>JAMXBC010000006.1:58239236-63039236 GCA_024138005.1 Lumnitzera racemosa | reverse complement strand
TTGGATGAAATCACTTTAGGGACATCTTTAGATGGTTAGCCTGTAAAGAGGAGGATTTGATCTTTGATGTAGAGGCTTGATCAAAAGGTTGGATAGTAAAAGGGACTTAACTATACCTCATTATAGGCCTGTTTAGGAAGTGTTTGATAAAGGAAGTGTAATTCAAATGGCTTCATCTAAGGATTGAGTGGCACAAATGCTTAAAGAAAATGACTTTAGAGGCTAGTTTAAAGAGTAGAATGGAGTAAGGAGTGTAACTAGTATAACATCAGAGACTTGGTCATAAGTTTACTAGTTTAAAGTCACTCATTTAGAGACTTCATAGAAGGTCTTAAGATTGAAACTTGGCATTAGACAAGCGTTTGAACAACTTTAATAGTAAGTTGGAGCTCAGTCCAAAGCTTATACAACTTGCTAAAGATAAGTCATAACTACATTTAAATTATTTAAATAAACTCATTTACTTTATATTTAGTAAAACTAAAGCCTTTAAATTGAATATTTAGGGACAAATCAAATTGGATGGGACCTATATGTAAGTTTATTGGGCATCACTTATCTAAGTAAGTAGGATCAATGTTTTGCTATACTTTAAAGTATTATTTAAGAATATTTAGAGGCCATAGTATGTGTCTTGCTTTTGATTGTAAGTTAGTGGCCTATGTATATGCGACGTGTGTACTTGAATATTATATTGTTGTTATGGAGTGTTAGACTATATGTATTGGTTGCTTACTTTGAACTGTTTTGAAATTGTTTGATCACCTTAAAAGCAATGTAATTAAAACTTAACCTAACTTATAAAAAGACAGGCATCGTAACCCAAAAGGGGGATGATTAGGATTTTTGGGCCTAATACCGACCTTTTGAAAAGGATAGTTGAAATGGTCTTCTCCCCATCCTTAGTTGAGCTAATTAATAAGAGAAGAGGTGACGACAAGGTTAGGGACCATAGTTAGAAATGAAGTCTCAAGTAGAGCATGTTTCTCTGTTGCATAAGTCTTGGTTTGGTTTCAATCCATGAAGTATGTAGCTTCAAACTGCTTAACTCAGATTAGATTAGTCTCAATTTCTTTGATCTCACAATGATTGGTCAATGTCTTGTGATGGCATTTGCTTGAACATGCATTGCATCTAACTAACCTTGCTTGAAAACCTTGGTTGCTTGGTGTTAGATATGTTCTATTGTCTCTATTCCATTTACTGGGCAAGTTGTCACTCATTCCCATATAGCTGTTTTACAGGTTCAAGTAAATTCATCAGTACTACTTTAAGTTCCAAAAGAGTAGAGAACAAGGTCGAGGAGTGAGATTCAAGACCAATTGGCTACATCCCCATTTTATCTATGCACTTTACTAACCTTTAGGAAAACCAATAGCGTCTCTTTAGGTAAGTCTTTAGTTTTCAATTATTGTTACCTATACTATGTTCTTTGAACCTATAAACTTTTAGAAATCCTTATTATGTTGTTTTTTTTGAAGCTATATATCAAACTTGATTTCTTCTGGAGCTTTTATGTTAAAAAATCACTTTTAGAAGTTATTTTGAAAAGTTACACCATAGGTTGATACCAAACAAGTACTAACTAGGACACTTTAAGTTATAAGCGGTAAATGCCTAATGTAAACTATACTTATGTTAGTGGCTAAGCTGGCTAGCTTCTAACTTAGGTTGGTTTACATGATGAGACTATTGTAACTCCTTGGTTTAGGGTGTGACAATTATTAGAATCACTAATATGAAATTAAGTAATATAAATTGTGCTTGAATTATATAGTTTAAAAAACAAGTTTCTAATTGGGACTTATATTAAATGTTATGTTCATGCTAATTTAGATGACAAAATTATAGGTTTGATTCAAAATAAAAATTTAGTATTTCATTAACTTATAATTCTATTAATCAAGGCCTTTAAGAGCCTAATATTTCTATCAAGCCTGATTTTTCGATTTCTTTTATTTAAAATTAATTTCCCCATTTTCCGATCAATACTAAACCTTAACCCATTTAATATTAATCATCGACTAAAGAAATTGAGAAATTCCGGTTTTTTATTGAAAATAACTTTTGAAGTCGCCACCCGACCGAAGTCGGGAAAAGAAAAAAAAAAACATAACCAATTGGGTGGATTAATTACGATTTGGTTACTGATTTTTTATTTCAATTTGAATGAAAAACCAGAGTGTTTCGAGTTCGGTGGCTAACCTATCAAACCCTAATAGGTACTACTATCTATTTACCGAAATTAGGATTATTCTTCTAATTATAATTTTAAAATATAAATAAATAAAAAAATAGAAGAAAAAAGAACCTAAGTTTCAACATATGTTATCGTCGCCCCGAAGGTGCCTACATACCCGCCAATTAGGATTAGATGGTTATAGTTCTTTCCAAAAACTTTAATGTGTTGGTTCTTTTTAGAAAAAAAAAAGAAAAAAAAAATAATTGGTTGAATTTGCATTTTTATTAACCATTTCATTTTTATTAAGAAAAATCTTAAGAACCCTAATTTTATTTCTAATTATAAAAAATAAAAAACTTAATTTTTGAAAAGTCCCAAATTACGATTTTTATTTTAAAAAAATAAGTGTTAATTCTTTTTATTTTCAAGAAAAACCCTAAAGATTTTATGAAATATATAATTTTCTACATGATGAAACTTTTATATAGAAATGATGCTTAAAACATTAAAAAAAAGAAAGAAAAAAAATTCATAATCATAAAAAAGATGGCTTAATCATAGAAAAGATACTTAAATCATAAAAAAGATATCTAAACCATAGAAAAGATATCTAAATTATAAAAAAGATGTTTAAACTAAAGAAAAAAATATAAATGATTAAAAAGACGTCTAAATCATAGAAAAGAAACTTAAACAATGGAAAAGATATATAAACTATAGAACAGAAGCCTAAATTATAGAAAAGATGTCTAACCATAGACAAGATGTCTAAACCATAAAAAAGATTTCCAAACCATAAGAAAAAAAAAAAACCTAAACTATGAAAAAGACATCTAAACTATGAAAAAGACATTTAAATTATGGAAAACAAGCCTAAACTATCGAAATGATGTGTCACCATAAAAAGAAGTCAATTAAAGATTTTTTTTTATTTTATGAACATCAAAATGATTTCCTTATCTAGAAAACCCTAACATGTCTATTGCAATTTTTTTAAATTAATACAATATGCAAAGAACGAGATTTTGTAAAATATAAGATATTATAAAAATGTTATTTTGAAAATATGAAATCTAAAAAAATAAGAAAAAAACACTAAAATTTAACATAACACATGTTCATTAAACAGTAATGCTATAACTAATTACTAGCAATTAAAGACGTGATAAAAATAAAAAAAAGTCTTAAAAATAATTGTGTATATAGTAAGTGAGATAATAATAAATAAATAATATAAGTTATAGACAATAATTAAAAATCACTACTATGTACCTGTAAGGCAAAGCACGTAAAGTTGATAAAAGGGAACAGATTGGATCCCCAGTTCTATCGTGTGCACAACTATAGAATTGGTTTAAAGAGTGGGTTTAAGCATATTTTTAATAAATGTGTAATTGTTCTCTCTGACTCGCAACATCCAACTTTTATTTATAAAATTCGAAAACAAATATTTTGAATCGAATCTAATAGAATCGAATCGAATCGAAATTGATAAAGATTCAAAATAGATTCGAATCTTATAAATCTTGATTTTTATTAGATTTAACGTCATCGTATCCAATTTGCTTTTTTTTCAATAGCTATTTAGTCATGATTCCATCAAATCAATTTTTTTCTAATTTTTTCTTTTTTATTTTTTTATTTTTTTTTCCAATAATTTTATATTTTATTTTATTTTTTGCCTTTTATTTTATTATTTTCAATTTTTTTATTATCTTCTAAATTACGACTCTTTTTGTAAAAATAAAAATTAGGACTATAGAGAGGCAAACATTAGGTGCCTACAGCTGCCCCTCTTTGTGGTGAAGTTTGAGCAAAACTTAGCTACAAAGATAGAAGAGACAACATTTTCGCCTCGGGACAATTTTATCCTAAGGAGCGTTAAGACACTTGACAACGATTAGTTTGAAACGAAGGATAGCGAGGGGTAGCACCTTTGTAGGTTAGCAAAAATCCCTAAAAGGAATACTGAGAACTTGGTCATGCTCTAATGAGCTAACTAACTAAGGCAGTCAAAGTGCCTTTTGAGCTGGCTAAGACCTAAAGGATAAAGAAAATTTGGTCATGCCCTAATGAGCTTACTAGCGAAGGCAGTCAAAGCGCCCTTTGAGCTGGCGAAGACTTAAAAGATGAGGAAAACTTGGTCTTGCCCTAATGAGCTGACTAACCAAGGCAGTTAAAGCACCCTTTGAGCCAGCTAAGACCTAAAGAATGAAGAAAACTTGGTTGTGCCCTAATGACCTGACTAACTAAGGTAGTCAAAGCGCCTTTTGTGCTGCCTGAGACTTAAAGAATGAACAAAACTTGGTCTTACCTTAATGAGCTGACTAACTAAGGCAATTAAAGTACCCTTTAAGCTGGCTAAGACCTGAAGAATGAAGGAAAACTTGGTTGTGCCCTAATGAGCTGACTAACAAAGGCGTCAAAGTGACCTTTGAGTTGGCTAAGACCTAAAAATGAAGGAACTTGGTCATGCCCTAATGAGCTGACTAACCAAGGCGGTCAAAGCGCCCTTTAAGTTGGTTAAGACCTAAAGAATAAAGAAACTTGCTTGTGCCCTAATGAGCTGACTAACCAAGGCGGTTAAAGCGCTCTTTGAGCTGACTAAGACCTAAAGAATAAAGAAAACTTGGTCATACCCTAATGAACTGACTAATCAAGGCGGTCAAAGTGTCCTTTTAGCTGGCTAAGACTTAAAAGCAAGGAAAACTTGGTCGTGCCCTAATGAGCTGATTAACCAAGGCGGTCAAAGCACTCTTTGAGCTAGATAATACCTAAAAATAAGAAAAACTTACTCATGCCCTGATGAGTTGACTAACCAAGGCGGTCAAAGCACCCTTTGAGCTGGCTAAGACCTAAAAACAAGGAAAACATGGTTGTACCCTAATGAGCTAATCAACTAAGGCCGTCAAAACACCCTTTGAGCTAGTTAAGACCTAAAAATGAGGAAACTTGGTTGTGCCCGATGACCTGACTAACTAACATGATCAAAGTGCCCATTGAGCTGGCTAAGACCTAAAAATGAGGAAACCTGGTCGTGCCCTAATGAGCTGACTAACTAAGGCGGTCAAAGCACCCTTTGAATTGGCTAAGACCTAAGGAGGAAGAAAACTTGGTCGTGCCCTGATGAGCCGACTAACCAAGGCAGTCAAAGCGCCCTTTAAGCTAGCTAAGACCTAACAATGAGAAAACTTGATCGTACCCTAATAAGTTGACTAACCAAGGCGGTTAAAGCGCTCTTTGAGTTGGCTAAAACCTAAAGAGAAAGAAAACTTGATTGTACCCTAATGAGCTGACAAACCAAGGCGGTCAAAGTGCCCTTTGAGCTGGCTAAGACCTAAAGAATGAAGAAAACTTGCTCATGCTCTCAAGAGCTGACTAACTAAGATGATCAGAGCACCCTTTGAGCTAGTTAAGACCTAAAAATGAGGAAACTTGGTCATGCCCTAATGAGCTGACTAACCAAGACAGTTAGAGCACCCTTTGAGCTGGCTAAGACCTGAAAACACGAAAAACTTGGTTGTACCCTAATGAGTTGACTAACCAAGGCGGTGAAAGCGCCCTTTGAGTTGACTGAGACCTAAAAATAAAGAAAACTCGGTCGTGCCCTAATGAGCTGACTAACCAAGGAGGTGAAAGCGCCCTTTGAGTTGGGTAAGACCTGAAAAAGGAAAACTTAGTCGTACACTAATGAGCTGACTAACCAAGGCTGTCAAAGCACCCTTTGAGCTGGCTAAGACCTGAAAACAAGGAAAACTTGGTTATGCCCTAATGAGCTGACTAACCAAGGCGGTCAAAGTGCCCTTGGAGCTGGCTAAGACCTAAAAATGAGGAAACTTGGTCGAGCCTTGATGAGCTGACTAGCCAAGGCGATTAAAGCGCCTTTTAAGCTGGCTAAAACCTAAAAATGAAAAACCTGGTTGTGTCTTGATGAGTTAACTAATCAAGGCAATCAAAGCGCCCTTTGAGCTAGCTAAGACCTAAAAATGAAGGAACTTGGTCGTGCCTTAATAAGCTGACTTACTAAGGTGGTCAAAGCGCCCTTTGAGCTAGCTAAGACCTGAAGAATGAAGGAAAACTTGAATTGGGATAGCGCTTCCTGAGCTTACTAAATCCCTTGAAGAATTTTTGAGTTGGGTAACGTTCTGTGAGTTAGACTATTGGGAGTTTAAGAAACTCTGGATTAGGACTACACTCTACGAGCTAGCTAGCTCCCTAGGAGATTATAAATTGGGATTGTGTTTTGGGAGCCAGCCAGAAGCTTAAGAAACTTTAGATTGGGAGTGCGTTCTATGAGATGGCTAGATCTCTAAATGAGAATATGAATTTAGATAGTGCTCCATGAACTGGTTGAAGTGTTAAAGAAGATATGGATAGGAATAGTACTCTATGAGCTGGCTATATCCTTGAGAAAATAGATAAAGAGTAAGCACCCTTTGGACTCGCTTAAACTCTATTAGCTAAGAAACATAGCTAACTAAAAAAAAAAAAACTCTTGACTTAAGAAATTTACAAACAAGGGATTTATAACAAGCCTCCACTTTCTCTCTCTCCTTTTCATGTCTTTTCATTTTCTTTTTTCCTTCTTTTTCCTTGAAAGTTTGCTAACGGATACAAATTCCTGTTTAAAAGGAAACTTTATAATCATGTAGGGTATCTCATATCCGCCTTAGTTTGTAACCTAGACAATGAGCTTCTTGGATAGGCCTTAAACATTCATTTCATAAGCAAAAGGTAACTCATGATTAATCTAGTTGAGGAGGACTTCCTTACGCACTCTTGGTTTAGACGTCACTCTTGACTATTATTCCAAAAATTACAGTCCAATTTGCAAGTGATATGCTCTGATCAATCTAATAGGTCTTTTTGGGTTTAGTATTGTAAACTTGGCTTTTGGTCAAATGGTTTCAAAAGAAGTTAATTGAGAGGGCCTATTTTCGAAGAAGTGTTTTCATCTAACCCGGAGGTACAAGTCAAGAACCTTAGGAATGAACTAGATGTATGCTTGCCCTAGTTTCAAAATAATTTTTATGTTAGATAAATTATTCTTAAAAATTGGAAGAGTTTTGAGTAGAGAGGTATTGTGGGTGGGAAGGTCTTGTATTTGTGAATTGAGTAGATAGAAAGGGTTTATGTTCATGATTTGAAGTGCGATATTAAACTAAATATGGAGTTTTTGGTTTATTGTTGAGAACATGATTCTAAATGAATATGAGGTTTTGTGCTCTTTTTTTTTAGCAACTTAAGCCTTCTTTGATTGGGGATTTGCTCAAGCCCGATATTTGGGTATTTCTTCATTTTCTTTTTTCCTGCTTTTTTTCTTTTTCTTTTTTCTTTTTTCATTTTATTTATTTCTTTTCTCTCCCAAAAAATAACTATCTCTTTTGTCAAGTTTTTATCTCTAGATGAATCAAGGCCCTAAATCCATAAGTTCAGAGTGCATTGGCTTTAGAAAGGTATGTGTGGCCTTTGGGCTATTTGGAGAAATGTTAGCTCTTCTTTAAAGAGAACAATTTATCGAAAACAAAAATTATCCTTGAATTATTATTACTGGGGTAAACATAAATCATTTTTATCCTTCTCTCCTAATTAATGACCTTATCCTCCGAATTGCCCCACTATAGGGTGGTTCTTGATAGGGTTTACATTTGAAATGACTCCAAAACAGTTCAACAGGGTTATCAAAGGATAATTGTGTTTGGGATTTGAAAATGAATGCCTAACTTCATTTCGATAAACGTATCAAATTCAAAATGGACCTCCTTTAAGGAATGAGTCAAAAATATCCTCACCATGGTGTCTCTTAACTCTAAAAGTGTTTAAGGGTTAGTATATAGGATATAGCTCACCTCTTTTCATTCAAAACTTTTTAAAAGTAAGTTACCAATTCCTTACGTAGGGATTAATTGACCTTAGGGTATTGACCTTACTCCCTAATTCCTTGGAACATGACCTAATTGTGAAATTTCAAAGACTAAATGCCCTATGCCCCAGACTTATAGGTCTTAACACCCTTAAGCTTCCATATGTGACTTTTGGTTAGGTTCTTTAGAGTTCGAATGGGCTGGAACTGATAACTTTTGAAGTAGAAGGGACTAATGAATTGCTCTTTTTGTTTGTACTGAGGATCAAACTTAGGATAGTGTTTAATGGCTTTATGTTTTAGTTTGGTTCATGGTTAGACTTGATGGCTCAGGGGCATTGAGTTGGTTGAATCATCTTGATGGGCTAGGGTTTGGGTTTGGTTGGTTATTTTCTCGAGCCAAGTGGATTTGTTTAGGTTAGTTGCCTTAACAAGCTAAGTAATTGTGTTTGTCCCGAACCTTATAAGGATTTGTAACCGCTAGCAAATTTCTTTTCTTTTTTTTCTTTTATAAAGAGAGAAAGAAAATGTAAAGGCTTTCATGTTACAGAGCCTAAGTGATGAGATTATAAATGGATGATTACGGAGGATTGCTTTCATAGAATTTTATATACAAGCTTATACAATTTACCATTACTAAGGGTCTATTTACAAGCGAGGAATTCTGAAGAATAAAAGAATAAAAAAAGAAAATCTTTATATCTTATTTATTCCAAATGAAGAAGGCTATTTGCAAAATGCTAAATTTAAATAAAAGAATGAATATTTCTAGTTAGTAGAATACTAAGTAAAATGATAACTACCTATTATTTTATAGCTTTGATTCTTTTCGTTTTGTTTCCTTTTTTATTTTTATTTTTTGTCTTCTATTTACTCCATGAGGGTTGGGCTCAGCTGATGTGGGCCCAAATAAAAAGTGATAGGTTCGGGCTCTCATAGATATACTAAGGCCCATACTAAGGTAATATTTATAGGGCTCTTTCATAGGGGCAAGATGAGCCCAATTTTGTTCTTAATAAATTCTTACTTATTTTGGCTAAAATGTTAGAACCATATCTGGAGTATCTTTTAAGGCTAATGAGGTGGGTAGACGTGAATCTGTTTGGAAGTCCCTTGACTTGATTTAGCCATTGTTATGTAAAAAAAGATAAAATAAAATCAAAATTACAATCATTACCTATTCCAAACTTTATTTAGAATCATTACAAATTATTTACGGATTTATATTACAATTGTAACTTCACAACTGTCCTTATCCATTTAGGTTAGTCACATCATAGATTCTTGTGATTTTTTTTTTAAATGTTTTCATGTGATGCAACGGGTGGGTTTTAAAGGTCCTCAAGTTCTGCAACCACCGCATTTTTTCAAAGCAACGGTTCTGTTGTTGCATTTGAACTTTAGTGGGGTAGCTTCATTGGCCTTGGAAGGTGGTTGCCTCACAACATCCGAAACTTACACAATGGCCCCCCTCTTAAGGTCTTAAGATGGCCTGGTTCTGACCGTATCTATCATGCATTTATGATGCAAAGAAATAAAATAAAGTAAACCCCTAAAACTATTACCCTAAATAAATTGAAACAAAAAATGTTAGTAAAATAAAAGAAAATAAACAAATACAAAAAATAACATACCTAAGTTCTTTTTTTTTTAAATTTCATCTTTTTATTTTTTTTATTTTTTTGAGCAAATTGTTGTGGCTAATTCATCATCATCAAGGCTATGAGTAGAGTCTTCATATTCCTCAAGTGATTGACATATTCAAGAAGTTTATGAGGAAGCTATTTAAAAAGTAATGAACCTAAACACATAAGATGGATCGTACTTTAGAGCAGTAGAAGGCAATGATGACTCACTTAAGGGGTCAACCACCACCATCACCACTTATGCTTGAACCTAACTCAGTTGAAGAGCTAAATGAAGATGAGATAGAAGAAGAGGAGAAGAAAGAAGAAGTTCAAGATTAATTTTTCCTTTTTTGAAATGTTTTTTAAAAGACTTAGTTTACTTTATTTTATGGATGATTATACTATTAACTAACTCTTTACTACCTTTTTACTACTTTATCTGTTGATGATTTGTAAGTCTATAGTATACTTACCTTAGGATACTTAAATTAGTTGTGGTGGTTTATTTAGTTATTTTGCTTAGTTTAACTTTCTCTTTTCATTTTTTTTAGTTAGTTCATTGTGATGTAAAGAAAACCATGTTCTTAATGTATCTACGGACTTTAGATTTTGGAATTCAATTTTTCATTAGGATCGATGCTAAAATTAGAGAAGTCTCGATTCTTTTTCCTCATTTATATTTTTTTGTTATTCTTAGTTTTGTTTTCTCTAACTAGAATTGTGATTTGCATGGTTTTGTACATTAAGGACAATATACAACTTAAGTGCGCCGGGGGGGGAGGGGGAGGGGTGGGGGGTAGAAAGGATAGATTATGTATGTTAATAATTGAAATCCTCACTTAAGATTTTAACAAATTTTCTCAAAATCTTTAGGAATTTGCAACCTCGCTAAATAAGCAATCATAGATTTTTTCGAATTTTTCCAAATCCTTTATGAATTTAAAGCACTTTGCTGAATTTAGGTGTTTAAATCTTTATGATTCAAAGCTATGCATCACTTAACTTTAGACTTAGACTCAAGATTATGATACACGTGAATGAGTTAAGACTAGCTGTTTTGATTTCTAAGCTTAATTTTAGAGGATAGTTATCTATCGTCTTTTTCGAATCTTTTAGAGTGGATGAATAAAAGAGATTTGTCCTTTAAATTTCGTTTGAAAAATCAAAGAAGTTGAAGGAGTAAATTGAATAATTGAATTGAAATAATTTCTAAGTATTGATAAGGATTGAACTTGGTTCTTGAAATTAGCAAGACTCTTTCCTATTGTCAATCGCAAAAGTGAAATTAATTAAATTTGTGAAGGATTGGCTGTAGACCTTTAGAAAAGTGATGTACTTTCTCACTGATAACTGCTAAAACAATTAATAGGCTACATTAGTATGGATTGGCCTCATCCGTCAGAAGAACGAGGAGTTTTCCCAATGCTAATCAAACTCCGTTAAGAAAATCAATTTAAGTTTAATAAGCCTCCTGATGAAAGTTAAAAGAAGTAGAGGGAAAATTAGAAGATGAATTGATGTAATATGCTTTTAGTCTAGTTTTCAAAATAAAAATAATTAATGGAGATCTCTCCCCTCTTGAATTAGAGTGAAGAAATCTCTATAACTTTTTATTAATTAATTTTTGTTTATTTTAACCTCTATTTTCATTTTTGCTAAAGTATTGTGGCTAACTTTGAGTTATTTAGATTAATCATTGAAATTTAGTAGTTCTTAAACTACTATTATACAAGTGTTCTAAGTGCATTGCAAAGTTAAGGAAAAATGGTGATTTGGAAAGGTCTTTGCTAAGCTATTCAAATTTAACCTCCATTTTCCTTTGCTTGTTTTGTTTGAGGAGAAGTAAAAGGTTAAGTATGGAGGCATTTAATGACATTAAGTTAGCATACATTTTCTATGATTAATTTGTGCTAAATTAGAGATTATTCTAGCCGATTATCTATTATTTTTTGCCTAATTTGCTTAATTATTGTTTATAGGGACTCCAAGGATATTTATGAAGATTTGGAAGGATTTTATGAAGTCTAGAGCTTAATTGAAACATAAGCATCGATCAAGGAGCGAAGCAGATGAATTTGAGTGAAGGAAAAAGTTTAGTAGAGATCATGGCTAAGGACCACTACCGTGATCCCTACTCATGATTCTCACATCATGAATTTCCATTAAAATTTCAAGATCACAACAAAGAGGGAGTATACGCCCAAGCTTTAGGTTCTTGTACTTCATCCGTAAACTTGTATTGATTTTTAAATATTTTATTTTTGTTATGTTTTTGTTGTAATTCTAGATCCACTTATTATAAATAGGCATTTAGGTTTAAGGTTATGGAAGAGAGCCCCTTAAGCATAAGTTATTAGGATATAGATTGACCATGGGGACTTCTCTCTTCTTATCATTTCTTTTATTTATCATGACTTAGTAAATCATTGTTGAACCTTATTTCTAAGGTTAATTTTTGTTAATGAATTTCAGTCTATGATTTTGCATATTGTGATTTAATTGTGTTGCTTATATTATCTACTTTAATTTAGTTTACCGATGATTAAGTTATTGCTAGAGTTTCTGTAGAGTTTACAAAAGCATATAGTATAACTAACTAACATAATTAGATAAAACTGGCTAGCTAAAATATTTAGTAGTTGGTTTTCCCAAATTAAGGCAACATATTAGCGAGATTCAAGAGTGTCATGCAATCTTGCAATGCTCTATTTAAAAGCGACTCGTGTAGAGAATGTTTCAGGATAAGGAATTAGCTTGAAACTTGAGTTTGATTAGTTCGTAATAGGAATATGTACGTTCCAATATGACAATTAAGGTTGAATAAATTACTTAGGGTTAGGTAGTAAACAATAAAAAAGATTTACTGAGGAAAGTGTCATCTCTTCATTACTTAAATTGAGTTATTTAATTACTTTGTTATTATTCTTAGTTAATTGTTTTATTTGATTTCCTTATTTTTACCTTTAATCTTTTAAATTATTGTTGTAGTCTTTAATTCCTATCTTTAAGTTAGGTAGTTGAATAACTTCAGGGAGTTATTATTAAAAATAATTAGATATACTCCCATGTATGAATCTCCGAAGGATCGACCCTTTGGCTCATAATTCGTTTTTTCTATACTATAACTTGACTAAGTGCATTTGCTTATTAGCGTATATTAGCATAGTATACCCCTAATACCTATTCTTTTAATTCAAGACCTTATGGTAAAATAGCCTTTTCGAAAGATCTATCTTTTCAAATCAACATTTGAGAATCTTAAAGGCAAAAATGAGTATGTCTTTTTATCTTTATGGCAAAGATTTACTTAAACTTTACTATAAAGATAATTCAATTCACTAAAAAATACACGAATCATACTCCATCAATATTTTCTCTCTCTAGAGTTCCTCCATTGTTGACCACACTTTTTTTTTTTCATCTCATTCACACTTAATGCACCACATCAACCCAAGCTAAATGCACCGTTGTGTCGCTAGAGCTTACTAATCCAAGAAAACATTCCCTTTTTCAATCAATTTTCATTTATTTGATCCAATCAACCTATCATTGTTGACCACCTTTTCCATGTCTCTACCAACACACATCATCGAAGCAAACCAAACCCATGAAGACATTTTTGAAAGTTTCAAGTTCCATAAAGACTCAAACTTGGTGTTTAAATTGTTCAAAATAGTTTAGATTGAAGACTACAATGTTAGTCACCATTGTAGTGCTTAAATACCCTGCTCTATGCAATACAAGCAAAAACTAACACCACAAGAGTGTTCCTTGCCTATGAAAGCTGATATCAGGCAAGTGCACCTATCAGTTTTAATATAGCGAATGTGAGTCCGAGTCGATCCCTTAGAGACTTTGAGTACTAATATTAACCTCAGCTTTATTATCTAACCGAAAAATTATGATGAGTTGAATGAATTAAAAATACTGAAATTAACAAACTAAACTAATTATGGGACTTGATTAACCAATTTAGAAATCAATAAAACTAAGAACGACTTCAAGTATGTAATAACGTATTTAGAAATTATTTCCCCTAGTGTTTAACATGTGACCGCTTAAAATATATTCAATTCAATTTCTATTATTCTTGACCGGAGGAATTCACAATTAAAGTTAATACTTTTCTCAAGCATATTAACCCTAATCCTAAATTATTTACCGGAATCTCTTTACTTAGTAATATAATTTAGAATTGCATTAATGTATAATGAATTCCCACATAAATAATTAACTTTCCGGAAGAAACATGTATCTTATATCTAAATATACATGTAATTCTCTCCAATTATGTAAAGATCTAATTATACATGTAATTTCTCAATCAACATGCATAATATCATAAATTGATATTCTAGAAATATCAATTAACAATTAAACAACATAATTGAATCAGGCAAAGATCGAAACTTTATTGAGAATTATAAATCAACTCAAGAGTCACATGAAACCCTAGGTTCCATAATCTTAAATACATGAATTCTAAGCTATCATAATGAAACTAAAAATGAGTTCCATAAAAAACATAAAATAAAACATGAAAAACCCCTTTGATTGATGAAAAATCCCTCTGATCTTGAAGTTGGTGTTGATTTCGCCTTTTTCTTCTCCTTCTCCCAAGTCTCTTTTCTTCTCTAATGTCTCATGTGTCTTGTGAAAACCTAATATGTCTTTTTATACTGTATTATAAAGTTTTTGTTTTTTTTACCAGACACAACCTGGGACATGACCGGGTCCCCAGGGAATATAACTTTCTGACCCTGGAAAATTTCCCTGCATGGATACAGCCTGGGGACATGGTCATGTCCCAGACTGTATAACTTCAAAACTTCATAACTTCTTCATTTGAACTCCAAATTGAATGAAACTTGATTCCTTTTCTTCGTTTTCGATCCAAGAATGCATTCAAACCTTGAAATCAAAATTTTACTCAATTAAGTATCAATTTCTTTAAAGAAAACAAAAAATGTAAGGGAAATACTATAAAATCACAATGTGAAATATGTTTAAAATCAGAGTTATCAAATTTCCCCACACTTGAGCATTTGCTTTTCCTCAAGCAAATAAATCAAAACAAAACTTTCGGGACAAGAAACGCTAAACAAAATTTATTACTATTTAGAAAATCGGTAAACGAATACACTTGACCCGTAGAAAAGTAAGAAAATCATTCTCAACTAAATTGCAATAATAAAGTCAACCAATTTCATCTTACCATATTCAAATGCTCCAACAATACTTAATACTAGAGTTCACTAGTTAATTTATGAAAATCAAAGTTTACCCGAGTCATTTAACCAAGGATTCTAAAAATAAAAGGTGGATTTAACATCTCGCCAACCGAGAAAGAGTCATAAAAATTTTGTCCATTTGACTAAAGTGTAAACAATTCTCTCTTCCATCTCACCAAGCACCATAATCTAAAACAAGCACATTTTACATCCACTCATCCTCTGATCATCCCCCTAGTTCATGCTTTTGTTGAGAGGTCTTTTAAATTTACCTTATTTAAGCACAATTGTGTTGGTAGAGGGAAAGAATCTCGCTCTTCTGATGGACCACGACGGATCCATACCAACTTATTCCTTATATTGATAACGGGAAAGAACCTTGCTCTTCTAACAGACCAAGGCTGATCCATATCATTTTTTTTTTCATTAGAATTGGCATTGAGACTCAATCTCGCTCTTTTGACGAACTAAGACGAATCCTTACCAATTTTTTCTATTTATACACTTGTTATTACTTTTGACCTCCAATCATTGTGATTTTTCAAGGATTTCTCAAAAGAAGAATTTCATTTGTTTATTTGCTAAAAATTATAGGACTCTTAAAAATTTCTAAGAGAAAGGTATACATAAAAGTAAATTTTAAAAATAATCATGACTAACTCTCAACTAATGATGTTACTCCAATCTCAAGTCTTAAAGTCCTAAGCTAAATAACCCGTAACTTTACCTTCCAAAAATTTGACTAATCAATTCTAGTAAAGTATAATAAGATCAATAATAATCAAGATAATACAATTGATTTAGCTCAACACTTATTAATCACCTATTGCAAGTTAACTTAAAAATTAGTTAGGTCAAATAAGAATAATTGGTATCCTAAACAGTAACAAATTCATATATCTCCCTTCCCCACACTTAATAACATACAGTGTCCTCAATGTACGACTAAGAAAGCATAATAACAAGATATCAAACAACAAAAAAATCATTGGGAAAAAGGAAATACATGTATTGAAAAAGAAACTAATACTTCCCTGCCTTGAAGCATAAAATACTGTAGTGGAGAAAGAGTTGCTAGTAGCTCGACAATAGTGCCCTCATGAGTGGAAGATGATGTAATAGATTTGGACCTCTTTTGAACAATCTACTTTTCACGAGTTTTCATTGATTACTTCGATCAGGAATGTGAGGAGAAAAGGGAGAGAAGAGAAAAGGTATATGTGTTGATGTTTGGAAGTGTTTGAGAGAGTGTGTATGTGTTTGAATAAATAGGGCATGTACTGAATTGTGTGGGGTTTGGGCAGACAAGGGTTGGGACACGACCATGTCTCACGCCTGTGTAACTCTCTATGTTTGGGGCCTTACTTGGGCGGACATGGGCTGGGACACGACCGTATCCCATGCCTATGTAACTCTCTGTGTTCGGGCATGACTATTGATCACATACGGGCTAGGACACGACCGTGTCCCATGCCCGTGTAACTCTCTGTTAACAGTCGAGAATACTGGGTGTACACGGGCTGGGATACGACCGTGTCCTATGCTCGTGTAACTTTCTGTTTTTTTTTTTTTAAGAACCTAAATTCATGAATTTTAAAAAGAAAAGAAACTTAAAGAAATAAACGTACTTAAACTAGAAAAATAAGACAAAGAAAACTAAAGAAAAAAAAATGAAAATAAAAAGAAAAGCCTATGACTAAAATTGAAACAAATGAAAAAAGCAAAGCAAAACTAGATCAAAGAGAAAATAAATAGATAAATTGGAATAAACTAAAAGAACTAAAGTGTGAGTAAAGTTAGACATGGGTTGTCTTCCAAGAAGCACTATAGTTAACGTCGATAGCTCAACGGGATACGTCTTCTCATGATAGTTCTTCATCCAGGTGGAGATAGGACTTCTCCTGTATTTCACTTTCGAACTCTCCATACAAGTGTAAATTTACCCTTCGGCCATTGACCTTGCCAGTTCCATTTCATTGGTGCATAACTTCATAGTTTCTCTCCTTATCATGCCACTTATCAAATTCACGTAGGCTAAACTTCTTTATTTTATCTACTTTTAGCTTAGATGCGGTTGTCATTGGGAGTTTCGAACTTTTCACCGCAAAGACATGTTCCAAATGATTTCTTAACAGTTTTGGTTCCAAAATTGGTGGCTTCTCTTTGAAAGATTTTAACCTAAGATCCTTTGACTTGTGGAGTGGATCAATCCCCTTCTCGTCTATAATGGATTCATGAACTTCTGTTTGAGCTGCCACTTCTGCACAATTGGGGAATATTGATGAAATAGATGTTGATCATGATTGACTAAGAAAATTATAGCATTTTTCCCTTTTGTTGGATGATTCGTAGTTATGACAATTTTACCTTAGATTAGAGAGACCATCCTTAACCATATCATTACTAAATAATCAACATGCTGATAATCTTTTTCCTATATAAATCTATAAAAAATATACATAAACTAAATCCAATGAACTGCTTACTTAAAGTGAAGATTAAAGGTGTGTAAACAAGTTTTGACTTATGGGTCGACTTGTTTAACTCACTTAAAAAATAGGTCAAGACCATTTTTAACATGTCAAAAAAGAAAGGCAAATAAACCTGCTTATTTAACTTATGGGCTAAAGTAAGCTAATCATGGTTGGCCAATTTAACCTACCTACACCTTTAGCCCTTGCACTAGCCCATTTTACATGTTCCAAAAGTAAGTTAAGGTGTGAGATTTTTTTACCCATTAAAAAAGGAAGCCAAATGAACTTGGCTTGCATAACCTTGAGTCCAAGTTAGTTAGGTTAGGTTAAGTAATTTAACTCACATTCATACTTTTAAGATGTAGCGTAATATGTTTTCTTATTGTTTTTCCTTTTCTTTTTCCAATTCTTGTGAGTTAGCAAACAAACTTGCTTTGGAATTAATTGCCCCGTTTTAACTTGCGGGTTAATTGAGATAGGCTAAAAAAGCACACATTTAAGCGAGTTAAACTTTTTAAGCCTAAGTTACATTCTTTTGCGAGTTAAACAAGCTAGCCTACATAAATCACCAATTTGCACAAAGCTACTTATTAGCAAATCTACCCCCACATACTTTCATCCTAACCTATCATCCTATTCAACTATGTGAATCATTTATCAATCAACACATCATCTAAAAGAAAAGAAAGATACTATGGCTAGTCACCATGTATAAAGTAGATACTCCATGTGACAAGAAATGAAGTCCTTCTTTTCTTACCAACTAATGTAGTCTCCCTCACTCTAACATCCTCTTGCATAAAATGAAATATAGAAATCAAGTATTCTAGCTTAAAATTTGGATGATTGTCAAACAACTTAGAATCATAAATTAGCACAAACAGAAATCAAATATAGAAATCAAGGATCCTAACTTGAAAATTCAATAATTGGCAAACAATTTAGCAAAGATACCTAGCATAACTCTTCCTATAGGGATCCATGGGGTCTTAAGACCTAAAATGAAGGCAAGAAAATAGTTAGCCAAGTTAATGGTTCATTTTTATTTGTGGATTGTAAGCCACTAGCTTTTTGGTGGCAAATGTGACTACCCTATGTAGGTGGCCATGCTTTTATTTGTGTAGAACGAATTACTAGGATTTTTTCCTTGTTTTATCTTCTTTCTATTTTACTGAATTTTAGTAGTATGTACCTATATTAATTATTTGAATTAATGAGATGCTACTACGTATCCTCTTTTGATAGAATTATAATGTTTTGGAACCTGAGGCATTACAACCCTCTATGTGTCAATATGAAGTACCAATATACAATGACTTGGAATCTGTCTACAATTAATCACAACTTTAATTTTGCTGGAATCATCACTCCATACAAGTCTCCAAATAATTATAACAAGTTTAGGTCCTTTAAATTATGCTTACATTAAATCACTAATTATAAGTATATAGAAAGTGTCTCAAAGACTTCCACATTAATTAAAGGTAAACTACAAGGACCACATAGAAAATGGTAGGTATAAAAATATTGCTATTGATGCTTGATCTCTAAATATAGCATTGACCTCACCATTGCATCACTACATATATACAACTAAGTCCCATCCTAATGACTTTTCCTATCCTTACACATCAATAAGGTTAGTCTCATTTAGTACTTGTAGTTAAAAAATAAGTCCTTGAAGGGTAAGTGAAACACCTAATATGAGAGTTACCATAAGCATATATACATGAGAATACTGCCAATCTTTTCACATAAAGATGCAAACATATAAGAATAACATCTGATTATTATCTTTTATATAATGCCTAACGTACAACACAACTTTAGTAGCCCAATTCTTGGGGTAACTCAAGACCCCGGGCACATATGATAACATAATATGGTGTTGGGTACTCTCCAACGCTCCAGAGTCCAATAATCTACCTAATATCTACCTAAATTGTTTTGGCATGCAACGCCATTCGAGACAATGCTCTTTATTGATCATTGAGATGCTATCCTAAGATCATTGGTAATTCCGTTCCCTTAAGCCCAACTATACACATTGAACACATAAAGCGTTATGCTCAAACATCATTGAATTAGTTCTCCAGTTAATCCTATAGAAGAACATATATTAAGTAAGCTCATACTATCCAACGATCTCAAATAACACTTGATTATCTAGACAATTGGTCTCAATGTTATATTCTGAGCAATGAATTCAACTTACTATGTATTAAAGTTCTATTTCCTCATCAAAGTCAATCAAGAGTCATCTTAATTCTAAGTTAGCTTATGTTTAATCTTTGTTTGATTACTAGGAATAAATTTGGAATCAAATTGCATAAGTATTAGGTGAAATATAACATCAACTATTAAGTTGGCATGAAGAAATACTGTTAGGACACAAGGTATATAAAATGGAACAAATGTGCACAATGGGTTAGAACTAATATGATAGTAATGTAAATTACCATCAAGTGGGTTCTTACTGGTAAGCCAATTTATTGGTGAACAAGTAGGTTGATTGTTGTAACTACGCAACTGCTTGATTTCTCTTCTTGCAAATACTTCATCCCTTTCATCGCCCATAAAAAAACACTTACAGTAACTCTTCTTGATTCTTCCATACTCTAAAATACATTTCAAAATCAACATCCCAACACCAAACTCCATCCTTTTCTACTTCAAATACAGCATTAAACACTATTTAAAGTAATTAACAACGATTAAAGAAGCTTACTTGATACTACACTTCTTCTTACATGTCTAATTAACTCCTTCACTTTCTTAATAATAATCTGTTGAAACAACTTTAATATTCAATAATTCTTATCAAAACACTTCCTATAGCATTGAAAATGTAATTACTTGTGAAGCCATACTTATATCATATGTTACCACATGTCTTCTTTAACAGATGCAAGATTCTCTATTTCATCATTAAAAATTTGTATTAATATGTCACGAACTACATGGATGGAAATAGAAAACCACAATGTTTCATTCTTACCTTTGATTTTTGTTGCAGTTTATAGTGGAGAGAAGGAAACTATTGGGAGAAATAATTTTTTCAAGAAATAGATGGGGAAAAAATATAATGATGGTTTTTATCTAATTTGAAAAGGCATTAGACATGTGCTTACTAAGATCTTTGAAGACCTTCTTACCCCCTTTTCCTTATTATTAATTACACAAGTCAATAACTTTATTTTATTTATCTTTTTCTTCATAATTTGGGTTATTACATCCTCTCCCATTAAAAGAACTTTCATCCTTAAAAGTTTACTTGAGTCATGGAATAGTTGTAAGTACTTTTTTCTTAGTTTCTCTTCTAGAAATTCATTCCTTCATATCTACAACCCCTAAGACTCTTAGTTGTAGCTAGGATTGATTACACCTCTAAAGGCTCTTGTGTTGTTACTTAATTTGAAAAACTTAAATGTATACCTTGCTAACATATGAAAACATAAGAAAACAAATCGCATGCTTATGAAGCATTATGATATCACTCAATTGGCGATTTACCACCCTAATTTTCTCGTAAATTGCAAAGGTATTCTACCTATATGGGTTTGATTTGCCTTCTTACTTGAAGTTCCAACAAGTATCACTTCTCTTAGACTTTCTTCCTGACAATTGATGGTGTTTGTTGTTTGGTTGGTTTAACTTTATTTGTAATATTTTGTAGGAATTTTGGTCGTAACATCAATTTGCTACTTTCCTCTTTCCAATATACCTTCCACAAAGAGTCTTGTGAATTGCCATTAATTTGTTGTCTTATAACAATTACTATAATCACATATAGTCTTTAATAGGTGTTTGTCCCATTTCCTACATCAGTTAAAAGCCTCCAATTTGATCTAAAAAATCTCTTAATATAACAGGTGTAATCATATTCGCTCTAAATTATCATATACCATTTATTTCATTAAATAGTTGTCGATAAATTTTAACTTTAGATCATGGTTAAGCTATTTGAAATGAATTGGTACCCATGCTGATGTTTATGTATGTTAGCTTCTCTTAGGCCATTTAAACTTCATAATTATATTATTCAAGTGTTGATATCCATCTAGTTAGCTTTGATGTCTGATATCTCCTTTATATTGACTCCACTTTAAGATCCTGACTTTTATTGTGCCATTCCTCTAATTTGACCGATCAATTTGCTTTCCACTTTAAGTTTATCTCTTAGCTAAAGTAGTTCTTAGCGATTTTACTCATGATTTGCATCTTTAACCTTTCATTTTACCCTCTCTTCCCTTCTATTGCTCCAATTCATCATTTTCATCCAACTTCCATAATTTCTCTTTTATTTACACTTTGAAGTTTCTCCCTACAACTAATAAAGTTCCATTAGATCAATCAAATTTGTCTTTAACTTGTTAGTTTATGTTAGCAACTATCATGTTGACTTAAATCATTAAGTTCCTTAAGGTTTGTATGGTTCCAAATTTATCCTTTACCCCTTCATCCACTTTCATCTTGTTATATTCTTCTTTATTGTTTACAACTTTATATATCATTTAGGGTTACATACTTTCATACTACTATTACTGCTACTATTCCCCATAAAGAATTACAATATACTTTTACTCAGAAATTCAAACTATTCATTTCTCTACTTAGCCCATGCTCTTCCTATTTTTTTTTCCTCTCGCTGAAAGGGAAGATGCTTACCGTTGCCATTGTTATTTTAATATTTACCACTATTTGATTGATTATGTTGTATCGATTTAATCATTAGCTTCATGGATCATATTCTCACTTAGTGGATAATTAACTTTGTTTTTGTGTCTATTAAGGTTTGATGTACATTTTAAATCATTCAATGAATTTCGTCACTTCTTGTTATCATTATTATCATAGTTTTCTCATCATTACTATTATTACAATGAATATTATAAGTGATGGTTCGCTTATCTAGAATTTGTTGTAAGTAATTAATCATTTAATATTTTCTCATATAATACTCTATTACATATAAACACAAGTTATTAGTTATCATTTTACATGTTTATTACCTTCACTAAGTGCCAGTATGTTTACATCTTGTATAACCCAATACACATATGTATAATAAATGGATTGACTAATAGCATCACATAGCTAAACTAAACTACAACATGGTCGACCACTCAACTTGGCTCAACTCACATGACTAACCTTAATATGAAGTATTAATATAGGCAACCATACTTGACACTTGAAATGATATTGACCAAATGAAGAATGAATGCATTAGGCCTACCTTATACATACGTGTATTGAGGTATGCATAACATTTTAATTATGTTGAACCTATTAACCAACATATTGCTATCATCATTACTCCATAACTTGTAAAATTATCATTAGTATTAAATTATTGCTCCTTGTAGTGAGTTTTGGTAATTTAGCTTCATAATTTAAGACCTTTTGGTAGAGGTAGTGGTGGAGGTGTTGGCTACATTTGATTTCATAGCTTATAGTAAGGTCTTTGTCTTTGTAGAGGTAGCTTAGGAAAACTTGATTGAGTTTGCCATTTTGAGAATAACTTTTACGATTCATGTTAATACACATACATATATGTATATATATATATATACATACATACATATAATGCATAAAAGTATGCTTTTGTTGTTATAGTTGTGTTGGTCAACCAAAGAGTACCAAGCCATACCTTTAGGATATTCAAAGCAACTAGCTAAATTTATTTTGTTGTCAAGTTACTTCTTTTCCTTCTTATTTAGTTCAATCCATTGACTCTTATGGTTTTTCTTCATAGAGGTTGGAATCTTTCTGTATTAATTTATTTATTCACTAATCTTACATCATAAGTTTCATTATTATTACTATCATTACTACTATTACAAATACTATTTGTTAAACATGGTTCTTTTAATATTGTTGATTTTCAAATATGAAAATGTATGTATACATATTTTTTTTTTAGGGAAAATGCATAAAAGCTCTCTAAATTTTGACTTAGGTGTAAACTTTCCAAATAAGATTTTTGGCTTCCTAAACTTTTATAAATTAGCAAATAATCCCCATAACCTCCTTAACATTAATTTTGGTATGTAAACACTCCTTTGACCATGATTTCGGTATATAAAAATCTCATAAACTTTAATTTTGGTGTATAAATATCTCTCTAAACGGCATATAGTTTAAGGGTGTTTATACTCCATAATCCACATTTAAAGGGTTATTTTGAACATAAAGGGTTGTTTGCTAATTTATAAAAGTTTAGGGACCAAAAACCACATTTTAAAGGTTTAGAGAGGCAATTCGCACTTGAGTCAAAATTTGGGGTGGTTTTATGAAATTTCCCCTTATTTTTATTTATTTATTTTCTTTAGAATGGCAATGGTTCACATCAAAGAGGAGCAAGCTTATCTTCTCTCTTCATAATGTTTATCCTATAGTCTTCAAGTTCACTCTCCTAAGCTGTCGAGTAAAGAAAAGAAAGGGAAAGGAAAAATGTCAACATATATGACTTATGAAGGTAGCATAACTATCAAAATCAAAATAACTGAAACTTACTTGGAAGTCATATGAAATTATTGATTATTCTTTGTTTAGTCTAGTTCCAATCTTAAAAATTTTCTACTCATTCTCAATTCTACATACTCTCTTCATTACTCACCATCTTAGATTATTAGCCTAGTTACTTAAGAATTAATTGAATATAATTTTAATAACACTTGGGTTGCAACACCTTAGAACTTAAGGTACTATAGCTTACTACATGTCAATATTAGAATACTCCCACCTGAAGGTTTACAACCTATCTACAATAAACCATAATGTTAAGTATATAGACAAAGTCTATAGAAGTGCTCCTTCAAATGACAACTTCGATATCACTCTATACAAGCCTCTAGACAATTATAACAAGTGCTCCTATAGATAAAGTCTCAAGAACCCCCGCACTAATTAAAGATACCTATAGGGAGCACATAGAAGATGGCAAGTCTAAACATATTAAGTACCAATGCCCAATCTCTAAATATAGCTTTGAACTCACCATTACATCACTAAACACATACTACCAAGTGCCATCCCGATGACTTATCATGCCTTAACATGTTGTAGATGTATGGATTTTAATTTTAGAATGATGATTTAAGTGCACAAAATCTAAAATATATGATAAACTTATGTAATTAATGGAAATATCGTTATAAACTAGATCATAAATCAAATCCAATTTAAGAGTAAAGTGGATCTAAGTAAATCTATAAGAATCAAACTGAATCTAATTCATCTAATCATGCACAATCATGAAAAACCCTAATTGATTTGTTGAATCTACACCATTTAAGAGACCTGATCATTATTGGGCTTTCATTTATGTAAAACTTTGTTTCGTGATTCCATCATGGTTATCTATGTAGTTTTAGATTTACAAAATTCTATACATTTATAAAACTATATAAAAATTTGTCAGTTTTGAAGGATCACGAAATGCATCAAAATTTACAATAGCATAGTAGTAAAATTACCAAATGAAAATATTTCCAATTATTTCAAAGATTTTCAACAATCGCAATTAGAAGATAAGAGGATGAAACTATAATATTCACATTAAAGAGTCTAATTCTTCAACAACATCAATGGGAAACTATAAATTAACTTTAAAAGCATGCCATGACCCTTTAAAGCAATGGGAGAGGTGATCTTATAATTCATCCATATATCTAATAATAAGACACATATTGAGCACATCATGGTAGGAATAATATTAAAAAAGATAAACAAATAAGAAAAACTCAAATGAGAAAAAGAAATATAACAACTTTATGGCATGCTAATTTCATTAAAGAGAAATAAAATTGTAAATACTCATTTTTTCTTTATTCCTAAAGTTTGCTTATGGGATATTTAAACAATTTATTAATTGTCCTATATTTTAATGGCGATTACATGAGGAGTTATGTCTTTAGAATTCATAAAAAAAATTAGTTAATAATAATGCACATGAAAATTGTGATATTTCATAACTTAACAATCAAGACATGAACATTTAAGTATTAAGGCCAAACCCTGCTTTTGTATGATTTGGGTCGATAATTGATTTAAGACGTTTGGGAAAAGTAACTTAATTAGGCTAAAAATTTATAACAAACTTAGTAACCTTAATCAAAGAATTCTCATAAGCTTGTAAGTAAAAAATATAATAAAATATTAAGAATATGATTAAAATAATGAGGATCTACTTTATATGAGGCCCTAAAGTCGTATTTAAGATAATCGTATCTAAATTTAGGGCTTTCAAGAAAACTTCTCCAATTAAGTCCAAATTTTATTACTAGGTTAAAAAAATTAGTTGAAGTGACTTAATAAGGTTAGGCTTTAAAAATAATATCCTAAAATCCAATTTTACTTAAAAGCGTAATTATTCAATATAGCGTAAAACTCATCGAACCTCTAAAATTGAGTGCAAAACGAAACGAAGACTTGGAGATAAGTTATTTAAGCTATCAAAAGGAATAATATAGCATAATATACTATATTAATATATATATGTATTTTTATGATATACTCAGTATATATATTGAATATATCTATAAATTGACCTAAAATTATATAATTATACATAATAAGTAATAAATTTGCAAAATTAAATAGGAAATGTCTTTAAAAAAAGACATGCTAAAAACATGAATATATGTATAAAATTACTCATTATGTGTATTATATATATAGGATATATACCCATATATTAAAAAAATTATCAAATATTAATATATTATATAGAAAAATGCTAAAAATGCATCAAATACTATCTAAAACTCATCCAAAACACTTGGAACTTGCTAGATTTTTTACCGTAATAGATCAGGAAACCATGAACAAGTTGAATCAAAAGATGAATCAAGGAGAATTGGACAGCTCCTTCTAGCCTTTCTACAAAAGAATATACAAAATAATTAAATAAAAATACTTAATAATTTGAAAAAAAATCTGGCCAACCCTAACAAGTATAAATAGGATATTAGGATTCGAATTATACATTTTAGACACCTAGGATACGTAAAGAAAAATTAGAAGAAATTAATAGAAATTAAGGAAAAATAAAAAGAAAAACAAAGTGCCTTGCATCTCCCTAGTCATTCCTAACCCAGACAACAACCTACTAGTATGACTGACGAGCAACCCAAAGAGCACTCACCACCTATCCCCTTCAACAACCACTTATTAGCCAATGGGGGCCGGAGTTCTAATGAATAGTAAGTAAAAATATCTACCCTATTTTTCCTCATTTTCAAAAATATATTAAAATAATTAGGAAAAATATGAAAAATTAATTCCTTGGTTATTTTAGATGTAATTTCATGTTATAATTTTATTTTTGCAAAATTGGGAATATTTTATATGCTTGCTCAATAAATGTACTATTCATTTGAATTTTGAAATTTAAAATAAATGTACTAAATAATATTATTTAAAGCTCAAAATTTTTCTATAGGATACATATTACATGTAGTTTTGTTTCTAGGTAGCACAATTTTGATTTTATATATATTTAGTATTAATTACATTTTTAGGCCCTTAATATGGCTAAAAATAGGGTAATTTGCGAAATAAATTGACTTTTGGTGAAACTATTGATGAAATTATAATATAATCAATTCTAGAATTTTTTAATGATATTAGGACATGTTGGAATTAGTTTAGTATAAAAATCATGTTATTTGCCTAATTAATCATATTTTAGGGGTAAAATAGTAATTTTACGTATCTAGGTAGTAAACCGGAATGCGTGAAACAAGTTACTAGTTGAATTCCATATAATTTTATGAGTCTATGGGAATTTTCGTAGAATTATTTGATAATCTATGCTATTTATTATGAATTTTTCTAGTTAAATAACTTAAATTAGTAACCAACATATGTATTTAGTAATAATATATTTAAATATATTAATTATTTGATTAAATCATGCTTGAACATACCCTAAACAATTAGGATTATTCATTGTTTTTATTATGTTTTGCTCTATTATAGGCATTGGGCTAGGATATATATACATGCAATGATTCATTAATATATGATTTATCATATTTTGTTGCAAAATTGTTTGAAAATATATTTTATTTGCATAATAGGATATCAATATGATATTAGTTGCTATAGAGTTTTATCTATATATTAGGATTAGAAATATCCTCTAAAGATCATCTTTTAAACGAAACATGTAACGTGTATCATCGAATTTATACGAACTCCACGATACTAACCTTATTAAAACTAGATCACTTTAGGTAATAAAACATATGTTTTCTATAATATTATAGAAAATATTGTCCTACGATGATTTTTCCATAATTAAAACGTAATTTGATTAATAAAAAGTACATCTCGATACATGGAAATGATAAAATATAAGTAGTAGTAAAAGTACATATATTAGATAATATTAAGTAAATTACTATAACTTATATAATAAAATATATATGTATACATATAATGTATGTATATAAATATATATATGTAACTTTATTGAATAGCTGTATAAATAATATTTCAACCAAGTACTAGATAAAACTTTGATGTTTTTGTAAATTTTACAAAAACTAAATATGAGCTTTGGTATATATAGAATTTCTAAGTGAGTGAAGTCTTGACATCTTAAATTTGTTCAAGTAAGCTTTAGTACAAGTAAGTGGGATTAATGCTTTGCAACATTTTGGGGTATTATTTCAAAATATCTAGAGATTTTGATATTTTTTTGCTCGTGCTTATAGATAGCCATTTCTGCATGTACAATGCTTATGTTTGAGATTCAATTTACTATAATGGAAGTTGGGCTCTATGTTATGGTTGTTTTGTGAATATTATTATGCTTGAATTGTTTGATCTTAATTGATTACTCTAAAAATGAAATAACTTAAACTTGGCTTAATATCCAACTAGCCATGCATCATAACCTACTAGGGGTAATGGTTAGGATTCTTAAGCTAAATGCGGATCTCCTTGAATGAAGATAGTTGAAATGATCATTTCCTTACCCTTAGTTGAACTAAGTTACAAGAGGAGTTCGTGGTAAGGTTGATGGTCATGGTTTAAAGATGGTTACGAGAGGAGGGTGTTCTTCATTGCCTAAGCCCTAGTTTAGTTTTGATTCGTGAGTACGCTATTTTAAGCCCCTTAACTTGGATTAAAACGGGTATGATTTCTTTAATTTCATGACAGATCAGATAACATTATGCAATGGTATTTGCTTGTACACTCATTGTATCTAACTAACTTGTTGAAAACCTCGCTTGTAATGTGCTGAATATATACTACTTAGTAAGAAAGTTGTTGACCATTCTCCCATAGTTTGTTTTGCAAGTTCTAAATGAATTACAAATATCTACCCAAAACCATAACACTAGCAAATTGGTATAGGGAGTAAGGCATAACATAAAATAACTAGCTATTGTCCTTAATAATGACTTTCTTAACTTTTAAGGAAAACTAAATAAGACTTCTTAAGGGACTTAGTAGTTTTCAATATTCTAATATGTATAAGAAATAATTGGTATATATGGGATTTACTATCGCTCTTTTGCAAAGTTAAATTATAAGTTTATTTTAATAAATTATTTCAAAAGATTATTTTACAAGTTAATAATGAACATGTATTGAATTGGATGCTTCAAAGTAGTAAAGTAGATTATGCTTGGTGTGAAATAGGTCTAAGGTAGCAGTTGTAAGATTGATTTTTATCTTAGGATGACTCATATGGCAGATTTGTTACAACTCCACATTTTTAAAGCATAACAAAAATTATGAAGGCTTCTATCAAAATTAATATACACTACGCCAAATGAATCCATTATAACAAACCATGGATAGTATCAAAATATATATACACATATATACAACTAGATATGTAATCTTAGCCCTAATAGTTTACATTGAAATAAGAATCAATATATAATCATCAATGTGTAGTATCAATAAAGAAATTATATACCTATTGATATCAATATTTAAAAGAATGTCAATACCTTACGAGATTTTTGACCCCTTAATAATGAAGACATTTCATGGAAACATCACTCATGTAATCATCCCTTCCTTAATGGAGTCGCTATTCGTTATTAGTGTCATGTGCATGCAACATTGTCTATACGCTTCATGTATATAAGAAAGGATTTTTGGAACAAAAGAAAAGATTGATGTAGAGAGGGATTAAAGAGGTGAGATAGGCAATCTTAACAAGCTTAGGATACAAGTGATAGGTAATAATAGAGATTTGGACTACTTTTTCTCACTTGCTCTCATAGGTAGTATATACATATTTATAATGAGTAATAAGTAATTATCACCATCGAATTTTATATTTTATTAATGGATAAGATTAATTAGGGTTAAAAAATATAGTGGAGCCTAGTGATATCTAAACCTATTAAGAAAGGTTAAAAAATGTCAAAGACAATTTTAATGAACCCTCTCATAAGCCCACTAATCCAAAACTCTCTATATCATCCCAAAATTAGGTCTAATATTTGGATCCTATCAACTAATCTAAATAATTAGCCAAAATATGATTTAGTTAATTTTGAGTTTGGCTCATGAAATCAGATATACAAATTTCTTCATCTACAAATGTCAATAAGGTTAGTACCATCTAATACTTACAGCTTAAAAATAAAAAAAAAAGTCCTATAAGGGCATGCAAAATGCCTAGTATGAGAGTTACTACAGGTACATATGCATGAGCGTACAACCAATCTTTGAACATACAAATGCAACCATGTAATAATAACAACTGATATTACCTTTTATTTAATGCCCAACATACATCATAGCTTTAGCATCTCATAGCTTAGGGTAACTCATGACCCTTAGCACATACAATAACACAATATGGTAATGGGTACTCCCTAACACACTAAAATTTAATAATCTACCTAAAATCTGCCCAAATGCTTTTGGTATGCAACTCCCCTTAGGACAATGCTACATATCAATTATCGGGATACGACCATAAGATCAATATAACTCTCAGTCTCTTAGGCCTAACTATGCACATTCAGTACATAAAAAATTATGATCAAATATCAGTTAAATTAGTTTCCATTTAATCATACACTTGCAAATAAAACAAGCAAGTAACCTCGTACATAAACCAACGTGTCTCAAATAGCATTCAATTCTCCAGACAAATGATCTCAATACTACAACTTGAGTAGTGAATTTAATTTATTAAGTATTAGAGTTCTATTCCCTTGTTGAAGGCTATAGACTATGTAAATTTAACCTTTTAAATATGGTGTCGGACTTGAGTGTTGTAAATATTTCTCTAAGTTGATAAGATCACATAAAATGAAAACTGACTAAAATTTTAAACTCGAAACTTAAAACGAACTTAAAAGGCCTTATTATATGATTTGGAAACCTTAATCATGCAAGAAAAGCCCAATCCCTATATACACTTACTTTTAAAAATGTAAACCTAAACTTAATGGAAATCATAAATATCAAATCATAAAAAGTTTTAAAACTTTTTAAAATTATCTTAATGCTTGAAAAGGGCATAAATCAATAAAATTATCAATAATTTCATGAAATCATATAAAATTAATAATGAACGAATCAAAGATTATTTCAAGTAATAATAAATAACAAAACTAATCTAGTTAAATGAATAAATTATTAAATTTACAAAAATTATTTTACTTGTGTACATAAGTAACACTATAATATGTATATACATAAATATATTATTAAGCAATTTCCTTCTCTTTTCTTAATCTATTGTATGATATATATATATATGTTGCATAATAAAGCGATATTCCTAAATAATTAAGCCAATTGAACCTTAGGTTCTTGAGTGTAAGTCAATTATTCCCGAGTTGGTGAAAAACCTTAAAACATACATAAACTTACTTGAACCCTAAAACCTAGGATGATTAAGGACTTATGACCCTAAATAAATAATTAAAAAAATAATTTCAATAAATTTTATTCAACTCTAGAAAACTCTAAAATTTCTTAATAGGCAAATCACAACCTACAAATTAATTTGAGAACTAAACCCTAAAATAATTTTATATAAGATAATTCCCTTATTTTCACTTCTAAGCCATGTTAAATATGGATAAATTGTAAACCCTACTTTTTAATGGACATATGATTCAACTAAGAGTACTTCTCAAATGTTCCCAAGGATAAATTAGGTTAAGAATTCAAGTTTGCATTTAAAAACAAATTTAATTTTCTAATTCAAAAGTCTATTATTGATAAAAACTTGACTACGAGAACCATGCACTCTAAGTCACTCAAAATCTTAAACCCTAAAATAATTAAAGACTTATAACCCTAAGCGACTAATTGATAATTTAATTTTCATAATTTTATTCAAAATCTATAAATTTTCATAATTTTATAAGAATTAAATCATAACATACAAATCAAATTAAGAAACGAACTCCAAAAAAATTTCGTATAAGATAATCTTCTTATCTTCATGCATAAGACTTGTACACATGAATAAGTAAACCAACCAATCACTCTAAATAACTTATCAATTGAAAGTTGAAATCATTTATCAATTGATAACTTATAAAAAACTAGTGATAAGACACTTTTCTTATCACCCCTTCACTTATATTACATATGGACAAGTTATCACATTATTTTATGTGTTCAACTTTTAATTAAGTGACAAGACAACTTAATGTCCAAAAAAGACACCTTATGGCTGGTTGGGAAGAGAGTCTAAGGGAGGCTATGCCTTGTCAAATTCTAATCACTCAATTGTCTTATACATCTACTATTCACCCCTTAATGCTTACATCATCTAATCTTATTAAAAAGTTAGCATTTGTGCATACTAAAAGACAACCAATTAAAGCTTCTTGAACACACTTCTCTTCCCATTGAAAAATCTACCACTCTCTCCCTCTTTCACTCTCATTTTCACTTCCTTCCTTCTTACTTTAAACACAAATCAAAAGAAGAAACTTAACCCCATAAAACCCTACATTGTTACTACCTTTTTTGCTTCATAACTCACGGCACAAAAGCTTGATTTTGTTGCCTCCTTTTGTCAATTTCAAAAACCACTTTTAGGAACTTTAGAATATCTCCAAAAAGCCACTTCAAAGATCAAGACCCTAAGTTTCAAAAGAACTTACAAGAAGATAAAGGAAGACAACATGCTAAGAGGACACTTAGTTGCACCACCACCTTGTTTTCGCTTTGAGGATGAGTAAGTTGTTTTTTTTGTGTTAATGGTTTAGTATTATATGTTAGGAGACCATGTTTTCATTAAGATATTAGCATGATTATAAGATGATAAAATAGCTAGACCATCTTAAGAAGTAAGCTTATGAACCCCTTTACATGAAAGTTGAAATATGAGTATACTAAGTTGGTGTTATGTAAAGATATATGTTTAACACTTAGAATGAAAAAATTTAAGTTGAGAAGATGACGAAATGTGTACATGAACGAGGAGACATCATGCTGGACGTAGAGTATATGTGAGTTATTTAGATGTTATTTCCATTTCTATTAAGTTAAAGATACTTAAACCTAGCCTTAGGTAAAGGAAAATCCATTACATGAAGCTTTTATGAAGAAACAAACCTTGTAAGATATGAACTATGATATAGAAATTGTGATAAGTATGAGATCTACTATTTTCATGTAAAGTATGTGCTAATTAATCATCCCATGGAAGAGAATTTAAGTTAAGATTTAAAAATAAGTAACTTAGGTTCATGATCTAACCCTTAAACTTAAGGAAATGATGAAACATGTTACAAAACTACGTGGGAATCCCTTAGATTCATTACGACCAGATCTGGAACATAAGTAAAAGCTACCTAAAAATATGATAAAACCAAGTGAAAAAAGCGAAAAGATCAACCAAAGTAAGTATAGTAAATATACAAAGTCTAAAATTCAAAACTAAGTCTAAAACTTTCAAAACGAGCTTAGAACTCTAAGTTAGGTCTTTATTAAAATTCTAACCAGCACTTTAAAATATTAAGAAAGGTTATTTTGAAGCCCACAAGAAGTCCACCTAAGATTCCATAATCTCAACAAAGTCATTAACTTTAGGTTGAACAAAAAATAAGCCCATTTGATAACTTAAGCTCACATAAAAGCCCAAGGAGTTATTGTTAGCACCAAGAGTGTAAACCAAAGTTGGAAGTTAGACTTTAAGAAGTATTTTAAGTTTGGAATAAAGTCCTAAGCCAAAGCCTAAAAAATTTCCCAAGTTAGCAAAAATCCCATTAACCAAACAAAGCCTAAAAGTACGAAGATCGTTACTATTATGACCGATAGGTAGTTTTGCGTATCTCATCACGAAAATATAACCTCACCATATTAAAGTACACTTGAAAATGATGAAAATTGACTTTAAGATAATAAAAATCGGATTTAAAAAGGGAAAGTTATATGCAATTAAACTTTAAGTAAAAACCGATAAAAATATGAAGCTAAGTCTGAAGTATAACTAAAAGGGTTTTAGTTTGGTTTTCCAAATTTTATTTGAAATCCTTATAGTATCATATTTTCCATATCTAGGGGACTCGGCTTTTGGGAGACGACTTATCCCGGATTATTTTAATTGATTTATAGGGTTGAGTGAGTAAATTCCCAATGACTCTTTACTTGATTTTGTTTAGAGAATATATGCACTTAAACTTATATATATATATATATATATATATATAGATATATATATATTTAGATGCTTGTGGGATATGAGAAACGCATGTGTATGAATTTGTGAACTGAATGCTATGACTTGTTAATTATATAATAATGGGAATTATTGTGATAAATTTATACATGCAATTGTATGGAATGAAATTGTCTGATTACCTTAAAAAATCGGATTAACTATTAATATGATTATGAAATAAGATGGATTATGCATTCCTTATAATGGCATTCAGATAACATCGACTGCCGCTTCATGCAGAAGATGGAAAGGGACTCATAGGAGGATAGGCCTCCTACAAGATTGAGCACTAGCTATACATCATTTTATTGAGTCTCTATCCTAAGTTGATGGACTTATTAGGCATCGAGAGACACTAACCGTTGGCGAAGGGCCGTGTCATGTAGTTTTTACTTAAGGTATGTGTTTATGGATTGCGGAGGTCACCACACTGCTAGACTTAGGATTTTAAAAATATAATTTGTTATTTGGTAAAGAAAGTATATATATATATATATATATATATATAAACATACAGTTTTGTTTTTTTTTTAAGTACAATAGTGCAAATGAAATAAAACCCATAGTCTAGAACTCGGATTTTGGTTTGGGTCGGTTAATTATCTCCAAACCCTGACTATAGGGGGTGTAATTTTGAGTTGTATGCAATTCTTAAGTTACTACATGCATTATTCGGCATACTAATTGTTCATGCATTTATATGATTATGCATCTAATAAATTTCTATCATACGGTATTAACAATGGTATTTATTACACTAAGCGTAAGTTTATACCCTAATAGTTCTTTTCTTTGCAAGTTGATTGATAGTTAGGATAGAGATAGGAATCAAGTGCAGAGTGATACCATTGAATCAGTATGATGAAAAGTTGGTGTAGTTAGTTTAGAATGCTTCGAGAAAATAACTAATGTATTAATTAAGTTTAGTATCTTTAGTAAGTTCAAAATTTTTTTTGGAATTGTCTATCTTATTTCACGGTTTTGAGGAACTTTAGAAAAATGGATATCCATAATTATTTATATTATATAATGAGTCAATGAATGAAAATCGAAGACCCTAACAAATAACTATTTAGAGTCTTGCAATCTCTGACTTGTAAGGTGATTTTCTATCTTGGATGCATATGTGATATGAAAATTCTAGGAAATAGTACTAAGCCCTCCCTAGGGTCCTTGTAAATTCAATCTAGAGTCATCTTGATTCAATCCATTAAACTCCACTTAGTTGATGTTATTTTTCTAAAGATGTTTAATCTAATGATTCTAGGTTTGATTCTAAGTTAAATTGCATTTAATCTTTGTTTTGATTATTAGTAATAAGTTTAGAATCCAATTACATATGTTTTAGATGAAATATAATATCTATTATCAAGTTGACATGAAGAAATATGGTTAGGACAGAAGTTGGAATAGAATGGAACAAACTTACAAAAGGAAGGGCTAGAACTAGTAAGTCGGTAATGTAATTAAGTTAGTTTATTGGCAAACCGCTAAGAATTTCTTTGATACCCACCATAGTCACTATGGACACATTTGCCCAATTCTTCTTCCATTTCATTGCCCATCAAAAAACACTTACAGTAACTCTACTTAATTCTTCTATACTCTAAAATAGATTTCAAAATAATCATCCTAACACCAAACTCCATCCTTTTCTACATCAAATACTACATTAAACACTACTTAAAATAATTAACAAAGACTAAAGAAACTTAATACCACACTTCTCCTTTCATGTGTGATTAACTTCATTTCTTTCTCAACAACAATCTATTGAAATAACTTTAATCTTTAATAATTCTTATCAAAACACGTTGTATAACAATGAAAACATAATTACTTATGAAGCTACACTTCCATCGTACGTTACAACACATCTTCTTTAACAGATGCAAGATTCTCTATTATGTTATTAACAATTTGCATTAATGTGAAAGTAATTATAAGGATAAAAATAGAAACAAATGAAGTTTCATTCTTAACTTTGAAAGGGCCTATGATGCATGCCTACTAGGATCTTTGAAAAGACCTTCTTTTTATCCTTTCCTTATTACTATTTACCTAAGTTAATTACTTTATTTTATTTATCTTTTTTCATGAAAATTTGAGGTATTACAAGAATAGTTAATGGTATTAACCAAGTCCTTGTTTATAAACAATGGAAAAGATTGACTACTCAAATTACCAAAAAATAAAAAAAGTCTAAGAATTAAAAAAAAAGTTAAAAATTGTAGACCTATTAGAAATTCATGTGTCAAGAGTGAATGGATTTATTCAAAGAGTTGATGGAAGTCCTCTTTAGTGAAAGGGAAAAAAATTAAGATTTTAAATGGAAATGTAGTAAATATTGACAAATAAACAAATATAGGTTTAAACACTACTCATCATCTATTCATTCATCCCTTATTAATATATGAATTTATTAATTAGAGCATTTTGTTCCTCTAAACAAAGTATTTATCTTACTTTGAATTATTAAAAAATATTAAAAATTTTCTTCTATTAAATAAGGATAAGCATGTATAGGATGAGTGGGGTATGAAATTCTATTTATACACTATAGGTTACAAAATCCCAAATTTTTGGAATCATAACTTTTGCCTGATATAGTATTCTCAAACTTGTGAACTATATAGCTTACAATAGAACAATACAAATTCTTGGGTGTGCCAAGCTAAAGGGTTTCTATTTTTCCTTCTTTTTATATATTGTTTGTAGTATTAAAGAAAAATAAAGTTGTCAATTAGGCTTTTAGACATGTTACTGTTGATTGGAAACTGTGTTGTGTTTGACCTATCTGACATATTTTCTAACAATGCGTTCTCTCCTCCATGCATGCATAGCCCAATGCCCACATCTCCCCTCCGAAAAGGGTTTTTCATTTCTTTTTATATATGTTTTTTTCGATGGGTATCTTCGATAGAATTGTATTATTAACCGAAGAAATCAAAATATTGGAGACATTTAAGCTCGCCAGCGTGTCTTCCACAGATATATATATATATATATATATAGTGGAAATGGACATGTAATCATGCATTATTTTACATGCAATAATGGCGTGTTGCATTATCATTGGGTTTATTTTCTGTACGTCCAAAATCATAGATTTATATAAAACCAGACAACTAGCCCTAGGCGAGTAAAATAATTAATAAAACGATGCAAGAGTTGATCAACAACAGATGAGTCGTGCATATGGTATTATAAACTAAATGAATCCTGAGTTGGTAACTCCAGAGTCCATATGCTACCAAGTCTGCTGACATGTATTTCCTTCACCGCCTTCTCCACGCTGTCCATGTTAATGACCTATTGCTCACCCAAGCAACGAAATATTCAGAGAGAGAAGAAAACAAAGATACAAACCGTGTGTTTAGACGTCGGTATAAAGAATCCATATCTGATAAGGTCAAGCACGGTAATTAAACTCTATTTTATTAGCCCCCCACCCCCCAAAAAGACTACTGCTCTTCTGTAATTATATTATTCCATTTAACTTCGGGGCAACTCTTAAAATTTCAACTTTTAGGAATTTTATAATCAATCGATTTGTTTATCACTTATAAAGAATGAATATGTGGTTGTAATTTTACCCCGTATATTCAGATTACTTGTACATCATTTTATTCATTTCATGGTTCTTAGTATACCCATAGTAACTTTGAAGTTGGCTTTCCAAATAGCTAGATGTATTCTCTTTCCAAAATGAACATCACTCTTCTCTTATCACAGTACAATTACATATCTAGTACATGTGATAAAGTAAACCAAAATAAATGGAGATTTAAAGGTCCAATCTAAAAACAAATACTTCACTAATATAAATTTTAATTGACATGAATCCAATGAAAATCTCATATAAGGATGATAAACAATATAAAAAAAAATTATTGAAACAAACTAGATCAATTCCAATATATTTTTTAATTGTTAATAAGATGGTAGTTATTGTAACATCCGAAATAAATTATAAGAATAAAGAGAAAAGGATTAATATTGGTAATATAAGCTAAGGGTATGGTCGGTACTAGCAAAATCTAATGAGAGCAATTTAGGAATAAGAAATGTTTATGAACCCTAAGTATTTACAGTCTTTTATCACTTTTTGAAACCCATTTTCCACTCCTTTCCTACATGTGCAGCTTTGTCTCCGAGGGTTTTTGCGTGAAGCTTGAAGCTAGGATGTGAAAATGACGAGATTAAGCAACATTAGATTGGCAGAATCAAAGGTGAAGCTAAGGAATTCCGTTTTATCACAACATTTTGTCAATCCTTTAAGAAAACTCCTCTTACCTAATAGGGCAATAGCCAAAATAAATTTAAGCGATCTTTTATGGAGCCCTACGACGAATCTTAGGTGGTAGGATAGTAAGTAGAGGATCTTAAGGTAATGATGAAAACAACTTTCTTTGTCATAAGTTTTAATTGAAACATTCAAAGAGTTTGTTTTTCTACATAAGGAAGTGGATAAAACAAAATCTAAATCATGTTTTAGATTCCTTACAACATGTTTTTGGTGGTAGTAGTGCTATTAGCAAATCTCTAAAGGTAAGAATCTGTTTGCATACCCTGTACATGTTGTTTTAATGAGTTGTGGTTAAAATGATAGAGTTGAGATATGATTTTGGGTTGTAAGAATGTTTTGTTTGGTGTTTTAAGTGACATGGAGTTGCTTTACTGTTAGGTTGACAAGTTAGGAGTGGTGATGTAAGAAATAGGCGAAGTACGAGATTCTTGCAGGAGATTAAACATTGCTACAATCTATAGAATTTTGTAGATTGCAACTAGCATCCAGATGCCATCCCCGTAGCATCTATACACCAAGTTCATTATGTACCCTCTTCGACCATGGTGTTTGGATGATAGTTAAGCTAGCATTTGGATGCCATGTTCCTAAACATGTGCAACGACGTTTCTTTGAGCTTTGCAAAGTTTTCTAGGTGTACTTTCCTATCCTAAACCCTTTTCCTAGACTTTTCTAAACACAAATCTTCACCTGAATATCTTGTAAATCAAACTAACTTCTTAGTAATCCTAGTTTCATTATGTGGTTCCTAATTAATAGTGAGGCAGATGAGTTGCTCTATTAAAGAAACTGGTTAGGCTAGTTTAGGAAACTAAATAAGTGTGATGTTTCATGTATGAATATGTTGTGAGGCACTTTGTTCAGATTTTGAGCAAATAGTCCAATTAGGTATAAGGTTTGTTTGTTGCTTGTGTATGTAGTACTAGTAAATGTTAATGAACCTAATAAATATTTAGCTTAAATAAGTATGCTACATGTACGTGGTTGGGCAAAAGGGATATGAAGGACTAGACCTTAGGGGGCACCCCAATGATCTTAGTGCGATAGTATCCTGATTGGACTCTTACTTTGAAATGATTTAGGTAGATTAGGTGTTCCTTAGTTCCTAAGGCATTAGGAAGGACTCAATACCAATAATTATATGTATATTATATATTTTGTGCCCGAAGCACGAGTAACTCGAAGTTTTGACATGTTGGAAATGTGTTACTTGATGTAGCTAATTAAATATAATAACCTATAGTTATTGCATGTAGATATTTGAATCATCTATCGAGTGTGTGTGTGTGTGTGCATTCTTATGTATCCATGCGTATGTGGTTGAACCCTCTACTGGGATATAGCTTACCCCGTTAAAGGTCCTTATTTTCAAATGTAAGAATAAGTTATGGTGACTATGAGGATTACTATAGTGAGTATGGACATTATGGCAAGGATGCTGATTATTATGATTATGACATTAACTATGGAGATGGCTCAATTTAGCTGTTGTAAGATTGAGAAATTTTGTTGGACCATATTGTCAAAAGTTGCTAGACTTTGTTATGTTTCTTATTTTGTTACAAGTCTTGAGAAGTGACCTAAGACTTCTCCTATAGGTCTTGGTCTTTCATTCAATTTAAAGAATTTAAGACTAAAGTTGTAGTCATGTTTTTCAAACAGATCTTGGTGAACTAAGTTTGAGTTTACTTCTATTGAATAAAGTAACTTAGGAGTTGATTTTTATGTATTTACTAGTGAATTAAGGTTACTTATGACATCCTTGAAATACTGTTTTAGAGTTATTATAGATATTTAGTGATTAATGAAGTATGTGATGATGTTAGCACATTGAATTTAGATGCCTGACATGTCAATAGATCATAAGGACAAGTGATAAGCTATGATTTCCTAGGTTCTTGAGTATTATAGCTTTAATGGTATTAGAGCCTTAAGTTTAAAATTTAAACCATAGATACTCTAAGCATAAACGTCAGTAGAAATAAGATATGAATCAAAGTGTAATGATTTGATTATAAGGGTAAGATAGGTAGCATGTAAAGATGGTGGGCTTGAAGTAGTTCAATCTATTTGTGATCTTAGTAATATTTTCTTATCTAGTTATTTGTAGTACTTTCTAGTTATCTAACCCCTTCCTTTGAACTCAAAATGTTGCATACATGACTTTGTTCATGTGTTTCCTTTTATAGCATGCCTATATGAGATGCTACTTCTAGTTCTTCGTCACATTCTCAAGGTGGCAAGGACACTAACCTAAACCGCAATCCTTTGCCGAATCAAAATGAGACAGGCTTGCCACCTCAATGGTAGAGACCCTTACTACTAGCCCAAGGCTAACCTATCCCTAGTTAGACTCAAGGTTAGCAAACTTAGGGCCAAGAGTAGAATTTCCCTCCTTGGGGAATGCTATGATTAAGGTATTGGTACAGTAGTAGCAGTAGGTATAGAGGGACATGCAAGTGATTTAGGCAAAGGATGATATTTGGAGGCTAGAGAGACAAGCTACAATGGACGGTTATAAGTAGTCATACCAATGGGAATACTTTTCATCAATTTATGAACATCACCAATGATTACTACCTTAAGCCATATGATTTAGTAGGAGCTAAAGAGTGGATAATTGAATAGAAGTCTTTTGTTATAGCAAAGGTACCAGATAATAATGCCACCTTCTTTTTTAAGGGTTCTGTAGCCTAATGGTTAAAGATTGCTCCTAGGACTAATAAGAATATAGTTAGTTTTATCACTTGGGAGGAGTTCAAGTAATTATTCTCATGTAGATGGAGCTTGCCTACCAGACCTTACAGCAGGGTAATTGATCAGTATCAAAGTATGAGGTAGAGCTAAACCGCCTAGCCTAATTCTTGCCAAAGCTACTTAGAAGAGATGAGAGGTCATGTGCTAGATGCTACTGACATGGATACTCTTGTATGCATGCTTACTATCCTTAACCAGTGTGTACACGTTTTATTTGATACTAGAGCTTCTCATTCTTACATTGCTAAGTCTTTAGTGAATGCTTGTTTGTTGTATACTGCATTTCTAGACACTCCCTTGATTGTGAATACCCTCTTAGGGAGTGGAATTGTGGTAAATTGAATGTGTCAAGATGTAGAGATTGTTGTAGAAGGAAAGATTTTATCAATAGACTTGTTAGTACTAGATACATCAAACTTCAATTTAATTTTGGGTATAAGCTGGTTGGTAAGAAATCATGTAACCATTAATTCTTATAATGTGGTGATCCCTTTTGAGCCTCCAAGAGAAGTACCTTTTTAGTATCAAGTAGAATTCAGAGGCTAATGAACTGTATTGATTATGACTTATAAGAAAAGCCTATCCTAATAGGCTTAATTACAAAGTTTAATGAAGAGTTGAAGCAGAAATAGGTATCAGTGGTACCGGAAATCTTAGATGTCTTTTTAGACAATTTACCTGGTCTACCACCAAATAAAGAAGTAGAGTTCAAAAATAGACCTAGGATCAGACACCAAACCTATATTGAATTAGTGTATAGAATGGCACTTGCTGAACTTGTTAAGTTAAAGATACAACTACAAGAGTTACAAGATAAGCATTTCACAAGACCAAGTTTGTCTTCTTAGGGAGCCTTGATTCTTTTTATAAAGAAGAAAAGACCGAAGCATGAGAATGTGTATGGACTGTAAGGATTTGAATCAGGTGATAGTAAAGAGCAAGTGCTTGCTACCTCGAAATGACAATTTGTTTGATTAATTGCAAGGGAATAAGTATTCTCAAAGATAAATTTAAGGTCAGGTTACTACCAATTTAAAGAGAAAGTAGAAGATGTCAAGAACATAGCATTTTAGACCAAATACGATCTATATGAGTTCCCAGTCATGTCGTTTGGCCTTATTAATGTGCCTACAACATTTATAGACCTCATAAAACGAGTATTTCCCATGTATCTAAATAGATTTGAAGTGGTCTTTATTGATGATATTCGTGTGTATTATAAAAGCCGAAGAGAGCATGAGTAGCATTGAGGATTATACTAAGTAAACTCAAAGTAGAGAAGATTTATGCTAAATTTAGTAAGTGTAAGTTTTAGTTGGATCTGGTAGCCTTCCTGGGTTACATAGTAAATAGTAAAGGTATATCAGTGGATCTAAAGAAGACAACGACTATGGTAAAGTGAATGAGACCAAAAACAGTAACTAAGATTAGAAGCTTTTTAAGGCTTGTAGGGTATGACTGGAAGTTTGTGGAAGGATTCTTAAGATTGGCAACACCCTTAAATCATTAAAGTAGAAAGGGGTGAAGTTTGACTAGGATAACAAATGCAAGCAAAGTTTTCAGCAACTAAAAGAGAGACTTGTAACTACTCTAGTGTTGTCCTTACCTTATAATGGAGAAGAGTTCATTATTTATAGTGATGCCTCAATTTAGGGATTTAGGTATGTGTTGATGTAGAATGACTAGGTTATAGTGCATGCATTGTGTCAACTTTAAACCTATGAGAAAAATTACCTAATCTACAATTTACAATTTGCAATAATGGTCCATGCCTTAAAACTATAGTGGCATTATCTGGTAAGGGAAAGGTATAAGGTTTATACCGATCACAAAAGTCTAAAGTACTATTTTGCCTAAGGAGGTCTAAATATGATACAAAGAATACGGCTAAAGCTAATAAAGGATTATGACTTGGACATATAGTATCACTTAGGAAAAGTTGATATTGTGCCTGATGCTTTGGGTAGGAAGCGATATGGGAAACTGACTAGCTTAATAATAATGTAGAGGCCATTGCTAGTGGACATGAGAAGCCTAGATTTGAAGATTTTGACTAAACAAGCAAGTGTCAAGTTGACAAACATTTAGATTCAGCTTATGATAGTAGGCAAGATTAAGATGGCCTATGTTGAAGATGAGAGCATTAAGAGATAATAGAAGTGGGGAAGGTAGTAGAGTTCATAGTGGATGCAAATGGAGTACTTAGTTATGATGGTCAGTTATGTATAATAGTAAGGCTAGAGTTGAGAAGTGAACTATTGTAAAAGGTACATTACTCTGGATACACTATACACTTGGGTAGCATGAAGATGTCTTGAGGCCTAAAGGCATATTATTAGTGGTATAATATGAAGAGGAAGATCATAGAATATGTGTCAAGGTGCTAAACTTATCAGCATATTAGAATTGAGCATCAGAGGCTGGTAGGTGAATTGTAGCCATCACCAATTCTAGAATGGATATGACAACAGGTCACCATGGATTTCATGACGGTGCTACCAAAGATTGAGTAAGCATGATGCAATTTAGGTAATCGATGACCAACTGACAAAGTTAACTCATTTTATTCCCATTCATATTAGTTACTCATTGAATAAGCTAGCTAAGTATATATTAAGGAAGTGGTGAGGAAGTAGCATGGAGTACTATCAAAGATTACATCAAACAAGGACACTCATTTGGTAGGCAGGTTTTGGAGGAGTTTACATAGGGCCTTAGGTACCAAGCATTAGTTCAAGACCACCTTTCACCCTTAAATTGACAGGTAATTAGATAGAACCATACAAATACTTGAAGATTTGTTTTTAACATGTGTACTTGATTTTAGTGACCATTGGGATGAACATTTTCCATTAATTGAGTTCGCTTATAATAAAAGCTATCAAGTAACCATTCAAATGTTCCCTTACAAAGTCTTATATGGTAGGAAGTGCAGATTGTGCATACATTAGGGTGAGATTAATGAAAGACAAGACTTGGGTCTAGAGTTACTACAGGAAGCAGTAGATAGAGTGAGATTGAATAGATAGAGAATTTAGAATGCACAAAGTCACCAGAAGAGTTATGTTGATAAATGGAGATGCCCATTGGAGTTTTAAGTATGAGATGAATTTTTGTTGAAAGTATCTTCGGCTAAAGGAATTGACATATTCGAGCTAAGAGGGAAATTATCTCTAAGATATGTTGAACCTTTCAAAGTCATAGAGAGAATTGGGAATGTAGCATAGAGATTAGGGCTTCCTACCATTTTAGAGGGTATCTAAAATGTCTTTCATGTGTTTGTGTTGAGAAAGTTTAAACCCAATCCAAAGTAGGAGAAAGAACAGCATCAGGCATAAGTAGTAGATCTAGAGGCCCTAAAGTTGCAACCATACTTATCTATTGTAGAGTGGCCTATAAAGATAGCAAACATTAAGGTTCAAGAATTACTAATGAGATAGATACCCTATGTTAAGGTTTAGTAAGCAAGTTGTTTAGCATGAGAAGCCACATGAGAGTTAAAAGAAGAGATGAGAAGGAAGTACTTAGAATTGATTCAAGAGTAAGGTATGTTGATAGGAATCATCTCCCTAGATTGATCACCTCGAGCTAAGTTAAAGGACTCTAAGGACTTACTTGGAGGATACGAGCTTAAAGCCATATTCGAGATGGGAACTCTTATCTTAACTTAATCCCTTACCGACTTGATTGCTAGACCTTTACGTATGTTAGATCTGCTCCTACCAAGTAGCTGCGCTCTATTAAGATAGCTGAGAAGATAACCCCAAGACCATCTAAGCTAAATTCCAAAGCTGACCACAAGCATTTAACCTCAACATAAGCTAACTGCTCTACAGTGGGACTAGCTGGCTTCTGACCTAATCTAAATCAAGTCGAACCTTGATTGTAAACACTTTTCTGTTTTTCCTACTTTATATCATATTTCTCATGTTTAGTGGCAAAGCGATATGTATCTTTTGACACAACATTCCAGAATGATTCTTACTTGTTTGTATTGAACATTCTTTGTCTCTTTTACTTCTTTTAGTATATTTTATGTAACCTAATTGTAAAAATACCTTTTTGTTTTCTCATACGTGTAAAGTAACCCTAGTAGATGGGTATATAAAACCCCACTTACTTGTACATAGACAATTAATTGTCAAAACAAAAATTATTCACGTTTCTTTTAAGTAACCTTCGTGTTCTCATTACCTTTCAACTCTTATATATTTCCTTTAGTAAGGAATAGTGATAAGTAACGCTTTAATTTGGATCAATGAGTCACATTTAGCAAATTGTAGGCTGAGTAGGATTGAGTGGTGCATCATATCCATTCGATAGCTACATGAACTTTGCTAGCTTTTCTTTTGTTTCTTTTAGTTCACTTCATTGTAGTATTTCTCCGTATGTATGACCTTAGAGATGCATCAGTTTCACTAGTATTAGAGTATGGTTCCAAGAAGCAGTGTGTGTAGTTGCAATGAAGTTTTTGGTTCGCTTTGTTGTTAATGGCTATTATGTTCCTTTCGTAGCTATTACAGTTTGTTTGTATAGAGTAAGTTTAGAATTATGAGCTATGTAGTGAAGATTTGTAATAGGAATTAAGCTACGGGGCCCCTAACCCACAGCCAAGTTCAAGGACTAAAGGGGCTAGCACGACAAATCTTTATGTTCCAACCAACCCCTGCCCAAGCCGAGTACCTCCTTGTTGAGTTACCTCTAATGCCATGCCATATGACCACCTATTGTAGTGTGGTATGCAAAGTTAACAATTATTCTCTATTACCGAGTCGAACAATTACTTAGCCTCTTCCTTGCTGAGAAGCCAAGAGAGAAAGCCAAATCGACTAAGCTATCCCTGCTCAGACAAACCTATGTGTCCCTATTTTTTGTCTACATCTCTTAATGACCTCACCAATGACATATCGCCACGTGTACAGTATCACATGTAAAATCTATAGCACCAATGATTATTTTTCTTATATATTCATTTTTACCCCTTTATAACATATACATTACCTTCCTTAGGAAATGTTCTTTTTGTCTTTTCCCTTTTGGGCAAGTTGCCTTAGTTTACAGGTATAAATACCCTTACACTTATAGTTGTAAGACATCAAATAATCTTTAATACATTCTTGAGTACCTTCTTCCCTACATAAACACCATTATTTACTTTCAGCATCACTTTTATCCGTTCCCTTAAGTAAGGTTAGGTGGTGAGTAACCTCATTGGACCTATCCAGACATTACATCGAATTGTGTTGTGAGTTCTTGGAAGTTCCATTAGTACGTCATATTCTCTAGAGCTATTAATGGGTTTTGCTTATTGTTTTTGTCCTTTGTTTTCACACCTTTTGTACTTTCACCATTGACTCTTTTTGAACTTTCTGTAAGCTCGGACCCATTTAGCAATCAGCCTTGTTTGTTCTTAGCTACGGTTTGCATTAATTTGTGTGTTCATAAGTGTCATTTCATTGTTAATTTGTTCTTACCCTATTTATAAGGCAAGTTCATTTTTATTGTATTCAAGTTGTTATGAGGTATTAAAGTTGTTGGTGTGTTAGTCGAGGTTTTGGAAAATATGAAAGCATTGTTTTCCTCTGAATTGTGTTGTGAATGAGTTTCAAAGACATTGTATCAAGTTAGTTTCAAGTGTTCAAGCTGTTATTGGTGTCTAAAGTAATGGTGCTTAACTTGGTCGTGGTCATAATGGTAGCAACACCCCTAGGTCAGTTGATGACAAACTTAATAGACTCACTAATCTTGTTGAGAGTTTAATCACGACAATGTAAGTTAATAGGCCATAACCTTAGGGTATGCTACCATACAACCTACCTAGAAATATTTAAGAAAGAGGTTATGGTGAAGGTAACTGAGCTCGTTACCTAGTCTGACCCCCTTAAGCCAGAGGGGTTGCAAACACAGGAGGGAGGACCTAGAGCTCCTTAAGGAGTAGATAATATCATGGTCTAAAGCTTACCCTTTTGTGGAAGTGGAGATGTAGATGAATATTTGGAATAGGGAGAGAAGGTAGAGAAGGTGTTTGATTGTTATGGTTATATAGAAGCTATGAAGGTCTGACTTGTTACACTTGAGTTCTGTAGGTATGCTAATATATGATGGAAAAATTTGAATGCAACCAGAGCAAGGGATGGAAGGTGAGGTGTAAGGACTTGGGATAAGATGAAATGGTTGTTAAAAGGTAGATTTGTGCCCAAGATCTACTTATAGGATGCATTTACAAAGTTGCAAGACCTTTACTAAGGAGGTTAAACAATTAATGACTATGAGAGGGAGTTCTAGATGCTTATGATCCGGCCAACGTAGACAAACCCGAGGCTTGCATATTGTTAAGGTTCATTTCTAGACTTAAATATGAAATTCACAACATTGTAGAGGTCCAAAGGTTTTATACCTTGGAAGAGACAATTAAGATAACGTAGACGGGTGAAAAGTAGAGGAAAAGTGCTTTAACCCGACTTAGGAAGACACTCTCCTGAACCCCTATTCTACGTCAACCTGTTCAAGCTAAATTGAGGAGGCCATATCGAGTCAAAGACAAGAATGAGTGACCTGATGATTGTCGAGCAAGCCAATAGGGCCAAGCAGGTCAACTAAGCTGAACCAAGGCTAGGTCGACCCTAAAGACATATGAGAGAGGATAGACCTCCAGATGGAAGACTAGTGAAGTGAAGTGCTTTAAATACTTAGGCTTAGGATAGATGGCTACTGAGTGTCTAAACCGATTTATCATGATACTCTAAGGAGATATAGTTGATAGCATCGATAAGAGCGAACTTAAGGGAGAAAAAGAATGTTGGAAAAAGCTGAAGTCAAAGATGAAGAGGAGACCTATGTTTATGTCAACTTGGGAAAAGTGATGACCCTTGTCCTAAGATGAGTATTGAGTTCCCTATCAAATTTCGAGGAAGACCGGAAGGAAAATTTATTCCATACCAACTACACCATCTAAGCATATTTATGCATAATCATTATCGATGGCTCCATGATAAGGGTCTACTGACCTTAAAACATCCCTACCCTTACAAGCTACATTGGCTTCATAATAAGGGTTCTTTGTACATGACTGAACAAGTGATTGTACCATTCAGTGTTAGAAGTTTGTACAGGGATGAAGTAGTATGTGATGTTGTCCCTATGGGAGCTTCAAATCTGCTGCTTAGATGACTTTAGTTGTTTGATTGACGTATTACTCATGATAGATATAAGAACACATATTCCCTTGTTAAGGATAAAAATAAGATTATGTTGCAGCCTATGACTCCATCCCAAGTAAATGAAACCCATAATCAGCTCACTCGTACCACCAAGAAGAAGACCTTAGTGATGAGTTGAAGAGAGCTTTGAGTTATTGAAAAGCCTGATGAGCGTATGTTCCTATTAGTTAGAGGATTAATGGAGATAAGTGATTTAGAGTATGTTCCTGATGAGATTTAAAGCCTACTAAATGAGTTTTCTAATTTGTATCTCCAAGAATTGTCGTCAAGACTACCTCCAATCTAAAGCATTGAACATCATATTGATCTACAGCTAAGCGTTGCCTTACCGAATCGACTTGCATATAAAATGAACACTGAGTAAGCTGCCGAGCTGAAGAGACAAGTAGATGAACTCATAGAGCAAGGATATGTAAGAGAGAGCATGAGCCCTTGTATGGTGTTAGCTCTACTTATCCCAAAGAAGGATGGTTCATGGCATATGTGCATCAATAGCTAAGCAATCAATTGAATTACTACGAAATATAGATATCCAATACCAAACTCAACAACATGTTGGATGAATTCTATGGTACCAAAACGTTTTAAAAGATTGATCTACGAAGTATTTAACATGAAATTCGTATGAGACTAAGTGATGAGTTGAAAACAACCTTCAAAACTAGATATAGACTCTATTAATGGTTAGTTATGCCATTTAGACTTACTAATGCGCTAAGTACATTCATGAGATTAATGAACCATGTGATGCAACCCTAGATCAGAACATGTGTGGTCATGTACTTAGATGATATATTAGTACACAATGCTGACCTGAGCCACCATATGCAACATCTCTAAGCAGTATTTAACAATTTGGGGACTGAGAAGCTATATGGGAATTTGAAGAAGTATACATTTTGCTAAGATGAAGTGATTTTTCTTAGGTTTATAGTGTCAGGGAAAGGAATCTCAGTAGATGAAGAAAAGATCTAAGTTGTCTTAGAATGACCGACACAAAAAAATGCCACTGAAGTTCGAAGTTTCCATAGCTTAGCTTCTCTCTATAGGCAGTTCATTAAAAACTTCAATACGATAACCACTCTTGATCAAACTGACTAAGAAGGATGATGGATTCAGGTGAAATGACTAAGCTGAATAAAGCTTCAGGAGAGCTTGTTATTTATGCAGGCCATAAGTCTTTGAAGCATCTTAGAAGTCAAAACAAATTCTTTAAAAGACAAGCCAAATGGTTGGAGTTTATGGAAGGGTTTTTATATGTCATCTGGTATAAGAAGGGAAGCATAAATGTGGTTGCTAATGGCTTATTAAGATGGCAAACCTTGCTAACTACTTTGTAGACAAAATTATTAAGATTCTCATTCATTATTAAGTAGTATGCTCATGATCCTCATTTTGGTCCTATCATAGAGTAGTGTAGGGATGGAATTGCTATTAAGAGATATTATCTTGAGGAAGGTTATCTGTTCAAAAAGCGAAGGCTATGTATACCAAACAGCTCCACACATGAGCTATTAGTCAGTGAAGCTTATAGTAGTGGGTTATTTGGTTATTTTGGAGAGACCACAATAGCTAATTTTTTGAAGGAGAACTTTTAATGGCAAGGTTCAACTAAGGATATCCATAAGGTAGTTGGTAGTTGTAGAGTATGTAAGCAAGCTAAGGGCAAGAGAGAGCTCCATAGAGAATACATACCCCTACCAATACTAACCTTACCTTGGGCTGACCTCATCATAGACTTTATCTTAAGGTTGCCTCAAACATCTAGGAGAAAAGATTATATATATGTTACAATGGATCGCTTTAGCAAAATGGCACACTTCATTCCATGCCATGGAACTAATGATGTTTTATAGATTGCTGATCTATTTTAATAGGAAGTAGTCTGACTACATGGAGTACTAAAGACTATTATTTCAGATCGAGATACAAAATTCTTGAGTTATTTTTAGAAGACTCTTTACAAAAGACTTGGAACTAAACTTGTGTTTAACTTTAATAGCCACCATTAGACTAATGGCCAGACCAAAGCGGTGAATAGGATGCTAGATAACTAACTCAAAGCTATTATAGGAAAGAACTTGAGGGACTGGGATCTGTGTCTACCAATTGTAAAATATGCATATAATGGAATTGTCCATAGCACTACTAGGAAGACCTTATTCATGGTTGTATATGGCCTTAATCTTACTATTCCCTTGGATATGATCGGTACCCTAGCAACCATAGAAGAGAGTCAATCTAAAGTCGATCAAGCCTAAGGATTACAAGTGTTACACTAGTCTATAACCGAAAAGATCACCAAGTTTAATCAGAAACAACATGAGAATAGTGGTTAAGGTTGCTAAATTGTCACATTCTAGCCAAGAGACTTATTATGGATTCACCTCAGTCGAGAACGATTCCCATACTTAAGATAGAGCAAGCTATCTCCTTGAGTTGATAGTCCATTCAAGGTCCTAAAGAAAGTCAATCGCAATGCCTACCAGATTGAGTTACCAGATGATTATGGTGTCTCCCCTACTTTTAATTTGTTTATTCACTAAACAGCAGAAGGTGACCCTATGAGTGTCGTAGAAGAAGGTGCAAAGACCATGCTAGATTTGAGGACAAATCTTTCTGACCCCCAAGTAGATGATAGAAATCAGCTCTCTAAATCGATCACCCGTAACTAAGCTAGAGGACTCTAAGGATTCACTCGAAGGACACTAGCTCAAAGCCATATCCAAGATGGGGACTCTTTTGCCAACTTGATTCCCTACTGACTTGACTACTAAACCTATACATATGTTAGACCTACTCTTGCTAAGAAACTATACTCTATTGGGATAGTCGAGAAGATAACCCTAAGACCATCCAAGCTAAATTTTGGAGCTGACCATGAGCATTCAACCCCAACTCAAGCTGACTACTCTGCAGCGGGACTAGTTAGCCCCTAACTAGATGTAGATCAGGTTAGCCCCTAACTATAGATGCTTTTCTGTTTTGCCTACTTTGTATCATATTTCTAATATTTAGCTGCAAAGTGATACATGTCCTCTGATACAACATTCTATAATGATTCTTTCTTTTTCATACTGAACAATCTTTGTCATTTTTACCCCTTTTAGTATATTTTATGTAACCTAATTGTAAGAATACCCTTTTATGCTTTCATACATGATAGTGAATGTGGATGGATATAACTCATTAAGACACAAAGACAATTGGGGGCTTGAGCTTGAAATAAAGTTCGATACGACTCATGAATACTAAATGTTGCTTGATGTTTCAAATGAATGTTAGATGTAACTCATTAACTAGTTCAAATGAAGGGGTTCACTACAATCTGAGAATAAGATTAATAAGAACACGGGGTTGATTAAAGAGTTTAATCAACACTCGATAATCTAGCAAATGCTAACTCAAGCATAGCCTTGCTTAAAAGAGGAAAGTTTCACTCTCTATATAGCTATTTGTCTCTATCTCATTCTGTTAGTACAAATGTTGCTATTTATAGCAAGTCTTAAATCCTAGTGGCAAAGAAAGGAAAGCATATACAAGAATACAAAACTACACATTTTACAAAAGTCGGCATGTAGTCACTTGACATGTCCTGGGAATAGTAGTAGTATCCGAACCAAATGGAGTTGGCAGTTGGATGTGTGGGTTTGGGAAGGAGTCCTTGAAGTCTCGTATGTCTTGGCTGAAACACCAAAAAGGTTGGCCCATAATTGCGGAACCCTATAATCAGTTGTCATGAATCTTTCGATGTTATGTTGAGTGGTTTTTTGGTCTTGAGCACTCGGCCTTATGGTATCTCCTCTTCTTGGCAGACGATAGGCATATTGCCAAGTAGCTTCTTTTCTTCCCCTTAGCCTTCTATCATTTGCTCAGCCTCGGGTTGGAAAAGGTCAACATCTTCTTCTAGAGGGTCGACGTCATCTTCGAAAAAGTCGACCTTTGCTTGGACGTAGTTAGAGGTTAATTCCCATCATTACTACAAGTTTGAAAGGAAGTCGTCCTTGACGTTAAGTGTTGAGCACAGGTTGAGATGCTAAATAAACTTCTCTTCCCTTTTCTCTTCACTATGGGTGTCGAGTGTCTCTAGATTTCCTTAATACTTATGGGGGTCAAGCAATAGCTCTTCCTACGCTTTTGAATAGTGTAAGTGTTGAGGAAGCCATCATGGATCACTTTCCAATCATCTTCCTAAAGTCGGCTAAGAAATAAATTTGTGGCATTCATAGGGACCACATCAAATTCAACCTCATGCTCATATTGTCCTATCGTAAATGTTATTCAAGCTCTTTTATGCACATGGACCATACCTTTGTCATTAAACCACTTCAATCCATAAGGTCAAGGGTATGGGTAGGTCGGCAACTTCATCTTTCCACTTTCTCGACAAATATGATGTTAGTGTAATTACCTCCATCGATAACTAAGGAATAGGTCTTCTTACTTACTAAGCACTGTATATGAAACAAATTTTCCCTTTGTTTAGGATTTTCCCTCAGGTTATCTCATGTCACCATAAACAAGAGTTTATCGAGGTCCTCAGGATAGGCATCTTCTTCTATCAATTAGTCATCCGAGCATTTGTCACTTTGACTGTCGATTTGAGCTTTAAGCCCTTCACCCTTCAAGACCATAACCATTTTATTTGGGCATGAGGACACAATGTGTCCGTAGCTTAAGCACTTGAAGCACTTAACTTCTTGAGCCTTATTGTTGGATGCCTTTCTTTCTTAGTAATCTATTTCTCGACATGGATTGGTTGGTTAGGCTCTCCTTTCTCCATCTTCTTTTCTTGCCTTCTCTCAGAATACCTCTTAAGCTTAAGGCTACCTTGTTGAGGTTAGCTACTTGACCTTTGATGCCTTCTCATCCTCTGCCTCTTCACTCTTGATGCTAAATTAATTAACTCGTCCAAAGAGTTAAATGGCTATAATTCAACTATATTGGCAATGTCGTCTCGAAATTTACTCAAGAATTTGGTAATGATGTGGTCTTATGGCTCGATAATCTAACATCTCATCATCAAAGTCTCAAACTCTTGTAAATACTCTTCAATAGTATTTCAACCTTGTCTCAAGTGTTAGAAAGCATAGAGCATCTCTTGCTTGAATTAAGTTGGCACAAAACATTGATTCAATAATTGTTTCATAAGCCTCCAAGTTTTGATCAGCTCCTCTCCTTCGGCATCTTGCTTAGCAACCAACTTATCTTGCTAAAGGCTTACATATTCAACAAGGGATAATGAAGCTAACTTAACCTTTGCTCGATCATCACACTCATAACACTTGAATAACTTCTCAACTCGAGGAACCTAGTTAAGGAACTCTTCAGGTTGGCTACTTCTACAAAAGTCGGTAATTTTAGCTTTACATTGTCAAGTCCTAGGCTAGGTACTCGAGGTTCATCCCTTCCATTTCGAGTTAGTCAATTCACCTCAGTTTGGTTACTTCTGTTAGAGCTCTACTCGGCTATGAACATAGCCGACCTTCTATATGGTTTTTGCTTCTATCATTTCTCCTTCTCGACACTGGATAGTTTTTGCTTCTTCTCAAATGTTCATTAGAACCACTTCCACTTGTGGGTGTTCTCTCCCATCTTTTCTCCCAGCCATCTTATCTATGGCCTTTGACTAATCTAACGAGTTCTTGGATAAAGTCAGTGAGATTCTGAATTTGATATTGTAAGTTATCAACACGTCTCCTCAAGCTTCCACGAGGACTGTCTCTAGTGTTGTTGACACTATCCTCTAACATTCTTGTTCGTTCAATAAATTTCCAGAAAGTTGAACAAACAACAAAACAAAATTACAATAACTTAGAAGCAAACACTACTCGACTTTTGTAGCTACTTATGACTACTATGAACAGTATACTACACTGTAGGAGAATGATTAATAGAAATGTTAGAACCAAAAATCTACTTTGAAGAACACTAACATGTGTGTCTCTTCAAAGCTCTCATACCAATATGATAAGGATCAAAATAAGAGAAACGACAGCAGATTTAGAAATGAATAGGAATGGATATTCAAATAAAATGGGTACGAAGAATAGGAAGGGTTTTGATAGTAAATGTAGATGGATATAACTCACTAAAACACAAACACAATTAGGGGTTTGAGCTCGAAATAGAGTTCGATATGACTCATGAACACTAAATGTTGTTTGGAGTTTCAAATGAAGATTAGATGCAACTTACTAACTGGTTCAAATGAAGAGGTTTACAATAATTTGAGAATAAGATTGATAAGAACATGGGAATGATTAAGGAGTCTATTCAACACTTGATAATCTGGCAAATACTAACTTAAGTATAGCTTTGCTCGAAAGTGGAAAGTTTCACTCTCTATATATATCTCTGTATAGCTATTTGTCTCTAGCTCATTATGTTAGTATAAATGTTGCTATTCATAGTAAGTCCTAAATCCTAGTGGCAAAACTGTAAATAAATTACAAGGCCTTAAGTCCTAAAGATTCGAGCACATAAATAAAACAAAGGAAAATACATACAAGAATACAAAACTGTACATTTTGCAGAAGTCGGCATGCAGTCATTCGGTATGTCTTGAGAGTAGTAGTAGTATTCGAACTGAACGGGGTTAGTAGTTGGATGTGTGGGTTTGAGAAGGAGTCCCTGAAGTCTCGTATGTCTTGGCTGAAACACCAGAAAGGTTGGCCCATAATTGCTGAGCCCTATAATCAGTCGACACGAATCTCTCAATGCTGTGCCAAATGGTTCTTTAGTCTTAAGTACTTAGCCTTAAGGTATCTCTTCTTCTCGACAAACGATAGGCTTGTTGCCGAGTAGCTCCTTTCTTCCCCTTGGCCTTCTATCATTTGCTCAACCTTGGCGAAAGTTGTTCGGCCTCGAGCTAGAACAAGTCAGCATCTTCTTTTAGAAGGTTGGCATTGTCTTTAGATAAGTTGACCTTGGCCTGGACATAGTCGGAGGTTGATTCCCATCAACATAGGTATATAAAGCCCCACATACTTGTACATAGACAATTAATCATCAATATAGAAATTATTCATGTTTCCTTTGAGTAACCTTAGTATTCTTATTATCGTTAAACTCTTATATATTACCTTTAGCAACGAGTAATAGCGAATAACCCTTCAATTTGGATTAGTAAGTCACATTATCCAAATTGTAGGTCGAGTAGGATCGAGTGGTGTGTCATATTTATTTGGTAGCTACTCGGACTTTGTTAGCTTTTCTTTTAGTTTACTTCATTGTGGTGCTTCTTCGTATGTTCGACACTGGAGATGCATTATATGTAATCCTTCGACTTTCAAGGACAAAATTTTTTGCTAAAAGGGGATAGTTGTAACTTCCAAAATAAATAGAAAAATGAATTACAAAAATAAAAAGAAAAGGATTAATATTTGTAATACAAGCTAAGGTTATGGTTGGTATTGGTAAAATCTAATGAGGGTAGTTTGGCCATAAGAATTGTTTACAAACTCTAGGTATTTAAAGCCCTTTGCCACTTTCTAAAACCCTTTTCCTACTCCTTTCTTATTTGTATCGCTTTGCTTCTTAGTGTTTTGGATGAAAATTGAAACTAGGAAGTGAAAAACGATGATATTAAGCAAAATCAGATTAGGAGAATCAAAAGTAAGGCTAAGGAATGCCTTTTTATTGTAATATTTTAGCAAATTCTTTAATAAAATTCCTCTTTCCTTGTAAGGCGGCAGCAAAAACGAATTTGATCGATCTTCTCGGGTGCCCTACAGTAGATCTTGGGTGGTATGATAGTGTTTAAAGTGGATGATCTTAAGCTAAGGATGAAAACATCTTTCCTTGTCATAAGTTTTGATCAAAACATTCAAAGAGTTTGTTTTTCTGCATAGGAAAGTAGATAAAATGAAATCTAAATTGTGTTTTGCAGTCTCTAGAACTTATTCTTGGTAGATAGGCACTATTAACATATCTCTAAAGGTAAGAATCTATTTACGTACCTTGTACGTGTTGTTTCAATTAGTTGTGGTTAGAATAATAGAGTTGAGATGAAACTTTGGGTTGTAAGAATGTTTTGTTTTGTGTTTTAAGTGATATGGAGTGGTTTTGTTGTTGAGCTATTGAGTCAGGAGTAATGATGTGCAAAATCGATGAAGTGCATGGTTGTTGTAGGGGATGAAATGTCCTTATAACTGCATAAATTTTGCAGATTGTAGCTAGCGTTTGGATATCATCCCCCATAGCATCCAAATGCTAAGTGCATTCTGTACCCTCTCCAACCATGGTATCTAGATGCTAGTTGAGCTAACATCTAGACGCCATGATCTAAACGCATGTAGCAACAATTTTCTTAGATTTTCAAGGTTTTTTAGGCGTGTTGTCTTGTCCTAAACCCTTTTCCCAACTTTTTCCAAACATGAATCTTCACCTAAATATCTAGTAAGTCAAACTAACTTCTTGGCAATCCTAGTTTCCTTATGTGGTTTCTAATTAATAGTAAGGTACTTGAGTTGCTCTACTAGAGAAAATGGTTAGGCTAGCTTAGAAATCCAAATAAGTGTGATATTTCTTGTATGAATAGGTTGTGAGGCACTTTGCCTGGATTTTGGGTAAACACTCTAGTTAGGTATGAGTTTATATGTTGCTTGTGTGTGTAGGACTAGTAAATGTTAATGAACCTAATAAATTTTTTGCCTAAATAAGTATGTTGTATATGTTTAGCTAGGCTTAAGGGACTAAGAGGACCAAACCTTAGGGTGGTACCCTAGCGATCTTAGTGTAATAATATCCTAATTAGAGTATAACTTTGAAATGATCTAGGTAGAATAGGTGTTCTTTGGTTCTTAGGGTCTTGGGGGGGGGGGGGGGGGGGGGGGGGAAGAACCCAATACCAATACATATATGTATATTATATATTGTGTGTTGGAATCATGAGTTATTTCAAGTTTCGGGATGCCGAAACTTTGTTGCTTGATGAACCAAATTAAAGATAATAACTTGTGGTTGTTGCATATAACCTAATTACACTTTGGAGGTTAGGTTTCTAGCCAGTAATAATGAAGCCGAGTATGAAGCCTTAATAATTAGACTCAAATTGGCAAAGGAAGTTGGTGCTATGAAAGTTGAAGTTTTTCCTACTCACAACTTGTTGTGAATCAAGTCAAAGGGAGTTATGTAGCATAAGAAGAAGTGATGAGCAAGTACTTGCTAATTGTACAAACACTCAAGGAAGAGTTTCAATCCTTTTCAGTTGAAAAAATACCAAGAAGCAGAAACATTGTTGCTAATAAGCTGTTGATGTTAGCTAATATAGCATTCTCAATTTAAATGACAAGTTCTTCATTGAGTATCTCCCTAACAAGAATTTACAAATTGCTAAGTAGAGTTATGAGTTGGCTCCCTACCTAAAGGAGAAGTCTTGGATAGACCTAATCATAAACTATTTGAAGGATAGTATTCTCCCTGATGATAGAAAAGATGCTTGAAAGTTGATTTATCAAGCTACGAATTATACGTTGATAGATGACCGATTATATAAGAGTAGCATTTCCTAACCTTACCTTCATTGCCTTCCATTAAAGGATGCACAACGAATAATGTCTGAATTAGATGGCAATATCTACAACAACCATATGAAGAGTCAAACCTTATATGTTTGCATATTGCAACTCAGCTATTATTGGCCAACTATGATGGAAGATGCACGATTCTCAGTTTAAAAATGTCTATAATGCCAAAAACATCATATACTCAGCTATTATTGGCCAACTATATTGCCTCGTTAGTCCTTAGCCCTTTGCCAAGTGGGTCTTGGACATACTCGGATCATTTCTAAAGTCTACAGCCCAGCAGCAATTTGTTATAGTTATTGTAGATTATTTTACAGAGTGGGAAAAGGTTGAAGTCATGGCTAGATACACCAAATAGAAAGTTAAAGCTTTTGTTTTCAACCTCATTATATCAAGATTTGAAGTTCCATTTATGATAATCACTAATAATGAACCACAATTTAATGATGATAAATTTGAAGCATTTTGTGAGAAACATGGTGTTCGCCTGAATTATATGTCAATAGCTCATCCTTAGACCAATGGGCAAGTAGAAGCCATTACTAACTAAGCTATGTGCCTTCTACTAAACTATATAGCCTTACTAGTCCTTAACCCTTTGCCTAGTAAGGCTTGGATATACTCAGATCATTTTTAAAGTCTACAACCCAGTGGCAATTTGTTATAGTTGTGGATTATTTTGTAGAGTAGGTGGAGGTTGAAGTCGTAGATAGGATCACCAAATAGAAGGTTGAAGCTTTTGTTTTCAACTTCATTATATCAAGATTTGAAGTTCCATTTATGATAATCACTGATAATGAACCACAGTTTGATGATGATAAATTTGAAGCATTTTGTGAGCAACATGGTGTTTGTCTGAATTATATCTCAATAGCTCATCCTTAGACCAATGGACAGGTAGAAGCCATTACTAAGATTATCTTGTATAGTTTAAAGGGGAAAGTTGACCAAATCAAGGGTAAATGGGTTGATGAACTACCAAATGTTTTATAGGGGTATAGAACTACCCACAGGACTTTAACAAGAGAAACACCCTTCAGACTAGCATATGGGTCAAAAGTTGTACTATCGATTAAATTTGATCAACCTAATGTTCGTATGTAGAACTTTGACATAATGGCTAATTAAGTTGATCTTATGGCCAATTTGGACACGATTGAGGAGATAAGAGATGTTGTAAGGATGAGTGTTACTGCATATCAACATAAAGTAGCCAAATATTACAATCAAAAGGTGAAACACAAGGTATTTCGACTGGCAGATCTGATTTGTAGAAAATTAGAGGCAATTAGTGCATGAGATAATCAAGAGAAGCTTAGCGCGAATTAGGAGAATCTTGTTAAGATCTAGGAAGTCATAGTTGAAGGGGCCTATCAATTAGAATGGTTGGATGAGACAATTATCCCTTGAGCATTAAATGTTGAGAATTTGAAGCTTTACTTTGCTTAGCTCCTTTGATGTTATAGTTTGTTTCTATTCTAAACATTGTAAGGTGATGGCTTACATCTTGTTTCAATTGTGAAATGTTCATTACAAGTTTATGAGTATCATTACTTCTCATCATTTTCATTCCCGATCAATGTATGATTAATGGATTAATAAAGTTCTAGCTATACAATGAATGAACTAATTTTTAATGAGTTTAGACCTATAATGGTTAACGAGCTTAGTAATTATTAACAAGTAACATCGATTCTTATTTAAAAGTATGCCAAGAAGCTAGAGAAAGTACTTTACTATGCCTTTTAACAAGTAGTCTCATAACTAAAAAAAAAAAAAAAACACACTAATTCATATCCTATAGGGCTAACAAATGTTATGTCTTTTAAAAGACATCTACTATGCACGTAAAATAACACATGTTGAAAACTACTAACTTATGCATAAAATGAAATGTGCTGGAAACAGAGGGCTTAAAGGCTAAATAATACATTACAATAAATGGTTAGCATCCTAACCATATGTAGTCCATATAACATATAAAAAATAAAGTACAAATTAATAGCTAATCTTAAGAATCTTGGATGTTCTTTTTCTTTGATTAGGCAAAAGTATTGTCCAAATTAGAAGATAGCATCATCTTAGAGCTTAATTCTTTTTTGGCACTAGGGGTTTTGGAAAAAGTAGATGTTTCTTTACGAATGAAGGGGGTCTCCTTAGATGATCGTTCCTCATCATCGACAAGAAATTCAATGTTAGCTTCATCATTGTCACCTTGCCTTGGAACGTCAATCTTCACTTTTTCACCGACTTTTTAGTCACCATTGCTGGCATCATTGTCATTGACATTGGCAAAGTTTAAACATGAAAGTTCATAGTCAGTGTGAACTTTTAAAATCTCCTTTCTTGTCAATTAGACCCCTTATAGAATCTTCTTCCTAAGCAATCTCCTAGTGATTTCTAGTGCCTCCTCTACTGAGGGCTTCTTTTTTAGCGCCTCCTCTAACTTAGTGATATGAGACTCCAGCTAGGAATTTTTTATCTCTAGCTCCTCTATTCACATCCTTAACCTATCCTCCTTATCACTTATTGAGGTGATTGTTCAACCTATCCCCTAGCACTCCTCTTACATCTTGTGAAAGTCCTCCTTCATATCCTCATTCTCCTTATATTGCTCTTCATTCTTGGCCTTAAGACTTAAGACTTCATTGACCACTAATGAATGTGCTAGCTTCTTGATTGAAAGTTCTTCTTGAAATTTCCTAACCTCTATCTTTGCTTTCATTCTCACACTCTCAGCCGTGACAATTTAAGCCCTTAAGGAGTCATATGACTCTTCAACCTTCTATAATACATTAACAAAGATGAATAAGTTGTTTGCTTCTCACAAGAGCAAGGGCATGTAAATATTACCTTCTTCATTTCTCTACTGACCTCATCTAGAGCCATCAAAACATGGCTATTTAGCTACACATAAACAAGATTATGTTAGTAGTAGAAAATAAGCCTTAAGTGAAAAGGTGATTGGTACTTACATCATATAACTTGGTAACAATATGCCCTTCATTACAGCCACCCACTTTGTCAACATCTTTCTTTATGATCTCCCTATTTCTAGAAAGAATGACTCCTTTCATTAAGGTTAAGGATTTCGCCCTGTTATCCCAGGCTGAGTTAATGTCTAAGATGTTTTAGCTCTAACATGGTATAAAGTATTCTCCTACCTTACGATTAGGAACAAACTTAGCACTACTGATGCTAAGAGCCATATTCCTCAAGGCCCCCTTCATCCTCTTGTCTAAGGCCTTGAATTTCTTGGATGGAGGTTACTTGGCAAGCTCTTTTCCACTTCTTTTTTTGGTACTTAGCTCACTATTCATTTAACTTGATGGGCCTTTTGTTGTCTCCAGAGGAATGACTTCAACGCCTCTATTATCACCAATCTCTTGGTAGGATTCACCTAGTACTTCCTCTTAATGAGTGTTTTTTAAGGAAGGTATCACTCCAAGTTATGTTGCCTCAATGGCTCCAGTCTATCTAGTCCCTTGACTCTTATCAGCAATACGAGTAACCTTTTTAAGACTAGTAACTTGCTATTTGCTAAGTTACTTAAAGAACATGCTAAATCATTCCTTTTCTAGGGGGACGAAGTAGCCTCAAACTTAATTGCCTCAAAATCTAAAAGTATAAGTCAATGAATGATGCTTCAAACCATACTTGATTGAAGCTATATGAGAGAATCACGAACTAGATGAAAATTTAGAAGATGAGAAGTGAAAAGTAAAAGAGAACTTTGAAAGTGGATGTGGATTAGAATAGAGTAAAGAAATCTTTTATCAGTACAAAAAATCTTTTATATAAGAACAATTTCTCCTTGTAACCTTAACATGCTTTTGATGGGAATGTAGTTCTAATTAGACGATCAAGTATGGATTAATGAAACATGTTATGAGTAAGAAATTCGACAATTATCGTGTTACTAATAGTTATTAACCTTTGTAGTGTAATGATATCTAGGATGATAGCTGTCACATCTACTACCATAGAAGAGTGAATGAGTGGGAAAATTAAAGGGCTGCAACCTTTCATTTGGGATACAATTTGTTGCTTTTCAAAATAAAAATCAAACCTTCCTACATCACTTAGCATCTAGAAAACTCATTTTCATCTTAACCATCTAACCAGCATTAAGTTTTATTTACTCCCATAGTCGAATTCTCAATTATTGGAGTTAGGGGGCAAATGTTGATAGTCAAATTTCACCCTAAAATATTACTTAGTCATTCGATTAATGAGAAAGTGACTAATTCAATTAGCCAATGCCGACTAAGGCTTAGTCTACTTGATGGTTTGACCTATTAATATGTCTAGTTTGAAGTTAGGAAAGTAGTACGAATGGTTATGATCTAATAAAATCTCATTATATAAATGCCAACTATTCTTATAGTTTAGGCATGTGCTTAATTATAAGTTCTTTATGTAGCTCACTACTAATGATTAATTGCTGTTTCAAATACCTAATATTTGCATATAAATACGAAAAGAAAGCATTGTAAGAACTCTCTTATGGCCTACAAACTTTGTACTTATTCACTTGTCTCTCTGATACAAACAACTATTAACTTAAGCATCAAAGTGGCTGTATTGGACTAATCCCGATTCTACTTAGCCATTATTTGTGCACTTGCGGGTATACAATTCTATACAAAATCACCCGACAATAGGTATATGGTTGAACCTTATGTTAGGCTATTGCTCACCTCACTAGGGATCCTTGTTTTTAGATCCAAGATCAAGTCATGGCAACTACGAGGATTACTATAGCGAGTATGGACACTATGATGAGGATGCTAATAATTATAATTATTACTTTGAATATGGAGATGGCTTAGTTTAGCTATTATAGGATTGAGAAATTTTGTTGGACCATATTGTTAGAAGTTGTTACACTTTGTTATGTTTCTTCTTTTGTTACTTAGGTTTTGGGAAATCACTCGAGAATTCCCTTGTTATTCTTGGTCTTTGATTCAATTTAAAGAATTTAAGGCTAAAATTGTAGTTATGTTTTCTGAATAGATCTTGTTAAACTAAGTTTAAGTTTACTTTTTTTGAATAAAATAACTCAGGAGTTGATCTTTATGTATTTATTGGTGAACTGAGGTTGTTCATGACAGCCCTAATATACTGGTTTAGAGTTATTAAAGATTTTTGATGATTAATGAAGTATCTAATGATGTTAGTATACTGAATTTAGATACTTGATGTATCGGTAGATTATAACGACATGTAGTTGACTATAATTTTTTAAGTTCTGAAACATTACAGTTGCATTTATTTAAATTTGAATCACAACCATCCTTATTATTGTAGTTGTTAGTAAAAATAGCAATCACATAAGATGATTTAGAGACAGACCACCATGATATGATAGTTATCACCTCATGCTTTTATTCCAACAAGAACCCATGAGGGAGCGCATGCATTGACTTAAAAAAAAAGTCTATTAATCCCTTTAATAGTTATTTGTCCAATGGAAAAAGAAAAAAATGGGGAGAATATTAATAATCTTTCCTTTTCTTTTTTGTTTTCCCCTATCCTAATCAATTGGATAATTGAGCCGACATGTTAAAAAAACATGACTCAGCATAAGCAATACGTGTCAATCTTCATAGGCTTGCTATTCAAGTGGTATGTGACTATGAATAAATTTTCTTCTAAATAGATACTGAGATATTAAGAGATACCTTGCATCTGAATGCACAACTCCAAAATATAAAAATAAAAATTAATAAAATTAAACCTTTCTTGTCCTTTTCCAACCTCCTTAGTTTTCATTTTAAACTGGGAGTGGCCGCTTGGAGACGTTGTAAGGACACATGTTATCTACCGTTTCTTGAAAATATGAAATTCAAATTGGATCAACTTAAATAAACAAACACCTAGCGTTGACAAGTGGATAACCTATTCAAAAAAAAAAAAAATGAATTTACATCCACCTCCCTTCCTTATATATGAGCTGTATTCTCGTTCGCAAAACCCAATCTGTACTAAACACATAGATTTTTGTGAAGATATCCAATTTTGTCTTTCTTATTCTTCTCGATTGGTCCTCCAACTCCTAGCCTGCCTTCTTTCCCATGAATATATGGACTCTTTTAATTTCTCTTTAATAAGTAAGAAACCATGAGCAACACAATGATGCCACGAGTCAAAGTCTTGTTCGATTTGGTCTATGATCGAGGTTAGAAATTTGAATCCCGCTCATATTTCATAGACACTCGTATAAATCATTACGCCATTGTACTTGATTTTCTCTTCTTTAAGTTGTTATAGAAAATCAATTATTGTAATTGGTGTTGTGTGTCTGAATTTTATTAGCCCAACATCATATTTTCAAATTTTTTTTTTCCTTGTGTTTTTATTTTCCATTTACTTCACATATATACACACATCTATAAATTTATATATTAATTACTCACAAAATGGACACACCAACAAAGGAAAAAGTAAAGAAAGGTCTTATTACAAAAACATGGGAGCGATGCAAATCATTTGGGCGCGCAGCCAAGGCAGGACCAGCTCTCACGGGGAAGAGCAAGTCATGGCACGCTGTCCACCACATGCCGGCGGCATCACCCAAGCGGCCCGTGGCACCCGAAGGATGCTTCTCAGTCTACGTTGGCCCACAAAAACTTAGGTTTGTGATAAAAACTGAATACGCGAACCACCCACTCTTCATGGCCCTTCTGGATGAAGCCGAGTCTGAATACGGCTACAACAGTCTTGGGCCCCTAGAGCTGCCATGCGGCGTTGATGTTTTCTACAGGGTTCTGATTGAGATGGACTGTGACGACGATAATCGCGGTGGAGGTCGGCGAGGGTGCGGTTTTGCTAAGGGGTACGGTAGCACGTACCATTTACTCAGCCCATCTAGGATGATTGCCATCAATCAGTTCTAGTAAAGTTTAGAATAAGTCTTGGCTTTACACATGCATTTTTATTTGGATTCTTGTAAGAGAGTCTGCATGTGTAATTTCGACTATGTTTTTTTCTTTTTAAAAAAAATTTTTCTTTTCTTTATTTCTTTTGTGTTTTATGTGCAAAATGATGAAAGTGTTGGAGGAGATATGTAAATGGAAATCCCAAGCTGTATGATCTACATTTACGTGTAAATCTCAATGTTCCGATAAGCGGTGTTAGCTTATGAATTTGAAATTTAACGTGGTAAGGTTAGATTTTCGAAATGAGGTATGCAATTCTGTCCATGGGTCAGAACAGTAGCGTTCCTCATGTGTTGGAGTGTTTTTGGGCCTTGTTTAGTAAATGGGCTTTTGATAGCTTGAGGAATCCTTTGGGCTTGGTCTTTAGATTTTATCCTAAGCTTAAAATACTCCTTGAGATTAGATTTACAACTTCGATTTATATTCCTAAGGCTAACAACCACTTCTTGGGCCCTTTAGTGAGCTTAAGTTATCAAATGGGCTTGTTTTTAGTTCAAACTAAGGTTCATGACTTTGGTGAGCTTATGGGGCCTTAGGTAGATTTCTTATGGGCTTCAAAGCAACCTTTCTTGGTTCCTTAAGGTGCTGATCACATTTTTATTGAAGGCCCATCCTAGAGTTTTAGGCTTGTTTTGGGAGTTTTAAGCTCAGTTTTGAGTTTTAGGTTTTATATGTCTACTATACTTGCTTTAGTTATTCTTTTCACTTTGTTCTTTTACTTTTATCATATTTTTAGGCCTTATTTTCCCATGTTCCAGATCTGTTCATGTTGGTCTTAAGAGGTCCTCACTTGGTTTTTCAACTTGTTTCATCATTTCCTTAAGTTTAGGGGGTAGATTATGCACTTAACTACTTGTGTACAAATCTTAACTTAAGTTTCCTTCCATCAAATGATCCTTTAACTCATGCTCCACATAAAGAAATAAAAGATCTTATACTTCATAAAACCTCCATATCATAGCTCATGCCATACGAAGTTGATTTCTTCATAAAACTTCATGTGATGGATTTTTCCTTAACTTAAGTCTAGTTTTGAGCATGTTTAACTAAATGGAAACAAAATCAACATTCAAATGATCATGGAACCTTCACGTCCAGCATGCTTACCCTTCATCAAAGTTCTCATTTCAAGGTTTCCTTAGCTTAAAATCTTCCATTCAAAGCATTAAACAAATGTCCATACAAAACACCAACTTTACATGCTCATATTTCAACTTCATGTAATGGTTTTAGGGTTTGTTTCTTAAAACGAATTTTTGTGCTATAACAACTCAAACCTTACTCATATATTCAAGAAATCCAAGTCTTATAACATAAATATTAATCCACACATCACAAGAATCACTTACACGTCCTTAACGCAAAGTTTAGTGGTTGTGCACTAAGGTTCCTCTTAAGCCTTTAACTTTGCTTCCTCCTTTTTGCTTACCTTTTGAAACCCGAATTCTTTGGTCTTTTGGAAAGGGGTTTATGAAAGATTCTAATGGTCTTAGATGATCTTAAATGATGAAAGAAAATGGCACATGAACAAAGAAAAAAATGCCGTGAGTTGAAGCTTCAAAATGGAAGAAAATGGATTTTGTGGGGTAAAGTTGTTTCCCCTTTTTATGTTTGTTTTAAAAGAGAGAAAGATGAAGTGAAAGTGAAATTAAAAGTGAGAGAAATGGGGAGGAGTGCAGCCGGTTAGAATGAAGAGAGAAGGAGTGTTTAAATGCCTTGAAAGTATTGTCTTAAAACTTACAAAAAGTCAACAATTGCAACTCTTGATGATGTAAGCATTAAGGGATGAATAGTGATGTGTAAGAGGAAGTGATTGATGGGTGAATGACAAATGCATGGCCCCCCTTTCTCCCCTTTTTAGATCTTCCATGGGAAGTCTTTTAATGGCATGGAGTAGTCTTGTCACCTTTATTAAAGTTAAGCTCATGATTTCTTGTGAAAATTTGTCCATATGTAGTATAAGTGAAGAGGTGATAAGGAAATTGTCTTATCACTAGATTTTGATAAGTTATCAATTGATAAATTATTCCAACTCTCAATTGATAAGTTATCTAAGGTGATTGGTTGATCTACTTATTTATGGTGTAAGGCTTATGCACGAAGATAAGGGCATAGCCTTATAGAAAATTGTTTTAGGATTTTCATCTTACATTGTTTTGTGATTTATGATTTGATTTTTGTAGAATTGTGAAATTTTCTAAAGTTGGATGAAATTATTCAAATTAAATTATCGATTAATTATTTAGGGTTAAAATTCCTTAATGGCTTTAAGGTTTACGGTTTTAAGTAGCTTTAGAGCTCGTAGTTCTTTAAGCTCAGGTTTTCTCGATAATTAGCTTTTGAATTGTAAAAATTTAATTCGTTTCTAAATATAAATTTAAATTTTTAGTTTAGTTGATCTTTAGGAACATTCAGAAAGTACTCTTAATTGAGTCTTAGGCCCACTAAAAGTAGGGTTTACAGATGTTCCTTACTTCAATTGAAGTTTAGGAATAAGGGAGTTTTTGGATTTGACTGAAGAGAGAAGTTCTTTGATTACTTAGAGATTCCATCAAAGAAGAGAGTTAAATTGGTGGTTTGTAGATTAAAAGGAGGAGTTCTACATGGTAGGGATGAATTCAGTATGAGAAAGAGCGAGAAGGAAATGTGTCATGATCCTAAAGGGAGCCTAGTAGGATTGCCTAAAATTTTCATATCATGTGTGCACCCATGAGTAGAAAATCATCTTACAAATCAGAGGCTACAATATTTTAAATAATTAGTCACTAAAGTTTTTATTTAATTAACTTATGACTACATATATGTAACTATGGATATCCAATAAGCTATAGTCCAACAGAACCGCAGAGAATCAGTATCCCCTACCAAATAATAAGATTGAGTTGTAAAGTTCTAAAACTCAAACTTACTAAAATCACAAAATTTAAATATAGTATACAATAATTCCAATGAACCATATAGTCTGTCCTTAGAATCTAACTTCTATATATCTCATCTCAACGTTGACACTCAACCCTCAGTTCTTAACTCATGCCCAATCGTCCAGCAACCTGCAAGAGAAAACTGTTGGGACGTAAGCTACAAGGGCTTAGTGAGTTAATTTCCCTCAACTACTCAGTAATCAAGTTATACAAGAGTTAGATTCAACCAAATGAATGCATGGCAAACAGTATGCCAAACAAATACATGCAGTTGACTAGGTACTGCATGTAACTCAGATTTAATACTCTCCAAAGTCAAGGTTGGAGATTCATCGGTACAGTCAAATCCGGGTATCATATTAGAACTTATTTCATAACGAAACTCCACGTTTCGTATTTAAAATGTAATGGTACATCCATTACTAGCTTTATCAAAATGAGTTCTACATATGATTGTGAGTAGGTTCACGCAGCCCCCACTCACCCCTAAACGAAGGCCTCTAGACTCGACCCATAGCCGGATGGTTGGTACCTCCAATGCCTAGTCATCCCGTGGGCCAAGGTAAGGTTATATCACACATGTGCACCGTATGAAATCAGCAATAATCAATAATCAACTTACGTATGGCCTCTCGCTACTTCTGTGTAATGTGACTGCTTGGAATTAGTTATGCAGTGCATGATTTATGCATGATCCAAGTTAACTTTTCTAATCAAATAAAAATTTAAGTCATATTTAATCAGTGATCATTCCAAATCACAAACAATTAATCTAGTGAATCTACTATACAACAAACATTATATTATTGCAATTTAAGGTAAATTCACCATCAACAACATTTATCATACATAAGCATAACTCAACCCCATACATATTCATTTACAATTCATAATTTATATTCACTAACTACAAGCACATACAAGCATAGAATTATTAGGAAACACTCAGTAGACCATGGCTAGCTTAGGGGTCATAGTAGTCTGGCGGTAGCTCAGGGTTGATATCGAAATCACCTGAGAATAATGAAAATTTTTTAAGGTATGGAATTTAAAGCTAACTAGTGTTAGAATTTGTAAGGTCTACTTCACTTAGTTACATGAAATTGCTGATTTGAGTTTTTTATTAAATCACGTGTAACTTTTTTGTTTTAGCTCAGATTGTTATGAACTTATAATTCATTTTGATCATTTACGAGCGTATTTTCTCGTAACGGGGTTCATTTTGGACGTTGTGGCTCATAGCATAAAGTGTGATATAAAAATATCACAAAAATTATTATTTAAGTTTGAAAATTATAAAATATTGATTTTCACTTTTTCATAACATATTTATGATTTAATAAGTAACTAAATCATATACTTGATATTTTTATTATTTTGGGTATATTTTTCTATTTTTGAGATTTTTAAATTTATTATGATTATTATTATTTTTATGACCGTTATTATTATTATTATTTTTCATTTTCTTAGTATTGATGTCCTTCACGATTTATGCATACATATATATATATATTTTTTTTCGGTATACTATATATATATAATATATGTTATATGCTATGTATATATGTATATACTTATTTTATGAAAATAAACCTACTCTTATGTACATATGTATATACTCATGTATTTGTATTTATACATAATAATTTACTTATGTAATTTCTGAATACTTAAATATATATAAATAATCTACAAATACCTATTCCAATTTTATATATTCGGCATATAGTATTTGTTATATAGTATGTATACTATATATTATTCATATATTATGCCATATACCATAAAACATATACTCTATATTATATGTCTTATTTACATATATTATTACTTATGGAAATATACTACTACACATATATACTATATGATTACATATATATATATATATAAATAATTATACATGTATACACATATATATATAGTTACCGTACATACATATATATTTATACTATAGTTTTGTAATGAAAAATACTAATTACTAATTATATGTATTCTAAAAAAAATAAATACATAATACATACTATATACCTATGTTCATACATGTATACATACCTCACCTTATATATACACATATAATTAAATTTAAGTATTCATATACATGGACATATAATAGCAAGGTTATATGTAAAATACCATGAAAAAATACCATACACATACTATATTTATATATGTGTATACTATATAATATACATCTATACTACTAAACTAAATTACTTACCTATTAATTTTGTTTTTATTTTTCTTCTTCTTTTCCTTCCTCTTTTCTTCTTCTTTTTCTTCCTTCTTTCCTTTTCTTTCTCTCCCTCACGGTTTGCTCTCTAAGTTTCGGTGCAAATTTTTTTTTTTCTTTTTCCATATTTATATTTTTCTCTTGCTCACGTGATTGATAGCTTAATATTTAAGCTAAGTTAGATTTTGCATTAATGTATATAAAAAAAAATTATCATCACGTGGGTTGCGTTTGCTATTTTAATTGCTGATTGTCCATGTTTTGTGTAGGATAGAAACATGAAAGTGTAAATGAAAGAAGAAAAAGAGATAAATTGGAAATAGAAGAGAAGGAAAATGAAAATTATTAACAAATATATGTAATTTTTCGAATCATATAAATTATAACGATTCTCTTCGTAAATTAATTTTCAAATTTTTATGAAATTTTATCAATTTAATTAGTACCCGGTACAACTATAATTTTTACCAGTTATTATAGCGATTTCGTTATAATTTCATGCGAATAGGGTATTTAGTCGAAAATTGCAATCGATTATAATTTTATCACTATTGAGTAATATTGAATTATTTTATAGGTTTATATTTATAATTTTAGGGTTTTGATTAAATTCGAGTTCAATTTTGGTTAATGGTGTGTAAGTCAGCTTTAGGGTTTTAGTATATGATTTAGGGTTTTGATCAATTTCTAAGGTTTTTCTACTTATAATATATTTAGATTTATGATTTATTAAATTTTTATCTTGCTTGGTTTTAATAACTCTTCAAGTCATCTATAATATTAGGGTTCACTTCTATTCTTAAATAGCTAAATTTGTGGGGTTTACAAAAAGATCCTATAAATACATTGTATAGGATGAAGTATTTGTTGATGAGGGAATTCTTACCCCTAAACAACAAGTAGATCTTATTCTAACAGTATTAATGGTGTCAATAGGTGAAAAGATCTATGTATGAGCACACAACAAAAGTCATGAGGTTAGTAGAAAGGGATAACCTTCACGATTTAGAGGTTTAGCAAGTTGCTAGATACTTGAAAGGATTCAGGCTAACCTTAAGGGATAAAATTACAGTTGAAGTTATCAACACCTTCTCAGAAGTTAAAATCGTAGCCTTAAAGGTAAAATTAATGTAATAAGAGTATAGCAGAAGGAACTTTGATAGTTATAGGGCCTACTAGATCAAGTGAGAGGTTCAAACCAATGTCGTAAGTAACTACAAGGTGATAGAATCAACGACCAATGGTATGGTCTTAAGATTGTGGGTTTACTACCTTTGTCTAATGAGCTCTTTAGCAATAGTTCATGGATGACAAAGCTAAGTTTCTACAAGTTGCTCATTTGAGTTCCTTAACTCATAATAATAAACCACTATCACTTGAGTGAAGGAATTAGAGCTAATTTAAGCTATCCCAAAATCAATGCAATGAATGTTAACCTATTAAGGACCTAAGAAAAATAGCTCAGCATGTTATCCCAATAGCTCAGCCAGCATAGCGCGCCAAGCTTGCTAATAATATGCCAACCCATTTAAACCAGCTCAACCTTGGACCAAGAAAGCCTAATTGCACTTAGGATCACAAATTAAGTCACTAATTCGTATCTTTTGCTTTTCCAGCACTGTATTATCTCAACTCATGTTCTTTATTGTTTCTTTCTTCATTCTTCCCTTTGTAAATTCTACATAATTTATATTAGGTAAGATATCCATTTTAGTAAATTAAGTAACATGAGAAGTTTCCTTAAAAAGGGAGTGTAACAGCCTCATGATGTAATAGCTACAGAAATTGAAGTAATAGAATAATTATCTCCTTCCTCTTACCTTATGCTTATGTTTCCTTATTAATCGTGTCTACGCTACTCTTATCTATTCCCTTAAGTTAAGGAATAGTGACAAGTGACCTTAAGGAAGACTTTTACGTCATATCAAGTCATTCTTAAGATTGTATGAGGCATCTTGGAGCACCATATCCGAGTGTTGGTGTACGAAACCAAGTTCACCATTAATTATCATTTACCCTTCTAACCATTTTATGATTAGGACCTACCTCTTTTGGTTCATGTGATAGGCTTGTGTGTATTCATCCATGTCTAGACCCTTATCATTTTAGTATTAGAGCCTTTGCAATGTTTAGAGTTAGAGTTGTTGCTAATGTGAAGATTGCTTGCATACAAGTGCTATTGTAGAGAGATTTCTGATTGTGTAGAGTAAGTTCTATGAACTAGTATTATATGTTTGTGCTAGACTCTATCTTACTCTGTTTTTGAAATTGAGAAAAAGTACAGATAGTAGAAATTGAGTTTCTTGGTTGTTTCAAATTCATACCTTATGGGTATTGAAGACTAAGTAGCTAGTATGCATCTTGTCTATGGTAGAGGGCTTAAAGAAGTGTGGTTAGTGTAGTTGTAATAGTGATACTTTTGATGGATTTCAAAGCTAATGTATGTGGAGCTGTGCTACATTTATATTGGATATGCTTACTATTGTATTAGGCATTGTTTTCTATGGAAAATGACTTATTCAAGTACCAATATTAGCATTGGTAATGATGAGACTAGGGTTGTACATCATGAAAAGGGCTACCTCAACTACTCCAAGATCAGTTAATAAGGAGCTTAATAGATTAACTGACTTAATTGAGAGCCTGTTGATGGCACTGCAGTACAATGATAGACTTATTGGAGTTAACTAAGGAGATAACCAAGTCGATAAAGTACGCAGCCTAAGTGATGCCTACATGGGCCTACCTAATCATGTCCGAGTTGGAGGACTAGAACGGCTAGGTAAGAGATGATTTGTGCTTAACGAAGTTGAGGGGATTAACAAGGAAGGTAAAGAGGAGTATTATCAAGTTGTAGAATGAGATGCTCAAGCCCCTTAAGTTGAGGAGCTTCTTTAAAAGTAGAGATGCTAAGGACTACCTTAATTAGCTTGATAAAATCAAAAGGCAATTTGAGTACCATGAGGTTCCTAAGAATTCTAAGAGGAGGCTAACTATGTTGGAGCTTACTAGCTATGTCAAAGTTTAATGGTTATGTCATTCTATGGTGGAAGAACCTATAACCTTCTAGATAAGGAGAAGGAAGATAAGTCAGATCAAGTGCTTTAAGTGCCAAAGATTTGGCTACATGGCTACCTAATGCTTGAATAGAAGAATCATGGTCATAATGGGAGAAATACCAACCATTAAGGTTGATAATATTGATGACGAGGTAGATAAGGAAAGAGAGACCGACCAAATTAACCTATTTGAGAAAGAGGATGTGATCTATGATGAGGAAGGAAAATTCATGCCTAACCACCATGGTATCATAGAGGGTAATGAGTATTAGTTTCATCCTTAAAAATGAATAGTGTGAGAACTTAGTGTTCTTAAGACCATAGTTAGCACTAGGACTCACCATAGTAATCTGAATTGAATGGGTCCTCCGAAATATCGAAGAAATTAGAGGGAAAGGGTCTACAGGTGAACAGGAGTAGTTGATGTAAAGCTACTTGGAGGATATAACTCACCAATAAATATAATACGACTTAATACCTCACTTGATATGACATACAAGTTGATGTTAAGGTCCATTCGCTACTAATCCTGAGCTAAGAGTATAAGAAAAATGGACTTATAGAGGAATGTCTCATAAGAACAGAATATTCAATGTCTAATTGTCAAGTTATCTATGGCTTATAAGAGAAAGGGATTATTTATAGTAAGTCCCTAAAGCAACATTACAAATAAAGAAATTATAAGAAGGTATATACAAAAGGATACTCCTAACACTTATGAAAAAGAGTAAAAAGGACAAAAGACAAAAATAGAAAAGTAGTATAATGTCAAATGAGGTGGATAGGTAGTAGTGCAATATTGGTCCCGTAAGATTCTCTGAACATAATAGGTGAGAGAGATCAAGATGTTGTAGCAATAAAGGGGTCGGATCAAGAAGAGGGTGACGAGAGAAATGGTAACGTACCAAGAGAATGGTGTACCTAGGAGCTTAGTTAACATTAGGACTTACCATGATAAATTTGACTAAAATGGGTTCTCTAAAGTATTGAAGAAAATTAGAGGAAAAAGGTCCATAGGTGAACAAAAGTAGCTAACATAAAGCTGCTTGGAGGATGTGATGCACCAATAACACGACTTAACACCTTACTTGATATGATGCATAAGTTGATATCAAGGTCCACCCGGCACTAATCATAAGTTACTCAATAAGATTAGATAAGAGTGTATGAAAGATGGACTTGGAGAGGTTATCTCACAAGAACATAATACTTAGTCTAAAAATGTAAGTTATATGTGGCTTATAAGAGAAAATGACTATTTATAGTAAGTTCTTAGCGTAACATTACAAATAAAGAAATTAAAAGAAAGTATATATAAAAAGGGGATTCCTAATGCATACGAAAAAAGTGAAAAAGGAAAAAAGACAAAAATGGAAAAGTGGTATAATGTTAGAAACATTGGTCTCGTATGAATATTTTTTAAGTATAGCAGGCGAGAGGGGTCAATATGTTGCAGCAATAATGGGGTCGGGACAAGAGAGAGATGGTAGCATGTTAAGAGAAAACTCTCATCACTTGGCAAGAACATTTCAGCAACAGTTAGTTAGTTTATTTAGTATAGGTTCCTTGGCAAGGGAATGATTGGCATCATCATTACCAAGTGTATAGATCATCATATGACAATGCAAGGAACTCAAGGAGTTTAGCCACCTTCCTTCGCTGTAAACTTTCTCATCATCAATAGTTCCCTAAGAGAGGATTCATTGGATGAGGGATTAGAGTCCTCAGAGTTGTACATGATTAATTGAACCGTTAGTTAGCAGTTCATCAATTCCTCAAGGTTATTGAAGATTTTCCCTCAAATCTTGGCCTTTGTCATCATTGGGTACATAGGGAGTCAAATCGGCGACGTTGAAGGAGGTATCTCTGCCTCGAGTAGCTTAATCTCATGGGCGTTATCAACAATGTGCCTCAAGATCCTATAGGGTCATCCATTCTAGGAGATAGTTTGTTAATCTTTCTACTAGGGAAGCATTCCTTGCTAAGATGGACCTAGATAAGGTCTAGTGATATAAATGACTTACCTCCTTCCATGTTTTCCCACTTCCTTCTATCAGGTCACAGTTTTGGCCAATTGCTTTGCAATCTTCTGATGTAACCTTTGGAACTCCTCGACATGATATAGGTTGAGTTTAATTTCCCTTTGTGTGGTTGGGCTATTAATTAAATCCAAGGGTAGGTTTGTGATGAACTGTCGACCAATGGCCCCATTACTTGAGTACAACTCTAAGGACACCAATCCTTAACACGGTGAATTCTCTCTCAACAACCTACTAATGGCGAGAAAGTTTACGTTGAAGGAATGTGGTTGAACTCCTTGAGGTCCCTTAATTATCGTATGTTGATCTGTACATTTAGTAGTGATGATGCTGACCATTCCCTTATCGAGGACCTTATACCAAGTAATCCGACCAAACACTATCGAGAAGTTCATGAGTGATGAGAGACTTACTTAAATAGCAGAATAGTTTTCTCTCGACATACCATCATCTTTCTCATCTTGGCCCTTTATTTCCACAACATTTTGACCCTTGTTACCTACTATGCTCAGAGAATATTCATATCGGACCAATGTTGTACTGCCACCTATCCACCTCTTTGACATTGTACTACTTTTCCATTTTTGGTTTTTTGTCCTTTCTACACTTTTTGGTATGTACTAGGAATCCCCTTTTTGTATATACTTTCTTGTCATTTCATTATTTGTAATGTTGCCTTGGGGACTTACTATAAATAGTCCTTTTCTTTTCTAAGTCGTAGATAACTTACACTTTAATATTGAATATTTTGTTCTTGTGAGACAACCCTCTCCAAGTCTATATTTCATATACTCTTATCTAATCTTGACGAGTAGCTCAGGACTAGTAGTGGGTGGACCTTGACATCAACTTGTACATCATATCAAGTATGGTGTTAAGTTGTATTATGTTAGCTAGTGAGACACATCCTTCGAGCAACTTCACATCAACAATTCTTGTTCGGTTGTAGACCATTTCCTTCAAATTTTCTTTGATATCTTGAAGGACCCATTTTAGTTCAAATTTGCCTTAGTAAGTCTTAGTGATAACTGAGCTCCTAGGCACACCAATTTAGGTTAAGTCCATAAATAACCTTAAATGGTGATGTTCTAATTAAGCTGTGAGTTAAGCAATTGAGGGCAAATTCATTAATGGGTAAGCATAAATCCCAATCACAAGAGTTCCTTCTAATAGTAGTGTGCAGGAGGTTATTGACGGTTATGTTAACTACTTCAGTTTGATCGTCTATCTAAGGGTAGCTAGAGGTACTGAAGAGGAGCTTAGTGCCGAGTTTCCTCCATAGGTTCTTCCAAAAGAAGCTTATGAATTTTAAATTACGGTCGGACACAATACTTCATGGCACTCCATGTAGTCGTACAATTTCCTGCAAAAAGAGGTTAGTGATGAATAAAGCATGATTAGTTTTGTCATAGGGAATGAAGTAGCCCATCTTACTGAACTGATTCACCACCACTATGATTGAGTCATATTTTTTTAGCTTATGTGGAAGGCCGAGCATGAAATCCATGCTTTGATCGGTCCTCGGTCGCTTTGGAATTAGTAATGGTGTATATTCTCAATAGGATTCTCTCCCCCTTTTTGCATAATTACATACCTTACATCTTTCAAGTATTCGATACACATCCTTCATCATCCTAGGCTTGTAGAAGTGCTCCTTCAATATCTCAATCATCCTCTTTTCCCCAAAATGGTCGGCTAGACCCCCAGCATGAGCTTCTCGAACTAATAGCTCCCTTGTAGAACCATTCGACACGCAAATCTGGTTACCCTTCATCAACAACCATTCACTCCAATAGATCCCTTTCATAGCTCCTCTAGCACTACACTTGACTACTAAAGGTCCAAAATGTGAGTCATGCTCATACTAATAAGGTAAAGTGCCAAATTTGAGTACTTAGCTTATAACATTGTGATAAGGGTATGACAACAAGAAAGTGCATCAGCTACTGTAGTGGTGCTTCCTTTCTTATATTTAATGACATAGCAAAAGGTCTCTAAGAACTCGACCCACTTGGCATGATGCCGAGAAAGCTTCTATTGCCCTCGAAAATACTTAAGAGATTCATGTTCTGAATAGATGATGAATTTTTTTAGCAACAGATAATGCTACCAGTGTTCAGACAATGGCATAGAACTCTCTGTTGCAGGCGGAGTAATTCAGGGTAGCACCTTCAAGTTTTTCACTAAAGTAGGTAATGGGTTAGTGCTCCCACATAAGGACAACACCAATATCGACACCAACGCATCACATTCAACCTCAAAAACCTTCTCGAAATCTGGTAGGGTGAGTATTAGAGTAGATGTTAGTTTAGTCTTTACGTCTTTAAAACTTCTTTAAGCCTTTTCAGTCCATTTAAACTCAATGTTCTTCTTAGTCAATTCACTCAATGATGTAATTATAAAGCTGAAGTTTTAGATAAATCTTCGATAAAATGAGGCTAGACCATGGAAACTCCTAACTTTAGCAGCACTAGATGGTCTAGGCTACTCATTAATAGCTTTGACTTTCTATTCATCAACTCGAACTTTACTCCGAGAAATGACATATTCAAGGAACACAACCTCACTTTAATAGAATGCGCATTTCTTTAAGTTGGCGAATAATTTCTTGGTGTTTGTTAAGCACCAATCTCAAATGTTCGATATAGACAAGGAGGTCCGTACTGTAGACTAGAATATCATCAAAATAAACCACAATGCATTTGCCGATTAACGATCTTAGTACATGTTTCATTAGTTACATAAATGTACTTGGCACATTAGTTAGTCCAAATTGCATCTCCAACCATTCAAACAAATTGTCCCTTGTCATAAAGGCCATTTTTCATTCATCCTCCAAGTCTCATTCATATCTGGTGGTAGTCGCTCATCAGGTCAATCTTAGAAAAGATGCACGCGTAGTGTAACTCGTCAAGCATATCATCAAGCTACAAAATTGGTATTGGTATTTGGTAGTGATCTTATTAATAGCTTGGCTGTCGATGCACATTCACTACGTTCCATCCTTTTTCATCATGAGCACAATGGGTACATCACAAAGACTCATGCTCTCACAGACATATCTGCAATCAACCAACTCATTCACCTGTTTCTTTAGTTCAGCTACGTACTCTAGGTTAAGCCTGTAAGCAAGTCAGTTTGGTAAGGTAGCCCTTGGTTAGAGGTTGATGCAATGTTCAATTCCTTTCAAGGGAGGTAATCCTCTTGGCATCTCAATAGGTAATAGGTCAACAAATTCTTGAAGTAGTTGCTACACTTCAATAGGCAAGTTCTCTACTTTTCTAACCTTTAAGAATATCCTAACCTAAAGGAACACATAGTCCTTGGGTTTAAGTTCTCGAGCAAACTATGCTCAAGAAATCACCAAAGACTTCCATTGTAGAGATCTAGCGATCTTTTCTTGGGCTACTTGGGCTTCTTTAGGACTCATAGGTGTCAATATAATTTCCTTCCCATCCTTTTGGAACATGTAGGTATTTTTATACCCATCGTGTAATACTTTCAAGTCAAATAGCCGCGGTCGGCCGAGTAATATGTAAGATGCACACATGGGAAGGACATCGTACAACACCTCATACCTATACTTAGCACTAATGGTAATTGGTACTTTGGCTTGATCAAAAACTTGTAGTCCTCCTTTTTCATTCAACCAGTAAATCTTATATAGCTTAGGGTGTGGAAGGGTTAGCAATTTCATAGCCTTAACTAGCCCTTGCACGATGGTGTTGGTACAGCTCCCTCTATCAATGATCATGGTGCATAGTTTGTCATTTACCCGACAATTTGTATGGAAGAGGTTCTCTCTTTACTCATTCTCATTAGCTACAAAAGCACTGAGAGATGGTCGAACAACAAAGCAATACTCGACTCTACTTTCAAGTGGTATCATGGCATCAGGGTCTTCTTGAAATTCCCATAGCATCTGATCGGTTGCCACTTCTTACTCTCTTTCACTTGCACTTTCTACTTCAAACTAGGGCTTATCTACCATTATGGTCGTGACTCGGCAGTTTAGATATTGACTAGCTACGTATCCATAGTTAAGCCATTTAAAACATTTGATTTCTCAGGTTTTCCTTCCTGAACTCTGACCCTGGTGTCTCCAAATCTCAAGATCCTTAGTCTTGCCCTTAACCTCTGTTTAGTCATCTTGGCATATGACCTTTACATACCACCTCAGAACTATTAGAAACTCTATCATTCATTAGTCAACTCGATAGGCTACTCTTATTCAGCATTAGTGTTCGACTAACTTGGTTCTACCATTACCTTTCAACTCTCTAAGCCACATAGATGGTTTCATCCAGAGTTAGGAGGCTCTACAATTCCATGATGTTACCAACCTTAACCTGTAGTCTAGAGATGAATTGTACAATAGTTTAGGTCTTAGGTTCAATGACATCACATCATATCATGAGCAACTGAAACTTTCGAACATATTCACTTATGGATTTATTACCTTGCCTTAAGTCTTGGAGTTGTCAAAAAGTGTCTTGTTCATAGTGTTCGAGAACAAACCTACTTCTTAGAACTCTCTTCATCTCATTCCATGTTTAAACCTTGCATTGGGTCTTTAGGCAAACATTCTATAGCTTCTTCTACCACATTGCCACATATCTGGAAAATTCTAACACGGCCACTCTAATGTAGACAACAACTTCATAATCGTAGAAGTTGAATATCTTTTTGATTTTCTCTTCCCAGTTTAAGTATTCATTAGCACTAACAAACCCGTTGAAGCTTGGAATCTGTACCTTAAGATGTTTGGTACCTCTTAGCACTTTAAACTCATGCTCATCAATCCCATCATACTAGTTTTCTCATTCTTTGTAATCTTTCACTTCATCTAACTCTAACCTTCTTCTCACGACTCTATCAGCATGTCGTGGTGGTGCTTAGTTCACTGGAAAGGCTTCTAGAGTTCACTCATTCATCTGCCACCTCGGCCTATCTCTTATTTCTTGGCCTTACTCAACAACTCTCTTATGTGGTTTAGGCTCTAAGACCTTGTTTATAAAGATAACTAAGTTGGCAATAATAGTAGTAAGATCTTGTATCTATTCATCAGTAGTATGTGGTGTTTTTTGGGTAACTCGACTATGGCTATGAGCATCACTGTTGATATCGTTAATCTCTCTCTATACATTAGGGTCCGATATTTTCAACACAAAGCTTCAGTAAAGACACTACATTCAGATGCTTTCAATACACACATAAGTATCTCGAATGGTAGACTAACTATTACTATACAGCACTCAATCTTAACCTTAAGCTTTGATGCAAGGGAAATTATATAGTATGCCTAACAACTTAGTTATCATAAGGACTTGCCGTGGCAAATCTGACTAAAATGGGTCCTTCGAAGTATTAAAGAAAATTAAAGGGAAAGGGTCTATAGGAAAAACAAAAGTAGTTGATGTAAAGCTACTCGGAGGTTGTGACTCACCAATAAACACAACATGACTTGACACCTCACTTGATATGACACATAAGTTGATGTTAAGTTCTACCTGCAACTAATCCTAAGCTACTCGGCAAGATTAGATAAGAGTGTATGAAAAATAGACTTGGAGAGGTTGTCACATAAGAACAGAATATTCAGTCTTAAAATGTAAGTTATATATGGCTTACAAGAGAAAAGGACTATTTATAGTATGTCATTAGAGTAACATTACAAATAAAGAAATTACAAGAAAGTATATGCAAAAAGGGGATTCCTAGTACATACGAAAAAGGGTGGAAAGGACAAAAGACAAAAATGGAAAAGTAGTACAATGTCAGATGAGGTAGATAGATGGCAATCTAACATTGGTCCTATATGAATATTCTCTTAGCACAGTAAGTAAGGGGGGTCAAGATGTTGCGGCAATAAAGGGACTTGGACGAGAGAGAGATGGTAGCATGTCAAGAGAAAACTGTTGTCACTCGACAAGAACCTTTCGGCAATAGTTGGTCAGTTTATTCGGCATAGGGTCCTTAGTAAGAGAATGGTTGTCATTATCACTACCAAGTGTATCGATCATCATATGACAATGCGGGGAGCTTAGGGAGTTTAGCTACCTTCCTTCGGTATAAACTTTCTCATCATCGGTAGGTTGCGAAGAGAAGATTCGTTGAGTGAGGGATTGGAGTTCTCAGAGTTGTGTATGAGTAATGGGATCATTGGTTAGCAGTTCATTAATAAATTACTTGATTAGTAAGTAAGTCTCTCATCACTCAACAAGAACCTCTTGACAGTAGTTGATCGGATTACTCAGTACAAGGTCCTTGGTAAGGGAATGGTCGGCCTCATCACTACTGAGAGTATAGATCAATGTCTAACAATGCAGGGAGCTCAAGGAGTTCAGCCACCTTCGTTTAGTGTAAAGTTTCTCGTTATCAGTAGGTTGTCAAGAGAGGATTCTTCGGGGTGAAGGATTGGAGTCCTTGAAGTCATGCATGAGTAATGGGATTGATGGTCGACAGTTCATCAATTCCTCGAGGTTGTTGAAGATTTGCCCTTAAATCTTTGTATTTGTCATCATTGGGCACATAGGGAGTCAGATTGGTGATGTTAAATATGGTAAACATGCTGAAACCTAACTCAATCTCATAGACATTATCATTAATATGCCTTAAGATCCTGTAGGATTCATCCATTCTAAGAGATAGTTTGCTTATCCTTTTACAAGGCCTTTAAGGGTATAAATGACTCACCTCCTTTTGCGGTTTCCTACTTCCTTCTGTTGGGCTATAGTTTTGGCCAGTTACTTAGTAATCTTCTAATGTAACCTTTAGAACTCCTTAGCATACTGTAGGTTGGATTGACATTCCCTTTGTAGAGTTAGATTGTTAATTAAATGTAAGGGTAAGTTCGAGTTAAGTCCATAACCAATCTCAAATGGTGATGTTCTAGTTAAGCTGTGAGCTGAGTGGTTATAAGCAAATTCAATGATGGATAGACATAAATCCTAGTCATAAGAGTTATTTCGAACAGTGGTGTACAAGTGGCTACCGACAGTTTTGTTCACCACTTCAGTTTAGCCATCTGTCTCAAGGTGACAAGAGGTACTGAATAGGAGCTTAGTGCCGAGTTTCCTTCATAGGGTCTTCAAAAAGAAGCTCATAAATTTCAAATTGTTGTTGGATACAATACTCCTCGATACTCTATGTAGTCATAGAATTTTCTACAAAAAGAGGTTAGCGATGAATAAAGTATCATTAGTTTTGTAGTAGAGAATGAAGTAGCCCTTCTTATTGAACCGATCAACCACCACCATGATTGAGTCATATCTTCTCGGCATGTGGGGAAGGCCAAGCATGAAATCCATGCTTAGATCGGTCTATAGCCGCTTTAGAATTAGTAGTAGTGTATATTCTCTATAGGGATCTCTCTTCCCCTTTACAAATTAACATACCTTACACCTCTTAAGTGTTCGATGCATATTCTTCATCATCACAAGCTAGTAAAAATGCTTCTTAAATATCTCAATTGTCCTCTTTTTCCTAAATTGGCTGGCTAGACCCTTGGCATGAGCTTTTTCGATGAGTAGATCCCTTGCAAAACCACCCAGTATGCAAATCTGCTTGCACTTCATCAAGAGCCCCTAACTCATATAGAACCCTTTCGTAGCTCCTCTAGCCCTGCAACTTGCTACAAAAGGCCTAAAATGTAGGTCATGCTCATACCAATCAAGTAGAGTACTAAATCCAAGCACCTTGTCTTATAACGTTGGGATGAAGGTATGATAATGAGAAAGTGCATTAGCCACTATGTTGGTGCTTCCCTTCTTATATCTGATAATAACAAAAGGTCTCCAAGAACTCGACCCACTTGGTGTGATGCTAAGAAAGCTGCTGCTGCTCATAAAGATGCTTGAGAGATTCTTGATGCTACTAGTTCTGAAGTGTAGGCTTAAGGGCATAGAACTCCCTATCGTAGGCTGAGTAAATAAGTATATCACCTCGGAGTTTTTCATTGAATTAGGCAATAGGCCAACGCTCCTGCATAAGGACAACACCAATGCCAATGCTATATGCATCACATTTAACATAAAAAACCTTCTAGAAATTTGCTAAGGTAAGTATTGGAGCAAACGTTAGCTTAGACTTCACGTCTTTAAAACTCCTTTAAGCCTTTTCTTTCCATCTAAACTCAACGTTCTTCTTAATCAATTCAGTTAACAATGTAGTTGTGGAACTGAAGTTTTGAATAAATCTCGGATAGAATGAAGCTCAACTATGGAAGCTCTTGACTTCAGCAACATTACTTGGCATAGGCCACTTATTAATAGCTCTAACTTTTTCCTCATCAACTGGAACTCCCCTCTTTAAAACGACATATCTAAGGAATACAATTTTGCTTTGACAAAATGCGCATTATTTCAGGTTGTTGAATAATTTCTCGGTATGGAGACGTGAATAAGGAGGTTGGTATTATAGACCAGAAAATCATCAAAATAAACCACAATGCACTTGCCGATCAACAATCTAAATGCATGATGCATCAGTTGCATAAATGTACTTGGCACATTAGTTAGACCAAGTGGTATCACCAACCATTTGAATAGACCATCCCTTATCTTGAAGGCTGTCTTTCATTCATCCTTAGGTCTCATTCGTATTCGGTGGTGGCCACTCTTCAAGTCAATCTTAGAAAAGATACAGGTGCCATGTAACTAGTTAAGCATGTCATCAAGCTGCGGAATTGGGTATTGGTATTTGATAGTGATCTTATTGATAGCGTAGCTGTCGATGTACATTCACCACATTCCATCCTTTTTCGGCATGAGCACAATAGTTATAACATAAGGACTCATGTTCTCATGGACATATCTACGATCCATTAACTCATCTACCTATTTCTTTAGTTCAGTTGCCTGCTTTAGATTAAGCTTATAAGAGGGTTGGTTTAGTAAGGTAGCCCCTGGTTAGAGGTCGATGCAATGCTCGATACTTCTCAAGGGAGGTAAACCTTTTGGTATGTCAATAGGGAATAGGTTGGTAAATTCTTGAAGTAGCTACTGCACTTTGGCAATTAAGTTCTTAGCTTCTCTAAACTCTAAGAATTTCCTAACTAAAAGGAGCACATAGTCTTCAGCCTTGAGTTCTCGGGCAAACTAAGCTTGGGAAATCACTAAGGACTTCTGTTATAGAGATCTAGCAACCTTTTCATGTACTTCTTGCACTTCTTTAAGACTCATAGGTGTCAATATAATTTTCTTCCTATTCGTGTAGAGCATGTAGGTGTTTCTATACCCATTATGTAACACTCTCAAGTGAAAAAGAGGTTACCGATGACATTGGTATAAGTTCCTCCATCAATGATCACGATGCATAGCTTGCCATTCACTTGGTAATTCTTATGGAAGAGGTTTTGATAGGAATCAACCCCCTAGACTAATAACAAGAAGTCGAGCTAGAGGACTTCAAGGGCTCGCATGGAAAATACTAGCTTTAAGCCATAGCCGAGACAAGGACTTCTTTTTCGATCTGACCCCTTACCAACCTGTCTCTCAGATCTCTGTCTGTGTCCAATACGCTCCTGCTTAGCTGCAAAGTCCTGATCTAGAAGGTAACCTACGAAAGGTTAGCCAAATTGATCTCTTTAACTGACCATTGGTACGTAACTCTAATTCAATTGACTTCCTAACCAAATCGATTGGCTCCCGACCTGATCCAGATCAGGTCGACTCTTGACTACCAGCACATCCTATTTTTACCATTGTTGTATCATGCTCCTGACATCCAGCCATTAAGTGTTATGTATCTTCCGATACAACATTCTAAAATGATTCTTTGTCTTTTATACTGAATATTCTTTATCCTTTTTACTCCTTTTTAGAATGATTTAAGTAATGTAATGGTAAAATACCTTTTTTTCTTTTCATACATATAAAATAACCCTGGTAGACAAGTATATAAACACCCACTTTCTTATAAGCAAAATCATCTCCTTTTCAATACAAAAATTACTCATTTGAGCAACCTTAGTGTTCTTGTTATTCAACTCTTATCTATTCCCTTTAGCAAGGAGTAGTAGCGAGTGATCCTTCAATTTGGACCAGTATGTCATATCTAGCAGATTGTAGGCCAAGTAGGATCCAGTGGTGAGTCATATCCATTTGGTAGTTGCTCGGACTTTGCTAACCTTTTTCTCATTTTTTTGTTTTGCTTTGTTGTGGTGCCTCTCCGTGTGTTCCACCTTAGAGATGCATCAGGTTCTCTCTTTGCTCATTCTTGTTAGACACCAAAGCATTGAGAGATCATCGAATAACAAAGCAATACTTAGCTTCACCTTTAGGAGGTATCTAAGCATTGACGTCTTGCTGAAATTCTTCTAGCATTTGATTGGTTGCCACTTCTTCCTCTCCTTCACTCGCACTTTCTACTTCAAACTAGGGTTTGTCTCCCTTTATGATCATGACTCGATGGTTTAGATATCGACTAGCCACATGTCTATAGCTAAGGCATTCAAAACATTAAATTTCTCGGGTTTCCCTTCTTAAACTCTGACTTAGATCTCTTTAGATCTTAGATTCCTCTGTTTTTCTCTTGCTTTAGCCTTCTTCTAGCCGATTCAACATTTGATTTTGGTATTCCACCTCAGAATTGTTTGATGCTTGACTATTCACTGGTTGGCTCGGTAAGCCACTCGTATTTGGTACTAGTGTTTAGCTACTCGACATTCAACTAATTTGGTTCTATCATTACCTTTCGACTCTTAGGCCACATGAATGGTTTCATCTAGAGTTGTGAGGTTCTACAATTCTGCGATGTTACTAGTCTTAGCCTGTAGTCTAGAGATTAACCATAGTATAGTTCAAGTCTCAGGTTCATTGACATCGCATTGTATCATGAGCAACTGAAACTCTTGGATATAATCATCCATGGATTTGTTACCTTACTTCAAGTCTTAGAGTTGGTGGAAAGTATCTTGTTCGTAGTGTTTGGGAATGAACCTACTTCTAAGAACTCTCTTCATCTCGTTCCATCTTTAGACTTTGTGTTGAGCTCTTAAGCAAATATTTTGTAGTTTCTTTTACCACATTGTCACGTACTTAGAAAATTCTAAGGTAGCTACTTAAATGACGATAGCATCTTCTTAATCATAGAAGTTGAATATCTTTTTGATCTTCTCTTCCCAATCCAAGTAGTCATCAGCACTACCAGACCCATTGAAGCTTGGAATCCATACCTTAAGATGTTCGGCACCCCTTAGCAATCTAAACTCACACTCATCAACCCCAACATATCGGTCTTCTTCTTCTTCGTACTCTTCTACTTCATCTAACTCCAACCTCCTTCTCGTAGCTTTGTCAACACATCATGGTGGTGCTTGGTTCACTGGAAAGGCTTCTAGAGCTTGCTCGTTCATCTACCTTCTCGGCCTATCTCTTATCTCTTGGCCCTGCTCAATAACTCTCTCATACGGTCCAATCTCTAGTATTCTATTTACGGAGACAGCTAAGTTAGCCACAATAGCAGTAAGATCTTATTTCTACTCATCAATAGTAGTCGTATTTGTTAGGTAACATAACCATGACTATGAGCATCACTTTCGGCATTGTTAATCTCTCCCTGTACATTAAGGTTTGACATTCTTATCCTAAAGCTTCAATAAATACACTTCACAGAGATGCCTTCAACATATACACAAGTATCTCAAACAGCATACTGACTATCACTATACAGCTCTCAATTTCAACCTCAAACTCTGATACTAGGATTATATGATGTGCCTAAGAGCTTAGTTATCACTAGGACTTATCTTAGTAAATCTAGACTAAATGAATCCTTTAAAATATCAAAGAAATTAGAGGGAAAGGGTCTATAAGCGAACCAAAGTAGCTAACGTAAAGTTGCTCAGATGATGTAACTCATCAACGAACATAATATAACTTGACACCTCAATTGATATGATGCACAAGTTGATGTTAAGGTCCACTCACTACTAATCTTAAGCTACCTGACAAGATTAGATAAGAGTGTAAGAAAAATAGACTTGGAAAGGGTTGTCTCACATGAATAGAATATTCAATGTCTAATTGTTAAGTTATTTGTAGCTTACAAAAGAAAGGGAATGTTTATAGTATGTCCCTAAGGTAACATTACCAAAAATGAAATTATAAGAAGGTATATACAAAAGGGTATTCCTAGTACATATGAAAAAGGGTAAAAAAAGCAAAAGACAAAAATGGAGAAGTAGTACAATGTTAGATGAGGTGGATAGGTGGCAGTACAATATTGGTCTCGTATGAAGATTCTCCAAACATAGTAAGCAAGAGAGATCAAGACGTTATGGCAATAAAGGGGCCAAGATGAGAAGAGGGCAAAGGGAGAAATGGTAACATCTCGAGAGAAAACTATTCGGCCAGTAAGTGAGTCTCTCATCATTTCGTAAGAACCTCTTAGCAGCAGTTGGTCGGATTACTCGGCATAAGGTCCTTGGTAAGGGAGTGGCCAGTATCATCACTACTAAGAGTATAGATCAATGTATAACAATGTGGAGAGATCAGGGAGTTTAGCCACCTTCCTTTAGTGTAAAGTTTTTCATCATCGACATGTTGTTAAGAGATGATTCTTTGGGTGAAGGATTGGAGTCCTTGGAGCCGTGTGTGAGTAATGGGACCGATGGTCGGCAATTCATCAAAACTTGTTTTATATTGAGTGTAATGTTAAGAGAATATTGTCTGCACTCATAATTAATAGTAAGAGTTGCATTAATGTTGCTTCTACATTCATGATTCAACAATTGGAGTTGCTGACCTCACCTTACCCCAAGCTGTACAAACTTCATTGCTAAGTGATAAAAGAGCCTTGCAAGTTAGTAAACAAACTCTAATGCCAATTTCAATTGGCAAGTACTACGACAAGATGCTATAGGATGTCCTATAGATGAGTACCCCTTATGTTCTATTAAAGACCATAATAATTTGATTGAAGAGTTTTTTGCAATAGATTCACTAATACTTGCTCTTTTAAGTAAGAAGGTAGGAAGGTAAAGTTGAGCCTAATGACCCTTAGTCCCTGATGAGCTATTGAAAGGACTACCATAAGTCCACAGCATAGAGCATGCAATTAACTTATAGTCAAGAGCTGCTTTACAAATGAGCCTGCTTATAGAATGAACATTGAGTAAGCTACAAAACTTTAGAGGCAAGTTTTTGAGATGTTGGGGTTATGTATGAGAACAACTAAGTCTAAGCGCAGTACTAGCTTTGTTGGTGTCAAAAAAGGATGTGTCCTTATGATGTACATAGGTAGTGGAGCTATCAATTGAATCAATATTAAATATTGATATCTAATCCCAAAGCTTAACAATATGTTAGATGAGTTACATGGAGCCAAAATCTTCTCTAAGATTGGCCTAAGATTGAGCTACCATCAAATCAAAATGAGAGTAGGAGACAAATCGAAGACCTCCTTCAAGACAAGGCATAGGCTATTTGAATGGCTCGTGATGCAATTTAGCCTATCTAATGCTTCATGCTTATTTATGAGATTAATGAATCATGTGCTCTGTGATCTAAAAGGAAAATCTATGGCTGTGTGTTTTGATAACATCATTATGTAAAGTCCCGACGTAGAGACATATTATGAGCATCTTTGAGCTATTATTTTTGTACTTTGAATAGAGAAATGCTGTGGAAAACTTAAAGAAGTATGACTTTTGCCAAGTCGAAATGGTGTTCATAGGATTTGTTGTAAATGAGTATAGAATCCAAGTTGATGAAGATAAGATGCAAGCTATAACTGAATGGCCGAGCTTACCTATTCTATCAGACATCTGAAGTTTTCATGGACTAACATCATTCAACTAATGCTTTATTAAGAACTTCAATACTATAGTAACTACATTAATTGAGTTGTCAAAGAAGAATGTGAAATTTAAGAAGGGAATAAGAGAGTAAAAGAGCTTCGATGAGGTGAAAGAGAGATTCATCACTATCCTTATCCTTTATTCCTCGACATTGAGAAAGTGTTTGAATCAGAATGCGGTGCTTCTAATATAGGCATAGGTGCCATATAAGTATTGGAGGGTTAACCTATTACCTACTTTAGTGAGAAGCCTTAAAGAGCTACTCTCAACTATATAGTGTACAATAAAGAGTTCTACTCCTTGATCCAAGCATTAATGATTTGGCAACATTGCTTGTTACCTAAAGAATTTGCAATATACACTAACCATGAGACATTATGATACTTAAAGAGTTAACCAAAGCACTTCATAGAGAGATTTTCAGATGTGGTGAAGTATAAGACCAACAAAACCAACATGGTGTTTGATGCCCCATCTAGGCAACATGCCCTCTTGATTGACCTCTAAACTAAGTTGCTTGGATTCTTAGTTATGAGGGATTCATATGCTAAAGACCCCTACTTTAGATTGATCTATGCTCGATGTAGTGATAGCTAAATTGTTGATGATTACCATAAGGAAGACGGATAATGATTCCATAAGGGGCAATTTATGTATCCTAACTCATTTGATGTGTAAGCTATTGGTGTGAGAAGCATATTGGAGAGGATTGTCTAGTCACTTTAGAGAGAAGCAAACACTTGAGTTTTTGAAGTCACTATTCTCTTGGCTAAGGATTTTAAGAGATGTACACTCAATCCTAGAGAGGTATGCTACCTATAAAACAAAGAAGTATCGAGTTGAACAAGGGCCTTGCTTGCCATTGCCTGTCCAAACTATGCTATGGTTTTAGCTAAGCATCAATTTTAGTGCTTAGCCTACTAAGAATGTTCCTTAGGAAGGACTCGATCATGGTAGTTGTCAACAGGTTCAATAAGATAACACACTTCGTGCCTTATAATAACCAAACTAGTGATGCTTCGCTACCTCTTTACTCTTGTTGTAAGAAGTGGTTAAGTTACATAGAGTACTGAAGACCATCATGTGAAATAGGGATTGACCATAACATAAAACACTAGAAAAGTAATAGATTTGAAAACACAAAAAAATTGAAAACAATGTCAATCACTTATCAATAGTGTGCTAGATTGTATGTAATGATAAAACTGGTGAATATTCACTAAGTCATTTCCATGAGGAGAAGAGCTCATCTAAGTACCAAATTATAACCTGCTACTTTAATTTAAGTGACTCAAATAGAAAGTTATGAGTTGCCATTGAAGGTAAATACGTGAGCTCAAAGTGATGATTAACATGAATTCGAAAGACATGGGCTTTAAACATGCTTCTAATGTAGGGATGAGATTCTACCGTTTAGATATCGAGTATGCTTTTTAATTTAGTTTTGATGGAATTCACTTGAGTTCAGCCTTGCTTAAAGCATCTTACTCAACTATGTAGTGAAAAATCTACTCTCCGTTTCATTTTCTTATATAATCAGCTGAACACTTAAATTCTATCACAAATTAAGTGCACAAATTCTAGAAATTAGGGGGTCAATCCCCTTATGGTCTCATAACTTATCTTAATTCACTAAAACGTCATAAAATAGTATAAATGTAAGGGTTCAATTGGAGTGGTCACATATGTGCTGTGTGAGTTACGCACTACATGTGACTTTGAAGGAGTGAAGCAAGATTATCACCTGAAGGGATGATTGATTGAGAATAAGGTAGTGAGGAGAAACAAGTAACCTTAGTATCTTAAATGCACAAGTGATAGACAAGGTAACCTTAAGGGACCTTAGGTGTTTACGATATAGCTTGAGCGAATGAGATTTATTCCTTGCTTAAGAAAGCTTTCATAGTGAAACATTGTTTCTCCAATCTCTCCCAATGCTCTAACTGATGAAGAAATGCTAAGTATTTATAGGCTCTTAGACGTGATGACATATGTGAGATCATCTAAGTGATCAATGGATGAGATGGAGCTTACTTAATTCATGGTTATCTAGAATAAGCTAGCTAATGAGCTCAAGGCTAGTAGCCTTCCTTATAAGTGCGTGAGCCTACCTAAGAAAGCTAATGAGCCCAAGGCTAGTAACCTTCCTTACCAGTGCATGAGCTTGGCTAAGAAAGATTAGAGGTGGATTGACCGGTCCAACAATCCTTATTCTAAGCCCACTAAGCCAAATCTCCTTGAATCATCCTAAATATGGATTAGACTCCTTAGGCCTTGCTACCTGGCTGAAGCAGTCAAGCCTAAATAAATAATGGGCCGATCCTAACAATTTTCAACCCTCTACATTTTCCCCCCCTAACCAAAAGTCCCTTAGATACATTAAAGGGGAGTTTGGGCGATTCTAGAAGTTGTTTTTTCAACTGTTATGTGGTTACTCTAAATGTTGACTTTGCTTGCTTGATTACTTCTAATATCTATGGAATTTATGTTTCTTTTAGATCACTGGTGAGTTAAGCATGATATGTTAGTATTCGTTTTGCTGCCATAGAATACATATTTCGATATACTTTTGTATTACATTATTGTCTTAATGCTCCCTTAACATTGATTCGCCAAATAATGTGTGTGCAGTAGCTCTTCTCAATATTTCTTCCTCATTTTACGATCATTAGTAGAAACATAAAACCATTGGAGCATTCATGGGAATCTAAAGCTTTCATAACATCCCCTCCGTCCATGTTATATGTATATATATATATATATATGTCTGTATGTATATGCGTGTGTCTCATTCATATAAGTAAAAGGGGCAGTACTGTCGTGAAGTAGAGTAGAGCTTCGAAGCAAAGCAGAGCTTCGAAGCTAAGCTTTAGAGCATTGTGAAACAAAACAACACTATAGCCTTATAAGGCGCTAATGCTAGTTCTTTGAGAGAAAATTCACCATTTGCCTACTTGATGATTAGGTTTGAGTTACCGCGAATGCATAAGTTAGATACTCCATCATTTTGAGTAGAAATAAGACTAAGTAGGAGAGCTTCATACTTAACCTCATTATTGATACATAGGAAGTTTAGCTTAAAAGCTAAAGGTATCTTTTGACCTTCTAGAGATGTTAAGATCAACCCAGCTCCTTGTCCAGTGGTATTAGAGGAGTCATCCAATTGCACTTATCATTCTCCATCTAGTTCTATTCTCATAGAGTCTTCATAGAACTCTGTAGGGATTGTATCTATGATAGGAGCCCCTTGTATCATAGAAAACTAATCCAAAAGGTCTACTAAGGCCTAAGACTTAATAACCTTAGGTAGTACAACCATAATGTCAAATTTTGATAGGAAGAGCAACCATTTTGCAGTCCTTCTAAAAAGGGCTGATCGTGACAATAAGTATCTTAATGAATTTGAATGAGTGACAAGATTAAGCTTATGAGCCAAAAAATAGTGGCACAACTTTTGCATTGTGAATACTAGAGTAAGGCATTGCTTTCCCCAAGCTAACTATTTCACCTTGCTTCCTTAGAGTGACTTGCTCAAATGGTAGACCGATCATTCACCACAATCTAATTCTTGAGCTAGCAAAGCCCTGATAGACTTATAAGTGGCTATCAAATAAAGAATCATTGGTAATCCTTTAATTGGCATTATTATTGTTACTAGCGAGGTAAGTATCTCTTTGATCTTTTGTATGGCTTCTTCATGAGGTTGTTCCCATTCAAATGGGGTTCCTTTTTTCATGAGTTGTTGTAATAGATAATAAATTTCTGCTAATGCGAGAATGAATTGCCTAATATAGGAGACTTTCCCTATAAAGGTCTTTAATTCCCTTAAACTAGTAAGTGAGGGCATGGAACATATAGCTTGTGCCTTTACTGAATCTATATCAATTCCTTTTCTATGAACAACGAATCTAAGTAATTTACCAGAAGCTACCTCGAAGACACACTTCAAGGGATTCATATGTAATTTATATAGATGACATTGTTCAAAGACCCTCCGTAGATGAGTCAAATGATTAAGTGCCCTTCTTGACTTGACAAATATGTCATCAACATAACCTTCCATGAAGTCATGCATCATGTCATGAAATATGGCAATCATTACCCTCTGGTAGGTAACTACTGCATTCCTAAGTTCAAATGGCATAACTATATAGTAGAAGTTTACTATTGTTGTTTTGAAAGTAATGCATTCAACATCACTAGGAGCCATTTTTATTTAGTTATAGCCATTGAAGCCATCTATGAATGAGAATAATTCATGTCTAACTGTGGCATCCACTAATGTGTTAATATTTAGTAGTAGGAAATCATCTTTTGGGCAAGCCTTATTGAGATCATGGAAGTTTATACAAACACGTATTTATCCATTTTTCTTTTTAATAGGCACAATAATGGCCAACTAGGTAGGGTGTTCGATTAGCTTAATGAAGCTAACTTAGAGCAAAATTTCAATCTCTTCTTTTATTTGTACTTTAACTTCAGGATGAAAAATTTGCTGTCCTTACTTTACTGGCTTAACCCTAGACATTATGTTCAATCTATGCACCATTAGATTGGGGTCAATCTTAGCATTTCATTATATATCTAAGCAAATGTGTCCTTGTATTCGTTCTACAACTCTACCAAGTGGACCTTAATTTCTTGCAACAGACTCTTACTAATGAAGATAGGTGGCGAAGACTCCCCTAGTCTTGCCAGGTTCAATTCCTCAATCTCTTTGGCTTAGAGTATCATTTGGTCTCGCATTTGAGGAGGGGCAAGTTGGGTTTCTTGCACCGATATGGGATCTGAAGAAGATAAAAAAGCCTCCTCGGATTTAGAAGACCGTTATAAGCACTACACCCTTCGTCCATCTTTCTTGACAAAATTTTCTATGGCTTCATCTTTTCTTTGCATCTTCTTGCCCTTACGAAAGCCTCACATTCTCCTCTTCCTCTTTTGTTTATCCTGGGTCTTCTCTCATGTGGGCAATGGTGTGTTAAAGGTTTTGGCAATGATAGTCTCTCCATCTTCAGTATACTCATTAAAAAACACTATATCGGCTAAATAAGACTCATTATGTTCAAACAAGCTCTTTGTAACCTGAATGAAGATATTTTTACCCTTGTAATAGTCCTTGATGGGCTAGTGTCATTTTGAGGGTATGAGGCTGTGATATTTGACAATGTTGAAAACAACTTGAATACCTAAAATAAAAAAAGAAAAAGAAAAAAGAAAGGGGGAAGAATGAACAAATAGTATGAAGATAGGATCTCTACTCTTAATCTTCTCTTAGTCTCATAATCATAAAACCCCCTTCATCAATACTTTATAAACTCATTGATATGTGTTGGAATTTACATAACTAATCTCTTCTCTATCTCATAGTCACATAAACCCAATTAAGAGGAACATATTTCTAGTATCTCAACACTTTCAAATAGAGTATTATCCATCAAAATCCCAAATAAACACACAAACCCATACCAAAACTGCAACATTTCACTAAATATATCATCCACACTATCACTAGCACACAAAATCTATCTACTTAGCTATACATGATATTATCTGAAATGCACAAACTAAACATTAAAAAACATAAATAAACACATTTAGTAAATAAATATTAATATTAAAATGCATTTAGAAGTCATTCATATAAATGCATAAGAATCTCCGAGAAATCCACAAAACCCACAACCTCCCTGTATTCCATAAGCTCCATAATATCCTACACTAATCTAATATAAGCTAAATAAAAAATAAAAAGTGAAAAAAAAAATAAAGAAAATACAAGACCCGATGGTTTATGTGCGGCAGCCAAGGAGAATGGGAAAACGTAAACTATTGTCTAACTCCTTTTAGGGTCTACGTTATTAGAGCGTGTGAAGGAATATATTTCTCCTCCAGGTTTGCGTTCCACGGTCCACAATTAATCGGGAAAAGGGATGCATACGTGTCGTAATCTCAAATGTGGAAAGAATTATGGCTCATTTGCAGGCTTCATTTGTGAAGGAAATGATTTGGTGTAGTTAATTCATCATGACCTCTTGTTCCAACTAGCTTCTGGTATGAATTGCAAATTGTAATGGAGAGAGTGATCTGGTGCTTATGTTCTATGGTAGCCCTGGGACAAGGCAATGGATACCACATGATTACCAAGCTTCCAGGATTGACCTTCTATAATGAAAATTGAATTCTTTTGTATTTACACTTGCTTGCTCGACCCAAACTTCTATTTCTCCATTATTCTTACACTTGTAATAATTTCTATGTATATTTTTCACTTTCGTATATTTTTCCCATTACAAATGTTGATACATGATTCTTATCTAGTTCAACGCCCAATTCTGATGAGGAGCCCCTAGAAGGCCCATAGGCTCCCAATCAAATAATTTCTCTCTCTATGTGTTTCAACTTACTCAAGTACCTTAACCATCTATGAGCCCCATGATAAGTAGCTTAATGAACACCTATCTCAATGACTTAGGCAAGCACCACTAGAGCCCAAGGTTAAAAGCTCCATTTGATTTAGGAAGACTCCACTAATGGACAAGCCAATCTTAGAAATGCGGAGGACCTTCCTCTTATTGATTCCAAGCATTGTGGGCAAGGATGCATCCAGCCTTACAAGCCCTTTAATACCTAGCTCACCTACTACTATGCACTCAAACTACCTCGCCTACCTCCTTATCCTCTCTTTGTCCTCTAGCACCAGCATCCCATCACAGCTCATTAATCACTTCCTAGCATCTGTAGTATGACCAGCATACCCAACATAACTTAAAGATGTCAGTCTTATATATCATAGACATGGTTGTTAGCGTGGTCATGTCCGACCAACTTACAGACAAGGTTGCTAGCATGATGCTTAGATGCCTCAGAAATCCACGTAGGAGTATGGAGAAATCATATCCAATCTTATGCTCTATACATCTAAGCTCTACAACTAGGCTATTATTAGCCAATAATGAAGGAAAATGCTAAGGTCCTAGTTCAAATATGATACCAATGCTAGAAGCATGCATTAATCACCTACGCAATGAGCTTAGACCTCCATTCGATGACAAGCCTCTAGCTATTCAGCCCATAGGGGTTTGATGTGCTTAGTCTCTTTTCAAAGGTGTTGGTAAGATGGCAGTTCATCTTAATAGTGATTGATCACTCTACCAAATGGGAAAAGGCACTAACTAGGGTAACTATTACTACGTGAATAGCAAAAGAGTTCGTTCTCACCCATATCCTCTCCTACTTTGGAGTACTATATGCCTTGATCACCGATAATGGTAGACAATTTGATAGCAATAGGTTTAGGAAGCTTTGTCGAAAGCATAACATAAGGCTCTACTATACCTTTGTTGCTTACCCTCAAACCAATGGCCAAGTTGAGACAATCAACAAGATTGCCCTCAATAACCTTAAGAAAAGGGTAGAGAGAGCTAGAAACGAGTGGGTCGATGAGCTCCCAAATGTTCTTTAGGGATAACACATTATGTATAAGACTTCTATAGGAGAAACTCCTTTCCGCTTGGCTTTTGGAATGGAAGCTATCCTCCCAATAAAACTAGAGTTGCCTATTAGAACGGTTAAGAACTTTGATGTAAACACCAGCCACATGACCTATTAAGCAAGCCTTAACACCATCGAGGAGGTATGCTACATCATGTGTGCTTGAATGGTAATATACCAGTAGCGAGAGGCACGATACTATAACCAAAAGGTCAAACACAAGGTTTTCTACCCTAGAGACTTAGTTTGTGGAAAGCTAGAGGTGACTGGTTAACTTGAAGAGCCGGGCAAGCTTAACCCTAATCAGGAGGACCCGGTTGCATAATTGAAGATGTAGGGAAAGGAGCTTATAGACTGGAGACCTTAAATGGGCAAAACATTCCTAGAACATGGAATGCTGACAATCTAAGACCGTATTTTCACTAAATATCATGATGTGCTTAGAAGAATCTATAACTACTGTCGTAATTAATGAGATGATGATTTCTCACACTTGTCTGTACTATTTTTCAACATCGCCAACTTATGCTACCCTCCACCTTAGCCGATTTTCATCCTTTAGCCCGCACTTATGATAGTGTATACACTAATTGCATGAGGTTACATTCCAATCATCAATCGATGGTCAACATTATACTCCTTACCTCGAGTTGATCTTCATCGGTGAGTACGCACCTATGTTAGTACATACACTAACTCTACAAGGTTGCGCTCTAATCATTGAGTGATGCTCTACACCACGATCTCCACCTTTGGTTGAATTTCATCCCCGAGTATGTGTCTATGTTAGTACATAACTCCTCTGGGCTACTTTCCAATCATTGCGTGGTGCTCTATACTAGGCTCCTTACTTCAGGTCAATTTTCATCTCGAAACGTATGCCCTAAGTTAGTACCTATACTAATGTCACTGGCTATGCACCTTTCTCTTATGCAAGTCTTTATCGTGCTCTCATGCTCTAGTCAATTTTCATCCTCAAGCGTATACCCATTTTAGTACATACATTAACTCCATGGGGCTATGTTCTAATTATCAAGTGATGGTCTACACCATACCCTTATCTTGCAGGTCTATTCTCATCCTTGAACAAGTGCCTAAAGTTAGTATTGACGACAATGCCATGGGCTCATGTGATAACGATAGAGCACTATGCTTTCTTATCTATGGTTTGGTTTTTACACTTGAGTAGACATGCATTGACCCCTCAGCATAACTGGAGGCAAGTCAAGCTTAAACCTAAGATAATGTATCGTGTGCTTTACCTTGCAAGCCAAGAACTAAAGGGATCTATCACCTGTTTTACCATAATAAATAAGAGAGAAAAAGAAAGCAACCTAAGTAAAAGCTAAACAAGCAAGCACTGACAAAAAAAAAACATGAATTTTATTTAATAAGAAAAGATTACGAGGCCTTTCAGGTTGGCATCCCGACCTTAAGTACATTGAGAAGTAAAAAAATAAAAAATTATAAAGGCATAAAGCCAGCTCTTAGATTGCTGCTCGACAATAGATCTCCATGTCTACTCTCAATTTCTACTCAACTACCCATGCGATGTTCTACTTCGAGATGAACTTCTCTGAACTTTGACTAAACTCATGACCTCTATCGGGGGAAACATGACTACATCCCTAAGTTTTAGCTCAACCGAGGGCTTAGCCTTCACGGCACCAGTAACTTCACAGGCAATCCCTACTCTACCTAGATGAGTTGACCATCCACTAAAGTAACCTAAGGGGGGATTATTGAAGGCTAAACTACCTACTCCATCTTGGCTACCCATAGAGCAACGAGGGGAGCTCAAGACCATTCAACTAAGCTCCCATAAGCTACCCTAGTTGAAAAATCCAAGTAGGGAAAGAAGCCTCCTCTACCAACATAGTCACCATGGAATGTCTACCCACATGAATATTTGGGATGCAGCATTTAAGGGCCTTACCCACAACATTGTGCAGATGAACAACCTTTATGGTAAAGCTATACCAACAACTAGTGGATGGATATCCAAAGTCTTACCTTCGTAAGACCAGATTGAGAGGTGGGTAAACAACTCTCATTCGCCACTCGAAGGCTACCCCAAACTATCGAGCAACTCTCTAAACCTCATGATCACCACTTGGACAAGGGACCATAAGGACCCATAGACCCCCTCTTAAGCTCATGTATACTTTCTCTCTCTCTCTCTCTCTAATTATCCTTGACTTACTTAAGGGGAAGTAGAAAGGAGATAATAGCTCTTAAGATAGCTCTTAACAAAGAGTATTAGAATGTTGTTGGTAAGGGAACAAAGGACCTCCATACCCTTCATATAGAGGGCCTAAAAAAACATTAGCCATCTACATATCACTCATTCGATGGCCCATAAGAAGGGGAAGCTCAACTCACCCATTAGGAAGCATCAATGCACTGTACATGCATTAAATGGCTTCTAGAAAGCATGCTACTAAGGCTGTACGATTGCTAGGCATGAACCTTGCCTAAGAGATCAAATGATGTCATGAGAGGTCTGCTTAAATAAGTACGCCTTGTTTAAGAAATTACATGATATCAGGACAAATTTATTTATGCTAACCAACTTATTCCATACTTAAAGCCAATGATCCACCTGCAATCTAAGCATACGCTCGAATTTAGAGAAATTTCATCATCCCAATGCCTATCAGAACACCAAGGACAACAATCTAACAAGAGGAGAGGAGAATAACAAGAGAAGAAATCAAGATGGGAACGAACTGAAAGTGAAACAAGCTCCATTATCATAATGAGCATTTACATTGGGGGGTAAAAGGGGTGGTAAAGGGGGAACCGACATCCCAATCCCCCTAAAAATGCACAAATAAAGAGGCACACTGCTTGAGCACATTCTCATCCACTTCTTCTTCTGAGCCAACCACCCCATCCTTCTCTTCCTCCACGCCATCCTTGGAACTCCCTTGCTAGAGCTCTTTTACGATGTCTCCCCTTCCCCTCTACTACTAATAGCCTTCGAATCATCGAGCGAGTTGAGGAATGTTATGTTTGCCCCTAGGAAGTGCTTACATACCTGCTTATAGGCCTCCTTAGCTACAACAAAGGTAGTGTTGCTTAGTGCCTTCTCCATGAAGGGTTTGTTTAGTGTAATGAAGAAAACCTTTCGCTTTACTTCATTCGATAAGCTCTTACCCTTCAGTAGCTTGACCTCCCTCTGAGTAAATCTAGCCTGAGTACCTTCTAGCTCCTCTTTGTTCCCTTTAAGCTCCACTTATGCCTTAGCTAGTTCCTCTATAGAAGTTTTGGTAGAAGTTATAGCATCTTCTAGTTTGGTGCCCAACTTCCTTGCTCACTCTATGAGCTCTTAATGCTGTTACTCCAATTTTGTATACCTGGTAGAGAGGTCCCTACCTAGCATCTTCTCCTTCTCTAGTACCTTCCAAAACCTGCTCACTTTAGACCTCACCTCAAACCTCCTTCACTATGGGTACTTACGATTAAACATGAGCACATACTTAAGCAATTTGTACAACTGCAACATAAAAACCGTCTTAGTTAGGAGAATAATGCTCAACACTAGTATAAGTAATAAACATAAAACCTATCTCACTATGCTTCTGGAATAGGTTAGTAAAAGCCTCCACATCATTCCTCTAAGCAAATAACGGCCTAAATTTAGCTTAAAGCTGATCAATCCTTTATATGGGTCTCCTTGCCACACTAGCTGAAGGATCCAACTCTTGCTACATTATAGGCTACTTGTTTTAACACGCTAAAGGCAAGGGTGCCTCCTCATCATTTGGAACATCGATCGCTTGAACACTAGCATTTTGAAGGGTCATTTTCAAGTATCCCTACTGTTCTTGAAGATGACTATGTACTTGCCATACTGACCTACGATGCTTGACTAAGTGATCCTTGAACTCATTACCCTCCATTTCCTTAGTCCTGTGAGGCCCATCAACTTGTGTAGCTAGACCACCACCGCTTCTAGGTACAACTGACACTTGCATCGAACCTCCCTTTACGTTTGGCCCAATTGGGAGTTCATCGAGAATAGACTGTATTACGTATTGCATTGCCTTAAGGATTATTTGCTGCCTGCTCCCCTTCTTCTTCTTGCTTTTCTTTGAGTAAGACTGCAAAGTCTCCCCTTCCCTGACTATAATAGGCTTCTTCCTCTTCCTCCTAGCCTCTACTACTATCTCCTTATGCCTAGCTTAAATAGTGAAAAGCTTCTCTTTCACTTTGTCTAATGCCACTTGCATAACTGCAACAACAACAAAAAGAGTCAACATGGGAATCAACAAAGTAACTTAACTTACTAAGCTGAGGATGAGCTAGCCTAACATCCCTAGTGATAACAATGACATGACATGGTAGATACTGAACCACTCTCCTCCAACAAGAGTTAGGAGATACCTATCTTAAACCCAAATAGCCCCCTTTCCTTAGATCACTTAAAGGCTTGTTTTGGATAGATATTGTCCATACCATTAGGAAGTTTGGCTACTTAAATGTTAGGATACAGAAGAAATACTCCTTCCAATCATCTACTTTATTCAGTAATCTATCAAAAACCTTCAATGGGCTACCTCGATCAAAGATATAGACCCAACCATCTGCTATCCTCTTCCCATGGAATAGGTGCCTAAATAGTTGGGCCATAGGCCTTCATAATTACCACAAACAAATTGCCTCGTAAGTAAGCAGCTATGCCCAAACATTAGTAAGAAGAGAACTAAGAGCTATGCAAAAGTAGTTAAACACCTCAATAAAAAACCCTCAGAATGGAAATCACAAATCGAGCTTAAATGGTTTAGCATATATGTAGAATGACTGCTCATCTCCTATTCCAAAGGCCCTTTGCCTACTCGTAGGAAGCTCCATACTCTACCTAAGCACATCTTTGAGTGCTAGATTGACTAACCTTAGCTTTGCCTCGTCTTCCTTAAAGTAAACATGAGCACAAGCCTTCTTACTACTATTGGTCATTCATAATACCTCTGCTGTTGGCTCTCCCTTATTGTCCGGCACATACACATTTAGGTGTCTCCTGCTAGCTTAAGCCTTCCTCTTAGGCAAGTCAGCAATATCCCATCACCATCATTGATATCCATTGTCACCATTACAGTTGTTTTGAGGAGAGTAGGGTTACTAGCACTCTTAAGCACTATCTACTCATAGTTCGAACTCTCTTGAAATGCACCCATATAAGTACTCACCTCAAAAATCAGATGCACTCTAATCAGCCATGTCAAAGTTAGGTTAAAGAAATATTAAGATAAGGTATCAACTTGTAAGTGTAGGCTTTTATAGAGTCTCCTCTTCATGAAATGTGGAAAGTGAAAAATGAAGTCTTAAGCACACCCTTATGTAAACAAGCTCAAGGGGTAGATGGATAGTTTCCTCTACTCTTAAAGCATGTACCCACTATAGAGCCATGTACATGTCCTACTCCTCCAATGAACAATCTAGTTTGTTACATTCCCACGAATTGTTGCCATGGTCATGTACATTAGCCTCCTACTCTCATAGCGATTTGGCAAGACAATAAATGTACAGTGCTCTTTTAAAAAATAATCATGGCATCTTAAGCACCCCAATGACCATATCGGTTATGCGAGACAACATTGCACATTGTAGAAAACTTGATCAAACATGTTAGATGTTGTGTCAACATATGAAGCAAATAAACTCCTGGTCAAAGCCATCTTTCCCTCGCCTCAAGCTAAACTTCTAGGCGTACCTATTCTTCTTGCATCCCTAACATTAAGGAGAGTAAGGGAGTAGGGGGTACAAATGTTGATAGATAATTCTTGTCTGACATGAGGCCAAGTTTTGATGGAGGCCCCCTTAGAAGGCCTATTAGTTCCTAACAGAATGATTCCTCTCTCTCTCTCTCTCTCTATGTGTTCCAGCCTACTTGAGTACCTTGACTATCCATAGGTCTCGTGATAAGCAGCCTGCTGAATACTTACCTTGAGGACTCATGTGAGCACTACTATATCCCTAAGGCTAGAAGCTTCATTTGATACGCAAAAACTTTACCAGCGGACTTCCTTGGTAGCTCAATACATGTACTCTTTACATGCTTATGTATCTAGTTGAGCTTAGAATTGCAAAGGAGCCTTACTTATTGAGTATGAGCATTATAGGCAAGGATACCTCTAACCTTTTGAGCCCTCTAATACTTAGCTTACTTCTTACTACGCACTTAAACCACCTCACCTACTTCCCTATCTTCTCTTTGTCCCCTAACATCGGCACCCTACCCTGACTCATTAATTAGCAACTGACATCCATAGTACATCCAGCACCCTAACATACCCTAAGGATGTTAGACCTAAGAATCATAAACGTGATTGCCAATGTGGCTATGGCCAACCAACTCTTAGAGCTACCTTATCAATCTCGAGATACATGTCCCTTACCAACTGCTAGTATGGATGAACCACAAGTTGATACGTATTGGGTTAGTTGTACTCCTTTACACTATAAATAATGTAAGAGGATCGTTAAGTAAGGGGATTTTGATTTGAACCCTAATCCAAAACCATAGAACCACACTCTCTTCTCTATACTTCCTTACAACCTGAGCATATTCCTGAAGGAATTATGTGTTTAGCCACCAAACACAAACCCCCCCCCCCCCCCCCCTCTTTTGCCTCATTTCCATAGTCTTCTTGTTAACTTGAGTATTGATGGGCCCTTATAAGTAAACTCATATGGGTTTTTTTTACTGGTATTAAGAGTATGGAACCAAATGAACCAATCCCTACCACACTATATCCTTCGCATCACTTGAAGTTGACTCTATCACAATCAACAATAAGTATAAAGATAAAAATATTTAAATAGTAGATTTTTGAGGTGAAATATATATAAGCTTAATTAACCCATTTAAATACTTATATTGTTCATTTTTCAAAAATTTATTATATTGACCTATCTTGTATATAATTTATTATTTTTATATTAATAAGTCAATATCAAGGACCTAAAGCTTCTTAGCCATTTTCTGGAAAACACTTTAGAGACACCTTGAAACAAAGCTATGAATAGATTGAGGTTGTCAACTGGACCCTAGGTACTTTCTCTATGCGGCAGTTGGAAGGAACCTAACAAGCTGGGACTTATGTTTGCCCATAGTTGAGTTTTCTTACAATAGGAAGGCATACGGTATGATGAGCAAGTCACTAATCAAAATTGTCTATGGTTTTACTCTAACCTTCCACTTGATTAGGTACTTGTATTGAGCTTCCTAGAAGACCTAATACTAAGGCCATCAAGATAATGCATCAGAAGGTGATAGTTTACCTAACCCGAGGTGCTTCTGTACTTAAATAAAGAGGCTAAGGAAAAAATGCTAAGGACTTCAAACCTAATGACCTGGTTGTGAGCTTTGAAAGAAATCATACCTAGATTTAAGGCCTTATCTTTGAACATAAAACCAATGAAAATTAGTTCCTAATAAGACCAAGTGGTGATATAAGTCTCCTAAAAGTTATAAGGAATAGCCTTGTAAAGTTGGATTTCATAAATAATTTAAAATACAACAAATACATATTAGAACATAAAGTTTATTGGGTTAAATCTTAATTAGTTTAGAAATATAAATTTTAGACTAAGTGTATGATATAATGTTCTACTATTTTGAAAGTACATTATGAAGCTTTATAAATAATAAATCAAGCTAAAATTACACTCAAAAGGTCCCGTAAAATTAGACTAATAAAAAAATAAATTAATAACATATAGATATATATTAAGCCATATTAAGGTAGTGAAAGTTTTCTATAAAATGGCCATATTAAGGAAAAAAAAAGGGGGGATTAAATAATTCAATTTTTCCAATATTAGAGATTTTCAAGTAACCTCATTTCGATAGTCATAAGTGTTGTTTTATAATTGATATATAATAGTCATATAGGATATATATTCGTAATCTCATTATTTTCGTAAATGGAGTATTTTCTCTATACTATTTCATAAATTTCTTCTTTTTCCAAATTTTAAACTTAGAATATTGATAGTTATATGACTTACACAATATTAGCATCGATTCTTAAAATGAGTGAATCTCTAGAAATAATCTTTTATCAAAACTAGTAAAAATTAAACTTTATATTTTTACAAATCTAATCTCATTGCTTTAGTAAAATCTTAATATATGTAATTTTAGTAAAAAGTAAAAGTTCTTTGAAAAAGTAGAAACTTCTTAAATAATACTAGAAACCGATGTTGCATAAATATCAAATGTTAAGTTAAATTATAATAATTTTACATAAAATGTATCTATGACTAAATTAAGACTAAATGATAGGGGTCTATAGAAATTTTTATAGAATTATTTTGTGATCTTAGCCATTTATTACTAATTTTTGTAGTTAAATAACTTAATTTCCTAACCGAGGCACGTTTTTAGTAATACTAGACTAAACTATGATAAATATTGGAACAAATCCTATACATGTACATACTGACCAAATTTGATTAGAGTGAGTTTTTGTCATATTTTGCGATAATTATATATCTAAGCTATGATATATGCGTATTAGGACTAGATATTATATATATATATCTTACTTAGCTATGTTAGGAAACTATATTAAACATAGTCTATTTATATAATATGGATATAACATGACAACACTTGTTATAGGAGTATATATATGTATAATAGAAACTAAAAAAAACACCTTTTAGAAGTCATATCTTATGGTAAAATCCAATGATGCCGCTTTTATTAAGATTAGATAATCCTAAGTAATAAAACAAATGTCTCTATGATATTTTGAAAATATACATACTACAATAACTTTATCAGAACTAAAGCATAAACTTGACTAATTAAATATACATTTCAGTATAATCAAAATGATTTATTATAAGTAATAATATAACTACATATAATGTTAATGTTTACTAACTTAATATAACTTATACAACAAAGCTACAACAAAACTATACTTGACCTTATAGGAATAATAATATATCTTCAATATATATATAAATAATTATAGTTATATGTATGACTTAATACAAAGAATAGATAGAACCATAATGTTTTTATGAATAAGACCTCCTAATGAGCATAATGTCAATGGTATGGATTTTCCATAGTAAGCATCAATTCAAGGAAGTTAGGAACATGGTTTTATCGTTTCTTAAGATACTACATCAGAGTATCTAAAGGCTTAAGAGTGCCCTTGATTGTGGCTATGAATTAGCTATCTATGTGCATGCCATGCATGTGTTTGATATTCTGTTTGTGATGGGAGTTGAACTCCTTGGCATACTATTCTACACAATTTCATAGTAATGTTTTATGTAAACTCGTTTGGCCACCCTTAAATAGAACTAATAGTGATCTAACTACTAACATAACAGGACATACATAGCAACCCATTAAAGGAATGATTATGTGTGTCAAACCAAATATCGACTCCCTTTAATGTAGATAGTTGAAATGGTCATTTCCTTATCCTTAGTTGAACTAAGTGACAAGTGAGGGGGCTCATGGTAAGCATAGGTTTGGTTTGATTTAAGTTGCAGTAAACTCCTTAATCCAAGTTGGAGTAGATGTAATTATCTAACATCACAATAGACTAAATAACATTATGCGATGTTTCAAGTAATTAATTGCATTACATTTCATTTCATTATAATTGATAACTTTGTTTGTGATTGTATGGTACTGTTTTATCATCATCTCGCTTATTAAGCTAGTTGTTTTCACATCCCTATACACTCTTTTGCATGTAACGAGTAAAAGTCTCAAGATGCAAAGATATAATCACCTCTAGGTTAGTGTACAGTTGGTTAGGAAAGTAAGGAAAGGAGGACCAATTAAATCAAGGCTTTTCAACTTTGCTTTTGTTTTGAGGAAACTAACTAGAAATCCTTAAGATGTCCACTAGTTTCCTGTTTGATTATAAATAGACTTCAAGACCTGTGGCTTTTATTAACTCTTAGTGTAAATTGTAACTTTATATGTGGAAATACTTATCTAAGTACTATTGTATTATCGGACAATAGGTTATCTTGAGTAGGAATTTTGAAAAGCTATACCACAAGTTTGATTATTAACAACTATCGATTAGATGCTTTAAGTTAGTTAAGTTGTATATGCCTTATGTAAACTGTATCTACAATAGCAACTATGAGATCAGCTTCTTTCTTAGGTTAGTTTATATGCCGAGACTACTCGACTTCTCCTATTTGATGCATGACAGTAGCCTAGATACACCTAAGTAAAAAACAATTTTTTAGCTTGAAGAAGAGCAAGCAATCTCCTAAAGTAGATGGATGATTCAAGAGTAGAGAAGATCAACTAGAATGCTTATCAAGTAGACTTACCAAGAAGATATGGAGTCTTAAATGCCTTTAATATAGCTATCCTCATCCCGTACATCCTTGACGATGAGTAGCTTAGAGCTAAGCTAGATTTGATCCTAAATCTTAAATAACTTGAAGGGGATGATAGGAATTAAGGACCAATACATGGTCTTATTTTGCATCCTTGCAAATATGGTCCATCTAACTCTTCAGCAATAGTTTACGAAGGAGGAAGCCAAGTTCCTACAAGCTAACCTATCTAAGTTTTTGAGCTCATACTAGTAGACGACCATTTCTTCGGTAGAGGAACTTAATGCTAATTCCAATTTAGCTTATAATCAATGCGACAAAATGCCGACTTGTCTAGGACTTAGATAGTATAAGACAAATAGCTTGGGATGTTATCCTAATAGCATAACTAGCATAGCACCAAGCTTACCGACAACATGCCAACCCATTCAGACAAGATCGGCCATTAATCAAGAAAGCCTAATTGCTCTCAAGAACATAGATTGGGCTATTGACATGTATCCTTTATTTTTCTAACATTGTACTTTCTTAATGCGTGTTCTCTTTTGTTTATTTCTCCATCTTACCCTTTGTAAATACTATGCAATTATAATAGGCAAGATATCTATTTTAGTTAATTAAGTATCCTTAGAAGTTTCCCTAAATGAGAAGTGTAAAAGCCTTATTGTGTAATAGTTGCATAGATCAAAGTAATATAATATTCATCTCCTTCCTTTAACCTTATGCTTGTGCTTCCTTGTAAACCAAGTGTAAGTTAGTCTTATCTATTCCCTTAAGCCAAGGAATAATACCAAGTAACCTTAAGGAGGACTTATACGTCATATTAAGTCATTCCTAAACTTGTGTAAGGAATCGTGTTGCATCATATTTGAGTGTCTGTATGCGAAACTTAGCTTACCATCGGCTATCATTTACCCTTCTAATCATCTTGCAGTTAAGACCTACCCCTTTTTGTTTACGTGATGGGCTTGCATGTGTTCATTTACATTGAGACCCCTATTATAAGGGGTAGTAGTAATAGAAACATGCCTAAAGATAAGGTAGCTGGTAAATGCCATATACCAAAAGTTAAAGAAAGAGAAGAGAAGAAGGTTAAAAAATTCTTATGCTAAGCATACTATGGGCAAATGTTTCAAATGCAACTAACTGAGGCATAAGTTGAATGAATGTTCCATGAGGAAGATAGTAAACATCATGGAGAGAGAACAATAAGATGAGGAAATTTGTTGTAATCCCATTAAAGATGAATAGGACTGTTACGATGAAGGACAACTTATATATTCAAACCTAGTATCATCAACTGTTTAGAACCAAATGCACCATCAATTATAAGGTCTTTGGTGTCATCATTAGTAGCGGTAGTTGTGAGAATATTATTGATCATGATGTTGTGAAGAAGTTGAAGTTACTTTTAGAGGAACATCTTAACCTTTATGCATTATAATGGATTAAAGCTACAACAAGTAAAGTAGAAGTGATAGATAGATGCAAAAGTACAATTCCCAATTGGAAAATACCACGATGATGTTTATTGTGATGTTGTTGATATAGAGGTGTAACATATATTATTTGGAAGAACTTAGCAATATGATGTTGATGCCTAACATTTAAGTGAAAGTAATGTGTACAAGTTATTAAAGAATGATGTGAGATATGCTTTGTTGCCATTAAAAGTCAAGTTAAAAGATCTAAAGAAGCAAACTCTTTTTTAACCATTGACATTGAGTTTGATTCTAAAGTCAAAGAGATATGAGACATTTAAGTGTTAGTGGTAAAGCATGTGATGATGAATAAGGTCAAACTGCATATAGGGAAGCACCCAAAAGCAGTGCATCCTTTATTGTAGGAGTTTAAGGAGTTGATGCTAGAAGAGATTCTTGATGAAGTAAATCTCATAAAGAATAATTAGCATCAAATTGATCTTATTCCTAAAGTAATCTTACCAAATTTACCTAACTATAGGATAAATCCTAGGGAGAGTGAAATTATGAAAGAGAAGGTGGAAGACTTACTTATTGAGGGTCTTACATTGAAAAGTATGAATGTCAAGCCTTATTTCAGTTTCCTTAATTTATTCTATATTATGCCTAGCTTACTTAATATAACATATTCACATTAAATTAAGGGAAAATATTTTTCTTTGAAAATTTTAAACAATAAGTTTGGGGTTACCAACCAATAGAATTGGTAAAAGAAGGAAATTAAAGCTTTTGGGTAGAAAAACTTTAATTTAGCTACTAGTCCATGAATTTTCTAAAAGATAACTTTTAGAAAATTTTTTAACCAGAAATTCCAAATTCAGGAGCTAACTTATTAAAACATAATCACCATATAGTAAAAATAATGGAATTGATAATAATTAAAAAAAGAAAAGCTAATACTAATCACCTACATCAAAAGAAGAATAAAGTTAGTAAAAATAAATTGATTAAAAAACTAACATAACAAAATAACTTAAGTAAAAATAAAATGAAATAAAGAAAAGAAGAGAGCTCCTAAACCAACCTGAACTGTACATGAGCTAAGTTGTTCGACAATAGTAGAGTGGAGGCCGGTCTTGGGATTGAGTCACAAGTGCTTTAATTGGGTCGTGGTCAAGTTGTTCAATGCAGTAGTAGTCCAACGTTGCACCGAGGTTTCTAATCAATAAAACAAATGGGGAATCCAATATTTGTGAGGATTTTATTAGTAAAACTCAATTTGGTGCTAGTGTTTTGTCGTGAAGTGGTGATTTGGGTGGTTTCACGATTCGACTAGCAACGGTGTTTGGTGTTCTGTAGATGTAGCTTAAGTGCGTCTGTATATTCTGATTATAGTGGGAAATGGCGCTACTATAGTTGGTGATTGTTGAGTATTGTTGGGGCGTAGCAATATGGAGTCGCATATGATTGCAGTTATTAGGTTGGGTGGACTGTAATGGTTGGGTTGGCGATTGGTTTTGGGTCAATAGAGCTATTCAAGTGTAGATGTTAGGGAATGTACTAAGTAAAAGGAGGATATTGTAGTCGCGTAAGTCACTGTATATAAGGGCTATGTTGTTGATGGTTAAGCGACGTTAGGATAGTTATAGGTAAGTATGGAATGGCGTTGCTACTGTAATTGCGTGTCAATTTGTGAGGGCAGAATGGTAATGGTTAGTGCATGCATTGATGGGGATGTTGTGTTAAGAGAGTACCAATAGTGAAGGATGAGGGTTAAGATTGAGAGTTGTGGTATTAGGCACTATTAAAGCTTAGTGAAGATGATAGGGGTACTACTACTAGTTGGTAAGGCATCAGGATTGGTGCAATTGTAGAGGATGAAGGTAGATGAGGGTTGATGAGTAGTTGATGATGAAGTGTTGGTTCGGTTGGCTAGTTGCTTAGGTATGACAAAGCGAAGAAGAGAGAGGGCATTTGAGTCATGCTTGGGAGTTGGGTTGAACAGTAATAAGTATAAAGAGGCCTATTGTGGTAGCCATAGCTATTTACTGGCCATAGGATGTGGGGGGTTGGCTACAGTGTAGATGGTATGTGATAGTGGAGTGTGTAACTGGGTAAGGATTAGGTGTAGTTGGTGTATTGAGTGAGGTCCTACTGTGTGGTGGATAGAAGTAGTGTATTGGGTTTGATGTTATGTGTTGTTGTTTATTCTGGATCCAAAATCTTCCCTTGTAAAATTGGTTTCAACTAACCTTTTTTTTATAATTTTGTAACATGAATTTGCTTTGTTAGTTTTGGCCTATAACGAATCAACCATGGATAAGATTTAATCTCCACTTGATTCTATTAATCGTATTTGATATAAGTTTATTATGATAAGTTGATTACCTAAAAGATATTAGATAGATTCATGTCAAAATATAATTAAAAAGCGATCCTTTCAACTAAGATTAGAAGTTGTTGCATCTCTTCTCTCTTTCCTATTCATTGCTAATTTTGCTGCACATGGCTATGGACGAGGTAGATAAAAAAGAGAAAAATGCATGTATGTGTTAAAAAATTTTGAGGTTGAACTTTGTTCTTGTAATGATAAAAAGAACTAAGTGGTATTGAGGCTAATTTGGTGTAACTGCTTCGATACCTAAGTTAGTAGGTATTTTTGAGAGAAGTAAAGTGATTGAGTATTAAGTGAAAGGTGTTAAAAGAGTTCTTACAATGCTTTCTTTTCGTATTTATAGGAGAACATTAGGTGTCTAAAACAATAGTCATCTAATGGTAGTGGCAATGTAGAGATTTTTTAATTAAGCACGTGCCTAAAATATAGGAATAATGAGTGTTTATATAATGGGATCATACCAGCTCATATCTATTTTCCTAAGTTCAAACTAGACATGTTAATAGGTCGGGCTCCAAGGCCTATCAAGTTGATTGAGCCTTAATTGGCATCACTCAAGAATATATTTACTCAGCCTATGGTCAATCGAGTAGGCGAATAATGTTTCAAGCTAAAAACCGACCATCAACATTTAGGCCCCAATTCCTGTGGTCGAGAACTTAGCTGTGGGAGTGGATAAAGCTTATAGCTTAGTTTAGGCAGTTGGATGGTTAAAGACCAAAATGAGTTTTCCAAATGCCAATTGATGTTAGAAGCTTTGAATTTCATTTTGAAACATGACAGATCATATCCCAAGTGAAAATCCTTTTAATTTTCTCACCTATTCACTCTTTTGTGGTCACAAGTGCAACAGTTGTCATCCTAGCCATCGTTATGCTACAAGAGCTAGTAATTGTTAGTGATATGACAACCGTTAGTTCTCTGATCGATAACACATGTCATTAATCTACACTTATTTATCTAATCTGTTCAACATTCCCATTAGAAGTGCATTGGGGTTACGAGGGGAAATCATTCATATATAAAGGACTTTTCATACAGATAGAAGATTTCTTCACTTTAATTCTTATCCATATTCACAAGTGCTCGTTTGCTTTCAACATCTCATCTTCTTCTTCCGAATTTCCATTAGTTTGTGAATTTGTCATACAACTTCAATTAGGTATGATTCGAAGCATCATTCGTTGACCTGAACTTTCAAACTTTGAGGCAACTGAGACCAAGGCTACTTCTCCCATTGCCTCTACCAAATAAGGAAGGTCTACCGCTAGGCACTTCTATAACAACAGAGCTTATTTCACTAATTCTTTAGATGGAGTGGAAAGTATTGCCATTAAAATAATAGTTTCGAAGTATAACAAATACTAACAAGAACTTTCTAAGGCATAGAATCTGTGTAGGCTAAGGGAAGAGGAGAGGGCATATTTTCTAAGGGAGCATGAGTTTCACATATACCTAAAATACCTTAATTTTGGACTGTGCTTCCCATTTTCAACTTTCGTCAAATAGTTCTTTAATTTCTTCTGGGTTACACTAAGTATGTTTTCACTAAACACTTATCAACTTCTCTTAGCATTCAAGATCATTTGTGAGGAGGTTGAGGTTAGGGCTACACCCCAGTTGTTCAGGTATTTTTTTTACGATAAGAAGGCAACCTGATGGTCAGTATTTTGTAGCTACTCGACATGGTTGCATATTCATGGATCGGCTGGAGTACAAAATCAATAAATGGCATGATAAGTTTGTTTCTAATGTCTTGAATGAAAATCTAGATTTTTAGACCTAGTAGATTAAGCCAATTTCCACCAAAGATATCGAGCTAATGCTGAATGATGTCATTGGAGCTAAAAATATACAAGAAAGAAGGAAGAACAAAATGTTCTTATGGGATACCAAAAGGATAATATGGCAATATGAGAATGGGGAACCAATTTTTTTTTAGAAAGAAGGTAGGTGTTAGAACAATCGTTGTGTCTAATAGAGCTATAAGAGGAAAGCCGTTCTCATGACTCAAGGGGGAAATAGTTGCCTATGAGCTACACTTAGCACGAATCTCATAAGTCATTGATTTTCCTCTCTCTTCCATTTTTAATATTATTATTGTTTATTGTAGATATGGGTGAAAGCAATGTCAATCCCACCAAGTTAATAGCTCAAGCCAAGACTAAGAAACTAAAGCTAGATAAACGTGTAGGTACTAAAGCACCTATCACTTAGCCAGTTGCGCCGAAAAAGGTCACTTAGGAGAAAGTTGTGAAATAGGCTATTGCTTTAAGAAAAGTTACTTGTCATGAAGAGAAGAGTTAAGGGATTAAACAAACTGGAGCTACTAAGGCTATACTTGAGACAATCCCTAAAATGGAAAGCATTCCTTAAGAGAACACACCAGGTGATTCGTGCCAAGAAGTTGGTGGTAATAATAGTGTTAAGGTTACTCTTTATGAGATGACTGAAGGCCTATCTAGCTTAACAAATAATGAGCCAAGTCTTAAGAAAAGGAATAGGAAAGAGCTTAACGGCCAACTTTTGACCAAGAAATTCAAATATGTAGATGAGAAGGCGAAAGATGCTATGAGGAATAAGACTCCAGGCATCAATAGTGCTAAGTTCATTCCTAATCGTGAGGTACGTGAGTACTTCATCCCATGCTAGAGCCATAACATCTTATACATAGACTCAACCTTAGGTGATAGGACTAAATTGCTAACCTTAATGGAAGGAGTCATTCTCCTTAGGGATAAGGAGTTTGTGAAGAAAGATGTTGATTGAGTAGATAGCTGTAATAAAGTATGCATAACGATGCAAGTACTGATCACATTCTTAGTTACTACTTATGTTCTGATACTAACATAATCTTGTCTACATGCAAATCAGTAGCCATGTTTTGACGGCTCTAGATGAAGCCAATAATCAAATGAAGATGGTAATATCTTCATGTTGTTGCTCTACTGAGAAGGAAAAGATTCATTTATCTTTGTTAACTTATTGTAGAAGGCTAAGGAAGTATATAACTCTTCAAAAGCTCAGACTGTTGTAATTAAGAGTGTAAGGATAAAGGCTGAGATGGGGGCTAGGAGACTCTAAAAAAGAGCTATCAGTCGAGAAGTTGGCACATTCCTTGGTGACTAATGTAGTCTCAAGCCTTAAGGCCAAGGGAAAAAAGTAATATAAGGAGATTGAGGACTTGAAGGAGGAGCTTCATATGAAATGAGAGGAATGTTGGGAGTTTAGTCAAACAATCAGCTTAATGAGTGACAAGAAGGATAAGCTTAGGATGCGAATAAAGGAGTTGGAGATACATAGTTTTAAGCTTCAATCTCTTGTTGTGAAATTAGAGGAGGCAACAAAGAAGAAGCCTTCAGTTGAGGAAGTACTAGAAATTGTTACTCCTAATTGGTAATATGAGAAACTACTATAGAAGAAACTTTTACAAGGAGTCTAATAGGCAAGAAAGGAGACTTTGAAAGTTCACCCTGACTACAACCTTTCATATTTAGACTTTGCCAACATTGATGACAATGACACCAGAATGGTGACGAAGAAGTCAGCGGAGAAGATAAATTGAAGTTTAAGGGTAGGATGACAATGATGAAGCTGATATTGAAGCTCCTATTGACAATGAGGAAAGATCGACTAAGGAGACCCCCCATGTTTGCAAAGAGACATCTAATTGCTCTAAAACCCCCAATGTTGACAAAGAAATAAATTCCCAAAAGAACTTATCTTCTTCCAATTAGGACAATACTTTAGCCTAGTGAAAGAAAAAGAATATTCTGAATTATTGAATTTCTATTGATTTATAATTTCATTTTGCAAATGTTGCATCGAAAAAATATGGTCGAGATGTTAATCATTTATTATAATATGGTATCCAACTTTTAAGCCTTCATACTTCTAGTATAGTTTATTTCACATGCAAACTACTAGTTATCAGTACGTATCATTTCACATGCAAATCATTAATATTTGGCATATTTTATTTTATACCTGAGCTATTAGTTTTTAGTACATTTCATTTCACGCGCAAGTTAATGGATGTATTTTCAAGAAGACAACGTTCGTTAGTTACTTAGGATGTGAACTTGATTTCTTCTTTGAGCCATGAGATAATCTGTTGTTAGCATAGCATAGTTCATTCTATAGCTTCTTAGCTTATTTCTAATAAGAATTGACGTTACTCATCAATAATTATTTAGTTCATTAACCATCATAGGCCCGAACTTATTAAATTCTAGTTTGTTCACTACATAGCTAAAAATTTATTAATATGTTAATCATGCATTGATCAGTAATGGAGACAATGTGAAGTAAAAAAACAATCTTGAAAAGAACATTTCATGCTTGAGGGATGATTATGCCATCTAACCTTTCTAGCTGACAAGCCCCCTCGCTTACAACTTCCAAGATCCTAATAGGATCCTCCTAGTTTGTGTTGAGTTTCCTTAGTTTATCTCATCTGCCAGTTGTCTCTAACTTTCTACAAACCAGATCCCTAGGCTAAAAGACCTTATGTTTTACCTTTTGATTATAATATCTAGTTGCTCTATGCTGATATGTAGCAACTTTCACCCTTGTAACATCTCTTATCTCATCAATCAAGTTAAATTGGTTGTAAGACCAACTTAAAAGGCCATTATATCAAAATTCTATGTGTGAAGATTAGGTAGATCTAATTCAATCAGTAGTACGACTTTTGTCCCATATGCTAGCTTAAAGGTTGTTTCTCTTATGGAAGTCCTGTAGGTAGTTTTATATCCCAATAGAACATCTGGTAGCTTGTTAGCCCATTCACCCTTGACTTGGTCAACTTTCCTTTTTAAACTATGCAAGATGATCTTATTAATTTCTTCCACTTACCCATTGGTTTGAGAATGAGCTATTGACATCTAAGTTAGACGAATGCCATGTTTCTCACAAAATGCTCAAAATTTATCATTATCAAATTGTAGTCTATTATCAGTAATTATCATAAATGGAACCCTAAATCTTGATATGATAAAGTTGGAAACAAAAGCCTCAACTTTCTATTTTGTGATTCTAGCCATTACTTCATCCTCTGCCCACTTTGTAAAATAATCTACAACAACTATGACAAATTGTCGTTAGGCTGTAGATTTTGGAAATGGCCTAACTATGTCCAATCTCCATTAAGTGAATGCCTATGGATTATTGAGGCTATGTAACTCAATAGGAGGCGCATAGTTTGGTGTCTCATGTTTGTAGCATTGTGAACATTGTTGAACAAAAAATCTTGCATCTTCCTTCATAGACAGCCAATAATAGTTGAGTTGTGGTATACAAATATACAGGGTTTGACCTTTCACATGGTTACTGCAAATGCTATCATGTAATTCAAACAGTACTCATTGTGCATCCTTTGGTGGAAGGTAATGAATGTAAGGTTGGGAAATGTCGTGTTTGTACAATCGATCATCTATCGACATGTAATTTGCAACTTGATAAATCAACCTCCAAGCATCTTTTCTATCATCATGAAGAACAACATCTTTAAAGTAGTCTATAATTGGGTTTATCTAAGATTTTTCCTTGGGGTAGGGAGCCAACTCATAGCTCTACTCAAGACTTTGTAAGCTCTTGTTGGAGAGATACTCAATAAAGAGATTGTCACTTAAGTTGGGGAGTACCATACTAACCAAATTTGACAACTTATCAGTATTAATGTTACTGCTTCTTGGTATCTTCTCAATTGAAAAGGACTAAAACTCTTCTATGAGCATTTGTACTATCAACAAGTACTTTCTCATTACTTGTGTTTTTGTTGTATATCTCCCTTTGACTTGATTCATCACGAGTTGAGAGTTAGAAAATACTTAGACTTTCTCGACACCAACTTCTTTTGCTAACTTGAGTGTAGCTATTAAGGCTTCATACTCGGCTTCATTGTTGTTGGCTAGAAACCTAAATTTCAAAGCATAGTTAACTTTCACATTGTAGTAGCCTTATAGAATAAGACCCACACTACATCCTCCTCTAGTATACGAGCCATTGACATATAAATTCCATATCGGCTTCTTTGCCACCTCCACATTATCCTCTTCACCAGTGAACTCAACCAGAAAATCTACTAACACTTGAGCCTTTAATGTAGTTTTAGGTTTGTATTGTATACTATAAGCACTTAAATCCAGAGCATACTTCATTGTTCTCCTTAAGAAGTCCAGTCATTGTAAGGCTTGCCGTAAAGGCTAATTAGTAAGGACAATAATTTGATGTGCTTCAAAATATGACTTTAACTTTCTTGCCAAGAGAACCATTGCCAATACAAATTTATCAATTTTTTTATATCAGTGTTCCAAACCATGTAGAACATGGTTCACGTATTAAATTGGTCGATACTCTCTACCTTCAATATGAACCAAGATAGAGGAAAGTGTTCGGCTACTAACTGACAAGTGTAGATACAAATTTTCTTTCAAACATGGTGTCAAAGGTATTGGTGGTAACATAAGAAACTCCTTCAGCTCGCTAATTGATCTTTCATACTTGTCTATCTACTTGAAATCTTTCATAGTCTTTAAAAATTTAAAGAATTGTGCCCATATATCTATACTTTTGACACAAATTTGTTTAGAGTAACTATCCACCTAGTCAGCTCCTAAACTTCCTTGATAGTGCAAGGAGACTTGATGTTTTGAATTACATCATTCTTCCTTGGGTTTGCTTGAATGCCATCCTCGCAACCCATATAACCTAAAAATTTTCCTAAAGTAGCACCAAAAACACAATTCTATGGATTCAGCTTCATATTGTATCTCCTCAAGGTGTTGAATGTCTCCTCAAGGTCGGCAAGATGCCGACTTTCTATCATGTTTTTCATTATCATATCATTGACATATACTTCGACATTATGATGAATTTAAGGCTTAAACATCTTCATGACAAGTCATTGATAGGTCGCGTTAGCTTTTTTAGCTCGAAAGGCATCATCGTGTAAGAGTACGTTCCAATGTTGGTGAGGATGACATGTAAACTTCATCTTCCTCATCCTTTTTGATTTGATTATAGCTAGAAAATGCATCCATAAAGGATAATAAGGCATGTTTAACAATTGAGTCAACCATTTGATTTGTTCTCGACAAGGGGAAGCAATCTTTGGTACAAGCCTTATTCAAATCCTTTAAGTCTATGCATATACACCACTTGCTGTTAGACTTCTTAACTAGCATATAATTAGCTAGCCAAGTTGGATAAGGCTCTTCCTTGATGAACCTTGCCTTGACCAGCTTTTAAACTTCTTCTTCTTCTTCTATGGTAGCTTGTCGTTCATGAGTGAAATGCCTCTTCCTTTGTTGAATAACCTTTAGATTAGGATTGATTTGAAGTTTGTGCATTATAACATCTCTAAGGATGCAATGATAGGGACCATGCAAATATATTGGCATTATCTTATAAAAAGTTTATCAAACATTAGCAAATGTCTGTCAGCAATGGTTTCCTTATCTTAGTTGTCTTCCCTAGATCATTTCCTAATAAATTATCTTGTGTCTCTTCCTTGGCATTTTCTATGCGGAGTGACTTTCATTTTGGATAAGTTTCAACTTGAAAATTTTCTTCTCAGCATAATGCCCTCATATACAAGGATTTTGCTAACTGTTGGTCCCTTATACATATACTAACTCCAATGAGAGTGGGAAATTTGATCTTGAGATGAGCAGTGGAAGGGACCATGCTAAATAATTGTTGACATGGCCAACCCATGATCATATTATATAAGGAGCAACACTTGACCACTAGTGTCTACTAATGTTATGCACAAATAAGAATTTGAATCTTTTTTAAAAAAGTAGTTGAATGCTATACTATCAATGAGCTCACTTACGGATAGAAATGGATAAATTTTAAAGTAAACCATGAGCTAAAGGCAAGAGTACTAGTCTATTGACAGTACAGGGAGAGTAACTAAGGTCGTATTTTACGATTAAGGAAAGAATAGAGTTTACAAAGATAACTAAGTACTAGATTCTATTATTTTTACTCTAATCTAGATAACCGATTGAGCAATTTTAAGGAAAAGAACATGCAAATTATCTAAATAGAAGTAAGAACTACAATTGAATTAAACGTGGATTTTAGCAATTTCTTGGTATTAGGATATAGATTTCATTATGAAAGATGTATGAGTTATGAGTAAACAATCGTCTAAGATCATTGTGGCCATGCTATTAGAGTATTTAAAATAGTTTAAACGTGAATTGTTCTCACACTTATAGAATTTATCAAACACTTGTTTTATAAATTCTATCATATAATAGGAGCATTATATTATGAATATCTCATCTACACTATCAACTAACTATTCAAGTCCCATCACTACTCAAATAACGATGTTAGAATTGATTTCTCATTCCAACCAATTTTTAGCTCTAGGTGAGTATAAGGATTTAAGTCCTAATTCTCAAGAATTACCTCATTAAATTAGGAATCCTAGGTTCAATTTAGGGTTTTCAAATCCTCTTAAGATATTTAGACCCTATTAAGATAATAAGGGGGGAGGCCTAATGTGTGGGAAATGCTATCTAGCTCAACATTAACCAAACACTTAAGTTATACCTAATTACACCATAGAACTAAGTAAAATTTCAAATTTACACTATCACAAAACAAAAACATCAATAGTCACAACTACTTCATTATGTTCACACACTACCCATAAGTATAAGAAGCTCTATTTATCACATTCTTGGAGAATAAACATTTAACACATAATACATATGAACATGAAAATAAACATTGTATTAAACATGGATAAAGTCTGAGAAACATTACAAAACCAAGCTTCTCAACCTCAACAATGGAGTTCCTTAAGATTTTTCCTAACAATCTCCATGAATACAATGGAAATCTACAAACCCAAACCTTGAAAAGAGCTAAAATCCATTAAGAGTTTACGCTATACTCATGAAAATACAAGAAAACTCCATAAAAATCATAAAACTATGCTAAAAGAAACTAAAATAGCCTAAAGAAGAGAGAAATGGTGGAAACTAGAACCTTAAACCCTAGGAAATACCAAGAAAAAACTATAGAAAATGAAGAAGAAGAGGATTTTATATCAGGTCATTACTAGCATGATGGTAAGCAAGGGTACCAACATGCTAGTGTATACGTAACATATACTTCTCTTTTTTTCTTTTAATGAAATGGCACATTTTTGCTTCAGGAATCAAGAATACTGTTATGTTAGTAAATGAGTACCGGCATGTCAGCATACCCTTCTAGTTTTGCATCTCTTTCAAGTACCATCCTGATGGTAGATATGCTTACCAACATGCCAGTAGTCATAATTTCTAGATTTCCTTCTTTACCTTTTTCTTCATTTCCAAATGGTAGCCCCAAAACCTAAAAGATCAAACACAAAGAGCTTAAATTCTTTAAATATATGATACTTTTGAGCGTCAATACACAAAAATATGAATTACACTTGTGCTAAGTAATTATATGTGATTTTAATGAAAATTCATATATTTTTACTTAAAAATCTATTGAACCACATTAATTATTAGAGAAATCCTTTATATAAGTGTGTAGTCTTACACACTTATTAATAGCGAGGAAATCCACCTTATCTTTTATAATATGTTTGTCTTCTCCAATCTAGATAGGGAGAGAGATTACTCTAATGATAGAAATGGTTTAATTATTGAAAGAATATAAATCGTAGTCATAAGATCTCAATTGCACTTTGATTTTAGGTCTCGTCTAATCAAAAAGCATGTTGAAAAATGATATCTACCAAACTTCCAATGTCAACAAGAATCTTCTTGACCTCAAAGTTGGCAATTCATGTAACAACTACTAGTGCATCGTCGTCAGGTCTTTGAACACACTTGAAATCCTCTTCCATGAAAGAAATTGAATTGCCAATTTTGAGCTTCTTACTTTGCACATAAAAACATAATGTATGGCTTTAGTCGAGCTCAAAGAGCTAGACCAGCTTAAGGTAGAAGATCTGTCAGCAATAGTGTTTATTATACCATTCACTGCTTTACTACTACTTCGACCTCTTGTATCTTTTCCAACTTAAGAAGGCTACATGAAATTCTCTTTCTCATCTCGTCTCTTATGAGTTGGTCGCACAATAATCTCAGCATCACGTGCTTAAAACTTACTTAGATACCCTTGCCAAATTGCATCCTCAATTACATCTTTGAGTAAGATACACATCCATTTTATGGTCTCTATCATGATGGAAATCACAATATTTATTAGAATTCCATCTTAAAGGATTTCTCTCATCCTTTCTAGCCATTGCAATACACCCCTTTGAAAATGCACTTCCATCAATATGTCTACAATTAGACAATTAAGTAGCACATGAATAGAATATGTTAAGATGCGAGGCCTCTTTTTTTTAGCATTATATCCTTTGAAACGCTAGTCATCATTTGTTCTAAGTCAATCTTTTAGTCTCTTCTTTTTGCCACCTTTTCAGTCTCCTTTACTTTGATTGACCTTTTGGCAAGCTTTGATGTTGTCCTCTGTAAAAGTTTTTGGCTTATTTTTAGCTAAGGACTTGAAAAAGTCTCCGTGGGGTTTAATGCCATAAATGACTACGTTAAGGGCGATGCTTATGTTTAGCTCTAGGTTTAGATGATCTCTACCATAAACTTGGCCAAGTGGTCTCTAATAGAAGAATCCTTAATGAGAAGCTTACTTACAAGGAAGTTTTGTAAGAACACTTCTACTAGATCTTCAAAACATTAGATTATGTTTGGCTTCAAATGTTTAAGCTACGTACTAGCTAAGTTCCTTAATGTTGAGAGAAAAGCCTAGCAAGCTATGACACTACTTAAGCTATACAACTTAGCCAAAGTATGGAAATACTTAAGATGATCTCCAGGGTCTCTTGTTCCATCATGAGTCTCAAATTGTGGCAACTTGATGTGCTATGGTATTACTTCATCCAATATTTAAAGGAAAAAATTACTCTTCTTTATTTGGAATTGTTTACTTATCATAATAGGGGTGCTAAAGTGTAAGGCTCCTACATGGTGCTCCTATTATGGTTGTTTTCCTTTGTCACTTTTCTTTAAAGTTGGGGCCAAAGGTCCTAGTGTAACTTCAACCTACTTTCTTAGTAATTCAAGAGAATAGATCAAATCACCATTATTCTTGGCATTATTATCGCCCACATTCTTGGTCTTGACTTTGGTGGACAATTCTACAAAGAAGGTTAAGGATCTCATCATGTTTTTTGCTAAGTTCTTGGTTCTTTTGGCTAAGTCGAGACAAAGTTACTCTAACTTAACCAAGTGTTGTTCATCGGTATGCCTACTTCCCCGAGCTTGGTGATGGGGCGAAGAGCCAACACCTATATTTTTTGTCATTTGAGTCTTTACCATATGGGTCTAAAATGAAAAACAGACGACGCTACATGTTGTCAAAAGATTTTAGGGGTGAAGTTTGCTCCTACAGTGATAAAAAGTACTAAGTGGTATTGAGGCTAGTCGAGTGTAGTTACTTTGATACCTAAGTCAATAAGTATTTGTGAGAAAAGTAGAGTGATTGATGTTAGGACCCTAAAAGGGGCCTGGTAGGATTGCTTGAAAATTTCCATGTCACCTGTGCACCTATGATATGGAAATCTCCTTGCAAGTCAGAGATTGCAAGACTCTAAATGATAAATTACTAAGATTACTAATTTTTAAGTAATTAATTTATTGTAAAATATAAATATAAATCACTATGGATATTTGATATCTTATAGTTCTTCAGAACCACAGAAAATCTATATCCCCTACCAAATAATAAGACAAGATACACCAACTTCATAAAATTACAAGAAATATAAGATTATATTGAATTATAACGTACAAATATTTCTGACAAAGAATGTTTCTGTATCATTTATAAATATCTCAATTTATTTTATTACTATCATATTTATCTTCACCTTGCGTTGGGCACTCGAGACTTATCCCTACCCCAATCTTAACACAAGTAAACTTACAAAAGAAACTAAGGAGGAATGAGCATAAAACAGCTTAGTGAGTTTGTCCCTCACCATTACCATTCAAGCAAGTTATCAAACATTATTCACCACATGCAAGCTATCTACATACAAAATGAATTCATGTGTGATGAATGTAAGCAACACATCCATAGGAGTCTGAAACTATGAACGGTGTAGAATTACGTCATATATACTTCGATTATCCCCTGTACATACCTATACAGTGCACCTTAGCTTATCTGCATGATGCTACCTAGGGGCAACACCTCTCTAAGTAACACTCGACTATTACCCTAGTCAAGAAAAGAGTTCCAATCCAAATAGGTGGATCTTAAACTAGGATTATCCACCATCCAAGGCCCCTCAGGCGCAAACATACGAGTCCTCTTGCAACCAAAATTATCTAAGGCCTTATAAGCACAATAAAGCGAGTCCTCTCGCTATTAATTGGAGATTCCATGCTAGCTTTGCCTTAGTGATAAAATATTATTTCTATCTCTACAAATCCTTATCAAAATCATACAAAATATGTTTAATATTAGAAAAACTTTTTACATAAAATACTTTTCTCAAAATTTTGCAAAGCTAGCACTCTCCATCCATACGTTTACTAAGTTATAGACATGCGATGAATAGAATCAGTTATTTTAGTAAGATATTTATATTTATCAATTTTAAAAAGGTGACCATACAGATGATAACATACAAGCAAAATAATCATTTGGACATACAAGCAACAATAAGTAGCAAAGGATCATACAAGTAACACGCACAAACAAGTAGCTAGTCATTAGAATTCCTTCACTTGGATTATTGCTCATTCTCCAAGCCTTTGGGGTTTTTAGAACTAGATGTTAAAACGCCTAAAAGTTAATAAAACTTATAAGTGTCTTGAGAAACAGATTCCTTAGTTAACTAAAAGGCTATTTAGTTTGTCTAGTTTTCCAATATAACCCAAGTATGGCATGTACAGAGTATATCATCCTTTAGTGGGGTCAATAGTAACTATATTTATATATTTGTAAATTATGAATCTTCATGTATTTAGTTATCTATTTCTCCTTTTTATTTGTTTACAAGTCTATTACTTAGTTATCTTACTTGTTCTATTCAATTTTATCTTACGTCTTTAGTCGTGTGTAACTTTTTCATTTTATCTCCGATATTTATAAGCTTATAGTCATTTTTCATTAATTTCGAATGCACGTTCACATGGAGATGTCTGTTTTGGATGTTAAGACCCGTGTTTAATGATATGGACTAAATTTATTAAAATTTTAACTATTGAAGCTTAAATATTCTTATTGCTCATGTTTACGTCCTATTTTAGTACTTAATGATTTATTTAGCCATTAGATTCTTACACTTAGATAATCTTATAGTTTATTATTTTAGAGGCTTACGTCATCGCTTATGTCATTATTTGCTTATATCATCGCTTATGTCATTAATCGCTTATGTCATTGCTTATATCATTAATCGCTTATGTCATCAATTGATTAGGTCATTTCTTAGGTCATCATTTGCTTACATAAGTCCTTCCTTCATGCTTAAGTGTCTTATATACATTTATACATATGCTAAGTATACAGTTATACTTTTACTATACTTGTATGTATACTAGTATACTTATACATATACTATATTTATACTTGTAAATATAGCCATATATAAATATGGTTACATACGTATTTTCATATGCCTAGTATACCCACTTAAGAAATCTTCACAAAATCCATATTTTTGCACTTATTTAGCAAGGTATATGTGTATATACCTAGTATACTCCTTATTTTAGGTTATGTACATAAACGGGTATTCTTGTACATGGCTTTCTATGCTTATGTATAAGTAGTTGTTCTATTCTTACCTATGTATATGTACATCTATATTATGTATTCTACTTTTGTATCTAAGTGTTCCTACACTTATATACATGTATATAAGACTTCTATTTGTGTCAACATACATGTACATATTACATGATAATTCCAAAACTAACATAACATAAACAACTAATTACCAATTTAAGATGGAAGATTATATGAAAATATACCTCTTTCTACTTTAGGATATAAAAAGGAAAGAAAGTATAGGTTTTTTATTGGTTTATGGTAATAAGTGAAGTTGTGTAGTTGAAGTTATCAAGATGTTGATGATGGAAAGGACGAGGGAGTTCACAGTTTTGTAGGAGGGGAAAAGAAATTGTTCTTATCATAATTTGTGTTTTATAATTGAGAAAAGTGAAGTCTAGAAGAGGGAGAAGAATGGACGGCAACAGAGGGGAAAAATTGGACAAAAACATTGTGTAGAAGGTTAAGGAGAAAGGAAGAAGGCTCTAGATGACAATGACATATTTGTTGACTTGGTCAACCTTTTACTTGGTCAATATTTGACTTTGTCAACTCTTTGAAATTAAGTGAAATTTGTGTATACATAATGGGATAATTAAGGAAAATTTAGGAGAAAAATTAAGGAATTGAAGGGAAATGTAAAGTTTATTGAAATGATTAATGAAATCTTCTCCTAAGTATTTATATCCTATATACATAATTTAGTATGGTACTTAGTGTAACTATTATAAGAAGTGCAATTTAGTATGTTAACATTAATTACATATAGTCTAAACATCAACTATACACTTAACTTTATAAAGTACTAACCTAGTTATATGATTAGAAGATGGGTATGATCTATAATACAATATCTTAATTTTTAGTAAATAGAATTAGTATTTTATACATTTATGAATAATTGAAACTTATTTTTGATCTTTTATTAATGATTTGGTAAGATACTAAAGATATATTATCAATTAGGGTTTTAGGGTAAATTATGGTGAATTAGTGCTTTAATATCCTTAAAGTTATAGTTTTATGGTTTTATCACTTTCGAGCAAAATCTCTAGTGTTTATATACATTTAGAGTGTAAAAGTTTTCTACGTGATTAAATCTTCAGTTGTTACCTCAGGGTTTTGATAAGTTTCGAGGTCAACTTTTACAATTACATGTACTTAACATTTTAAGGTCTTCATATGTGATTAGAGGTTCAATTGATAATTTTAGGTTTTTCATATTCGCTTTAGGTTTTGAATTGAGATTTTAATCAGTTTTAAATCTCACTGACTCTATTGACTTTAGGAAATCATCTATAGTTTTAGGGGTTTGATTCTATACTTAGAAGGTTAGATTTGCGGGGTTTACAATTGAGTATTGAGTAAAGGGTATGAAGAAAGTTCTTACAATGCTTTCTCTTCATATTTATAAGCTAACGTAAGATGTCTGAAACAGTAGTCAATCATTAGTAATGTGCCACATTGAGGTCTCTTAATCAAGCGCATGCTAAAATATAGGACTAGTAGGTGGTCATGTACCGAGATCATATCAGATCATAACCATTCACACTACTTTCCTAAGTTCTAACCCAACATGTTAACAAGCTAAGCTCCAAGGCCCATTAAGTGGGTTAAGTCTTAAATGACATCAATCGAGAATATAGTTACTTGGCCTATCATTAGATGAGTAGATGAATATTGTTTCATGGTAAAGAATGACCATTAATAGCATGTTTTGAACCCTTGACCTTCCATTGACGCAATTCATTAACCCATACACCTAACCAACTTGACCAAACTTTTTCTCATTAATTTATTGTAAATCAATTATATTTAAACTCTTTTTGTCAAGCTTAATTTCATTCCTAATCCTAACTCCACCCAACTTATTTTAAAATGACCCTAACCTTTTTATACAGCCTAAAATATACTTGCTAAGAAATTTTTAAGACAAATTTAATTTAATAAATCTAGAGTCTTATTTTAATTGATCTAGTAAAAATTACTTTTATTTGGACAAAAGTCCACTTAATGAGCCTAAAAATGTTAATGGACCATTTTTCTAATGAAGCCTAAAAATTTTAAAAACTCTAAATTTGTCAAATCACATGTGTACTTTCTACGATTACCTAATTCAACCTTTAATAAATGACCGACTTAATTTAGACATATATAAGACTTTATATATTTTTCAAAATTTTTTGTTTTCTCAAATTTTTCAAATTTTTTTTGGGTTTTACAATTCTTATTTTTTTTATGTTACATGTAAAATTGGCCTTAAATAAATAAAATTAAGAGGCCAAAAATGGCATATCTACAATGAGTCCTTGTGTTGTTCCTACACTTCTAACTCCAAAGAGTAATAGGACTAGATAATGTGCATTGTAGTAGGGTTATCAATAGAATTACATTTAGGTATAAATTTCCAATTCCAAGAACGTATGATAGGTTAGTTGCATTTTATAGGCATTTCATCAATAACTTTAGCACAATTGCAGTACATATTACAGAATGGTTAAGGAAAGGGAGGTTTGATTAGGGAGCGGAGGCAGTCAATAGCTTTGCAATCTCAAAAGAGAAATTATATATCACTCCAATATTGGCTTTGCTAGATTTTAACAAATTTTTCAAAGTCAATTGTGATGTGAATGAGTGAGAATAAGAGCAATCATATCTCAAAAGAAAAAGCTAGTAGCATTTTTTAGTGAAAATTTGAGTGATGCTAAACATAAGAAGAGTACTTGTGATAAGGAGCTTTATTCAATACTTGTTCCTTCAAGACTTGGAAACATTATTTGATATTTAATGAGTTTGTATTCTATTTTGACCATGAAGCTTTGAATTATTTGAGTTGCTAAAAGTAGCTTAATAGTAACGTACATGCCTAGTGGTGTCAATTTCTATAAAGGTTTCCTTTTAGGTTAAAGCATAAATTTGATTTTTAGAATAGGGTTGCTAATTCTCTAAGCAGAAGAGCTTCTTTGTCACTTACTTTGAGTAATGAAATGATTAGATTTGGTCAATTCAAGGAAGAGTATACGTAAGATGAGGATTTTATTGAAATTTGGAGTGAAGTTACTCAAAACTAATCTTCTGATGGATTTTATGGACATTTAGTGTTTTCGATACATGAAAATCAATTGTGCTTAACTAAAACTTCACTTCAAGAATTGCATGTTAGAAGATTGGCAAGTCATTTGGGAAGGACAAGATACTTATTACCATAAAGGATAGATTTTATTGGTCACATTTGAGAAGACATTTATATAAGTTTGTTAAAAGGTGCATTATATATCAAAACGCTAAGGGATAGTCCTAGAATACTGGAATATACATGTCTTTGTTTTAACTAGAGAATATCTAGAAAGACTTGTCCATCAATATTGTGTTAAATTTTTTGAGAACTCAAATGGGAGTTGATTACGCTTTCATAGTGGTTGATAGATTTTTGGAAATGGTTCATTTTATTCCATGTAGGAAGGCTTCTGATGTAGGCAAAATCACTAAATTGTTCTTTAAACAAGTAGTTCACTTACATGATATTCCGGAAATCTGTTACTCCTGATCATGATGCAAAGTTTGTGAGCTACTTTTACAAGATTTTTTGGAAGATGTTTGATTCTTCCTCGAATTTTAGTATCATTGCTCACCGATAGACCTATGGGCAAATAGAAGTTGTTAATAGATCTTTAGGAGATTTAATGGGTAGTATTTGTGGAGATAAGCTGATAGTGGATATTACCTTATCTAAGGTAGATTTTGCATACATTAATTCTATCCATGTGCTACATGAAGATCATCATCTTTAATTGTGTACATGAAGTTTCCTTAACATATAGTTGATTTGATTTAATTGATGAAGGGTGAGAGTAAGAACATTTAAGCTAAGAAAAATAGCTGAGTAGATTGTGGAAGTATACAAGGAGGTGAAGTAAAAGCTTGAGTATGTAAATCAAAAGCATAAGATGGCTGTTAATAAGCATAGAATGCTTAAGACATTTAATGTAGGATCAAATCATGTTCCATCTATAGAAGGAAAGGTTTCCAATAGGCACTTATAGTAAGTTGTAGCAAAAGAACTATGAGACTTACATAATAGATTAGAAGATAAATGACAATGTTTATTCCAATGATCTTCTTGATGGCATGAATATTTTGAAGATTAATGTTGTAGATTTGTCTTTGTATCATAACTACACAAAACCTCTATACTTAAACTCAAGGTCAAGTTTTTCCTAAGTAAGGAGACTAACATAGTCAAACGAGGGTTACAAGCATAGACCATTTGGATCAAGAGAAGAAGGGAAAAAAGAAGTTGGAAGCTAGTTAGCCCTGTTTAGAAGCCAACTCTAAAATGCTCAAAAGAAACCTTGGTTAGAGGCTAAAAATATCAAAGTTGAATAGAAGTTGAGTTTAGAAGCTTAGTTCTAATTTTTCCTGTTTATATCAATCAACTTTGATGGATCATAACTTTTTGCATATGGAGATTTATGAATCTCATGATGTCAATAAAAATTGATTTGAGTCAACTTTAGCTTAACCAAACCGCTTTAGCATTTCGGGTTATTTATGAAGTCAAATTTGCAAGTTTTGGTAAGATATCATGCTAATGAAGATTTCTTTAGTAATTTAGGAAAGTTTATCTTATTTTATTATATTTCCTAATTTTATGAAATTTGGATTTCATTCAATTTTCTTATATATCCCATGGTATTAGACTATGAATACCCTACAATCATCTGTATTTAGGATCCTTTCTACAATAATTCAAGTTTCTCCTATATTGCGAGTTTATCACAGTACATACTACATCTGTTAGTATCAGAGCAAAGATTCCTAAGATTAATGCCTGGATTGAAGACATTAAGTTTGATAACTCAGTTACTTGTAGCTTGGTTAATGATAGCCTATTGAAGGTGGTTATACCTCTTCGAAATACATGGAAGCATAGGAACCATTGTGTTGATAACATAATTTTGCTTAACAATATTGCTCGACACCTCAGCCACTAAGTTGTTGATCATCACTATTTTCTATATAAGCCTTTGATGGCTCGAATAATCTAATAAGCCTGAAGACCTAGCCTGCTTATATATTTAAGTTTGAAAAGTGGCATGAATAGTCACAACCTTGTATGACTTCATTACATAACTGCCTACTGCTCCTATTTTTTAAGCATATGCTTAATTAAGGAGCTACTACGTAGTCTACAATCAATGATTACCATTATTACATTCATGAGATATGTACCTATAAATAAGGGAAAGAAAGCGCTATAAGGACACTTTGACACTCTTTAAAACTCTTAAGCCTTTCTACTCACTCTTCTTTTACTCAAACACTCAATTACTTAGGCATCGAGTGGCTATACTAAATCAGCTTTGGTATCGCCTTTAGTAGTTCTTTCTTACTTTTATAGGAGCAAAGTTTCACACCAACATTTGCTAACAACATTTAGCACCATCTATCTCTAAATTGTCCGCCTACATGGCAAAAACAAGGATGACCAAAAGAGTAGGTACTGGTTCTTCTCCCTGACACCATTCGAGAGGGAGTAGGCAAACTGACGAACGATGTTTAGCTAAATTGTAGTAGCTTTGCACTGATTTGGCAAAAGAGAATCAGAAACTCAATAAGAAGAATGACAAAGTTCTTAATCTTCTTCATAGGAATACTCAGCTAAACTAGAACCAAGATGATGATAATAATGTAGAGGATCCTAACAACTTAGTTTATCCTCCTAAATTGTCTAAGAAGCAAGTTGGGGTCACACTTAAGCCTTTGGCCCTTCCTCTTAGAAAGAGTGACAAAGGAAAACAACTACAATAAGTACACCATGCAAGATCATCACATGTTAGCACCCTTACTTTAATTGGTAAACAATTCCAAATAAAGAGTCCTTTTATCCCTAAAATATTGTTGGAAATGATACTGCGTGTTGTTGGTGAATTTTGAGAATTAGAAATATCCTATAAAGACAAGACAAATACTTAATACTGGGGCTAGTCTAGTGAGGCCACTCCGATGCCTAAGTCAATAGGTAGAAATGAAAATAGCAATGTTCAGAAGTTAAGGGTTATCAGATGTCTCTTATAGGCTTCCTTTTCTGTATTTATAGGAGATCTTCATGTCCGAAAGAACAGTTATCGGAATAACTGTCGAGATATGTAGAAGCTTCTTGATTAAACACCTTCCCTAAAATGTAGGGAGAATAGGCAATTATGTAATCATAACCGTGCTTGTAATAACTGTTCGTACCATGAACTTAAATTTAAATCTGTGATGGATCTAAGTTACTCGATGTAGTGTCAAGAATGTCAATTACACGACGAAGTACTAAGAACATATATTACATGGACTGTTGGTAGCTGAATAGACGAGTAAGATAGAGATAAAAACTGACTGTCAACATTTGCCCCCTAACTATCGTGTTCAAGTAATCGATAAAGAGAGTTATATATAATGCGTAAGAAGTCGAGTGGGAGAAATTCTTTAGATGCTGAGCAAAAGAGGGAGCAAGGCGGTTTGTACCCTAGTCAAAAAGTCACAATTTTTTAATTCTCGCTTATTGAAGAAACCTAAAAGTAGGTGATATGATACCTATCGCCACGGTAACTATTGTGTTGTAAACTCAATAACTGTTAGAGAGTTATTAACCATTAGATTCCAAAGACATAAGACGTATCATCAATCTACACTACTTATCAAATCAGTGATCATTACTGTCAGCATTTGTAGTTATCAGGGCGAATTGTCCACATTTAAAGAACTCTTTGAAGTCACGATTTACTTATGTTCAAAATCAGTCATTAAAACCATATTTTCTTGCTTTCTTGCTTTCACTCTTTTAAGTTCTTCAATTTTTGAGATATTATTCATAGACATTCAAGTATGGTTCACAACATTGTTCGTCGACTTGTCCTTTACGATTCCGAAGCAATGGAAACTAAGGCCACTTTTCCCCTACAAAGAAGGAGCAAGGCAATATGCTCTTCTAGTAACTCTAATGACAGCATTGAGGTAAGGTGGGATAAACTCATTCGGATCAATGAGCTTGCTGTAGATGATTATCCCAAGGACATGGAAGGTCAGTCCTCAGTAAGATATTTGAACAACACCATAGCCTACTTTTACGACTCTCTAAATGGAACTGCTAATTCCACCGATAGAGTTCTTGTCATAAAGTAGAATCAATACTGGCAAGACCTTCCTAGAATGTGGAATTTGAGGAGGTTGAGAGAGGAGGAGAGGGTAAGTTTCCTATGGGAGCGCAAGTTCCATATATACCTGAAATATTTAGATTTTGGGTTATGCTTTCCTTTCTTAGCTTTTGTTAAGAGCTTCTTCAACTACTTTAGAGGTGCGCTAAGTACATTCTCACCTAATACATACTGACTTTTAGCGGCTTTTCAAATAGTTTGTGAAGAAGTTGAAGTCAGGGCTACGCTTTAGCTATTTCAGTTTTTCTTTACGATTAGGAGACAGCTTGACAAATGGTACTTTATCGCTAGAAGGCATGAGTGGAATTTCATGGATGGAGAGTCCAAGATCTACAAGTAGCATGATAAATTTGTGTCAATAGTATCTGACTTTTAGACCTAGTAGATAGAGCCAATTCGCACTAAAGATATTAATTTGATGCTAAATGATGCAAAAGTAGCAAAGAAAATTCAAGAAAGGAGGAAGAATAAAGTGTTCTTCTGGAATGTTCAGAGAATTATAAGGCGTTATGAAAGTAAAGACCCAATTTTTTCTAAAAAAGAAGGTATGCTAATGATTTACCACTATACCGAGTATAGCTGGAAGAGGAAAGTCGTTCTCGTGACTTAGGGAAGATTTGTTGCCTTTGAGCCTTGTACGGCATAGAGAATGTAAGTTTATTTTTTTCCCGCGTTGATATTAACTTGTTTGATCATGTTGCAAATATGGATACTAGTGAGGTAAACCCTACTAAGATACTGGCTAGCCCAAGCAAAGGCCGATAAGCATGTGGCCGCCACATCAACCATTCTCAACTAAGAAAAAGGTAGCCAAAGATATAACCAAGAAGCTTGCAGTGCAACAAAAACCTTCTCAACCGATTGAGAAGCAGAAGAAAGGGAAGAAGGATCTGTTGATTGAAACTGAAATTGATCGATAGGGGGTTCCCCCTATTGAGACTATTGAAGATGTTCCACCTATTGTAGGGCCGAGAGAAGAGGTTCAAGAGATTAGAACCCAAAGTAAGGCTAATATCATTGTTGCTGAAGGGTTGTCCCTGATAGTAGAGGTGCCATGGAGCAACAATAAAAGACCGAGGAAAGAACTTGTCGGCCAACCTAATGTCGAACAATCCAAAGACTCGAATAAGAGGGTGAAGGAAGCAATGTACAATAAAGCACTCAACATCAACAATGCTAAATTCATCCCCAATAAGGAGGCTGGCAAGTAATACATCCCATATTAGAGCCACATGATTATAGACCTTGACTCGGCCTTGAGTGATGGGACAAAGTCCTTGGCTTTAATAAAAGGAGTTATTCTTCCTAAGGATAAATATTTTGTAAAGAAGGATTTTGATAAGGTTAGTAGCTTTAATAAGGCCCATATCACGAGCAAATTGTATAACGTGTATAAACCCCGTAAATCTAGCTTTTTAAGTATAAAATCAAAGTCCTAAACTGTAGATGATTTCTTGAAGTTAATAGAGCCAATGAGATTTAAAACCGATTAAAATCTCAATTCAAAACCTAAAGTGAATATGAAAAACCTTAAAATAATCAATTGAACCACTAATTGCATACGAAGACTTTAAAATGTTAAGTATATGTAACTACAAAAGTTGACCTCGAACCTCATCAAAACCCTAAGATAACAATTGAAGACTTAATCGTATATGAATATATTAAACCTTAAATGTGTAAAAACACTAGAGATTGTACTTAGAAGTACTGAAAACCCTAAAACTATAACTTTAAGGATGTAAAAGTACTAATTCACTATAATTTACTCTAAAACCCTAATTGCTAATATATTCTTAGTAACATACTAAATTATACTTAATCATTAGTAAAAGATCAAAAATAACTTTCAATCATTCATAAATACATATAATACTGAAGTAATCCATTAGAAATTAGTATATTGCATTATAGATCATATTCATCTTCTAATTATATAACTAAGTTAGCGTTATATAGAGTTAAGTGATTAGTTGATGTTTATATTACATATAGTAGATATTGTCATCCTAAATGGTATATTTCATGATAATTATTCTAAGTACCATACTAAATAATGTATTTTGGATATAAATACTTAGAAGGAGATCTCATTAACTATTTTTACTAATCATTTTAATAAACCCCATATTCCCTTTCATTTCCTTAATTTTCTTCCCAATTTTCCTTAATTACCTCATTATGTGCATTCAAATTACATGTAATTTTAAGAGAGCTGACTAAGTAAACATTTGACCAAGTCAAAGGTTGACTAAGTCAACAAAGTATCAATGTCATCTAGAGAATTCTCTCTTTTTCCTTCACTCTCTACACTTAATTTTTCCAATTTTGCCTCCATTCGAGCCATCCACTTCCCCATCCCTTAGACCCACTTGTCTTCATCTTTTTAGACACAAAAATAAATAAAATTCTTTCTCCTTCCTCAAAACCGTGAGCTTCCCCTTCTGCTTTGTCCCTTTTAACTTTTCCAATTTCACTTTCACAACTTTACCTACTAACACAAACCAATAACACATATATACTAGTTCTTCTTTTCATATAACAAGCAAGAGAAAGGAATGTTGTTGTGTAATTTCTTAACTTATTTAGTAGCTAGATTAATAGGATAAGTTAGTGCAGTAAGATTATGTGATATGTCCATATGTGTTGTTGGTAGTAGAAAGCCCCATAATTATGTTTAGAGTGTAGAAATACTTAGTTATACAAATAGAAATACCTATGTACATACATCAAATGAGTATATATGGATTGTACATATTAGGGTTTTAGTGAAACCCATAGTATAAGTGTATAAATCCTTAGCTAAATGGAAAGAAGAACACATATATGTATACTTAAGCATGGGAATATAGGAATAAACTTAAGGAATACATGTATGGGTACTCTTGTACATAAATGCCCATTATTTAGATAACCTAAAATGAGGTATATACTAACCATACATACATATACCTTGCTAAATACACCCTTAAAATGTAAAAATATAAAATTTGTGAAGCTTTCTTAAGAGGGTACTCTAGGCATACGAAAATACGTATAAAAATATGTATGTCACCATATGTGTAGATGGGTCTGTGTATTAGAATACATGTTAGTATATTGAAGTATAAGTATATATATAACAAATGTATAAAGTATATGAATACATAAGGATAAGTATATATATATATATAATGGATGATGTAAGCAGTGACCTAATCAAATGATGACATAAGCCATGACATAAATCTCTCAAATAATAAACCATAAGATCATCAAATGTAAGAATTAATGGCTACTGAAATTATTAATTACTAAAATAGAATATAAAACTAGCCAATAGGAATAATTAAGCTTCGGTAGTTAAAATTTCAATAAATTTAGTGTATATCGTAAAATACGGGTCTTAACATCTAAAACGGACATTACCGTGTCAACGTGCATCCGAAATTGATGAAAAATGACTATAAATTCGTAAATATCAAAAATAAAATGAAAAAGTTACATATGATTAGTGATAAAGTCTAATCCAATAAAAACTGATAGTAATTCAAGTAGAATTAAGTAAATAGATATCTAGAACCATTAGTTAATTCAATTACTTACTATCCCTGTTATCTCGTAATGATCAGGTTATCCCAACGAGAGTGAGGATCTTCCGATCAATTATTATGACTAAAGCGAGTCGTCATAGTCAAGTAAGTACTCTCGATGACTATATACTTATTTTTTATTTGTAATTAGTGCAATTAAGTTAAATAGTGATAACTTGATGTATGGGGATTCAGAGATATGCATGTGCTTGATACAAATTACTTACTGTGAATTATATTATTTAATACAATCATTGAGGATTTGATTGTATGATTTATTGTCACATGATTTGGATGGTTTGCTTATATTGATTGACCGCCTCATAATCTGACTTAATTATATTTGGCTTATCTTAAATAAAAAGGGTCATGCATTATCTATATATTGCATTACTTATTGGCCGTCACTATATGTAGAGGTAAAGAGAGACCTTACGGGGGTTATTTATATATATTAAAGTGTTTCTGTACGGTGCACTCATACAACATAACCTTACCCTAACCTACAGGCTTATTAGACGATGGAGACACCAACCGTATGGCTGAGGGTCGAGTCTAAAGATCTCTACTGTAAGGTGTGAGTGTGGACTACGAGGGCTACCTCATAGCTAAGCCTAAGATTTTGTGTACTACTAGACTTCTTAGAAATGGAAATATATATTTGTGAATTATGAAATTCAAAGTTATGGGTAAAAATCTAAGTACTAAAGCCTGGTCATAATTTGTGCCGATGTATCTCCAACCCTTATCTCGGAAGGCATTGAAATTGGATATTATATGTAACACTGGTCAACTGCATATATTGTTTAACATACTACATATGCATGCGTTCATATGATTATAATAATTTGTTTGATAACTTACTTATCAGTATAGTATGAGAGATAGCTCACTAAGGTCTTGTAGCTTACCTCCCAATAGTTTTCTTTTGCAAGTGCTAGATATTTAGGCGTAGCTTAATAGCAAAGCATTGAGTATGTGTATCGATATGTTCTAGAGGTTAGAATTAGAGAAAGATTGTATTCCTCATTTGAGATTTTAAATGTGACTACTACTTATATATTTAGATTTAGTAACTTCAATAAGTTTGAATTTTAAGTTTATTCTCTTTGATCTCTTTGATCTTAACATTTGATAGGGGATATTGATTCTCTATGATTTTAAGGAACTATAGAATATTGGATAGCCATAGTTATTTATATCTTATAATATGTTAATTACTTAACAATTCAACATCCTTAGTAATTAATCATCTAGAGTCTTGTAATCTTTGATTTGTAAGATGGTTTTCAAATCATGGGTGCACACATAACATGGAAATTTTCAGGCAATCCTACTAGGTCCCCTTTAGGGTTATGATAATGTGAGTATCCATAACCATTAATTTTAGTAGTCAAATTCGTTTGGGTTACTAATATATTTCCTTTTCTAGATGAGCAGCCACGTTCACAGCTTCAAATAAAGTTAATAAAGAAGCAAAGAAGGTAATATCCTTGGTTATATCCGTGTTATGCCGACTCATTCCTAATTGTATTAAATAAAACTATTGTAGAGAATTGAAGATGCATAGAATTCATCAAAAGCTCAGGCTGCTACTGATAGGAATCAGGCTACTAGACCTCTGACCCGTAGCTGAGCTTGAGGACTAAAGGGGCTGGCATGGTAAATCCTTCTATTCTAATCAACCCTTGCTAAGGCCAATTACTTCCTTGTTAAGTCATCTTTAATGTTATACCATATGACTACCCATTATTCTATGGTATGTCAAGTTGGAGATTACTCTCTAGCACCAAGCTGACCAATAACTTAGCATCATCCTTATCGAGAAGCTATCCTTACTCGAATAAGCCCATTTGTCCATACTTTTTTATCTGCATCTCCTAACAACCTTACTAATGCAACATCACCACGTGTATAGTATCGTATATAAAATCTATAACACCAATAATTGTCTTCCCTATATATTCATTTTTACCCTTTTGTATCGTGTACATTACTTCTTTAGGAAATGTCCTTTTTGCTTTTTGCTTTTGGGTAACTTGCCCTAACTTAAGGGAATAAATACCCTTATATTTGTAGCTATAAAAGGTAGATTACCTTCAATATGCTTAAGTACTTTCTTCCTTGCATAAACATTGCTTGTTTACTCATGGCATTACTCTTATCCTTTCCCTTAAGCAAGGTTAGGTGGCAAGTAACCTCATTGGACCAATTTGTATGTCATATCAAATTATACCATGAGTCCTCAGAAGTTCCATTGGTACATCATATCCTTTGAAGTTGTTTGTAGGTTTTGCTTACTATTTTTATCTTCACTTTCACCCTTTTGTACCTTTCCCCATTAACCCTTTTTAAGCTTTCTCTAAGCTTAGACCCATCCAGTGACCGACTTTGGTTGTTCTTGGCTACAGTTTGCAACATCTTAGTATCAGACCAAAGCTTTTGTGTGAATTGTAGTAGTTCTTTTTTAAGTTCTATTATACTCTATTTTGTGTGTGTGAAACAGAGCACGTTACTATGTTAAATTGTCTAGACTGTTGTTTAAGTTGTGAATTTGTAAGGAAAAATGACAGACCTAAGAATGAATGTTAGTATTGGTGATGATAGTAGAGTTGTCCCCTTTAGACGACAATCTGAACTCCTAAAAGTACTAACAAGAGACTTGGTGAGGTAGCTAACCTCTTATTAGATTTTACCTGAGCTGTTTATGTACTGTCTTGCTGACCCACTGAGGCTATACATAACACTCCATAAGCTACTTAACCTACTAGAAGTCAAAACCTAGCTCTACCAGCTCGAGGTAAAGGTGTTAAAAGAAGAGTAAGGTGAAGGATAGACTTGAGAAGGATAGACGTGAAAGAGATTGATGAGGAGAAGAAGAGAATTGAAGAAGAGCATGTACGAGTCCCCAGAACATTCATCCATGTAAAGCTTCAGATTCTGAGTTTCAATAGATCTAGGAATGCTAATGAGTATCTAAAGTGGGAAGAGAAGGTGGAGCGTGTGTTTGATTATTATCATTATGAGGATTATGAGAAAGTAAGAACTGTTGCTGTTACGTTCTCTAGGTATGCCACCATATGGTGGAAGAATTTTCAAGCCATGAGAAGACGAGAGGAGTACTAAGAGATTAAAACTTAGCTCTAGATGAAGAGAGTGCTCTAAAATAGATTTGTGCCGGAAACATACTGCCTAGATATTTTCACTCAACTTTAGGAGTTGAGACAAGGAGGCTGAATTATTGACGACTATGTTCAAGAATTTCAAATACTTATGATGCATTATGAAGTGGAGGAACCAATAGCTCAAACAGTCTCAAGGTTCGTTACTGAGTTGAGAGGAGACATTTGAGATGTTGTGGAGCTCTAATGATTTGACACAATGGATGAAGCTATTAGGATTGCTTAGTGAGTAAAGAGGCAAAGAAGGAGCCGAGTAATAACCAAAATGTCAATTAGCTGACTTGGTTAAGCTAGTCATCGAGCTTAGTTAAGTATAGAGCCGAGCAGAAAGATTGATGTAGATAGTGTCAACCCGAACATATGAGAAGGGGTAAGGGTTTAGTAGGAAGCCCAGCTAGATTAAGTGGATTAAATGCTTTAAGTGCTAGGGGTTTGGACATATGGCTGCTTAGTGCCTAAACCAATGGACAATGGTCAATAAGGGGGACATCCCAAAGTTAGAAGTAGAGAGTATGGATGAGAGGCCCCGAGGAGGAAGAGGTTTTAGCTAAGAAAGAAAATGCTGAGAAAGAACTAATTGAGGAGGACGTGTTTCCTGAAGACTTAAACCAGTTACTCATGGTTGTTCGTTACACTATGAGCATAGAACCCTCACAAGAGGAGGAGCAGAGAGAGAATTTGTTTCACACCACTTGCAAGGTGAATGATTAGATGTGTGCTCTCATTGTGCATAGCAGAAGTTGTGCCAATATATAATTAATCGATCTTGTTTCCAAGTTAAAGCTACCTACTATTGCACATCCTAAGCCATACAAGTTACACTAGTTGAGTGAGAAAGGAGCATTATATGTCACTTGGAAAATACTACTGCTGATTACTATTGCGAATTACTTTGACCAAATTCTCTGCAATCTACTGCTTATGTGTACTTCCCACATATTGCAGGGTATGCTGTGGTTGTTTGATAGGAAGGTTATACATGACTACTATAGGAACATGTATATGTTCGAGAAGGATGAATGGAAGATCACTTTGAATTTGATGCCATCGAAAGAAGTTAACAAGTTATAGACAAAACTTGCTCGTAAATTAAAGAAGGCTCTTGTGATGAGTACAGCTAAGCTTCGAGAGGCCAATAATGCTGATGAGCCAATCCTATTATTGGTCAGGCGATTATTAGAAATAGAGGAGTGGGGTGAGCTTCCCTAGGAAATCAAGGAGCTACTAAAAGAATATGCTGACTTGTTCCTAGAAAAGTTACTTGAGGGGTTACCCCTAATACGAAGAATAGAGCACTGCATTGACTTAGTACCCAGCACTACACCATTAAATATGCCCGCTTATCAGATGAATCTCGAGCACGCTTTTGAGCTCCAACATCAAGTCAATGAGTTGCTAAAGAAAGACTGTGTAAGAAAGAGTCTTAGTCCTTGTGTTGTGCCTACACTTCTAGTACTAAAGAAGGATGGAACTTAGCAGATGTATGTTAACAATCGGGCCGTAAACAAAATCATGATCAAATACACGTATCTAATCCTAAGGCTAGAAGACATATTAGATGAACTGAGTAGAGCCAAGATTTTTAGCAAGATTGATCTTAAATCTGGTTACCATCAAATCTACATGAGACTAAGAGATGAGTAGAAGACTGTATTTAAGATTTGACATGGACTTTACCAGTGGATGGTCATGCCCTTTGGCTTGTCAAGTGCCTTGAGCACTTTCATGAGGCTTATGAACCATATGCTAAGACATCTCATTGGAAAGTGTGTCATGGTGTACTTTAATGACATCTTGATATATAGTGTAGATATGCCGAGCCACTACGAACATCTTAGAGTAGCCTTGGATATCCTTCGTGCCAAGAGACTATTCAACAATTTAAAGAAATGTTGTTTTTGGCAAGAGAAGTGGTATTCTTAGGCTACGTAGTCAGTAGAGGAGGCTTAGGAGTTAATGATGAAAAGATCCATGTAATTATCGAGTGGTTGACCCTTGTTACTTATGCCAGCATGAGAATCTTCGACAGACTAGCTTCATTTTACAGAAGGTTTATCAGGAATTTTTATACCATCACCACGTTGCTTACCAAGCTAACAAAGAAGAACACTGACTTCTAATAAGGAGAAAGGGAGCAGAGGAGTTTTGTCAACATAAAAGAAAGATTGACCTCCGCCCCGATATTAGTACTAGCTAACTTTGACAAAATTTTTAAGTTGGAATGTGACGCATCGAGCATTAGAATAGGCATTGTCTTGGTGTAAGAAGGCTAACCAATTGCCTTTCATAGTGACAAGCTCAAAGGACTATAGCTAAACTACTTTATCTATGATAAGGAACTTTTGGCACTGATCCTAGCGATGCAAGTATGGCAACATTATTGATTGCCCAGAGAATTTTATATATATACTAGCCATGACTCGTTGAGGTACCTTTGAAGTCAGACCAAGTTATCGAAGCGACAAGCGAGATGAGTCAAATTCCTTGTGGGATTCAATTTTGTAATTAAGTACAAGCAGGGAAAGAGCAATGTAGTTGTAGATGGTCTTTTAAGGAGACATACACTTCTATCAGAATTGCAAACCAAGCTGTTTGGGTTTACGAGTATCAAAGAATAATACTCCAAGGATCCACACTTTGGACCAATAATTTCATAATGTATGGATAAGAGGACAGTGGACGAATATTATGTGGAGGATGGCTACTTATTTTAAGGAGGAAAACTATGGGTACCGACTTGTTCCCTATGGGAATTATTAATTAAGGAAGACTATAGTAGAGGACTCTTTGAACACTTTGGAGAGTAGAGGACCAGTGAACTATTAAACGGTCGATTCTTTTAGTTAAGAATACAGAAAGATGTACACTGAGTTATTGAAAGCTGTGTTGTGTTCAAAAAGGCCAATTATCGAGCTGAACAAGGAAAAGCAATGCCCCTACCTATTCCAATGAGGCCATGGACTAAACTAAGCACGAACTTTGTTCTTTGATTGTTACAATTGCCTAAGGCAAAAATTCTATAATGCTAGTCATGGATCGGTTCAGTACGATGGCACACTTCATGGCCTACACCAAAACTAATGACGCTTCAGCTATTACTTCTCTTTTCTTACAAAAGGTTGTGCAGATACATGGTATACTGAGAAGTGTAGTCTTCGACATAGACCTGAAGTTCTTAAGCCATTTTCAGAGAACCCTATGGTGTTAGTTGGGAACCAAATTACTCTTCAATATCTCATGTTACCTCCAAATTGATAGCTAAAAAGAAGTAGTTAATCGTACTTTAAGTTCATTACTCTAAGTTGCAGTAGGTAAGAACTTGGCTGATTGGGACATCTACTTACTAGTGGTCGAGTTCGCCTATAACTAAACCATACATGACACCACTAAGTAGATTCTCTTTGTGGTAGTCTATGGACTCAATCTTAAGTTTTCGTTTAAGCACGCCCTTATACCAGCACCCGGCAAGTGTACCGTAACACCTCGACCAGAGTACAATCTCTCCAATACATCTATGATAAGGTCACTCGACACATCGACTAAGGTACGAAAAGAATGCCAGCAAAGACTAAGGGTAGGTTGCTAAAAATTTCAACCAAGAGACTTAGTATGGCTATACCTCGATAAGGAATGGTTCCCGAACAAGAGGAAGAACAAATTATCTCCAAGAAAGAAAGGACCTTTTAGAATCCTCCAGAAAATTAGTAACAATAGCTATAGGTTGGAATTACTCAAGGACTATAGGGTTTCTGATGCCTTCAACATTGCTAACCTTAGTCCATATCACCCTAATGGAGAACTAAGTGAACACCATTCAGATTTGATCCCAAATCCAAAACAACCTAAAGGGAATGATGGGAATTAAGCTACCAGACCTCTGACCCGCAACCGAGCTCAAGGACAAAAGGGGTTGGGACGACGAATCCTTCTATTCCAATCAACCCCTATCAAGGCCGAGTACTTCCTTGCTAAGTCACCTTTATTACCATTCCGTATGACCACCCATTATTCTATGGTATGCTGAGTTGGTGATTACTCTCTAGTGTTGAGCTCACCAATAACTCGGCATCAGCCTTATCAAGAAGCTGAGCAATAAAGAATTCAGACTGACTAAGCCATCTTTACTCGGATAAGCTCATTTGTCTGTACTTTTTTGTCTATATCTCTTAACAACCCTGCCAATGCAGTATCGCCATGTGTATAGTATCATATGTAAAATCTGTAGCACCAATGATTGTTTTCTTTGTATATTCATTTTTACTCTTTTGTATTGGGTACATTGCTTCTTTAGGAAATATCCTTTTTGTCTTTTCCCTTTTGGGTAAGTGTTCCTAACTTACGAGTATCAATACCCTTGTACTTGTAGCTGTAAATGGCAGATTACCTTCAATGCACTTGAGTACAATTTTCCTTATGTAAACATTACTTGTTTACTCTTGGCATCACTCTTATCCTTTCCCTTAAGTAAGGTTAGGTAGTGAGTAACCTCATTAGACTAATTTGTGTATCATATCGAATTGTGTTGTAAGTCCTCGGAAGTTCCATTGGTGCATCATATCCTCTGAAGCTGTTTATAGGTTTTGCTTACTATTTTCATTCTTCACTTTCATCCTTTCGTACCTTTCCCCATTAACCATTTTCGAGCTTTTTGCAAGCTTGGTCCCATTCAACGACTGGCTTTATTTGTTCTTAGTCACAATTCGCAACAGTTGCCATAGAGAACGTGAGGATAAGGGCTAAGATGGAGGTGAGAAAGCTCAAAGAAGACCTTACTACCATGAAGTTAGCACATATCCTTACTACTAATGAAGTTATAAGCTTGAAGGCTAAGATGGAAGAGCAGTACAAAGAGTTTGAAGGCCTAAAGGAGGAGCTGTAGAAAAAGAAAGAAGAGTGTTGGGGCTTAGTCCAAACTCTTTTCACTATGAGTGATGAGGAAGATAAGCTCAGAATGCAAATTAAAGAGTTAGGGAACAACAACTCAAACTTATAAAGCTGTATAGCCGAATTGGAAGAGATTATGAGGATAGGACCATCAGTTGAAGAGGCTCTCGATATAGTCACTCCTCATCAATAGTATGAGAGGCTTCTACTTAAGAAGTTGTTGAACGGGGTTTAAGCAACAAGAGAGGAGATTTAAAGTTTTACCCTGATTACATTCTCTCATGCCTTGACTTCGCTGATGTCAACGACAAAGTTAGCAGTGCCGATGTAGATGATGATGATGAGGTGGGTGCCAAGATTGCTAATAAGGGTGGTAGCGAAGCTTATGTTGAGGATCCAGGGGTAAACGAGGATCTATGTACTAAGAAAGCAGCTTGCTTAAAGAAAGCCCTAACCTCCTATCCATAAATTACTTTTGGTAATTTCAATAGTAGGCCATAGGATTTTTTGTATTCTTTGTATGTTGCGTCCTCTCATGTATTTATTTGAATGAATTGTTAGGCCATACATTGGTAACTACATTAGTTGAATAAAATATCCTTCATATGACTATTTTCAGTACGTTTTAGTTCATGCATCGAGAGTTTCCTGTGTTCTATTTCACATATGCTTATTCATTATCATGTTTCAACTCACACAAATTATCTTTTAGCATGTTTTATTTCACATGCCTAATTATTTTTTGATATGTTTTATTTCACACAACTAACTAATCTTCGGCATGTTTTATTTCACGTACCTAATGAATTCTTGGCATGTTTAATTTTATACACCCAACTAATTCTTGGGATGTTTTATTTCACAAGCCTAATTAATTCTCGGTATGTTTTATTTCACATGCCCAACTAATTCTTGGTGTTTTATTTCACATACCCAACTAATTCTCGGCATGCATACCCAATTATTCTTTGCATGTTTTATTTCACATGCCTATTTCACACATCTATATAGACATTGTCCGTTAGTCGTTTGCTGTTTAAGGCGTAGAATAGCTATATTACTCAATTGTAAGATTAATTTATATAGTTCGTTAGCTATGATAGACTAGAAATTATTAACTCATCATTAATAAGAAGAACAAGAAACATGAGACTTTAAACATAATTCTCATAAATAGATAGTACCATAGTCTTACAAGCTTGTCGATCGTTGCCTTAAAAAAAAGTAGAGCTATCAATTGAAGCATATTTTCAAATTCTTAGCATTCTACGCTCGAGGAATGATAGATCCATCTAACCTTTCTAGTTGATAGGCCCTCTCACCAACGACTACCTGGATCTTGACAAGATCTTCCCAACTCATACCAAGCTTCCCTTAATTTGTTCATATGCCAATAGATTCCATCTTTTGGCAAACCAGATCCTTAAGTTGAAAAACTTTGTGCTTCACTTTTCAATTGCAATATCTCTCTGCTTTATGCTGATAAGCTGCGATCTTAGCTCTTGCAATATCCCAAATTTCATCAATAGTGTCTTAAATTGCTATTAATCCAACTTCATTAACCATAAAATCAAAATTCTAAGCCCATAGATTTGGAAAATCCAACTCAATCAGCAATACGGCTTCTATGCGATATGTTAATCTAAAGGCGTTTCCCCAATTGTAGTTTTGTGGGTTGTTTGGTACCCCTATAAAACATTTGTTAGTTCATTGGCCTATTTCCCCCTAACTTCATCTACTTTTTGCCTTAGGTTGTATAGTATGATCTTATTTATGGCTTCAACTTGTCCATTTGTTTGAGGGTATGCTACAACCATATAGCTGAGGCGAATGTCGTACTTCTCACAAAATTTACTATTGTCAAACTATGATCCATTATCCATAATTATCAGGTAACAAACTCCAAATCTTGATATGATGGAGCTAAAGGTGAACGCTTCCATTTTTTGCTCGATGTTCTTTGCCATGCGTTGGCTTTTGCCCATTTAGTAAAGTAATCCACAACAATAATGATGAATTGTCACTGGGTGATAGACTTCAAAAACGGTTCGAGAATATCTAACCCCCATTGGACGAAGGGCTAAGGGCTAGTTAGGCTACATAACTCAATTGTAGGTGCATGACTCGACAACTCGTGCTTCTGGCATTGAGGACAGTCCCGGACAACCTCCTTTGCATCTTCTCTCATAGTCAACCAATAATTGCTGAGTCACAGTGCTTAGACATATAATGTCTACGCTTTTACGTAATTACTACATATGCTACCATGCAACTTAGATAACACCTTCTAAGTATCTCTCGGAAGAAGGCATCAAAGATAGGGTTGTGATATGCCACATTTACACAATAGACCATCAATCAGCATGTAGTTCGTGGCTTGGTATACCAACCTTTGCACTCCTTTCTTATCGCCAAGGAGAGTAACATCTCTTAGATAATCTACTAGGGGATCCATCCATGATTCTTCTCTCGAGCAAGGAGCTAACATACAGCTCTATAAGAGAGTAGATAAACTTTTTGGAAGAAGAAACTCAATGAAAAGTTTCTCGCTCAATCCAAGGAATGCCATTCTGGCCAACTTCGATAACTTATTGGCTACAATATTCTTACTTCTCAAATTTTGTTGATGGAAAAAGAATGGAATTCTCCATGAACGTTCGTACCACTAGTAAGTACTTACTCATTTCTTCTTCCCTTGCCACGTAACTTCCCATAACTTGATTCACCATTGGGAATAAAAGAACACTTTGAGTTCCTTGACACCAATTTCTTTAGCTAGTTTTAGTCTTCTGATTAGAGCTTTGTACTCTGCTTCATTGTTACTAGCTAGGAATGCAAATTTCAGTGCATAATGAACTTTGACATTATAGGGCCTTGAAGAACTAGGCTTGCACCACTTCCTTCTTGTTTTGAAGAATTATCTACGTAAAGGAACCATATAGGTTTCTCGATAATCTCCATACAATCTTCCTCACTAGTGAATTACTACAAAATCTACAATTGCTTGAGTCCTTAATGCCATTCTGGGTTTATATCGTATACCTTAGGCACTAAGCTCTAACGCATACTTCATTATCCTCCCCAATTGCAATGCTTACCATAATGGCTGATCGGTGAGAACAATGATTTGGTGAGCTTCAAAATATGGCTTTAACTTTCTTACCGAAAGAACTACTACTAGTACAAATTTTTCAATTTTTGTGTGCCGAAGCTTTGGCCCCTACAGAACCTGACTCACGTAATAAATGGGTTGATGCTCTCTATCGTCAATTTGAACCAGTACAAAAGAAAGAGCTTAGCAGCTAACTGACAGCTATAAATATAAATTTTCTTCAAAAATAGGTGTCGAGAGTATTTAGGTTGACACAAGAAATTTCTTTAGCTCGTTGAAAGCTCTTTTACAATCACTAGTCCAATTAAATTCTTTTGGATTCTTTAAAATTGTAAAGAATTTTGTATACCTATCCTCACTTCTCGACACAAATTTGTTGTGGGTAGCAATTTGCCTAGTGAATTCCTACACTTCTTTGACTATGTGAGGTGATTTCATGTTCCTTGTGGCTTCAATCTTTCTCGAGTTGGCCTTAATGCCACACTGAGTAACCATGTCACCTAAAAATTTTCTTGATATCACGCCAAAGACGCATTTCTATGGGTTAAGTTTCATGCTCTATCTCCTTAATGTTATTTCATGCTTTTCATAATCATGCCATCAACATATACTTCAACGTGTCTATAGATCTAGGGTTTGAACATCTAGGTAACAAGTCTCTAGTATGTTGCACTGACATTCTTCAGCCCAAAGGGCAACACTATGTAACAATACATTCCAAAATTGGTAACAAAAAAGGTATGGACTTCATCCTCCTTGTCCATTTTCATTTGGATGTAACCAAAGAAAGCATCTATAAAGAAAAGTAACACATGTCTAATGGTTGCATCTACTATCTGATCAATTTTCGGCAGTGGAAAACAATCCTTAGGATAGGCCTTCATAAGATTCATGAAGTCTATGCATATTCTCTACTTACTGCTAAACTTCTTGACTAACACATAATTGGCTAAGTAAGTCGGATAAGGCTTTTTTTGGATAAATCTTGCCTTTAATAACTTCTAAACTTCTTCCTGTATTACTGCTTGTCTCTTTAGTACAAAATGCCTTTTCTTCTATTGGACCACCTTAACATTCAAATCAATCTGGAGCTTGTGTACCATAACTTCTTTGGGGATACTTAATATGTTTAAAGGAAACCATGCAAATACGTTAGCATTGGCTTACAAGAAGTTGATCAAACTTTGCTAAGTATCTACTGACAAGGGTTTCCCAATTTTCATTGTTTTCCTTAGATCATCCAACAAAGGAATTTCTTTAATATCACTCTCGGTATTCTTGATGTTGACTAACTTGCCTTCTAGATAAGTTTTAACCTAAAATACTTCTTCTTATCTCAAAGCCCTTATGTACAAGGACCATACCAATTGCTAATCTCCTTTGCACACACTGACCCCCATGGGAGTACTTAGCTTTAAGATGTGTAGTTAAAGGGACAACTCTGAATAGATGTTGGCACAGTCGTCCCATTATCATGTCGTACGGGAACCAACATTTAATGATGAGAAAGTCAACTTTATCCTCTACAACATGCTCATCATCATCGATTTGTATTGATAAAGAAATGACTCTAGCTACTTGGATAGGTTGATTGTTGAAGGAATAGAGATCATACTTGTAAGATCGTAGCTATGCTTTGATCTTAGGCCTCATTTGGTCAAAAGCATGCTGAAAAATGATGTTAGCTAAACTTATTATGTCAACAAGAATCTTCTTAACTTTGAAGTTGGTGACTCTCGTACTGATAACAAGTGCTTCATCGTAAGGCCTCTAAATGCCCTCAAATTCTCCCTCTCTAAAAGATATTATATTATCGATCTTGATTGTTTTTCCATAAATATGGCAAACATAATTCTTGGCATTAATCAAGCTTGAAAAGCTCAACTGGCCTATAGTAAGTCTGTTGACGATGGTGTTGATCACACCATTGGGTGCTTTGATAGAATCACATCCCTTACATCTCTTACGGGTGTTGCTGGCCATGTGTCATTCTCTTGTTCTTTTCATCTCCTTTGAGAAGGTCTGTCAATACTCTCAACATCATGTCCTAAGAACTTATGCAAGTGCCTAGTTAGATCGCATCATCAATTACATTCTTGAGTTGAATGCACTTATCTATATTGTAACCTTTGTCATGGCAGAAACCACAGTACTTACTGGAGTTTCTCCTCTAGGGATTCCCTCTCATTCTTTTCGGCCACTAGAGGATGCCTCTCTACCTACATAACTCCATCAAAATGTCCGAAATTGGACGATTGACAAGCATATGGGATGAGTATGTCAAGATCCTTAGTCTCTTCCTCTTGGCTTCTAAACTATGGTCATTATCCATGCTGAGTCCATCCTTTGCACTTTTTTGCTTATCATTCTTTCCATCTCCTCGACTCTAATTGGCCTCTCACTATACCTTTATGTTGTCTTCTTAACGGATGTATGAGGTGGCTTTAGCCTTAAAATCAGTGAAATTTTTTGGCTTGTTCTTTGCAAGAGAGTTGAAAAAGTCTCCATGAGGCATAACTCCATCAATTATAGCATTAAGGGCCATACTCATATCCAATTCTAGGATTTAAACCATCTCAGACATAAGTCTAGCCAAATGGTCCTTGATTGACTTGTTAGACTTTTGTTTGATGGTGTTAAGGATTGAAGAATCCTTAACAGGAAGTTTGCTTGCAAGGAAGTGTAGAAGGAACACTTTTGCTAGTTCATCAATAGGGGAAATGGTATTTGGTTTCAAATGTTTGAAACATATTCTGGCTACATTCCTCAATGTTGAAGGAAAAGCTTGATAGGCTACTACATCACTCAAACCATGCAACTTGGCTAACGTACAGTAGTACTCCAAGTAGTCTTCAAGGTCCTTTATTCCATCATAAGTCTCAAACTGTGGCAGCTTGATGTGCCGAGGCATCACTTCCTCCAAAATCTCTAGAATAAAGAGACTCTTTTCAATTTGGAACTGCTTCCTTAGGACATTAAGGGTGCTGACATGTGAAGGACCCGCATAGTACACTTATTGCATATGTTTGCCTTTACCATTCTCTTTAAAAGCAAGAGTTGAAGGTCCTATCATATTCTTGGCTTGTTTTTTCTACAACTCAGGTAAATAAATTAAATGATCACTATGTTCAGCGTCATAATGGCCTTAGTCTTTGTTTTGGATCAAGTTTAGGTAGACATTAATTTAGAGGAGGTTAAGAATTTGCTCATTTTTTTGTTTAATGTTTAGTTTTCTTTGGCTAAGTCGAGGCAGAGTTGCTTAAGTCTGACCAATTGCTACACATTAATATGTTAAATCCCTCCTTTAAGGTGTTGGGATGAAGTGCCAACACCTACACTCATAGATACTCCTGTTTTGGCCATCTAGGTGTGTTTAGAAAAGAAAAAAGACGGTGCCAAATATTGTTGGTGAATTTTTGGAATTGGAAATATCCTACAAAGATAAGAAAAATACTTGGTACTGGAGCTAATCCAGTGGGCCACTTTGATGCCTAAGTTAGTAGATAGGAATGAAAATAGCAATGTTAAGAAGTTAAGGGTTATCAAATGTCTCTTATAAGGTTCCTTTTTCGTATTGATAGGAGATTGTCATGTCTAAAGGAGTAGTTATTGGAATAACTATTGAGACAGTGGAAGCTTCTTGATTAGATACTTTCCCTAAAATGTAAGGAAAGTAGGTAGTTATGTAATCATAATCATGCTTGTAATAACTATTCTCGCCATCAACTTAAATTCAAATCTATGATGGATCTAAGTTGCTCGATGCAATGCTGAGAATGTCGATTAGTCAGCAAGGTGTTGAGAACATATATTACACGACATAGACGACTAAGACGGAAATGAAAACTAACTATAAGCTCCATAGCTTGAGTGATGTCATGGCTTATCAGGCATTCCCTTCAACTTTGAGGAATGCAGCAAGTACATAGTTTAAACACTTGAAACCAAAAACAATATCATGTTTTGAGGACCTAACAAAAGTGTTCCTACAGCACTTCCTTGTTAGTAAACTCATTGTTAAGGATTCATCTATCCTTAACACTATAAAGCAAAGATTAAACGAGTCCATTAGAGACTACTTAGTTTAGTTTATGGCTAAGATGGTCCAAATCCTAGAATTAGATGTGATCATTGCTCTTAATGTGATAATTGATATAGTTAAACCATAAAGAGACTTCTTTAAGTCTTTAGGCAAAAACAAGCCAAAGACTTTTGCTAAATTCAAGGCTAAGACATGTATTATATCTGATAAGAGGATAACATCAAAGCTTGGCATGAGGTTGATTAAAGCAGAGGAGATTGAAAGAATGATAAGAAGAAGAATGCGAAAGATCAACTTGGTGCACGCGGCGATCAATTCTCGAAAGGGAGCAATGGCGAAAGGATAAGGCCACTCATCCCAACTTATTCTATTCATACCCTACTTAACCATTCAATCATAGATATATTGATGGAGGTACGCAACTAGAGAGGGGTACTACAGTGACCAGAAAGAATGAGAGGAAATCCATCACAGAAGAATTCTAACAAATATTGTGATTTTCATCATGATAGAGGTTACAACACTGATAAGTGTACCCAACTTAAGAATGTAATTGAAAATGCAATGAAAGAGGTTATTTGAGCAAGTTCCCTAATCATGATGCCAAGAATATTGAATAGCCTACATAAAGACAATGTAACAAGAAATAGAATGTAGCATGGCCTCCTTTAACTAAGAGAGATATGAGAGACAAAGGTAATAATAGAGCATTGAATGTTATGATAAACACTATTGTCAACAGACCTTTCACTTTAGGTTAGTCAAGCTCATCAAGCTCAACTAACGCCATACAATATGTTTGTAATATGTAAGGTAAGAAGGTCAAAGTCTATAATCCTATCTCTTTCATAAAGGGAGATTAAGAAGGTGTATAAAGGCCCTATGATGATGCATTAGTAATTAGTGCAAGAATCGCTATCTTTGAGGTCAAAAGATCTTGGTTAACATTGGGAGTTCAATAGAAATTATTTTTCAACACACCTTTGACCAAATGAATCCAAAGATCAAAGCATAGTTGAGATCTTACAATTATAATCTATATGCTTTTATTAATCAACGCGTACAAGTCAGTGGAGTTATTTCTCTTCCTATTCAAATTGGAGTCAACAAGTCTATTGTAGATGATAAGTTAGACTTTCTTATTGTCAAGTGTTGGTCCCTTTATAATATGATCATAGGATGACCATGCTAGCATCCATTCAACATTATTTCTTCAACTACACATCTTAAGGCAAAATTCCCCACTCTTACTGGAGTCAAAGTATGCAAAGGGGACCAGTAATTAACTAGATCCTTATATTTGAGAGTGCTATGGGATGAAGAATTTCTTCAAGTTCAAACTGAATTCAAGAAGAAGTCTTGTAGCATTGAGAATGCTAAAGAAGAAGTAAAGTCTCACTAGGAAATAATCTTAGAAAAACCAAAAAGATAGGTAGGTCATAACTAGTAAATATCTAGCAGGATTTAATAAATTTTCTTTAGCATAACATCGACATCTTCACTTGGCCTCCCTTGGATATGTGGGGCATCCCTAGAGAAGTAATTACACATAAGCTCCAAATTGATCCTAATACAAAGATAGTTCAGTAAAAGAAAATGGATTTTTCACTTGAACAACAAGCAACCATTGAAACGAGTTCTAGAAACTATTAAAGGTAGGTTTCATAAAGGAAGAACCTTATTTGACTTAGCTAGCTAATTGTGTACTAGTCAATAAGTCAAACGATAAGTGATGCATGTGCATAGACTTTACAAATTTGAATATGACTTGTCCAAAAGATCACTTTCCACTAAGAATAGATTAGATGGTTGACTCAACTAACGAGAATGCCTTGCTCTCTATCATAGATACATTTTTTGGCTATAATCAAATTAAGATAGAGAAAGATGATAAGGTTCAAACTTGTTTTGTCACAAATTTTAGGATATATTGTTATATAGTGATGCCTTTTAGAATTAAAAATGCTAGCATAATCTATCAAAGGGTTGTGACTAGGATTTTTAAGACCTAAATTCACTAAAATGTCAAGTTTTGTGTCGACGATATGATATTAAAGAGTAAAGCAGAAGGTTGGCACCTTACTGACTTTAAGGAGACATTCAACACCTTAAGCACATACAATATGAAGCTTAACTTGTAAAAGAATGCCTTTGGCACCACCTTAGGCAAGTTTTTGGGGAATATGGCCACTCAATGTGGTGTTAAGTCAAATCTAAGGAATATTAATGCAATTCGAAACATGAAGTTCCCTAGCACCGTTAAAGAAGTGCCAGGATTGCTCAGGTAGATAGTTGCCATTAACAAATTTGTATCAAAAAGCACATATAGGTACAAAGAATTTTTCTAAGTGTTGAAGAACCCAAAAGGGATTCTAGTAGACCAACAAGTGCAAGGCTATATTTAATGAGTTGAAAGAATTTCTAGCATTATTGCCAATACTCTCAACACCTATCCCTAAAGAAGAAGAATTTCTATATCTATCAATTGATAACTAAGCTCTTTCATCTATCTTGGTTCTAATAAAAGGCAAGAGCATAAGCCGATTTATTTCGTGAGTCATGTCTTATAAGGCCTGTAATAGAGATATAAGAAGATTGAGAAGTTTGTTTTGTTTGTGGATCTCTTGGCAAGGAAATTAAAGTCATACTTCGAAGCTCATCAAATAATTGTTTCTACTAATCAGCCTCTATGACAAGCCTTATAATGACCAGATTCTTCAGGGAGAATGATAAAGTATGCTTTGGAGCTAAGTGCCTATGGTGTACAATCTAAACCAAGAACAGCAGTAAAAGCTTAAGTTTTAGTATTTTTTTTTCAAAGTTCACTGGAGAGGACAACAGCATCAAGGTGGCTGAGAAACCCACTTGAAATTTATATGTTGTAATGTCCATGGAGTTTCAGATCTCTTGAATTTAACGCATTGAGCAATGTCAATAGAATTAAGTGAAAATTTATGGCTAAGCCACAAAAAATTGGAAGAAATTATTTTATGAAGTTAGATCACTAAAATAATGCGTATATGTGAAATAATTAAATATAGTCTCTAGTTAACTAGAACCGAAAGCCATTTAAATAGTGAAGTCATGACTAGGCTCGAAATATTATTTAAAGTGATATATGCATGGCAAATGTAATTCATATATTAAAAACACATAAGTAAGAAAGGAATATGGTGGGAATGGAGTCTTATAGAAGTTTAGAACTCCCTTATAGAAGCTTGTGTTTATAACAGAATAATATAAAGTAATCAAAGAAATCAACAAATAAAATAATCAAGAGTAGTTTTGTGGAAATATAGGATGCAAATGATTTTGGAAACCAAAAGAAGAGGAAACCCATGGTTTGGAAACTAAAAACAAGGATAGTATATGGTTTAAATTGCAAAATAAGGGGAGTTAATGGCTTTGGTGAATGGTTTTCTAAAACCAAATGACACTTAGCAATCTTATCCCATATTAAACCTAATATAAAAACCCTAACCCTCTTCATTTTACAATCCTTAGCCAAGTTACAATATAAGAAAATTTGGGGAGCAGTTCTAGAATGGTTGGAAAAATTAAGAGAAAAATAGGAAAAACAGTGCATAAATTTAGCCAAATGGGGAATCTAGATCAAGCAATGACCTAACGACCAACTCCTACTACCATATGAGAGCACAATAAATATTACATCTGTAAACCCTACTTTTAGTGGGCCTAAGACTCAATTAAGAGTACTTTTCGAATGTTCCTAAAGATCAACTAAACTAAAAACTTAAATTTATATTTAGAAACGAATTAAATTTTTACAATTCCAAAGCCAATTATCAAGAAAACCTGAGCTTGAAGAACTACGAGCTCAAAGCTACTTAAAACCGTAAACCTTAAAGCCATTAAGGAATTTTAACCCTAAATAATTAATCGATAATTTAATTTGAATAATTTCATCCAACTTTAGAAAATTTCATGATTTTATAAAAATTAAATCATAAATTACAAAACAATGTAGGATAGAAATCCTAAAACAATTTTTTATAAGGCTATGTCCTTATCTTCATGTATAAGCCTTACACATAAATAAGTAGACCAACCAATCACCTTAGATAACTTATAAATTGAGAGTTGGAATCAATTATCAATTGATAACTTATCAAAATCTAGTGATAAGACAATTTCCTTATCACCTCTTCACTTATACAAAATATGTGCAATTTTTCACAAGAATTAATAAGCTTTACTTTAATAAAGGAGATAAGACCACTCCATAGCATGTAAGGACTTAAAATGGCAGATCTAAAAAGGGGAGAAAGGGGGGCCATGCATTGGTCATTCACCCATCAATCACTTTCTCTTACACATCACTATTCATCCCTTAATGCTTACATCATCAAGAGTTGCAATTGTTGACTTTATGTAAGCTACAAGACAATACATTCAAGACATTTAAACACTCCTTCTCTCTCCATTTGCAACCGGCCATACTCTTCCCCATTTCTTTCACTTTCACTTCATCATTCTCTCTTTTGAAACAAACATAAAAAGGGGAAACAACCTTATCCCACAAAATCAATTTTTCTCCCATTTGAAAGCTTCAACTCACGGCAATTTTTTTCCCTTTGCACTTACGCCATTTTCTTTCATCATTTAAGACATTTAAGACCATTAGAATCTTCCATAAACCCCTTTCCAAACGATCAAAAGATTCGTGTTTCAAAAGGTAAGCAAAAAGGAGGAAGCAAAGTTAAAGGCTTAAGAGGAACCTTAGTGCACAACCACCAAACTTTGCGATAAGGACGAGTAAGTAATTCTTGTGATGTGTGGGTTGATATTTATGTTAGGAGACTTGGATTTCTTGAAGATGCAAGAAAGGTTTAAGTTGTTAGAATGTCCAAAAATTGTTTAAGAAACTAACCATAAAACCCTTACATGAAGTTGAAATATGAGCATGTAAAGTTGGTATTTTGTGAAGACATTTGTTTAATATTTTGAATGGAAGATTTTAAGCTAAGGAAACCTTGAAATGAGAACTTTAATGGAGGATATGCATACTGGACGTGAGGGTTCCATGGCCATTTGAATGTTGATTTTGTTTCCATTTAGTTAAACATGCTCAAATCTAGATTTAAGTTAAGGAAAAATCCATCACATGAAGTTTTATGAAAAAACCAACTTTGTATGACATGAGCCATGATATGGGAGTTGTATTAAGTATGAGATCTTTTATTTCTTTATGTGGAACATGAGTTAAAGGATCATTTGATGGAAGGAAACTTAAGTTAAGATTTGTACACAAGTAGTTAAGTGCATAATCTACCCCCTAAACTTAAGGAAATGATGAAACAAGTTGAAAAACCAAGTGAGGACCCCTTAGGACCAACATGAACAGATCTCGAACATGGGAAAATGAGGCCTAAAAATATGATAAAAGTAAAAGAACAAAGTGAAAAGATTAACTAAAGCAAGTATAGTGAGCATATAAAGCCTAAAACCCAAAACCGAGCTTAAAAACTCCCAAAACAAGCCTAAAACTCTAGGATGGGCCTTCAACAAAAATCTGATCAGCACCTTAAAGTACCAAGAAAGGTTGTTTGGAAGCCCATAATAAATCCACATAGGGCCCCATAAGCCCACCAAAGTCATAAACCTTAGTTTGAACTAAAAACAAGCCCATTTGACAACTTAAGCTCACTAAAGGGCCCAAGAAGTGGTTGTTAGCCTTAGGAATATAAATCAAAGTTGTAAATCTGATCTCAAGGAGTATTTTAAGCTTAGGATAAAGTTTAAAGATCAAGCCCAAAGGATTCCTCAAGTTATCAAAAGCCCATTCACCAAACAAGGCCCAAAAACACTCCAACACATGAGGAACGCTACTGTTCTGACCCATGGACAGAATTGCATACCTCATTTCGAAAATATAACCTTACCACGTTAAATTACACTCGAAAACGATGAAGATTGACTATAAGATCATAAAAATCGGATTTAAAACGAAAAAGTTATACGCGATTGAACTTTAGGTAAAAACCGGAAAAATTCCGAGAACTAGCTAAGAATATAACTTAAGAAAAATTTACATAGTTTCTTAAGTTTACGTCAATTCCTTATAAAAATTATTTCAATGACCAGGGGACACTGTTTTCGGAGACGACTTGCCTCCGGACTACTTTGATTGAACCACATGGCAGAGTGAGTAAATTCCCGATGACTCTTTACTTGATTGTGCTTGTAAAGTAGATGCACCTAATCTTATATTTATAAATTTGGATGCTTGTGTGATATGGGAGATGCATGTGTATGAAATTATGGATGAGTGTGATGACTTGTTAATTATATATAATAAGGGGAATTGTTTGCATGAATATATACTTGTGAATTGTATGGAATGAAATTGGTGGATCACCTTGAAAATCAAGTCAATCACTTATATGATTAAGATTACTCAAAATAAATTATGCATTCCCTATATTGCATACGGGTAACACCGACTGCCGCTTCACGGAGAAGATGGGAAGGGACTCACAGGAATACGAGTTTCCTGCAGGATTGGGCACTAGCTATGCCATCATATATATTGAGTCTCTGTCTTAAGCTGATGGGCTTACTAGGCGCTGGGAGACGCCAACCGTCGGCGAGGGGCCGAGTCTTGTGGCTTCTGCTTAGGGCGTGTATTTGTGGACTACAAGGGCCACCACACCGCCAGACTTGGGATTTTTAAAGGATACGGTTTGATTTTAGTAAAGGAAGTATATATATATGTATATATGTAGAGTTTTGTTGTGATATGAGCACGATAGTGCAAATGAAATAAAACCCAAGGTCTAGAACCCGGATTTTGGTTTGGGTCGGTTAATTATCTCCAAACCCCGACTTTAGGGGGCGAAATTCTGAGTCATATGCAATTCCTAGGTCACTGCATGCGTTGTATGGCATACTGTTTGTTCATGCATTCATATAATTATGCATCTAATAAATTTTTGCCTTATGGTACTGATGAGGACATTTATCTCACTAAGCGTAAGCTTACTCCCCTATAGATTTCTGTTGATGCAGGAGAACCTCTTCGTCAATCCGGGCCGAGGCATGCCCGTGGTAAGTCTCGGGTAGAGACAGGTTGGAGCGATTAGAAAGCGAAGAGGATATTTTGTAATAGATATTTAGATACTTTCATGTATTTATGCATTACTTAGATTTTATGCAGTTCCGTTATGAACTACATTCGTTTGTAATATTGTTTTGGTATGGGTCTTACGAGCCCACACAATTAGTTAATTTATAATATAGAAGTAATTTTAGCTAAATTGCTCTATATTACTTGTCTATGGGCCTAGTGGTAACGTAGAGTGGAAGGAGCCTTGTGTGTCGTATGAAAAGCCTATGATCAGCAAGGGGGTTGATAATAGACCTTTTTACGGTACACGGCGACCTATCACGACAACGATACTGTTGGGTCGTTATAACATCGGTAAGTCTTAGTTTTTACTCTAATTTTCAATAATTTGTTAAAAATAGAAAAACAACTCAAAAAATAATGAAAAATTGTATTCCTTAGTTATTTTCAGTATACTTTCATGGAAAATGTTGGTTTTTCAAAATATGCACGACTTATATATTGCTCCTAAGAAACAGGCTGTTTCAAGTGTGTTTTTTATATACTTTTCAGAAGGGCAAATAATGTTTTTGCAAGCTAAAAATTTTTCTATCAACTCCTCATAATATTTATTTTTAATTTATGCAAATTTTTTTTCCAAATTTTCTTGGTAGATTTTTGTAAATTTTGATTTACCAAAAACTATCAAATTTGAAAATTTAGGAAAAATGGTTTATCTTTAAGTATCATTGGTCAGATCTGATTTCTTTTCACATTTTTTGTGTTAAAATGATATTTCACAAAGTTACCTATGATTGTGAGGCAAAAAAGTGATCAAACAAGTGATTTATCAAAGTTTTACAAAGCTAAAAGTGTGTTTTCACAAAACTATAACAATTATGCGTTGGAAAATGAGTATGCATAGGTTTTTGAAAAATTTTCCAACTCTAGAATATGATCTCAAGAATGGTTTTATTGCTTGTCATATGTAAAACTTAGTGTGTCTTATTGGTTAGGTGGAGTTTTAACAAGTTTAAACATAAATTGGCCTAATAGAAGCTTTTGTAGAAGGTTGCCCACAAAGGCCTTAATGTAACCGTCAGTAGAAGTTTTTGTAGAAGGTCTCTACTAAGATACCAAATTAAGCAAACCAAAATGTGTTCAAGTAAAAGGTTCCTTAGTGAAACATAAAGTGGAAACTAAAAGTAAATATGAGTAAAAACTTGAGTAGAAGCTTTCATAACCAAGAATCCTAGGATCAACATTTAATAGAAGGAACAAGTAATGAAGTTAATAAGGACCCTTCCCTAGTAGGAGGTTATGTAGAAGGTTGCATAGAAGGTTAAATAATAAGGACCTAAACAAAATGGATCATGTTGAGGGTCCCCAGTATTATTGAAGCACTTGTACCTAAACACGTAAGCTTTAATAAAACGTTTACATAACCTGGATAGATATTGAAATACAACTCTTAATTCTAAGTTACCTGAATAACAAGGAACTTAAAGATGCTATTCAAAGTGAGGGATACTGCTCTTAGGTAAGTGGATATTCTATGTTTAGGAGTAAACTTGTGTTTACTCATTAGGTTGCAAGTTACGTGGTTTGTATGATATGTACTTGATTGATTGAGCTTGATTTCAAATCTTGGAATGATGTTTGCTAATTATGTGATGTCCTCAGATAGGTAATAGATTAACTATGCTTCATTTTGAATCTTAAGTTTCTTGTCATGAATGTTTTGATTGAATGATATTTGCTATGACTCATTTAAACTATGAGAAATTGATAAGCTTTAAATTGGTTATATTTTAGATGGTGATTTTTTATTATTTTTGATTAAATTTTGAGTTATTTTTAGAAAATGACACTTAATTGATTAAAAAAACATTCTATGTAAGAAAACAAGAAGATAGTAATAAGTTTCACTCAATTTGGAGCTAAAACGAGGAAGTTATAAAGTTTTGAAGATTGACATGACCAAATGATATAATTGTGTTGTAGCCAGGAGAATTTAAAGCATAATTTTAATTATATACTTGAATGACATGACTAAAGAACACAATCATGTCCTTGATTGTGTCGTTCCCAAGATTTTTAAAAAATAAAATAAAATTAGACACAAAGATATTCTAAATGAGAGTAACATGACTAGGTGATACAATAGGTGATACGGTTGTATCACCTAATCGTATCACCCAGTTGTATCATTTGCAACTGCCTTATTTTTTTTCAACTACAATATAAAGCTTCTTTAGGATTTTTTTTAGGGAGAACTTTAGAGTACTTTTGGAGAGTTTTTTAAGAACAAAAAACTTAAGAGAGCATAGAACATCAAGATTTCAAAAGTCAAGAACCATTTTGTCAAATGCATGATCTATTTCTTCTATCTTTCTTTAGTTTTTTGTAAAGATCATTAGTAAACCCTACTTTTAGTGGGCCTAAGACTTGATTAAGAGTACCTTCCGAACGTTCCCAAAGATCAACTAAACCAAAAACTTAAGTTTATATTTAGAAACGAATTAAATTTTTACAATTCAAAAGCTAATTATCGATAAAACCCAAGCTTGAAGAACTGCAAGCTCCAAAGTTATTTAAAACCCTAAACCTTAAAAAAATTAAGGAATTTTAATCCTAAGTAATTAATCAATAATTTAATTTGAATAATTTCATTCAACTTTAGAAAATTTCACAATTTTATATAAATCAAATCATATATTACAAAACAATGTGAGATGAAAACCTAAAAACAATTTCCTATAAGGCTATGCCCTTATCTTCATGTATAAGCCTCACACATAAATAAGTAGACCAACCAAACACCTTAGATAACTTATCAATTGAGAGTTGGAATCATTTATCAATTGATAACTTATCAAAATCTAGTGATAAGATAATTTTCTTATCACCTTTTCACTTATACTACATATGGATAATTTTTCACAAGATTTCATAAGCTTAACTTTAATAAATAAGACATGACCACTCCATGGCCTAAAAAGACTTTAAATGGAAGATCTAAACAAGGGAGAAAGGGGGGGCATGCACTTGTCATTCACCCATCAATCACTTCTTCTTACACATCACTATTCACCCCTTAATGCTTACATCATCAATAGTTGCAATTTTTTACTTTTGAGTGAGCTACAAGACAACACTTTCAAGACGTTTAAACCCTCATTCTCTCTCCATTCCAACCGGCCACTCTATCCATCATTTCTCTCACTTTCAATTTCACTTTCACATCTTCTTTCTCTCTTTTGAAACAAACATAAAAAGGAGAAACAAACTTACCCCACAAAATCAACTTTTCTTCCATTTTTGAAGCTTCACTCACGGCAACTTTTTCTTTTGTTCTTGTGTCATTTTCTTTCACCATCTAAGACCTTTTAAGACCATTAGAACCTTCCACAAACCCCATTCCAAAAGACCAAAAGATTCGGGTTCCAAAAGGTGGCAAAAAGGAGTAAGCAAAGTTAAGAGCTTAAGTGGAACCTTAGTGCGCAACCACCAAACTTTGCTTTAAGGACGAGTACGTATTTCTTGTGATATGTGGATTAGTATTTATGTTAGGAGAATTTGATTTCTTGAAGATATGAGTAAGGTTTAAGCTGTTATAACACCAAAAATCGTTTTAAGAAACAAACCATGAAACCCTTACATGAAGTTGAAACATGAGCATGTAAAGTTGGTGTTTTGTAAAGACATTTGTTTAATGCTTTGAATGGAAGATTTTAAGCTAAGAAAATCTTGAAATAAGAACTTTAATGGAGGATGAGCATGCTGGATGTGAGGGTTCCATAGTCATTTGGATGTTGATTTTGTTTCCATTAAGTTAAACATGCTCAAATCTAGACTTAAGTTAAGAAAAAATCCATTACATAAGGTTTTATGAAGAAACCAACTTTGTATGACATGAGCTATGATATGGGAGTTATATGAAATAAAAGATATTCTATTTCTTTGTGTGGAACATAAGTTGAAGAATCATCTTGTGGAAGAAAAGTTAAGTTAAGATTTAGATACAAGTAGTTTAAGTGTATAATCTACTACCTAAACTTAAGGAAATGATGAAACAAGTTGAAAAACCAAGCAAAAACTCCTTGGAACCATTACGGACAGATTTGGAACATAGGAGAAAGAAGCCTAAAAATACGATAAAATTGAATGAACAAAGTGAAAAGATTAACCAAAGCAAGTATGGTAAGCATACAAAGCCTAAAACTCAAAACCGAGCCTAAAACTCTCAAAACAAGCCTAGAACTCTAAGTTGGGCCTTCAAGGAAATTCTGACCAGCACCTTAAAGTACCAAGAGAGGTTATTTTGAAGCCCATAATAAATCCACCTAAGGCCACATAAGCCCACCAAAGTCACTAACTTTAGTTTGGACCAAAAACAAGTCCATTTGACAACTTAAGCTCATTGAAGGGCCCAAGAAGTGGTTGTTAGCCTTAGGAATATAAATCAAAGTTATAAATCTGATCTAAAGGAGTATTTTAAGCTTAGTATAAAATCTTAAGACCAAGCCCAAAGAATTTCTTAAGTTATTAAAAAGTCCATTTACCAAACAAGGCCCAAAAGCACTCCAACACATGAGGAACACTACTGTTCTGACCCATGGACAAAATTGTATACCTCATTTCGAAAATCTAACCTTACGACATTAAAGTACACTCGAAAATGATGAAGATTGACTATAAGATTATAAAAATCAGATTTAAAACGAAAAAGTTATATGCGATTGAACTTTAGGTAAAAACCGGGAAAAATTACGAAAACTAGTTAAGAATATAACTTAAGGAAAATTTACCTAGTTTTTTAAGTTTATTTCAATTCCTTATAAAAATTACTTCAATGACCAGGGGACACTTTTTACGGAGACGACTTGCCTCCGGATTACTTTGATTGACCCACATGGTAGGGTGTGTAAATTCTCGATGACTCTTTACTTGATTGTGCTTGTAGAATAGAAGCACCTAAACTTATATATATAAATTTGGAAGCTTGTGGGATATAAGAGATGCATGTGTATGGATTTATGGATGAATGTGATGACTTGCTATATATATATAATAATGGGAATTGTTTGCATTAATATATACATGTGAAGTGTATGGGATGAAATTATTTGGTCACCCTAAAAATCAAGTTAATCACTTATACGATTAAGAACTCAAAATGAATAATGCATTCCCCATATTGCATACGGCTAACACCGACTACCGCTTCATGCAGAAGATGGGAAGGGACTCACAAGAATACGAGTTTCCTACATGATTGGGCACTAGCTATGCCATCATATATATTGAGTCTCTGTCTTAAGCTGATGGGTTTACTAGGCGCTGGGAGACGCCAACCGTCGGTGAGGGGCCAAGTCTTGTAGCTTCTGCTTAGGGCGTGTGTTTGTAGACTGCGGGGGCCACCACACTACTAGACTTGGGATTTTAAAAGATATGATTTGGTTTTGGTGAAGGAAGTATACATATATATATAGAGAGAGAGAGTTTTGTTTTGGCATGAGCACGATAGTGCAAATGAAATAAAACCCAAGGTCTAGAACTCAGATTTTAGTTTGATTCGGGTAATTATCTCCAAATCCTGACTTCAGGGGGGTAATTCTGAGTCGTATGCAGTTCCTAGGTCACTGCATGCACTGTTTGGCATACTGATTGTTCATGCATTCATATGATTGTGCATCTAATAAATTTCTGTCATGTGGTACTGACGAGGGTATTTATCTCACTAAGCTTAAGCTTATAGCCCTATAGATTTTTGTTTATGCAGGAGAACCTTTTCACTAATCCGGGCTAAGACATGCTTGTGGTAATTCTCGTGTAGGGACGAGTTGGAGTGATTAGAGAGCGAAGAGGACTTTTTATAATAAAATTATAGATGTTTAAATATTTTTGTGTTTTTTCTTATAACACAAATTTAATGCAGTTCCGTTATGAACTGTATTTGTTTGTAATATTTTTTTTGGTGTGGGTCCCACGAGCCCACACAATTAGCTAATCTATAACATAGAAGTAATTTTAGTTAAATTGCTCTATATTACTTGTCTATGGGCCTAGTGGTAACGTAGAGTGGAAGGAGCCTTGTATATCGTATGAAAGGCCTATGATCAGTAAAGGGGTTGATAATAGACCTTTATACAGTACACGGCGACCTACCACGACAACGATGCTGTTGGGTCATGATATCATGCTTTTATCATGAGTATAAAGTTGAACGTTTTGTATCTAGGACTTGTAGAACCTAGATCTCGCATGTGATACTTGGTTTTATTAGATCTAATAAAGATTTTTAGTTTTCTTGAATCAATTATGTGTGCTTGCATGTTTTAGATTGATAATTTTATAGGTTATTAAGTTAAATCTGATATTGTATAAGAAGATCGAGAGATTTCCTATATAATTAGATTTAACAAAGATAATGTGAGTTTTAGCAATGTTAGAGATAAATTACAAAATTCTTTCAAATCTATAATATTATCTTTAAGAGAATTCACTACATGTTAATGCGATATTAGATTATGCTATGGGGAAGAGATTCTATTAGGTAATCTAAATATTAGGGTTAATAAGCTTGAAGAAGTTATTAACTTCAAAAGAGAATTATCCTAGTCAAGAAAAATTAAAGATTGAATTAAATTATCTTTAGTGAAAGTTGCATGCATAGATCTAGGGAATCAAGATTTATTCATTGAGTCTTGAATTTAATCTTTAATATTGTGCTTTCTTGTTTAGTTCTTGATTAATTATTAAATTAATTAGTTTCTTCAATTTTTGTTTAAAGAATTGAGTTCTTGAATTGAATTTGTTCAGTTAAACAATAGACCTAAGGTTAGTACTAGTATTTAGAGTCTTTGTGGGATCTACTCGGACTCACATTTACTAAATTAGAATTTAATAGGTGTACTTGCCTCATATCATAAACATTAGCAAATGATTCAACCTTTAAGGTGTTCACTTAAGCAAGCCTAACATAAGGTTAAAGATTAAGACAATAAGACTCTAAAAGGGTTCAAAGCAAATTAAATTTGTAGTTAATATGAAGCTTGGATATTTTGCTTGATGTGGTGTTTGCTCACCATTGATGCATTTATGGCATGGCATGGCACAACATAGCACAAAAAGGATTTACGAGTTACATATTTGAAAGGAAGTTGTTTTTTTTGAACAAGTACTCAATTTTAGAAAAGCTTAGTTCACATGGTTTTGAAAAGCTTAGATTTGCAGCATATAGGCTTGCATATGCTCAAGTGTTTTGCTTCGATCACTGCTAGTTGTGATCATCATCGATTTAATAGTGCTAGTTCTTCATTTATAGCCATCACTCGAAATTGGGAGATCATACTCCTAAGTAACTCCTTGTTGCTCGCTCGGTTCTTAGACATTGCATCTAAATGCCCAATTGAGTTGACAATCGAATGAAAAACGAAGCTTAGAGCTTGGATATCAGTACCGACGCATTAGCTTACGTACATAAGCATAGCATACATTTCTACATTATCTAACTCGACTTGATACTATTTATTGTATGACTTAAGTATCCAATGCTAGCTAGATTATTGTTTCTTGGATATGTTTTATGCTATGCTATGTTTGTTATACACTCTCACTTAATTCATAATGAACTAAACGGATATGTGTTGTATTTTTAGGTTTAGGCGAAGTATAGGAGAGGTACCGCCATCACTGGAAAGGAAGATTTTGAGAGCACTTAGAATGGAGTCAACCGCTTTAAAGGAATTTTGTTTTGATGATTAACTTAGATAGTCATTATGTATATATCTTGTAAAAAGATTTTGAAAGAATATGATATTTAATTTGTACAAAATTGTAAATATCTATAGTATCACGTCCCGATTGTAACTATTTCATTCTAGTTTAAATCGGGATGTGACATATGTGAATGGTTTCTTTACCAAGGAAGGATGCTGTATAGGCCTTATTTTGTAAGGGCCCTACAATTTAAGAATTCAGTATGCATTAAAGTTTAGATTTCTGTTAAGTAATAATGACGTTGAATATAAAACCTTGATAGTCAGGCTTAAATTAGCAAAGGAAGTTTGAGGTAAAAAAGTCGAAGTTTTCTCCAATTTACAATTGATTGTGAATCAAGTGAATGGGAGCCATGTAGCAAAGGAAGATATGATGAGCAAGTATATACTAATAGTACGAACACTTATAAAGGAATTTCAATACTTTTCAATTGAAAAGATACTGAAGGTTAAGAACATTGATGTCAGCAAACTTTTGAAATTAGCTAACACAACACTTCTTAACTTAAATGACAAGTATTTTATTGAATATCTCCTTAGTAAAAGTCTCTATTAAGTAGAGTTATGAACTAACTCCTTGCCTAAGAGAGAAGCCTTAAATGGATCCAATCATTAACTATCTAAAAGATGGTGGTCTACTCAAAGATAGGAAAGAATCTTGAAGTTTGATATACCAAGCCACAAAGTACTCACTAATTGATAACTAGTTATACAAGCATAGCCTCTAACAACCTTACCTTCGATGCCTTTTGTTGAAAGATGCTCAACAAATTATTTATAAATTATATGGAGGTGTTTATAACAATCATGTGAAAGGATAGACTTTGCATATCCATGCATTGAGACTTGGCTATCATTGGTTGACTTTGAAAGAGGATGAAAAATCTATTGTTCAGCAATGTTAGTGATGTCAAAAACATGAACCATTAAGCCATGTGCCTTCCACTAAATTACATAGCTTGGCTAACCCTTGGCCTTTTACCCAATGGGGGCTAGACATACTCGAACCATTTATGAAGTCTACATCATAAGGCCAATTCATGATAGTTATGGTTGACTATTTCACTAAATGGGTTGCGGTCGAAGCAGTAGCGAAGATTACTAAGTAAAAAGTCAAATCTTTTTTTTCAATTTTATCATATCAAGGTTTGGAGTTCCCTTTACTATAGTAATCAATAATGGGCAACAGTTTGACAATGATAAATTCAAAGGTTTTTGTGAAAGACACGGCATCCAACTAAACAATACTTTAGTAGCTCATCCTTAAATTAATGGAGAAGTAGAGGTTGCTAATAAAACCATCCTATATAGTTTAAAAAGAAGAGTTAATTAGGCCAAAGGTAAATGGGTCGATGAATTCCTAATGTTTTATTAGGGTTTAAGACCACCCATGAGAATTTGATAAGAAAGACACTTTCAAAGTTGCATTTGGGTCAGAAGCAATTATGTCGATTAAATTGGAGTTGCCTAATCTACGAATGTAGAAATTTGACATTATGGAAAATTAAATCGGATGCAATTAAAGAAATTAAAGACATTGTGAAAGCATAGAGACTTAGTTTGCAGGAAGTTGGAAGCAACTAGCGTACAAGATAATCAAAGGAAACTTGATGCAAATTAGGATGATCTTATGAGGGTTTTGGAAGTCATAGGCAATGGGGCTTATCAACTAGAAAGGTTAAATGGAACGATCATATCTTATGCATGGAATGCCAACAATCTTAACCTGTATTTTAAATAGTTCTTGATCATCATAATTATTCTATGTTTGCATTTTCTTGCCTTTTTCAAATAATGTAAGGCAATGGCCTATACCATGTTTAAATATGAAGTGGTTGTTTCATGTTTATGAGCATCTCTCTTTACCATCATTTTTATTCTTAATTTGTGTATGATCAAAGGATTAATGAAGTTCTAGTTATGTAGTTGATGAACTAATACCTAATGAGTTCTAACTAACATCAGTTAATAAGCTTATTATTGATTTATGAGTAATGCTAAATATTCTTTGAAAAGAGTTTCGACCAATCAAGGCTAGTGAACTCTAACTAGCCTTTAATAAGCAACTTTGTGATTAAGAAAGTATAACTTTATAACCCCCAAAATTTTCGATCTAGCTTTTGAAATAGATTCAATTATGTTAGACAATTTAGGAGTCGACAAGGTTAATGAAAAAGAAAATCCTAAAAGAATTAATCAATCGCATAAGAAACTTTTCTACCCTAAATGCATCTAAATGCTAAAGATTCCATTCAAAAGTGGTAGAAACCCTAAAATGACCACTTTAAAGGCATATGTGCACTAAATCATGATAATATACCCTAAAGCCCTAATTGATAATATAACCCTCATATTTTGCCAAATCATTAGTAAAAGGTTATAGATGACTTTCAATCATACATATATGTTTTGAATCCTCAAGTAGTCCTTTAAAAACTAAGATAATAAATCATAGATTACATTTAGTTCTTAAATATATGATTAAGATAGTATTACATAAAGTTAGGGGTATAGTTGAAGATTAGGATAAATGTAGTGAACCTTAATACCCTAATTAGTACTTTTTGCACTAGTTACACAAAGCAGTTTATCAAATGATGTATATAGACTATAAATACCTAAAGTAAGACCTGATCAACTATTTTTACTAATCAATTTACCAAATACCTCATTTCCTCTTATTTCCTTAATTTTTCCCTTAATTACTACATTGCATGTACAAAATTACATATGCTTAAGGAAAGTTGACCAAGTCAATAAATGTTGACCAAGGTCAAAGGGTTAACCAAGTTAACAATTTGAAAAGCCAACAAAAGTGTCCTTTTCATTTGAAGAAAATATCTTCCTTCTCATGATTTCCTTTCTTTTCTTTTCCTTTAGCATTTATTTTTCCTTCTCCTCCTAAATTACCGTCCACTTCTTTCCTACTAGACCCTACCTTCTTCTTCGTTCCAAAAACAAAACAAAACAAAAAGAAATAAAGTAAAATCCCCTCCTTCATTGCCGTGAGTTTCCATCTTCCATTTCACTTTCAATACCTTCCTTTTTGTCTCCATAATTCCAACACAAATTAAGGTATGTACTTATGATACTATATCTTGCTTCATCTTCTTTACTAGTTAAAAGAAGAGTTAGGTTAGGTTAAGTAGTTATGTGTTGTGTATACATATGTTGATTTAGGCTTAAAGTTAAAATCTTTACATATGGAAGTGTAGAATTCTTTATGTGTATGTGTATGTGTACATGTCTTTGAGTATGTGTACATAAGGGTATGCTAGAGATATACATGTATAACTACCTTTGTACATAAGTACACAATATGTAAATAACCTAAAATAAGGTATATACTAACTATACATACATATACCGTGTCAAATATACCCTTAAAATACAAAAAGAATGAAATTGTGAAGCTTTCTTAAGGGGATAAATAAGGCATACGAAAATACGTAAAAAAATACATATGTCACCGTATGCATATGTGGGTATGTGTATTAGTATATGTATAAGTACTTATAAGTACACAAGTATATATATTAGTATATTAGAAGTATAGGTATGTATATCACATATGTATAAAGTGTGTAAATATATAAGGATAATAATGGACTAATGATGTAAGCAATGATGTTATTAAAGGATTGCATAAGTCATGACATCATCAAATGATTGCATAAGCCATGACATCATCAAAAAGATTACATAAGCCATGACATAAGCATAAGCTTGTAAAAGAATAGATTATAATATGACATAAGAATATAACCAATATATGTATACATGTACTTAAGAGTCGAAGATCCTTTAAACCCTAATATACTTCCTCGATTGAATTAAACTTAATCAAGTATGTGAATTAGTAGCACTAATGTAAAATTTCCTAAGTGTAAGAATCAAGTAGTTAATTCAATCATTAAATCCTAAACTAGGGCATAAACATAAGTAATAAGAATAATTAAACCTCAATAAGATAAAATTTCAATAAATTTTGTCTACATCATAAAACACGGGTCTCAACATCCAAAACGGACATCACCGTGTAAACGTGTGTCTGAAAACGATAAAAAAAATGACTATAAATTCGTAAATATTGAAAATAGAATGAAAAAGTTACATACGATTAGCAATTAGGTTTAATTGAATAAGGGCTAATAGTAATCTAAGTAGAATTAGGTAGATAGATATCCAAAACCATTAGTTGAGTCAACTACTTATTATCTTTGTTATATCGTAATGATCAGGTGATCCCAATGAGGGCAAGGATCTCCCGATCGGTTATTATGACTAGAGCGAGTCGTCATAGTCAAGTGAGTACTCCCAACGACTCTATACTTGTTTGTGCTTGTAGTTGGTGCACTTAAATTGAATATCAATAACTTAATGCATGGGGTTTCGGGATATGCGTATCCCTAATATTGATTGATTATTGTACGAAAAATTGTTAAATAAGATAATTGATGATTTGATGGTATGATTGATTTTTATATGATGTGGATGGTTTGCTGATATTAATTGATCGCCTCATAATTTGACTTAATTATATTTGGCTTATCTTAAATTAAAAGGGTCATGCATTATCCATGCATTACATTTACTTATTCCAGCCATCACTTCACGCGGAGATAAAGAGAGGCCTTGCGAGGGTTGTTTATATATATTAAAGTGTTTTTGTACGGTATACTTGTACAACATGACCTTACCTGAACCTACGGGCTTACTAGGTGATGGAGACACCAACAGTATGGCTGAGGATTGAGTCTAGAGATCTCCGTTGTAAGGTGTGAGTGTAGACTGTAGGGGCCACCTCACCGCTAGGCCTGAGACTTTATGAACTATTGGATTTTTAGAAATGGAAATGTAGTTTTTTCTTTTTTCGGTGAAATACTGAATTCAAATTTATGGGTAAAAACCCAAGTGCTAGAGCCCGGTCGTGATTGGTGCCAATGAATCTCCAACCCTTATCTCGGAGGGCATTAAAATTTGATATTATATGTAGTACCGGTCAACTGCATACATTGTTTACCATATTGCTTGTGCATGCATTCATATGGTTGTAAAAATTTGTTTGATAACTTGTTTACCAATATGGTACGAAGGATAGCTCACTAAGCTCTTGTAACTTATTCCCCAATAGTCTTTCTTTTGTAGGTTTACATGCGATGAGATTGGGATAAGTCTTGAGTGTTGAGTGCGAGATAAAGATATGTACATTAATGTTAGAATTAGCTGAGATCTTTATAGGTGATGCATAAACATTCTTTGTAGAAAGTATTCACATGTTAGAATTTAATATAATTTAATTTTTCCAATAGTTTTATATTGTTGGTATATCCTATCTTATTAGTTGGTAGGGGATGCCGATTCTCTACGGTTCTGAGGAACGGTAGGATATCGGATATCTATAGTTATTTATATTTATATGTTATATTACATTATAATAAATTAACTACTTGAAAATCAGTAATCTTATTGATTTATTATTTAGAGTCTTGCAATCTCTAGCTTGCAAGACGGTTGTCATATCATGAGTGCACACATGTTATGGAAATTTTAGGTATTCTTACTAGGCCCCTTTTAGGGTCCTAATAAACTTAACATCCAAAAGTTCATGCCCTACATGACTAATGAACAATACTACGACTTGTGTATGAAATAAAATGTGCCAAAAACTAAAATGTCAAAACACAAAACAATGGTTAATTACAACCAAAAGGTCAGCATTCTGACCATGAATAAAGTCCTTGAAATATTATAAAAAAATGAATGAAAACTAATTGTTTCCCAAAGAGTTCAAGACATTTTTCCTCTTAGATTAGGCAAAATTACTATCTTAATCGGTAAAGATTGGAATCTTCTTGGAGTTGATTTCTTTACCAGTGCTAAGGGTCTTGTTTAAGGAGTTATAGGTGTTCAAGATATTGCTTCTCAGCATCTGCAGGAACCTCAACGTTGGCTTGATCATGGTCATCCTACTTTTGATTGTTAGCCTCTACTTCTTCGCCGATTTCATCATCCCCATTATTGGCATCATTATGATTGACGTTAGTGAAATCAAGGCATGATAGCTCATAGTTAGGATGAACCTTCAAATTTTCTACCCCTTCCAATTGAACCCTTGGCAAGGAAATTTTCCAGAACAATTTCTCATATTGTCGATTAAGGGTCACAATTGATAGAGCCTCTTTGATAGAAGGTTTCTTTTTCACAACCTCCTATAGTTCACCAACATGAGCTTCTAGTATTGAGCCTTTCAGCTCCAAGTTCTTTATTTGAACTCTCAATTTGTCCTCCTCCTCACTCCTTCTTCTTAAGCTACTCCTTAAGATCTTCAACCTCCTTGTAGTATTCTCCATTCTTAACCTTCAAGCTTATGACTGCATCGATCACCAAACTATGTACTAACTACTCTGTAGAGAGCTTGCCCCTCAACCACTCAACTTATATCTTAGCCTTAATTTTAGGATTCTTGGCCTCTATGGTCTGCGCTTTAGAGGAGTTATAAGCCTCCTCTATTTCCTATGATAGAATGCTACATCATGAATAACCAGTTTCCATGTGCATTAACCAACAGATCATGCATACCTTTTTATTCTTCTCCTCAACATAATCTATGGCTATTAGAATATAGCTTGTGATTTGTAAAGTGATAAAGGTTTAACAAATGAAATTAATACTATAAACTAAAACAAACTACGGTTGCAAGAAAACTTACGTCATATAATTTAGCAGCAATATGAGCTTTATCACTGCCCTCTATCCTATCTACGTTCCTTTTTACTATCCTTTTGTTTTGTGGACGGATAATCCCTTCCAACAAGGGTGAAGATTTGAATCTATCCACCATTGCCCAGTTAGTACCCAAAACTTTATAATTCTAGCAAGCACAAAGTATTTGCCTACCTTATGATTAGGAGTAAACTCAGTAGAACTGAAGCCAAGCGCCTTATTCCTCAAGACTTGCTTCGTCTTCTCATCCAAGCCCTTACTTTTCTTGGGTAGAGGTTGGTTAGCCAGTTCTTTCCCACTCCTCTTCTTAGCACTAGACATAGAATTTGTTTAGCCTATTGGGCACTCCACATTCACGTTATTATTGGCAATGGGTTTTTAGATAGCTTCTCCTAAGAAGTCTCCCTAATAGTAGGCAATACCTTAAACTATGTAGTCTTGACATCCTACATCTACTCAATCAGTAGACATTCATTGACATGAGGAGTTTCTTTTTTCTTTTTTATGGATGGCAATTCCGTAACAGTCTGTTCCTTGGTCACTTTCTTAGGTTTTGGTTTCACTAGCTTTAGTGATTGGGCAACAACAACTTTGGTGGTTTGCTTGCCCAACTTTTGCTTCTTAGCCTCAACTTAGATCAACAATTTCTTGGGATAAATACCTCTTGCTGTTACATGTACATAAGAAACAAAGAATTGTAAAAAAGAGATAGACAATAAAACTTACAAATCCAAGTCGAGTAAAGCTCATCCCCTACATGGTTTATGAAGTTTGGCTTTCCTCTTGTAGCTTGACTTAGCATGATAGGGAATACATGCAAACCTTACCTTCATTATTAGAAAATATAGGCTCCCCTTTTTTATAGCTGGAGATTATCCTCTTGTAATCCTAGAAGATTATCTTGTCTCCTCATCTATCCTTAATCTTCTTCACAACAACAGGATCATTCAGCAATAACTCAATATCATTTGTTCAAATGGGTTTAGTCAATTGATTCCAAAAATCCTACTATACATCTTATCTAATTCAAACATATTTATCATATCACTTATGGATTTTGGACTCCAATTCGGCCATAAGCTTGTGACCATGTTAGAATAGAGAACCAATCTTTTGGCTATCTCCTAATCGTAAAAAAATATCTAAACAACTAAAGAGTAACCCTAACCTCAAGTTCCTTGCATATAATCTCAAACGCTATAAGAAGCCTCTATATGTTGGGAGAGAACATGCTTTAAGCAAGGAAAAAATAATTGAAGAATTGCTTTTGGAAAGCAAAAAACATTAGACGCAACCAAAAATCAAGATATTTCAATATAAATGAAACTCACAATCAATGGGAAAACAAACTCTTTCATCTTCCCTCGACCATTGTAAATGCCATTCTGATAGGAATCAAGCTACTAGGCCTTTAACCCATAGCCAATCCAAAGGACTAGCGGGCAAATCCTCTAGCTCCAACCAACCCTTGCCAAGGCCACGCTGCTCCTTGTTACCACTATCTTCATACACGGAGTCGACTGACTGCATATCTCTCAGAAATCATCTACCAACTAGATGAAAGCTTTGTTGATAACTTGGCCATTCCATTCACTCTTGCTTGGCATGTCTAAACCAGCCCTCAACTCAACAACATTTTCGTTGAGATGACAAGAGACCCTACACATGTCTATGACTACTCCTCTTCAGTCAATCCCACATCTGTTTGGAGCCCCTGCTTGATAGAAATCAAGTTGACCATATAGATTAGTCTTTTTTGCTAGAAAGTCATCCATCCACAATAAAGCACGTGTCCGAACAACCATGTACCAAAATCTTTTGTACAGAATATTCATTTTAGTTGTATTTTCCCATTTCATGTAGTCACAAAGAGAGATCTTATCATCATCAATAAATTGAATATTTCCTTTTTATGAACATTGCTCTTGTTAGCTTGTTTATTTACACTTCACTCTTATCCTAACCTTAAGCAAGTAACCTCACCAAACCAGCTAATGCATCATATTATGCTGAGCCATGAGTCCTTAGAAATTCTACTAGTGCGTTAGATCCTTTAGAGCTACTCATGGGTTTACTTGTTTTTCCTTCTTTTACTGTTTTCTCACACACTTCTCACCACTCATTTCAAGCATTCGGCATGCTTGGACCATCAGTACAAATAGTCTCTAGGTTCCTTACTAGGTTAAGAGGTAATATCTAAGACGTTGTAAAACTCCAACAACTCACTACAATGGATGAGGCTACACGAATAGCCCAACAAGTAGAGAGGCAAAGAAGAAATAGAATGCCGATTAATCCACCAGTGAGCCAAACTAGTCATCTAAGCTGATCTAAGATGTTGTAAAACTCTAACAAGTCACTATAATGGATGAGGCTATACGAATAGCCCAACAAGTAGAGATGAAAAGAAGAAATAGAATGCTGATCAAACCCCTAGTGAGCCAAACTAGTCATCCAAACTGATTTGGTCAGGGAAGTTACCAAGCTCAGTCAAGTACCATGCCGACCAGGAAGGTTGATGTCCAAATTGAATAGAAAAGCTGACTTGATAGTGATGTACTAACCCAAACATATGGGAAAGGATAAGAATCTGGTAAGAGGATAAGTTAAGTCAAGTGCTTCAAGTGCTAAGGTTTTAGACATATGGCTGCTTAGTACCTAAACCAAAGGACTATGGTCATTAAGGGAGATACTTCGAAACTTGAAGTAGACTGTACGGATAAGGAACTCAAGGAAGACACTCTTGCTGAGGACCTGGATCAATTAATCCTAGTTATTCGACATACAATGAGTTTAGAAGCCTCACATAAGGAAGAGTAGAGAGATAATTGTTCCATATCACATATAAAGTGAACAATCAGATTTGTACCATCATTATAGATAGTGGTAGTTGGACCAATGTAGCATCAGCCGATCTAGTTACAAAGTTAAAGTTGCCAACGATCACACATCTAAAGTTGTACAAGTTGCATTGGCTAAATGAGAAAGGAGCACTACATGTCACTTAGTAGGTACTACTATTGATCATGATTGGAAACTATTTCGATGAGATTCCTTTTGTCATACTGCCCATGTGCGCATCATATGTACTGCTAGGTTGACCTTAGCTTTATGATCAACGAGTTATCCATGATGGATATAGGAACACATATGTGCTTGAGAAGGATGGAAGGAAAATTACATTGAACTCATGACTCTAGGTCAAGCTTGCAATGTGCATGCTAAACTTGCTCGTAGATCAAAGAAAACTTTAGTATTAAGTAGAGCCGAACTCCAAGAGGCTATTAGAGCTTATGCACTAACCTTCTTGTTAGTCAAGCAATTATTAGAGTTAAGGGAATGGGATGAACTACCTTAGGAAGTAAAGGAGTTGCTGAAAAAATATACCGACCTATTTCCTAAATAACTGCCCAAAGGATTACCCTGTATCCAAGACATAGAATACTGCATTAACTTGATACCTAGTGTCACCCTGCCAAACAAACCAAGTTATCTGATGAATATCAAGCAAGCTTTTGAGCTTCAACGACAAGTTAATGAACTCTCAGAGAAGGATTATGTAGGGGAGAGTCAGAGTCCCTATACTATGCCAATACTCCCAATGCCGAAAAGGATGATACCTGGCAAATGTGTATTGATAACCAAACCGTAAATAAGATTATGATCAAGTACCGGTACCCAATCCTTAGGTTAGATGACATGCTACTTGAATTGAATGAAGCAAGGGTCTTCAGCAAGATTGATCTGAAGTCTAGCTACCATCAGATTCAAATGAGACTGCGAGATAAGTGGACGACTACTTTTAAAACTTAATGTGGATTCTACCAATGGATGGCAATGCCATTTGGCTTGTTGAATGCCCTAAGCACTTTCATGAGACTAATGAAACACTTATTGAGGGATCTGATTGGGATGTATATCGTGGTGTATTTTGATGACATTCTAGTATAAAATGCTGACATACAAAGTTAAATGTACTCAGAACCAAGAGGTTCTTCGGAAATCTAAAGAGAGTTGCTTTTAATAGGAGGGACTGGTATTTCTAGGTTATGTAATTAGTGGAAGAGGCTTGCGAGTGGATAATGAGAAGATCCAAGCAATTGTCGAGTGGCTAATTCAACCACTTATGTCGAATTAGCCACTCAATAATTGGATGATGAGACGTTTTCATGGACTAGCATACTTTTATAGAAGATTCATAAGGAATTTTAGCACCGTAGCCATACACCTTATTGAGCTAATGAAGAAGAACATCGAATTCAAATAGGGAGAAAGGGAGGAAAGAAGCTTTGCCATGGTGGAGGAAAGCCTTTACTAGCTTTACTAGACTTTGAGAAAACATTTGAGTAGAAATGTGACATGTTTTGCATTAGTATAGGCGCTATCTTAATGTAGGAAAGTCAACTAATTACTTGCTATAATGAAAAGCTCAAAGGACCTCAGCTAAACTACTCCATACACAACAAAGAACTCTTAACCCTCATCTAAGTGCTCTAAGTAAGGCAACATTATCTATTTCCAAGAGAGTTTGTTATTTACACAGATCATGAAGCTTTGAGGTACCTCTAAAGTCAAACCAATCTATTAAAGTGATAAGAAAGGTAGATTGAATTCTTAGAGGGATTCAATTTTGTGATTAAGTATAAACGAAGGAAGAGCAACATAGTTGCAGATACTCATTCAAGAAGACATGTGCTCTTAATCTAATGGCAATATTCTAAGGACCTACACCTTAGACCCATACTTGGGTGTTGTGTTAATGGAAGAACAGTGGATGAATATCATGAAGAGAATGGATTCTTAATCTAGAGTAGAAAATTATACATGCCAACTAGTTCAATAAGAGAGTTACTCATTAGGGAAGCCCATAGTGAAGGACTCTTTGGACCTTTAGGGCAGAGAAGAACACATGAACAATTTTTTGGCTAAAAATGAGACACGGCGTATATTAAATTGTTGAAGGCTATGTCGTATGCAAGAGGGCCAAGTGTCAAGCTAAACAATGGAAAGTAATGTCTTTGCCTATCTCAACCAGACCCTACACTTAGTTGAGTATGGACTTTATTCTTAGATTACCTAGAACTGCCTGAGGTAAGGACTCCATAATGGTTATTATAGATAGATTCAGTAAGATGGCACACTTTATGCTCAGCTCTAAGACTAATGATACTTTGGCTATTACTTCTCTCTTTTTGTAAGGAGTTGTTCAGTTACATAGTATGTCGAGAAGTGTAGTCTCAAATAGAGATCCAAATTTCTTAAGCCATTTCTAGAGAACCATGCGGCGTTGAATGTGGACTAAATTGTTATACAACACTTCCTGTCATCCCTAAATTAATGGCCAAATAGAGGTGGTCAATTGTACTTTAAGACCACTACTCCAAGCTATAGTATGTAAGAATTTGACTAATTGGGACATTTGTTTGCTTGTAGTAGAATTTTTCATGCAACCAAACAGTACATGACACCACTAAACAAATTCCCTTTAAAGTTGTCTATTGTTTCAATCTCAAGCTACCCCTTGATCAGACCCTTATACCCCTACCTGAACAAGAAGACCTTGATGCAAGAACCCGAGCATAGTCCCTGCAATACATCTATGGTAAAGTCACTCAGTAGATAGACCAAGTTACTACTAAAATGTGAGAAATGGCTAATGGATAGACTTCGAAGTAGTTTCAGCTTAAAGATTTAGTATAGTTACACTTAAGTAAGAAAAGATTCTTGAACAAGAGAAAGAATAAGCGATCCGCCTGAGCTAAAAGTCCTTTCAAAGTACTCTAAAAGGTCAATGAAAACTCTTATAGATTGGTACTACTTAAAGATTATAGGGTCTAGACCACTTTCAATATTGCTAACTACAACCCTTATCACCTTGAAGGAGAACTAAATGAAGACCACCAGGATTTGATCCGAAATCTAAATCAACCCGAAGGTAATGATAGGAATCAGGCTACTAGGCCTTTAACCTATAGCTGAGCCAAAGGACTAGAAGGATTGATGCAATGAATCCTCCTACTCCAACTAACCCTTACCGAGGCCAAGTTGCTCCTTACTGCTAACTAACTCTATATGCCAAGCTAAGCGACTGCACACTTCTTAGAAATAATCTACTAACTAGATGAAAGCTTTGCTAATAGCCCAACCATTGCATTCACTCCTAGTCAGCATGTCTAAACCAACCCCCACTTGGTAACATTTGTGTAAAGATAACGAGAGACCTCACACATGTCCATAGCTACCCCTCTTCGACCGAACCTATATGTATCCGGAGCCCCTGCTTAGCAGAAATCAAGTTGATCATACAAAATTGTCTTTTCTACAATCATCCACCTACTGCAAGCAACGTATCTAAGCACCCAGGTGCTATAATCCTCCATATAGAATATTCATTTTAGTTATATTTTCCTATTATACCCTTTATTATTCCTTGTACATTACTTCTTTTAGCTACTACCCTTTTATCTTTTCTATTTTTAGGCAAGTTACCCTAAATTCTCGAGCATAAATATCCACTGTACATGTAGTCACAAAGTGAGATCTTATCATCATTAATATATTGAATATTTCCTTTTTGTGAACATTGCTCTCATTAGCTTGTTTACATACACTTCACTCTTATAAGCTACTTTACCAAATAAGCTTGCCTATAAGCTAAACCCTGAATAGGTTGCTGAGCTGTAGAAGCAGGTAGATGAGTTGATGATGAAAGGGTATATGAGAGAATCCCTTAGCCCTTGTACCTTCCTAGCCTTATTGGTACCTAAGAAGGATGGGTCATGGAGAATATATATAGATAGCCAAGTAATCAATCGCATCGCCATCAAGTATATGTATCCTATACTAAGGCTTGATGATATGCTAAACGAGTTAGATGGAGTAAGAGTATTCTCTAAGATTGATCTCAAATTTAGATACCATCAAAAGATGATACTGCCCAATGTGGATGAACATACGATGCCTAGTATCATATAAACCAAGGGGGATAGGTCTAAACCTCAAGACGGTTTGAAGGGCAAATGAAAGTCGAAGGTTAAGCAAGGATCCTTATACACTAATGATGAATATGACTGACTAACACCTCACATGAGCTCAAGTCGAACTTGATATAATGCACAAGTGTGGCCAAAGGTCACTCAACACTGGTCTATGCTCAATGAGCTAGATAAGAGTAGTCAAAAGTAAGCAAGGAAAACACTTAGCTCATGGAAATATGCTTGAAAAGTCTAGATTGTATTCACTATCATTGATATTATAATATACAAGTATTTATATGACTTGATTGGAGTAAATCCTAGGTTAAAGTAAATTACAAAATAAGATTCCAACTAGTAAAAGAAAAGGGAATAATTTATAGGGGTAACCTTCTAATCAGGCAAAAAGAATACCAGTGGTAGAAAGGACAACATAGATGTCAGAAAAGGTAGTATGTGTATTATTTGCTCATTCTATGGTCCTAATGACACTACTGGCCATGTAAAATAGGTTCAAAATAGGCTAGGTTGGCATTAGTAGTTCGTTAGCTCAGATATTTAGGACTAAGAAAGGGTTAATTTAGGCAGCAACTCATTGCTGAATTAACCTTGGGTGGTTTGCTCTAGATCATTGTCAGTTCAGCCTCTACATGTACCAGGTTGGTAGTATTCTGGTTTGATACTTAAGTAGGTGTGTTATGGAGAGGTCAGATCAATACGTTCGCTAGTCACCTTAGTAACTTCTTAGATGATGTGGAGAGTAACGTAATCCAGCGGGTGGAACTAGGGAATGCACTGCTCCTTAGCATTCAACTCACCTTAGTCAACTTAGTAAACCATCTAAGAAAGTCCTCAAGCCCAGGAGCGCATGATTGGTCCTTAACCCCTATCATCCCCTTCGGGTTGTTTAAGATTTGGGATCAAATCTAGTCAGCTCTATGTTACTCATCTTTGGGAGTATACATATGGAGATCAACCATGTTGAAGGAGTCCAAGACTATACACTCTTTAGGTAGTTCAATCTTGTAGGCATTAGGATTGATCTTTCCATGCACTTTGAAGGGTTCATCAGCCTTGGGAGATAATTTGCTCTTCCTCAAGTTAGGGAATCGTTGCTTGCTAAGGTGGATCCAAACTAGTTCACCTAGTTGAAATTCTCTTTTCTTCCATCCTCGGCCTCATCTTTCGAGCTTGGTAATATCTTGACTTAATTGTTCTATAACCTTATGGATGGCCTCAACTCTTTTCACAACTAGTTGGTCATCATATGGGCTTGGAAGGGGTGTTTGGTCGATTAGGAGCTCAAGGTTGAACCCATAGGCAACCTCAAGTGGAGACATGTTTATTACACTATGGGTGATCCTATTGTAGGCGAACTCTATGATCAGCAAGCATAGATCCCAATAAATTATATTTCAACAAACAGTAAACTATAGTAATGTTCCTACTATTCTATTAACAACCTCAGTTTGTCTATCCGTTTATGGATGACAAAACGTGCTATATAATAGCTTAGTTCTCATGTACCTCCATAATGTCATCCAAAAGTGGCTCATAAACTTTGGGTCCCAATCTGAAACAATGGTTTTAGGTACTCCATAAAGCTTAACTACTTCCTTTAAGAAAAGAAAAGAAATAGTCGAAGCATCATTAGTTTTTGTATAAGGCACTAAGTGTACCATCCTATTGAATTGGTCTACAACCGCCCTGATAGAGTCCTTCCCTTGGGATGTCCTCAACAAACCCAAGGAAGATTACTTCAGGTCAACAAAAGTAACACTTTTTTAGATTGGCGTAGAGCCTTTCAGATTGGAGTTTTGCAAAGGCTACTTAGAGATACTCTTAGTAAGTCTCCAGATTAGGGCTATACACTAAGATGTCAATGAAATAAACCACTACAAATGTCCCTATTAGTTCTCAAAGCACATGATTCATCAGTTACATAAATGTGCTCAATGCATTTCATAGTTCAAGTGGCATCACAAGCTCTTCATACAACCCATGGCGTGTTTTGAACGTAGTCTTCCACTCATCAACTTCGCGCATTTGGATCTTATGGTATCTAGATTTGAGATCAATCTTAGAGAATAATCTTGCTCCATTTAACTCATCCAGCATATCATTAAGCATAGGTATAAGATACCTGTACTTGATGGTGATGCAATTAATTGCTCAACTATCTACACACATTCTCTATGACCGATCCTTGTTAGGTACCAACATGGCTCATATAGTCTATGTCATGAACTGAGGATGGCCTTGTCATGGCAGATGCTGTATACTATATGAAGAACCCCTAATTGGTTACCTTTCCAATCAAGAACTCTTCACACAATATATAAGGCTCTACAACCATTAGTTTCCTAAGAATACATAGATTCATATGATATCATTACACTAACATATTTATATAAAATTTGAACTACAAAGCTTATATTATATAATAATTGAGTACACCTAAGTCTATAATACTAGTAAAACAAAAGTACATAAGTAAGAGTCTACATAAATTGTTCTCTCTCAATACATAGGACAGCTCGCTCTTACCCAAGTCCTTAAGCTAACCTATGGCATCCCTTTGCCAGCCTCTACGAACAGGCTATCCTATAGCAAAAGTCTAAAGGGGTATAAGCCTAAGCTTAGTGAGCAAAACCCTCAACCACACCACAAGCAAGTTATAAGTACATTATATTCACGTATATAAATGAATGATCAAACAGAATGCCAAACAATATGTATAATTAACCAGTTCATATATATAACTCAGATTTAATGTCCTTCGAAGTCAGGGTTGGAGTATACACGGCACCAATCAGATCCAAGTATTATACTAGAACTCACTTTACTACGGAACTCCATGCTCCATACTCAAATGAAATAATTCTTTTATTTTCATAAAAACCAAGTTCTAGTACAATCGTGAGTGGGACCCCGTAGTCTACACTCACCCCTAAATAGAGGCCTCTAGACTCGACCCTTAGCCAGGCGGTTAGCACCTCCAACGCCTAGTATTCCCGCGAGCCAAGGTAAGGTCATTTTGTATGAGTGCACCATACAGAACCAGTAAATGAATAATAACAAACCCTGAATGGCCTCTCTTTACCTCCGTATGATGTGACACCTAGAATTGTGTCTATGCGATGCAGGTTATAAGCTAAGTATAATTAAGCTCAAATTAAGCTATGACCATCCAATAGTATACACAATTATTTTCTATACTACCATGCAACAAACAAAGAATTATCTGTACTTAAGGTAAATTCACAACTCAATACATAATATCATACACAAGCATTTCCTAAACCCCACACAATAGTCAATTAATAATAATATTTAAGTCTACTATCTACAATCACAAACAAGCATGAAATCATAGGATAAATACTTACTTGGCCATGGTGACTCGCCTTAATCGTAATAATCTATTGGGAGATCCTCGCTCGCCTCAGAATCACCTGATCATTACGATATGATAACGCTAGTAAGTAATTAAATTAACTAATAATTCTAAATATCTAGTTACCTAATTCTACTTAAATTACTATCAATTTTTATTCAATTAGACCTTATTATTAATCGTATGTAACCTTTTTATTTTATTTCTGATATTTATGAATTTATAGTCATTTTTCATCGTTTTCATACGTACATTCACACGGTAATGTCCGTTTTGGACGTTATGACCCGTGTTTTATGATATGAACTAAAGTTGTAGAAATTTTAACTATGGAAACTTAATTACTCTTATTACTTATATTTGTATCTTTTGTTTATACTTAATGATTTAGTTAACCCATAAATTCTTATACTTAAAGAATTTTACTTTGCTATCACTAATTCATATACTTAATTAAGTATAATCCAATTTAGAAAATGTATTAAGGTTTACTAATTTAGGTACTTAATTATTATACACTCTTCTTATTTTCTTCTTTTATAAACCTATGCTCATATCATCGCTTACATAATCATTCGCTTATGTCATTACTTATGTCATGGCTTATTTCATCATGTGATTACATCATTACTTGCATCATCCTTTGCTTACCTAAGCCTTGTCTCATGATTATGTGTTTTATGTACACTTATACATAATGTACATATACTTATACTTTTCCTCTACTTATATGTATATCAGCATACTTATACATATACTTATACTTATATCGTATTTGTACTTACACATATACTCATATACCTATACAGTCATATACGTATTTTTGTACAAATTTCGTATGCCTAATTTTTCTCTTAAGAAAATCTTCCTAATTTCATTCTTTTGTGTTTTTAAGTATATATTTAGTATAGTATAGGTATATATAGTTAAGATTTGTCTTAATTTAGGTTATGTACATGGTAAATACCCATGTACCAAGATCCCCATGCTTGTATTCTTTTAGTATTCTTTTAATATATTCTCATGTACACATACTTAAGAGCATATACACATGTATTTCTTTCCTCTTCTTCATAATTCCTAACTTCCTACACTTAAAGATAGGAACTTTATGTCCTATTCTTCAAGATCACACATAATACATGTCTACTTATCTAATTCACCTAATTACCTAACTAATGAATAATATAAAGTAACTTAATTACATACGTTAGTTTGTGTTGGAATTATGAAGACAAAGAGGAAAGTATTGAAAATGAAAGGGAAGAAGAAGGGTCATGGCATGGAGAGGGCTTTTGCTTTGTTCCTTTTTTGTTTTGTTTTGATTATAGAAGAAAGGAAATGGTAGGGTCTAGAAGGGGAAATGAATGGACGGCAATAAAAGAGAAGGGAAGAAAGAAAAACCAAAAGAAAAGAAATCATTAGATGCTAAGATATTTTTCCTTATGCATTAGTATCTTTTGTTGACTTTTCCAATTGTTGATTTTAGTTAACATGTGTTGATTTAGTCAACCCTTTGACCTTGGTCAACTTTCCTTAAGCATATGCCATTTAGTATACATAATATAGTAATCAAGGAAAATTAAGGAAATGAGGTATTTGGTAATTGATTAGTAAAAATAGGTTATGAGGTCTTACTTTAGGTATTTATAGCCTATATACATCATTTGGTAAACTACTTAGTGTAACTAGTATGAAGAGTATTAATTAGGGTATTAAGGTTTACTACGTTTAACCTAATCTTTAGCTATACCCCTAACTCTATGTAATACTATTTTAATCATATACTTAAGAGATAAATGTAATCTATGATTTATTATCTTAGTTTTTAAAAGACTACTTGAGGATTCAAAACATATATGCATGATTGAAAGTCATCTCTAACCTTTTACTAATGATTTGGCAAAATATGAGGTTTATATTATCAATTAGGGTTTTAGGGTATATTATGATTAATTAGTGCACATATGTCTTTAAGGTGATCATTTTAGGGTTTCTATCACTTTTGAATGAAATCTTTAGCATTTAGATACATTTAGGGTAAAAAAGTTTCTTACGCGAATGAATTAGTACACATATGTCTTTTAAGGTTTTCACTTTCGTTAGCCTTGTCAACTCCTAAATTGTCTAACATAGTTGAGTCAATTTCAAAAGCTAAATTGAAAATTTTAGAGGTTTACAGCACAAGGGCTAAGGGATTCTCTTACATACCCTTTTATCATTAGCTCATCTACCTACTTCTATAGTTCTATAGCTTATTCATGGTTCAACCTATAGGCAGGCTCGTTTGGTAGTGTGGCTCCTAACTGCAAGTCAATTACATGTTCAACGCCTTGGATGGGAGGTAATCCTTTTGATAACTCACTTGGGAACATATTAGCAAACTCCTCTAGTAAAATTTTCACCTATCAAGCACCATTCCCTCCTCTAATCTCACCTCCAACAAGCTTCTAACCACTAGATAGGTAAGCTCTTCAAGTTCCATCTCTCTTTTCAGCTTAGCTCGAGTCATCACCAAAGCCTCTTTCCTCAAGACTCTGCTCAATTGGGTTTGTAGGATTTTTACTTATTCGGCAGTCTCAAGGCTCAACTTTACCCTCCTGCTCTAAGGAACATATATTCCTCCTTCCATCATATATGATGGTTTGATCAAACATCCATGATTGTCTAAGTAGAATTTAGGACTCACTCATGAGTAACACTTCATAGATCACTTCATCTTGATAGTTTCCAATACAAATCGGTGTAGACACTTGTTTGTTCACTTATAAGGCTTTCTTATCATTGAGTCAATGTAGCTTATAACATTTTGGGTAGGGTTAAGTTGGCAACTTCAATTGTTAGACCATGAAAGTAGAGGCTGCATTGATGTAGCTCCCACTATCAACAATTAGGGCACACAACAACCTATTCACCTTGCATCTAATGTGGAAAATATTCTCTTTCTATTCATCCTTAAGCACAGGACTCACATTCATTATCCTCCTCAATACTACGGTGGCTAGCATAAAATTACCTTCCTCATCAGTACTATTTACCTCAATAGTCAACGCTTCACCTCGTATCACCATGGTTCTTCTATTCAAACACTAAGTAACCATGTGTCCAAATTCTTGACATTCGAAACACTTGATAATAATCGTCTTTTGTCTTAAGCTCTAACCATTCTCAAACTTCCTTGGGATCTCCTTCTCCTATACTCTGGCATTTTGAGCAGGTCAGGTCCTAGTAACTTTACTTAATTCTATACGTATAAGTCTACTAGGAATAGATCAATTACTGTTGGGTTAACTGATAGGGGGTCGAAACCTTCCTATTCAGCACCTTTTGATTTTCTAGGCAGCTTTTATAACGTCATCAAGTGATCCAATATCCATGGTTTCTAAAACATCCCTAATTGCGTATTTCAATCCACTAATGAATTGAGATCCAGTTCAATGTTCGAGCTCAACGACTTCGCACAAAATCATTAACATTTGAAATTCCTTTACATATGCATCAATAGTCAATCTTGGTTACCTTAGGTCTTGTAATCTTTTGAAGGCAACATGCAAATAATAGCTCAACACAAATTTCCTCCTCATAGCCCTCTTCGTTTCATCCCAACTCTTAACTTCACATTCTCCCTCTCTTCTTCGAGTGGCTTGCATGTTCTTCCATCATAAGATGGCATAACTAGTGAACTCTAGCATAACTAGTGAACTCTAGCATAGCAAGTCTAACCTTTGCATTACCTAATACATCGTAGCATTCGAATTGCTTCTCAATCTTATATATCCAATCCAAGTAGTCCTTGGCATCTCCATGATAAGTGTAAATTCTTAGTACTTTCAAGACATGTTTAGGCATAGAATTAATCATAATTGTGATTTAATTCTTAAGTTTTGGTACTTAATTTTATAATGTATTGATTTTAGGTAAATCATGAGCAATATGATGAAATTTATACAAGAACAATAACTTTTTAGGCAATCATGGCTGTGAGGCAAAGAAAACATGAAGTAGTAACAGGATTCACTCAATCACAAGTGTGATAATGAAGGAATAAAAAAGCCTACCCTAATCATGGCCTTCACATGGGTGTGATTAAAGATGTATTGATGATCCCCCAATCAATCACTACCGTGATTGCATAGTAGGAGGGTGATCATGCCCTTAATTACAAGCGTAATTAGATGTAATAAAGTGATAAGGAGTTCATGGCATTCATCACTACCATGATTGGTATAGAATTTTGTTTTTTGAGACTATCATTCCCCAAGTCACAGGCATGATGGAAGGGGTACAACTATTCTTTTTCATCCTTTTCACATGAACCAGTATGTAGGAAAAATTAGGTGCTGCCTTAAAGAGGTAAATTCAAGTCCTTTAACGAAAAGAGTATAAATATATTGCAACTTTTGGAGAGAAGATATTATTAAGAACATCAATTCAAATAAGAACACCTAATCATTTGTATTTGTAGCATTGTGTTCCCATTTACAGTAGAGTTTTCTATGTATTTTATCATACATTTCCTAAAACTATTCGAGAGAGAGTTAATGAGATTCATTGATCATGCGTTATAAAAATTTCCATAGTGAAATTCAAATGGGGTTGTATTTCTTACTTATCTTTTGTTAATTTTCTTGTTATTTCTACATTGCATTAATACACTTTTTATTTCATCATGTATAAGTAGTAATTAGGACTTCCAACATCAACTAAGTATGAATAAGTACGAGAATTATTGACTTCCTAATAATTGTTAGTTTGGTGAATTGAACTTAATCAATCTAGGAATAGTATAGTGCACTACATTATCTTAGGCCGGATTTCAATAGAATATATCGAAAGACAATTCTATTGAGTAGATTTGATTCATTAGAACAATTTACTTTAGATAATAGAGATATTATTAGGAAAGTTGCCACATTGTTAAGGAAATGGATAAATTAACATGACATTAATGTGATCCGAGTTGGCTGTTAATTCAAAAGAGATTCTAATAAATGTAATTAGGATCAAATGTAAGTAATTCTGAGAATGATGCTTACATACCTATAATTTCTTACAGATAACAATTATTAAGATAAAAAGTGTATTGGTAATATTATATCAAGTGGGTGAGCAAGTCCGTATGTTAATCATTGTAGTATTAATAGTGTCTATAGCAGTTATAGTGCATTAGTATAGTTTAACTAGTAAATTAGATATTTTAATCTTTTCATCACTTGATAAAATTGGTTGCTAATTAATAGGCAGAATAATAAGTAATAGTGTTTGAATCCTTTTCCCAATGGAGGAGACCCTATACTTATCCATATTAGCAAACAATAGGTACACTTGCCTAATTAATTAGGTAAAGGATAAAATATTGCAATTTAATTTGTAAAACTCGAGGGCTTTACATAATGGCAATCAGGTTTTTGGTGTATAGCTATGAAAACGGCATCATCATTAGGAAAATTAGGATTCTTTTTCTTCTAGCATTTTTTTTTCTTTTATATTTATTATTAGTTTAGTTGAAATATTTGTGCTCATATTGGTTTATTTTGCTGATTTGTAGTTTATGACCAAAAACAACATAATTGATCTAGCTGACTTCGATCCTAAACCTGAGAGAACACTCAGAAGTAACTTGAAGAAAGTCTGAGAATATTTTGAGAAGCAAGCATCTATTAGTAAGGAAGTAAGAACAAAAAAACCATTGAGAATCAGAAAAGAGTCATCTAAAATGAATAATCAAGCCAATATGTTTGAAATCAAGTTGAGTATCATTCAAATGATCAAGCAATGTGTTTAGTTTGATGAGTTCAGTGATGAAGACCCCAATAACCATTTACAACAATTCTTGGAATTTTGTTTTAAGATAGGTAGAGTTTTAGAGAATGTTATCCAACTTAGGCTATTCCCATTTTCACTAAGATCTATTGCAAAATAGTGGCTCAACTCTATGCCGAGGAATTCCATTAATACTTGGCAAGAGATGGTTGAGCTATTTATCAGAAAATACTTCCCCCCTTCAAAGGCAACTAAGCTAAGGGAAAATATCTCTTCTTTTAGTTAAATAGATTCAGAAACTCTGTATGAGACGTGGGAGAGGTGGAAGGAATTGCTAAGGAAGTGCCCCCATTATGGTCTTTCGAATTGGCACCAAGTTCAAACATTCTACAATAGATTGAACTATACCACCAAGTAGCACATTAATGCAACTGCTAAAGGAAGCCTAAACCATAAGTTATCAAGTAGCACATTAATGTAACTGCTAAAGGAAGCCTAAACCATAAGTTATCAAAGCAATGTATTCAATTATTTGAAGATATGGCCAATAATCATTATCGATGGTCACCTGTAAGAGGAAGAGAAGGAAGGCTAGCTGGAAAACATGAGTTGGATGCTACTTTAACTCCAGTACATAAGATGGAGGTATTGATAAGGAAGCTTAATAGTCTCACAATGGGTCAAAACAAGGCTTTAGCACTTTTAGATTCAGAGTTGACAAGCCCTTTAGAGATGGATCTAGTAGAAAAGGTTGACTACATGGGGAAATTGATCAAACCAAGGAATGATCCTTTCAGTAACTCCTACAATCTAGGTTTCAGATGGGGCAACAACACTAGTCAAAGTTCTAATATACAACCTCTAGGATTTCAGAGATAAGTGCCACCTCCTTAAAGTAAACTAATGTCCATTGAGGAGATTTTGGCTCAATACATCAAGACCTTTGAGAACCACCACCAAGCAATAGAAGCAGCCTTAAGAAATCAAACAGCATTAATACATAACTTAGAGAATCAACTTGGGCAAATTTCTAAGATGTTATCTAAAAGAGCTCTTAGATCGCTACTGAGTAACATAGAGACAATTCCTAAGGAGCATGTTAAGGCTATGACTCTTAAAAGTGGTATGGAGTTACAAACCTCAAAAAGGATCCAAGACAATAGGATAGAAGTTAAGGCTATGGTTGAGGATATGCCAGTGAATAATAGACTACCGAAAGAGGAAGTCTTACTAGTAGCACCAAAGGAGTATAAGCCACCTTTGTCATGCCCCTTTAGATTAAGGAAGGATAAGGATGATGACCATTATAAAAAGTTTTTGGAGCTCTTTAAACATTTTCACATCAACCTTCCTTTGGTGGAAGCTCTAGGCCTGATTCCTACATATGCAAAATTCCTAAAGGAGCTTCTTTCCAAGAAGAGGAAATTAGAGGAACTTTCTACTATTATCCTGGGTGGAGAGTACTCTACAATTCTTTTGAACAAGTTGCCTAGGAAACTCAAAGATTCTGGTAGCTTCATCATCCCATGTTTGATAGGAAACCTTCTAGTAGAGAGGGCATTGGCAAATCTTTGATCCAACATCAATCTGATGCCCAATAGTTTATTTAAGAGATTGAATTTGGGAGAGTCTGAAAGTACGCAAATGAGCATCTAATTGGTAGACAGATCCATGCGATTTACAAGAGGAGTTGTAGAAGATGTTTTAGTAAAGGTACATGGCCTTATTTTTCTTGCAAATTTTGTAGTGTTGGACATAGACGAGGATATCTAGGTTCTACTCATTTTAGGAAGACCATTCTTAGCAATTGTGGGTACTATGATTGATGTTAAGGATAGGAAGTTGGTCCTTCAGGTCGAAAGGGAAGAAATGGTGATTAGAATGTTTGCTGTCTTCAAGAATTCAATGAGCAGTAATGATGAATGCTTTGCTATTGATTCCTTTGATTTCACTATTTTTTAGTTTTTGCAAGATGTTTTGAGTAAGGATCCTTTAGAGTCATGTTTGACAAGAGGAAATGAGGTAAATGAAGTCGAAGAGATGAAAGAGGTGATCACTTAGTTGGAGGTATGTAGTATACAAGTGAAGGATTTTGGGGTTGATGAGAGTAACCGAAGTTATATTACTCGTTTAAAGCTATTGATTGAGAAACCCCCTAACTTAGAAATGAAATAATTTCCTACTTACTTAGATTATGCCTTTTTGTCTGAAGATTCTAAGCTATTGGTGATCATATCATTTGCTAGATTCTTGCCAAAAAGAGAAACTTTTATCATTCCTAAAAGAACATAAGAGGGAAATTGCATAAAAGATATCGGACATCAAAGGAATTAATCTCTCCTTTTATACCCATAAAATTTTGATGGAGGATGGATTTAAATTGGTAATGCAACCTCAAAGGAGGCTGAATCCCAACATGAAGGAATTAGTTGAGAAAGAGGTAGTAAAGTTGAAGAATGCAAGACTCATCTAGTCAATTTCAAATAGTTTGTAGGTGAGTTTGGTTCAAGTAGTTCCAAAGAAGGGCAGCTTAACAGTAGTCCCAAATGAGAGGAATGAACTGATACTAATGCATACTGTAACTGGTTGAAGAGTATGCATTGATTACATGAAACTCAATGATGCCATAAGGAAAAACCACTTTCCGCTACCTTTTATTAACCAATTGCTAGAAAGATTAATGAGTCATGAATACTACTATTTCCTAAATGGGATGTTTAGTTATTTTCAGATTCTGATAGCTCTAGAAGACTAAGAGAAGATGATCTTTACTTGCTCCTATTATAATTTTGCACATCATAAAATGTCATTTGGACTTTGTAACACACCAGCCACATTCCAGCATTGCATGATGGCTATTTTTAGGGATTTAGTAGAGGATGTGATGGAAATCTTTATAAATGATTTTTCCATGTTTGGTGATATGTTTGATCGATGCCTTGCAAATTTAAAAAGGATACTGTAGAAGTATGAAGAGACGAATTTAGTGCTCAACTAGGAGAAGTACCATTTTATGGTATAGCAAGACATTGTGTCAAGACACAATATATCAAACAAGGGCATTGAGGTAGATAAGGCTAAGGCAGAAGCGATATCAAAGTTACCACCACCATCATTTGTGAAGGCTGTAAGAAGCTTCTTGGTACATACTAGATTCTATTGGTGATTCATTAAGGACTTCTCTAAGATAGCTAGGACATTGACAAAGCTCCTTAAGAAGGGTGTACCATTTGATTTTAATGTTAGTTGTTTAGAAGCTTTCAATGTTTTAAAGGAAAAATTGACCAATACTCCAATCATGGTAGTACTAGATTGGACCATGCCACTTAAATTAATGTGTAATGCAAGTGACTCAATAGTAGGAACTGTATTGAGGCAAAGCAAGGACCAAAACTTTCAACTGATATATTATGCTAGCAAGACACTCACTCCAACTTAAGCGAACTACACCGCAACTGAAAATGCATTGTTAGCGATTGTCTTTGGTTTTGATAAGTTTCAACCCTACTTAATTCTTTTGAAAGTGATTGTTTACCCTAATCACTAAACTTTAAGATACATTTTATCTAAATCCGATGCAAAACCTTAGTTAATCCATTAGGTAATGTTGCTTCAAAAGTTTGATTTAGAAATAAGGGACCAAAAGGGGGCAAAAAATTTGGATGCAGACCATTTGTCTAGGTTAGATAATCCACATTTGGAAGAATTGGATAAGGGTGACATTAATGATAAATTTCTAAAAGAAAGCTTGTTTGCTCTTTGCATTGTAGCAACCCATAACATTCCATGGTTTGCTGATATAGGAAATTATTTGGTAGGGAAGGTTCTACCTCATGACTTGGATCACCACAAGAAAAAGAAGTTTTTCTCCAAGTTAAGGCATTACTTTTAGGAGGATCCTTTTCTTCTTAGAGTATGTACCGATCAGATTATTCGATGCTATGTATCATATGAAGAAGGACAAAAGATTTTGTTTCATTGCCATAGTAGACCAACGGGTAGTCACTATAGCATTAACAAAACAACTTAGAAGGTTTTAGAGGCTGGTTTTTATTGGCCAAGTATATTTTAGGATGCTTATGATTATGTTGTAGCTTGTGATAGGTGTAAAAGAATCGGGAATGTTTCCAAAAGGGATGAAATGCCAAAGAAATATATATTAGAATGTGAAGTCTTTGACATTTAGGGAATAAACTTCATGGGACAATCCCAAATTTTTATGGCAATAAGTACATTTTAGTTGTGTCAAAGTGGGTTGAAGCTCAAGCTTTACCAACAAATGATGCTAAGGTGGTAGCAAAATTTTTAAGAAAGTTATTTTCTAGATTTGGAGCACCTCAAACATTGATTAGTGATAAGGGAACCCACTTTTGCAACAACCAGATTGAATAAAACCGTAATAGATATGGGGTACACCATAAGATGGCCACCCCTTACGATTCAAAAATAAGTGGCTAAGTAGAAGTATCTAATAGGGACCTAAAAAGGGTTTTGGAGAAGATTATAGCACATAATAAAAAAGATTATGCTGATAAGCTAGATGATGCTTTATGGGCATACCAGACTAGTTACAAAACTCCATTAGGTACTACACCTTATCGATTGGTGTATGATAAGGCTTGCCATTTATCAGTGGAGATTGAGCATAAGGCTTATTAGGCTTTGAAGACAGCAAATTTAGACTATGAACAACTAGTAAACTTAAGTGTTTCCAACTCAATGAATTGGATGAGTGGCGTTGGATAGCCTATGAGAACAATTAAATGTATAAGAGGCATAGTAAACATCTTCATGATTCCAGGATTAAGTACCCTAAGCAATTCAAAGAGGGTAATCCAGTACTTTTGTACAATATTAGACTTAAGTTGTTTCTTGGAAAACTTAAGTCTAGATGGTTAGGTCCATGTTTAGTGAAGAACGGTATTTCCATTTGCAGTAGTGGAAGTTGAGCATATAGAAAAAGAGACATTTAAGGTTAACGGGCAATGGTTGAAGATATACCATGGAGAAGTGGAATGGAAAGAAGGTAAGGAGGAGTTAAGACTTTTCCAATTCAAGGAATTAAGCTAAATTCTCTAAGAACATTAAGCTTAAGACGTTAAACAAGCATATATCCTTTTAAGTATATTTACTTTCTTGTGTTCGTTTACTACTTTGAAGTTGTTAGGTTTAAATTATTTGTTGTCATTCTTGTTATTTATTTGTTTTTTTTTTTAAGTGTATTTGTTATACTGTAATGCAAAAAATGAGGAAACATCAAGTAGAAATCATGGAAATTCGGAGGGAAGAGAAGAATTTCACTAAGTATAGGGATGTAGATGGAGATTAGAAGGCTAACATGCATCACGACCATGATAAAAAGGTAAGTACTTAATTTTTCAAGCACAGCATCACTCATGATATCAATCATGGCCATGACAAATTGACAAGGTTAATCCACCTATCCATTATGGTTGGGATCACTTCCCTATAAGATTTCACACTTCAATCATCATCGTAATCACTACCTTAGGAGTTTTTCAATTCAATCACAGTCATGATAAAATGAGTTACGTGTGAAATTTTATACTATAGTACTAGTCATAGGTTTATTCATGCCCATGACCATCAAAGGGTGAAGGCCGTAATGGTTCAAAAACTTTAGGCATAGAGCTAATTACTGGGCTCATCATGCCCATGACTAAGCTTAAAAAAGGCATCATGGCCTGAGTCACGGTCGTGATCATGTTCTTGCCACTCCACTATATAAGCACTTTCAATAAATGAGTTTTGGAGAGAAATCTCCAATAAGAGCACTTTCAAGACAAGCAAATCTAAGGCTTCCACTTTAAAGAAGACTAGTGCTCAAGTCTTTCATTACATTCTAATGAGGACGATTTATGGGAAGCATGAGAGCCCTAGGGCAATAGCGAAGTATGGTCTATTTCCCTTATACAGTGTATTAAAGTGGTTTCCAGTAAATGTGGGCATCGTAACTGCATTTGGACTTCACTAGCGAACGTTCAATAAAAGTTAGGGTATTTTCGTTAGAGCGATGATTACAAGGATCCTTAGAAATTTGAGGTTGTGGCTTACAAATAATAGGACAAGTGGTTGTCATGCTGATCTAGAATCACTTTCGAGAACCTCTTTTAATCAATGGGGTATTGTAAGAGTCTTAGATCCTGATTTAGACATTAAGGACCTTAGTGCTCCTGATTTTGCACAATAAAAATCTAGCTTCTTAGTCAAGAATATAAAAAGATTGGAAACCAAAATGGCTAAGATTAAGGAGACTCAGAAGGGGGCTGTTGAGCTTTTGAAGAATATAGTGACAAAAGTGGGAGCAACTATTCCCTCTTGTTTCTCTCGTCCTCAAACCCAGGAGGACACAGGTCCCAGTCAACCTCCAATTCCCTTACCAATAAGTACTCCCCTAAAAGAAGAAGGAGGAGATGAAAAGTCAAAATAGGAAGGCTCTAGTGATGAAGAGGAAAGGTCAAAAGAGGATGACAATGATGATGAAGAAGGAACATAGCAAGCACTAGTCGAACAAGGTGCTAAGGATGAAAGTGAAGAATAGTCATCCAAGGAAGATGAAGACAGTTCAGATGAAGAAACAGGTGATGAAGCTAAGTAACTTGTTTTCTTTCTTTTGTTATATTTTGCTAGTTTTAAAATCATTGTCTAGTTGAGAGTTTAACCTTACTGATGTACTATTAATAGAGACTCTCTTATCATGAGTTTATCGTATTTTCTTTTCGTTTTATCTCAATGGCAAGGTATCTTTTGTTGTTTGAGTTATCCTGGTGTTGGAAGTCGTACTCACTAATGATGTAAGAATCAATGAAATAGTCAAACTACATATTTTAGGGAAGCCTAGTTGTTGTGTTTATTAATTTTCATCTTTCTAGTTATTCTATTTCTATTCCTATTCTATGTTTACTTTCATCAAACATTAAGGACAATGTCTCTCGTTATGTGAGGGGAAGGGTAAACTCTTTTTATCAAAAGTTTTCCAGTTAAGCTATTTATTCTCAAGTTATGAGTTTACTAAGTAGATTGTAAATTTAGCATAATAGTACTTCATTTTTTACATAACTACTTCTTGTAGACTTGAACACATGACCAATATTATAGGAAAAAAATCTAAGTGAAGCAAACATACTTACTATTTAATAAATGTATTTAGAGGTTAGAAGTGAATTGGAGTCTTTAATTCAAGGTTAATTAATTGTGCTTCTAACTTTTCTAAGTAGTATATCTACTTTTTAATTATTTTTGGGAGTTCATTTAATCTTGCGTGAAAAGGGTAAATGAAGTAATTCACTTATTACTACTTCTTAAGAATCTCTTCAAATTATAGTAAATTAAAATGCTTAAGGACTAGATTAGTAAGGGTAGGCTTTGCTCCCTTAGAAGAGCAAAGTTTGACCCCACTACTAATGAAGTCTTTATACCATTGCAATAAGAATCTATAATGATCAAGTTAGTAAAGGCAGGCTTTGGAAAGAAAAGAGAAAAGAAAGAAAAATGTAAATGTAATGTGTTAGTTGTTCTTAGAGAGATTCAATAAAAGAAGTAAAAATACAGGAAAAAGATGGATGCAGTATACTTTTCTTCTAGATTAGTGTTCTTAAGAAGTAATTGAAGGGTTTTTATATACTTAAGGAAGTGGATGAAGTATAACCAATTTTCGTTTAATCCATTTGGCATTGTGTTAACTTTGGGCCTTTTAAAGCTACTATTAAATAGTAAGGGTAAAGTGTGTTTTACTTTGATTAGTCTTAAAATATTACTTTTTGTGTTCTAAGAAAACAATGGGGTATGCACAAAGTTAAGCCACTAGGTATGCTTTGTCAAAAATGCAATTGATTGTTTTGAGTGTTTGCTTAAGGACAAACAATGCTTAAGTGTAGAGAAGTTTAGTAAGTGTAAATTACTCTACACTTTCAAGACATGTTTAGGCATAGAATTGATCATAATTGTGATTTAATTCTTAAGTTTTGGTACTAATTTTTATAATGTATTAATTTTAGGTAAATCACAAGGAAGAGGATAAAATTTACACAAGAATAATAACTTTTAGGGCAACCACAACCATGAGGAGAAAAAAATATTAATGTAGCACCAGGATTCACTCAATCATAAGCGTAATAATAAAGGAATGAAAAGGACAACCCTGATCATGCCCTTCATCACAGGTGTGATTGGGGAAGTATTGATTATCTCCCTATCAATCACAGCCATGATTATAAAGCAGGAGGGTGATTACGCCCACAATCACAAGTGTAATTAGATGTAATAAAGTAATGAGAAGTTCATAGCATTCATCATAGCTATGATTGGTATAGAATTTTATTTTTCGGGACTATCATTCCTCGAGTCACAAGCATGATGGAAGGGGCACAACTATTCTTTTTTAACCTTTTCACATGAACCAATTTATGGGAAACATCAGGTAGTGCTTTGAAGAGGTAGATTCAAGTCCTTTGAAAAAAAAAAACTATAAATATACCACAACTTTTAGAGAGAAGATATCATTCAAAACATCAATTCAAAGAGGAATACCTAATCATCCGTATTTGTATCGCTATGTTCCCATTTATAGTAGAGTTTTCTAAATGTTGTATCATACATTTCTTGAAACTACTTATCGAGCCTAGTTTTTCACCCTCTTAGCTTTTTCTATAAAATTAGGTCTTCTCTAAGCGGACCAATATTAAACCTTTACCTGTTTAATACTAGCCCTTAATTAGAGTTTAAAGAAAACCATTTTTTCAATTTAAAAAGGGACTGGAATCACCCAATCGGAGTTAAGAAAAAGGGTTAAGTTATAACCAATTGGGTAGATTAGCTATGACTTAGCTATCGGTCTATCAATTAAAACAAGAAAAAAAAAATTGTAAAACGGCTTTTTCGAAAACCAAAGATTTAAGTCCAAGGGTTAGTTTATTAAACCCTAAACGGGTAACACTTTTTAACTTTCTGAAGTTAATTTTACTTTTCAAATATACCCTTAAATTTCTAAAAATATCTAATTATGATATGAGTAACTAAATTGATTAATTTACATAAATATCTAAAAATGGGAAAAATAAAACTTTTTATATTTTAAGTTGCCCCATACTTACGTACAGGTGCTTACGTACCCGCTATTCGAGATCAGACACATGTAGTTCTTTTATAAAAAACTTTAGTGGGTGGTTTGATTTTAATTTTTGAAAAAGGGTCGCATTCACGTTTTTGCCCAATTCAATTTATCTAAGGAAATTCTTTTAAAGGGTCCTAATTGGTATTTTATTTTTGGAAACTCTAAAATAGTCTTAATTTGGGAAAAGGTCAATTTATTTTCATTTATTTTTAGAAAACTTAATTTTTCTAAGTGTGAAAATTTTGTTTACTGACCTATTTATTTATTTTTATTTTTATTATATTATCTTATGTATTTTATACTTAATTTATCTATTTCTACTAAAATAAATAAATAGACTACTTCCTTTCTTTTTTTTTTCTCTTTTTGTTTTTCTTCTCTTTCTTTTTTCTTTTTTCTCATTTATAACATTTACAAATAAACAAATGAATAAAAAAAAATTGGGTCAACTCGGATTGGCTACGGATCGGCTCGAACGGCTTAAAGGAGGCTTGAATCGGCTCACTTGGCTCAAATCGACTTAGTCAAGTCACTTCAAATCGGATCGGCTCAGTTGACTCAATTAGCTCAATTCAGCTTGGATCGGCTTAGAGTCGGCTCGGTCGGCTCGTGTTGGCTTGAGAAATCCGATGGTAGTGGTTTTCATAAAAAAAAAAAAAAAAAAACACCATAGAGAATGCTATCCTAGACAGAGAGGAACCATACTAAAGAGAGGCAACTTCGTTTGTTGTTTTTTGTAAAGTGTTTTGAATTTTTCTTTGTCTTTTGAAAATGAAGAGTAGACCCCTATTTGTAAGTGTCACGGTCTTGTTAAGGATGGAAAAAATTAAATGCAATATGATTTTCTTCCAATTTTGGATTGGATGAACCAGGATAATAAATGGTGCTAAATACATAGATGCACGTACATGAATGTACCCGAGTGTATTGAAGTGTGTCTACCAAACTTAGAAGTAAGTTAAGAAATGACGTGGCGATAACATAGCGATAAAGTGAGAAAAGAAAATAAAAGATACATTTTGCACCCTCCATGGAATGAACCCAGAATCTCCAAATCATATACAATATCAAGTCTAGATGCTTATCTAATTGAGCTATTACTTTTTCCTTATTCATATGTGTAATTAATTGCACATATGGACTAAGTCAGCCTAAGCTAAATTCAAATCTAAGCTTAGACCCAACAACCTTTTATTCAAAACTGTTGAAATTAAATTATATTCTATTTCAACAACCTAAAAATTCATTATTTTCTAAATACCCTATTTTATTTTGTGACTTTTCAAATTTCTTATTTTTTGTATTTTTTTTAAATTTCTTCATTTTCTAGGGCTTTCTTTAATTTTCCATTTTTTTGAACTTTTCTAATTTAAGACCCTCTAACCTAATTTGAAAAATAAATGGGGGCCAAAAATTAGGTGTCTACACTACTCAAGAGAGAGATAACAGGATTCATTGTTCATGCATTGTAAAGATTTCCACAGTGAAATTCAAACGAGGTTATATTTCTTACTTGTCTTATGTTAATTTCTTTGTTATTTCTACATTGCATTAATACACTTTTTTATTTCATTTAAGAAATACAACTAAGTATGAATAAGTGCAAGAATTATTGAATTCATAATAATTGTTAGTTTTAGTGAATTGAACTTAATCAATCTAAGAACAGTGTAGTATACAACATTGTCTTAGGCTAGATTTCAATAGAACATGTTGAGAAACAATTCCATTGAATAGATCTAATTCATCAAAATAATTTACTCCGAATAATAGAGATATTATTAGGAAAGTTGCTGCATTCTTAGGAAAATGGATAAATTAACATGACATTAATGCGATCTAAGTTGGATGTTAATTTCGAAGAGATTATAATAGACACAATTAATATTAGACGTAAGTAATTCTAAAAAAGATGCTTACAAAGCTGTAATTATAAACACTAAATATTTCATCTAAAAGTGATAAAAACCTTAAAACTATAACTTTAAGGGTATAAAAGCACCAATTCACCATAATTTACCCTCAGACCCTAATTGATAGTATAACCTTAGTATTATACCAAATCATTGGTAAAAGATTAAAGATAGCTTTCAATCATTTATAAATACATATAATACTAAAGTAATCCTATAGAAACTAAGATATTGTATCATAGATCACATTCATCTTCTAATTATATAACTAGGTTAGTATTACATAAAGTTAAGAGTTTAGTTGATGCTTATGTCACTTGTAGTAAGTATTAATACTCTAAATGAAACTTTTCATGATGATTATATTAAGTAGCCTACCAAATGATGTATATAGGATATAAATACCTAAACGAAGATCTCATTATCTATATTTACTAATCAATTCACTAAACTTCTTATTTCCTTTCATTTCCTTAATTTTCTTCCTAATTTTTCTTAATCACTTCATTATGTACACTTAGATTATATGTAATTGTAAAATGTTGACCAAGTCAAAAGTTAACTAAGTCAACATATTGAAAAGTCAACATATGTGTTATTATCAACTAGAATCTTCTCTTCCTTTCTATTAATTTCTTTTCTTTTCTTTAAGAATTTTCTCCTTTTTCTTTCCTTGTTGCCATCCACTACTTTCGCCACTTAGGACCCCACTTGTTTTTATTTTCAAAGCACAAAACAATACAAAACAAAGTCCTTTTCTTCCTCACCAAAACCATGATTCCTTTTCCCTTTCACCCTTTCTCAAATTTCAAACTTTGGAAAAAGGTATATTATTATGCATTGTTCCATCTTATTTAATAGTTAAATGTATAGGTTAGGTTAGTATAGGAAGTTTATGTGTTATATACATATATGTTGTTGAAAGAATAAAGTTCCAATTTTTTATGCTTTGAAGTATAGGATAGTCTTAGTAAATGGAAGAAGAACATGTGTACATATGCTTAAGTATGTGTATATAAGAGTATACTTAGTAAATACATGTAAAAAGACCTTTGTACATAAGTATCCATTATGTACATAACCTAAAATGAGGCATATACTAACTATACTTACATAAACCATGCTAAATACACCCTTAAAGTACAAAAATGAAATTTTTGAAGCTTTTTTAAGAGAAAACTTTAGGCATACGAAAATACATATGTCACCGTACATGTATATGGGTATATGTACTACTATATGTATAAGTACATAAGTATACATACTAGTATGTTAGAAGTATAAGTATAAATATAACGTATGTACAAAGTGTATGCATACATATAGATAAGAGTACATATGTAATGGGTGATGATGTATGCAATGACATAATTAAATAATGATGTAAGCAACGGCGTAATTAAATGTTAACATAAGTCATGACATAAGCGAATGATAACATAAGCGATGATATAAGCTATCGGTGACATAAGCTAAGATATAAGAAATTAATGACATAAGCAATGATAGAAGCCTCTAAAATGATAAACCATAAGATCATTTAAGTGTAATAATTAATGGCTAATGAAACTACTAACTACTAAAATAAAACATAAAACTAGCCAATAGGAATAATTAAGCTTCAATAGTTAGAATTTCAATAAATTTAGTCTATATTGTAGAACATGGGTTTTAATGTCCAAAACAGACATCACCATGTAACAATAAAAAAATGACTATAAATTCTTAAATATCATAAATAGAATGAAAAAGTTACATACGATTAATAATAAAGTCTAATTAAATAAAAAAGTCGATAGTAATCTAAGTAGAATTAGGTAAATAGATATCTAAAATTGCTAGTTAATTCAATTGCTTACTATCATTATTATATCGTAATGATCAGGTGATCACAACACGGGCAAAGATCTCCCGATTGATTACTACAACTAAAGCAAGTCATCATGGTCGAGTGAATATTTACCTTATGATTCCATGCTTATATGTGATTGCAGATAGTAAACTTAAATGATATTATTAATTGATTGTTGTATGGGGTCAAGAACTGCTTGTGTATATTATTATGTGTTGAGTTGTGAATTTATCTTAAGTACAAATAATACTTTGTTGTTGCATGATAGTATAAATAATGATTACGTGTACTATTGGATGGTCATAACATAATTGGACTTAACTATACTCGACTTATAAGAAGAAACTAGTACATGCATTAACATGAATTACATAGATATAATTCTATCCATCACATCACACGGAGGTAAAGAGAGGCCATTCATGGGTTGTTATTATCAATTTATTAGTTCTGTATTATGCATTCATACAAAATGACCTTACCTTGGCCCGTAAGAATACTAGGTGTTGGAGGCACCAACCGCTTAGCTATGAGTTGAGTTTAGAGACCTCCATTTAGGGGTGGGTGTGGACTACAAAGGCTTACTCACGATTATACTAAAACTTGGTTTTTATGAAAATAAAGGACTTGTTTGATTTAAGTACAAAACGTAGAGTTCCGTAATAAAGTAAGTTCTAGTATAATACCCAAATCTGATTGGTGCAATGTATACTCCAACCCTAACTTCAAAGAGCGTTAAATCTAAGTTGCGTATACTAACTAGTTAACTATATGTATTGTTTGGCATTCTATTTGTCCATTAATTCATATGTGTGAATATAATGTATTTATAACTTGCTTATGGTGTAGTTGAGGGTTTTGCTCACTAACCTTAGGCTTATACCCCCTTAGACTTTTTCTATTGGATGGCTTATTCACTGAGGCTGGTCGAGGGATACTACAGGTTAGCGTGGGGACCTGAGCAAGAGTGAGCCATCTAGTATGATGAGAGAACTGATTATGTAGACTTTTATTTATGTACTTTTGTTTTATCTGTAATATATCCCTAGATGTACTAAATTACTGCTTATTGTAAACTTTGTTGTTTAAATTTTATATAAATATGTTTGTGTGATGATATCCTATGGATTTATATGTTCTTGGGAAGCTAGTGGTTGTAGAGCCTTGAATATTATGTGAAGAGTTCATGATTGGAACGGTAACTAATTAGGGGTTCTTTATACAATATACAGCGTCTGCCACTACTAGACCAATCTCACTTCGTGACAGCAATTTCCTATAGATAACAATTATTAGGATAAAAAGTATATTGATAATATCATACCAAGTGGCTAAGTAAGTCCATATGTTAATCATTGTAGTTTTAATAGCGTTAGTAGGAGTGGTGGTAGATTAGTGTAGTTTAGCTAGTAAATTAAATATTTTAATTTTTTCATCACTTGATAAAATTGGTCACTAGTTAATAGGAAGAATAATAAGTACTAATGTTTGAATCCTTATCCTAATGGAGGCGACACTATACTTATCTGTACTAATAAATGATAGGTATACTAGCCTATTTAACCAAGTAAAGGATAAAATATAGGGATCTAATTTGTAAAACTCGAGACCTCTATTTAGAGGTGATCACTTAACTCCTAGAAACACTTAGAATGTGCATTCTCAACCCTTTAACTCTAAGGGCTTGAACATTCCTCTCTTTGGGTTTATAGTACCCCTCTGCTTCATCATCTCCTTCCTCTTCTTCCTCTTCAATTTCATTGAGTGCTAGCTTAGGCCTACACCTAGCAACCTTACCTACTCGTTCAGTTTGGGGTGGTCGAGCTAGGGCATTAACTTGGCCAAACTAACCATTACCTCTCATAGGCTATTCATGTCCTCTATATGGGCTATTTCGAGCTCACTGCCTATCTTCATTTATGACAATCATTAAACTAGCTACCAAGTCGGTGAGTTTGTCCAATCAGTCTGTCATGACCCTAAAGGGAGCCTAGTAGGATTGCTTAAAATTTTCATATCATGTGGGCACCCATGATTAGAAAATCATCTTGCAAGTCAGAGGTTGCAAGATTCTAAATAATTAGTCACTAAAGTTTTTATTTAATTAACTTATGACCACATATATATAACTATGAATATCCGATAAGTCACAGTCCAACAAAACAGCAGAGAATCGGTATCCCCTACCAAATAATAAGAATAGGTAGAAAAGTTCTCAAACTCAAACCTACTAAAGTTACAAAATTTAAATATAGTATATAAGAATTCCAATGAACCATATAGTATGTTCTTAGACTCGAACTTCTATGCATCTCATCTCAACATTGACACTCAACCCTCAGTTCTTAACCCATACCCGATCGTCTAGCAACCTGCAAAAGAAAACTATTAGGACGTAAGCTACAAGAGCTTAGTGAGTTAATTTCCCTCAACCATACAGCAATCAAGTTATACAATAGTTAGATTCAATCAAATGAATGCATGGTAAACAGTATGCTAAACAAATACATGCAGGTGACCAGGTACTACATGTAACTCAGATTTAACAACCTCTGAAGTTAGGGTTAGAGATTCATCGGTACAGTTATATTCGGGTATCATATTAGAACTTATTGCATAACGAAACTCCGCGTTTCGTATTTAAAATGTAATGGTACATCCAATGCTAGCTTTATCAAAACGATTTCTACATATGATTGTGAGTAGGTTCACGCAGCCCTCACTCACCCCTAAACAAAGGCCTCTGGACTCGACCTGTAGCCGAACGGTTGGTACCTCCAATGCCTAGTCATCCTGTGGGCCAGGGTAAGGTTATATCGCGCGTGTGCACCATACGAAATCAATAACATTCAATAATCAACTCACGTATGGCCTCTCGCAACCCATGTATGGCCTCTCGCAACCCACGTATGGCCTTTCGCTACCTCCATGTAATGTAACTGCTCGGAATTAATTATGCAGTGCATGATTTATGCATGATCCAAGATAACTTTTCTAGTCGAATAAAATTTAGTCTTATTTATTTAGTGATCATTCCAAGCTATAAACAATCAATCTAGTGAATCTACTATGCAACAGATATTATATTATTGCAATTTACGGTAAATTCACCATCAACAACAATTATCATGTACAAGCATAACCTAACCCCATACGTATTCATTTATAATTCATAATTTATGTCCACTAATTACAAGCACATACAAGTATGGAATCATTAAGAAACACTCACTCGGCCATGGCTAGCTCAAGGATCGTAGTAGTCCAAAGGTAAGTCGGTTTCGATCTCAAGATTACCTAACATTAAGGAAATAAGGAAAGTAATGAGTTTCGAGATTTAAATACCTAAACTAGCATGCTAAACCGTACTGTTAAATTGGTTATTGTTTTACATAAAATCATCGATTTGAGCTTTTTATCGAATCGCATATAGCCTTTTCGTTTTAGCTCCGATTGTCATGAACTTATAGTTCATTTTGATCGTTTTCGAACGTATTTTCTCGTAGCGAGGTCCGTTTTGGACGTTGTGACTCATAACATAAATTGTGATACAAAAATATCACAAAAATTATTATTTAAATTTAAAATTTATAAAATATTAATTTTCGCTTTTTCATAAGATATTTATGATTTAATAATTATTTAAATCATATATTTGATATTTTTATTATTTTGGGTATATTTTCTTATTTTGGGTATATTTTCTTATTTTTTTCATTTTCTTATTTTTCTTATGTACCTCACGATTATACATACATATATATATATATATATATTCATCTACTTATAATATATGATTTATAGTTTATGTTGTTGAAAATTCTTAAATTGCGGTATCATACATACATATATACACTATATATTACACGTATTATATGTATATATATATTTATTTAAAACATACTCTTATACGCATATTCATATATTTATATATATATTGTATTTATTTATTTATATGTCTTACATGTATACATACCTATAAATGCATACATATATATTCGGCATATATATTTATATGATATTTATCATAAAATATGTATACCATACCTTACATATATAATATGCCGTATATTATAATATTTATACTCTATATTATATATATATATATTCATATGTCTTATATGCATACCTATAAAAATACCCCACTATATATTATACGACTACACACACATATATATATAAATAATCATACATGTATACCCACATATATATATAGTTACGGTACATACATATATATTTATACTATAGTTATGTAAATTACTAATTAGTTGTATATAAAAAAAAAACAAATACATAATACATACTATATACCTATTTACATACATGTATACATACCTAACCTTATATTTACACATATAATTAAATTTAAGTATTCATGTATATAGACATATAATATTAATGTTATATGTAAAAATACCATAAAAATACCATACAAATACTATATTTCTACATGTGTATACTATAATATACATCTATACTTACTAAAATAAAGTACTTACCTATTAGTTTTTATTTTTCTTCTTCTTTTTCTCTTTTCCTTCTCTCTTTTTCTTCCTCACGGTTTGCTCTCTAAGTCGGTATGTGTTTGTGCAGATTTTTTTTTCTTTTTTTCCAGATTTATATTGCCTTCCTTTGCTCACATGATCAATAGCTTAATATTTAAGCTAAGTTAGATGCATATAAAACAAAATAATCATTGTAATCTTTTCTTTTCATTTAACATTAACACATGGCAGTTTAATTGAGCACGTAGGCTGTTGATTTTTGGTCTTAAGTTACTGATTTTAGTTCACGTTTTACGCAGGAGATGAGTTGAATTGGAAATGGAAGAATGAAAATGAGATAAATTGGAAATGGAAGATAAGGAAAATGAAAATTATTAACAAATATATGTAATTTTTTGAATCATATAAATTAATAAGATTCTCCTTGTAAATTAATTTTCAAATTTTTGAGAAATTTTATCAATTTAATTAGTACCCGTTACAATTATAATTTTTACAAATTATTGTGGCAATTTCGTTACAATTTCGTGTGAATAGGTAATTTAATCAAAATTTACATTCCACTATAGTTTTATCGCTATTGTGTAATATTTAACTATTTTATAGGTTTATGTTTATGTTTTTAGTGTTTCGAGCAATTTCGGGTTTTAATTTTGAGTAATGATGCGGAAACTAGTTTTAGGGTTTTAGTAAGCGATTTAAGGTTTCGATCAATTTCTAAGGGTTTTTTTTTACTCATTATAATATATTTATATTTATGATTTATTAAATTTTTATCTTGCTCGGCTTTAATGACTCTTCAAGTCATCTATAGTCTTAGGGTTCAATCCTACTCTTAAATAGCTAAATTTACGGAGTTTACACAGTCACCCGTTGGGTAGGGTATAAAGCTTCCTTGTTGGCCTTAGCCATTCTGAGCACCATTCTCTTAGTTACCCAAAGTTCCTTGAACACTTGAATTGAACATTGTCGACTACCTCACAAGATTGATGGTAAAAATACTACTCAATATTTGCTCCGTGAGTAATGATAGCAAACTAATAACCAATACTCCTACCACTATGTCAACTACATACAATGAATAAGAAGTCACTTATACTCTATTTTTGTATACAAGAAACAAGGGAAAATATAGCACAAAATTTCTTCAACACTTTTCACCTACCACACTCCTATGTTAACATTAGAACTTGTAACACACAAACAAAGTAATATGTTACGGTTTAATGTAAATGAACATATGACATCCAGTATCATATGAACAAAAGAGGATGGGTCCAAACCTCAAGACGATCTGAAGGGTAAATGAAAGGCAAAGGTTGAATAACGGTCCTCATGTACCGATAATGGATATTATGCACTAATGCCTCACGTAAGCTCGGGTCGCACTTGATATGACACATAAGTATGGCCGAAGGTGACTTGTTACTAGTCCAAGCTCAATGGGCTAGATGAGAGTAGTCGATAGTAAGCAAGGAAAACACTTAGCTCATAAAAATATGTTTGAAAAGTTTAGATTGCATTCACTGTTGTGACTATTACAATATACAAGTATTTATATGACCCGATTGGGGTAAATCTTAGGTTAAAGTAAATTACAAAACAGGATTCCTACTAGTAAGGGAAAAGGGAATAATTTACAAGGGTAACATTATAATAAAGCAAAAAGAATATTTGATGGAAAAAAGGACAGTATGAATTTCAGAAAAGGCAATACGTACAATATTTACTCGTTCTATGGTTCCAATAACACTACTGGTCGAGCAGAGTAAGTTTTGAACAAGCCAGGTCAGTATTAGCAGTTCAATAGCTTGGATATTCAAGACTAAGAAAGGGTTGGTTTAAGCAGTAGCTCATTGTCAAGTTAGCCTCAGGTAGTCAGCTCCAGATCATTGTCAAGTTGACCTCGGCATGTACTAGGTCAGCAGTATTTTGGTTTAATGCTTCAACGGGTGTATTGTGGAGAGGCCGGATTAGTAAGTCCACTAATCACCTCGGTGGCTTCCTAGATGATATGGAGAGTAAAGTAATTGATAAGTCAGATTGGGGAATGCACTGCTCCTTGGTGTTCAACTCACTTCAGGTGGCTCGACAAACCATCTAAGCAAGTCCTTGAGCCTGGAAGTATGTGATCGGTCACTTTATCCCTCTCATGGAAGTGGCCTCAAAGAAATTTTCTTTATAATTGGAAGAGTTAAGAAGATGGATAACTGTTTGAACCATACCTATTCAAATGTTGAAATACAGCCGTACAAGAGAAGTTGTTCAAAGGTTGAGTATAGAGTTGCAAGAAGAAATTTTGAAACAAAAGAAATGTAGAGAGTAAAGAACAAAAAATAAGATTAAGAATAAAGAAAAAGTTTTCATACTAACAATTCTTTTCCCCGACCCTAATTGTGATTCTAGTATTGATAAGACAACTTTACATAGATGATGAGCACATGCCTACAATAAAAAATCCAAGGGATGTTGTGCCATTAATAGTTAATGAACCTTGCAATATAATGATAACAGATGTAATAGCTTGTCTTACGTGCTTAAAACAACTTTTTAGCTTAAAATCAATATGATGTGTTTTGGATAACAAAATATAATGATATCAATAATAGCATAGCAAATTAGTTTTGATGGCATATTATGATTTCTTAATCTTCTTGGTCAATCAAGTTGAATATTGCTTTCATTATCAACTCCCATAATCGAATTCTCGACCATGAGGAGTTAGGGAGCAAATGTTAATAGAAAGATTCCACTTAGTAATATTTCTTAGCACCTTAGCCATCAAACTACCAATAATTACTATTTTCTATATAGACCTTTAACGGCTTACCTACTTTAATAGGCCTAAAGGGCCAACATGCTTATATATTTAAATTTGAAAAGTAGTGCTAACAATTGTGGCCTTATACGTTCTCATTAGATAACCGCTCATTACTCGTGTTCTTTAGGTAGGTGCTTAATTAAGGAGCTATTACGTGATCTACAACTTGTTATTACAATCATCATATATGTGCCAATAAATAAGGTAAAGAAAGCATTGTAAGGGCACTTGGATACTCTTTAACACTTTTAAGCCTTTCTATTCACGTATCTTTCACTCAAACACTCTCTTACTTAAGCATCAGAGTGGCTAAGCTGAACCAGCTCTAGCACTAACTTTAGCCTTTCTTTCTTACTTTTGTAGGAGCAAATTTTCATACCAAAGTTTACCAATAACACATTGCATTTTTGAGGATGTGAAGCCAGATCCAACAAAAATTATGAGAATTCTGTTTAAGAAAGTTGTTGAAATCTACTCTACTAAGGCTACCATTGCATGTTTAGTTAATCAAGCTAATAGCACCTATGGTTTGTTCAATATGAATTGAACACCACCATTGTAAGAATTAGTTAAGATAAATAATAATGTAGGTTAGTTGTTTATGGAGGTAATGGTAAGCTTACCATTATGTGTAGAGCTTCTTATGGTTCTTTTGGTATTGATGTGAATAAGGGTCTTGCTATTAAGGAAGGTTAATAGTGGCTTTGCGGAGGAGCTAAAGGAATTTTATCCTAGAAGTAGATCCAGAACTAGTAATTAATAAGATATATGAGCCTAACATATCCCTTTAGATATTTCCTATCATTGTTAAGTATTTTGTACATGCTAAAAATAGGTCTAATAATGTTGTAGGTGAAAGTTAGGCCAAGTATTTGGATCTACAAAAGAGAATATGTTAGGCTAAAGGGGTGATAAGGTTATCCGATGTTGTCATTCTAATGCTTAAGTTAGTTAAGTGCTCAAGAGAGAAAGTAAATGGAGTAAAATAATCAATAGAGTATAGAGAGCTTTCTTATTTGCTATCCTTAGATATTTATAAATCACGTGCATCAACTGCTATGAGATGCAATTGGAGGTAGTCAACTGCCTAGGATACATGATAGCCTACAAATTTGTGCATGTAATAAATAAAAGAGACAAGAGGCAAGTGATTAGTCATCTTCATCCGATAACTTTCTAATTTTTTTGTGCCTCTATTTTGTAATTTAAATATTTAAACTTCATGAGTTGGGCATTTAATATTTAGGCCCTTAAATCTAGGTTATAGCTTACATTTTCGATCTATCTTAGGCTCTCACAATAGGTCACATGTTTAGATATCAACCTATTACTATCATTAAGTTACGAGTTGTATGAGCAACTAAACCTAATTGTAATAGGTTACCCTAAGGTGAAGTAGTTCAGCTTAGCTCGAAACAAGTCATACTCACAAGTCATACTCTTGTGTAGGAAACCTTAGCAAATATTTACTATCAACAAATAGTTGTTCGTTTTCTTTTATTAAATGAGAAGAAAAAAATTTGCACATTAGGTTGCATCTCGATGCAAAAGCTGAATGAGTTATAGTTTTAAACTTCTTCAGCACCCATCCCATTTCTGTAACTTGCTATTTATTGACTAAGATTCTTGTCCACATTGTAATGAATTTTTATTTAATAAAAAGGAAAAAGAAAAATAATTTAATTGCTTTGGATTATAAATAGAGGACTTCTAATGTAAGCACCCAAAAAAACAATTATATATTGGAAAGTGGTAAACAATTCTCATGAAAGTGGTTATATTCTACTAAAAAAGGAAAAGAAATCTTCGAGTGTTAGATTTCTTCATTCCTAGTCATATAGAGTAATAGTCCATTCATTTTGCTATGATAGTAATTTCATTTCTTCCTTATTTTTTGTCAAAAATTATTATGGCATATAGTTACAATTTAGGCCTGTAATAATAATCCCAAAATGAATCGCTATTACAAACAAATATTGAATAATAATTCATTATTGAGACTATAAATAGCTATTTAATACTGAAATTGATTTTTCCCCTAAAATACCCTCGATAAAGTTAACAAGCAGCAACATGATATCTATTTATAACTTATTATATCTCTATGCCATTTTTTAATAATAACTATTATATTAAAGTTTTATTCTATTCAAGGAAGTTAATAATAAATTTGGTTACCACAATTATTGCCACCATCAAATGATAATCATATATTCATCATATATCCTCTAAAATTAAACATTGAAACCTACCACCATAAAACTTGTCCTTTTATTTAACAAAAGTACATATTACAACTTAAAAGAAGTGATTTGAGTCTAGTTCATCCCATTCAAATACTACTGTTGACACCATTAAAATATAAAAGTCTTAGCTATAAAACCAATTAAACCCCATATAATTGTACTGGCAAAACACGGGTGTTAGGGCCACCAAATGGGATGTTCAGTTTCTAAGTCATATGGAATTTCACCCTATAAGTAGATCATGATCACTTAGTAGTCATTGTTTACCAAACTTGTCAAGTCTTTTAATCTAATGTATTTTATCATTCGAGTGGGTTTATTGCTAGTTGCAGATTTTAGATTAGGATAAACTATGAAATTTTAATTTTTAAGGATCACCCCCATTTAAAAATTGAAATTATATAATAAATCTCTAAACGATGCAATTGACGATGAGCCATTAAGACCATTAAAGTCAGTTCCCTTCAATTGCCCACTCGTTCGGAAATCACATAATCATGTCATATGACTGCTATAATGGGAGCTTTTATTTTATTTTCAAGCATTCGGACTTACACAGATTGTTGATTTGGGCATAAGTGTTTGCTAATATTTAAGTACATTTTTCTCATAAATAAAAGCGTATATTACAATTTATCTATATTAGATTTTTTTTAAAGAAATATAAAAAATTTCTACATTCAATATGATGCCTTGTAACCTAGAGGTCTCATATGGTACAAGTTTCAAAGCGATTCTAAAATGCCATTATAATGTGTGTTAGATTGACTTAATATAAATTGAATGGAATGAAATGGCGAGTCCTTTTGTGTAAAGCTATGGATGTGCTTGTTTGTAAAATAACTATCTATGAAGCTCTTATCAATATAAAAAAAAAAATCAATATTCCTTTATATGATCAAGGAAATAGCTATTCATTAGCCATTTTCAACATGATGCCATATCTACTGACCCTAATCTAAAAATCAAATAATGCTAAGGTAAGAATATATCCGTACTTTTAAATATCTTTGTAATATGTTATTCATATCATTTTAAACACAACAAAATAAAATAACAACTATTTATACTTCTCTATCTTGTCCTAATTGCTATGTTATTCTTATATATTCTATTTTTTTTTTTCCTTTTTAGCATCTATTATATATAGTAAAAATTTTGAGGAAGGATCAAACATAATTTATTATGTTAGAAGATTAATATTCATATTATCAACTTGATAGGGGGGAGAAAATTCTAATCCAATCCACTCCCAATAAAAGATAGCATTAATACAAATTAGACTCATAGCATAAGCTTATCTAGTTCAATTCTCCGAAATAGATGTACTATTACAATTATATAATGTGCCTTGCTAGAATACCTTACCATGCTATGCTAGGACCTATTAGCCGTAATTTGGAAGCATATTTAAGGTGAAATGCACAAAGACACAACTCTCTTTTACTTTTTCATTGCTTTCAATTTTGCACATTACCCCTAATGGCCTTCATGTTATACTTGTGACACAATAAATGCCAAAAAACAACTTTAGAACAAAGAGGAAACAACATGATATGGAATTGTAGACGAACACACAAACCCAATATCATACATAACCAAAGGGGGTGGGTCCAAGCCACAAGATGGCCCAAAAAGTAAATGATAGTCGATGGTTTTGGCAATTTCTTACACTAACTCTATGGATATGACACATTGTAGAACTATATACGGACCTAAGATTCGCCAGATGTGATGTATCGATCTGAGTGATAAGGTTGCTCGCCACAATCCTTGCTAAATGGATTGATAAGAGTAGATAGAAGGGATTTTTCCAAGAGAAAAATCTTAAGAGTTTTTTATTAAAATGTCAAGTCTTTCTAAAATCCTATAAAAGTGTTTTGTTTATACAAAAGTGATAAAGTTGTAAATAAATGAATAAAAGGATGCCCTAGTGGCATTCCAATAATTACAAATGAAACAAGAACAATAACTAAGGAAAATACAAGAAAAAGGTAATCTAAATAACATAAGTAAAATGGGTAGTTACGTAAGATTTTTAGGTAAAGGGCTAATTTTTTATTCCGAGGAGTTATTGAAGACCCTAGAGCCTTGTCTTAGGTGAACTTGAGCTTCTAGATCGTCTGATATGTCTGGAGCCAATATAATATGTCTGTGGCTAACCTAATGTTACTGAGACCAACCCCAAATGGCCAATCTAAACTATTATGGCAATGATCGACCTAAGGCTAACCTAACATGATAGTAGCCAACCTACTGTAGTAATGGCCGAGCTTATATGGCCGGGCCTGTCTAAAGAGGATGAGGCCAATCTACTCAATATGATCTGGTGTAGCCAAGCTGGTATGGAATGAGTAGGTAGCCACGTCATGACAGAGCAGATCTTGGCCGAGCAAGTCAAACTTAGTAAAGTAAAGCGAATGGGAAAGACAGGATAGTCTTGCATAGCAAATCAAAGTAGACTCAACAGAATGGAATAGAATCGACCTTAGTAAGGTAGAATGGATCAAGTATAGCAAGAAAGACCTAGCACAACAGTGCACAAATAGTAGCTTAGGACAGAACTTGTATAGTACGTCGAGTCTTCTAATATTGCCATAGTTTATGGATAGGTCTATGGGAAGGCTCGGTTAAGGTAGAACAAAGCGTACATAGCATAACAGTATAAACCTAATAAACTAAGGCAGGTCGTTCAGTACTAATGGAGCTTATAAATAGGTTAACTGTTCATATAGAACTCGTGAACAAGCCTCTCATATAGTCTGTAACAGGACAGGACATAGGATTGGTACCTAGAATCTCATCACAACATATGCATGTCTTGATAGTTATTTCTTCTTTAGGAGGAAGAGAGAGAATATAATAACATGGAAAACCCAATATTACCAACTCAAGTACAAACACTTTCAACCTTATAATAGCCACCTTTAATCTAGATACTTACTTTATACGATCCCATCCCAATAAGATAGATTAACTTTATGAAGTATCATTTCTAGAAGACTAAGGAAAAATAGATGTAACTTCTTTACCTTTAGTTAATCCGTATTTAGCATTTACTAAACCACAAAGATCTTTGTTTAGATCTTTGATTTGTCCAAGTTCAAAGTAGGTTACAGAATGCATTCAATCCTCTAAATTTGATCAATGTCCTATTGAAGCTTCACAAGAGGAGCAGTTCATCAACTTACAAATACCTCCTAAGTTACCTAGGCAATGGCTATCTTAGGGATACACTCATATCCACTTTAGAGCTATAAGACTAGCTTTGACATTACATGGAAGGAAAGGGATACCAATGGTAGCCAGAATGGCTCTTTTAGATATAAGATTTTTGAAGTACCAACAGCGGTGTATTGGTACCATTGAAATAATAATCAATGCTGGAATAGTGTTTGTAACATTGTACCCTAATTACAATCTTGCTCTAGCAAACCTAGAGCTATTAGAAGCTCTCTAAGTCCATGTTCAAATCATTTAAGCACCTTTTAATCTAAAATCCTTTGCGACAACTCGATAATATCAAATGGTGTTTCGTATTCAAATTCATTCTCTTGATTTATCCTTACCTAAAAAAGGAAATGAAGCTCTTATTATTTCTATGGACTCTAGCAAGACTCCTACAATAGTTCATGCTTTGAAGCAAATTTCTAAAGTAGATCTCTTGAAGATGCTTCCTACAATGTAGGTCACTGGCTATGAAAAGCACCGTTACAATAAATTGCCTGTTCAATCAATTGAACCTATTTTGGTGAAAAAGAAAGATGGCTCTATAGTTATCCAATTTGAAAGGACTCAAGATGAGGAAAAATCAAACTCATCCACTTTTCCAACCTTTTTTATGATCTAGCCATCCAATGCTTACAAGGCTGCAAGGCTTAGTAATCTTTTGCAGCAAATTATCAAACATTTTGACAATCAAGGAAAATCTATCTGCTCTTTCAAGGATCCATTCAATGGTCATTGCTACTTTTTTAACAATTAACAATGCGATGACTATCATGTATATACTAAGATCTAAGAAAAAGAAAAAATCATGTTCTTATTGGATAGGGTACTAAGATGGTGATCCCACTATAGGACCTCTTGGAGATGATTATGGAAAGTGGTAGTCTATGGTTAGCTATGGAAGTCCTGAAAAGAGCTAACCACTAGCCGAGATAAGAAAAGAGAAGTCTCCTAAACAAAAGCTAAACAAGGAGCCAAAAAAGGAATCCTTGTATAATATTTACAAGAGACTCATCAAAATTGAGATTAGGCTCGATCCAAAGCAGGCTAAGACAAATGTAACTCCAAAACCTCTTAATTAAAGAATTAATAGGAGACATAGGGAATCACTACTAAAGTGGATTCTAAAAGAGCACCTACCACCAAAGAAGAGAAGGGATGATGGAGCATCATCCTCAAATCCAAAAATGAGTATTGGTGATTCTTCCTCAGAATTGTCAAATTATGAGGTTAAACAATATGTTGATAAGGTTATCTGACAGCCTAGTCAAAATTAGCTATCAAATAGGAGTAATAATTATCCTTTATCACAATCTAAAGGAAAGGACCCATAAGATCTTTTCTTTATGATGAAACTTACCAAAGAAGATAAAGAATTTCCACTAGTTGAGGAATACACAATGGAAAATTACTATCACATCCCAAAAGTCAGAGATCCAACAAAAAGTGATGTATTAAGAAATCAGAAAAGGAGTAGTGTAACGGAAAATGTATTAAACTAACACACTAACAATGCCTTATCCTAGACTAAAATGCTAAGCAAGATAGGATCTAATGTTGAAAATATTCAATAATGGTTATCTACTATTGAACAAAAAATAGATGATTGTCCTAAGATGATCACCCTCTTTTAGAAAAGGCTTGAAGAAATAAAAAAGGTTATATCACAACCTAGTACGAGTCTTCAAAAATATATCAAACAAAGGAGTTGGAAATCAATAAATTGAGAAATCAAATTGAGATATTGGAAGCAAAGCAAAGAGGAATTTCTTATATTCCAGCATTAACCTCTACAAAATCAAATATAATTACTGAGATTATTAAACCCAAAAAAACCTCAATTTCTTTTGTAGAGCCTCAAGAACCTTAGAACAAAAGTTGTGATCTAAGCGAACAAGTAAGGTAGATGGAGGCTTCTTGGAAAAATAAAGGAAACCTCCAATTTAGAACAAAAGTTAAGGATCTCTATGAAACCTAAAGATTAGGGCATGATGATGATGATGATAAGATGCTTGAGCTCAAATCCTGAGTTTACATGGTAAAGAAGCAAGATAACCCTATAAGAGCCTTTCGTAAGACATATAATGAGAAAACAGTACTTAAAGTTGCTATGGTCCATCTAGAGACTAATCAAAGAAACAATACAGTAATTGATCTAGAAACTTCTCAAGAGGAAGATCAAAATAGTTCAAATGATGTGGATGGCTCGAATACTACTCCAACATCAAATTTTGATGATAAATCTAAAGATATATCTTACTTCTTAAATGAACATAGTACTACTACTATAGATGGCCCAATGAAACCTATTTTAATGGTCAATGGTCATAAGCAATGATGACTATGAGGATTTAGAATCTAAAACTTCTAATTCAAGACCAAATGTTTCAACAAGGAGATCATCTTAGTCTAATGTAACATTTACATTAGATGATATTCATTATTCAAAATGGCCAAAAAAACTTCAAGAATTTCATTCTAGGATGTCTACAATATATTTGACACAACCTTCCCAAGGAGAGATCTTAACAAAATTTGTCAATAGGTTTACTAGCATTATTAAAGATTGGTGGAATTCTATGTTTAAACAAGACCAAATATGTTTCTTAAGCCTAACAAACTTTGACCAATCTATAAGAATTCTACACCAATTCCTCATTGGAAATCTAGAAGATTCAAAAGAAATCAAAAGGAAAGAATTTCATGAAAGAAGATGTTGTTCCTACAAAAAGAAAGACCTAGATTGAGACTTCAAGAAGATTGTCTAACTATTTTATCAACTTAGAGCAAATTATATGCTTAAGCCAGTGTTTCTTTCTTCTATTCTAACACCTTTGGCTAAAGGAATAGAAAGACATCTTCAGCTTAAGAATCAAAAGGTGATTGATATTTTAGTTAGAAAAATTCAATAGACACTCCACATTATCATAGAAGACATATGTGAAAAAAGGAATATAACAAAGTATTATATCCAAGGAAGTGATGCCTTTGATGACACGTATAGAAAACCAAATTTACTTATTAAGTGTAAGCATTCTAATCAAGAATGCACATGTCCTCTAAAGAAGAAGAAGCACTTCAAAAAAAATGAAGAACAAAAACTCTTTCAAAAGAAGAAGGAAGAGAGTTCCAATCAAGAAGTGGAAATACTTTAGGAAGAAAAGCAAAAAGTGAAAGAAATCAAGTAAACGTTATATCTACAACAAAATAGGGCACTATGCAAAACAATGTCCCTAGAAAATGATTCAAAACATAACTAAGAAATTTGGGGTCAAGATAAAAGAAGATGAAGACCTTTAAGTCTTTATTCTCAATTAATGATGAACCTTTACAAAAAGTTTTGTTTACTTTACAGGTTTATTCTGAGACATCCAGCCCAAAATGAAAAGATTTAGGAGATGAATCTTATTCAGTCTAAAATGAGGAAACAACTATTGGTGATAAGATTATGAGTATCAATATAACTCATGTTCAAATCCATATTTTCACTAGCAAATATGATAATCCTATCCCAGTAATCACCTTCCTTGATATTGGAGCAACTGAAAATATCTTGAATCCTGAAGTTCTTCTAAAAGACTTTTGGATTCCACATACTAAGACTTTTGTTGTAGCATCCAATGAGGAATTCCATATACATCTCAGGAGCAAACCAATAAAAATTCTATTTTTCCTAAGATGAGTATCATCACTTTTGTCCTTATATCCCTATTACTAAACAAAGACATTGTTGTTGGCTAGGATATTCTTTCCAAACTTCCATATATAAAGATCCATCTAGAAGGCATTAGGTTCAAAAAATATCAAAAGCCTTATACTAAACTCCCATGATTCTATTTAATTAAAGGGATCAATATACCAGAGATTATTGACAAGCTCAAAGTAGAAGCCTATGAGAAGATCACACTAAATTCTTGAAAAAGTGTGATCATACATTATGGCAAAATCAATAATTATTTATGGGGGTAAATTTTAAGAAAAATGAGGATATCAATCCTACTAAAGTAAGCTATTCAAGTATGAATCCTGAACATGCTAGGCTAGCAAAAGAAGAATGTCAAAACTTGCTTCAATAAGGATTAATAGAACCATCTGATTCACAATGGACCTATAAGGCTTTCTATGTGAACAAAAGAGTTGAGCAAGCTAGGGAGAAAGTAAGCCTTGTCATAAATTATCAGCCTCTCAATTATTTCATATAGGATGACAAGTTTCTAATCCCCAACAAAAACACTTTATTTCAAAGTAAAGTTTTGGCAATTAGGTATTCATTTAGATGACAGATATAAGACAGGATTTCATATCCTAAATCACCTCTATCAATGGAAGGTTTTAATCCTTTGTGCTCAATAGGACTCTATCACCATTTTAGAAGGCAATGATCAAAATATTCCATCCTATCTTGATAGCATAGTGATCTACACAAATGATATTCTCCTTTGTAGTTTAGATGAATTATCTCATAGCAAGCTCCTACAATAATTTTATGAGTTGATAACTTACAATGGAGTCATGCTTTTAGAGAAAACAATGAAAGTTTCCTAAACAAAGATAGAATTTCTTAATATGAAGATCGAAGATAAATGTTATCGACTAAAGCCTAATATTACTCAAGAAATTGAAGTTTCATGATAAAGATCTCAATACCAAGCAAATTCAACAATTCTTAAGGATAGTAAATTATTTGAAGACTTTATCCCTAAAATCTCTCAGTATACTGCTACTCCATTAAGGATGCTTAGGAGAAATCATCCTCCTTGGGGAGAAAAGCAAACAAGAGCATTAAAGTTTCTAAAAAAAGAATTGCAAAAACTTCCACCATTAAAGATTCCTTCAAGTGGTTAACTTATTTTACAAACTGATGCTAGTGATTATCATTAGGGGGGCTATTCTCCTTGAATAAGGAGAGAAAGGTAGACAAATTTTATGGTTATGAAAGTGGGAAGCTCAAGGACTCTGAAATCCATTTTCATTCAACATTCAAGGAGATCTTTATAGTCAAATATGCTATTCAAAAGTTTGAATATCATCTCATTCATTTTTAAATTGAAATGGATATGAGTTCCTTCCTAAAGATGCTTAACTTTAAGCAAAATACTATACCACATCCTAAACTATTAAGATGGAAAGAATGGTTTTCTAAATACTCTTATGAGGTTAAGCATCTTAGGAAAGAAGAATGATGTAGCAAATTTTCTCTCTAGACCTTAGAAGGAGTCTCAAGATTTAATTAAACAAGTTCCAATTCACTCGTCTCATAAAGTTTCCTTAGTTGATAATCGTGCATCTAGAATGATTGCCAAGTTTCAATCTAACAACTTCTTCCTTCCATGATGGTGCAATCTAGGAAAGTTTTATAAACATGAACCCTTATAATTGAGAGAAATGATTGAAAGAGGAAGGTTTATAAAAGAAAGCAAGAGATGGATATGGGAATATCAAACATTAATCTTCCAAAATTTTGAAGGATTAAATCTTAATCCATTTAGATTGCATCCAAGATATCCATTCATCCATCCTCATGTTTAGAGATTCCATGAGAACAAGTTTCTCAAAGAACTTAAGCAGTTCTACTAATATTTGGTATAACATTACACCATAGCCATCCAGTTCTTAGTACATGAAGCTTTGCAATATTTATAGATAATCAAGTTTAAACTAGTTGACTCATTTGATAGATCTTATGAAATGGTTTAAATCTTTGCCCGTATGGGAACAAATTATTTCAACATGGATTAATGACTTAATTAGAAGATTTTTGAGAGTAAATCCTTTGCAATTTAAGCTCATAATTGAATTAAGGTTAGAATGGATGGAATATCAACCAACAAAAATTTATCCATTATCCACTTATAACTTTGTTGATGGCTTTGAAGGAGATATCAAAAGAAGATGACATAAAATATAGAGAAACATAAAGAAGATTGAGCATTGCTAATCAAACCATTCTAAGAGAGATATGGCTAGGAACATTTGAAGTAGAAGTTTCATGTGATTATAGTGAAGACTATGAGGACGCTATTCACTCACTTCTCCATGCTTTCAAAGAATATGAGCAAGATCTTGACAAAATAGAGGAAGAAGCACAAATAGCTAGATACAGCTAAAGCCTTGATGATCATGATGATGTGAATCTGTCATCATCACATGAGCCTATTGTTGTCGGGTGATTTTAGGGTAAAGTTGTATTCCTACAAAAGCATAAGTAAAGGCTAAGTGGTATTAGGGTTAGTTCGGTATAACCACTCTGATGCCTAAGTCAGTAATTATCTTTGAGAGAGATAAGTGAATAAGTATAAAGTTAAAGGTCATAAGAGAGTTCTTACAATACTTTCTTTCTATATTTATAGGCAATCATCGGGTGTTTGTAATAGCAGTTAATCAATGGTTGTGGGCCACGTAGAGATCTTCCAATCAAGCACATACCTGAAATATATGAGTAATGAATGGGAGGTTATGTAATGAGATTATACTAGATTGTAACTGTTTACACCACTTTAATAAGTTAAAACCAGACATATTAACAGGCCAGGCTTTAAGGCCCATCAATTAGATTGAGCCTTAGTTGGTATTAGTCATCTTCTCAGCATATGAATGGCCAAGTAATATTTTAGGATGAGATCTGTCTATCAACATTTGCCTCCCTAACTCCCATGGTTGAGAATTTGACTATGGGAGTAAATAAAGCTTAATGCTTAATTTAGGCAGTTGGATGGTTAAGACCAAAATGAGTTTCTTGGATGCTGAGTGACATAAGAAGGTTTGATTTTTTATTTTGAAATGTGACGAATCGTATCATAAGCGAAAGGTTGTCGCCTTTTCACTTTCCCGCCTATTCACTTTTCTATGGTAGTAACTACGACAACTGTCATCTTAGCATCATTACGCTGTAAGGGCTAATAACTATTAGTAACGTGACAACCATCAAATTTCTAACTCATTGTACGTATCATTAATCCATACTTGACTATTTAATCGTAACTGCATTCCTATTAGAAGCATGTTAGGGTTATGAGGAGAAACTGTTCATATATAAAGGATTTTTCCATATTGATAAAGATTTCTCTCTTTTCTCATCCATATCCATTTTCATAGTTTCCATTTGCTTTCGACATTTCATCTTTTAAGTTTTTGTATGGTTTATGATTTTCTCATATAACTTCAATTAGGTATGGTTTGAAGCATCATTCGTCTACTTACACTTTCAAATTCTAAAGCAACCGTATTTGAGGTTACTTCTAACCCTACCCCCAAAAAAGGAATGATTCAACATATTCTTCAAGTCGTTCTACAGATAACATAATAGTGTAATGGGAAAAACTCACTCGCATCAATAGTCTTCCAGCAAATAACTATCTAGATGATAAGGAAGGAAGACCTATTGCTAAGTATTTGTAAAATAATGTAGTTTATAATAATGATTCCCCAAATAGAGTGGCATACAGTACTATTAAGACACTCATCTCAAAGTATAATAAATATTGGCAAGATCTTCCAAAGATCTAGAATTTGTATAAGCTAAGGGAGGATGAGAGGGTATATTTTCCAAAAGGTGCAAATTCCCAATATATCTAAAGTACCTCAATTTTGGACTACACTTCCCATTTTCTATTTTTCTGAAACAATTCTTTAACTTTTTCTAGGTTGCACCGAGCATGTTTTCACCAAACACTTACTGGCTTCTAATAGCAATTGAAATAATTTGTGAATAGGTTAAGGTTAGAGCCATACCTTAGTTATTCAAAGAATTCTTCACAATAAGAAAGGAGCCTAATGGATGGTATTTCACAATAGCTCAACTTGGTTGTAAAATCATGGATGAATTGGATTCCAAAATCCATAAGTATCATTATAAATTTGTTTCCATTAGGTTAGAAGATGATTTAGATTTTTAGACCCAACGGATCGAGCCCATCCACACCAAAGACATTAATTTGACGAACAATGCTACTATAGCTAAAAAGAAGAAAGAATAAGATTTTTTTAGGATGCTAAGAGAATAATAAAATAATACGAAAGTAGGGATCCAATCTTTTCTAACAAAGGAGGTAGGTATTAGAATAATCATTGTGCTAAGTAGAACTATAAGAGGAAAGGCATTCTTATAACTTAGGGGGAGAATAGTTTAAGCTTTACTCAACATAGACCTCGTAAGTTTTCATTTTTCTCACATTCCCATTTATAACACTCCTATCTCCTAATGCAGACATAGGTGTAGGTGATGTAGATCTAGCCAAACTATTAACCCACGCAAAGGCCAAAAAGCTAAAGCTTAATAAATGTATAGCCATTAAAGACCTTATCAATCAACTACTTGCATAGAAAATGACTTCTCAAGTGAAGGTTATGAAAGAGGCTACCATTTAAAAGAGGAAGGGAATTGATTCCATTACTGAGGAGCAATAACCAAAGTAGATGGAAATCATCGATGATGTACAAACAGAGGCTCTTGGTGCTACGCAAGTTGAGAATGTTCTCTCGATAATAAACACTCTTAGGGATGATAAGCTGAGAGAATCTAGCTGAGACATTGTTGTTGTTAGTGGCACCAAGGTTTTTTCTCAAGAAAATGTTGAGACAAGTGTTAGAAAGAAAGATGGAAAAGATCTTGGAAATCAGCCTTCATCCAAGAAATCTAAGGCCTTGGACGAGAACATAAAAGGGGCTATGAGAAAATAAAGCTGGTGGCATCAACTCTATTAATTTTTTCCCCAACCATAAAGTGGGCGAATACTTCATGCCATGCTAGAGCTAAAATATCCTACATACTGATTCAGCCTTTGATGATAAGACAAAGTTCTTAACCCCAATGGAGGGAGTCATTCTCCCTAAGGATAGGGAGATCACAAAGAAAGATGAAGATAAAGTAGGCAATTACAATAAAGATCATATTGCTACCAAGTTATATGATGTAAGTAACAATCAACTTTTCATTTACGACTCATGTTCCGTTGCTAACATAATTTTATCTATGCATATATTAGTAGCTAAGTTTTGATAACTTTGGATGAAGTCGAGTAAGAAATGAAGAAGGTAATATTTACATTTTGTTGCTTTGTTGAGAAGTAAATAATTTATTCAACTTTGTTAATTTATTGCAAAAGGTTGATGAGGCGTATAACTCCTCAAAGGCTCAAATTATCGCAACTAGGAATGTGAGAATTAAGGCTGAGATAGAGGCTAAGAAACTACAAGAGGAGCTTCCTAACAAGAAGTTGGCACATTCCCTAGCAATCGATGAAGTCTCTAGCCTCAATGCCAAGAATGAAGAGCTATATAAGGATGTTTGAAAAAAGCAAGAGGACTATTGGGGGTTAGCATGAACAATAACCTCGATGAGTGAGGAAGAGGATAGGTTAAGGATGCAAATAAAGGAATTGGAGATAGAAAACTATAAGCTCGAGACTCGTGTTGCCGAATTAGAGGAGGAGGTGGCAAAAATAAAAGCCCTCCATGGAGGAAGCAATGGAAATTATGACTCCCAGTCGGTAGTACAAGAATTTGCTCCAAAAGAATCTTTTGTAGTAGGTCTAATAAGTGAGGAAAGAGATCTTAAAGGTTCACCCTAACTATGATATGTCTTGCTTAGACTTTGTCAATGTTGATGATAATGATGCCAGCAATGGCGATGAAGAAGTCAGGAAAGAAGTAAAGACAAAAGTTCAAGAATAAGGAAACAATGTTAAAGCCAATATTGTAGTTCCTGTTGATGTTGAGGAACCATCATCTAAGGAGATCCCCTATGTTCATAAATCCACCTACTCCATAACCCCTAATGCCAAATAAGAAGTAAGCTCCAAAAAGGTCTCGCCTTCTTCTGATCAGGACATCATTTCCACCCAATCTAAGAACAAGAACATCCCAAATTCCTAATATGATCGGTTAATTTGTACTTTATTTTCATAAATGTTGTATAGACTTAATATGGTCAAGATGCTAACCTTCTATGTAAGAAGATGTTTGGCATTTACACCTTTTATTTCTAGTATATTTCGTTTCACATGCAAATTATTTGCTTTTGGCATATTTTATTTCACATGCATGTTCTTGTTTTTTGGCATGTTTTATTTCATGCGCATGTTAGATGTCTTTTCATAGACATGTTGTTCATTAGACACATAGGACATGAACTAATGTTTTTTTCCTTAACCGTAAGATTACCTATTAAGGCATAATAGAGTTCATTCTCTAGTTTCTCGATATATTTTTAAAGAAGAATTAATGTTACTTATCAATAATTATTAAGTTCATTAACCATTATAGGTCTAAACTTATTAAATATTAGTTCGTCCATTATGTAGCTAAAACTTCATTAATCCATTAGTCATGCATTGATTAGGAATGAAAATGAAGGGAAATAAAGATACTCATAAATATGAAATGAACATTTCATATTTGAAACAAGATGTAGGCCATTGCCTTATAATGTTCAAAATGGAGATAGAAATAAACCATAATTTCAAAGGAACTAAGCAAAGTAAAGCTTCAAATTCTTATCATTCCATGCCCAAGGGATAATTGTCTCATCTAGCCTTTCTAGTCGATATGTCCTCTTAGGTACGACTTCATAGATTCCAACAAGATCCTCCTAATTTACGCCAAGCTTCCCTTGATTCTCTCACATGCGCTAGTTACCTTTAATTTTCTACAAACCAAATCTCCATGCTGAAATACCTTATGTTTTACCATCTGATTTTAATACTTGGTTGCTCTGTGCTAATATGAAGTATCTCTCATCCTTACAATATCTCTTATCTCCTTCATTGTATCCAAATTAGTCGTAAGGCGAACATAATTAGCAATCATGTTAAAGTTCTAGTAACGAAGATTAGGTAAATCCATCTCAATTGGCAGTACGACTTCCAACCAATATGTTAGTTTGGAGGGTATTTCATCAGTTGAAGTCCTATAACCCCATAAAACACTCGGCAATTCATCAACCCATTTACCCTTAACTTGGTCAACTTTCCTCTTCAAACTATACAAGATAATCTTATTAACAGCTTCTACTTATCCATTGGTTTGAGGATGACCCACTTAAGTATAGTTCAAACAAATGCCATGTTTCTCATAAAATGTTCGAAACTTATCATTATCGAACTATAGTCCATTATTAGTAATTATCATAAATGGAACCCCAAACCTCGATATGTTGAAGTTGTAAACAAAAGCTTTAATCTTCTATTCGATGATTTTGGCTATTACTTCGACCTCTTCCTAATTTGTAAAATAATCTATGGTAACTATGACAAATTGCCATTGGGCTGTAGACTTTGGAAATGGTCTAAGTATGTCCAATCCCCATTAGGCAAAGGGCCAAGGGCAAGTGAGGTTATGTAGTTCAATAAAAGGCACATGGCTCAGTACCTCATGTTTCCAGCTTTGTGGACATTATAGAACAACTAATTTTGTATCTCCTCTCATAGTTGGTCAATAATAGCTAAGTTGCAATATGCAAACAAATAAGATTTAACCCTTCACATGGTTGCTACAAATACCACCATATAACTCAAACAGTATTCGTTATATGTCCTTCGATGGAAAGGATTGAAGATAAGGTTAAGAATGATACATTTATACAATAGATCATCAATCAGTATTTAATTTGCTGCTTGGTAAATCAACCTTCAAGCATCTTTCTTATCATTAAGAAGAACACTATCCTTTAGATAGTCCACAATTAGATACATCTAAGACTTCTCCTCTAGGTAAGGAGCTAACTCGTAGCTTTACTCAACAGTTTGTAAGCTCTTGTTGGAGAGATACTCAATGAAGAGCCTATCATTAAAGTCAGGATTTGCCATATTAGCTAACTTTGATAGTTTGTTGGCAACAATGTTCCTACTCCTTAAAATTTTCTTAATTAGAAAGGATTGAAACTCATCCGTAAGAATTTATACTATCAACAAGTACTTGCTCATCACTTCTTCTTTTATCGTACAACTCCCTTTGACTTGATTTAAAACTAGTTATGAACCAAAAAGAACTTCAACTTTTTTGACACCAACTTCTTTTGCAGATTTGAGTTCAGCATTTAATGCTTCGTACTTGGCCTCATTGTTGTTGGCTAGAAACCCAAATTTCAATGCTTAACTAATTTTCACATTGTAGAGTCCTTACAAAATGAGGCCTGTACTACATCCTTCTTTAGTAGAGGATCCATTGACATATAAATTCCATATTAGCTTCTCAGCCATCTTTATGCGATCCTCTTCACTAATAAATTCAGCAACAAAATCTACCAATACTTGAACTTTCAGTGCCATTCTTAGTTTGTACTATACACCATAGGCACTTAGTTCTAAAGCATACATCATCATCCTCCCTGAGGAATCCGATCATTATTAAGCTTGCGTTAAAGGCTAATTAGTAACAATAATAATTTGATGTGGTTCAAAGCATAGCTTTAACTTTCTTGTTAAGACAACCTGATGCAAACTGTAGCTAAGAATAGATAAGGCTAGCCACTAAATGCGTCCAAGCTTATAGAAAGCTAAAAAAGAATCGATAGGGAAAGATACGAATGGGTGAAGGCAAAGGACAAAAACAGTAAGCAAAACCCATGAACAACTCTAGAGAATATGACACACCAATAGAACTTCTGAAGACTCACGGCACAATTTAATGTAACGTACGAATTGGTCCAATGAGGTTACTTGCTAGCTAACCTTGCTTAAGTGAAAGGATAAGAGTAATGTTGAGAGTAAACAACAGTGTTTACGCAGGGAAGAAGGTACTCAAAAGCGTATTAAAGATTATCTAATCTCTTACGACTATAAGTATAAGGGTATTTTATACCTGTAAACTAAGGTAACTTGCCTAAAAGGGAAAAGATAAAAAGGACATTTCCTAAGGAGGGCAATGTACATGTTATAAAGGGAAAAAAATGAATATATAAGGAAAATAATCATTGGTGCTACAGATTCTACATGTGATACTGTACACATAAAGATATAGCATTAGCGAGGTTGTTAGAAGATGTGGATAAAAAGTATGGATGCATGGGTTTGCTTGAGCAGAGATGGCCTAGTTAGTCTAGCTTTCTCTCTCAACTTCTCGGTAAGGAAGAGGCCAAGTAATTGGTTGACTTGATAACAGAGAGTAATCGTTAACTCGACATACCACACAATAATGGGTAGCCATATGGTAAGACATTAAAGGTGATTCGACAAGGAGGTACTCGACCTCAACAAGGGTTAGTTGGAACATAAGGATTCATAGTGCCAGCCCATCTAGTCTTCGAGCCCGATTATGGGTTAGGGGCCCTCTAGCTTGATTCCTATCATTCCCTTTGGGTTGTTTTGGATTTAGGATCAAATCCAAATGGTATTTACTCAATTCTTCGTCAAGGTAATATGGACTGAGGTTAGCAATGTTGAAGGCATCAAAAACCTCATAATCCTCAAGCAGTTCCAACTTATAAGTATTGTCACTGATTTTCTAGAGGATTCTAAAAGGTCCTTCTACTCTTGCAAATAATTTGTTTCTCCTTTTGTTTGGGAATCGTTCCTTGCAAAGGTGTAGCTATACTAAGTCTCCCCGCTAAAATTGTTTTGCCAACCCATCCCTTAGTCTTTTCACACATTCTTTTAGCAACCTGGTTGATATGCTAAATAACCTTATCATAGATGTGCTGAAGGGATTGTGCCCTAGCTAAGGCATCGGGGTCTTCTTATGTGGGTATGGGTACAAGGGCATGGTCGAAGGGAAACTCGAGATTGAATCCATAGACCATCTTGAAGAGGGTTTAGTTAGTGGTATCATGTACGGTTTGGTTGTAAGCAAACTCAACCATTGGTAAGCAAACATCCCAATTGATCAAGTTCCTACCAACTACAGCTCGGAGTTGTAAACCCAAAATATAATTAACCACCTCTATTTAGCCATCAATTTGGGAATGATAGGAGGTACTGAAGAGTAATTTGATTCACAGCCGATGCTATAGGGTTCTCCAAAAATGACTTAAAAACTTCAGGTCTCTGTCAGAGACTACACTCCTTGATACACTGTGTATCCGTACAATCTCTTATAAGAAAAAAGAAGCAATAGCCAAAGCGTCGTTAGTTTTGGTATAAGACACGAAGAGTGCCATCTTACTAAACCAATCCATAACAACCATTACAGAATCTTTTCTTCAAGTAGTTTTCGATAGTCCAAAAACAAAGTCCATGCTTAATTCAGTCTACGGCCTTGTTAGAACAAGTAAGGGCATCGCCTTCCCTTGTTCAACATGATACTTAGCTTTTTTGTACGTAGCACAACTTTCAATCACTCAATGCACATCTCTTCACATTCTCAGCCAAAAGAATTGGCCATTCACTAATTTACAGGTCCTTCTCTCTCCAAAATGTTCGAAGAGTCCTCCATCATAAGCTTCCTTAATTAAGAATTCCCATAAGGAAAAAGTTTGCGGACATAATTTTTCTCCTCAAAATAGATAGCCATCCTACACATAATACTTGTTCACTGTTCTCCCATCTACGCATCTCAAAATTATTAGTCTAAAGTGTAGATCCTTGGAATGCTATTCTTTAATACTTGCAAAACTAAACAGTCTAATCTGCAATTTCGACAAGAGAGCATGCGTCCTTAATAGAGCATCTGCAACTACGTTTCTCTTTCCTTACTTATACTTGATCACAAAATTGAATCCTTTAAGGAATTCAACCCATCTCACCTACTGCTTGGACGATTTAGTCTAACTTTGGAGGTACCACAGTGACTCGTGATTAGTATATATGACAAATTCTCTCAACAATAGATAATGCTACCACACTTGCAATGCTCATATTAAGGCCAAGAGTTCTTTGTCATATATGGAGTAATTTAACTGGAGTCCTTAGAGCTTCTTACTGTGGAAGGCAATTGGTTGTCCTTCTTGCATCATGACAATACCTATTCCAATGCTTGAAGTGTTGTACTCTAGCTCAAAAATTTTGTCAAAGTTGGGGAGTTCTAATACTGAGGCAGAGGACAACTTCTCCTTTACCTCAGCAAAACCCCTCTCCTCCCTTTCTCCCATAAGAAGTTAGTGTTTTTCCTCGTTAATTAGTAAGTGGTGCAGCGAGGGAACTGAAGTTCCTAATGAACCTTTAGTAAAACAAAGCTAATCTATGGAAACTTCTCACATTGCCACAAGTAGCAGTGGTCGGCTATTCAACAATTGCTCTAATCTTCTCATCATTGACTCACAAGCCTTCTCCACTGACTACATAGCCCCAAAATACCATTTCATACTAGCAAAAACAACATTTCTTTAGGTTGTTGAATAATCTCTCAGTACGGAAAATATCTAAGACTACTTTGATGTGTTCACAATGACTTAGCATGTTGGCACTATAGATCAGGATGTCGTCAAAGTACACTACGACACACTTCCCAATGAGATATCTCAACACATAGTTCATAAGCCTTATGAAGCTGCTCAAAGCATTCGATAAGCCGAAAGGCATGACCATCCACTCGTAAAGCCTATGTCGTGTTTTGAATGCAGTCTTCTACTCATCTCTTGGCCTTATGCGGATTTGATGGTAGTCGAACTTGAGATCAATCTTGTTAAAAATTTTGGCTCCACTCAATTCATCCAACATCTCTTCTAGTCTCAGGATTGGATACTTGTATTTAATTATGATTTTGTTCACGACCTAGCTATTAACATACATTTGCCAGGTTCCATCCTTCTTTAGTACAAGAAATGAAAGTACAACACAAGGGCTGAGACTCTCATGTATTCTCTTTCCAATAACTCATTGACTTAACATTAAAGCTCAGAAGCCTACTCGAGATTCATTTGATAAGCTGACTTATTTGGTAGTACAGCATCGAATACTAAGTTAATGTAGTACTCTATGACTCGGGTTAGGGGTAACCTTACTGGCAACTGTTCTAGGAATAAGACAGCATATTCATCCAATAGTTCTTTCACCTGTTAGGGTAAATCATTCTGCTCCTTTATTTCCTGTAGTCACTTGACCAATAGGAGGGTTAGCTCATTGGCATTAATGACATCTCAAAGCTCGGCTCTACTCATCGCTAGAGTCCTCTTCGATTCACAAGCAAGTTTCGTCTATAACTTGTGAACCTCTCTTGATGGCATCGGATTCAGCGTAATCTTCCGATCATCCTTCTCGAGCATGTAAGTATTTCTGTAACCGTCCTGGATGACTCTCCTATCAAACAACTACGGTCTTCTTAGCAATACGTAAGAAGTTTGCATAGGCAGCGTGTCGTAGAGAATCTAGTCGAAGTAATTGCCGATAGTGATTGGTAGCAGTACTTGCCAAATGGCATGTAATGTTCCTTTGTCACTTAACCATTGCAACAGTAGTACTTACTGATATTGATCAACAATAGTACTTGCAGATAGTGATCAACAATAGTACTTGCCGAGTGACATGTAATGTTCCCTTATCACTTAAGCATTGCTACTTGTATGGCTTTGGATGCTCAACAATCGATAACCTAAGTTTTGAAACAAGGTCGGCTCATGCCATATTAGTGCAGCTCCCACTGTCCATTATGAGGGCGCATGTCCATTCATTCACCTTGTAGGTAATATGAAATAAGTTCTCTCTCTACTCCTCTCGTGAAGGCTCCATGCTCATAATGCGGTGAACAACCATAAGTAGCTGGTCCAAGTCCTCAGCATACATGTCTTCCTCGATCAACTCTTTCTCAACATTCTCATTCTCAACAGGAACTTCCCCCTCTTCAAGTCCTCATCCATATTCTCTACGTCTAACTTTAGGGTATCTCCATTGATGACCATTGTCCTTCAATTCGGGCACTAAGCAGCCATATGTCCGAACCCTTAACACTTAAAGCATTTGATTTGGCTAATCTCCTTACTAGACCCTTACCCTTTCTCATACGTTCGGGTCGACACTAGATCTTCGAACATGCTTTTCTGCTTAGCTTTGACATCTATCCTACTTGTCGGCTCGATCCTCGGCAGTGTCCGGTTACTTACTTATCCTGTTCGGCTAGTTAGCACTCTGGTCACTACTTGGCTTCTTCTTTGCTTGTCTATTCATTCGAAAATCCTAACAACTTCATCCATAGTGTTAAATCATTGGAGTTCCACAATGTCTTAAACATCTCCTCTCAACCCAGTGACAAACCTTGAAACTGTTCAGGCAAGTGGTTCCTCCACTTCGCATCATATCATAAGCATTTAGAATTTTTGAACATATTCATCAACTGTTCAACCTACTTATCTCAGCTCTTAAAGCCGTATGAAAGTATCTTAGAGATATGTTTCCTACACGAATCTGTTTCTGAGTAACCTCTTCATCTTGGGCCAGGTATTAATCTCTCAATACCCCTCTCTTCTTCTCATGGCTTGAAAATTCTTCCACCATATGACGGCATATCCAGAAAGTGAACAACTAATAATACCATAGTCAAATGAACTCAAAAACTAACTCTATTTCAAACAGGAAAAAATAGAGTATAAAAAAACTCAGGAAGAACTAACTATAGCTCACACAAAACCTCTGCTTTGATACCAAGATTATGCAAACCATAGCCAAGAATAAATAAGACCAGTCACTAAATGGATCGGAGCTTGTAGAAAGCTCGAACAGAGTCAATGGGAAAGGTACCAAAGGGTAAAAGCAAAGGATGAAAACAATAAGCAAAACCTACGAACACCTCCAAAGGATATGACGTACTGATGGAACTTCCGAGGACTCAAGGCATAATTCAGTGTGATGTACAAATTGGTCCAATGTGGTTTTTCGCCACTTAACCTTACTTAAGGGAAAGGATAAGAGTGATGACAAGAGTAAACAACAATGTTTACATAGGGTAGAAGGTACTCAAAAGTGTATTGAAGATTATTTGATCTGTTACGCCTATAAGTACAAGGGTATTTATACCAGCAAACTAAGGCAACTTGCCTAAAAAAGAAAAGATAAAAATGACATTTCCTAAGAATGGCAACGTACATGTTATAAAGGGGAAAAAATGAATATACAGGAAAAATAATCATTGGTACTACAGATTCTACATGTGATATTGTACACATAGTAATGCAACATTGGTGAAGTCGTTAAGAGATGCAAACAAAAAGTATAGACACATGGGTTTGTCTGAGCAAGGATGGCCTAGTCAATCAGACTTTCTCTCTCGACTTCTTGATAAGAAAGAGGTTGAGTAATTGGTTGACTCAAGAATAGAGAGTAATCGTTAACTCAACATACCACACAACAATAGGCAATCATACAACACGGCATTAGAGGTGATTCGGTAAGTAGGTACTCGGCCTCAGTAAGGGTTGGTTTGAATATATGGATTCATCGTACCAACTCCTCTAGTCCTCTAGCCCAATTGCAAGTCAAAGGCCCTGTAGCTTGATTCCCATCAGAACCATTACCAAAACAAATTTTTCAATCTTTATATATCATTGTTCTAGCCCTTGAAAGGCATTGCTTACATAATAAATCAGTTGATGCTCTTTGCCTTCTATTTAGACCAAGACATAAGAAAGAGCTCAACAGTTGACTAGCAAATACAAGTACAAATTTTCTTGTGGAATAGGTGTTGAAAGTATTGGTGGTGACAAAAGAAACTTTTTTAGCTCATTGAAAACTTTCTCACACTCGTCAATCCATCGAAATTCTTTCGAGACTTTTAAGACTTTACAGAATTCCATACATCTATCTACACTTTCAACACAAATTTTCTTAGGGCATCTATCTACCTAATTAGATCCTAAACTTCCTTAACGATGCTAGGCTTCATGCTCCGAATAGCATTGATCTTCCTTAGTTTTCCTTTAATGCCACACTAGATGACCATATAACCTAAAACTTTCGTGAAGTAGCATCGAAAACATACTTTTATGGGTTCAATTTCATATTATATCTCCTCAAGGTACCGAATGTCTCCTCAAGATCGACTACATGCCGACTTTCAATTATGCTCTTCATAACCACGTCGTCAAGATATACTCTGACATTACAACTAATTTAAGGCTTGAACATCTTAGTTACAAGGCTTTGATAGGTTACACCAGTGTTTTTAAGCTCGAAGGGCATCACTGTATAATTGTACATCCTAAAATTAGTGATAAAGGACATGTAGACTTCATCTACCTTCTCTATTTTGATTTGATTATTGATAGAAAACACATCCATGAAAGATAGTAAGGCATGTTCAATAGTTAAGTCAACCATCTGGTCTATTCTCAGTAAGGGAAAACAATCTTTGGGATAAAGCCTATTTAAATCCGTAAAGTCTATGTACATGAACCATTTACTGTTAGACTTTTTGACTACCACACAATTAGCTAGCCAAGTCGAATAAGGTTCTTCCCTTATGAATCCTACCTTTAACAATTTCTAGGCTTCTTCTTTGATGGCTGCCTACTGCTTAGGAGTAGAATGCCCTTTCCTTCACTAGATTGTCTTCCCATTAGGATCAATTTGAAGTTTGTGAGTCATTAATTCCCTAAGGATACCCAGCATGTTTCAGGGAGACCATGCAAACACATCAATGTTATCTTGTAAGAAGCTAATCAAACTTTGTCAAATCTCTACCGGTAAAGATTTCCTTATCTTTGTTGCCTTCCTAAGATCTTTTCCTAATAAGACATCCTCTATCTCTTCCTCAACATTTTCTATACCGATTGAATTTTGTTGTGGATAAGTTTCAACTTAAAAAATTTCCTCGTTGTTTAGTACCCTTAAACACAAGGATCTTGCTAATTGTTGGTCCCATTTACATACCCTAATTCCAATGGGAGTACGAAATTTTTCCTTGAAATGCGTAGTTGAAGGGACTTTGCCAAATAAATGCTAACATGGTCGACCCATGATCATATTATATGGAGACCAACATTTGACAACAAGAAGATCTACCCTGTCTTTCGCAATGTGTTCATTGTCTCCAATTTGGATTGGGAGAGAAATTATATTGGTGGCCTGAACGGGTTGATTATTAAAAGCATATGAATCATAGTCATAAGACCTCAGCTACGCTTTAATCTTCAGCCTCATCTAATCAAAAGCATGTGAAAAACAATATCTATCAAAGTTCTAGTATTGACTAGAATCATTTTGCCCTTGAAGTTGGCAATTATGGCACTAATCACAAGCGCATCATCATAGGGTCTTTAAATGCCCTCAAAATCCTCTTCCATGAAAGAAATTAAATTTTTCATCTTGACCTTTTTACCATACACATTACAAACATAATTTGTGGCATTAGTTGAGCTTGAAGAGCTTGATTGGCTTAAGGCTAAAGGTCTGCCAACAATAGTATTGACTATACCACTCGGTGCTCTATTGCTACTTCCATCCCTTACATCTTTTCCAACTTAAGAAGGCCAAGTAACACTCTCTTGACTGTCGCATCTTCTCTAAGTTGGTTACTTAATGTTCTTGACATCGTAAGCAAGAAACTTGCTCAAATACCCTCGTTGGATTGCATCTTCAATTGCATTCTTAAGCTGGACACATTCATTAGTATTATGGCCTCTATCACGATGAAAGTTGCAATATTTATTAAAATTCCATCATAGAGAATTTCCTCTCATCCTTCTAACAATTGTAACACATCCCTTTGACAATGCACCTCCATCAAAATGTCCAGAATTGGACGATTGAGTGGTATATGAATAGAATATATAGGGATGCACAACCTTTTTTCTCAGCATTATATCCTTCGGAGCACTGACCACCATATGTTTCAATCTCTTCTATTCTAATTAGCCTCTCACTGAGCTTTAATGTAGTCTTCCTTGCAGATGTAAGATGTAGCCTTAGCTTTAAACTCAATAAGATTTTTTAGCTTATTTTTGTCCAAAGACTTGAAAAAGACTCCATGAGGTTTAACTCCATCAATCATTATATTTAGAGCATTGCTTATGTCTACTTCTAGATTTCGGACCATCTTAATCATGAATCGAATGAAGTAGTCCCTAATGGATTTATCTAATTTTTATTTTATGGTGTTAAGGATAAAAGAATCCTTAACCAGAAGCCTACTTGCAAAGAAGTGTTGCAAGAACACTTTTACTAAATCTCTTAAACACAAATTTGTATTTAGGTTTAGATGTTTAAACCATGTACTGGCTGTGATCCTCAATGTTGAGGAGAAAGCCTAGTAAGCTACGACATCACTTAAGTCGTGAAGCTTAGCCAAGTTGTACTAATATTGAAGATGATCCTTAGGGTCCCTTGTTCCATCATAAGTCTCAAACTATGGTAACTTAATGTGCCATGGTATTATTTCGTCCAAAATTTCGGGTACAAATGGACTCTTCTTTATTTAGAATTGTTTACTCACCAAAGCAAGGGTACTAACATGTGAGGGTCATGCATGGTACACTTGCTGTGGTTGCTTTCGCTTATCACTTTTCTTAAGAGCAAGGGTCGAAGGTCCAAGTGTGATTTTGGCCTACTTTTTTGGTAATTTAGGAGAATAGATTGAATCACCATTATTTTTTACACTATTATCATCGTGTCCTTGGTTTTGCTCTAGGTGGACATTTTTATGATGAAAGTTAAGGATCTCATCATGTTTTTTATTGAGTTCTTAGTTTTCTTTGGCCAAGTTAAGACAAAGTTGCTTCAACTTAACAAAACATTATTCATCAATATGCCTTCTTCCCCTCGCTTGGTGATGCGGCAAAGATCCAGCACCTATGCTTTTCATCATTCCTGTATTTGCCAGATAGGTAAGTTAAGAATATGCAAATGCCGTCAAATGTTGTTAGGTGATTTTAGGTTAAAGTCGTATTCTTGCAAAAGTACAAGTAAAGGCTAAGTGGTACCAACGTTAATCCAATATAGCCACTTCGATGCCTAAGTCAGTAGTTATCTTTGAGAGAGATAAGTGAATAAATATAAAGTCGAAGATCATGAGAGAGTTCTTATAATGCTTTCTTTCCATATCTATAAACAAACATTAAGTGCCTATAATAGCGGTTAATCATTAGTCGTAGGTCACGTGAAGATCTTGTAATCAAGTACATGTCTAAATTATAGAAGTAGTGGACAATTATGTAATGAGATTATACTAGATCATAACTATTCACACTACCTTAATAATTTCAAATTAGACATATTAATAGGCTAGGCTTCAAGGTCCATAAAGTGGACTGAGCCATACTTGGTATTAGCTGGGAGTAGTTTTAGTTGTCTTCTTGGCAAACGAATGGTCAAGTAATATTTTAGGGTGAGATATGACTATCAACACCTATCACTTTTGATATGGATTAAAATGGAATCTTATCATGATAATATTGTCAAAGCATGCATCTATATTATTGTCCTTGTGTCTGTATTATTGTCCTTTAAAAAAGCATTTGTCTATATGTCTATGTATTATCATCCTTTGTTTATCCTCATCTTACAATTTATTATCTTATAAAGCAAATTATGTGTATCACATAATTAATGTGTCATATGTCTATTTATAGCACTAATAATATATATAAGGAGATTTCTTACCTTAGAAATGGCTAGTAAGTGGCATTGGAACAACCACTATTGCATTTTCCTTTTTTTTTTGGAAATTTTTCAATTTTTTCTTATTCTCATTTACTTAATTTATTTTTTAATGATTTTTAATTATATTAATTAAACTAGCCAATAAAAGCATGCTACATGTCCCTTAAGTGTTATTGACAAAAAACTACAGGTTACGTCTTTATAAAAAAATCACCGGTCATCTCTTTACAAATATACCAAAACACAAATAATATACTTGTAGTTTACTCATATTTTTAAATGCTTTTGAGACTTAAATTTTATTATTAACTGTTCAAAATATCTAATTTAAATAGATTGAGTCTTATACGATATAGATGGCAAGAAAAAAGATAATCCTAAACTAAACTTAATGGTAAATGGAAAATTTTTATTTTAACATATACTAGTGGATAATGCACTCACATTGTATGTGAAAAAATTACAAAAAAAAAGTTTGAACTCAATAATATAGTAGAATGTTAATAATATATGTTGGTAAAATTAAAACTGTAATAATTGTTTTTTCCTTAAAAAAAAAGTCATTACTGTAATAGCAAATACTGGTTAAATAAAAAGTACAATAAATTTTTCAAATAATAGTAATGTTGTGCAATTATTAAAATAAATATGATATATAGTTAGACAGATTTTATAAGTAATTGGCGCTAATTGAAAAGTTTATAGAATAGGTTTGAATTCTTTTAGTAACTACCATATTAATATATCTAATGGTTAAAATTATAAAACTTCAAATGATTGATTATATAAAGTTAAAAAAAAAAACGAGTCTCAATAGATTATATAATATATTTGGTAACAATAGGCACTATGAGGACAAAGTACTCCTGTGTCAAATTAAATATGACGCAATTCCATCACCCGATTCGCACCGACTCGAGACGTCATGTAAACTTTCTTCCTAATATTTTTTTGGATGCTTGCACAACATTTTTCAATTAGATACAATGGCCACAAGTTTTTATACATATAACACGTTAGGTCAATTATTTGCATTGATAATGTTCGTATGGACCAAACCATAATTAATTTAAGAAAATGAATCACGAAAACTCTAACCTCTCGACTGATGAAACCAATGATCGTGCTCAACGTAATCGAAAGAGACTTGACGAGCAGGATTATCCAAAGCTGCGAATTCAAATGAATTGCGATAAAATCAAGCAGGCCGAATGTCGTTTCGGGATTTTGTCTTAACGAATATAATTGGAGCTTATGAACGTTATTGTTTTGAGAATCCACCAATTAGTGGTGTAATGGACCATGACACAAAAATTGTTGCGGAAGAGGGAACAAGATTAAATAGCATAGTAGAGCCAGGAGTCTATCATGTAGTGTTCTTGAAAGCTGAGAGGAACAGCATTTGTGCACCTTGACAATTTATCTTCATCGCCAAGGTTACGAGGTGAAATCCAGGATTTAAAAGTCCTCTTGGAAAGATTAAAAAAATTATGGAGATCTATTGGTAACCTTAAAATTATAAATGTCGGACTGGGGATTTATTTGCTAGCACTTGATAATAACTTAGATTTCTAGTGGATAATAAATAATGGGTCATGATTTGTTAATGGTCACTATTTAGTGCTAAAGAAATGGGAACCCAATTTTTGTATGGATCAAACATCCTTTAATTCTATAACAAATTGGATGCGAATAGTGGGACACCCAGTGGAATACTACTCTTTGCTGGCCATTAGGAAAATTGGATAAAAAATTGGTCTGGTCCTACATTACGATTCATAGAAAGTGGGACTAAAGAGGGGGAAAATTGTGATAATGTGTTCAAGTGGATATACATGCTCTCTTGAAACAAACATTAGTCATTAATAATTACAACTAGTAAATTCAATACGAGGGGATCCCAAGATTGTGTGAAAGTCACGGACGATTGAGCCATAACAAATTTAGTTGCGCTTATAAAGTTAATGCTAAGGAAAAGGAGAAAGGAGATGATTAGGTGAATAAGGAGCCAATAAATGAAGTGGAGGTTTTAAATGGGGAATTTGGCTAAGTGAATGAAGCTATTAATCAATGCATGGAAAGGAGACGTGATAGTGATTGTATGCAGCCGACAATAGAAGAGAAAAGAAAAGTCAAAGGCAAAAAATGCGGATAGGAGAGCATTGAAGGAGATAGGGAATATGGATCTTAGTACGGACAGGAAAAATGATGATAAGTACAGTGAATGGGTGCAAGCACAGCACAAAAAGGCTATGCAAAAAAAAAAGAAAAAAAAAAAGAAAAAGTAGGAATCGAAACAAACAACTAGAAATATATGGAAACTAGTCACAAGGGGAAAAAACTATTCCTTGAGATCACCAGAAAAATACCGAACTAGTATGATGGTTCAATTTAAAGAAAGTGAAAAGACACCGGAAGAAACTGCATCTATTAAAGATCCAGTTGTATCTTTCGAATCTACATAAGGGCAATTTAAAAACAAAAATAATATCCCCCAAAGACCTGCTACATTCTATTAGCGCAAGATAATTCTTCTCTTGAATCTAACCAAAGAAAATCATTCACATTCTTAAAGAAGATTGCTCATCCAAATTGAGCAAATATTGGAAGTGGAGTTGAGTCTCAAGCTTCTATGCAACAAATCTAGGACACCAAGAACTCACTTTCACATGAGAATCTGGTAAATTCAAATGGAATTGTCTTTAAAGTGGGTGTTAGTGGAAGTGCAGAGTATTATCCTGATGAAAACGAGATGGAAAAGAGAAAGAATACTAGAGATTGTCTTCAGACCTATCATAAGGAAGGGGAGATTTCACCTTTAATGGCAAAGCATTATCCAAGTAGCCATGGAGAGCATCTTAGGACAAAAGATACGGATGTTCAAGCAAGACCTAATAGGGGGACATATTAAACATATTGGAATGGACATACAAAATGGCCATCAAGAAGATAATGCTAAACCAAGAAAGTCCCTTGGATGTGTAGAGAATTCCTTTTACTCTATCCATGATGGAAGAAAGGGAGTCATCGATGCTAATAATAGCATGGGAGATGCAAATGGCAATGTTGCACATGCATTTTCAACCAAGTTGATTAAGGATGACCATTGATCACTTCCGATACAGAAATATGAACCCTAAGTGGTCTTTATTTCTAAAACAAAGATGGGAAGAGATGCTGCTATTATGCTAAAGGATTATTTAGGATTCAATCAGTTCCTCTATTTATCAGTTTTATACGAATATGGGTCCTTTTCCAAAAAATATTACAAAAGGGTCTCTTTTAAAAAATATTACCAATATAGTATAGTGAAGGTACATACATACTACATGCGCCTTCAATATACCATATATATATACCCTAATCCACGTGGCCAAACTTCATTCTCATCCCTATCAATTTCTAAAATTTCTATAACCCAAAGAAAATATGAGGAACCCATAGTTGATGTATTGGACCATTTTTTAAGCTAAAGGTTTCAGTGGTGGGATATTAGTGCTTTGGAACTTTGATGATGCAGCTATTCATACATGCTACATTTCACGTTAGCAAATTCTAATTAATATTCAAGTCTGCAACTCGAACCTTATTTGGTATTTTTCAACAATATATGCTAGTCCAATTTAGGAAAATAGATGTTTGTTGTGGGAAGATCTCTAGAGTTGGGCAAGTAGCTTAAGTGGTCCTTAGCTCCTTATAGGAGACTTTAATGAAATTTTATCTAGAGAAGAAAAGTGGGGTTAGGGCTTGTAAACCCCATAAATCTAGCTTTCTAAGTATAGAATCAAACTCCTAAACTGTAGATGATTTCCTGAAATCAATGAAGCCAATGAGATTTAAAACTAATTAAAACCTCAATTCAAAACCTAAGACAAATATAAAAAATTTTAAATTATCAATTGAACCTCTAATCTCATACGAAAACCTTAAAACCTTAAGTATATATAACTGTGACAATTGACCTCGAACTTCATTAAAACCTTAAGATAACAATTGAAGATTTAATCACATAAAAAACTTTTATACCCTAAATATATATAAACACTAGAGATTGCTCCCGGAACTAATAAAAACCCTAAAACTATAACTTTAAGAATATAAAGGTACTAATTCACTATAATTTACTCTAAAACCCTAATTCCTAATCTATTCTTAGTAACATACTAAATTATACTAAATCATTGGTAAAAGATCAAAGATAACTTTCAATCATTCATAAATACATAAAATATTAAAGTAATCCATTAGAAATTAGTATATTGCATTATAAATTATATCCATCTTCTTCTTATATAATTAAGTTAGTGTTATATAGAGTTAAGTGATTTGTTGATGTTTATATTGCATATAGTAGACATTAGCATCATAAATAGTATATTTCATAATAGTTACACTAAGTACCATACTAAATAATGTATTTAGGATATAAATAATATAGGGAGATCTCATTAAATAATTTTTACTAATCATTTCAATAAACCCCATATTTCCTTTCATTTCCTTAATTTTCTTCCTAATTTTCCTTAATTACCTCATTAAGTACATTAAAATTACATGTAATTTTAAGCCAAAGGTTGACTAAGTTAACAAAGTGTCCTGGTCATCTAAAGAATTCTCTCTTTTTCCTTCACTTTCTATACTTAATTTTTCCAATTTTGCCCCCATTTATGCCATCCACTTCCCCATCCCTTAGACCCACTTGTCTTCATTTTTTAAACACGAAAACAAAACAAAATAAAGTTATTTCTGCCTCCTCAAAACCATGAGCTTCCCCTTTTGCTTTGTCCCTTTCAACTTTTCCAATTTCACTTTCACAACATTACCTATTAACACAAACCAATAACACATATATATTAGCTTTCCTTTTCATATAACAAGCAAGAGAAAGGTATGTTGTATTATAATTTCTTAACTTATTTAGTAGTTAGATAAATAGGCTATGTTAGTATAGTAAGCCTATGTGATATGTCCATATGTGTTGTTAGTAGTAGAAAGCCCCATATTTATGTTTAGAGTGTAAAAATACTTGGTTATACATGTTAAAATAGCCATGTACATATATCAAGTGAGTATATATGGAGTGTACATATTAAGGTTTTAGTAAAACCCATAGTATAAGTGTATAAATCCTTAGCTAAAAGTAAAGACGAACACATATACATATACTTAAGCATGGGAATACAAGAATATACTTAAGGGATACATGTATGGGTACTCTTGTACATAAATACCTATTATGTATATAACTTAAAATGAGATATATACTAACTCTACATACATATACCTTGCTAAACACACCCTTAAAATGTAAAAATATGAAATTTATAAAGATTTCTTAAAAGGGAACTTTAGGCATACGAAAATATGTATAAAAATATGTATGTCACCGTATGCATATATGGGTATGTTTATTAGTATACATATAAGTACACAAGTATACATATTAGTATATTAGAAGTATAAGTATATATATACCATATGTATAAAGCGTATGAATACATAAGGATAAGTATACATATGTAATGGATGATGTAAGCAACGACCTAATCAAATTATGACATAAGCGATGATATAAGCTTCTAAAATAATAACCATAAAATTATTTAAGTATAAGAATTAATGGTTAATTAAATCATTAACTACTAAAATAGAACATAAAACTAGCCAATAAGAATAATTAAGCTTGAATAGTTAGAATTTCAATAAATTTAGTCTATATTGTAAAATACAAGTCTTAATGTCCAGAATGAACATCACCATATGAACGTGTTTTTGAAAACGATGAAAAATGACTAAAAATTGTAAATATCAAAAATAGAATAAAAAAGTTACATACAATTAGCAATTAGGTTTAATCGGAAAAAAACTTATAGTAATCTAAGTAGAATTAGATACATAGATATCTAAAACCGTTAGTTAATTCAATTACTTATTATCCCTGTCGTCTCATAATGATTAGGTGATCTCGATGAGGACGAGGATCTTGTGATCGATTATTACGATTAGAGCGAGTTGTCATAGTCAAGTGAGTACTCACGATGACTCTATACTTGTTTGTACTTATAGTAAGTGCACTTAAATTGAATATTAATAACTTGATACATGGGGTTTGGGGATATGCATGTACTTGATATTGATTGATTACCGTGAGAAATATTGTTTAATATAATAATTGATGATTGGATGATTGTTGCATGATTTGGATGGTTTACTGATATGGATTGATCACCTCATAATTTGACTTAATTATATTTAGCTTATCTTAAATTAAAAAGTTCATACATTATCCATGCATTGCATTACTTATTCTAACCATCACTTCACGCGGAGATAAAGAGAGGCCTTATAGGGGTTGTTTATATTTATTAAAGTGTTTCTGTACAGTATACTCATACAACATGACTTTACCTAAACCTACAGGCTTACTAAGCGATGGAGACGCCAACCGTATGGCTAAGGGTCAAATCTAGAGATCTCCACTGTAGGGTGTAAGTGTGGACTACGGGGACCACCTCACCGCTAGGCCTGAGATTTTGTGTACTATTGGATTTTCAAAAATAAAAATGTATTTTGTGAAATACGGAATTCAAAGTTATGGTTAAAAACCTAGGTGCTAGAGCCTAGTTGTGATTGTTGCCGATGTATCTCCAACCCTTATTTCGGAAGGCGTTAAAATCCGATGTTATATCCAGCACCGGTCAACTGTATATATTGTTTGGCATACTACGTGTGCATGCATTTATATGGTTGTAACAAATTGTTTGATAACTTGTTTGCTAATATAATATGAGAGATAGCTCACTAAGCTCTTATAGCTTATTCCCCAATAGTTTTTCTTTTGCAGGTACTAGATATTTGGGCATGGGTTTAGAGCTGAGCATTGAGTGCATGTATTGATATGTTTTGAAGGTTAAAATTATAGAAAGATTATATTGCTCATTTGATACTTTAAATGTTACTACTACTTATATATATTTAGATTTAGTAACTTCAATAAGTTTAAGTTTATACTATTTGATCTTATCATTTGATAGGGGATACTGATTCTCTATGGTTCTGAGGAATTATGAAATATTAGCTATCCATAGTTATTTATATCCTATAATATGTTAATTACTTAACAATTCAACATTCTTAGTAATTAATCATTTAGAGTCTAGCAATCTCTGACTTGTAAGGCAGTTTTCATATCATAGGTATACACATTTTATGGAAATTTTAGGTAATCTTACTAGGCCCTCTTTAGGGTCCTAACAAGGCGAATTTAAACCAAAATAAGGTGACAGGTATCAAGATTTCATAAATATTTGTGGCATGACGGACTTAGGCTCTATAGGGCCCCATTTTACTTGATAAAAAAAATAAAAAAATCTTAATAACCTAATCTAAACTCAGCTAGATAAAGCATATGATAATTATGAGCAGAAGAGAGCCTTTTCAAAAACAAAAGTTTTCTAGAGGGGTGTGGCAGTATAGGAGGTCTTTGAAACCCTTTTGATTCTAACCAATATGGTTGGAACATTCATCCTTCAAGGAGCTAATGGCATCAAATTGGATTTGGCCTCTATACGATGTTATAAAGGATCTTTCGAAGCTTGCTGTAGCATTAAGAACTTGGAATAAAGAGGTGTTTAGTTTATTGATAGTTAAAAGAAAGAAAGTAATTGAATAAATTTAGAGAGTCAAAATTCAAATCTTGCAACAGCCAACCCAACATCCGATCTTTAGGGAAATGCATCTCTAAAAGGAACTAAAATTAATTGAGAAGCAAGAAGAAGTGTTGAAGGCAACTAAGACTCATTCAAATTGGATCATTCGTGGAGAGAGCAACACCAGATTTTTCCATGCAAGTCTAATTACCAAGAGATCAAAAACAAGGATTTGTGGCTTGTTTGATTCTATGAGAAATTAGATAGGTGATGAAAATAGATAAAGGATTTGCTTATTAAATATTATGAGAATACATTTACCTTAGAAGGAGTAGTTAAAGCTAAAATAAAGCAAGGTCTTTAGTGCATAAGAAATCATAAAACTCCTATCATGGATGGCCTATACACGAAATTTTTCAAATCATGTTAGGATACAGTAGGTATTGGGATATAGTGGATAGGATGGTGTATGATATAATTAAGGAAATTTGGAGAAGTGGAGTTATGTTAGAAGATTTCAACAAAATGCTCATTGTTCTTATTCCGAAGTTAGTGGGAGCAAACAAAGTAAAGGATTTTAAGCCCATTAATCTATGTACAACCTTATATAAAGCTGTTAGTAAGTGTTTAGTAAATAGAATTCGACCCCTTTTGAATGAGTTGATAAGCCTAGAAAAAACAAGTTTTACACATGGACACTTGACCAAGGATAAAATCATAGTTTTTTTAGAGGTTCTCCACACTTAAGGAAAGAGGAAAGGTGAAAAGAGGGGAATGATGATAAAACTTGACCTTAAGAAGGCATACGATAGGATGAAGTGGGATTTCACTCACTATGCATTGTCAAGCTTATGTTTCCATAAACATTGGTTGAAGCTTATAAGTTCTTGCTTGAGTACAAACCAATACCATATCATTTTCAATAAAGCAATGAGAAAAAGATTCTTCTTGAGTAATGGTCTAAGACAAGGGGATCTCTCATCTACATATCTTTTTATCCTTACAATAGAGATGCTGAATAAAATGATTCACTTTAAAGGGGTTGATCGTAGCTAGAAAGATTTAAAGTTAAGAAGAACAAATCTCTTACATCTATTCTTCGCAAATGATCTCCTTCTAATGGGAGAAGCTTTAAAGGAAAATTCCTTTCAAATTAAGGCAGTAATTGACTTCTTATGTGAGTTATCAGGCTAAAAAGGTAAACTACGCAAAGTCTTACATTATTTTCTCACACAACATGGAAGTAGATTTGAAGAAAAAATTACAAACATCTTTGGGATTAGACTTAAACCTGGACTTTGGAAAATATCTTAGCATATTAATTAAGGATGAAGGGAAACTTGAGATTGCAGATTTAAATTTCATCCTAGACAAACTTAGAAGTAAACTCTTTAGTTGGAAATCTAAGCTTTTAAGCATGGTAAGGAGGAACTTACTAGCAACCACTTCTCTAGAAAGCATTGCCAATTATTATGCACAACAGGTCCCATTCTGCAAAGGGTTTACAAACAAAGCTAAAAAAATCCATAGAGACTTCCTGTAGGGCTCAACTCAAGAATCTATGAAAGTACATATTCAGCATTATTACTACTAAGAGGCCGAGAGACCTATCCTACACAAATCCTCAGCTACTCCTATTCAAACAAATCTATGCTTGCTTAACACCCTTGCTCGGCCACCCAACCAAATTGTACTATTTTTTCTATATCTTCTAAAGGCATTACCAATGCATCGCTACCATGTGTCTAAGGCCACATGAAGAATCTGCTATACTAATCATTATTTTTCTTGAATATTCATTTCTATCCTTTGTATTCTTTGTACATTACTTCTTTAAGACAATACCTTTTTTGTCTTTTTCATTTTTTGGGCAAGTTGCCCTAAATTCTCGGGTATAAATACCCACTGTACATGTAGTCGCATATGAATCAGATTATCATTAATACATTGGATATTTTCCTTTCATAAACATTGTTTGTTTACTCTCATTTCACTCTTATCTTAACCCTTAAGCGAAGCTAGGAGGTAAGTAATTTGACCGAACCAACTCATGCATCATATCAAGTTGTGCCATGTATCCTCAGAAGTTCTACTAGTACGTCATATCCATTAGAGCAGTTCATAGGTTTTGCTTACTTTTCATTCATTTCGGTTCTTTTACGCATTTTCCCATCACCTTTTTCAAACTTTCAGCAAGCTTAGACCTATCCCCATAACCAATCTTATCTATTCTTGGCTACAGTCTACATCATATCTTATAGAGAGAATGTATAATGTAACCTAAAGAGAGAAAGAGCAATGTGAGTGTATGTGTGTGTCTCCTTGATAGATTCAAATGAGAGTTGATGGCTAAAAAGCTTCGATTCCCTTCTTATAGTTTTCAAGATCAAACATGCAAGGAGAGTAGCCAAAACACATTAAATTAAAAAAATTGAAGTAAATGGGTGTTGACTTGATTTTTTTATTTCAATGGAAACTTCGTCATTTGAGTAATAAAGTTGATATTCTTACTGAAAAAGGAGACAGGAAACTTCCATTTATGTTGTCAAAGTTCGAATTTAAAGGATTAAGTAAGAGCTTGAATTTTAGATTTTGACTTTTTCCAATTTTCTAAAGCCAATTTTATCATTAAAATCCTCAAATTTGGACATGTTTTCAAGTGGAATGCAAATTAGGCCATGTAATCTTTATGATCTTGTGATTAATTCGATAAAACCATCAAGAAAACGCTAGCAAAAATGACCGTGAAATGTTGACCCCAAGCTGATTTTGCACAAGAAAGAGAGGGAAAGAGAAGGAAATGGAAGGAAAGTTTGCTGAAGTGGCACCACATCAACCTCGCAAACCAATGGTATCTTGTCATGTGTGCACTTGGCTTAATGGATGCTCAATATGTAGTGGGGGCACTATTTAAAATAAAATCACAAAGTGCTTGATGTAAGTGTTGAACCTAAGACCTCTAATTCATTCCCCTTCTCAAGACCAAGTACTTGATGTAAGTGTCATTATTGAATATTGTACTGAAAGACGTGTCAAGAGGTGATTAAGGGCTTTTAGTGCCATTGGCTAATGCTGAAATGACTTTTGAGGCCATTTGGTAAATTGCAAGATACTACTCAGATGAGGTTAGGAAAGAGTCAACAGTCAAAGCTAACCTAATCTACTAAAGGGCATTCTAATCCTCTTCAAGTTGGGTGTCTTAACAGCTCAACTTGGATAAAAGTATGATGCTAGTCAGCTCAAGAGCTACCTAGATCATAGTATGAGCTCGGCATTAGGTATAGCTACTCGGTTGGTTAGTATGATTGGTTAGCATCTCAAAAGCTATGTTAGCACTTTTGAGAACTCGACACTCAAGTCAATAGTAGTGTGAAAGATAGAGATTCAAATAGGAATCATTGTTCTGAATAGGGTTTCGAGCTAGTATTCTTCATGTAAGTCCTTATATTCCTCTAACTCAACAACATATGATTGGTTCAAAGAGTTAATTCCTATCATCTGCCTAGGGTTAAACAAATTTGTCCTCAAATCTAAAGAGGTTTCTAGCTCTTTTCTATCACAACTTCTACTAGGCTACCTCTGGTCAATTGGGAATTAAGTCGGGCACATTGATGGTGGAGGAAACACCATAGCTTTTGAGTAACTCAATCTAGTAAGCTTTGTAGCTGATCCTCTTTAGGACTTTAAATGAACCATCAACTCATAGAGATAACTTGCTCTGTCTTAGGTGCAAAAATCTTTCTCGATTAATCCATACTAAGTCACCTAGTCTGAAAGAAATAGTTTGATGGCCATAACTATCGAAGTATTGTTGTCTCTAGGGGATTAATGGGATTGAGGCCATAGATGACCTCAAAAAGAGTCTTTCTAGTTGTACTGTAGACAGTTTAGTTATATGTGTACCCTACAACAAGTAGACAAAAATCTTAATCTTTTAAATTATTTCCCACGATAGCTTGGAGTAAATTGCCTAGTATCATATTCACCACTTTAGTCTGTCGATCAATCTAAGGTTAGCTACTTAAGTTGAACACAAGTTTAGTTCCAAGTCTTCTCTAAAAGGTCTTCCAAAAATAGGTCAAGAATTTTGTATCTTGATTTAATACAACAGTCTTTGGCACTCCAAGTAGTCGAACAACTTCTTGCAAAAACAAATCAGTAATATATAAAGCATTATTAGTTCAATGACATGGAATGAAGTGTGCCATTTTGTTGAAGCTGTCTACTACAACAAGGATCAAATCCTTTCCTTTAGATGTCCAAGGTAAACCTAGGACAAAGTCTATGCTAAGGTCAACCCAAGGTGAGATCGATGTAGGTAAGGACATATACTCCCCATGTGACTCCTTCTTTCCCTTGGCCCTCTTGTACACTTTGCAACTTCCAACTACCTTATGGACATCCTTGGCTAGATCAGGCTACTAAAAGTTCTCTTTCAACAAACTAGCTATTTTGGTCTCTCTAAAATGTCTAGATAATCCACCACTAGGCACTTCCTTAACCAACAGCTTACATGTAGAATAGCTCAGTATACATAGCCTTCTTTCCTTAAACAGATAGCCATTCTTGAGATAATATCCTTCAACAGCAACTCCTTCTTTACACTACTCAAGAATAGGACCAAAACAAGGGTTGTAAGCTACTACTCTGTAACAAGTAAAAATCTTAGTAATGTCGTCTGCAAGGTGGTCAGCAAGTTTTGCCAACATGACAAGGCATCTACAACCACATTGGCATTACCCTTCTTATATCAGATCACATAGGAAAAACCTTCTGTAAGTTTTAGCCATTTCGCTTACCTTTTCAAAAGTTTTTTCTAACTTTCAAGATGCTTCAAGGACTCATAGTCTATATAAATCACAAACTCTAGTAGTAATAAATAGTGTTGCTACATAATAAGAGCTTGGAAAAGAAAGTACAACTCGTTCTCATACATAAAGTAGTTCAATGCAACACTATTGAGCATCTCACTGTAGTAAGAAACTAGTCAGCATTCTTGCATCAAGACTGCTCCAATGCCAATGCCTAATGCATCGTATTCTAATTCAAATGACTTGTCAAAATCTAGCAAAGCCAAGATAAGGGTAGAGGTAAGATTCTCTTTAATCTCCTTAAAGCTTTACTCAACTTGATCATTCCACTGAAATCTATCATTCTTCTGTCAACTTGATTAAGGGGCTTACAATTGTACTGAAGTTTTTGATGAATCTTCTATAGAAAGAAGCAAGACTATGAAAACTTTGTACTTTTGTGACATTCTTCTACATCGACCATTCGAAGATAGCTTGAACCTTTTCTTCACCTACCCAGATTCCATCTCTAGATAATACATACCTAAGAAAGACAACTTCTCCTTAACCAAACATACACTTCTTCAAGTTCCCATATAACTTCACAACTCATAAAATGTTAAAAATAACTCGGAGCTATTGAACATAGTTGTTTAAGTTGGCATTGTATACTAGTATATTATCGAAGTACACGACCACGCATCTTCTGATCAGAGGGCAAATCACATAATTCATAAGCTATATAAATGTGCTTGATGCATTTGTAAGTCCGAATAACATAACCAACTATTCATAGAGACCATGCCTAATCTTAAAAGCAGTCTTTCATTCATCACCAGGCTTCATGAGAATTTGGTGGTAGCTACTTTGTAAATCAATCTTTGAAAATACCTTGGTACCATAAACCTCATCCAACATGTCATCGAGCCTCAATATTAGATATCTGTACTTGACAATGATACGGTTGATAATGCGATTGTCAATGCACATGCACCATTAACCATCCTTCTTTGGGATAAGTAAAGTTGGTATAGCATAAGGACTCATGCTCTCTCTTACATAACCTCGCTCATCAACTTGTCCACTTGCTTCTTTAACTTAGCAGCTTACTCAAGATTCATTTAATAAGTAGGTCGGTTTGATAAGGCTACTCCTAGCTATAAGTCAATGCAATACTCTATGCCTCCGATTAAGGGTAATCCTTTTGGAAACTCCTCCCGAAAAATTCATCAATCAATATTTAGATCTTATTAAGCATATTTTCAAGATCTCTAAATTCCAACAATCTTCTAATCAATAAAAATATAGGCTCATCAGCCTTCTTAACAGCTCTAAGCTCTCTTTGTCTCATCACTAATTCTTGCTTCTTATTAGCTCGAGTAAGCTAATTATGGGCCTCATTCAATTAGGTTAGGGCCATGGGTTACAGAACGATCTTTTTCACATCTTAGACAAAGGCATAGGTATTCTTCCATCCAGAGGTTTGTCCTTTCTCACATATCCTTGAGGTTGGCTTATCTTCAGCTCCACTCTTTTGGCTTGCTCAGCTATCATCAAGTCAATCGAATTTTCCTCAACTTGCGAAGGTCTCCTTAGCTCAGCATTAGTACGTTGACACGGAGTAAGAGGTCAAGAAAAACTCCGCCCAAGTTTGCTCAAAACATTTCTTCTTTACTTTTTAACCTTCTATTCTACTTTAATAGCCTCCTTGAGTATATAGAATCTTTGTACTTCCCCAATGTTATGAATCTCATATTTGAGTCCAAAAATAAACCTCAATACTATACAAGCCTTCAGTTCACCCACATCTACTCAAATCATCATCATCTAGAATTCTCTCACATAGTCATTGATAGATTGGCCTCCTTAATGAAGTTCTTGCAACTTTGCAAATGTATCCTGCAAGTAAGTCTCGAGTACAAATCTTTTCCTCAACAATCTCTTCATCTCTTCTTAGGTTTGCACACCTTGTCTTTCATCTCTTGCTCTAGCAGCATTCAAATTCTTCCACCACATGGTAGCATACTCAAAAAATTCAAGCGCAGCAAGTCAAACCTTAACTACATCTGTATACCCATAATAATCAAATACTTTCTCTTCCCACTCTAAATATTCCTCCACATCTCCACTTCCACTGAAGAATGGGATTTAGACTTTAACATTGTCAAGTCCTCAAGGAGCTAAGTATCTTTGCTGTTGCACTTAGTAATATTCAACCTCTTCTTCTTCCTCTCTATACTCCTCTACATTTACCTCTTTATCATCCTCCTCAATCTCTTCTAACTCTAGTCTTCCTCTAACAACTCAATCTATCACTCTTCTAACTCAATAAGGTTAAAATGGGTGGTTAGCTCAACTACCTTAACCATAATGTTGCTTAGGAATGTTCTCAACTTAGCTACAGTGAGGTACACCCTATTGTTGTTGCCTATTGGCTTGTATCGCAGTAACTAGACTATCAACAAGATTAGTGAGTTTGTCAAGCTTGTCATCAACTAACTTAGGTGTATTACTATCATTTTGACTATGGATAACATGAGCACGACTACTCAAGCCTCCAATAACTCCTTAAACACTTGAATCTGACATAATGTAATACTTGTTCCACAGGTTAATACAACAAACACTTCTACTTACTATCTAGAACATTACTAACACACTCTAACAACTTCAACACCCAACGCCCACTTGAATATAATAGAAATGAACTTACTCTATTTTCGTAGTGAAAAATAGTGTATAATAGAGTAACAATAGAAACTACACTTACCAATCCACCAACCTCCACTTCTCAACTCATAATTTCAAAACTTACTTTACCCTAATACACTCCAATAGCGACAGAGGGAATATAATAGCTACTACTAACAAACATGAACAAAACTTTGCTACAACTTCACACACTCCCTCTCAAAACCGTGCTCTAATAGAAAAAAATATTATGAGTCTCCAGGATCATATATACAAAAGCTATACCATAATAATGAGAACAGAAAAGGAAAAGGAGAAGAAAAGATTAGCAAATCTAGGTAGCTACCAATCACATATGACACATCAACTAGTCCTACTTAGCCTAGAATTCATCTAATATAACTCACCAGTTTAAACTACAGAGTCATTCGCCACTACTCTTTGCTAAAGGAAATAGATAAGAGTGAAAAGGTTAAATGAGAACACTAGGGTTGCTTATGAAAGGAAACTTATAATAATTCAACGATGTAATTAGTTGTCTACTTATCAGGAAGTGAGGCATTTATATGACCTCAATGAGGGTTACACTAAATAAGAAAAAGATAAAAATGAGTAATGTACAAAAAGATTCCTAAAACATTCTTAAAAGGGGTAAAAATGGCAAAAGATACATTGTACGATAAAGCAAGGAATCATTATAGAATATTATGTTGAAACATACATGTCAAGATTTGATTGGGGGCTTATAATGTGGTAAGCTAATGCTAAAATGACTTCTAAGGCCATATGGTAGTTGTAAGATCTTATTTAGATGAAATCAAGAGAAAGTCAACAATCAAAGTTAACCTAGTCTGGTTTAGGTCAAAGCTCGGATGTTGATGGGTAATTAGATCCTCTTTAGGTTGGGTGTCATGCTAGCTCAATTCAAACAAAATTTTGATGTTAGTCAGCTCAGAAGCTATGTTAATCATGGTATAACTGCTTGGCAGCTTAGAAATTGTGTTGGCGCTTATGAGAGCTTGGCACTCGAGTTAACAGTAATATGAAAGCTGTATATGGGAATAAGAATCCTCATCCTAAATAGGGTCTTAAGCTAGTATTCTTCATGTAAATCCTTATAGTCCTTTGGCTTGGTTACGTGTGATTGGTTTGAAGAGTTGATTCCTATTAGGTAATAGTGTTCACCAAGATCAGCCATAAGTATGGTTATCATTAGATAAGGGTGAGGACTAATGATGAATGCAAAACGGCCTTTAAAACCTAGCATGGCCTTTATGAATGGCTAGTCATGCCATTCAGTCTATTCACTACCCCAAACTCATTTATGAGGTTAATGAACCATGTACTATGAAATCAAATCAAGAAGTTCGTAATACTATATTTTGATAACATCTTAATCTATAACTCCAACCTACCCAGCCATCTAAATTAACTCTGAGCTTCATTAAAGTACTCTAAATTGAATGACTAATCAAAGATTTGAAGAAATGTTGCTTTTTCCAAAAGGAAGTAGTCTTTTTAGGCTATGTCGTAAGTAGAGGAGGCTTATAAGTGGTTGAAGAGAAGATCCGAGTAATTGTAGAGTAGCCAACTCCGACATCTTATGTCGATGTTAAGAGTTTCTACAATTTGTCATCCTTTTATAGAAGATTTATTTAGAACTTCAACATAATTATAGCACCCCTAATTGAGTTGACACAAGAGATTGTAGAGTTTAGATTGGGAAAGAAGGAAGAGAGGTGATTCATCAAGGTTAAGGGAAAACTGACTTCATCTCCCAACTTGGCGCTACCTAATTTTAAAAAAGTCTTTAAGCTGGAATGTGATGCTTTAGGGGTCAACATTAATGCCATTCTCATGTAGGAAGGCTAAACCATTACATTCCACGGTGAGAAGTTCAAAAGTGCCCAATTTAACTACTTGATGTCCGATTAGGATCTCTATACACTAAGCTACCCATGTATGGCAACATAGCATATTACTTAAAGAGATCATTATCTACAATGACCATGAGTCACTATGGTATGGGAGATAAACAAAACACTCCAAGCATCAAGCTAAGTAGTTGGAATTTTTGGAAGGTTTTTCTTTCATGATTAGATACAAGCACGGCAAGGCCAATGTGGTAGCCAATGCCTTATTAAGGAAGCTTACACTTATATTCAACTTACAAACGAAACTGAAGGGATTGGGCAACATTAAAGAACAATGCTCTCAAAATCCCCATTTTAGCTCTTTCTATGCCCAATATAAAGGAGGATAGGTCACAAATGATTACTTTGTTAAATATAGATACCTGTTCAAAGGTAGAAAGCTTTGTATGCCAACCTATTCTATGATAGATATGCATGTGGAGGAGGCATATGGTAGAGGACTCTCTAGTCACTTTAGAGAGAAAAGAACTTTTGAGTTGCTTAAAGTTAGGTTCTTCCAGCCTAAAATGTGGAAAGATGTATACCAAGCTATAGAAAGGTGCATGACCTACAAGAGAACAAAAAGTTGAGCCGAGCAAGGAAGAGCCTATCCTGACCCGACCTTGGGTTGAACTAAGCATGAACTTTGTACTCAGCCTACCCAACATAACTTGAGGTAAAAATTCTATAATGATCAAGAAAATTCGATAAGATGACATATTTTGTGCCCTATACTAGGACTAACAATGATTTGGCTATTTCTTCTCTTTTTAGAGGAGATCATTAGGTTGCATAGCATATTGAGGAACATCATGTCTGATAGAGACCTAAAATTCCTCAACTACTTTTAGAAGACTCTCTAATGTCAGTTGGGAACCAAATTAATTTTCAATATGTGCTGCCATTCACAAACCAGTGGCTAAACTGAGATTATTAACCATAGTTTAGGATCGTTACTCTAAACTACCATGGGATGAAACCTAACTGGTTGGGATATGTATTTACTTGTGTTTTAATTTGCCTACAACTACAGAGTTAGCTAAATACCATTCGAGGTCATATATAGGTTAAACCTCGAGTTGCCTCTACATTACATGCCTGTAGCCACAACCAACCAAGAAGATTCCACAGCAAGAGATTGGTCTCAAGGCCCCTACAAGATCTACTAAAAGGTAATTGGGTAATTAGATCGAATTGCATAGAGGCAAGAACAAAGATGATAAGGAAGGAGGAGAAGGCAATTTTAGCCCAATGACCTAATTTAACTATACTTGAGTAAGGAAAGATTCCTAAGTCAGAGGAAAAATAAGCTATCTACCCAAGCTGAAGGACTATTAGGGATACTCTAAAAGGTTAATGACAATGCCTATCAATTAGAGCTACCTAAAGATTATGGGGTATTCGATGTGTTTGACATTCCCAAATCAATCCCATACAAGCCTTAAGATGATGGTCAATGGGAAGACTACTAGGATTTGATCCTAAATCCTAACTAACCTAGAAGGGATGAAGAGGATCAACTATTCAGGCCCCTCACCAAAGCATGAGCCAAAATACTAGAAAGTACGGCTTAACGAATTCTCACCTCCTATCCAAGCATTAAAGAGTTCTTTTTATTGCACGAATCTAACCATCCTTACTTCCCTGACTACTCCGAGCCTTACAAATTGCCAAAGATAGAGGACCTAGTAAAGTGTAGACCTAAAGATAACCCAAGTAGTACTTCAAATAGCTTGACAATTTTGACCAAAAGATTAATCGGACTGATTCTAAGTTAACCTCAACAAGAGCCAACCTATTTGGATACTTACCAATCTACCATTGAACATCGAGCTAAAATGAATGGACCATGGTGGACATTAGTTGACTTAGACTCTAACTAACCTAGACCTAATTCATGTGTTGAGTTACCTTGACTCTATGTCAAGTAATACCCAAGTTCTTCCCTACTTAATGGATACTCACCTACTCAAATGATGTTGGCTATCTCTAACACTTATACTAGTATGGAAGGTGCCTAAATCTTCTTTCAACAAGCACATTACAAATTTGTCCTTTTATGAGTATTTTACTTAGTTTTTGTTCCTCCACAAAGATGCGCCATTTTTGTAATATCCCAATCTACAACACTTACCCTAGATAAATGGGTATAAATACCCTTTTGTAACAATAGCCTCAATCAGAAATCATTTGTAATAGAGTATACTCTCTTCCTTAAGCACTGTTCTTGTTTACATTTACTCTTATCTTTACTCTTGAGTAAGGTTTAGTGGCAAGTAACCTAGTTAGATAGTTGTGCATAATATCAACTAGCTAATTGGTTCACAAGAGTTCTTTAGTGTGTAATACCCATTCAATAGCTTGTGAGTTGCTTAATCCATGCCCCATTTCTACCATCTTTATAAGCCTTACTCAATTCGAACCTACACTACCCTTAATAATTCTTAGCACGACATATCATCACGCCTTGGCACACAAGTGTTCCTTAGGTAATGAGCCTCGTTTCTATCTCTAAAACTTGAATTTCTCCACATCTTCATCTCCATCACAATCCTTCCGTCCTTTTGAACTTCCAAAGGAAATTCCTACAAAGCCACACCCTTATCTCTACCTTTAGATTGGAATTGTACGTATGGTATCAGAATCGACCCCCTACTAGTTGGTGAACAATTCAAAGGCAAACTAAGGTGAAAGCTAGTGGGCTTACTTTGACCTGATTTAGAGAAGAGGTTCGAAGAGGGTACAGAGTGTCACTAAGGTATGACTGTTGGAATGCTTTTAGATGATCTACAAGTTAATGTTGAAGGAATGAACCAACTATACACCAAAAAAGGGGAAGAAGAGATTGTAGTACTCGATGTGAATAAAGTCCAAGATAGAGATGTGAAGATAACACTAACTTAAGCTTTTGGACCAAAGGGTTGAAAATGACCCATTAGTGTTTATTGCTTGACTATTCGCTACTTTTAGCTTAAGGCTTACATCATTAATACATAAGATCGACTATCTCAAATATGGTGAACAATAAAGCTCAATATGAAGATATTGCATACAAAATGCACTCATATGACATGCCACTAACAATCCTAATCAAATATAATAATGTAAATGATACAAATCAACATACATAACCTAATTAATTATTTCATTTGAGCTAGGTAACAAACATATTTCAACATCCTGATTATGGTTACTCAAATACTAAGTCTAAAAGTTAAAAAACATGTTTCATTTAATCATAATATTCTAATAATCGAATCAACTCATAATGGATTCACTATTTATATTAACCATCAAACAACTAATCCACTATAAGTATCAGCAATAGTATCATATGTTGATAACTCATAATTAGCATATATATTTTAGATCTATTTTATGTGATTTTGTATATTAACTTAGCTAATCCTGTAGTGATTTAGAGCTTAATTCGTATAATTTTCATTTTCAAGGACTTTAGAGGCATTTCATGAACTTTTGAAGACTATTATCAAGTTTTGGGAGCATGTAAGAACAAAAGAAGTGATTGAGGATTTAGAGAAGAAAGATTTTAAGCAAGAAATGAAGTTTAGGAGAGAATAAGATTGAAGACCACGACCATGATCTATGGTTGTATCCCCCTCATCATTAATTTCCATCGAATTTGAAGATTTCAGACTAAGTACAAGATCATATCAATCACTACAGCCATGTACGTTGAGCATAGACATGCAATGATTTACAAATCTTCTAATTTTATTAGGTTTTCTTTATAAATCTAGATCCAACTCTTATGAATAGATGTATAGGCCTAGGTTTATAGAGATAGCCATTTCAAGCAAGGTCAATAGGGTAAAAATTATAAGGGTTCGTCTACTTTTCTTCTTTTCTTTTGTTATTATGTCCTCATTTTAATTTTCTTAGTAAATAGTTATTGAATCATACATTCTAATGTGACTTTTATTGATATTCAAATTCAATCTATTATATTTACATATTTTGATATAATTGTATTGTGTTTATTTCATCTTTAATTCAACATACTAGTAATTAAACTATCGTTAGAGTTTATTATAGATTTCGTGACAACATGTGATATAACTAACTGGTATAATTAGATGAAACTAGCTAACTAAAATGTTTGATAGTTCAGTTTTTCTAGTTTAGGGCAACCTAATCGTAGGACTCAAGGGTTTTATGCGATTTTGCGATATTTCATTCAGAAGCTATTCAGGTAGAGTGGTCTCAAAATTAACTATTAGCAAAGACGTACAAGTTTGATTAACTGTAATAGGAATCCTTATGACCCAATGAGATTGAATGAGTTACATAAAACTAGGTAGTAAATAACAAGAAAGATTTACTAAGGAAAATGTTTTCTTCTTTATTTTAATTATTCTTATTTCTATTTATGTTTATGTTTATATTTCTGTTATTTTTATTATTTGTTATCGCAATCTTTACTTTACTATCTTTAATTATTCAATTATATCTTTATTATAAAAGTTAGCCAATTGGAATAATTTAGGGATACTATTGCTAATCAATTAGATATTACTCCCATATATGGTTTCTTATAGCATCAACACTCAACTCAAATTCCAGTTTGTGCTATAAGTTAACTAGGTGCACTTGCCTATGCTATAAGCTCACAATCACATGTCATTAGTGTAACCATATAATAGCTTCCCTCTAAGAGACCTAACTCATAGGATATATCAAATTATTTAACCACATCAGTAATATACTTACCGTTTATGGCAACAAATTGCCTAAAAGTACAGTAGTAACACTTTATTTTGAATATTTGACATATAAAAGTGACAAATAATAAGCTCATAATCCACCCATCTGATTAGTTATCGCCCTAGTGCATATACACCAGAAAAACATCAATTAATATCAAGATATTTATTAAGTTATTTATCAAAACCTATAAGTACATACAATAGACAGAATTTATGTACTTGGATTCAACTTGCCAAAATGTAAATATTTTGAATTGGATAAAGAACCTATAATCATAGATAAAATGACTAGTCAATATCTTTTTTATACTAAGAGATTGCATTACTAACTCTAGGCCCCTAGAATGAGCCAATATGGTTTATTAGAAGCCAAAATAAATTCACCAAATTTCCTTATGAACCACTTAGCTAACCCCATTTAAATAGGTCGATTAAGTTTCATCATAACCCTACTCAATCAACCAAATTTCTAACATAGTCAAACATGTTTCTATACTATCCAACTTGACTCGAATGACTAAATTTAAGTTGCATTCAACCATTTTACAACACAATAGATTAAATTTCCTTTATTTTCCCCTTATGGTCATCTATATTAGAAAATTGACATAAATCATCCTCAATCTAATTGCCAACACTATATTTCTTTTCTGCTCCATATCAATCCTATAACCATAAAAAAAAATACTAAATTCAAAATCAAATAACTTCAAATTTACACTCTTTCGTTGCCACTGTGGTGTCCATGAATCCTATGTCACTAAAGTCTCTATAAGTTTTACATAAATATTATGAATATGGTGATATTGTTATTTAATTCTTAGTTTCAAGATTCTTTTTTTCCAATTTTTCAATCACATGCATAAGGGGTAGTTTCACGTGACTTTGTAGATGGAAATGAAATCAGATTGGGTTTAGAACTCTTTCCTCACAAGAAACATGCAATTATGTAGAAATTCCTTAATCATTGTTTCATGATCACAATTCTTATCTGAGTTTTCCTTAAAAGATGGTCTAATACCAAACTAATTAAAATTTTTATATTATAAAAAATTCTATTTAGGATCTAGGTTCTTATACCTTATGTCCAATGCCGTCAAAATAAAGCAAATCTCTTCGTTATCATATTTCTGACATTAGTTTCATTGTAAAAACAAGACTTCCTTTCTTAACCTCCTTAAATAAAGAGTCAATAATCTGAATACTACAAGATCAAAATATAAGAATTAAGCGAGATGCTTCAAGTCATATTCAAAGGCGAATTTAGGCTTATGGAAACTTAAGGGGTCAACTTTAGTTAGTTTGACTAAGAGAAATCTAACCCGTAGTCTAACAAAATGTTGGATCGAGTGTGGTTGATTGGGTAATTGACTTATGCATAGTGTAATCAAGCATTCGACTGACAAATAGTGAAACCAATGAATGGTAAGTCGATAAAAAATGAGACCAACTCCAGCTGACCATATGAGAAAGCTAAGCATCAGCAAATCCTTAGTGAATTTATGTTATTCTCTTTATTTTTATATTTTTATTTACACTATTCAATGTCTTTTGGGCATTTTAAAGTTATTTAATTTTAATGTTAATTTTTCTTAATGGTTTCCTATTATGTCAAGGTTTTCGGGTTTATCTTATAAGCTCATTAGTAGGCAACTTCAGTAATCATATGGGTGAAGTTTAGTTATTCAATTAGTTTTATGTCATTAACTTTAGAGACTCAAAAGACTTGCTTATTAAATATTGAGTATTTATCTTTATTCAAATTGTGTTCTTATCTTAAATTATCAATTGTAGCAAATTTTTGTTGATTGAGCCCATGATTATAATGGTTCTCTTAACACCCATAAAAGTTTCACGAATTTTGCTTCATATGGATTTGCGATTTAATTGCAACCTAGTTCCATTTCGTTTATTCTTAAGTCATAACAAGTAAATTACTTTGTAATTTAAATCAGCAATGGATGGGTAAGTTGTTCATATGATTTTTGAATTGTAGATTTGTAATTAAGCAAAGTAAAAGTTTAAACTTGTACAAAACTATACAACAACAGTAGTACCACACCTACGCTTTAATCCCACTAGGTGGGGTCAACTTTGTGGATCCTATATCACTATTGAGGTGGCAAACTATATTCTTTATTTGTAAATATGTCATAAAATTTATTGCAATTTGTAGGGACATCTCATATACCCTTTATTGTTGATTCAAGTATTGATTGAAGCTCATTGAGTAAAATAATTACATATAGGTGAGAGTAGGGTTCAAACTTAGGACCTCTTGTTGATACCATGTTAATTTTAAGTCCGCAACTTACTAAGTTAGGGTCTTATACTTGTTTTTTGGTATGCATTTTTTTAGTTTGTTTCTTAACGTCATCCTACGAAAGTCACTTATCCTTTGAAATACTGCTTGATACATTTTTAAAATATTTCACAATGGTCTATTTATTTAGTCACAAATGTTTGACTTGTGTTTCTTAAGAACTTAATTTTGTAGGAAAATAAAAATATGTAAAGGTGTTTAAAATTATTAAATTATTAAGAGTATTGCAGTCTAAAAGTTTCTATTTATAATATTCCAATAGCAGAGATTTTAGTTTAAAGTTTAAAGAAATTCTTTTTTTATTCAAAAACAATCAACTTGGTTCAATTATTTTATAAAGGATTAATATGGGTTGCAATATATATGTCTTTTCAATGTAAATGTTTTTCGCTTCAACTTCTCTTAATTTAAAGTGTATTCTCCCTCCATTTTGAAGTAATGGTTTGTCTTCAAATATTGTTTTAATTCTTGCTACTTAAATACGTTTATCTTGTCAAAAAATAAATTAGGAATCAATCGTGTTGATATGGATTGAATGTAAGTTTGTACTTTTTTGTAAAATAGTGTTATTAGCAGGTAATTGAGCCTTCCTACTTTTGTAGTGAGCTAAATATTTCTTACTTTTTATAAGATCAATTTTAAGACTAGATTTTGATATTTTTGTATTCGACTCAACTCTTTTAAGTATTGCAATGGCCTTTCTTAGACTTATGATTCAATTTAGGTGATTTATCAAATAATAGTATACTATTTATTTGTTGTTATAAAAAGCAGTTATTTTAAACTTTTACACATTCTGTATAATGAAAGCTCCAGTTAACAAGGAGTTTATTCCTTCAATAATCGTGATGTTGATGATGAAAGCAAAAGATGAAAGCAATGAGAGCGTAGAATAGAGTACACTCTGATAGGTAATTTATTTTGATGGTGCAGTTTAGATAAGTTTATAAGTTTGAGAGATATGTTTTTGATAATATTTTACAGAACTTAAAAATTTATTCATGTAGAATGAATGGATAGGTTAATTATTAGATAAATTTTTTTCAATTATTTATCATATATAGTTCTAATAAAGAATTTACTTAAAAAAGCCAACCTTAAGGGTTTGTAGTATCTTTCATCTTATTTATTATGATAACACGTTTAAAACATCAACTATACGGTTTTGAAAGATTTTATTATATTGAGAAATTTGTTTTCCACAACTTATAAAGATCAAGTCACCTTATGCCATAGTTTCTTCCTTTTAGAGCTAGATTGAATTTTTTCCTTTTTTGTGATACTTAAAAGTTACAAAATTCATCCATTAGTAACATTTCAACACATTGAATATGCTAAATAGTTATAATTTAGTGATGTTCATTACCAAGAATTACTTATAGATGATGTTTAAACTTTGCTAAATGTCATATTTTTGTGACGTTTATACGTCAATAAATGTTGTCTTTTCTTTTTATCTTTACACATTATTACATATCATTCTTTCATATTTAAAAATTAATAGATAAATTTTTGTAATGTTTCAATGTCACAAAATGATATCTTTATATCAAATATGTGTTTATAATTTAGTTACGTTTAAACTATCACTAATAGCAATTTATCAATGACACTCAAATGTTATTAAACATGACATTTATATCTTTTGTGGCATTTATCTCTCAAATGTCTTAAATTACTTTTTTGTGATATACCTTTTGTATGGCCACTAGAGAAATTTAATGAGTGTCACATAAAGGTTCTTATGATATTTATATTGATTTTAGTGATGTTCATTAAATGCCACTAAATAATAAATTTCTTATAGTTTCCATCTTTCTTGATACTAAGAGGGCAAATACAAAACAAAGACTAATGGACTCCTTGATTCTTCATATATGGTGCCCAATGCCTCTAAAAGATGGTAAGGATAATCCTTGAGAAAAAAAAAAATGTTGTAAACTCTTTTAAGAGTTTGAACATCTTAGGCAGTAAGCTCTCTAAACTATAAACTCTCCCTAAGCAATAACAACACAATGATGGAGTATTAGTTAGAACTTTCTTGATCGTCCCTTGAGTCAACAATAAACTATCCTTCTCCTTCTTTTTCTTTAGTTACAATTGATCTTTCCTAATTTCTTCCATACTCAAAGGTCGTTATACAAACTTTCTACCATCCTTACCTAATAAATAATTGTTTATATATCGACCATGAGTTACCTTGCAATCATATTGTCAAGGCCATACTAGCAATATATATGTTGCACTCATTTGACTAGGGATGCTACTGGGGTGGGTTCAAACTAGGTTTTTCAAAACTTGAACCTAACCCGCTACCATGTAAAACTTCCCAAAACCCTATCGGGTACCCTATAGAGTTTTTACCCTATTTCTAAAACCCGCCTCTATAGAGTTTTATAGAACCCAATCCGACCCACTAATACTAAAAAAGTTTTAAAAATTGTTTTGCGAGTATACACAAAAAATAAAGCAAGTAACATATGGTTTGTTTTAAATAATAAAATAGTGTATGGTTATTCAAGACTAAACCAACTTCATTTTTCTTTAAATTAATACATAATTAATGAAAATGAAATTAAAAGGATAGAGGATTGTGGCCAATTAGTTGAGAGAGAGAGAGTAAATCCAAGAAGAGAGTCACAAAAGATGTAAGAGTATGAGACTATGAGAGAGAGAAATAGATGGGGTTAGGGTTTTTTTTAAAACAAAGCATGAAAGAGACAAGATATTTTTTTATTAATTATTATGTTTTGATATCTACAACTAATATTAAATTACCAATATCATATATGTATATATTATTATATTTAACCAAGTTCGAGTTTTCCATTGGGTTTTTTCTAAATCCTAAAACCCGAATTAGAACTCTATAGGGTTTGAGAACCACTTCCAAAACATAACCCAAAGCTCTATAGCATCAAATCTTATAGGGTTTTTAGTAGATCGGGTGGGTCAAAAATCCTATAATAACTCGCTTAGTGGCATTCTTACATTTGACCACATCAAAAGATACCTCATTCCTATAGTTTCCTACAAAAGACATTATTCTGATAATCTTAGTTACATGGACCTCTCCCTCACTATTTATACATTATATTTATAAGCTTAGGGATGACCAAGTTTAGATGGGTTTGGTTTCTTAACTAAGGTAATGAAGGAGACTTAGCAAAATCGCCACCATTTCTAATTAGCCCATATTCTTTATTTTTCAATTTTAGCACTAGTATGCATGATATTATCCATTACTCCCCATCTTTCTTAACTTCACTAAATAAGGTTCTTTTAACAATTAAGAGATCTCTTTCCTTGGCTAGACTTTCAAGCTAATCTTCTACCTTAGGATTCTCTTAATTCTCTGTATCTACATTTTCACTCTTAACCTCACCACTAAGCTCAATAACAAACATGTCTTTGTTATTGGGACATTGCGATGCAATGTGACCAAATATTTAACACTTTAAATAGTTAAAAATTATAGTTCTTTTAGCTTGCTCTATAGGTAGGCGTTTTAGGTTCATGATCTTCGAAGAACTACTCCCGCCCTTCCCAAATGATTGAGCCTTACTAGCTCTTGAACTAAATATTTTTAAGGTGTTAGGTTCTACGAGACATATGAAACTTGAACGAATTCCTACTATCTTCCTTTGCCTCCTTACATTAAGGGCCAACTTAATGATGCCATCTAAGGTCAGGGGCAATATCCTTATGCAAGCCTTTTAAAAATCTAACTTTATTTTACTACTTTATCTCTCTAAGATAACACCTAATCATTAGGGTCTCAAACTCAAGAAAGTAGTTAGAAACAAAAAGCACCCCTTGCCTAAAGGATTGTAACTTATTAAATAGATCCTACCTATAATAATTAGGTCAATCCTTTGGACATTAACCCCTTATGACTTCTTAGTCTCCTTTCTATGTCTTTGGTATGTTAGGTTTATTTAAGCATAAATTGGTGAATTATCACACTCATAATACTCAAAGATCTTCTCTACTTTTGGATTTAATGTAGATAATCTTCTAAAGGACTAGTACATCAAGCAAAAGGAATCTTAAGCTTTAGTAAATCTGCAATGGATCCTTGGTTTCCTTCTAACCTTGGTGATTCTACTAGGTTATTTAACCCATAAATTAGGTTTCCACAAATTAGATATATGCCCATGCCTTAATTAGCAATTTGAGGGTCCATTGAAAGGAATTTTATTCTTGTGAGTCCAAATTATCACAAAGGAAGTTGTTCGTTGTGGTTTATCATGGGAATTGTGTTAACTGTTTCACTATTAAAGTAAGATGATCAATCAGGTCCATAATCTTAGTGTAAATATTATTTTGTGTTTGGTTTAGATTATTTAGGTTTTAATGGAGACTATAGGTACTTTCATTGGACACTTTTTTATAGACAATTATAACAAAAGTTAAGGAAAATAACAGATAATAAAAAAAAAAACACTTTGCTCATACTTTAATTGCAAATTAAATAATTTAATGAGTTTGTGTAAGAATAAATTTGATAGAAGGAGGTAGATATCCTATAAAAATAGCTCAATAAAAGAAGGGGAAATATCATGCACTTACCATGCGATTAACATATGATAATGGTAGAATATGTAGGTAATAAATTTTAATACACAAAAGTTTAACAAACTTGATAGCATTGACGATAAAAATAGATAGCCATCGCTCAATAACTCACACCTATGAATTTGTACACTTAAATCTTGACGAATATTTTGGGAAATTGTCCTATAAAACTCCTTATTTAAACAATTACTCCTATTTAATAAGCATGAGGCACCATAACCAAAGAAAATAGTTGGTGATTTGCTATAAGTCGCTAAGCAAACATAAGTAGATAAGAATCAGGAAACACAAGTCGCCATACATAGAATTTAGGGATAGGCCCATATAAGCTCAATCAAACAATTTAACAAGGCAGACTGTACTAGAACTATCTTGTAAATAGCAATGCAATCATTCCATATCCCTATTTCACTTTGGATATCCAAAAAGAGAAAATAAATAAATACTAATAATAAAGATTAAAAACATGCTTAATGGTACTAATAGTATTGAGAATTTAAAGATGATTTCTTGCCTTACAAAACCCGCTACTAGTATTAAATAATTTACATTAATTATGATCGATTACTATGTCTTACAAATCCTAACCTAAGCCAACTATTGATTTCTTTTGACATTTTCAAAAAACTCATCATTTCATTCGATAACATTTTAAAAGAAAGGAATTATTTTAAAAGATATAAAAAAGTATAAAGAAAATTCTCAATCAAAAATACTAAATTGACTAAAAGCAATTAAAAATAAATGAATTAGAAATTTTTTTAAGCAAGAAACAGAGAAAAAAAAAAGAATATCAAAGTATGAAACAAAAAAGTCTCAAAGTACTAGATCTAATTCCTTATCAATGGTAATTGTAAATATTTATTTTGCATATATTTCAAATGGTGAAAAAGAAGGAAAAAAAATGAAAATAAATAGTCCTACTAATAGTAGGGCTAAGCAAGTAACCCTATCAAAGAGGGTAATTATCTGAACCCTATTCCCTCAAGTAGGTTTTAGGTAAGTAATGAAAGTCATAGAGTAAGTTCTGGGTAATAATTTCCCAAAACCTATCCCTATAGGATAGGATATAAATATGAAATCATGGTAACCTATCCCCCCCTATAACCTATACTCTAAAACCTATACTCTAAAGTATATAAGGTTATATTCGATGATACCTTATAAACACCTTATAATAATAATTAAATAATAGTAATAAATTTAAAATTAATACTACTACCCTTTCTTCAGTTTTAAAGAAAATAGTAACAAGAACTCATCTCATACTAAACCTTATGAACATATACTACTTGTGCTTACTATGTAGTCCCTTTCTCTTCCTTTTCTTGTAAAAACCTCTCTCTTCTTTTACTATCTTTTTTATTTTTCCTTCTCATTTCTCATTTACTAACTCCAAATAGTAAGATTTTAAAAATATCTCAATTCTTAATTTATCATCCAATATATTATAATAGAATTACTAGCACATGACCTTTTTATTCTATGTATAACAATCTTATAGTTTGTTTTATTTGGATGATTTGAAAAGAAAAGACAAAAGAAATTTAAGTGTGACTCTACCAAGCCTTTATAGAAATATTCTCTACTTTATCTACTAAAGTTTAATGTTTTCTTAATTTCAAATGCATTGCACCTAGATAAATTATTACTAGTTGGTCAAGCGATATTGTGATTATAATTTTGATATTGATTATATGACCTACACAAAGTTTTAAGGAAGATAATGAAAAAAATATAAATTCCATAAGGTACCTTATACTCTCTAGAATTTACAAGGTATTTAATACATGGTGGTTTCAAGAAACTATAGGATAAGCTCTACGTATCAAAACTTGAGAACCTATACATATATAGTGGGGTACAAATAGAGCCTCCTACCCTACCTAACTTGTATCCACTTACTCTTACTTATACCCACCCTGTAATAAGAATTAAATAATATTAATAAATGAAAATTGATATTATTGCCCTTATATTAGTCTTAAAGAACATAACAATAAGAATTTAGCTCATAATAAAACTCTATAAATATACACTACTTATGTCAACTATGTGATCCTTTTCTCGTCTTCATCTTCTTCTTGTTATTCTTCTTTTGGTAAAAACCTCTCTCTTCTTTCGTTATCTTTTTTTTTTTTTTTTTGCCTTCTCCTTTCTCTTTTACAAACTCTAATATAGTAAGGTTTTAAAAATATCTCAGTTTTTAATTTATTATCCAATATATAATAATGGAATCACTCATACAAAGTTTTTGTATTCTAAGCATAACAAACTTATGGTCTGATAAAAATTTTATTTAGATTATTTGAAAAAAAAAAAAGAAAAAAGAAATTTAAGTATGACTTACCAAGGGTTTGAATATTTCCAACTCTGGAAATATTCTCTATTTTGCCTACCAAAGTTTGATGTTGTCTCAATTTAAAATGCATTGCACCTATACAAATTATTATTAACAGGTCTAGCAATATCATGGTTATAATTTTGATATTGATTATGCACCTAATACAACGTCTTGAAAGAAGATAAAGAAAAATATACAAGTTTTATAAAGTACCTTATATCTTAGGATTTACAAGGTATAAGGTATAGAGTGATTCCAGGATACTACATAATACGTTTTAGGAATAAAAACTTAAAAACCTATACCTATAGGTAGGGTACAAGTAAGGTCTCAAACCCTACCTAACATGTACCTACTCTCCCTTGGTTAATAGTAGTTATTAATGACACTTGATTATTTGTCATAGATAGTCTTATCTTAGGATAACAATGAAATCATATTTCTTTTTTTAATAATATAAAAAAAACCCTTCCCATATTTGAATATATTAAAATCTAACTTGAAATTAAAACCTATCATATCTGTAGCTTATTTTAAACATATCAATCAATACTCTATCTAATTTGTTTATGAAAAGTCTTTTTCATTAATCTAACTCTTTCTTTTTCTTTTTCTTTTTCTTTTTCAATTGAAGTAATCAATTATAAATGCTATTACATGTACAAAAGCATCTTCTAAAACCAAGAGGCCTAATTAAATATAAGTTTCTCATATTAGAATACATACTATCATCATTGTATTAATAAGGTTAGAAATTTTTACTGTATGTAATGTATTGTGCCTTCTTTCACTTATGACTATTAGATTTTTATTACATAATTTGTTTCATGCTGAAGTTGTTTTTACATTATGTTATTCCTTTTTTTTTTTCTTTCTTTCTTTATCTTATCTTTTAAAATTAGTTTTTAATGGTTTTTTGTTGTATCTTTTTTTTCACATTCCAATTACTCGTTGATTATCTTCTAATTTATGTCAAAAGAAATATTGCTAAAAAAAATAATGCAGATTCCGTGATAAAAAAATTTTATGATATAGCAAAGAGTGACATATTAGACCAAGATGATTTCTTTATCTAAATATATATATGGCATTTTAAGTTGTTGTTTTTTTCTTTTATATATATAATAATACCATGAATTTATAATTTTAATCATATTGGTTTTTGCCACTCCTACCCTTTAATCCCCCTTCTATCCTTAATAGAATTCATGATAAGAAATGTTTTTCGAGTTTAAAATCACCTAAAGAAGCTGTAGGCATCTAAGGCCTGAGTGAAATGGATCATTGAAGGAGAACAAAATACTAAATTCTTCTAAGTAATCATGCTTACAAGAAGATCCAAAGTAAGAATTAGTGGACTGTTTGACTCGATTCAAAATTGGGTCTTAAACACAAATGAAGTTTAGGAGTTGGTAAATACACATCTACTGAAGTTATTATCTATGGAGAAGATAGTCTGTAGACTTACACCTGGAGCTGTAAACGAGTCGAGTTAAGATTATGTTATGTTAAGCTTGAGCTTGAGCTTGATCTTGATCTTGACTCCAAATTTTAAAGCTCAAGTTTGTTTCAAGCTTAATCGAGCTTAAAATTTTGAGCTTAAGCTCAACTCAAAGTATCACTTAATAAACTCAAGCTTCACTCGATTAGGCTCGTTTGAGCTCAGTTCATTTAAAAAATATTGTAGAGGCTTATTTTGATAATTGGCCTTTTAGCTCAATTTATTTCATGGACCGATTTAATGGGCTAGTGATGAAGGCTAGGAAATCAATCCCAATTAGGGATGTCTTAAAGAGGTTTGGTTTGGTAAGCTTGGAATAGGAATCGCTAGAATGGTTTTTTCGCTCTCGACCTTACTCGATTGTCTCGTGTGCAAAAAATAGATTTAAAGGAGGGCCTTCTGAGTCCTTTTAGGCCTTGTTTGGTCTTTATATGCCTTTAAAAGGATTAAGTAAGCCTTAGGCTTATTTTAAAAGGAAATAGGCTCATTTTGTAAGCAACTAAGCCGGACGTGGCTCAAACCCAACACCAAGACCCATCTATTATATAAGAGTTAGAGGCTTGAATCTGAATTGTCGATCACCAAGAGTTTATCCAATGGCTCCCATCAATGACTCATCTAATTTGTCCATCTTAGCTTAATCCAACGATTGAGATCAAGGGCCAAAATCTATATATAAGAACGTTCTCCTCCTCATTTATAGCATTTGAAACATTCACAAGCTTCGTAGAAACATTGTTACTCCATTGAAATTACTTCATAGAAGATCAAACAACAAATTATCAAGAATCAATCATGAACATATTGAATCATCCTATTCAATCCACCATCCCATGCGTACATCACGAGACATTGAGCTCGCATGTTCGTCCTTCCATTCATCTCTCTAATATCATACCTTCATGTGTATCTTACATAATCAATCATCAATAATAACTCCACCATATAAATATTTTTTATTCTAATTATAATAATGTTAATATTAAAACTCAACTAGTATTAATATTCGATTCAAACTCAATTAGGGTCACAATTTAGTCTAGCCAAACATTCTAAGGCTCAAGCTCAACTCAATTAATTGCTCACGTAACTTGAGCTCGACCTTGACCTTGAGCTCGACCCGGACCTCAAGCTCAACCTTGACCTCAACCTCAACTCGATTATTCTTAAGTCAAATTTGAGTAAATATTGAGCCAAATTCAAATAGCTCATAAATAGTTTGACTTATTTACACCCCTACTTATGTTGCCATACTAAGATTATACGTAGCGAAAGATATCACAAAAGGAAAAATTAAAGTTAATGAGGGATTTTACAAATGAAGAAATAAAAAAAGCACTTTGGTGCATTGAGAATAACAAATCACCAAGGGTGGATGGCCTAAGTATGGAGTTCTTTAAGAGATGTTGGCTAAAAGTAGGAGTAACAATGTGTAATACAATCTAAAATATTGTTAACTAACATATTATGCATCCAAAGCAATATAGAACCTTAATTGTTTTAATCCCAAAAGTTTTGGGGGCTAATAAGGTCAAAGAATTTTGACCGATTAGTCTTTGTACAACAATGTATAAAGTAGTGAGGAAGCTTTTAGTGATTCAACTGAGAAGGCTCCTTAACTAATTAATAAGCCTAGAATAAGCAAGTTTTATTCTCATAGATGGGCACATGCTAACATCATTATTCTTAAGGAAGCTATACATCTATTAGATCATAAGAAGAGGAAGAAAAATTGGATGCTAATCAAATTGGACTTAGAAAAGGCATATGATTGAGTAACATGGGAGTTTGTGCAATCTACTCTATAAATGCTTAATTTCTTGAACATGCAGTTGAAGTTAGTAACATCACTTTTGTCAATAGCACCGTACCAAATTCTTTTTAATGGCTCCATGCTCAAAAGCTTCAACGCATTTAGAGGGTTAAGACAATGAGATCCACTTTCACCTTATTTATTCAACATATTTATGGAAATGTTTAGTAGAATGATATATAACCTAGTTAAAGCCAATGAGTAGACTCCTGTCAAATTGAAGGGGTAATGAGCTACCGACCACTGGTCCTCTTACTCATGCACAATTCTAACGCCTCCAATCCCTCACTCGAAGTATCCACTCTCGGCAACCTACCAATGACGAAAGACTCTACATGGTTAAAGGATGGCTGAATTTCTTGAGAAACCCAAGAGGTCACACCCTACTCTATTCGCTCTCTTATGTCGATGCCAACTATTCGCTTATTAAAGGTTATATGCCAAATAATTTAACTTTCAATTGCCAAGAGACTCTTGTCAAGTGACGAGACACTCTTCTTCAAGCCAGCTACTTTCTTCCAACTTCCTACCAATCCCCAATTCCACAACATCTTGATTTCCATCACTTGTTGTGATATGAGAATCTATGTATGGAACTAATATTATACTACTACCTGATACTGTACTATTTTTTCCCTTTTTGTTGTTTGTCCTTTTTACCCCTTTTGTATGTACTAAGAATTCTCCTTTTGTATGCTCTTTTGTAATTTCTTTATTTAGATGGTTACCCTAAAGACTTACTATAAATAGTCTCTTTTTCTTGTAAGCCAAAATCATCTTACCATAAAGATATACATTGAATATACTATTCTTGTGAGACAACCCTCTCCAAGTCCTTTTTCATACACTCTTATCTAATTTTGCTAAGTAGCTCAGGATTAATGGCTAGTGAACCTTTACATCAACTTATGTATCATTATAGTGAAGTGTCAAGTCATGTTGTGTTCATTGGTGTATCACATCCTCCAAGTAGCTTTACATCAGCTACTCTAGTTAGTTCGTAAACCTGCTTACTCCATTTTTTTTATATATTTCAAAGGACCCACTGGTTCGAATCTGCTAAAGTGGTTTGAATCTGCAAGGGTAAGTCCTAGTGATAACTGAACTCATAAGCACATCATATAATCCTGGTATCAGAGCTTGAGATTATAACCAAGAGCTGTATATGATTGGTATAATAGTTTATTATTAGATTGCTATTTTCTTTATGTAGTGATTTTCCTGCGAAGAGAATGTGTTCTAAAGCTTATTCTTTGCAACAATGTCGAACCTTAGTGTTTAAGGAGAGATTAAAGATGCCAAGAGTGATACTTATGGTCGTGGTTGAGTTATCTAACAAACCCTATGTACTACTAATGAGTAGATACAAGACCTAGCTTCTATTGTAGCTAATTTGGTTGTTTTAGTATAGAGAGTCTTAAAGAACTGGCTAAGAGAAAGAGTAGTTGAACAGGGCTAAGAAGTAAGAGAGAGGCCTAAAAGGCAGATAAATGAACGAGCACCAGAAGCCTTTCCTATGAACCAAGCACCACACCGTCGTGCCGATAAAATGGCAAGAAGAATTAGACAAAGTAGAAGAGTGTAAAGAAGAAGTGGAACAGTATGTTACGATTAATGAGCATAAGATTAGAGAGCCAAGAGGTGTCAAACACCTTAAGGTACAGATTCCAAGCTTCAACGGGTCTAGTAGTGCTGATGACTACCTGGATTGGGAAGAGAAGATCAAGAAGATAGTCAAATTTTACGATTATGAGGATGCTATTTATATTCGATTGGCTGCATTGGAATTTTTTAGATATACAGCAATGTGGTGGAAGAAGTTGCAGAATGTCTACTTAAGAGCCCGACCAGAATTTTGGATATGGAATTAAATGAAGACGGTCTTGAGAGGTAGGTTCATTCCTAAATACTACAAGCAAGACACTTTCAAACATCTATAAGACTTGAAACAAGTTAGCAGATCAGTAGACAAATATGTTCGAGAATTTCAGTTACCCATGATCAGGTATGATGTTGATGAACTTGAAACATGAACTATCACAAGATTTATTTCTTAGCTTAGAACCTAGATTAGTAACATAGTGGAGCTACAGAGTCTTGTGACTCTAGATGAAGCCATCAGGGTAGCATAGAGAGTCGAAAGGCAAAGGTGGAACCAGGTTAGTTGTATGCCAAGTAACTGACTAATGCTGTCAAACAGAAGCAACATGGCGAGCCGACTACGAATGACTAAGCACCCAACAATCTCGAAGAGGAACATCATAAGAAAGTGCTTATCCAACTAGAAGAAGGCTGAGGTAAGAGCAAAGCTAAGGAACCCGAGGTCTGATGAGACCAAAGTTGAAGCTTTAGAAGAAATCAAATGCTTTAAATGTCTTAGTTATGGATACATGGCTAGTCAATGTCCAAACTATTGAATCATGACTATAAGGGGAGATAAGCCTTAGTTTAAAGTAGAGAGCGCGAGCAAAGGAGAGGAAGAGATGAGAGTTAAGCAAATGCTAGAAGAGTTTTAAGAAGACCTTGATGTCGAGCCACCTCTTGAGGGCAGTACTGAATATTGTTTTGTGGTTTAATAGTCTCTTAGTACATTTGTGCCATATGAGAATGAGCAAAGGGAGAACCTCTTCCATACAAATTGCGGAGTGAATGGCAAGCTATGCACCTTGATCATTGACGGAGGGAGCTGCACCAATGTGATAGTACAAGGGGTAGTTAAGGCCATAAAACTACTAACCCTCCCACATCTTAAGCTATACAAGACTCACTGGCTGAATGAGAAAGGAAGCTTACATGTTGCCGAGCAGGTTAAAGTACCGATTACCATTAGTGATAGGCATAGGGATGAAGTGTTATGTGATGTCCTTTCAATGTGCACTTTTCACATATTACTTGGCCAACCATGGCTATTTGACTTGAAAGTGTTGTATGATGGGTATAGGAACACCTACATGTTTCAGAAGGATGAAAAGAAAATAATACTGATGCCTATGATTCCTAAGGAAGTGCAAGAAGCCTAAGAAAAGGTTGCTATATCTCCACAGCAAAAGTACTAGGTGATTTCCTGAACATAGTTTGCCCGAGAAGTCAAGTCTAAAGATTATGTGCTCCTTCTAGTCAGGAGACCCTTGGAGGTGAGAGATGTCAAGATTTTCCCAACCGAAGTGAGAGCTTTACTAGAATAATGCTAAGATGCCGAAAGGTTTACCACCAATAAGAGGGATTGAGCATTGCATTCATCTTCAACCTAGAGTAGCTTTACTGAACTAAACCGTTTATAGGCTCAATCCTAAGTAGGAAACCAAGATGAAGAAGCATGTTAATGAGTTGGTAGATCACGGGTATGTCCAAGAGAGCATGAGCCCATATGTCATCCCTGCTATGGTAGTACCAAAGAAAGATAAGTCATCAAAAATGTGCATTAACAGCCATGCCATCAACAAAATTACTGTTAAGTGCCAATACCCAATCCTACGATTGGATGATATGCTTAAAGAGTTGCATGGTGCTTGCATCTTTTCAAAGATTGATTTGAAAAGTGGCCATTGTCAAATACGAATGAAGCTTGGAGATGAATGGAAGATGACATTCAAAACAACGGATGGCTTATTTGAATGGATGGTAATGCCATTTGGCGTAACTAATGCACTAAGTACATTTATGCAACTAATGAATCATGTGCTTAGAACATTGATTAGCAAATGTGTTGTAGTTTATTTTGATGATATTTCGGTCTATAGTTTCAACCTCGTCACACATGTTGAGAATTTAAGTTTAGTGTTTGACATCCTTCAAGCCAAAAAATTATTTGGTAACCTAAAGAAATATATGTTTTGTCAGAGTGAGGTTGTTTTCCTTAGATATGTTGTTTCAGGGAAGAGAGTTCAAGTTGATGATAAGAAAGTCAAAGCTATTCTTGAGTGGCCTATGCCAACAAGTACTGCTGAAGTTAGGAGCTTCCATGGTCTAACTTCATTCTTTTAGAGATTCATTTAAAACTTTAATTCCGTAACTGCGTCATTAACTGAATTAATTAGGAAGAATGCTGAGTTTAGGTGGTTAAAGAGAGCTTAGAAGAGTTTTGAAGATGTGAAGTCTAAGTTGACATCTACTCCAGTACTTACCTTGCTGAAATTCGAGAAATTTTTTTAGGTTGAATGTGATGCATTTAGTATCAGCATTAGTGCTGTCCTTATGCATGAGCACCGACCAATTGCTTATTTCAGCGAAAAACTTTGTGGTGCTATCTTGAATTACTCAACCTACAACAAAGAGTTTTATGCCCTTATTGGAACACTACAGAACTGGTAGCATTATCTATTACCAAGAGAATTTATCATCTACTTAAATCATGAGTCTCTCAAACATCTTTGTAGGCAGTAGAAACTTTCTTAACGTCATGCCAAGTAGGTCGAGTTCTTAGAAACCTTTTGCTATGTCATCAAGTATAAGAAAGTGAGCACTAACACAATGGCCAACGCACTTTCTCATTGTCATACCCTTATTACAACTATGCAAGCTAAGGTACTAAGATTCGACACATTACCCGATCAATATGAGCACAACCAGTATTTTTGGCCTTTAGTGGCCAAGTGCAATGTTGGAGGTGTTGCGGATAGATTCTACTTGAGTCGGGGGTTTCTAATGAAAGGAAAACAAGTTTGTGTACCAATTGGTTGAGCTAAAGAATTACTCATCTGTAAAGTTCACACTAGAGGTTTAGCTGGCCATTTCGGTGAAAAAAAGGACGGCTGGAATACTAAAAGAACATTTCTACTGGCTTGGGATAAGGAAAGGCATCTACCGAGTTCTTAAGAGGTATGAGGTGTGTAAACATGCCAAAGGAAGGAGAGGCCCATATGGAGAGTATACACCCCTACCTATACCTAAGTGTCCATAAATCAACCTAAGCATGGATTTCATGCTCGACCTTCTTCAAATACCGAAAAGACATGACTCCATTGTAGTTATGGCTTATCATTTCAGCAAAATAAGCCACTTCATTCCCTACCATAAAACTAATGATGTTTTATTTATCGCTAACCTCTTTTTGTAGGAAATTGTACACCTACATGAGCTACCAAGAAGTATTGTATCCGATCATGATTCGACATTCACGAGTTTCTTCTAGAAAACCCTACAGAGGAAACTCAACACCAAGCTTATGTATAGTACTTCTTACTACCCTCAAACAGATGGCCAGACTGAAGTAGTAAATAAGACAGTCGACAACCTTCTGTGAGTGGTTGTGGGTAAGAATTTATACAACCAGAACCTATGCCTAACTATCATTGAGTTTGCTTACAACCGATCAGTTCATAGCTCAACAGGAAGGTCACCTTTTGAGGTCATCTATGGACTCAACCCAAACTTACCCCTAGATATAGCTGTTAGCCTAGCCGTGTAAGGGGAAAGTCAATCGAGCCTACACCACGCTGAGAAATTCTAGAAGTTGCATCAAAAGGTTACCAAACACTTAACATGAACTATAGCCCAGTAGAAGGAATAGGGAAGCCGAGGAAGGAGACAAGTAGTATACAGCCTCAGAGACCTTGTCTAAGTCCACCTCAATAAGGAGCATTTCCCTGAGAAGAGAACGAATAAGTTTCCCCTAAGTCAGATGGACCCTTTAAGATCCTTGAGTGCATCAACAATAATGCTTATAAGCTAGAGCTACCTAACGGATACAGTGTATCTACTACCTTTAATGTGGCTAACTTGACACCCTATGTACTTAATGGAGAAAAAGACCAAGATTTAAGGGAAAATCTTCAATAACCCTAGGGAACTGATAAGCAGCCGACCACTAGTCCTCTTACTCACACATGACTCTAAGGCCTCTAATCTCTCACTCGAATAATCCTCTCTCGGCAACCTGCCGGTGATGAAAGGTTCTACGTAGTAGAAGGATGGTTGAATTCCTTAACAAACCTAGGAGGTTATACCCTCCTCTATTCTCTCTATTATGCCAATGCCGACTATTGCTTACTAAAGGCTCTATGGAAAATAATTAAACTTTCATTTGCCGAGTGATTCTTCTCGAGTGACAAGACACTCTTCTTCAAGCCAAGTACTTTCTTTCAACTTCCCACCAATCCCTGATGTTGCAACATCTTGATTTCCCTCACCTACTGTGATATGAGAATCTATGTATGAAACCAATGTTGCGCTGCCACCTATCACTTTCACTTAACATTGTACTATTTTTCCCCTTTTGTTGTTTATCCTTTTTACACCTTTTGTATGTACTAGGAATTCTTCTTTTGTATGCCTTTTTGTAATTTATTTATTTGTATGGGTACCCTAGGGACCTACTATAAATAGTCCCTTTTGCTTATAAGCCAAAATCATCTTACCATATAAATATACATCGAATATATTGTTCTTGTGAGACAACCCTCTCCAAATCTATTTTCGTAAACTCTTATCTAATATTGCTGAGTAGCTCAGGATTAGTAGTAAATGGATCTTGACATCAACTTATGCATCATATCAAGTAAAGTATCAAGTCGTGTTGTGTTCATTGGTGTGTCATATCCTCCAAGCAACTTTATGTCAGCTACTCTAGTCAATTCGTGGACCTACTCACTCTATTTTCTTCGATATTTCGAAGGACCTATTGGTTCGAATCTGTTACAGTAAATCCTAATGATGACTAAGCTCCTAGGCACATCAAGGGGTCATCACTCCTCCTTTCTCATTTATTTTTTACATATGATATCCTATTACTTAGGGAAGCATCTAAAAAAAAAAATGCTAAGTATATGTTGAAAGTCAATGACTATTTCAAAAAAGTGTCTAGACATAAGATAAATTTCGAGAAGTTACATGTCATCATTTCCAAAAATACTAATAAGGAAGCTATAGAATGGCTCTACAACATTCTAGGTATTAGAGCTAACTCAAGCCTGGGAAAATACTTAGGACCACCTATAAAAGGAGGAAAAATCTAAAGATAAGATTTAGACTTCATTCTTGAAAAAACTCATCGAAAACTGGCTAGTTGGAAGGTAAGATGCTAAGTATGGAGGGGAGGAGACTATTAATAGCCTCAACTCTTGAAAGTATATCTAATTATTATTCTCAAGTAATTATTTTCCCAAAGAGCTCAATGAATGATATTGAAAGAGTACATAAGGACTTCATATGGGGCTCAATAAGTGGCTATAGGAAGCTTTACAGGGTCAATTGGGACAAGTTAAAGAAGTCAAAAAGTATGGGTGGTTTGGGTTTACTTAACGTTAGGAAAAGAAATCAAGCCAAATTTACTAAATTGGCTTAGGAAATAAATTGCAAAAAGATCCTTTAAGCGGAGGTAATATAAGCAAAATATAAGTATATGGACGGATAGAAAGGAACTAAAAGAGGCTCATGGCTCTACAAAGTTTTACAAATTGCCAATCAATGGGTACATAAGCATGCCAAAATAAGAGTTCAAAATGGTGACAACACAAAATTCCAGACAAATTTATGGCCTGAATTTGGAAGTGTTGCTTCTTGACTTTATGGCATCTTAAATATATTTGACACTTTGCTAACTGTAAAAAGGTTTTAAAGGGGTTAGGTACTTGGAAGGAGGACATAATTGGATACCTTCTAGATTAAGACATATGTAGAAACTAAGGCAAGTTGTGCTAGTTGAAGACCCTAACGTAAAAGACATTGATGAAATATATCAATGGGAATAAAATTGGGTTATTAATGGTAATGGCAAAATCAATAGCAAATGAAATCCTAAATTTATGGGGCGAATTGACATGTTTTATAAATGGTACTTAAACACTTAATGACAAATGAAAATTCAAGAAATTGTAACACATAATAATAAAAAAGTAGATACTTTAAGAAACAATTATTTTATGTTAATGTGCCATTGATTATATGTAATTACTAAATTTTGGTTTGATAACCACAAATTACTAAAACTTTGTAATTATCAAAAGTAAATGAGATAATGATTATATTATAATATAGAGATGAATAAATGGTTAATGGCTTAATGGTAATAGATTATCATAATTTGATTGTTTAAGATATATTAATATACATCATATTAAAAAAATTTGTAGTAGGTTTGTATAGCAATTATTTTTAGTTTCTCAATGGGAATAATAACTGACATATAAAGTTTAGCATAAAAGATTTCCTCTACTTAAAAAAATTAAAACTATACATATCATACCTATATAGTCAAACTATATTAATATATAATAGCATTATGTAACTATTATTACTACTACACATTGATAACCTATACAATCAATTATAATAAATACATATTAATACATAATAGTTATATCCCTATATGATTAAAGTATAGTAATAAATATTAAAATATAATAATAATCTTATATAGTCAAGCTATCATAAATATATATTAATGTACATTAATTTATATTACCAAACTATAATAAATACATTTTTTTTCAAACAAAATTTGATTCACATAAATAATAAGCCCTCAAGTGAAAGAGCACACTAGTCAACGAACAACAAACCATGAAGCTGCAATAGGGGTTTAGAGATCCTACAACTACAACTCATCCCTGTTGCTTGCCTTGAGTTGCAACCTAATCAACGCAAGCATTAGCTATTTTAGGTACCAAGCTAAAACAACAAGAAACAAACAAGTCTTTGAGGGATCCAATGTTATTAATGATCCCTCTTATTTTCCAATAATAAGGACTAAAAGAAAAAATAGACTCAAACACCAATTTAGAATCTATCTCAACCACAATTCTTAATCATCCTCTTCTTCTAACTATAATAAGACTCTCTCTAATAGCTAAGCCCTCAACCATTAAGTTATTGGCTATAACAATGAACTAAGCCATAGCCTCTAATAGCATGCTAAACTCATCTCTACAAACAATGCTTGCACCTATTGCAATAGAAGTTAGGCTAGATGCACCATCATGATTAATTTTTATAAAATTACTATTAAGAGGGTGCCAAACTACCACTTAGTGCATTGAACAGAACCGACTCCTTGTGTCTTAATCTAACAACCTGATGTTGATGTTCAAGTCACAAGCATAATTTTGTCTCACTTTCCCTTGTTGCGAAAGGTGCTACTAATTGCGTATAAAATTATGCAATCTTAATATGTTGTCGTACTTATGTCTAGCCTACTATGGTTGTGAATTCAAATCAAACTATATGTAACCAATTTGTCTTGCACCATTCTCCTCCATCCAACTTACTTGACATCTTGAGCTCATGTTGATGTATGTAATATCTAAGCACTTTAATTCCTCCAATTCATAAAAGATTCTCCTACTTACCTCTTCTAGGTTGGGGTCAGCTTATTCAAATACAGATTTATTCCTTTGCTTCCATCTATACCATAAGACTATAGCATGTGTAAGTTTTTTCTTCACCCTTCTAAGGAACAACAACCATCTCAAACCCAAGACTCTAACCATCTGTCAAACCTAGAAGTATCACAAGCATCAATTCTAAGAATATAGCATGCAAACCAAATAGGTCTTGCCTAACAAAACGAAATACCATGTGATCAACCGTATCTTCACAACCGCATCTTGCACAATTTGTATTTAGCTTAACTTTCCTACAAAATAATCCAGATATGGTGCCTTTCCTTTAACTTATAATTAATACTCCAAAGCTTGCTGTCAAATAAGTAAGAAGAAAATGTAGTAACAAAATTCATAACATAACCAAAATTAAACAACAATTAATAGCAAGATTTAAAATAAAAATTCCCATCCTTTATGCTTGGCCAAATAATCCTATCCTCATAATTTGATAAAACAATTGGAATTTTCAAAATTGCATTTTCGTCATCCTCAATCAATAGACTTCCTACTCTTTCTAAGTCTAAGATAGAGAATTTTTGTTTAGAACATTTTATTAGACTCTCCCACATTTTATGTTTCACTAAGGATGAATTCCATGCATCCTTCTAGAAATTTACTATATTGCCATTCCCTATCAACTATAATAAATTATTAGAAATTATGTCCCTTCCCACTAAAAGACTTTGCCAAAACCATAATGCCCTTCTCCCCTTCTTGGCTTTTAAGAAGCTATTAGGTGGGAAATAAACACTTTTGATAATTATAACCCACAATGCTTTTAGATTGTGAATCACTCTCTAAGCCAATTTACCCAATAATGACAAATTGAAGATTGTTAATTCTTTAAAACCTAATTCCCTACAAAATTCTAATTTTGTTAAAACATTCCAACTCTTCCAATGGATTTTGATCTCCTTTTTAGAATCTCCCTACCAAAATTTTGCAATTAAGCTTGTTACTATCCTACATCATCTCTTTGGAAATAAAAACACACTTATGGAGTAAATTGGAATTGCAAATGCGATGGCCTTTATTAATACCTCTTTTCCCCCAATTGATAAAGATGACCCTACTAGCCCTATAATTTTTTAGCAATTCTATCTTTCAATGATTCAAGTACTCTATATTTCGATCTCTCCCAAAGAGTAGGGATACCAAGGTAATTACCTAATTTATTATGAGGATTTATGCCTAAATAGTCACGACAAGCCATCTTAATATATTCTAGAGTAAAAGAACTAAAATACAAGGAAGATCTTTGAAAATTTACAAATTTCCTTAAAGCATGACATTACATAAAGAAAATATATGTGATACAAAGACTACTAGAAGTTATGCAGATTCCTTCAATAAAACCCCTCATCCTAGCCTTTGGTATCATTCTAGACATTACATCTGCTACAAAAAGAGATAAGTAAGATGACAATAAGTCATCCTGTCTTTTTCCTCTAGGAAATTGATCTAACACAACCCATAATCCATTTTATCCACTAAGAAGAAAAACCTATTCTGCTCATCACAAGTTCTAAAAGAAACCATTCAACCTTATCATATGTCTTTTTCTAGATCAATTTTCAAGGCATAAAGGTCCTCTTTTCCTCTCTTTTCTAATTTCAAAAAATGAAACTTCTCATGGGCCACCATAATATTATCTTAAATGAGCCAACGAGGAATAAAAGCACTCTAAAAAAAAGAAATAATATCATTGAGAATAGGTTGTAACCTATTTAACAATACTTTAAAAATAATTTTATATGAAAAGTTGCATAGACTAATGTAACAAAATTGATAAATATCCTCAAGATAAGAGTTTTTCGAAATAAGAACTATAATAGTGGAATTGAAATTTAGGGCAAGACAATTTAACCTCATGAAGGATTTTACAACATTGACAAAGAAAGGACCAAAATTTCTTGAATATGTTCGAAAGAAGATTCCATTGAAGTTGTCCAATTCGAGGGCCTTCAAGTGACAAAGCTGGAATACTTTCTCTCATCACTTTATCTTCATGTGACTCTCTAGTCAACCTCAGATTCATATCATGTGTAACAATTGGATCAATGCTGCCTAGCACCTCTTTTCCAACCATCAGGTTCTTAACTGTAAAAAGATTGGTGTAGTATTTCAAAAACGCATTTTCTATCCCTTTATCCTTATCTAGCCATACCCCTTCCATGTTCCTGATATGATATATCTTATTTATGGCTCTTCTTCGTCTCATACTTTATGTTGATTGTCAGTTTTTCTCCAACCATCTTACTCATCTATTCAGCTACCGACAAGCTGTGTAATCTATACTCTCGATAGATCGCCAAGTAATCTACATTCTCGGCACACAAACCAATTGTTGATTTAAATTCAAGTTCATAGCGTGAACAGTTATCATAAACACGGTTATATTACATAACTACTTACTTTCCCTACATTTCAAGAAAGGTATCTAATCAATAAGCTTCCACTTATCTCAATAGTTATTCCAATAACTGCTCCTTTGGATATAACAATCTCCTATAAATACAGGAATGAAACTCTTTAAGAGACATCTGAGAACTCTTCACATCTTTACTTTATCTTTCTCATTCCTACTTACTAACTTAGGCATTAGAGTGGTCGCACCAAACTAGCTCCATTACCAAGTATTTTTCTTATCTTTATAGGATATTTCAAACCCTCAAAATTCACCAACAACATTTGGCACTATCTATTTTTCCTAAATACACTCATATGGCTAAAACTAGAATGACCAAAAGTATGGGTGCTGGCAATTCCTCCCAACACCATGAAGGGGGGAGTTAGCATACTGATGAGTAACGACTAGCTAAACTCGAGCAATTATGCCTCGATTTGGCCAAAGAAAACTCAAGGTTGAACAAAAAGCATGAAAAGATCCTTAACCTCCTTCATAATAGTATTCATCCAAATGAGAACAATGACCATGGCAATCACGATGCTGATAATAGCGATGATTCAATTTATTCACTTAAGTTGCAAAAAAAGTAAGCCAAGGCTACGATGGGACCCTTGGCTCCTACTTTCAAAAAGAATAACAACGGCAAGCAACCATGGCAGGTGTACCATATTGGCCCCTCGCATGTCAATACCCCTGTTGCATCAAGCAAGCAATTCATAAATCAAGAAGAGTCCCTTTATTCCAGTAATATTAGAGGAAGTGATATCTTGGCACATCAAACTACCATAGGTTAAAACTTATAATAAAACAAAGGACCCTAATGATCACCTAAAGTACTAGTATACATTAGCTAAATTGCATGGTTTTAGTGATGCAATGGCCTGCCAAGCTTTTCCCTCAACCTCGAGGAATGCAACCAATAAATGGTTCAAACACTTAAAACCAAATAACATTTCTTGTTTCAATCAATTAGTGGAAGTGTTTCTTCAATACTTCCTTGCAAGCAAACTTCTTGTTAAAGATTCCTCAACCCTTAACACAATCAAACAAAAATAAAATGAGTCAATCAAAGACTACCTACCCAAGTTTATGGCCAAGATGGTTCAAATCCTAGAATTAGATATGAGTGTGGCCCTCAATGCCGTAATCGATGGAGTTAAGCCCTATGGAGACTTTTTCAAGTCTCTCACAAAGAACAAGCCAAAAACTTTCGCCGAGTTCAAGGCTAAATGCACCTCATACATCTTTCAGGAAGATACCATAAAGGCCCAACAAGAGGCCGATTAAAACAAAGGAGATAGAAAAAATGACAAGAGAAAAAGTGTAAAGGACAAACTCGGCTCAGATGATGATCAAAGTCCAAATGCCTAGAGAAAGAGACTGAGAATTCTAACATTTTCATCCCATATACCTATCAATCATTTAATTTCGGATATATTGATGGAGGTACATAAGTAATAAGGCATTCTGTAATGGCTGGAAAGAATGAGAGGAAATCCCTCGAGAAGAAATTCCAACAAGTACCATAATTTCCACATCGATAAGGGTCATAACACAAATGAGTGCATATAGCTCAAGAACGCGATTGAAGATGCGATTCAACATAGGCATTTGAGAAAATTCCTAGCACATGACGTCGAAAATATCGAGAGACTATCTCAGAGGAGACGTATGAAACAAGAGAATAATACTCAGTTAACTATAGCCGAGAGAGATACAAGGGATGCAAATCCGAATAGAGCACCTAACAGAGTGATCAACACCATTTTTGGTGAACCTCCTATCAGTCAATCAAGCTCTTTAAGTTTGACAAACACCAAAAATTACATCTGCAACATCCAACGCAAGAAGATCAGGATCAATAACACAATTTCTTTCATGGAGGATAACTTTGAGGGCATCTAGAGACCACATGATGACAAACTAGTTATCATTGTAAGAATCACAAACTTCGAAGCCAAGAAGATTCTTATTAACACAAGAAGTTCAACCAATATTATTTTTTAGCATGCATTTGACCAGATGAGATCCAAGATCAAGGTACAGCTAAGATCTTATAAGTATGATCTATCAAGAAGAGTCTTATCTGACTTGGCTAGCTAATTGTGTACTAATTAAGAAGTTTAACAGCAATTGGAGAATGTGCATAAACTTCACGGATCTTAACAAGGCCTATCTTAAGGATTGTTTCCTACTACTGAAAATTAATTAGATGGTAGATGCAACCACTAGATACGCAGTACTTTCTTTTATAGATGCTTTCTCTGGTTACAACCAAATCAAGATGTACAACGAAGATGAAGTCTATACGTTTTTTGTTACCAATTTCAGAACGTATTATTACACGGTTATGCCCTTTAGCCTAAAAAACACGGGTGTAACATATCGGAGACTTATTACCAAGATGTTCAAACCCTAGATTCATAGAATCGTCGAAGTATATGTCAATGACATGATTATGAAAAGTGTGAAGGAGGATCGACATGTTGCCAACCTTGAGGAGATGTTTGCTACATTGAGGAGATCCAACACAAAACTCAACCCACAAAAATGCTTTTTTGGTGCAACATCAGGAAAATTTTAGGATGTATGGTTACTCAGCATAGCATTAAGGCTAACTCAAGAATGATTGAGGTGATAAGAAACATGAAATCCCCTTGCACAGTCAAAGAAGTACAAGAACTCACCAGGCAAATAGTCACCCTCAATAGATTTATGTCAAGAAGTGTTGATAGGTGTATAGAATTCCTTAAAATCTTAAAGAATCTAAAAGAATTCAAGTGGTCCAATGATTGTAAGAGAGCTTTTAGCAATCTCAAAGAATTCCTTGCATCGCCACCAATACTCTCGATACCTATTTCAGGAGAGAATTTATATTTATATCTATTGATCTGAATTGATGGCAAAGAGCATCAACCTGTTTGTTACATGAGTCATGTTTTGCAAGGGCCAGAGCTTTGGTACACGAAAATTGAAAAAATTGTTTTCTAGTAGTTCTCTCAGCAAGGAAGTTGAAGCCGTATTTTAAAGCTCACCAGATCATAGTGCTCACTAATCAGCCATTACAGTAACCATTGCAACAACTTAACTCCTCTGAGAGGATGATGAAATATGCATTAGAGATGAGAGCCAATGGCATATAATACAAACCCAGAACGACACTACAGGCCTAAGTGTTGGTAGATTTTGTAGTCAAGTTCACTAGTGAGAAAGATAGTGTAGAGTTTGCTAAGAAACCTATTTGGTTCCTTTATGTAGATGGTTCTTTGATGAAAGAAAGAAGTGGTACAGGCCTTATTCTTCAAAGCCCCCACAATGTTAGAGTTCATTATGCTTTAATTTAGATTCCCATCCAGCAACAATGAAATAGAGTATAAAGCTTTAATTGCTGGACTGAAACTGGCAAAAGAGATTGGCGCCAAGAAACTTGAACTGTTCTCTGATTTGCAATTGGTGGTGAATCAAGTCACAAGAAGTTACTCAATAAGGGAAGAGGAGATGAGCAAGTACCTATTGGTGGTACGAACGCTCGTAGAAGCATTTCAATCTTTCGCCATCCATAAAATTCTATGAAGCAAGAATATTGCTACCAACAAGTTGTCAAAATTAGTTAGTGTAGCATTCCCCGAATTGAGCGACAAATTTTTTGTCAAATTTTTTCTGCAAAAAAGTTTATCCACTCTCTCGCAAAGCTGTGAGTTGGCTCCTTACCCAAGATAAGAATCTTAGATGGATCCCTTAGTAGATTATTTAATAGACAATATTCTTCTAGATGATAAGAAAGTAGCGCGAAGATTAGCTTACCAGGCTATGAACTATATGCTAATTGATGGTCAACTATACAAATGTGGCATATCACAATCCTGTCTTCAATGCCTTCTATTGGGAGATTCCCAAAAGGTGTTATCTGAGCTGCATGCGAATGTACGCAATAACCATGTAAAAGCACAGATACTGCATGTTCAAGCACAGTGACTTGGCTATTACTAGGTGACCATAAGAGAAGAAGTAAAGGAAGTTGGCTGCTATTTTCCTTAGTGCCAGAAGCACAAGTTACCAAGTCATGCACTTGTAACTGAGTTATGTAGCCTAACCAACCCTTAGCCCTTTGCCCAGTAGGGGCTAAATATTCTCGGACCCTTTCCAAAGTCCACCACCTAATGACAATTCATTGTTGTGGATTACTTTACCAAATGGGCAAAAGCTGGGGTACTGACGAAGATCACCGAATAGAAAGTGGAAGCAATCATTTTTAGTTCCATCATATCAAGATTTGGAGTTCCTTACATGATAATCACAAATAATAGCCTGCAGTTTGACAACAATAAGTTCCGAGCATTTTGTAAGAAGTATGGCATTCACCTCAACTACACATCTATAATGCACCCTTGAATGAATGGATGAGTTGAAGTCGTAAACAAGATCATTCTGTATAGCCTAAGATGGAAAGTAGATCAAGTCAAAGGGAAATAGGCCGATTAACTACCAAATGTTTTATGGGGGTACTAAACCACCTACAAAACTGCGATTGGGGAGATGCCCTTTAGGTAAACATATGATACAGATGTCGTGTTACCGATTGAATTAGATTTGCTAAATCTGCAAACATAAAGTTTTGACATTATGATTAATCAAGTTGGATTAATAGTAAATTTGGACACCATTGATGAAATCCAAGATATTGCAAGAGCTAGGGTCACAGCATACCACCACAGAGCAGCAAGGTATTACAATCTGAATGTGAAGCATAAGGTTTTTCAACCTCAAGATCTGATTTGCCGAAAGATGGAAGCTATTAGCGCGCAAGTGAGTTAAGAGAAGCTTAGCACAAACTAAGAGGATCTTGTCAAGATCTAGGAAGTCGTTGGCAAGGAGGCTTATTGAATAGAAAGGTTCGATGGATCTATCATCCCTTAAGCATGGAACGCCAAGAATTTGAAGTTATATTTCAATCAATTGTTTAGATGATGTTCATCTCCACTTATTTGTAAGGCAATAGCCTACATGCTTGTAAGACTACAATACTTTTTTATGAGAAATATGTTTGAAACCTCATTATGTTTCTTATTCCTTTTATGATTACCGAGTTAATGAGTTTTAGGCTATACAGCAAATGAACTGACCTAAGTTCTAGCCTATCACGGTTAACGAACTATATAAATTAATCTTACAATCGAGTAATGCAGCTAGTCTACACCTCAAACAGCTAATGGACAATGTCTATAAAGACATACGAATTAAACGTATGAAATAAAACATACCAAGAAATAATTGGACATGTGAAATAAAACATGCCAAGAATTAATTAGGCATATAAAATAAAACAAGCCAAGAATTAATTAGGCGTGTGAAATAAAATATACCAAGAAATAGTTGAGCATGTGAAATAAAACATACTAAGAATTAGTTAGGTGTATGAAATAAAGCATGCCGAAAAATACTTAGCATGTGAAATGAAACATACTAACGAATAAGAACGTGTGAAATAGAATACAAGAAACTCGCAATGCGTAAAATAAAATGTACTAAAAACAATCATATGAAAGATATTTCATTTGACCAATGCAATTACAAATGTATAACCTATTATATGAAAAATATTCCTTCAAACAATTACATGAGAAGACACAAGGTACAAAAAATACAAAGAAAATCCTATGGCCTACTCTCAAAATCAAAAAAAGTAATTTTTAGATCGAAGATTGGGGCTTTCTCTAAGCAAGTTTCTTTCTAAATACCTAAGGTCTTAGAGCCGATAGATTTCTCTTTCCATACATAAGGGATTTCTTTTTATAAATCCTCTTAGTCTTCCCTTGGATCATCCACGTAAGCTTCGTCATTACCTTTAATAATCTCAATACCTACCTCATCATCATCCTCTTTGTCAACACTATTGACTTTGTCATCAACGTCGGCAAAGTTGAGATAGGAGAGATCATAATCAGGGTGAAGCTTCAGGATCTGCTCTCTTGCCGCTTAGACCCCCTTTAACAACTTCTTCCGTAGAAGTCTCTTGTACTGCCAATTAGGAGTAACTATATCAAAGGCCTCTTCAACTAATGGTCCTCTCCTCAGAGTCTCCTCCAATTCGGCAACACAATTCTATAAGTTCGAGTAATTGGTCTCAAACTCTTTAATTTGCATTCTAAGCTTATCTTCCTCGTCGCTCATTATGTAAAGAGTTCAACCCAACCCCTAGCACTCTTCTTTCTTGTCACATCCTAGCATAACATGGGATGCACCATCATACAAGAATACCTATTGAAAACATAACTCAACCTACTCATTCATCAAAAGACAACATTGTTTACATGATAAAGGGGTTTCTACATCGGAGTTCAACTGGATTCCCTATTACAACTTGTGTATACAACATAATATTTACATCAAAACATGAACTAGCTTTTTCCTTTGTCATCTTTATAGTAATAAGATCTTGAACTTAGTACAAGCTCCATACAAAAGTCGCTGACTCCGACTCACACTCTCAATATATATATTCCCCCCTCCCCCCTCCCCCCCTCCCCCCCTTACGTTGGGCCTTTCAAATTGCTATTAACCTAAGGATAAAATATTTTATCTCCTCAGCTACTGAAGCTGAGTGAGAGTGGATAATATGAAATGCAATATAGACAATATGATAGACAATATTATATATCACAACTAAAACATTCCAGTCATAACCTGCAAGTTCAATTCACATATGCATTTGCCCAACCGAGCATTTACTGCTAGCAATATAACATGCTGTGCTCATATACGTAGCATGCATCGATACTGATATCCTATGCCCTCTAAACTTCTTCCGATTAGTCGACATAGCTAAGTATCTAGATACAACATCTAGGAACCTAGAGCAATAAGGAGTTTCTTAAGAGTAAGACCCCTACCAAATTGGACTACACACTGTAGTCTACCATTTTCAAAAAAGGCAACAAGGAGCTACCTAGGAGTAAAACCTCCAACTTTACAAAATTAGACTATACACTGTAGTTCACCAAATTAAAGTGGCAATACTACCAAATTAGACCACACACTGTAGTCTACCAAATTTGACTATCAAAATAGTCACAATGTTCAAGCAATGCAATCTATATGCTTCCAAAAACTGAGTTCATAAACCATGCTTTTTCCATGATCATTTAGAAGCCTCTATGCTTCCAAAAACTGAGTTCACAAAACCATGCTTTTTCCATGATTATTTGGAAGCCTCATTCTAAAAGTTCTGAACCGTAGGTCCCTTTTTATGCCATACCATGCCATAATATGCAATAGCAACTCAAGAATATCAATTAGCACAATCAATCTCCCAGTTTTATTCAATCCAATGAATTGATTCTAGTTTTCGAACTCTCCTTAATGAAATTATAGTATCTTACTTAGGATTCACTTAGGTAAACACCTACAAGATTGAGTTAACAATCACTCAACTTCCCTGGTTAGCACAATCATTTATAACACAAATCATCACCCAACATGACAACATAATAGTTTAACTAGAATACAATTACTATCATTCAAAATTACCACATCAACATTCACTATAGTAACATATCAATTCAACCAGGATATGCCATATTCAATCAACACAACATCATACAGCACGCAGTGTTATGAGTAGCAATATATCTACTCCAAGTATAAGTTAAATCCACTTATTTGTGCTCACTAATAACGCAAAATCTTAAACTCCACCATATGGTCCTTCCATACTCATCACCTATGAAAATACAACACAGTCTTCAAATCAAATATAGGTTAAACTCGAACTATTATAAGTTTTCATTTTTGCATTTTTAAATTTCATTTGATCATATCTTACTCATTTCTCATCCAATTTCAATAAACTTTATATCGCCACAATCATTATTTTGAGTACTATTAATATATATTAAGAATAAAAACTAATCAATATTGTTAAAAACCCAAAAATACCCTTTTCTTATTATGACTCGACCATATGTTATCTTAACTCCGTAATTGACCTAATTAAGTTTTAGTACTGAACTAAAAACCCTAAAAATTATACTTTCCAAACTTATCCCATAACCCTTATTATACCCAAAAGTGTTCATTTGACATGGATTTAACAAACATTTTAACAGTACTAGTTACTATATTATATATTAAGCTAACATATAAGTTTATAATAGGAAAATACATAATAAATAGTATATGAGCTCAATTAATTTCATGAAAAATCCAGTAGACTCACAAAAATATGTAGTTTAGTTATTGATCATTAATTACACTAAATTGACCATTATCCATTTTTACGAAAATAGCAGTTTTAGCACGAAATTAGGAAAAATTAAGGAAAATAAATAAATTTACAAGTGACATAAAAATTAAATATTCCAAATATAATCATAAACATCCAAAAGTTTAAACATGTAGGGCTCATTCATTAATTTCATCAAAAACTAATTATTTCAATAATTCGGTAAAACTAACAAGTTTATTCAAAATAATTATAAAAAATAGTAAACATGCCTAACTTCGAAAATTATTGTCACCAAAATTAAATATATATATATATATATATACATATATATTATGAGTATTACAAACAAAAATTGAGCTCGAAACAACATCATCTAATATTTACAAAAATTTATTCAATTTTGCCCAAACAGGATATTTTCTTAAGGAACCCATATTTCCAATAATTATTTAATTAAAATAAAATTACTACATAAATCTATACTTAAAATAATCCTAGAAAACCAAATTTCATAATTATTTGACAACATTTGATACTTTTAGCAAATTTAATAAATTCTGAGCAGAAAATTAGTTCACTTGAACCGGCTGACTCCGGCCATTTCTTGGCCATCGCACCTTATCGGAAAGCCTCCTTTGGCCACCCTCTATTGGACCTCCAAGCTACTCTAACTTAGATTTTTGTTTAGTACACAAACTACCCTAAACCCATTTTAACCCTATATTTTGTTCTATTTTTATATATTTTTTCTGATTTTCTAAAATTATGTTCTTGTGTTTTCAAGTTTGTAAAACATTGCAAATGAGGTTTAAGGTCCTATTTATAAGCTTTTGGGTTTTTTTTGCATGAAAAAGTAAAATTACACATCATTTTTCACTTTTTCCTCAGTGCGACATATCATTTCCTCATTAACCAAGTGTTGACTCATCATTTGCAATTAATCCTAGCTTGACACATCATTTGGTGACTCATCCATGCAATTTTTTATTAATTTTCCATTATTTTACCTAATTTCGATAATTTATTATTATTATATGTATATATTTAATACATATAATGTATATCACATGTAATACGTATATATTATGTATAATTCAACTTCATTTATTATTTTTTAAAGTTAATTAACTTATCTCCAATAACTTGCTATATCTAAAAGCTCGAATTTTATGATTATCAGCTTTATCAATAAATTAAAGTTTTTCCCAAATTTATATTTTTATATGGCTTATTTTGAGAAATTAACTCTACTTGAATTACTTCATCTAACTTTTCTAATTTTACTATGAAGTTTGAAATAAAACTAATAGCTTAGTCTAGCACCCTAAATTTAAAGGCTTGAATCTTAAAGTTATTGAACTAGATAGAAAAACTTGGGGTATTACATTTCTTCTTCTGTAACTCCTCCTTTAGGCCTTCAGACTCTTTGTATTACTCTTTTACTTTAGCATTCAAGCTCAAAACTTCATCAACAACAAGGGTATGTGACAACTCCTCGGCAGTAAGATCTTCTTGGAGCTTTCTCACCTCCATCTTAGCCTTTGTCCTCGCATTTTCAATAGCGACAGTCTAGGCTTTTGATGCATTATGCGCATCATCAATTTTCTACGACAATTTCATTTAATAAGATAAGTACTCGAAATGACTCGATGAACTATATGAAGACTACTATGGATCTTACCTTTTTAGTCTCCCTATTAGCTTCATCTAAAGCCATCAAAATATGGCTACTTATCTGAATAAGAAACCAAATATCAGCAACCAAGTAAATTTAACTGTTATAAAGATGCATACAGATACTCGCGTCATATAACTTGGCTGCAATATGGGCCTTATTGCAATCACTGACCCTGTCAACATCCTTCTTAGCGATATCCCTATCCTTTTGGAAGAATAATTCCTTCCATCAAGGCTAAAGATTTTGTCATGTCATCCAGGGCTGAGTCAGTATCCAAAACATTTTGACTCCAACAAGAGACGAAGTACTCACCAACCTCCTTATTAGGGATGAATTCAGCGCTGGTGATGCTGAGAGCTTTGGAACGTATTACCTACCTCATCCTCCCATCCAAACCCTTAGACCTTTTAGCATAAGGTTAGCCAGCGAATTCCTTTCCCTATCTCTTATCAACATTAAGTGCTACCTCCAGCTTCAACGATGACCCTTCGACAGCAACAGTACCCTTGACCTCCCCATAGGGTTAGCTCTCTCAACCTACCTTTCTCAACTCAACAAAATGTTGAATATTTTCAACCAAAGGCTCCACAAAATGAGAGACCTCAGTCGGCATTGTTTTCTTACCTTCCTTACGCTTATCAGATGGCCACGAGGTCTTCTTCTGCATTGTCACCTGATTGGATGTGTTTTCTTATGTTGTTTTCTTCATTGCAGTAGGTCGAGTGGTAGTTGTTGCTATAGCTACCCTCTTATCTACCTTTGATTTTTTGGCCATTGCCTGGGCCAGTAGCTTGGTAGGATTTACCTTGCTAACACCCATACCTGCAACATCAGCAAACAAGTTAATATTAACACAAGAAAAGAATAAACTTACGTTCTCCATGCTATGTAAGGCTCAAAGGCGACAATTCTCCCCCCAAGTCGCGAAAACGGCTTTCTTCTTATGGCTATACTCGGTACAATGGTAACTCATTAGTGTACCTTCTTTCTTAAAAAAGATTAGATCACCACTTTCATAACACCGTATAATTCTCTCAATGTCTTAAAAGAACATTTTGTTCTTCCTCCTTTCCTGAATATTCTTTGTTATTATTGCATCATTCGACATCAAATTTATATCTTTAATACGGATTAGCTCAATCCATTGAGTCCAGAAGTCTAGCTCTTTATTAGATACTATTGACACAAATTTATCATGCTACTTATGGATCTTGGACTCTAACTCATCCATGAACTTCCACCCATACCTTGCAGAGGTAAAGTACTACCCACCAGGTTACCTCCTAATCGTGCAGAAAAACTAAAACAATTGAAGCATAGCCCTAACTTCAATTTCTTTGCAAACTATCCCAAAAGCCACTAGAATTCAATATGTATTAGTTAAGAACATACTCTGCGCGACTCTAAAGTAGTTGAAGAAGCCCTTCACAAAAGTTAAGAAAGGGAAGTGCAACCCAAAATCTAAATATTTTAAGTATATATGGAATTCATACTCCCTTAGGAAACATACCCTCTCCTCCCCTCTCGACCTCCTCAAATTCCACATTCTAAGAAAATCTTGCCAGTATTGGTTATATTTTGTGATAAGAACTCTATCAACGGAACTAACAGTCTCATCTAGAGAGTCATGGTAGTAAACTATATTTTTATATAGATATCTCGCCGAAGGTTTCCCTTCTTTGTCCTCGGGATAATTATCCACAATAAGGGTATTTATCCAAGTGAGTTTATCCTACCTTTCCTCAATACTGTTGGCTAAACTACTAGAAGACCACACCACCTAGCTCCTTATTTAGGGAAGAGAAGTGACCTCAGTTTCCATTGCTTTGGAATCGGAGAGAAGACGTTAGTAGATGACGTTGCAAACCATGCTTGAATGTTTATGAAGAATGGTGTCACAGAAGTTGAAGAGCTTAAGAGTAAAGATGAGAAAAAAAAAAAGAAAATTTGTTTGTGATTTTGAGCAAAAATGAATTCTAATTTTGGAAGTCCTTTAAATATGGACAACTTATCCTTGTAACTAAAAATTTGTTTCTAATGGTAATGATGCACTAATTTGATAGTGGCACAAATTGTTGATGTGTGTTTTGAGATAGAAATCCAACAGTTGATAACCCCCTAATAGTTATTAGGCCTGCAATATAATAATGACCGGAGCAACAAGTGTCATACTACACACATTTTGGTTTCTTAAACGGGCAGGAATTTAAAAGTTGCAACTTCTCAATTAGGATGCGAACTATCTTACTGCCTATCTCACTCGGCATCTAAGGAACTGCACCCTACTCGGCCTCTAGAGTAATATGTATTACTCCCTTTATCGAATTCTCGAACATGGGAATTAGGGGGCAAATGTTGATAGTTAGTTTTTGTCTACTCATCTTACTCACCTATTCAGCTACAAACATGCTATGTAATCTATATTCTTGACACTACGCCGAGTGACACAGATCCATTGCTAATTTAAATTAAAGTTCATAGCACAAATAGTTATCATAAGTACAGCTATATTACATAACTATCTGCTCTCCCTACATTTCAAGGCAAGTGTCTAATCAACAAGCTTCCACGTATCTCAACAATTATTCTAATAACTTCTCCTTCAAACATGATAATCTCATATAAATATGGGAATGAAACTCTATAAGAGACATCTGATAACTCTTCACTTCTTTACTCTACCTTTCTCATTTTTGCTTACTCAAGCATCTGAATAGCCACACTAGATTGGCCCCGGTACCAAGTTTTTTTCTTATCTTTGCAGAATATTTCTAACCCTTAAAATTCATCAACAACACTTTAGTTTAAAAAATCTTATATTTTTATCTCCCTCCTTGAAACATTTTTTCCTTGATCTTTGTTGCCAATAGAGTTCCTCTTGCTTCTAAACGAAGGATAACTCTTTATGAATGCATAATTCCTCCTCATAATCAATGTCTTCAGCAATTTATACTTGGAGTCTAGCCAATTATTGGTGCAATTCTTCAATTCTTCAAACATAATTTCTTATATTCTCTTTACTCTACCTTATTAAGGCCTTGTTACACTCAATTAGTTTAAGCATTAAACCTTTAATGCAAGGTTAGATCATGGTTTTTTTTCAGTACTATATGACTAACTCATAATAAACCTCTACATTCAACTAACTCTACTCATACCGAAAGATTCTCTACTTCCTAATCCCCTACTACACGAGTTCAATTAAAATCAAAGAATGATCACTTCCTTGTGCAACCAAATTTACTACCATTGAATTAGAAAACTCTTCAAGCTATGGCACATTAAAAATCCCCATATCCAATCTCTTCTTAACTAGGATACCATCTAGACTATTATTACATCAAGTGAAAGGTAGACCTATACTTCCTACATCTATGAATCCACAATTCGATATCATTCTTCTAAAGCTTCTCATCTGATGATTAGGCCTCTCTCTTCCACCAGACTTCTGATCAAAATATGCAACTTCATTGAGATCAATACATAACAACCAGGGTAAGCTTATATTAGCTGCAATATCCTTTAATCTATCCTACAATTTCAATCTCCCCACATAATCAGGATTGCCATAACACTACAATACCTAAACTTCAAGGTTTCTCTTAAGACCCCTAACCCTTATTTAAATTAGATTTTGATCAAGCCCCTCTACTACAACCTCCACTTCATTTGACCACCACAACAACAAGCCCTTACTCAATCCTATGAGATCTACATGTAAGCTATTGTCATAATTTAACTTGCATCTGATATTATCCACATGCAATGATTTGTCTCTAGTTTCCATAAGAAAAACTAAAAGGGGGCTATTGATGTAAATTAAACTTTTTAGCTCTTACATTATCGAGGGTTGCCTTAAACCGTAGCATTTCCAACAAAGAAAGATCATGGCGCCTGGGTGGTTATATCAAGCCAGCCATCGAAGCCTTCTTCCTTAAGATTTTTTAGAAATACAACTTCAACATTTTCCTCTTCCTTTATGAACCAAATCTTCCCTCTAACTCTACTTCTCTTTTCAATGATCACATCCCCACCACCACACCAGAGTGATTCTTTCCCATCTTACTTCCCTTCTCCTTCTTCTCATCCTTTAGCTCTAATGTTCTCCTTGCTCTTTCCCCTTTTTGCTAATCGACCAAGGTGATTCTTCTTCAACCCTATTTAATATTGCTCTCTTGATAAATAGAGTTTTCATGGCTTCGGTTAAAGGGAAGGTATAGGTAAGGCTTTGGTTGGACTAAGAGTGGATGAAAGGAATTGTTTGTTATTTGGGTCACCCAATTCAATAACTAAAGAGGGAATATTTCCATGCTTCAACTCATATTTGATAGCCATAAGCTCTTTGGATTTTTAGGTTAAAGGAGGCAAGGATTTGTTGAGGTTAAAAGGTTCAATGTAATTGATTCCAGAAATTGAAGGACTACAACAAGAAAGTGAAGGTTGTAAATCACTTTTCTTGGCTTAGGTTGTAAGGTTGGGCTTTAGAATTGATATGGCTTCATTAGATTCACTAAGGTTACATAGTGGTATCGTTTAATGTCTTGTGAGTGGGTTTGAGAACAGGTCATATATTGGTTCTTTACCAATTCTTTCTAGCCTACAAAAGAGTCCATTTTACTCTGGCCTAATGATAACTCATGCATAATCTTAAAATCTAAGGTATCAAAAAAATTATTCAAAATCTTTCTTTTCTTCAAGTCAAAAACTCAATGCCTCGTTAGCTATGTTAAAAAGAAAAGAATTTATTTTTGAATCAATGTGATTGATGAGAGGTATTAAAATATCAAATATTTCTTTTACTTCTTTCTAAGGAAATATTTAACAAGGTTTTATCTAGCTTAATACCCTTTTCTTTGTCAGTCATCATTTCATTGACCTCCGTTTCTTATTCAATGTTTCTCTCTCATATCACAATATGCATCGAATCTAATATCTCTATTGGTTGTTCAACTGACATCGAAGTGTGCTTTCGCTAGATGATCTTATGTTGATCTTTTGGGGCTTTATTGTAAAGTTCATATTGTAGAGGAAATCTTAGTGCTGCCTCAACTTGTAGATCATTCGAAAATCCTTTTAATATAAAGTGTGGTTGAACTGTAATCTGGTATGTCTCCACTATATCTCCATTATACCATACTCATAACAAAATTTCGTAAGCTATTCATATTTAACCACTCTCCATATCTAATGGAAAAAAAAAGAAAAAAAAAAAAAGCTACTATCCATATCTTCTCCAAAGCAAAACTTTTAATCTATAAACCTTTCAACAACAATTATGAATGAGGAAATTTTATTTTGACTCTTAAAAAATTCTTCATATATTTTTGTAGATCTTCAACGTCTATAACTTTCCTAATCTTTGATCCAATCATAGTTTCATTCTTGAGAGAATAGACTTAATGGTAAACCATGTAGCTATATCTAAAAGCTTAGATAATCAAATTCCAACTCCTCCAATTTCTTATCATAAGACTAACTTCTTACAATCATCAACAAACCTATAATTGTCTAAGGTTCAACATTCACAATATTGTCTAACCTTTCTTTTTTTAAAGCCTTTTCCAAAATAAATTTCCACTCAAATGCAAAATCTTTACATCTCCATACCTTTCCCATAGTCATTTTAATATATTTAGCACAACTGCTCTAGGAATCAACTTATCAGAAAGGATCTTACTAACAATATGAAACTTTGCACCATTGATCCTCAATGCCATTTCCTCAATATTGACTTCTATCTCCTTAATACTATGGAGATTGGACAAACTAATATCTACAACCAAATGCACAACTAAGACAAACGACCAAAGAAAGAAAATGAAGAGACTGTATAAAGGAGAGCAACATGTAAAACAAAAGAAACTAAACTTATAGAGAACAAAAAAAGAAAGACTCAATAATTTAAAAAGGACAATAATGATCACAAAATCAAAATCTAACTAAGAGATTGTTTTAAACAAAGAAAAACTAACTCAAAAAGGAAGTAACAAGAATAATCATCCTAATCGACATCATTCAGATGCACAACCCCTAAGGGGAATTTTCTCTCTCTAGATCTAGAGAGAGAGCCCTATAATAAATACATATTAACATGTATATTAATGTATAGTAAATACTTACTAATATGTGGTAATAAATAAGTTTTGTAAATGCTAATGCAAATTATACACAACATAAAAAAAAAAACTTAAAATAGATCATTAAATGGGAACCTTTTTATTTGTTAATGATGTTTTTATTTATACTAATATTATATAAAATATAGATAAAGAATAGATATAGGATAAATTTAGTTGTATATATCATGATATAGATACTTAAATATGTTCTAGAAATGGAACCCAAGTTGTAGACTTAAATGCGATGGAATGTTTTAAATATATTGCAATAAAATCAAACTTAATCAAATTTTAATTCAATCTTACACAATAGAGAATTACACTTCTCAATTTAAACTCCTCTATCTTTTTTGTCATCTAATAAACATAACAAAAAAATAAATGAAAACAACTTTATAATCACCTTCTCATGCTTAAACAAATAATATAGGAAATTGCAATTCTCACTTTAAAACAAATGTTACTCTACAAATACTCTATGAAAATGCAAGCAGCAGCATTTCATTTTCTTTTAAACTCATATAAACTTAATAACTAAATTCCCTTCTAATCAAAATAATACTCCAATATCACTCAATTAGAACTTTCGTTCTCTCAATCACTCTATCCAAATCCAACGTTTATCTTCCAAGGTAATCTGCAAAAGTTGTCCATCACCTCATCAATCAGCAAATTTGACCTTTTGTTTCTTAATTGGATTCTGCGATCTTATTTTTAGTCTCATCCCCATCATTGATGATTCTTAATCTTGCCATCATCTTTGGCTTCGTTGTTGCCTCATTTAGATTCCTAGAAATTCTTGATCCATAAACATAAACAAACAAAATAAGGAGAAGCATATTCAATACATGAGCGTAAACATTGGACAATTAATGTTGTTATAATAAACACAAATGAAAGAAGGCCTCAAAAGTTATTTATTCATAAATTTATCTACTCATTTTAAATATCGTATTGGATGACTAGAAAAAGTTAACAAGCTATATCACATTTCATGAGGTACAAAAAAAGCTATACTCATGTACAACACAAATGGTTTTGATTTAAATGAACTTCAAAGAATTTTATGAGAAAAATCGTTACCTTAAAGAAGTGTAGATTTCAAAAGTGGATTTCAATATGAAAAACCATACATGAACATAAAGGACAAATATAGGAGAATACATATTAATAAAATGATTCATTATTAATCAAGAATACCTATGATGCATTGAAAGCTATAGATGTACTCAAAAGATGGTTTTTTTTTTTAAGAAGCCAAATGTAAGAAAATAAAAAATTATACATGTTAAAGTTTGGCATTAGGAAAAGAGATAAGATTATAAGAATCGATAACATCAATTACCTAATACTCGTTTACATTTTTTCTTCCTCTTCAACTTTTAAATATATACACAAAATCCTTTAGGTTGTCACCATTACGTTTAAAGGTTTTGCATATATTAGTATAACAATATATAATAAAGTTACTCAAAATAAAACAAAAAGTGTCCATCTCTTTTTTAGTTTTTCTTGGCATATTCAAAATCTAAAATGTTAATAGATACCCATATTTTATATGTAAATCAATAATTCCAACATAATACACCACTCTTTGATTTTTTTTAATCCTTAAAGAATGTAGAAAAGCACAAATAAATATAATAAAATTAAAAGAAAATTAGAAAAAAAGGTAAGAGATTACAAACCATTAAGGCTTGAAGTAGGCTTTATCATATCTCCTCTATTTGTAAACCAATATTAATTCCATGATGTGAATTTATTAAGACGAAAAAGTGAGAGAAAAAGAATGAAAGAAAAGAAAGAAAGAAATGGAACTTCTAAGAGAAAGAGGAGAATAAGACTAAGAGAGAAGGAAAATGGAAAGTAAAGAAAAAAGATAAAAAGAGACTGAAAACTATATATTTTGGTTATGGAGAAAAATGATGAAATTACAACAATTATCTCCCAATTATTATGGAATTTCATGGAAATAGTTAAATGAAAAGGTAAATAAAATCCATATGAAGGAATAATTGGCAGTTTCAAATTTGAATTATTTTTCAAAAAAGGTGTGGAGTTAAATAAAGCTTATTGGCATAATATATATATATAGATAGATATAGGTGAATTTATAATTAGGGTAAATATCATATTTTAATAAAGTTTTAGAATGTTAAGTTATTACCTATGCACTTTTCCAGATAATTCATATGACAATTAAACTAAGTAATTAATTGCAAAAATGATTAAGGTTTTATTGGATAAGGAAAATGGTCATTATTCAGTGATGTACTTATAAAAATAGATAGATTTAAGGAGTTTATTGAAAAGTGGATCCAATACAACCATAAATGGAGACTTTTAAACATGGTATCACATAGAAAATTTCGGTCCAAACCAACGGTTCATCCCCCATTACCCGTTATATTATTTCCTTTCCGACACTAAAAGCAAAGATCCGACATCCACTGTTCCAGTTCTGTCTGATGATACTTTATCTGCTTGTCCATAGGAACACGTGTACTTTCTTTTCAATTGCTTGCTCTCTTACTTACTTACTTTCACCTGCTTAATTAATTTATTGCTTGCACCGCCAATGGATACGACAGCACAAAGCTCGCTGACGGTTCTTCATGGCGCCACCATCATCACCATGGACTCCGATTCTCGAGTGTTCCGAAACGGTGGTATAGCGATCGGCCATGACCGGATCGTAGCCATTGGTCAATCTCATGAAATCCTTGACCGATACTCTTCTCTCTCCGACGAGACAGTTGACCTTCATGGACATATCCTACTTCCAGGTATAACATACCTATACTTATTTATCCTAGTTCTCGTCGAACTAATAGTAACACAAAGTATTTTTGGTATCAGGTTTCATCAACACGCATGTGCACACGTCTCAACAATTAGGTAGAGGAATAGCTGATGATGTTGATCTAATGACATGGTTGCATGATCGTATATGGCCCTATGAATCCAATATGACCGAGGATGATTCCTATATCTCCACTTTGCTATGTGGAATCGAGCTCATCCGTTCCGGTGTAAGTTTTCCTCATCCAAGTTGATGTGTCCTCAATGTTTATTGCTACTACCTTGATGTTAAAATTGTCAAAGATTACCATAGGGTCTTTTGGCTGGCAATTCGCGGTTGCACATAATAGTTGTATTTGAAATGGTCAAGATAATCATCTTGATTATCCTTTAGATTTAAATAGTTCTTCACCCGAAAACTATTGGCCATGCACGGAGGCTTTACCTCCCAAAACTTCTGAAATTTGGACTAACTCCAACCGCTACTAAAGCCCCAAGTCATTGCTATTTCAAGAGGGATTTAGAAGTTTTAGTGATGGTTTGAGAGGTAAATGTACCAAGAACACGTTTTTGGAGTGTATATCCTGAACATTAGCGAAATATTTTCGTTGAAACTAATGCATCATATAGTTGTTTTGTTTTCTAATTTTTGAACTCAAATTGTGAATATGATGCTATCATTCCTGTGATTTGTGGAAATAGGTTACATGCTTTGCTGAGGCAGGTGGGCAACATGTATCTGGAATGGCTAAGGCAGTTGAACAGCTAGGATTAAGAGCTTGTCTAGCACAGTCAACTATGGATTGTGGTGAAGGGTTGCCACCTTCTTGGGCTACTCAAACTACTGAAGACTGTATTCAGGTGGACAGCTTCAAGACCTGGCTTTCCTGCCATAAGATTTCATATCTAGTAATAGAATCACAGTCCTTCTTTTGCCCATTACTCAAGCTTTCCAAGTGACATGAGGTTATATTAGGAATCAAGTCAGGACTCCAACAAATTTGTTCCATGTCTACCCCTTTCTCTCTTCTTGTTTGACAAGTGCTTAAAAGAGTTGCTTTTATATTTGCTTAATTACTGTCCGTGAGTAATGCATGCATGCTCAATTTGGTTTAGCATTTTTTAATTACTTTATGTATGATTATAACAAACTTAAATTTGCAGAGTCAGCATTGATAATTTTAGGATAGTAGTCTGGCCTTGTTTGGTTTCCCATTTTGGAATCCAATTCCTAGAATTCATTTCCTAGAATCCAACTCCTTAGAATTTGATTTCTAATTTGTAATTTGATAATTTATAGAAAGTGGATATAGGAGCTATTTAAGCAAGACAGAGAAGCGCACACAAATAGAAGAAAATAGTGTTTGGTGAAAAGGGGAGGGGGCAGGGGTGGGTGAGGGAGGAGAATGAAGTTCAGAAAGAGATTAAAGTGATAATTTGTTAAAAGAGGAAACATGTATTTTAAGAATTGGAACCTTTTGATAGAGTAATGAAGGAATGAAATTTCGTGAATTTTAAGGAATAGGTTCTTCACGAATTGGATTGCTAACTTACTTACATTATCAAATGATGGAATCAGATTTTTAAGGAATTGGAATTATTCCTAGTAAACCAAACAAGACCATGAATCTTCCCTTTTTCTTGAATGGCTGAAAAATGTTTGCACCCTTATATATTTCTGAGAAAACTACCCAAGCATGGCAGTTGTATTCAAGAAGGTTAGCCATCTGCATTTTTTCACACCGAATTCACTGTCTTGGTTCATGAGAGAATGCATGACCTTTTTAGCACTTTATAATTTTGTCATCGTGTATCCAAATCTATTAATTCATTTTGTTTTTAAGGGAATAACATATTGAATCTGACCTTTGTTTAGTTATACTGCTGAATTAAGCTTTTCTAGTGATTTTTTCAATCTCTTTTCATCAATGTCATGATAATTTTCATCTGGTAATCAACAACAGAATGTTTTCTGGTGCTTCACTAGCCCAAACACAATTTTTGAGGAATCTGATATTGCAACACTTTGTACAAGTTGATGCCTTTATATGATTGCCAAGATTCATAGAACTTCATTTTGAGTTGCTTTATGAACCATCTGAACATGTCTTACACAAGTTTTCAGTTATTGCATTTCGACTTTGGTCATTTAACAGAAGGCAACTTATTTCAAGTTATAGTCTCAAAAGGAGCTGCATAAGAAATACAATAATACAGCTGATGGGCGCATCAGAATATGGCTTGGGATCAGGCAAATCATGAATTCTACGGATGCTTTACTTCTTAAAACAAGCGAAATGGCCAGAGAACTGAAAACTGGAATCCACATGGTATGATGGGCTAAATTCTTAAGTAATCTACTCAACCTCTACCCTCCTCCATCTGAATGTAACATTAGTAGATCTTTGTTATGTGTGCTTCATTGTTGATTAATCATGCAACTTCTCACTTTCATTTTCAAGTAGCCAAAGGCCATTCCAAAAGGTCAGTTAGTTGATCAGAGATGTGTAGAATCCCATCAGATGCATAAAATGACACAGCTATACTACACCACTTATGCAGAATAGAAAATTTTTTCCACATTATATGTTTACCATATCTATTTCTTGCTTGTATGCTCAAGGATATACAATCAGGTATGCAGTCAACTTTTTGACATCAGATTTCTGCACTGCAAAACACTTTCTACCCAATTGAGGGGCCTGACTCTCCAGTTCAATCAGCTTAGTATATGGATGTAATCTTTTTATTGCCTAAATGACTTTAGATTTACTCAAGGACAACCCAAATGTGACGCATCTTTTCATATGAAAATACTCTCCATTTGTTTCATGGAAAATTTCTTGTTAATGAAAAATGTTTTCCATCAGAAGTATTTTCCTAAAGATGACATGTTTTCATTGGAACTGAAAATTACTTTTAAACATTGAAAGACTCTAGAGGAGGGGAGGAAGAAAAGTTCAAAATATTCATGAAAAGAAATTATATAGATAAGTTAAAGAGGTTTCATGAATTTTAAAAGTTCATCTAAATTTTATACTTTTACCTTTATATAAAAGGTTTGGCATAGTATCTTCAGAAAAATACTTTTCCCAAAACAAACGGACCTTACAGTTGTTAAAATTGCTGGAAACCTGTGTAAAACTTCAATAAGTTTTTTAGACAAGTACCTCTAAGAGACTTGATTTATACACTAATTGCACATTTCTTGAGAAAGACTAATGGATTGGAGTGGGTAAAATTTCCTTTTAGTCTTTTGACATGGACACAGGGGGAAATTCCAACTTGAATAGCTAAGCTAACTTATCAACTGATGTCATGGACCAAATGACATTAATTACTCCTGATGTTTTAGCATGTTGCAGAGATACACTATGAGAATCAGCTTGTCATTGCTACAAGGAAAGCTGATCATGGAACTGTTACATACTTGGAGAAGATCAAGTTTTTAGAGGACAATTTGCTAGCTGCACATACAGTTTGGGTTAATGCTAATGAGGTTTGCCTCTGCTCCTTTACCTCATAAAATGGACTCTCATTGTTCTTACATTTCCCCTGATGTTAACAGAGATGCATTTCTATGTTTACTTCCCCTGGTAATGGTTAAATAAAATGAGATGCTTTTTTCTTGGGGTGTAAAAAAGAAAAATAAAAGAAAGAAAAAGATCTCCGAGAAATATGCCATTTCATTTGATCTCAAAAAATTTCAGAAACAAGCCATTTCATTTGACCTACTTTGCATTGATGAAATGCATTGTACTGTTACAATTTGTATCTCTTGTGATGTGAATTGCAATATCCCATCTCAGGTTGGTTACCTATCACGTGCTGGAGTCAAAGTCTCTTATTGTCCTGCTGCTGCAATGAAAATGCTTGGATTTGCGCCTATCAAGGAGATGCTTGGTGCTGGGATCTGTGTTTCACTGGGAACAGATGGTGCACCTTCGAACAACAGGATGAGCATTGGTCTGTTTAATTATGCCTGCATAATTTCTGTAGTAGTGGCTTCTTGAAACTCCAAATTTTCTATTACAAAATTACTCCTCTCCTTGTTCTTCTTGTTTGCGTTGGTATCAATTGGAAGCTTGTGATGCGTTAGCAATTAAAGTTTTCTTTCTCCAAATCACCTGGAAATTAGAAAATGCATTTGCTAGGGAAATTCTAATCAAAAGAACTGTTTTCCTATAAAAATAAATTGCTTGTAATGTGTATCATTTCGAGAACTCGCTGTATGTAATTTTTTTTTTTTTTTTAATAGTTGTTTTTCCCCCCTTCAACCAAGAGGAAACCACTAGTTTTGCATAAGTTGGAAAACATGGTGATGATCATTGTTGATAGCTCTGGAAATTGAAAAGAGAAAAGTCTATTCTGAACTTCCTAGGAAATCAGAAGTGTACTTCTCATAGAGACATGCTGTTATCTTGCTTTTTATTTTTGTCATTTGATGATCGAAAGAGGTATTATCTTTCTCGATCAGGTTTGTGGATGGTTACCTTGGAACCTCCGGAAAAGTATGGAATCGATTTGCTGTTTTAATCTTATGTTCTGGTGACCTGCATTATGAAATTAGCCTGCAAGTTTATTTATGCATCCATGTTTTCTGCAGTTGATGAAATGTACTTGGCTTCTCTAATTAACAAAGGGTGCGAAGCATATAAAAAAGGTACAACGAATCCAACAGCTCTTCCTGCAGAAACAGTTCTTAGAATGGCAACAGTAAATGGTGCAAAATCAGTGCTCTGGGACAAGGAAGTTGGTTCTCTTGTGGTTGGAAAAAAGGTTGTACTAGACTAGGATCTCTCTGTCTCTCTCTTTTTTGTTATGAATATTGAGATCTCTCACGAATGCTATACATCAAATTGGAGAAGGGATTCATAATAAAATGATGCCACGCTTGATAGAAATTTTAACACATTTTACATGATCTTATCTGCATTATGACCAGAAGTTCTGGAATTAATGGGGGAGAAAAGATTTAACTATATGAAGAGCGAATTTATTTTATTCACGATGTACTATTTGTTTAACTAGATTTTTAATGGATTTTCTTTCATATAATTTAGCATTTGTAGCCAATGCTTATCACCATTATCTCTTCTTTGTAGGCTGACATGGTGGTGGTCAATCCCTCAGCTTGGTCTATGGTTCCTCTTCATGACAGGTATTGTGTAAATTTGTTTTTCTGTATGAGGAATTGCAGAAGATAAGGCATCAATGTTGCTATTGCTCTACTATGCCACCACCAGACTTTTGGCTGTACGCTTTAGAATGCTTTCAACTGAAACATTTTGTGGCTATTCCGTGAAGTCAATTTGTTCCAGTGCTCTTTTGAGATCCCCCATATCATCTCCAATAAATAGTTATACATCGAGTTTTCTGTCTGTATACTTGCAGAATTTCTGGTCTGGTTTACTGCATGAGAACTGAAAATATCAAGTCTGTGATGTGCAACGGTCGGTGGATCATGAAAGATAGCAAGATTTTGACAGTAGACGAGGTGAGCTACAAAGATTAATGGAAGGTAGAGGTAGGAGATTACGGTAGCAGCTGGCAATTGGCAGCAACAGCGGCTAACTGAGAGGCAATATATATGATTAAAAATCAATAAGATCAATTAACGTTACAGTCAGTTCTTATTAGTACAACTATTTACATAACCTCTTTCGATTAGCAAAGTGCTGTCTAACCATCATAATCATCCATAAAAGTATCATTGGAATAAGCGCAAAAAAGTCCGGATTTTCTTTCAGCAAAACAGCACATCCTATTCTCATTTCTTTTCTTTGTTTGGATAATTCTCTTTCCAGAGAATTTCACTTGATCAACTACTGATCTTTAAGCATATATACTAACTATGTTTGGTCATTTTCGTTAAATCCAATTTATACCTAGTTTTAGTGAGAGTGTAGGAATGTTATGTTAGGATATAACTACTGTGGCTTCAAGATTAGCAATTTGTCGGAATTTGATACCTCCCATCCGTTAGTTATAAAAAGTCATGAAACTACATTTTTTTTTTTTTTTTTCACCTTGACTTCTTCTTCTTAAACATAAGACATGGAATTAATCAAATACGGCACTAGTTTTACACTGTTTCCTGTAACTCCATCGTACATATACAATCCCTATTTTTACTTGCCAAGACTCTGGAATGTGGGGGTTTATTTGATGATTTTTGTCTCACTCTGACAGGAAGAAGTGATCTCATTGGCTAAGATAGCTTCGCGCCAACTTTTGAAAAGAGCAAACATCAACATTCCCGATAGAATGAATTTCATTCCATCTCAGCCGCCTCCTCTATGAAATGGTTGCTCCAACATGGCAACAGATTGGCGTGCCTCCCATGCACCCACCCAAAAAAGATAAAAAAAATAAAAGGAAAGGTAGGTAAATTGCAAATACGCTCCTTATATTTGTTTTGTATGTGCCTAGCCGTTTATCTTTGAACTTACACGTTCAAACCTCTAAATTGATTTAGAAAAGAAAATTGCACTCAAGACTTTTATATAGATCATTTTACCTCTGATTATGTGCAATTTTTTAAATTTATGTTCTTTAATTGTTTACTCAAGGCAAAAATAGTAAAATAAGTCTAAATGCAATTTTTTTTTTTTTTTTTTTAAGATTTAGCTGTCTAAACATACGGTTTTGGTAATAGAGGGATAAACACACATCAGGCAAACATAAGTAGTGTATTTGCAAATTACCCATATCTGTAGGTAGTATGCTAGATTGAAGATATTTTATTTGTATTTGTCTTATATTTAGTTTATATCTATTGAAAATCTAATATTTAAAAAATTATCTTTTTATTTATATGGTGTTTGTTTCTATAATAATATGATAGATATTATGCTTTGAATATCTAGATTAAAGATGTTTTTCTTTCGACAACAAGGTTAGGGTTATTCATCAAATCGAATTGAACCAAACCAAATCGAAAATCGAATCGAATCAAATCAAATCGAGAATCGAATCGAATCATAGAATATGGTTATTTTATGTTTCGATTCAATTTACAGTTTGTGTCAAACCGAACCGTTTCTTATTTAAAAAATAAATAATATTTTTTAGTTTTAAATGTTATTATTTTTCATTTTACTCTTAATTTTTATAATTCACTCATTTTCCTTTACTATTGTCTCTTATTTTTAATTAACCCACACATCTTCACTATCGGTAAGATAAAATATTGTATAATATTCCTCAATTTGAACATTAATATTGATTAAAAACTCTAATGATTATTATTATAATCAAAAAAGAAAATAATACTTTGAAAAAGCAATTCAAACTAGGAATACCTCTAAACAAGGTATTACTAGATAGGGCATGGTTTTTAGCAAACGAATTGAAAGCTCTTTATAATCTGTTTCCTTTCGTTGGACCTTCAAAGTAAATGCAATGGTTCATTAGGAACTAAATCATCGTATTCTAATGCTATATTATATTAATCTATCAATAGAATGGATGAGGCTTAATTTCCTTTTCTCCAATATTGTATGTATATAATTTATTGGCCAAAAGAAAAAATAGTTTACTACAATTTCTAGGAATAACAGAAATAATAAAATTCATATGAAACGGAGAAAATTCGGGGAAAGATGGCCAGAATAAAGGCATGCACACGGAAATATTATCTCAGAATAAAGACCTGGAAACAAATCCATCAATGAAAAGTTTTTGGTTTAACATTGATGAGTTTTCTCTCATTTATATTGGGCAAAAAACAACGTGATACGTATCCCTAGTATTAGTTAAACTCTTAGCTATAATTATGAATTATAAGATATATATATATATATTTCTTTACATATTGCAATCTGCATGTTATAGATTTCATTGTATTTACGGTATTAATGTAGCAATATATTTTTCTACTTTTTAGGTACATATATAATTCTTTTTACAATACTTATCCTTCACAATGGGGGGAAAAAAAGAAAAAGCAAAATATATCATTAAATGATGGCACGGTGGGCTCTCCTGATTTGACTCCAAGTTTCTTGTCGTCAGCGAGGGGTGTGTGCTTTTTTGCGTTAACATTGTAAATATCATTATCGTTAATTTGCATTTTACTTGGTAACAAATCATTTACCCGCCCAAAGACGATAATTATTATGTTTGGTTGCCATAATTTTTATGAAACTTTATCGGGTAAATTCTTTCATCATTATTGGCTCAAGTAACGGGATAAAAGAATCCTTGAAATACTTTATTAAAACTGAAATAATTGTATCCAAGTTTGGCAGTAAACAAATCTTTTCACAATATAGAATAAATTCTTCCTCGGAATTCTAGAATAACTACAGATGAAGTTCTCTCTCTTTCTCCCAATGTAGTACTTTTGGATACTAAATAGTCAGCTGCACAAATTCCGAGTCAATACTACATATACCAAACATACAACAACAGAATTGTCCTCTTTTTTTTGTCCCCTTATAGTATATAGTTCAATTCTCTTTATACATCTCATTTTACAATCTAAATGTTACATAAAGCGTGAAAGGATATTTATATAAGTTGTCCGAAGAGACAAATCAAGATGCCAATGTGGCAAAGGGATCATTATATTTAGTTGCAAAATAACATAGAATAGCTCAAAAAGATAAAAATATATATTGTATTCAGCAATATTGCTAGACTTAGAAGGAAGATTAGCCTCGGAATGAGGCAGGATAAGGATCAAGAGGATCAAATCGAGGTTAAACTTAGGAACGGATAGGGATCAATAAAAACTTAGAATGCAGTTCACATCTATATGTAAAGAAATAAAATTATACATATTCTTGAAAATTTAAAGTTAATAGCTTTATATAGTTTTTTCTTTTCTAATTTTTCTTATATTTAGATTTTTTTTTGGTAAATTGATACATTATATAGAAAAGAAAAAAAAATGAAAGAATTTGTTAAGTGATGCATTGAACACGCAAAAAAGAATCACAACGAACAAAAACAAGAAAATAAAATGGAAGGTTTAGCAAATCCGTGAGTTATCTAGCTAAATATAACACACCAACAAAATCCTATACAATTTACGACTCACCGAATGTGACGCATCAATCTGAGTAATAAGATTACTTACCACAATCCTTTCTAAAGGAATTGATAAGAGTGGATAGAAGAGAGTTTTCTAAAAGAAAAGTCTCAAAGATTTTTTTATTAATATGTCATATTTATCTAAAACCCTATACATATGTTTGATTTTTACACAATAGCAAACTTATGAATAAAAAAACTAAAAAAATACCCCAATAACATTCCTACAAATACAAAATAAGCATGAGGTTAATTTAGAAAAAATATAAAAAATAAGATATCTAAATAACATAAACAAAAATAATTAATCGAAAGAGATATTTAGGTGAAGAGTAGATAAGCTAGGCTTCGTCATTTGGATGGATTAGCACCCCAAATCTTATCATCATTCCCCTCTTTAAAAAGTTTCAACCCGAAATTTGATAATTAGCTACTTCAACTTCTACTTGGATAAAAAACAAATCTATAAGAGCAAAACAAAAATGAACTATAATAGCTCAACTCAATAATCAAAACAAATACAATTCGACGCTCTTTCCACTCATCATGAGTACGATTAACTAAGCTCTTTATCAAACATCCTTCCTTCCACTCATCATGTATCCTGTTAATTACTCCTAAATAGTTCCAGCAACTATCAATCATGGGAATTAACACAATTTCAAGCTCAAACAGGACATGAGCTCAAGGGACTTGAACTTGTAAGACTTCAAATTCCTACTCAACTTCAAGTACTTCATTTTCAACAGTTATAACCTCAATCAATTCTTTACAACTAGTTTCTTATTCGGTTACTATGGAGGGTGTAACAACTCCTTCATTGGCTTCCTCTTCCTCTTTGATGGCCTCTTCAGGAATTTTCTTTTTGATCCTCCATCTCTCAACTAAAGTCCTAACAATCCTTAAATCGTCTTTAAGACTAGCTAAAGAGATAAGATGGAGCATAACTCACTCTTTATCATAGAAGGAATAAGTATTCTTCAAAGGCTTATAAATCATGTTATGACTCGTATTCCACAGAGAACCTAAATACATATAATAATCTCCAATGTTGAGAACATCATATAAAACTTCATCTTGAAATTTGCCAATGGAGAAGGTTATTTTTGCTTGCTTAGTCACTCAAATTATTTCATCTTTATAAATAAAGTCATATGGATTTAAGTGGTCGATAGTTTCGTAGCCTAATTTTCCAACAATAATTTCAAAGATAAAGTCCATAGGATAGTGACTGACCTATATTAATATAATACCCCATTCAAGTCTCCCCTTTAAATAAAATTTATTTGTTGCCATATTGCAAAAGTTAAGCTTTTTTGTTGACTTCTTAGTAACAATCAGCTTGGCAAGTAGCCAATTTCGCCGTACTGACTACTACGTGAAGTTACACAAGCACATGTGTCCACAATTTCGATAGCTTTGAAGGACAATAGTGCAATAATAATTATATAAGCAGCATGATGTAATTCTTGGAAGTAGACAATATTCACTCTTAACACATGTTTGTGTTACAGCAATATACATGACGCAAATAAATAGTGCAATATTCACACAACAACCAGCTTGTCTCTACTACACCTTCACGCACTTGATAACACAGTCACAAACAGTAAACACCACACTAGCGCACAAACTACAACCAAGACTTCGGCACACACAATCACAAGGCCTCGGCACCTTCACCTACACACACACAACAACTCGGTCGAAATTAGTTGAGAGTTCGGCACAAATAGCAGCTTGGCACTTGAATTGTGGCAGCAGTTCAATTGGTAATTCTCAGTAGTTCGGACACACTAACAAAAATAAGCTTGGCACCTCAGGTCAATGCTCAATTTAGCTCGACATGTACCGTCACAGCAGCTCGGATTGTAATACACTCTACCTCGACAAGTTCTACAAATCGGTTCAATTGACAGCAGCTTAGACAACACACTTACAGCTGTCCACTAACCAAGCTCGGTGATTGACAGTGCACTTGGGTCGGCAATGGTGTTCCCCTTCGCAGCTTAGACACGCACAAACATGTCAGATTCAACTCAGCAATACTACTACTTCACGCACAGCTCAACACGTATATAGAAGCAACAAAGAAGCTCGGCGATTGAAGAAGTTTAGTGTGGTACGCTTCAAGATACAGCTCGGAAATCGAGGATATGACACACTTCATCTTGGTACCGATCAGAACACAATTCACACAAGGTTAGCTCAAGCATTGCACGATTCGAGCAACTCAGCAAGCTCCAGACTCTAGTTACTAAAGCTCAGCACTACACAATGCGATAGCACTTCAACAGCAGCTCAGATATGACAATTCTACAGTTCGTACCTTTAGTGGACAGCCCAGTACACACAATCTCAGCTCAGTAACTTGGCTCCTTGCCAACACTTGGTTCTGTTCGTCACAACAACAACTATGGTCGCGTCAGCCCACACAAGTCGTACACTAGTTCCTCACAAATAGTTCGACAAAAGTCACTCAGCTAGGCACTTCGGATCACAGTAGTTCGGAGCTCGGATCACTACTCCAGCTCAGATCGGCAAGGTGCACTCCGCTTGGATGCAGAGTTCAGTTCGGCAGTTCAAAGTAAACGATTCTGACTGCTCATTCAGGTCGGCAAATAAGGATTTCTCAACCGCTTGGTGACTTGGATTAAAACAGTTCGGCAATCCTTCACTGTTAAGTCCTCAGCTCGACACTTCACTCGTAATTTAGCTCAGCATTTCACGAAACAATTCGTTTATGCACACTTCACAGCTCGGCATTTATATATATATATATATATATATATATATTTAGAGATCAGTTTGAAATTTTCTCTTTCACACGCATTAACCCCAATACATACATTACATAAACAAGATAGCACACACACTCGAGCTCGGCAATGGAAGGACTGCATGGAACTTTAGCTTAGCTATTGTGCAGTTCGGCCAACAAGTATCAACATGACATTAACTATTCTTCGATATAGCAGCTCACTTGTGTCCAACTTCGGCTCGGCACTTTGGATTGTAGTAACTTAGAGCTCGGATAATGACTATAACTCAGCTTGGTGATAGTTCACCTCGGGAATTCCTCAAGTCACATGACAGCTCATACTTTAAACAACTCAACAAGTCAGCTTGGTAACCAATGATTCAAGGCACACGCGGCCTCTGCACTTCGGCGACCAATCTCACAAGAAGCTTGTATTCACTTCAGCTCGAATATTAAACAAGTCAGCTCGGTGGGGAAGCACAACACTTCGGACAAGGCATATGCTTACACACAATAGGGCAGCTCGGTATTGGGTAATCAATTGGATATCAGCTCGGACTCTACCATGTTATACAGCAATTAAGAGAGTAAACATCTCAGTGACAGTTCACTTCGACTCGGATGAAGCTAGTTGAGTTTGACAAGCTCAGAAATAGGCACAAACACCTCAATACAGTCACAACCGCAAAATAGATTCGACCGTGCCACTAAGTTTGAACCACCTACACAACTGCGACCAAGCAAGGAGCTACTACCGACAACATTTGATTCCACCGGCCAGCACTACCACCGTTTGCTATTGTTGTAACAACCAAGTCCACCGCACAGCTCAACTCCAACGACTACTAGAGCCAAACTCACATAATCACACTCGCACATTTGCAGCACAAAATTGCAGCACAACATTGTCTCACTGGCACAACAATAGAGCCACCGACTAAAATTTCGAGAGACCTAGAGCATAAACAAAGCGCCACTATACGGTATCATAACCAAACACCACACTCTGATGACCACTATTAACAGACCTAGAGTCTCACATTCAATTCCGTACACCTATATTCACAGATAGTAAAAAACGGAGTATTTCAAGCCTTAGGTGCTTTATTCTCAAGCCAACAACTTCATAGAAGAAATGTTTAAGGTAGATTCTTCAACGAACTCTCGTAATAGAATATTACAGATGAACAATCAAGCAATATAACCCAACATATTAATGTAAAATTGAAAGACTAGTCACCAGAAAACAAAGGAATCAATTCTTGGCTAATAATCTAACAGCTTCACGGTGAACTACTGATTTAATAATCACACACAATTTCTGATATGAAAAGCAAAGGCTCAGGTTCAATACTCACAACAGATTAAAATCATGACCCAGTACCCAAGGGTAAGAAATACGACGATACAATTGGGATTACGAAATTTTAAGTCCTTACAATAGGATATCACAAAGAACCTTCAAATGATATAGCTAATGAAGCAACTTCAACACCGTAGTAACTACAGAAAAGACACAACAGCCAATAACAGCAAACAGAACTCCACAACAACATAATACAATCTCTCATCAAAACCATACTCTGATACTAGCGAAGCTACTATGATAGGAATAAACCTACAATGATCCCTAGGCCAAGGACGACATGTTAAGATCCGAGGTGACCAATAAGAAGCTAAGGCCTACCAATTCTTACCGAAGCTGCACTAATAGTAGAAGGCCGAGAGATGTTGGTACCTCTCAGCAACTAGCCTATCGTCTGCTAAGAAGACGAGAAACCATATAGCTAAAGCCTCGAAGCCAAAGATCCACTAGACACGGCATTAGAAGGCTAATGCCAACTAATCATAGAACTCGATAACTATAGGTCGACCTTTTTTGTTATCTCAACTAAGCACTACGGGACTTCAGGGTTCCTACCTAGACTCGGACATCTAGTTGCCAACCTTGCCTAATTTGAGTCCTGTTCCTTCAAAGACAACTCAAATGATTACATGTCAACTTCTTCTGTTAAACGTATAATTTTTTATTTTTGTGAATATTTTCTTTATTTTAATTATGGACTCATTCTTTAGGGTTTAAATATTTGTAATTAGTAGACAAATTTTTTAGTGAAGAATATACATACAGTGCTTACACTTGGAACTTTCCTCTTTCAAGTAAAGTTATTCTTAAGCTCTTAGAGTTTACATTTGTTGGATTATTAAGTGTTGATTAAACTCTTCAATCTTCTTTATGTTCTTATCAATCTTGACCTTAAGATTGTGGTAAACCCTTCATTTGGGCCAGTTAGTAAGTTGCATCTAACTCCCATTTGAATCCCAAGTGACATTTAGTATTCGTAAGTCATATCAAACCCTATTTCAAACTCAACCCCTGATTGTGTTTATGTCTTGATACGTAATATCCATACGCATTTACTATCAAAACCCTAATTTTACTTCTTGCTCTTCATACCCACTTGAACCTCGACTATCCATTCTAGTTCCAATCCATTGCCTATACAAATGCTGAATCGGTGTCCATAACATCTCGATATCAGAGCTTTGGGAAGACACGCTTGTTAGTGTTCTTCTAAGTTTAGTTCATGGTTAAAAATCTATTAGTTATTGTTCTATAGTGTAATGTGTTGTTTATGTTCTTAGTAGACGTAATATTGTGCTATTGTTGAGATGGGTAACAATAATTTTAGTAATTGATTCTAGTTGCTGTGAAAGTGTTTGTCAATTGTGGTGACTATAGAAGCTGAGTATTAGTTATTTCTGGATTACTATAATTGTGTTTCGTTGTAAATCATGTTGTTCAAATTTTCTCTAAATATTACTATACAAACAAAAATGTTTGAAGACAGTGTCAATAATAGTGAAGATAGTCCTCGTAAAAGCTTGAGAAGATGCATTGATAACTTGAAATATGAGATTTAGAATCTCAATGATTCTATCTAGGAGCTTACTAGTTTAGTTAATGACCGCAAACGTATTGGCTAAGGTGAAAGAAGGGCACGAACACCCACCAGTAGAAGTAGCTCCAATGAGCTTGATAATGATGAGCGACAACTGAAAAGAGCTACCGAGCCAAGAAGAAGAGAAAACCAACATGAGCTGAGAAAAGGCAACTATAGAAGTATTGACGTCAAGAACCCAAGAAACCAAAGAAGAGAGCCGAAGTTGAGAAGAAATATGGCCAAGCAAAGCTCCAACAAAAGTGGCCAATCAGAGGTGAATCGACCAGCTTAAAACACTAGGGATGAACCTCAAACACTTGGTCGAGGACTTGATAATATAAAGCTTAAGCTACCAACTCTTAACGAAAGTTACCAACTTAAAGAGTTCTTAAACTAGGTTCCCCAAGTTGAGAAGTTGTTGGAATGCTACGAATGTGACAACTAAACAAAGGTTAAGCTAGTTTCATCATCCTTTATTGAATATGCAAGCCTTTGGTGAGATAAGTTAGTGGCTAAGTGAGATGTTGAAAGAGAAGAGCTGTTCAGAACTTGGAGACTTATGAAAAGATTGATGAACCAATGTTTTGCGCCGACATACTTCAAGCAAGAGATGGTCTATGCTTTCCAACACTTAAGGCAAGTTCGAAACATTATTGAAGAGTATCTACAAGAGTTTAAGACCTTAATGATAAGATGTAAGGTTGCTGAGCTACAAGACCACACCATTGCTATATTTCTAAGTAGACTCTAAGACGACATTGCCAACATAGTTGAATTACAGCCGTTTAACTCATTGGATGAGTTAATCAATCTGGCATTGAGAGTAGAAAGACATAGGAGGAAAAGGCATCTAAGGCCGACTAACTGACCTCAACAAATCAGCTCCGAACCTGAGAGGTATGCTGAGAAAAAGAATACTAGAGAGGAAGATAGATAAGGGCGAGTTTAGCCGACCTGATCAAGCCGAGACAAAGAAGGTAGAGAAAGAGAAAGGATCTGGTACCAAGGCCCGAGAAGTTAAATGTTTTAAGTGCTTAGACTATGGGCATATTGCTTCTCAATTTCCAAATAAAAAGGTCATGATCTTGAAGGGTAAAGGACCTAAAGCTCAAGTAAAGAGTTAGAGTAACAAGAGTTCGAAAGATGAGTTCATAGAAGAAAATGTCTATGTTGAAAATTTGGATAAACTCAGCCATGATAAGCCAACAGGCCAACTTGAAAGTAGATCCTAGACAAAGGGAGAATTTATTTCATATTTGATGTTTGGTAAATAAGAAGACCTATTCCCTAGTTGTTGATGGAGAAAGCTGCACCAACATCGTTTTTGTCTAGCTAATAAAAAAGATAAAGATGCTGACCTACCTGCATCCTCGACCTTATGGATTGAAGTGGTTTAATGACAAGGATATAGTCCATGTGCATAAAAGAACTCAAATAGCATTCAAGGCTAAGCAATACAAGGATTGGATTGACTTTGGCGTAGTGCCTATGAATGCAGTAAATTTACTTCTTCGCCGACCTTAGGAGTATGATCGAAGAGTGATCCATGATGGTTTCTTCAATACTTACATGATTCAAAAGGATGGGAAGAGCTATTACTTGATCCCCATGAACATTGAAGAGATTCAGAGCAACTCGACACCCATGGTGAAGAGAAAGGGGAAGAGAAGTTTGTTTGGCATCTAAGCCCATGCCCATATCTAAAGTCGAGGACGACCTTCTTTTAACCCCGTGGTAATGATAGGAATTAACCTACAATGATCCCTAAGCCGAAGACAACATGTTGGGATCTAAGGCCAACCAATAAGAAGACAAGCCCTACCTACTCTTATCGAGGCCGCACTAATAGCAAAAGGCTAAGAGATGCAGGTACCACTCAGCCACTAGCCTGTCGTCTATCGAAAAGACAAGAAACTACACAGCCAAGACCTCGAGGCCAAAGATCCACTCGACACGACATCAAAAGGCTAGTTCAACTAATCATAGAACTTAGCAACTATTGGCCTACCTTTCGAGTATCTCGGCCAAGTACTGCAGGACTTTAGGAGTTCCTACCTAGACCTAGACATCCAATTGCTAGATTTGCCCAATTCAAGTCTTGCTCCTTCAAGGACAATCCAAATGACTGCATGCCAACTTCTTCTCTTAAACATACAATTTTTTATTTTTGTGAATATTTTCTTTATTTTCATTATGGGCCCATTCTTTAAGATTTGAGGCCTTATACGTTATTTACAGTTTTTTCACTAGGGTTTTTAAGATTTGGTATAAATAGCAACATTTGTAATTAGTAGACAAATTTTTTACTGAAGAATATACATACAGTGATTACACTTAGAACTTTCCTCTTTCAAGTAAGGTTATTCTTGAGCTCTTAGAGCTTGCATTTGCTGGATTGTGGAGTGCTAATTAAACTCTTCAATCTTCCTTCTATTCTTATCAATCTTAACATTAGGATTGTAGTGAACCCTTCATTTGGGCCAATTAGTGATTTGCATTTAACCCTCATTTGGATCCCAAGTGAAATTTAGTGTTTGTGAGTCATATCGAACCCTATTCCGAGCTCAACCCCTTATTGTGTTTGTGTTTTAGTGCATGATATCCATATGCATTCACTATCAAAACCCCCATTTTACTTCCTGTTCTTTATACCCACTTAAACCCCGACTACCCATTCTAGTTCCAATCCGCTGCCTACACAAATGTCGAGCTGGTGTCCGCGACATAATGCGTCTTCAGGGTCAGACACACAAAGAAGGACCATATCAAAAAAAAAACAAGAAAATAAAAAAGGGGGTTTAGCAAATTCATGAGCTATCTACTTGGATATGATACACCAACAAGATCCTACATAACCTACTATTCGCTGGATGGAACGCACCAGTTCTAGTGATAAGGTTACTCACCACAACCCTTACCAAAGGGATTGAGAAGATCAAGTAGAGGAGAGTTTTCTAAGAGAAAAGTCTAAAGGGTTTTTTCATTAATATGTCAAGTCTATCTAAAATCCTATACATATGTTCTATTTATACACGATTGCAAACTTGTAAATAAAAGGACTAAAAGGATACCCTAGTGGTATTCCTGCAAATACAAAATAAGCATGATGGTAATTTAGGAAAAATACAGAAAATATGATTTCTAAATAACATAAATAAAAATAAGTAATCAAAAGAGATATTTGGGTGAAGAGTGGATGAGCTGGGCTTCGTTGTTTAGATGGGTCGATACCCCGAATCCTATCATTGGGTTAATTGGGTCAAACTAGGATTACTATCAATGAAGGTTAAATAGGTGATTCAGATTAGTTTTGTGGACAGGTTAAGTTAAGTCAATCCAAGATGAAGGTGAACCCAATCTGAAAACACTAGTATTCAATACATGTAGTGTTTGTAGCTACATCTAAGAAGGAAACTTAAGTGCGTTTAACGGATCTTTATAACTACTTTATTACTAATAGCAAGTATAAATAGAAAATAAAGAGAAAGTTGGAGATAATGTTGTGACCCAAGAGATATTTAGTGCCCCAATTCTTTGACTAAGGTTAGGAGAGTAGCTTCTTGAACAACCAAGCCCTAAGACTTCTTTCTTTACCTCACAAAAGCAAGAAGAACATTGATTGCTACCATTGAAACCAACATCAATCTAAATGTAAACATGAGGGAAAACATGAGAGATTAGATTTGGTGTCCCAGTTCTTTGACTGAGGTTAAGAGAGTAGCTTCTTGAACAACCAAGCCCTAAGACTTCTTTCTTTACCTAGCAAAAGCAAGAAGAACGTTGATTGCTACCATTGAAAATCAACATCAATCTAAATGTAAACACAAGGGAAAACATGATATAAAAAGTTTTTTCCTTTTTTTTCGCAAATTTGTAAAGGATTTCTTTAGATCTAAAGTAAATCTATAAGCCTTGGTAGAGAGGAAAACTAAAAGAAAATATAAAGTAAGGGAGAATTGCACCATTTATAAGAGTTTTAGAGAAGGAAAGAGGAAACTTTACATTTTATACTGTAAGGTATTTGTCATTAAGAGCTTTTTTTTGTATTAGGCCTAAATGTAATGGGCTATGATGACAACTATTTGATGCTCTTGTCATAGTTCACAATACTGAATTATCTACTACAAAAAATATCAATTGATTAGAAATTTGAATATATTTCCACTCGGTTACGTACTGTAGTGAATGGAGTGGATATTCTTGAGAAGATTCAAAAGTCCATTTCTATCATGCAAGAGATAGAAATTCTTGAAGGTTTGTCATTTTATCATAACTATACTATGCCCATAGATTCTCTCCTTAAGGGAATCAAGTTGGAAATATTGAAATTCAATAGACAAGATCCATTAGGATGGCTTTTTAAAACCAATCAACTCTTTGATTTTTGTCATACTTAATAATTAAAAGATTACCATAGCACCTTGCTATGGAGAGAAGAGAGTGGTAGCAGTAGATACATTTTAATAATCTATTAAGCGCATGGATTCTCTTCAAGTGTACTTTGGAAACCAACTTAGACCCTCTGAAATTAAATGTGTGAGGTACATTATCAAAACTCATTTAAACAAGGTTACTGGAGATAAATCTTAGTTCGAATCTCTTTGAGTTGAACATGCCTTTATTAACTTGAATAGTATTACTCAAGTTCATTAAAAACCTACAAGCACGTACTCATACAATTAGTAGTCATACACCTGATCCACATAGTATCTCAATAACCACATTACTTACAATCAAAACCTAGGATTCTTAAGCCTTAAATTTTGATGTTTTCTAATCAAGTTCATACTTGTAAGGGTCATATATGGTCATTAGAAGGGGACTACAATCAACCTTAATGGAGGGGACAATTGATCCTAAATTTTTGTTGGAAGGTTAGGTTACCTTGGTTAGGGGTTAGTTAATCGCCTTAGGTTAAAGTTCCAATCTTCTTTTGATTTTTGAGCTAGTCAACTTAGGTATTCATATGCAACCTAGCCTTCATTTCAACTTCCTTTAAGATTTGTTTTACCATATTTTTTTCCTTGGTTAAGGGTTAGTTGATTACCTTAGGTTAAAGTTCAAATCCTCTTTTGATTTTTAAGCCAATCAACTTAGGTATTCATACGTAACCTAGCCTTCATTTCAACATCCTTTAAGTTTTGTTTTACCATATTTTTTTCCCCCTTTTCATGAATTTAATTTTAATTAATCCATAAAAACATTAAGCTCATCAATTCATCCATTTTATAATGGTTTTTCATAAAACCTACAAGTTTTTCCAATCAATAGTTACCAACCATAATCACTATTTATTGGAACTTTAATTAACTCAAACATTTTCCTTATAAATCCTTTTATACAATCCTTAAAATTACTTGATTAATCCTATAACAATAAAAGATTCATACTTAGGATTTTTTATCTAATTTTCATTATGACTTCTATCTAGATTTAGGGTTAAAGGGAAAAAAGGTTATGATTTAATAACCTTGCAATTAGATATTTAAATGATTAGATTGGAAATTAACAAATTGAAGTGATTTTATAGCTCTTCATAACTTCCTTACACAACAAAACCATTATGTCATCGCTAGATATGATTCTTATAGAAGAATAACAAATATTTTAGTCACTATGATAAGGTTTGCTACAATTATTATAGAAGAACAAAGAATGTTTCAAGCAGTTACCATTCCTTTTCATTCTTGTGACAAATGATCATGATTTCTCGCTTAACTAAATGATACGATTATAGTTAATATCTATAAATGTAATATGTTATGATTGAACTTTGATGTATAAACTTAAGTTAAACTTGTGTTCAATGTTGTTAGTAATTTGCTTTGTCTAAACACTCATCTTGAAAAAGTTATGCAATGTCAATCGTGTAAGAGATTCAAACATGTTTAGGACATTCGAGGAACATACAACTAATAAGCTAGAGGCATGTTATTGGTTCAAATCCAATAAGGGGCATTTCTTTTCATGAAATATTATCATTGTTGTTGACTATTGATTCCGCTATAGGTCTAGGGTTGGGCTTGTGGTCTTGAGACACGAACGTCAAGCCTTTAACCTTCAATCTAAAGTAGATACAACTTGCAATAGCATATAAGAAGTGCCTCTACGTACAGACACTCTGATGCTTATGTCAATGTTGTGATGTAGAAGGAGTATAATAACAGTTAATATGAGACAAGCTCACTATATTTGAGGTGGGGGGGCTCTGCCCCTATTTATGGTGATGGGATGGCTATAGTTTAGGAAAGTTCTTATAGACCATTTAAGAAATTAGGCTTCCCAATTAAGAAAGTGTACCTCAATAGAAAAGGAAGGTAACTCCTTAGGTTAGCTAGATTGATGAGGTAATTGGCTTCTTTAGTGTATGTGACTCTATTACACAATTAGTACTCAAAGTGCTTTCTGAGTGGATCTTTATCGTGCCATTCTTGGGAAGGTTGAATCTATCTGCTAGCACTTAACAGCTTGAGTTAAGTTGACCAAAGTGGTAAAATCCTTTTGAGTGAGGCAACTTTGGCTAGCACTATACATGGGCCAGGTTTGAGTTGGGCCAACTCTAGGTGCCGAGGCTTACTCATATGGTTTTGAAGAAGCTTACGGGTAGAATTGGCCTTAAGAGGGCCTAAGTTGAAAGTCACCTATCAATATTTGTAGCCCCTTCCCCTCTTTCCCTCACCACCACCACCAACCAACCCCCCCTCCCCCCCGGTAAGGAATAATAAGGAGATTAGGTCAACGAGTGGATACCCTAAGTCTAATTTGAGCTGTACCAATTTAGGTAAGGTTATGTACCCTTGCCAAAGTGCTACGTTTTGGGAGTTATGCAAACTAGTTCTCGTGACTTGAAAGGTCGCTAGCTTACTGTGAAAGTTATGATTCAAAAGTTAAACTTTTGATGCGTAATCCAATATTTGACAAGCCTATTAGTTTTTGTGATAGGTTTCTTGTGGATCATGGGTGACATCATGGTTTAAACTTCCCATAACCACCAATTTGTTTTCCTCTTTTATGAAATACAAGTAGGTTAAATGCATTTAGTTTGTCTAATCTTTCAAATGCTTTCTCTATCTTGCTTTCTTCATTTTCTTCAATGGATAGTTGTTCAACTTTGAGTTTCTCTACTGCAATGGATAAGTTAGCTAACTCAACTAGAGTATCTTCTTTAAAGAAGCTTCAATAGATCAAGAAGTATAGTGCTTCCTCGAGTGGTGGTGCTACTCTCCCATCCCCTTAAGCAGCAGCAACAACGACAATGATACTAAAATGGATGTCCACCTAAAGACATGAGCCCAAAGGGAAAGGTAAAGAATGATTGGGACTATTCCCCCAAGATAAGTACTCAAATGATGGGACTGGTAAAAAGGTGGTAGATGATAAATGTGTATTTTACATATTTTTTTCATGTTAAAATCAGGCAACATTTGTGTAATTTATAGTATTTTCATTGATTTATTGGTATAAATTTGATAAATTGCATATTTGATAGGTTACTACAATAAAGTATTGAAAATTGATTAAAATGGGGTTTTAAATGACATCATATTGTGCTTATATGTTTGTATTAAACGTCATTTTCCTCATTAAGTGAATTTTATATTTGTAATAGAAAAAATGGACAGAATCGAAAAATATACACACGATTTATTATAAGTATAAAAATGCACGAGAAACGGATGTCCGGATCATGCTTACGGACAAATCAATAAAGCGTATTATTTTTCAACCGGACGTGCCGTATTAGCAACGAGTGCACTATGGACGAAAACCGTAGATCATTTCCTCCAATTACAATTTGAAGAAGGCCTGGAGACAAGTGAGGAACGGAGTCCACCGTAGTCCTACTTTCATTGGATCATCTCCTTTCATTGTGTTTGGAATCAATGCTCGATGGATGCCATTTCAAGGAGCCTCACCGTGGACCATAGCACGCCAAATCCTTGCCTGATTTTTGCAAATGCAATGGACGCCTGAAGGACCAAATGGAGAGCATGCCGTGGACCTCCCAACACTAAATCATTTCTTGCCAAATGAAATGCTTAGAAGGAGTTTTGTTCTTCTATAATATAAATTACGAACAAAATGTATAAAACTAGTGTATCCTAAAAAAATATTAAGAAAATTGATTTTTTTAACTGAAGGCGCATTATATATATGCATGCTTTCTATATTTATATGGAAGGTGTATTATTTAAGCGCGCCTTCCATTCGCTTATATATACTCCAACTTCAACATTTGAACTTCATTCTTACCTCTTCCTATTTTATAAAATCCTCAAAATCTCTAATATTCTCCCTCATAGCGATAGCTTGACAATATTTTCTCTCTCCGAACAACAGTAATACCTTCTTTTTCTCAATCCATTTGTAAGTAACTTTTGGCAATCTTTGTTTCATAAAAATTTTTTTAAATACAAATGACGATGTATTTAAAATTATATTTGTATTATCCATGTAAAATGTAGTTACTTAGTAAATTTTGCAATGTTCATATTTTCTTAATATGTATGTTGAATTTTGTTTATTATTAATAATTTTGTAGTGTTTATAATTTTTGTAGTTATATAAATAGTAGTGGTTACGTAAAAAAATATATATGCGATTAGTAGATTATATATGATTTTATCAATATATTAGTTATACCCTATCGAGAAATAAAATCATATAGAAACTTATAGTTATAGTATGAAGTTATAGTGTATGATAAGATACCCCACCAAGAATTAAAATTGTGTGGATGTGATGACACACCTCACTAAAAAATGAAGTCGTATGGGAGCTTATCATTATAGTATGTGATAAGATGCCCTACTGAGAATTGAAATTGTATGGATGCAATTGGATGCCCTACTAAGAAATGAAGTCATGTAGGAGCTTACCGTTATAGTGTATGATAAGATACCTTACTAAGACTTAAAATTATGTAGATGTGATGAGACGCTTCATCGAGAAATGAAGTTGTGTGAGAGTTTACCATTATAGTGTGAAGTGATAAGATACCCCATCGAGAAGTAAAAAGATACCCCATCGAGAAGTGAAATTGTGTCGGTGCGATGACATGCCCCATTGAAAAACGATGTTGCATGGGAACTTACTGCTATAGTATAAAGTTATAGTAGATGCCCAACCGGGAATTGAAATTTTATGGGCATAATGAGATAACCCACTAAGAAATGAAGTCGTGTAGGAGCTTACTATTATAGTGTGAAGTGATAAGATGCCCCACCAAGAAGTGAAATTATGTAGGTGTAATGATACACCTCATCAAGAAATAAAGTCGCATGGGAACTTACTATTATAGTGTATGATAAGATGCCCCACCAAGAATTAAAATTGTGTAAGTGCTACAAACCATGAAAAATCGTATAGACTTTACTGGTTTTGGCATTCATGATTCAACAGGTTGTTAATGGCTAATTACGTGAAGATAATTATGTATACAGGTGGGAATATTTTAAATGGAAGTAATGGTCCATAATATGATAGGGACCCGGTGAAAAAATTAAAGATAAGGAGGAATTCGAATTATAACCATTTTCTCTAGCGAATCTATACAAGCATCAGAGTTAATTCTTGTAGTTGAGCCTGTTCAATGATATCCTTGTTACTATGAAAGAGATGTTTCGTATATTTTGATGGCCATTACAGATGATGATGATGTAGAAAACTTTATAGAAATAGCCAACGCATTTAGAGAAAACCGAATACAAGAGATATATGTTAGGGCTTCTGGTCAACCTAGCGGGATTATTATCGATAGAACTTTACAAGTTGGGTCTTTTAATTTTCTTCAACCCCAAGTGCATCAAACCGATGAAAACAACCTTATGTATGACAAACTAGAAACTTATCCGGTGGAAGACCTTACTTTTGGTGAAGGCGGTGTGAATGAAGAGGCGATTGATACAAAAATAAGGTCAATATTACAAGATGACCCAAGCTACGACCCTAATGAAGATATGATTGCAATAGGACTTGCAACTAAAGTTAAGAGAAAGCACGTAGGGGTCGAATATGAAGTAGATGAAGAAATTATAGAAGTTGAAAATAATATAGATTATGTGGCTACGTCAGAGTATATATTGAGCAGCGTTCCATTCGCACCTCAGTTCACTACTAGCTAGGGGATTAGGATGGCTCCCCAGTATAATCAAAGTGGGATGCCGACATTCTGGGTTAGAGATTTAGTTCCATATATGAACATTGGTGGTGGTAATGGTTATGTAGAATTTGAGGAGGATATGGAGGCAGAAAGTAGTAATTAGGTTGACAGCATGGATTCAGACAACGCTTCAGTACGAAGGATGAGCTTATTGACATCGTGAAAAGATATCACATCAATAACCATTGTGACTACCACATTGATCAATCAAAATTGAACCTATAGGCGGTTTATTGTAGGGAGAAGGATAGTAGATGCAAGTAGAGGCTATGGACATCATATAAAAGTTTATTGAGGTTATTTGTCATAACAATTCTTAAGGGTCTACACACATTTATCCACCCTAATATGATGCAAGACCACAAACAAATCAATAGTAGATTTATGGTCAATTGCTTCATCAATAATGTTAAAGAGAATCCCAATATACACATTGCAGACTTGCAAGAAAATATTTTAAATATGTTTAACTATAATGTGACTCGAAAGAGAGTTTGGGATATGAAGAGAAAGGCCATGGAGATGGTATATAGAAATTAGGAGAAAGCGTACAACCAGCTTCCAATTTTCTTAAATGCAATTAAGATTTCAAATCCTGGATCTAAGGTGGTGTGGAGATGGAAGGGATCACTTAAGCTTGGTGTTTCCATAATGAAGTAGATCTTCTAGACATTTGGTCCATGTATACTCAAATTCAGGTATTGTCAACTAGTGGTTTGTATTGATGGCACATTTCTGTATGGAAAGTACGATTACGTACTATTGATTGCTTATTCTATACATGGTAATAACTGTATTGTCCCTTTAGCATTTGCGCTTGTTGACAAGGAGTCTTTAAAGACATGGAGTCTGTAGAGACATGGAGTTGGTTTCTCAAAAGATTGAAACAGTTTGTTGTGAATGGTTAGGAGGAGACGATTTACCTAATTATGGACAAGCACTCAAGTATCGAGAATTCACTTAACTAAGAAGAAGTTGGTTAGAAGGAACCATTTGCAATTTGGAGATGGTACATACGTATGTCACCAGCAATTTCAACACGGCACATAAGAACCAACTATACAAGAAGCTTACTACTACTGTTGCCATGCAAGTACAGCTTAGGAAATTTAAGTACTTAATAGATCAAATGATGCAAGTTAAAGAGGATGCACCATTATGGTTTGTCTTATGACTGTTTTTATCAGTTCGGATATATGACATCCAACATCATTAAGAGTTATGATGCCGTTTTGAAAAGATGTAGAGGATTGTCTTTTACTACATTCGTTAAGAAAATCTTCTACAGCTGTGTTGATTATTAAGAGAGATGAGTTGAACAAGCAAGGAAGGAAGTGGATGTGGGGCAAGTAAATATGAAGTATGCTATAAAGAAGCTGAAAATGTAAGCCAAGTGAGCTCCAACTCATTCCATCAAGCAATATAACCGTGAAAATAGGATATGGGAGGTGAAGATAAGTTGGAGACGCAAACCAAATGGAGTAATGAAATAAGGCAGTCAAACACATATTATAGATACAAATAGAATGACGTATTCAGGTACGAAATGGAAAATTTATAGAATCCTATGCTCACATGCAATGAGAGCACTTAATTCTATTAAAGTTACTATTGGTTGGTACATTAGCGTATGATATACGTAGTCCCATCAGTTGGATGTTTATCCCAAACACTTCATACCAATAGGTGATGAGTTGAATTGGCCCCATCTCAATTTTCCTTTCCTCATACCTAACGAGAACTTGAAACGTGATTTAGGTAAACCAAGAAAGAAGAGATTCCATATGGAGATGAACCTAAGGGAGCTTACCAATAAGAGTAGGTGTAGCGTATGTAGAATGGAAGAACACAATAGGAGAAGGTGTCCTCAACTTAATTGAAATAGTATAGACAAATATACATATATTGTTTTCTTACATTACATTACATATCATACAATGTTATACTTCTATAAGTTAATGACAAAACATACTTTTTCATTATTTAGTAGGTTAGATAGATCCAAGATCGAGTAACCCGTCTGTATTACATGGATAGGGACAACATCAATTGCAGGACATATGGGATTTTTAGGTATGTTTTAATGCTAATTTATCTTTTAATTTGTACAATTCAATAGTTTTCCACCATTGTAATGAAAATGAATGTAATATTACAGGGAAGCGAGCACATTACGGTTCATCGTATGGAGTTAAGCCTGCAGAAGGGCATGTTATAGATACCATTGGATGATTGCTTCATCACCCACCTTGCTGACCCTAATTTCTTAGGGATCGCATAGCTGCCATTCATACAAATTGGTCATCACCTCATCATGGCGTTAATTAAGAGATGAAGACACGAGATCCACACCTTTCATATGGCTCACGAGGAGTTGACGATTACATTATAGGACATAGAGGTCCTATTCGATCTCCGTATCGATGGGGTTGTAGTAATTGGGCATACACAGTTAGTATGGCGTCAAGTAGCTAGGAGATTACTAGGAAACGACCCCACCGACAGTACTAGCATAGGGGGATGTATTAGCTTGCATTGGTTATGGGACAAATTTAGTGTACTTCCTGCAGGTGCAAATGATGATACCATTCATCGGTATACCCATATATACATCTTGCAATTGTTTAATGGATTTTTATTTGCAGATAAGTCTTCGTCCTTTGTTCACATGATGTTCCTGCCGATACTGGAGTATTTCCCATATGCTACAATGTTCGGTTGAGGATCAGCTTATTTGGCTTAGTTATATTGTCAACTTTATAGGGCTACATGATCAAGAGCGTAGGAGATTAGAGACACTGTCATACTACTACAGATATGGGCATGGGATCATTTCCCCTACATTGCACTATGGACTAGGTCTGACTTCACCATACAAAAGGGCTTAGCACTAGCTACTAAGTGGGCCATATCACGGGACACTACACACTATGTTACACATGTTGTGGATGCATAATGGACTACATTTGATCTGCAGATGAGTAGATAGGTATGCGTTTCTTGAATTTTGTTTTTATTGTTGATCTTCATTAAAATTTATTGATTATTAATGCACTTTCCAAATGCATTGTAGGTCGTGTAGGAGCTGTACCTAAATGATCTTATTGATCTTGTACCCCCATTTTGTAGTGTTGGTCAAGCTATTTGGACAGCTAGGGTTCTACTAATATGTTTCCACATTACGGAGTTTTATTTCCCCGACCATGTTATACGACAGTTTAGTGGTTTCCAATTGATACCGGTCGATGTTCATATAGGTGACGAACTACATCATATCGACCTTAGAGGTACAATAGACATTAACTGGTCGGTCACCTATTGGGGATACATATTGACCTAGATAGATTGCCATATGTGGGTTGTTGATATTCAAGGACCAAAGGGTGTCGATTCAGCTTACTATAACTGGTATAAGGATCATACACACCGATATATTACCCATCATGGGGCTATAATGGGACACTTAGTAAGCTTTCCTTCTATTTATCTTATGATTTTTTCCAAAGTAATCTATATGAATACAACATTAATTGTTCCATTAACTATAGACAAACACTTTACATCGGGTGAGGTTAGTAGATGATATCAATGCTGCTCATTATATCATCAATGGTGGTCTTCACCATCTTACGCAGTACGATGGTTTAATATTATTTTTCAACCAGCCAGTTGAGCCAACCCCTATAGCTGCCCCCTCAACAGCATGTAGGTCCTAAAGTTCACACGAGAGGACGTCGACCAGCACAAGCACGTAGTCGGGGATATGGTGATGATTCTATATCATTTGGATCTCGTCATTTCATCGACTTCGGCGAGATTGGTAGTAGTGCACCATACGTTTATGCATCTAGTTTGAGCCATACCTTATTCGATACTCCTAGTGCTTAATTATCGATGTATCCTTAGCCGACACTACCAGCTTCTCATAAATGTCGTACAAAATAGCCTTAGACAGTACACATAGAAGAGGTCGACACCTAGCAACTACCATCACCACCTACTCCAATTCCTCATGTAAATTTCACTGATACTCCTCTACAGTCATCTAAGCCTCAACCATCTGAAGGACCATCTATACGTAGACCATCATTATAGCTCGTTTCAGAAAATAATTAACTAGATTTAGGAAGAAATAGTTGTAAATAACTATATTTGTATTACTTAGCTTAATTGTTATGTATTATCGACATCTATTACTCACCGTGTAAATGGTTTTTTTTAATGATTTTTCATATTATATTGCTATTCTCTTAATACCGATAGTTTATTGTATACATATATGCTTTCTTTATGCAATAGTTGCTTTTAACTAGTTTAGTAGGTATTTTAATGAATCATTTAAGCCGACCCACTTTGTTAATAGTTTTCATAAATAATACACTTAGCAAGATAGAATGTGAAGCATGAATTTAACTTATGAGTGGAATGAGTAACTAACTTACTATATTGAAAGTACTTACCTATGGAAAGTGTAAAGCCTTACCTGAATGTGCGTAGTAATGACACTAAAGGCACGTGAAAAGGATACGCATTTATTTAATAGCTTAATTAATTACATAAAGTAACTTAAAAAAATTATCAACATTGAAGGCGCTCATAAGGAGCACGCCTTCTTACTGAACGAAGAAGGCACGTTTAGAGAACACACCTTCAGTTAAAAAATCAATGAATAGTGAAGGCGTACGTAAACTATACTACTTTCGTAAAATGTTTTCTAAACACACCTTTTTTGTACATTTTTTCGCAATCTAAACTATAGAAGTACATAACTCTAGAAGATTGGCAAGAGATATTCCCTTTTTCATTTTGAGGAGGCAAACCCTAGCGAAAAAATAATTTTTTCTTTCCTTTGTTTTTCTTTCATCCGTTACAACACAGGCCTTCGTCTTTTCTTTTCTTTTACTTTGTTTTTAGAGTAGTTTAGTTTTAAGGTAGTTTCTAGTATAGTTTTCAATATATAATAAGGAATTCCAAACCAAAAATGTTTAGGGAACTTTATTCAAGCAAAGATTTGAGTATGGAATTTCTTTTTAAAGGTTCTTTCTTCCCTTTTTTTAGACTTTATTTGCTTTGGATGTTCTTTTACTCGATATCTCCCTTGAACTTATTTACATTTTGAATCAATATTTTCATTGGATATTTAATGGTGGTTTTAGTTGTTTCTTTTCACAGTGATATATAGTGAGTTGTTAATTTTATTCATAGAATTTGTGTTTCAATATAGGAACATCAAAGTGATTAGGATAATATAATATGTACATGTATTCTAATCATATCTATGAATGACTAACGTGGATTAGGAATTGACGCCTTCTAATTCAATTAAGGCTTAAATTAATAGTCGATTGATAACTCTCTTGTGATACGAATTGATGGAACAACATAACCACTATATTGTTAGATAATTTGATTATTGATTCTTAATCGTACTCTTTTAAGGTGTTAGATATCTAGTTAATTAATGTAAGGTAGTTGTTAGTTTTACTTTAGTAAAAATGAAAGCTTAATGGGCTTACTTTAATAAAAATTTAAACTTTATTGATTCACCTAGCCATTAATGGGACTAATACAATTGACAGTTAGCACACAATTTCATTAGGATCAACCTCGAATCTATTGCTATACTACACTTACACAATCAATGTACTTGTCGATTACTTTCTCAAACTATTTTATAAATTAAGTATAAGTGTAGGTGAGTAACAACTTTAATAGTTAGTAGACTTAAGTCTTATTTAATTGCTTTGTTTTGAAATGTGAGGAACCAAACACCAAGTAGCAAAGGCTCCTTACATGGAAGCAATGGAGAGGTGATGTGCTTAGCTTGATTCCAAACCACCAGCTTGTTTTTATGGGCAAATCACCTTGTCCTATGAAATAAGAGGTGATTCAGTTGGAAAAAAGGGACCAAGCTCCTTTTATTGGTTCAACTAAGGCATTTTGCTTCTATTACGTTCATATGGAGTATGAGTTTAGGTTGCCATTTTTTGACTTTATGAAGGAGTTTTTATTATACCATCATGTGTGTTTGACCCAACTGACTCTCATTTCCATTAGATATTGTATAGCATTCAAGGGGTTATATAATTAGTTTGTGCATAGGCCTGCGCCTCAATTGTTTCATTATTTCTTTCAATTAAGGCAAGACAAGAAATGCTAGCAACATGCAGTTGCTCGATTGGATCAAAAGATCTTAGACAGCCCAACCTCCAAGGTTTATAAATAAACTCCTCAGTATATGATTATAAAGTCGATGTCCATCCACACTAACAACAACCATGAGTTTAAGGATAACAATCAAGCGACGGATGATGAGATTCTTAACTAGAGTGAAGGCATCAAAATCGTCTCTAGAATGCTACCAAGTTTATAGAAAAGTATCGCATTCACAAGGGTCACAATATACTTATACTTACCTTCACAGGTCGTCTTCTACCCTTATGATATGACACCTTACATGATCGTTGTACTATAGTGCTACTTCTATTGTTGGGTTAGGCTAAGAAGAAGCATGAGGAGCTTAAGCCTAGCATAACTAGTGAAATTTTTACTTACATGCATCTTTCTTTGGTTGCAACTCGGAAGTTGGTTGTGGACAACATCCTAAAGTTATTGGACAAAGCTAAGGAAGAATGGATGAGGGAAGATTAGGCTAAAGCTACCCATGCTATGGAGAAGAGGGTTTCAGCAAAAGTTAGGAGCAAGAAATCTAACGCTACTAGGAAGTACCTAGGTAAAGGTTCGAGAGGTGGGAGCAAGGACGAATGGAAGGCCTTAGGTAGGTAGCCTCATCTTAAGGTAACACTTAAGAGCCTAAAGGAGCAAAGGAGGACAAAAGAGAGGTCCTAATATGATTGGGATGTTGGAAATGCTTTAAAGAGGCCTTATGTTAAGGTTGTGGATAGGGTGTTAAGTATTGGGGAGTAAGTAGGGACAGAACTTGTTTTTGGGGATGTAGTTGCTAAGGTAGGTCAAGTAGATGCCCTTCTTACAGCTCCCTTATGTAACTTAGCAAGCAGGCAGGAGGTAATATCTCTAGTAGAGCCTGCTATGGTGTTAGTTTCCTAGGTAGAGGGTCATACTATTGAGGTGGTGGTAAATGCTACTTAGGAGAGCTCAAGTGAATCAGATGAGATTTTTCTTCCTGACTAGAAGGTTAGCTAGATTAACAGGAGCATTGGGGATGGGAAGCAAGGAAGGAGATCCTATCGAAATCCTTCCTAGAAGAGGATGTGAACATTCTAAAGATCATTTTTGGGAGGTTGTCTTAGGTTGGTGCAATGAGGATTGCATGTAAGTAAATGCGTGAGGTGAGTTTACTTTGCTTAATGCTAGATAGGCCTTCATGCCTTCATGCTTTTTCTTAAATTTCTCTATCTATATAGGTTATGCATATATCATGAAGGCATTTGTGGTGGTAACTAGAGAGGGGAAAGAGGTATGGAGTTATGTTGAATTTTCAGTTCCTTAATATCCTGTTATATCTTGAGTAATTTATGATTGTGCAACAATTGCAAGTTGCTAAAGGGAAGGTTGCTCATGCTAAGGAGGATGCCCATAAGGCTTGGTCTAGGCTCGAGAAGACTTAGAAAAAGCTTAAGGTCACTTCGAAGGAGCTAGAAAAGATGAGGATGAAGGTATGAACGTCGAAGCTTGGTTTAGAGCTCAAGTTGGGCAAACTTGATGGGTCCCAAGTTAAGGTCCCTAAGCTTAATAAGGAGGTTGCTAGATTGAAGGGGAAGTTCAAAGCCATAAAGAGAGTACGAGTAGAGCCAATAGGGCAAGTTTCTTCTCTTCTGGCTAGGGAAACAAAGTTAAGTGATAAGGTAGATTAGCTAAAGAGGGAAATGGTAGGGCGTGATGAGCAAATCAAAGCTTTAGAGGTCAAGATGTTCTTACCTAGACTCGGGAGAGCTTCTTCGATGTGATAGTCGCTAGTGAAAAATGGAAGTGAAAGATGTTCTTACATTTGATGTTGGGAAGTGGATTTAGGATGAGGTATAACAACACTATACTAGTTTGGACTTAGGTTAGTTGAGTTTCCTTGATCATAGAGACCCTAAGACCCCTCTTTTCGAAGCTTCGACTAAAGTCACCTAGGCAATAAACAAAGGGGATGGCAAGCAGGAAGAGGATCATAGGGATGTAGGGATGCAATAGAGTTGAAGCGAGATTGTATAGGGAGGTAACCTAGCATTAATATAAGCCACTTCTATTTTTTTTTTTTTTTAGGTTGGATGCCAACCTTATCTTGTTGTGATCTTCTTTTGTCTGTGGAATAAACAACCTTTTGGTACTATCTTGCTAGCTCTTTATGTCAACTGGTTTGTTCTCTTATTTTTTGCAAACTATTTAACATTTCCTATGTTTGATGCCTAGCAAGGTCGATTGCTAGCTTAAATCTTAAGCATAGATTGCTCTCATTTCCTTCTATCTTATTTACTTATTTTATGCAATCTCTGTTGCGATCTTGCTACCTTAGAAAAGAATACCCTGCCAACACATGTTTCCAATGATTGGGGGATGTAGCGTGTAGTGCATTTATTATGATGCTTACTTTCAAAAAATGTCATTTTTATGGCATCAACATCAGTCATTATCTTTGTGTGTAAGATGTTACTTTACAATTTCTAGTCCTCAGCTCTCTTTCATAAGACTCATTTAGTTCACCCTAAAAAGAGCTCCACTTTTCTCTAAGGAAAGCTATTAACATTTTCAGCTATTTCCAGTATTTATAGTTTAAATATAATAATGTCAAAGAGTAAATTTCTAAACTTTATTGTTGAAATTTGTCTTTTTGAAAAAGAAAACATTATTCAATTTTAATTTCCAGCTATGGCTTTCAATACTAAGCTCCAATATGACATTATGCCATTTCAGTGTTATTTAGGATTTGGGAACCACTTCTTGTTAGTCTTATGTATACAATCCTTATCCAGGCCTAAGTACATACATTCTTAATCATGGATTAGTTTTCCTCAAGTAGGCATTCTGCCAAAGGTCGTGATCATGGTCTGGCTAGAGATCAAATAACATGTTGGCTCACATTCCACCTCTGCCAAACTTTGTTGAAGGATGGTTAGAGGTGGTTTCCCAATAATGATCAAGCATTTATAGATAAATATAACATAGATCCAAAAATCGTTACATCATAGTATCATTTAATAAATAACTCATGAAAGCTCGAGAAAAATGTGAGTCATTTTAAGATCCACATAAGGAAAAGTACTTGACAGGGTCAAGGCTCATTAGGTAAGCACAATTGCTTAAAGTGAACCAACACTATAAGGTAAGAAGGAATAGGTACAACAATTGGTTGCACTTCTAAGATCCAAAGCCATTACCGTACCTACTCAAGTTTTTGCCATGAAGAGTGTAGAAGAAGATGCTGAGAAATTTTTTATACCCTTGAATATTCCTTATATTTTACCACATTTAGAATTCCCAATATCCATCAATTCAATTCCCTTAGTGCCGATACTTCTTCTACGAACTTATATTAGATGAGTATTTTAGTAATTTAATTTATAACTTTTTACTATTAATAATAGGGAAATTTTTTTTAAAAAAAGTGTTATTAAATGAAGAACAGGTGATTTCTAAAGATATATATCCCATCATTTGATGCTTAGTTAGATTTTAGATATTTACTTAGGATTATTAAATTTTCTAAGGGTATCATCCAATTTCTTACTAGATCCAATGGTTAGGAAGCATTAGGCTAATTGTAAGGTATCTAGATGAGTACTACACATGTTTAAAGGATAGAGGTTGTGATACGTAATGTAAAATGTAGCCCTACATGAATTGTAGGAGAGAATTAGTGATGATGTTAGGCCTCAACTTTGTGCATTGAAGACTAGGAAAACATAGGTTGTATCATGAAATTGCAGGAACACCTCAATAAGGAATGTACACATATTGTCATGCCATGTCAAACTTAGGTTTCCCAAAGTCGACATCCACCATTCTCATTTGAGGGTGTCATGTTAAACTTGGCTTTTGTAAAGCCATTATGTTATTTGACAAAAAAGGAGGGTTTTAATATGTAAACCCCGCAAATTTAGCTATTTGAGAGTATAAGTGAACCCTAATACTAGAAATGACTTGAAGAGTCATTAAAACCGAGTAAGATAAAAATTTAATAAATCATAAATCTAAATATATTATAAGTAGTAAAAACCTTAGAAATTGATCAAAACCCTAAATCGTATACTAAAACCCTAAAACTGCTTTAAGTACCATTAACCAAAATTGAACTCGAATTTGATCGAAACCTTAAAATTATAAATATAAACCTAATTAAATATTACTTAATAGTGATAAAATTATAGTCGATTGCAATTTTCGACTAAATACCCTATTCGCATGAAATTATAACGAAATCGCTATAATAACTGGTAAAAATTATAGTTATACCGAGTACCAATTAAATCGATAAAATTTTACGAAAATTTAAAAATTAATTTACGATAAGATTTGTTATAATTTTATGAGTAAAAAAATTGCATATATTTATTATTAATTTTCATTTTCCTTCTCTTTCATTTTCAATTTATATCTTCTCTTTCTTTTCTTCTTTTTCCAACTTTACGTTCTGGAATGGAATTCAAATGGAAGCTGCCCACTGAAGAAAAATGTGCCACGTATTGAGTAGAAAATAAAAGAAAAAATTTGAAAAAAAAAATTGGATAATTACTTAGCTTAAATTTTAAGCTAACTCAAAAAAAAAACAAAAAGAGAAAACAAAATCGTCGTAGAAGCAAAATCTAGAGGAAAAAAAGAAAAAAGAAAGAACGTCCTGCACAAATCACCATGAGAGAAAAGAAAAGAGAAAGAAAGAGAGAAAGAAGGAAGGAAAAGAAGAAGAGAAATTAAATAAATAGGTAAGTAATTATTTTAATAATATAGATGTATAATATGTAGTATGTATATGTATAAATATAGTATTTATTTTTCTACATATAACATTACTAATACATGTATATTTGCAAAAATACATAAATTGAATAATACATGCATGTATTAGGCTATGTATATATACATGTATGTACATAAGTATATTATATGAAAAGAGTATCTATTGTGTATTTTTTTTATAATACATATAATTGGTATTAAGTATTTTCATTAAATAAACTATAGTATATATATATATATGTATGTACCGTAAACCATATATATGTGTATACCTATATAATTATTTTTGTATATATATATGTATAGTCATATAGTATATATGTAGCGGTGTATTTTTTTAAATATGTATATAAGACATATATATATAATATAGAATATATATATTGCAGTAAACCGCATATATTATAAAATATATGTATAACATATAATAAATACTATGTAAATATATATATACCGAATATATAATACAAGAATAGGTATTTGTAAATTATTTATATATATCTAAGAATTCGGAATTACATAAGTATATTTATAAGTATAAACACAAATACATGAATATATATGTATATATATGTACATAAGAATATATTTATTTTCATAAAATAAGTATATACATACATATAGCGTATAACATATATTAGATATATGTAGTATACCGAAAATATATATAGATATATATATATGTATGTATAAATCGTGAAATACATAATTAATAAGAAAATGAGAAATAATAAAAATAATAAAGGTCATACTAATAATATAATCATAATAAAGCTAAAAATCTTTAAAATAGGAAAAATATGCTTAAAATAATAAAAATATCAATTATATGGTTTAAGTAACTAGTAAATCATAAATATATTTAGAAAAAGCTAAAATTAGTATTTTATAATTTTTAAACTAAAATAATAAATTTTGCGATATTTTTATGTCGCAACACAAATTACGAGTCACAACGTCTAAAGTGGACTTCGTTACGAGAAAATATGCTCGAAAACAATCAAAATGGACTATAAATTCATAACGATCCAAGCTAAAACAAAAAAGTTCCAAAATACATAAAGGAAGTCTCGTAACTTACAAATATGAGAAAATAGTTACTATTAATCCCATTAAGTATGATAAACCCTATAAATATAAGACTTAGGGTATATTGGGGAACTAGATAAACTACAATAGACTTTTAGTTAACTAAGGAGTCTGACTTTACAAAATACTTATAAGTGTTATTATATTTTAGGTATTCAATATCGAGTTCTGGAAACCCCAAAGGTTTGGAGAATGAGCAATAATCCAGGTGAGGGAGTTCTATTGACTTGTTGCTTGCTTATACGTATTACTTGTAGGATATTTTGCTGCTTGCTGTTGCTTGTATGTTTGAATGACTGTTTTGCTTATATGCCATCATCTATGTGATCATTTTTTTTAAATGGATAAATATAAATATTTGACCCAAATAACTGATTCTGTTCATCGCATGTCTGTGACCCAGTAAATGTAAATATATGGATGGAGAGTGCTAGCTTTGTAAAATGTTGAAAAGGGTATTTTTGGAAAAAGTTTTCCTAATCTTAAACGTATTTTGTACGATTTTGATAATAGTCGTAGTGCCAGAAACGATATTTTATCGTTAAGGTAAAGTTAGCATGGGTTCTCCACTTGATAGCGAGAGGACTCGCTTTATTGTGCCTATAAGGCCTTAGTTAATTTTGGCTTGCGAGATGGACTCACAAGTTGTGCCCGAGGGGCCTTGGAGGGTGGATAGTCCTAGAATGGAATCCCCCTATTTAAAATGAAATCTTTTCTCGGCTAGGATAATAGTTGAGTGCAGCCTAGGAGGTGAGGCCCCTATGTAGCCTCATATACGGGTAAGTACAGAGGATAATCGAAGTGTAGACAACATAATTTTATACCTTCCATAGTTCCGGACTCCTATGGATGTGTTGCTTGCATTCATCGCGCCTGCATTCATTTTGTATGTAGATATCTTGCTTGCATGTGTGATAATAATGTGTGATAACTTACTTAAACGGTGGTGGTGAGGAATGAACTCACTGAGTTCACTCTAGTTTCTTTTGCAGGTTTACTTACATTGGAATTGGGATAAGTCTCGAGTGCCAAGTGTGAGATGAAGATATGTATCTTAGTATTAGAAATAGTTGAGTATTCTTTAGATGATATATAAACAACCTTTATTGATAATTTAATTTTTCTTGTATTTCTTTTATAATATTGGTATATCCTATCTTATTATTTTGTAGGGGATACCGATTCTCTGTGGTTCTGAGGACCTGTGAGATATTGGACACCCATAGTTATTTATATTTGTACTTTACAGTAAATTATTTACTTAAAAATTAGTAACCTTAGTGATTAATCATTTAGAGTCTTGCAATCTCTGACTTGCAAGGCAATTTTCATATCATGGGTGCACACATGTTATGAAAATTTTAGGTAATCCTACTAGGCCCCTTGTAGGGTCATGACATAACACCTGATAAAAGCATGCACTTGTGCACAGCCAAAGGAAACATAATTAGTTGTTGAAGACCCGTTTTTATACAACTTCTAATCGGCTTTCCAAAAATTGATTATAGCACCCCTAAATCATGAATGCGAACTATAACCTTAAAATAATAATAACAGCACTCAAATTATTGCTTACTTCCATGCTCTAAATACATGAGGAAGACCAGTAGGAAACTCTTAACTATGGAAACAATGGCTAAAGTCTTAAATAATTATAAAAGTATTATCTCAAATGAGATATAGAAAGAACTATCAAGAAATGAGATAATTTACGCTTCCCTTTTAAGTGTAATTTATTCAAATAAGTGGGGTAATGTGAAAATTAAGATCTTAATTGAATTCCTATATGGTAACTAATCAAGTTTTAATAGGTTAGTGCCGGAATCATGACACTCTAGTTTCTTTTTGAAATTTTTCAAACATAAGCTAGTAGCCAAACTACCTTTAGGATTAAGTGCGGGCATTATGAATTCTTAATGATTCCATTTGGATTAATGAATGCCCTTACCGCATTTGTGGACATGATGAATTGTGATATAGCTATTTTTTAGACTACCAAAAAAGCTAAATTGCATCCTAAAAAATATTCCACAAGGGTATACTACCCTATGCCTAGGATAGAAGAATATCAAACCATATACGAAGAAAGGCATGAGAGAAAAGTATATAAACTAGTTTGTACCATGACAAAAGTTCTGATAGCTTACCTTAGATATAATAAACTTATGTAAATGAAGATCACCTACTTCTCAGGTCAGTCATGTATACTGACCACTTTCTAAGTTCGGTAACTATGGGCCGACCTAATAGGATGTCCTATCAAGTATACCTAAGCCTCAATGCACTTGTTTTGAGCTAAGATGGCCAATTACCGACCTACTTTAGTATAGACTCAACATATCCAATTTTTCATGATAAATTCCTACCTCTAAAGCTAAATCATATCTTGGTAGTTCTCATTGCAAAGTTATAGAATGGCATCTACAAATTTAATATAGCTAAAGAAGTAATTGTATGAGTTATAAGATAAGGGGTTTATCAATTTAATCATCCTATTTGATCCAAATTAATGTTATGTATGATATGATTCTTTGTTATTGATGAATTTTTATAGCATCTATCTTTGTTTGTGATTCTACCAATCTCTTCATTTTTATTGTTGCTTATGTGTATGTAAAGCTTACATCTTGATAGTTATGTAATTAAACTTAAATAAACTCAAATCTTAATAAGGTATACTACTTTTACTATGAATGCAACCCTTACTTCATTTGAGTTGATTGAACACAATTAGGCCATAAGACCATAGGTACCATGAATAACTTGATTAAAGGAAAAGGAGAAAGAGAGATTATTTTAGGCTTTGCTGGCTTACCACATGATAATTTTATTGAAAAAGATCAAAACTAAGGTATTTATTTTAGTCAAAATTAGGCTAAGATCATCTAATCTATAATGTATTAACCAATGAAACCACTCTAGTTCAATGGAAAAATTAAATAAAAAGAAGAGAAAAAGCCTCCCAACAAAAGCTCATACTAAGGGAATGATATTTTTTTCCCTTTTTCCTTTAACCCTAGTTTCATTAACCCTTTCATTTAAATATAGAAACTAGACATAACATCTTTTATAATTAACAAATGACCATGGAAAACCTTTATGAAACAATGTTTTATTGTTCTTGAGTAATTATGTGGAATAAAACAATAGCACCACATTATTCTTTTATTTTTTGGCTCATTGTTCAAGGTAAACTATATACTATAGACAAATTAGTAGAATAGGGCGTCACTAATTCAATTTGCTGCTAATAGTAGTTTATATTTACTCATGTGATCTTCTAACTTACTTTGTTGTGATTGACTTCTTGCTCTGTATAAAGGGGTAAAAAAAAAGTTTCCAATGAAGCTAGAATATGAAAAGAGAATGTTTTCTATCCCCTTCTCATAAGTAAGTTAAGTCATTGATCAAGGCCCAATATGTGAAATCAGTTAAATGAGAGTCAAATGGAAATGCATGAATCCAATCAAAGCACTCTTATTATTAGGACCCTAAAAGGAACTTAGTAGGATTGCCTAAAATTTTCATAACACGTGTGCACCCATGATATGAAAACCACCTTGCAAGAATCTAAATGATTAATCACTAAGGTTGCTGATTTGTAATTAATTAATTTAATGTAAAATATAATAACTATGGATGTTTGATATCCCATAGTTCCTCGAAACTGCAAAGAATTGATATCTCTTATCAAATAATAAGACAAGATATACCAACTTTACAAAATTACAAGAAAAATTAAATTATATTGAATTCCAACATATAAATATTTTCTACAGTGGATGTTTCTATATGACTTATAAATGTCTCAACTAATTCTAATACTATCATACTTATCTTCACCTTGCACTTGGCACTCGAGACTTATCCCAATCGCAACACAAGTAAACTTGCAAAAGAAACTAAGGGGAAATAAGCATAAAACAGCTCGATGAGTTCGTCCCTCATTGCTACCATTTAAGCAAGTTATTAAATGTTATTAGCACACATGCAACCTATCTACATATATAATGAATGCAAGTACGATGAATGCAAACAACACATCCATAGGAGCCTAGAATTATGGAAGGTGTATAATTACATCGTCTAAACTTCGATTATCTCCTATATTTATCCATACAAGGCATTTCAACTTACCCGCATAAGGCTGCTTAGGGGCACCAACCCTCTAAGCAACACTCGAATATTATCCTAGTTAAGAAAAGAATTCCAATCCAAACAAGTGGACCCCAAACTAGGGTCATCCACCGTCCAAGATCCCTCAAGCACAAACATACAAGTCTACTCGCAATCAAAATCTATCCGAGGCCTTACGAGCGCAATAAAGTGAGTCCTCTCACTATTAATTGGAAATCCCATGCTACATTTGCCTTAATGATAAAATATTATTTGTGGTACCACAAGCTCTTATAGAAATTGTACAAAAATATGTTTAAGATTAGAAAAAAAATTTTCCAAAAAAAATACTTTTCTCAAAATTTTACAAAGCTAGCACTCTCATCCATACCTTTACTGAGTCATAAACATGCGACGAATATAATCAGTTATTTTTTATTAGATATTTATATTTATCAATTTAAGAAGGTGATGACATAGATGACGGCAAATAAGCAAAATAGTCATTTAGACATAGAGGCAACAACAAGCATTAAATCATCATACAGGTAACACGTACAAGCAAGTAGCAGGTCATTAAAACTCCCTCAACTGAATTATTACTTATTTACCAAGCCTTTGGGGTTTCCAAAACTCAATATTTAAATGCCTAAAAGATAATAAAACCTGTAAGTAATTCTGAAAAATCAAAACTCCTTATTAACTAAAAGTCTAATGTAGTTTATTTATTTTCCCAATATAACCCGAGTATGGCATGTACAGGGTTTGTCATACTTAATGGAATTAATAGTAACTTTTTTGTATATTTGTAAGTTATGATATTTTATGTATTTAGTTATTTATTTTCCTCTTTATTTGTTTACGGGGTCCATTACTTAGTTATCTTATTTATTCTTTTTGGTTTATCTTAAATTTTTAGTCACGTGTAACTTTTTTATCCTAATTCTAATTTTTATGATCTTATAATTGGTTTTCATCGTTTTCGGACATAGGTTCGAGTAGCAAGGTTCATTTTGAACGTTAAGATCCACATTTTATGATATGGGTTTAAATTATTGTAATTTTAATTATTGTGATTAGAATATTCTTATTTTCTATTTTTATATCTTATTTCATTACTTTATGATCTAATTAATCATTAGATTCTTATATCTTTATAGTTTTGTATTGTTATTACTATTATGTGTACTTAATTAAGATTAATACAATTTGATATATGTATTAGGGGTCTATTGGGGTTTTAGCCCATATGTGTACATCTATATATCATATATTATTACTTTATTATATTGTATTATGTTCTATTATGTTAAATAATTATGTTATAACTTACATATGTACTTACTTTATACTTATGTATTTATATACCTTATACGTATGTTATGTGTATGTGTATGTATACTTCAAATGTACTTGTACATATACCCGTATATGCATACGATTGTATGCGTATTTTCAAATGTCCCCCATATACCTTTAAGAAATCTTCATTTAATCCATATTCTTGCATCTTCTGAGTTCAATTAGTAAGCTATATGTGTGTACACTTAGTATCTTCATTATTTTAGGTTATGTACATAAAAGTATTCATGTATAAGGATATCTATACTTATGTATTCACTAGAATCTTTGTGTACAACCCCTCTACATATATTTATGTCCTCTTAGTTTTGTCTATGTATATTACTAGGTTTATACATATACACTTCATGTGTATTCATGAGTCATATGAACATGGGTATTCTACTTATATGCATATAACTATTTCTACACTTATGGGCATGTATATAAGAGTCCTATTTGTATCAACATACATGTACATATTGTACAAAATTCCTACACCAACATAAGGTAGATATCCAACTACTTGTTTAAATAGAAAATCAAATGAAATTGTACTTTTTTCTCCTTGTAGTATGAAAGGGTTTATGTATGTGAGATAGTGGTTTGGAGTTTATTAATGGATGAAGTAAAAAGAAAAAAAAAAGTAAAGGAAGGGTAAGGGAAGGGGAAAGTGACGGTTGGGAAAAAGGAAAGGAAAAGTGGGTTTTGTGATGTGTAATTAAATAAAAGTGAAATGAAAAGGGGATTCTAGAAAGTGGGGTGAAAGGGACGGGATGGGGGAGATAGGGATAAAAAAAATCATGTGAAAAAGGTAAAGAATTCTATAGAAAATGGAAGAAATCTCTAAATTGAAGATCACATTTGTTGACTTAGTCAACATTTGACTTGGTCAACACTTGACTTTAACTTAGTCAACTTTCTTAATTTAATGTAATTAGTGTACATAATGATAGAATTTAAGGTAATTAGGAAAAAATTAAGGAAATAAAGGGAAATATGGAATTAAATGAAATAATTAGTAAAAATAGTTATTAAGATCTTCCTCTAAGTATTTATATCCTATATATATTTATATCCTATATCATTTAATATGATGCTTAGTATAACTATCATGAAAAGTGTCATTTAGAATGCTAACATGAACTATATATATTTTGAATATTAACTAAACACTTAAATTTACATAATACTAACTTATTTGTAAAATTATAAGATTAATAGTAATTATAATGTATCATCATACTTTCTAATAAATTAATGTAGTATGTAAGCATTTATGAACAATTGGAAGTTATCTTTAATCATTTACTAATGATGTTAAATGATTTGGCATGTTACTAAGCATATATTATCAATTAGGGTTTTAGAGTAGATTATAGTAAATTGGTACTTTTATATCCTTAAAATTATAGTTTTAGGGTTTTTTATCACTTCCGAGAGCAATCTTTAGTGTTTACATATATTTAAGGTCTAAAAATTTTATACGTGATTAAGTTTTCAATTATTATCTTAAGGTTTTTGTCCTAATCAGCCTTGTCACCTCTTAAAGTCTTCTAACACACCAGGGTCTACCTTGGGTATTAGGTTGAAATTTTTAAGGATTTACACTTGTTATGTCGTTATCCTTGGAGACATCCTTGTGAAAGAAGTCTTTCTTCAAGTACTTTTATTTTTGGTTCCACTATGACATGGGGCACACCACTACAAGTAGACTAGTTTGAAGAACACCTTTAAGGACTCACTAAATTATAGCTACCTCTAAGAATACATCGCCAATTAGATTGTTGATAAAATATTCTTTAATTTAAGTATTTTATTTAATGTATGAAATATAGCTACCTATCTTTTCATACTCATATCTTCTTAACATTATGTTAAGTTCTATTACAGTAAGAGAATACTTCATTATTTTGGCTTCATGTTCAACAAATTATATATTCTTTACCATTTTTGCTTCTTGCTTTCTCTCTCTCAACTATGGCTACTTGTCATTTTAATGCAATCATGAAAAGAACTTTGAAGGGATCTTTTTTCAACCATTTTCAAACTATGGCACCAATAGGTCAGTCATCATCTTGCACCACCTCTCTACATAGGTTTACACTTCTGATTCTTGCTAGTGATCCTTACTACCATGTATTTCGACAATTTTAACTATAAAAGAAATCATGCTTGAGGTTCATGCTTGTGACACTTCTGGTAGAATTCATGAAACTTAAGGTCGTCAAACTAACGCTTGTTGTCCATGATGATTGCGTATGATACATTGAACCTAGTTAAAATGGTGTTTATGATAAAAGTTACTATGTTCTTCTTTGTAACCAACAAAAAAAAATTACTTTTAGAAAACTTATGAGTATGTTATATGTAGTATGGTTTATATAAAAGGTGCCCTTCCATATCAAGCTCTGGCTCATTAGGTCTTTGTGCCATACCACCACACTTGTTAGAGATAAGAAGCATGATTCTAAAGCACTCTTCTGCAAGGTTACGGTCTACTGCAAACCATGCCTACTGATCTTAAGTGCGTAAGGGTAATAGTAGAATGCAATTCCCACCATGCTTCAGCAATGATTGGTTTTATCCATTCCTTCTACTAAGCTAAGGTTCCAACTCTGTTTGTAATTGTACATTCTAACTATGATTATGTTTTAGGGGTAAGGAGGTAAGAACTACCTAAGTTTCTTCATCAAAGACAACATTAACACCATTGTCTCTGCTATTTGCGTCTTCCTTTTAGTGGATCAAATGCTGAAGTGCTTAGTAGACTACATGTATTATTGCTTCTTAGATGGGCTTTTAAGTTATTTTCGGATTCCATTTCATAATTGGGTTTTCAATTCCAATTTAAGCCCATTTCATCATATCTCCTAGCTTAGGTCTTAATTTGCTAACTAAGCTAATCAATTAAATTGTAATCAACCTAAGATAAAAATTTAAAGACTATATTTATAGAAAAGACTTTGACCCTAATAAAAAGAATGTTAAGTTCAACTAGATGGATAAGGCTCATTCTTTAATTTTTTAGTAGTTAAGGTTTAACTAATAAACCTTAGTTTATAAAAGATACTAATTGTATTTTGACTCACTTTTGGCTCTAGGATGTATGGTGTCGTGTTGGTGACATTAAAAGTCAGTGACACCCCATACCCTTAGGGCAATTCAAGCTCATACACATCATCATTGATCCATCGAAGAATCTTGAAGGGATTTTTGCTCCACTAAGTGATTATCAAAGCTAAACTTCTGCTTTATAGTTGTCTTGCTTCGAAGATGGGCAACCTTTTTACTTTAAGAAGCAAATAGAAGTAGTAAGTAGAACATACAAACCACTTAGTACTTAAAGGGGGCAAACTATCGATATCCTAGTTGTCAGCATGTTTATAAACCTCAAGTCTTTCAATCTTCCAATGACGAAGGGGATAAAACCAACACAAGTACCTAAACTTTAAACTTATTTATTTTAGTACTCTAACTTTTTTAATGAGATAAATTCGTATCTCTATTATAATAGCCATTATAATAAAAAGATAGAATAATAATATAAGTATATCAACTTTCATTTTATCTACATTTTAGTGTTCAAACATTATTTTTCTATTTCATTTTGGTACTTCAACTTTTTAAAAAGAAACAAATAAATATTCTTTCTAATAGCTGTTATAACAAAAATACTAATTTGTCTCATTCAGAAAGTTTGGATACTAAAATAAATAAATTTAAAGTTTAGGAATTAAAATGAAAAAAAAAAAATATGAAAGTTTAAGTACTTCTAGTGGCTTTATCCCAACAACAAAGGGTAGAGCAAAAATAAAAGTGCATATCATTGAACTCTTTCTTAGTCATTATGCTTAAGATGTTGATTAGACTAAGGCCATACTTTCAACACCATAGTAATCGATGCAAGAATTACGAGCTTTGATGTAAGTAAGATAATGATTGATACTAAAAGCTTTAGATGTGTGTAGGTAGATTAAATGGGCCACATTGGCCAAACTTATAGCCCATAGGTTAAATGCATCAGGTTCATTTAGCCTACTTTTTAAATAAGCAAAAAAACATTAGGTCTAACCTATTTAAAAAGTGGGTTAAATGAGTTAACCATAGGCCAAAGGTATCAATATGTTAAACGAGTCAATCCAAACTAGCTCACTTTGGCCCATGAGTTAAATAGGCTAGATTTGTTTAGCCTACTTTTAAACGGGCCAAAAAACTTGACCCAAACCTGTTTGAAGAGTAAGTTCAATAGGCCAGCCCATGTTGTACACCTTTAGAAAGCTTAGCTAACATACTCCTTAAACATTCATATGATAAGACAAGGCCAAAATACTAAAAATACCCAACTATATGCACAATAAGCTAAAATTAATAAGAAGAATAATAAATAAATCTCTTTCTTTCTCTCTCTCTCTCTCTCTCCCTCTCCCTCTCCCTCTCCCTCTCCTTCTCCCTCTCTCTACCCCTCCCCTTCCCCCTCCCCCTCTCTTCATTGGTTTTGATTTTCATAGTAAAAAATCAAACCATGTCCATCCCTACCATTACATCAAGGGAGAAAATTCTTGTATAAACCAAATGATACGTACACCAAACAAAGGATAAGAAAGTGCTAAATTTCTAAACATGCAACTTTATTTTAATTCTTGTAAAAAAATTAAAAAAAAAAAACTTTTGATGTTGTATTTTTCTTTTTAATTTTCTAATTTCTTTGAAGCCTCATTGCTCTCATCATCATCATCACTAGTTGTGGCTTTGGTTGCCTTAAGAGCAATTACTTTCTTCTTAAAATCCTCTCCACAACTCTTAATATCGTACAATTACACATAGATAATGTAAAGCCTTGAAAGTTTTGATCTAGGTTTTGAAATAGACTCCACTATAGTAGACAATTTAGGAATCGACAAGGTTAATTAAAGTGAAAACCCTAAAAGACTTAATTAATCGCGTAAAGAATTTTTTTACCCTAAATGTTTCTAAAAGCTAAAGATTCAATTCGAAAGTGATAAAAACCTTAAAAATGATTTCATTAAGGACATATATACACCAATTCATCATGATATATCCTAAAACTCTAATTGAAAATATAATGCTTATATTTTGCAAAATCGTTAGTAAATGGTTAGAGATAACCCTCATTTTTACTTATATGATTCAAATTCTCAAGTAATCCATTAGGAACTAAGATAATGAGTCATAGATTATATTTATTCCTTAAATATATGATTAAGATGGTCTTACTTAGGATTAGGGTTATAGTTGAAGATTAAGTTACATATAGTGAACTTTAAGACTCAAATTAGTACTTTTTACACTTGTTATCCAAAGTTATTTATCAAATGGGATATATGGACTCTAAAGACCTAAAGTAAGATCTCATCAACCACATTTACACATCAATGCATCATATACCTCAATTCTTCTCATTTTCTTCATTTTTCCCCTAATTTCCCTTAATTATTACATTATGTGCACAAAATTACACATACTTAAGGAATGTTGACCAAGATAATACATGTTGACCAAATTTCAAATGTTGACCAAGTCAACACATGTTGACTAAAGTCAACATTTTGAAAAGTCAACATATGTTAAGAGATAAGGAAAATATCTCTTATGTAATGATGCCTTCCTTTTCTTTTCTTTTTGATTTTTCTTTTTCCCTCCTTTCCTTTTGTTGCCGTCCACATATCTTCTTCTTAACCCCACCACATGTTCCATTACATTAAGAGAAACAAACAAAAGAAACAAAACAAAACTTCTCTTTCATTGCCGTGAGTTCCTTCCCCTTCTTTCCCTTTCATTTCTCCCCTTTTGTCTCCTCCATTTCAACATCATAAAAGGTATGTTTTTAAGTGCTTTATCTTACTTTATATTAGTCCTTAGTTAGTTAATTAGGTAGATTAGATAGGTAATTATATGGTTAGGTTTGTCTTGAAGAAGAGGAAACAAAGTTTCCTTCTTTATGTGTAGAAGTTTGAAGTTTGAAAGAGAAGAAAGAAAGACATGAGGATATGCTTCTATGTATGCATACATAATGAAATACCAAGAGAGTATAAGTAGAGAAACCTTTGTACATGAGTATATAACATGTACATAACTTAATTTAAGATCAAATCTTACTAAACATACCTATACTACACTAAATATGTACATAAGAACACAAAAATATGGAATTAGAGGACTTTTCTTAAGGACAAATGTAGGCATACGAAATTTTAGTGTAAAATACTTATTCCACCGTATAGGTATACGAGTATGTATACATGTAGAAATACGGTATAAATCTTAGTATAGGTATAAGTATAAGTATGTATAAAGTATATGTACATAAGTATAAGAAAAATGGATAATATGTACATAATACATATGTATATAACATAAGCATGATGGAAGGCTTATGTAAGCATATGATGAGGTAAAGGATGACATAATCACATGATGACATAAGCCATGACATAACCAAGTGATGACATAAGCAATGACATAAGTAAGTGATGATGTAAGCGATGACATAAGCATAAAATTAGAAAATAAGAAAACTAAGAAAAATGTAAGTGATTAGGTAACTAAATTAGTAAAACCTAATACACTTACTAAATTAGATTATACCTAATTCACTATAAGAATTAGTAATAGCAAAGTAAAATTCTTTCATTAGAAGAATTTAAGGAATAAAAGATATAAACATAAGTAATAAAAGTATTTAGGTGGTCATAACTAAAACTTTCTATAAATTTAGCTCATAACATAAAATAGGGGTCTTAATATCCAAAATAGATATTACCATGTGAAAATATGTTCAGAAGTGATCAAAATCGATTATAAATTCATAAATATCAAAACTAAAACGGAAAAGTTACATACGATTGAAATTAAATCTTACCGGGTAAAAATTTAATAGTGCTTTAAGTAGAACTAGGTACGTAGTTGTTTAGAATTAATAGTTAATTTAAACACTTATTAGTATTGTTATCACATAATATCAGGTGACTCTGAGGTGAGCGAGGACCTCCCGATCGATTACTACGATTAGGGCAAACCGCTATGGCCGAGTGAGTATTTACCTTGTGATTCCATGCTTGATTGTGATTGTAGATAGTGGACTTAAATATTATCGTTAATTAACTGCTGTGTGGGGTTCGGGATATGCTTGTGTATGTAATTGCTTGTTGAGTTGTGAATTTACCTTAAATTCAGATAATGCCTTGTTTGTTGCATAGTAGTATAGAAAATGATTGTGTGTATTAATGGTTGGTCACAGCATAATTGGAACTAATTTATACTCGGCTATAAAAAAAAAAAAAAAAAAAAAAAAAAAAAAAAAACTGGAACATGCATTAACATGCATAGCATGGATACTATTCCGGCCGTCACATCACAGGGAGGTAAAGAGAGGCCATTCGGGGGTTGATATTATTGAGTTATTTGGTTATGTACGGTGCACTCGTACAAAATGACCTTACCCTGGCCCGTGGGAACACTAGGCGTTGGAGGCGCCAACCGCCTGGCTAAGGGTCGAGTCTAGAGACCTCCGTTTAGGGGTGAGTGTGGACTGCGGGGGCCCACTCACAATTATACTAGAACTTGTGTTTTTCTGAAAATAAAGAGTTATTTGATATAAGTACGGAACATGGAGTTCCGTAGTAAAGTAAGTTCTAGTATAATACCCGGATCTGATCGGTGCCGTGTAAACTCCAACCCTGACTTCGGAGGGCGTTAAATCCGAGTTGCGTATATGAACTAGTTAAGTATGCGTATTACTTGGCATTCTGTTTGATCATTCATTCATATGCGTGACTATAATGCGTTATAACTTGCTTGTTGTGTGGCTGAGGGTTTTGCTCACTAAGCTTAGGCTTACACCCCTTTAGACTTTTGTTGCAGGATAGCTTATTCGTAGAGACAGGACGAGGAATGCCACAGGTTAGCCTGGGGACTTGGGCAAGAGCGAAGTGTCCTGTGTGATGAGAGGAAAATAGCTTATGTAGACTATTCCTCATGTATTTATGTTTAACTTATGTTTACCTTATTATTATGAACTTAGACACACTTAAATACTGTATAATATAAGCTTTTGAGCTTAACTTTTATATCAATATGTTGTGTGATGATATCATGTGAATCTGGATGTACTTTGGAACTAGTAGTTGTAGAGCCTTGTATATTGTGTGAAGAGTTTTTGATTGGAAGGGTAACCAATCAAGGGTTCTTCATACAGTATACGGCGTCTGCCACGACTAGGCCGTCCTCAGTTCGTGACAGATAATGCCATTTAGATAAGACAATGGACCCTTTATAGAGCTTAGGCTCCTATCATTGCCTATTCAAATGTGAACCATAAAAGATCATGAAGTAGTTTATCAAAGGGAAACAACAATGTCCTTAAGTTGAGCTCTACAGAGTTTAGTCCAATTCCAGCGAGGTCATCTCTTAATTTTTTTTTCCTCACTTTTCTTTAATATTGTTGATTTTTCTTTTATGTTCTTTTATTAAAGTTCTTCTTACAAAAATTGTAGTAGAATATGAGGATATTGAACATTATTATTACCAATGGATTTACATTATCTTTTATCATTTGGAGAAGTCATTTATATGGGCAAGAAAAGTCAATAGTTCCTAAGAAGAGCACTTTGGTGTCTATTGTTCATAAGTATGATGTTGAAATCAAAGAGTCAAGAAAGTGTCATGTGATGCTGATTAAGCATGCAATTATGAATTTTGAGACTGAATTGCAAGTAAATGAGCACCTAAAGGCAATGCGTCTTTGTTACAAGAGTTTAGACATTAATGCCATATTCTTGATGATTTACCACCTGTGAGAGGCATTCATCACCATATTGATCTCATTCCTCCAAGGTTCAAATTATTAAAGTTAAGGATATTAAAGTGGAAGATAATAGCCATAACATCGCCAAGATAGCATTAAGTTAGAAATAAATATGAAAAAAGAGCCATGGTAGTCACTACACCAATGAGGCTCCCTAATGGGTGTATTGGGACATACTTGTTATAAGTTTGAAAAAATTCAAGTTTTCAAGTATGGAAATACCTTTGACATACTTATATCCAAAAGCATCATAACTTGTAATTTTCATTAAGATAAATATGATTAGTTCAATGAATGTATTAAGATTCATTGAAAAACATGTCTTAAAGATACATTTTTGTTCAAAGAATACAAATTTACAAGAAAAAAAACAAAGATAAGCTTGTTGTTTAGATTATGAAAGAACAAGTAGTTGTAAACCTGGTGATTACCTGCTTTTCAATGAAGAGGTTTATCGAAAGAAAGATGTTATAGGTTGAGGCATGTTTTTCATGAGAATTTAGGTGGCCTTGTATAACGTATGTAGTCATTGTCTATAAATATAGGTCTCCCTATGCTTGCAAAGTCATCCCTTTCTAAATGCTTCATAATGTTTCTCCCTTACAGTAGTTTCCAATGGTTATTGGCTTTCATTGTCCGACAACAATGGGCATTACACCAATGGCGGTTAGAAATTTTCTATCAATGGGAAGATTGTGTAGATTACAAAAGACTCTAAAATCCCTATTATCTTGGCCCAAGTTTGAGCAATAAGTTAGGATAGCTCTGGGTCATCTTCAAAAAATGGCACGAAGCCCTAGTATCGTACCTTGTGTTGACTAATCGGTAGGATGACTTAGTAGCTCATCGTTGACATGAGGAGACAATGATGGGAGCTATCTCTAAGTTAGTCTAGTACCTTGGACATCTCCTTATTGAGATTTGTCATCCTCATACTCGGGGAGTTTAGGATTAGAGGTCAACTTATAAATTCTCATTAGCCCATCTTTCGTCTCTTAGGACACCTTTGTCAACAATAGACTCTTAGCTCTATTAGCTACGGCTTTAGTATAGAGATGGTATTTCCTGTTTGCATAGGGTCATATATGGCTTAGTTAGTAGTTCACCGCCCTACCGTACTTAACCTTTGCTATCTTGTGGCATGGCCTTGTTCTCCTTTCGTAACATTCCTAAAATGGGTTTTAATCCGATGTTACCTTATCAGGCAAGGCTATTGAAAGTAACTATGACGTTGCTGTTCATTTTGTAGATGGAGCTTAAAATTAACAACTTTCACTCAAAATTTGTTGATGTTTCTTCTTTTCCTTAGTTGATTAGGTTGTTGTTTCCTATAATGCTTCATACTTTGATAACTTGTAAGGCAAGTTAATATGCTAACCTTTGAATTATTGTAGTTGCCATTTGGCCTTTATTAATGAGACCTATTTTAAAATTTTTGGCCCTTCAATCTATTCTGTTCATATCTTTTTCTTTTTTTTTTCCCCATCAAATAATTAGTAACTAGTAGTTAGGTTGTAATACTAAGACCCAATTGTTGCCAAAGGAACTCCAATGTAACACCCCAGCTAATTGCTAAGTAAGGGCTTTCATACGATGTCCTAAACGTAATATAGTTGCGACCCTTGGTGCGATTATTTGATGTGAGCTTAAGGTGGTGCTTTAGCACTACAAACTAAATGTAAACCAGATTAACGTTCTAATGCCACATTAAAGATGTGGAAGAGACTAGTAGTTTATCAACTCGACCTATATGGTAAGGTAATGTATGATGTGTTCCAAAAGTTGCTTTACAAAAACAAGGGGTCAAGGACAAGGTGATAAAGACCACCACTTTTGGAGTGTATGAAGGCTGCAAGGACACCCTAAGGGCAAGGCTACCTACCTTTGGGAATTATCTCGTAAGAATGAGGGAAATGATTTGTATGTACTCTAGGAGTTGCCTTGTGAAAATGATGGGACCTGATCACGAGGTGGTGAAGACCACCTCATTTAAGGTAAGCCTCATAGCTAAAAAAGCTATGAGGAGACGCTAGAGGTTAGGATGCTACCTTCCCTCCTATGAGCTAGAGTTGCCTCGTGAAAACGAAGAGACTCGATGACAAGGTGGTGATGGCCAACTTGTTTAGAGTGTACCTCAAAGCTGAGTAGCTACAAAGGGACCCTTGAAGCTAAGATGTCGCCCTCTTTCCTGCAAGTAAGGAATTTTCTTGTGAGAACAAAAGGACCCAATGATGAAGTGGTGAAGGCTACCTCATTTAAGGTATGCCTCGGAGTTGAGAAGTTGCAAAGGGCCCCCAAGCGCTAAGATGTCACCCTCCCTCCTGCGAGTTGGGAATTGCCTCATGAGAACAAGGGGACCCAATGACAAGGTAATGAAGACCTCCTAATTTAGGATGTACCTCGAAGCTAAGAAGCTAAGGGGGACCTCAAGGGCTGGGATGCCGCCATCCCTCTTGTGAGCCTATCATTGTCATCTGGCTTATTTGTTAGAAAGTGTCGAAACAAACAATTGAGAAAATAGTTGTCTTATTCATTAATTAAGTATAATTCGTAGACATTATCACTTTATTGGTAGTAGAGGGCAATATAATAAAAAGAGAGATTGAATAATAAGGCCTAAGTTAATTAAAGTGTATCTACAAGTCGTTAGAGTTCTACGTTCTAGATATGGGCTCTCCGTCCATCATTTCTAGCCTATAAGCTCCATTATAGAGATCCTCCTTTACCTTGACTAAGTCTTCCTAGTTTAGTACAAGTTTTACCTATCCTTCTCTTAAACCCATAGATTCAAGTTGTCTGTACACCAGGTCACTAATCTTAGACCTTATGCTTGACCATCTTATTATAATAATTGAGCCACCTTTTGTTGATAGGCAGCAAACCGAGTTTTCGCTAGATTTCATATTTCATCAATCGTATCGATGCTAGTAGCAAGTACAATCTAGTTAGGTAAGGGATTATAGCTTTAGAACCTACTAGTTGGGAGCTCTAATAAGTGCCAAATTGTACTTATGAGTTGTTTTGATAGTGTTTTATATATTTCTTAGGTATTTTTGGTGCTCTTGGTGCTCAATTTATTTATATTTTGATTTCAAGTTTTATTTGAAGAGTTTGACGAATTTGATCAAATTTTGGATTATTTAAAGATGATTTTTATGATTTTTAAAGCCTAGAAGAGAATCACACCCAAGAGCATTGATCATAAATTGAAATTATAGGCAAAGAAATAAGAAAATAAGAAAGATGATAAGAGAGGATCTCGATCAAGATCACAGGCATGAACTTGCTATTTTAATTGTTTGCCATTTTTTTTAGTAGAGAAGGATCATGCTCAAGAATTACAATTGTGATCTTAGGGCATGAATATGCTATCCCTTGCGAATCTTTTTATTTTTGAAAGGATTTGAAGCCCTAGAAGTTGTCTTGCACTTGTAATTATAAAAAAGCCTTATAGGTTGTAACCACAATTATAAAGGATAACAAGAAGAGGGGGATACATCATTATTTCATTCATTCAATTAGACTAAGGTTTAGAAGAGAAGAGAACAAACTCTCAAGGTTTTTTTTTTTTGTTGAATTCAATGTCGGAAGTGATAAGAAGCAATATTTGATCTCAAATTAGGGTTTAGAACTTCTTTTCAAGTTACCTTTATTACTTTTTATATATTGTTGATTTAAATATAGTGTAACCTATTATTTCTTCTATGCTTATTTGATATTGTGAATTGGATACTTAGATTACTGGTTATTAGATCCTATATGAAAATCAGTTGTTTATTGAGTCTTTAATTCTATAATCACTTAGCATATATTTTGATTTTGTTGGAATATGTGTTAGATTAGGATTGAGTGTGCGAGAACTTCATCTAATTGATTTTTGTGAACTAAATGATTTGGATTGAAGAAAGATATAGCAATATGCTTTTTAATTCAACTAGGCTTACAAACTAAAAGGGATTAATTAATTTTATTTTTTAGGTAGCGATAGAAAAGGTAAATTGGTTAATCTTAGATAATTATTCAATTTACGAAAAGGACTTTTTACCTAATACTTCACTGCCTTAAAATTAAACCTATTAAAGGCTTGATATTAACATTAACTGGTTTTCTATCTATCTAGTTTATGATTGAATTCATCAAGGGTGTTGAATATCCCAATTTAATTTAGTAGAATAGAGTAGTATTAATGTTAATATTTAGAATTTGAATTCAAAATCTTTAATTTGATTACCTAGATTTAGATGAGACTAACATGGTTGAGAGCTAATATAGCATTCCCTTTGGATTTGACTTAATCTCATCATTATTATACTATATAAGTTACTTAATGTACTTGCTAGTATAAAAATATAATTTTATTATAAAGTAAAGTAATGTTCAACATATATCAAGCTCAAGCTCGATTGGTAAAACAACCTCAACACCAAAGGTTAGACAAAAAGGAATCTATCCTATAAAGGTTCTATGTGTAGTCCAATATCTCCATAAAATGTTGGGTAGTTCATCTGCCCATTTGTCTTCCACTCAATCTACCCTCTTCTTCAAACTGTTCAGTATTATCTTATTGATTGCTTCAACTTAGCCATTGGTCTAAGGATAAGTAACTAATATGAAGTGTAGCTTGATGTTGTACCTCATACAAAAGATGCAAAATTTCTCATTAGTGATTATTTTTTTTTTTAAGTTATCGATGATTATGCCATAAGGTATCCTAAAACGAGTGAGTATATCTCTCAAAACAAATCTTTCGATGGCTCAAGCAGTAATGGATGAAATAGCCCCTACTTCTGCTTACTTGATGAAGTAGTCCATTATTATTATGATAAATTGTTGTCTTCGGACGCTTTTGAGAAGGGGCTTAAGATGTTGAGGCTCCATTAGGTGAAAAGCTAAGGATTGGATATAGGAAGCAAGTCGCTCAAGGTTATATGCTAGATTAGGGCATGTTATTGGAATTTGAGGCACCTATGTACCATCTTTTTTACATCTTTCCTCATGGTTAGCCAAAAACACCCAAGCCTCGAAGGCTAAATAAAAAGGGCTTGGCTTTGTAGTATGGTTGTTACGTATGCTCACATGTAGCTCGTTAAGGACTCACTTTCCCTCTTTAGGCCCTAGGCATCGCAAGAGATGGATCCAACTACTCAACAATAAAGCTAATCATCTATCATGATGTAATTTGCTAAGTTGTAGAGTAATTTGTAAGCCTATCGTTGAATGGGGACAGCTTACCCTTTATCGAGTAGTCAACGCTTTCGTCCATCTAAGAAGGTTTAGATAGGACTATCCATAGTTCAAGCACTTCACATCATCGCTCGTCTATCATACACTCTGGTAAATACTATACAAATATCTTCTTTTACTTTTTTTTTTTTGTTTTAGTACACTTACCAAGGCAAGTACTTCTTCGTTATCACTTTACGGATCTTAAAGATGATCCAAGTCAAGAATTTTGAGGTTAGGTCTCATACAGTATGGAGGTACTTGACCATGGCATCTTCCCTTACTTCATACACCCTTTAGACCTATTAGAGTATGAACATGGAGTCTAAGGTTATGTCTATCTTTTTGGCTTCAACATCATTGGCCACCGTTAGCCCAATGATAAAGGCCTTATATTCTACTTTGTTATTGGTTATCAAGAATCCAAATTCCAATGCGTTTAGTATTTCAAATCCATATGGGCCGTACAGAACAAAGCTTACTCCATAGCATCCTTGGTTAAGCTCCATCAACATAGAATGTCTAAGTTGGAAATTTTGCATTTTGAGGGGTTTCTTCTCTAATATACTTGATGATAAAGTTTGCTAGGACTTAGGCTTTGTAAGCTTGCCAGAGTCTAAACTGTATGTCAGAGGAACTAAGTTTAAGTGTATATTTAACCATGCAATTTGAAGAATTGGGTCTTTAGAGAATATTGCAAATGGGCTAATCAGTTAGAATTATGACTTAGTGTGCCTAGAAGTACAAACAGAGCCTTCACGCAAAGATGACTACAATGATGGTGAACTTCTTCACCTTACTATACCTTACTTCTAGTCTTTATAAGACATATCTAACATAATATATAGGTTTGTGCTCCCTTCCTTCAGCTTAGATAGGATGGAAGAAAGAGCTCAACACCAATGGCTAGGTATAAGAAAAGTTTTTCCATTGGGAATTAGCTTAAAGAGAATCGAAAGCGATGTTACAAACTTTTTAACCTCTTCAAACACACTTTGACACTCCAATGTCCACTTGAACTTCATTGGGTTTTTCAATAACTCAAAAGACTAATCACCAATTTGTACTTTGGCAAACAAATTTGTTCAAGGTAGCAATACACTTAGTCAGCTACTATACTTCTTTGATCTTATTAGGTAGGTTCATTTTCATTACGGCCACAATTTTTTCGAGGTTAGCTTTGATCCTCCTCTAAGTTTTAATATAGCCTAAAAATTTTCTTGAAGCAACTCCAAAGACACACTTTGGTAGCTTCAATTCATCCAATATTTCCTCAAAGAGTTGAATGTTTCATTAAGATATCTAATGTAGTCTTCTTCGATTTTTTTTTTGCCAATCATATCATCAACATAGACTTCCATGTTGTGGCTAAGCTACAGTTTGAACATAGCTGTGACCAATCTTTGTTAGGTAGCTCCGACATTTTCTAATCTGAATGGCATATCTTGATAACAATAAGTTTCAAAATCTATCATGAAGGATGTCATGCACTTCATCTATAGGGGCCATGCAAACATAGTTGTAGCCTGAAAACGCATCTATGAAGCTAAGCAATGCATAGCCAATGGTTGAGTTTACGACCTAATCGATCCTTGGAAGCAGAAAGTAGTCTTTAGTGTAAGCCTTATTCAAGTTAGTGAAGTTAATAATCATTCTCCATTTGCCATTAGATTTCTTAACTAAGACTCGGTTTGTAAACAAAATGGAGTATTTTTCCTTTCTTATAAGACTAGCCTTTAGTAGTTTCTAAACTTGGTCTTTAATGGCCACTTACCATGCTGGAGCAAAATGGCATTTCTTATATTTTACCCACTTATTAAGGTCAATGTGCAGCAAAATAAATACTAGCATATCATGTTCAGCTCGCTAGTGATCTAAGAGATGCATCAATTTTGTAGATATTTGAAGTAATCAAGCATTCAGTGTGTCTACATAATAGTTGAAGAAACAACTTCTCGAAATGCTCAAAATCCCCTTAAATATATCCAAGGGACTTTTGGTTAGGGGGAAAAATGTAGAGGGCTAAAAAAATTATTATATTAGTTATTGAGATGAGTCAATTATTTATTTAAGCTTGACTCCTTGGGCTAGGTGATAGGGCTTAAGAAGTCCAGTCCGTATTGGGATCATTCAGGGAGATTTGGCTTGGTGAGCTTGGAACAGAAATCGTTGGATCAGCCCATCCTCCTCCAACCTTTTTTAGGCACGCTCATACACTTATAAGGAAAGCTACTGGCTTTAGGCCCATTAGCTAGCTCAATCTGGATAATCATGAATCAAGCAAGCTCCATCTCATCCATTGATCACCTAGATGATCCAACGGATACTATCATGTCCTAGAACCTATAAATACCTAATATTTCCTCATCATAAAAAAATCTTAGACAAATCAGAGAAATGATGTTCTACTGTTGAAAACTCTGCTCTCTAAGATCAAATAGCATTCAGGAAAAGAATTAATCTCATTCGCTCAAGTTACAAGGTAAATGCTTGAGATCCCTTAAGGCTACTTTATCTATCACTTGTGCATTTTAAGACACTAAAATTACCTGTTCCTCCTCCCTACCTTATTCTCACCTAATCATTACAGGGGGTTTAATTGGAGTAGTCACGTGAGTAACGCGTGAGTAGCGTACTACACATGGCTTCAAAGAAATGATGTGAGACTGATTGCCCTTACGATATTATTATTATTATTATTATTATTATTATTATTATTATTATTATTATTATTATTATTATTATTATTATATTATTATTATTATTATTATTATTATTATTATTATTATTATTATATAAAGAATCTATTATTATACAACTCAAAGTCACCTCTTCTACTATATCATAATAAATCCGAAGATAACTTCAAATCTTCCTTCATTAGAGGGGCTAATCTTCAGGATATCTCACCCCTAAATCAACAAGTATACATCTTTGAATAGGATTTTTATTTTTATTTTATTTTTCTTCTATCCTTCAAATTCATCAAAGATTTAAATCCTTTAATATATATCTTCAAGTCTCTTTACGTAGCTATATATATACAAGAATCGCTTGATGAGTTCTTTTCCATCCCAAGAACAAATTCATATGACTCCAGTTATCTTAGCAACAAGTGAATGAACAAGATGTATAGAGAACAAAGTATTAATGTTCATTACGCAGGTTAAGAAAATGACCTTATAGCTTAAATGCACAAGTGACAGATAAGGCAGCCTTAGGGGATCTCAGGCATTCACCTTGTAGCTTGAGCAAATGAGATCAATTCTTTACCTTGACACTATTTGATCTTAAAGAGTAGAGATAGTCTCGTCCAAAGACTCTCTTGAAGGTACTCATTCAAATGGTTCATGAAAATCACAAAGAGTGGAATGACAAACTATCATTGGCATTATGGGCTTATAGAACTTCCAAACGAGGTCCTACTCAAGCAACACCTTTCTCTTTGGTATATGGGTCTGAGGCAGTGATGCCTATTGAAATCTTGATCATCTAGGTGATCAACGGACAAGACGAAGCTTACTCGATTCATGGTTATCCAGAATGAGCTAGCAAAAAGAGATCCCAAAGTGTGTCCTTTCAGAAATGGCACCCCCTTCATCTACTCACATCTACATTGTCTATCATCTAATAAGTTAGCTTGCTCAATTGGAGTGGTTACGTATGTGCTGCTGAGTAACATGCTCTATGTAGCTTCAAAGAAATGATGCAAAACTGTCACCTAAAGGAATGATTAGGTGAAAATAAGGCAGGGAGGAGGAACAAGCAATCTCAGTGTCTCAGTGTCTCAAATGCATAAGTGATAGGCAAGGTAGCCTTAGGGGACCTCAAGCATTTACCTTGTAGTTTGAGCGAATGAGATCAATTCTTTACCTGAACTGTAAACCCTACTTTTAGTAGGCCTAAGACTTGATTAGGAGTACCTCCCGAACGTTCCTAAAGATCAACTAAACCAAAAACTTAAGTTTATATTTAGGAACAAATTAAATTTTTACAATTCAAAAGCCAATTGTCAATTCAAAAGCCAATTGTCGATAAAACCCGAGCTTGAAGAACTGCGAGCTCTAAAGCTACTTAAAACCCTAAACCTTAAGACCATTGAGGAATTTTAACCCTAAATAATTAATCGATAATTTAGTTTGAATAATTTTATTCAACTTTAGAAAATTTCACAATTCTACAAAAATCAAATCATAAATCACAAAACAATGTAAGATGAAAATCCTAAAACAATTTTCTATAAGGCTATGCCCTTATCTTCATGCATAAGCCTTATACCATAAATAAGTAGACCAACCAATCACCTTAGATAACTTATCAATTGAGAGTTGGAATCATTTATCAATTGATAACTTATCAAAATCTAGTGATAAGACAATTTCCTTATCACCTCTTCACTTATACTACATATGGACAAATTTTCACAAGAAATCATGAGCTTAACTTTAATAAAGGTGACAAGACCACTCCATGCCATTAAAAGACTTCCCATGGCAGATCTAAAAAGGGGAGAAAGGGGGGCCATGCATTTGTCATTCACCCATCAATCACTTCCTCTTACACATCACTATTCATCCTTTAATGCTTACATCATCAAGAGTTGCAATTGTTGACATTTTGTAAGCTTTAAGACAATACTTTCAAGGCATTTAAACACTCCTTCTCTCTTCATTCCAACCGGCTGCACTCCTCCCCATTTCTCTCACTTTTAATTTCACTTTCACTTCATCTTTCTCTCTTTTAAAACAAACATAAAAGGGGAAACAACTTTACCCCACAAAATCCATTTTCTTCCATTTTGAAGCTTCAACTCACGGCATTTTTTTTTCTTTGTTCATGCGCCATTTTCTTTCATCATTTAAGATCATCTAAGACCATTAGAATCTTTCATAAGCCCCTTTCCAAAAGACCAAAGAATTCGGGTTTCAAAAGGTAAGCAAAAAGGAGGAAGCAAAGTTAAAGGCTTAAGAGGAACCTTAGTGCACAACCACCAAACTTTGCGTTAAGGACAAGTAAGTGATTCTTGTGATGTGTGGATTAATATTTATGTTAGAAGACTTGGATTTCTTGAAGATATGAGTAAGGTTTGAGTTGTTATAGCACAAAAATTCGTTTTAAGAAACAAACCCTAAAACCATTACATGAAGTTGAAATATGAGCATGTAAAGTTGGTGTTTTGTATGGACATTTGTTTAATGCTTTGAATGGAAGATTTTAAGCTAAGGAAACCTTGAAATGAGAATTTTAATGGAGGATATACAGGCTGGACGTGAGGGTTTCATGGCCATTTGAATGTCGATTTTGTTTCCATTTAGTTAAACATGCTCAAATCTAGATTTAAGTTAAGGAAAAATCCATCACATGAAGTTTTATGAAGAAACCAACTTTGTATGACATGGGCCATGATATGGGAGTTGTATTAAGTAAGAGATCTTTTATTTCTTTATGTGGAACATGAGTTAAAGGATCATTTGATGGAAGGAAACTTAAGTTAAGATTTGTACACAAGTAGTTAAGTGCATAATCTACCCCCTAAACTTAAGGAAATGATGAAACAAGTTGAAAAACCAAGTGAGGACCTCTTAAGACCAACATGAACAGATCTGGAACATAGGAAAATAAGGCCTAAAAATATGATAAAAGTAAAAGAACAAAGTGAAAAGATTAACTAAAGCAAGTATAGTGAGCATATAAAGCCTAAAACCCAAAACCGAGCTTAAAACTCCCAAAACAAGCCTAAAACTCTAGGATGGGCCTTCAACAAAAATCTGATCAGCAACTTAAAGTACCAAGAAAGGTTGTTTGGAAGCCCATAAGAAATCCACATAGGGCCCCATAAGCCCACCAAAGTCATAAACCTTAGTTTGAACTAAAAACAAGCCCATTTGATAACTTAAGCTCACTAAAGGGCCCAAGAAGTGGTTGTTAGCCTTAGGAATATAAATCAAAGTTGTAAATCTGATCTCAAGGAGTATTTTAAGCTTAGGATAAAATATAAAGACCAAGCCCAAAGGATTCCTCAAGCTATCAAAAGTCCATTTACCAAACAAGGCCTAAAAACACTCCAACACATGAGGAACGATACTGTTCTGATCCATGGACAGAATTGCATACCTCATTTAAAAAATCTAACCTTACCATGTTAAAGCACACTCGAAAACGATGAAGATTGACTATAAGATCATAAAAATCGGATTTAAAACGAAAAAGTTATACGCGATTGAACTTTAGGTAAAAACCGGAAAAATTCCAAGAACTAGCTAAGAATATAACTTAAGAAAAATTTACATAGTTTCTTAAGTTTGCTTCAATTCCTTATAAAAAAATTATTTCAATGACCAGGGGACATTGTTTTCGGAGACGACTTGCCTCCGGACTACTTTGATTGAACCACATGGCAGAGTGAGTAAATTCCCGATGACTCTTTACTTGATTGTGCTTGTAAAGTAGATGCACCTAATCTTATATTTATAAATTTGGATGCTTGTGGGATATGGGAGATGCATGTGTATGAAATTATGGATGAGTGTGATGACTTGTTAATTATATATAATAATTGGGAATTATTTGCATGAATATATACTTGTGAATTGTATGGAATGAAATTAGTTGATCACCCTGAAAATCAAGTTAATCACTTATATGATTAAGAACTCAAAATGAATCATGCATTCCCCATATTGCATACGGATAACACCGACTGCCGCTTCACACAGAAGATGGGAAGGGACTCATAGGAATACGAGTTTCCTGCAGGATTGGGCACTAGCTATGCCATCATATATATTGAGTCTCTGTCTTAAGCTGATGGGCTTACTAGGCGCTAGGAGACGCCAACCGTCGGCGAGGGGCCAAGTCTTGTGGCTTCTGCTTAGGGCGTGTGTTTGTGGACTGCGGGGGCCACCACACTGCTAGACTTGGGATTTTTAAAGGATATGATTTGATTTTGATAAAGGAAGTATATATATATGTATATATGTAGAGTTTTGTTTTGGTATGAGCACGATAGTGCAAATGAAATAAAACCCAAGGTCTAGAACCCGGATTTTGGTTTAGGTCGGTTAATTATCTCCAAACCCCAACTTCAGGGGGCGAAATTCTGAGTCGTATGCAGTTCCTAGGTCACTGCATGCGTTGTATGGCATACTGTTTGTTCATGCATTCATATGATTGTGCATCTAATAAATTTCTGCCTTGTGGTACTGATGAGGGTATTTATCTCACTAAGCGTAAGCTTACTCCCCTATAGATTTCTGTTGGTGCAGGAGAACCTCTTCGTCAATCCGGGCCGAGGCATGCCCGTGGTAAGTCTTGGGTAGAGACGGGTTGGAGCGATCAGAGAGCGAAGAGGACATTTTTTAATAGATTACAGATATTTAGATACTTTATATATATTTATGCATAACTTAGATTTTATGCAGTTCCGTTATGAATTGCATTCGTTTGTAATATTGTTTTGGTGTGGTTCTTACGAGCCCACACAATTAGTTAATTTATAACATAGAAGTAATTTTAGTTAAATTGCTCTATATTACTTGTCTATGGGCCTAGTGGTAACGTAGAGTGGAAGGAGCCTTGTGTGTCGTATGAAAGGCCTATGATCAGCAAGGGGGTTGATAATAGACCTTTATACGGTACACGGCGACCTATCACGACAACGATACTGTTGGGTCGTTATATGAACACTATTTGATCTTAAAGAGTAGAGTTTTCACAATGGAATACCGTTTCTCCATTCTCTCCAAGAGTTTCAAATGATGAGGAAATACTGGGTATTTATAGGCTTTTAGGCATGGTGGCATTCATTAGATCATCTAGGTGATCAACAAACGAGATGAAGCTTGCTTGATTCATGGTTATCCAAAATAAGCTAGCAAAAAGAGATCCCAAAGTGTATCCTTTCAGATAATGGTACCTCCTTCATCAACTCACATGTACGACAACTACTAGCTTCTTACAATATTGATCATGTAAAATCTACACTATATTATCCGAATGGGAAATGGCGAAGTAAAGGCAACAAACAAGACTCTCCTAAAGGTTCTCAGTTGAATGGTTCATGAAAATCACAAAGAACGGAATGACAAACTGTCATTAGCACCATGGGCTTATAAAACTTCCAAATGAGGTCCTACTCAAGCGACACCTTTCTCTTTGGCATATGGGTCTAAGGTAGTTATGCCTATTTAAATCTTAGTCCCTTCTGCAAGCTTAGCTCTCAACACTAAATTAAAACCAAACAACTTACTTATGCTGGATCTTAAAGCCTTAGAAGAAAGGCGAAACAATGCCAAGCGCAACCTTGCTAATTACCAAAGACGACTTACTGTTGCTTATGATCGTTAGGTCAAGAAAAGATCTTTTCAAGAAGGCGATGTTGTACTTCGTACGACAAAGCATATGCGGTGAGGTATTACAGCGCCAAAGTTTACATCGAAGTGGGAAGGCCCTTTTATAATTCATGAGATCCATGACAGTAGCTACTGCAAGCTCCTGAATCCTAAAACCAATGCAATAACCCTTCCCATTAACTTTCAATATGCGAAAAAGTTTCATTTGTAGATCCAACAATATATTTGCAATTCACATGAATGAAACATTTAACTTCTATTACTCTATCTCTTTGTGTTCTTTTACTTCTTTTGCCTTGTTATTTTTGCAAAGTTAGAGATTTATCTCCTTAGCATACAGTTTTATTATGTATTCTACTCATCCCCTTATTGTTGCAAAGTTAGAGATACGTCTCCTTAGCACATAAGGCTAATACATGAATAAATAAAGAGAAATTGATACAAGGATAAGTATTGGGAAATACCCTCTTAACCACTGATAAATAAGGATGGCATATGTTACTATCGCTACTTAAGCGAGATCGACTATTTTATCTTATGTATTGTTGCTAACAAGTGAGAGCCTCCCTCTAATGCTCAACACTATCCTCTAAACTTCACAAGCCTTAGGGAACAAATCCTACTATCATGACATTTCTTTTTACAATGTTGCTACTAAGTGAGGTACTACCTCCTAAAGCGCACAATGACCCCCCAAAGGTTTCGATAGCATAAGCTACCTCTAGGCTAAGAAGCCTTGTTGTTTGATAGAACTAGGCCATTGAAATAAATAGAGAATACAAAGATAGGAGGAAAGCAATCAAATTTTATTCAATCAGTAAGTTCTGTTTGAAAGTGTTGAAAATAACCCGAATACTAAAAAGAAAAAAAAAAGGAAGAATGAACATCAACCAAATAAATGAATATAGCCAAACTCCACTAAGGGTGGCAATCTAAACCTACTATGGACTCAAGGTCCGTATTGCCTAATAAATCTTTTGCTTCACGGTCTATCTCCTCAATTGCATCTTGCAAGGCTTGAATCCTTGCCACTAGCTCACCTCGATTTCTCATAGTAGCACGATAACTTTGTAATTTATTAGCTCTAGCAGCAATGGGCTCTAAGCTGCCAACCTTGAATTTTAAAAGATGAGCCCCTTCAACACAGCTAATCAATTGCTGTAGCTTATCATCTGATAGATACCTCAAAAACTTCTTCAGTAGTGATGCAGCTTCTCCTAACAATTTTACCATCGTATTGGCCAACTTAGTCCCCAACATAGGAGACTCGCTCTGAAAATCTTAGTCCATAACGTAAAGTCTCTCCAATGGTTCCACTAGATGAGAAGGAATGTGAAATCCATGAAAAGATATTATCTCCCCTAGGATAGCTTCTAAAGATGCTACCATGTCTCCAAGAGACAAGTGAGCAACTGGGGGTTGAGAGATGTCAATAGAAGCTACATATACTTCACCTCCATGAGCTCCTGAGCGTAGCAATTCATCTACATAAGTATTGCCATCACTTGCCTCATAAACTAACAAAGTAATGTCCTGTGCTTCAGGGAAATTATTCAACTCTTTAGTTCCATTATCATCATCAACATCCCTATATTGGATTGGAGATTCACCATAATCTACCAAGTCCTCATCATCATTGTCTAAAGCTACCATGGTGTAGCGGGATCGTTTGGATGAACCTCGGAGCTCAAGTTAGTAACATCATCCTTCTCACGAACTACAACAGGAAATCCCATCTCAACCTACAAGAAAAAAAATAAAATAATTATATATATATATATATACATATAAAATAGCATGATGCATTTAATAAAGTTACCTCTTGAATAAATGCTCACTTGGTTTGTCTTGAATCTACTAGTAGAGGCAAGGGGTGATTGTTCTTAGACTTTAAAGAAGGGTTCACTCCTATTATCCTACTAGGACATTCTGATTGTTTAATAGCCTTTCGTGCATCTCCACTACCTTAAGACTTGGGCCGTGGAGTTTAAAAAAGAATTCATAACGATATACAGTAGGTGCATTAAGTGTATCACCTACTGACACAAAGGCATAAGCTCGAAACACAACCAGGAAATTCTTCCAATATATCAGCCATCTAGGGGAAGCAACCCCAGAACGACCAGTAGAAGGATAGAACAGTTGTCACTTTCCAGGGTGAATCTTCCTAAAGTTATTTAGACATAGTAAGTGGCAATAGGATTCAAAACTCTTAGTTGTGGTAATCAAGCGAGACACTCCTTGATCAAAACCATTTTGATGTGCAACCCAATGGGGAGAGTATACCATGACTCTTCGCTCTAAGAAACAACCAGCTGAGTCTTTATTGTCAAGAAGTGAAGGGAAGCTCCCTAGAATACACCATAAGAGGAACATGGCTTGAGAATCGAGGATATTTTCTTGATTTTCCACCAAGGTAACCTCACTATCTAAGCTAGGAGGATAAAGTCAATTACTGTCTTCATATCCTACAATTTGCTCAACATAAGGGAAAAATGTGAATTCATGCTCAATGTCATTGAGCTGCAGGATTGATTGATTAATTGATCCTTCAGTCCAAGCCTACACCCTAGGAAGAGCAAGGTTAGTTTGGTCTTGTACAGTAAGAGGAGAAAAATGTCTTCGAAATCGCTCATAAAAGAAAATTTGAAGAAACATAAGGTCTATGTGTGAAATGATCACATATTAACCTTTCGAATATGGAAGCATAGTGATATAAGTTTAAGCGCCGATAAAGTGAACCTAAGAAAAATGAGCTTAGAGCGAATCACTCTCCCTAAGCAATTTGTATAGCTAAGAGAAAGGGTCGTAGACTAACACCTTCCTTAAGCCCTCCAAGGAATACGAATAAAGAAAGCCAAAATAAAATGAAAGCGGAAAGTTCATACTTACAATGATGAGATAGAGAACGTATAGGTAAAAGATACAACTACAACACTTGAATTAAAAAAAAAAAAGGTGACATGAAGATACTTACTCCTTCCCACGACCTAGGCCTGGAACTAAAGGCCTGTCCTTCCTTCGTTCCTCAAAAAAGTATGCGAGCCAAGAAGCAAAGCATGACGTCTTCTTCTTAGTGCAGGTATCTTATAAAGCACCCATTAAGGATGTCTAAAAGTTGTGCTCTTTATGAAAGTTATCATGGCAGTAAGGTCGGCTTGTCCAAACCTACAAAGATTCAATAGTACAACTACGTCTTCTAATGTTAGAGTTATCTCCCCCTACAAAGTGATAAACGTATAGGTCTGAACACTCTAACGCAAGATGATTGCCCGCCATACTTCCATTCCACTCATTTGTGGGAATCGCAATCGAGTAGAAGTAGCAATAACATAGAGGACTTAGCCTTCTTTAGTAAAGTAATGTATTCCAGCTTCTCTACAATTTATGTTACCCAATCATCCCATCCAAAAGTTGACTCCTTCAAGATGAGAATTAGGTACTAGAGAGAGGTAGCTCTCTCCTCTTGTTTCTAAAGCGCAATACTAAATCTCCCCTAATGGTGTCTCTAGAATTAGCACGAGGCTCACGCTTAATAAACTAGAGACCACCATCATTACGAGGTGTTGCATAGGCTTCTTGGTGCTTACCTTTGTCCCAAAACGTATCTTTAGATATAGTCTTATCCAACTACTTATCCTGAGAACAAAGGATGGGTAGTGGACATTTATCTTAGTGCACTAGTAAGTCTTTCATCTTAGCTATTTCTATGATTTGACTTAGATTAGCCTTCATCTCTTTTCCTGCAAGAGCATAAAATTAATATATTCTCTAAGTCAAGAAACCAGTACTCAACAAATTGCAGAAGTTACAACATTATTACTAGTACGAGTTGAATTCAATATTAAGAAATAGGAAGACTTTGTGTAACCCAAAGAGTTGTTGTATTCATAAAAGTTCATCAACACGTATGGATATGAATTGACAATGGTAAAGAAACCTCATTATTTCTCAAAGCCTTAGAATAAAGAGAACAAACAAAGGCCTAATTTACAATAACAAGTTGGCCTTCTTTCTTTTGCTTCGCTTCAAGGGGATGAAGACCAAAACCTCCTTATATGATTCTTGGCATGCTATTTACTATGGCAGTGTGAGAAGACTATCAAAGGCCTTCACAACTATTATGACAACATAAGGCACTAAGCATTCATGCATCTAAAAAAAAGGAAAAAAAATAATTATTGTACGGTAATCAAGGTTTCAACCACAAAGACACTATTGCACGATAAACAAGGTTTCAACCATAGAGACACCAAGTAACTAATTAACCTATAGCAATTACCAGTTGTTGTCTTTCAAGCAGTTTGGTTTTTTGACAAGATATAGTAGCAGTTCTAGCAAGACATGTTAGATTTCAAGCATAAACATCAATACAATCTATCTAAAAAAAAAAAGAAAATAAGTAAATAGGGCCAATGATCCAACCATGCAGTCATAAATATATATACACACCAGTCCAAGTGTTCAACAATTTGCAATTCAAAATTCAAGCCTCTACGGCCCAAGAATTTCCCATCTTGCCAATCTACATCCAACGTACATTCATTACAATTAGAGGCCATGTGTAATTGAAATAAAGAAGGTCATTATGTCATAAATCCATGGAAGTAGATTCATAATTCCAAGTCAATGTTGAGTGTCATGGAATAAGACGGATGGATTAAATAGAACTCAGAATAAGAAATATATAAATTTGATGAACTATACTTGTATGTATATAAATAGCTGTCATAATGGACAATCCCCACTACTGCTACGTTCAACTATGCTTGACAAAACCAAAAGAGGAAGAACAAGACACGTGATCAATTACCTACTCAATGCAATGCTAGATGCTCCCTTGAAATCGAATTTCTTCTATTACTTGAAGGACAAGGAGAAGTATGACAACTAAAAATTGAAGACCACAACCACCTCTATTGTTTAAGTCATAATATAATAAAAAAAATTGAGACATTATTATTTAATGAACCAGGACGAGGAAAGAAGCATGATAAGGGGAAAATAATGAAACAGGTGTGCAATAACCTTACTATATGTTTTGTTTATTCAATTCGAACCAGCTTGTTTCTTGAAGAATTTCTCACTGACACTACAATATGAACTCGAAGAATAGTGACTTAATATTTTTTCTCCATGTGACGAAATATAGACATTTAAGCAACTTGAAATTGGAACAGTAAAGAATAGATGAGCGGCTACTAATATATGTAGCCAATGAAAGAGAGATTGCCAAGAAGATGAAAGATCAAAAATTTAGATTTGAAATTGAATAGATATGAGTAAAAATTATCTATTGAGTTGGGATTGATTTGGTGAAGATCTTTAATGAGGTGTGCCTAAGTTATGGAAGATTCATTATAAAAAAAAAAAAAAAGGAAGAAGAAGAAGAAGAAGAAGAAGATAATCTCGGAATGAATATTCAGTTTTCGGAAGTATTACAACGCATGTGCCATACTTGCACAGTTTAGGAAAGTGAAGAATTATGGAAGATGCGTATATATCCAATACATATTAGGAAGGGTGATATTAGATATTGAAAGATTTGATATATATATTAAGTGGATTTTTATTGATTTAAATAAAAAATATTGGGTTAAATATATTTTTTCTTTTAAGTTTGGGATATGAATAATGATATGAGATAAAAAAAAGTATCATTGCAAAGACTTTATAAATATATTTGTATGGATATGGTAGTTGTAGAAAAAGATTCTAAAATATAAAGGAGAATGTTTGTATTAAGTTGTGCGAGTAAGAAATATATGGATTGGGATATGGATGTAAAGGTCATCTTGAGGATTGAAGCCGAACCAGAAAAAAAAAAAAAAAAAAAATACCATACTGTAGGGGCATTGTCCCTATACCCCCACGCTATCTCTACGTAAGGCAATGTAACTCTTGCAATCTTTGCAAGGGGGCAAATGCTATCATTTCATTTCACTTTGAAGCTCTACTCTACTTCACAACAGCACTACCCCATTTACTAGTATAAATGAGAGATACACACACCCATATATACTTATAAATGTATATATATATATATATGTAAATAATATGGTCAAATTAGATGTTCTAAAAGTTTTAGATTCCTATAAATGCTCCAATGGTTTTATTTTTTTGCCAATGATTATAAAATAAGGAAGAAATACTCAGAAAAGCCATTACACACATTATTTGGCAAATCAATCTCATAGGAGTAACAAGTCAATAGTGTGATACAAAGGCATATTGAAGTATATGTTTTATGGTATCAAAATAAATACTATCATATTATACTCAACTCACCAGTGATCTAAGAGATGTATCAATTCTGTAGATATTGGAAGTGATCAACTAAGCAAAGTTAACATTTAGTACGTCTACATAACAATTGAAGAAACAACTTCTAAAAATGCCTACAATCCGCTTGAATGTGTCCAAGGGACTTTTGGTTAGGGGGTAAAATGTAGAGGGCTAAAAATTATTATATTGGTTATTGGGATAAGCCTATTATTTATTTAAGCTTGACTCCTTAGGTCAGGTGATAAGGCTTAAGGAGTCCAGTCCATTTTAGGATGATTCAAGGAGATTTGACTTAATGGGCTTGGAATAGAGATTGTTAAATCGACCTGTCCACCTCCAACGTTTCTCAAGCAAGCTCATACATAAGGAAGGCTACTGGCTTTGGGCCCATTAGCTAGCTCATTCTGGATAACCATGAATCGAGCAAGCTTCATCTCATCCATTGATCACCTAGATAATCCAAGGAATGCTACCATGCCCAAAAGCCTATAAATACCTAATATTTCCTCATCATTTAGAACTCTTGGAGAGATCAAAGAAATAATGTTCCACTGTAAAAACTCTACTCTCTAAGATCAAATAACGTTTAGGCAAAGAATTGCTCTCATTCACTCAAGCTACAAGGTAAATGCTTAAGATCCCCTAAGGCTGCCTTATCTGTCACTTGTCAATTTAAGACACTAAGATTGCATATTCCTCCTCCCTGCCTTATTTTCACCTAATCATCCCTTTAGGTGACAGTCTTACATCATTTTTTTGAAGCCACATGTAACATGCTACTTACGCAGCACAAATGTGACCACTTCAATCAAACCCTTGCATCTACAATGTTTAAGTGGTATATAAAGTACGAAATAATGATGATGTTAAGTACCTCATCTATTAACCTTGGGAATACATCAGTATTGGCATGACGGAAGTCTATGAGTTGATATTCTAATTATGTAAAGAGTGATGTAATTATCTTTGTTGTCTAGTCCAAGGATATCCTACCTAAACTACTTTGGTATCTTTTTCTAATAAGTGGCAAGTGCAAGGCTTCTTGTGGGGGATGTGCTCAATAATGAGTATCTCATCTCATTTTAAGGCAACTTTATAACAATATAGATAATTTCTACTCTCTTCAAGAAATACTAACTCCAATGGGTGTAGCGGAGTTAACTTTCAAGTATTTTATGGATAAGACTACCAAATTGATTTTCATTGGGTCTTCTAAAGATAACCTTATAAGGGAACTAGCGATATACAACTACAAAATTAATGTAATGTGTTACACATGTCGAGGACTGTTTTTGAGGTCGAATGACAAAGTAACTAGGCCAATGGCAGTAATGGATTGATTATTGAACCTAATCAAGCTGTGTTTATATGGATTTAAGGTAATGTTCTCCAACTTTAGCCTCATCTTAGGATATGAGTGTTTAAGGAGTACGCTAAGTGAGCTTTCAATGTCGATTATAATCTTTCTCACATTGAAGCCGATAATTCCTACATTAACTATTGTAGCTTCAGCATAAGGAAATTCGATGTCATCAATGCCTGATTCAAAGAATGAGATAATTGTTGATCTTTAGCTTCTTTCCTCTTACACTGAGGACATGGTGATATGTGCTCCTATTTATTAAGTTAGCAAAACTTAGCATGTTGCTAATGTTGGGTCCACCTACAGTAACATTGATTGTCCTATTGGGCCTTTAGGGATCTCCATTGTCTCCAATTATTAGCTTATCTTGATTATTAATTTAACTTTATAGGTTTTTTGTTTTTCTTAGTACAATGCTACTAGATAAAGAATTCTTGGAAGACACCTATCATGACCATAAGGAGGGCTTAGTAAGAATGCTTAAAATTTTCATATCATGTGTATACCTATAATACGAAAACCACCTTACAAGTTAGAAATTACAAAACTCTAAACAATTAATCACTAAGGTTTTCGATTTTTAATTAATTAATTTACTATAAAATATAAATGACTGTGGATATCTAATATTCCACAATCCACCAAAATTGCAAAAAATCAGTATCCCCTACCAAATACTGAGATAAGGAAAAACAACATCATAGTTTATGAGAGATACTATATTATACATAATCCTATCTTATAAATACTTTCTACGTAAATTGTTCCTCTACCATCTATCCACATTTCCATTAAGTCTAACAATATCAAACCTATCTCTAGTTTGTATTCTGCTCTCAATATTTTCCCTAATCCCTTCTTAAAGGTACCCACAAAAGAAACTATAGGGGAATAAGCAAACCGGGGCTCAGTAAGTTCGCTTCTCACCACTATCTTTCAAGTAAGTTATCAAACATTATTAGCACATATACAAGCTATCTACATATGAAATGAATGCAAGCGCGATGAATGTAAGCAATACATCCAAAGGAGTCTAGAACTATAGAATATGTAGATTTACATCATTTACACATTAATTTTTTCTCCGTACTTACCCATATGGAACACCTTACCTTAACCGCATGAGGCTACCTGGGGGCATGTGCCACTAGACGACACTCGACTATTAACTTAGCCGAGAAATAGTAATCAATAGAGGTGGACCCCAACTAGGGTCATCCACTAAACATACCCAAGGCCCCTCAAGCATACAAAGTGAATCCTTTCACTATCTGTTACGCCCCGAAGTCGCAGAGTTGCAACAGTCTCGCCGTGTAAACCATTCTGTGATAGCAACTGGCTTCACAGTGCCTACCATAGACATAATCTACACAAGGTGTCGACGACTCCTCACTTTGAAGTAAACAATCCGATTAACAATTAAACTACAATCATGATAAATAGTACGAATTTCTAATAAACATGTATACTTATATATAAGTCCACAGAGCTTCCCGGGAAGTTTTACATAAACACAACAATTCACTAGATTACATAATAACTATCAGCCTTTCATCCTTAACTACAAGGTCACTCTAGTTACACATTATACTAAGTAACTTGATCCTCACACCCCTGGCTTCAAATAGACTAACCTCTGGGTAATTGTAAGGCAGCGTAGTACTTAAAGTCTTCAGAAATCAGAACTTGCAAAAGGATCTATAAGGGTATGAGTAACTACAGCTCAATAAGTTGAATTAGAGACTCATGAATACATACAAGCACAAACAGGGTTATCAAGCAATTATTTTCATGCAATACAATAATCAAGTGTCATCACACAACGTAGTCCGGTCCGTTGTAAAATTAAAGAAATTTCACCCGCTCCAATCCGGGCTGAGGAGTTTCCATGTTATGCAGCAGCTCACAACCAAACCTAAGCTTGTGCAATGGAGACCTCACTTCTCCTACGACTACCTTCGAACCATTGATTTTACCCTCACTGCGACATCCTATCCTATCACTTAGTTCGACTAAGGATGAAGAAGGGACCATTTTGCAATCCTGCGTTATCCCTTTCGAAGGGGTCGGTAATTGGTTAGAGAATCCTATGATCCCCTAACGGGTTGCAATGCATGACATTTTTTTTTATTAGGGTCGAATAAAATTAAATTTTATTTAGGGTGTTCAAACAATTTCACACCAATTCAATCATAACACAAAATCACTCACATCAAAATTTCAGCACGAATTCAGATACATCAAACACATGCGTAAACTACTTACAATCATAATTATATACAAGCCTAAGTCTCCGAATACCATAAAACTAGTACTCTATTACAATAAGCAATAACCCAACTTACTTAGAATTACTCGATCGCTCGATCCCTCGATCCCTTAGTCGCAAGCTGATTTATCTCTAGGTGTCCTATAATACAAATAGATCTTTTTAGTACTTATACTTTATGGATTCATATTCTAAGTCATATTTTAACTCATTTTTTTCGTGTATACCTATTACGTACTAATGATTCATTGTACTCTATTTCAGGGTTCGAATCCTAAATTAGATTTTCATTTTGATTCTTAAGCCTTAAATATGCTCGAATCCTAATATGACATTAATCACATTAAGCTCGAGTATTCAAATATCCTATTGGTTCTTAATTCAGTATTCTAAACTATTCGGTACACGCTAACCCTAATTGAGGTATCGGATTTATTCCCGATGTGAGAAAATCTTACATTTTGAGATATTTACCTAAAATTAAATATTATTTCAGATTTATTATTTTTCTGATTTCTATTATAATATTATCTAAATAACCCTAATTTTTTTAGATTTATAAATTTTTAATTTCACATATTACTAATTTCTTATATTAACTACCTAATTTCCTAAATTAACCATACTTAATACTCCAAAGGCTAGGTTAGGTTTCCACATCAGAGATTAGCATTCCTAAACATCTAATTACTATCTAAATCAGTAATTAGTATCTTAATCACCTAATGAACCCAAAATCACTCAGTTTTTCCATCATTTTATGACTAAAAATTAACTTAAAAATTTTGAAAATTAATTTTTAAAAAATGGTTTCATAACACTATTCTATATCACATGAGCATCCTACAGAAAAAAAAAATTGAGCTCCAAACTACACTCCTAAGCCTATTTATTTTCCATTCTAATCATGCTCGGTTTTGAACAATTTGTTAAGAACCCTATATTTTCAGACGTAATTAAACTAAATCACTATTTTTCCCTAAATCTACATATAATAAAACCTCAGAATAACAAGTTTCATAATTTTCTAGGCAAAATAAATAATTTTACTAAATTATACAAAATCAGGGTAATTAAGGGACTCACTCGGTTCTAAGCTTTCTGGCCGTCCAAACCCGATCTAAGGTTGTCGGCCGGCCTAGACGGTGGGTCTAGAGTAAGGTAGTGGTGGTGGCTCGGTCCCAAGTGGTGGTGAGGTGTAGGTCTCGTTCACTAACTGAATCTGCACAGTTTTCTTTTCTTTTTTTCCTGGATTTTCTCTCGAATTTTTTAGGTTTCCTATTTTTCTCTAATGCTCAACTGTCTAAATGAGTTCTAGAAATTTTTCCCTATTTATAGACATTTTGGGTAATTAATATGCATTAATTTGATATGACTTTGCCTCATTTCCTTGATTTTTGGCTTTTATGTTGCCTAATTCTAATTGGTTAATTTTTATTTTGCAGATCCTGACTTACCACAACCTGATTTAGATCATTCTATCCTCTTCTGATTTTTTCATAATTAATTTATAATTTTCTTTAATTACTTAGTTTTTGGCCAATTTAGGTAATTTCGCGTATTTTTATCTACACGTAAATACATGTGGGGTACATGTGAACATTCCTAATTATTATTTTGGTCATTCTAAGATTTTTGGTATGCATATAATCTATCTTTAGTAATTTATTAGTTATTAGATTACACTTTTCGATAATTAGCAATTATTATGGTTAAAATTTGAAAATTTTACAATCTCCTATTTTATTACTTATTTTCTTAAATTCAAGTTTACGGGGTCATTTTTACTAATATTTCTCTTAATAGTTTATAATTTGGGTTTGATCGGATCCTTTAACCGATCGCCCAAAACCTTGTGTTCTAAGTTCAATCCTACGGTCACTTGGGCTAGGTTTAGGGCTTACACTATCAAAATATATCTAAAGCCCCATAGGTACATATATGCAAGTCATTTCTCAATCAATTAGAGATACTATGTAGCCTTGTCTTAACAATAAAAATATCATTCACAAGCATTACGAGCCCTTACAAAAATCATACAAAATATATTTAAGATTAGAAAAGCATTTTCCAAAAATACTTTTCTCAAAAAAATCTGCAAAGTTAGCCCTCTCCATCAGTATACCAATTAGATCACAGACATATGACAGATATAACTAGTTATTTTAGTCGAATAGTTATATTTACTAATTTAAAAAAGTGATTATATGAATGATAACACACAAAGCAATCAATCATTCAATCAAACAATCAGTATTAACCAACAAATAGTATAAAAATAACAAATAGCAGGCAGATAGCAGGTCATAAAAACTCCCTCACCTAGGTTAATGCTCACTTTCCAATCCTTTGAAATTTTCAGTTTTTGATATTTAGGTACCTTAAAGATAAGTAAATCTATAAGTATTCTGAAAAATTAGGTTTATCGATTAATTAAATATCTACCATTATTTGCCTAGTTTCTCATTATAATTCAAAGATGGTATAAACATAGTTTAACTTAAATCTTTTACCTATTTTTCTCCGTTTATCTTAAATTTTTAATCACATATAACTTTTTCAGCTTAACTTCGATTTTTATAAACTTATAGTCCATTTTTATCGTTTTTTTATATACTTTCTTGCTGTAAGGTCCATTTTGGACGTTGTAACCCATATGTTCGACTATGATATAAAAATGTTACGAATTTTGTTATTTTGACTTAAATTACTATAAATTGCTATTTTAAGCTTTTCTTAACTTATCTATGAGTTATTAAATATCTAGGGCTTATATTTTGAAAAAAAATTTAGTTCATTTATGACAATTTATGCATTTTTCTATTTTTAAGATTTAAGGCTTATTTAATCCATTTTTGCTAATTTATTATTATTATTATTATTATTATTATTATTATTATTATTATTATTATTATTATTATTATTATTATTATTATTATTATTATTATTATTATTATTATTATTATTATTATTATTATTATTATTACTAATTCAATTAAATTTTTATGAATGTTGACATAGCAATATGAGAAAGTGCCATGTGTTCTTTTTATGAATTTGTAAATTTTTCAAAAATTTTTATTTTATATTTTTACTTATTATGTATATAATTATATTTATTGTTATATTTTATTAAATTTTGCAAGGTAATTATTTTTTGTTTTCCTTGAAACTTAAGGCATATATGCTTATATATACTACCTTACTTTATCTATTAACTTATTATTATAGTATATTATACTTGTATTATTTAAGTATTCCCATATATTTATATATATACTATACTATTAATCTACATATTTGTATATTTATGTGTATACTTATGAAATATAACAATATGACCTAATTATACTATATATGCTATACATATGCATACATATATATGATATATGTACTTATATTTTATATTTTACACATATATACATATATGGTCATATTTGTATATATATGTATATATTTATTTATTGAAAATGCTTAACATACATATTATCATATACGAATATATATACATATATATCTATATATTGAAAATACATAATATAAATGCTATTATATACGCATATATATATATATATGTATGTAACATATACCATACTATACATATACTATAATATACTAGCATTTTTGTACTTTATACATACATACATACATATATATATATATATTTTCTGTCACACATTTATACATATATATGTAACGAAAATACCTACTATACATATTATAATACATACATATATGCATTTGTACATATATACAAAGCCTTTTTATACTATATATTGTATAATCAAATATAACATGTATGTACATATGAATATACCTAAGTATTTATACATATTCATGTAAACTTAATCTTAATATAAGAAAAAAACCACAAAATCAATTATAGTTATAAACTTCCTCAGTACGTATATTTATACAAAATACATATATACATAAAGTACATAAAATTTAACAAAATACATACACTAAAAGGCTACTTAATTACTCCCTTTGATGTCTTGATATTTGATTGTTCCAAGTGCTTTATCTTCTTCCTCTTACAATTATTAAGGATCAATAAGAAAATTAAGAAAGAGAAATGAATAAAAGGGAAAAATTTAGAAAATCTTGGGTGAGGTGTATTTGTGTTCTATTTAGTTGGTTTTGGAAAAAAAAAAACAAAGGACAATTCAAGGAGCAGGAAAAAGAGACAAAAGTAATGTAATGAAAATAAAAGAAAATACAAGAAGATAAGAATGTATTAATCCTTGAGCAAGGTTAATAACGAGTAACCCTAAAGTTAATATCCGTACATATATCAAGTACTAACTTAGGTTTGAGTATAGTTATGTGGTACATAAAATCTACTGGTGCTGAAGTTTTGCTTTCACTTGCAATCATCATTTACTTTTCAGGTCGTCACAAGGTTAGGATCCATCCCTGTGTGATTGTTGGATCGCGTATTTACCCACATATCCACATCATCGGCCCACCACCATTTTCAATAGAACAAAAGAGAGAGCGATTTCAATCTGTTGATCCCATAAATCGAGCATTTGAGTTTCAAGAGCTCGAGGTATGAGAAAACCTAAATATTGCCTCCTGGTTGTCAAGTGACAGTCTATAAAGCTAGATTTCTTCAATCATCTTTCAGGCATTTCTACAAATAATATGCAAGCGGTTACATTCACATGGTTAATGTACCTTCTACCCATGGTTTCTTCAAGAAGATCCCTCCTTTGCTTGATTTTCTCAAGGTAGATGGTATTATTATTAGTTTAGAGACTTGTAAGTCCTTGCTTTGTTCGTTTATCAGTCGGAAAAGTTTGAAACTATTTCTTGATACACATGATCAGTCTATGGAGAGAATGAAAAAAGGAGGAATGTGTCTTAAGAAGAAAGCTCCACGAATAAATGTTAACTTGGAGTAACCATTTGGTCCATTTAGCCCATAGACAGTTTTTGAAAAGTGAAAAGAGAGGGAGACACGAAGAAGATGGGCATGGCATTATGTTTAAAGTGGTATATGCACGGGAGAGGGGAAGGAAAATAAACAACTGTATGTGTTTACCAGTGAAAACATAACTTAAAATATTATTAAGATGGTGATTATAGTATAAAGAGTTAATGCGATGGAGACGAATTACCACTGCTCGTTTATAAGGAGCTCATGCGTGGAGACAAATAACCACTACTGTTTAAATATAATAGATAATAGTGATAATGAAAATATAATAGTGATGATGATTAATAATAATAAAAAAAAATGTTATATTGAAATAGTTATTTTTAATTTAAAGATTAAATTAAGGTGATTGACATTTGTAGTCCTATTGAAATAATATAAATGGCATGGATTTTAAAATTACAAAAAGTAAATTAAATGAAATATCAATATATTAAATGATCAATCGGGGAAACTAAAAAATTACACCATAAGACTGGTGGAGTTTAAACGATATAGATATAATGACCTAAAATAGTAATTAAGAGCCATTCATATGGGTACAAATATAGAAGATATAAACAACTAAATTAAAATACATAAAATTTAATTGGCTTTTGATACAATTATGAACATAATTTTAAAAAATATTTCCCCCCATCAATTGTGAAAACTTGTTGTCACGGATTAAGGATACATTTCTATATTCACTTTGAGTAGTACCAATAAAGTTTGAACTTGGATCCATTTATATTATCTCAATTTACCATATTTAAATACTATTATGTGTAATTAATAACTAAGATTCTTAAGTAGGAAAATGGTGAGTTCATAAATCTAAACAATTTTAACCATTTATTTATAAATTAATCTAATTTATTCATTTCATTATTTTATTTTAGTTACTCAAGATTTTTTTTGTTTAAATCTTATCAATAAGTCACTACACCTCTTATAAATCATTCACCATTTGGGGGGAAAGAAAATAAGATCCAAAAAAAATCTATTTTATTTTATTTTTATATAAGTTATTGAATGATTTTTCAAGTTATGTAAAAATCTTAAATGAAAAGGTCTAAATTTTTTTCATTTACTTTGAATAAAGAGATTAACAAAAGCTACAATGTCGTCTCTATTTACTTGTCTCAATAGTATATTGATCAAGACAACTAGATGACAATGGCTGCTTGCATAATCTGCTTTGTTGTTATGTTATGATTGATTGGATACTATTGACAATAAAAATGAAAAGAATAAATATTATTTACTAAAACCAACCCAACTTATCTCGTCATGAAATCAGTATTTACTATGTTGAGTCATAAGGAATAATTATTATCTTTTTTACATGAAGCTTTTTATGTGTACACCACAATTGTTTGCTATTATGATAGGCTGAAAACCATTACAGAAGAATTTATCTGTTTTGAAAAATAAAAATAAAAATAAAGAAATAATACTAAAATGAACATTATTGGAAAGTACAAGTACATTGAAACTTGAGACACTAAATTGCCCAAACTTGGATATTATTATAGGCACTTCCTTAGCTATTTTCCCTTTATACATGTATATGTTATGCTAACATTATAAGTTAACGGGTTAATTTTAGCTGATGGAGATACTAAATTGAATAACTTTCAAACAAGTTTTAAAACTTCTAGCACGAAATTGCCCTAAGCCCAAAAGCATACACACTTCCATAGCCTTTTTCCCAAACATATTGCTCTTGTTTTATATTATTACTTTTTTATATTTAAGAATTAAGCACTTGCATTCTTCAATTGGTCCGTTTATGCTTTTAATTTCAATATTATTACTATCGATTGGTTAAATTGTATTCATAAATTGATGCATTAATTAAGGTTTTTGAATATTCCTATTGTATCCCTATTGTTTTTGCGTTTTCTTTTTTCCCGTCATGTCGTGTCCTAATAGCATACCATATCAAAAGGATGATCAACACAGAAATGCAAACAGACAAGTTTTTACGGGATACTCGACTTGATTGACCCGATATTTATCCTATAGGATTAACGACGATTTGTAAGATTGTTTTTAAAACCTTACTAACAAACAACAAAGTTACAAAAGAATTTGTGATATATTGATTGACTAAATCATATCACTACCATGATTAATGAATCAAATAAGATAAAAAAAAAATTACAAAATATGTACGAAAACGTGTGTACGATTAAAAAAATAGACAGATAAAATAATGTGATAAAGAAAAAACTAATCACAATTAATTTGCATCACAATGTTCCTAGTAAAATTAAAAAATAAAAATGTTATATTAATGGAGGAAATAACTCACACATGGCAGTGCCCACACATTTATTTTCAATTATATGGAAGAACTGAACCAACAACACATATATAACAACAAAACTTGACTCACCGCAACATACTTATATTAATTTATCTCAACCAAGACACATAGATAAGCAAATAAATTTTTAGAAAAATGTAGTAATGATTTATGTAATATCAATGAAACCATATGTAGCAGAAATTATTTGGCTCCTTTATGCGGATGATTAATCGGAGAATAAGTAGATCTTTCATTGTTGAAATATATCTACATTGATACGACCACATCTAAATACGATGGGTGAAATTCCTACATAAAGAATTTAAATAATGAAGTGGGATCAAATTGCCCTATATATTACTATCATTTTTCTTTTAAGCACACGTGACGTCCAATTAAGTATAGATAAAAGAATCCCAATACAATAATTCATAGATCATATTCTTATATGAACATTTGCAATTTCTATCAAGATTAAAAAAAAAAAAAGGAAACAATAGTAACATAAATAAGAAAAAAATAATTTATCATAAAAAATTATCAATTTACCAGTAAGGAAAAGCCAACAAATTAAGTTGCTTATTGCATATCTGCTCCTAACAATAAAGGGAAATAATATAATTAAAAAGGAGGACAACATAAAATAAAAATTTAATGAGACTTCTATTTGTAAATCTTCCCACATTCATGAATGAAAATAATTTTATTATTAAAAAGGCAAATAATAGAAAAGAAATATGTAAAATTAGTGGAGGAAAAAAAAATGAGGTAGAACATGAAATATATCCAGCTTTCGCAAAAAGAATGAGAAGTTATGGCGCAAATAGGAGAAATTACGAAGAACAAGTAGTGCAAAACATGGGAAAGAAAAGAAGTTACTAGGGAAATTCAAAGAGAAGAACTTAGGAGATTGGTGTTAAATATAATTCAAGTAATTGATAAATATATCCTTATTAAACTAATTGATGGTTGATATAAAAATTAGTTTTCTTGTTATATATTATTATATAGAGGGTAAATAGGTAATTTTATAAGCGAGGTATATATAAATAAGGTTTCAAGTTAGATTTTAAGATAGATTTAGAACCTAATGAGAAACCCAAATTTGATAAAATAAATATAAATGTTTGACATAGTTAATTTATGCCAAAACAAAGTAATTATTTAGCTATATTTCATGCTTAGCGTATTAAATATTGTTCTTGAATCTTAATCATAACAGTGGACAACATTATCTCCATACCAGCTACATGAGTCAATCAATGGTTTTTTGACAATTTTGCTCAATCTTTAGTACCATGTTTTTATTGGTTAAAATATGTTATTATAATTCATTAAACCAAAGCAAGTAGGTGCTTCCACTGTTGATATGGCACTCTATAAATGAGTTGTGTAGATTAAGAATGTCACCTGCTTAAGTACAGGAGGGTTTTATAAAACTCAAACTTTTTGATTCGTTTCCTTGCAAAGCTTCTTGGAACCCACCCCAAATGCCTTGTTCCCCGTTGTAGGGTTTTTGAACTCGTTAACAACTCAACCTAACCTGTCAATTAACTAACCCTCAAAGACATTTCATCAAAAATGGTGCATGAAATTAAATTATAGTGATTTTGACTCAAATTTATATAAGATAAATATATCACCTTCATTTACGAATAAATGACAAAATCTAATGCCGGCATAACTTACGTAATCAATGTAAAGTTACACGACTCATAAATAAGTTTCTTTAATAAAAATTCATAATAAATTATAAAACCAGATGAAAGAACAAGAAGAGTCCTAAAGTTACAAACTTTCTAGTGGGTACGAGGAAAACTGAAAACTATCTATTGAAGACGAGTATGTCTACATGTGAATGGAAATAAATAGAAAGTACAAAGGAACATGAAGCGTTGAAACATGGAAAGAAAGAATGAATCGCCATGAGTTAGTGAATGGTCGAGAACGGAGAGTTTATGAGGGTTTCTCTTTCTTGTGAGGTCGGGAGACAAAGTGAGTCATCATGAGTCAGTGACGGTCGAGAATGAAGAGATCGGGTGAGGGTTTCCCCTTCTTGTGAGTTGACCTTGGGAGGACTGAGGCAAGAGAGTAAGATGAGAGAGGGAACGGATGCAAGTCACAAAATACTAAGGCTGGCTAGATTTTCTTCTTTTTCAAGATTCACTTTTATTATTTTACAGCCTATAGTATAGTATATTAGTATTAAATATAGATTATATATTACATTATTCTTTATCGGACTGAAATATTCTATCGAGCTCTTTTTTAAGTACCAAAATCCAACCTAAAGACTTTATAACATTTTAGAACTCTTTCTAAAATCTATCTGAAAATCTATAGCGTTAGGTTTTATAGGGCTTTTATCAGATTACGTAGACGGTGCCGAGTGTCCAGTTATAACCTCTCTGGTGGCGTTATTTCGTAGACTTCACCTTGTAACAAGTGGACTTAGCGATTGTAACTGAGCAAAGGACGTCTTCAGCCCAGCCACTTAGAGCCCTCGTTTATCAGCCCATAGCAAGTCACATGAGGCCCAATGTATCATATTATCCATAGATTTTTATTTTTTATTTTTTATTTTTTTGCCAAAATATCATCCATAGAGCATGCAGACGGTGAAGGTGAACCAATGGCAAAGTCACGTGGTGACGTGGATGTGCAACGTGACACGAAAATCAGAAATAGAATTCAACAGAACCAGGTCAGAACAATCCACGTGATTCTAGAAGTGAATATTTCCGCCAATTTCCACCAAAAACATATCTCCTTCTCCTTCTCATTTGAAACTTCTCGAACCTTCAAGTTCACTTCCATCATCACCCCACCTCCCTCCCTGTATATAAAATACATCTACCTTCACTCCTTTTACAATCCATCCGAAAAAGACTACATCGCATTTACCGAACGAGCAATCATTTCCTATTTCACTATTCTATTCAATGGACGCTTCTTTCTTTACAAACCAATGGTCTGTACCTTCTCATCGCCAATACTACTACTCTCCATCGCCGGTCCCCATCCACCGTAATCCGGTTCCTCCACGGCCCAAGGTCGTCTCTATTCCTGTACGCTCCATCGATACGGAGCGGACTCAAGCTGATTCTGCCATCAAGATACAGAGCCTGTATAGAGGCTATTTAGTGAGGAAGAGCTTGAAGAGGATCGCGGCCATCGGGAAAGAAGTAGATGAGATTCAGAGGAGAGTTGAGGATGCAGAGTTTGTTGATTTAATGAGGAGAGATAGTAGAGAGAGATTGAAAGTGAATGAGAGGCTGATGGATTTGCTGTTTAGTTTGGATTCGGTCAGAGGTGTTGATTCTGGTGTGCGAGAGTATAGGAAGAAGGCCATTCGAAGAGCTATTGCGTTGCAGGAGAAGGTCGACACGATCGTCGCTAGCAAAGCGATCGGGAAATCGCCGAATGTCCAAGTTGTTCCAGATTCTGAGCATTGTCGCGAATGTGATTCAACGAAATCCGAAGCTATTGTTGATGTAGAATGCAGCAATGCCCTGCAACGAGATGAGGGGGAGGAGAAGGAGGAGCAGCTCGTTCTCGGTGAAGGAGGAGATACTACTACCGGCACGATGGTAGAGCAGAGGGATCTTTCTGTTCGAAATGCCAAGCATATGACGGAGGAGGAGAGTGATCATTGCATTGTCGCAGTTGGTGATTCTCGTGTCGAAAACATGGAGGGAGTAGATCGACCGACAGAGCCACCGGAGGCGAAGTGGAGAGATCCTCCCATTGGTGATGAGCCTCAAACTATGGACAGTGATCTCCATACCTACGAGAAGAGAGATGATTTACGTGCTGAGAGTGAAACCGGTTCGTCTCTGAATCCGGAGAGCTTAATCGAAGCAGTGAAGGAGAACGAGCAGGAGGATGTAGCGAATGCGGGTGAAGCAAGAGAGAGAGACAGCGATAGAAGTGAAAGAGAGACTAAGGAAGAGAAGAATAAGGAATTGTTGGAGCGTGAGAGAGAGACTAAGAAAGAGAGGAATAAGGAATTGTTGGAGCGGATGGTGGAGGATAACGAGAAGATGATGGCGTTAATGGCTGAGCTATTCGAGAGGAACGAGAGGCAAACGAGGTTGTTGAGTTCGTTATCACAAAGAGTTGAGCAGTTGGAGAAGGCTTTCGTGTGTGATGAGCTGAGGGGGAAGAAGAAAAGGCAAGCCTGTGGTGGTGGTACTGGTGGTTCGGATACCTTTCTTGATTCAAAGAAATGAGAAGAGAGAGAGAGAGATGATATTGTGTAGTTGTTTGATGAATCATTAACATGTCTTCTTTGTTTCCACTTTTGCTTTCGACATCTGTAATGTGAATTTCGTTCAACTAACAAAAGGCGAATGTCTGCAATATGGTTTTTCATTCGGTGTTGCTTTCTATATGTTTTTTGTTAGTTCCCTTCCAGTATTTCGTGCCTTACCTAGCGGTTTGGTTACGAGTGATAACTTACACCTAAAAACTTACATTCCAGCAAACCGCTAATCGGCCACTTATGGTCTGGTCTATTTTCCTAATTTGATGATAAGGGGCTTTGTGTAACTAATTTATGGAAAACACTCCAGAGTAAGAGCATGGGCCCATCGACCACATCGTTGAGTTGCCAAATGCAATTAAGCAGCAAGTGTGAATGGCATTAAAACACAAGGACAGTCATCTTTTATTGCTCTCTCGGAATTCTTTTTCGTACTTTTTACTATTTTACCGGTACCATATGTGATCGATAGTTTGTCTTTCATCCTTGTTGCTAGTGTTTAATATTAGACAGATGTGTTTAATATTAGACAGATGCAACATCAAAGGACAACGTCTTGGATCCTTCATGTGCGTGTGCAAACAGGTTAACCTTACCAGAGCTCTTAACCGCATTCCATGAGTCTATAAAACGGCGCAGTTGATGAGCAGGTTGGTTTGATGTTGGCAGAAGCTGAGGGAATTGACGTTGCTATTGATTAGGTTACGAATCATCCTAATTATCGACGCCAAAATGTATCCATGCTCTAATGTAATTACCTCCTCCTTTTCACCTTAAATATAAATAACTCCTTGTAAATATAAATAACTCCTTGTTAGGCACTTTGAGAGACCAAGCCTTAGAGTCTTCAGAGACGATCTTGGGTGATCAATCTAAAGCTTGACTATGATGCATAATGGTTAGTGGAGAAAGAGAAGAAGTTGGATTAGCCAGATTCCTCTTAGCTTTTCATGATTGTTGAAGATTTCACCTCAAATCATCGAGCTCCACTTCATCTAGGACATATAAGGTAAGGTTGGTTACGTTAAAGGTCAAGGACACACTATAACCTTTAGGCGATTTGAGCTTATAAGCATTGTCACTTATCTTCTTCAAAGTTCTCAATGATCTATCAACTTAAGATGACAAATTACTGTTATTGTAGCTTAGGAACCTATCCTTACTAAGGTATATCCACACTTAATATTCAGGTTAAAAGCTCTTGGCCTTTCTTCCTCAACTCCAGATCTCTTTATGTTTGGCAATAATTTAGGTGAGCTACTGGGCAACCTTTTGGTGCAACTTCTTTAACTTCGTAACCCTTCTCTATTGATAGGAATCAGACCACAAGACCTAATAACACAAAATTAGCATATATTTTCTATGGGTATTTTGTATTGATTTAGACTTTATTCTTATTAATTTTGTGATATTTTGAGCTTAATTTGTTTATTTATTGTTTTCATGGATTCTGGGAGTACTTTATGAAGTTTCTAAGGATTCTTAGGCAATTTCGATCTTAATTGAAGTAAAAACACTTGTCAAAGAGTGAAGCAAAGGAATTTCAAGTAAGGGACAAAGTCCAAAAGAGACCAAGGTTGAGGACCATGCCCGTAGTCCTTAGCCGTGATCCTCTTATTGTTAATTTCTTTTGAATTTTGAAGTTTTACATGAAGAACGAGAACACTCCCAGCAATCATAGTCATGTACCGTAAGTATGGAGTTGTAGTGATTTTCATATCTTATATCTTTGTTAGATTTTCGTTGCAATCTTAGTTCTACTTCTTACAAATAGACATTTAGGCTTAAGTTCTAGAGAGACGGGCAAAGAGCTCTTGAGCGGCAGTTTGTAGGTTTAGAATTACAAGGGAGATTCTCCATTATTCTTCTCTTTTCTTTTAGTTTTCATCTCTTTATTTTAGTTAACTTAGTAAATCATTGAACCCTATGTTCAAATTGTGATTTTTATTTATAAAATTCAATTTATGATTTTGCTTATTGCAACATGATTACACCATTTATGTTGTTATTAGACTAATATTTACTTTGGTTATTAGTTTAATATCTGAGTTCACAAAGCCTATATTGTACAGATGTAATTAGAAGAGATTGAGTATGTTAAGAGATTAGGTATTTAACATTTCCAGATTATGATAACCTAATAACGGGAACCAAGTGCTTAATGTGATCTTGTACGCTTTATTCAAAAGTGATTTGGGTAAAGAAGGTATCAATGTTAGAAATTAGCTAGAGACATGAGTTTAGTTAATTTAAAATCCGATTTCCATAAGAGTAAGATTAGGAATAGGAATTTCCATGGTCCAATATAGCGATTGAGATTAAATGATCCCTTAGAACTAGGTAATAAACAACAATAAAGATTTACTAAGGAAAATATTATTTTCTTCATTAATTAAATGATGTTATTATGTTATTTAGTTGTTTATTTATTTTGTTATCTTATTTTTAGTTAATTGTTTTCATTTAATTCCCTTGCTTTTAGTTTAATCTTTATTTTATTATTGCAATCTTTCTTTCTATCTTTAGTTTATTTCACTAAATCTTTTAGTGTTAAAAGTTAGGTAATTGAATAAATTATAGGTTATTGCTACTAAAAATAATTAGATATACTTACATTACTGGTTCTTCATGAAATTGACACTTAAGCTCAATATCCATTTTAATCTATATTATAACTTTACTAAATGTACTTACTTATTATAGCAGTATATGTCCCATCAAGACCCAATACCCAAACTTGAGCCTGAGGTTTTGAGAACATTGTTCGATGAATTCTTACCTTTCATCCCAATGTTGAGGAGTCCAAGTTATTGTCCAAACCCAAACTTTCCCACCTTTCCAATTATTCTAAACCGTACACCTTAACCTTAGTCATAGAGTGCCAACTTGAAGGTAAACTACATAATCCATCTAACACCTCAACAAATCTTTCTAAAAGCTTGGCTACCCTGATTTCCAGCTATGTTAGCTGAGGTTTGAGCTTCTTAACCATAGATGGCATGGTTTGGACTCCCGCTTCATGACAAGCAACTATCTACTAGGGTAACTATCTATTAGAGTTGACAATTGAGATCCCTATGTTGAGTTATTCAAGAGTTGCCAATTTACTAATTCCACCTTAGCTTTTACAAAGTGGAGGCTTTGATTACGCAAGTCGAAACACGTATTCCCTAACATTCATACTAGCATGGATGTAAGTTAGATATTTTTCCTTATATATTACAAATTTGTCCTTTTAGTGCTTTTCCACTTTAGGTAAAATGCCCATTTTAGGTTCTTCTTCAAATGTAATAGTTGCCTTAGAATCTCGAGTGTAAATACCTACTTAAAATGTAGCCACGCCATCATAATTAGTAATTTACAAAAATCTCCTTTTTCCTTGTAACTTGATCTTATTATCATAAGTTTATTTTACTCCTAACTCTTATTAATCCTTTTAGCAATGATTATGACAAGTGACCTATCTAATTCAGTATAGTGCATCATATCTAGTAAACTAATTAGTTCTTGTGTAGTTCTATAGTGCATCATGTCCGTAAAATCAATGCAAGGATTTCACGAAATCCTTCCACTACCATTTATCTTTTGTTCGTTTGATAAGTTCAAACTTATCCCAATATCGCTGCTCTTGTTCGTTCTTATGTAGTCTATAATCTTAGTATGAAAGCAAATGTTTGTAAAGGAGGAGCTATTGAGTTTAGTATTCTGTGAAGGCCTTACTCATAGTGAGGTTGTACTGTAGAGTTAGACTTTGAGGTAGTTTGAGTGTATAGTGAGTACTTACAAAGTTGTGAATAGCTAAGCAAGTAAGTAGTAGCAAATCATTTGCTATGTTAAGTAATGGTCATTGTTTTACTTTATTTCAAGCTTAGAAAACAGAAAGATTATTGATATCTAAATTTTTTAGGTTTAGTTGGTTTGTATATGAGGTTGTAGTGGTCAGATTGTTGATAGGAGGTAAGTGCATCTATCAGTTTTATAGTATAATAGATATGAGTTCAAGTGTCGATTCCTCAAAGACCAATCATGAAACACTAGTACTTCCCCTTATTTTCCTATTATCTAACCTAACAATTAAGTGTATGTGATTTAACTATTAGATCTAAATGATACTAACTAATTTAATCTAAAATAACAATGAAATAAAAGAACAATAAAATAAAGGAAAACAAAGGAAACAATAAAGATTATGAAGAATCTATAGATTTTAGTATTTAAATATTGAATTTACCCTATAATCTATGCCACTTTTAATCTCATCCTCACTATTAGACCGTGAGAATTCCTAATCTAAGTTAACTAAATTTACATTGATAAATTAACTAGTAACCTTAAGTTCATTTTACCAAAATACTTCTAAAATAAAATATCTTTAGATCACATTAAATCCTTAAACAATGCTATTAGGTTGCTATAATCTGAAGAAATCAAATAGTCGAACCTCAATCCATCTAATTACTTCTAATTACACCAATTCATTTACTATAGGATCTTACAAACTCTACAGCAAACACAAAAATTGAATCAATTGTCGATGATATTAATTTCAATACAATAAAGTGGAATGCAATTGGATCTCAATATCAAAGAATTATAGATTGAATTAAAACAAAGAAACAATACTACATAGATTATAGGATTCAATATCTAAATACTTAAAAGAAATAGATTAATATATTGCAAAGAAATTAAAAAGAAATATAAAAGAGAAAGAAGGTTAAGAGACCACTCTCTTTCGTAAGAAATAATTTTGTATGATAATGTATGTGTTCTAATTTACAAGGCTTATATCCTATTTATAATATAAAGATTCTTGAAAATATATCTTCTGGTATCTCTTCAATATTTCTTCTTTCTAAATCTAACTCCAACAATATATGGAAGTATGGTATCTTTTAGAGCTCCAAATCTCTTCAAAAATAATATAATTTGCAAGGAATAGTATGTTCATGTCCTAAGATCAAGGTTGTGATTCTTACCAGTAATCTTTCTCAACTTAAACATCACAAATAAGTGAAATAGGAGAACCATGCCCAAAGATGATGCTCGTGATCTTAACTGTAATCTTCTCTAACCATTAATTCTTCTATCTTTTCTTGCTCTTTTACTCGCAATTTCAATCCATAAGTAATACTTTTCTGTATAATCATTTCGAAGGCGTCAAAACTCATCTAAATCTTCTTCAAATCATCCAAAACTTGATTAAAATCTTCACACTCTTCAAATGATGACTGAAATCAAAATATAAATAAATTAAGCATCACATTCAATACAAACACCCAAAAATCTTATAAAAGCATTATAAATTCAATTACAAAACTTATATATTTATACACTCATCAATTGTTTTGGCTTGACTTGTGTTGTTATTTTTAGGTTATGTTGAGTAAGTGCTAGTGTTTGTTTGGTTAAGGTATTTAAGAGTCTTATTGAGGAAAATAATGGATCCAAATGTGAATGCAGCAGTAAGAGATAATGACAGTGATGTTCAACATAGAAGGAGGCTGACTCCAACCATCTCCAAAAGTATGGGTGAGAATTTCAATGAAATGGATACAATGATTACTTAAGTGATTAGTACCTTGACCACCCAACCTTTTAGGGACTTTAGGTCATTTACAACACTCTTTGAGCTATACTTGAAATTGGGGAAGCAATTTAAGATGCTCTGCAAGACAAAAGTCCACTCTTAAGGACAGAGCTTGAGATAGAGGAGTAAGGAGACAAGCTCGAAGGAGGATTAAATTAAGGGATGTGGAAGAGGAAGGTGATGAGGAATATTTCAAAGTTAAGGACAAAGCTCATGCTCCATGAGCTATTGACCATGTGAAATTGCAATTATCAACCTTTAATGGTACTAGTGATGCAAATGAGCACTTAATTAGGAAGAAAAGATTAAGAGGATTTTTATTATTATCAATATGAAGATTACAACAAAGTGAGAATACCTCCCCTTGAATTTATAGGATATGTTGTAATGTAGCAGAAGAATTTTTAAGCTATGAGAAGAAAAGAATGGAACCATGAGATTAGGACTTGGCTTAAGATGAAGAAGGCTATGAGAGCTAGGTTCATTTAAGATTCTTATTTGTAAGACACTTCTACTTGGTTGCAAGAGTTAAAGTAGGGAAACCGTATAACTAAATGACTATATGTGAGACTTCCAAATGCTCATGATTCACTATGAAGTTAATGAACCAAACATACGAACTGTATCCAAATTTATTACTAGCTTGAACTATTAAATCCGAGATGTTGTATAATTTTAATAGTTTACTACCCTAGATGAGGCTATTAAAATTACCTAAAGTCTTGAAAGGTAGAGGTAAAATAGACCGATCCAAGCTCTTGAGCTAACTTGTTCTACCCAACTACCTTGTTTAAGGCAATGACTGAGCTCATTTTAGTGTCGAATCATAAAGAGATGATGGCCGACTTAACCATAGGGGTTGACTTACCTAAAAAGAGTTACCAAGGAATTTGGAAAAGGGCCAAACATAAAAAAAGAAGACGAATGAGATTAAATGCTTCAAATACCAGGATTTTGGATACATGGCCACTAAAGGGAATCAAACTACGAGACCCCTTATTGAGTTCATTTAACTGCTATGTTATTAGCTATTCACTTTCTAAAGTTTTTGTATAAATTCTGAATCTATGAGGAAAAATAACAGATCTAAATATGAATGTTGGTATTGGTGATGATAGTGGAGTTATCCACCATAAGCGTCAGTCTTAAGAAACTCCTAGAAGCACTAACGAAAAACTTGATGAGGTAGCTAACCTCTTGGTTGATCTGACCCGAGCTGTTCATGTACTATCTTGCTGACTCACTAAGGCTGCGTAAAATACACCACAAGCTGCTCCACCTGTTAAAGGTCAGAACCTAGCTCGACCATTTCGAGGTAGAGGAGTTGATGGATGAGTAAGGCGAAGGATAGACATGAGAGAGCTTGATGAGGAGGAAGAAGAGTATTTTGAAGAGGCATGTGTACAAATCCCTAGAGCATCCGACCATGTGAAACTTCAAATTTCGAGTTTTGATGGATCTGGGAATACTAATGAGTATTTGGATTAGGAAGAGAAGGTGGAGCATGTCTTTGATTATTACCAATATGAAGATTACAAGAAAGTGAGGACTGCTATTGTAGAATTTTTTAGATATGCCACCATGTGGTGGAAAAACCTTCAAGCCATGAGAAGGAGAGAGGGGTATTGAGAGATTAATACTTGGCCTGAGATGAAGAGAGTGCTTAGAAAGATATTCATAATGGAAACATATCTCCAGGATACTTTCACTCGACTTCAAGAGTTGAGACAAGTAGGCCAAACTATTGATAAGTATGTTTAGGAATTCCAAATGCTCGAATAGTCTCAAGATTTGTTAATGGGTTAAGAGGAGACATCCGAGACATTGTAGAATTCCAATGATTTGACATGATGGATGAAGCTATTAGGATTGCCCAGCAAGTAAAGAGGGAAAGAGGAAGCCGAACAACGACTTGAATGCCAACTAGCTAACCAAGACAGGCAAGTAACCACATTATACCGAGTGTTGAGTCTAGCAGAAAGGTTGATGTCAGAACCGAGTAGAAAAATGGACCTAAAGATGTAGTGCCAACCCGAATGTATGAGAAGGGGCAAGGGTCTAGTAGGAAGACCAACCAGATTAAATGCTTCAAGTGCCAAGGGTTCAGACATATGGCTGCTTAATGCTCGAACCGTCATTAAGGGAGACATCCCGAAGTTAGATGTAGAGAATACGAATGAGAAACCCGAAGAGGAAGAGGTCCTTATCGAGAGGGAGAATGTTAAGAAAGAGAACGCCAAGAAAGAGTTGATTGGGGAAGACATGTATGCTAACGACTTGGACCAGCTACTCATGGTTGTCCAACGTACTATGAGTATGGAACCTTCATGAGCGGAGGAGCAGAGAGAGAACTTATTTCATATCACTTGCAAGTTGAATGAATAGACATGCACCCTCATCGTGGACAGTGGAAGCTGTATCAATGTAGCATTAGCCGACCTATTCTCAAAACTGAGGTTGCCGACTGTTGCACATCCAAAGCCATACAAATTGCATTGGTTAAGTGAGAAAGGAGCATTACACATCACTCGGTAAATACTGCTGCCGATCATTATCAGCAATTACTCCGACTTGATTCTCTACGACGTACTACCTATGTGCGCTTCCTACGTATTGTTAGGAAGATTATAGCTGTTTGATAAGAAAGTCATCTACAACGGTTACAGGAATACCTATATGCTCGAGAAGGATGATCAAAAGATCACGCTAAATCTAATGCTGCCAAGAGAAGTTCACAACTTATAGACGAAACTTACTCGTCGATCGAAGAAAGCTCTAGTAATGAGTAAAGCCGAGCTCTGAAAGGCCATTAATGCCAATGAGCTGACCTTCCTATTGGTCAAGCAACTATTAGAAATGAAAGAGTAAGATGATTTACCTTAGGAGGTGAAGGAACTATTAGATGAATATGCCGACCTGTTCCTGAAACAATTACTTGAGAGGTTGCCCCCGACCCAAGACATAGAGAATTGCATTGACTTAGTGCCCGGCATTGCACTACCAAACAAGCCAACTTATCGCATAAACCTCGAATAAGCTTTTGAGCTTCAATGTCAAGTCAATGAGTTGTTAGAAAAAGGATATTTAAGAGAGAGTATCAGCCCTTGTGCTATACCTACACTTCTAGTATCGAAAAAGGATGGAACCTAGCAGATATGTGTTGACAGCCGAACCATAAATAAAATCATTATCAAATACAGGTATCTAATCCCGAGGCTAGAAGACAAGTTGGTAGAACTGAGTAGAGCCAAAATTTTCAACAAAATTGATCTCAAGTCTAGTTACCATCAAAATCTCATAAAGCTAGGAGATGAGTGGAAGACTGCATTCAAGATTGGAAATGAACTTTACGAGTGGATGGTCATGCCCTTCGACTTGTCAAACACCCCGAGCACCTTCATGAGGCTTATGAACCATGTATTGAGACATCTCATCAGGAAGTGTGTCGTGGTGTACTTTGATGACATCCTGATCTACAGTACGGACATATCGAGTAACTATGAATACATCAGAGCAATCTTGGATATTAACCGTGTCGAGAGACTATTCGGTAACCTAAAGAAATGTTGCTTTTGCTAAGAGGAAGTGGTATTCTTGGGCTATGTAGTTAGTGGATGAGGCTTACGAGTCGATGATGAGAAGACTCAAGCAATTGTTGAATGGCCGACCCCTACTACTTGTGCTGACGTAAGAAGTTTCTATGGATTAACTTCATTTTATTGAAGGTTCATCAAGAACTTCAGTACCTATGCTGCACCCCTTATTAAATTAATGAAAAAAAACACCAATTACCAATGGGGAGAAAGGGAGAAGAGGAGTTTTGTTAAGATAAAGAAGAAGTTGATCTCCATCCCGGTGTTAGTATTCCCTGACTTCAACAAAAATTTTTAGCTAGAGTACGACACATCAAGCATTAAAATAGGCATTTTCCTAATACAAGAAGGCCAACCAATTGCCTTCCACAGTGAGAAGCTTTGAGGACCCTAGTTAAATTACTCTGTTTATGACAAAGACCTCTTAGCATTAATCCGAGCATTGCAATTGTAGTAGTACTATCTACTACCAAGAGAATTTGTCATATATACTAACCACGAGTTACTGAGGTACCTTCGAAGTCAAACCAAACTATCCAAGCGGCAGGTTAGATGGGTTGAATTCCTTGAGGGATTTAATTTTGTGATCAAATACATGAAAGGAAAGAGCAATGTAATTGCAGATGCTCTTTCGAGGAGGCATGCACTCTTGTCAGAACTGTAGACTAGATTGTTTAGTTTTGCGAGTATCAAATAACAGTACTCCGAGGATCCATACTTTGGACCAATAATTTTGCAACACCTAGATGGGAAGACAATGGACGAGTATTATGTAGAGAATGGCTATTTGTTCCGAGGGGGGAAACTGTACGTACCAACTTGCTCCCTACGGGAATTATTAATCAGAAAACCGTACAGCAGCGAACTCTCTAGATACTTCAGAGAAAGGAGGACCTATGAACTATTGAATGGCCGATTCTTTCAGCTGAGAATGTGAAGAGATGTGCATCGAGTGGTCAAAAGCTGTACTGTATGCAAAAAGGCTAAGTGCCGAGCCGAATAAGGGAAAGCAATGCCCCTACCTATCCCGACGAAGCCGTAAACTAAACTAAGCATGGACTTTGATCTTAAACTGCCAAGAACTACCCGAGAAAAAGATTCTGTAATGGTCATGGTGTATCAATTCAGTAAGATGGTAGACTTCATACCTTATACCAAAACTAATGATGCTTCAGTTATTGCTTCTCTTTTCTTATAGGAGGTTATGCGGATATACAGCGTGCCAAGAAATATGGTCTTCAATAGAGACTCAAAGTTCTTAAGCCATTTCTGGAGAACCTTATGGTTCGGCTGGGAACCAAACTACTCTTTAACACCTCATGTCACCCTTAAACCGACGGCCAAATAGAGGTAGTTAATCATACTTTAGGTTTGTTGCTTCGAGTTGTAGTAGGTAAGAACTTAGCTGATTAAGACATCTGCCTACTAGTGGTCGAAATTACTTATAACCAAACCATACATGACACTACTAAGTAAATCTCCTTTAAAGTGATCTATGAATCAATCCTAAGTTGCCCATCGACCACACCCATGTACCCGCACCCGTACAAGAGGACCCCGACACTTCAGCCAGAGTACAATCCCTTCAGTACTTCTATGATAAGGTCACTTGGCACATTAACCAGGCTACCAAAAGAATGCGTAAAAAGGTTAAGGGTCGATCAGAAAAACAATTTTAGCCGGAAGACTCAGTATGGCTACACCTTACTATGGAGCAGTTTCTAAACAAAAGGAAGAATAAGTTATCTACAAGAGTAGAAGGACCTTTCAGAATTCTCCAGAAAATCAATGACAATGCCTATAAGTTGGAGCTACCTAATGACTATGGGGCTTCTGATGCCTTCAACATTGCTGACCTTAGTCTATATCACCCTGACGAAGGACTGAATGAACACTATTCAAATTTGATCCCAATCTAAAATAACCTAAAGGGAATGATGGGAATCAAGCTGCGGGACCCCGAACCAGTAGCTGAGCTTAAGGACTAGAGGGGTTGGTACGATAAATCCTCGTATTCCAACCAACCCCTGCTGAGGCTAAATACTTACTTGTTGAGGTATGTCGACTTGACAATTACTCTCTATTGCTAAGCCGCCCAATCACTCGGCATCATCCTTGTCGAGAAGCCGAGATAGAGAATTTGGGCTGATTAAGTCATCCCTACTCAAACAAGCCCATCTATCCATACTTTTTCTTCGCATCTCTAAACAACCCCGCCAATGCCACATTGCTACGTATATAGTATCACTTGTAAAATCTGTAGCACCAATGATTATTTTCCTTGTATATTCATTTTTGCCCCTTTAGGAAATGCCCTTTTTGTTTTTTCCCCTTTAGGCAAGTTGCCCTAGTTTGTGGATATAAATACTTTTATACTTGCAGTTGCAACATAATCAGGTTACCTTTAATACACTTGAGTACTTTCTTTTTTACGTAAGTACTACTCTTATCATTTCCCTTAAGTAAGGTTAGATAGCGAGTAACCTCACTAACCAATTCGTACATCATATCAAATTGTACCGTAAGTCTTTGGAAGTTCCTTTAATGTGTCATATCCTTTGGAACTGTTCGTAGGTTTTTGCTTACTACTCCTTTCGCCTTTTTCTCTCCTTTTGCCTTTGTCACTCCTTTTGCCTTTGTCCCTCCTTTTATACCTTTCCCCATTGGTCCTTTTTCAAGCTTTCGTCAAGCCTAAACCCAAGTCTAGCGATGTATGGCCCCCGCAGTCCACAAACTTACGCCCTAAGTAGAAGTTACAAGCCACGGCCTCTCATCGACGGTTGGTATCTCTTAACACTTAGTAAGCCTATCAATTTAGGACAGAGACTCAATAAAAATGATAACATAACTAGTGCCCAATCCTATAGGAGGCCCTCCTAGCCCCTTCCCATTTTCTATGCAAAGCGGCAATCGATGTTATCCAAATGCAATTATGGGGAATGCATGATTCATTGAATTTCTTAATCATATAAGTGTTTAATCTAGTATTTCATGATGATCAAACAATTCATTCCATACAATCGTACATATGAGTTATCACAAACAATTTCCATTATTACGTGATTAACAAGCCATAGTATTCAACCAAAAGTTCATACACATGCATTTCCCATATCCTACAAGTATCTAAATTATATATGTAAGTTTAAGTACATCTATTCTGTAAACCCCTAAATTTTTCGATCTAGCTTCTAAAGTAGACTTAAGTATATTAGATAATCTAGGAGTTGATAAGGCTAATGAAAGTGAAAACCCTAAAATAACTAGTCAATCGCGTACAAAATTTTTCTACCCTAAACGTATGTAAACACTAAAGATTTTATTTGAAAGTGATAAAAACCCTAAAACTATAACTTTAAGGATAAAAAAGCACTAAATCACCATAATTTATCTTTAAACCCTAATTGATAATATAACCTTAATATTATACCAAATCATTGGTAAATAATTAAAGATAACTTTCAATCATTCATAAATACATATAATGCTAAAGTAATCCTTTAGAAACTAAGATATTAAATCGTAGATCGCATTCATCTTCTAAGTATATAATTAGGTTAGTATTACATAGAGTTAAAGGTTTAATTTATGCTTAGGTTACATGTAATGAACATTAATACTCTAAATGACACTTTTCATCTCAATTATACTAAGTAGCTTACCAAATGGTGTATATAAGATATAAATACCTAATGGAAGATCTCATTATCTATTTTTACTAATCAATTTACTAAACTTCTTATTTCCTTTCATTTCCTTAATCTTTCTCCTAATTTTCCCTAATTACTTCATTATGTACATTAAATGGCATGTATTTTTGGAAAGTTAATCAAGTCAACACCTGTTGACTAAAGTCAAAAGGTTGACTAAGTCAACATGTGGAAAAGTCAATAAAATGTCACTTTCATTCTATACTTATCTCTTCCATTCTAATTATTTCTTTTCTTTTCTTTTAGCTTTTTCTTCCCTTTTATTTTCCATTTTTGCCATCCACCTTTGTCCCCTTCTAGACCCTACTTTCTTCTTCTTTTCAAATACAAAACAAAATAAAACCAAGTCCTTTACCCCACCTCCATAACCGTAACCTCCATTTTCCTTTCACTTTTCTTAATTTTTAAACTTTACAACCATATTTCAAGGAGAAAATAAAGGTATGTTATTATGTATTTCTCCATATTATCTAATAGTTAGATGAATAGGTAGGTTAGTTTAATAAGTTTATGTGTTGTGTACATATATGTTGATTAAGGCTTAAAGATTTAATTTTTATTTTTAAAAGTGTAGGACAGCCTTGGTAAATGGAAGAAGAGCATGTGTACATATATCTAAATATGTGTATATAAGAGTATATTAGATATATATATGTATATATAAAGACCTTTGTACATAAGAATCCAATATGTACATAACCCAAAATAAAGCATATACCAACTATATATACATATACCATGTTAAATATACCCTTAAAATACAAAAAAAAAAATTAAATTTGAAAAGCTTTCTTAAAAGGAATTTTAGGCATACGAAAATACGTATAAAAATACATATGTTACCTTATGTGTATAAGGTTATACGTACAAATATAAATACGGTATATATATACATAAGTATATACTTAACATAAGTAAAGGGTACAAAAGACACTTAAGCATGACTTAAGCATGAGGTAAGATATTATGTAATCAAATGATGATGTAAGTAATAATGTAATTAAAAGATGACATAAGTGATGATATAAGCGATTGATGACACAAGCGATGACACAAACGATTGATGACATAAACATAAGCTTATAAAATAATAACTTGTAAGATTACATAAGAGTATAACATAAGTATGTGCATGTACTTAGGGTCCAAAAATCTTTTAAACCCTAATACACTTCCTAAATTGAATTAAATCTAATTAAGTACATGAGTTAGTAATACCAATATAAAATTCCTTAAGTGTAAGAATCTAATAGCTAATTAAATCGTTAAGTCCTAAAATAGGATATTAATATAAGTAATAAAAATAATTAAGCTTCCATAATTAAAATTTCAATAAATTTAGCCCATATTGCAAAATACGGGTTTTAACGTTCAAAACGGGCATCACCGTGTAAATGTACATTCAAAAACGATGAAAAACGACTACAAATTCATAAATATCAAAAATAAAATGAAAAAGTTACATACAATTAGTGATAAAGTTTAACTGGATAAAAATTGATAGTAATCTAAATAGAATTAGGTAAATAGATATCTAGAATTACTAATTAATTCAATTACTTACTAGCGTTATTATATCGTAATGATCAGGTGATCCCGAGGTGAGCAAGGATCTCACGATTGATTACTACGACTAGAGCAAGTTGTCATGACTAAGTGAGTATTTACCGTATGATTCCATACTTGTATGTAATTGTAGATAGTGGACTTAAATGATATTGTTAATTAATTATTGTATAGGGTCGAAAAATGCTTATGTATGTTATTATGTGCTGAGTTGTGAATTAACCTTAAGTACGAATAATACTTTATTTGTTACATGGTAATATAGAAAATGATTGTGTGTACTATTGAATGGTCACATCATAATTGGACTTAATTATAGTCAGCTCATAAGAAGAAATTGGTACATGCATCAACATGCATTAAATAAACATAATTTCGGCTGTCATTTCACACGGAGATAAAGAGAGGCCAGTCGAGGGTTATTATTATGAATTTATTGGTTCTATACGATGCACTCATACAAAATGACCTTACATTGGCCTGGAGAATAGTAAGTGTTGGAGGCGCCAACCACCTGGCTAAGGATCGAATCTAAAAGCCTCTGTTTAGGGGTAAGTGTAGACTGCAGCGGCTCACTCACTATTATACTAGAACCTGGTTTTTATGAAAATAAAATATTTGTTTGATTTAAGTACGGAACATGAGTTCCGTAGTAAAGTAAGTTCTAGTATAATACCCAGATCTGATTGGTGCTATGTATATTCCAACCTTGACTTCGGAGGGCATTAAATCTGAGTTACATATATGGACTAGTTAACTATACGTATTGTTTGGCATTCTATTTTACCATTCATTCATATGCATGAATATAATATATTTATAACTTGCCTGTCGTGTAGTTGAGGGTTTTGCTTACTAAGCTTAGGCTTACACCCCCTTAAACTTTTGCTACAGGATAGCTTGTTCGTTGAGGCTGGCCGAGGGATGCCATAGATTAACTTGGAGACTTAGACATGAGCGAACCATCTAGCATATTGAGAGAGAACAGATTATGTAAACTTTTACTTGTATACTTTTGTTTTATCAGTAATATAGACTTATATATACTAAATTACTGTGTATTGTAAACTTTGTAGTATAAATTTTATATAAATATGTTTGTGTGATGATATCATATGGATATGTATGTTCTTAGGAAACTAGTGGTTGTAGAGCCTTGTATATTGTGTGAAGAGTTCATGATTGGAAGGGTAACCAATCAAGGGTTCTTTGTACAGTATACTGCGTTTGCTACGACTAGACTATCCTCAGTTTGTAACATATTCTATAAGCAAAATCAAGTAAAGAGTCATTAAAAATTCACTCACCTAGCTATGTAGGTCAATCAAAGTAGTTTGGGGCTAAGTCGTTTTCGAATGCTGGGTCCCCTGGACATTACTATCATAATACTTTAAGGATTTGAAATAAATCTTAGAAAACTAAGCTAAAACCCCTTAAGTTATACTTTTGATTAGTTTTCATATTTTTCTCGGTTTCTTGCTTAAAGTTCAATTGCATATAACTTTCATGTTTTAAATCCGATTTTTATGATCTTATTGTCAATCTTCATCATTTTTTAGTTTACTTTAACGTGTTAAGGTTACATTTTCAAGATGAGACATGCAAATCTACCCATAGGTCAAAATAGTAGCGGTCCTCATGATTTAGAGTGCTTTTAGGCTTTGTTTGGTTATGGGCTTTTTGGTAAATTAGGAAATCCTTTAAACTTAGGCTTAAGATCTTATTTTACGCTCAAAATACTCCTTAAGGTTAGATTCACAACTTTAATTTACACTCCTAAGGCTACCAACCACTTCTTGAGCTCTTAAGTTATCAAATGGGCTTGTTTTTTACCTAAATCCACGATAGTCACTTTCTTGGGCTTAAGGGGTATCTTGTGGGATTCTTGAGGGTTTTAAAACAACGTTTATTGTTATGCTAAGTTGTTGGTTAGAAATTTAAGGTGGGTTCAACTTGATGTTTAAGGTTCGTTTTGGAAGTTTTAAGCTTGGTTTTGAGTTTTAAGCTTAATACACTTATCATACTTACCTTAGCTGGTCTTTTCACTTTGCTTACTTACTTTTATTATATTTTTAAGTGTCCTTTAGCAAGGTTCCAGATCTGGTTTGCTTGGGTGTAGGGGCATCTAACTTATTTCATCATTTTCTTAAGTTTAGGTATTAGATCATGAACTTAAGCTACTTGTATTCAAATCTTAACTTGACTTCCTTTTCATGAGATGATTATCTAGCTCATACTTTACATGAAAGTAGAAGATCTTATGCTTATCATAACTCTCATATCATAGTTCATATCTTACAAAGTTGGTTTCCTCATAAAACTTCATGTGAAGGATTCTTCCTCTACCTAACTCTAGATTTGAGCATATTTAACTTAATAGAAGTGAAAAAAGCATCCAAGTGACATCTAATTCCATATGTCCAGCATGCTTCCTTTTCATTCAAGTTCTCATTTCAAGATTTTCTTAACTTAAAATCTCCCATTCAAATTGGTGCAAACTGTGTCTAAGAATAGACAAGGTCAATCACTGGATAGGTTTAAGCTTGTAGAAAGCTCAAAAAAGGGCTAATGAGGAAAGATACAAAAGGAGTGACAAAGGCAAATGGAGCAATAAGCAAAAACCTACAAATAGTTCTAGAGGGTATGACGTAACAAAGGAACTTCTGAGGACTCATGGCACAATTTAATATGATGCACGAATTGGTCCAATATGGTTACTCACCACTTAACCTTGCTTAAAGGAAAGGATAAGAGTGATGGCGAGAATAAACAAGAAATACTTACGTAAGAAAGAAAGTACTCGAGTGTATTGAAGGTAATTTGATTATGTTGCAACCGTAAGTACAAGGACATTTATGCCTACAAACTTGGGCAACTTGTCCAAAAGGGAAAAGATAAAAAAAGGCATTTCCTAAAGGGGCAATGTACATGTTATAAAGGGGCAATGTACATGTTACAAAGGGGCAAAAATGAATATACAAGAAAAATAATCATTGGTATACAGATTCTACATATGATACTGTATACATAGCGATGCGGCATAAGCGGGGTCGTTAGAAGATGTAGACAAAATGTACGGGCAGATGGGCTTATCTGAATAGGGATGGCTTAATTAGTCTGGATTCTCTCTCTCGGCTTCTCGGCAAGGATGATGCTAAGTGATTGGGTGGTTTAGCAATAGAGAGTAATCGTCAACTCAGCATGCCATAAAATAAAAGGAAGTCATACAGTACGGCATTAGAGGTGACTCGGTAAGTAAGTATTCGGCCTCGGCAAGTAAGTATTCAGCCTCGGCAAGTAAGTATTCAGCCTCGGTAGGGGTTGGTTGGAACATGAGAATTCATCATGCCAACCCCTCTTATCCTCAGGCTCAGCTACAGGTTAGGGGTCCCGTAACTTGATTCCCATCATTCCCTCTAGGTTGTTTTGGATTTGAGATCAAATTAGAATGGTGTTCACTTAGTCCTTCGTCAATATGATATGGACTGAAGTCAATAATGTTGAAGGCATCAGAAACCCCATAGTCCTAAAGTAGCTTCAACTTATAGGCATTGTCATTGATTTTCTAGAAGATTCTAAAAGGTCCCTCGGCTCTTGCAGATAACTTGTTCTTCCTTTTGTTCAGAAACCGCTCCTTGCTAAGGTGTAGCCATACTAAGTCTCCACGCTGAAATTGTTTAGCTGACCGACCCTTGCCTTTTTCACGCATTCTTTTAGCAGCCTGGTTGATGTACTAAGTGACCTTATCATAGATGTGCTGAAAGGATTGTGCTTTGGTCCAAGCGTTGGGGTACTCTTGTGTGGGTACGAGTATAGGGGCATGGTTGAAGTGTAACTCGGGATTGAATCCATAGATCACTTCGAAGGGGGTCTGCTTGGTGGTGTCATGTACGGTTTGGTTATAAGTAAACTCAACCACTGGTAAGCAAATGTCCCAATCAGCTAAGTTCTTGCCTACTATAGCTCAGAGCAGGGAACCCAAAGTATGATTAACTACCTCTGTTTGGCCATTGGTTTGGGGGTGACATGAGATGCTAAAGAGCAATTTGGTTTCCAACCGAATCCATAGGGTTCTCCAAAAATAGCTTAAGAACTTCAGGTCTCTGTTGGAGACCACATTTCTCAACACGCTGTGTATCCGTACAACCTCCTGTAAGAAAAGAGAAGCACTAGCTGAAGCATTGTTAGTTTTGGTACTAGGCACGAAGTGTGCCATCTTATTGAACCGATCCACAACAACCATTACAGAATCTTTTCCTCAGGCAGTTCTTGGTAATATGAAAACAAAGTCCATGCTTAATTCAATCCATGGCCTCGTCGGGATAGGTAAGGGCATTAGTTTCCCTTATTCGGCTGGCACTTAGCCTTTTTGCACATAGTACAACTTTTGACCACTCGGTATACATCTCTTCTCATTCTCAACCAAAAGAATCAACTATTCAATAGTTCACAAGTCCTCCTTTCTCCAAGGTATCCTAAGAGTCCGCCGCTGTTGGCTTCTTTAATTAATAATTCATGAAGGGAGTAAGTTAGCACGCACAATTTCCCCCTTTGGAACAAATAGCCATCCTCTACATAATACTTATCCATTATCCTCCCATCCATGCATCGCAAAATTATTGGTCCAAAGTATGGATCCTTGGAGTACTATTCTTTGATACTCGCAAAACCAAATGGTGTGGTCTATAATTCTAATAAGAACGCATGCCTCCTTGAAAGAATATTTGTAACTATGTTGCTCTTTCCTTACTTATATTTGATCATAAAATTGAATCCTTCAAGGAATTTAACCCACCTCATATGTTGCTTAGATAGTTTGGTCTGACTTTGGTAGGTACCGTAGTAACTCGTGGTTAATATATATGACAAATTCTCTCGACAGTAGATAGTATTGCTGTACTTACAGTGCTCGAATTAGTGCTAAGGGCTCTTTGTCTTAAATAGAGTAATTTAACTAGGGTCCTTAGAGTTTCTTACTATAGAAGGCAATTGATTAGCCTTCTTGCATTCAAACTGTGTCTATTCCAATGCTTGACGCGTTACACTCTAGCTAAAAAAATTTGTTAAAGTCAGGGAGCACTAACACCGAGGCGGAGGTCAACTTCTTCTTTATCTCAACAAAACTCCTCTCCTCCCTTTCTCCTCATTAGTAGTTGGTGTTTTTCTTCGTTAATTCAATAAATGGTACAGTGAGAGTACTAAAGTTCCTAATGAACCTTCGGTAAAATGAAGCCAATCCATGGAAACTTCTCATGTCGGCAAAAGTAGTAGGGGTCAGCCATTCAGTAATTGTTCGGATCTTCTCATCATCAACTCGTAAGCCTCCTCCACTGACTACATAGCCTAAGAATATTACTTCCTGTTAGCAAAAGTAACATTTCTATAGGTTGTTGAATAGTCTCTCAGTACGGAGAATATCCAAGACTACTCTGATGTGTTCATAGTGACTTGGTATGTCAGCACTATAGATTAGGATGTCATCGAAGTACACCTCGACACACTTCCCGATGAGATGTCTTAGCACATGGTTCATAAGCCTCATGAAGGTGCTCAAGGCATTCGATAAGATGAAGGGCATGACCATCCATTAGTAAAGTTCATGTCGAGTCTTGAATGCAATCTTTCATTCGCTTCCTAGCCTCATGCGGATTTGATGGTAGCCAGACTTGAGATGAATCTTGTTGAAAATTTTGGCTCCACTCTATTTGTCTAATATGTCTTCCAACCTCAAGATTGAATACCTGTATTCGATTGTGATTTTGTTTATAGCTCGGCTGTCAACACACATTTACTAGGTTCTATCCTTCTTTGGCACTAAAAGTGCAGGCACAATACAATGGTTGAGAGTCTCTCTCACGTATCCTTTTTCTCGTAAATCATTGACTTGACATTGAAGCTTAGAAGCTTACTCGAGGTTCATGCGATGAGTTGGCTTGTTCGGTAATGCAGCATTGGGCACTAAGTCAATGCAATGCTCTATGCCTCAAGTTAAGGGCAACCCCTCAGGCAACTGTTTTAGGAATAGGTTGGTATATTCATCCAATAGTTCCCTCACCTCCTAGGTTAGATCGTCTTACTCCTTTATTTCCAATAGTTGCCTGACTAATAGGAAGGTCGGCTCATTAGCATTAATGGCCTTTCAGAGCTTGGCTTTACTCATCACCAAAGCCTTCTTCAATCGACGGGCAAGTTTCATCAGTAACTTGTGAACTTCTCTTAGCAGCATTGGATTTAACGTGATCTTTTGATCATCCTTCTCGAGTATGTGGGTATTCCTGTAACTGTTGTAGATGACTCTCCTGTCAAACAACCACAGTCTTCCTAACAATACGCGGGAAGCGCACATGGGCAGTACATCGTAAAGAATCTAGTCGGAGTAATTGCCGATAATGATCGGCAGCAGTATTTGTCGAGTGACGTATAATGCTCCTTTCTCACTCAACTAGTGCAATTTGCATGGCTTCGGATGTGCAACAATTGGCAACCCTAGTTTTGAGAATAGGTCAGCTAATGCCACATTGGTACAACTTCCACTGTCCACAATGAGGGCATACGTTTTTTCATTCAACTTGCAGGTGATATGAAATAAGTTCTCTCATTGCTCCTCCTCTTATGAAGGTTCCACACTCATAGTGCTTTGGACAACCATTAGTAGCTGGTCCAAGTCATTAGCGTACACGTCTTCCTCAATCAACTCTTTCTCAGCATTCTCTTTCTTGGCATTCTCCTTCTCGATAAGGACCTCCTCTTCCTTGGGTTCCTCATCCGTACTCTCTATGTCTAACTTGGGGATATCTCCCTTGATGACCACCGTCCTTCGGTTTGGGCATTGAGTAGCCATATGTTCAAACCCTTTGCACTTGAAGCATTTGATCTGGTTGGTCTTCCTACTAGACCCTTGCCCCTTCTCATATGTTCAGGTTAGTACTGCATCTTCAGGTCGGCTTTTCTATTTGGCTCTAACATTAACCCCTCTGTTCGGCTCGACACTTGGTAAAGTGCATTTACTTACCTGTCCTGGTTGGCTAGTCAGCATTCAAGTCATTACTCAGCTTCCTCTTTGCCTCTCTACATGCCGAGCAATATCCATCATGTCAAATCGTTGGAGTTCCACAATGTCTCGGATGTCTCCTCTTAACCCACTAACAAATCTTGAAACTGTTTGGGCTGGTGGTTCCTCCACTTCGCATCATATCTTAAGCATTTGGAATTCCTGAACATACTCATCAATAGTTCGGCCTACTTATCTCATCTCCTAGAGCCGAGTGAAAGTATCCTAGAGATATGTTTTCGGCACGAATCTGTTTCTAAGCACTCTCGTCATTTCAGGCTAAATATTAATCTCTCAATACCTTTCTCTCCTTCTCATGGCCTGAAGGTTCTTCCACCATATGACGGCATATTCAAAAAATTCAATAGCAACAGCCTTCACTTTCTCATAATCCTCATATTGGTAATAATCAAACGCATGCTCTACCTTCTCTTCCCAATCCAGATACTCATTAGCATTCCTAGATCCATTAAAACTCAAAATCCGAAGCTTCACATGGTCAGATACTCTGGAGACTCATACACGCTCCTCTTCAAAATATTCTTCTTTCTCTTCATTAAGCTTTCTTATGTCTATCCTTTGCCTTACTTTTTCGCCAACTCCTCTACCTCAAAATGATCGAGTTAGGTTCTGACCTCTAGCAGGTTGAGTAGCTTATGGAGTGTTTTGCGCGACCTTAATGGGTCGGCAAGACAATGCATAAACAGCTCGGGTCAGATCTACCAAGAGGTTAGCTACCTCATCGAGTCTCTTGTTAATGCTTCTGAGAGTTCCCTAAGACTTACGCCTATGGTGGATAACTCCACTATCATCACCAGTACCTACATTCATATTTGGGTCTATCATTTTTCCTTACAAATCCAAAATTTAAACAAAGACTTAAAAAAGTAAATAGGTAATAACACAACAGTCAAATGAACTCAATAACTAACTTTGTTTCATACAAGCAAAACAAAGCACAATAGAAATTCAAGAAGAACTAATTTTAGTTCATACAAAACCTTTACTCTAATACCAAGATGGTGCAAACCATGCTGGATGGGTCTAAGCTCGGAGAAAGCTCGAAAAAAGGCATGGAGTAGTAAGCAAAAACCCATGAACAGTTCTAGAAGATATGACGTACTAAAGGAACTTCCAAGGACTTACGGCACAATTCGATATGACGTACGAATTGGTCTTGTGCAGTTACTTACAACCTAACCTTGCTTAAGGAAAAGGATAAGAGTGATGGCGAAAGTAAACAAGCAATGCTTACACGAGGAAGAAAGTACTCAAGTGTATTAAAGGTAATCTGATTATGTTGCAACTGAAAGTACAGGGGTATTTATACCCACAAACTAGGGCAACTTGCCCAAAAGGGAAAAGATAAAAAAGGCATTTCCTAAAGGGGTAATGTACATGTTACAAAGGGGCAAAGTGAATATATAAGGAAAATAATCATTGGTGTCACAAATTCTACATGTGATATTGTACACGTAGCGATGTGGCATTAGCGAAGTCATTAGGAGATGCGGACAAAAAGTACGAACAGATAGGCTTATTTGAGCAGGGATGGCTCAATCAATCCGAATTCTCTCTCTCGGCTTCTCAGTAAAGATGATGCCGAGTGACTAGGTGACTTAGCAATAAAGAGTAATCGTCAACTCGGCATGCCACAGAATAAAGGGCGGTCATACTGCACAGCATTAGAGGTGACTCGATAAGTAAGTATTCAGCTTCGGCAAGGGTTGATTGGAACATGAGGATTCGTCATGCCAGCCTCTCTAGTCCTTAAGTTAAGTTATGAGTTAGGGGTCCTGTAGCTTAATTCCCATCACAAAGTGTTAAACAAATATCTTTACAAAACACTAACTTTACATATTTATAGTTCAACTTTCATACAAGGGTTTCATGATTTTGCTTCTTAAGGTAATGTTAGATGTTTTATCAACTTATGATCATACTCATATCTTCGAGAAATAGTGGTCTCCTAACATGAAAACTAAACTACTAACACAAGATACACTTACTCGTCTACAAAGCAAAGATATGGTGGTTGTGCACTAAGTTTCCACTTAAGCTTTTGTCTTACTTCTTCCTTCTTACAACCTTCTTGGAAAATTTGAGTTTTGGTCCTTTGAAGTGGGGTTTGAAGGATATTCTAAGGATCTTAAAGGAGCTTTGAATGTTGGCAAATGGAGTATACAAAGTAGAGCTTTTTGTCATGAGGATTGGAGCTATAAGTGGCAGTAATGTTGATTTTATGGGGTTTTTGTGTTTCCTCTTTTAGGTTGATTTTCAAGTGAGAGAAATGAAAGTAAGAATTAAAGTGAAAGTGAGGGAAATGAGAGAGAAAGTGGCCAGTTGTATGGGGGTGGGAAAGTATGTTTAAGAAGCTTGATTTGTTGTCTTCTAATATGCACAAAAATCAACAATTGCAACTCTTGATGATGTAAGCATTACGAGGTGAATACTAGAGTGTAAGATAAAGTGATTGATGAATGATAGACAAGAGCAAGGCCCTCTTATCCTTGCTTGCAAGAATCGGCCATTAGGGTCTCTTTATGGCATGGAGTTGTCTTATCTCATTTATTAAAGTTAAATATGTGAAATCTTATAATAATTTATCCATATGCAGTATAAGTTAATGGGTGATAAAGAAAGTGTCTTATCACTAGTTATTGATAAGTTATCAATTGATAAATAACTCCAACTCTCAATTGATAAGTCATGTAAGGTGATTTGTTGGTCTACTTATTCATATGTAAGACTTAGGCATGAAGATAAAGGAACTGTCTTATAAGAAATTGTTTTAGGATTTACTTCTTCAATTATTTTATAAATTATGATTCAATTCTTATAAAATTATGAAATTTTATAAAGTTGAATGAAATTGTTTAAATTAAATTATCAATTAGTCACTTAGGGTTAAAAGTCCTTAATTGTTTTAGGGTTCGGGGTCTTAGGTGACTTTAGAGTTCACAGTTTTTCATGTTTAGGTTTTATTGCTAATCGACTTTCAAATTGGGAAAATTAAGTTTGATTTTTTTTTTAAATGTAAACTTAAATTTTTAGTTTAGTTGATTTTTGGAAACGTTCAGGAAGCACTCTTAGTAAAATCATAAACCCGCTTAAAAGCAAGGTTTACATTAATAGGGGGAAAACTTATTCCATATTAGAGGCAAGGTCCAAGATCAAGTGTGTGTACTCATAATGGATAGTAGGAGTTGCACTAATGTTGTTTTCGCTAGCCTAGTTCAAAAGCTCAGGCTACCAACCTTATCGCACCCGAAGCCATATAAGTTACATTAGTCAAACGAGAAGGGTACACTTAACATGCCCAATGGGTTCTCCTTCCGATATCTATTGGGAAGTATTTCGGCTAGATCATTTATGATTCTCTACCCATATGCATATTGTATATATTATTAGGCTAACCTTGGCTTTTCGATTGATGAGTCATCCATGATGGACATAAGAATACATATACATTTGAGAATGATGGAAAGAAGGTTAACCTAAACCCAATGACTCTAAGCTAAGTGAATAAGTTGCAGGTTAAACTAGCTTGAGGTTCTAAAAAGACCTTAGTTATGAGCCAATCTAAATTAAAGAAAGTTATGGAGTTCGATATGTTGATATTGTTGTTGATACGAAGACTAGTAGAGTTGAGGGAGCAAGTTGATTTGCTTAAGGAAGTTAGGAGGTTGATTAAGGAGTTTGCTAACCTGTTACCTGAAGAATTACCCAAGGAATCACCTCAATTTTAAGGTATAGAACACTACATTAACTTAGTACAAGAGTTGCCCTACCTAACAAATCAACCTATAGGATGAACCCTAAGTAGGCCATTGAGTTGCAACATCAAATCAATGAATTGATAGAGAGGGATTGTGTAACGGAGAGCCTTAGTCCATTTGTAATCGATACATTACTTGTATCGAAGGAGGATGAGACTTAGAAAATGTGTATGGATAACTTAACTGTTAACAAATTTACAATTAAGTATAGGTACCCTATTCCTTGACTTGATAATATGTTAGATGAGCTTCATGGAGAACAAATACTTAGCAAGATTGACCTCAAATTTAGATACCACCAAATTAGGATGAGGCTAGAGGATGAGTGGAAAACGACATTAAATACTCAACATGGATTATATGAATGGTTAGTTGTACTTTTCAACCTATCCAATGCTCTTAGTACTTTAATAAGGTTAATGAACCATATATTGAAAGACTTCATTGAAAAGTTTATCATGGTATACTTTGCTGATATCCTAGTTTATAGTTCCAATCTATCCAATCATGTCAACCATTTCCAAACTGTCTTTGAGGTCATTTGAACAAAGAAGCTCTTCAGTAATTTGAAGAAATGTTGCTTTTGCTAAGGACAAAGTTATTTTTCTAGGATTTGTCATAAGTGGAGGAGGCCTGCAAGTAGATGAGAAGAAAGTTTGAGCTATTGTTAGATTATCCACTCTAACCTCTTGTACTTCGATGAGAAGTTTTCATGGCTTGGTTTCCCTTTATCAATGATTTATTTAAGGATTCAATATGATTGTCACACTTCTTATCTAGATGACCAAGAAGAATATAAAGTTCAAATAGGGAGAAAAGAAGGAAAAGAGTTTTAGTAAGGTAAGATAGAAGTTAACCTTTGCCCCAACTTTAGCCCTACTAAACTTTGATAACTTCTTTAAGTTATAACACAATGTGTTGGGTGTTGGCACTAATGTTGTAGTTATGCAAGAAGGTCAACTTATTTTCTATCGTAATGAGAAGCACAAAGGAACCCAATTGAACTACTCAATATATGATAAGGAGCTCTATTTACTAATCTAAGCTCTTCAAGTATGGTAACACTGCCTTCTGCCTAAGGAGTTTGTTCTCTACATTGACCATAAATCCTTACAGTATCTAAGGAGCCAACCAAAGCTTTTGAAAAGACAAACCAAGTAGATAAAATTCTTAGAAGGATTTTCTTTTGTCATCAAGTACAAGTATAGCAAGACGAATGTGGTCGCCAACACTTTATCAAGAAGACATACCTTCCTTACCGACCTCTAAACCCGATTACTTGGTTTTGCAAGAATGAAGGAGTAAAACCACCAAGACCTACATGTTGGTCTTATTTATGCCAAATGTATGGATGGACATAAGGTGGATGAGTACTTTGTGAAGAATGGATACCTACTCCGAGTTAGTATACTCCATCTGCCGACTTATTCAATTAAGGAACTCTTGAAATAGAAGCTCATAGTAGAGGACTCTCTCGATAATTTAGAGAGAGAAGGACTTTAGAATTATTGAGTATCCAGTTCTTCTAGACTAAGATGAGAAGGGATGTTTACCGTATTGTGGTAAGGTGTGCAACCGTAAAAGGGAAAAGAGACAAGTTGAGAATGGAAAGGCCATGCCACTATTTGTCCTAATTGAACCTTAGGTTGAGTTAAACATAGACTTTGTTCTTAGCCTACCGAGAATGGCTAGAGGTAAAGATTTTATCATGGTTGTTGTGAATAAATGCAACAAAATGGCACACTTTCGATCCTATGCTAAAACTAATGATGGTTCGACTATTTCTTTTCTTTTTTTGCAGGAAATCATCAAGCTGCATAGCTAGTTGAGGAGTATAGTCTCTAATAGAGATCCAAAATTCTTGAGTTATTTTTAGAAGACTCTATAGCATCCGTTAGGAACCAAATTACTTTTCAGTACTTTTAGTCATTTGTAGATTGATAGCTAAACAAAGGTTGTTAACTACACTTTAGGTTAACTGTTTCAAGTTAACATAGGGAGGAATTTAATCAACTAGGATATCTATTCATGCGTGATTGAGTTTACTTACAACCGATCTACCTACAGTATTATAGGTTAGGCTCCCTTTAAGGTCATCATAGTTGTTAAAATCACGAGTTAAAAATACGATTATACGAATTTATAATTTTATAATATTGTTCTTAGTTAAAATGGATATAAAATTAATTTTGTGTAAAGTTTTAATAAAATTATTAACTTTCATGTATAATTCTATAAGCTTAAGATTTTACTAATTTTGTACGATTTTATATGATTCTACTGATTCTATGCATTCAAATAAACAATAGAATCATAATTTTAAAAACTATAAAGGTTGTCTATGGTTTTAACCTCAAGTTACCCCTTAACCATGTGCTTGTACCCGTACACAATGCAAAAGACCTTGAAGTAAGAAATCAAGCCTAAGAGCTCCATAAGATCTACTAGAAGTTCACTGACTAATTGGACCAAGCTGTGCAAAGATTAGAAAAAAGAGGGCAAGGAAGGAGAAGAAGACAATTTCAACCTACAACATAGTTTAGTTGCCCTTGATCCTGACGTGATCCTTTTTTTTATCATCAATTCTCCTTTATTTTCTATCTCTTTTGGATGCGATTTTAGTTCTACACAACACTCTTGGGTATAATCCTTTTCAAGGCTTTAAAACTCATAAAAATCATTTTCAAATCATCCAAAACTTGATTAAATTCTTTAAATTCATCAAATAAAACCTAGAATCCAAATATAAATTGATTAATCACCAAATCACTAAGAACACTATCAAAATGATCCATAAAAATATGTGTAATTTAATACTTATCAAGAGCTAACTTACCTTCTCTTTGGCATGATTTAGTAGCTTTTAACTTTCCATAAACCAAGTTACCAACTTTAAATTCCAAATACCTAACCTCTTGTCATAGTACTAAGTTGCCATGCGCTGATAGGTGGTAATTTGAGCTTTGGTTAGGTTGTGTACTTCCTTACTAGTATTGATGTTGTCTTAGCGAATAGTCTAGTCCCCGGATGCATCGAAGGATTGAGTTCGTACATTAGGGAGTTCCAACTTAGCAAGTAGCACAACTTTTTATCTAAGGGCAAGTTGGAAGAGAGTTTCACCTATTTCAAGTCCTCTAGTAGTTTAGTACCCCCCAAAGCATGTTTGGTATTGTAAACACTTCATTTTTTCCAAATTTTTTTTTAATTGAGCTAGGTTAATAAATAAATAGAAAAAAAATAAAAACGAAAATTAAAAGAAAAAATGAAAAAGAAAAATAAAAAATCAAGTCAAGTCTTAGAAAGTTAAGTTATAAGTCGAGTCGTGTTGTGTAACGATATGGGCTTAATTAATTCACCTAACTTAGGGGCTCAAATCAAATTAGGGAATTATTGAGCTAAATTGTAGCAGATCAGATCGAGCCTTAGAAGAATGAAAAAGGCCCAAAATAAATTAGGGTTTCTAGAAGTTAAGGTAAATCCTTGACAAATCATAATCATATCTTCGATATGAAAGGTTTGATTTTGAGTTTATAAATAGCATGTCGACAACGAAGTTAAGGAGGATTTTTATTTTCCACATCTAAAGCACCGCCAACCATAACCACCGACACCACTATTGAAACACCATAAAACACCACCGCTGTCACACCTTATAATCGAAGCCTCATGTCCCACAACACCTAGTAGTAACTACTACGACCCCCTGTCCAATCTGCCCCTTACGCTACCAAACTCAATTGCTTAAACTATTGCTCCACATTGATTCCTTCGAACACCAAATGAACACTTGACCGAGAACTCTTGCCCTCACCAACAACAACAAGCTTTGTCCCTCACCATCTCAATTCGTGATAGTACACACAATCCAAAACCGAATCCTTTCTGCCACGTCTCCCATCCTCACATATATCAAGCTAGATCTATACACGCTACAGTAACCAAACGTCCCTGCTCCTAATTGAAAAACAATATAACAACGCAAACAGTCACGCGACCTCAGTTCTAAATAGACGTCCCTCATTAATCAATTGTACTTTGAGACACGATAGCACTACATACACGTTGCACATAAACGCACGATACAAACTCCAACTCACATGCTATACATAAACACAAACACATGACCATAGCAAAAGAAGCAGCCTCCCTCACATCCGTGATAAGTAGAAACAACAGCCGACGCCTTCCATCACGCTCGTTATCCATGGAAACAGAAACCAACATGCCTTCGATCACGTTCGTGATAAGTGCAAAAGCAACCAACACACCCTCGATTAAGCTCGTAACCATCCGAAAACAGTGTTCGATACGTAACTCGACTCGTAGGTAAAATTTCATATTTTTTTATTTTTATTTTATTAGTTAAATTAATTATTATTACTAACTTATTTATTTATTTTTTTAGTGCAAGTTTTTTATTGTTTTCATATTACGTGTTTTTTTTTTTTATAATCTCAATTTTTAATAAATTTAGCTCAATTACATTTTCAGCAAGATTGTGTTTTTTTTTTTGGAAAATAAACGTATCTAGATCATATCTTATCATTAAGATTTAGGAAAGATACTTTTTGACATATAGTGATTTTGAAAAATAAAAAATCTTAATTGAGTTTTTTTTTTCTTTTTCAAAAAGATAGTTAATTAAGGTTTTTCTTTTAAAAATTAGATTTCTTAGGTTTTTTTTTCTTAAAATAATAAATTGATAAAAAAAATGTATATATGGCTCAGTTTTCAAAATAAAAATATTCTACCTACTAAAAATTTTATAAAAAGAAAGAACTACGACTGATTTGATCCCAAATAGTGGGTATATAGACACGTTCGAGGCAACCATCTAAAAAAAAAAATTTCCCTATTTCTTAAAGAAATTCATAATAAAAAAATCATTTTTAATTACATTTTGTGAATTTAGGTATCTTTTTAATATTTTTAGAAAAATTACGAAAATAAAGCCCATTAGTTCTTTTTTTTTTTATTTTCACATAGTGACTTAATCTTAATAGGTTAGCCACCAAACCTGGTTTTCTGGTTTAATTTTCTAAAAGTTAATTTTTTTTAAAATATCCACAAACTAGTAGTCAAATTAGGGTTTTTTCACCAAAAAACCCTAATTTTATTTTTTACCAGTTAAACTGATTAACGACTCTAATTTCTTAAATTTTTTTGGAAAAAAATATTTCCTTAATTTAACATCGAGCAATTTATTTTAAGTGAGCTGGGCTTAATATAAGTTAAATTAAGGAAATCAAAATAAGGCTCCACAGAATTGGTGACTCTACTAGAGACCACCTAATGGGCTAATCATGTGAAAATTAAAAAAATATTAATGGGCTTTCATATTATTATTTTCTTTTTGTTTTGTATTATAGTTGTACTAATTGTCTTTTAGTGATGCAGGCTTTAATAAGAAAGACCCTAGCCCAATGGCCCCTCTAAGGGAATTAAGGGGTTTTTTTTTAATTAATCATCTGTGTGTTTAGATGTGATTGAACTTGGGCCATCTTAGGAACGTAGGATAGGAGGCCATTATGTAACCCTCAGGTCACGAGTGTCTTTTCCCCTGCTTGACAGTAATAGGCGAGCCCACTCAAGCTTCAATGTTGCCCATTAGGCTTCTCTTCGAAAAGTCTTGAAGCTATAGAGCCTGGGACCTATAGACCCTACCCTTTTCCATCAACCTTTTCGAAAAAATGGGTAGTTATTCTTAAATTATAGAAAAAGCCCAACCAATCCGTGGTTGGCTCAATCTTATTCTTCAAAGAAAAACAACAAATAACCCTTATATATAAGTATTCGCAAGGTTTACCTTTTTTTAAAAAAAAAAATCCTATTTTGAACCTACTTATGTATAAAGGTGCTCCTTGATCACAAATTCATCATACTTCCTATAATTTATTAATTACTAACCCTACTGCATTGCATTTGTGTATGATATGTTGCTTTTTTATATGTTAGATTATGCTTGTTTCTTCGTGAATATTTTATTTCCTTATGTTATATGTATATTATTTTTTTATTGCTCCTTAGTTAGTGAAAGGCTACTCAATTTCTAAGAAAATCTTTGAAAAAGCTACAAAATTGTTAATATCATATCCAACTTTATTCTAAATTTAGTAACCTTGTTGTAAATAAGCGTTGCCTTTTATTTTGTTTATATTTTTTTGTAACATAGATATGGAGAGTTAAGGTAGTGTCAGTCTAGAGCTTGTTCATAAAGTCCAATTAGATAAGTATTCCTTCCCTGAGGCTATCCAGAGAGATTGGTTGAACCAGCTTTTGCCCACCAAGCAAGACCACATTCGCAAGAAGATTGAGCCAATCAAATCCCTTATATGGGTCTAGCTCCACTAGCCTCTAATTTAAGCCCTTACCTATTACTGGAATCTAAAAACTGCAGCTTTCAACTTCGACCCACATATATTAACACCCATTATAGAAGAGTACTCGTAGCTACTCAGTGCCCCACCCCTCGAAACAGGCATAGTTATCCCTGATCTCAGAGTCTAGCCCTGAGCAAGCTTTCATGACATTGTTGGGAGTCAAGAAGTTAGCCTTAGTGTCATTCTTGTCTTTAGAAGGCCATAAATGTCTCAGCATCTTAAGATTAGTAAAGTAGTTTTCAAGCCCACATGCCTATCAGAGATATCATCAAATCTTTTATGGAGGATATGAATCGTGGGTCAAAAAGAGGGCCAACGTATTTATTGTAGCAATGTTTGGAATAGTGCTATTTCCCTTCAGGTATGGTCAAGTCCATTATAGAGTTGCCAAGCTAGTAACTCAATTCCTAGCCAGTAAATCTTATATACTAGCATTACTAGTAGAATAGTTCAAGACCCTCACCCATCTAAAGAAGCAAGGTCACAATTATTTCACGGCTAACCTTATAATCCTTGCTATATGGTTTCTCAGTCACATACAGGAGTATGGAGGGAATCTTCTCAAAGAATCCCTAACTGAAAATATGAATCTAATTGACGACTTTGTCCGCCACCTCGAGGTACCAGATGAAGCTTAGTTTAATGGATGGGTGTTAGTTGTCAGCAAATTGTAGCTAGTAGACTTTATGTGGACAACTAGATGGAGCTACTACACTTAAGCCGTCTTAGGGTACGCCGACTATGTTGGAGTCCTCGTATCGGTATTACTAGCTGTACAGGATACTTCCCCACTTGTATCACCAGACAGCTCGGTCCACTTCAAGAGATAGCCTATGGAGACTCCTTAGACGTTGTCATGATAAATTATCAAGATCCTTGTTAACCTATGGCTACTCTGATTCAATGACTAGCAAAACTCATAAAGCTGTGGGAACAGAGAGAAGTAAAAAAGATAGTCGATGTAGGAATTTTGAGGGGAAAAGTCAGAGAATATCGAACCACTAAGCAGTTCATTTATGATCAATTAGAGAAAACTGGAAAGATACAGTATGAAGCTCTGGACATATTCAGACGTGAGCCAAAACTAGCACGTCCTTCACCTATCGAATAGGTCTACTGAGATACCATACGGGCCAAAGTTAAATCCCAATTCCAAGAAAGTAAGAGAATCATTGAAAAGTTAAAGCTAGAAAATTAGAGATTGCTAAAAGAAAATCAATTCTTGAGGAGCAAGATATGAGAAAGGATGTTACAATACGAAGACTTATGAGAGAAGTTGATGAAGCTCATTCTAGCCAAATTCATTGACTCTTGTAGATATATGATTTAAAAAATTAGTTAGGATTTTTTTTCTTTTCTTTTCTTTTCATTTCATTTAGTCTATAGTATAAGATGGATCTTATGATTAATAAATTTATAGCTTTAGTAAATAAAATTTTTATTATTTATGCAGTCTCTTACTCATTATTATCATTATTATTGATTTATTTGTTTAGCTAACTTTTTAAAAAGGAAAAAAGAAAAAAGAAAAAACATAAAAAGAGGCAAACAAGAAAAGTCATAAGAAGGAGAAAAACAAAAACAATAAAAAATCTTTAATTTACCAAAAAGTCTAAAACTTGGGTTTTCACGTAGGAGTTCAAAAATAGCGTCTAAGCAAGCAAACTCAGCTAGAAGCCTGATATTCACTCGTTCTAGGGCCAAAATGTCAACTAAAGGCATTAGAAACATTAGTCAAGCCGAACCCAACCCGAGAGCCGCAACTCTAGAAGAAAACGTGCATAAGATGGTTGAATAGATTCAAGCTCTCACTTAGGCTATTGGGATTCTTAACGACAGACAAGGATCTTAAGTCAATCTAAATCGGAATGTAGAAACGACCCTTCCCCCTGAACTGGAAGATGAAGAATCAACCCCTAATGTTGAGGTATAGAGGAAGGAGATTGAAGAGAAATACCGTGAGATGAAAAGAAAGTTTATACAGAAGTTGACCGAGAAGATGAAAATCCTAGAAATGGCTAACGTATTTGAACAGATGGAGATGATTAATTTGTCAACATATGAAGACGATGACTTCCCGGAAAGATTTAAAGTACCAGAATTTGAGAAATATGACTAGACTGACTGCTTGAAACTCCACACTCAGGTTGTACATCAGGAAAATGGGAAAATACACAAAGTATGATAAGGTGGTAGTCCAAACTTTTCAAGACAGTTTGACTGGGCCTACCTTAACCTAATATGCCTAACTGGATTTAAATGAGATTAATACTTGAGATAAGTTAGCACAGGTTTTCTACAACCAGTATATGTTCAACATCAAAGTGACCTTATCTATGTGGGATCTGAATAATCTCTAAAAGAAAGCCAACGAAAACTTTAAAGAATATGCTTAAAGATGGAAGGGCATAGTAGCTAGGGTGACTCCCCCCTTAACTAAGAAAGATCTTACCTTCGCTTTCATTAATACTCTTGGAAGCCTATATTACCAACACCCAGTTGGGCACCCTACCTTTAACTTTGCAAAAATTTTAGCTTCAAGGTACCAAATTGAGGAAGCTATTACTACTAGAAGGCTTCCTAATCCTGAAGCAACTAAGAAGAAGATACTTACCCCGAGATCTTCCAACAAAGCCAAAGAAACCACTGTAAGCATTATCAATACTAGCAACCTTATCAAATCTGCAACTCTAGTATATATGACTGGTGGGTCTAATCCCCCACCAAATTCAAATAAAAATGACTACGTACAAAGAGACAGTTTGCCTATATTCCCATTCCTTTAAGCCAAATTCTTGCACAACTAAGGAAATAGAACTTTTTGACATTTGAAATACCAAGGGAGGGACAAAGACTAAGAGATTACAACCCAGAGCTTCGTTGTGATTATCATCTAAGGCAAGTGGGACATTCTACAAACCAATGTTGGAGACTCTAACATAAGATCCAGGATCTTATTGAGGCAAAATTGGTTCAATTGGATTTCATTCAAACTCTTGCTCCTAACGTGGGTAATAACCCTCTACTAAATCATGGAAATTCAATCAATATGATCATTGCTGAAATTTTTGAACCAAAGATTGATCTAGATAGTCTCCTCATCACTATTGAGGACATAGCTTGGAATTTGAGGCAAGTTGGGTACTTACAAAATATGAATCTTAGGGATAAAACCTGGACTAGATCGGAAATATATCAACTATTAAAGGATGGGAAGATAAAGAAAGCTAATATTATGGCTATGACATTTCCAAAATCGTGAAAGAGAAGTACTTAGAAGGAGCTTAGAAAAAGATATGAAGCCAGAGATCTGATGGTTGATACCCTAGGAGAACCTTAGGAAAATTTGAGTATTTGGTGGATTATGCCAATTCGCTAGTTGCATATGCCGACGAACCACCCGCTAGATGGGTTTAGAATTTAAGGAAGAAGAGACACCTATTGCAAAAGCCAAGAAGATAGCTGAGATCATTGGAATCATTGGAGACAGGCCTAAGCCGTTGGTTTTTTAGTATGATGGGAAGACTAAGAAGGTTGAGGAATTAGGAAAGCCCAAGAAGATTGCTTTCAATGTCCTAATAGCCCTAAAGAATTACAAAGCAACACCTCTAGATTACCAAATGGTGAATTAGACAACCAGGTCCTCATTACCTATTATCAATGGGCTTACGCGCTTGGGACAAGTTTAAGATCAGAAGAGGAAGCCAAGAGGAAGTCTACTATAAAAGAGGCTTCTTGAAAGATATTTTAGGATACAAATGATAAAGATCAAAATGTTGTTAACAAAATAGTGAAAGCCAGCGAATATAAGATAATAGATCAATTAGCCAAAGTACTAGCCCAGATCCCCCTAATAGGCTTGCTGTTGTCATCAGATACTCATTAGGAAGCTTTAATCAAAATTCTAAAAGATGTTAAAGTACTTGAAGGGATTTCCACTGAGAAGTTGGGATTGGTGGTAAACTCGATATTTGTAGTAGATCAAATTTCATTCTCATTAGATGAGCTAGGTAAAGAAGGAGACCAGCACACGAAGCCCCTCTTCATAGTGGTTAAGTGTATAGAGAAAGTGGTTGCTCAAGTTCTAATAGATAATGGGTCATCATTGAATGTATGTCCTTTGGCGATACTAAATTTACTGAAAGTTGATGCGATTGAGATAAAGCCTAACTCAATTTCAATAAGAGCTTTGATGGATAAAAAAGGAAGATAATTGGAGAAATTGGGTTGCAAGTCGAGATTGACCCACAAATGTTAACTATTCCCTTTCAAGTTTTGGATATACAGCAAACTTTCAACCTTCTGTTAGGAAGACCATGGATTCATTCAATAAGGGCAATTCCGTTCAGTCTACATTAAAAGGTGAAATTCATAGCTGACGGGCAATTGGTTACTATTATTGGGGAGCAGGACTACGAGATTTACAAAAAGACGACTATTCCATATATTAGGAGTGAAGAATTGGAGGAGTTAGGGTTGTAGATGTTAACGAAGTTAGTGTGATCGAAGAAGCAAGATAGGAGGCACAGGGTTGTTTGAAACAGCTTAAGCAGTAGATTGGAACATTTAGGCTTGGGTATGAGCCCATTGAAGAGGCGATTCAAGAAATAAAGGTTAAAACCAAAAGCAAGAGAAGAGATCAACTATACCATGCTCACATAGACTTTTCAAACATCCGTTGACATTCCCAGTACCAGTTGGTGTTTAAGAACCCAAAGTAGCCGGTCTATCTAAGACCTTAACTCAATAATGTAGCATCGGTCCAAATGAGAATGAAGATATTAGCGTACTAATTTCACTGTACAACTGGTTTTCCATTCCCATTAATAGGTCTCTTTAGATTTACATGTAGACACCTATTTTTTGCTCCATTTACTTGTTTTTTATTTATTTCATTTTTCTTATTTTTCTTTCTTTTCTCAATAGACCCTAAATTAGAAAAAATTCAAAAAATAGGGAATTAAAAGAAAACCCAAAAAAATAAAGAAATTTAGAAAAATTACAAAAAGTAGAAAAATTAAATTCAAATAAAAAATTTTAGAAAATAACATGTTATTAGGATAGATTTTAATTTTTGTTTAGAAATTAGGCCGTTCAACTTGGGCTTTGATTTAAATCTAGCTTAGATTGACTAAGTCCATATGTGCAATTTGATTGATTGCACATATCGACAAGGCACAGGCCAATGGCCTAACGATTAAGCATATGGACTAGTAATGAGTTTGAGTATAAGGTTTGAAACTTAGTAAAGGCAGGGAGGTCTTTTTCTTATTTTTTTGTTTTTAATCACATTAGGGACTGCTACATATCAAGATCTAATTATGTTACGTGTCATAACACGTGGCATCCTTGGATTCGATGGCCTACTAACATGGCGCCACGTAGCGTGCCATGTGTCACAAATGATAAGTGCTGCGTCGAGGTTGGTTGGCACGGCTGCCGTAGCGCCACATCAGGTTACTTTTTCCCTCCCCTTCTATCTTTTTCCCTTCGTTTTCCTCTCTTTCCCCCTCTTTCCTTCATTTTCCTCAGATTTCTAGTTCTTTCCTCTTCAAATTGCCCATTTCCATACAATTTTTTTACTCTTTCTTATTGCAATTTCACTAAATCAATGGCAAAATTGCAAACTAGACATGGCTTAGTGTTAGTAGCGATCTAGAACATGTCCAGATTCATGCATTAACTCAGTCAAATCAAGCTCCAAAAATTGGAAGAAAAACTTAAATTTTGGTTTTTCTCATTTAACTCCAATTTAAACTTTCCATGTTTCTAAGCTAATTTCGAGTATGTAAAGGGTGATCATAAAGGACACACAACCATTCCTGAACTTCGAATTCAACTTTCAAGCTCTCTACCTCTCTTTCTCTCTCTCTCTCTCGCCATTCTCTTTCTCTCTCTACTAATCTCTCTTTCTTCAGGTTCCTCTCTTTAGCCAAACTCGAGCCCAACCACCACTACAGCCGTGACCCCCACTGCGTCAACTCCCTAACCCAACCTCTCTCAACCCTCATTGTGCTCCCTAGTAGCGCTACTAACAAGCACCACCTAAATCCCCACTACCATCGCTACGACTCACTTGAACCACCATTCCTAACCACCTTAAGCTTAAATCGACCCCATAACTGAGCTCATCTGGTTCCCTAACCCTAAAACCAATCACCCACTCATCTCTAGCAACCTCCAAGCGACGAAAAACTCCACTACCGTTGACCACCACTCACAACCACAACCAAACTACCATCCCAAGCCACGGCATTGGACCTACCCCCACTATTTCCAATTGGAAACACATGAATCTACCCACACCCACCAAAAATTCCCCCCGAATTGCCCTAAGTAGCACTATCAAGCTGTTGCTGCTGTTGAAGTTGATAAAGCTTGACCCGAATCCGCAATCCTCATCTGACGACTCGCAATTGACTCGAGATTCAACTCGCGAGCTGTATCCAACCCGATTCGCATTCCATTTTTTAGTCTGAGTCTTGTTTTTCTTTTTCTTTTTTTTTCTTTTTCTAAAATTTATTATTATTATTATTATTATTATTATTATTATATTATTATTATTATTATTATTATTATTATTATTATTATTATTATTATTTGTTTATTATTTCATCCATGTAAAATATAGATGTAAAAATAAAAGAAAGAAAAGGGTAATTTTGTTTTGTTTTATTTTATTAGTTTAATAAAATAGATAAAATATAATAAGTAGTAAATAAATAAGTTGACATAATGAAATCAAAATCAAATAGGTAGGATAGTAAATAAAATTATTTTGTCACTTGGAAAAAATGATTTTCCAAAAATGAAATAAAAATATTTCAACTATTTTCCAAATTAAGATCATTTAGAATTTCGAAAAAATAAAATAAAATTCAATTTAGGACCTTTTTAGAAATTTTCTTAAATAAACCAAAATTAAGTAAAACGTAAACTCGATCATTATTTTAATTAAAACAAAATCACCCTTTAAAGTTTTTATAATATATATATATATATATATATATATATATATATACGTCTGATCTCAAATAGCGAATACATAAGCATCTACGGGGTGATAATAAAAATTAAAAAAAAACCTTAATTTTCCTTTTTTTTTATTTTAGATTATTTCATTTGTCTAATTAGAATAGTTAAATTGAGTTCCATCTTATAAAATAAAAGGTGATTTTTAAAGATTAAAGTTAATTTTGAAAATTCAATGATACCCGTAAAGGTTTAAAAATCCTAACCCCCGAATCTAAATTCTTTGGTTTTTAAAAAGCTGTTTTATAACTTGGTTTTTTTAAATATATAGATTGATAGCTAAGTTATAACTAATCCACCCAATTGATTATAACTTAACTCCTTTTCCCGACTCCGGTCGGGTGGCGACTCCAAATCTTTTCAAGTTGAAAAAATGGTTTTTTTTTTTAAACTCAAGTCAAAGGGCTAGTATTAAACGGGTAAGGGTTTAATACCGGTCAGTTTAAAGAAGACCTAATTTTATAAGAAGAACCAGGAGAGTAAAAAACTAAGCTCGACAACACAACATTAGATTAATTAGGAATATTTAATTTTGATAATTAGTCTGATTAGTTAAACTTTTCTTTCAAACAATTTGAATTCATTCTTTCAATAAAATTCATTTCTTTCTTTCTATCAATTCTTCTTTATTATTTATTCGTTGTCCTTTTTCTTTTTTCTTTTTCCCTTTATTCTTCAGATCAAATTAGAATGATGAACAGAATGGATATCTTATGCATGTAAATGATGAAAATACCAATATCACCTTCGGCCTTATTGGATCAAACATCGAAGATGATATTAAGACTCCAAATGAAATTCAAGAGAGTTAGCGTCAACATGAATAGGGTAAAGTGATTATTGATGAATCGATGGTTGTGATTAATTTAAGGACAGAATAAAATCCATGAAACTTGAAAACTGATGGTAATTTAATGGATGATAAAAAAATAGGAGTTGTCACAATTAGTATCTGAATACTTAGACATATTCGCTTAGTCTTATGAAGATATGGTCAGTTTAGATTCATCTATTGTGGTTCATAAATTGCTAACGAGGGAAAAAATAAAACCGAAAAGACAAAGGCTTAAACAATTTAAGCTAGATATAATCCTCAAAATAAAAGAAGAAGTGAAGAAGTTACTAGAAGTTGGGTTCATAGAAGTATTGGATTACTTGAATGGGTAGCCAATGTGATGCCAGTGTTGAAGAAAAATGGGAAGGTTAGGGTTTGCGTAGATTTTCGTAATTTAAACTAGGTAAGACCAAGGGATAACTTTCCTTTGCTACATATTGACGTATTAGTGGATAACACAGCTGGGAATCACCTTTTCTCATTCATAGATGGTTTCTTAAGGTATAATCAAATTAAAATGGCAAAAGAAGATAAAATCAAAACCACTTTCATTACCACTTGGGGAACATTTTGTTATTATGTGATGCCTTTCAGGTTAAAGAACGTTGGGATAACTTATCAGCGTGCTATGGTAGCTTTGTTTCATGACATAATGCATCAGGAAATCGATGTTCAAGGAGGATGAAAGTCATGTAGATATTTTGCGTAAACTATTTAAATGATTGAGGAAGTTTCAACTGAAGTTAAATCCTAAAAAGTGCACCTTTGGAGTAACTTCAAGAAAATTATTGGGTTTTGTAATCAATAGAAAGGGAATCGAAGTAGAACCAGATAAAGTCAAAGCAATCGTAAACATGCCAGCACCTAAGACTGTAAGAGAAGTTCGGGGACTATTGGAAAGGTTAAATTACATTGCTCGGTTTGTATCGTAATTAATTGATAGATGCAAGCCGTTATTTAACCTTTTGAAGAAGAATGCCACCATCGAATGGGATGAAGAGTGTAAGTGAGCATTTGTTGAAATCAAAGAGTATCTTATGAATGCTCATGTACTGGTCACTCCTATATCGAGATGGCCAATGTTCCTTTACTTGATGATTATTCCTAAGTCGATGGGATGCATAGTGGGGTAGAAAGATGAAATGGGAAAGAAAAGAGCATTCTATATACTATTTGAGCAAGAAATTCACAGAAGGTGAGCAAAAATACTCAAAAGTGGAAAGAACGCGTTATGTCTTAGTATGGGTAATGCATAGGCTTGGTAGTACACTCTATTATTCAATAGAGTTATCGACAAAACATGGCCCTTTAAGATATTTAACAGAAAAGCTAGCGTTGATTGGAAGAATATCGAAGTGGCAAATGCTACTCTTTGAATTTGATATCAAGTATGTATGTCAAAGTTTAATTAAAAGGCAGGCGTTGGCTGATCAATTGGCAAAATACCCATTAGAAGATGAGGGCGATGGTTTAAAGGCATAATTTCCCAATGAAAATGTGATGATGGCAAATAAATTGAGCTGTGAAAAATTGAGGTGGAAAATGTATTTTTATAAAGCAGCCAATGTGTTTGGATGTGGGATAGGAACAGTATTAATATCACCTAAGGATAACCATTCCCCTGTAGCAGTAAGTTTAACATTTCCATATACCAACAACATAGTGGAATATGAGGCCTGCATTTTGGGGCTCAAAATGGCATTAGATATGGGAATACAAGAGCTTAAAGTATATGGAGATTCTTCCTTTATAATTCTCCAAATCTTGGCAGAATAGAAGATGAAGGACAAGAAATTGGTATTTTATCATGAACATTTAGGAAAGCTAGTTGAAAAATTCTACAAGATTTCATTCACTTACATTCTAGGTATCCAAAATTAGTTTGACGACGCATTGGCTACATTAGTGTCAATGATGAAAGTCACAGATGGGATAGAAATTCAGCCCTTGAAAATTAAAGTAGAAGAAAAACCGACTTTTTGCCTTACAGTTGAAGAAGAGGAATCAAAGAAGCCTTGGTATCATGATATCAAAAGGTTACTTCAAACTGGTAAATTTCCTGAAGATGCTGATCGAAAAGATAGAAAAACTTTAAAAAGGTTGGCTATTCATTTCCTATTAAGTGAGGCTACGTTATACAAAAGATCACCAAATGTAATACTGCTAAGGTATGTAGATGAAGAAGAAGTTGAGAAAATAATGAAAGAAGTGCATGAAGGAGTCTGTAGTCCTCACATGAATGGATATATGTTAGCTAGAAAGATCATGAAAATGGGGTATTTTTGGATGACGATGAAATCGGATTGTATCAAGCACGTGAGGTATTGTCACCTATGCTAGGTGTATGCTAATAAAATCAACGCTCCTCCCCAAGAATTGCATGTGTTATCGACTCTTTAGCCTTTCTCAATGTGGTAATTAACATAATTAGTCCAATTTCGCCAACAGCTTTGAACGGGCATGGATTCATTTTAATCTTGATCGACTATTTCACCAAGTGGGTAAAAGCAGCGTCATTTGCCATGGTAACTAAAAGAGTAGTGGTTAGATTCCTGAAAAAAGTATTATTACAAGATACGATACACCCGCATCTATTATTATAGATAATGGGACGAATTTGAATAATAAATTGATGGATAAAGTATGCCATCAATTCAAGATCAATCACAGAAACTCAACTCTATATCGACCTCTAATGAATGGGGCAGTTGAAGCTGCAAATAAGAACATTAAAAGAATCATTGAGAAGATGGCGATCACTTATAAAGACTGGCATGAGATCCTTCCTTTTATCCTCATGGCCTATAGAACCTTAGTCAGAACCTCTACTGGTGCAACTCCGTATTCATTGGTGTATGGAACTAAAGTGGTACTACCGGTAGAAGTAGAAATACCTTCGTTTAGAGTATTAGTAGAAACTCAGCTCGATTAAGTAGAGTAGGTGAAGAAGCGAATGGAGCATTTGAACCTCCCGGATGAAAGAAAGCTTGCAATGATATGTAATGGTTAGTGCTACCAACAGCGGATGATTTAAGCTTTTAACAAGAAAGTAAGCCCGAAGTACTTCAAAGAAGGAGACTTAGTGTTGAAGAAAGTTTTGCCAAATGCAAAAGACCCTAGGGGCAAGTTTGCTCTGAATTATGAAAGCCCTTATGTAGTGAAAAGGGTATTATCAAGAGGCACATTGGTGTTGATAGAGATGGATGGCTCGAAATTAAGGAGACTAGTGAATTCAAACGCAATCAAGTTGTATAATCTATGAAAACTGAATTCAATAAAAATTTCAATTTTTCTTGAATAAGTTTGTGGTTAATCTTTCATCATTGACAAGTAAAGTTGATATCCATAAATGTTTTGGAATTCGAATAGTCATTGACCAACAAATACTTCACCAATAAACCCTTGAGTACCATGTTTTTCTAGCCTCATATGCTTAAACACCAAACCTTTACCAATGAATCTGAATCACTAAATAAATTGAAATCGAATGTTCTTAGTAATTTAATTTTTTTTTCTTTCAAAAAGAGATTTATTGTTCATAAGTTATGAAGAGTGGAAACTAAAATTTTGTGTCGAATAAAGCAAATTCAAGGCATAAGCATGGTCCAGTTACAAGACTTAAAAGTTTAGGAGATTTCAAAGAAAGAGAAAAAGAAAAAGAAAAAGAAGAAAAGAGGAAAAAAGAAAGAAGAAGCAATTATAGTCCTTTGGTAAAATTCTACTAATTGAATGAGTGAATATTAGGATTCGATTTAAGCATGCTAATCAGTTGCTATCTAAGAAATTCTTTAGTCCTAGGAAAAATAATCTTAAAAGTCTTTGGAAAGAGATATTTAGAAGAATTAAGTTAGCTTTCAAAACTAATCTCGAAGAGATCTATACTCTTCGGATTAAGCAAAACTAATCTCAAAGAGATCTATCTTTTTCAGATTGACCAAATCGAATCTCAAAGAGAACTATCTTCTTTGAATTAACCAAATCAAATCTTGAAGAGATCTATCTTTCTTTGAATTAACTAAATCGAATCTCGAAGATATCTATCCTCTTCTAATTAATCATTAAAGTCAAAATGAATCTCGAAGAGATCTATTCTCTTTGGGTTACTAAAGTGAAATCAGTTTTGAAGAGATCTATTCTCTTTAGGTCATAAGTTAAAACAAATCTTGAAGAGATCTATCCTCTTCAAATCAATCAAAATAAGTCTTGAAGAGATTTATCCTCTTCAGATCACAAGTCAAAACAAATTTTAAAGAGATCTATCATTTTCAATTTAAACCAAAAGGAATCTTGAAGAGATATATTATCTTCTAATTATCTACCAAAATAAAGTTTTAATCTTGAAGAGATCTATTTTCTTTAAATTATCCAGGTTGGGTTTGGCAAAAATAGTTATCCCTTATGTCTTTGTAGCAAAATTCTAATCAAATTTCATTATAAAAAAGGGTAGTTGTAGATATCTTGTTTTTGCCAAATTTTTTTTATTAATTGATTTAGGTTAATAAATAAACAGAAAAAATAATAAAATTAAAAGAAAAAATGAAAAATGAAAAAGAAAAAAATAAAATTAAGTCAAGTCGTAGCAAGTTAAGTTATAAGTCAAGTCGTATTGTGTGATAATATAGGCTTAATTAATTCATCTAATTTGGGGGCTCAAATTAGATTAGGAAATTATTAGCCTAAATTGTAGCAGATCGAACCGAGCCTTGGAAGAATGAAAAAAAAAACAAATAAATTAAGGTTTTTCGAAGTTAAGGTAAATCCTTAACAAATCATAATCGTATCTTCTATTTTTTTTTATACGAAAAGTTTGATTTTGAGTTTATAAATAACACGTCGACAGGAAAGTTGAGGAGGATTTTTATTTTCCATAAGCCATGCACTCTCTAAAGCACTGTCGCCCACAACCACCAACACCATTACTAAAACACCACAAAACGCTATTGTTGTTAAACCCTACAACCGTAACCTCATGTCCCATAACGCCTAACAGTGATTACCATGACCCCCTATCTAATATGCCCTTGGTGCAATCCAAACTCAATTGCTTAAACCATTACTCTATGTCGATTCCCCCGAACGCCAAACGAACACTTGACCGAGAGTTCTTGCCCTCACCAACAGCAATAAGCTTTGTCCCTCTCCATCTCAATTCACGACAACACACACGATCTACAATCGAATCCTTGCTGCTACATCTCCCATCTTCACATACATTAGGTTAGATCTACACACGTTGCATTGATGTAAGCATAAGTCTTGTTTTATTCCCCTTTCCACCTTCCCCCTAAGTCCTACCTTCTTTCACCCCCAAGTGGACAATCCATTGATGTAGAGACTCTACACTAGTGTGTCTTCTTCTTGTGGTGTTTCCTTCTTTCCTATGTAATCTATTATGAAATACACAAGGACTTATGCTTTAATGGACTTGCAAGTTTGACACTTGATTCCTTATGCACTAAGCTCTAATGCATACCTTACCATCTGTCTTGAAGAGTTTACCTTCCATAAAATATTATGCAGTAATTAATTAATCAGGACTATTACTTGGTGTACTTTAAAGTATAGTTGTAGCCGTCTTGTCAAGATCACCACTATAAGAGCAAACTTCTCTACCTTAGAGTATTTAACTTTAAGTCCTAAGAGAATGTAGTCTATAAAGTAAATGGATTTGTGTTCGTACCCCTTAGCTTGGACAATTATCAAGAAGAGTGATTAGCTACTTACTAAAAGGTAAATAAACAAGTATTCTTTAGGGACTATGTTGGAGATCATGCATTGTGAGACCTTGTAAAAACTAGCAATTAATTTACAGTTGGTCAATTTAGAGACAGTTTGTTAAATTTAGGACAATCATATAAATCAGCTGATTGAGCTCGAATTTTACAACGAAGTTAAAAATGATAGCAGATATGACCCATAAGTTTGGAATTAGGAAATGGTTAATTGTTAAAATTATTAAGTTATACGTATATTACTCATTATTTATTGAAAATATGTAAAATAAGTTCTAATAATTAACGAATTATTAGAGATAGATTATATGTGAGGATATAAATTAATTTAAAAAAAGGAAAATGCAAAGTTTAGTGGTTGATGCACAATTTAGAAATTATGAATTGTATCAATGCTTTTAGAATTTAGTTAACCTTCATAACGAAGGTAATAAAAAAAATTATTAAAAGAAATAACGATATAGCTTTAAAATCTCAAATTAAGCCTATGTATATACGATTTTCTTAGAATTCTTTAGTTTATCAACTCTCATCACTATACCGTAGAGTTACGTAATTTTAGAAATAGTTTATAATAAATCTTTTTTAAATCAATTACATGATCTTAACAACTAATATTAGTGAGTAAAATTATATATAAAATGTATATAAATAAATCCCAAATAATTAATAGAACCTCTTCATATACATCATATATTAAAGAAAATTATGTTTAGGGTTTTATTTTGGAATGTAAGACCAATGAAAAAATAGTTACAAATAAGACCAAATGATAATATGAGTTTCTCAAAAGTTATAAGGAATAGTTTTGTAAAGTTGAATTTAAAAAATAAGTTACAATATAACCAATTTAAATTATAATGTGAAGTTTATCAAATTAAATTGTAATTAGTTGAGAAATAGAAATTTTAGATTAGATGTATAATATAATATTATATTACTTTTGAAATATATTATCGAGCTTTATAAATAATAAATTATAAAAAAATTTCACTCGAAAAGTTATGTAAAGTTAAACTAATAAAAAGGAATTAAAAAAAACAATATAATATAATTTATCGCCTTAGTTATGGCATTGACAAGGCTTTATAAAATGGCATTTAAGCAATTTGCAAATTGAAAAAGGATGCAAATAAGAATGAGAGAGTGAGGTGGGGAGAGAAGAAGAGAGAGAGAGAGGACAGAGAGAAAGATAGAGAGAGGAGGAGAGTGATGAGAAAAAAAATGAAAGAAAAAGAAAAGTAAAAAAGAAAAGAGAAAAAGAAAAAGAAAAAAAAAGGAAAAGAAGAAGAAGAAAAGAGATTAAAAAATTTGATTTTTCTAGTATCCAATATTTTTAAGTAATTCTGTTTTTATAATTATATAAATTATTTCTTTTAATAGACATCTAATAGTTATGGAAAAGCTATATCCATAACTTTGTTATTTTTCTAAATTAAGTATTTTGACTATATGATTACATAAATTCCTTCTTATTTGAATTTTAAACTTAAAAATTGATAGTTGTCTTTTTATTACTTTCATTTAATAACCCATAAAGGAGTTAGTTAAATATATATATTTATATGAATTATCTCTTTCGTATATATATAGATAAGTCATGTATTTAAAGCTATGTCTAATTAATCTTACCATTGGTACGTATAGTACAATATGATGATTTTACATATATGATAAATTACATATTATATAATATTTCAAACGTAATTAACCTTATTTGAAAAATATATACATACACTATAGACATATATTACTTTTATTAAAAGTATTATGTTATATTATTATGTTACAATTATATATCTAACAAGGGTTATACGATAATTAATATAAAAAAAAGATGGTACATATTCAACATGTATATATATAACAAAATGATATATATATTTAATAAAGTTTTGATTATAAGTAATATAAAATATGAATAACTAAGTAAAATTATAAATTTAAAATAAAAATAATGATTTGAAACTTATATGTGATAAGGGTAAAAATACTAAAATAATATTTATATTATAGAAGCAAACGGCAACAATATGACTTACATCATACTTGAGTGAGTAAATTGAAGACTTCAAGTAAGTTTGTATTCATGTTTTGCGGCATGTTGGAGTACTATGTTATAATACTCGGAGACCTAGGAGTGTTTTTTTATTGTGCTTATGACTTAGTTGAATGTGCATATACTTCATATATGATTATTACTTAAATTATGGATTTTGAGTGTTACTTTGTATATTTAAATTTGATTCACATTGCTTTGTGAAATGGTTGATCACCACTTAATTGGATGTAATTAAAGACTAATTTTTTACTAATTGGATATACATAACAACCACTAGGAGGAAACGATTAGAATTCTCGAGCCAAACTAGGATTCCCTTTGAAGAGCTTACCCTTAGCTAAATAAGTGACAGGAGAGAAGGTTGCGATAAGGTTGGGGGCTGTGATTCAAAGGTGGTCATAAGAGTAGGGTGTTCTCTATTGCATAATCTTTGATTTAGTTTTGATTTGCGAGTATGCGACGTTAATCTCCTTAATCTAGATAAGAGCGGATACGATTTCTCTAATCTTACAATGGGTCGAACAACATCGTGTGATGGCATTTGCTTATTTGCATTGCATTTCATTTCATTAAAATAATTTGATTAAAAAACTATGTTTATGTTTGATGTGATCTTTTGTCTCTGTCTCACTTACTGAGCTAGTTATGTTCATATCCATATAGACTTTACTATAGGTTTGCTAATGATGAAGGAGGCTACGGCATAATTACCCTCAAGATAATGTATTTTGGTTATGAAATGAGGACAATCGAAGACTTATAAGAAATAGACTTTTGCTTGGCCATCTTTATCTTTTATGGAAAGTAACTGGCATATGGTACTCTAGAGATGTCATTGGTTTCCAATGTGTTGTACGTAAATGCCAAACCCTATGGTTTTTGGTAAACATTTCAAGAATGTTAGAAACTTTAGTTGAATAGAAATACAACTATTTTACTAATTTGTAAACTATTAGTGTTCTTAAGCTGGTATTTTAAAAAGCTTCAACATAGGTTTCACTAATAATAGATATAGAATTGGATGCTCCAAAGTGATTGAGGTAAGTATGCCTAGTATGAATTAGGTTTATGGTAAGACCAGTAAGGCCAGCTTTTACCTTAAAATTGTTCACTTGATATAATTGTTACGACTTCATTTTTTTTGGAGCATAACATGCATGGGTTGGCTAAGAGCCGCTTAAGGCTTTCGAAAGCAATTTGACACTATGGTATCCATTCAAAACCTTTGGGATCCTTTAAGATCTTGAAGAACTCATAGCTCTTCTCTACGCTTTTGGACATAAATTGACTTAACGTAACAATCATTTCCATAAGCTTCAAGACTTCCTTGATCTTTGTGGGGAGGTAGTATGTCTTATATGGCTTGTACCTTCTTAAGGTTTGCTTTAATGTCATGTTGAGTGACTATATAGTTGAGGAACTTGCTTAGAGTCACCCTAAAGACACACTTTTGAAGGTTGAGCTTCATATTATATTTTCTCATTTGTTCAAATGCTTCTCATAACTCTCAAATGGTTATTGAGTTTGGTGAATTTTGACAATCATGTTATTTACATATACCTCCATGTTATGCTAGAGATGAGGTTTGAACATCTTCGTCACTATTTATTGGCAAGTCAACTCGATAATTTTTATGCTCAAAGGGTGTTACCTTATCGTAGTAAATCCCAAAGTTAGTGACAAAGGGAATGTGAACATAATTTTTTGGCTTTATCTTGATCTGATTATAGGATGAAAAGACATTTACAAAGCTTAGGAGCATGTGAACCAACGTCGATTTTACTAGTTGATTGACCTTTAAGAGTAGAAAGTAATCAAGTAAGTAGATTTTATTCGAGTTACTATAATTAATACACATTCGTCACTTACCTATTGGACTTCTTAACAAATATTACATTGACTAACTAAGTTAGATATTTTTCCTCCTTCATGATTCCAACCTTTAGCAGCTTTTATACCTCTTCTTCAATGGCTGCCTACCTATCTAGGTTAAAATGTCTCTTCTTTTACTTGAACGACTTAGCATTCTTGTCGATATTGAGGTAGTGCTATTGAGCCTAATTTTTAGTTTTGTTTTCCTTAATTCAATTAGTATTAAGTCATAACTTATTTAGTACTAACCATCGATTAACAAAGGAAAATCTATTTTTTTTTTATATAAGGTTTTGAAAACTTTAGAGTCACCTCTCAACTAGAGTTAAAAAAGTATTAGGTTAGAATTAATTTGGTGGATTGAGTTCAACGTAGCAATTAATCTGAAAAAAAATAAATAATAATTTTCATCCATTTGTGTTCTTCCTTGTGTACGGGGAAGTAAAAAAAAAAAGAGAGAAAAACCATATTGAGTGTTTTAGTTTTAGGAAACACATATTTAGCATGTCCTTTGCTTTACAAATTTTTATGATGAATTTTTGTGTAAGTTAAATTTAGTTTGGCTTGTATCTTATTTGAAATCGCACCGTAAGGTGCATTCACGTTAAAAGCACGTTCAAATTGGGTTTTATAAGACAAAATTCCCGTTATTCGAGCTAATACAAGTTTGTTATTGCATTTTCCTTCTTGTATTTTCCGATTTCCTAAGACCGTCCTTTATAAATTCGATTCTTTTCATTGGATATATTTATTCAATCCTTTACAATTTGGCACACGAAAGAGGCATATAAAAGAAAGAAAATAGCAGCAACTATAGTATCATTAGGATATTCCTTGATGATTCCATATACTTTATGCACATGGAGTTACTGCTGCTCATTCATTTTTTTTCCCTTTCTTTTTCTTTCCTTTTTATTTATTTTTTATTTCTTTCTCATAGTTTCTTAATTAATTTTTGTTATAAGGATAGGAATAAGATATGAATATAATATAATTTTTAAAAAATAGAATAGAAAAATAAAAACTATTATTTATAGTTTCTTTTTGTATTTTATTATAGATATATTTAAAATATGCTAAAAATATCAATGAATAATTATTTCATTAACTCTATAAATAAATTGAATTCTATTCCGTAATAATAACCATTCCACCGATCATCAATTTAATTTATATAGCGGGAAATAAGTGGGAAAAAAAAAAAATCGGTTTCATACGCTATTACGTTACGACTGCCAATTGTCGAGTTTACTGAAGGGGCAGGAAAGGAAAATTCTAATTTTTCGTTTATTTATTTGCTGTTGGCACATGACAAGAGGAGTGCATTCCAAAGTCGTCTCAAAATCAACTTATCTCGGTTCTGTGTCTCACCAAAACCCAAACTCCTCTTATCGGATACATCACCTGAATGCTAAAACCCTCTTCTCCTACTCAAAATATTATCATATTCTCTCTTCTTACTTCCTTCAATGGCTTCTTCCCTCGCTACCCTGGTAAGTCCTAAACTAATAAGTACGCACATGCACTCTCCCTCTTTATTTGCTGACGAATTCATATTGTTTCTCAACAGTCCGATGTAGGTTCTTCTGTGGCTGCTGTTTCACGAAACCTCTCCCAAATTAAAGCACCGCGAAACCCTAATCGAAGCTCTAGCAATGCCGTTCATTTTCAGAGGATTGTGCAGTCCCAATTCCATGTATCCTCCTCTTCTTCCACTTCTTTCTCTGGCTCTCTGCGCTTCGTTCCTCTCAAGTCTCCTTCTTCTCCGAATATGAAACCTCGTACCTTCAGCTCCATCCGAGCTAGTGCCGAGGTTTGCTTTCCTTGTCTTCCTTTATGTTTTAGTAGACTAGAGATTTTTATAATTAAGTATATATCTTCTGTGCTTTCGGACGGAAATTTATGTTCATTTCTGGGTACCAGGTAATTCGAGTATGACATGAATTAATTATCCATTATTTTATGCACGAAGCACAATCTCAACACAGAATGCAAGGAACTGTGATAAATAATGTAACCTACTTAATGATTAATTTCCGTTGATTATTGCATTTTTTGAAGTTTTGGAATTTAGGGGTTGGTATTTCAAATTTTGCGCAAGCGCGTTAGTTGATAGAAGTTATGTAATTGATAATGCAGAACGGCTAACATTGTAGAAGAGATTTTATGTCTAATTCCAGGATGTGCCTCTACAGTCCAAGGTTACCAACAAGGTTTATTTGGATATTAGCATTGGTAACCCTGTTGGGAAGCTTGTTGGAAGGATTGTTATTGGGTTGTTTGGTGATGATGTTCCCCAAACAGCGGAAAACTTCCGTGCTCTCTGCACAGGTTGTGATTCTGCCCCTGCTACAAATAATATATTTGATTCAGATTATTTATTCTGCGCTGCATGTAGTTTTGCAAGCCTCCTTCTCTGTCTCTCTCTGTCTCTTTTTTTTTTTATTAAATTATTAAATTTTTTATCTTTGTTTCTGCCAGGAGAGAAAGGCTTTGGTTATAAAGATTCCACATTCCACCGCGTGATCAAGGATTTCATGATTCAAGGAGGAGATTTTGAAAAGGGAAATGTGGGTACTTTTTGACTTTCTGAGTTCATCTATTTCTGTCTGTCTGATTTATGATGATTGTCCACTTCTCGATATTATTGTAAGTATGAAATGCATGATTCACTGCTGTACAGATGGATGAACATGGTTGCTTCTGTATTATGCAGCGGTATCTATAGTAGAAGACGTGGAATTAAATAAGTTGTGGATAGAAGCAAACATGATCTATTCTATTTTTTATCTATCTAGTTTAAAAATGCCAGTTGTGGCTGATAAACCTTACCTGTTAAATTCCTTCTGAAGTCTATCAAAATGGAAATTTGAGTCTCTAGTATTCATTGCCTGCTGAAGCTTACCTAGATATCTTTTGGACCAATTCTGAAACCAATACTTAAAAAAACCAATGAACCACTTCATGAGCCATACTGTTAAATAAAATTTTTTATTTAATTATGTCTCAATAGAAAGTAAATTCTTAAATATAAATAGATAATAATTTATAATTTATAGAAAAAAATAACAAAATTTTGAATTTAAAGAAATTAATATTCTTTAAATTTGAAATATTAATATTCTATTAAAAAATTAATATTCTTTAAATTTGAAGTTTAGAATTATTAATTAAATTTTATTAAGTGAAGATTAATTAAATTAATAAGCAAAGATTAAAAAAAATTAAGAATGATTAATTTATTTCTACTATCCTTTTTCCTATCAATTTATTTACACTTATTCCTGAAGTAGAAAGCGTTCCATCTGTTCTTGAATGGCTTCTTTCAAAAGGGCTTCTGCTTCTTCATAGAATATATTAGTAGAAGATATTATCTATTAGAACTAAGGTTTATTGTTTTTTACATAAGCCCGTAACTTAACGAGAAATTTCCTTACCTAACTAATTTCTAGGGAAGCAAGATAACCATTTGTTCCGGTATAAATAGTCATTATCTATCCTACCACCATGAGAGGGGTTGATTGGGGTTGTTTAAGCGACTCACGTAATCGTTGACCTCTTGTCAATTGATTCTGGGTAGCTTTATCAAGATTAGAAGCAAATTGTGCAAAGGCCTGCAATTCGCAGAATTGTGCTAATTCTAATTTTAATTTTCAAGTTGTTGCATGGCTTTAATTTGAGCTGTGGAGTATACTCGTGAGACAGAAATACCAACATTAATAGAAGGTTTGATTCCAGTATTGAATAAGATTAGCTGATATGAATTTTCAGTCTATCATCTTTTGGCCAGCATTTCTGAGGTCTTTCCCTTTTCTGATTTCATTTTCAATTGGACAAGCCGTATGGATAATTATTTACTCTTCCACTGATCAAATCTTTATTCACCAAAGAACTGCCACCTTCACATCCCTCACTTTTCCAGTAAGGGTGAATGATTCTCTAATAGAGATTTCTGTCTGTTTTTTCATTGACCTCAACTTTATATTGCTTTCTTTCATGTACAACTATATAAATTTGATTTTTATGTTTTCCAATCTCTGTTTTTGGAATCTAACTTGAATTGGTTTATGTTTAGAGATAAAGATATGTATAGATTTCTTTATCTCTTATCAGGACACACACTGTATTTGCCAATGTGCTATTGTAGTTAGGCAAGTTGAGGTGCTTTGTATATAAAAGTTAGGAAGATAATGATGCAGTAACTTCAATCTGCTTGTAAAGGTCCCGTAAGAGCACTTTTTAAGTGGTAGAACACTTGTAGGTGGTAGATTTGATGCTGTGAAATATGCAGAAAAACTTGTTCATGTTTCTAAAGTCCAAAGATGGATGCCAGTTTTTTACATCCTCTGGTCTGGTTTACTGAATTTTCTCTCTCATTGGTTTGCTATAAATTATCTCATGTTGGAGCTTTTTGAAGATGAAGACCGTCTTTTAACAATTGTTGTAGGGATCAGAGTAGACTCAGTTCCATCATAAACTAGATTTGAGCAACGAGTGCTTACATTAGCTAATGAAGACATGCAAAGCGGTCATCTCAAGTCTTCCAGAGTTTTGTTCTTTGGAAATGGTGGAAAACCCTTGTAGGAATTGACAACATTCAGATGCATCTCCCATGCAATAGGCTATTTAGATTATGCTGCAATATACCTTCCTGATGCAGAATGCCTGTACTAATTATTTTGTTGGAACTCATGAATTCTTTTGGGAAACGATGGATATGTTACGAATTTGCAATTGGCCAAATGATGACAGCAACTTGAAGTCATTTTACTTGGAAAGTTGATGAAGTTCCCTTTTAACCCTTCAATAAAACTTGAAAATTACATCACCATTCAAAAAATTAAAATATGGTTTAAAGGGACAGGCTCAACATTTTGTATAATACCGTCATCCAAAAATTTTTAGAAAGACTTCGCCCAGAAAAAAGAAAATAGTTTATATAATACCTCTACCTTCTTGTTCCATTTTCTTCTAGTCCTATTCTTCTAGTCCTAAGTAGAAACATTAAATTACTTTGCCATCACTTAATAGCTTTCTCCTTTCTGGAATGAAACCTCAGATATGACTGGTAGATCAGGAGAATAGATCTTTTACAGCTTTTCTCGGAGCTTGTCTGCCAGCATTTCCCATCTTGAGAAATAATAAATGAGGGTTCAGATCCTACTTTCTGAAAGCGACAAGAGATTGGATCTATTGCTTTATTGTTATAAGAGTTTTGAGGATAATGGCTAATCACATTAAATATTCTAATGAAAGATGCATTGTGGTCATTATTGTGGTGGCGAACTGCTTAAGGCAGCCATTGTAAGAGCACAATCTCAGAGGATCACTGAAGCAGTTTGCATTGTAGTCACTTGTTGCTTACTTTGCTATATGTTACTCTTGAGCTTTGATATATATTGAGAGGATTGAGATGTGCTTAGGGTTAAGGGTCAACGAAAGAAGTAGAGTGCTCGCTAAAGGATGAGGTGATATTAAATGGGTCATGTAGTGGGAAAAAAAAAAAAAAGGATTAACTTGTATACCTGTGTAAGCAATAAAATTCTAGGAGTAGAATATCATTAAGACTACCTGGAAGATAACTTACATTTAAAGCCAGTGTTAAATGGTCTTAACTCATTTACCATGTCATGATACATTGATGCTGCCACTCAATGGCACCTGGAGGATTATGTACTGTTAAACATTTTTATAACATGCTCAAACAATGAAGTTAATTCTGCATCAAGTTCATAACTTGTATTCAGGATCAAGGGCTTTGTTTCTATAAGTGCAAATTTCTACATGTGGAACTAGTAACCACTTGATATGTTGGATCTTTCACCTTTGGCATCTTTAACTGAACTGTTGGCTGCATTGTCTCAACGATCCAGATATAAGAGATTCATTTTTGGTTTACCCACTGACTCACTTCATCATATGATTTTTGTTTAATTTGGGAAATGAGTGACTTTTGTCCTGCCCTTGCTTTTTGAAGGATGGAATGTTGAGTTGTTTTCTATCAATATAAATATTCCATTTTTGCAGGGAACAGGAGGGAAGAGCATATATGGGCGTACATTCAAAGATGAGAACTTCAAATGTAAAATAACTTAAGCTTGTTTTCTGCTTATCATCACGATGGTCTTGACTTCTTTTGTCCAAATGACGATATGATAGAAAATGTTAGAAATCACCTTAGGCAAATATGGTATTTTTGACGTATAGAAAAATCATGTATTCCCACCAAGGAAGTCTAATTCTACATGTTCTTCTTTGATTGTAACTTGACTCCCTATGATTGCTCTATCTAAAATATGTATGCCTTCTGCAGTGGCCCATGTTGGACCTGGTGTGGTAAGCATGGCGAATGCTGGCCCTAACACCAATGGTAGCCAATTCTTCATTTGCACTGTCAAGGTACCTACCTATTTAAACATTCTCTGTTGTTAGGTTTTTAGTACAATGGGAAAGAGAAAATGAGAGGGGTGTTTCTTTATATTTTATCTCTGGTACAAGCAATGGAAGAAATCAAGATACTTCTTTGGCATTGTGCAATATTACGTACCTAAGGTAGGATGGATTTAACTATTAGTGTGGTGCAGGTTAGTAGTATAGTATTTTAGTATATCTAATAAGATCTAGCCATTTTTCAATAGCTTAAGGGGTTATGATTAGTCATAAACAATAGTTGCGTCTGTTATGTTTGGCATACTTAGTTTGTTATCACTAGTATATAGTGTATGAGCTATTAGCTCTTTGTAAGAAGCATTCTTGCTTCAGGTTTGCTGCCTTTCATTCAATTAGGGTTCATATTCCGATTGCTCCATTCAATAAACAGAGTTTACTTTTAATTCCTAACAATAGGTCTGGCCTGTTGGATCATTTGCTGGGAAATTGAGGCATGATATGGATGGATTCATGTGTTGAATCTTTGCAATGAAATGTGAAGCAGCTTTGTGATGATGTGAAATTCATCAGCACAGAGAAAGGATTCATTTCCTTAAACTGAGTTTATTGTTGAAATGAAGCAAATGCTGGGGCTATTATTGCATGATCATGCTGGTGATCGGCTTGGAGATTGATGCATCAATGACAGTACAGACTTTGGTGCTGGAAACGAATAAACTCACGATATAGGTTTTCTTTGCCAAATTGTTAACACATCAGGTGTGGCTGTAATTTTTAGTTTCTAGTCAATCCACTTAGGATAAGATGAGCAGAAATGCGAAGAATTACTAAAGTAAAGAATCTTGTGTTGTTTGATGATCAAGCACTCCAATTTGAGAAAAGGTGATTTCAATAGATGAAATGAAGGTGATGTAGGAATATCTCAGGAAGAAAGACAAAGGGTATTTGATCACAACTGAATGCCAAAAGCAATTGAAATCAGTTTTGATTAATACTCTAATCCCTACCATAATTGAGCAAGATCTAATGAAGCAAGCTCTGGCAAAGTTGTCTTCTCAAATTTACTCAAAAAAGTTGATTTCGCTGATGGATGAATCTCTGAAAATTTGAAATCTCTGTTGAGCTCAATTGCGGAATGGAGTTTAATGGTGAAATATTTTAGTGATCATGCTGGTGGAAGGATGACTCAAGTAGAGTTGTTGCATGGCTTCCTATGGAGGTATTGCAATTGTTGCACAAACTTCTGCACATATGGTTTCAGGACTACAGGTCTTCGATGAACGAAGTATGTCTACAATCTCTAATACAACTGTGGCTCGCGTACACAAAAAATTGTAAGTTTTAAATTACCTCAATGAGAGAAGTTATCTTGCACAGGCCCTGTAGCAGGATTGGAACTCCTCTGCTGGGGTTTTGTTCATCTTAGCTGACTGACTCATTTCTTTTCTGGACTCCCTTTTATAGTTCTCCTCTACTAGCTAATAAATTCTAGAGCTTTCTGAACTGTCTAGAATGTTCCATGTGACAACCAAATACAAGTACTCAAACTGACTTAACTACTAACCCTGTAACTACTATACTACTGACTGGCTGACTCCATACACTTAATAGCATATCTAGTTCGCTTTATGAGGGTGGAGTAGAATGTTTATTCCTCACATATAAACTTATTTTTGCATTTGGTTGGTAAAATGACTATTTTATATAATTTTGAATTACTGAAAAATGAGGAATTGTTATTTCTTTATAGGATTAAGAAAATAGCTTTTCTTTGATGTTTGACAACATATTTTCTTGTCTACTCATGAAGCCTCAAAGTAATTATTACGAATAACTATTACTTCTCTATTCTATTTCTAAAGAATTGTAATTCTATTTCTATTTCTACTTTGTTCCATTCTGTAAATCAAACATGCTATTATGCATATCATAGAACAAAAATCCATATTGAAGAAACCCTTGTACAACTATACAACACATATATCTGTACGAACAAACAACTAGGTAGACAGAGAAGGTACTCTCCTCCTCTAGACAAGTGTCGTAGGCTTATGTAGTTTTGGGGTTGTATTAATACTTCCCTCCTTGTCCTGAAGGACAAAATCTGGAAATTGCAATTGAATATAGTAGTATTCTCTCAAGTAGAATTATCTGTAGAACCATTCCACTGTATCACTTGTGGAACTTCTAAGCAATCTCACAAGTCAAAACGATATCCTAAGACCTTCACAGGACGGCAGCTAGCACACAAATCATCAGACACTAGATCAGTAGAAAGATCAGTCAACAAAGGAAAAGTATGATGAGACTTCTTCAATAGAGAAACATGAAACACTGGATGCAAGTGACACAACTTAGGCAGTTGCAATTGCAACTTATAAGTGACATTGCCTGCATGCCTAACAATTTGAAATGGGCCTAGAAATGTGGAGCTAGCTTAGAAGATGATTTCATGGCTATCTTGGACTAAAGAGCTAGTTGTAGATTAAGAAAATCTTAGTCTCCCACCTGGCATACAGCATCCTTATGGTGTTTATTAGCAAGAGAACAGTTCTGGAGTGAGCTTGGAAGTTGATTTTAATGGAGAACATTCTGAATCTGGTACATCGATGCGAATAGATTCAATTCAATAGAGAGGTTTCTTTAGGCCAAAAATGAAGAATAGAGTGCTGAAGCTAATTCCAAGATGGAGAAGAGGCAGGAGCATGTGAACTCTACAGCACTTCCTTGTCTACAGTTGCCAAAGTAAATTTTTCCAGAGAAGCTATTGACAGTGCTGCATAAGATGAAGGAACCTCTCCAATGAACACAACCACGATAGTGGCTCAATTTGACTTAGTGGTATGAACCAAGATAATGAATTCAGATCTTTCAATTGTTTATGGTTATGATCTCATTATTTTATTTGTAAGAGCCAGCTGAAAGCTTAAAGTTTCATGGAACGTTGCTTGAATTGAAGATTTGACTGACATCTGTAAGGAGGGAAATAAAGGTGTTATAGAATCTTAAGTTAAAGTGTAGCTGGTGTCTTAGCTGATTTCCTTCCTCTCTTTCCAATGACGTTAGAGAGGATTTGGGCTCGTTATAAAGAGAACTCGATGATCTCTATTTTAAAAAAATGCGTTTGAATAGTAGGACTCGCTATTCATTCCTTGAATTACTGTACAAGTACATGCAAGTTGCAGTTTCCTTAGTAACTTCCATTCCTATTATTAACAGACACGACCCAGTAGAATTAACAGATATGAAGTACTGTCTAGCTAGTGCTTCTCCTGTTTGTTCCTTTGACTATATATAAACGGGTAAGGAACTATAACAGAAGGGTAGATAAATCAATATTTCTCTTTCCGATCACTCTCTTGATGAAGATGTGGATATGCAAGTGATTAAAGTGTTGAAGAGAAGATTTGAAATCAAAAACCACCACTCTGTTAGTTTTAGTTGTTCGCCTTGAGGGCAAAGCAACACAAGGTGAAACTTTTGGAGGTGTTATTGTTGCTTATCAGGGGCAAAATGGATTTAGCTATCGTGGAGTCTAGTAGTATAATATTTTAGTATGGTTCAATAAGTTGTAGCCATGTGGCAATAGCTTGGAGTTTGCATTAGTATGAATAGAAGTTACATGGGCTATGTTAGGCATGCATTATCTTGTTATCACTGGTAAATTGTCTACCAGCTATTAGTTCTTCACAAGGAGCATTCTTGTTCTGTGACTGTTCCCCTTAATTCGATTAGGTTTGTAATCCATTATCTACCCAATATGGAATTTGCTTTTTGTTCCTAAAAAGATATTTTTATGTACCTAGAGTCTAGTGGTTTTGAGTATATGGAGTAGCCTAAGGGATGATGCTTACTGCAAATATTAGTTACATGGTTTATGTTAGGCATGCATTATTTTTTTGTCACTGGTATGTGGTGTAGGAGATATAAGCTCTGAGCAAGGCATTCTTTCTGTGTGTTTGTTCCCTTTCATTATTTTGTTATCACTAGTATATGGTATAGGAGATAAAAGCTCTGAGCAAGAAGCAATGGAGCATTCTTTCTCTGTGTTTGTTCCCTTTCATTCGATTAGGATTTGTATTTTACATTTCCCCATATTACTTTGGTGCTGGCAAGTGGTCCAACCTGAATAATGGTTACAGACAACTCATCTCTGTTGACCAAAATCAACATAAATGATGAAATAAAAAAAAATCCTGGATTAATATGAACTTTGATAATATTTTATCTTTTGCTCGAGTTGAGTAGAAATATGATAGAGCTGTCAAGTGGATAAAACTAGCAAATGCTTAGAGTTGTGCTGCTGCATTAGAAAGTGCCCTTACCAGCTTCACCTGGTCATAGAAATATAAAAATTCCAACCTCTCCATGGGGAGAAGCTAAAGCCATCCCTTTGCCCAACCACCATGCTAATTTCTACTTCTTGATTCTTTTTCTGGAGGGATTCAAGTGTAATAAAAATGTGAGATATATTCCAGATTGCATTTTCTATCATGGGAAAAAAGGTTATTTATCTACCATACTTGTACATCATATATAATTAATATCTGTACTTTCTGTTTCCTTTTTCTTTCACTTTGATATATCTTCCTTATTGTTTCAGTTTTGTTGATTTGAGATGCACTAAGATGGGATGTTAAATTGTCCCAGCCATGTCCTCTATCAAGCACTTACTTTTTACACTACATTCAAAAACTCTTTTATATATTTATTTCATGCCATAAAACTTTTACAGGCTTCATATTTCTACTTTTCAAGCTTATTCTTAGGGCATGTATTCAACAAGTAAACGAACTTTTAAGTAGGCATGCTAAGTGCATTTCGATTGCATTGGATCGCCACTTATGGTGATAAATGAATTTGTAATGATCATTCAGTCCCAATCCAAACTAACGCGTGAGCGTTCAGGAACCTCTGGTATATGGTTAGGTCTTCAATTTTAACAATCTTGCATTGGAAGATGTGGAGTTGAAGTTGCAGTAATTTTCAAAGAGCAGCATGATATGTCATGGTTCACAGGCATGCTCAAAGGTAATGCTTGTCATTCTTTGGAAAAGAACTTAAATGTTTCCCGTGTTGTGGCAGACACCATGGTTGGATCAGAGGCATGTTGTGTTTGGCCAAGTTTTGGAAGGCATGGACATCGTGAAACTGATTGAATCACAGGAAACAGACCGAGGAGACCGTCCCAGGAAGAGGGTGGTCATATCTGATTGTGGTGAACTCCCAATGGTTTGATGTTTCATCTTGCCTACCCTGCGTATTGTTTGAAGCCTGATGCAAACAGGGGCAAGCCAACTAATTAATGGTCATTTTGGCATGTTGTTGTCACTTGAGTTTTTCTCCCTTCTCATTCCTTTCTACTTGATTGAGAAACAAATTGACTACAACTGGAAGTTCCAATTGGTGAAAATTTTCAATGTTCTAACAGAGGATCCTTTAGTTTGATTTTTGTGGCATTACAATTGATCTGATTGATGTGTTAAAGCTTGAAATAGAAGATGTTATGACGTTTTTGTTTAACTCCTTTCTTTCTGGATTATACTAAAGCGTATCCCTTTTCAACCCCCATCTGTAATTAAGAGGGATTGGATAAACATTCTTGCATGAGACAGGAGGGGCCTCGACATAAGTGCGGGGCTAGGTGAATGCAAGGTCATTGTTCCTCTAACTGGAATTTCCTGATGTAATAATTAGAAGAATTTCTGTTACGCTACTTAATTTACGTGTTTTGGCTATTTAGGCTTTACCAGTTTTGTAGACTTGTAGCTGCGAAGCACAGCATGTGAAAATTAACTTACGTGGATATTCCATTTGGACATTTTGTATCGACCTGTTTTGTCAGTGCGGCGCAAAGGTATCGAAAACGGTGTATTTGTAGCTGAAAATTTTACTTCATTTTTTTGTGTTTTTACCCTTTAGTACTTCTGATTAGCTGTGCCTTTGTTTTCTATACTTTGTGTGACAAACTTGGCTTTTTATTTTTAACACGCTTCACATACCTGAGTCCCATTTCATCATGATACGGCTGTTGTAAATAAAAAAATTGAGAAAAGGAAATAAAAAAAAAAACCGTAAAAGAGAATTTAGTTGAACTCCATTTTATCCAAATCATGCATCTCTTTCATTTCCTGCAATCAAGAACCCTGCCAAATCAAAAACTCATCTCTGATATCCCAAAGTTGTTGCTAATAACTCGGATATTCAGGAAGGAATGCATGCTCCTTTCTGGACTGAACTAGAAGACGAGACAATGAAAACATTTACTGCAGAAAGGACTAAAAGCCAACTTGTAGCATGGATGTTATGGTACCATGATACGGGTCGACAGGAAAGATGATATATAGCTATCGATATTATTTGAGCCAAAAGTATGGGTTTCAAGCTTAAGATGATTCAAAACCTAAATGGTAGTCAAATGTTGAGTAGGGATTTTCATGCATTGATGGTGGATATAACTTATTAATGTCTCATACGAGCTCAAACTTTATTTGATATGACGTATAAGTATAATACGAGGTTACTTATCATTAGTTTACCCTCAATAGCTTAGATAAGAGCTCTTTAAGGTCTCAATTCTTAATGAGAAAGCATAAGCTCCAAAAGAAAGAAGGATAACGTTTGAAATTCTATTATTGATGATGCAGCTATTACATGTTACAAGTATTTATATAACTCAATTAGGGTAATTCATAGGTTTACATAAATTACAAAGAAGATTCCTATTAGAAAAGGGAAAAAAAATAAATTACAAGGATAGAGTTGTAAATAGATAGAAAGGAATACTTGGGTACAATTAGAACATACAGATGTTAGAAAAAAGGGGTACATGTCAAGTGTGCAGTTTGTGGTCTCGATGATATTGCTTGCTGAGTAGGATTGATTATAAGGGGAGTAGGTTAGGTCAACAACTCTTTTGTTCAGGGTATGGGAAGAGTTGGTCTAATGGGTGGCCACTTTTCTAATTAGCCTCAACTAGTCGGCTCGGAAGTGGGGTAACTTGGTCTTGGATGCATGTCAACTCGGCAATATGTAGATTCAACGCTTAACCTTGGCACTGCAATAAGTGGTTGGCTTAGTAATAGGTCGGGTGTGTCAAAAGTCTTCTTAATGACATAAAGAGAGGTCGGAATAAAGACTCTTAGCAGATCGTGATGGAAAATATATTGTTTCTTGAAGTTCAACTTCCCTTGGATAGCTTGGTGGGCTATATGGGCGAGTCCTCGAGCTGGAGATTAAGTGATTGGTTTATGATCTTATCATCCCTTCCGAGCTATTTAAGATTTGAGATCAAATCTAGTTTAACTTCTTATTGCTCATCTTTAAGAACATATGGTTGGAGGTCAGCAATGTTAAAGGAGTCTAAGACTCCATAATTGTCAAGTAATTCTTAGAAGATAATCTACTCTTCCTTATACCTTGGGAATCGATCTTTATTGAGATGGATTCAGAACAAATCACTAGGTTGAAATTCTTAGCTCTTCTATGCTTTGCCTCGCCTTTAGAGCTTAATAGTAGCTTGGCTTAATTGCATTACAACCTTTTGGTATATCTTCTTGATAGCCTCTAAGTCATTAATAGTAGATCGGTCTTCTTGCTGGTTTAGTAGTGACATTTGATTTAATAGAAGCTTAAGGCTCAATCCATAGGCAACTTCAAATGGGGATTTGCCTATGATGTTATATGTGGTTTTGTTGTAGGTAAACTCTATTATGGATAAGTACACATCCCAATTGGATACGTTCTGACCAATAGTGACTTTGAGTAGGGTTCCCAATATTCTATTGACAACCTCAATTTGTCCATCCGTCTATAGATGGTAGGACGCGCTAAATAATAATTTGGTTCCCATTCACTTCCATAATGTCCTCCAGAAGTGGCTCATGAATTTTAAGTCTCGGTCTAAAATAATGGTCTTAGGCACTCCATGGAGCATGATGATTCCCTGCAAGAAAAAAATAGAGATAGCCAAAGTATCATTAGTTCTAGAATAGGGCATAAAGTGTGTTATCTTGCTAAATCAGTCTATGACCACCATGATAAAGTCCTTCCTTGGGGATGTTCTTGGTAATCCAAATATAAAGTCTATGCTTAGCTTGGACCATGGTTTGGTCGGGATTAGCATGGGTAAATATTGCCCTTGCTTGACTTGGCTCTTAGCCCTTTTGTAGGTAGCACATTTTTCCAGTACAACTTGGATGTTTTTTTATCATCCTTGGCTAAAAGAATCTAAAGGTTAATACTTTATGAGTTTGATGCTTACCAAAATGTCTAAACAATCCTCCACCATACACTTTGTCTACCAGCAACTCTCTCATATAGCAGATTGAGATACATAGTCTCCTCTTGTTGAACAAGTATACGTCCTTCCTATGGTGGTCATCAAATATTTGACATAAATTGAGCTAAAGTGTGGATTCTTAGCATATGAATCCTTAATCACAACAAATTCAAGTAATCTGGTCTGTAGCTTGGTTAAGAGGGAATGTTGTCTTGGTAGGACATCAACCACTACATTATTCTTGCTGTTCTTGTATTTTATGACATGAAATTTCTCTATAAATTCAATCTACTTAGCTTGCCTCCTCAAAAACTTAGGATGGCTCTTTAAATATCTCAAAGATTCATTATCAATATAGATCACAAATTCCTTAGTCAATAGATAATGTTACCAAACTGTTGGAGCTTAGGTTAAGGAGTATAACTCTTTATTATACATAGAGTAGTTAAGTATGGCTCTTCTAAGTTTCTCATCGAAATAGGCAATAGATTGACCCTCTTGCATTAGCATGGTTCCTATGCTTAGTTTGCTTGGTAGAGCTAAGACATGAGTGGTAGTCAGCTTCTCCTTTACCTCTTCAAAACTTTTCTACTTCTTCTTTCCCCTTTTAAACACTACATTTTTCTTCAAAAGCTTGGTGAGTAGAGCCACAATAGTACTTAAATTTCTTATAAATCTATGATAGAATGATGCTACATCGTGGAAGCTTCACATATTGATTGAATAGATAGGCATTAGCCATTCAATAATCGCTTTCACCTTCTCATCACCAACTTGCATGCCGCTACCACCACTCACAACAAATCCTAAAAAATCACTTCAAGTTAGCAAAGGTCACATATCTTCAGGTTGGCATAAAGCTTCTCAACTTGGAGTTTTGAAAAATTGCTTGGAGGTACTTATAGTGGGTATCTAAATTAGGACTATAAACAAGAATATAATCGAAATAGACAACAACAAACTTTCTAATGAATTCTCAGAACACATGGTTCATCAGTCTAATGAATGTACTCGGGGCATTTGATAGGTCAAACGGCATCATAAATCATTCATACAATCCATAACGGGTCTTAAATGTGATCTGCGACTCATCTCCCTTTATCATTTGAATCTGATGACACTAAGATGTGAGATCAATCTTTGAGAATATTCTTGCTCCATTTAACTCGTTGAGTATGTTATCAAGCCTAAGTATCAGATACTTATACTCGGTGGTGATAGGATTGATAGCTCAGCTATCTACACGCATCCTCCATGGCCCATCTTTCTTTTGGTACTAATAGAGCTAGTATGACAAATGAGCTTAGGGATTCTTGGACATACCTTCTTTTTATCAGTTTATCTACTTGTCTTTATAGTTTGATAGTCTATTCATGATTCAACTTGTACACAAGCTTGTTTAGTAGTGTGGCTCTTAGCTGTAAGTTTATTGCATGTTCAAGGTCTCAGATCGGGGGTAGGCCTTCAAACAGTTCACCTGGGAACGGGTCGTTGAACTCATTTAGTAAGGTTTTCAACTTGGCAAGTAGTAGTTACTCATCTGATCCTCTCATCTCAAGTAACCTTCTCATCAATAGATAGGTCAGTTCTTCAAACTTCATCTCTCTCTTTAGCTTGGCTTAAGTCATTGCCAAAACCTCTTTCTTTAGAGCTTGACTCAATTGATTCTATATGCTTTTAACTTGTTTGACAGTCATAAGGCTTAGCTTTACTTTCTTGCCTTCGTGCTCCAAGGAATATGTATTCTTTCTTCTATCATATATCACATTTTGATCAAACATCTATGGTCGTCTAAGAATAATATGAGACACATTCATGGGTAACATGTTATAGGGCACTTCGTCTTGATAGTTTCCTGTACTAATCAGCATAGTTAGTTGCTTATTCACTTTTAGGGCTCCCTTATTACTAAGCTAGTGTAGTTGATAAGACTTGGGGTAAGGCTTGGTTGGTAACTTCAGTTACTGGACCATGATTGTAGATGTTGCATTAGTGAAGTTACCATTGTCAACAATTAATGCACACAACGACCCATTTACCTAACAGCTAATGTGGAACAAATTTTCTCATTGCTTGTCCTTTGGCATAGGACTTACGCTCATCATTTTCCTCAATACTGTGGTTATAGCCATACAATTACCTTCTGTATTATAAATGATCTCTTCTTCCTTGAACTGCTTTGAGTGTCTAGATTCTTTAGGCTCCTCAATCTCTTCATCGGTACTATAGACCTCAATGGTCGACATGTCTCCCTTGATCACCATCATTCGCTTGTTCAAACATTGCACGGCTATGTGTTCAAACTTTGACACTTGAAGCATTTGATCTCACTTGTCTATTTTCCCGAGCTCTAGCCCTTCTTAAACCTCCTTAGGATCTCTTTCTCCTCTACTTAGGTAGTTTGAGTAGGTTGGACCTCAATAACCTTACTTGATTTTGATCCCACGGGTTTGCTCAGAACAGATTTATCTAGAGGTAAGTCGACTGACAAAAGCTCGGAATCTTCTAGATCAGTGCCTCTCAATTCTTTAGGTAGTTCGGATTGCCTCATTAAGTATACCAAGATCCATAGTCTCCAAAACATCTTTAATCTCATATTTCAACCCATTAATGGTTCGGGATACAGTTCGATCTTTAGGCTCAACAATTTTGCAACGGATCATCAACATTTGAAATTCCTTCACATACACATCAACACTTGATCCTCCTTGTCTTAACCCCTATAACCTCTTGAATGTATCCTGCAAATGGTAGGTTGAAACAAATCTTCTCTTCATGACTCTTTTCATTTCATCATAATTCCTAACTTCACTTTCTCTTTCTCTTCTTTGAGTCACTTGTAGATTTTTCTGCCATAGGGCGGCATAATTAGTAGACTCTAACATAGTAAGTTTGACTTTAGTATTATCAGGCACTTCATGGCATTCAAATTGCTTCTCAATCTTATCTACTTAGTTCAGGTAATCCTCAATATCACTACTACCAGAAAAACTATGAATATGCATCCTTAATCCTTCTACTCTAGTAGCTTGAATATTTCTCTCCTTGGGTTTATAATACTCTTCCTTCTCATCATCTACTTCTTCATCCTCTTCTTCAATCTCATCTCACGTTAGTCTACATTGAGTAACTTTATCCATTCCTTTAAGTTGGGGTGGTTAAACGAGGGTGTTAGCTCAACCGTATCGGCCATTATGTCTCTTGGGCAGTTCATTGAATCGACCTTTATAAGGGTCATTTTGAGCTTGTTTCCTATCTTCATTTATGGTAGTCAATAGACTAATCACTAGATCAGTAAGTCTATCTAGTCATGCATTCGTAGATTGGGGTGTGAAACTTCCTTATCGGCTTTGCCATTATGAGCACCACTCTCTTGGTTACATAGGGTTCCTTGAATACTAAAGTTGGGCATTGTTGTCTATTACAATAGATTAATAGCTAAAACACAACTCAAAATTCTTTTCACGAACAATGACAATAAAACAAAACTTAACACAACAATAGCTATTATAACCAACATACGAAAAATCAAGCTAACAATCTTACTTTGTTTTGTGTAAAAGAAACATGGGAAAATAAAGAACTAGACTTCTTTAACACAAAGCACTCTTCAAACACTCACAATAACTATAAACAGTGTCTAAAACTCACTAATAGTAGTAGTAAGTCACTTAATGCAGCAAGTAATAGAAACTTACTTGAACATAGCTAAGTTACGATACCAAGATAATACGTGTTGTCAGGAAAGATGATACATGGCTATTGATATTATGCAAACCAAAAGTATGGGTTCGAACCTCAAGATAGTTTGAAAGCTAAATGGTAGTTAAAGGTTGAGCAGGAGTCCTTATGTATCGACGATGGATATGACTCATTAACTTCACACATAAGCTTGAAATATACTTGATATAACGCATAAGTAAAATATGAGGTTGCTTGCCATTAGTTCAATGGCCTAGATAAGAGCTCTTTAAGGTTTTAGTCCTCAATAAGAAAACACAAGCTCTAGAAGAAGGAAGGATAAAATCTGAAATTCTATAATTGATGATGTGGCTATTATATGTTATGGTATACCTAGGAGTTTAGTTATCACTAGGGCTTATTGTGGTAAGTTTGACTAAAATGGGTCTTTCGAAATATCGAAGAAAATTAGAGGGAAATGATCTACAAATGAATAAGAATAATTGACATGAAGCTGTTCGGAGGATGTGACTCACCAACAAACATAATACGAGTTGATATCTCACTTGATATGATGTATAAGTTGATGTAAATGTCCACCCGCCACTAATCCTGAGTTACTTAGCAAGATTAAATAAGAGTCTATGAAAGATGGACTTGAAAAGAGTTGTCTCATAAGAATAGAATTTTTAGTATTAAAATGTAAGTTATGTTTGGCTTATAAGAGAAATGGACTATTTATAGTAAGTTCCTAGGGCAACATTAGAAATAAAGAAATCACAAAAAAAGTATGCACAAAAAGGGGATTTCTAGTACATACGAAAGAGAGTAAAAAGGACAAAAGACAAAAATAAAAAAGTGGTACAATGTCAAACGAGGTGGATAGGTGATAGCGCAACATTGGTCCCATACGAATATTTTTTGAGTACAATAGGTGAAAGGGATCAAGATGTTGTAGCAATAAAGGGCCTAAGATGAGAGAGATGGTAGTATGCTGAGAGAAAATTACTTGGTCGATAAACGAGTCTCTCATCACTCGGTAAGAACTTATCGGCAGCAGCTGGTCGGATTACTTAGTATAGGGTTTTTGACCAGGAAATGGTTGGCATCATGACTATCAAAAGCATAAATTACAATATGACAATTCGGGGAGCTCAAGGAGTTAGACTACCTTTCTTCAGTGTAAACATTTTTGTCATTAGCAGGTTGCTGAGAGAGAATTCTTTAGGTAAGGGATTGCAGTCCTTGGAGCCGTGTGCGAGTAATGGGACTGTTGGTCGGCAGTTCATTAGTCCCCTGGGTTGCTAAAGATTTTCCCTCTAATCTTGGTCTTGGTCTTCGTCATCATTAGGTACATAAGGAGTTAAATTAGTGACGTTGAAGGAGGTAGATGCATCAAAACCTTCAGGTAGCTCAATCTTATAGGCGTTATCATTAATGTGCGTCAAGATTCTATAAGGTCCATCCATTTTGGAAGATAGTTTGTTGGTCCTTTTATTAGGAAAGTGTTTCTTACTAAGATGGACTCAGACAAGGTCCCTACGGGTATAAATGACTCATCTCCTTTTACGGTTTTCCACTTCCTTCTATTGGGCTATAGTTTTAGCCAATTAGAACTCCTCGGCACGCTGTAAGTTGGATTGACTTTCCCCTTAAGTAGTTGAGTTGTTAATTAAATTTAAGGGAATATTCGGGTTAAGTCCATAAACAACCTTAAATAGTGATGTTCCGATTGAGCTATGAGTTGAGCGATTGTAGGCAAATTCAATGATGGGCAGGCATAAATCCCAGTCATGAGAGTTCTTTTCAACAGTGGTGTACAAGAGATTACTGATAGTTTTGTTGACTACTTTAGTTTAGCTATCTGTTTAAGGGTGGTAAGAGGTATTGAACAGGAGCTTAGTATTGAGTTTCTTCCATAGGGTCTTCCAAAAGAAGCTTATGAATTTCAAATCACGGTTGAACACGACACGATTGAACACAATACTTCTCAGCACTCTATGTAGTCGCACAATTTCTTGCAAAAAGAGATTAGCAACGAATAAAACATTATTAATTCTATGGCAGGGAATGAAGTAACCCATCTTATTGAACTGATCGACCACCACCATGATCAAATCGTGTCTTCTTGGTGTGTGAGGAAGGCCGAGTATGAAATCCATGCTTAGATCGGTCTATGGTCAATTAGGAATTGGAAGGGCTGTACATTCTCCATAAGGCTCTCTCCTCCCTTTTGCATACTTACAACCGTTGCGCCTCTCAAGTATTCGGTGTACATCCTTCATCATTCTAGACTTGGTAGAAGTGTTCCTTCAATATCTTAATCATCTGCTTTTCTCTAAAATGGCCGGCTAGGCCCCCGGCACGAGCCTCTCGAACTAGTAGCTCCCTTATAGAACCACTTAGTATATAAATTTGCTTGCCCTTCATCAAGAACCCTTCACTCAAGTAGAACCCTTCCATAGCTCCTCTAGTACTGCACTTAACTACTAAGGGTACAAAATGTGGGTCATGCTTATACTGATCAGGTAAAGTGACGAATCTAAGTACCTTAGCTTGTAACGTTGTGATAAGGGTAGGACGGTGAGAAAATGCATCAGCTACTATTGTAGTGCTTCCCTTCTTATATTTAATGATGTAGTAAAAGGTTTTCGAGAATTCGACCCATTTGGCGTGATGCCAAGAAAGTTTCTGTTACCCGCAAAGATGCTTAAGATATTCATGATCCGAATAGATGATGAATTCTCTTGACAATAGATAATGCTGTTAGTTTTGGAGTGTATTAATAAGGGTATAGAATTCCTTATCGTAGGTTGAGTAATTTAGGACAGTACCTCAGAGTTTTTTGCTGAAGTAGGCAATGGGGTCAGCGCTCCTACATAAGGACAGCACCAATACTGACACTAGATGCATCACATTTATCCTCAACAACTTTCTCGAAATCTGGTAGGGTGAGTATTGGAGCAGATGTCAACTTAGACTTCACATATTCAATACTCCTTTAATCCTTTTCTGTCCATTTAAATCAACATTCTTCTTGGTCAGTTCAGTCAATGATACAGTTATGGTATTGAAGTTCCAGATAAATCTCTGATAGAATAAGGCTAGGCCATGAAAGCTCCTGACTTCAGTAGCACTAGTCGACGTAGGCCATTCATTAATAGCTTTAACTTTTTCCTCATCAACTTGAACTCCACTCCCTGAAATGACATATCCGAGGAGTATAACCTCGTTTTGACAAAACATGCATTTCTTTAGGTTGCTGAATAATTTCTTGGTGTGGAGTATATTAAACTCCAATCTCAAATGTTCAACATGTTCGAGGAGGTCGACACTATAGACTAGAATATTATAAAAATAAACTACAATGTATTTGTCGATCAATGATTTTAGTGCATGATTCATTAACTACATAAATGTACTCGGTGCATTAGTTAGTCTGAATGGTATCACTAACTATTCGAATAGACCATCCCTTGTCTTGAAGGCCGTCTTCCATTCATCCCTAAGTGTCATTCGTATCTAGTGATAGCGGCTCTTCAAGTCAGTCTTAGAAAAGATGCAGGCGTCATGTAACTTGTCAAGCATATCATCAAGTTGCGGGATCTGGTATCGGCATTTGATAGTGATCTTATTGATAGCTTGGCTGTCAATGTACATTTGCCGTGTTTCATCCTTTTTCGGCATGAGTACAGCAAGTACAACACAAGGACTTATGCTCCTACGGACATATCCGCGATCTACCAACTCATCCACTTACTTCTTTAGTTTAACTGCCTACTCTGAACTGAGCCTGTAAGCCTAATTTAGAGCTTCCAGGCTCTGAATTGGTAAGGCAACTCCTGGTTGGAGGTCAATGCAATGCTTAATTCCTCTCAAGAGAGGCAAACCTTTCGATATCTCGGTAGAGAAGAGGTCAGCAAATCCTTAAGTAGCTGCTGTACTTTGGTAAGTAAGTTCGTGGTCTCTTTAACCTTTAAGAATCTCCTGACTAAAAGGAGCATATGTTCCTTGGCCGTGACCTCTTATGTAAACTGAGCTCGGGAAATCACCAAAGATTTCCACTACAAAGATCTTGCAATCTTTTCCTAGGCTTTATGCACTTCCTTAGGACTTGTAGGTGTTAATATAATTTTCTTTTTCTTCCCGTCCTTTTGAAACATGTAGGTATTTCTATACTTATTGTGTAATACTTTTAAGTCAAATAGTCACGATTGGCTGAGCAATATGTGAGATGCACACATGGGAAGGACATCACACAATACTTTGTCCCTATAAGTATCTCCAATAGTAATCAACACTCTGACTTGCTCAAAGATGTATAGTCCTCCTTTCTCATACAGCCAGTGAATCTTATATAGCTTAGGGCATGGAAGAGTTGACAATTTTATGGCCTTAACTACCCCTTGCGCAATGACGTTGGTATAGCTCCCTTCGTACATGATCATGGTACATAACTTGCCATTCACCTTGCAATTCATATGAAAGAGGTTTTCTTTTTGCTCATTCTCATTAGCAACAAAAGTACTGAGAGATTGTCGAACTACAAAGCAATGCTCGACTTTACTCTCAGGAGGTATCTCGGCATTGGGATCTTCCTCAAATTCTTCTAACATCTGATCGATTACTACTTCTTCCTCTCCTTCATTTGCACTTTCTACTTCAAATTGAGGCTTGTCTCCCTTATGGTCATGACTCGATGGTTCGGACATTGATTAGCCATGTGTCCAAAGTCAAGTCATTTAAAACATTTGATTTCTTGGGTCTTCTTCCTAGGACTTTGACCTTAGTCTATTCGAATCTCAAGCTCCTTAGTCTTGCTCTTACCTTGGCCTTCATTTGGTTGGCTCAGTATGTAACCTCGGCGTTCCAACTTAGAACTATTTGAAACTCTATCATTCATTGGTTGGCTCAGTAGGCCACTCTTATTTAGTATCAGTATTCGGCTATTTAGCATTTAGCTAACCTGGTTTCATCGTGGCCTTTAACTCTCTAAGCCATACGGATGGTTGATAACTCTAATTTTAAACATATTTCATAGGGTGATTTTATAGTATTTTCCACACATTTTTTATTTTCTTTAAAGAAATTGATACTTAATTGAGTAAAATGTTGATTTCAAGGTTTAAACGCGTTCTAGGCTTGAAAACGAAGAAAATGAATCAAGTTTCACTCAATTCCGAGTTCAAATGAAGAAGTTATGAATTTTTGAAGTTGTGTAGAAAATTTGCCTAAGTGCAGAAAGTTACACGACCTGGGGACATGGTCATGTCCCAGGTCGTGTCTAGTGACGAAAACAGAATCCTTTTGATACACTATAAAAGGACATATTAGGGTTTCAAAAGAAACAGAGAGACATTACAGAAACAAAAAGACACAAGAGAAGAGAAAGAGATTTAAAGAACAACATCAAGAAAGAGGTAGAACAACATCAAGAAAGAGGGAAACAACATCAAGAAAGAGGGAAACAACATCAACTTCAAGATTAAAGAGATTGTTCATCAATCAAAAGGGGTTTTCATATTTTATTTTATATTATTGATGAAACTCGTTCTTAGATTCATTATGATAGCTTAGAATTCGAGTATTTAGGATTATGGAACCTAAGGTTTAATGTGATTCTTGGATTGATTTAGAAATTTCAATAAAGTTTTTATCTTTAATTGATTCAATTATGTCGTTAATTATTGTTTGATATTTCTAGAGTGTCAATATATGATATTATGCATGTTAATTGAGAAATTGCATGTGTAATTAGATCTAAGCATAATTGAAGAGAATTAAGTGTATACTTAGAGATAAGATACATGTTTCTTCCGGAAAGTTGATTGTTTGTATGGGAATTCATTACATGTTAATGCAATTCTAAATTATATTACTAAGTGAAGAGATTCCGGTAAATAATTTAGGATTAGGGTTAATATGCTTGAGAAAGATATTAGCTTTAATTGTAAATCCCTCCGGTCAAGAATAATAGAAATTGAATTGGATAAATTTTAAAAAGGTTACATATTAAACACTAGGGGAAATAATTCCTAAATACATTATTGCATACTTGAAGTCATTCGTAGTTTATTGCTTCCTAATTTGCGTAATTAAGTCTCATAAGTAGTTTAGTTGTTAATTTCAGTATTTTTAATTCATTCAATTTATCACAATTTTTCGGTTAGATAATAAAGCTAAAGTTAATATTAGTACTCAAAATCTCTGAGGGATCGACTCGGACTCACATCCGCTATATTAAAACTGATAGGTGCGCTTGCCTCATATAAATGATTTCATTAAAAGTTGTGAATTTGTGAGGCTTTGCAGCTCTTCGGTGTTACCAATCTCAACTCATAGTCCCTAGATGAACTGTGCTATAGTTTGGGTCTCAGGCTCGTCGACATCGCATCATATCATGAGCCACTAAAACTCTTGAACATAATCGTCTACGGATTTGTTACCTTGCCTTAAGTCTTGGAGTAATAAAAAAGTGTCTTGTTTGTAGTGTTCATGAACGAACCTACTTCTCATAACTCTTTTCATCTCGTTCCATGTTCATACCTTACATCGGGTTCTTAGGCGAATATTCTATAGCTTCTTCCACCACATTGCTGCATACCTAGAAAATTCTAATGCGGCCACTTTATTATAGATAGCATCTTTACAATCGTAGAAGTCAAATATCTTTTTGATCTTCTCGTCCTAGTTTAGGTAGTCATCAATACTACTAGACTCGTTAAAGTTCGGAATTTGTACCTTAAGATGTTCGGCACTTTTTGGCACTTTGAACTCACACTCATCAATCCTAACATATCGATCTTCTTCGTACTCTTCCACTTTGTCTAACTTTAACCTTCTCTTCACAACTTTGTTGACACGTCGTGGTGGTGCTTGGTTTACTAGAAAAGCTTCTAGAGCTTGCTCGTTCATCTGCCTCCTTGGCTTATCTCTCATTTCTTAACCCTGCTCAACTACTCTCTCACGCGGTCTAGTCTCTAAGACTCTATTTACTGAGATAGCCAAGTTAGCCATAATAGTAGCAAGATCTTGTATGTACTCATTAGTAATATGTGGTGTTTGTTGGGTTACTCGTTCACGACTATGAGTATCTATCTCGATATTGTTAATCTCTCCCTGTACATTAGGGTTTGACATTCTCAACACAAAGCTTCAGTAAAGACACTTCACTTAGATGCTTTCAACACACACATAAATATATCGAACAACAAACTAACTATCACTACACAACTCTTGGTCTCAACCTAAAGCTCTAAAACTAGGAAAAATTATATGGTATGCCTAGGAGCTTAGTTATTGCTAGGGCTTACCATAATAAGTTTGACTAAAATGGGTCCTCCTAAATATTGAAGAAAATTAGAGGGAAATGATACACAAATGAATAAAACTAATTAACGTGAAGCGGCTCGGAGGATGTGATTCACCAACGAACACAATATGACTTAACACCTCACTTGATATGATGTACAAGTTGATATTAAGATCTACTCGCTACCAATCTTGAGCTACTTGGCAAGATTAGATAAGAGTGCATGAAAGATGAACTTAAAGAGAGTTATCTCACATGAACAGAATGTTCAGTATTAAAATGTAATTTATGTTCGGCTTACAAGAGAAAGGGACTATTTATAGTAAGTCCTTAATAGTCCCTAGTGCAACATTACAAATAAAGAAATTACAAGAAAGTATATAAAAAAGGGGGATTCTTAATACATACGAAAAAAATAAGAAAGACAAAAGATAAAAGAGGAAAAGTGGTACAATGTCAGACGAGGTGGATAGGTGGTGGTGCAACATTAGTCCCGTATGAATATGTTTTTAGCATAGCAGGCAAGAGGGATCAAGATGTTATGGCAATAAAGGGCTTGGGATAAGAGAGATGGTAGCATACTGAAAGAAAACTACTCGGCCGATAAATAGGTGTCTCGTCACTTGGTAAGAACCTTTCAATAGAAGTTGGTTAGATTACTTGACACAGGATCTTCGACTAGGGAATGGTCGGCATCATTACTACCGAGAGCATAAATCATAGTATGACAATATGGGGAGCTCAAGGAGTTTAGCCACCTTCCTTTGGTGTAAACTTTCTCATCATCAACAGGTTGTCGAGAGAGAATTCTTTAGGTGAGGGATTGCAGTCCTTGGAACTATGCTCGAGTAAGGGGATCGTTGGTCTGTAGCTTAACATGTTACAACAATTTATATGACCCAATTAGGATAAGTTCTAGGTATACATAAATTACATAAAAGATTCCTACTAGAAAAGGGAAAATGAATAAATTACAAGGGTAGAGTTGTAAAAAGACAAAAAGGGATATTTGGATACAAATAGGAAAGTACGGATGCTAGAAAAGAAGGGTTGCATGTCAATTGTCTAGTTTATGGTCTCGATGATACTGCTTGCTAAGTAAGGCTAATTCTAAGTAGAGTAAGTCAAGTTGGTAGCTTGGTAGCTCTCTTGTTTAAGGCTTGGGAAGGGTTGGTTTAGTGGTTCACCATTCTTCTAATTGGCCTCAGTTGGTCGGCATGGAAGTGGGTAGCTCAGCCTCGGATGCGTATCAGCTCGGCAATATGTGGATTTCGCACTTAGCCTTGGCGTGGCAATAAGTGGTTAACTCGATAATAGGTCGGGTGCCTCGAGAGTCTTCTCAATGAGATAAAGAGAGGTCAAAACTGAAACCCTTAGTAGATAGTGATGGAAAATACCTTGTTCCTCAAAGTTCAACTCTCCTTAGACAACTCAACAAACCATATAGACAAGTCTTTGAGCTCGGGAGCAAGTGATTGGTTTTTTATCTCTATCAGTACTTAGCACAAGGATTGTACTCATTTGATTATGGTGTTTGAATATAGTATTTGCAATAAACAAATGTATAAATACATAAGTTTAGAGATCATAACCTTAAGAAAGGAATAAAAAGACAAATTTACCTTCTATAGTAAACTAAGTATACATTAACTGTAATAAATAAGAAATACACAGTGATCAAGGAAAATTATTGTAGAGAGATTCTTAGTGAGAATGTCTACATGTTGTTGACAAGTGATAATGTGACTTAATAAGGTTCAACCTATGGCTGGCTATTCACATGTAAAGTGATAATTAATATTAATGTGTTTTGTGTGGTTGTGGTAGATATGATTGCAAGTCATATAGATGGCACAAAAGTTATCATAACATAGAATTACAAGGCGTTAAATTGGAACTTTCAACTTACAGTGTAAGATGACAAATCTAAGTAGATTCAACAACAATGTAAGTAATGGCTCGATATTCAGCTTCTATAGAGCTTTTAGATATCATTGGTTGTTTCTTAGGGTGCTAAGAAATGAGATTATGACAAAGGAAAGTGGTATACCCTTTGATGGATCTTTGGGTATCTAGATAACCAGCCCACTTTTCATTAGCATAAATGATTAAGGACATATGGAAAGTATGTACAATGGGTAGGTCAAGGGTATAGTGCATTGTAAACAATAGAGAACTTACTTAGTTGCTTACATGTGATTAGTATTGAGAAGATGCATGTATTGACTAAATTGATTAATCGCAATGCATATTTGGCCTTATGATAGTGAGTTATTGAAGTGCCTTAATAATTTCTTGGTATGTAGTAGGATCGGAGCATAATAGGAAATGATGGGTGCTAAGATGACTATGAGGTGACATTGGTGTTTTGAGTAGTTTCGAAAGAAGCATGTAACGGTGTTTGAGCAAATTATGAATGAAGTGAGACTAACTCAAGTGTAGCCCCTAGGCGCTCAAGTAGTCTTGACACTATAGAAAAAATGTAGAGGCCCAAGATTAATCATAGAAAACTAATATGAGAGAAGAGAACTATGATGAGCAATGAGATGGGGATTGTAACCAATAAGAAAAATGTCATCAACATAGAGGAGGAGGATAAGAGTGTTAGAACCTTAAGATAATATAAACAGGGAAGAGTTAGCTTTACTATGACAAAATCCTATATGAGAAAGAAAGATGTTAAGCTACTAAAACCGGGCTAAAGGAGACTATTTAAGAGCACACAAAGACTTCTTAAGCTAGCATACATGATATGGATAATGTAGATGAATAAATCTAGGAGGCTATTTTATGAATACTGTTTCATCCTAATGACTGTAAAGAAATGCATTTTTAACATGAAGTTGATGAATTTCATACAAAGAAGAGACTGAATTCGTATGAACAAAGCAAATAGTAGTGTACTTGACAACATGACTAAAAGTTTTAGAATAGTCAATGCTTTCCCACTGAGAAAAAACCTGAGCAACAACATGAGTTTTATAGCACTTAACTTAGCTTGTAGCATTATATTTAATGCAGAATTTCCATGTATTGCTTATGACATTTTGATGGGGTTGGAAAAGAATAAAACCTTACGTATGGTTTTGAAGGAGAGAATTAAATTTATTTCTTATGGTAGCTGGCTAAGTAGGATCAAGAAGGTTTAGGTGTACTAGTAGAGCTTAATTTGGTGGTTGAATACTTTGATGAGTTTTAAAAAAAAGGTGACGTTACTAGGATGTGAAATTTTCCTATTGAACTAAATGATCATAATATGAAAAAGGATGATTGTACGAAGTTTTAAGGAATAATTATCTTAGAGTGAAATACATAAGAATTATGTACAAGATGCACAATTGATGTGAGAAGTAAGTTGTTAAGTTGATACGAAGATAGGTCTTCTTAAATAAGTAACTAAAGATAAGTATATATTAGAGATTCAACTATAGACTTGGAAGTTTAGATATCTTAGTTACAGGTTTTAATTTTGAAAAATGGCAAGGGCAATTCAAACAAAGAAATCAAATGGTGTAAATGGTTGGAAGAATGTAAAGATGATTGAATTAAATGATTTATCATTTAGTTGAAAGAGTTAGATAAATGGTATTGACTTAAGAATATATTATGTCGATAGGTTTATCATTGTTGACCTAATTTTGATCTTTGTTGGCATTGCAAAATTAAGGAAGTGGAGTTAACTTGAAAGTATTCTGGGAGCAATGGAATTATCCAAGGTGAAATTATTTGAGTTCATCAAGGTGAATAGATACTTTGAAGGCAAACCTGATGACTTAGTTAAGATAGAAGATTGGATCACACGGACTAAACAAACCTTTAAAATCTATGAAATTCTAAAGGATTTAAAGGTAACTTATGGGACTTTTTTGCTACATAAGGATGCAAGGATATGGTGGAACTTTAAGAGTGAAACTATGTCTTAACCCATTACTTGGAAAGAGTTTAAAGAAGAATTCTTGAAGGAATATATTCCTGAAAGTCTACGAAAGAAACTTCAGGGAGACCTACTTCTTATACGAAGAGGAAATCGAAGTATTAGTGAAAATGAATGTGAGCTCCGGCAATTGATGCATCTTACTTACCTAAAATTAAGAAGTAGTGATCAATTTCGTATACAAGTGTTCTTAACAGGACTGGATCGAGAGACTCAAGTCCAATTGAAGGAATTTAAATTAAAGACTTATAACAAAGTGGTTGAAAAAGTAAGAGTGATAGAAAATGCAGGAAAAGAATTCTTAGAAGAGCAAAATGAAGAAAACAAAGAAATCTCTAAATTGGATAAAGAGTCAATGGATAATGCTAATCAGAGTAGCAAGCGATCTATTGAAGCATCAAGATTACAAGTAAGTGAACTAATTGTGAAGAAGCCACACCAAATAAATTGTTAGAAATCCAATCAAGATCATCGATCAAAAACATGTCCACAATTAATAGGAAAATGTACTTACTATGGAAAAGCTAGACATAATGTAAAATGGTGCTTTAAAAGAAAGAGTGCTCCACTGTATAGTAATTGTGGAAAGTGCGATCATACTATCACTAAATGCCATTGGAAGTGAGTAGTTTGAAAATAAATCTAGTGACTTATCAAGGAACTCTAGAGATTTGAGGTAATCAATTTGAGCAGACCATGTATATGAAATATGCTGTATGAATCTATTAGAATGTATATAGGTAGGAGTTAAGTACTGATGTGAATTTTGTTGATTATATGTAAACTAGGTACCTATGAATGAGAAAAGGAGTTTTAGTAAGGAACTATTTTTGTCAAGTTTTGAGGACAAAACTTTGTGTAAGGGAGGAAAGATGTAAACCCCTTAAATTTAGCCTTTTGAGTATAGAGTTAAACTCATGTACTGTAGATAATCCCTTTAAGTCAATAGAGTCAGTAAAATTTAAAACCAATTAAAATCTTAATTCAAAACCTATAGTAAATATGAAAAATCTTAAATTATCAATTGAATCTCTAATTACATACGAAGACCTTAAAACGTTTAACCCCGAACCTCATCAGAACTTTAAGATAACAACCGAAGATTTAATCGTGTAGAAAACTTTTATACCCTAAATATATCTAGAAACTAAAGATTTCATTCGAAAGTGATGAAAACCCTAAACTATAACTTTAAGGATATAAAAGTACTAATACATCATTGCTTACTATAAAACCCTAATTGATAATATATCCTCAATATCTTGCAAAATTATTTATAAAAGATCAAAGATAACTTTCAATCATTCATAAATACCTATAATACTAATGTAATCCTTTAGGAACTAGGATATTGTATTATGGATCACATCCATCTTCCAATTATATAACTAGGTTAGTATTATATAGAGTTAAAAGTTTAGTTGATGATTATACTACATATAGTAAGTATTAGTACCCTAAATGACACTTTTCATAATAATTATATTAAGTTGCCTACTAAATGATTTATATAGGATATAAATACCTAAAGGAAGATCTCATTACCTATTCTTACTAATCAATTCAATAAACCCCATATTTCCTTTTATTTCCTTAATTTTCTTCCTAATTACTTCACAATGTACACTTAAATTACATGTAAGTTTAAAGAGTTGACTAAGTCAAGTCAACATGTTGAAAAGTTAACAAAGTGTTATTTTCATTTAGAGTCTTCTTCCATTTTCTTGATTTTTCATTCAATTAACACATGTCCATTTTCTTCCTTTCCTTTGTCCTTGCCATCCACTTCATGGACTCATCTAAACCCCACTTGTTTTCTTTTTTATACACAAAAGATTACATAAAACAAAGCTCTTTTCCCCCATCTTCAAACCGTCACCCCCTTTCCCTTTCATCCCTTTCCAAATTTTAAAACTTACTTCCATATTTCAAGGACAAAAGGTATATTTTATGTGATTCTTCCATCTTAATTAGCAATTAGTTGTGTATGTTAGGTTAGTTTTAGAATTCACATGTCATATGTACATGTATGTTGACACAAATAAGATTCTTATATATATGTACCTAAGTGTAGGAATACTTGGGTATAAGAGTAGAATACATGAGTACATATACCATATGGATACATGTGAGATGCTTATGTGTGAATTTTAGTAAAATACATGGTATAAGTATTGGTATATATATAGATAAGTGTAGAAGAACACATATACGTATGTTGGAAGATTCTTATATAAGAGTATTTTTTATGTACATAACAAAAAATAAGGAGTATATTAAGTATACATATATATAACTTACTAATTAAGTCCATAAGATGCAAAAATATGGATTTTATGAAGATTTCTTAAGAGAGTATAGAAGACATTCGAAAATACGTATACCACCATATGTATATACAAGTATATGTATAGGTATAAGTATAAGTATACTAGTATACATATAAGTGTATTAGAAATATATATACACATAATATACGTATAGAATATATAAGTACATAAGTAAATTACAATATAATTACTTAAATTACTAAAAGATAGTAAAGTAAAATAATAAAATATACAATATGTACAAATGTATACATATGTGGGTTGAACCTACTTTAAGCCAATAACACACATCTCAATTTGAGTTAGCCTTATTTAGGTACATATAATAATAATAATAATGTAAAATCATCTAAATATAAGAATTTAAGAGTTAATTAAATCATTAAGTACTAAAATAAGATATAAAAAATAGGCAATAAGAATATCAAGTTTCAACAATTAAAATTTTAATAAATTTAATCCATATCGTAAAACACAGGTCTTAACGTCCAAAATGGACATCACCGTATGAACATACGTTCAAAAACAATGAAAAACGATTATAAGCACTTGTAAATATGGGAGATAAAATGAAAATGTTATACCTGACTAAAGATATAAGATAAAATTGAATAGAATAAGTAAGATAACTAAGTAATAGACTTGTAAATTGATAATAAGGAGAAATAGATAACTAAGTATATGAAGTATCATAACTTACAAATATATAAATATAGTTACTATTGATCTCACTAAAGAATGATATATCCTATACACGCTATACTTGGGTTATATTGGAAAACTAGACAAACTACAATAGACTTTTAGTTAATTAAGGAGTTTGATTTCTCAGAATACTTATAAGTTTTACTATTTTTTAGGCGTTTTAATATCGAGTTTTGGAAACCCAAAGGCTCCCTATACACGCCATACTTGGGTTATATTAGGAAACTAGATAAACTACAATAGACTTTTAGTTAATTAAAAAGTTTGATTTCTCAAAGTACTTATAAGTTTTATTATCTTTTAAGCATTTTAATATCGAGTTTTGGAAACCCAAAGACTTGGAAAACGAGCAATAATCCAGCTGAGGGAGTTTTAATGATCTACTACTTATTTGTATGTGTTACTTGTATGATGCTTTGCTGCTTACTATTACCTGTATGTCTGAATGACTATTTTTCTTGTATGCCATTATCTGTATGATCACTTTTTTAAAGTTGATAAATATAAATATCTGAACAGAATAACTAGTTCTATTCGTCACATGTCTATGACTTAGTAAATGTATGGATGAAGAATGTTAGCTTTACAAAAATTTGAGGAAAGTATTCTTTGGAAAAAGCTTTTCTAATCTTAAATATATTTTGTATGATTTTGATAAGGATTTACAATGTCAGAAATAATATTTTATTACTATGGCAAAGCTAGCATGGGATCTTCAATTGATAGCGAGAGGACTCGCTTTATTGTGCCTATGGGGCCTTGGATAATTTTAGTTGTGAGAAGACTTGTACGTTTATGCCTAAAGGGCTTTAGATGGTGGATAGTCCTAGTTTAGGATCCACCTATTTGGATTAGAACTCTTTTCTCGACTAGGGTAATAGTCGAGTGTTGCTTAGAGGAGTGGTACCCCTAAGCAGCCTCATGCGGATAAGTTGAGGTGCCCTGTGCAGGTAAGTACAGGGGATATTCAAAGTGTAGACGATAAAATTCTACACTGTTTATAATTCCGGACTCCTATAGATGTGTTGCTTGTATTCATCACGCTTAAATTCATTTTGTATGTAGATAGCTTGCATGTGTATGAATAATGTTTGATAACTTACTTGAATGGTAGTGGTGAGGGACGAACTTATTGAGTTGTTTTATGCTCATTCTCTCTTAGTTTCTTTTGTAGGTTTATTTGTGTTAGGATTGAGATAGGGATAAGTCTCGAGTGCTGAGCACAAGGTAAAGATAAGTATGATAGTAATAAAATGAGTTGAGACATTTATAGATGATACAGAAACATCCTTTGTCGGAAATATTTGTATGTTAGAATTCAATATAATTTCGTATTTCTTGTAATTTTATAAAGTTGCTGTATCCTATTTTATTATTTGGTAAGGGATACTAATTCTCTATGGTTCTAAAGAACTGTAGAATATCGGACATCTATAGTTATTTATATTTATATGTTATAATAAATTAATTACTTTAAAAAAAAATCAGTAACTTTAGTGATAAATCATTTAGAGTCTTGCAATTTTTGACTTGCAAGGTGATTTCCATATTATGGTTACACACATGCTGTGGAAATTTTAGGCAATCCTATTAGGCTCCCTTTAGGGTCCTGATAGAGAATTTATTCATCCTACAGTTAAAATTACTTATTGTTTTTGTACTTTCCATTTATAAAGCCTCCAGCCATTTCTAGGATTTTAATGTCTATTCCTATTAGAGCAAAAAATGTGCATAAAACTCTTTATTGTGATGCGAGTAGTCTTTTGAATTAAAGCTCTTACTCACTATGGTTGATTACGACCAAAGGAATCCTATTATACACAAAACTCCTCGTACACACTTGTTTGTAGCCTTATGATATCAACGGATTAACAAAAGAGTGCTATTTCATTTTATAATTCTTGCCTACATCTTTTAATTATTGTTGCCTTTCTATCTTGCGTATATTTCATTTTTAGGCCTTATTGGCCATCATTGCAAGAGGCTTGCTTACTACTATAGAGAAAAGATAGTAAGTGTTGTACAATCCATTGGTATGTTAAGTAAAGCTTTAGACCGTATTAGTTAGGATTAAAGCCAAGTCATTCTAGCAAGAATGATCATAATACAAAAAAAAGGAAGTAAGTAAGAGGCTAGATAGTATGGAGGAAATCTTGGAGGGCATGGATGAGCAAATTGAGGATTTGGTTGCTCTTTTTGTGAAGGTAGTTGAGGTTGAGCTAGTCACCAAGAGATGAGTGGTAAATTGGTAGAAATAGTTGAGGATTTTGGTATCATAGTATAGACATGCAGGGAAGAGTTACATGTGGCAATTGATGATGTGAGATAGCAATTGGGTACTCAAGTTGATAATTTGGGAAGACAAGAGAATACTCATGACTCAACCAAGTCTATTAAAGAGTTGAGGACATAGTTGGCTATGTTGACTTGAGTTATTGGGAATACTGTTGCACAAGTTCCCATAAGTCGAAGGCATAAACTAGCATGAGGGACATCAAACTACTGAAAATTTTCTTATTTGATATGGAACAGTACTTTATAGCTATTGGGACAAATGATGAGAGGGCTAAGTGTAAGCCCTACAACTAAGCAATCCGAGGTTTCCATCGGTTGAACGACCCGATCGAGCCTAAATTATAAAGTAAAGCTAGAAATATTAGTAAACCGATCTTGTAAGTTTGAATTTAAGAAAATAAGTAATAAAATAGGAGACTACAAAATTTTCAAATTTTAAGTATATAACTCGTTATTTATCGAAAATGCGTAAAATGCATTCCGGTACTTAACGAACGCTAGAGATAAATTATATGTATACTAAAAATTATAAAATAACCTAAATAATATTTAGGAATATTTATTTGTACTATATATGAATTTACATGTAGGTATAAATACGCGTAATTACTTCAAATATGTGAAATGTACTAAAATTATACTAAATAATTAAATAAAATTCATAATTAATTAAGAAAGAAAAATCAATAATGGTTCAAATTAGGTCGTTGAAGGTCAGAATTCACAAAATAAAAATTAACCAATTAAAAGTAGACAACACAAAAGCCAAAAATTAAGGAAATTGGGCAAAGTCATGTCTAATTAATGCACAATAATTACACTAAAGCTTTATAAATAGCAAGAAAAATTCAGAAGCTCATTTGGACAGTTAGAAATCAGATAAAATTAAGGAGAGGCAAAAATTGAGAGAAAAACCAAAGAAAAAAAAAGAAAAGGAAAATTGTGCAGTTAGGGCCACAAAGGAGAACCAGATCCGATGGGCAGCTGGGGGTGGACGGCCACCACCACCACACGGTGGTGGCAACGCCCAGGTGGGCCGACACACCCATGGCCACCGGCGGTGGTCGGAGCCACCTAGATCGGTGAGTCCGATTTCCAGCCCGATTTTTGTGTAATTTTGTAAAAATAGTAAATATTCTTAGAAAATTATGAAAATTGTTATTCTGGAATATTTTTGTATGTAGTTTTTAGGAAAAATATTATTTTGATGAAAATATGTCTCGTGATATAGGGTCCTTAAGAAACCGTGCGAAACCGAGCATGTTTCAGTTTAGAAATAAATGACCTTAGGAGTGTAGTTTTGAACCCAAAATTTTTGTATAGATTACTTAGATGATATAGAACAGTGATATGAAGCCCGTTTTCAAAAATTAAATTTTCAAATTTTTAGATAATTTTTAGGCCCTAAAATGAGGCATAAAATGGGTAATTTAGGGTTAATTAAGTAATTAAATGATTAATTACTGATTTAGTGAATAATTATATGTTTTAGGATGTTAAAATCTGATGGAGTATGATACTTGTAGCATTTAGGGTGTTAGATGTAATTATTAGGTTAATTATGTAGTAAATAATTAATAAGGAAAAATAGTTAACTTTAAGTTAATTTTGTAAATTAGGGAAATTAGGAGTAAAATCTGATTTAGGATGAATTTAGATATTTTAAAATGACAATTGATGTTTAGGGATGGTAATTAAAATGATAGAAATACATTATGTACATAATAGGCAATAATGCATAATATGTAATTTTTGAAAATATAATAAATAGAAAATATTAGGATGAAAATTGATATTATATAAATAATAAGGATATATAATAAATCTGATAAGAAGCTTGAATTTATGTAATTATATGAAAAATGTAAAAATTTCTCACATCAAGAGTAAATTCGGTACACTAATAAAGATATAAGTGTATCGGATGAAATAAAATACTGACTAGAGGTAATAATGATATTAAGGAGATCGGGAATTAATGTGATTAATTTTACATTATGAGTTGAAACGAATTTCTAGGGTTGGAATATAAAACGTTACTTAGAAATCAAACTAGAACCTAATTTAGAAATCGATGTGGAAACCGAAACCGAACCCGAACCTAACCCCAAATCTAGAATAATTATAAAAGACTTAAGATCTAGATAATTAGGCATATTAAACCCTAAACAAAACCTAACAATAAGCGTTATAGGATAAAATGAACCTATAATCATTATATGAAAACTGAAACCACGTTTGTGTTATAAGGATGATCGGCGATGGCCTGAGCAAATCGAATCTCGAGTGAGTGAGCGAGGAGTCAAGGTAAGTTGGGATTAATACAATGCTGTATTTTGGGAGGCTTGAGATTATGCTTAGTTGTGCTTGTTAGATAGTTGGATGTGTGCATGTGCTTGATTATGGGTGATGCTATGATTCTGTTTGTTGCTCTAGCATGTATTGTATGATTTGCATGAAATGATTGATCATGCTAAACTGGACTTAATCAAATATATGACTAGTAATCATAATCGGACATGCATGGCAACCCGTTAGGGGAACTTAGGACTCTCCGGCCAAAGATCGACCCCTTCGAAAGGGATAGCGTAGGATTTCGAAAGGGATAGCGCAGGATTACAAAATGGTCCCTTCTCTATCCTCAGTCGAACTAAGTGACAGGAGAGGAGGTCGCGGCGAGGGTGAAGACAGTGGTTCGAAGGTAATCGTGGGAGGAGCAAGGTCTCCATTACACAAGCCTGGGTTTGGTCGTAAGCTGTTGCATTAACGGCAACTCCTCAACCCAGATTAGAGCAGGCGCAATTTCTCTAATCTCACGACGAGCCGGACAACGTCGTGCGATGGCATTTGCTTGTACATGTATTGCACCTAATAAGTGATTGAAAACCTTGTTGTGTGTATGGTATAGTTTTAAGTCCTCCGTCCTAATTTACTGAGCTGTGGTTGCTTACATCTCTATAGACGTCGTGCAGGTGCTGGCTAAGAAGCGGCAACAACTACTTTGAAGCTAGCAACTGCTGGATCCTGGGGAGTGAGGAAAAACATTGAAGAATCAATACATATGTTATTACTTTTCATTTTTGATTAATGTAATAACTGAATTATAGTGATTATATATAACTTTTCTCACTTTCTTAGGTAAATGAATGATTTAAATTACAAACTATTTACTTCAAAGCGGGTTAGTCATGGACGCCTTGTGTAGATCAGGTCTAAGTTAGCGGTTGTAAGGCCAACTTTGATCTCAGGATGGTTTACACGGCGGGGCTGTTACAACTCTACCGCTTCGGGGCGTGACACTAAGGTTACGGTGGCTACGATGTACTTGACTGGTGATGCCAATCTATGGTGGCACACCAAGTATGGAGAGATTCAAAATGGTAAGGCAAATGTAGATACATGGGTGGAGTTGAAGGCTAAGTTGTGAACTCAATATTTCCCTGAGAATGTTTACTATAATTCTAGAAAGAAGTTAAGGGAACTTCGCTAAGGTGATGATACTAGAAAATATATGCACAAGTTCTCGATCTTGATGTTAGACATTAAGAGCATAAGTGAAGATGATAAGCTATTCTACTTCTTGTAAGCCTTATGATAGGAATGAGTTGTAGAGGCAATGAATTGTGAACTTAGCTATGATGCAAGTAGTAACTAAGTGCTTGACAAAGGGAAGAGTGAGTCGACAGGGTACGAGAGTGGAAAGTCCATCAAGAAAGGCAAACCTAAGAGTAGAGGAGCCTTAAGTTCAAGCAATAATAGGAGCATTAGAGGGGGTAAGGGGAAATTTTATAACTCTTACTAGTCTGGAAAGAATAGGGTGACTCATGGAGGTAAAAAGCCCTCATTCTCTTGCTTCTTATGTAAAGGCCTACATAAGGTAATAGATTATAAGCATGGAGCTACACCATATGTCATGGCTCGAAAGGTAAATAGTGCATGTTAAAATGAGGAATAGGGGAGTCATGGCGAAGAACAATCTCGACTGGATGCATTATACATGTTGTCGGTTGTTAGAAAGAGTTCCTTAGCACAAAGCAAACCCAAGACTAATAATGAGTTGATGTATGTTTGGTTGAACATCAAAGGCGAGAGTGCCAATGCAATGGTAAATGTAGGAGCTATACACAACTTCATTATTGTGCTTGAGGTAAAGAGATTAAGGTTGGTTCTCATAGAAGATACTACCTAGATAAAAGCTATCAACTCTAAGGCTTATCCCGTTTAAGGAGTTGCTAGAGAAGTGAAATGAAGGTATGATAATGGAGTGGCAATCTTAACTTCATAGCTTTTCCCTTGGATGACTTTATCATAATCCTAGGAACAAATTTCCTGAGAAACGCTAAAGTTGCTCCTATGCCTGTGGCTAATTGCTTGTTATTTATGGGCAAGAAGCCATGTTGTATATTGTAGACACCTAATTTTTGCCCTTTCATAATCTTAATTTTTTATTTTTACAAAAGGGGTCCTCATTGAAAAAAATAATAATAAAAAAGAAAAAAACAAAACAAAAAATTAATAAAAATTAACAAATAATGAAAATACAAAAAAAAAAAAATAAGAAAAGGAAAAATCATAAAAATTTTGTAGATTTTTAGGAAGTAATTTATATTAGGAATAATTAGTTTTAGTGTTAGTTTTAGTTTTAGTTTAGTTAAAAATTTTAGTTTAGGGATTCGGATAGTTTAAATATAATTTAATTGAAATGAATGTCAAGACGCAGACTAACAGCCTAACGAATAAATAGCGGAGTACTTGGGTGGATTTAGTTGGAGGTCACGGGTTCGAGTTGCAGCAGGTACCTATGTTTTTGTTTTTCTATCTTTGCAAAAGAAAGATGAAAACAGAATTCATATTTAAGATTATTTGAACCTAGTTGGTTTTATTAAATCAGATTTGAATTAAATTTGGATCTAGTTTAATAAATTAATTAGATATAATGAGATATGATTTGGGAGCGATATGATTTAGACTATATAAAAATACTCGTACATAACAAGCGAGGGGGGACCCGAAAAAAAAGAAAGACATCAATCTTCTTCATCTACCATTACTGCTGCAACTTTACACAGCACAAACAAAATAGCTTGATCCCCGCACCGTGCGCAATCCTTAGACACACCAGTTTACACACACAAATCACGTATAGAAATCTACATGTATTCAAACTCCATCAGGGCAACAGTAATTCACATTCAAACTCCCTCTTTTCTCCTACGATAATCCCCGACGACGTCAGACGACTCTTTCTTCTCCGTACATTGACAGCAGGAATCTACACAGCAAACCAGCTGCAATCCAACGAACAGCGCCACCGCAATCCATACAGCAGCCACAATCCAGAACAGCAGCGGAACAACAGCAAAACAGCAGCAGAACACCAGTCTGCAGCAGCTTAACTCGACGGATACAGCAGCCGAACTCCGACCAGTCGATAGTAGCCTTTCACGTCCACTGCACAGACAGTCGAATTATCATCGGCACTTCACTGCAATTTATAGCTGACACGATCATCGAATAGCGGCTGAGAATTGTCCGAGTCCACATTGCTAAACCAGAATCCCCTTACACCCAGCTGCACGCACATACACATCACAACATCATACAGTGTGCCTATCCTCTTCATCAACTGTAATCGCCGACCAATTCCTTCGCTTATGCTGCAGTTCATCGATCACAACAGCAGCAACGTGCTGTTTTCGGCCAGTATCATCAATCGGCACGAACAGCTAACACTCCGCTGCCTCTTACTGATTGTGCAACGTCTACTGCTTCGCTGCTCCTTTACTAAACCACCCAAATTAGGTTCGAATACTAGTTTTTATTATTATTATTGTTATTGATTAGTTGTTATCATGTTCTAGTTATTCAGTTATTTAATAGTATATATGTATATATATAGTTAGGAAACTTTTAATATTAGTTTATATATGATTGAGTATGTTACATAGTTTATTTAAATAAGTAGTTGTTGACAATAAAATATAGTTGTAAATATATATATATATAGAGAGAGAGAGAGAGAGAGAGTTTTTTTTAATATTGTTTTAGAATTCTTCATGTAGGAAAACTTTCTTTTTGATGAAAATTAACAGTGAAAAATTTTATTTTATTTTTTTTTAAAAATTAGGAATTTTAGAGAATTTCTATAAAATAGAATAAAAGGACTTAGTGAATTAGGACCATTTTGGAGTTTTGAAAAACTGAATTGATAATAATGTAAACTCAGTCGGGTTTCAAAAATTAAAATCAATCAACACACAAAAGATTTTTTTGAAAGAACTACGATAGTCTGATCCCGGCTAACGGGTACGTGGGCACCTTCGGGGTGACGATAAAATATGTAGAAACTTAGGTTTTTTTTTTCTTTTGATTTTATATACTTATTTTTTAAATATTATAATTAGAAAAATAATCCTAATTTCGGTAATAAATAGTGGTACCCGTTAGGGTTTAATAGGTTATCCCTCGAATTCGGAATCCTCTGGTTTTTTATTAAATTTGAAATCAAAGACCAGTAGCTAAATAGTAACCAATCCACCCAATTGGTCATTTCTTTTTTTTTTCCCGACTTCGGTCGGGTGGTGACTCTAAAAATTATTTTTAATAAAGAACCGGAATTTCTCAGTTTCTTTAGCCGAGGATTAATATTAAATGGGTTAGGGTTTAGTATTAATCAAGAAATGAGAAATCAATTTTAAATAAAAGAAATCGAAAAATCAGACTCGATAGATTGGCGACTCCACTGGGGACTGCTAGAGGGCTAGCCATTAGAAGTTGCCGAAAATAAGGATTATTTTTCAAAAAAAAATGGAATAATAAAAAAATAAAAAAGAACTTAGGTATGTTATTTGACGTATTTTTTTATTTTATTTATTTGTTTTTTTTTACTAACATTTTTTTGTTGTGGCAGTTTATTTAAGGGGGAATTTTGGGGGGTTTTACTTTTACTTTGTTTTTTGCATCATAAACGCATGTTAGACACGGTTAGAACCAGGTCGTCTTAGGACCTTAGGAAGAGGGCCATTGTGAATGCTTCGGATGTTATGGGGTAACCACCTTCCGAGGCCGATCAGGCTACCCCACTTAAGTTCAAATGTGACCACGGAATCGTTGCTTTGAAAAACGTGGTGGTTGCAGAACTTGAGAACTTGTAGAACCCACCCTTCATATTACATGAAAACTTTTTCAAAAATTCACAAAATCTATGATGTAGCAAACCTAAGAAGATAAAGGCTGTTGTGAAGTTGTAGTTGTAATATTTCCTTGTAAATAATTTGTAGTAATTCAATGTAAAGTTTGGAATAGGTGATGATTGTAATTTTGATTTTTTTCTTTTTTACATAACTATAACTAGATCAAGTCAATGGGCTTCTAAATAGATCCACATCTTCCCACTTCATTGGCCTTAAAAGATACTCTAGATATGGATATAACTTTTTAGCCCAAGTAAGTAAGAATTTATTAGGAACAAGATTGGGCTCATCTTACACTTATAGAAGAGCCCTATAAATATTACTATAGTAAAGGATTTAGTACATCTATTAGGGCTCGAATCTATCACTTTGGGCCCCCATCAATTGAGCCCAACCCTCACGGAGTAAATAGAAGGCAAAAAAATAAAAATAAAAATAAAAAAGGAAACAAAATGAAAAGAATCAAAGTTATAAAATAATAGGTAGTTATCATTTTGCCTAGTATTTTACTAACTAGAAATATCCATTCTTTTAGGTAAATTCAATTTTTTGCAAATAGCCTTCTTCATTTGGAATAAATAAGATTTAGATATTTTCTTTGTTTAGTCTTTTATTCTTTAGAATTCCTCTCTTGTAAATAGATTCTCAGTAATGTTATTCTCGAGTTGTATATATTTCCATGAAAGCAATCTTCCGTATCCATTCACATTTCCATCACTCGGTCTTTGTAACACAAAAGCCCTAACTTTTCCTCTCTCTCTTTCCAAAAAAATAAAAAATAAAAATAAAGAGAAAAGAAATAAAAAAAGAAGGAAAGAAAAGAAAAGAAAAAGAAAGAAAGTTGCTAACGGTTACAAATCCTTATAGGGTTCGGGACAAACACAATCACTTGGCCCATTAAGGCAGATAACCTAAATAGACCCACTTGGCCCAAGAAAATAACCAACTAAACTCGAACCTTAGCCCATCAAGATGATTCAACCAACTCAAAGCTCCTGAGTTGTCGAGTCCAAACCATGAACTAAGTCAAAGCACAAAGCCATGAAACACTATCCTAAGCTTGATTCCTGGTACAAACAAAAAAGGCAATTCATTAGTCCCTTTCACTTCAAAAGTTGTTAGTTCCAGTCCATTTGAACTCTAAAGAACCTACCCTAAAATCACATACGGAAGCTCAAGGGCATTAAGACCTATAAGTCTTGGGCATGGGGCATTTAGTCTTTGAAATTTCACAATTGGGGCATGTTCCAAAGAATTGGGGAGTAAGGTCAATACCCTAAGGTCAATCCATCCTTATGTAAGGAATTGGTAACTCACTTTTAAAAAAGTTTTGAATGAAAAAAGGCGAGCTATATCCTATACACTAACCCTTAAACACTTTGAGAGTTAAGAGACATCATGGTGAGGATATTTTGGATTCATTCCTTAAAGGAGGTCCATTTTGAATTTGATATGTAGATTGAAATGAAGTTAGGCATTTATTTTCAAATCCTAAACATAATTATCCTTTGATAACCCCGTTGGACTGATCTGGAGTCATTTCAAATGTAAACCCTATCAAGAACCACCCCCACAGTGGAACAATTTGGAGGTTAGGGTCATTAATTAGGAGAGAAGGATAAAACTGATTTGTATTTACCCCAGTAATAACAATTCAAGGATAATTTTTGTTTTTGATAAATTGTTTTCTTTGAAGAAGAGCTAACATTTTTCCAGATACCCTAAAGGCTACACGTACCTTACCTAAGCCAATGTACTCTGAACCTATGGATTTAGGGCCTTGATTCATCTAGAGACAAAAACTTGACAAAAGAGATAGTTATTTTTGGGGAGAGAAAAAAAGAAATGAAATAAAAAAGAAAAAAGAAAAAAGAAAAAGAAAAAGAAAAAGAAAAATAAAAATAAAAATAAAAGGAAAAAAAACTAGGAAAAAGGAAAATGAAGAAATACCCAAATATCGGGCTTAAGAAAATCTCTAATCAAAGAAGGCCAATGTTGCTTTAAAAACAAAAGGCCTTGAATCGTATTCTTAACAAAAAACACAAAACCTCATATTCATTTAGAATTACGTTCTCTACCATAAACCAAAAACTCCATATTCAGTTCAAAATTACACTCCAATTCATGAACATAAACCCTTTCTATCCACTCAATTCTCAAACACAACACCTTCCCACCCACAATACCTCCCTACTCAAAGCTCTTCTAATTTTGAAGAATAATTTATCTAAGATAAAAATTATTTTTGAAACTGGGGCAAGCGCACATCTAGTTCATTTCTTAAGGGCTCTTCACTTGTACACCTGGGTTAGATGAAAGCACTTCTCTTAAAATAGGCCTTCTCAATTAAATTCTTTTGAAACCATTTAACCAAAAGCTCAATTTATAATACTAAACCCAAAAGGACCTAACAGATCGATCAGAGCGTATCACTTGTGAATTAGACTGTAATTTTTCGAATAGTAGTCAAGAGTGACCTCTAAACCAAGAATGCGTAAGGAAGTCCTATTCGATTAGACTAATCGTGAGTTACCTTTTCCTTATAAAATGAATGTTTAAGGCTTATCCAAGAAGCTCATTGTCCAGGTTACAAATTAAGGTGGATATGAGATACCCTACAGGATTATAGAGTTTACCTTTTAAATAGGAATTTGTATCCGTTAGCAAACTTTCAAGAAAAAAAGAGAAAAAAAAAAAGAAAATGAAAAGACATGAAAAGGAGAGAGAGAAAGTGGAGGCTTGTTACAAGTTTTTCCATTCATTTTCCAATCCATTTCATCCATAGTAGCCAAATTTTCAATTCATGTTATAAACAGTGTTCACCAAATTCCTTGTTTGTAAATTTCTCAAATTAAGATTTTTTTTTCCAAGTTGGCTATGTTCCTAAGTTTGCTTTTAACTCTTAGTAGAGCTTAAGCGAATCCGAAGGGTGCTTACCCTTTATCTGTTTTCTCAATGATATAGCCAGCTTATAGTACACTGTTCCTATCCATATCTTCTTTAGCACTTTAGTTAGCTTATGGAGCGCTATCTAGGTTCATATTTTCATTTAGGGATGTAGCTAGTTCATAGAGCGCAGTCCTAATCTAAAGTTTCTTAAGCTTCAGGTTGACTCCTAAAACACAGTTCCAATTTATAATCTCTTAAGGAGCTAGCCAGCCCGTAGAGCATAGTCCCAATCCTGAGTTTCTGAAACTCCCAATCGTTTAACTCACATAATGTTACCCGACTCAAAATTACATCAAGGGATTTTGCAAGCTCAGAAAGCGCTATACCGATCCAAGTCTTCATATTTTTAGGTCTTAGTCAGCTCATGGGGCGCTTTGATCGCCTTGGTTAGTCAGCTCATTAAGGGTACGATCCAAGGTTTTCCTTCATATTTTTAGGTCTTAGCCAGCTCAAGGGGCGCTTTGACCGCCTTGGTGAGTCAGCTCATTAAGGGTACGATCCAAGTTTTCTTCATGTTTTTAGGTCTTAGCCAGCTCATGGGGTACTTTGACCGCCTTGGTGAGTCAGCTCATTAAGGGCACGATCCAAGTCTTCTTCATATTTTTAGGTCTTAGCCAGCTTAAGGGGCGCTTTGACCACCTTGGTGAGTCAGCTCATTAAGGGCACGATCAAATTCTTCTTCATATTTTTAGGTCTTAGCCAGCTTAAGGGACGCTTTGACCGCCTTGGTGAGTCAGCTCATTAAGGGTACGATCTAAGTCTTCTTCATATTTTTAGGTTTTAGCTAGCTCAAGGAGCACTTTGATCGCCTTGGTGAGTCAACTCATTAAGGGTACGATCCAAATCTTCTTCATATTTTTAGGTCTTAACCAGCTCAAGGGCGCTTTGACCGTCTTGGTGAGTCAGCTCATTAAGGGCACGATCCAAGTTTTCTTCAGATATTTTTAGGTCTTAGCCAGCTCATGGGACGCTTTGACCGTCTTGGTGAGTCAGCTCATTAAGGGCACGATCTAAGTTTTCTTCAAATATTTTAGGTCTTAGCCAGCTCATGGGACGCTTTGACCGTCTTGGTGAGTCAGCTCATTAAGGGCATGATCTAAGTTTTCTTCAGATATTTTTAGGTCTTAGCCAGCTCATGGGGTACTTTGACTGCCTTGGTGAGTCAACTTATTAAGGGCACGATGCAAGTTTTCTTTAGATATTTTTAGGTCTTAGCTAGCTCAAGGGGCGCTTTGACCGCCTTGATGAGTCAGCTCATTAAGGGCACGATCCAAGGTTTCTTAAGATATTTTTAGGTCTTAGCCAGCTCAAAGGGCTCTTTGACCTCCTTGGTTAGTAAGCTCATTAAGGGCACGACCAAGTTTCTTCATATTTTTAGGTCTTAGTCAGCTCAAGGGGCGCTTTGACCATCTTGGTGAGTCAGCTCATTAAAGGCACGATCCAAGTTTTCTTAAGATATTTTTAGGTCTTAGCCAGCTCAAGGGGCGCTTTGACCGTCTTGGTGAGTCAACTCATTAAAGGCACAATCCAAGTTTTCTTCAAATATTTTTAGGTCTTAGCCAGCTCATGGGGCGTTTTTACCATCTTGGTGAGTCAACTCATTAAAGGCACAATCCAAGTTTTCTTCAGAATTTTTATGTCTTAGCCAGCTCAAGGGGCACTTTGACCGCCTTGGTTAGTCAGCTCATTAAGGGCACGACCAAGTTTCTTCATATTTTTAGGTCTTAGCCAGCTTAAGGGGTGCTTTGACCGTTTTAGTGAGTCAGCTCATTAAGGGCACGATCTAAGTTTTCTTAAGATATTTGTAGATCTTAGCCAGCTCAAGAGGCGCTTTGACCATCTTGGTGAGTCAGCTCATTAAGAGCATGATCCAAGTTTTCTTCAGATATTTTTAGGTCTTAGCTAGCTCATGGGGTGCTTTGACCATCTTGATGAGTCAGCTCATTAAGGGCACGATCAAAGTTTTCTTCAGAATTTTTAGGTCTTAGCCAGCTCAAGGGATGCTTTGACCGCCTTGGTTAGTCAGCTCATCAGGGCACGACCAAGATTCTCGTTATTCTTTTTTAGAGATTTTTTTTCCAATTCGCAAAGACACTTCCCATTGTCATTCTAACCCTTGTCAAGTGACTTAACGTTCCTTAGGATAGAGTCATCTTGAGGTAAAAACAGTGTTTCTTTTGTCTTTGTGGCAAAGTTTTGTTTAAACTTCACTACAAAGAAGGGCAGATGTAGACACCTAATTTTGCCCTTTAATAGTCTTAATTTTTTATTTTTACAAAAGGGGTCCTAATTGAAAAAAATAATAATAAAAAAGAGAAAAAAATTAATAAAAATTAACAAATAATGAAAATACCAAAAAAAAATAATAAGAAAAGGAAAAATCATAAAAATTTTGTAGATTTTTAGGAAGTAATTTATATTAGGAATAATTAGTTTTAGTGTTAGTTTTAGTTTTAGTTTTAGTTTAGTTAAAAATTTTAGTTTAGGGATTCAGATAGTTTAAATATAATTTAATTGAAATGAATATCGAGACGCAGACTAACAGCCTAACGGATAAGTAACGGAGCACTTGAGTGGATTTAGTTGGAGGTCACGAGTTTGAGTTGCAGCAGGCACCTATTTTATGTTTTTCTATCTTTGCAAAAGAAAGATGAAAACAGAATTCATATCTAAGATTATTTGAATTTAGTTGGTTTTATTAAATTAGATTTGAATTAAATTTGGATCTAGTTTAATAAATTAATTAGATATGATGAGATATGATTTGGGAGCGATATGGTTTAGATTATATAAAAATGCTTGTATATAGCAGGTGAAGGGGGACCCGAAAAAAAAGAAAGACATCAATCTTCTTCATCCACCATTACTGTTGCAACTTCACACAGCACAAACAAAATAGCTTAATCCCCGTACCGTGTGCAATCCTTGGATACACTAGTTTACACACACAAATCACGCGCAGAAATCCACATGCATTCAGACTCCATCGGGGCAACTGTAATTTATGTTCAAACTCCCTCTTTTCTCCGAGGATAATCCCCGACAATGTCAGATGACTCTTTGTTCTCCGTGCATCGATTGTAGGAATCTACATAACAAACCAGCCGCAATCCAACGAACAGCGCAGCTGCAATCCACGCAGCAGCTGCAATCCACGCAGCAGCTGCAATCCAGAACAGCAGCGAAACAACAGCGGAATAGCATCAAAACAGCAGTGGAACAGCAGCAGAACAGCAGCAGAACAATAGCGAAACAGTAGCAGAACACCAGTCTGCAGCAGCCCAACCCGATGGATACAGCAGTCGAACTCCAACCAGTCGACAGCAGCCCTTCACGTCCACTGCACAAACAGTCGAATTATCATCGGCACTTCACTGCAATTTGCAGCCGACACGATCACCGAATAGCAGCTGAGAATCGTCCAACTCTACGTTGCTGAACCAGAATCCCTTTACACCTAGCTGTACGCACATGCACATCACAACATCATACAATGTGCCTATCCTCTTCATCAACTGTGATCGCCGACCAATTCCTTCGCTTACGCTGTAGTTCATTGATTACAGTAGCAGCAACGTGCTGTTTCCGGCCAGTATCATCAATCTACACGAACAGCTAACACTCCGCTGTCTCTCACTGATTGTGCAACATCCACTGCTTCGCTGCTCCTTTACTGAACCACCCAAATCAGGTTCGAATACTATTTTTTATTATTATTATTGTTATTGATTAGTTGTTATCATGTTCTAGTTACTTAGTTATTTAATAGTATATATGTATATATATAGTTAGGAAACTTTTAATATTAGTTTATATATGATTGAGTATGTTACTTAGTTTATTTAAATAAGTAGTTGTTGACAACAAAATAGTTATACATATATATATAGAGAGAGTTTTTTTAATATTGTTTTAGAATTCTTCACGTAGGAAAACTTTCTTTTTGATGAAAATTAACAGTAGAAAATTTTATTTTATTTTATTTTAAAAAAATTAGGACTTTTAGAGAATTTTTATAAAATAGAATAAAAGGACTTGGTGAATTAGGACCCTTTTGGAGTTTTGAAAAACTGAATTGATAATAACGTAAACTCGGTCGAGTTTCAAAAATTAAAATCAATCAATACGCTAAAGATTTTTTTAAAAAAGCTACGATCGTCTGATCCCGGTTAACTGGTATGCAGGCACCTTCGGGGTGACGATAAATATGTAGAAACTTAGGTTTTTTTTCTTTTGATTTTATTTATTTATTTTTTAAAATATTATAATTAGAAAAATAATCCTAATTTCGGTAATAAATAGTGGTACCCGTTAGGATTTAATAGGTTAGCCCCCAAATTCAGAACCCTCTAGTTCTTTATTAAATTTGAAATCAAAGACCGGTAGCTAAATAGTAACCAATTCACCTAGTTGGTTATGGTTTCTTTTTCTTTTCCCAACTTCGGTCGGGTGGTGACTCAAAAAATTATTTTTAATAAAAAATCAAAATTTCTCAATTTCTTTAGTCGAGGATTAGAATTAAATGGGTTAGGGTTTAGTATTAATCAAGAAATGAGAAATCAATTTTAAATAAAAGAAATCGAAAAATCCGACTCGACATATATCAATTCAGAGGAAGACAGCAAGTAGTTACGGCTAAGAAGGAAAGCACATCGGTGCTATGATGTTGTCAGTGCTCGAATTGAAGTGAAGGCTCAAACATCAAGAGCCTACTTTCAAACATCAAGAGCCTACTTTCCTGGTTGTCCTTATAAAGGAGGAAGCAAGAAAGATCGAGATGTATGAGGTAATTAAGAATGTCTTTAAGGAGTTCAGTTTCATGATGCCAAATAAACTCCTAAAGGAATTGCCTCCCAATGGATAAATGGACCATAAGATTAAGCTTATTCTTGGTGCTAAACCACCTATTAAAGCTCCATGTAGAATGTCACCTTTTTAATTTGTTGAGTTGAAGAAGCAACTCGAAGAGTTGATGGAGGTATACTTCATTTGACCTTCAAAAGCATCATACCAGCCCTTGTTCTATTGCAAAAGAGGCATAATGGGAGTTTGATATTGTACATTGACTATTGAGCTCTCAACAAGCTAATGGTGAAGAACCATTACCCAATACCTTTGATTGTTGATCTATTTGATCAACTAAGTAGAGCCAAATGGTTTACATAGTTGGATGTTTGCTCATGTTATCATCATGTTCGTATTGTTGAGGGTGATGAGCCTAAAACAACTTGTGTTACCTAATACGACACTTATGAATCTCACAAATGCTCTTGCTACTTTTTGTACCTTAATGAATAGTGTATTTTGTGAGTATCTCGACAAATTTATAGTGTTCTATCTAGATGGAATTGTTATATTTAGTAGAACATTGTAAGACCATGTGAAGCATTTATGGATGGTTTTTTAGAAAATGCAGGATAATTATTTATATGTAGAGCATGGGAAATATGCCTTTGCCTAAAAGTGTATCCATTTCTTCAACCATGTGATTAAGGAAGGGCATATCCATATGGATATGGTGAAGGTAGAGGTGATCAAGTAGTAGCTAGTGCCCAAAAGTATTACAGAGTTATAGTCCTTCATTGGACTTGCTAATTACTATAGAATATTTGCGAAGGGATGTTCATGTAGAGTTGTTCCCCTTATAGATCTACTGAAGAAAGATTGACCATTGTTGTAGGGTGAGGAATGTCAAAATGCATTAAAAGAGTTGAAGCATGTAGTGATAGAGAAGCTAGTCCTCACACTTCTTGACATTTCCAAACCATTTGATGTCTACATGGATCATTTAAACATTGCATTTGGTAGAGTTTTGATGCAGGAAGGCCATCTAGTGGCATATGAGAGTAAGAAGATAAATCAAACAAAGTGTAGGTACTTAGAATAAGAGAAGGAGTTACTTGCAATTGTACACTGTTTAAGGACTTGGAAACATTAATTACAAGGATCAATGTTGTTGGTGAAGACAGACAACTTTGCTGCTAGTCACATTTGAATCAACCAAACTCTTTGCTAAACAAGCGAGATGGCAAGAGTTCTTAGCCAAAATTGACATGGAAATTGGGCACCGCAGTAAGCAACAAATCAAGTAGTAAATGCATAGCCTCTTTACTACAAATAACACACTGGTTAGCAAGTCAAACCTCCACTTCAATCTAAGAGCAAATCAAACAGCACTTAAGTGAAGACTTGTTGGCTAAAAAACTTAAGCAATTGATTAAAGAAGGGAAGATTAATTGATTTTAGGTAGAAGGTGACCTCATTTGCACTAAGGGGAGCTAACTGTATGTTCAGAAGGTGGGCAACTTAAGAAGGGTGCTCGTGAAGGAGTGCTATGATACTCTATACGTTGGACATCTCAATTGATGGAAAACATTGAGCTTGTTGAAGCAAGGCTATTATTAGTCGGATATGAAGGATGTAATGAGCTACACTAGACCTATTTAACTTAATAACAAGATTGTTGAGACGTAAAAGATTTGTAGGGCTATTGGAGCCACTTTTAGTGCCATTTCGCTTGTGGGAGAGCATCTCCATGGACTTTATCACTTTCCTACCAAAAGAACGGGGGGGGGGGGGGGGGGGGGGGGTGGGTGGGTTTGGGGTTACTCTTTTGTTTTTATTGTTGTTGATAAGTTTTCTAAGTATGTTTCCTTCTTTCCTATAGCAAAGAGTTTAAAAGTGGAAGAGATTTCCCAACTTTTCTTCAAGCAGGAAGCTTTAAGGAGTACCCTAAAACATTGTAAGTGATAAGGATGCTAGGTTTACAAAGAAGTTTTGGACAGAATTGTTCAATCTCTTAGGTTCCAAGTTAAGCATGATCTCCAGTTACCATCCTTTAAGTGACAGGTAAACAAAGAGATTTAATGGTTTACTGGAGAAATACCTTCGACACTTTGTTAATGCCAACTAGAAGAATTGGGTTAACTTGTTTCATTTTTTTGGTTTTGTTTCAACATCTAACAAATCTATTCCTCTAACAAGAGCCCTACTAAGATCATTACTGGTTAGTAATCACCATTACCCTACATAGTGGTTGAACCATACATTGGGAGCTGCTCAAGAGCTTATCATTTTACTAGAGATTGGAATTAAAGTTTAGAAGTAGCGAAGAATTATCTTAAGAAAGCTTTCAAGAGGATGAAAAAATAGGTAGATTAGAATTTCCGACTTAAAGAGTATAATGTTGGAGATTAAGCCTTCATAAAGCTCTTTCTAAAATGAAGCAAATCTTTATTGAGCAAGGATAGAAGAATGATTCAAAGATACATTGGTCTAGTTTCTATCATCTCGAGGATTGGAAGAGCGGTCACAAAGTTGAGCCTCCTAAGTGGTTGAAGGTCCATCTGGTTTTTTTATGTTAGTATCTTGAAGCCATATTATCTAGACATGGAAGACCCATCTTGGAATGTCCTTAAGTGATTTATACGTTAAGGTTTAGTTCAACCTGAATCAAGTTGAAGACATCCTTGCAAAGAGAAATGTCAAAAGTCTTATTATTAGAGAAGAGCATATAGTGTACTTAGTCAATTAAACAGATCGCAGAGAAGAACACAACAATTAGGAGATTGAAGAAAACCTCAAGCCCTTATTCGAGAGAAAGTTTGCCTTATCAGTTAGAAGACCTTTGCCACTAGATCCAAGCTTTAACACATGTTGCTAATGAGGATAATGAAATTAAGTGGGTGAGGGTGTTAAGGTCCTTTTTTGTAGCGTATCTATACTAGAAGGATCCCATCCTTTTTATACATTATTTTATATTTATCTTATGGCTAAAATTACTACTATTTTTGTACTTTCAAATTATAGAGCTTACGACCATTTCAAGTAGCCCTATGCAAAGGCTAGGCTTTTTTTCCTTTTTGTCTTGTAGCTAAAATTACTACTATTTTTGTACTTTCAAATTATAGAGCTTGTGGCCATTTCAAGTAGACCTGTGCAATGGCTAGTTCTAACTTGAAACTGCCTTAGTTGCACATAAGCTTGAATTGGCGGGCCAGCTCGGTTCAGCCTACCTACATAAAATAAAATAAAAAATAAAAAAGAGAAAAACCAAAATACTAAACACTTCGTTTGCCATTCCACTATCATCCACTCCCAACACACTTCCCAACTGTACTCCAATTGAGGAAATAATATTTGGTAACGTATCATTATAAATTATAGTTAATAACTACATTGTAATTTATTTATTTATTTTTGTATTGACAATGTATTTTGATATTCAAATGAGAAATCTTCATTCTTTGCAACTTTTCTCACTTTGCTTAACATTACTTAATATTTTAATATTAAAGTAATATTATGCTTACATGGTTTAAATTAATTATTTTGGAACGGAATAAAATTTGAACAAAAAATAACGGTGAATAATTTATGTGTTGCTACATGTAATGTATACATAAAGTATTACAATAATCTAGGAAGAAAATAGAAATATGAGAGAAGTGAAAAATTGTTTACATTAATTTACAATAGTACAGGAAAAAAATTAAAAGAAAATAAAAAGAAAAACTAAGCAAATGATTTAATGGCAAGCAAACTGACCCGAGCTTGTATCCTCAAGGGCCTAGTCCCAATTTAGCTTGGCACCAACCCATGAACTAGTGATTCAAGACTGCTTATCTAATTTCAAGGATTTCAATGTCTACTTTTGCCAGAGATAGAAATGCCTATAAAGCTCTTTAGGGGTGTGAGTTCTTTTTTTTATTGAAGCTTTTACTTATCACTTTGGTTTATTATGACCAAATGAATCTTATTATACATAAAACCCCCAAGCATGCTCATTTGTACCATTGTAGTATCAACAAATTAATAAAAGTGTGTTATTTCATTTTATGATTCTTGCCCACGTCCCACTACTTATTGTTGCCTTTCTATGTTATTCATGTTGCCTTACAAATATCTATACCTTATTGGCCACCATTGTATAAGTTAAGCTTGTTTACTATTGTAGAGGCAGGACAGTAACTGTCGTATCATCCATCTATATGTTAGAGAAAGCTTCACATAGGGTGTCTAAGTTTCTCACAAATTTGATGGGTAAGTGATTTGCAAAAAGTGTGAGCATGAACCGATAAGTGTATTGAGTTATGGAAGTAGTATAAATGGTCAGTTAAGGTTGCATTTTAGAGGGAGCTAGGAGCTAATTTTTTCTTAAGCTAAGCTATTGATAATTAAGTTAAGATAGAGTAAAAACTAATTAACAAGGTGAACACTAGACTAAATGTTTTAGCTAAACTGTAAGGGTCTTAGGTCTAGGAGATAAAAAGGGATCAAATTGAGATTCGCAAATTTGTTCTCATTTCGATCAATGTGATGTCTTGAATTAATATTAGAAATTGACTAAACGGGATTTAATTACACTTATTAGAATTTGCTTATCTCCTGAAGCAATAGAGTTCTAATTATAGCATAAATCTATCTGTCAAGGCGATTTATCTATAATTATTAGGTAAATAGTAATCTGCTCACATTGAAATCATTACTCTAGTTAGAAATATGGATTAAGTACGTCCTCATCACCTGAACCATATTTCTAACTGCATTAAATGCGTGAGTTTATGAATTTAATTAAAACCACATATCTTTATGATAAACTTTTTTAAAAAATTCAAGCCATGTTTATCACGAGTTAATGAAACCTTCCCAAATATCCTATAACTCTATCTAACTAAAAAGCAATGGCTAAACACTAAATAGCTAAATGATAAACACAATAGAAAAATACACAATCACTTAGAAACGATATCGAAACAAATTGTAAAATACATCAATCTATTAAATCCATTAATGCAAAACCCAATATAAATTAAGCATATTATTGCATCATAATATCCAAATGAATCAAGATATATAACAATTGAAATGATAAGAAAAAAAAATATCTTAATTGGTATATTGAAATCCAATAAAATTAGCATATCTCAATATATTTAGTTCTTCGGAATTCCTCTAGTGAGTTAGAACAAAAATTTTAGTGCTTTGAAATTAAAGAAAACGTCATCCAACTAATAAAATAAAAAGAAAATTTCTATTTTCTTTACTACACTATACTGCTATATTTCTAAACTAAGCTACCGGATATTCTCTAATTTTCTGCCTTTCATCCTATATTCTTTGGTAAGCTCTGCATATATATTTGCCTCCCCTTAGCTGCCTCACCCGAAACCCCCGATCGCGTGGGCCTGATGTGGATTTTTTAATTACAAAAATGGAGCCCATGAGGGCTTTTTCGGATCAGTTGGTTTCCCACGTGTGCTTGTCCTTATTTCGACTGAATGGGCCTTGATCTTTTTAAACATAGTTGTTAAACAACTTCAACACCATTGCCTGAACTAATTTCTCAGGGTTGTGTGACTGAAATGAAAATGGGCCACATCTGCTATTTTGTCCATGTTATAGCCCACGTGTACTGCTCTTATCCTTTCAAGGCTGGCGTGTGACTCTCTCCAAGGGCTGCTATCTTTATTTCCTTCAGCGCGATAAATATGAAATTTTTTGTTTTCAACTGAGCTGCTGTTCGGTCATAACATCATGGAAAGCTCAATTCAGTCATGGTGGTCGGCCTCTTCTTGGTTCTCGGCTTGTTGCTTGGAGAGTTCGGTCCTTGTTGCAGCAGGTTGCTGTGCTGTCACGTGGTCGCCGCTCGGACGGAAAGCTCAACTCGTCTGCTCAAATATCAAGTCTACAGCCTGCTACAGGTTGGAGTTCACTGCTGTTCACGTGCTTCTTGCTGCTGAAATTTGGTCGGCACGTGTATCTCCCCAAGTGAGCTCCTCGGTTAGGACTAAAAGTGCAGGTGGCTTCTTGCTTCAATTCCGTGAGCTGCTGTAAACCAAGCTGCACGGCTGTCATTTGGAGTTGGTGCTTGTGTTCAGTTCCTGTTGGGTGCTAGGAAATAAGAGCTGCTGCGTTGAAACTTTCATCTGCTCTGATCCTTGCTTAGCGTTGCCTAAAGTATTAGCTATTTGGAGTCACGACTGCTGTTTAGTTGAGGGTTGCTGCTTAACTTAGTTGGATCGGCTTGCTGCCATTGAAGTACATGCCCTGCAACAAAACCAATTAAAATTGACTTCTAAAAGCTCAATTCAGTAATAAAAATAATAGGATACATGTTTTCTTCCCTGAGTTTAGTCTATTTTATCTTGAAAGCCAAGCGGATGTCATCCAAATCTTCTCAATCAATTTAGATAACTCTAGGCATCCTCAAAACTGTCGTTGCTACTTTCCATTGCTAATAAGCTCCAAATCTAAATGAAAATTGATCTCTTGCTCTTCACATTATAGGTGTGATGCACTTTATCATCAAGGGAAAGTCATGGTTTGCTTTTGACTTTTCAAACTGGTGGCTATAATTTGTCCTTCAAACAAAAGTGTAGCTGCTGTTCCAATTCAGTTTCATCTTAAGAAGAGGCTAGGGGCTGCTGAGTTACTTAGAGAGCTTTGAAATCCTTCTTCTTAGAGTTGCTCCAATTTTTTCTTAGCTGAATTGCTTCACCATTAACCTGTGGTAAGTACTCAAAAGATCACATGATTTGGTCTCTTGTCAATAGCTACTTGTGCCATATAGTTGTGATTCGCTTAAATGGAAACTTGGGCTGCTATTATATCATGTTAGATCTTCAAGTACACAACTTGCTGCTACTTGTGGCATACACTATAATTAAGTCCAATTTGAGACAAATGCAAGTGGCTATCAAGTGGAGCTTGGATTGGATTCTCTTATCAAGTGGAGCTAGTTGAGCAGTTGAACTTTCTTAGAGGAGCTACTATGAGTTGGTCTTGTCACAAATTTGGTCATGGAATTGCAATGAGTGATAGCATGTTGTGGACTCTTTACTGAGTTGCCAACTTGAAGCTTATTCCTACTAATTGCATAAGTTCCATTGAGCTGTTGCAGAGGGATCAAGTGAATTGCTTTTTGTCTAGTGCTTGGTTCATCAAGACTTCTTGTTAATAGCTATTGCTCTAGGCTTCATATAGTTGCTAGTTGTTATCTTGTGCTCAAGCAGGATGTTAGGTAACTATCATCACATGAAGGAATGTTTAGACTAATGAAGCGCTTGTCATATATAACCTTGAAACTAAGAAGTAAACACTATCATGCATAATTGGCATCTAAGAATAGCCAATAGTTTAGACAGATTCTTATAATCTTATACAAATCATTTGAGGCTAAATTTTGATCCTTGTTCTAAATCTTAACAAAACTGATCTAAATACATGCACTTGAGCCACTTTAACTTAGAATTAATAGTAAAACTCTATAAAATGCAAGAAATGTGCTATTTTATAAAAGATAAATGTATAATTCTACACATTTATTAGTAAATTAGGAAGAGGTAGAGGAGCTAGAGCTATCGATGGGTGGGATTGAGTGCCATTGACCAAAAGTTGAAGGCGAGTTATGATGACTTATAACATATGTCACTATTATTAACTAGGGGGGGAGTAGTAGATTGGATTCAAATAAAGGACTATACCCCCTAGCTCTTATGCAAGCATGACTATGATTTTGGTTCGAGCAGTATGAATGTAAAGTATGGTAAGAATGGAAATAGAGGCATCATTAGTATCATGGTGTTTTACTCGTTTTGCATTTATATGTCCTCAAAAGGAAGACAAACTAGAGAGTAAGTGAATGTAATAACAATAGCATCATACTTATGCATGATGCCTTAAAAGGTGCAAATGATGAGTTTGGATGTGCTGAGAGATTAGTTAATGGATATAAGGTGCTTGGAAATAGACTTAAGTTCATGGAGATTATCAACAATAAGTTTTTGATATAGGTAAAGATTAACTAATTGCTATTTTAATTCCACTTCCTAAGCTATGAAATTTTCTAGAAAACTTCGGCAAATAACTGACTAGATGTCATAAGCAATGTTGATATCTTGGACTTCTAATAAAGCCTCATTGGAGATGGTGGCATGAGTGATATGAGAACTTGATAATTTAATATGAAGCTAGTTAAAGTAGGTTGGGTTGGTTACAAAAGGTCTAGGAGTAAAGGAAAATTCAATGGGCGGTGCAACGGTAGTGCTACTTACATATTGATATAAGTCCATCAATATAAGGAATGAGGTCGTGAATGATAACTAAACTTGATGATTGTCAAATGAGAGTTTAATGAGGATAACATGATAGGAATCAACCCCTCAGATCAATCACACGCAGCTGAACTAGAGGTTTATAAGGACTAACACAAAGAATACTAGCTTGAGAACCCCTTCAGGATAAGGATTCCTATTTTGATCCCTATCCTTCACATTGCTACCAACCAAAGTGCTGAGCTCCTTTTCGTACTAATAACTCTGATTTTAAACATATTTCATATGATGATTTTATAGTATTTTCCTCACATTTTTTGGTTTTCTTTAAAGAAATTGATACTTAATTGAGTAAAATTTTGATTTCTAGGTTTGAACACGTTCTAGGATCGAAAATGAAGAAAAAGAATCAAGTTTCACTCAAATCGGAGTTCAAATGAAGAAGTTTTGAAGTTGTACAGAAAATTTTGCCCGAGTGTAGAAAGTTACACGACCTGGGGACACGGCCATATCCCAGGGCATGTCTAGTGACGAAAACAGAATCTTTGTAATACACATATAAAAGGATATCTTAGGGTTTCAAAAGATAAGAGAGACATTACAGAAATAGAGAGACACAAGAGAAGAGAAAAAGACTTAAGGAGAACATCAAGAAAGAGGCGGAAACAACATCAACTTCAAGATTAGAGAGATTTTTAATCAATTAAAGGGGTTTTCCATGTTTTATTTTATGCTTTTGATGAAACTCGTTTTTAGATTCATCATGATAACTTAGAATTAGTGTATTTAGGATTATGGAACCTAGGGTTTCATATGATTCTTGGATTGATTTAGAAATTTCAATAAAGTTTCTATTTTTACTTTATTTGATTATGTTGTTTAATTATTGATTGATATTTCTAGAATATCAATATATGATATTATGCATGTTGATTGAGAAATTGCATGTGTAATTAGATCTTTACATAATTGAAGAGAATTACATGTATACTTAGAGATAAGATACATGTTTCTTCCAGAAAGTTAATTATTTGTATGGGAATTCATTATACATTAATGCAATTCTAAATTATATTACTAAGTGAAGAGATTCCGGTAAATAATTTAGGATTAGGGTTAATATGCTTGAGAAAGGTATTAACTTTAGTTGTGAATCCTTCCGGTCAAGAATAATAGAAACCGAATTGAATATTTTAATTGATCACATGACTAACTCTAGGGGAAATAATTCCTCAATACGTTATTGCTTTCTTGAAGTCGTTCTTAGTTTTATTGCTTTTTCAATTGCTTAATTAAGTCTTTTAATTAAAGTAGTTTGTTAATTTTAGTATTTTTAATTAATTCAAACTTTCATAATTTTTCGGTTAGATAATAAAGCTAAGGTTAATATTAGTACTCGAAGTCTCTGAGGGATCGACTCGGACTCACATCCGATATATTAAAACTGATAGTTGTAGTTGCCCGATATCACGTACCAATATAGTTTTCGAGTTGCCTTACAGTCATGTTGACCTACCAAGTAACCATATTAACTACCAAGCTCTTACCGTGATTCAAGCAGTGTCTAAGTCGACCAATTTTAAACATCAAAGCCAGCTAAGCTACTAAGATGCCTAACCTGGAGAGTCTCAAAACATCCTTGAGCAAACCTTGACTTGAAGTAAACCAGGTTAGCTTCGACCATTGATTTTCTTTTGATTTCATCTTGATAGGATCATATGACTACTAAGTGGCCTCTGCATTCGCTATAACTTAGCCAGCATTACAAGCCTCCTACCATCTCTTGACACGTATCTCTTAGCATGACATTCCAAAAGGATCCCTTACTTTTTTTGTATAGAATCTTCTTTGTCTCTTTTACTCTTCTTAATATATTTTATGTATTTTATTTGTATATTACCCTTTTTTCTTTTCATGTATGTATTATAACTCTAGTGGGGTAAGTTAATAAACCTCCATTTGCTTATACACAGACATCATCACTCTTCATTATTTAATACAGATATTACCCTTTTTGAGAGCACTCAATCATATCTTCTCTCTTATTCTTAAACTCTTATCGAGCTCCTTCAGCTCTTATTTAGCTCCTTTAACTCTTATTTAGCTCCTTTAGTAAGAGTTAGTGATGAACGACCCTAATACTACATTTTTGTATAATATTGAGTGTCGAGATTAGGTCAGGTGGGATTTGATGGTGTATCATATCTGGTTGGTAGCCATTTGGATTTACTAAACCCCTTTTTATTTTCTTGTTTCTTGTTTGTTGTGGTGTGGCCTCCATATGCATAACCCTGGAGATCATATGCACGAGCCGAGGATGCATTAGCTTAGCTAGTATTAGAGTAAAGTTTCGAGAAGGAGTGTGTGAAATTGTTGTAAAGTTTTGGTTTGTGTTTACTATTAGTGGCTGCTATGTTTTTTCTGCAACTGCTATAGTATGTTCAAGTGAAGTAAGTTTTGAAGTTATGAGCTATGTAGTGTGGTTCGTAGTTTGGTAAGTGTTGCTCTTATTGTTACTTTGTTTTCATTGCAAAAACAAAGCAAGTTCATTTTTGCTATATTTAAGTGAGTGTTGGGTGCTGGAGTTGTTATAGTGTGTTAGTATTGTTTTGGGTAATGAGTAGAAGTGTTTGTTGTGTATTGTATTGTCAGTTTGTTGGAGAAATATTACACTATGTCAAATTTAAGTGTTCAAGGTGTTATTAATGACTTGAGTAATGATGCTCATGCTAGTCATAGTCAAAACGGTAGTAATACTCTTGGGTCAGCTAACTTGACCGACTGACCAATCTTATTAAGAGTTTGGTCACTACAATGTAAGTCAACAAGCAGCAACCATAGGGTGTACCTTATCATAACCTAGTTGAGAATGTTCCTGAGAGACGATATAGTTAAGGTGGCCGAGCTAATCGCTCAGTTTGACCCCAACAAATTGGAAGAGTTGCAGATTAAGTTGTTAGATGAAGGGTAGAGGTAGAGGAGATTTGGGAGGATATCGAAGGTATAGATTTGGAGAATGATGGATAAAAAGAAGAGGATGTTGAATATTACCAGGTATAAGAGCAAGGATGCCAAGCTCCTTAAGGACTTAACAATGTTAAGGTCCAAGTCTCACTTTTTAGTGAAAGTGAAGATGTAGATGAATATTTAGAGTGGGAAGAGAAGGTAAGGAAGGTATTTGATTGTTATGGATATATAGATGTAGTCAAGATTCGACTTGTTGCATTGAGTTATTTATATATGCTACCATGTAGTAGAAGAATCTGAATGCGGCTAGAACGAGAGATGAACAAAAAGTTAGGAAGAGATGAAGAGATTGTTAAGGGGAAGATTTATACCTAAGACGTACCTACAAGATGCCTTTGCTAAGTTGCAAGAGCTTCGTCAAGTGAATTAGTCTATTGATTACTATGTGAGAGAATTCCAGATGTTGATGATTTGAGTAAACATGGATGAACTTGAGGCTTGCACAGTATTGAGGTTCATTGTTGACTTAAATATAAGATTTGTAACATTGTAGAAGTATAGAGGTTCCATACAATGGAGGAAGCCATTAAAGTAGCATAAAGAGTGTAAGCTTTGTAATTAGAAATTCCGATTCGATATGTAAAATTTAGGGTGATAAGATAAAGTATCTAATCGAACCTAAATTATACAACGAAGTTAGAAATATTAGTAAGAGTGACCTCATAAGTTTGAATTTAGGAAAATAAGTAATAAAATAATAGAATATTATAATATCAAATTATAAGCATATTATTAATTATTTATTGGAAATATGTAAAACGAGTTTCGATAACTAATGGGTTGATAGAAATAAATTATATATACACTAAAAATCATAGAATAACATAAATAATATTTTGAAGTATTTGCTTATACTTCATATGTATTTACGTATGGGTAAAAATACTCGAACTTACTTAAAATGCCTAAAATATACTAAAATAGTTAAACAAAATTAGAAAAAAAAATAAAGAAAAAATCAAGAAAAATAGGAAAAAGTGTGGATTTGTCCAGAATCAACTCACAGTAAGCCAGGGATTAAGAAGAAAAATTACCTAATCAAATGAAGGCAACTAGAAAGCCAAAAAGGAAGGGATAAGGGCTAAATGTCAATCCAAAAATTAAAGAAAAATTGCCGAGTAGCTCTATAAATAGCCAAACTTTCAATTGGAATTCATTTAGTTAGTTAAGAATCAAGGAAAATTAGAGAGAAATCAAAAAGGAAGAGTTAGGGTTTCTTTCAAAAAATAGCAAAAATTATATGCATTTAAGGCTTAGAAAGCAAACCTATGTCCAACGATAAACTAGAAACAAAACATCACCACCTTCACCACCACGACTTACCCTAACTGCTAAGGCTGCCAACACACTTGGAGTCATCACTAGTAGCTAAAAGTTGATCAAATGAGTAAGTCTAATTTCAATCCAATTTTGTTTAATTTTGTAAAAATATTAAATATGTTTAGAAAATTATGAAATTTAATATTTTAAGGTTTTTAAGTTTGTATATTTAGGGGAAAATATTGGTTTGATGAAATTATGTTTGAAAATGTATAGTGCTTAAGAAATCCCATAAACTCAAGTTTATTTCAATTTAGAAATAAATAGCCTTACAAGTATAGTTTTAAGCTCCTTTTTTTTTTTTTTTTTTTTTTTTGTGAAGGCTATTTAGTGGATGTAAAGTTGTGCTATTGAAGAGATTTTTTAGAATTGAACTTTCAAAATTTTTAGATGATTTTTAAGCCTTAAATGATGTATAAAATAGGTGGTTTTAGGTTAATTAGATAATTAAATGGATAATTACTAATTTAGTGTATAATTAGGTGTTTAAAGATGTTAATATCTAATATAGTATGATACTTGTGGCATTTAGGGTGTTAGATGTAATTATTAGGTGTATTATATAGTAAATATATGTAAATTAATAATATATGAAATTGGAAATATAATAAATAGAAAATATTAGGTTAAAATTTATAATATAATAATAATAGCAATATATAATAAATGTTGTAGGAAACTTAAATTAGAATAATTATATAAAAAATGTAAAGTTATTTCATATCGAGAGTAAATTCGATAGTTAAAGTAGGATTGAGATGTATAACCTGGATTGGAATACTGGTTATAGACTAAAAGTGATATTTAGGATACTCGAGCATAATGTGATTTAATATAATTAATTGTTTGAAAACCCTATTTATGTTTGTTATGCATTCTTAAGTCTCTATTCTAACTTATTGAGTTGTTGAATTGCTATACCTTTATAAATTTTCTTGCAACTATTGATTGATATGCTGTGGTATAACTACCCTGAGGTTAGTATCTTTTTGAAGTGCTAAGCTATGGGGGAGTGAGGATTAAGTTGGTTAATAAAATCGAGTTTTCTAGAGTTTTGTACTAACTCTTAAGTTTTTGGACTAATTATGTAATATGTAATATGCTACTTATTAGACTACCTTAGCATGTAGACATTTCTTGGGAATGTAGGACAGTATGAGAATCTTTATGTAAATATGACTTAAACTTTTTTGTTATATATATAAACTCTATCTTTAATTATAAGTGATTGTTTACTTCAAACTGAAGAGTCATGGATGCCTTATGTAAATCATATCTATAATAGGACTATGAGGTTAGTTACTATCATAGATTAGTTTATACAGTGGGACTGTTAGGACTTCACTGCTTTGAGACATAGTTTTTCGTTGGCATCAAAGCATAGTTTTAGTAAACTTACTTTGAAGCGTCATAACTTAAAAGAAATAGATATTATAGGAATAAAGTGAGAGTAGGTAGCATTAAGTGGGTAATAAATATTATATTAAGCATACTAAAGTAGAAGTAAGTATAATATTTAGCATATTGAATACTAATTGATCTTAAGTTTAATTATAGGGTCGAAGGGGAGAGTTGATACTTAGTTAGGTACATTTTAGTTGGGATGGTGAAGAGTCTGCCATTGATTATAGAGTTAAGATGCAATAGTCACTATTAGAGCTAGCTGATTGGAATATATTTAAGATTATTGATGAGATCATCAACAAATTTCACGACGAAATATGTTATAGTTGGCAGGATTAGTAGGCATGGATGGAGATGAGTTTAGGGCCCCAACACAATTAGTATATTGCCATAGCAACCTTCAGGTAGAGGTGGTTGGATAGAGAAGGAATTATATCTTTGATGATACCCTTCAGATACTTTCCAACTAGGTTTGAAGAGGGGAGACCTTACTCTGCTAGCATTACCCATATTCCTGCTAGAGTCCCACATATTCTTAGATGTTATCCATTAGGGATTATTGATCGTTTCCCTTGTTATCTTGAACCAAATGAACCTAACTTAGAGCTTGTGATGCAAAGACCACTACAAGAGAATCCACCACCTGTAGAACCATAAGAGGAAGCCTAATTAGATATAAAGAGTAGTCATCAAGAGAATGAGATAATATTGAGGAGGATCTAGAGGAGGAAGAACTTAAGGAAGAAGAGGAATAAGAGATGGAAAGTGATAATCAATTTGAAGTGGATATTCATGCTTTAGTTATGCAAGTAATCACTGACATTGGGATAATTGAGATAGCAAATGAACTAGGAGGACAGGTAGAGGTAGAACCTGTACAAAATGAGGGAATAGGAAATGGTGATGCCATTGAGTCTAAGGATAACGAAGTATAGGGAGTGATTGTGATTCCTAACAGCCTAGAGGTAATTTTAATAAGTTCTAAATCTTCAAGTGAGGAGCAAGGTAACATAGTAGGTGGACACATAGAGTAGGTGGGTACACAAAGTAGGTTCCCTTTGATCAGGTAGTTGTCATAGATAACTCTGACGAGGATTATATATAGTTGGCTAACTTGTTTAGTTAGATTTTTAGGTATGATCTAATTGCAAATTTGGCTGAAACTGATGTATCTTTTGATCTTTTGATGATATTTGACTTTTGATGCATTTAGGAGCTTTTGGGTCAAGTTGAGATGTTATAAAAGAGGTTGATGTAATCGAGTTTGATGTAATTTGTTGTATTGTATAGTTGTAAATATTGAGTCTTTATTAGCTAATGTAAGTAATGATGTAATTGAGTTGTAAATCCTAAATGTGTATTCAAGGTCTATCGAATTGTAACTTTTTGTTCCTAAAGCTTTAATTAACTACAATGATGTAAAGTAAGAACTAAGTTAATAGCAAAAGTTATATTCATTATGTATACTGATTGGAAAGATATTGTTATTTCTATTTTATATAAGTACAAATTATAGGAATTTAATAATTTCTCAAAAGTTTATAAAAATAAGGAATGACATAACTTATAAATGATATGTATGCAAGTTTATAAGTTACAAATATTAAGTGAACATGGTTGAAGTTAGAAATAGGAGTCGTAATGGAAGAAACGAGGGAAATCAAAACCTTTCACCACTAGCACCATCACCACCAAGAGAACAAAATAGACAGGATATGCCCCCACGACCACAAGAAGGTATACTTATTAGGCAATTACTTGCCAATATGCATATGATGATGAGGCATCAAGGAATGTTGATTTAATATCTTATGATTAGCGGTAATATAGGAAATAGAGGGCCACAAGTAGCTGAACAAAGAATTGAATGACCACAAGTGATAAATAAGGTTCTTAAGTTTATAAAAGCAAATTGTTACTTTGAGGGAGAAATAGGTTAGCCAACTTTAGCAGACAATTGGTTGGCACAAATTAAACAGAGTTTTGAGGCTTTTAGAGTCCCTAAATCCTAAAAGTTAGGCTATGGTGCCTTTATGTTAAAATTAGCTACTCGAGTTTGGTGGGATTCGAAAGTGAGACAATTGGAGAATAATATTACTTGGCAAAGGTTTAAAGAGGAATTTAAGAAACAATACTTCCCTCATAGTGTTCAAAACAAGATGGTGAGAGATTTATTTGAAGTAAAGAAAGGAGGTATGAGTGTGACTTAATATGAAATCGAGTTTATTAGACTGTTGCAATATACACCTGATTCACATCGAGATAATGCTGAATTAAAGAAGAATTTGTTCCTTACTAGATTTGATCCTACATTGTTTTGTCAGTTAGAAGACTATGGTTTCTCTACTTATAATGGTGTGGTAGATAAGGCAAGGAAATAGGGGAAGAATTTCATAAGGATATAGGCAATATATAGTTAAAAGATTAACAAGGGCTTCTAGTTAGAGAAGGAAACCAACAACTTTGGCTAGTAGCCCAGTGCAATTAGTGCCTAATTTGAGTTTTTATGATAAGGATGGTAATGTTAAGTACTAGAAATACGGTACAAATCATTTTCTGAAAAACTATGTTTAGCTTAAAGGAAAATTTTTTATATGTGGAGATTAGATACATATGCTATGAGCGTGCCTTACAATGAAACTTATGAAGTATAACAAATGAGGTAGAAATGGGCATTTCTTTAGGTATTTTCCATAGTTTGGACAAGGGGCTAAAAGGACTTGAGGTTTTGATAACATGACTACACCTACTCATGTCTTTGCCATAAAAGATATGGGAAATGAAGAAGATGAAGATTTTTGTGGATTAGATGGATGAGTACTACCATGATGATGCTAAGGAGATTATGGGAGTCGAAGAAGAAAACGATGAAGGACTTGTGACAAGTACATGCTTAGATTACTTATTTTGATGATAATTTAAGTATTTAAATTTTGAGATTTATGAATGCAAGTTTAGTTAGTAATCACAGTATTAGTATATTCCAAGGAATGTGCTTATAAACAGACAACTTACTTTTGCATTATTCGATACTGGTGTATCTCATTCCTTTGCAAGTCAGAAATTTGTAAATGAGAAGGAGATTAGTTTGGTTACGATTAATACAACTTATAAAGTTAGAACTCCTACTAAGGAGAAGGTGATGACTCAAGAAGTGATAACTGATGGTAAAATTTAGATTTAAGAGAAGGAATACTCTGTAATATTTCCTTTAGAGGGTTATGATATAATTGTAGGAATAGATTGGTTGTTTAAGCATAAAGCTAATGTAGAATGTAGAAGTAAAACTATTAGTCTTAATGATGGAGAAATGGTATTTTAAAGAAAAGCTGGTGAAAGCAAATTGAACTTAGTTGTAGTAGAGATATATGATGAATTGTATGAGCTATAGGTAGAAGAGAATGATTAGAAATTTTGTTGGGTGTTTGCTATGAAAGTAAAGAAAGTGGCACCCAAGCTAGCAGACATTCCAGTAGTGTGTGAATTTTTGGATGTATTTCTAGAGGATTTACTAGGTTTGGCTCCACATCAAGAGTTAAACTTTACTATCGAGTTAGTTCCTAGAATTGAACCTATTTCTAAAGCTCCATATCAATTGTCACCCATGGAACTTCAAGAGCTAAAGAAACAACTTCAAGAGCTGTTAGACAAGGGATTTATTCATCTGAGTGTTTCACTGTGGAAAGTACCAGTATTATTTGCAAAGAAGGAAGATGGTATCTTGAGATTGTGTATAGATTACCAAGAAATAAATAAGGTTACCATTAAAAATAGGTATTCGTTACCTTGCATTGATGATTTGTTTGATCAACTACAAGATGCAACTGTATTTTCTAGAATTAATTTGACATTGGGATACCATCAATTATGAGTTAAGCTAGATGATGTGCCTAAAACTACATTTAGAACACGATATGGTCATTACGAATTTTTGGTGATGCCTTTTGGTTTGACAAATGCCTTTGCTATGTTGTGGTATTTATTGATGATATTTTGATCTATTTGAAAACTAAGGAGGATTATGTAGAGCATTTACAGTTTGCATTATATAAACCAAGAGAAAATAAATTGTATGTCAAGTAAAGTAAATGTGATTTTTGGTTGGGTAAAATTTCTTTTCTAGGTTACATTATATCTGGTGAAAGAATCTCTATAGACCTTGACAAGGTGAAAGCATTATTGGATTGGAAGCAATTAACCATTATTTCAGAGATCAGGAGTTTTCTAGGTATGGTTGGATACTACCAATGATTTATAAAGGACTTTTCTAAAATTACTGGGCCACTGACTTGATTAACCTAAAAAGATGTAAAATTTGAATAGGGTAAGGAATGTGAGTTGAGTTTTCAACAGTTAAAGAAACGACTGGTTATAGCACTAGTATTAACATTACTTGATCCAAATAAACCTTATAATGCGTACAGTGATGCTTCTTAGAATGGATTAGGTTATGTACTGACACAAGACAAAAAAGTTGTCGCAAATGCATCAAGACAATTGAGGCCACATAAAAGGAATTATCTGACCTATGATTTGGAGGAAGCAGTTGTAGCGTTTGCTTTAAAGATTTGGAAACATTATTTATATAGACAATGGTATTAAATATACATTGATCACAAGAGTCAAAAGTATTTCTTTACTGAGAAGGAGTTGAATTTAAGATAAAAACGATGGTTGGGGCTGATTAAAGATTATGATTTGAATTTAAATTATCACTCTGGAAAAGCTAATTTCGTAGCAGATGTTTTGAGTTGGAAGAATATGAACAGGTTACATTACTGTTAACTTCCCAACCTGAGTTGGTATGTGAATTTGAAAAGTTAAAAATTAGATTTGATTGGTGTGAGCCTAATAGTCAAATAATGAATTTAGAGTTGTAACCTACTTTATTAGATATGATTAAATAGAAGTAAGAGGAAGATAAAGATATGATGAAAATGAAAGAAAATTTGAGCAAAGGGAACAATTTTGATTTCAAAGTGGATGAAAGAGGTATACTAAAATTTAGAGGAAGGATATATGTGCCATAAGATCTTAACTTAAGGAAGGAAATTTTAGATGAAGCACACATTATAAGTTATACTGTGCACTCGAGAGGAAATAAGATGCATCAAGACTTAAAATTGATGTTTTGGTGGAATGGAATGAACATAGATGTAGCACAATACGTGGTAGAATTTATTATTTGCCAACATGTTAAAGCAGTACATCAAAGACTGGGTAGACCATTGCAACCTTTGGAAGTATCAAAATGGAAATGGGATAGCATTACTAAGGACTCAAGCTAGTTATGACTCAATTTGGGTAATTGTAAATAGATTAACAAAGAGTATACACTTCTTACCTCATTAGACGGGCGAGTCAATGGAAAAGATGGCTAGGTTGTATATTTAAGAGATAGCACGATTACATGGTGTACCTAAAAGTATTGTTTTTGATTGGGATAGTTGATTTGTATCCAAATTCAGAGAGAGTTCACATAGAACTTTGGGTATAAAGTTGCAATTTGGTACAGCTTATCACTTGAAAACAAATGGACACTTTGAGCGAATGATGCAAACCCTTGAAGATATGTTATGAGCTTGTATATTAGATTTTGGAGGTAATTGGGATAGATGTTTTCCATTAAAAGAGTTTACCTATAATAATAGTTACCATATGACTATACAGGTGGTACCTTATGAAGTATTATATAGAAGAAAGTGTAAATCACTATTATATTAGGATCATGAGGAATATGCAATGATTGGACCTAACATGATCGACCAAATGAGTGAGAAGGTTAAGATTGTATGACAATCTTAGGACTATTATAAGAGTTAGGTAGATTTGAAGAGAAAGCCATTGGAATTTGAAAATGGAGATTATGTTTATTTCAAGATAAGCCTATTCAAAGGAATTAGACGATTTGGTACAAAAGGAAAATTGAGCTCACGATATATTGATCCGTTTAAAGTATTAGAGAAGGTTGGTAATGTATCCTATAGGATAACATTACCTCTAAGTTTGCCTGGCTATCATGATGTATTCCATGTTAAGAAAATTTGTTAAAAACCTTAATGCAATCATGGAAATAAAGCCAATGGAGTTAAAGAGGAATTTTCAAGTGGTGATGCAACCCATAAAAATACTAGATAATTGAGTTCATAATTTAAGGAATTGAGATATGGAATATATGAAGGCCTAATGGAATGAAGGTCCAGACTTGGAGATTACGTAGGAGCCGAAAGCAGCATTGATGAAGCAATATCCATGACTTTTTTAACTCCTAGGTTAGTAAAAGTATGTAACGATTGTTTATGGTTATTTAAGTGCAATATAAGTATATCAAAGTTTAAAGGACAAAACTTTTTTGAAGAGATGTGGAAATGTAAGCCCTGCAACTAGAAGCTTGGATTTAATATATGAAATTTAAGATGATTGAATAAAGTGTCTAATCGAGCTGAAATTATATGACGAAACTAGAAATATTAGTAAAAGTGACCATGTAAGTTTAAATTTAGGAAAATAAGTAATAAAATAATAGAATATTATAATATTAAATTATAAGTATATTACTTGTTATTTATTGAAAATACGTAAAATGAGTTTTGATAACTAACGAGTTGATAGAGATAAATCATACGCACACTAAAAATCAAAGAATAATATAAATAATATTTTGGAGTAATTACTCGTACTCTATATATATTTACGTGTAGGTAAAAATACCCAAAATTGCTTAAAATGCTTGAATTACACTAAAATATGCTAAATAATTAAAGAAAATTAGAAAAAAATCAAGGAAAAATAGGAAAAAAGTGGATTTTTCTAAAATCAACTCGTAGCAAATTAGGGGTTAAGAAGAAAAATTACCTAATCAATTTAGGCAATTAGAAAGCCATAAAGGAAGGGATTAAGGCCAACTGTTAATCCAAAAATTAAAGAAAAATTTTCGAGTAGCCTTATAAATACCCCAACTTTCAATTAGAGTTCATTTAGTTAGTTAGGAATCAAGAAAAATTAAAGAGAAATCAGAAAGGGAGAGTTAGGTTTTTTTTTTTTCAAAATATAAAAAAAATTGTATGCGTATAGGGCTTAGGAAGCAAACTTACAATCAACAACAAATTGGAAACAAACCACTACCACCACCATGCCCAAACCTAACTACCTAAGGCTGTGGACACATTTGGAGCCACTACTAGTGGCTAGAAGCTAATTGGATGGGTAAGTCTAATTTCAACTTGATTTTATTTAATTTTGTAAAAATATTAAATATGTTTAAAAAATTATGAAATTTAGTATTTGGTGGTTTTTAAGTATTTATATTTAGGAAATAATATTGGTTTGAAGAAATTATGTCTGAAAATGTATAGTATTTAAGAAATCCTATAAATTTGAGTTTACTTCAATTTTGAAATAAATAGTCTTACAAGTGTAGTTTTGAGATCAATTTTTTTGTATAGGCTGTTTAGAGGATGTAGAATAGTATTATGAAGAGATTTTTTAGACTTTAATTTTCAAAATTTTAGATGATTTTTATACCTTAAAATGATATATAAAATAGGTGATTTTGGGCTAATTAGGTAATTAAATGGATAGTTACTGATTTAGCATATAGTTAGGTGTTTAAGGATTTTAATATCCAATGTAGTATGATACTTGTGACATTTAGGGTATTAGATATAATTATTATGTGTATTATGTAGTGAATATATATAAATTAATAATATATGAAATTGGAAATATAATAAATAGAAAATATTAGGTTAAAATTTATAATACAATAATAATAGTAATATATAATAAATTTGGTAGGTAATTTAAATCGGGATAATTATATAAAAAATGTAAAATTTTCTCATATCGAGAGTAAATTAGGATTTGGATGTATCGTATAAATTAGAATACTGATATGGGACTAAAAGTGATATTTAGAATATTTGAGTATAATGTGATTAATTTCATATTATGGTTCGAAACGAGATCTTAAGATTTACATATGACATCCGTAGTTAAAATTGAATTAGAACCTATATCACAATTGGATTTGAAAATTGATTTCAAAACTAATATATAATAGATCAGAAATAAATAATATATATATATATGGAAAATTGAGTCAAATCATAACCTACAGTTTATATATTAGATGGATATAAATGCTAAAAGAGTATTTATATATTATAGGAGACAAAGAGATAAGTTACTAACGGCAAGTTGAGTGAACTAACTGAAGACTGCAAATAAGTTGGGTTCAATACCTTATTGTATTTTAGAGTACTATTTTAAGATACTCAGAGGCTTATGATTGTATGTGATTATACTTGTAGATAATTATATGTGCATGTGCTTTTATATATTTGACTTCATGCTGAAAATCTGTCTTATGTTTCGTGATTGTTGTCAATTGAGTGGTGTGAGATTGTTTGATCACCTTAAACCAAACTTAATTATGACTAACCTAAATACCTTAATTAGATATGCATTGTAACCCTTTAAGGGATTGTTAGGATTGTCTAACCAAACACCGATACTTTCAAAGAGGTAGTGTTAGATAGCATAATAGTTTTTTCCTTATCCTTAGTCAAACTAAGTGATAGGAGAGGAGGTTGCAGTAAAGATAAGGGCAATGGTTCAAAGGATAGTCACGGGGGGAGCGGTATCTCCTTTGCACAAGCTTAGGTTTGGTTGTAAGTTGTTATATAAATATAAAAACTCCTTAACTTGGATTAGAGCAGGTGAAATTACTCTGATTTCACAATGGACGAGACCACATTGTGTGATGACATTTGTGTATTATATTGCATATAATTAATTGTTTGAAAACCCTATTTATCTTTGTTATGCATTCTTAAGTTTTCATTCTAACTTATTGGGCTATTGGATTGCTTATAACCTTATAGATTTTCTTACAGGGACTAACTGATATGTTGGGGTATAATTACCTTGAGGTTAGTATCTTTTTGAGGTGCTAAGCTATGGGAGAGTGACGATTAAGCTGGTTAATAAAATGAAGTCTTGTAGAGTTTTGCTGTTAACTCTTAAGTTCATAGACTGATTGTGTAATATGTAATATGTTACTTATTAGACTACCTTAGCATTTGGACATTTCTTAGGAATGTAGGATAGTAAAAGCATCTTTATGTAAATATGACATAAAGTTTTTAGTTATATATATAAATTCTATCTTTAATTATGAGTAACTGTTTACTTCAAAGTAAGGAATTGTTAATGCCTTATGTAAATCGTATCTATGATAGGGACTATAAGGTTAGTTACCATCATAGGTTGGTTTACACGATGGGATAATTGCAAACTTGCTACTTTGGGGTGTAATAGTTTTCGATTGGTATCAAAACATAGTTCTAGTGAACTTATTTTATGATAAAAGCATATTTTTCATGTTTTAAAGTGCCAATTTAGATAGAATTATTATTGATTTTATAGAAATTATTAAGAAATGGTACTTAATTATTTTCATTTAGACATTGCACGAATTAGAGGATTCAATAGTAGAATTATGGACAATTTAGAGGAGTTTTACACAAATTAACGAAGTCTGGATCAACACATGCAAATTGGAATCAAAGGTAGTCGGCTTACAACTTATAACTTGCATCAATGGCCTTTGATGTCTATGCTGCCGACTTTTGATGGCTATGTCACTAGCCTAAATGCTGGCCTTGCACTTATACCATCAACCTTCATGAAAAAAGAAACTACATGCGATCCAATCTTAACTTTTCATATAAATAGCTTATGTTTCATCATTTGGGAGAGATTTAGACACTTTTTCCTTAGACGTAGAGAGTTATAGAATAGTCTTTAGTTAGTTCTTGATGAATTCTTTGGGAGAATCACTTTAGTCAATGAGAGGATTTTGCTTATGTAGTAGAGACCAAGTTGAAGTTGCAATTAAAGATTATCTTTTCCAAAACAGAATTGGTGACATCTATTTCGATTATTCTTATGCAATTTTTTGAATTACTTATGCTTTCAATTATGAATTTCCTTACAATTTCAATTAGTATTTATGTTTTTGTTTCCAAATCCATAGCTAGGTAATTTTATTTGTGGGAATTGATGAAACCCTAGATAGTTAAGATGATAATTGTGTTCATGTTATAGGATTAAGAGATACATGGATGATTCATGATTGCGATTTCTATGATTTCGATTATAATTGTTCAATTAATTATAATTGTTAGAAACCCTAATGATATGGGAGTTAGAATAGGGTTTGTTAGAAATTCTTAGTTCATTTAATTAATCACTGTGGAAGTAGAGTTAATTGAATTAATTAGAAATTATCTAGAGATTAATTTGATATTCAGTGATTGATTATTTACTAAGAAATTAGGGATAATTGATTTAGGACATTAAATAGTAATAGTATTAGGAGATATATGATTGTAATTTACAATCTACTGTTAATTAGAAGATATGGAAGCTGACTAATTAATCAAGAGTTTAAATTCTTATGTTTTAAGGTATAATAATTTCACTTGAATGACCATATAGCCATTAATTTATATAACATGATAATAATTTGATTTGCATAATTTAGGGTGGATTCTATTTTCCCACAATTCTCAATTGATTGCTTAATTTCAGATTTATCATAGTTATTTTCTTTTCAATAGTTTTAGAGTAATTATTAGGTTAATTAATTAAATTTTGATTGCTTGAATATTGATAAGAACTAGTATAGGATTAATAATTTTTTAGTACTTTCTCTAGGGATTGACAACCTTACTTTCTTTATATTACTTGATTCCGACCTGGTGTACTTACAAGAGTATTCACGATTTATTTTTATATATATAGTTTAAGCGAATCACTTTGAAATGCCATAACTTAAAAGAAATAGATATCATAGGAATAAAGTGAAAGTGGGTAGCATTAAGTAGGTAGTAAAGATTATATTAAGCATACTTAATTGATCCTAATCTTGAGACAAGTGCAAAGCTCTTTATCGAGCTTTGAGGAAGACTAGAGAGAGAATTTATTTTATACAAAGTGTACCATTAAGGGATAGTTGTGCACCAAATGGAGGCAATAGTACCAACGACGTTGTATAATCTTTTATATCGATGTTAAGACCACTAACCTCTAAGCATCTCTAATCTTACAAGCTATACTGTCTTCATGATAAGGGTACTTTACACATTATTGAACAAGTAATCGTATCTTTTAGTGTTAGGAATGTGTACAAGGACGAAGTAATGTGCAATTTTGTTCCTATAGTAGCTTCACATCTATTACTTAGAAGACTTTGGTTATTTGACCGACATGTTACTCACGATGGATATGAGAACATTTATGCCTTTATCAAGGATATAAAGAAGATTATGCTACAAACCATGACACCAACTTAAGTAAATGAGACCTATGACTAGCTCACCTGAACTAGTAAGAAGGAAGCTTTTGTGATACGCCAAAGAGAGCTCTAAGCTACTGAGAGGGCCGATGAGCCTATGTTTCTATTGATTAGAAGACTATTGGAGTTGAGAGATCTCAAAGATGTTCTTGATGAGATTCGAAGATTGATTGATGAATTTTTTTACTTTTTCCTTGAAGAGTTACCTAAGGGATTACCCTTAGTCCAAGGCATTGAACATTATATTAATCTACAGCCAAGGGCAACTTTGCCAAATTTACTTGCCTATAGAATGAATCTTGAGTAGGCTATCGAGATAAACAGGCAAGTCGATGAATTGATAGAGCGAGCTTATGTGAGAGAGAGTATGAGGCATTGTGCTATACCAACTCTACTTATCTCAAACAAGGATGGTTCATGGTGTTTGTGCATTGATAGCTAAGCCATAAAACGAATTACAATCAAGTATAGGTACCTAATATTGAGGCTGGATGAGATGTTGGATGAGCTTTATAGTGCCAATTTATTCTTGAAGATTGATTTGTGAAGTGGCTACCACCAAATTTGCACTAGACTTGGTGATGAATGGAAGACTAGTTTCAAGATGAGGTATGGTCACTATGAATGGTTAGTTATGTCATTTGGACTTATAAATGCACTAAGCACATTTATGCATCTGCTAATTGAAATGTGAGTGGTCGTATACTTTGACGACATATTAATGTGTAGTGTCGACCGACAAACTATGTTCAACATCTTTGAGCTGTCTTTGACATTTTACGAGTTGAGAAGTTGTATGCAAGCCTAATGAAGTGTATATTCTGCCAAAGTGAAGTAGCTTTTCTTGGCTATGTAGTATTAGGAGAAGGAATTCGAGTAGATGAGAAAAATGTTCGAGCTATTTTAGAGGAAAGGACATCAATCTTTGTTGTGGTGGACCGCTTTAGTAAAATGGTATACTTCATTCTGTACCATCGAACTCACGATGCTTTATATATTATTGATCTATTTTTGTAGGAAGTTGTCCAACTACATAGAATACCGAAGACAATTGTTTCAAGTTAGGACACCAAATTCTTGAGCTATTTTTGGAAGACTCTTTAGAGAAGACATGAGACTAAACTTGTATTTTACTCTAGTAACTATCCTTAAGTTGATGGCTAGATTGAAGCAGTGAATAGAACACTAGGAAATTTACTTCAAGCTATCATGGGAAAGAATTTCAAGGATTAGGATTTGTGTTTACTAGTTGTGGAGTTTGCATACAACCAAACTGTCCACAATATTACTAGGAAGACTTCTTTTGAGGTTGTCTATGGTTTCAATTCTATTATTCCCCTAGATTTGATCGGTACCTTCGTAAATACTGAAGAGAGTCAATCCAGAGTTACTCAAGCATAAGAAATACAAGAAATGCATTAGTCCGTAGCAAGGAAGATCGCCAAGTTAAATTAGCACTAGTAAGAGATCGGTAGTGATGGCCACTGAACTATTTCTTTTAAACTAGGTAACTTACTGTGGATTCACCTTAACTAAGAATAATATTCCCACCTGAGATAAAGAAAACTATCTCTATGAGCTGATGGTCCATTCAAAATCTTGAAGAAGATCAATTGCAACACTTACTAGATTAAATCACCTGAGACCTATGGTGTTTCATTCACCTTCAATGTGTCTAACTTGATTCCCTACCAACTTAAGGAAGGTCTAGCAGATGCTAAAACAAAACAAGAGCAAGAGACCTCTTCAGATTTGAGGACAAATCTTTCAGACCCCTAAGCAAATGATAGGAATCAAATTCACGGACCAGTTACACACAATCGAGCTAGAGGATTGCAAGGACTCACACGAAGAATACTAGCTTGAAAACCCCTTTAAGATGAGGATTCCTATTTTGATCTCCATCCTGATCTCTGCTACCGACTTGAGTACCTAGCTCCTATAAGTGCCAACATAGTTTTCAAGTTACGTTGAAATTATGACGATCTACTAATCAGCTATACTAATTAACGAGCTCTTACCATGATGCAAGCAGTGTTTGATTCGACCAACTTCAAACATCAAATCGAGTCAAGCTGCTAAGACATCTAACCTAAAGAGTCTTAGAACATTATTGAGTACCCAAGCTTTGACCTAAAGTAAATGAGGTCAACCTCGGCCATTGATTTTCTTTTGATTTCATCTTAGTAAGATCCTGCCACTACTAAGTGGCCGCTGCATTTGCCACAACTTAACCAGCATTGCAAGCCTCTAACCACCTCTTGATACGTCTTTTGACATCACATTTTAGAAGGATCCCTTACTTTTTTCGTATAGAACATGCTTTGTCTCTTTCACCCTTCTTAGTATGTTTCATGTATTCTATTTGTAAATTACCTTTTTTTTCTTCTTTTTTTATATGTATTATAACTTTAATGGGGTAAGTATATGAACCTCCATTTGCTTGTACACAGACATCATCACTATTCATTATTGAATATAGATATTACTCCTTTTTTAGAGCACTTAGGCATGTCTTCTCTCTTATCCTTAAGCTCTTATTTAGCTCCTTTAGCAAGAGCTAGTGGTGAACAACCCTAATACTACATTCATGTATTATGTTGAGTGTTAGGATTAGGCTGAGTCGGGTCTGCTGGTGTGTGATATCCAATTGGTAGCCATTTGGATTTAATAAACCCTTTTTATTTTCTTATTTCTTGTTTGTTGTGGTACAGCCTTTGTATATATGACCCCAGAGATGCATTACAACATTAATGATACTTATTAGGGAGATGGTCATAATAGTGGAATTTGAGACACTGAATGAATGTGTAATCATAAATGGTTTTGTGAAAGAATTGCTTGTGGTATTGATATAAGGAATTTATGTATGTGTGTAAGAAGAGGGGAGTATAATAGTTGCATGAGTAGTCATGGAGTTTATGGAAATTTGTTTAGTAGATGGTTGAGATGGTGGCAAGGTTTGAGTGGGTTAGGAAATGGGTTTCGGTTGAACTAAAAATGGTTAATATATGTGGATGCAAATGGAAGGGAGAGTAAATAGCTATGTTTAGGTTGATTGTAGTGGCTAAGGTTCAAATCTAGGGTAGTTTTGAGAGTTGGTGAGAGTCACTATATGGTTGGAGGTTAGGGACGAGTGATCTTAAGTGAAGTGATGAAGAGGCATTTAGTAGTTAAAGGAGAGGGAAGAAGGGGACAGAGTGGTGTAGGGGATGAGAGAGAGGGAAGATTTGTTTGGGTCTATGGAAGATGGAGGGGAGGGATTGGTGATTAGACTAGTGGGGAAGAAGAGAAAGACTAAGGAGGTGGTGGGGTTTAGGATGGTAGCTATTGTAGTAGTAGTGGTGTCCATGGTTCTAGTGATGATGTATAGTGACAATGAGGTTTTCCCAATGAGCAAGCTTCAACTTTTTGGTGATTAATTCATGACGGTAGAAAAAAAAAGAAAAGAAAAATTAATCAAGGTCTACAAAGATAAAATAGTGTATTTGATGATGGTTTTTGATTACAGTATTTGCATTGTACATAGATATTTAAATACACAATATTAGAGATCATAACCCTAAGATAGGAAAATAGACAAGTTTACCATTCACAGTAAACAAAGTGTACATTGATTCTAATATACAAGAAATATATAGGAATATTTATAAGGAAATTCTAGGATGATATAGGGATAATAACCAATTCCCTTTCGATCCTCTCAAAGAATTGGTTTTTAATAAATAGACAGAAGAAGAAAGTAATTTCGAATCCTATATTACTTTTATTGGGGAACTTTTCATGCCACATAAAATAATAGAAATAAAGAAAAATTTTCTATAAAAAATTAATCCATTAAAGGCGCTTTAAGCAAATCATAACTAACATGCTCATAGGCTAAAGTTCTTGGATGACATCAGATTAGATTCGAATCACATAGTAGCACCATGACTATATCTTGACAATATAACCTTAGACATATTAAAATTGATACTTATCATTAAACAATCCTTTACACTATAATCTAAAAGGGGAAAGGGGAAGGAAAAAATTACAATGGGAAGGAAATCTGATGGAAGAAACCTAAATCCATTGTTTGGATATGTACAACTGGATAATTTGTATACTATTAGAGATATCAATTTATAAGATATATTTACAAGTGTAAAAATGCCCTAATGAAAGTATAAGAGAAGACTATTATGATCCTAGATATATAACTATATTAATACATATTGACATACAATAGTATACCCGTTCAATAATATTATGCTAAAATCAGTGTTAAATTGGAATAATGATTAGGAAAACCTAACATAGACATGTTCTTTGTGACAATATCCATATGTTGATAATGGTAGGAGTATAGTAAAGAAAAATTGACTAGACGTAACGATTTTGCATACGAAATGGTACTCGATATCAACATGTTTTGTATAATCATATTGAAAAGGATTAATTGCCAAATAGAGTGCTCTAAGATTGTTACAACACAAAATAACAGCGTGCCAATAGGGAACTCCTATTTCTCAAGTAAGGTGGTAGATTTAGGTAGATCCATCAATTACATAGGTAAGAACATGGCATTTACCCCCTATGGAGCTCCGTGAGATAGTGGGGCTGCTTCTTAATCACTATGTGATGAGGTTTTGACCAAGATAGATTGCATAAGTTATAGTGGAACAATGAGTGTCCAGATATCTAACCCAATCAATCTACATTGCAAAGGTAGTTAAAGAGGTATAGGATGTACATATGACAAGAAAGCTTAGCGATGGTGTACCCCATATATATTGAAGAACATATTCCCTTACTTACATATAAGTTGTCTTTGGAAGATGCATTTATTGACCTAATTGATATATGATAGAGCTAATATCTAGTTAGATAATTTTAAGATATTATAGTGTACTAACAATCTCATTATAGGTAATATGATTAGGTAAGGGGAAAGCCATGGTTATTGAGATGACTATGATAGTATAGAGGTGCTTTTAATTGGTTTTATGATGATGTTTGAGAAAGCCATGGATGTATTAAGATTGGCACATAGAGATCTATTAAGTAGTGTAAGTGACATGAATGCTACGAAAGAAGTGTTAAGCATAAAGGTCTATCATAGCGAACTGACTGGAGAATATGGATATATAGTGATTTAGGAGTGTGGAACTATTATCAATAAATATAATGTCATCAATATAAAGTAAAAGGACAAGAGTATTAGAATCCTTAGTAAGGATGAATATGAATGTATAAGCTTTAAGCATTAATTATAAGAGAAAATTGCTAAATTGATGGAACTTAACTTGTGGAGCTAGTTTCAAATTGTAGAGTGACTTTTTCAATTGATGTACATGAAAGCAATGACCACAATGGATAAAACCTAAGGGTTGTTTTATGGAAATTGTCTTTGTATGGTGACTATGAAGAAATTTGTTCATAACACTGAGTTGGTGAATGTCCCAGTGTGATGAGATAGGACGAGAGAAGATAAATCAAATGGTGAGAATGCCTATATGAGATATAGGTAGTGACATACCATTACTTAGAAGAATATTATTGGAACCAACATATAGTGGTTAAGGTAATGTGTATACTTACATGTGGTATCATATGATGTGTAGTATCAGAGTCTTGGTACTAGAGAGTATCTAGTGATTCTTTAAGGGATAAGGCCATAAAGAATCAGGTCACATTTGCATTTGACTCATTGAACCAATAATAGCACCAAAGAACCATATGTTTAAGCCTATTACATATATGATAGGTAAATCGGGGAATTTGTATGAAGTAAGAAGCAATGTTTGGTTAAGGAGGTCATTGTTGATGGAAGCAGTTATGCTTAAAGTAGAGTGGCACTTATGTGGACACTGAGATGGACTTTGGTTAATTTAAAAGGAATGTCTATTCTCCTTAGTTATTGAGCGACTATGACTTTGGTTTCAATCTCTAGTTGAAGAGGAATGGTCTACGTGCTGAGAGCCATTGGAATGAATATAGGGACATCATTTGCATCATGGCGTTTGAGGCATTATTCTTGATCAAGAAGCATGGTGATGAGGATTGGGTTCTAAACGAAGCTCCAATGTGAGGTGGACCAATGACCTGAGCTAAGATAAAGGAATTAAATCATTTAGTGGAGTGAACCTTAAAGGAATATGTCTTAAATGATAATTAGAAATATTTTGAAGGTTTTTAACTCTATAACATTACTTTTACTAAAAGCTTTATACAATCAAAAGGAGATGGAGGTTCAAACTTTTATCTAGATGTGGCTATTTCTAAAGTTGTTATGGATGCAATTGATTCATATTGAAGTTAAGGTTTAGATCTAATTAAGGAAGGCATTAAGGACCAAATATGAAAGAGAATATTCCTTAGATAAGTTATGAGAGTTATCTCATTACATGAAGGAATTGGAAAGAAGGTATTTCAAAAAAAATTTGGATGTTGTTAAAAGATGTCTCTTGTTATTTCTTGGAGTAGCATGTAGTTACTTTCCTTCATTTCAATTATTTTCTTATTTAGGCAAGATATACTTTTTGTAGCAGTTATTTCCTTCTTATAATTATATTAGTGTGAATAGGTTGTGTAACCTTACAAGCAAGAACACTAGTCGATGAATTTTATTCCTCTTTTTTATATTGTGTGAGTGTAATATTTTTTTATCTTATCCGTCTCATTAGACTGTGGTGAGCAAATTGTATGAACCATTTGTACATCATATTAAGTGGTTAGTGCGTAGTTTAATTTTCCTTTAATGTGTCATATCTATTGGAGGAGTCGTTTGTATCTTACTTATATTTTTGTTGCATCCCTTAATAGGGAAAATCCATAAATGTTAATTTTTTTAGTGATCTAGTAGTTAAATTCACACTGGATCCTTTCTTGGATCTCTTAGTCTTCATCACACTTAGTGATTGTTCCATCTTAAGCATAATCTTTGATGGATTTTAAAGTGATTGGATGGATCTAATTTGTAGACTTAGGTACATAATTTGGCTTAAATCTACTTATAAGTGAGGGGGTGAGGGGAATGTGAAGATAAGTAAGAGTAGTAACTGAAGAGTTATATTAGTAGGGGAGACTATGTAAGACATGAATATTAAGATCAATCATATTGAGAGGTCTATTGATAGAGGCATTAATTAGCAATGGATTTAACCTCACTTACGTAGTCAAATATGGAAATACTATTCAAGTAGAGGGCTAAAAGACTATTTCGTTTCCTTTTCTTAAGTCTTAAAATTCTTAATGAATGATTATCTAAGGAAAGCCTAGATGTCATAGGTGACTAAAATGGTGTGAGTCTTTATAAGTATTTTAGTGAATATTGTGGCTAAAAGAGGAGCCATATAATTTATTTAGAGCTAATGAGTGCATTTGGCATTTGGTGTTGGTAGAGCACCTATAATAAGAAGAATTTCACAAGGTATTGTAATGATTGTACCATCGAAGCACAAAATTTTAAGCCTCATCTTCAAAAATTCAAGTTGTGCTCATTTTCAAGCTTGCTACTTTGTTGTGTCATCTTATAATGTCAATTGCTACCATAACAACGAGAATAATATCCAATCTATCATCATAGGATCTCAAATTTTGCAATCAATCATTGGATGTTGTTTACAATTTTTTTCATAAGTTAAATATCTCTCTTAATTACCGAACAAACCTAAGTATTCTCTTGAAATCCTAGCCTTTCCATTAATTTTTAGTTTTGTTTTGCCACAATTATTCACAAATGTTAAATGTTTCATTAGTTTTTCTTTTTCCATCTTTTGCCCTTTTTTTTTCATTAGGTGGTTTATAGAAGAAGCATGCAATGGTCACATAAAGTGGGCTATGAATTTAAAGAAGAAGAAGAAGAAAGAAACACTTTTATGTAAATTCAAATATGTCCTCATTATATTTTCCTCTTTTATTGTTTCTCACATGAGCTATAATGAGTTAACACTTCCATATTACATTTTTGTTACTATAAGTAACATATTTAGTTAACTTCATAAGGGTAGAATGGAATAACTATTTCTCCTCTACAAACCTATACCATGTTTAGTTTGTAGAATAGTTATTACATGGAAGTCCTATTACTAAAAAATGATGAATTACAATTCCCTCACTAAACCAAAAGAATTGCTATTTCTTGATATTTTCTAGTATCTTTCCATATCTACCCATGAGACCTAGGAATGTAATCGGGGTAGGTTTGAAACAAGTATTGTAAATTTCGAGCTCACCCCAATTACATAAAAAGGTTCCTAGAACCTATGAAAAACTCTATAGGGTTTTTCTTATATACTTGTGACCCATCCTATTTAGGTATTATGATACCCAAAACCAAACCCGACTTGACCCGTCTTGTCAATATTTTGTTTGTCCTTTTTTTCTTTTTTTTTTCCTTGTAAATAAGTGTAATAGGATTTTATCATATATGCTCATTACAAGCCTCCACCAATTCATCCATTATTTCCAAATTCGTTAATGTTTCCACAGCATCTTCACGTGCTTAACTCATTATTGACTTTTTCTTAAATCTAAAAGAAACAAAATCAATATCTAATTTCAATCCTTCATCATAATTATAGAGACAAAATAAAAAAAAAAAGAAATCAATAATATACAAGACATTGATACATAGTCTAACATGTCAAAATCCCCTCTTACTCTCGTGTCCACTACCAAAAAGGTAATATCATCATCTTCCAAATCCTAATCGTAAAACACATTAGCTACGTAAAAAAATTAGCAAATGCCTAATATGCACCTCATTTTTTAGACATAATTTCCCATTTTAAGTTAATAATTAGTTAAATTGATTTATATTATTTATTATTTTTAACAGGTCGGGTTTTCTATTAGTTTTTTTTTTTAATCCCATAAGCTACCCTTATAAGCTATCGGTTTTTAATTCAATTCTAAAACTTGACTCTAAGCCTTATAAAATCAAGGTTTTTAATAGGTTGAATGACTCGAGTACCTTATTATGACCTATCCTGGTTGTATCCCTAATGAGACAATAGCCCAATAGTTAAGCTATGGATTGAAATAAGGATATATTTCTATTTTTAAAAGACATATTCCTAATCTATTTCTCATGTTATTTTTAGTTCGATCAAAGAAAATAATAGTTATTACTTACGTATACTATAACTTATTATGTATTCACTTGGGGGGGGGTTTAGTTATTGTATTCCTTTCCATTTTCCCCTTATTCCATTTGAATTATATGGTGTTTATTTGTATTTTAGACATCAAATAATTAGACTATATAAATTTATGCTATTATGCAAACTATTAGTGGTAGTTTATCTCTCATGAATTGTTATTCATTTATCTATTATTTTCATATTCCTCAACTATCTTAGATGCAACTAAACCATGAATAACCATCTTCATCCACCATACCCATAACATATATTGTCTACTTGCAATAGTGACTTGCAGTATATAATCATACTAGACTTGCTTGCACTCTTATAATATTCCAATTTCATCCCTCTCTTCTTCTATCTCCTAGATCAATCCATCATAAGTATCTATTAACATTGTGCCTACAATGTCAAATATATCAAATAACCATTACCATCATTGGCTTAACTTTTGATGTAGAGATCCCAAAAGTAAAAAGGATATGGAAGATGGGTATTTTTATAAGCATAATTTTTTGTTTATAATAACTCTAGTTGGCAATTCTACTGTTCGTAACTCCAATTTTTTTTTCTTTTTTTGGTTAGGTTCATTCTAAATGAGATTCGTATCAAATATGAATCTACCATTGGCATCAAATTTGCTATAAGAACAATTTAGGTTTGCATAAGAACATTAACGAGGAAATGATAATGGGATATTTCAAGGGTTGAATGGAAATTTCATATTATTTTTTCTTATTCATTATGTTGATTTTATATTAATTAATCGATGTAATAAGTATGCATTTGCTATTATATCTCTATTTCATTTCTATTGAAGTGTAATTCAATTTCTACCTTATTCCATGCAATGAAGGGCTATTAGTAGTTATAATTTTGATCCCATCTTATTTCATTCCATAGACTAAATGTGTCATAAGTGAGTTAAGATGACTTGAGCTCTATTACATGATCCTATCTATCTTGGTATTATGGTATCTATATGTAGTTTAGAAATATTATGGAGGGCATCTTTTATATATATAAGCAACATAATCTTTATGCCAATGAGGTATCTTCCTTGCTTTCATTAGTTTATTTGGTTCCTTTTTATTAATCAAAACATTCATGTGGATTGAAGTGTTAACTAAAGTAGTGGTACGAGAATCATCCATGTCTTTCTTAAATTGTGTCTTAACATCCACCTAAGGATCTCTATAGTGTAAGCTCTATTGATACTCAAAGTTGGTATGAAGAGAAAATGGGATACTTTGCTTCAAGTTGTTCTATAAAATGAAAAGAAAAATGAGGCTATGAAGGGTGCCGAGATGACTTCGACATAGTCACTTTAATGCTTAAGTCAGATGAAACTATTTAAAATAAAAGGAAAGCTTAAAGAGAGCGTAATGTGTTAAAAAAAACTTACTTGTTGCCAATTAAGCTCTATTTATAGCTGAAGGCATATTCAAACCAAGTAACCATTGCCTCCAAAATCTTACATGTACATTACGTTTAAATTTAGGACCACTTTCTAAACTTATGTGACGTGGCTAATGTAATGGTGGTTGGTGAGTAGTTATTTGGGCAAGGAGCCAAACTATTTGTGCTAAGTGTTTGAATTTGAATCCTTTGGGTTAATTGATTCAAAAGCTAAGATATGGGTAGTTACCCCAAGTTGTACAAGGCCAATCTAACCTACTTTAGTCAGGTTATTCTATGTAGTTTAAACATGCCTTACCAAGAATGACCTAAAGGAGGTTGGAAATAGTGAAATAGGAGGGTGTAGATAGATAGTTAGGTTAGACACCACTCAATTTAAGTTAGCTCTTACTTTAGGGAGAAATCACTATCAACATTTTTCCCTCAACTCCTCTCGATGGGTACATCAAGGGAAGTAATAATGTTTCTTTAATTAGGTATTTTGATTGTACTTCTTCAATGTAAGAAGTAGCTTTATGAGATGTGTTGGCATTTAAATTCGAGCTCTAGGCTTCATGTCCTAACCTCGACCATGATGGTTACGAGGTGTTCTCTGAATGTTGGTATGCTTTTTACTTAACTTATTAGAGAAGCCTTATATATGTTGACATGACGTTCTATGTCCCATTATTGGGATTCACACGGCTATGTCAAAACCCACGTACTCCCCTTCGAAATACCATTTAACAAGGGTCGTTAGATCTAGGTAATGCATGCCCAATTGGAAGGATTACATTAACTATTAACTACAATACGTACGGATCCTAAAAATTCGTAACTCCCCAAATCTTTTTATCCTTTCATTTTCGTGCCTTCTCTCTTCTTTCTTCTTCTTCCTTTTTGTAAATTTCCTCATTAATTACATGACTCCTTCCATTTTTTACATGACTCCTTCCATTTTTTCCTCTTTCTTAGTTTCTATATTACTCATTCTTTGATTATTCCTTGTTCTTACTAACCACATTGCTAAGGTATACAATATCGAGCATTGAATTTGACTACTTAACATATTCACAATAACAGAGTTAGGAATTATCTACAACATACCGAATAGGCGATTCCCTTCCTCATGAAGAGCCCCCTTAGTACGACAAATCCCAATATTGTTGATTGCCCTTGGGATTTATCAAGGTTAATTGGGTTAGCCAGAATTCGAGTCCTTAAGTCATGGATGACTAGAAAACTTCCATTTAGCAGCTATCCTCTAGACAATGAGGGTAATTCTTAAGCTCTCCCCTTGTAAATAAGAATCGAGTATGATATAAGCTTAAATAGTATTGTTAGCACAATAACCAAGCAAGAGTTCAACACTTTAAGACTCAACTTCCGTAGTGCCCTTTGAGCTTAGACAGTTGAACGACCTCAACCATATGAGTGGATTACTTCACTTTGGGATCAAGAATTTGTCCTCATCGTGAAGTATTTTGATGTTGGTTTAATGTTACCCTTTTTCATTTTCTAGAGATCTTATTTTACCTATCACTACAAGTTTCCTCCCATGCTTACTCTAAACTCATATAGGTTATTAGTAGCCTTTGAGTATATTTGTGAGGATTAGGAGGTTAGGGTTACAGTTACCTTATTTCAGTACTTTTTCACCTTGAAAAGAAAAGATAGCCTGTTTTATGTATATGTCCGACCTCATAGGAAATTCTTAGTTAGATTAGAGTCCTTAATTCACGACTAGAGATAAAAATGGGATAGTTAGGTTAGCCTCTTGACTTGATTTCCCTGTTGTTTAGAGTCACCCGATCAAACTATCAGACATTAAACATCTACTCTTTAATAACCAGAAGGCTGATGACATGATGATAGAGGCTTATAATTACGTATGGCTCTTCTGGGATGCGAACACCATAAACTCTAAGTATTCTTATGGTGCTTCAATCTTTCCCAAAGATGAAGAGAGAGTAGCTGAAGGTGTTAGTGGTACCCATGACGGGGATGTTGAGGGCCCAAATGAAAGTTGTAGTTGACTAAGGTACAAACTTTCTATGATCTCATCATACTAAGAGGTGTTCGTAAGAAGAGGGACATTCATGTGTACTATGGAAACTGAGTGATCTTCTTTGCTCGTACTTGGCATGGTGTCTCTAAGTCTTTTTTATCTAGTGTTTTACTATTTTTCGACTTGATTTGTTATGTTTTTTCATTGTAGAAATGCCTCTTAAGGATTATAGCTCCAAGGACCTTTTTACCGAGCTAAAGCCTAGCTGTTCAAAGGGGAAGTAGGACCCTAAGAAAATCTCTACCAAACAAGTTCTTGTCAAACCGCCAACGAGACCATTGATCAAGCCACCAATGAAGTCCACCAATTCTCAAGCCCCAAAGGAAACTTAGCAAATGAAAACTACCAAAGAGAGCCAATAAACAAAGACTACTACTACTAAAAGAAAGTTTCTTGAGGTTAGTAAGCCAAGGAAGTAACCTAATACACGTGACTGTCTACTATTCAAGAGGGATTCGATCAAAGGGATGACCCCTAAGAATGACAACCTAAGGGGTAATTTTGAAAGTCCAAATGAGGGGAGAGAGGCTTTAAATAAGTCAAAATAGGCATAGAATTAGTTTTCCTCGAGAACTCCTAATGGTCCCTTTATAATTCTGAGCTCTATTACCCTTTCAAAGAAACAAAATCTTAAAGTCTTGCAATTTTTCCCATGCTGGAATGTCAATACTGTTGACAATATTTTAAGGAATGGTGTCACGACTCGAGGGGGCTAGTTGTGGCAGTCGTCGTATACCGTACAAAGGATTGCAGATTGATTTCCCTTATAATCGACGACTCTTTTGTACGATACACAAGGCTACAGCTACTACTAACTACCAAGAGTGCGCAAGTTTAAGCAATATCATTTCATGAAAAATAATAAAATTATAAAAACATAATATATTGTTGATTTTTATAAAAGTTTACAAGTACAAAGACTGAAACATGTCTTCAGTTCAACTAGTATAACATTTACATATTCAAATTTATAAATTATCAGAAGTACTCTCCAATCTCATCCAGCTCCCACACTGACCCTGTGTAGACATTGACCCCGTGTAGAAACTAACCTCGGGCATGAGACGGCCCAACTTCACAAAAAGCTTGGCTTGTGAGAAAAGACTACAAGCTAACTAGCTAACTAGCTTAGTGAGATAATTTCCCTCAACCACACAGCAATTAAGGCATACAATAGTTAGGTTTAACCAAATGAATGCATGGCAAACAATATGCCAAACAAATACATACAGGTAACAAGGTACTACATGTAACTCAGATTTAATACCCTCCGAAGTCAGGATTAGAGATTTATCGGTACAGTCAGATCCAGGTATCATGTTAGAACTTATTTCATAATGAAACTCCGCGTTTCTTATTTAAAATGTAATGGTACGTCCATTACCAACTTTATCAAAACGAGTTCTACATATGATTGTGAGTAGGTTCACGCAGCCCGCACTCACCCTTAAACGAAGGTCTCTGGACTCGACCCATAGCCAGGCGGTTGGCGCCTCCAACACCTAGTCATCCCAAGGGCTGAGGTAAGGTCATATCGTACGTATCCGTACGAAATCAATAACACTCAATAATCAACTCATGTATGGCCTCTTGCTACCTCCGTGTAATGTGACTTCCTGAAGTTAATTATGCAGTGCATGATTTATACATGATCCAAGTTAACTTTTCTGGTTAAATAAAATTTAGTCTTATTTATTCAGTGATCATTCCAAGCCATAAACAATCAATCTAGTGAATCTACTATACAATAGACATTATATTATTATAGTTTAAGGTAAATTCACCATCAACAACAATTATAATGCACAAGCATAACCCAACCCCATACACATTCATTTGTAATTCATAATTTATGTTCACTATCTACAAGCACAAACAAGTATGGAATCATTAGGAAACACTTACTCGGCCATGGCTAGCTCAAGGGTCGTAGTAATCTGGCACCAGCCCAGGGTTGATATCAAAATCACCTAAGAATAATGAAAATTTTGTAAGGTATGGAATTTAAAGCTAACTAGTGCTAGAATTTGTAAGGTCTACTTTACTTAGTTACGTGAAATTGCTGATTCAAGCTTTTTATCGAATCGCATGTAATTTTTTCGTTTTAGTTCGGATCGTTATGAACTTATAGTCCATTTTGATCGTTTTCAGGCGTATTTTCTCGTAACGAGGTCCATTTTGAACGTTGCGACTCGTAATTTAAATTATGATATAAAAATATCACAAAAATTATTATTTAAGTTTAAAAATTATCAAATATTAATTTTCACTTTTTCTTAACATATTTATGATTTAATAATTATTTAAAGCATATATTTCATATTTTTATTATTATGAGTATATTTTCCTTTTTTTTTAGATTTTTACTTTATTATGATTATTATTATTATTATTGCCTTTATTATTTCTCATTTTCTCATTATTTATATCTTTTACGTTTAATATATATATATACTTATAATATATGTTATAATTTTATTTTTACAAAAGATCTTAATCACACTATTATATATGTATATATATATATACACACACATATATACCTTACATATTTACAAATTTAGTAAATATATTATATATGCTAATACATATTCGGTATACTACTTTTATATATATATATATTATACGTATTATATATGTATATGTATTTCCGAAGACTTAAATATATATATATATATAATTTACAAATACCCATTCTTATATTATATATATTCAGTATATATATATATTTACATAATATTTATTATAAAATATGTATACTATATATTATACATATACTATGCCGTATACTCCAAAGCATATACTCTATATTATATATATCTATATACATATTTCTTATATACATACTTATAAAAATACCCCACTACATATATATATATATATACTATACGACTATACATATATATATATCAAAATAATTATACATGTATACACATATATTTATATAGTTATGGTACATACATATATATTTATACTATAGTTATGTAACGAAAATACTTATTACTAATTATATGTATTCTAAAAAAAAAAATACATAATACATACTCTTCCATATACCTATTTACATACATGTATACATACCTAACCTTATACATACATATATAATTAAATTTAAGTATTCATGTACATAGACATATAATAGCAATGTTATATGTAAAAATACCATAAAAATACCATACAAATACTATATTTATACATGTGTATACTATATAATAAACATCTATACTACTAAAATATATTACTTACCTATTTATTTAATTCCTCTTCTTCTTTTCCTTCTTTTCCTTTTCCTTCTTTCTTTCTCTTTTTTTTCCTCACGGTTTTGTTTCCAGCTTTTCTAATTTGTGCAGAATTTTTTTTTTCTTTTTCCAGATTTTTTCCTTTTATTCATATAAAGTTAGCTTAGAATTTAAGCTAAGATCTTATCTTATCTTTTGCATTAATGAGGATAAAACAAAAATAATTACACATGGCACTTTTATTATCGATGTTATATTTGATTTATTAAATTTCATGATCTTTTATTGTTACTAGCCTTATCGACTTGTTGTATAGTTTAGGACACTCAGACTTGAATTAAGTTTCATCTACTAATTTTCCTAGGGTTTACAAATGGTCAAGTTGATCAAGGGCCTTTGTTTACCCCGAGACATTAAGTCCTTGACAAATGTTGTCAAAATTCCAAATCCGATAGCTTACTATGCCTTGCTTTAGCTTTCTAGAATTCCCTAACGTCTATTGTTGAAGCCCCTAATGAAGAGAAGAAGGTTGTAAGTTCTCCATTCTTGTCTATTTTCAATCTCTTTCTAACTCCCTTAGGCTAATAATTCCTTTTTCCTTTAGATTGTCAAGGAGGCTAAGAATCAGTTGGTTAGTATGGAGGTTGAGAAAAAGAGCCTTCAAGAAAAATGAGGCACTGAGAAGGCCAAGTTAGAGGAAGAAATGGCAAAGATTGAGGAGGAGCTCAAGAGTTGGAAAGGGAAGGTTGAAGGAGAGGCCAAGAGAGAGGAGAAAAAGAAATAGCTTTGGTAAAAGAGCAGAAAAAATGCTCTCAATTGGTGTTCAACCTCTAAGGGGCACAAAATGAGGTCCCATTTGCAGAGCTCGTATGTAGAGCTGAAGATGAAGATGGCGACATGGAGAAGGAATATAGCTCATCTTACTAGAAAGCCTATGATAAGTCTTACTAAGATATCTAAGAGAGCCAGGATTACAAATGTTTAATGTGGTAAAAAGTGTTAGATAGCATAAGCCTTGCTTGGGATGAGGTCCTCATCCATTAATTTGTCTATAAACTAAGTTGTTTAAACTTCGCTAGATGAGGTCAGGAGAAGGAGGCTTCTATTGATGAGGTTAATGTTGGTGAGACTGAGATAGAGGAACAATCGGGTGAAGGTGTTGGCACTTTTATAGCTAACACTGACAACATATAAGAACCGGCTGAAGCTCCTAAAGTCCTTGAGGTACTTACTCCTGATCCCTTTACCGATCCTCAATCCATCTCTACCCAATCTTTTAATGGATAACCTCTTGTTGCCGATCAAGCTACAAAAGAATGGCTTTCGTTTTGTCCATTTTATTTTTATTTTTTATTTACTTGTAGGTTGGTATGTGGACCTTCGTGTTATGTAATGATTTCTTTGAAAGACCTATAACGATAGGAATTAGACTATGGGGCCTTTGACTTGTAGCTAAGCCCGAGAATTAGAAGGTCTAGCAAGACGAATTCTTTTACTCTAACCGACTCCTACTAAAGCTGAATATCTCCTCGCTGACCTGTTCTACATGCTGAGCCAAATGACTACCTATTTCTTAGAGATTGTGTGCCATGAAACATTATGCCGAGACAACTACCAATCCATACTCTCTCACATTCATTCTCGAACCGACCACATACTAGGCTTCAATCTTGTTGAGATGCTGAGAGAGACTCCAAACTGATCCTTACCCACCCCAGCTCAAACAAGTAACCTATTTATACACTTTTGTCTACATGCTCCAATGGCTTCACCAATGTATAGTTGCCATGTATACAAGACCACATGTAGACTCCGTAGATTTAACCTTCTAAACATGGTGTTGAACTCGAGTATCCTAGATATTTCCATAAGTCGATAAAACCACATAAAGTGAAAATCAATTAAAATTTTAAACTCAAAACTTAAGATGAACATAAAAAACCCTATTATACGATTTGAAAATCCTAATCATACATGAAAATCCCAATCCTTACATACGCGTACTTTTAAAAATGTAAACTTAAACTTAATAGAAACTGTAAATATCAAATCGTAAAATTTTTCAAAACTCTATAAAATTATTCTGATGCTTGAAAAGCCATAAATCAATAAAATTATCATTAATTTTGCGAAATCATGTAAAACCGATAACAAACGAATCAAGGATGATTACAAGTAATAATAAACAACAAAACTAAGTTAGTTAAAAGAACAAATTAATAAATTTACAAAATTAATTTTACTTGTGCACATAAGTAACCCTACAATATGTATATATGTATATATATAAATATATTACAAAGCAATTTCCTTCTCTTTTCCTAATCAATCCTATGATATATATATATATATATATATATATATATTTTGCATAATAGAGCAATGATTGTGAATAACTAAGCCAATTGAACCTTAAGCTCCTAAGTATAATTCAATTACTCCTAAATTAGTGAAAAACCTTAAAACATACTTAAACTCGCTTAAACCATAAACCTTAAGATAATTAAGGACTTATGACCCTAAATAAATAATTAAAAATATAATTTAAACAAATTTTATTCAATTTTAGAAAATTCTAAAATTTCATAAGAAGAAAATGACAACCTACAAATTAATTTGAGAACTAAAACCCTAAAAGAATTACATACAAGACAATTCCCTTATCTTCACTTATAAGTTATGTTTGCAAACCTTACCTTTGAACGGGCTTATGAATTAACTAAGAGTACTTTCCGAACATTTCCAAGGATCAACTAAACTAAGAATTTAAGTTTACATCTAAAAATGAATTTAGTTTTCCAATTTGAAATTTTATTATCAATAAAACTCGAATGTGAGAATAGTAGACCTTAAGTCACCCGAAACCCTAAAACAATTAAAAACTTATAACCCTAAGTGACTAATTGAGAATTAAATTAGAATAATTTATTTAACTCTATAAAATTTGATAATTTTATAAGAATTAAATCATAACTTACAAATCAATTTAAGAAACAAACTTTAAAAGAATTTTGTATAAGACAATTTGTAAACCTTACAAATCTAGCCTTTTAAGTATAGAATCAAACCTCCAAAACTGTAAATGATTTCCCGAAGTCAATAGAGGTAGTAAGATTTAAAACCAATTAAAATATCAATTCAAAACCTAAAGCGAATATGAAAAACCTTAAATTATTAATAAAAACTCTAGTTACGTATAAAAAACCTTAAACTCTAAATATATGTAACTTTAAGAGTTTATACCCTAAATGCACATAAATACAAGTGATTGTACCAAAAAGTGATAAAACCCTAAAATTATAACTTTAAGGATATAAAAGTACTAATTTACAATAACTTACTCTAAAACCTTAATTGATAGTATATCGTTATTATCTTACCAAATTATTAGTAAAAGATCAAATATAACTTTCAATCATTTATAAATACATATAATACTAAAGTAATCCATTAGAAACTAGTATATTGCATTATAGAACACATTCATCTTTTAATTATATAACTAAGTTAGTATTGTATAGAATTAAGTGTTCTAGTTGATGTTTACACCGAATGTAGTCAATAATAACATACTAAATGGCACTTTCCATAATAGTTACATTAAGTACTATACTAAATGATGTATATAGGATATCAATATTTAGAAAAAGTTTTCAATAATGTTGTTTGCTAATTACATGATTTAACTCCATATTCCTTTCATTTCCTTAATTTTTCTCCTAATAAGCCTTAATTCCCTCCTTATGTACACTACTTACATGTGATTTGAGAAAGTTAACTTAGTCAACATTTGACTAATTCAAATGTTAACCAAGTCAAAGTGTTGATTAAAGTCAACATGTATTCTTTTCATCTAGAATTCTCTTTCAATTTCTATGAAATTCCTCTCATTTCTCACATAATTTTTTTCAATCTTTATCCCCTCTTGTCGTCTACTTCCTCCCCCTTCTAGATTTCTCTTTTCTTCTTCTACAAAATACAAATAAAACACAAAAAAGCCCATTTTTGTCCTCCCCATACAAACTGTGATCTCTCTTCTTCTTTCCTTTTCTTTAACTTTCTAATTCACTTCTATGTTTCTGATAACTCATTCCTAAACAAATTCACTATATACTTGCTTTCCTATTTCATATTACAAAAGAAAAAGAGGTATGTTTTAATATAATTTTTCATCTTAATTAGTAATTAGTGGATTATGTTATGTTAGCCTTAGAGTTATCATGTAATATGTTCATATATGTTGACATAAATAGGATTCTTATACACTTGTACATAAGTGTAGGAATACTTAGATATAAGGGTAAACATACATGAGTACATATACTAAGCGGATTCATGTGAAGTGTTGTGTATAAATTTTAGTAAAGTACTTAGTATAAGTGTAGGTATATGCATATAGATAAGTGTAGAAGAACATGTGTACGTACATGGGTGTAGAAATACATATACGTATATGGACTAAATAGGTATATATTAGTAGAATCTATAATATAACTATACATACACATAGATAAGAATAGGAAAATTACTTCTACATAAGTTTAAATTGCCTTATACATTAGTAGTACATAACCTAAAATAAGAAGTATACTAACTATACATACATGTAACTTGCTAAATAAGCTCATAAGATGTAAAAATATGGATTTTGTGAAGATTTCCTAAGGGAGTATACAAGGAATACGAAAACACGTATATAACCGTATGTATATTCAAGTATATTTATGGGTATAATACGGTATATGTACAAGTATATGTATAAGTATACTAGTATACATATAAGTATATTAGAAGTATATATGTATATACAACATAAGTATAGGATACATATGTATTTAATATAAAAGTTGTGCATACATAACTTATAACATAATTACTTAAAATACTATAAGATACTATAATAAAATATGTAATATGTACAAATATACATATAAATGGGATGAAACATAAAGGACCCTAATATATACATACTAACTCATATTAATCTTAAATAAGCATATATAATAGTAATAATAATGTAAAATCATCTAAGTATAAGAATCTAATGGTTAGTTAAATCATAAAGTGCTAAAATAAGATATAAAAATAGAAAACAAGAATATTTGAGTCACAATAATTAAAATTACAATAAATGAAACCCATATCGTAAAATACAGGTCTTAATGTCCACAGCGGACCTTACTGTATAAACGTATGTTCGAAAATGATAACAAACGATTATAAGCTTGTAAATGTCGAAGATAAAATAAAAAAGTTACATACAACTAAAGATATAAAATAAAACTTAATAGAATAAGTAAGATAACTAAGTAATAGACCCATAAACTGATAATAAGGAGAAATAAATACCTAAATACATGAAGAATTATAACTTACAAATATACAAATATAGTTACTATTGATGCCACTAAAGTATGATATACCCTATACACGCCATACTTAGATTATATTGGGAAACTAAACAAACTATAATAGCCTTTTAGTTAACTAAGGAATCTGTTTCTCAGCATACTTATAAGTTTTATTATCTTTTAGGCATTTCGATATTGAGTTTTAGAAACCCTAAAGGCTTGGAGAATGAGTAATAATCCAGGTGAGGGAGTTCTAATCTTAACATATTTTGTACAATTTTGATAAAGATTTGTAGAGCCAAAAATAATATTTTATCACTAAGGCAAAGCTAGTATGAGATCTCCAATTGATAGCGAGAAGACTCGCTTTATGGTGCTTGTAAGGCCTTGGATAATTTTGGTTGCGAGAGGACTCGAATGTTTGTGCTCGAGCGGCTTTGGCTTTAGATAGTGGATAGTGGATAGTCTTAGTTTGGGACCTACCTATTTCGATTAGAACTCTTTTCTCGACTAAGGTAATAGTCAAGTGTCGCCTAGAGAGATGGTGCCCCTAGGTAGCCTCATGTGGATAAGTTGAGGTTCCCCGTATGGGTAAGTACAGGGGATAATGAAAGTGTAGACGACGTAATTCTACACTGTTCATAGGTCTGGACTCCTATGAATGTGTTGCATGTATTCATCATGCCTAAATTCATTTTGTATGTAGATAGCTTACATGTATGTGAATAATGTTTGATAACTTGCTTGAATGGTAGTGGAGAGGGACGAACTCACTGAGCTATTTTATATTCATTCTCCCTTAGTTTCTTTTGCAAGTTTACTTATGTTAGGATTGGGATAAGTCTTAAGTCTCGAGTGCCGAGTCCAAGATGAAAATATGTTTATTAGTATTAGAATTAGCTAAGTTCTTTATAGATGATACATAAAGATCCTTTGTAAAAAATATTTATATGTTAGAATTTAATATAATTTAATTCTTCTTACAATTTTGTAAAGTTAGCATATCCTGTCTTATTATTTGGTAGGGGATCCTGATTTTCTGCGGTTTTGAGAAACTGTGGGATATTGGACATTCATAGTGATTTATATTTGTATTTTACAATAAATTAATTACTAAAAAAATCAGTAATCTTAGTAGTTTATCATTTAGAGTCTTATAATCTCTAACTTGTGAGGAGATTTCCATATCATAGGTGCACACGTGACGTGAAAATTTTCAAGCAATCCCATTAGGCCCCCTATTAAGGTCTTAACACAATTTTCTTATCCTTAATGCTTAAGACTTGTGCACATGAACAAGTGAAACAACCAATCACCTTAGATAAATGATCAATTGAGAATTGAAATCATTTATCAATTGATAAATTATCAAAAGCTAGTGATAAGACACTTTCTATATATCACCATGACTTATACTACTTATTGATAAGTTATCACATTATTTTATGTATTTAACTTTTAATTAAGTGACAAGACAACTCAATGTCCAAAAAGGACATCCTATGGCCAGTTAGGAAGAGAGCCTAAGAGAGGTCATGCCTTGTCAACTTTCAATCACTCAATTGTCTTATACATCTACTATTCACTCCTTAATACTTGTATCATCTAGTCTTGTCAAAAGTTGGCATTTGTACATGCTAAAAGATAATCAAATTGAAGCTTCTTAAACACACTTCCCTCCCATTCAAAACCTGCCACTTACTACCCATTTTACTTTCATTTTCACTTCTTTTTCTCTCACTTTAAACACAAACTAAAAGAAGAAATCCAACAACACAAACTAAAAGAAGAAATCTAACCCCACAAAGTCCCAACATTACCGCCACCATTTTGCTTCCATACTCATGGTACCAATCTTTATTTTGTACTCTCTATTTGCTAACTTCAAAAACCAATTTTAGGAACTTTAGAATGTCTCCAAAAACCTACCTCAAAGATCAAGACTTTAGTTTCCTAAAGAGCTTACAAAAAAGAAGAAGGAAAACAAAGGAACATAAGAGGATACTTAGTGTAGAATCACCTTGTTTACACTTTTGAGGACGAGTAAGTTGTTTTCTTATTTAAGTGATCTAGTATGCCATGTTAGGAGACCACATTTTTATGAAGATGTTCGCATGAACTTAAGATGATAACTTAGCTAGCTATTTTAAGAAATAAGCTTATGAATGTTTCACAAGAAAGTTAGAATATGAGCATGATAAGTTGGTGTTATGTAAGGATACATGTTTAACACTTAGAATGGGAGATATTAAGTTGAGAAAGTCATGAAATATGCACATGAACAAAGAGAAATCATGCTGGATGTGAAGTATAAGAAAGCTATTCAAGAGTTATTTTCACTTCTATTAAGTTGAACATGCTCAAAACTAACATTAGGTAAAGGAAAAATCCATTACATGAAGCTTTAATGAAAAAACCAACTTTGTGAAATGTGAACTATGGCATGGAAGTTATGATAAGTATGAAATCTATTATTTTCATGTAGAGTATAAGGTAAATAATCACCTCATGGAAAAGAAGTTAAGTTGGAGTTAGAATATGAGTAGCATAAGTTCATGATCTAATACCTAAACTTAAGGAAATGAGAAAACAAGTTGAAAAACCAAGTTGGAAGCCTCCACACCAAACCATCTAGATCTGAAACAATAAGAAAAGTCACTTAAAAATATGATAAAACTAAGTAAATAAAGCGAAAAAACCAACTAAGGCAAGTATGATAAGTGTATAAAGCCTAAAACATAAAACTTAAAATGTAAAACCGAACTTAAAACTCTCAAAATGAGCCTACAACTCTAAGTTGGGCCTTTATTAAATTTTCTATCAGAACTTTAAAATATTAAGAAAGGTTGTTTTGAAGCCCATAAGAAATTCACCTAAGAATCTATAAGCTTAACAAAGTCACTAACTTTAGTTTGAACAAAAAACAAGCCCATTTGACCACATAAGCCCACATAAGAGTCCAAGGAAAAGTTAAGGACACCCATGGTCATAAGCCAAGGATGGAAATATGATTTTAAAGAGTGTTTTAAGTTTAGAATGAAATCCTAAGCCCAAGCCCAAGAGATTTCTGAAGATATCAAAAAGCCCAACATTCAAACAAAGCCCAAAAGTACACCAAATCATGAGGATCACTACTGTTCTGATCTATGGATAGATTTGCATGACTCATCTCAAAAATCTAACCTCACCAAATTAAAGTATACTCGAAAACAATGAAGATTGACGATAAGATCATAAAAATCAAGTTTAAAACAAGAAAGCTATATGCAATTGAACTTTAAATAAAAACTAGGAAAAATATGAAAACTAGTCAAAAGTATAACTTAAAAAGGTTTTAGCTTAGTTTTCTAAGTTTTATTTCAAATCCTTATAGTATCATATTTGTGATGTTTAGGGGACCTGGCTTTTGAAGACAACCTTCCCTCAAATTACTTCGAGTGACCCCTATGACTTAGTGGGTGAATTCCTGATGACTTATTACTTGATTTTGATTGTAAAGTAGATGCACTTAAATTCATATATGGAATTTGGATGCTTATGGGATATGGGAAATGCATGTGTATGAATTTATGATTGAATACTATGGCTTGTTAATCAAATGATAATGGAAACTGTTTGTGGTGACATATATGTGTAATTGTATGGAATGAAATTGTTTGATCACCATGAAAACTAGATTAAACACTTATACGATTAAGAAATCCAATGAATCATGCATTTCTCATAACTAAATCATACGACATCAACTATTGCTTTACATAGAAGATGGGAAGGGACTTACAAGAGGAAGGCCTCCTGTATGATTAGGCACTAGCTATGCCATCATTTTATTAAGTCTTTATCCTAAGTTGACAAGCTTACTAGGCGTTAGGAGATGTTAACCATTGGCGAGTGGTTGTGTCTTATGGCTTCTACTTAGGGCTTGTGTTTATGGATTGCAGAGGCCACCACATCGCTAAACTTAGGATTTTGAAAATATAATTTGTTGCTTAGAATGAAAGTATATTATATACGTTCTCTCTCTCTCTCTCTCTCTCTCTCTCTCTCTCTCTCTCTCGCTCTCTCTTTATATATATATATATATATATATATATGGTTTTGTTTTGGCTTAAGCACAATAGTGTAATTAATATAAAACCCAAGTGTTGAGACCTATATTTTGGTTTGTGTTGGTTAATTATCTCTAACCCCAACTATAGGAGGTGTAATTCTGAGTTGCATGCAGTTCTTAGGCCACTGCATGTATTGTTTAGTACACTGATTGATCATGCATTCATATGTTTGTGCATTAAATAAAAATTTTTATGCGGTATTGACGAGGGGATTATCTCACTAAGTATAAGCTTACCTCTCAACAGTTATTTTCCTTGTAGGTTGTCGATAGTTAAGACAGGGATAGGAATTGAGTGCAGAGTGCTACCATTGAATCAATATGATAAAAAGCTTGTGTAGTTAATTTGGAATTCTCTAGGAAATAACTAATAAATGTGTTGCTAATGGATTTGTTTCAATAGACTACTTGTATGCATGTTTTGTTCCATGAAATTCTAACCCTTTAAGGACTATACTCAGTAAGATCAAAGGATTTTATAAACTATTGACTAATAAGATATGGTTTATAATCATAATGTGACATGAAGGAAACTAGGGTTGAACGTAATGGTTAAGTTATGGAGATGATAAAGAATGTATGACTCTTTAGTAAAACAACTAAGTTAAGATCATTACGTATGGACAAATATAGATAGTGAGAAGAAGTAGTGGATACGATGAATAGTGGGTTACAATAAAAAGGATGAAGCAGTTGGCTATTATTTACAGTGAGGAATGGATCAACATAAGATGTGATAGTTCTAGGACTCCTATGGGTTGAGTTATTTGAATCATTTAAGACAAGAAGAGGGTTATAATAGAAGAAGGCATTTTGCAGTCATAATTCAAAATTTTGATTGATTGGAAAAGAGGAAGTTCACAAATTAAAGTTAGGAATAAGAAAATAGAATCATCTAAGAAATTTTGAGCAACCATCACGACCCAACAGTATCGTTGTCATGATAGGTCACCGTGTACCGTATAAAGGTCTATTATCAACCCCCTTGCTGATCATAGGCCTTTCATACGATACACAAGGCTCCTTCCACTCTACTTTACCACTAGGCTCATAGACAAGTAATATAGAGCAATTTAACTAAAATTACTTCTATGTTATAAATTAACTAATTGTGTGGGCTCGTGAAACCCACACCAAAACAATATTACAAACAAATGCAGTTCATAACGGAACTTCATAAAATCTAAGTTATGCATAAATACATAAAAGTATCTAAATATCTATAATCTATTACAAAATGTCCTCTTCGCTCTTTGATCGCTCCAACCCGTCTCTACCCGAGACTTACCAAGGGCATGCCTCGGCCCGGATTGACGAAGAAGTTCTCCTACACCAACAAAAATATATAGGGGTGTAAGCTTACGCTTAGTGAGATAAATGCCCTCATCAGTACCATACGACAGAAATTTATTAGATGCACAATCATATGAATGCATGAACAAACAGTATGCCAAACAATACATGCAGTAACCTAGGAACTGCATACGACTTAGAATTTCGCCCCCTGAAGTCGGGGTTTAGAGATAATTAACCGACCCAAACCAAAATCCGAGTTCTAGACCTTGGGTTTTATTTCATTTGCACTATCGTACTCATACCAAAACAAAACTCTACACATATATATTTCCTTTACCAAAATCAAATCGTATCCTTTAAAAATCCCAAGTTTAGCGGTGTGGTGGCCCCCGCAGTTCACAAACACATGCCCTAAGCAGAAGCCACAAGACTCGACCCCTTGCCGATGGTTGGCGTCTCCTAGCGCCTAGTAAGCCCATTAGCTTAAGACAGAGACTCAATATATATGATGGCATAGCTAGTGCCTAATCCTACAGGAAACTCGTATTCCTGTGAGTCCCTTCCCAACTTCTGCGTGAAGTGGCAGTCGATGTTACCCGTATGCAATATGGGGAATGTATGATTCATTTTAAATTCTTAATCATATAAGTGATTAACTTAATTTTTAGGGTGATCAACCAATTTCATTCCATACAATTCACATGTATATATTCATACAAACAATTCCCATTATTATATATAATTAACAAGTCATCACATTCATCCATAAATTCCTTTGGGCTTGGTCTTTAGATTTTATCCTAAGCTTAAAATACTCCTTGAGATAAATTATGCACTTAACTACTTGTGTACAAATCTTAACTTAAGTTTCCTTCCATCAAATGATCCTTTAACTCATGTTCCACATAAAGAAATAAAAGATCTTTTACTTAATACAACTCCCATATCATAGCTCATGTCATACAAAGTTGGTTTCTTCATAAAACTTCATGTGATGGATTTTTCCTTAACTTAAGTCTAGATTTGAGCTTGTTTAACTTAATGGAAACAAAATCAACATTTAAATGACCATGGAACCCTCAAGTCCAGCATTCTTATCCTCTATTAAAGTTCTCATTTCAAGATTTCCTTAGCTCAAAATCTTCCATTCAAAGCATTAAACAAATGTCTTCACAAAACACCAACTTTACATGATCATATTTCAACTTCATGCAAGGGTTTTATGGTTTGTTTCTTAAAACGATTTTTGATGTTCTAACAACTTAAACCTTACTCACATCTTCAAGAAATCCAAGTCTCCTAACATAAATACTAATCCACACATCATAAGAAACACTTACTCGTCCTTAACGCAAAGTTTGGTGGTTGTGCACTAAGGTTCCTCTTAAGCCTTTAACTTTGTTCCTCCTTTTTGCTTACCTTTTGAAACCCGAATCTTTTGGTATTTTGAAAAGGGGTTTATGGAAGATTCTAATGGTCTTAAATGATCTTAAATGATGAAAGAAAATGGCACAAGAGCAAAGGAAAAAAAATGCCATGAGTTGAAGCTTCAAAATGGAAGAAAATTGATTTTGTGGGGTAAGGTTGTTTCCCCTTTTTATGTTTGTTTCAAAAGAGAGAAAGATGAAGTGAAAGTGAAATTGAAAGTGAAAGAAAAGGGGAAGAGTATGGCCGGTTGGGAATGGAGAGAGAAGAAGTGATTAAATGCCTTGGAAGTGTTGCCTTGTAGCTTACATAAAGTCAACAATTTCAACTATTGATGATGTAAGCATTAAGGGGTGAATAGTGATGTGTAAGAAAAAGTGATTGATGGGTGAATGACTAATGCATGGCCCCCCTTTCTCCTCTTTTTAGATCTGCCATTTAAAGTCTTTGCATGCCATGGGGTAGCCTTGTCTCCTTTATTAAAGTTAAGCTTATTAATTCTTGTGAAAAATTGTCCATATTTTGTATAAGTGAAGAGGTGATAAGGAAATTGTCTTATCACTAGATTTTGATAAGTTATCAATTAATAATTGATTCCAACTCTCAATTGATAAGTTATCTAAGGTGATTAGTTGGTCTACTTATTTATGTGTAAGGCTTATACATGAAGATAAGGACATAGCCTTATAGAAAATTGTTTTAGGATTTTTATCCTACATTGTTTTATAATTTATGATTTGATTTTTATAAAATTGTGAAATTTTCTAAAGTTGGATGAAATTATTCAAATTAAATTATTGATTAATTATTTAGGGTTAAAATTCCTTAATGGCTTTAAGGTCTAGGGTTTTAAGTATCTTTAGAACTCGTAGTCCTTCAAGCTCGAGTTTTATCGACAATTGGCTTTTGAATTGTAAAAATTTAATTCGTTTGTAAATATAAACTTAAGTTTTTAGTTTAGTTGATCTTTAGGAACGTTTGGAAAGTACTCTTAATCGAGTCTTAGGCCTACTAAAAGTAGGGTTTACAGTAACCAGCCTTGTCTATTCTTGGTCACGGTTTGCTACATCTTGATATCAGAGTAGAGGTTTTGTTTGAGTTGAAGTTTGTCTTCAAAGTTCTATTTCTACTCTATTTTGTGTGTATGAAACAAAGCAAGTTACTGTGTTCATCTTAGCTACTATGTTTGCTGGCTGTTTAGTTTCTCGTTTAGAGAAATGATGGATCCAAGTGTAAACGTTGGTGTTAAAGATGACAATAGTGGAGTTATCTACCATAGATAATAGTTTCAAGGAACCACTAGAGCATTGACAAGAGAGTTGATGAGGTGGATAACATCTTAGTAAATCTGATCCAAGCTATTCATGCATTGGCGTTAACCAACTGAAGCCATGTAAAACACCCTATAAGTTGCTTAACCTTTTAGAGGTTAGAACCCAGCTTAACTAGTTCGAGGTGAAGGAATAGGTGGATAGGTAAGGCGAAGGATAGACCTGAGGGAATTAGATGAAGCTGATGAGGAAGAGTACTTTAAAAAAGAGCAAGCTCAAGCCCCTAGAGCATCTGAACATGTGAAACTTTAGATTATGAGTTTCAATGGATTTGGGAATGTTAATGAATATCTGGAATGGGAAGAGAAAGTAGAGTATGTTTTTTACTATTATTAGTATGGGGATTACGAGAAAGTGAGAATTGTTGCTATTAAGTTCTCCGAATATGTCGCCATGTGGTGGAATAATTTCTAAGCTATGAGGAGATGAGAGAGCTACTGAAAGATTAATATTAGCTTGAAATGAAAAGAATATTGAGAAATAGATTTATGCTAGAAACTTTCCTATAAGATACTTTCACTTGACTTTAGAAGCTGAAGTAAGGAGGCCGAACAATTGACGAGTACATTTAGGAATTCCAAATGCTCATGATCCGATGTGAAGTGGAGGAAGCCCCAGTACAAGCAATCTCTAGGTTCATCATGGGGTTGAGAGGTGATATTCAGGACATTATAGAGCTTCAATAATTCATCACAATAGATGAAGCCATTAGAATAGCCTAACAAGTAAAGAGGTAGAGAAGAAGCTGAGTACCAACCAGAATGCTGACTAGCCAACCCAAATAGGGAAGTCTCTAAGCTCAGTCAAGTACTGGGCTAAGCCAAAAGGTAGAAGTCAGAGCCAAGTAGAAAGACCAACCTGACAATAAAGTGCTGACCTAAACTTATGAGAAGGGACAAGGATCAAGTTGGAAGACAAGTCAAATCAAGTGCTTTAAGTACCAAGGGTTCAAACATATGGCTGCTTAGTGCCTGAACCAAAGAAGTATGATGATCAAGGGAGACGTCACAAAGTTGGAGGTAGAGAGTAAATATGAGGAGCCTGAGGAGGAAGAGATTACTACCATGAAAGAAAATGTGAAGAAAGAAATGATTGAAGAGGATGTATTTGTTAAGGACTTAGATCAGTTAGCCTTGGTTGTTTGACTTGCCATGAACTTAGAACCCTCATAAGAGGAGGAGTAGAAGGAGAATTTGTTTCGTACCACCTATAAGGTAAATGAATAGGTGTAAGCATTAATTGTGGATAGTGGAAGTTACACCAATGTGACATTAATTAAAATGGTTACACAGTTGAAGCTATCAACCATTGTATACTAGAATCCATACAAGTTGCATTGGCTAAATGCTAAGAGAGCACTACATGTCACTCGATAAGTATTGCTGCCAATTACAATTGGAAACTACTTTGATAAGATTCTCTGTGATGTGCTACATATGTACCTTACATATGTTGCTTGGCCAACCATGGTTGTTTGATAGGAGAGTTATCCATGACAGATACAGGAATATGTATGTGTTTGAAAAGGATGGCTAGAAGATTATACTGAACCTAATACAATCGAGAGAAGTTAATAAATCATTGAAAAAAATTGCTCGCAGATTGAAAAAGACTCTGTTGATGAGTAGAGCTAAGCTCTGAGAGGCCATCAATGTTGATGAGCCGACCCTTATGTTGGTCAAGCGCCTATTAAAGATGAAGGATCAAGGTGAACTACCCTAGGAAATCAAAGAGTTGCTAGATAAGCATACCAATCAATTCCTAGAATAGTTACCCAAGGGGTTATGCTCTACTCAAGGCATAAAGCACTGCATTGACTTAATACCTAGCGCCATACTGCTAAATAAGCCAGCCAATCAGATGACTCTAGAGTAAGCTTCTAAACTCCAACGATAAGTCAATAAGTTGCTAGAAAGAGGTTATGTTAGGGAAAGTCTTAACCCTTGCACTATGTCGATGCTTTTAGTACCAAAAAAGGATGGAACCTGGTGGATGTGTGTTGTTAACCGAGCCATGCATAAGATTACGATCAAATATAGGTATCCAATCTTAAGGTTAAAAGACATGTTAGATGAGTTGAGTAGAGCCAAGGTTTTCAGTAAGATTAACTTGAAGTCTGACTACCATTAAATCCACATGAGGGTGAGAGATGAATGGAAGTTTGTGTTTAAAACTCAGCATGGACTCTATGAGTAGATGGTCATACCATTTAGCTTGTCAAATGCCCCCAAGCACTTTCATGAGGCTAATGAACCACGTGCTAAGACATTTGATTGGGTAGTATGTTGTGGTTTATTTTGATGACATCCTTATATATAATACTGATATGTTGAGTTACTGTGAACATCTCCGAGCTATACTGAATATCCTCTATGCCAAGTGATTATTTGGAAACCTAAAGAACTATTGGTTTTGCTAGGAGAAAGTAGTATTATTGAGTTATGTAGTAAGTAGAGGAAGCTTACAAGTGGACGATAAGAAGATCCGAGCAATCGTCGAGTGGCTAACTCCTACCACTTGTGCTAACGTAAGAAGTTTTCATAGATTGGCTTCATTCTATAAATGATTCATCATGAATTTCAGTCACCACACTACTTACTAAGCTAATGAAGAAAAACACCGACTTCTGATGGAGAGAAAGGGAGAAGAGGAGCTTTACTGAGATAAAAGAAAGATTGACCTCCATCTTGATGTTAGTTCTATCTGACTTCGAGAAAATATTTGAGCTAGAATGTGACGCATTAAGCATTAGAATAGGCAGTGTCCTAATGTAGGAAGGATAGCTAATTGCCTTCCACAGTGAGAAGCTTAGAGGACCACAATTAAATTATTCCGTATATGATAAGGAACTCTTAGAGCTAATCCAAGCACTGCAAGTATGATAGCACTATTTATTGCCAAGAGAGTTTGTCATATATATTGATCATCAGTCACTAAGGTACTTTCGAAGTCAGACTAAGTTATCGAAGTAATAGGCGAGATGGGTTAAATTCCTTAAGGGATTTAATTTTGTGATAAAATACGAGCAGAGAAAGAGCAACGTAGTTGTAGATACTCTTTTAAGGTGGTACCGCTTTTAATTGAATTGTAGACCAGGCTGTTTGGGTTTGTGAGTATCAAAGAGCAATACTATGAAGATCCACACTTTGCGCCCATACTTTCATGTTGTGTCAATGGGAAGACAGTAGATAAGTATCATATGGAAGGGAGATACTTGTTTTGAGGAGGAAAATTATGCATGCCGACTTATTCACTGTGGGAGCTGTTGATTAGGGAAGCCTACGGTGGAGGACTGGCTAGACATTTTGGGGAGAAGAACATATGAATTGCTAAGCGGTTGATTCTTTTAGCTAAGAATGAAGCGAGATGTACACCGAGTTGTTGAAAGTTATGCCATGTGCAAAAGGGTTAAGTGTCAAGCCGAAAAAGGGAAGGTAATGCCTTCACTTATTTTGAAAAAACCATGGATTGACTTGAGCATAGACTTTGTCCTTAGATTACTATGAATTGCCTGAGGCAAAGATTCTATAATGGTTGTCATGGATTGGTTCAGCAAGATGGCGCACTTTGTGCCTCGCACTAAAACTAATGATGCTTTGGCTATTGTTTCTCTTTTCTTATAGGAGATTATATGGTTACATGGCATGTCGAGAAGTATAGTCTCTGATAGAGACCAAGGTTCTTAAGCCATTTTTGGAGGACCTTATGGCGACAGATAAGGACCAAACTACTGTTTAGTACTTCCCACCATACCCAAATTGATGGCCATATAGAGGTAGTTAATCGCACTTTAAGAACACTACTCTAAGCTATAGTGGGCAAGAACTTGGCCAATTGAGACATTTGCTTGCTAATGGTCAAATTTGCATGACACCACTAAACAGACCACCACTGAGGTTTTTATGGTTTCAATCCTGAATTGCCCTTCAATCACACCCCTGTACCTGTGCCTATGCAAGAAGACCCAACGCAATGGCTAAAGAATAATCCCTTCATCACATCTACAATCAAGTCACTCGGTACATAAATCAAGCGACTAGAAGTATGTGAGAGAAGGATAAGGGTAGGACGGCCAAACATTTTTAACCAAGAGACTTAGTGTGGCTGCACCTAATCAAAGAGAGGTTTCCAAGCGAAAGGAGGAACAAATTATCCCCAAGGGTTGAAGGACCTTTAGAATCCTCTAGAAGATCAATGATAATACCTATAGATTAGAGCTGCTCGAGGACTATGGGGTTTCGAATACCTTTAACATTACTGACCTCAGTCCATATCACCCCGACGAAGAGCTGATCGAAGAATATTTAAATTTGATCCTAAATCCAAATCAACACAGAGGGAATGATAGGAATTGGGCTATAAGGCTTTTGACCTACAATCGAGCTCAAAGACTAGAAGGCTTGGCAAGGTGGATTCTCTTACTCCTACCGAAGCCAAATATCTCCTTGCCAACCCATTTTGCATGCTAAGCCAAATGACTACCTCTTTCCCAAAGATTGTGTGCTAAGAAATAGTATGTCGAGATAATTACCAATCCTCCCTCTCTTGCATTCATTCTCGAACCAACCACTTACCCAACTTCAATCTTATCGAGATGCTGAGAGAGACTCCTGATTGATCCTTAGCTACCCTTGCTCGGACAAGCAACCTATCTATATACTTTTGTCCACATCCCCAACGGCCTCACTAATGTATCATTGCCGTGTATATAGGACTATGTGTAAAATTTGCTCCAGTAACCATTTCTTTTTTGGAATATTCATTTTTACTCTTTCATATTCTTGTGCATTACTTCTTTAAGGTAATACCCTTTTTTGTCTTTTCCTTTTTAGGCATGTTGCCTTAAATTCTTAGGTATAAATATCCTCATATTTATAGCTATAAAGAATCAGATTGAGCATCAATACACTAAACATTTTTCTTTCGTAAACACTACTCTATTTACATTCATCTCACTCTTATCTTAACCTTTAAGCAAGGCTAAGCGATGAGTAACCTCACAAGACTATCTTGTACGTCATATCGAGTTATGCTATGAGTCCTCGAAAGTTCCATTAGTATGTCATATCAGTTGGAGCTATTCATGGGTTTTTACTTACTTTTCATTCGCATTTGTTCTTTTGTGCATTCCCCATCACTTCCTTTTCGAGCTTTAACCAAGCTTGAACCTATTCAACTACTGGTCCTATCTATTCTTGGTCACAGTTCACAACACATTCTATTCCTTTGCTTTGAACTCTAAAATGATTCCCGTGTTATTATACATTCATATATCTATTTGTAAACTTTTGGTAATGCTCGTGAACTTTTTCTTTGCCCATTTAATGATCTGGTCCGTTACTTCACTCATTGTCCCTACTCGTTATGGGACTTAAAGTAAGATTCCTACATTTTAGTAGCTTGAGAACCTTTAGAGGTCTACCCATGCGATTGACTTAAGACACTTGTAGTGATAATAAGTTATTTGTCTCGTCTTTAAACTTAATAGTCATGCATGCACTTTAGGGCCTCTAATTAGATTGCTACCAGACTTAGCAGGTTTACAATTTTAGGTTCGTCACTAATCAATAGCTTAAGGCCTCTAAGTAGCTCATCATCTATTCACTAGACTTAGAGTGATTAGCTTTGTGACAAGTTATCACCTATTTATTAGATTTAGAGCATTATTCTTGTTGTCAATTGAAGGCTTAGGGATACATAATAGCTTGTCACCCTTAAGAGGATTTATAGTTGCCATACCTTTCACTCTTAAAAAAAACTTAAGACTCCTATGTCTCGTTGTCCTTTCTTAGGACTTCGAGATCTTTGGATATCCTTTTCCTATCATCTATCGAATATAAGACTTAGGGATTTAGAGCTTTGTAATTTTCACATCACCCTTTTATAAGGCTTAGAGACTTTTAAGCTCTCTCTTATCAGAGAGGTTAGATGAAAATAGTATCTTTGTTTGTATTTATGTTCATGTTTTTTCAAAAAGCATTATGTTAAAATAAAGTTAGATATGAAATCGAGCAATGTCTAATAACAAACAAATGCTTCATTACATGAGATATTGTTTAGGAACTAGGTCGGTCATTGGCTTTGACTTTTCATGACATAACTACATCACATTAGTGTTAAAGAACATGGTCAGACTAGTAGTCCTGACCTTACAAAACATGCTGATTAGAAATAAACAAGCATGCCAACAAATGTGTAGCATAGCCTAATTTGCCAAGCTTCACAAAACTCTTTAAATTTATCATTATGAAACTACGACCCATTATCTATTATTATAGTTAGGGTATCCTAAACCTACCTAAGATGTTGCTAGTTATGAGAGCCTCCATTCTTCACTCTATTATGCTCACTATAGCCTTAGCTTTGATTCACTTAGTGAAGTAATCTATTGCCATAATAATACATTGCCTTTACTTGGTCTTCTTTGAGAATAGACTGAGTATATCCAATCGCCACTAGGTAAAGGGCTAAAGAATGGTGAGAGGAATCATATATGAGCTTGAAGCTCTCTCTATTAGGGCATTCCTCTAACATTGATCACAAGCTTAACCCAAACGGAGTACATCTTTCTTCATTATAGGCCGCCAATACCCTAATTGCAATACCCTTACATACAAAGCTGTACCTCTAATGTGATTACTACATACCCTAAAGTATTGATCGAAAAGGACTAGCTTTATTTCTGATGGTTGTAAGCACCTTAAGGAGGGCATACTCAAACCCCTTTTGTACAAATTTCCATTGATAATTGTAAAATTGGCTGCCTTATAAACAAAGCTTCAAGCCTCCTTGGTATCTTAAGACAAAATTCCATCCTTTAAATATTCCAAAATAGGATTCATCCAACAATACTTTAGATCTTTCTCTTAAACCTCCATACATTCCAGTGGTTGTCTCTCCATACTCTTCTTTGGCAAGTATTTGATGAAGATCTTCTCTTTACAATTTAGTAAGCCCGTAGAGGCTAACTTGTACAACTTGTCTACTATGTAATTCTCTACCCTTGGAATCTTCATCAATTTTCATGCCTTAAAATCTGAGTTGCTCTACTTTACCATCTGTAAGTACTTGACCATATTTTCATAGTTAGTCATGCTACTTCCTGTGATGTGATTAACTACTAACTGAGAGTTAGAAAACACGTCCAAATGCTTAGCTTCGACCTCTTTAGCTAGCTTCATCCCTACCAATAGTGCCTCATATTTTACTCATTGTTGTTGGCTAGAAACCTAAACTTCAAGGCATAAGAGATTCGAGCTCCCATTGGATCTCTTAAAATTGAACTTGCTCTACTCACCTCATTAGTTGATGAGCCATTGACATACAACTTTCGGGTTGGCTGCCTACTTTGTGCAACAGATCTCTCAGTTCTCATGAACTCTACTATTAAATCAGCTAAGGTTTGAGCCTTGTATGCCTCTTTAGGTATGTACTATATCCTAAGAGCATTAAGTTCCAAGGTGTATTTTACCATGCATCCTAAGGCATTAGGCTTGTGTAGAGCTTACTTCAACTATGACTTGGTGAACTTCAAAATAAGGTTGGAGTTTCCTAACAGCCATAATGATGGCCAAGACGAACTTCTCCAACTTAGTATATCTCAACTCTAGACCATGTAAAACATGGCTCACTTAGTAAACTAGCCTATGCATTTGTTCTTTTGCTTGTACTAATACAAAGAAAACAGGTCAATCACTTATAGATAAATATAAGTAAATATCTTCTCCTTTGATAGGCTTTGACAAGATTGGTGGTTTAGTTAGGAATTCCGTTAAGGCTTTAAAGGCCTTTACACAATCTTCAATCCATTAGAATTCAAATGGATTTCTCAAAACACAAAAAAATTCCACATAACTTTCAACACTTTTAGAAAGGAACTTGATACAAACCGAAGCTAAGGACTAATAAGGCTAGTTGCTAGGGGTAAATCTAAGCTTGTTGAAAGCTTGAAAATGAAGGTGGAAATGCACAAAAATAAGAAAGTAAAACAAGTAAACCTTCGAATAGCTTTAAGAATATAATGCACTAGGGAACTTTCAGGAACTTACGATTCAACTTGATATGATGCATGAGCTAACCTAATGAAGGTACTTACCATCTAGCCTTACTTAAAGGTTAGGATAAGAATGATATAGGCAAACAAGCTAAGAGCAATGTTCACAAAAGGAGTATATTCAATATTAGATGTAAGATGATTTGCGATTATCTTTATAATAGGGTATTTTTACCTGAAACATTAGGGCATCCTACCGAAAATGGAAAAAGGCTAAAAGGGTAATATCCAAAAAAAAAGTAATGTATAAGGAATAATAAAAGATATAATTGAAAATACAACAAAAATGGTTATCTTATACAAAGGATTTTGTCATATGATTTCTTGGACATGTAGCTCTCTATAGATGGGTGACTTTCTAGCAAAAAAGACAATCTGTATGTTAAGGTTAGTGATTGTTGAGACAAGGTACCGAGTAGAGGTGGTAGGTTAGCTATGTTGAGTTGAATAGATAGTTCTTCCGAGATGAATTTAGCTCAGACGTATTTGGTACAGCTTAAATTCATATTAGTTGGGTAGGAGGTTGGATGGGCCGAGTTGTTGTTTGAGTATAGGCTTAGTTGGAAGCTAGAGACAATCAACAAGTACTAGAGGGGTTAGCTTAGCCAGGGCATTAGGTTGGCATATTGTAGTAGCTTAAACTCCTTAGTGGTGAGTCGTAAGGAAAGAATTTGCTTAATCATGATTTACAAGCCTCGAGCACGAGCTAGGTTTAGGGGTTCAGTGGTTTGATTCCTATTATCCCCATCAAGTTGATTGGGATTTAGGATCAAATCTGGTTGGTCCTCATCCAAGTTCTCCTCGGGTTTGTAATGGCTGAAGTTGGCAACATAAATATGTCTCATACTTCGATGTCTTTTAGAAGCTTTAGTTGGTACGCATTGTCATTGATCTTTTGGAGTATGGTGAATGGTCCTTCAACTCTAGCAGACAACTTGTTCTTCCTTTTATTAAAGAATCTCTCCTTATTCAAGTGTAGCCACATTTGGTCCCTAGGTTGAAACTGCTTGGTCTTCCTTCCTATGCCTTTCTCCTTTAGTTTTCTAATGGTTCGATTAATTTATTGGATGACTTGTTGTTAGATTTACTGGAAGGACTGAGCTCTAGTCCTTGCCTCCATAAATTCTTGATTAGTGGATGGTATCTAGTATGGTTGAGGGGAAGTTTGGGGTTGAAATCATAAACAACTTCAAATGAGGCATTCCTAGTAGTAGCATGTATTGTCCTATTATAAGCAAATTCATCCATAGGTAGGCAGACGTTCCGATTTGTTAAGTTCTTCCCCGTTATGGCTCAAAGTAGTGATCTTCGGGTACAGTTGAATACCTCTGTCTGGTCGTCGGTTTAAGGAAGACAAGAGGTGTTGAATAGCAATTTGGTTTTCATTAGAAGATAGAGGGTCTCTAGAAATGAATTAGAAAATTTCGGTCTCTGTCAGACACTATACTCCTTAGCACTTTATGCAAGCGAACTACTTCTTGTAAAAACAAAGAAGAAATAGCCGAGGCATCATTAGTTTTAGTGTAGAGTACAAAATGTGTTATTTTGTTGAACTCATCCATGACGGCCATTACAGAATCTTTGCTTTGGGCAATTCAGGGTAATATGAGGACAAATTCCATATTTAAGTCAACTCATGGTTTGGCCGAAATAGGTAGAGGCATTCTTACCTTGCTCTACTAGGCTCTTTTCTTTCTTATAAATGGTGCATCCTTTAATCACATGATGTATGTCACATGTCATTCTAGGCTAAGGAAATCTTTCATTTAGTAGCTCATATGATCTTTGTTTCCTAAAGTGTTTAGAGAGTCCTTCATTGTAGCCTTCTCTCACCAGTAGCTCCCTAATTGAACAGGTTGGTATACACAACTTGCCATGTTAGAATAGGTAACCGTCCTCCACATGGTACTTAGCCACCGTTCTTCCTTCTCTACAGTGTTTATATATAGGGCCAAAATAAGGATCATTTTGATATTGCTCTTTAATGCTTGTAAATCTTAGCAAGCTGGTCTGTAACTTAATGAGAAGAATATGTCTTCTTAATAATACGTCAAAAACTACATTATTCTTGCCTTGCTTGTATTTGATGACAAAGTTGAATCCATCCGAAAATTCAATCCATCGATCATAGCGTTTGGAAATCTTAGATTAGCTTTGTAAATATCTCAAGGACTCATGACCTGTGTATGTGAAAAATTCTTTTAGTAGAAGGTAAAGTTGCCATACGCAAAGAGCTTAGATTAAGGCCATAAGCTCCTTATCATAAATAGAGTAGTTTAATTGTGCTTATCTAAGCTTCTTACTATGATAACCAATGGGTTAGCCTTCTTTCATCAACATAGCTCCGATGTCGATACCTGACGCATTGCATTTAAGCTCGAATACTTTATCAAAGTCTAGTAGAGCTAAGATTGGGGTAGAGGTCAACCTTACTTTTACCTCAACAAAACTCTCCTCCTCTTTCTCTCCCTACTTGAATTCTACATTCTTTTTCGTAAGCTCAATTAGAGGTGTTACTAGGGTATTGAATCCTTGGATAAAGCATTGGTAAAATGATGCCAATCTATGAAAACTTCTTGCCTCGGCACATGAAGTTAGGGTCAACTACTCAATAATGGCTTGTACCTTCTCTTTATCTACTTTCAATCCCTTTCCACCAACTACATAACCTATGAAGATCACTTCTTGTTGATAGAAATGACATTTCTTTAGGTTCTCGAACAATCTCTCTACTTAAAGGACATCGACAACAGCTTTAAGATGTTCCATGTGCATTGCTAGGTTGGTGCTACAAACAAGGATGTTGTCGAAGTAGATGAAGATAAATTTTTTGATTAGATCTCACAAAACGTAGTTCATCAGTCTTATGAAAGTGCTTGAGGTGTTTAATAATTCGAAAGGCATGACCATCCACTTGTACAATCTATGTTAGGTTTTAAAAGCAGTTTTCCATTCATTCTCTTATCTCATTTGAATTTAGTGATACCCAAACTTCATATTAATCTTATTGAATACTCTAGCACCACTAACCTCATCTAACATATCATCTAGCCTCGGGATGGGGTATCTATACTTGATCGTAATCTTGTTGATAACTCTACTATCTATATACAATCACCAAGTGCCATCCTTCTTCAATACAAGTAACGCAAGAACAGCATAAGGGCTAAGACTCTACCTCACATATCCCTTCTCCAATAGTTCGTTGACTTGTTTTTGAAGCTTTGCAACTTACTTTAGATTAATTTTATAAGCTGGTTTATTCAATAGGGCAGCACCGGGTATCAAGTCAATGCAATGCTCTATGCCTCTTAAAGGGGATAATCGCTTGGGTAACTATTCTAGAAACATGTCAACATATTTATCTAATAGTTCTCTAACTTCTAAGGGTAGTTTACCCCTTTCCTTCAATCCTAGCAATCACTTGATTAACAAAAAAGTTGGTACATTAGCCTTAATAGCTTCTTGTAGTTCGACTTTACTCTACACCAAAGCCTTCTTTAATCCTTAAGCAAGTTTAGTTTGTAGCTTGCTAACTAGACTTGGTGTCATAGGGTTCAACATAATCTACCTTCCATCCTTCTCAAACACATACGTATTCCTAAAACCATCATGAATAACCCTTTAATTGAAAAGCCAGGGTCGACCTAATAACATATGAAATGCCCAAGAAATGCCCACATGGGTAGTACGTCACGAAGAATGTTGTCAGAATAGTTTTCTATTAAGATTGGTAGTAGCACATATTAGGTGACATGTAGTGCTCCCTTCTCATTTAGCCAATATAACTTATATGGCTTTGGATGTGAAATGGTTGGCAGCTTAAGCTTCTTAACTAGGTTGGTGAATGCTATATTGGTGTAGCTTTCGCTATTCATTATGAGCGCATAAACTTACTTCTTCACTTTATAAGTAATGTGAAACAAGTTCTCTCTTTGCTCTTCCTCGGTATAATGTTCCAAACTCATTATACATCGAATAGTTACAGTTAACTTATCTAGGTCTTCTATAAGTACATCTTCCTCAATCAACCCAGCATTAGCTTAAACCTCATCTCTCACTTTTTTTCCTTCCTTTAGTTCTTCATCTATGCTATCTACTTCAATTTTTGGGACATATTTCTTGATAATCATAGTCCTTCGGTTTGAGTACTGAGCAGCTATGTGCCTAAACCCTTGAAATTTAAAGTACTTGATCTAGATCATCTTCCTTCTAGAGCTTTATCTCTTCTCATAAGTTCTCAGTGGCACCTTACCATCAATTGATCAGCCTTTTTGTTTAACTTTAACATCGACCCTTCTTTTCAGTTCAACACTTTGCTAAGCTTGGTAATTCCCTTAAGCGGGTTAACCTAATTGAACTGGTTAGCTCAATGGAGGTTGGCTGGACCTATTGCTCCTATATCTTTCTACTTGCTAGGCTATTCTTATAACTTTGTCTAATGTAATGAACTATTGAAGTTCCACGATATCTCAGATGTCATTCCTTAATCTAATAAGGAATCTGGATACCATTCAAGCTAATGATTCATCCACTTCACATTAGATCATAAGCATTTAAAACTCTCGAACATAATCATCAACAATTTGGTTTTCTTGTTATAGCTCTTGAAGCCTAGCAAAAGTGTCCTATAGGTAGGAATATAGTAAAAACCTATTTCTAAGAATCCTTTTCATCTTAAGCAAGGTGTTGACCTCTTTATATCCTTCTTGCCTCCTCATGGTTTAGAAGTCCATTTACCATAATGCAACATACTTAGAGAATTCTACAGCAATAACCTTTACCTTCTCTCAATCTTCGTACTATTAATAGTCAAAGACAAGTTTAACCTTTCCTCCCAATCTAGATGGTCATTTACATCACCAGAACCATTGAAGCTCAGACTTTAAAGCTTCACATGAATGGCAACTTGGGGTGCTCTAACTCGCTCCTCTTCTTTATTGTACTTTTCATCTTCTTCCTCATCCAACTCACCCAAGTTAATCCTCCTTTGAACTCATCCTCTTACTCCTCCACCTTAAACTTATCGAGCTTGGATCTATCCTCTAAAGGTTGAGTAGCTTGTAGAGTGTTCTGTAAGGCCTTAGTGGGTCGATAAGCCGTTGCATGAATAGGTCTAGTCAAATCGGCTATGAGGTTAGCCATTTCATCAATTTGTTCATTATACTTTTAGGAGTGCCCTAAGGCTATCGTATCTCCAATACTGGCATTGACACTAGGATCCATCATTCTCTTCGATAAAACTTAGTAACAAACTCTGATTCTAAGAAACATGAGATAAGTTCCTTCAAGCCTAACAACATATGCATACACTTATTCTACATGAATATTTAACTAATCTATAAACACAACGACTCTTCTAGAGAATAATAAACCAAATTGAAACTTGCTCTATTTTTGTGTATTCAAAACAGGGCAAAACAAAGTATATAACCACAATAGTCTACTATGCCTTCTACTTACTCAAATACATACAACTATTCCTCTATGCAACTTCAATATGCTACTACAACAAATATGACTTCACAAAAGCTCAAATACATCTTATCCAAATGAACTTCCACTCTGATACTAAGATGATACAAACCGAAGCCAAGGATTGATAAGGCTGGTTGCTTAGGGTGAGTCCAAGCCTGTTGAAAGCTTGAAAATGGAGGTAGGAATGCATGAAAACAAGAAAGTAAAACAAGCAAATCTTCAAACACATAGCTCTTTATAGATGGGTGACTTTTTGGCAAAAAAAGACAATCTATACGTTAAGGTTGGTGATTATTGAGCCAAGGTATCGAGTAGAGGTCATGGGTTAGTTGTACTGAGCCAAGCAAATAGTTCTTCTAAGGTGAATTTAGCTTGGACGTATTCAGTAGATCTCAAATTCATGTCAGCTGGATGGGAGGTTGGAAGGGCCAAACTGTTGTTCACATGTAATTCTGGTCAACGGTTGGAGATAATCAACGAATATGAAAGGGGTTAGCTTAACCAAGGCATTAGGTTAGTAGATTATAGTAGCTTAGACTCCTTATTGGTAGGTTGTAAAGAAAGAATATGCGTAACCATGATTTCCAGGCCTTGGGCTTAAGCTTAGGTCAAGGGCTCAGTGGTCTAATTCTTATCAAAACTTATTTAATACTACCACATGACCAATTAATCTTTGGACCTCTTTGATGGACTTTAGTGGCTCTATGTCTAGTATGGCCTAAATCTTCCTAGGGTTGGCCTCAATTCCTTGCTATCTCAATATAAAACCCAAAAATTTCCCTCAAGATGCACCGAACACACATTTTTGTCGATTTAAGTTCATATTGTACTTTCCTAGTGTATCAAAGGTCTCTTGGAGGTTGGCAAGGTGGTCTTCATTAGTTTGGCTTTTAACTATCATATCATCTATATAAACCTCATTGTTCTTATGTATTTGAGGTTTAAACATATTTTAAACCAACCTCTAGTACATGACACTTGCATTCTTCATACCTCTAGTACATACAAATGACCAAAAGGGTGCATCCTTATCTGATTGTATCAAGAAAAAGCATCCATGAAACTCAATAAGACATGTCTAAGGTCAAATCGACCACCTCATTTATCCAAGGTAAAGGGAAACAGTCCTTTGGACATGCCTTACTTAGGTTAGTGAAGTCAATGCACATCCTCTACTTTCCATTTGCTTTCTTAACCAAAACACAATTTGCGAACCATGTTAGATATGGCTCTTACCTAATAAAGGTTGCTTCCAACAGCTTTTGAACTACCTCACCTATAGTTACCTATATTTTTGGAGCAAAATATCTTTTCTTTTGTTGCACAACCTTTACGGTCAGATCTATATTCAACTTATAGGTGATAACTTCTTCAAGGATTCCATGCATATCAGAAGGAGACTAAGCAAAGATATCTCCATTAGCTTAGAGGAAATGTATCATGCTTTCCCAAAGGTTGGCTGGCATATTGGCTTTGACATTTGTCACATGCTTGGGATTGTCACTAAAATGAATTGTCAACGTTTCCTTCATAGGTTCTCCTCTTACCTGCAAGCAGTTGCTTATGCCTTTCTCAATATTGTAGACCTAATATCTCTTTAGAGCCTTTAAGTATAAAGCCTGGACTACTTACTTATCTTCGTCACAAGTTCCCATCCCACTAGGAGTAAGGAACTTGGCCTTTTGATGGACAGTTGACACTGCCATCTTGAAAGTGTTGATGGAAGGTTGGCCCATTATGCCATTGTAAGGCAAAGGAAAATCTACTATCACAAAGTCAATTTCCTTCTCCATCACATTCTTATCATCCTTGATCTATAAGGTTAGGGTAACAACTCCTACGACCTTCATTGACTGATTGTTGAATCCATATAGATTGTACTTATATGGTTACATACTAACATTTTCAAGTTTAGGTAGTATTTGAACAAATGCGTGCTTGAAAATGATGTCAGTTGATCTCCATGTGTCAACCATCACTTTTATGACCTCAAAATCTACTATCTTAATCATAATGACCAATGCATTATCATAAGGGAACTAAACTCCCTACATATCCTTCTCTAAGAAATAATTGTATCATTGATTCTATGTCTCTTCCCCCTTAAATTCAATACATGATCTCCTTGTGTATCCAAAAAATTTGTTGTAGATAAAGCATTCCTTGGGGAGCTTGATTGTCTCCCCTGTCATTACCTTGCACCATCAAATCCTGATTATTAGGTCAAGCCTTAACATTCCAAGGTTGTTGTTCAATCTTTCTCCTTTGCGTAGGTCGCTCAATGCACTCTTCTCTATCTTCTATGAACTTCCTCAAATATCCTCTCTGAATAGCATCCTCAAGTGCATTTTTCAGATGAATGCACTCGTCTGTATTATGAGTTTAATCTCCATAAAAATCACAATATTTGTTGGAGTTTTTCTTTGCATGATTATTCTTTATTTATTTATTTATTTTTTTTTTTTTGCTGAAGCCAAAAAACCTTAATTGTGTACCTCCATCAAAATATCCAACATAGGTTAGTTAAGGGGGGTATGCTCAGAATTAGCCTTTTCGGATCTCCTAGAAGTTAGCTCAACTTACTACAAATGTCAAATTTATTTCCTAGTTCATCTTTTAAAGATCCCTTATCCTTTTCCGACCTCCACTTGTACTTATCTTTTTGAAGTTCTCTTCTAACTTACATCTAGTCTTCCTGATGAATAAGTTTTTTTGACCTCTTGGTAAAATCATCTAAAGAGGTCGGTAGAAGTTTAGCAAGGGACTTGAAGAAGTTTAAATCTTCCCTAACTCCTTTGCAAATAATATGAAGTGATATATTCTTGTCACAATTGGTGATTTTGATCATCAATTGGTTGAATTTGTAGACATAATCTTTGATCAATTATCTAGGTTTCTATTAAATTGAGCTTAAGAGTGAAGTGTCTTTGGTTAGAGGTTTACTAATTAGGAAATATTGGTGAAATTCATCAACTAGTTGGTCGAAGGAGGAAATGGAGGCTTCTTTCAATGAATTAAACCAGTTGCTGGTTGATTTCCTCAAAGTAAAAGGGAAGACCTTACAAGCAATTGCATTGAACAACCTATAGAGCTCCTTTAACGTTTGAAATATGTTCAAGTGATCATCTGGGTCCTTTCTTCCATCATATATCTCAAATTAAGGTAGTGGGACACTTAATAGAAGGACCTCATCTACAATACCTTAAATGAAAGGGCTTGCTTTTCTACCCTTCACATTGGCCTTCTTCTTAAAGCCTCCTTTTATGGTTAATTTCCTAATATAATCCTCTAAGTCTTACAAACTCATGTTTTTTGTAGGTCTTTGTAGCAGACAAGCAGTTATCTGCTCAATTATTCCTTCTATTAGTGTTTGTATGTATGGTGCAGTTTGATTATGAAGTGGAGTTTGTTGTCAATTTTCTTCCATCCATGGTTCTTACCTTCGTAATGGGTCAATCTCATCTACCATAAGGGCCTAGTGCTTCTTCTTGTGCGAGGGGGTCAGTCTCTTGCTTAACTTATTGTAAGGAAGGAGTAGAAGAAGAAGTAGCAACCCTTTCGTTAAGCCTTTACTGTAACTCCTTATTGTTGGCTCGAACCGCCTCAAGTTCTTTAGCAAACTTAGTACAAAAGGCCTCCAATTATGCTATACATAAGCTATCATCATCTAGTTCTTGGTGAAGAGATGTTTGATTATGAAACTTAACTTGATGCACTTCTAAGGCACATTGCTCTGGCGCATTATTGTAGCAATTGTTCCTCTTGATTTGCTTAAGGGGGCTTACTCGCCATTGTAGTGTTGTTGTCCTTAGACTTAGTTCTAGCCATTGCAGATCTTTAGAAACAAACATGCCAAATTGTTCATGTAAGCCTCAAAGCTAAGCCAATTGGCCGTAGGATTGAACTTAGAACATAAGTTTTGGACGATCGATTAAGGAATCCGATTAAACCCCAAATTATAAACTATTAAGAGAAATATTAGTAAAAATGACCCCGTAAACTTGAATTTAAGAAAATAAGTAATAAAATAAGAGACTATAAAATTTTTAAATTTTAAGCATAATAATTACTAATTACTGAAAAGGCAAAAAGTGTAATCTAATAACTAATAAATTAGTAGAGATAGATTATATGTATACTAAAAATAATAGAATGACTTAAATAATATTAAAGAATATTTATTTATACTATATATGAATTTACATGTAAGTATAAATACGCGTAATTACTTAAAATACGCGAAATGTGCTAAAATAATACTAAATGCTTAAAGAAAATTCATAATTAATTAAGAAAAAAAAAAAAAAATCAGGAAAAATCATGAATCATCCAGAATTGGGTCGTGGCAGCTGGGACAAATAAGAAAAAATTCGGCCAATTAGAATAAGCCAACATAAAAGCCAAAAATCAAGAGATAAGGCAATTGTCTTGTCCCATTTAATGCACAATAAATCCCCTAAAGCCCTATAAATAGCAGGAAAAATTAAGAAACTCATTTGGACAGTTAGAAAATATAAAAAATTAGGGAGAGACGAAAATTGAGAGAAAAATTCGGTTTAGAAAAAAAATTAGAAAAACTGTGCAATTAGGGCTTTCAAAGGGAACCCACACCAGACGAGGAGCTAGGAGTGGACGGCCACCACCACCACACGGTGGTGGCAGTGCCCAGGCCGAAAGACAAGGCCTCGGCGGCCGGAGCCACCCATATCGGTAAGTCTGATTTCCAGCCCGATTTTGTGTAATTTTGTAAAAATAGTAAATATTATTATAAAATTATGAATTTTGTTATTCTGGGATAATTTTGTATTTAGTTTGTAGGAAAAATATTATTTCTTTGAAAACATACCCCGTAATATATGGTCCTTAAGAAATCATGCAAAACCGAGCACATTTCGGTTTAGAAATAAATAACCTTAGGAGTGTAGTTTGGAGCTCAATTTTTTTCTGTAAGATGCTCATGTGATATAGAATAGTGCTATGAAGCCATTTTTTTAAATTAATTTTTGAAATTTTTAAGTTAATTTTTAGCCCTAAAATGATGGAAAAATTAGGTAATTTGGAGTTAATTAAGTAATTAAATTATTAATTATTGACTTAGTGAATAAGTAGATGTTTAGGGATGTTGAAATCTGATGGAGAATGATACTTGTAGCATTTAGGGTGTTAGATGTAATTATTAGGTTAATTATGTAGTAAATAAGTAATATGGAAAAATAGTACATTTTAAGTTAATTTTGTAAATTAGGGTAATTAGGAGTGAAATCTGATTTAGGATGAATTTAGACATTTTCAAATGATAATTGATGTTTAGAGATGATAATTAGAGTGATATAAATATTAGAAGTGTAATATATACATAAAAGGTAATAATATATAATAGGTAATTATTGGAAATATAATAAATAGGAAATATTATAATAAAAATTGATATTGTGATAATAATAAAAATGTACAATAAATCTGATAGGAAATTTGAATTTATGTAATTATATGAAAAATGTAAAAATTTCTCACATTAGGAGTGAATTCGGTACACTAATAAGGATATAAGTGTACCGGGTGAAATAAAATACTGACTAGGGGTAATGATGGTATTTAGAAGATCGGGAAACAATGTGATTAATTTCACATTATGGGTTGAAACAAATTTCTAGGGTTAGAGTATAAAACACTACTTAGAAATCGAACTAGAACCTAATTTAGAAATCGATGCGAAAACCGAACCCGAACCTAACCCCAAACCTAAATAATTGTAAAAGATGTAAGACCTAGATAATTAGGCATATTAAACCCTAAACAAAACGTAACAATAAGTGTTATAGGATAAAATGAACCTATAATAGTTATATGAAAAGCTGAAACCACATTTGTATTATAGGGATGATCGTCTATGGCCTGAGCAAATCGGACCTCGAGTGAATGAGCGAGGAGTCGAGGTAAGTTGGGATTAATACGATGTTGTATATTGGAGGCTTAAGATTATGCTTGGTTGTGCTTGTTAGATAGTTGAATGTGTACATGTGCTTGATTATGGATGATGTTATGATTCTGTTTGTTGTTTTGGCATATATTGTATGAATTGTATGAAAGGATTGATCACCCTAAACTAGACTTAATCAAATATCCGACCAGTAATCATAATCGGACATGCATGACAACCCGTTAGGGGAACTTAGGACTCTCCGGCCAAATACTGACCCCTTCAGAAAGGATAGCGCAGGATTGCAAAATGGTCCCTTCTTCATCCTCAGTCGAACTAAGTGACAGGAGAGGAGGTCGCGGCGAGGGTGAAGACAGTGGTTCGAAGGTAGTCGCGGGAGGAGCAAGGTCTCCATTACACAAGCCTAGGTTTGGTCGTGAGCTGTTGCATTAACGGCAACTCCTCAACCCGGATTAGAGCAGGCGCAATTTCTCTAATCTCATGATGGGCCGGACAACGTCGTGCGATGGTATTTGCTTGCACATGCATTGTACTTAATAAGTGATTGAAAACCATTTTGTGTGTATGGTATAGTTTTAAGTCCTCCGTCCTAACTTACTGAGCTGTGGTTGCTCACATCCCTATAGACACCGTGCAGGTGCTGGCTAAGAAGCGGCCATAACTACTCTGAAGCTAGCAACTGCTGGATCCTGGGGAGTGAGGAAAAATATTGAAGAACGAACATATATTTTTAAGGTTTAAGCTTTTACTTTAGAACTTCTCATTTTTTTTAATAATGTAATAACTAGGAAATATATTTTAGAGAAACATTGCAAACGATAATTGTAATCACTAAATTATAGTGAATATATGTATTTCCTCACTTTCTTAGAGGGATGATTTATTTAAATTACAAACTGTTTATTTCAAAGCGGGTTGGTCGTTGACGCCTTGTGTAGATCAAGTCTAAAATAGTGGTTGTAAGGCCAACTTCTATCTTAGGGTAGTTTACACGGCGGGGCTGTTACGACTCTGCCGCTTCGGGGCGTGACAGTTGATACTCGAAATTAGTATGAAGAGAAAATAGGATACTTCACTTGAAGTTGCTCTACAAAATGAAAAGAAAAATGAGGCTATGAAGGGTATCGAGGTGACTCTAGTGTAGCCATTCTTATGCCTAAGTTAGATGAAAGGATTTAAAATAAAAGGAAAGCTTAAAGAGAGCATAAAGTGTCCAAGAGAACTTATTTGTTTCCAATTGAGCTCTGTTTATAGTTGAAGGCATATTTAAACCAAGTAACCGTTGCCTCTAAAACTTTGCACATGAATTATGGTTAAATTTAGGTCCATTCCTAAAACTAGGGGACATGGCTAACGTAATGGTGGTTAATGGGAAATCATTTCGGCAAAGAGATTTAAATTTGAATCCTATGGGCTGACAAGTCAAAAGCTAAGCTACTGGTAGTTTCGTCGAGTTGTACAAGGCCAATCTAACCAACTTTAGTTGGGTTTCTCTATCTAGTCTAGACATACCTAGCTCATCGGCTCAAGCTAGTTAACATACTAAGGGTGACCTAAAGGAGGTCGAAAATAGTTAAAGAGGAGGGTCGAGATAGATAGTCAGGTCGAATACCACTCAATTTAGGTCAGCTCCAACTTTGGGGAAAAATCACAATCAATAACTTTTATTCTAATTGATTTGGTTTATCTTCAATATAAGATGGCAAGATATATACTATAAAATTGCATTTTTTTTTTTTTAGATTCTATCTCTACAACCAATCTAATTCCAAATATAAATAGTAAACCTATAAATTTTTTGGCTATTTTATTCTTAATTAGGGGTGAAAGAAAAACTAACTATGCTAAACTAATATTCGAACTACTAAAGTCATTATAGCTTAGTAGCATCGATATTGGTTTCCTATTGAGATAAATCAGGTTTTGAGTCTTTTCTGCACTATAATTAGCTTAAAAAAAAAAAGTAATATGCATACAGAACCAAACTATATTGAAAAAAAATATATATACATACATACATACATACATATATATATATATATTTGTAACTTGGTCTAGAAAATTAAAAATTAACCAAATTGAAAATATGCGGTTGGTTTGAAAAGATAAATCAAACTAAATTGTAATAACAAATGAAACCATTTTAAAACCTATCAATAGTTTTTTGATAACTAAAAAATTCTTTCATTATAATATGGCACTTAAAAAGAATTTGTTGTTTACAATTATTAAATTGTATATGTATTTAAGTTTTATTATCGTATTTTATATAGATTAACTCAAAATGTATACTATATGCTAACATTATGAATAAAATTAATTATGAATAGACATTTGAAATTTCTTAGTTCAAAGAATATTGAATTTATTAATTTCTTATATGATATCAATAGTTGCAGTAGTTGTTGTTGTTTACTAGTAAATATCTTTAGTACTTTACATATGAGATTATATATTATGTAAATATATTTTCCCAAATTACAAAATATGGTTTAATTTACAAACTAAATCAAACTAAAGTAACATTTTGAGGCATGGAAAAATGTTAATCTAGATTGTATGGTTTGATTCAAAACTACAAAAACACAAATCTTGTTATTATATTTTGTTACTCTCTAAATCAACTACAAAATATTGCCATACTAATAAAGCTTAGTGTTTCTAGAGAGGTAAAACAAAAAAAAAATAAAAAAATAAAAAATAAAAAATTCTTATGGCATAGGTAACACAATCAATATAGTCTAGTTTTTTAATTATCGATATCTAAAATAATATAATATATAATATTGGAAGCTATCTATTATGATATGTCTTTAGCCTCTATTTTTTTTCTTAACCACGATAATGATAATGATAATGACTATGACGTTTTAACTTCCCGACCTCATAGAAAGGTTAGGTTTTTGGTAAAATTGTTCTTCAATTTACTAAGAAGCATTATGCTTTTGTCTACTCTTGCCTTCATTTATTTGTATTATTTGTTACATTCATAACCCTTTCATGTGATATTGGAAGAACTTTTTATTTTTTTAAAGATTAATACTAATGTATGTAGACAATTCATTTACTTATCACTTTCATAGCTACAATACTTATAATCTTTTTAATTGAAGGAAAAATTATTCTCAAATGTGGTTTACAATGGACTTCCTTTTTTAATTTTCTCCGCATTGAAATGATGTGTTCCTTTTTTTTATTTATTACCTACAATGTTTGAGTTTTTTATTTTTCTTCTTTAGATGTTTCATTCATAGGAATCATATATGATAATGACATCCTCTTATATATTACATGACTCTTCTTTTGTCCACCTTTTAGCTTTTGACTCTATTTTCTAAAAGGAAATATTTGTTTTTTTTTTCCCAACTATAGCATCTAGAAACCATCTTTTCTCTCTATCTCTCTCTTCCAAAATTTAGTGTTGTCTCTTGAAAGTTGACAGTAATGAATATTTTTATCTTTTATTCAATCTTTTAGGTATTTATTTCTAATATTTTTATTAATTTTATGACATTTTCTGGTGACTTCTTTGTTACTGTGAATTTATTCAAATATGTATAGTTAATTTATCTATTAACTATAAATTCAATGAACCTAACTTCTTATATCCTCAAATGCTAATATTATATAGTTTTGGACTAAATAAAAAGGAAGTATATAATTTTTAGGACCTAAATTATAGTTAGTGTTTCATTTCTTATTGGATAAATTTATATTATAAGACTTTTTATTGATATTACCTTTTGATCATTTACAGCTCAATGTTTTTATTATTTATACCTTTTCAATTTCTACCTTTTGACAATTAGTCTTTCTTCCTTCCTTTCTTTCTTTTTTTAATTAAAATTTTATCATTTATGAATGATGTTAATTGAGAGGCTACAACAGTTACATGGTTTAAACTTAATGCTTAAATAGCATATTACATATTATGTGAAAATTGCATGTTTACAATGAAAATTTTAAAAATTACGCAAATACTAATTACATTAAATTAATTATGTAAATATAGTAGCAAAATCGCATTTGATAAATGTGATTATAAATTTCTTATTATGATTGTATTTATTAGATGCAACATACATTAAGCAAAATAACATGATTATTGGTACATGATCTTGCACTTTCATAATTTTAAAGATCGTATACCAAATTATGACATGCAATGTGATTAAGTTATAGTATTAGCACAATATGAAAAAAAAAATTGGTAAGCATATATTATTAATATATTTGTTGTGATAATCATTTAAATATTGTTTACAATAATATAAATTTATTTATATTAAAGTGCCTAAATAGCATATTACATATTATGTAAGGCATTACCTAGTTTTAATGAGAAAATTGCATATTTATAATAAAAATTAAAAAATTATACAAATACTAATTATATTAAATTAATTGCAATATAGTGGTAAAATCATATTGATTTTGAGTTTTGTATTAATGTTGTATTTATTAAATGTGATATATATTAATTTACATTATTATTGCATCTAATAAATGAGACATAAACCTTGTTTAAAACAAACATGTAAAAGCATTACTCTCCAAAGATTCAAACCCATAACCTTATGCAATCATGCATGCCTCTTTAGTACTCAATCATGGTATTGTATTTATTATGTATAATAATATCACATTTATTAGATGTGTTATACAATAGTATTTAATTTATTAAATTATAATTTATAAATATGATATATTTATAAATTCTATATTATATTTTTATAATATTATATTTTGAAGATGTGATTTAACATTAATAAATAGATAATTAATTTTTTTTATTTTTATTCATATAATTTATTTTTAAATGAACAGTAAACATGTATTAACAATAATTTAAAAGTTTGCAAATAATTATCTGAACAACCCACCACGAAACTTAAGAGGAAACCGGAGCCACCCACAAAGGATTCGTCCTCTTTCAATCAACGATGGAGGCCCTCGTGAAGGGGGTGGGGGTGGTGGTGGAGGGTGTAAATTGACAGAAATAGACGGTGAAAGAGATAGAAAGAGATAGGAATAGGATAAAACCGGGATGAACTGCTTCGCGTGCACGGAGGTGGATTCCTTGAGATCTTCACCACGTGACTATGGAAGGTCACAGGTCTGACCCTAGAGCCCGTTGGGCCTTTGAGAAATTAGGCCCACATGTACTGGCGGCTGATTAGATGGCTAAGAAATTGCCACGTCTGTATATATACAAAAGAAGAAAGTGATGGTTCATGGTTTGTGTGTGGGTCCTAACTTTTTAGAGTTTTGTGACGGAGTTTACATAAAGACCGTTGAAGTTGAGATTCTGTCGGTTGCTTTTGTGTGTTATTACGGAATCTATGTCTTTATAGTACATAGTCAACGTCATAAATGAAGGTTACAACGGCTATTTATTGTTTTACTTCCACCCACCACCTGCCTCGTGTTTTTCCCCCCGTCGAATAGATGGCTAATCTTTCCGAATATATCTTTGCATATTTTGACCGTCATTTGGGAGTCTACAATTGCCATTTTACAGAATATTTTGATAATAATGACTGTTTATATAATATATATATATAAGTATATTTATAAAGGAATGTTTGACATAAATACCATATCAAGCTCCCATCTTTCTTTATAATTTATACTTGCAAACAAATCTTAACTCGAAAGAAATACATCATGAAAAGCCAATTCTTCCTTTTATTTTTTATGATATAGTTGGTCATGAAGCTAATTTGTTAAAAGCTATTAAATAAATGTAGGTGTCACATTATTAAAAAAAAAAAAGATTGGGCCTATGAAATAATTAAATAGTGATAAAAATATTTTACTTAAAATATCTCTTTATAAATTAAAAGGATGTTTAGATAAAAAAATTCTTGAAACGCTAACATGTCATTTTTAATATTGTTTTTAAGAATCCCTTTTTAAACATAAAGTTTCTATTATCAATTTCAAATAGTTAAATAAGTTGTAATTGATGTGTGGCTGAAGCTAATTTGAGCCAATGGGATGACATTTTTTAAATTTAAAATATATTAATTTGAATTTTTAGTATACAAAAGTTACGAACCATTTCCCATTCTAATTTTTTGGTGCTTTTGTTATTAATGTGCCATATATTACTTTGTTTATAAATGATAGTTATTGTCATGAACTAATGAGTATCTTTTGAAATAACATTCAAGGAAAATATTATGTTTTGGGACCTTACAAATAAAGCATTTGATTTTGTTTCACAGGTTCTAATTATGAAAGCTAAGTCTACTTGATTCTCTTGGTTCGTAAATTTGTTCCTATGATATGCAATCAGTTTTTTCTATGAGCAATTGTCTCATTCTAAAAGTTCTTTGTGATTTTTTCTATGGTTTCCATGGTTCTAATGAGAAGTTTTGTTCCTTGCTTGATGTAGTAGGGTATAGCATTTAGCATAGATCGAATTAGTACGGCTCTATTAACCATGCTAAAGAGTTTACTCTTCCAACTAATGAGTTTGCTTTGGAGCTTTTTTATAAAAGCTAAGTCCATTTGATTCTTTTGGTTTGCAAGTTTGTTCCCAAGATGTCCAATGATTTTTTTTCTATGGTTAATTGTCCCATTTTAGAAGAAGTTTTTTTTTTGTGACTTTTTTTTTCAATAGTTTCTATGGTTTTAGTGAGTAAATTTACTCCTTACTTGATGTAAGAGGGTATAGCATTAAGAGTTGATCGAATTAGTACCACTCCATCAACCATGCTAAGGAGTTTACTCTTCTAACTAGTGAGTTTGCTTTGTAGCTTTTTTATTAGGTCATCCAAGTCTCTATGCTTAAGTTATAAGCATTTGTTTACGAGGTTACTAAGGTATTTCCCCAAATTGGTTGAAGGTTTGAGCCGTAGGATGGAGTATGTTTGTTCATGTACATGAATTGGAGTGTTCTTAGAGAAAGAGTAGTTAACTTTTAAGCCTAATCCTATTTAAGATTATACCTTTAATCTATAGGATATTACAAACATGTGAATTATATTTTGTTAGGGTTGTAATTGACATGCTTACATCATGTTCAAATTAGATCAACAACATAAACACATCTATTAATATTAGACAACTAATGAAATCCTTCATAAGATTACTAAGGTTATTATCATTTTGAAGGAACCTTAATGTGCCAAAATCCAAGACCTGAATTTAACCACAAATTGGAATTTAGATCTAGGGTGAAAAGGGAATAAAACTAATATTTTATATAAATTTTAGAACTTTAATTATTGGAAAATAAGGAAAATGGATATAAATAAATCATAGATTCGAACTAGTCTTTTATTAACATTTAAATCAATATGACTCATAATTTATGAGATAATTATGTTATATAGAATTCACAATGATGTACAGATCTCAAATAATGTTTATTCACCGCAATCTTTAAAAGATTGATAAAAACTAGAATAATTTTAGGAGAATCCATCTTTGGAATTAATTCATCATGAAAAGGGGTTTATAAAGTATTAATCATTTGTGTAATACAATTGAAAAGAACACTTAAATATAAACCTAATTCTTGCTAAGGTTAACTTAGAAAATAAGGAAAACAAATTAAGAAATCTGGACATGATCATTGCACCTATATTAGAAACTTAATTTGGATCACAGTGTTGTGAAATTTATATATGCAACCTTGAAATCTAGAATCAATTGATTAGGGTCTTTTTCTTGTAAGATCTAGATCAAGTGAAACTTTAAGACTTTAGGATCACTTTATTTTAATCTCACTGTAGTGAGATATAGATTAAGTAGATCTACAATGGTAATTTTATTTGCTGGTCCTAGAGTTTAATTGGTTGACTTAGCTAAGTCTCTACTCATTCTATGAGTCTTTCCTTGATGTTTAAGAGATGATTCCCATCATTGCTACTCAGTTAGAAAGGTTTACCTTAATGAAATTGCTTATAAACCTCCTGAATCAAATGCTAATTGACTAAAAAGAAAAAAAAGTGCATGTATGTATCTCCATTTAGACCAAACATCAAATCACATAAAGAATTTGATCTTGATTCACTCACTATGCCCTTGGTCTATCAAGCTTAGTAGACTCGAATGGACATCAAGGAAAAACACATAAATTGTAATAAGTACTATTTTTACATTACATAATGATGGAATTGCTAGTGATGCTATAGTAGACAATAGATTTTGCAAATAACAATAGAGTAGCCTTATACTTTGAGTTGGTATCAATGATTTCAAGAACTAGTGCATCTTATACTTTTGGTTTATAACCTTTTCAACAACCATATAATTTATTCCTTAGGTCTCAATCGTTGGTTTGGGAGTCACTATGTTCTTGCTCTCAATTTTTCATTTGTTTCTTTAAGTTTAGACCTCGATAGACTTTTTACACTCAATGCCCACCTCAATGGCATGCTCTAGAGCTTCTACAACTTTAGATTCTTCATTCTTATTAACACTTTCACCAAAGACTCTATAATATCAATTCTTATACATTTGATTTCAACCGTCTCTGTCTCCTCTTGTATTTCAACTATGGAAGTAGAAGTTTTTGGTTGTGGTTTCACTTTTGTTGGCACCATTCCTAATTAGGTCATTAAAAATTTCAGCATATCTTACAATTTTGTACATCCTTTCCATATTGTCAAACAATTTATTCATTATGTTCTCTCAGTATCTTCTTAAGTATTAATAGTAGGACTTTAAAAAAATTATTACTTTTTCCTCCTAAGAACAACATACACTAGCCAATAAACACAATCAAGCACCACCCATGACTCTACCAAATCAATTGACCAACAATCATGACACAAAATATCAAACAATGTTTCTTTACCATTGAACATCTACACAAACAATGTTTCTTCACCACTGAACCTTAACCCCTCTACAACTCATATTATCTAGCCCAAACCAGAAATTACAAGCTCAAATCCAAATATCCTCCCCATTATACCTAGTTCATCTATTTTACAAGAGGTGCATTGTAATGTTAAGCTTAATGCTCCATCAATTCTCATTTTTGCTTTCAATATATTGGATCTTAAAAGAAAAATGGTGATTTCAGTAGTGGAGTTAATAAAAATTTGTTATTGTATAGAAGGTGGAATTTATTGAAGAAACAATAAAAAAAATAATAACAAAAGAAAAAAGAAATCAAAAAGAGGAAAAGTATTGATGTTTGTAGAATAAGAAGAGGTAAAAAAAAAAAAAGAAAAGAAAAGAAGAAGCTATTATTGAGAAAACACTAATATTATTTGATGTATCAATTATGGCTTTTCATTTTAGTAGTGATAGTTATTGGCATATAATAGCCACATGGGAGTCATGATTTTCCTTTCTTAGAATTCTCAAGAGGTTAACTCTCCATTGATAATTCATCATCTTAATGACCTAATTTTTAAGCACAATCTATGCATTATCTTTTTAATGGAAACAAAAGATATTGAAAATAAATTAGAGTGCACAAGAAGCAGCATGTGATACCCAAGCAGTTTTTATGTGCCTTTAAGAGTTTGATTCATGTTTTATCTTTGTGGTGGAATATGGGTTTAGAAATGAAGATTTTAGAGAGTCGTCGGTGGTTTATTCATATGGAAATTCATTTGATGGATGGCATTTTGGTTGGATAGTTTACCTAAGTCATGCTCCATAAGATTTCAAAGAAAAGAAAAATTTATAAGTGAATACAATTGATATTTCTAAGCTAATCAGCAGTCAATGGTTATGTGTTGTGAATTATAATGAAATTATTGATGATTTGGAGAAATGTAGGGTTATGTTGGGTGGTAAAAGGAAAATACCGACTTTCAAAAACTTGATTTTTGATGCAAATTTACATAGTTTGCATTTTATTTGGTGGCATTTTACCTTATTAGATAGAGGGGCTTTTATTAAAGAACGTATTGAGAGAAGGTTATGCTTAGTAGAGTAGTTATGAAATTTTCCTAAGACTTAAGTACTTGATAAGACTACTATTGATTGGGATCATGTTACACTTATTAGTTCTGAACTTGTTGAAATTGGGGGCAAAAAACACTTCAAATTTGACAATTTATGTAGAATATTTAATGATTGTGAAGCTATTATTGAAAGATTATGGAGGAATAAGCTATACTTGAGGAAATAAGAAAATTTTTCATCCAGTTTAGAGGAGTGTAGTAATCTATTAATACAATAGAGCAAAATCTACCTTCCTAATAACAAAGCTCTAATTGAAAAGCTAAAGGCAAGATTATGTGAATTGTAATCTCAACATGCAACAGAATATGTAGAGGAGGAGGAGATTATTCAAGCTTAAAATAGTACATTGTGGTGTAGTAAGGAAATTAATTGTCACTAACAATCTATTATCAATTGGCTTATGTATGAAGATAGAAATATGACGTTTTTCCATTGATCTATGATTAGTAAAAGTTAGCGTAATTGGTTCTTTCAACTAGAAATGGTGGATAGAAGATTATATCAATAGAAGAAGATGTTGGAAGAGCTTTTTTAGATAATTTTAATAAATTGTTTAGGGCTAGTGGAAGGCTTAAGTAGAGTAATGTTATTAGTTGCATAGATAGGGTAGTGTCAGAAGAAATTATATTGTCTTATGAGCACTAGTTGAGATGAAAGAAGTGAAAGAGGCAAATTTCCAATTAAGTGCACTTAAGGCTTTAGGTCTCGATGGCTATCCACGGATTTTTTATCCAACATACTAAAATGTTATTGGCTAACCTCTCACTATAGTAGCTTGGAATTTTTCTCTGTAGATTGGCTTCTTTCCTCTCTTAACCATACTTATCTTGTTGTAATTTTGTAATTCCTAAAGTCTAATATTCTGTTGATTTAATCTACCAATTTAGGCCTATAAGCTTATGTTACAATCTCTATAAAATCATGTCCAAAATTTTATTCAATAGGTTGAGACATTTCCTCAATAAGTTTATAACTAAGAATCAAAAGTATCTTTGTGTTATAACATACAATTTAAGATAATATTACGATTGTACAAGAAATGTTTCATTTTTTGAACAACAATAAGAGCGAAAAATATATGTTTCGTGCCAATAAAATGGATATGAATAAGGCCAGTAATAGAATTGAATGAGACTTTTTGAAAGCTAAAATGTTTAAAATCTCCTTCTAAGTGTATCTGTTGGATTATGAAATGTGTCAAAAGTGTGCATTCAATGTCATGTTTACTAGCAGGAAGGTAGGTCAAGTTTTGCCTAGTACAGGTACTCGCTGAAGAAATACCCTATCACCATACTTTTTTCTCCTTGTTGCTAACGTAAATCTAAAGGTTTGATTAGGATTTCGAACTGTGGCCTAATGAGGGGTATATAGGTTAAATCAAATTGTCCTATGCGTATTGACTTATTATTTGCCAATGATTCATTTTTTTTAAAATGATGCATAGGCTGTGAATGTAACAAGGATGAATGAGAATGATGGTTTAATATTATAATGTTTCAACTTAAACGGTCAACTTTAATAAATTAGCAGTTTTCTGTAACAACAAACACCATAGTAGATTAAGTTCTCTTTGGAGAACATTCTAGGTATTTTGAGCACATCATACCTTGGGAGATATCTTGCTTTCTTACTTTATAGGGTAGATTGAAACATAGGGCCTAAATTTTGTGAAAGGGAAAATAATGAACAAGTTGTAAAGATGGAAGTAGAATCTTCTAATGGAGGAAAGGAGGAAATTTTTGATAAAGGCTATTATACATGTTATATCGACCTATTCAATTGGAAATTTTAAGTTTCCGTTCAAGTGGTGTAGCCAAGTTAACTCTATTTTAGCCAATTTTTTGTGGAGATAGCATAATGGAGAAAGTAAGATTCATTGGTTGAGTTGAGATTAGTTAAGATGAACTAAGGAATCAAGTGGTATGGTTTCTAGGACCTACATTAGTTCCATCATTAGTCTTTTGTCTAAGGTAGAATTTAGATCTTCTAGGAGTAGGAGTAGGAAGAGTGGTACTTCAAAAGAATGTAAAGTGCTAATGGATGGAGTAGTTTGGAAGGTCAAGTCAGGGTCTCAAATTCGAGTAAGTTATAGTAGATGATTGCCTCTCTAAGTAAGTGTGCTTTAAGAAGGGGCAATGAAGTAGACCAGTTGTAGAAAGTGTTGTTACTAATCAATAGGGAGGATAGGGTTTAGGATTTATAGGGGATTATATAGTTTATATCAAAATAAGAGTCAAGAGCAATTAGAAGCATACCCTTACTTAATTTAGACAAAGATCAACTTATATGGCTGTACACGTGGGATGGTGTCTTCATTATCAAATCTACATACTAAGCTGTACAGATAATCATCAAGAGAAAGCATTATCATCTTTCATTACAACAAATAAATTATGGAAAACTCTTTAGAACTTGTAGACTTTACCTAAGATCTATTATTTCATTTGGCAAGCTCTCTTAAACTCACTTTCTTTCACGATGAATTTATTTCAATGGAAAATAGTTCATAATCCATCATATCCCTTTTGCTTTGTATAAAAAATACTTGAACATCTACTTTTGTGTTCATACTGGATGTCTTATGTTTTGTTTGCTTTTTTAGGGTGGTATGTAGATCGATAGAACATTCGTATAGTAGCTAATAATGAACTTCTTATGCTTCTACAAGAGGAACTTCTAAAGTAGAAAGGATTGATCATAAGATTAAATTAGTGGAGATAGCTTAGTTTATTGGAAGGAATGATGTGATTCTCTTTATAACAATATATGCCCTAACCCATTGGGCTACCATACTAAGAATGGAGTGGTAGTTCTTTGAGAGAGAGATGAGTAGAGAGGTTCATCTACCAAAAGCGACTAAGAGGACGAGTTAGAGTATTGAGTGACTTATCTACTGTGGTTGGTATGTTGTAATTGGTGCAAGGGGTAGAAGAAAGAGGAAAGTGTATTGTAGAGGATGTTACAATATAACGTGAAAGGACTAGGACTTTCCTTCTTCAAGCTCTATTGGGAATAGATGTTGTTCGTTGAGATTGAAGATTTATACTCCTTAATCTTTGTATATTTAAAGACCTATAAGGGTTCTTTTACGAGGTAAAGATTTAGTTGAGAAGAAAAGAATTTTAGTTCTTCCAAAACTAGTTATACATGTGAACTTTATGGCTCTTGGATTAGGCCTACTTACAAGGTTGGTATAGCTGTAATGGCCCACAATAAGGATGAGAGCCTTTTAAAGGGGAGTGCAAACTTTGTACATTCTTTAAGCTTAGAAGCTATAGAATACTAAGCCTTAATCCATGCGATTGGCTCGATTAAAAGCGAGGGATAAGAGAATGTCCTTTCAATTACTAATTTCTTCCTTCTCATTAAGGCCGTGACAATATTTGATGTGGATGTACACTATATGTCACTTCTCTTTTCTAATCAAATTTTTGTTTTGTTGGAGTCTTTAGAGAATGTTTCTATTAATGTTTGTTTTGTTTGATAAATTGCTAATAGTATTGTAGAATGGGTAACTTCTAATTTTCAGAAGAGAATGTGTCCATATAATTGGTGGTCAAACCCCACTCCCTCTCTTCAAAGGTTATTTTCTTTAAAATCTTTTATTTTTCTCTTGTAATTTTGCCAACATTGGCTATAACCATTTTGATAGGTTGATAAATGAAATTTTCTTTGATTGGCTAGCAAAAACAAAATTCCCAAATAATTTCTTATTTTATATATTGCATGAATTGTCCATTCATTAAGGATTGAGTAAAATAAAATGGTGCAATAAAAATTAGTAACATTATAGTGGTACCCTCACACTTTATATAGCATTGCAGAAGGAATTAGTATGGGTTAAAAAAAAATCATGGAGGGATTTCATTCTTTTCAATGTATTTAGATAGTGAGAAACAGAAAATAAAATAAATGTTAATTATTTATTGAATATAAATGTAAATGAGAAAAGGAAGAAAAAAGGCATAGTAAAGAAAATGGATAAAATGGGAAATTCAATATTGCTTTTCACTTTTCCTCTTCTCTCTTCAATTCTAATTGAAATAAAAATTAGTGGAGCATGGAGAATTATTCCCTTTCCAATTCATATACTCCTCAATGGACCCTTTAACCACATAATCAACGTTCATAATTTTCTATCATTTCCATTCCTTTACTTCTTTTCCCTTTATATGAAACAGACTGTATTGATTTAAAATTGGATAACTATACCCCTTGAAAAATATTGGCAGCCATAAAATTAACTGGTTAACATTCTTTTTTTATAAGAAAATTCCTAGACCGCATCATCGCTTACATAGGCAATACGACACGATCCACTAAACAAACCCCAGATCAGAATACTATATTTTTATATTTTACAATGTGAAGACTCATTAAAAATGCTGAAATACATGGGCATGGAGAACACGTGAAATAGGGTGCAAAACACGTAAGTCTGTCATTATCCACTACAGGAAATAATCATGACATCCTAGGGAAGAAGGTACATTTAGGCAAATTATTAGCATATTATTGGCAACGACATAATTGTGATCTCCGACTTACATTTATTTGATGATCAATTTCTGAATGTATTAAATAATTCTAAACGGCATGCTCCATTACACATGTTATATTACATTAGCCTACTCAGTATATACACACACGGTACATAGGCTGCCTCAACTTACTCTGTATACACTACTTGGTCTAAGTCAAAGGTTTAATTATTAAGGTCATACTAATGCATGCTTCAGTGCATTATAAGGGTCCGGAAACGAAATAATTCACATCTTTTAATATCAATTATACTTTATGAAAAGAAAAGTTAATAAAAATGTAAAAAAAGAAAATTAATTTGGAAGAAAGAATATTACAAGTCCATACCGACTGAATCGGTAGATTAATTATTTGATTTGTTAAAAAATAAGAAAAAAAAAATGTAGGTGACGATCTCTTCGCAGTCACTTGGGATGAAAATTTAGTGCCATAATGATCAACGCCTTTTCAGGTTACTATATTCTAATCCATTAGTCCTGCTCCCAGAAAGGTTGGCTTTGGGTTTGAGCAATATTTAACAAATATTTTGCCAAATAATCAATTTGATGCGGTTTTTATAACTAATACGTCTTCCGAGAAATGCCAAAGCGAATCTCCGCTACTCTTCTTTTTCTGTTCCATTGAATTCATCTCAATACATGAGCCTTTTGACTCTTAAAACATGTCATAAATATTTTAATGAAGGGGCACCATGTTCAATTTTTTTTTATTTTTTTTTCTTTTTCCCAGAATAAAAATAGTAGATAGGATGGCACTTTAAATGCCAGCGATTTTCTGAAGAAAAATTTTAATTTTCTAGAGATAATTTTAAAAATTTTCAAACTTAGGAAGCGCACCTGTAAAAATATATCCTTACTATCCATTGAGATGAACTAAAAAGAAAATTTCAAATCACTTCATAATCTTTCAACAAGGTTTACGAGATTGCAGTAATAAGGGTAACGATTTTTAAGATTTTTGGTATGATTCACATAATTTACCTTTCTTTATACATTTTAATGCTGGTCATAAACTTAGCTAACAACCTTCTCCGAATATAATTGATGCATCGTTGGATGAACTGAACGGATCAAAGTGAGGAACTTTTATATAAATACGGGTCTTTTTTCAAAAAATATTATGGAAAAGTACCCTTTATGACATAGTTGTAAAATATCTCTCTCAAACATTATATAACTGCTACCATCATACTGACTATTATAAAATGTGGTAGGATATCTCACAAACTTATTCACCGATTCATTTATTTGCAAAAAGTCTTGAAATTACTTACTAGACAATACTTCACTTATACGATGATGGACCTACTTTGGGCCATCTTCATGAAATGGTCGAGCCGGCACATTACTTTCAATAACATATGTTCTCACTTGAGGCTCTCTTAAATCCTTAACATGATTATTTTCGAGGCTAGCATCATCCTTGTCACCATTTCCATCTATCTCATCTAGTCCATCATCGTTAATATTTATGTCCATGTGTATTCTTTCCACATATAGATCGTAAAGCTCTCTGTGTTCGTTAATGGGATACAATGCTTCATCAAACTGTTCTTCTATAATATTCATGTGCTTGTACTCATAAAAATCTATGTACGATTCATTTGGTGGATCCATGTTTGTTTGCTTTGTATTGGTCATTGTTGAATGCATATTGGGATTTAAAAAAGTTGGATTGTTTAAATCATGTATTCCATGCTCATCTTAGGCACTCAATTTCTAAATATGTCTTATATACATTTCCTAAATACTCCGTTCCCCAAAAGAGTTAGCTATCTCAATAAAATTCTCAATATTCTCATCATCTTTAATGGCTATAAACTTGTAAGCAACTTTAGTATCATGGAAAAAAGGATGCATGTGCATGAGTTCAATGACACTCAAGTCAACTCTGGCATATCTACAAATTCTTCAACTGAAATGAGAGAAGTTTGATTCCTTTTTAATTTTTAACTTCTTAATGAGTTCTCTATCATACTTCAACCCTCAGCTACCAATCATAATATTTCCATTCGTATAAACGCTAACTTTTATATAATGTGCTATTTTCATCCTAGTAATGCTATGATGAATTGAATATTTAAATGGTATTAAAAACTTCATTTATATATCAAGCACTAACTTTATGAAATACATGAAATCATGTAATTAAACTGCATCATGTATTACCTAATTTTAATTTATTAATTCGACCATAAACATTACAAATGCTATATATATATATATATACATACATAACAATTTCTACCTACATTTTAAGATTTTTCATAGTCACATTTGCATGACTTATCTACTAAAATACCTAAAATAACTTAATTTAGACAATATAATAAATTTTCATAAAATATCAATAATTTACATAACTTAAGGTATATTTATGACCATAAAATATACGTAATATGGTAGCAAATTTTTTTTCCTAAAAGAATAATTGCATAATACATATTACTACTAAGATTACCAAAAAAGAAAAAAAAAAATTGCAGTCATAAGTTATGGATTATTACTTGTTTTGGACGTACATTGGTAGTAAAAAAAAGTTTAGGACTTTAACTATGAGTTTTCTCTATCTTTTAGAAATTTCAAAAATTGATAGAAGTGAGGATAATGTCTGGCTATGTGGATTCGACTATATATAGGTGATATATTGAAGAGTTAAAAAAAAATTGCTATCATATTGGTAATATTTTTTAAAAGCAATTTTTTTTGTAATATTTTTTTAAAAAAAGCCTGTAAACGAGGATATATACCAGATTCTCACGTGGATGTTACATGTGGGAGAATTTTTGTCCATACGATACAAAATTGGATGTGTTTCTAATGTAGGACGTTTCTCTGAATGAAGTGTTCCTTCAAGATGAGGCACAACGTACACCGTTGATGAGCTGCTGCCACGGTGAACGATGAGCAAAACTCAACCGCATTAGACCAAGGAATCAGTGGTGCTGTGGGGGACCAATTTGAGCAAATTCCAAGGTCACTTCGGTCTTCCTAACCTAAGCCTAAACCCACAATTCCAACATACAACCATCATGGCATGGTACTGTATAATATGAGTTCTACCACTTTGAACCTTACCAGTTACATTTCGACATATGGAATTTCCGACAAGCTCGTTCGGGACCAGAATGTTTGTCCCAGACTCGGAACTGCAGTGTAAGGCAATATTTTCGGCTCTATAATTCAATCGATGTCAGATCGGACTCCATCAATCCATCGTACGATGAAAATGCACCGGGACTTCTAATCGGACAACTTGATGGTAGGTCCAATTTGGCCTTTAGCTGGGATCACAGGAAACCCTACTTCCACAAACATGTGCGTAACAGCCAAAACTTGTGTAGTGAAAACGAAAGGTTCGATCTTAATGATGATTTCTCCATCTACTCTCACCCATTTATTTTCCGAAAAATATTAATGGGCGCTCCTAATAGGCTTAGGTAAGAGATTCGACGCCTTATGATGAAAAGTATGATAAAACGTATATTTGGAACCTTAACAAGATTCCTAGAATAACTCATTCATGGGAACCTTTTTCTTTTATCTTTAGCATCTTATGTAACTTTCTGCTTGTGATAAAGAAATAATCTCGACTCATTAAAGAAATTGAGACATAATAAAGACTCCACATATTTACAATTTTGCTGAAGAGCAGAAAGGACCTTGCTTAGAAAACCTATATACAAGGATCTGTGGGATTTGAAATGAAATATTGGCAAATCTGAGCCCTGAACCTTACATCAACTAGATATTAATCACAAGCTACAACTAAGCCCTGCTTCTATGTTGCCACTTGAATATGTATTAGACAATTACTACATCTAAGAAGCCGATCTTATCAAGCCCAAATTGTAAAGGAATTTCTCTGAACTAGATCGAAAGAGGTGGCCCAGAGAGAATTTTGCACTTTCCTGAGGTGGTGATTTCAAGTAGGTATCTTCAGTTACGTGAAGGATTGTCAAGCCAATTTCTTTGCGAACAGCCTCAATGGTCTCACTCCGAACTGGTTTCCCTGACACATCGGTCACATAGAAAGCATTAACAGCCTGGGAACCCCTGGTTGTAACCTCAGCTCGAGCAACCGACAGACCATTTTCTCTAAATATCCGAGTCACATCAGATAGAAGGCCAACCCTGTCATCGCAACAAAGTTCTAGCCTGATTCCCTGAATATCAGACAAGTTCAATAAATAAAAGTGAGATTATTAGCAACACCACTAGAGATGATAAAGAGGAACTCTCTATGACTTTTACCTCAGAACTTCGCCTCCTAATAGCAGCCTCTAGGCAATTGACCAGCCTTTGCCTCTCCGCTTCGGAGCTGACAGGGCGACCATCCATATGCCTAATGTAATATTCCTGGTGAAGATGATTGGATAAGACAAAGCTCCTCGTTTCTAAAGGAGACTATATACTAATATTATTTTAAGAATATTGATCTTCATTAGCTTCATGTCCAACACTGACAATGCAATCACATACATACATATATATATATATATATATATAAGTTGAGTTCGATCTCCTCATTTGATTATGTTATGTAAAATGGAAGAGGCTTGACTACCTGAGAAGCTTCTGGTCCTTCTGCAATGACAGTTCCATGGTATACAACATATTGCATGTCCGTCAATGTGCAAACCGTATCAAAAAGCAGCTTAGGACGATCAGGACATCTCAAATTCACAACAGTATATCCTTTATCTGCACAGTTCTCTACAGTAACAAATGGTTCCGATCGGACCGTTCCCGACCCACTACCAATATTATCGACATCATAATCACGATCATTGTACATTAACTGATGGAGCCTCCGTTGAGTGTGAGTAAAACCCACCGAGACAGCTGTGTTTGCACTCTTCTTATCCCTATCTCCTCTTAACACAAAAAAGAGAAGCTGCTTTATCTTTGCGAGACGATCAGGATCATTAATTGGCAGTTCCGTTGCTTCATCAGTGATGTAAACAACCGATGCCATCCTTAAGTTGTGGGTCCAAACTTCTGCAGCCACAACATTACACTTGAGGTCTGCAAGTACAGCAAACACCTCCGAAAGCAAGCCTGGCCTGTCTCTTCCAGTCAATTCAATAGTGGTGTGTTCCATGGCAGGTTGGAGACCAACAGAACTCCTCGTGGACCGAAAGCTCCTCACTCTTGGACCAAGTGACTGTCACACAGTAATTATTCGAGCATCAACTATTAATATCGAATGACTTCACATGGTATCTTTCAAAATGTCACCGAACCATCCGAAACACAAAATAGAAAATCAAATGTCCGATGTGTTGGCCAGATCTTTCATTACCCTCTGTAAGTCCACTAATACTAGAGAAAGCTTATTTGAGAACTTGTATGAATGGCACTTTAAAAGACTTCATTCCCCTATCATCTGCCTAGCATCCTCAAAAGTTAAGACCCAACTGATCGTGTTTTTTGGTTTAGCATTTGTCCACATTTGTTGCATCAATGCTGAATCGAACAAAATTTCTCTTCTTATGTTGTAAATACTAAATTCATTAATCGTTTAGACTCAAACTGAATGCTAACAGAGTTTAAAACAAAGAAGTTTATATCGATACCATTAAAGCTGAGAGCGAAGAAAAAGTTGGGGGGTGGGGGGGTTGGGGGGGGTGGGGTGGGGCGGGGTGGTGGTGGTGTGTGTGGGGTGGTGGGGGGTTGGGGAAGAGACACTGTGATAACCGGAAAACAGAACTATTATGAGTTATTTGAACATCATTTAGATCAACAAATCCTTTAAAATCAAAACATAGATGAGAGTTTTTCAGATCTTCACCTGTTGAATTCGTTCCGCAACAACATCTTCAGATAACTTATTCCCGTTCTGATCTGTCACATAAAAGACTGCGAAAATAGAAAACAAACTATGGTCAACCACAAAACAAACAACAAAAGACATACAACACTTAACACCACGAAAACCAGAAAAGAAAAACTCTAGATTAAGTCCTTACCATCCATAAACCATTCCCCGTCAGAAGAGATGTAAGCTCGACGAATCATAAGGTTCATATCTGTCAAAACCTGAACCACTTCTAACAAACTCCCCCTCTTGTTTGCACTATCAACCTAAAAAGATTGTATACTCATTATTATTTGATTCAAAATTAGCACTTCTCACCAAATTCATAGGAGAAAAAATATCAAACAAATTATTAAAAAATATGAAATCCAAATTGAATGAACCACCTTGATTAAAGTGGCCCTCTTGCTTGTAGAGTTATCAATACTGACCCTGTCGATTCCACATCAAGAGAAAAATATAAATAAATAATCAATGAGACAAGAGGAGAGGAAGAATTAAACTTTTGAGTTAAAAAACAATACCCAAAAAACATATTATGCAATTCACCCCAAAAAAGGACAAAAAAAAAAAAAAACTGAAAGGCAATATGGCTTAAAATCAAAATCATACCTTGGTGGGTTAATTCTGAGAACAAGCTTCTCGAATTCATCATTCACAGAGAGAGGAAGAGACCAACAATCCATTCCTTTTTTCCTGTCTCTTTCTTTCGGGTGAAACGAAATTGTGTCTTTATAAAGAAAAATGTTCAAATAAAACCGACTAAAATACGGATACAGATACCAGTTTAGATTAAAAGTTGATTCTTTTCTCTCTTTTTTCTAGGTTTCTTTCTCGTTTGAGAGATTTTTGCTTTAAATTCTAGGTCTTGCCATGATTATTGTAGGTAAAGATGAGATAGGGTGTTGGCGACTTTCGAGTGGCAAAAAGAGCTTTTGGTTTGGGAGGGACACATCAGACACACACGGTCGGGTCAGACACACAAAAGACACACTTAACCGCTTTTATTGCACATATATTGGGATATTTAGTACCTTATTATTTATTTTTATATTTTTAAATTTAAACTATTAAATTTATAATTTGTTCAATTATTTAAATTTAAAAGTAATTAAATCAAAAATAAAATAGATACTGGTATTAATTCTATAGAAAAAGATAAGACATTAGAAAAATGCATAAATATTAGTGAAAAGGTAGAGAAAATGAAGAGAGAGTATATGATGTGGTACATCATGCATAAAATTTTCTGATATGTATTTTGGATAGAATACATTACTGCTTAATATGTCAAATTATTAAATAATATAATTCCCTTCTCTTTTTTTTTCTTTCATCCCCAAATAATTCGCTTCTTTTAAAAGAAACAAGATAATTATGAGTGGTTATGCTTATATTGTAATTAAAATTCAACATAAACTGTAAATAACTCTTATATTAGTTTTACATGTATCTAGTTCTTATTTTTTAAATTGTGTATTTAGATCCATTAATATAAACAGAAAGAAAAGAAAAAGTGTATTAAGACTCGTATGAATGTTTTGCTATTGATTTTATGTTCTTCCTTTAAATTCAATGACCCTTTTATTATTTTATTTAAAAATAATATATTAAAATAGGGTTTAGAAACATATTTTTTAAAGAATTGAGAATCTAAACACCTAGTTTTAAAAATTAGAGATCATATAAATAAATATAAGAAGGTATATTTATAATTTGTACTAAAACTAAATTTTTTTGTGTAATTTCATAATTTGAATTTTTTTAAATAAATAACTTACTATATATACTGTAAAACATAATATGTGATATTTTATAAGGGTTTTCTTTATTAACATTGTGTTACCATAATATTATAGTAAATCATAATCTGATTTAGTAAAGTATATTATGAATAGTAAAATGGAGTAATTGATAGTTTTGTTTTTACTGTTAATAGGTATAATTTATGGAAATTTAATAAAAATAAAGTATTACATAATTTTAATTTTACTATCGGTAACATAATTTGTTAAAATCGAATATAATTTATGCGGTGACATGACGTTTTAATTATTAATATATTTAAGATGCGTGTGAAGGAAATATAAACAAGAACAGGGATTGAGAAATTAGAATGGACAGAGAGGTGGGCCCTCTCATTCCGGTGTTAGGATTTAGCAAAGCACAAGTAAGTTTGTTTTTTGTGTTGTGATTAATGAATAAATGAATCTGATGATCTGGTTAAGTGTTGTGCTTACAGGGGCGGCTCCATGTTTGTTGCTATAACAGTATCGCGCTTTGGCCCTTGTCTTCAGCTGTTCTAACGGTTTAATTTTGCCGGTTTTAATTTAATCACACGATTCTGTATGGACTCCGTCCAGTTGGATTTTCTCATAAATAAATATTTTACATTTATAATTCCACATTGCTATAAACAAACAATTATCATTGGTAAATATTTGTATAATAGTTGGAAGAAAAATATAATTTCTTAGTTATAATGCATGGCAGATTAAGAATCTCGAGGTCGGAGGTAATAGTTTCGAAACATGATATTGATTATATTATTTATGTATTTATTGTTATTGTATGTGCAGGGTTATAAGTACCCTTGTGTGATACTTAAATGATTAATGTTGAAGATAATAATCTATTAAGTGTTTATTTATTTATTGTATTTCATGCATGTGTTATTGTATTGATTGTTGGTGCACATATGCTCGTGTGTGTTTCATACCGTGTTTCTGCTCATCTCTTATGTTTTCCTTAAAGCTGAGGATAGTTAGATGAATATGTTGAATATAATGGCTATGGTGATACATATTATGTTTACTTGGATGGGAAGAGTGGAAAATACTACTATTACTATAGTGAAGATCGAGTTTACTTTGTTTAAGAAAGGTAGTGTTGGATGATTTGGAAATTTAAATTTCTGATTTAGACTAGATTATTATTAAACATGTTTTTGTTTGAAAACTAGAATTGATTATGGGTCTATTTATTTGGGAGTTGTAAAGATTCAGTTGAGTTGTTGACTTATATTATTAAGATTTATTATTATTTATAAAGAAACTAGTTTCACAAGTGAATTGAAGGTTTTTAATTATGCTCTTATATTTTGAGATCAATAAAGTATTAGGGACACATGATAACCAATGATGCCATGAAACCTGGCTGCAATGTCCTTATTCGTTTGATCATTTGAACAGTCATTCAATGGAACTTCTTCATGCTCAATTGTTTTCAATTTTACAAAATGGACCAAACAGTGTGTTATTGTTTAAAAACCGACTCTCGTTCAGAGCATATCTCTTTTTTTTTTTTTTTTTTCCTTCTCCTTGATGAATCCAAATTCCAAGTACATCGGTTTTGAAAATAAACAAAACTTAGTTCCACTATTTTCTTGTTTCTTATTCACCATTTTCCACCGTAATATTATTAATCCCCCTTCACCATTTCCATTAAAGTTTTTATTATATTTAGTTTATAAAAAATAAAATACAACTAAGATAACCTATTGAAACACCATATTTGAAATCAGCACAAATTGAAATCACAATGATTTTAAAGATCTTTTTTCAATTACAGATGAAATCTATAAAGTAGGTACAAAAGAAACATTCCAATTGCACACGAAAAGAAAAATACTTGAGAAAGCCATGGTGAATTGGCAAAAGCAATATCGCCAACTTGTATTGCTACTATGATTATGGTTACTAGTATTATTTGGGTAACCTAGTGGCAAAAGAGTAGACTAACACATTTTTTGCCTTTTGGCTTACTTTTAAAAACTGAGTAAGACTTAGGTGTGCTTTAGGACACAGCTCTCTCCCTCTCTCTCTTGTTTTGATAAATGATAGAAAAATAACAATAATACTTAAACACATATTAATGATATAGCATGCCTATATTTTTACATGTTAAAGTTTTTACTATAAATATTTACTCACTATTCATTAAAACATATAATGTATTAAAATTTAATTTAAAGAAACACATCACACAAGGAGCGGGAGAGCTTCTAATCTATCATTTATTTCATTGCCAAACACAGAATCTAACGCCAGGATTCTGCGTAGCTGGACGATTCCTTCCTGTCTCTCTTGAATCTGAAGCCCTGTGCTTGTCTAGATTTGAATTTGTGGGGCTATTTGTGGAAACTGATGTACTAGGGACCAGCAATCAATTCTTGTATCATACACATATATCCATGCATGTTGACCCCCTCTCCTCCTACTAGTTCTAGTCTAGACTACTCTTCTGAATTATACATGCAATGCTTTTCCTCTTTTCTCTTCATTTTCATTGCGGATATTATGTAGAGTATTATTGAGTCTGGACATGGTACCGTGCAGCCACAAATCTCCGATGAATAAATTTAGATATAGGATTCTATTAACAAGTATCTATTATTTATAATCACTTGTTAAAAGCAATTTTTCACTTTTTTCAATAATTATACACTTTATGGAAATACAAATATATATGGAAAAGTCAAATATTTTTTTTTATGTGGATTTTTAGGCACCGATTATCAATTTTCTTCTAAATAATCATTATACAAAATCGTATTAATTAATTTTACTCACTACTTTTTGTTATTTTATTATCTTCATTCTTAAGATGATTATCAATTTGTAAAAATAGAGATGCATCAAATTGAAGCAAGATTTACAGTTTGGTCTATGATTAAAGTAGAGACCAACAAACACCAAACGAAGCAGCTTTTCTAAAAATTATTTTTAGCAGATACAAAGAAAAATCATTAAATAAAAAGAAGTGTACTCCATTATCTAACTGACTCTCTACGTCCATGACGATACATTAAGAAACACATAATAATCATTCCGAGTAACAGGATGAAGACTATAATGCTTGAGAACTCTTCGGATTAATGTGATAACAACCTATATATGCAATAAGATCGGTGAAATTTTTTCTTTTTTTCATTTCTTTTCCAACAATATTATAGCTGCCTGTTATTACCGCACGAATTTCAAGAGGTCATGAATGTGGTGGCATGTTGTAGCAAAAAATATTAACAAAATCAATAAATTTTTCCATATTTTCCTTTTAACATTTTTTCACTTTAATAAGCATTAGTATTCACCAACGGAAGCCACACCATATTATATAGCACCATGGTTGACTACTAATTGTAATTAAAACTGCTCACAGTTACTGCACACGTTAGATTGTGGCAAATATTATATTTTTATTAAACAAAGTTAAGAAAATGCGTTTTTTTTTTTTTTCTTTTAGAAAATAAGGCCCTGAATTTTGAAATCTTTGTACATTAAATGGATTCCGTGTCATCCACTCTTGGGGTTCTTTTTAAGTCAACAATTATACTAAATAACTGGATAAGTCAAATTGACTCGGATGACACTTGGAAATATTAAATCCTGTTGCTTAAGTGCTGAAAGCAACAGATCATGTGTAAGATAAAATGACGTAAATGAGTTCAGCTGAAAAAGTTACTATCCCGCGTCAAGAATCTTACCTAAAAATAAAAAGGTCACTTTACGTAAAAATGAATGACAAATGCACACATGAAGATGGAACCCCTAAAATTTCCATACTCACCATGCACCCAATGGCGAAATTCTCTCGCCGGAACAATATCACATTATATGCGTAATGTTTAGTGGTATTGGTCGTAAATAATAATTGGTTTACCCAAAAGAAAATAAAAAAGAAGGTAAATAATAATTAATGAGACTTTAATATGTAATTCATTATATTAGAAAAACTATCGTAAGTCGCTAAATTATCTCTACATGTTATTTAGTTGTACTGATACTACGCAATTCATGTAATATTTCATTCTTGATAAAGCTTTTCGCGGATCAATAGCGTAAATAACTTTTTTTTTTTTTTCCTTAGGATCTTTAAAACGGATGTCTTCCTTTAGGCACATAGTATACTGGAATTTCTATGTTAAGTTTATTGTACTTAATATCATATATCACATAGAATAACCAAAATCAAGAGTATAACATATACTTATTTTAATGTACACATTTTAATGAGTATTATGATAGTGGTGGACAGATGATAGGGTAGGTAGCATACAAACATAAGAGGTCTTACTTGTATCTTATTGTCTAGGTACAAGTTCCCACGGAATGATTTTTTGTTAAACCTTTCTTTCCCAATTAGATGCTGACATACTTTTGCTTCAGTAAAGAAGAACTTGGGACTCTTATGAGGTAGGCGGCACATGAAGAGGTTAGAAATGTGCTATGGGGATAGCAAATCACAAGATGCCCAAGGTAGATGGGTTGCATTCTCTTTTCTTTAAGGTACGTTGGCCAGTTTTTGGGGAGTCTATGTTCAAATTGATGGAGGATATTTGGACGTTAGAGAAGGTTCCCAAAGATATTAGCCATACTCTTATGGTTTTGATACCAAAGACTGAGGGAGCAAATAAATTCAATGAATTCAAACTAGATCTTGAGAAGGCCTATGATAGACTTGAATGAGACTTTATTAGACATGCCTTACAATTGTTTAGATTTCCTTAGTTCATGGATTAATCTTATTGGTTTTGTTTAGCCTCTAATTCATGTAGACTACTCATTAATGGAGCCATGTTGGATAAATTTTTGCTAAGTAAAGGAGTTCACCAAGGAGACCTAATGTCTCCAAATTTATTCATCCTAGCCATGGAAGAGTTGAGTAAATGCATAAATTTTATGGTAGAAAGAAGAGATTAGGCACCTATCCGTTTTAGAGGATCTAAACTTTCCTTATCCTACATGTACTTTGTGGACGATCTTATTCCAATGGGGAAAGCTACACTAAAGAATGCTAGAGTCATGTTGCAAGTGATGAATATGTTTGGCATTATGTCTAGGTAGAGAGTTAACTACAACAAGTCTTGCACAATGTTTTAAGACAATACTTCGGTTGATCTTAAAGAGCTAATTTGTGGCATTTTTGGAATCGACATCAATGCAAGCAGGGCAAAATACTTAAGGATCTTGGTTAAATTGGATAGACAACTAAAGACGTCGAATTTAGACTTTATTTTGGAAAAAGGTGAGACATAAGCTATCTAGATGGAAGGAAAAAATGTGGAGTGCTCCAGCCCGAAAAGTTTAAGTTACCTCATCCCTTGAGAGTATTATTAATTATTACTCCTAGATGGTACCTTTACTAAAAAGGACAAGTAATAATTTGGAAAAATTATAAGAGAATTTTATTGAGGGTAATTTAGAAGGTGTAAAGAAAATCCACTAGATTTCAGGTTGAAGATCAAACATTTAAAAGAGGATGGAGGACTTAGGCTGCTAGATATTCGTCAAGGAAATAAAGCTAATTTTACCAAATTGGATTGGTTTGTGGGCAAAAAGAATTTGCTTTGGTGTTTCCTTATGAGGGAGAAGTAATTGGTTGATATTTCTACAAAATGTTGCATAAACAATCTGTATGATTTAGAGAGAAATTAATCCTTCCATTCAGGAAAGTCGTACAAGCAAGCTTTTGGCAAGATTAATGGAATAAGAATGGGTTGACTCGAGTATGGTTTGTTGGCCCTTTACTTGAGCACTTACATTCCCTTTTAGTGTTAGGTACATAGGGTTAAGGGGGAGATTAGAATGAAGAGCCATTGGTTTTCCTATCATGGAAGACATTAAGGTAAAGCTAGGGTCTTTAGATGTATAACTCCTATAGCTTATTGAACATGATATGAATATGGAGATCCTTTGGCCACATGATCCGAGCAAGAAGCTACAATGTAGGATAGTTTACTATCTTATGCAACAAGAGGAGGATTTTGTAAGGGTTGGTGAGAAGTAGGATTGGATATGACATTCCCCTACTATTCCATGAATATGACACCTTATTTGGTGTCTTACTCAAAATGGCCTTCTAACTAAAGACAATTTGAGAAAGAGAGATATTACTATTGACCATTTGTGTATGTCTTAGAGGCAATGTGAAGCAATAGTACAACATCTATTCGTAGATTGCCCGGTGATAAGAAAATAGTGGAGAAGGTTGTAGTGGGATGAGTTAGCATGAAACATAAGTGGTGAAGAATTCTTGGCATGGGTAAGACATAATGCATATATATGTAAGCTTCCATGGAGTAATGTGTCTTGTCTTAGGGCTGTCTTGTTTCTTTTTATGTTGCAAGATATATAAAGGGCATGTAACGAGAAAATTTTAAGACTAATATGTTTCATTAGGGATGGGTTGGTGTAGTGTAAAAAGAAGCCAATAAATGGAAGGTAGTAAACAAAAGAAGAAGATAAGGGCACCCAAGTAACCCTCCTATAGTTATGTAGTCTAAGCCATTAAAGAAGTTGACAAAATAATTTGCGACATAGCTGTAGATGGTAGAGGTATTAAGGTAATTGTTGCTATAGTCGGTCGAAACCATGAAGGAAGAGTAATTAGAGGAGTATAGAAGAAACATATTGGCTTAACGCTCCTTAAGGCGGAATTGGCTGCTTTACTAGGGGGATTAAGACTTGCAGTTAATAATGGATAGAGCAATATCATTTTTGAATTAGATTGCTCAAACATTATTAACCTTGTCGAACATGGATGTCGGATGCAATCTTCTAACTCTTTCATTGTGAAACGGTGTCTTTCATTAATTTGTTGGCTTAATTCTGTTGCTATTTGCAAGATCTCTTGTTAGAGTAACCAAGTAGCAAATGCTTTGGCTAAACAAGGGCTGTCTAAAGGCTATAATGCCTCATTTTCCTTTAATTTTTCACTAGTTTGTTAGGACATTATTATTAGAGACTTCAAGTATAGTTAAAGTGTAGTCTTAGAGTGGCTACAAAGTAGCTCGTTATATGACCTTGGTAAATGTTGTTGTTTTGTGTTTTAAATTTTATTTGGTTTGTTTTATGATATGTTATCATTATAAAAAAAAAAAGATTGCTTTTCAAACATTTAATATGATTATAATGTTAAACGGCTCTCTTTATTGGCATAACAATTAAATAGCAAATGAACAAAGGTGTATGTACAAAGAAAAGATGATACAAGTTCTTTAGAACTAATAATAAATAATATTGCTTATTAAAGTTTAAGGTTACCATTTTTAGGTTTTGATTATTAGCTTAAGGTTTAGGATTTATGTTGGGTTTAGGCTATTTTTTTCCAACATTAATATATGTTGTTTTTATTCTTTTATTTTTCTTGATAAAAAAAAATATAAGGTGCTTCCTCATTCGTTAATGTATATTATATTATTTGATAAATTTAAAAATTGGGTACATAATCCTATGAGTATAGGTTCTAAAGTTAATACAGGATATGAAGATATTGTACCTATATCCCACCTTATAAGAGTAGGTTTCAAAAAATGGATATCCAAAACCTTAATACCTACCTAAAACCTATTTGTTTGAACAAGATATAGGTGGATACCTTATATGATAGAGGTACTTGCTCACTCCTAGTTATTAAGACATCTATATTAATATAGATTGTTTTGTTGATATATTATTATCAATTTTTTATTACATTAACTAATATATATCTAAAAGAAGTAAGGAAAAGGCTGCTTAACATGAGGTACTAAAAAATCTAATAACGTAAGTAAGATATGAGAAGTAAAAAGAAAAAAAAAATATTATAAACATACTAGTAGAAATGAAGATATGAAGGGACTCTTGTTTCTCTTATTTTCCCTTTTTAATTCTATTAAATATTACATTTCACTTTTTAAAGCTTTTGAAATTATAGTAACACTTTCAATTTTAAAAATCGTACACTTTTTCCATACATGATAAATGGAGCTCATAATATTTGTCCATGAAAATTAAATCTCATATATATATATATTATAATATATAATTTCAAAAACTTGTATTTAAAGAAAAGACATGTCCTTTTATACCAAGTAATTGCAAATTTAATATAATCTAATATAAAACATCATAACTCTTTACATAAAATTATATTTTACTCCTAAGATTATTCGATGGTTCTATCCATGCTTTTTAGGGGGTCAGTTGAACCCTTCACCTCACCGTTGACATACAATTTCATTAAAAATCATCTAAGTATATTATGAATATATATTATTAAAATTGCCAATTAGAATACTTTAAACCAAAATCTTTCATTACTTGCACCTTTTTAACAATATTGTTTTGGTTATTTATATTTGCTCATTTTTCTATCATTTATACCTTTCCATTATTAGTAGTTTATGCCCATCAACAATCCGTTCTCGGTTTTTTTTTTCTTTTTTTCCAATCAAATATTCAAGTGACATGCATTGTACAAAGGCCGTCGACGTCAAAACTTAATATAAATGGATGCAATTTCAGGCACCTTTGAAGAGTTAAAAATTTTTAAGTAATATATTATTTTATATATAAATATATAATATACCATTAACAATCATGTGAAATCAATCTTGATACATAGTAATAGAATTAAATGATGACACTCTTATCATATTTAAAATGATCAATGAATATTGCGATAATCTTTTAAACAATTAATTATTTTGCATTATATATATATATATATATATATACACTTTTAAATCAAATCTTTGCATAGCATGAGTATTTAATCAAAAGAAGGAAAAACAGAGAATAAAATATATAGTTGCCGCGTACCCCACGTCAACAACTGGATGCTTATTATTAACGAGACCACCACTGCTAACCCAGCCACAACAACCGATCTTGGCCGCACACGCCCCCAATACTACTCTCTATCTTCCTCCCCAACAGGTATCCTCCTCCTTCTACCTAAATAGGAAAAAAAATACTCGAACACAAAACCCGGTGTCTGGTTCTGGAATGATTTAGTCGTTCCCTTATAAATCCAGTATTATTCCCAAAGAAGATGCTTCTAGAAGATTCTTCCAATTGAATTTAAAAAATGAGAAAAATAAATGTCTAAAAATAAAAAAAGGAATATTTTAGCCATATCTCTATTTTCTCAAGCAATGCCATATATTATTCATACAATTCCTACCTATTTTTTAATGCATTGAAAAGCAAGTAAAACATTTAATTGTAACATACAATGGGAAATCCGGATGCTCCGAATCATTCTAAAATTAAAAAATTTTATATTCTAGAACATTAATTACTTGATTTATAATAAGCAAATAAGTGAGAAATTTTTTTATATCCCGTTTAACAATTTCTCAAAATAGAAAAAGCGTGGAAGTCGCTCAACTAACACAAATCAACCAGTGGAGGAGCATAGATATATTTATATATATATATATATATATATATAACATGGCACCATGCGAGAATTTACCCACCTGTTAAAAAAGAATGAATTATCAACGAACATGCCTTTATAGTTAATGTGGGCCCGCTGCTTTTTTCACATCACCGTAGAAAATGGAGTTGCACGTGTTGAGGCATATTCTGTCTCCGGCCCCAAAGTCAAGACCCTATTCGATTGGTTAATCCCAACCACTCCCAACATATGTTTATCATCCCAACGCAGAAATGAGAATTAATGGGACGCCTTTTTTTCATTTTAGTAAAGTATCCAAAACAAGTTGGCCAAAAATATATATATATATATATAACAAAAAAACTAAGATTCTATCAAAGTAAAATAATAAACAACTAGATACCGAACTAACCCTAGTTTAATGACACATACCCCCATGTCACATGATACTCATTTTGTGTGCATGAGCGAAAGAGAGGCATGAGCGAAAGAGAGGGATCAGGGCGTCTAGGTTTCTGTTGAGTTTGACTGAAAATTTTAATCATCACCCGATTCCAGCGGTTGGCATACAGTAAATTTAGTACTAAAGTTATCTCTTTATATCTAAAATTAGTAAAAAGAGTGGAGGTAACATAACAACATAACTAAAATTAATTAACTGTCATGTTTCGAAGATATGAAGTCATAATAATTCTGTTGTATGAACTATTCTAAAATAGAAGCTTTCTTATAGCTATTATTATAGTCCTAATTCACATCAAGTATACTTAACTTTATCACTTCGAAATATCCAATTTGATATCCATTTTGTTATAAACTTATGGAATAATATTTGAAAATAACTTATTAAAAATAAACTTGTAATTTGACTTTACCAAAGAATGATAGTAAAACCTATGAATAAATATCATTTCACATATAAACCAAAATGTTAAAAATTACCAGGCCTCTTAATGAGTCCTATGTAGTTTTCCTTAAATAGGGGGGAGATCAACAATAAGAACAAGAACTAGCTATTTCCTCTTAAATTCCACTTTTCGTCCCAATTTGCTAGTAATCTAGTTTGGATAGATACTTGTAATCAATTTGAAACCTATAAAGCAAACTATACGAGAATGAGCTACAACTGCTCAGTAAATGGGATGAAGACAAAAATACGCATTGAACACATTATAAGTGGGGTTTTTAACCAAGTTAGTTATATTCAATGTATGTATAAGAAAATATCATCATACGATGTTATCTAGTCTACCATAAGATTAGAAAAATTACACTTGCTTTAATCTAGGTTTAGGAATTTGACATCGTATACTTGTGAATTGGAATTGAACTAAGGCTTGTTCAATAGAGATCACCTTCTTCCCATGATAACCTTTGTATTATGATCCCCAATCTTGCTACAACTTATTTTCATATTACTTAGTTCGACTAAGGTGGGGAAATGATTATTTTAGCAATCCTCATCGAAGGGAGTTCGTGTTTAGCCTGAGAATCCAAGCTGTTACTCCTATTAGGTTGCAATGCATGTCAGGTTAGAAGTTAAGCTGAGTTTAGATTAGTTCATTTTTAGGGAATCAACTAGCTTAGATAATTTAAACATAATAATATTCATAGAACAACTATAACATAGAACTTGCCTCCTATCACAGCAAATCAAATCTCAAATACAGGCGTTGCACATGCACATGCTCAAATAACTACCTATAATCGTAATCAAATACATACCCAGGTCTCTAGATGTTTTGAAATAATACCCTAAAATACTGTGAAGTATTAATGCTATTTACCTGCTTAGATGCTCACTTGAGTAGGTTGGTAGCATTCGACTCCCGATCATTTAGAAATCCTATATATTAAAACCCTTGTCTAGTTTTTATAAGAATTATGAATGCAATAAGGTTTTATTTATTTTATTAGCCTAACATATTATGTTGTCATCAAATTATTAAATATAGTTGATTTATATTTATATGATTTTATACATACAAATATATAGATATAGGTATGCATATACATATATATGTATCTATATCATGTTTGTTAGACGAGTCTTATATTTGTACATAGATACATTTTGTAGGACTTCAATTAATCTAAAGTATACAAGGATATTATAATATACTTATAAGAGGTGAACTTTTTCATATCTTAACAGTATATTGTTGTACATATATACTTATGGGGAGAGAAAAACCATATAACTTCTATTAGTATATATTTTTATGTATATATTCTCTTTTAATATTAATAATCAATATTTACATATACAAATAGTTTGTTATAACACAAGTCTCATGACCTCAGAACTATTTGCTTCATTTATGAAGATGTTTTAAATGGAAATTTCTTATACAAACAATTAATTGTTATTATTGTCTTATTTTAATTAATTCTTATTATTATTTTTTTCAATCTCTATATACTTCATTTTTTTATCTATTATCATTTTAATACATAATATATTGCATATGCATGGGATTTTACTATTTAAGTACCACTTATAATCACTTGACTAACATAAATATCTAAATATATACCACCATGTATAACTTATAGTATTACAGATACGAATCGTGATCAAGAACAGATAAGGCTGGTTATTGAATGGGTCTAAGTTTGCTGAAAGCTTGAAAAAGAAAGTGATGAGGAATGTATGAAAGAACAAAAACAAATGAAAAGTAAGCAAAAACCAGCAAATAGCTCTAATGGATATGATACACCAATGAACTTCCAAGGACTCACAATATAAGGATCCATACTTCGGGCCCTTACTTGCAGATTGTGTTAATGGAAGGATAATAGACGGGTATCATATAAAGAAAGGGGTACTTATTCTAAAGAGGGAAATTATGTGTGATGACCTATTCACTTTGGGAGCTGCTAATTAGGGAAACCTATAATAGAGGACTGTTTAGACATTTTGAGGAGAAATGAACATATGAATTGTTAAGTAGTTCATTCTTTTGGCCAAGAATGAGGTAAGATGTGCACTGAGATATTGAAAGTTGTACTGTATGCAAGAAAGCTAAATACCGAGCCGAACTAGGGAAAGCAATGCCTTTGCCTGCTCCAACAAAGCTAAGGACCAAATTGAGTATGAACTTTATTCTCAAATAACCACGAACTACTCAAGACAAAGATTCTGTAATAGTTGTCGTGGATAGGTTCAACAAGATGACATACTTCATACCCTATTCTAAGACTAACAACGCTTCAGCTGTTGCTTCTCTTTTTTTGTAAGAGATTGTACAATTATGCAACATGCCGACGAGTGTAGTCTCCGATAAAGACCTAAAGTTCTTGAGCCATTTCTGAAGGACCTTGTAGTGTCGGATGGGAACCAAACTACTATTCAACACTTCCCGTCACCCCTAAATTGGTTGCCAAACAGAGGTGGTTAATCTCACTTTTGGATCATTACTCCATGCTGCAGTAGGTAAGAACTTAGCTAACTGTGACATCTAGTTGCCAGTAGTCAAATTCGCTTACAACTGAATAGTATATGACACCACTAAACAAACCCCCTTCAAAGTGGTCTATGGTTTTAATCCTAAGTTTCCCTCAATTATACCCCTGTACCTATGCCCACGTAAGAGGACCTTAACATAAGAACAAGAGCACAATCCCTTCAATACATCTATGACAATGTTATTCGGCACATCGACTAAGCCACCAAACGTATGTAAGAGAAGACCAAGAGCAAGATAGCTAAACATTTTCAACTAAGAGACTTAGTGTAGCTGTACCTAAGAAAAGAAAGGTTTCTAAGCAAGAGGAGGAACAAACCATTCCCAAGGGCTAAAGGACCTTTTAGAATCCTCTAAAAGATTATTGATAATGCCTATGGATTGGAACTACCTAAGGATTATAAGGTTTCTAACACCTTTAATATTGCCGACCTCAGTCCTTATCAACCTAACGGAAAGCTAACGGAAGACCATTCGAATTTGACTGCAAATCTAAATCAAACCAAAAAGAAGTATAGGAATTAGGCTATTAGGCTTTTAACCCACAGTTGAGCTCGAGGACTGGAAGAGTTAGCAAGGCAAATTCTCCTACTCTAGTAGGCTCCTATCATGTTAAGTCTTAAACGCAGTTTTCCACTCATTTCTTAACCTCATGTAGATTTTATGGTAGCTAGACTTTAGATTAATCCTGTTGAAGATCTTATCTCTACTTAGTTCATCAAGCATATCTTCTTATCTTGGAATAAGATACTTGTACTTGATCGTAATCTTGTTCACGGTTCGACTGTCTACATACATTCGCCAGGTTTCATCCTTTTTTGGTACTAAAAGTGCCGACACAGCATAATGGTTGAGACTTTCCTTAACATACCCTCTCTTCAGTAACTCATTAACCTAACGTTGGAGTTTAGAAGCTTGTTCGAGAGTCACTCAATAGGTAGGCTTATTCAACAGGGAAATGTCAGGTATTAAGTCAATGTAGTCTTCTATGCCTCTATGCCTCTTAGAAAGGGCAATCCCTTGGGTAACTCTTTTGGGATCAGATTGGCATATTTGTTTAGTAGTGCCCTTACTTCTTAGGGTAGCTCAACCCGTTCCTTTATCTCTAGTAAGCACTTGAACAACATAAGGATTAGTTCATTAGCATTGATGGCCTCTTGGAGTTCGGTTCTACTTATCACCAGAGCTTTTTTTGATCCACGAGTAAGTTTAATCCGTAGTTTGTTAACTTGTCTTGATGGCATCAAGTTCAATGTAATCTTTCAGCCATCCTTTCCGAACATATACATGTTTTTGTACCCGTCGTGGATAATTGTCCTATCAAATATCCATGGTCAGTCAAGCAGCACATATGAAGCATACATAAATAGCATGTCACAGAGAATTTGGCTGGAGTAATGTCCAATAGTGATTGATATTAGTACTTGTCGGGTGACATATAGTGCCCCTTTCTCACTCAACTAATGTAGCTTATACGGCCTCGAGTGTGCAGTAGTCTACAGTTTCAACTTTGTGATAAGATTAGTTAATGCCACATTGGTACAAATTCTACTATCAACAATTAGTACGCTCACTTGATTATTCACGTTATAAGTGGTATGAAACAAATTCTCCCTTTACTCCTCCACTTGTGATGGTTTGATGTTTATTGCACATCGGGCAATTAAGGTTAATTGGTTTAAGTCTTTGGCAAACACATTCTCTTCAATCAGTTCTTTTTTGGCATTGCTCTCCTCCTCTTCAGGTTCCTCCTTAGTACTTTCAACCTCTAGCTTCGAGAAGTCTCCTTCGATGACCATTGTCCTTTGGTTCGAGCATTGAGCAACTATATGTTTGAACCCTTAGTACTTGAAACACTTGATTTGGTACGTCTTGCTACCAAATCATTGCCTTTTCTCATAAGTTTGGATCAGCACGTCATTGTGAGGTTAGCTTTTCTACTTGACTTGGACATCCACCTTTTAGATCGGCTTAGTATTTGATTGAGCTCGGTAACTTCCCTATTTGGATTGCCTAGTTTGCATTCTTGTCACTATTCGGCTTCTTCTCTGCCTCTTTACTCGTTGAGCTATTCTAATAGCTTCATCTATTATAGTAAACCGTTGGAGTTCCATAATGTCTTGAATGCCACCTTGTAACCTAGTAAGGAACCTAGATATTGTTCATGCTGGTGGTTCCTCCACTTCACATTGGATAATCAGCATTTAGAATTCTTGAATATACTCATCAATTGTTTAGCCTCCTTATGTTAGCTCTTGAAGCCGAGTAAAGGTATCTTGCAAATAAGTATCCGTTATGAACCTATTTCTAAGTATTCTTTTCATTTCAGGCCAAGTATTAATCTCTTAATAGACTTTTTACCTCCTCGCCTGCTCATAGCTTGAAAATTCTCCCACCACATGATAGCATATTTAGAGAACTCAGCAGCTACAATTCTCACTTTCTCATAATATTTATACTGATAATAATAAAAAACATGCTCCACTTTCTCTTCCCACTCTAAATATTCATCAACACTCCCATATCCATTAAAGCTTTGAATTCGAAGCTTTACATGGTTAGATACTCTAGGGACTTGGACTTGTTCTTTTGCAAAATACTATTCATCGTCCTCTTCATTCAGTTTCCTCAAGTCTTTCCTTCATCTTACTCGTCTGCCTACTCTTCTACCCTGAACTTATTGAGCTCGGTTCTAGCCTCTAATAGGTTGAGTAACTTATGGGGTGTTTTGCATGGCCTTAATTGGTCGACAAGCCAATGCATAAACAACTTGAGTTAAATCTACCAATAGGTTAGCTACCTCATTAAGTCTTTCGTTAGTATTTTTAAGGGTTCCCTGAAACTATCAGCCATGGTGGATAACTCTATTGTTGTCATCTCCAACACCAATGTTGACACTTAGATCCATCATTTCTCCATCCTAAAAACTAAACAACTAGCAAACATAGCAGCTAAGATGAATACATTAACTTGCTTTGTTTCATATATACAAAATAGAGTATAAATAGAACTTCAAAAACCAATTACAACTCAAACGAAACCTTTACTCTAATATCAAGATGATCCAAATTGTGACCAAGAATAGATAAGGCCAATTGCTGAATGGGTCTAAGCTTGTTGAAAGCTTAAGAAAGGAAGTGATGGGGAATATGCGAAAGAACAAAAAAGAATGAAAAGTAAGCAAAAACCTGTAAATAGCTCCAATAGATATGATGCACTAATGGAATTTCTAAGAACTTATGGCACAACTTGATATGATACATGAGATGGTTCGGTGAGGTTACTCGCCACCTAACATTACTTATAAGTTAGGATAAGATTGAGATGAAAGCAAACAAAATAGTGTCTACAAGAGGAAAAATGTTAAGTTTATTAATGTTCAATCTGCTATTTATAGCTATGTTCAATTTGCTATTTATAGCTATAAATATAAAGGGTATTTATACTTAAGAATTTAAGATAATATGCCTAAAAAGGAAAAGACGAAAAGAGTATTATCCTAAAGAAATAATGTATAAAAATACAATAGGGTAAAATGAATATTTAAGAAAAAGTAATAATTAGTGTAGTAGATTCTATATGTGGTCTTGTATACATGGTGGCAATATATTAGCGAGGCCGTTGGAAGATGCGGACAAAAGAGTATGATTAGATTGTTGGTTCGAGCAGGGGTGACTAAGGATTAGTCCGTGGTCTCTTTCTCAATACCTCGACAAGGGTGAGGCTGAGTAGTTGGTTAGCTTAGACGTGAGTGAATATTTGAGAACAACTTAGCTATTATCCCGATAATCTATAATTCAGCATACTTTAGAGAGATGAATAGTTATTCAACTTGGCATATAGAGTAACTCAGCAAAGAGATACTTAGCTTCGATAAAAGTCGGTTAAAGTAGGACGATCCGCCTTGCTAGTCTTTCCAGTCCTCGAACTCAACTGCGAGTTAAAGGCTCAATAGTCTGATTCCTATTAATTACTATCCATATATTATTTATAACATATAACTTCAATTCTATTAGTAGCTAGATAATATTCTTAAAATCAGGCTTAGATATCCTTTCTTTCTTATTCTATTTTTAGAAATGAAGAAAAAATGAATCATCAGTAAGTAATTAAAGCGACAAGTAATTATTCAAATAAACCGTTTACTCACCACAATATGATTAGCTCTAACCTCCTTTATTAAGATATTAAATTCAATTTAAGCAGGTATCACGACGAAAATTCTACTAATCTTCTATGTACTCTTTGTGGAAATGGATCTTTTAAAGTACTTTAGACAAAGTTATAAATTTAATAATTAATATTGTCTTGATTTTTGAATTATTAAATGATATTATTTTGATGTTATTTTTTTTCTTTATAATATCAACCATTAATTCGCATCATAAGAGGATAACTTTAGGAAAACTTAAAGAAAAATAACTTTAGAGTATCCAAATTCACTTCTTATTCTATTTGTATAATAAAAATAAACTACCATAATTATCTTCATGAAAAATTACTAAGATCTTACCTACTTTGTTAGAGCTACTATTTTTACACCCAAGTTGATTACTACGAATTGTCGATGGCCCAACCAACATACATGTTTATTGTCAAATGTTATATCTCTCAACAATAAATATGAAATGAGTAAGTTCACATACTTTCCTTCTAAATCCGTAGAGGTTCTTTAAATCCTTGCTCTTCTTTTTTTTTTTTTTTCCCTTTTTGTTTTTGTAAATTTCCAAAGTTCCAAGATGGTCTCTTATCCTGCTAGGGTCGATACATATTCTTGCTGGCCAAGTGGGTAGTGTCTATCCTTATAACTTTATTTCTTTATTTTTTCATTGGATGTCATGCTATCATTGGCTAGTAAAAATAGTTCATCCTTCATCTCTTAATCTCACTCCACGACATCCTACCAGCATGACTTCTCAATTCTAAGTATAATTCACAATTAAGTCTTAAGCATTTTACATATTTAAAGTGTACCTACGCATATTTGATAGTCATGTTAATATTTAGGTATACAGTCTACATGGTATACGTGAGAAGTAAAAAAAAAAAAAACTTATTAAATTATGTTTGGTTGCCTTTTAGTAATATATATCTTCTTTTAAATTTTAAAATTTAAAATTTAATTTGCTCATATTTAAGGACTTTAGATTAATCTTACCGGCATATTTATTTTATATATTGGATATATTCATAAATATATATATATATATATTATATAGTATTTTATACAATATAATTTACTTTTATAACTTAAATAATTTATCTCTAGGGTCTTATCATATTTTGAGAATCGATTTTACAGGTTTCGATGAGTCTTATACTATATCGAATAATTATACTTTTAAAACTAAATTTAAGATTTTATTAAATTATTTTTTAAAATCAAACTTCACTAGATCGGTTCTACTCACTTTTGGAAATGAACTTTTATGATGAAGAGCACAAGTACAAGATAATTTCCATCGGTAGCCTCCCTAGTGGTTGGACATTTCCTACTACGTAATGCTAAATTGGAAGCCATGTATAATATAGTGTGTGTCTATATAGTCTTATTAATTATGAGGACTATGATGTTTTTTCTACGTGTACCTAATTCCTGGTTAGTCCAGTGCTATAAAACCATATGGCATGTCAAATGGGCATAAGGGATTTTATTATTTTATAATAAATATCTATGTATAATTATTTGCTATTCAACCATGATTTTCACCGCCTATGTATTTGGTTGCATTGTTCAGCTGCCATTCAACATTTCATTTTCCAACCTTTATATATATATATATATGTATATATTTTTTTTCTAATCTTTTAACATAATTATTAAAGAAAATGTTAATAATATAATATATAGGTGACCTTCTTAATTACTTAGAGCATATTCATGTGTATCTTATGCATGATTTCACCTAATGATATCAATTATTAGGGTTGTCCCGTAGTGGATTCTAAGTGATGCCTATAAGGCTACAACTAAAATTGTAAATCTTTATAGTGATTCGACTTTATGGTTTTTAAGGTAAGCCCTGCTTATTTTACTATTACTTACATGATTAAAAAAAAATCTAATAAAATATTTTTACAATGCCGATAAGAATCTAATAAATTCATTTGAAAAGTTTTTGGCGATCACATTCACGACTCACAGGCCACGATTAAGGGTTTTAGTATAGCTCTCTCTCTCTCTTTTTACAGTAATTATGATCTAACCGCATAAGCTTAAGTTTATAGTCAAAACCTATACTCTACTCATTTGAAAGTTTCTTGTGGGTGTTTCTTCTAATTTTTTTTATTTACTTTTAATGTTAATCTAGGCTTAAGATGTGCTTAAAAATTTTAAGATAGTATTTGCTCTTCCTCAATTAGTATGTCAACAATGTAAAGCATCGCATTAAGTGTATATGTATATTTCCTATTTGTTATCTCCAATCATTCCTTTTTAACTTTATTGCCTATATAATTTAGTTCATGAGTTTGTTAGATAATGAAAGTTGAATCACACATTCCTTCTATATAACAAATAATGTTGTTATAATTAGCTTCTCTCTCTTTTCTCTTTTTCTTTTTAGCTATATTATTATTGTATTATTCCATCTTCATTCGTCATACTTATGATTCACTTTGACTAATAATAATAGTAGTAGTAGTAGTAGTTTCTTCATACTTATGACTGATTGCCAATTTTTGAGCTCGCTCAATAAAGAACTCCTATGAGTGCTCTAATTTATATACTAATTTTCTAATTGCTAATTCGTAGGGTCTTACATTAACTATAATTGTGACAAGTGACAACTTAGGACACTTAATAGTGTAATTTCACAATTATGTTTGGTGATGTGGTAGCTATGTAATTTCTGTTTATTAATTAAGATGTATCACCATAAACTTAACACAACCAACATTTGTTTTAAGAGGGAAAAAAAGAAGAAGGATCAATTGCATGTAGAATTAATCTTTCATTAATCATTTGGTTATATAAAATTAAGACATACTTGTAGTCTATTTTTTATGGGCAGCTCTAAAACGTTGTGCATTAATAAATTGCTTAAAGAAGTACTTACAAATAGATGTAACCTTTCTTCTGGTTTTAAAGGGATATTTACTTTTAGAGAGGAATTATTATGTACAATTTTATTGAAAATTTTATTTGGAATGTAAAATGTGGAACTTGTTCTACTATACATGATTGATTTAGGGACGAAGTAGGTATTTAAGATCATAGGAATGATTGTAGTTTCAATTTTCTGAAACCAACTCCCATACAATGAGATACATAAGACATCATCTAAAATTTATCTAATATAAAACTTGATTGATATGGGTTGCCGGGAAAGGGGTGACATGTGACTACCGATATCACATAAGCTAAGGGTAGGTTCAAATTGCGAGATGATTTGAAAGATAAATGAAAGTTAAGGTTTGAGCATAGGTCATAGTGCACCGATAGTGGATATGACTCACCAACGCTTCACACAAGTTTAGGTTACACATGATATGATGCACAACTATGGTTGGAGGGTACTTGCAACTAATCTACGTTCATAATGGATTATATAAGAGTAAACAGGAGCAAGTAAAGGACACTTAGCTCATGAAGCAAAACATGTCTAAAAGTTTAGTATTGCTATTTTGATTGATTGTTGTGGCCATTAGATTTTACAAGTATTTATATAGCTTAATTAAGGCAAGTCTTAGGTATATGTAATTTACAAAAAGGGTTCTTATTGAATAAGGAAAGAAACATAGTTATAAGGGTAAAGTTGTAAGCAGAAAAAAGGATATTCGATTAGAAAATGATAATATGGATGTCAAAAAATGGGGCGCGTGTCAACCATCCATTTTATGGTCCTTAAGGTGCAATTTGCTGAGTAGAACATGTTCTAGTAGATTAGGTCGAGGTCAGATGCTTAGTAGCCTAGATGTTTCGAATGAGGAAAGATTGGTCTAAGAGGTAGCCTAGGTCATCACAAGATCAGAGTAGCTTGGCCTCGACACTATATTAGGTCGCAGCAAGTAGGTTCAATGCTTAACCTTAGACTGATGTGTTGAGAAGGGGTCAACTTGATAACAGGTTGGGTACTTCTGGAGTCTCTTTAATGATATGGAGAGCAAAGTAATTCAGTAAGTTGGACTAGAGAATACATTGTTCTTTAGGGCTCAACTCTCCTTGGATACCTTAGCAAATCATATGGGTGAGTCCTCAAGTTTAGGAGCAAATGATGGGTCCATGATCCTAATCATCCCCTCCAGGCTGTTTGAGATTTAAGATCAAATTTAGCTCAGTTGATTGTTGCTCATCTTTAGAGACATATAGATGGAGGTTGATGACGTTAAAAGAGCTTGAGACCCCAAAGTTTTTGGGTAATTTAATCCTATAGGTATTAAGATTGATTCTTTCAAGAACTTTAAATGGTCTGTCAGCCCTAGGAGATAACTTGCTTTTCCTCAAACTTAGAAATTGATTTTTACTAAGGTAGATCCAAGCCAAATCACTTGGCTGAAATTCTTTGTTCTTTCATCCTTTGCTTTACCTCTCTAGCTTAGTGGCAGCTCAACTTAGTTGTTCTATAACCTTCTAGTGCATAGCTTTAATGGCCTCGAATCTTTCTACGGCTCATTAATCCTTACTCTAACTTGGAAGGGCCACATGATCTAGAGGAAGCTTAAGTTGATTCCATAGGTGATCTCAAATGGTTACATGCTCGTAGTGTTATAGGTGGTCTTATTGTAGGTAAACTCAATTATGGTAGGCACTGATCCTAATCAGTCATGTTTCGATCAACAACTCGGACTAAAGTTCCTACTATCCTATTAATAGTCTTAGTCCATCCATCCGTTTGTGGATGGTAGGATGTATTGAACAATAGTTTAGTTCCCATTCGTCTTCATAATCTTCTCTAGAAGTAGCTTATGAACTTTGGATCTAGATCTAAAACAATGGTCTTGGGTACTCTATAAAGCTTGATAACCTCCTGTAAGAAAAGAAAAGAGATAGCTGAAGTATCGTTAGTTTTAAAATAGGGTACAAAGTGTACCATGTTGCTAAATCGATCTATGACTACCATGATGGAGTCCTTACCTTGGGACGCTCGTAGCAATCATAGCATAAAGTCCATATTAGCTTGAACCATGGCTTGGTTGGGATCAACAAAGGAAAATATTGCCCTTACTCGGCTCAGATCTTTACCCTTCTGTAGGTGGCACATTTTACCAACACAACTTGGACATCTCTCATTATCCTTGGCTAAAAGAATCTAAGGCATAGTACCTCATGAGTTCGGTGCTTGCTAAAATGTTTAGATAATACTTTACTATGCACCTCGCATGCCAGCAATTCTCGTGTAGAGTAGGTTGAGATATAAAATCTCCTCTTTTTGAACAAGTATCCATCTTCGTCATGATAGTGATTAGACCAAAATGTGGATCCTCAGCATATAAATCCTTAATCATAAAGTAACCAAGTAACCTGGTCTATAGTTCAGTCAAGAGGGAAAGTTGTCTCGATAGGGCATCGGTTACTACATTGTTCTTCCCGTTCTTGTACTCTACGGCATAAGAAAATCCTTCTATGAATTCTACTTACTTGGCATGTCTCCAAGACAACTTAGGTTGACTCTTTAGATATCTCAAAGATTTATGATCAATATATATCACAAATTCTTTGGGTCATAGGTAATGTTGCTAATAGTTAGAGCTCAAATCAAGGCATATAACTCCTTGTCATACATAGAGTAGTTGAGTGTAGCTCCTTTAAGCTTTTCACTGAAGTAAACAATAGGTCGGCCCTCCTGCATCAATACAACACCTATGCTAGTGTAGATTTGTCATACTTTACTTTAAATACTTTGTTAAAGCTTAGTAGAGCTAAGACAAGGGCGATAGTCAGCTTCTCGTTCACTTCTTCAAAACTCTTATGCTCCTTCTCTCTCTACTTGAACTCGACATTCTTCTTTGATAGCTTGGTGAGTGAGGCTACACTAGTACTAAAATTCCTTAAAAATCAATGATAAAGTGATGCTAGGAGGTAGAAGCTTCACACCTTGGCTAAGTAGGTTGGCATAGGCCATTTGGTAATTGCTCTTACCTTCTCATCATCAACATGTATACCACCACCACTCAAAACAAATCCTAAAAAGATTACTTTAGGTTGGTAGAAGTTACATTTCTTTAAATTGGCGTAAAGCTCTCAGCTCAAAGTTTTGAAAAGATTGCTTGGAGGAGCTTACCATGAGTCTCCAAGTTAGGCCCATAGACTAAAATGTCATCAAAATATACCACTACAAATTTCCTTATTAATTCTCGAAGCATTTATTTGATCAATCTCATTAATGTTCTCGGAGCACATGGATCAAAATATATAAGCCATTTGTATAATCCATTGCATGTCTTGAATATGGTTTTCCACTCATCTCCTTCTTATATTTGAATATGATGGTATTTAGATTTGAGATCAATCTTAGAGAATACTCTTACTCCATTCTATTTGTTGAGAATGTCATCAAGCCTTAGTATAGGATACTTGTACTTAATAATAATGGGATTGATTGTTCGGTTGTCCCCATACATCCTCCCTGTCTTATCATTCTTTGGCACCAACAGAGCTGGTATGGTACATAGGCTTAAGGACTCTCATACATACCTTTTCTTAATCAGTTAATCTACTTACCTCTATAGCTTGGCAGCTTGTCTATGATTCAACCTATAAGTAAGCTTGTTTGGCTGAGTGACTCCAAGCTACAAGTCTACTGCATGTTCAATACTTCAGATGGGAAGCAGTCTTTTTGGTAGTTCACATAGGAACAAGTCGATAAACTCATTTAGTAGGGACTTCACCTTAGTAGGTAGTAGTTCCTCCTTTGATCTTCTCATCTCAAGCAACCTTCTGACTAGTAGATAGGTCAGCTCTTTAAGCTTCATCTCTCTTTTTAGCTTAGTTCGAGTCATTACCAAAGCATCTTTTTCTTTAGAACTTAACTCAGTTGAGACCGTATATTTTTAACTTGTTTTCTAGTCATTAGGCTTAACTTTACCTTCCTACCCTCGTGCTCTAAGGAATATGTGTTCTTCCATCCATCATATACTACATTTTTATTAAATATCCATGATTGTCTAAGAAGAATATGGAATGTACTTATAGGTAACACATGATAGAGCACTTCATCTCAATAGTTTGCAATACTGATTTGCACTGTCACTTTTTATTTATTTGTAAGGCTCCTTTATCACTAAGCTAGTGCAGTTTATAAGTTTAGGGTGGGGCTTGGTTGACAACTTCAGCTATTGGACCATGAATGCAAATGTTGCATTAGTGCAGCTGCCACTATTAACAATCAATGCACATAATTGCCCATTCACCTTGCAGCTAAAGTGGAACAAATTCTCTTATTACTTGTCCTCTAGCACAAGACTCATACTCATAGCTCTCCTCAATACCATGGTTATGGGCATAAAATTACCTTTCTCACTATAAATAATCTCTTCTTTCTTGAATAGCCTTGTTTGTTTGGTCTCTTTCTTCTCTTCCAACTTCTCATCAATATTATCTACCTCAATGGTCGGTGTTTCTTATTAGATCACCATGGTTCTTGTATTCATATATTGAGTGGCTATGTGTCTAAACCCTTGACATTTGAAGAACCTAATTCCACTCATTTTCTTCTTAAGCTTTGACCTTTCATGAACTTGGGATCTCTTTCTCCTCTGCTTGAGTAGTTTGAATTGGTCAGACTTTAGCAATTTTGCTTCATTCTGATTACACAGGTCTGCTTCGAATAAGTCGACTAGTGGAAGGTTAACTGATAAGAGCTTGAAATCTTCCTGCTTAGCATCTTTTGATCCTTTAGGTAACTTGAATAGCTTCATTAAGCGAACCAATATCCATTGTCTCTAAGATATCTCCAATCTCGTACTTCATCCCACTAATGAATTAGGATACAATTCGGTCCTCAACTTAACAACTTCACAACGGATCATTAACATCTGGAACTCCTTCATGTAAGCATCAACACTTGATCTTCCTTGCCTTAACTCTAATTGCCTTTTAAATGCATCTTATAAATAATAGCTTAGAACAAATCTTCGCCTAATGACTTTTTTAATTTCATCCTAATACTTAACTTCATGTTCTCTTTCTCTTCTTAGGGTGGTTTGCAGGTTTTTCCCCTATAGAGTAGCATAACTAGTAAAATCTAGCACAGTAAGTATAACCTTAGCATTATCAGGTACTTCATGATACTCAATTACTTCTCAATCTTATCTACCTAGTCTAGGTATTCCTTAGCATTACCATTCCTATAAAAATTTGGGATATGCATCCTCAACCTTTCTATTATAGAAGCTTGGTCATTCCTTTCCTTTGATTCATAATACTTTTCCACTTCATCACCTACTTCCTTATCCTCTTCTTCGATCTCATCTAATGCTAGTCTACATCCAATAACTCTGTTTGCTCCTCTAACTTGGTGTGGTAGAACTAAGGCATTAGCTTTATTGTAGCAACCATTGCCTCTCTTGGGCTATTCATTAGCTCATCTTCTATAGGGATCATTTTTGGTTTGTTGTATATCTTTGTTTATGGTAGTCACCAAACTAACCACCAGGTCAATACGTCTTTTTAGTCGATCATCCATAGATTTGGGTGTAAAACTCCCTTGCTGACATTGGCCATTTTGAATGCTATTCTCTTAGTTACCTAGAGTTCCTTAAACACTGGAATTGGACATTATCATCTATATAAGACATTAATAGCTGAAACACAACTTAAAATCTCTTCCTTTAAACAATGACAAAACAAAGCTTAATGCACCAATAGTTATCACAACCAACATACGAAAAACCACTTGAACACTTAGCACTTTATTTTGTGAACATGAAACAGGGGAAGGCAAAGCACTAAATTTCTTTAGCACTAAACACTTTCCAAACATTGACAACAATGATAAACAGTTTTCACTACATGTTATAATAAGTTATTAAGAGTATAAAGTAGTAGAGACTTCCTCGATTATATCCAAGCTTTGATACTAGGATGATATGGATTGTTGAGGAAGGGGTAACATATGGTTACCGATATTACATAAGCCGAGGGTAGGTCCAAACCATGAGATGGTCTAAAAGATAAATGGAAGTTGAGTTTAAGTAGGGCTCCTCATACACTGATTGTGGATATGACTTGCCAATGCCTCACATGAGCTTAAGTCGCACTTGATATGACGCGTAAATGTAGTTGAAGGATATTTGCCACTAATCTACGCTCATAATGGACAAGATAAGAGTAAACGAGAGCAACCAAAGGATACTTAGCTTACGAAGGAAAATATGTTTGAAAGTTCAATGTTGCTATTCTAATTGATTGTTGCGGCCATTACATTTTACAAGTATTTATGCAGCCTAAGCATGTCAAGTCATAGTATAGGTAATTTACAAAAATGATTCCTACTTGAAAAGGAAAGATATATAGTTTATAAGGGCAAAGTTGTAAATAGGCAAAAAGGATATTCAATTACAAAAGGACAGTACAAATGTTAGCAAATGGGGTATATATCAACTATCCATTTTATGGTTCCCAAGTTGTTGTCTGCCAAGCAAAATAGGTTTTGAGTAGATCAAGTTGGGGTTAGATGCTTGGCAGCTTAGATGCTCTAGATTGAGGAAGGATTGGTTTAAAGGGTTACCTATTGTCTAGTTCGCTTGATATCTGGTCAGCTTGGCCCCGGTGTTGTATTAGGTAGGCAAGAGGCAAGTTTAGTACTTAACCTTGGATTGATGTGTGGAGATGGGGTTGGCTTTGCAATAGGTTGGACACCTCTGGAGTCTCTTTAATGAGAGGGAGAGTAGAGTAATTCAGCAGGTCAGATTGAAGAATGCATCATTCTTCAAGGCTTAACCCTCGTTGGATAGCTTAGCGCCCCATATGGGCAAGTCCTTGAGCTTAGGACCGGGAGATTGGTTTGTGATCCCTATCACAGACTCCATGGTATATGGATTGTAATGACCAAACACTTAGGATGTAACCACATGCTACATGTCCATACCTTACAACATGGTCATGTAGTGGTTCAAAACCTACTAATTATTTCCCTTATAATTCATAATCTTCAACTTACATGAACACATCATCTTAAATATACTGTTTGTAATTCAAAGGAGACTATTGGTGTTGATATATCGTCATTGTAATACTAAACCAATAAACAAAACTAAATTCTACTAACAGTACTATTACCAATAAGTCAACAACAAAAGTTGGAAATCCATGATCCTTAATGATGCATAATAATGTTGCATTCAAATTTCTTCATAATATTCTATATAGCTAATTTAAATCCCATAATCGACCTGTAATCAACTTCTAAGTAAATGTAATTGTGATTGTCAAAATTACAATTTTATTGTTACTTCTTTTTTTTTTCTTTGCCACAAAAATATACTAATGTTTTATTCAATAAAAACCATTAGGTTTTGGGGTTGGTACCTCATATTTCCTAATAATAACGAGTTGAGAAAAAGGAGGGGATTTCTCTCCTAAAGTAAACTTTACATCCTCTTCTACCTTAAGAAGCCATCCAATGTGGACATTTATTTGCTTCTCTACTAATATGTGATAAAACAATAATAGAAAAATAAGAAATCAAGAACTTAATGTTCAATACAATTAGATAAGTCTTCCAATAACTATTGTTTAAATTCTTGTAACTTTTGATAGCTCTTTCACAATTTCATTCTATCTCCTCTTGTTGCTAGCCTTTTTATCACATCCCGGCTTAACACTAAATATACCATCACATAGGAATACCTATTGAAAACTTAACTCAACTTGCTCATTTATCAAAAAACAACATTGTTTACTTGATAAAGGGTTGCTATATTAGAGTCCAGTTAGATATTCTATTATAACTTATGTATATAGTATAATATTTATATCAAAACATGAACCGACTTTTTCCTTTTTCATCTTCACAATAATAGGATTTTAGACTTAGTATAGGTTCCATACAAAAATCACTGACTCCGACTCATGCTCTCAGTATATATCCCCCTTTATTGTTAGGCCCTTCACAATGCAGTTAACCTCAGGATAAAACATTTTATCCTCTCAACTACTAAAGTCGAGTGAAAGTAGATAACAAACAACATAATATAAACAATATTATATATCATAACTGAAACATTTCAATCATAACTCGCATATTAAACTTCTCATATGTGTTTACCAAACGAGGCACTTATTGCTAACAATGTAGCATGCTATGTTTATGCACGTGGTATGCATCAGTATTAATATCCTATGCCTTCCAATCTTCATTCAGTTAGTTGACATAGCTAGGCATCTAGATACGACGTCCAGGAATTGTTGGCCAATAAGGAATTACATGAGAGTAGGACCCCCAATAAATTGGACTACACACTGTAGTCTACCATTATAAAAAAGGGCAACAAGGAGCTGCTTAGGAGTAGGACCTTCAACATTGTTTTGCAAAATTAGACTACACATTGTAGTTCACCCAACCAAAGAGGCAACAATGCTTAGTTAGACCATATATTGTAGTCTACTAAATCTGACTATCAAAATAGTCATAATATTCGGGCAATGCAATCTCCAAAAACTAAGTTCATAAAGTTATGCTTTTTCCATGATATTTTGGAAGCCTTATTTTGAAAATTATGACTTATAGGTCATTTTTATGTTATGCCATGATATGCAATAACAACTTAAGTATATCACTTAATATAACCAGTCTTTCAATTTTATTTAACCTAGTGATTTGATTTTAGTTTTTGAACTCTCCCTAATAGAATTCTAATATCTCACTTATGGTTCACTTAATTGAGCACTAAGAAGATTAAGTTAGCAATCACTCAAGTTTCTTGGTTCACACAATCATTCGTAAGTACAAATCATTACCTAACATAGCAGCATAACAGTTTAATTAAGATATAGTTATTGTCATTCAAAATCACCACATCATCATCTACTATAGTAGCATATCAATTCACCTAAGATATACCTATATTCAATCAACACAGCATCAAACAGCACGTAGTGTTATGAGTAGAAATATATTTAATCTAAGCATGGGTTAGATTCACTTACCTAAGCTTAACAATAGTGTAATATATTATACTTTGTGACATAGTCCTTCCTTACTTATCACACTTGTTGTTAGTGAATTTTGGGATGAGGAAAAATCCTACAAAAAAAAGGTGAAATAGTTGGTACTGGGGCCAGTCTGGTGCAGCCACTTCAATGCCTAAGTTAGTGAGGTAACTTAATAGAGTAAGTATGTAAATAAGAAGTGTCAAGGCCCCTTATAGAGTTTCTTTTCGGTATTTATAGATGGTTATAGCGTCCAAGGTAGTTGTTGGGATAATTGTTAAGACATGTGGGAGCTTGTTAACTTGACATCTCCTCTCATATGTAGCAGTAGCAGGTGGTTATGTAATATATCCATGCTTATGATAATTGTTCACGCCAAACTTAAATTCAAACCAGGAGCGCTTTTTATATGCGGCATAAATGCCATGCATCATCTAGGCGGTGCGAATGTCGAGAGAGTTGGTTACGCGGCTTCTCAACAGACAAAAGGCCTAGTATCAGGTGAACAAAAACTAACTATTAACAACACCTATGAAAATATAAACATAGCTTCCAAGTCAAGTATCGGTCGAATCTAAATTCGCATAAATTTTCTTACCTTGCCTTTAAACTTCATTTAACCGTGTCTTACTCATTTCCTTACTCAATTTCAATAAACTTTATGCAGTCACGATCATTATTTTGAGTACTATTAAGATATCTTAAGAATTAAGTCTATCAATATTTTCAAAAGTTCAAAAATATCCTTTTCTCATTATAACTCGACCATAATCTGTTCTAACTTGTAATTGACACAAATAAGCTTTACTACTGAACTAAAAACCCTAAAAATTATACTTTTCAAACTTGTCTAATAACCCTTAATATACTCCAATGTGTTCATTTTACGTAAATTTGATAAGTATCTTACAAATACTAATTACTATATTACATATTAAGCCAATATATAAACTTATATTAGGAAAATATGTAATATATGAGCCCGATTAATCTCATGAAAAATCCTATAGACTTACAAAAATATGTAGTTTAATTATTGATCATTATTTATACTGAGCTAGCTATTATCAATTTTTACAAAAATAGCGGTTTTAACTTAGAATTACAAAAAAATTAGGGAAATAAAAAAATTTATGTGTGAGATAAAAATTAAATATTCCAAATATCATTATAAACATCTAGAAGTCTAAACATGTAGGTCCCATTCATTAATTTCATCAAAAAGTAATTATTTCAACAATTTGGTAAAATTGGCAGTTTTATTCAAAATAATTATAAAAAATAGTAAACATGCTTAATTTCGAAAATTATTGTTACCAAAATTAAATAAATATATTAGGTGTATTATATACAGAAATTGAACTCTAAAAAACATCATCTAATATTTATAAAAATTTATTCAATTTTCACCTAATTAGGGCATTTTCTTGAGGAACCCATATTTTCACTTATTATTTAATTAAAATAAAATTACCAAATTAATATAAACCTAAAATAATCTTGGAAAACCAAATTTCATAATTAATTGAAAACATTTGATATTTTTAGAAAATTAAATAAATTACAAGTAGAAAATTAGTTCACCAAAACTAGCCGCCTTTGACTATCACCTGGCCACCGCACCTTGTCAAAAGAGCTTATCCAACCACCCTCTATTAGACCTCCAAGCCTTGCCAAGTTAGGTTGTGGATAACTTATTGAACCACCTAAACCCAATTTCAGCCCTATTTCTTGTTCTATTTTTACTTTTATTTTTCCTAATTTTTGTAAATTGTTTTATTTTATTTTCAGATTTCTATAATATCAAAATTGAGGGTTTGGGTCCTATTTATAGTTTTTGAAGTTTACTTAATTAAATAGAATTTGGACATGTGTATGTTACATGCCAATTTTCCATTTTCCTAAGTGACATGTATCATCCTCTCATTAATCAAGTATTGACTCATCATTTCTAATTAATACTAAGTTAACACATCATTTGGTGACTCATTCATTCAATTTTTTTTATTAATTTTCCATTATTTTACCTAATTTTGATAATTTATTATTATTATATGTATACATTTAATACATATAATGTATATTATGTATAATTCAACTTCATTTATTATTTTTGAAAGTTAAGTAACTTATCTTTAATATTTCGCTATAACTAAAAAGTCAAATTTTATGATTATCAGTTTTATCTACAAATTAACATTTTTCTTAAATTAATATTTTTATATAGCTTATTTTGAGAAATTGACTCTACTTAAATTACTTCATCTAACTTTACTATGAAGTTTAAAATAAAACGGATGACCTAGTCGAGTATACTAAATTTAAAGGCTCGGATTCTAAAGTTATTGGATTGGCTTGAAATCCTGAGGTATTACACTTTTATTTTACCAAAATCCAATGCTCTATACATAGCCAAATTTGCAGCTTCTTGCACATTAAAAATATTATAAGGTTTCACTTCAATATCTAATAACTCCCCTCTATAATTTCTTACAACAAAACCAATACTTACCTTCCTTCACTACAACTCAATAGCAATATCACAATTTATTTTAACAACATTCTCACTCAATGGTCTCTAAGCAAGAACAACTACACTTCTTTGTGATGACCCTACAACTTGGATTTTTGAAAATTGGAAAGTTTAGCATTAGATAGTTCAAGTTTGTGAATAGTTGCCAATGAGTTCTACATATCCTTGTTAATGGTGCATGTACTCCTCTCTTTCCAAATATGCCATAATGTGAATGCTACTTTAGCAAGAAGAGCATCTCCATGTACTCCATCTTAGAAACAAACATCTACAGTTGATAAAAACTAATGTTCTAATGTGTTAGTGGCTCATTCATTAATAGCATATGCCATAATATGAAACCATATATGCCTTGCCCATGAACACATAAAAAATATATATTCTATAATTTTTCTCTTGTTGACAAAAAGCACAATTCTGATTTCCTCTCATTTGATTTTAGGCATTGATAACTAGATTTTGTTATATATACACCATTTCTATTTTTAAACCAAATAATTCTATCCTCACATGCTAGATTTACATTAATAATCTCCAAAATTGCAATTTTTTTCATCGACATTTAGCCTATGTGCAATATTTGTTAGATATCATGAGTTCCCTAAAACGTCCTTCAAATCCTTAACCTTCAAATCTACATCCTCCCAAGAGAGCTCTCTATTTGATTATTTATTCTTTGGTAAATAAGGAATCCAAGGATCTGTAAAAGCATGAATTTTATCTCCTTTACCAAATTGCCATATGTATTCTTTTTCAATCACTTCTCTTCCAATTAAAATGCTTTGTTAACACCATAAAGCCTTTCTACCCCATTTTGCTTCAAAATAATAAGTTTTTGAAGAGTAAATACTCTTCACAACTTAGACCAATAAGTCATTTGGCCTTCTATAATTCTCTAAGCCAGTTTCCTTAAAAGGGATATATTAAAATTTATAAAGTCATGGAATCCAAAATGGCACATCATCTTAGGTTTTGCTAATTCCTCCAATCTTTTCTAGTGAATCTTTATTTTTGAAATATCACCATCCTACCAAAATTTTCCAATGAATCTCTCCAAGCTAGTTTCCTGCACCTTATGGGGCTGAGATGGTGATTTGCTACTACATCCTTATATTTTTGCATTCACTTTTGGTTTGGCAATAGCTAAAGCCTCTCTTTTATACCTTTCCCATTTAGTAGGAGTCTAAGATATTTACTAGGTTTCATCTCAATATTTATATTAAACACTTCAACACATGTTTGCCTTACTCTTTCAAAACAATTTTTTCTAAAAAAGATAGAAAACTTATCAAAATTAAATATCTATCCAAAAGCTTTACAATAATCATCTAATACCTATTTTAGCACCAATATATTATTTATGTTGGCTTGCATGAAAAAAAAGGGTATCATTTGCAAATAACAAATGGGTAAGTTTAAGACTCTTCCTAATATTAATGCCATATAAATTGTCTAGCCTCTTTTCACGCTGAATCCTCAAAGATAAAGACTCAACAACGAAAAGAAAAAGAAATGGTGATTCTGGATCTTCTTGATGAATTCCTCCAATTGGACTAAACGAGCTTACCCTTTTCCTATTAGTCATTGGATTATATTGAATAGAGACTACATGATCCATCACCATATGAATACGAGTTTCACAAAAGCCCATTTTAATCATTACATTTTCAAGGAAAGACTACTCAACTTTATTGCATGCTTTACTCATGTCCAATTTTATAGCATAATGACAATTTTTTGTGGCATTTTTATCTTTTAGAAAATGAAAGAACTCGTGAGCATTGATAATATTATTATGAATGAGTCGTCCAAGCATAAAGGCACTCTAAAAGGGGAATATAAGACTATCAACTAATGATTGAAGCCTATTTACTAGAATATTTGAGATGATCTTATATGAGAAGACATAGAGACTTATTGATCTAAATTGTGAAATACACTCAGGATTCAAAACTTTTGAGTTTAAAACTATATTAGAATAGTTAAAAGAAGAGGGGAAGATACCTATTTGAAACAACTCCTTAACCGCTTGAGACATAAAGGAACTGATCAAACCCCAATAAGTTTGGTAGAAGAGTCTCCTGAAGCCGTAAGGTCTTAGGGCATTGGATGCCCCCAATTGAAAGGCTACTTGTTTACATAGTTTAGAGACATGGTCTTTTCTTGGATCGTATTAATATTAGGCCAAATTTTTAGCTGCACCACAAAAAGATACATGATCACGAGATATAGTTGTGTCTCGGGTTGTGTCTTGAGTCGTGTCATGCTCGCTATTTCACTCGCGCTCAACATATAAAAGAACTTACTTATAATCTTCTTTGATTCACAATCTATTACTCATATTGATTTAAGTTTTCCTAAGTGTACTAACTTTAAGTATTTCGATAAGTTCTTAATATCTCTCATTTTTCTTGAATTTTTCTTGGTAGATTCCACTTAGATTTCACTTTTTCTTGGGGCCTTTTGAGCGATTTTGTTTAATTAGTGTAGATTATGGTGGATGTTGTTTGTTTAGTATTTTGGTAGTAATGAGCATGATGAACCCAACCATGTTCTTGAATTAGTGATAATCTTTAGGTTTGAAAAACATGGGTTGTGACATAATTGTATTGTTTGCAATAGAATACTAGAGGCATGCGATTCTTGAATGCTTGAGTTAAAGCGCCAAATTTCATTAATTTATATGCCTTGTTCTTCATTTTAGCACTTAGATCTTTCATGTTTAATCAAACATACAAGTGCTATTGATTCATGTCATTAAGGAATTAGGAGTTTAAGCATGCTTAGAATTTCTTTTGTAATAATAGTTGTTAGGATTGCATCAAGGATTTCTTAAGAACATAACTACATTTTGCACGCATACTACGTATTTGACAAATTCCTTAATGAGTTATAGTGTTTATTTTCTACACTTAGTCATGATTTTTGATCTATTTTTTATTCTAAGTATGGGGAAACTTTAATGTATTGGAAATTTGACTTAAATCTTGTTTCCTTTTGTAGAGAAACATGGTACTAAGAGCTAAATTATAGGTTTAGAGGAAGGAGCTCAAGGGGAGAGTTTGGTTGAAGATGTCGAGGAAGAGGAGGAGGATGAAGACTACGAAGAGGATGAGGATGAAGTTATGGATGATGCCTCTAATTAGGAGGATTGTGGAGTTAATTGAGTCTTGTTGTGAGGTCAAGGCCTTGAAAATTTGAAGCTCATGTTGGATATTTTGTTTAATTTGGAATACTTCAAACTTCAGACTTCAGACTTCTTGCATTGATGATTTGTGTTACTCAAATTTTTAGAAGAGTATTAGTTTTTCTTTCGCCCTTTCTATCATCTTACCTATTATTATTTTGATTGATATGTTTTTCATGTATGACTTAATTTGTACATTGGATACAGTGTATGGTTTTAAGTGTAAGGAACGAGATATAGAAATTTATAGAAACTTTTGCTACTTAGGAGACCAATTTTTTCACATTTAACCCAATTTTATTGTTTTATTGACTTGTAATTATTTGAAAATTAGTAACTTCCAATGAGTTGAATGTAATTTGAATACTTGATTTTTGATGTTTGAGTTACACTTTGCTAGAGTTTATAGGTGAAATCTTTGTGGAGTAAAGTTAAGGATTAGTTAGTTTAGGATTTTAGAACTTAGGATTAGAGCAACATCACTAGTTAGGAGTTAGTTATAATTATTTTCGAAGCTTACTTTGATTTATACTTTCCGCTTAGATGACTTTAGAGACATATAATCCTTAATAGACAAACAAATGAAATTTGTCTTTTGAGAAACCCTTAAAATGAAATAGTTGGATGTAGAAAGTGGTAAGAATTCGCCTTAGTCCCTTAGAAGAGCGAGGTTGAATTCCATTACCAATGCCAAAATAAGCTTAAAGAATGAATTTGCCTTGGTTCCTTAGAAGAGCAAGGTTCTTTCTCATTATCAATATGAGGGCTAAGTTGGTATGGATCAGTCTTGATTCGTTAGAAGAGCGAGATCCTTTCCCTCTGCCAATATAATTGTCCTTAAATAGTATACTTAATTAATAACTTAAATTCAATGAATTTGAAGCCTTTTAACTAAAGCATGAATTAAGGGGATGATCAAAGGATGAGTAGATATAGTATGTGTTTACTTTAAATTATAACGCTTAGCGTGATTGAATAGAGAGTTGTATACATTTTAGTTAAGTAGGTTAAAATCTTTATAACTCTTTCCTGATTGGCAAGATGTTAAATATGATATTGAGTATAGGAATCCTTGATTAAATGGTTCAGTTAAACTTTAATTTACATAGATTATCTTGTTAACTTTGGTACTTTGTATCCTTTGGACATTGGAAAAAAAAAAAAGATTGAGTATAAGAGTTAAGGAAGTTATTTAAGGAAAATTGATTGGATTTACAAGTTGAATCTTTCCGGGTTAAGTGTAATTGTTGACCGGTTTCCTAGGTAATGATGGTTTTTAACTTAAGAATTCATGTTCTGATTTTTCTTTGATTTATTTGCTTGAGGATAAATAAATTCTTAAGTGTGTGGAAGTTTGATGAGTTTCTAATTGCATATATTTTGTTTAGTGATTTTTGATGATTTTAGATGATATTTGAGTTTATTTTTAGATAATAATACTCAATTGAGTAAAATTTTGTTTTCTAGGTTTTGAAATGATTTATGTGAGAAAATAAGAAGATAGAAACAAATTTTACTCAAATCAGAGCTAAAATGAGCAACTTATGAAGGTTTGAAGATCGATATAGTTGAATGATACAATTGTATCATTATCAGGTGAAAAATGAGTTAATTTTCTACTATTATAGTCTATGATACAACCAAAAGACATAACCATGTCGTTGATTGTGTTGTTTCTAATTAAAAAAGAAGAAGAAGAAGAAGACAAATGTGAAACATAGTAAAGGATACGACCAAAGATACGGTTGTGTCTCCAGTCGTGTTTTTTTAATCAACCTATTTTTTTTTTTATTTCTTCATATATAAAGCCTTGTTAGGGTTTATTTGAGAGAATTTTTTGGCACAACTTTTAGGAAGTTTTTGAAGCCAAGAACAATCAAGAAAGCAAGTAGGAGAGAAGATTTCAAGATGTAATTTTGTTTAGATTTCATAATGCTTTTTTCTATTATTTTCTATACTTTGTTTTTAACGTCCTATTTTCCGATGTATAGAGAATAGAACCTTAGTATCTAGGTTTTGTAGAACCTAGATCTATTCATGTGATATTATAATTGCTTCATTGATTTAGTTCTTTATTATTTTCTTGATTCAACTATGTTTGCTTCATGATGTAGGTTATTATTTTCATGAGTAATAATCTAGAGTTTGATATCTTATAAGAGAAAGAGAATTGAGAGATTTCTTATAAGATTAGATTTAAGTATAGTTGATGAGAATTGTTTCATGATTAGAGATAATTTGTAAAATTCTTTCAAATTTCAAATTAAAGTATAGAGAATTCATTATTCAATAATGTAATCTTAAGTCATGTTATTGAAAAGAGATTCTAATAGGTGGTTCTAGGGTTAGGGTTAATTGGCTTGAGAAAGTGATTAACTTTAGTAGAGAATTCTCTCGGTTAAGAATGATTAAAGAATAAATTAGATGATCTTTAGGGAAATTACATGTTAGATATAGGAGAAACAAAATCTAGGTACAATATTGAATCTTGAATTAATTTTCAATTGAATTGTTTTCTTGATAGTTCTTTAATTTCATCTTAGTTAATCATTAAATTAGTTTTAGCAAAAATTTAGATTTACTTATTTAAGTTTCTTGAAATTTATTTTGCTGATTAGATAATAGAGACCTAGTGAGTACTAGCAGCCAGAGTCTCTAAGGGATCGATACTTGGACTTAATCCATTATATTATAAACTGATAGGTGTACTTGCCTACATTAGTTACAATTAGATTAATATAGTCTCAAACTTCTTGCATCTCCAAATCCTATTGAGCTGTAAATGAATCTTGATAAAATGACATAAATTATTTGCAATTACATCCTCATTCGTTAACCAAGTGCTAGTTGTGTCTTTGATTGTGAAGATCTTATGTTGAGTCCTTCTTTGAATGGTTGTATGGTGGAAATATCTGTTTTTTTTTTTTTTATCACCCATTTGCAACTAATTAATACACGAACAATGCTGCCAATAAATCTCTTCCTGAATAAGCAATGTTTCAAGCTCCTCCTTTATCCTTTTTGCTTCTTTTAAAACTAAATTTGTAGCATCTTTATTATGTAGATCATCCATTTTCTACTTTATCATCTCAATTCTCTTTTTATTTCGACTACATTTATCTTTACTCTATGAAATTAATGGCCATTCACAAGAAGATAACTTATGCATAATACCTAGTAGATCTATAAGCTTATCATTTTCTTATTCTAACCTTCATCAACAACTCAGAAATAATTTTCTTAACCTCTCTACTTTGCTTTGTATCTAAAAACCTTCCAGCCTTTTTATCTTTCTTCATAAGTTCTACTAGTAATGGACAATGGTAAGAACCGTCATGCATTAGTTGTGAAACTTGAGTATAAGGAAAAATTTCTAATCAATCTTGGTTTACAAGTTCTTGATCTAATTTCTTTCATAAGAGTACCACCTTGTCTACCAATTGTTTAAGTAAATCTTAGGCCTTAAAACCCCAAATCAATCAATGACAATTAAAACCTATACCATTGAAAGCTTCAAGGTTTCTTATTAGACTATATCTTCCCTAATAACTAGCTAAGGGCCTTGCATATATTGGGCAATATTTCTATGTTTGTTCCAAAAATGCAACCTATCATTATAAATTGGGTTAGCACAACTCTATGAGACTTGAATCAATTCATCCATCTCTAAAACTACCTTGGAATCAATCAAAATTTCTAAGTATTGCAACACTTAGACTTGATAAGGTTCTTGCCACCTTAAAACCAATTCATTTAGCTCAACCTAAAAATACCTACTAAATTGCCAGCTTCGTATCAAACGTTCCAGATACATCAACTTGTTCCTTGTTCCTAGAAGGATTATAAGGCTATGTCTTGATTAATGATAAAATAATGAAGCTCTCTTACTGTTATGAGCTAATCTAAACCATAATAGTTCCGTAACAACGTGATCATGGTGCTTAGGTCGCTAAAGGCTAGCCACGATAGCTTCAAAATAAAACTTGGTCCACTTCTTCAACATTGACCTCTACCAAATTACTTTCAAACTCTAGTTTGCCCTTCACCTAACATCTTTTCTGAGTATGTTTTTTCAACTTCCTCCTCTTCATTATTGTTTTCATTTGAATTCCTACACCATTCATCTCCTCCGAAAACGTCTTTACTTTTCTAATTGGACTATTTATAATAACATCCTCATCTTTAGATCTCTTAATAGATAAATTACTCCAAGCATTTGTCATTGGAGAAGGTATAGGACTCATTGTATACCTCTTCTCCATTCCATCATCAAAATTCAACAAATTACTAATAGGACTTTAAGGTTCCTCTACAACATAAGGTATAACATACTTTCCACTAGGCTAGTAGAAGATTCAGCTACTAATAGGGGATGGATAGTAGGACAAGGAAGCTCCAATTTAGATAGAGATAGAAACCCCAATTCAAAAGAAAACGAGAATGTCAAGCTATATATATATATATCATATATATCCTTTTGTTTGGTGGACGTAATGTTGGGATTAGCATTTATATGTAGTGAGTTTTAGGTCAGGGAAATGGAATTAGGGTTTTTAGGTGACTCATGAAGCATATGTGAAGATGAGATAAGGGGATGTTGAAGTGGTTGTGTTAACGACAAAAGGTTTTAACATATGAGTGATTTAGGTTTGGGGGGGAATGGTTTTTTGTCAAGGCTAAAAGGGAAGAAAATGTATGTGGGTCAAAATGTGTTGTATAGGGATGGCACATGACAGGTGAATGATGGAAGGAATTGGGTTCGGAGGGTAAGATAATGGAAAAAGGAGGCCCATAAGAGCCTAACAAAGCAAAGCCCATAATCTTCAAACTTTTGGCATAATAAGATTTATCCATCTCCATTTCATAACCAAAGTCAGTTGGTCTTTATTACTAAAAAATAATTGACCCTTGATACGAATCATTTTGAATAATTTCCTTCCCTTTAAAAGAAGACTGATTTGGTATGTCTGAGATTTTCAGCTTTTCTCGAAACTCAATTTAAGGTTTTCCTTTGATTGAGGATGACTAACCATTTGCTTCCTTATTAACCACATCCAATAGCAAATTTTCTTTCTAAATTAACACTAACCTTTCTTGTTCATCTTCTTGCTTTGGTAATTGTGAACCACCATCATATCAATCTCCATGACTACCCTTTTGCGAAACAATAAAATATTTTAATGCTAAGACCTTTTTAACACATTTCAAATTTTTTTGTTTAAAACCCAATGATTTTTTTTTCATGGCTGTAGGCTTCAAAATGAACTATAATTCTGCACGTACAATAGAAGTCTAGGATCCTTTCATAACAAAACTTAATCCACTCTTTTGTATCTACTAAAACCTTGATCCAAAATCCTTTAGTGATAGGATTTTGAATGTTAAAAATGATTCTCACTCTTAAGAAGTCCCTTAATAACGTTGCAATTTTCAACTTCTACAACTTCTCTAACCCTTCCTCCAATTCTCTTAGCCTTTTCTTCGATCATCAATTTTGTAGAAAGGCCATGAATTTAAATCCATATATTGAAACATGAGAAATTCAATTCTTTGATCTTCTTATTTCAATCCCAAAAATTATGAATAATCGGATGCCCTCTTATAGACTAAGGCTCCAAATTCATAATTTCTTTTAGGATTGATTTTTCCTTCGAGGAAATAAGGAAAAGATTATCTCTCAAAGGAAAAATGAATAGATTGCCATAAAATTCCTAAGCCTTTTTGCTAAACTAAAATAACTACATTCTTGTTCATCATGTTCTCTACAATCAATTTGCTAACAAGATAGGACTCTTCTAACCTATCTCTCACTTCTAGATCGATAATGGAGAGCTCCTCTAAATCTTCCTCATGGGGCACTAATGGTTCTATTGTCCTAGCAGATAAGATCTGTTCATAAAATGATAAACATAATTATGAAAAAAAGTTAATCCATGACTTAGATATACTAGGAAATAGACATAGATAATTGCATAAAGGAAATCAATACCAACCTAAAAGCTAAAGCAAAATAACACCAATAGTGTGAAAAGAATGCAAACTAAGATTAATCGACAAGATATTACATAGAGAAAATAATAAATAATACCGAACACTAATTTAATGAGAACAAAAGACCAGAATGAAAGAACCAAAAAATATTACAATGAAAAAGGAAACAAATCAAAGAAGATAAGGGACACAATCTTAGATGACACCATGTAAGTGTAAGATATCTTAGAGATGGGATAGAAAGCTCAAAGCAAAGTTAATGATTTTTAAGCCAACTAATTGACTACTATTCATCTATTGTTATTTTTAACATATAAAATTAGTAGAATCATATGTATAAAATTGTACAAAACTAGTAGAATCTTAAACTTATAGAATTATACATGAAAATTCATAATTCTACTAAAATTCTACATATAAACAATCTTATATCTATTTTAACAGAAAGAAACATCATAAAAATTATGAACCCGTATAATCACATAGTTTTTGATAACTATGAATATAGAAACCAATATTACCAATTATACCAATTATTACGCTCCGAGTACAAAGAGGCATAATAGTCTCACCATATAAACTAACCTATAATAGAAGTTGACCTCAAATCTACTATTATAGATATAGTCTACACAAGATGTACTCATCTCTACTAACTTAAAATATCTAGTTTGGCACCTATTATAAATAAAACCCATGGTACAACTTTCTAAAATGATTATTCAAGATGACCTGTAGTACATTTCTCAATATTATAATAATATTTACGTAAAAAAGTTCCAGTTTTTCATGAAAGCTCATGGAACCAATAGATTTAGATGTTTATATACAAATAAAGTTGAAAATTAGTAGGCTGCTTAGGGTAGCCTAGTTAATTTTCACAAAAGACAAAAATGGACATCATGTTCCTACAGTCTTCATATATGTCTTCATTCCCCCAACCCATTATATACTAACTTAAGGGTAGTTATAGTACTATATCTTTAGTCCTTATATGACACCTGTAAAAGAGACTATAGAAATGTGAACATAATTAGCTCAGTAAGATGGAGACAAAAGAGTATAACAAACTTAATTAAGGTTATCAACTATTAATGAAATACAATGCAATCAACCAAATAAGACATCGTACAATATTATTTAGTTCATTATGAGGTTAAAGAAATTACATATGCTCTAACTTGAATTAAGGAATTTCAATATAACTTAAATAAGATCAAATCCTGGCTTGTGTAGTAGAGAACACCATCCTCGCGAAACTACCTTCGAAATACTATTCTCAATCTTGCTGTGACTTCCTCTCTTATTACTTAGTTTGACTAAGGTAGGGAATGAACCATTTCAGCCATCTTCATTAAAGGGGCCGGTATTTTGTTTGACATACTTAATCACTCTCCTAGTAAGTTGTCGTGCATATCTAGTTAGTTATAAGTCGGTCCTTAATTAATTCCAATTAGGGTAAGTAGTAAGTCTCAAGACAAAGCAATCAATACAAATTTACGAAAAACAACACTCTAAGGAGTTCAACTCTTAATCCACAATTCAATATGTCAATCACATATGTTGCATGCATACAAACAATTAATTACAATTACAATAAATACACCTTAAGCTCCCAAGTACTTTGATACGGTACTCCTACATGTTGTAAAGTATTGATCCTAACTTACCTAAAATTTAATGGTTTACAACTCTTGATCGCTACACTTTTGATTTTCATTTACCCCTATACTTATCCTATTGATTAGTTTAGTTCCATGTATAAGCCTTGAATTAATAGTAATTGATTCATATTATATCAATTAAGTAGTTTTAACATTAGTTTTACAACTTATTTTCACTCACATATTGGGATTTCATAATTGGTTAACTAGTTTTTTAAGTTATTTTAATTTACAATATCTTTTGAGTTAAGTTCTAAGGCAATTTATGGCAAAGTTCTTAAGTCAAAATACCTTGAGTTACGTTATGAGCTATACTAAAGTCATATCTTATGTTAAATTTATCTTTTCAATCAGCCTTTCAATTTATTTCATTGCAAGTCTCTTAACAAGATACCCTTTGAGCTACCCTCTCAAATTAACTAACTTAATAGTTTTTAAGAAATTAATTGTTTTACTTAGTCTCTGAGCTCCCCTTTGATTATAACTCACATATAAGCTTCCCTTTGACTTAACTTCTGAGCATATTCCTAATAAAATATTCACCTACAAATCCTCTGAGTTATCATCTACCTGAATCTAATTTATTTGTTCACTTTTCTTCTAAACTCTAGTTAAGGAAACCTAATTAACACTTCAATTAACCCCAAACAACTTCATTACTTACCATAAATCACCTTCAAAACATCACAACGCACAAATTCTCAAGTTCACATATTATGAGATTACTCATTTAAGTGGCATATTCATGAAAGTGGTAACTTCCTTGTATAAAACCCAATCTAATAACATTAGTATACTACAAATACACTATTAATTAGTTTAGCTTAGAATTCAAGTGAGTGTCATTAAGAAAATCTCATAAATTGTTACTAAAAATGACACTTTGGCTATAATTTAGGGGCTCAAAAATGATGAAAAAATATAGAAAATAGTTCTCTTGAAAAACTTTACATTAGCATTTCAATACAAGTATTGAATAGCTCATAGAAAAATTTTAAGCTTGAAATGACAACATTAGGGTGTTTTAAATTAATATCAAAATTTGTTCATATTTAGAGATTTTTTAAGGATGTAATATATGTCTACTGTATTTAAATAAAACTATATATTGTTTTGGATTCTACACATAAAAATACTTAGGAAAATTTTTTTTCATAATTTTTTGGATATAATTAGCATTTTTAGTCAGTTTTTGAAAATGGTCTAGTTTAGGACACTCACTAATATAGAGAGCTCCAACCACCAATGATTGGTACCCTATTATAGGTAGAGTTGGGCAGTGATAGCTCCTTCAGGTAGTGGTGGTGGTGGTGGTGGCTGATCTCTAGTTACTATTTAAACGCTTGTACTCCTAACAACTTAGATTTACACCAAAATGTCCTATAATTTTCCATATTTTCTTCTCTAATTTTCTTAGTTCCTACTTATTTTTCCTAGATCCTTGATTGCATTTAAGAAATCATGGAGAGCATTCCTAGATTTTACAATCATTTTGAGGATGCAAATAATTTTCTTTCTTCTCTATGCCAAAATTTCCCTTTTTATACTAAGTCCAAATGTTATGAGACACTAAGCCATATACTTAACAACTATCTTCCACACCTAATCTAAGCATTCTCAAATTGCACTACATTTTTGTAATTATTTTTATGAATTTTCTTTGTTTATTTTAGCTTAATTTACACTTAATCAGGTATTTTAAATAATTATGGGCATATATTTGCATGTAATAATTACACGCGGTGAGCATTTTTATTTTCTATATGTTATTTTGTGTCATTTTATTATTTTATTACTCACATAATTCATCTCTAAAAAGTTGGTAACTACTTAAACCAATTCTATGTAATTATGGTAATTATAGAATAATATGGTAAAATTTTATTTTTTTAGCAATATTTTTATTATTTTATTATATTTCTAAGATTTGACCCTATAGGTTCTCGTTGACTAATGTTCCTAGCCAACTCATGATTTCCTTGCTTAATTGGGTTAATTTTACAAACGCCTTAAATCAACCACTCGAAACCTAGTTGCGTAAGTACGATGCTTACACTTATTAAAATTAAATTCAAAAGGAATAAATCAAAGCTTAGTACGTTATACCATAAGTTCATGTATATGCCATACGGTTAGTTATGTATGTAAGCATTGAATAGCTAATGCACAAACATCAATTTGTTATCTTTTCTTTACATGTTATAGTATAGTACAATCTCAACGTCTAAAGTTGAGATGAATTATGATCCTATAACACGTATATATATTATACACATGCAATGTTAGGTATTCCCTAATATCCTAAGTCCAAGATCAACCTAATCTAACCAAATCATTTCAATGGGCAACTCTGCATAGGACACTACCTCACATCAATCAATGGGTACCATATCAATATTATTGGTACTCATGGTCCATCAACCATAGTTAAGAACAAGCATCACATTATTTAGAAGTTGGGAAAAGTACACTTTTAGCCCTCGAACTTTATCACTTTTTCTAATTGAGTTCTCAAACTTTTATTTAATCTTCAAATTATCTAAAAGTTTGCAAAATAGTCATCCATTAGTGAATTATTAGTTAGTCTGTTAAAGGACTCTTTTATAAACCTTTGGATAGTATGAGGATTGAAATAGAAAAAATAAAAATTCAAGAGCTCAATTAGAAAAAGTGGTGTAAATTTCCCATTTTTCCTTTTTAGGATCTATATAATTATTTCAATTTTAGTTTACAACTTACGCTTACATACATACATAGATATTTGATATTTGAGGACATGACTTTTAACAGTACTTATAATGTAGAAAAATTGTAAGTTTTGTTCATTTTTAAGAATTTAGGTCTTAAAATGGAGAAAACTTGAAAATATAAAAAAAATCCTAAAATGAAAAGGTAGGAAAAAATTTTGGTCCTTTTAATGTACTTTTTACATTTTGGTTAAAAAATAATTCAAATAATTAATGATTTGATTTGACATTCTCAATATCATCAAATCATAATTAATCTTTAAATTTTACATATAACAATAGTTTTTTTTCTAATCACTAACTACATTATGTATTTCAACATTTTAAGGGGAAGGATTTGAATCTAGTCCATTTCTTTAGGAAACTAATATTAGCAAAGTAATTGTGTAACTTATTTGATAATTATTCTAATTATTAAATTATATATATCTAATAGTGATCACAAATAATTATTATACTTAATTCAATGATACTATGTAAAGTTAGTCAGAATATTATTATACATTTGCAAATAAAAAAATATAAATGATGATTATATTTATGATTAGATAAATAATTTTTACTAATATTTTATCTAATAATATAATTAACTTTCTGATTTATTAAGTTATAATCCTCCCATCCCCTCTTTTGCTAGAAAAATTAACAAAGGATGAAAAAGGAAAAAAAAATGAAAAGTTACGCTTTTAGTCCTTGAACTTTACCATTTTTTCCAATTGAGCCTTCAAACTTTTATTTTTTCTATTTTAGTTCTCAAACCTTTTAAAAGTTTGTAAAAGAGTCCTTTATTAATAGAAAAACTAATGGTTTACTAACGAAGGATTTTTTTTTTTTGGCAAATTTTTACAAAGTTTAAGAATTGAAATAGAAAAGCTAAAAATTTAAGAACTTAATTAGAAGAAAGTAGTAAAGTTTGTGGAATGAAATTGTTGTTTTCCCTTTAGAAGTTTGGTAGCCATTAGATTGATTGATTGTTTATCCTAAACAAGTATAAGCAACAAATATGGTAATCATGTACTTAGAGTGGGCTTTTCATCTACAAATTGAGTTTTCCTTACCTTTAAATTCTAATTTAGAAACACATGTATAAATCATTAAACATCCACTACAAGTTTTTTTTTTTTTAAACTCCAATTATGACCCCAAATCATTTATTACACTATTTAAATGGAATATCTCAAAATTATTAACCAACACTATCTAATTTTCACTCAGATTTGTACTTAATTATCTATAATTTACTTAAGGAACTCTTATGGCATGTTTACTTGGAGTTATTCCCCCTTTATTCCTTATTACCGCGTCTACTTCATATTTGATCACTGAATTGCAATTTAGTGGGAATCCTTATTATTTAAAATCAAGTAATAAGGATATATTCCTTAAAGTAAGGAATTGGCATTCAGTAACAAAATGACATATTATACCTTTTTGTTCTTCACCTCTACCATGCACATTGAACTACCTACCACTACTCCAAGTCAAATATCGCCTCTCATTGCACCTTTAAGATAGTGCACACTCATCAACTTGACCTAGTCATCCAACTAGATGTTTTGGTCTCTCTCTTTGTGTTGATTTTATCTGTTTCGACTACACCAATTGACGACGCTCATCGACTACACCCATAAACCAAACTTAGAATCAAGCTTTAATCTTTCCACTCTTTCTTTCTCTTGATTTTTTTTTTTTAGTTGAAGCATTTCAAAACTAAAACAAATTTGGTAATGGAGTTTTGAGTGGTGCAACTCTAGGATTGAGGTGAGACTGAAGAAGAAAAAGAGCAATGGATGTGTGTGGAGGCATGATGAGTTAGCAAGAGAAGAAGCCATGGAAGGCATGCTGTTAGGGAGTTCCTGGATTGGGCATCTAACTTAAATAGAAGAAAAAAAAAAAAGAAGAAGAAAAAGAAGGGTAAAAGGGTCCTTTAAATCCTATTACATAAATATTCATTACCTACCCTTTATATTTAAGTAAACAATGTAATTGGTATTCCTCTCTTATTCTATTACCTAGTAATTACAATTACATTCCCTGCATATTCCATTCAATGAAGTAAACACACTATTATTCTTAAAAGTAGTTTAATTCTTAAGTAACTTTTTCAATTTCCTCCTAAATTGTATGTGTAATCAAATATTAATAATCAATAAATTAATTGAGCTTTAATTGTTATTATATATAAATACTTAATAATTAAAAAGGAAAAGAAAATAAAAGTTCTAGAGTTGATGCTTTATGGTTAGTGATCGAATAGTATAGTAACTAGCAGGTAGACATTGGTAAAGAAGTTCCTATAGACCTTTTACAGATTTGTTTATGTATGTTAATCCCTACTTAGGGTAATGTTATGGTTTACACTTCAGTTTTGCTACTTTTTACAATTATACATCTATAGTTTCAACTTTTTTAATTATACACTTAATTGAAGAATTGAAGATTTAGGTATCACTACCTATATCTTAGTTAATTTGTATTCATAATGGTGGTCCAGTTAGCACAATAAGCTAATGGGATTACCACCCATGACCCTGGGAGGGTCACGTGACTGCCTTAAGGTTATGCGTAGCCACCTACTGTTGCTAATAGGTCTTACGACCTACATTTTTAAAGTAGGTTGCAAAATACTATTTTGTAGTGGGTAGTAGCCACCTATAGGTTGATCGTGCTCATTGGACTAACGATATGCATTAGAGTTAGCTAAGATATAGATGGTGACAACTAAATCTTTAATTACATGAGTTAAAATTTTGAGTGTATAATTGTAACAAGTGACAAAATTGAGATGTAAACCATGATATTGACCTATCCCTACTGTAAGATATTTCATCAAACATTGAAAGGGTTACTGTTTAGATGGTAACAACACTCTTATGGTTTCATATTTTGAAAACTTGACAAATTTGTCCCAATACCAGTAGAACACATATAATGCCTATCGTTTCAATTTCCTCTATTAGAAATGTAATCCTACACCAAATTTGCATAATCTTTACAAATTCAAAATATAAGGAACAAGAAACTTACTTGAAATCATTGAACTTGAATCAATCCATGCATAACCGTACTACCACTCATTTTTATAGAATAAAACCTTAAGTTTGATACATTTCCAATTAGAAAATTTATTAAATCCTCAATGTAAAAAGTAATTTAGTTTCTTATACATTATGCACCAAAATTTTCCACTACAAATCTATCTTTTCTACTACTTAAACCAAAAAATGCCTGAACTTGTATTGCTTGTTCAGTAAGGGGAAATGGACTTTCCTCCTAACTCTTTATTATGCTGTTTAGTTAGATTTCTCTATAGGAATTATGATTTGGTAGGAATTCCTATTACTTGATTTTAAGCAATAGGGATTCCTTCCCCAAACCTAAGAATTAGGATTCAGTGAACTTAAGAACTCATTACCCTTGCCCTTCTCCATCACCATACGTAGAAACCACTATTACCACCACCATTACTATAGATACTACCACTAGAGGTTCTAACACCACACATAGACACCACTAGCCCCACTGGGCATTCACAATATGTCTTCTTTGTTTCTTCGATCTTCTCTCTTTCCTCGACTTGTTCTCTCTTATTGAATCACTTACAATTTGTCCTCCATCTCTCATCGATTTGGCCCATTAATGGTTCAAAGAGAAGTTAGGCTCCCAAAAACTACTTCATACGTAATGAAAGTAGAGAACATAAACCACATAAAAAGGAAAAATAGAGGAGACCTTAAACCCTAGATCTAAAATCCTGAGGCATCTTCTTCAAGAACTAAAGTTTGCTTCTTTTTTTATTTTTTTATTTTTTGGTTAAAATCCATTTATGTATGCTTTTTAAGTAGATGTCAAGCATTTCTTCTTCTTCTTCTTCTTTTTTGAGTTTTATGTTATGAATACTCTAATGAAATGACAACTTTTATAAAGAAGAAACTTGGTTTTTGAGAAGAAAATCATAATCAAGTGCAATTTTTCTATAAGTAGTTGAATTTTGTTTGCATAGGGGGAAAACACCATCAATTCAAAAGAGGCTACAAGAATGCTAAAAAGAAAAAATAATTATTAGTTTTGTAAATTATTTTGTGGCATTGTAGTTGTATTGCAAGTGGTGAGTAGTCGGTAATGCGTAGGTGAGTGGTGTTAGGTCAAATCTGTTAGCCTTTGAAATGGGCAGTTAGTTATTTTGCCCTTGAAGATAAGGGTATTTTGATCATTTTAAGTCTATTACATGTCTTTTTTTATATGTCCTTTTTGCTTAAGTAAACATTGTAATAGCCATTATGAGCTTATTCCGTTTCCGAGATTGGCAATTCCATTATGCACTTATTCCATGTAGTGAAGTAAATGAGTTGGTAATGTTTTTCCAAATCTATGTGAAGGCTCAACTAAAATGCCTACAAAGGAGAAGTTTTTGTATGATTAATACTTACCTTGAATCTCCTATTGGCCATAAGTTGGGTTGGGAAGGAAGAGGGAACAATTTATTAAGAAACTATCATGGAGATAGACGAAAATAAGCGAAGGTAAAGGAAAATGATTTTTTAATATTTTTGAGTTTAAACATAGGGTAAAATGACAAAAATGGCCATGATACTAAATTAAATAAATAAAGTGCTTGTATCAGATAAATGAAAACTATTAGTAGGTTTTGGATATTTCATAAATCATGTACCTACCTCGGTACCTTATTGAAATTCTAATTCAATAATCAAGCTTTTATCTGTTTCCATATGTGGTTCTTAATTCTATTTTTAATTGTGAGTTCTTTTATTAGTAAAAATACTTTAATTGATTTGGTTTTATTATATATTTTAAATAAGTAGATCTAAACCTTACAATAGATTGCAATTTGTAGATAGCATTGTGTGACAAATTATTTGGAATCATATTATGAGGTTAATAATGCATGTCCTTATGAGAAATATATACTTAAAATCATGTAATTAAATTATTTTATAGATTACAAGGCTAATGAATTTAGTAGATACAAGTACATAGAAAAATTAATTGATTGTTTCGCAGCTTAACTCAAAGTTTTAGACTATAAAAATATTACAAATATGATAAGGTACCATGTGATACCCTATATAATTATAGTACCACATGAGTTATGGGAAATCAATTGTATTGGTTTATAAAGTTAAGGTAATGAATGTTATGTTAACACTAAATGGAAAATTTCGGCTAAGTAGTTGAAAAAGGCCCTTTAATATTTGTGGATGGTGGTTGAATCAACTTCAAATGGTATGGTATGTGTGGTCTAGTCAAGGATAGGCTCATTGGCTCCTTGCTCCTGATACCTTCAAAAATGCCCCTATAGGTGTAGCCTATGTTAAGTCAGTAAGAAGGATAATGAAAATGAAGGAAAGGGGGAATACTTGAGTACTAAATTCTTAAGGGAACATGCTCAGGTCTAATGGGGATAAGGAGAGTAGAATGGGCTTCTAAAGTCTTTTGGTCAGGGTCTAGAAGTGGAATCCCTTACTTGTTGATCCTCATACATTATTTATAATGTAAGGGAATAAAACTACTTAGATATGTGTTAACTTGGTGTTCATCCATACTAGTAGTTGGTAAGGGACATGCATCATGGGATTGATAGGGTGGCTTTGTGAGTTAGTCAGCCATGATCATGTTGGTAGCTACTTCTGTGATTTGCAAGTTTTACATCCTTAAGGTATGTTGAGGATGTTGGCTATACTATGGATGTCAGGTTGCAATTAATGAATTGGAGTGAGACACCGGTGTTAGAGGATAAAGAGAAGGGAAGGAGGTAGGCAAACTAGTTTGAGTGCATATTAGGTGGCGAGTTAAGCATCTAGTAGGCTCATAAGGCTTGGGATGTCCTTGCTTGTAGTGCTTAAAAGAGCAAGAGGAGGGTCCTTCACATTTTTAAGCTCGACTAGCTTGTAGGTGGGGTCCTCGCCCTTTAAACAAGGATTCTAGCCTTAGGTTAGTAATGGTGTTCACTTGAGTCCTTTGGGCATGTGCTCGATTGGTTGCTTATTATTGGGGACCCTCATCAAAATTAGGCCTCGAGTTAAATGAGAATTATGTATCAACATTTGCCCTCCCATACTTCTCAATGTCTAAGACATGAGGAGAGTAGGTATGCCTGGAGGTTTAGCCTAAGGTGATGGAGAGATGGCTTTGAGTAGGAGCTTGTCTGCATCAAATGGTGATGTGAACTTTGACATGTTTGATCAGGTTATCGGGACTGTGCAGTGATGTTCGACATAGTTGACATGACCATTGGGGTGCTTAAGGTGCTATGATTGTTTTTAGGAAGAGCACTATGTAGTTATTACTGTGCGAGAAATAGTTGTATGCATGGGGGGTTAGCGTACGTAGCCACATCAGTGAATTGTATGTCTGTGGTGAACTAGACCATTTATTAAAGGAGTAAGACATATATATTGCTAGGATGTAGTGCACATCCATGTAGTAGGTATGCGCTCTAGGAGTGTAGAAACCATTTGTCTCCTTTTGAGCTTATCTATATAAGGGTATACTTGAGGATCGGGGGTTAGCGTATGTAGCCACGTCGGTGAATTGTATGTCTGTGGTGAACTAGACCATTTATTAAAGAAGTAAGACATATATATTGCTAGGATGTAGTGCACATCCATGTAGTAGGTATGCGCTCCAGGAGTGTAGAAACCATTTGTCTCCCTTTGAGCGTATCTATATAAGGGTATACTTAAGGATGGGGGGTTAGCGTACGTAGCCACATCAGTGAATTGTATGTCTGTGGTGAACTAGACCATTTATTAAAGAAGTAAGATATATATATTGCTAGGATGTAGTGCACATCCATGTAGTAGGTATGCGCTCCAGGAGTGTAGAAACCATTTGTCTCCCTTTGAGCTTATCTATATAAGGGTATACTTGAGTCTCCATTTTTCACTTTGTGCATTTCATTAAGAGGAAACTCCACTAGAATTTGCATTTGTGAGTTGATACCTTGTCCTACTCTTCCTTTAGCCCTTCTTTGAAAATAGCTAATTAAAGTGCATCCGATTCTTGAGGTGAGTCCTCATATGGGCCCATTTTGAGAGAGTTCAACTAGGACTACAAGGAGAAAGTGCTTTAGAGGGGTGGTAACCTTACTCCCCCTGAAACAACAATGATGGTAGCAGTGGACATCGGTAATGGTGATGGGGTGTTGTTGGCGTGACCCATGAGGAAGATGTGGGTGAGTGGGAGATCTTTAGATGTCTATACACTAGACAATGAGGGTAATCGAGTTACAGAGGCCTTACGAATGACTAATAGTAACGAAAAGGCTTGTACTCATGTTTACTTTAAGGGGGATAAGGCCAAGTTGAGGTTAATCAATTGAGTGGTCAGAAATGTGCCCGTATGGTTTGTAAAGGTTCCTATAAGCCAAGAAAGGGCCTTTAAGATAGGGGATGAACAGTAGATCTGCATGTACACCAAGTCATTTAAGTTTGGTTTATGACTATCATTCTCGGGTTTCTTGATTAAGGTGTTTAACTACTTTAGAATAGCTCTTAGTTTGCTTAATGCCAATGCTTGGGTGCTGCTGTTTACCTTTGAGGCGATTTGTTTGTAGTAGTTATGAAGGCCTATGTCCCAACTATTTAGGTACTTGTTCTAATTGAAGAGGTCACTAGATGGTTAGGTCTATATTTCTTGTTAGGGTGGTCTATAGAAAGTTTTTGATAGGCTTACGAACAAAGTGGATGACTGATAAGTTCTTCTTTGCATACATTTTATATGGTGATTTTTGATGATTTTCCTTTGAAATTTGAGTTTTTTTCTTTTGATAATGATACTTAATTGAGTAAAATTTGATCTTTTTAGGTTTGGAAATGATCTATGTGAGAAAACAAGAAGATAGAAACGAGTTTTACTCAATTCAGAGCTAAAATGAGCAAGTTATGAAGGTTTAAAGATCGATACACCAAAATGACATGACTGCATCATTTGTAGACAATTTTAGAGCAATTTCTCATTGATCATAGCTAGTTACATGACCAAAGTGCACAATAGTATCCTTGGTCTTGTCATTTCTAGTTGTGAAAAAAAAAAGAGAGAAGACGTAAAGGAATGGTAATAAGTTTTATGACCAAGGGATACAATTGTGTCATTTGGTGTGGGCTTTATTTTGCCGTTTCCTATATAGAGTTTATTTAAGGTTTTTAGTGGAAACTTTTAGATAACTTTTGGAAAGTTTTTTAAGCCAAGAACGCTTGAGAGAGCAAGATACAAAGAAGACTTTAAGATTCAATCTTCATCAGATTTCATGATTCTTTCATCTATTTTTCTCTATTCTTTTATTCTAGATTGTTACTTTATGATGTGTAGAGAGTGGATGTTTGGTATCTAGATCTTGTGGAACCTAGATATACTCATGTGACATGGTCTTTTATTAGATCTAATTAACTCTTTATTCTTTTCTTGATTTGACTGTGTCCTTCATGATTTAGATTATTATTTCCATGGGTAATGATCTAGAATTTGATATCTTATATGTAAATCAAGAGATTTCTTATAAGATTAGATCTAGGCACAATTGATGAGAATTGTTTTGAGATTAGAGATAATTTTAAGATGTTTTTGAAATCTTAAATTATATCATGCTATTAAGAAGAGAATTTAGAAGGTGATTTTAAGATTAAGGTTAGTTGGCTTCAAAAAGTGATTAACTTTAGTAGAGAATTCTATCAGTTAAGAAAGATTAAAAATAAATTAGATTATCTTTAAGGGAAATCACATATTAGTTCTAGGGGAAGCCAACATCTAGATACGATTTGCAAATCTTGCTTAGTTCTTGAATAATTCTTATTTAGTGATAATTTATTATTTACTACAATTAATTTTAGATTCTTTTAATTCTTGAACTTAAATTTGTAGGTTAGATAATAAGGATCTAGTGAGTATTAGTAGTGAAAGTCCTTGAAGGATAGACCTTTAGACTTAATTTGCTTACTAAAAGTTGATAGGTGCACTTGCCTTGTATAAATGGACGGAGCTAATCTGAACATTTGAGCGGCATAACTTCCTAATGGAAAGGACAAGATTGATCCGGAACAAGCCTTCAAATGATTTGGGTACTGAGGATAAGGAGGCGAAGTTTGAGGTGTTAGACCATGCTAATTGGAAAATGCTTTGCCTTCTTGCCATTGTTAGGAAGTATTCTAAGGAAAGGGGGCTATTTAGGTTCGAGATAGGTACCTCCTAATTCTTGCTAGGGGAGAGTAGTTGGATGTCCATCATGTCACGTCATCATCATCATCATGGAGGTTGAGCTAGTTAATCCTCAGCTTAGTGAGTGTAGCTACTTTTTTTGGTTTCTTTGTTGACTTTATTTGTTGTTGTTGTAGAAGCTATGCAAGTGGCATTGGATAAAGTGAAATAGAAGCATTTTGCTGTTTAGGCCAGGTGTGAAGAGAGAGCAGCAGAGGTTAGGAAGAAGAGGAAGCATCTTGCTGTAGGGAAGGATAGGGATACTTCCCAGTCTTGATGTAAGAAGAGCAAGAAATAGGGGAAGAGCAGGTAGTAGATGATGCTTAAGGGAGTCTTGATTATACAAAGTATAGGTAGAGGTCTGAAGCAAACACCAATTGCACATGGAGGCAGTGGTAGGGAGTTGTACAAGTTGTGGAGCCTCGCATTGGTGTATATTGCGACCCAAGACAAATAAGGTCGGTCATAGGGATAGGTAAAGAATAGAGATGAATTGAAAGTAAGCAAAACTATGAACAACTCTAAAAGATATTACGCACCAGTGGAACTTCTAAGGACTTACGACATAGTTTAATATAACGTATGAGTTGGTTTGGTAAGGTTACTTGATGCTTCTCTAGGTTTGGATACACAAAGAAGCATCACAACAAATCAAATTGAAAACAAACAGGGAAACAGCTAGCAAAGTCTTGGCAGCTACCAAATGGATATGATATACTATTCCATCTCATTCAGCCTACAATTTACCGGATATGACACATCGATCTGAACTAAAGGGTCATTTACCACTACTCCTTGTTAAAGAGAATAAATAAGAGTTGAATGATAATGAGAACACTAAGGTTTCTCAACGTGAATAATTCTATATTAATTAGTTTGATCTTCTGTATATAAGAAAGTGGGGGTTTATATACCCATCCACTAAGGTCACATTACATGTATGAAAAGACTAAAGGGTATTTTACAATTAGGTTACATAAAACATATTAAAAGGGATAAAAGAGATAAAGAATATTTAGTATGGAAAAGACAAAATTATTCTGGAATATTGTGTTAGAAGATACGTGTTGCTTGGTGATTGGATGGGAGAAATATGATATAAGGTAGGTGGAAGCAGAATGATGTTTGCAATCAAGAGCTGACCTAATCTAGATTAAGTTGGGGGTCAATCAGTCCTGTAGAGAAGTTAGCTGAATTAGAGTTAGATGCCTTCCTAGGCTATCTTCTAGAATAAAACTTCATTACTAGGCAGGAGCATGTCTAACACATGTGAGGATCTAACAGTCAGGTTAACATTACATCAGTTTGGCATAGGGATCCCCATCTTAGCTTTGGTTTCGAGCTAATACTCTCCATGTAAGTCCTTAAAGTCTTCTAGCTTAGCTGCGATTGATTGATATTAAGGGTAGATTCCTATCATTACTCTCCACCTAACCTTAGTTAAGGGTTAAGATAAAAGTGAAGTAAGAGTAAACAAAGCAATGTTTACACAAGTAAAATGCTCAATGTATTAATGTTAAGCTTTCCCCTTCGACTATAAGTACAAGGGTATTTATACCCGATAAGTTTGGGCAACTTGCTTAAAAAGGGGAAAAGACAAAAAGTGTATTTCCCAATGAAATAATGTACAAAGAATAAAAAAGGTAAAAATAAATATTCAAGAAAAACAATAATTAGTGCAATAGATTCTATACATGGTCTTGTACATATAGCAGAGATGTATTGGTGATGCCATTAGAGGATGCAAATAAAAGAGTACGATTACATTACTTGTTCAAGTAGGGGTAACTGTGGATTAGTCTAAGGTCTCTCTCTCTCAGCTTCTTGGCAAGGATGATGCCAAGCAATTTGTCAGCTCAGATGTGAGTGAGTAAGCGTTCAGGGTTTGGCTATTTTCTTAGCATTCTAAAATTTCACACAAAACCTTTGAGAAGTAGGTAATCTTAGAGCTTAGCATATAAAGTTGATCCTCAAGGAGATACTTGCCTTTAACAAGAGTCAGCTAGAGTATGAGGATTTGCCTTGCCATTCCCTCTACCGCTCGGGCTGGGCTATGGGATGAAGGCTTAATAGCTTGATTCTTATCATTCTTTTCGAGTTAATTTGGATTTAGGATCAAATTTAAACGGTCTTTGATCAGGTCTCTGTTAGGGTGATATGGATTGAGGTTGATAATGTTAAAGGTGTCAAAAACTGCATAATCTTTAAGTAGCTTTAACCTATAAGTGTTATCATTAATTTTCTAAAGGATTCTGAAAGGTCCTTGAGTTCTTGTATATAGCTTGTTCCTCCTCTTGCTAGGAAACCTTTCCTTGCTTAGGTGTACCCAGACCAAGTCTCCTGGTTAGAATTGCTTAATTGTTCTATCTTTAGCTTTCTCTTGCATTCTTTTGGCGGCTTAGTTGATATGCCGAGTGACTTTGTTGTAGATGTGTTGTAGGGACTGTACTTTAGCTCTTATGTCAAGGTCTTCTTAACTAGAATCAGGTACAGGGGTGTGATTGGGGGACAACTCGAGATTGAAACCATGGATACCCTCAAGGGGGGTTTGCTTGGTGGTGTCATGTATTGCTCGGTTGTAAGCAAATTTAACCATTGGTAAGTAGACGTCCTAATCAACTAAGTTCTTATCCATTGTAGCACGGAGCAACAATCCTAAAGTAAAATTGGCTACCTCTATTTGGCCATTCGTTTGGAGATAATAGGAAGTATTAAATAGCAATTTGGTCCCCATCTGTTTCTATAGAGTTCTCTAGAAATGGCTCAAGAATTTTGGGTCTCTATTAAATACTATGCTTCTTAGTATGCCATGTAACTTAACAATTTCCTACAAGAAAAGAGAAGCAATAGTCGAAGAATCATTAGTTTTGGAGTAGGGCACAAAGTATGCCATCTTGCTGAACCTATCTACAACGACTATTACAGAATCTTTGCTTCGGGCAGTTTGGAGTAATTTGAGAACTAAGTCCATGCTCAACTCAATCCATGGTCTCATCAGAATAGGCAAAGGAATTGCTTTCCTTTGCTCAGTTTGGCATTTAGCTCTCTTACATATGGTACAACCTTCAACAATTCAGTGCACATCTTGTCTCATCTTTGGTTAGAAGAATTACCCATTCAATAGTTCATGCATCCTTCTCTCCCCAAAATGCCCAAAGAATCCTCCACTGTGGGCTTCTCTGATCAGTAATTCCCTCAGTGAATAGGTCAACATGTATAATTTCCCCCCTTAAAAAAAGCATCCATCTTCTATATGATACTCGTCCACTATCCTTTCATTGACACATCGCACAAGTATAGGTTTAAAGTGTGGATCCTCGAAGTATTGCTCTTTAATACTCGCAAACTCAAACAATCTCGCCTATAGTTCGTTTTGGAGAGTATGTCTTCTTAAAAGAGCATTTGTAATCACGTTGATCTTTCTTTGTTTATATTTTATTACGAAATTAAACCCTTTAAGGAATTAGACCCACCTCACTTACCGCTTCGACAACATTGTCTAGCTTTAGAAATACCTCAAAGACTTATGGTTAGTGTAGGTGACAAATTATTTCTATTACATATAATTCTATCATATTTATAGCGCTCAGATCAGTGCTAAGAGTTTTTTTATCATATATAGAGTAGTTTAGTTGAGGTCTCCTTAGCTTTTCACTATGGTAGGCAATTGGTTGGCCTTCTTACATTAGGACAATGCCTATCCCAATGCTTGACACGTCATACTCTAGCTCAAATATTTTCTCAAAGTCAAGTAGAACTAGTATAGGGGTGGACGTCAACCTTTCCTTTATCTCAACAAAAATTCTCTCCTCTATTCCTCCCCATTTGAAATCGATGTTCTTCATTAGCTCAGTAAATAGTACGACTAGGGTACTAAAATTCTTGATGAATCTTTGGTAAAAAGAAGCTAGTCTATGGAAACTTCTCACTTCGGTACAAGTACTTCGAGTCAACCACTTAATGATTGGTTAGATCTTTTCGTCGTCCACTCGTAAGCCTTCTCCACTTATGACATAGCCCAAGAATACAACTTCGTCTTGGCAAAAGCAACACTTCTTAAGATTGCTAAGTAATCTCTCAACACAAAGGACATTCAACATGGTTCAGAGACGTTTATAGTAACTTAGCATATTGGCACTGTTCATTAGGATGTCATCAAAGTACACCATGACATACCTCCCCATTAGATGTCTCAGTACATGGTTCATTAGTCTTATGAAAGTGCTTGAGGCATTCGACAAGTCAAAGGGCATGACCATCCACTCATAGAGTTTATGTCGAGTTTTGAAAGCAGTCTTCCACTCATCTCTTGGCCTCATTCGGATTTGATGGTAGTTAGATTTCAGATCAATCTTGCTAAAGAACTTAGCTCCACTCAATTCATCCAACATGTCTTCCACCTTAGGGATAGGATATTTGTATTTTATCGTTATCTTGTTCACTACTCAGCTGTCAACATACTTCCACTAGGTTCAATCCTTTTTGGTATTAGAAGCACCGCTACAATGCAAGGGCTGAGACGTATCCTAACATATCCTCTTTCCAATAATTTGTTCACTTGTTGTTGAAGTTTAGAAGCCTGCTCGGGACTCTTCTGATAGGCTAGTTTGTTTGGCAGGATAGTGCTAAGTACTAAGTTAGTGTAATGCTCAATGTCTTTGAATGGTGGTAATCCATCTAGTAAATACTTTAAGAACAGATTGGCATATTCATCAATAAACTCTTTTACTTCCAAGGGTAGTTCACCTTGCTCCTTTAACTCTAATAGATGCTTGATCAATAGGAAGGTCGACGTATCGGCTTGAATAGCTTCTCAAGGCTCGGCTTTACTCATCATTAGAGTCTTCTTCGATCCACGAGCAAGTTTGGCCTATAGTTTGTTAACTTCACTTAGCAGCATTAGGTTCAACGTGATCTTCTTAACTTCCTTCTTGAACATATAAGTGTTTTGGTATCCGTCATGGATAACTCTTCTATCAAATAGTTATGATCTACCTAGCAACACATGGGCAGTATATCATAGAGAATCTGGTTGGAGTAATTTTTTATAATGATTAGCATAGTACTTATCGAGTGACATGTAGTACTTTCTCACTCAACCAGTGAATGTGCAATATTCTGTAAGTTCAATTTTATGACCAAATTGGTTGATGTCACATTAGTGCAACTTCCTCTATCCACAATCAGCATGCTCACCTGATTATTCACCCTATAGGTGATATGAAATAAGTTTTCTCTCTACTCCTCCTCGCATGAGGGTTCCAAGTTCATTGCACATTGAATAACCAAGACTAACTGACCCAAGTCCTTAGCAAACACATCCTCCTCAATTAGTTCATTCTCATGAGGAGCGTCTTTCTCAGCAATGTCCTTTTCCTTAGGTTCTTCATCAATACTTTCTACCTCTAGCTTCGGGATGTCTCCTTTGATTATCATAGTCCTTCAGTTTGGGCATTGAGTAGCCATATATCTAAACCCTTGGCACTTGAAGCATTGGAAGCACTTGATCTATCTCGTCTTCTTGCTAGACCCTTGCCCTTTCTCATAAATTTGAATCAGAATATCACCTTTATTTGGCTATTCTATTCAGTTTTGATGTCTCCTCATTTGCTCAAGTCAGCATTCGACTAACTTTAGTAACTTCCCTGAATAGGTTGGCTAGTAGACAATCGAGTTGGCATTCAGCCTTTTCTCTACCTTTCCACTCGTTGGGCAATTCGTATGGCTTCATCTATGGTGGTAAATCGTTGGAGTTCCATAATGTCTCGGTTATCACTCCTTAAGCTAGTAAGGAACCTATTATTCACATCGGTGGTTCCTCTGCTTTATAGCGAATCATGAGCATCCAGAATTCTTAGATATACTCGTCAACAATTCGGCCTTCTTGTCTCAACTCTTGAAATTAAGTAAAAGTGTCTTGCAGATAAGTATCTGGTACAAATCTTTGTCTCAAGCAAAGTATTAATCTCTCTATATCCTTATCGTCTCCTCATGGCTCAGAAATTCTTCCATCACATAGGGACATATCTAAAGAACTCAATAGTAGTAGTTCTCACTTTCTCGTCATCCTTATATTAGTAGTTGTTAAAAACACATTCTACCTTCTCCTCCCAATTTGCACTTCTAAATCCATTGAAGCTTGGAATCTGAAGCTTTATATGGTCGGATGCTTTGGGTACTTGAGCTCGCTCTTCTTCTTCACAATACTCTTCCTCGTCTTCTTTTCCTAGATCTCCTAAATCAATCTTTCCCCTTACTCGTCTGCTTATTCCTCCACCTTGAACTTGTCAAGCTAGGTTTTGAACTTTTGCAAGTCAAGCAGTTTTTGGGACGTTATGTACAATTCAGCAGGTTAATAAGCCAACGCATGAATATATTGAGTTAAATCCATTAGGCAGTTAGCTACCTTATCAAGTCTCTCATCTGTGCTTCTTAGAGTACCTTGAGATTGTCAGCCGTGTTAGATAACACTACTGTTGTCATCTCTAGTACTAACGTTAACATTTGAGTCCATCATTTCTTTGATAGGTTCAATTCTCAAAATCTTCAATTAAGTGTTTCAACAAACACTTCCACAAACCAAGAACTTAACAGCTAGCAAGTACAATAGTTAAATAAACATAATAACTTGCTCTATTTCACACATGCAAATTAGAGTATAGATAAAACTTTGAAACAACTACTACAACTCAAACAAAGCCTTTGCTCTAATACCAAGATGATGTAAACCGCAACCAAAGACAGACAAGGACAATCGCAGGGATGGGTCCAAGCTTGTTGAAAGCTTGAAAGAGTGATGAAGAAACGCATAAAAGAATAGAGATGAAATGGAAGTAAGCAAACCCATAAATAGCTCCAAAGGACATTACGCACCAGTAGAACTTTCGAAGACTCACAACACAGTTTGATATGCCATATGACTTGGTTCGATGAGGTTACTCGCTACCTAGCCTTACTCAAGGGCTAAGATAAGACTAAATTGAAAGTGAACAAAGCAATATTTATACAAGGAAAATGGTTGGTGTATTAATGTTAAGCTTCCCCTTTTAGCTACAAGTACAAGGGTATTTATACCCGATAAGTTAAGGCAACTTGACTGAAAAGGGAAAAAGACAAAAATGGTATTTCCTAAAGATGTAATGTACAAAGAATAGAAAGGATAAAAATGAATATTAAAAAAATAATAATAATTAGTGTAATAGATTCTATACGTGGCGGAGATGTATTGGTAATGCCATTGGATGATGTAGATGAAAGAATACGATCAAATTGCTTATTCGAGCAAGGGTAGCTGAGGATTAGTCCGAGGTCTCTCTCTTTCGGCTTCTCGGCAAGGATGATGTTGAGTAATTGGTTAGCTCAAATGTAAGTGAGTAAGCGTACGTAGTTTGGTTGTTATCTTGGCATTCTATAATTCGGCACAAAACCTTTGAGAGGTGGTTAGTCATATGGCTTGGCATGCAGAGTTGATCAGTAAAGAGATGCTTAGCTTTAGCAAGACTTAGCTAGAGTAAAAGAATTCGCCTTGCCATTCCCTCTAGCCCTTGAGTTTAGCTATGGGTTAAAGGCTTAGTAGCTTGATTCTTATAACCTATGATTGGTGACCTAAGCAAGTGCCATGGGTTGGCTGATTTGGTAGATGGTTGTCCTTAAGAGCAATAAGGGGACTTAAAGAAGACATCGTAGAATGCTAGGGTAGAAGTAATAAAAGGTTTTAGATGAAGAGGAGGAACCCTTATCATTGGCACCTTATGATAAGCTACTCGTAGTGCAGTAAGAGCCTAAGCCTTTAGCTAATGTAGTAAGGGGGCCCTTGTAAAGGATTGATCGAGTTCATGCCTGGTTCAGGCACTTATTTACTGGAAGGATAGATGTGGAAGCTTCTACTGATTTGCTCTAAAGGCATAATGAGGTGGGTTTTATGTTTGTTAGTTATGTAAATATTTTGTATTGTTCTCCAAATTGAGGTGTTTTTTATTTTAATATTTGTATGACCTACTCGAGTATGTACTTACGTTCAATCACGAGTGCTAGATGTCAAAGCAAAGTGAGATAAGGTCTGAGTTAAGTAAGCTTCGAGGTGCTCTTAAGGATGAGAAGAAGCTATGTGAGGACCTCTCTACTAGGTATGTAGAGTTGGAGCAGCAGCATTGAGAGCTTAGAGAGTGAGTAGAGAATTTAGAAGTTGAGTAGGAGGAGGCTAAAGGTTTTGCGAAAACTTCTTAGGAGCAACTAGACAAGGTGAGGGTAGAGCTCGAAGGAGGAATTGGAAACTGCTTGGGTTGGCTTTGCTCGAAGGGAGGTTGAGTTACTAAGGGGTGAGGGCTTGCTTGTTGAAGTAAAGAGAGAGCTTTTCTTTGAAACATTGAACAACCCTTGTATGGAGAAATCATTGCATAGAGTTGGCTTTGCCATGGTCGAAAGGCTTGAAAGGAGGTCAGCAAGCACTTTCCAATTGTAAACTTGATGTTCCTCAACTGGCTTAATGATCTAGAGGCTACTAGTGGTAGAGGGGGAAGGAAGACATCCTTAGAGAGCTTTAGTAAAGGGGATAACGGGGATGGTGAGGAAGGAGAGAAGGATGAGGCCAGCTAGGAGGAGGAAGTAGAACAAAGCGTACTTGTAGATTAGGCCTAGTTTTGTTTGTTTGCTTTTCTTTTTCGTTTTTTCATATCTTTACTCAAGACATTATAGGTAGTTTGGGTGGTGTACACGTTTATTTTTAGGGGGACTGGAATGTCAAGTTCCCCCCCCCCCCCCCCCCTTTGATGTAAATGCCCATCATTATGAATGGAACTTGCTTCATTTTTAGTTCATTCCCCTCTTACTTTCTTCTGTTGTTATCCTCCTCTTGTCTTGTTACATTTTTGTGCTTGTTATCTTGATAAGCATTGAAAATGAAGAAATTTTTCTAAGTCAAAGTATGTGTTTAGATCGTAGGCTATTCATTAGCCTTAAGTACGAAATAAGTTGGTCAACTTGGGCAAATCTTTTTTGGCATCGTGTGATTTCTAGAGCAAGGTTTGCTTGCTTAAAAGTATGTCTTATGACATTGGGCTATCTCTTGGACAGAGTAAATGCTTGGAAGCCACACAACCTTCGATTTTGTGCCATCTAGAAGACATTCAATGCACGTACAATGCATTGATGCTCCCCAAGGGGTTGCTTCCCCTTTCTTGTAGGCCCTATATGTAATGGGTGCATGGGTCCTTTGCTCATTCAATAACAACATTCGAACACTCTTGTATTGAGAGCTGTTTTCAGTGCTAATGTCTTCCCTTTTCTTTGTTAGGAGCTAGTTAAGGATGATTAAAGTGAGTGAGAGAGTATACGAGCTTAACAGGTGGATCCTCATACCTTCTTATTCGAGTGGTGATCAAGAGGTGTAAAGAGTCGCATAATAGCAAAGAGTGGGCTTTAAGTAGTGACCAAGAGGTGTATACTAGACCGAGGCCTTAAGTGTCCATCTATTGGGTTCTGGCGTAGCTGTGTCACGAAAGGTGTCCATCTACATGATGCTATGGGTAGGGCCCTTAGGTGTTACCTCCCAAATCCTCGTATAAGTAGGGCTTCTACAGTGACCATGGCAGCAGAGGAGGCCTCTTTCTTTATCTAAATTTTTTAACTAGGGTAGCTTGAAGGAGCTTGGTTGAATAGTTGTGAGCTCTCCCAATTGCTCCATAGTAGTTTAGATAGAGGGTGCGGTTTAGCCTTCGATGATCCCCCTTAAGTTGCTTTGGTAGACGATTGGCACATCTATTTAGAGTGGGAACCTACCTTTAAAGTTGTTAGGGCCTCGTACTCAGCTTAGTTGAAACTTAGGGATGTAGTCATATATCTCCAGACGAAAGTCACAAGTTGAGAGCAGAGGGGAAGACCTATTAACAAGTAGTAGCTTAGGAATTAGCTTTGTGGATTTGTATTTTTTTGATTTATTTCTGTATGTACTTAGGGTCAAGATGCCAACTTAGAAGGCCTTGTAATCTCTAGTTATTAGATAAAATTCTTATGTTTTGCTAATGCCCACTTACCTAGCTTTTACTTCAATTGTTTTCTTCTTATTCTACTGTTTGTTGATGCGAAATAGGTAGAGAGCCCTTTGAGCACTCTTGTAGTATAGATCACTACTTGATAATTGGAATGTAGCCCTATGGAGTTAGCATAGTTACTATAATGTGGAGTGTACTTAGGGAAGAGTGTTGATGTGAGAATAAGAGTACGGTGAGGACTTACACTAGAGAGAGAAGGTTAGTTAGTGACGTTAGTGTAAGTTACAACTTGGGGATAAGCACAAGGATGAATATTGACCTAAGTGTAGTGTAGACAACTACTCGATGATCAGAACATAACTTATAGAGTTAAAGTATGTACTAACATGGGTGGATATTTGGGGATGAACATCGACTCAAGGAGGGGAGCATAGTGAAAACCACTATTCAATGATCAAAACACAACTTGTAAAGTTAGTGTATGTACTAACGTGGGCATATGTTCGGGGATGAACATCAGCATGAGGTGGAGAGCATGGTGAAAACCATTACTTAGTGATCAAAACATAGCCTGTAGAGTTAATGTATGTACTAACATAGGTACAAGCTCGGGGATGAACATCGACTCAAGGTAGGGGCATAGGTGAGTCGGTAGCATTGTAAAGTAGCATAAACAAGTGTAAAAAACTTGTCATTTCATAAATAACAATAGTAGTTATAGAGCCTTCCAAGCACTTCATGGTACTTAGTGAAAATATAATCTTAGATCATTGAAATTCTATGCTTTAGGAATGTGAAAATACAATCTTAGCTTTCTACACATTAAGTATCTAAGGAAGAAAAACTTACGTTGTGCCTTTTGATTATAATAACGAGCTTCTCGTTGCTGGTATGCTATCATTCAGGCATGCACGATGTTGCATACCTCCTCGATGGTGTCGATGCTCGTTTGGAGCGCCATGTAGTAGGTGTTCACATTGAAGTCTTGAACCCTATTGGTGAGCAGCTCTACTTAATTGAGAGGACAACTTCTATTCTAAAGGCTAAGCGGAAAGGGGTTTTCGTAGTGATAGTTATGTACATTATGTGGTATCCCTAAGGTATGTTAGGGAGCTCACTGGCCCACCTGCTTCCATTTTGCTCTACCCTTTTCTTAAGGTTATGAAGGATGACCTTGTTGATTACCTCGACTTGGCTGTTGGGCTAATGGTGAGTAACTGAGGTGTAATGGAGCCTTATGTGATGCTTTTCAGAAAACTCCCTGAACTTATTACTATCAAGTTGTTTGCCATTGTCGATGATCAAAGTGTATGGTACTCCAAAGCAAGACAGGATGTGGGTAAGAATGAAACATTTTGCCACTTGGGCAGTAATGACTGCTAAAGTTAGTACCTCTACCCATTTGTTGAAGTAATTGACCATTACTAAGATGACTTACTGATGTGCCGGTGCCTTTAGGAAGGGGCTGAGCACATCAAGTCCCCATTGGGTAAATGGCGAGGGGCTTATTATTGGATGCAAATCCAAGCTCAATACGTAAGTGATTGGGATACGCTTTTAGCACTAGTGGCATTTTCAAACTTATGTGAGTGATCGGGCCATGCTTTTAACATTGGTGGCATTTTTGAACTAAGGCCTTGGTGTCTTCCTTCATAGTTGGTCAGTAATAGCTTAGTTGTAGAGCTCGAATGTATAGAGCTTAGGATTGGATGTGATTTCTACTTACTCCTAAGTAGAGTTCCTCTAGGGCATGGGTGCCATCCTTGGTTTTGACTTATCTAAGCTGCAGGATGCTTTGTCTTCATAGATGCAATATGTTGTTGATCAAGTTGTAGCTGGTTTAAGGTGTACGTTAGCTTCTTTGCTTCTATTTGGTCTTCAAGCAATGTACCCATCTTCAAGTGCTCTAGGATAAGGTCCATTTAGTAAGGTTTAGGGTCCATTGGTTAGACTTTAAGGACCTCTTATCCTTCTATTTCAATGCTTTGCTCGAAGAGGTATTATATGAATAATGGTTTATCATTTTCGTGTTGCATAGGGGCAATGGACGAGGCTAACCTGAAAAGCTTGTCTACCTTTCAATTTTCTGCTAAGGGGATCTTATTTGCTTTGCAGGAGGTAAAACTCATAAGGAGGCCATGGATTATCTACAAATACTTGATCATTGTTTCCCCTATGGCCCCATACTCTTCATTGACCTAATAGACTACTAGCATAGAATCAGAGTAGAAGTTCAACTTCTCTGCTCCTATGTCTTTAGTTATCCTCAATCTTATGATAGGTGCCTCATACTCAGCCTCCTTATTGCTTACTATAAATTCAAATTTCATAACGTATCGTATCTTTGTAGCATGCAAGCTTTGTAGGGATATGTCGACTCGACTCCCCCCCTCCCCTTAGTAGAGGAGCTATTGACATGAAGGGTTCATAAAGGAATTTCAATTTCTAGCTACGGTTCTTCTTCTCCAGTACATTCTGTTACGAAGTTAATGAAAGCTTGTGTTAGGACCCTAAAGGAGGCTTAGTAGGATTGCCTGAAAATTTCCATGTCACATGTGCACCCATTATATGGAAACTGCTTTGTAAGTCAGAGATTGCAAGACTTTAAATGAAAAATCACTAAGATTACTAATTTTTAAGTAATTAATTTATTATAACATATAAACATAAATAACTATATATGTCCGATATCTTACAGTTTTTCAAAACTGTAAAGAATTGGTATCTCGTACCAAATGATAAAATCAAATAGAATAAACTTAAAATTTAACTTATTGAAGTTACTAAATCTAAATATATAAGTAGTAGTAATAATGAAAGTCTCAAATGAGCAATACAATCTTTCTCTAATTATAACCTCTAAAACATATCGATATACACACTTAATGCTCGAGCCTTAGCCCATGCCCAAGTTTCTAGCACCTGCAAAAGAAAAACTATTGGGAGGTAAGATACAAGAGCTTACTAAGTTATCCCTCATACTATATTGGTAAGCAAGTTATCAAACAAATTATTATAATCATATGATTGCATGGATACGTAGTATGCCAAACAATATATGTAGTTGATCGATGCTACATATAATATCGGATTTTAACGCGCTTCGAGATAAGGATTGGAGATACATCGGCCCCAATCACAACCGAGCTCTAGCATCTAGGTTTTTAACCATAACTTTGAATTATGTATTTCACAAAATATATTTTCATTTCTAAAAATCCAGTAGTATACAAATCCTAGGCCTAGCGTGAGGTAACCCTTGCAGTCCATACTCACACCCTATAGTAGAGACCTTTAGACTCGACCCTCAACCATATGGTTGGCGTCTCCATCGCCTAGTAAGCCCGTAGGTTTGGGTAAGGTCGTAGGTTTAGGTAAGGTCATATTGTATGAGTGTATCGTATGGAAACACTTTAACATATATAAACAACCTCCGCAAGGCTTCTCTTTACCTTCATGTAAAATAACAGCCAAAATAAGTAATGCAATGCATATAAAATGCATGAACCTTTTAGTTTAAGATAAGCCAAATATAATTAAGTCAAATTATGAGATGATCAATCAATATCAGCAAACCATCCAAATAACATAACAATCAATCATATAATCAAATTATCAATTATCGTATTTAACAATATTTCTCACAGTAATCATTTAATATCAAGCACATGCATATCCCAAAACCCTATGCAATAAGTTATTAATATCAATTTAAATGTACTAACTACAAGCACAAATAAGTATAGAGTTATTGAGAGTACTCACTTGACTATGTTGACTCACTCTAGTCATAATAATCGATCAAAAGATCCTTGCCCTAGTCGGGACACCTAATCATTACGAGATAACAAGGATAATAAATAATTGAATTAACTAATGGGTCTAGATATCTATTTCCCTAATTTTACTTAGATTACTATTAGTTTTTATTTGATTAAACATAATTGCTAATCGTATGTAACTTTTTCATTCTATTTTCGATATTTACAAATTTATAGACGTTTTTCATCATTTTTGGATGCACGTTCACATGATGATGTTTGTTTTGGACGTTAAGACTTTTGTTTTACGATATGGACTAAATTTATTGAAATTTTAACAATTGAAACTTAAATATTCTTATTGCTTATGTTTATATCCTATTTTAGTACTTAATGATTTAATTAGCCATTAATTCTTACACTTAAATGATTTTATGGTTTATTATTTTAGAGGCTTATATCATTGCTTATGTTATCAATCACTTATGTCATATAGCTTATGTCATCATTTGATTATGTAATTATTAACATCATCATCCATTACATATGTATTCTTATCTTTATGTATTCGTACACTTTACACATATGTTATGTATATACTTATATTTCTAACATACTAGCATGTATACTTGTGTACTCATACGTATACTAGTACATATACCCATATACACATACAATGATATATGTATTTTCATATGCTTAATGTTCCTTTTTAAGAAATCTTCACAAATTTCATATGTTTACACTTTAAGGACTTATTTAGCAAGGTATATATATGTATAGGTAGTATACTCTTCCTTTTTGGTTATGCACATAAAGGTTATTCATATACATGGCTTGCTAAGTTTATGTACAAGTAGTTTTCCTATTCTTACCGATGTATATGTATATCTATGCTATGTATTCTACTCTTATACCTAAGTGTTCCCTCATTTATGTAAATGTATATAAGAATCCTATTTGTGTCAACATACATGTACATATTACATGATAATTCCAAAACTAACATAACATAAACAGCTAATTACTAATTTAAGATGAAAGATTATATGAAAACATACCTCTTTTCCTTTTAGATAAGGGTGAAGAGTTTACTTAGATGTTAGGATATAAGAAATGTATTAAGGTGAAGGTAAAAGAAAATAAATGGAAGTTTAGAAAAGGGGAAGAAGAAGAGGAGGTTACGGTTTGGAAATAGAGGGGCAAAAGGGGTTTACTTTATATTAATTTGTGGTTCATAAGTGGGATAAGTGGGGTCTAGAAGGTCCGCATGTGTTAGATGGCAAGAAGGGGGAAAGGAAAGGAAAAAAAAAATCAAAAGAAAAGAGAAGAAAACTCTTGATGGCAATGACATATGTGTTGACTTTTCAATATGTTGACTTAGTTAACTCTTTGAAATTAAATATAATTTGTGTGTACATAATGAGGTAATTAAGGAAAATTAGGAGAAAAATTAAGGAAATAAAAGGAAATAAGGAGTTTGTTAAAATGATTAGTAAGAATAGGTAATGAGATCTTCCTCTAGGTGTTTATATCATATATAAACCATTTGGTAAGCTACTTCATGTAATTATCATGGAAAGTGTTATTTTGGGGTACTAATGCTTACTATATGTAGTATAATTATCAACTACGCTCTTAACTCTATATAATACTAACTTAGTTATATAATTGGAAGATGGATATGATATATAATGCAATATACTAATTTCATATAGTGATGACTACTACAAGGGTAAACTTCTTGACCTTAGTGTACCTTGTCTTTAGTCCTTGTAGGATGTGGGTGACATAGCATATGGGCTTATATTCTCTATTGTTTGCTTGGATGGGGACCGATGATAACACTTTGTAGCTAATAGTAAGATAAAGATATAACTCATCGCTAGGGTTAGGTTACAAGAGCAGTGGGGGGCTCTTTAGGAAATTATTTAGGTCATCAAATGCTTTTTGGCATGTGATTGTCCATTTGAACTTTGAAGGATTCTTCAATAATTTGAAGAATACAAAGCACTTATCAACATTTCTAGACAAAAATCTATTTTAGACAGCGACTTTACTGGTGAATCATTGTATCTCTTTTATAGTTTTAAGAGCATACATGTCCCAAATTACCTTTATCTTGGTTGGGTTTGCCTTAATTTCTTGTTCTATAACGATAAAGTCGAGGAATTTTCTTGATATGACCTCAGAGACATATTTTGGGGGATTAAGCTTCATTCTGTAATGGAGGAGTGTCAGGACCCTAAAAGGGGCCCAATAGGATTACTTAAAATTTTCATAACATGTGTGCACCCATGATATGAAAACCGTCTTGCGAGTCAAAGATTGCAAGACTCTAAATTATAAATCACTAAGGTTAATGATTTTCAAGTAATTAATTTATTGTAACATGACATAATATAGAATTATAAATAACTCTAGATGTCCGATAGCCCACAGTTCCTCAGAACCGCAGAGAATCGGTATCCCCTACCAAATAATAGGACAGGATATGCTAACATTATAAAATTGTAGGAAAATTAAATTATATTAAATTCTAACATGTGAATATCTTCTACAAAGAGTGTTTATGTATCACTTATAAAGATCTCAACTAATTCTAACACTAATGTACATATCTTCATCTTGCACTCAGCACTCGAGACTCATCCTAATCCCATCGTATGTAAACCTGCAAAAGAAAGACTATTAGGAAATAATCTACAAGAGCTTAGTGAGCTATCCCTCATACCATACTGGCAAACAAGTTATCAAACAAATTATTACAACCATATGAATGCATGTACACGCAGAATGCCAAACAATATATGCAGTTGACTGGTACTGCATATAATATCGGATTTTAACTCTCTCCGAAATAAGGGTTGGAGATTCATCAGCACCAATCACGACCAGGCTCTAGCACCTAGGTTTTTACCCATAACTTTGAATTTCGTATTTCACAAAACTACATTTCCATTTCTAAAAATTCAGTAGTTCACAAAGTCCCAGGCCTAGCGGTGAGGTGGACCCCACAGTCCACACTCACATTCTACAGCGGTGGTCTCTAAACGCAACCCCCAGCCACCCACGGTTAGAGTCTCCGACGCTAATAGAACCCGCGAGCCAAGGGTAGGGTCTTGTTGTACCCATGCTCCTGCACGGTACTAATCAAATCATATGGGAATCCATCCCTCCAAGGCCCTTCATTACCAACCGTGTGAAGTGACGACCAGAATAAGTAATGCGATGCATGGATAATGCATGACCCTTTTTATTTAAGATAAGTCAAATATAATTAGGTCAGATTATGAGGCGATCAATCAATATCAGCAAACTATCCAAATCATATAAAATCAGTCATACCATCAAATCATCACTTATCGTATTTAACAATTTTCTTACAATAATCAAGCAATATCAAGCACACGCATATCCCGAAACCCCATGCATCAAGTTATTGATATTCAATTTAAGTGCACTAACTACAAGCACAAACAAGTATGTAGTCATCGGGAGTACTCACTTGACTATGACGACTCACTCTAATCGTAATAACCGATCAGGAGATCCTTGCCCTCGTCGAGATCACCTGATCATTACGAGATAACAGAGATAATAAGTAGTTGACTCAACTAAGGGTTCTAGATATCTATCTACCTAATTCTACTTAGATTACTATCAGCCCTTATTCGATTAAACCTAATTGCTAATCATACGTAACTTTTTCATTCTATTTTCAATATTTACAAATTTGTAGTCGTTTTTCATCGTTTTTGGATGTATATTCACATGGTAATGTCCGTTTTGGACGTTAAGACCCGTGTTTTATGATATGAACTAATTTATTGAAATTTTATCTTATTGAAGTTTAATTATTCTTATTGCTTATGTTTATGCCCTAGTTTAGGATTTAATGATTGAATTAGCTATTTGATTCTTACACTTAGGAAATTTTACATTAGTGCTACTAATCCACATACTTGATTAAATTTAATTCAATCTAGGAAGTGTATTAGGGTTTAAGGGATTTTCGACTTCTAAATACATGTATATACCTATGTTATGTGCTTATGTAATCTTATTATTTCTTCTATTATAAACCTACGCTTACATCATCACTTATGTAATCAATTGATGATGTCATGGCTTATGTAATCCATTTATCACATGTAAAGATATATGTCATTAAGTACTTATACATATACATATGTTATATACCTACCTACACTCATAATATACTAATATGTGTACTTATGTACTAATATATATACTAATACATATACCCATATACGCATACGGTGACATACGTATTTTTATACGTATTTTCGTATGCCTTATATAGCCCCTTAAGAAAGCTTCACAATTTCATTCTTTTTGTATTTTAAGAGTATATTTGACATGATATATGTATGTATAGTTAGTATATACCTTATTTTAGGTTATGTACATATTGTATACTTATGTACAAAGGTATTTATACTTGTATTCTTCTAGCATATCCTTTTATACATATACTTAAGGACATATGCACATGCATATCCTTCTTCTTCTTTATGATTCCTAGATTTCTACAATTAAAGAGGAGAACTTTGTGCTCTTTTCTTCAAGACAACACTAAACACATAACTACTTATCTAATCTACCTAATTAACTAACTAATGAATAATATAAAGCAACATAAAACAACTTAAAGACATGCCTTTAATTGTTTTGGAATTAAGAAGACAAAAGAAGGAGTGATGAGAGTGAAATGGGAAGAAGAAGCTCAAGGCAATGGGGAATGTTTTTGTTTTGTTTCTTTTTCTTTGTTTTTGATTATGGAAGACAACAAATGGTGGGACCAAAATGAGGAATAAGTAGGCGGCAACAATTGAGGGAAAGGGAAAAAGAAAAATCAAAAGAAAAAGAAAAGAAAAGCCATCATGAAGTTAAGATATTTTTCCTTATCTCTTAGTATCTTTTGTTGACTTTTCAAAATGTTGACTTTAGTCAACATGTGTTGACTTGGTCAACTTTTGGACTTTGGTCAATATGTGTTATCTTAGTCAACATTCCTTAAGTATGTGTAATTTTGTGCACATAATGTAGTAATTAAGGGAAATTAGGGGAAAAATGAAGGAAATAAGAAGAAATGAGGTATATGATGAATTGATTAGTAAATATGGTTGATGAGGTCTTACTTTAGGTCTTTATAGCTTATATATCTCATTTGATAAACTACTTTGGATAACAAGTTCAAAAAGTACTAATTTGAGTATTAAAGTTCACTGTATGTAACCTAATCTTCAATTATAACCCTAACTCTAAGTGAGACTACCTTAATCACATACTTAAGGGATAAATATAATCTATGACTCATTATCTTAGTTTTTAGTGGATTACTTAAGGATTTGAATCATATAAGCATGAATGAGGGTCATCTCTAACCTTTTACTGATGATTTAGCAAAATGTGAGCAATTTATTATCAATTAGGGTTTTAGGGTATATCATGATGAATTAGTGCTTTTATATCCTTAAAGTTATAGTTTTAGGATTTTTATTACTTTAGGGAACAATCTCTAATGTTTTTACACATTTAGGGTTTCATATATTCTTATGCGATTAAATCTTCGATTGTCATCTTAGGGTTTTGATGAGGTTCAAGGTTTTAGGGTCTTTGTATGCGGTTAGGGGTTCAATTGATGATTTAGGGTTTTTCGTATCCACTTTAGATTTTAGATCGAGATTTTAATCGGTTTTAGATCTCACTAGCTCTTTTGAGTTCAAGAAATCATCTATAGTTTAGACGTTTGTTTCTATACTTAGGAAGCTAAATTCGTGGGGTTTACAAGGAGTGTGTTGAATGTTTCCCAAAGGTCTTCAATATGGTCATTTCTCTCCTGATCTTTACAATCATGTCGTTTACATAAAGTTCAACATTTCTACTGATTTGGGGCTTAATTACTATAGTGATTAGCCTTTGATATGTTGCCCCAATGTGCTTCAAGATGAAGGGCATAACCTTACAACAATAAGTGCAAAGTTTGTAACAAACGAAATGTAAACCTTATCCTTAGGAGCTATGTAGATTTGATTGTATCCTTAGTAGGCACTAGTGTATCCTGATGTAGAGTCAATGAGTTAGTCAATGTGAAGGGGAAGAAAATAGTCTTTAGAGCAGGCTTTATTAAGGTCACTATAGTCAATGTACATTTGCCATTTCCCATTGGCTTTTTTCATTAGGATTGTATTTGTAAGCCAAGTTGGATATTTTTCCTACCTTAGGAACCTGGCTTATAGGAGTTTCTAAACTTCTTACTCGATAGTTGCTTGGCACTCAAGTATAAAATGCCATTTCTTTTACTTAACTGGTTGAATTGTAGGGTTGACATTGAGGTAGTGGGTGGCTTTAGGGATGTTGATTATCCCTAGCATATCTTTTGGGGTAGATATAAATACATTGGAGTTTTGTTTGGGGAAAATAGTAAGCTAGGCCTTCTCATCGTCTGGTAGCTTTGCTTCGATCTTTATGCTCATCCTTAGGGTGCTCATGAGCTTGATCTCCTTAGTTTTCTCTATAGGCTTACCCCATAGTATGGGATTGTATAGTGGTAGACTCAATGTTCATGACGTTATCTCTATTTTAGGCCTTGAGATAAAAGGATCGAGACAAACTTTTGATTTCCTTTAGCTTCATCGACTCCTCTTGGCATCATGAACTTTCCTTTCGAGCATCTCTAGCTAATGATCATATCGAATTTGGTGATACTAGGTCACCTTAATATGATGCTGTGTGGTAACTAGTATCAACAAATTGTGTAGCAACGTATACATTGTCTCCTAATTGTACTACAAGAGTGATGATCCCCTTAATGGGCATAGGTTTTCCCCTTCTAAAGCCTGTGAGGTCATGCTTATATAGTTGTAGAGGTTTATCTAATCGGTCCTTCATTTGTTTGTAGCCATTGTAAAAGAGTTTGTCAACTGAGCTATTGGTGTCCATGAAAGTTTTGGAAACATTAAAGTACCTAATCTTAGCATTTACGATAAGGGTAGCGTTTATGAAGCTAACCATGTGATCCGTCCTAGTCTTTTTAGTTCAAATGAGGTATATCTTGTGTTGAGCTGACTCGAAGGTGATGTCAATGGTGAGGCTATGGCCTCTAAAGATGGTATTTACTTATCCTCTTTTGCCTCAATGGTTTAGATCATCATTGGTACCATCAGCTTGTTGGTTTTTGTGGTTATTACTGTTCTACTTATTGATGCTAGGTTGGCTATTGTATTTAATTCCTTTTGTTTGCTATGAGGTGGTCAATGTAGCCCTTGTGAGCAAGGCCGTCGATCGCGGTCTTAAGATGGTGGTGTTCATCAGTATTGTAGCCATTTTCCTAGTGGTAGTCATAATGTTTCCCTAAGTTGGCTACTTTTGAGTTTCCTTGATGTTTGGTGGTTGAGAGAGTTATTACTTAAACTCGTACATGATTTCTTAAAGGGTTTGCTAAGGGGTAACTACGACAAGTAGTCTTCAAATTTTTGGTTTTTCTATCTCGCTTGTCCTTTAGTAGGACCTAAGATTTGGGTCCCTTGGCCTTAGTTGGTCTTTTGCTGACCCACGTATGTTGTTATCTACTTCAAATTGTACTTAAATGGTGTCCTCTTAGGTTAAATATTTTTTAGCAATTTATGAACTCATTTAAGGTGTCCTGTGGGGTCTGTTTCTGTTATGAAGGCTTATAGGGTTGTTCCTTTATCAAGTTTAGAGACTTGTAACTTTGTTCAGTTGAAGTGCTCAAGTTACGCTCCTAAGGTCTCATTCTGATGCTGCATAACATTGTAGAAAATGGAAGAGTCCCTTCTTGGGACCTTAGACTTGAGGAAGTTTAACTAAAACTTGTTCACCAAGTCATTAAAGGATGTAATGGAACTGTTAAGTAAGGTTTTGAACTACAATAGTATAGCCTTTGCTAATATGCTAAGGAAAGATTTACCCATGATTGTATCAATGTTGTGTAGGCTCATAATGGTATTGAAGTGGATGAGCTAGTTGTTTGGGTGGGTGGTTCCATTCATAAGTGTTAAGATGTAGGAGTCTTGTGCCTGTAGTTAATGTTTCTTCCAAGATCATTAAGATGAAAGGGCTCTTCACTATTGTTGAGCGTAATGCATAAGTAAAGGACTCCATTTTCTTTTGGTTAAGTATACCAGAAGCACAACAAATATTGGATTCCATAGTTATTTATATCTTATAATATGTTAATTGCTTAACAATTTAACATCCTTAGTAATTAATCATTTAGAGTTTTGTAATCTTTGACTTGTAAGACAGTTTTCATATTATGGGTGTACATATGTTATGAAAATTTTAAGTAATCCTACTAAGCCCCCTTTAGGGTCTTGATAGAGTAGTATCAGAGCTTTAAGTTGTTAAATATAGGGAAAATCTACCAAATGGTAAGATGGGGTAGCACTTTGAGTAAAATTAAAGTAAGAATAAAAGCTTTAGATGTTTAGATTATATTCTATATTTAGTATTACTTTTATGTAGTATGATTGTATTATAAGTACATATATTCTTTTATCTACTAAACTCCTCTCTATCTTAGATATTGTTAGTGTTATTATGCTTAAAAGGCTTACGATTGTAAGTTTGAAGTGATAAACTAAGGATGTAAGGAACAAGTACTATAAAGGGAACAAAAAAGAGATGTCCCTAATTGTGTTAAATTAAGAAGGAAGGCCTGTATTGGGAATTAGGAGTACATGAGCATTTCAATTTTATGTCAAAGGTATGAAGTGCATTAATTAGAGGCTTATCAGCTTTGATGATTTTGATAATAGTTGGAATTAGGAATTTAATAACATAGATGGAATTTGACAATTGTGTTGAAATAGTTAATTAAAAATTTGATTTGGTGGTTGATTAGCCTAATTAGTTTGAAGCGTGAGATGGGGAATTTTTCTTATTATATTGGGTGATTATAACATGAAGAAGATGATTGTGTGAGGTCTTAAAGGATAATTATCTTAGAGTTGTAATGTATAGGATTCTTATCCTTAAGGATAGTAATAAGAATTCAAATGGAGAATTTACATTGTATGATTGGCAATTTAGAGAATCGTTTTGATAATAGGATTGTGAATATGAACAATTGACCTAAAAGATCAATAAGAATGAACTATGAGTAGTATTATACAGATTTTAATCATAACACTACAAGAAGGAAAGTAGGATAGAACAAGATATATGGAAATCAAATGGTGTTTGAGAGGTGATCACATCTAGGAAATGAAAAATAATAATGACGTAAGAATGATGGAATCAGATATTTGATGAAAGTGAGGTTGAAAATTTGTGAAAGATGAAGTCTATTTTGATGAGAGAATTAAAATAATTGAAAAGGTAGAAGTGATAATTTGTATAATGGTATTTGAAAGTGATGATCGATGATCTGAGTACATAAATAATACTAATGTTGGCTAATGTCACTTTGGCAAGGTTGTGGATGATAAAAAGGATTACGACACGCACCTAAGCTCAAGAGATCAAGGAAATTTGGGTTGTTTATAGAGGAAGCCTAAAGAATCAGAGTTGCCAAGGAAGGCATTCCCCAATTTTGTTAAGTCTAAGGATTTTCTTTATAGGCAAGGGGAATAATCCAATTGAAGCGAAAGATTGGTTATCTTGAATTGAATTATCATTTGAAGCTTATGAAATTCTTGAAGACCTGAAATTAACATATGGGACTTTTATGCTAAAAGGTGATGCTAGGTTTTGGTGGGACTCTAAAGAAAGAATCTTGTCCCCTTTTGTCACTTAGAGGAAATTTAGAAAAGAGTTTCAATAGAGATATGACATCAATAGAAAATGAAAGAAATCAATTGGAAAATCAAAGCCATTAGCCAATAAGCTAAAAATGAAAGAAATAACTAAAGTAAGATATTGGAAGTGCAGTCAATGGTACTATCCAAAGAATTTCCCCTAATTGCAAAATAAGTGTTTTATTTGTGGGGGGAAAGAAGAACATAGAATTTAATAGTGCCCCATGAAAAGTAGGGCATCATACAAATGTGAAGATCAAGAGCATACCTTCACCTCTTGTCCTAAGAGGTAAGCAATTCAAGAGATGATGACTTGACATATTTAACATACTATTGTAGAAAGTTTGATGATGATGTATAAAGGGAAATGGTATTTGAAGAAGAAAATGCCCCAATGAGTAGTAATTGTGGAAGACATGGCTATGACATTACTAAGTACTATCGAAAGTGAGTAATTTAGGAAGAAAAACTAGTGAACTATCAAGGAACCTTGGAGATTTAATGTAATTAATATGAGGAGATTATGTATATGAAATATGTTCTATAAACCTATTATAATGTTTATAGATAAGGGTTAAGTATTGATAAGAAGTTTATTAATTATATGTAAATTGTTTGTATATGAAAGAATGAAAGGAATGTTCATGAAGAACTATCTCAGTCAAGTTTCGGGGATGAAACTTTTTGTAAAGGGGGGAGAATGTAAAATCCTAAAATTTTTAACCTAATACCCAAAGTAGACTCTAGTGTGCTTGAAGACTCTAAGAGTTGATAAGGCTAATTAAGATGAAAACCTTAAGATAATTTTTAGTCATTCATAAATACATATAATACTAAAGTAATCTATTAGAAACTAAGATATTACATTATATATCACATCCACTTCTAATCATATAACTATTTTAGTGTTATATAAAGTTAAGTGATGAGTTGATGTTTATATTACATATAGTAGACATTAGCATCTTAAATGGTATATTTCATGATAGTTACACTAAGTATCATACTAAATAATGTATTTAGGATATAAATACTTAGAGAGAGATCTTATTAACTATTTTTACTAATCATTTCAATAAATCCCGTATTCTCTTTCGTTTCCTTAATTTTCTTCCCAATTTTCCTTAATTACCTAAATATATGCATTTAAATTAGATGTAATTTTAAGAGAGTTGATCAAGTTAACATTTGACTAAGTTAAAGGTTGACTAAAGTTAAAAGGTTGACCAAATCAACACATGTGTCATTATCATATAGAGTTTTGTTCTCTTTTCTTTTGATTTTTTTTCCCTTTCTTTTACCATCCATTCTTCTCCCTCTTCTAGGCTTCACTTTTCTCAATTATAAAACACAATTTAAGATAAGAACAACTCTTTTTTCCCTTCTATTTCAAACTGTGAACTCCCATTTGCTTTGTCATCTTTAACTTTTCCAAAATTTCACTTTCACAATTTCAAATACCGCTACACACAAATCTACTATATCTACTTGCTTTCCTTTTCAAATTATAAAGGAGAAAAAGGTATGTTTTATATGATTTCTTATCATAATTAGTGAGTTAGTTGTCTATTTAAGATTAGTGTAGGAACCTTATATAATATGTTTTTTTATGTTGTTGAAGATAGGAATCCTTATACTTATGTTTAAAAGTGTAGAAATACTTAGGAATACATATAGAAACACATATGTACATACAAGAAGTGAATATATAAGAAATGTATGTATAAGGATTTGGTGAAATACTTAGTATAAGTGTAAGAAATCCTTAGATAATTGGAAGAGGAACACATATACATATGTATAAGTATGTGTATACAAAAATACACTTGATGAATATATGTATCCTTTATGTACATAACTAAAAAGGAAGAGTATACTAACTATATATACATATACCTTGCCAAATAAGTCATTAAAGAGCAAAAATATGAAACTTGTGAAACTTTCTTAATAGAGTACTCTAGGTATATGAAAATACGTATAAAAATACGTATGTTACCGTATGTGTATACGAGTATATGTATTGTTATACATATGAGTACACAAGTATACATACTAATGTGCTAGAAGTATAAGTATATATACAACATATGTATAAAGTGTATGAATATATAAGGATAACAATGGATGATGATATAAGTAATTACATAATTGAATAATAATGTAAACAATGACATAATTGAATAATGATGTTAGCGATGACATAAGCAAATAATAACATAATCGATAACATAAGCCTCTAAAATAATAAACCATAAGATCGTTTAAGTATAAGAATTAATAGCTAATGAAACTACTAACTATTAAAATAAAACATAAAACTAACCAATAAGAATAATTAAACTTCAATAGTTAGAATTTCATTAAATTTAGTCCATATTATAAAACACGAGTTTTACGTCCAAAACAAATATCACCATGTAAACGTGCGTTCGAAAACAATGAAAAACGACTATATCATATTTTATTAAGTCGAGCCAAACCAAAAATTTATAATTGGTTCGAAATAATAAATTGAATCAATCTGCAAAACTGAAACAAATCGTTTTATAAAAGATACACTAATATTCTACTTTAATGAAAGAATGTCTTTTCTTATAATATAACACTTACAATAATTTTTTATTAACAACTTATTGAAATGTCTATGTATTGAATTTTTAATTACCATATATTTATAAACTATACATATAGTTTGACTCAAATTTTATACTATATATTATTTTCATAAATGAAATTAGCCATTAACAAAGATTTGAAAATTTTTAGTTATATGAATATTAATTTCATCAATATCTATTATGATAATACTTATTATTTTAAAATCAATTCAATACTTTTTATATGAGATTACATGTTTTGCAAATATATCTTTCCAAAGTAGAAGATATGGCTCAACCTGTAAACTAAACCGACTTAAACTGAAACTTTATGGTTTGGAAAAATCCCCAATTTGAATTATTCGGTTTGATTCAAAACTATGAAAAACAAAATCACATTTTTATAGTTTGGTTTGATTTAGAGGAGAAGCTAAACCAATTTGATTTGCACCCATCCTTAGTGACTCCTATTATGCTTCCAAGATAACTCATACATCAGGGTGGTAAGAATGAATCAAATCATACACCGAAAATGAAAAAGAAATGGGTCTAATTGTAAAATCTTACAATAAGGACATCACTTTTTTTTTTTTTGGGTGATAGTTGTTCAAATTGTGATATCTTATATAATTATTGTCCAACTTGGCTTGCCAGAGAAGAGTTGTATTGATTTATAAAGTTAAGATAGTGCATGTCATGTTAACACTAATTAAAAGCTTTTAAACTAGGTGATTGAAAAAAAAAAAATCTGTTTAGCGATTTTTTGACATGATTGTTAGTTACTTTTAGCTTAGAGCAGTAGATGTAGATTACTCTTTAGGTTCTACAATATTAAGTTTTGGAATAGTTTTGACAAGTTATAGATTAGGTTTTGATTAATATAAAAACCAGTATTTATAAAATGAAATATAGATAGGACCTTATATTTTACTTAATTTATATGCGCTTGTTACCAGATTTAACTATTGGTTCATGGAGAAACACACCTCTACAATGTTAATGTATAGTGAAAAAGAAATTATGTTCCGCCTTTACAAATCGAAAATTAGTTACATAACCTTGTTTAGCCTAAACGATCATTATGTTTACGTTCCTTCAGCTCCTTTACTGGGGTGGAGGAAGGAAATATATCTTACCAAAGCATGAGCTGGGCTCCTATATTTACTAACCTTCCTGGACTTGAAATTATTACTCTATTTCGTTCGTTTATTTATATTCATTAGTATCCTAGACAGCCAGGTGCGAGGCATGCCATTTGGTGAAAGAGAAAAAATAACGCTTTATTGTTGCAGATCTTTTCGGCGAGCTTTTTCGCTCTACTTTGTGCGTATGAATATCATGTAGGCTCCGAAGAAAAAGAATGGCATTCGAGATCCCACTGGTAAAATGTTAGCCTTTTACTTTTTGACATATATTATATTTCATTCTTTATTTTCTCAATTTTAAGTATATGAATGGGGCATCGTATTTGTGAAATAGCATGTGCACATATATATAATACGAATATACGATGCCGCATATTTCGCATTGAGTATATGTTTTGACAGCAATATGTATATCTAGCATATATTCATATTTGATAGATAATACATTATTATTAATTATGGTATAATATTATATATGTATCATCTTTTGCTAAGACGTAAGCCATAATATATCATGTACAATGTATGTTTTTGGCCCCACAAATTGAGAGGGCATTTGATAATTATCACCATATATACACTCTATTCATTTCTTATATATTTCTTTTCTTTTTTAATGGACAAGATTTAGAATATATTTTAACCAAACAAAATATTGGAACCGGATGAAGGATTCCATAAGCATTTTTTATATAGGAATAAATTGATCATTTCATTCTTTTGTTTCATTTCATTCAAATTCAATTATAGTTGAATCCATTCCATACAACTTTTGTACATAAAACTTGAACTCTGTTCGACAACTTTGGGTTTGGAATCTAATAAACGCATTATGACCTCTAGGTATGAAAAGGATTTGAACATTTGTTCCCCATGAATAATGAAGCCAGCTTTAATCTCACATAACATATTAATGGAACATTTGTGTACAGCATTGAGCGGACCCCTTGACCTCCAAATCTATAGTTATACATGCATCAGGTCAGACAGCGTCACCATCCTTACGCATATAGTAAAAACCAGGATTGATAGTTTGACATCCAAATGTTGATAAGGTTGTGAAATTCATGATTTTATCTAAAATTATTAAAGAGACCATAAAATTAAAAATTGAGATGTAAAAATATAAGTTTTTACTATTTATGTAAAATAATTTAAAAAAATTATAGATGTATTTATAATAGTTACAAAAAACTTAAAATACACTATAGAAGTAAATAAATGAAGAAATTGAGTTTTTGTTTCATTAAAAAATTGTTAATCTATAATCTAAAATTATTGAAAGAAGAACAAGCAGAATCAAAACCAAATTTCTTTCTATTACTTTGTTTGAAAAATGTGATAGACATTTGGGTTATTAATAGTATAAACTTAAATATATAGTTTTTCTTATAAACCTATCTATTGAGACAAAAACTCAATATCTATTGGTTAAACATATAGTTTTCTTTATTAATAGTATAAACTTAAATATCTATTTGGGATGGCCAAAAAAGAAAAAAAAAACTTATGAATATCAAACAAGGGACCAGGAAAGAGAGAGAGACAAGAAAGAAATTGGAATAGAATAGAATTGATGACCTAATACCGTAATAATTAATTGGTTAGTAGAAACCTAGTTATAACTTTTATTTTTAGTTTATCCAACACATATACATAGAATTGATAAATTTGATAAAAAAATATAAATTTGTACCAAGTTTGACATGTAAAATAAACTAAAAATACAAGTTTTTACAAGGAAACAACTTTATATTCGAGTTAACTTGAAAGAGTCTCGTAAAATCGTAAACTTAAAGAATTGTATGGATAGAATCACAATTTTGACAATTATTGTGGCAAGTATTGACATGGTAAGACACATTTATCAGCAGGTTTGTAGTAAAAAAATTTAATAAGATTAATAAGTAGATCAAACTTATGTGAACCTATTCCTTGACATGTTCAAGTTTGGAATGAATACCTAAATCCGTTTACAAACCTACCTATTCATTTAATATTAAGGCTAATGTTTATTCTAAGTTCAAAGTTCTAACTTGACTTTGATTCAGATATTTCGTATTACTAATAATAGAATGTGCTATCTTGTATATCTTTTCAATTTTATACTTTTTGATAGTGTTCACCTTGCTTCTTGTGTTGTAGGATGACCAAACTTCTTGCAATATGAGTTTGTTTTATAATCTCCTCTTTAATATGTAGAAATTCCATTTTCAAACCTTTTATATTTAAATTTGCATATTCAAAGGTAATTTACTTTTTCCATTATGTCATGCCCATTCTTTTAAAAAGTATGTATTATATTATACAATTTTTTCATGCAATCAAAGAACTTTAATGTATAAATTATTTAAATATATAGCTTGTATATAAATTTACTTTTGCTTAACATATAAAATGATTTGGATAATATACATGCTTTTTGGATCTAATGATCCTTTAGTATGTCCATCAAGTTTAAATGATTTTTTGCTTTTAATTTTATTGACAAACCTTACGTAAGGGAGGGGATGTTAGCCCCACATTTTATTAATCTAAATTCCTAAATAGAAGAAAAGAGATAGCATGAGGCCTTACATCTTTAATTTATGCACTGTTCTTATGAAAATTGTAAATGAGGCAGTACTACTCCCTTTAGAGCAATACATATAGAAAGTAAAATAGGTAGTATTACTATCCTTACAAAGAGGTCTATTTCGCAACCTAAAAACCATTAAGGTAACCATTAAAGAATGGAAACCCGAAAATAAACCAAATAGCAACATGGAGGACCAAGATGATACCAAGGAATTAACCCCTTGTGAGATAAATTAGACAAATATTAACTTGAATTTTCCTAGACTCATTTTATCTTGAAATAAGATGCTTTTAAAATTGTTTTTTAAATGAGAAATCTCGTTATAGTAGAAGTTCCTTTGTGACTCCTTAAGTTTGAGTGATTTGAAAATACTAGGAAACAAAAAGAAGAATGAATTATTTTCCTTAGTCTTTTTAAGCATTATTTTTCTTATTTTATGTTATTATGTTCTTCTTCTTTGTAAATTCTTTGAAAATCTCCCTTAAAATTAGAAGATGTTTAAATTTTGTTATTGGCATTAATAACTAATTAGGCCAATTTCAATGTAATACAACGATATGGCATAATTAATGGATAACTTGTTACATTTATTTGGACATTGCTTGTGCTTGATGAATTTTGTGGCCTCGTATTTTATCACATTCAAGAGTTCAAGTAATTTTTTTATATAGACCTAACTTCTTCAAAGACTTGTTATTCCTTCATACTATTTTCAATGTACTTGATAAATATATTAATGTTTGTTTTAGTTTTCTTAATCAATTTATGGAATTAACTCAGTCATGAAACATGTTTAATGAATAGGATAAGTTATATATTTAGGTTTTCAAACCTAACTAATATATGAGTTGTGTTATGTATTGAGATTTTTTAAACAAAAACTTGTTTAGATTTTGACATGAATTATAACTCATTAATATGAATTCCTTACCTTGGTGAGAATAAAGAACTCCCTTTAAAATCAAGCTAATCAATAAAACCACTGATAGTAGTATTTGCACAATTCAATTTTATAATCATATTACAAACAATAATAATTAAAAGTACATTTATAGTTGTAGATCATTTTGGGACTAGTGCCATGCCTTTAAAATCAAAACATGATTAAATTGTTGCATATTCTACACATGGAAGGAACAAGAAAGGCTTAACATTTGCTAGTAAAATCCACAATATAAAATAAACTATAAATTTTATGACAATCAATGCCCTTAATATTCAATATCATATAAGTTTGAATAATCAAAAGGAAATCCTAAAGTTTTAATCCCCTAAACAAGTCTCAAAAATATGATTCAACTATTAAATTAATTATTCTTATAAGTCTAACTAAATTCTTTTATAGCTCAAAGTCATATAATGCTCTATAGACAATCTTGCTCCCATACTAAAGGTGATATCTAAGCTAGTTATATATGTTGTTCTTATATATCATTTGTTCTCAAAATCGCATATCCTTTGTGAAGTCTATGGTGAGAAAATTGTATGTACATACATATATATAACACACTGAAATCGCATATCCTTCGTTAAATCTCAAGTCAATTGATGCAACTTTACAACCTTACATTTTATGAGTTTTAAAATTGTTTTAGTAAAACTCTTGATGAAATTATGATTTTAAGTGTATAATTCAATAAGCTTACGATTCCACTGATTTTACATGATTGAACAATTCTACATGTTTTAATTCTTGGTAGTATTATAAGTTTGATAACCATCAGCAAACAATATATACACACCACGTTAGTTAACTAACATGTGGTTACGGTAGAATATTGTAGGAATATAGTTGGTCAAGGTATGTAATTGTAAGCTTGTGGTGACTTATTATTTTGTAGTTTCATAGTGCCTAACTTATTTCCATATACGTATACTTAGCGTGAGCCTTCTACAAACATTGTAGATATGCTATTAAGCATACTAGGTAGTATAAGAAAGCTAAAGAAATTCTAGGAAATTGTTTTGAAAGAAGTAGTGTTCCTTGTGTATAAACCATAGTATTAGATAATCTTATATTAAAGTTATGTACTTAGTCTCACTATTATTTTTCACCTTATTGTTTTCATATTTTTTTTTTATCCATATTCTAATCTTTCCCTTCTAAAAATTATCAAGCTATATTGTGTAAGAAGTACATAAATGGTTGTCGTTATATAACTATTCATCAACAAATGCTCCTTTCCATATTGGGTAAACATGCAAACCTATAACTGTAGAAGTACTTATCATTTGTGAGTCTAATGGGTGTCTCTCTCTCTAGTTTTAGAAAGAGATTTTTCCTCTCTATAGTGGGAGTTTGTTTTGTTATGCCACATTTTACTCTACCTTCACATTATGCACCATCTACTATACTTTTCTATTTTTTAGCGTTGCTTATGCTTTTTAGATTTAAATCCTAATAACTCCTTATGTTTTTTTTCTACACCACCATTTTCTATTAACATCTAAAGAAGCTACAAGAGAGAGAGGGAGAGAGAGAGAGAGAGAGAGAGAATTTTAAAATGACAAATAGATAATCAGAAAGATATACCAGTTAGTCTTGGTACATTATAGTCGCTTGCTAGATTTTTTATTAGTTAAGCTCAATTTCATTAAGTTATCCTTTTGAATTTGAATCATATTAATAAGTACACCTGATTGAAGGTAACATTTCTCACTTTTTAGGTTTTTCTTATTTACTGTAACTTTTGAACATGATTTTCTTGAGTTTGTTTCTCGTTTGTTTAAATATTTGGGTAGCTTATCTTCTTTTGCTCCTCCTTGAAACTTTACCTATTGCTTTTGATAGTAACATAGTTTATCATTCAGCTTGTTCTCTCCTTATTTGGTCCCTTTCTAGTTTACGAAATAGCTTCTCGCATTAGCTTTACTTTGATATCAAAAGTCTTGCATTAGTAAACATCATTAGTATTTACTAAATAACCTTTTGAAACTACTCGCTTATTTTCCAATACAATGACTAGAGTCAATAAAGGTAAAGAACTGACAGTGGTCCATGACAAAGCTTTCAATGAGGTAGAAGGAGTATTGCTAGAAAATACTAAGGGTAGCGAGACTGAGAAGGAAATTTTAACAGTGGGAAAAGTGGTAGTTAACAAACTACTAAATAGGTTAATAGTCAAGTATATACTAAGGAAGGTGTGGGAAGACTTCAAGGAAGTTATCTTTACTTCACTTGGTTTAAACAAGTCTTTAGTGTCCTTTAGCAACCCTTAGATGTTGAGGATAAGAGTAAATCAAAGCCTATGGTCGATATAAGGACACATTTTTGTAATGGAAGAATGAAGGGGGAGATTTAAATGTTAAGGAAGTGCTGTTGAATAAAGCTACATTTTGGATACAAATCTATAGATTGCAATTAGACTAGATGACGAATAAGAATGCAAAAACCTTAGGGAGAATGTTAAGAAAATCGGTTGATTATAACCTAGTTAAGGTAGATAGAGGACTAAGGCAAGCTTTTCTAAGGGTGAGGGTCAAGATTGACGTCACTAAGCCTCTTAGAAGCGAGATGTGGATTGGTAGAGAGGGAGGAACCTGGTATAAAGTTAGTTTCATATATGGGAAGCTCCTAAATTTCTGTTATGTATTTAGTAAATTAGGTAATCTAGCTAAAGCTTGTAACAAGAAGTCAAGATCTAGTAGTGCTTTTAGTCATTCTTTAAGGGTGTCGGCAGTTAGAAAATGGCTTTTAGTCAAGGTGGAGAGATAGAGTTGATTTGGAAAGTAGTTAGAGAAGTAAGTAGATTTACTTCGAAGAAGCTAATAGTCCAAAGTCATGAAAGGAATTTAAATCCTTACATCTAGAGAAACAAAGCCCTTCTACACCATTACAAATTCCCCCTATTGGTCCTTTTATTGAACCAATCCTAAACATAGAAATGTCTAACTTAAACTCTAGCCCTTTGAATTTAAACACATAGACCAACCCATTAATTCTACCTAATCTTATATACTGTTCAGCAATCCTATCTGAAGGTTTTCTCACCCTTCAAAATCGAACCTTATAACCACTTGTATACAAAATGTTCAATTGCCTACTACCCCTCTCACAAGGCCAAATGTTTCCCTTTCCCCATCAACCTATTACGTAGTTGTAAGCTCCAAAATTAGCAATTTGAGGTTTCGATTGGTTAAAAAACTCGATCAAGCCTAAATTATAAAGTAAAGCTAGAAATATTAAGAAAATGGTCTCGTAAGTTTAAATTTCGATATATAACTCGTTATTTATCGAAAATGCGTAAAATGCATTCCGATAATTAACGAATCGCTCGAGATAAATTATATGTATACTAAAAATCATAAAATAACCTAAATAATATTTAGGAATATTTATTTGTACTATGTATGAATTTACATGTATGTAGAAATACGCGTAATTACTTAAAATACGCGTAATGTGCTAAAATCATACTAAATAATTAAAGAAAATTCATAATTATTAAGGAAAAATAAAAAAAAAATCAGGAAAAATAAGGAATGATCCAAATATAGGTCGTGGCAGCTGGGAAAAATAAGAAAAAAATCGGCTAATTAAGTTAAGACAATACAAAAGCCAAAAATTAAGGGATAAGGTAATTGTCTTGTCAATTTAATGCACAATAAATTCCCTAAATCACTATAAATAGCAAGAAAAATTCAAAAACTCATTTGGACAGTTAGAAATCAGAAAAAATTAGGGAGAAGCGAAAATTGAGAGAAAAACCAAAGAAAAAAAAAAGAAAAAGAAAACTATGCAGTTAGGTTCACAAAGGAGAACCGAGACCCGACGGGTAGCTGGGAGTGGATGGCCACCACCACCATACGGTAGTGGCAATGCCCAGGTGGGACGATACACCCATGGCCACCGGCGGTGGCCGGAGTACCCAAATCGGTGAGTTCAATTTCTAGCCTAATTTTGTGTAATTTTATAAAAATAGTAAATATTATTATAAAATTATGAATTTTGTTATTATAGAATATTTTTGTATGTATTTTTTAGGAAAAATATTATTTTGATGAAAATATGTCTCGTGATATAGGGTCCTTAAGAAATCGTGTAAAACCGAGCATGTTTCGGTTTAGAAATAAAAGACATTAGGAGTGTAGTTTTGAACCCAAAATTTTTGTGTAGATTATTTAGATGATATAGAATAGCGCTATGAAGCCCGTTTTCAAAAATTAATTTTTGAAATTTTTAGATAATTTTTAGGCCCTAAAATGAGGTATAAAATGGGTAATTTAGGGTTAATTAAGTAATTAAATGGTTAATTACTGATTTAGTGAATAAGTATGCGTTTTAGGATGTTGAAATCTGATAGAGTATAATACTTGTAGCATTTAGGATATTAAATGTAATTATTAGGTTAATTATGTAGTAAATAAGTAATATGGAAAAATAGTACATTTTAAGTTAATTTTGTAAATTAGGATAATTAGGTGTAAAATCTTATTTAGGATGAATTTAGACATTTTGAAATGGTAATTAATGTTGGGAGATAGTAATTAGAGTAATAAAAATATTAGATGTGTATTATGTACATAATAGGTGATAATACAAAATACATAATTATTAGAAATATAATAAATAGAAAATATTAGAATAAAAATTGATATTATGATAAGAATAAAAATATATAATAAATCTGATAGGAAACTTGAATTTATGTAATTATATAAAAAATGTAAAAAATTTCGCACATCAAGAGTGAATTCAATACACTAATACGGATTTAAGTGTACCGGGTGAAATAAAATACTGACTAGAGGTAATGATGATATTTAGGAGATCGGGAAGTAATGTGATTAAATTTACATTATGGGTTGAAGTATAAAATACTACTTAAAAATCGAACTACAACCTAATTTAGAAATCGATGCGGAAACCGAACCCGAACCTAACCCCAAACCTAGAATAATTGTAAAAAACTGAAGACCTAGATAATTAGGTATATTAAACCCTAAACAACACATAACAATATACATTATAGGATAAAACGAACCTATAACAGTTATATGAAAAACTGAAACCACGTTTATATTATAGGGATGATCGGTGATGGCTTGAGTAAGTCGGACCTCGAGTGAGTAAGCGAGAAGTTGAGGTAAGTTGGGATTAATACGATACTGTATTTTGGAGGCTTAAGATTATACTTGGTTATACTTGTTAGATAGTTGGATGTGTGCATATACTTGATTATGGGTGATGCTATGATTCTGTTTGTTGCTCTAGCATGTATTGTATGATTTGTATGAAATGATTGATCACCCTAAACTGGACTTAATCAAATATATGACCAGTAATCATAATCGGATATGCATGGTAATTCAATAAGAGAACTTAGGACTCTCCAGCCAAATACCGACCCCTTCGAAAGGGATAGCGCAAGATTACATAATGGTCCCTTCTTCATCCTTAGCCGAACTAAATGACAGGGGAGGAGGTCGCAGCGAGGGTGAAGTCAGTGGTTCGAAGGTAGTCGCGGGAGGAGCGAGGTCTCCATTGCACAAGCATAGGTTTGGTCGTGAGCTGTTGCATTAATAGCAACTCCTCAATCCGGATTAGAGCAGGCGCAATTTCTCTAATCTCACGACTGGTCTGACAACGTCATACGATGGCATTTGCTTGCACATGCATTGCACCTAATAAGTTGATTGAGAACCTTGTTGTGTTTATGGTATAGTTTTAAGTTTTCTATCCTAACTTACTGAGCTGTGGTTGCTCATATCCCTATAGACGTCGTGTAGGTGCTCGTGAAGAAGCGGTAAATAACTACTCTGAAGCTAGCAACTGCTGGATTCTGGGAAGTGAGGAAAAACATTTGAAGAACAGATATATATTTTTAAGGTTTAAGCTATTATCGTTGAAAACGCTAATTGTAATAATTGAATTCTATTATATATATATATATATTTCCTCACTTTCTTAGGTAAATGATTTATTTAAATTACCAACTGTTTACTTTAAAGCGGGTTAGTCGTGGACGACTTGTGTAGATCAGGTCTAAGATAGCGATTGTAAAGTCAGTTTCTATCTTATAATGGTTTACACGGCAGGGCTAATACGACTCTACCGCTTCGAGGCATGACAGTAGTGTTTACCCCTAGGGAGATTGATCATTACGAAACAATGGTGGCTTACAAGCATCCCAATAACCTTACAATAATAGCTTTAGCAAAACCAATCTTTAATGCAATGTGCAAACTTAACATAAAGTGGAATAAGGAAGAGTTGCTACTAGAAGGTGAGAAGAAACCAAGAATTGCTAACAGACCTTTTAACCTTAACATTGAATCTTGGTTTGCTCTTATAGTTGAATATGAATAGAAAAATAAGTAGAAAGGGAAAAGAAAAAAGCTTGAGGAGAAGCTTAAGCAAAATGCATTGGTTGAAGTTAAAGTCAAGGAAGTTGAGAATCCTTTTAACTAAGGTGGTGGTGGTTGGTCTCTAATAGCCATACGTAGGCCATGAAGATCATGAGTTAGAATTGTGAAAGCATTGGGTAGTCCTTGACAATTCAAAATTTAAACCACTTACTAAATAAACACAATCCTTCTATAGTGTTTTTGATGGAAACAAAAAATCCTAACAACTTTGTTGATAGAATAAGACATAGACAAAGGTACATACATGCATTTTATGTACCATCGGTGGGGTTATCAGCTAGACTTGCACTTTGGTGGATTAATGATGTTTTCATCCATATTTTGCAGTAAAAAAAGAATTAGATTGTAATAGAAGTAAAGAAAAGAGATTGGTCCCTATTGGCATATGTGACTTAGGTGTATGTACCCTCAAATTTTAATAAGAAAAAGAGGCTTTAGAGGGACATAACTCAATGTTCCTACTCTTTTAATGGGCCTTAGCTGTACATGGGGGACTTTAATGAAATTTTGGATCCTTCTAAGAAAAGTGGAGGAAGAGAAAAGAGTAAAAGGCAAATAGATGCCATTAGAAACATAGTTTTTGAAGCATACTTATACGACCTCAGTTTTAATGGACAAAGGTTCACTTGACTCAATAGAAGATTTACTAGTGTACTAGTTAAAGAAAGGATTGATAGAGGTTTTGCATTGGTGGATTGGTTAAATGCATGCCCAAAGTTGCAAATTGAGCATTGGTCGGCTCTTAGATCAAACCATATGGCATTTGTTTTAAACACCAATAGCTAGGAAAGCATTAGTCCAAAAAGATTTTGTTTTTAGAATTTATGGAGAGAGTTTGAAGAGTATGAAATGATGATTAAAAAAAGATGGCAGTTGCATCATGGAAGGTTTTTAAATGACTTAGTGGCCACTCTTAAAATTTGCAATGGTGACTTGCTAAAATGGAGTAAACTAGCTATTCCAAATAGTAAGTTTGAGATAGAGAGATTGATTCGAAGTGCAAAATGTGGAAGTGGAACAAAATTGTGAAGATAAGGAAGAAATAATAGCTCTACTTGAGGAGCTTTAGGGAAGAGAGGAGAAGTATGGGCACCAATGCTCAAGAGTCAAATGGCTAGACAACGGGGACCAAAGCACTTCCTTTTTTCATCATACGACTTTATTAAGAAGATAACATGACAAATTACTAAAAATTAAATATCAAAGAGGAGTGTGGTTAGAGGAAGAAGGTGACATAAGTAAGGAGTTTGTGAGTTTCTTTCCTAAGCTGTTTGAGAAAAAAGAGCATAGAAGTTGGGGGCATTGTCTAGATTAGGTATTGAATGTTTATAATGATGCTACAAATGAAATATTAAGTGTAGAAGTAAGGAGGGAAGAGGACAAACATGTAGTATTCCAACTAAGGGGTTTAAAGACACTAGGATCAAATGGCTACTCAAGGATTTTCTATTAAAGTTATTGGAACACTATTGGTTCAGTTGTAGTGGAGGCAGTCAAAGGTTTTTTTTTTTTTTTTTTCATTTCAAGTTAAATTCCTACCTCCTTGAACAAAACTGATTTAATCCTTATTCCCAAAGTTCCTAATCCTGAGTATATCAATCATTACCATCCTATTAGTTTGTGCAGCTTTTTATATAAAATAATTTCAAAGATTTAAGTTAATAGGTTAAAGGCTTCTTAAGTGAGTTTGTGACTGAAAATCTAAGTGCTTTTATTTCAAGACGTATGATTCATGATAACATATTGATAGCTCATGAAATGCTTCACTCACTAAAAAATTGAAGGAGGAAAATATTTCGGATGCACCCTTAAACTTGATAAACTTGATAAAATAAAGCTTACGACAAGATAAAGAGAGATTTCTTAGAGGTAGTTTTGCTGAAACTAGGCATAAACCAAAGATGTATCAAATGGATTATGGCCTATGTTTTTACTATCGAGTATAATGTCATGGTTAATGGGAAATGCGTTGGTCATATTAAACTTTCAAGAGGACTCTACTAAGGAGACCCTCTTTCCCCTTGTTCATTATTATTGCAAATGTTTTATCAAGAGGGTTGATTAGATTTGAAAATTGGGTTTCATTAAAGGCATTAAACTTAAGAGAACTTGCCTAAAAATCACATACTTGTTATTTGCTGACGATTCTCTCCTCCTTTTAGAAGCGAATAAAAGGAATTTGAGCAAATTGAAATCTATACGGTTGGATTACAGCAATGCATTAGGGCAGGAAATAAACTTTTCAAAATCATTGCTCTACTTCAGCCCTAACGTTCCAAATAGTTTTAAAAGAAGGCTTGTAAGGATAATAGGCATTTAGGGTTCAAATGACTGAGGAAAGTACTTAGGACTCCCTACAATGTGGGGAAGATCGAAGAGTGAAGCATTAAGATTTGTAAAAGACAAGATTGAGACAAAGATACAAGGTTAGAAGCAAAGCATGTTGAGCTCAGCATGGAGAGAAGTTCTCATAAAGTCTGTTGCTACTTCGATACCTATGTATTCTATGGCTTGTTTGAAATTCCCTCTTAAATGGTGTAAGGATGTCAATGGACTCATCTTCAGATTTTGGTGGGGGATAGAAAAGGGATCAAGGAAAAATTCATTGGCTTGGCTTAAATGATCTTACGTCACCTGAGATAAAGGGTGGATTAGGCTTTAAGGATCTCCACTTATTTAAAAGCAGGGCTTGATGTGGCGTATAGGGAATAGGGAAAGCATTGATGTGTAGAAAGACAGATGGATACCTACGCTACCAAATCTCTGAATTCATCACCACAACGGAGCATGCTTGCCATAAATCAAGGTTAAAGACTTAATTGATCAAGATGGTAGGTTTTGGAATTTGCATGCAGTAAGAAACCTATTAACTTTAGAAGACCAAAAGTCTATAAGAGTAATACCTTTGCCAATGCGCACACAAAGTGATGAACTTGTTTGGCCTTTCTTCAAGGATGGCCAGTGTATTGTAAAATCGATCTATTTCTACCTAATGGGCTATAAACTAATCAGAAGAGAGAATAGACCTTCATCTTCAACTTCTCTCTCTACAAAAGATTGGAATCATATATGGTCAATCAACATACAACAGAAAGTTTGTCGTTTTTTATGGAGAGTCGTTCAAAATTTGCTACCCCTAAAAGCTAACTTACACCATTGACACATGACACCCTATGTTGTAGTCTCTGTAGGGGCAAAGAATCAGTCGAACACATGCTGTTGCTATGGCCATGTGTAGAATGTGTCTGGTTTGTGATCTTTGGATGGAGATTAGACATGTTGGAAGTCGGTTGTTTTTAGAGATGGTTTTCAGAAACTATTGAAAGAGGCTCAACGGAGGAGAAGAAAGAGTTGGAGGCCAAAATTGCTTTGGCATGTTGGGTAGTGTGGAAGGAGAGGTGCCGTGCTATTTTTAAAAGAGGCAAAGCTTCCTTTGATCGTTGCATGAAAGCCTTTAGGGTTTCTTAGGGGGGAAGTAGACTACACGTTCTGAAAAGTACACAAGGTTAGGGAAATGTGGAGATGAAAGGGTCAAAAGGGTAGAAAAGCTATAGGTCCCTCCATTAGATGAACAACTTAAGCTTAATGTCGACGGCTCTTGGTCAGAAAAAGATGGCTCGAGTGTAATTGCATGTATAGCTCGTAATAGGCTAGGGGTGATAGTGGGTGGTTTCATGGATAAGGTAATTGGCTTAAATGCAAAAATAGTAGAGTTTTGGGCTATCAAACAAAGCCTCTCTTAGGCCTGACACTTAGGCTGGCAATATTTTGTTTTGGAGTCTGACGCCTGATCTATAGTGAAGTCAGTTACGAAAGGAGTGGTATCAATTAACTGGACTAACTCAACTTTCATCGGCAAAATTTCTTTTCTTTTGTCCGGATTTGAAAAAGCTTATTTGGTGTTTATTCCTAGATTTGCGAATGGTGCTGTAGATTGGTTAGCTTTTATTCCTAGAATTGGGATGTGCCCTTTGGATTGGTGTATTAACACCTCATCCCATCTGAGTGAAATCCTTTCGTTTGATTGTTTACTGGTTTGTGGGGAGTTTTTTTTCAGTTGAATGAATTCTATATTTCTGGCCGAAAAATAAATAAATAAAATAATATGATTGAATTATCCGTTATGTAATTTAAAATGGTATAAGCGTGTGTTTGTGAGCTGTGACCGTATGTTATTTTGGGTGCTTGTATGTTAGCCTAATAAAATAGCTAGATAAATTTAATGAGCGATACTTTTTTCTTTCGATGAGCATTTCCGGGAGAAACATTCGAATTTAAACCATCATTATAGGATGACAATGTTTATACCAATTGCGCTAATGGTCCACAATTTTCTCCTTTGTTTTTGAATGAAACAAGATCACAAGCTAAAGTGAAAGAGGTATGATGTTGAAACCGAAGGGATATTTCAAAGTTATTTTGGAATAAGCTAATGCTATGTAGAGAATTATTGACGTCGGCTGTGTCATAAAAACTGAGGATTCCTTATTATACATATTCTTTGACTGGCCTGAAATTGTAATAATAATGTGTTTTTAAGTTAACACGTCGTATGAAAATGATCAATGCATTAAGTGACTGAAGTCTCTCTCTTTTTCTTTTTCTTTTTTTTTTTCTTTTTTCTTGTAGTCTTTTAAACTGTACAAGTCATTTGGTGATAATTCCACGCATTTCGTACACTTAAAAAGCCATTTTTTTTTTCAACTATTACAAATCAAACATTAATAAAGGAACATTAAGATGTGTTCACCACTGTTACCAAAAAATGTTTTAAATTCATCGGTAACTTGATAAAAATATTATTATTAATTTCATATATATTAGGTCAAAATAATATTTAGACACTCCCTAAGCTATTTGAGATGGGATAGACTCCTAAACATCTAAAGTATAATTTTGTCTCTCCAAAACTCTTAAAGTCACTATTCGCGAGCCTTTTTACCGATATTTTTAGGATTGTAGTGATACATCATAAACATGCAATTTTTTATTTTTTATTTTTTTAAGTTATAGAATGCTTCAAATGTTTAGGAGATCTGTCCGTATATAAATAGTAATCTGGAGAGTATGTTACAATTATCTCTATTATTAGAGAGATCAAGACTTCTCTATTTTGTATATTCCAGTCTCCAGCTGTATATAGAATATTGATGATGGGCCAAGATCTTTATTTTCTACTGTTACAAACACTCATTTATGAACAAGATGGAATATATTCGAATTCTACCTCCAAGGTGTAATATATAGAATATTTACTAGTAATTTGATACTAAAAAGAATAACGTGCCATTCATTCGCGAAAGTCGTGGTCCGGACATGGAAGCCACCAGACATACACGTTATGCGCACCAACACTAATATGTAATTGCCATTTGGGGCAGGAGTTAATAGAGAACAGGGTGTAAAGATATTGAACCAAAATGTCGAAGCCAACTCAATCTGACGTTTGCATGTGCCACAATCTCCCAAATTCACTCCTCTCTTTTCCATATAAAGTTGTTGCGTGAATGTGTATATGCATGATTCATGACTATATGTCTTTGGTCCACGGAATGAGAAATGGTTAATCAAGGAAAATATGCAATTTTGAATCTGCCAGAGTCAAGGGCAATGAGGCACGAGGAGTGTAGGATTGAGATTCATCCGGCATCCTAGGTGGATGATTCCGTGTACCCAAGGTTATTCTAATTCTAAATTAAGAAGTTATCTATCTAATCCTAAGGATTCACTCTCTAGAATTTATTCATACAAATTATCATATTAGAGGATCTTATAGCACTTGTCAATTTTTATTTACTTCTTCTAATATAATAATGCTAATAGGTAAATAATCGCAATTATAAAATATTAACCAACAATGCACTACCAATAGGTATGTTGAAATCAAATAGTTGGTGTTTAATCATCATCAATATCAATTATGAAACTAAATTAATCAACTCACTTACACATATATTGTAATGCCCTCTAAACCAAAAGTAGTGAATAGTTAAGTTAATATACACTAATGAGCCTATTTCAATTTTTTAGCTCAAAAGTTTCAAGCTTGTGTTAATAAAATATTCACAACCATGATCTTATAAACTAGTACTATGATTTTTTACAATCCATGTGAGATATTTAACTATAGGGTTTCATAATCTCTCTCTTAAACACGTGACGTCCTTTTCTATATATGATTCGAACTACTCACTATTTATAAGTCATCCTAAAAACATACAAAGAGTTACACTTGGGTGATACTTGTTACTTTCTTTGGACCTCTTCTCTAAACTAGAGCCACATCTGAATCATTCACCTATTGACAAGAGGTTCGCTTTAATACCATTTGCAATGCCTACGTTAAAAGTAGTGAAACACTATACTAATAAACACTAATAGACTAATTTTAAGCATTTAGCTTGAAAGTTTTAAGTTTGTATCGATAAGGTATTTATAACTATAGCCTTATAAACTAGTACTGCAACCTCTTATAATCTATATGGAACACTTAAGTATGAGGTCTTACATACATATAAAGATATGATTCGCTTAATACTTTAGAGTTGAAATATTACACAAAATAATAATATCTAAGAAGTTAAAAGTTTGAATTACAATCAAAATTATTACCACTATTCTAATTATTTTAGTAAAATAACAATGAATTTGTAATCATATCCATAAAATAGGAGAAGATATAACATGGGTAAAATGTAAACAAATCCTAAAAGAGAATTTAATTGTATAATTTCGTGTAAATTACTATTGTGAAGGTTGTGAAGATGAAAAGAGAAGACATAAATCCAGTATAACTTAAAAATAAATTAAAACGCAGAGTTTAATAACCAAAAGTTATTTTTGTGAGGTTTTATGTATTGATAATTTGAGAAAGTAGGCCAACTCTTTTGGCATTAAATAGATTAATTTAAAATTAGTTGGATTACTTAAATACTTTTTGTATTGATTAAGTTAACCATATTAATCATGGAGATTTATAAGATGTGTATAAATATATTTACATTTATAGGAAAATACCTAGCATCCTAGAACCTTTAGCCAACTATATGCATGGCAATAATTCTAGCATATTTTTAGGTAGGTAAAAGTCTTACGCTTATATTCTATCACGTAGAGAACTTTTAAAAACCTTAGAACCTACTCTATGATGTTTAATATCAACCCTGAAATCTAACCTGTCATACAAAATTCGACGAGTTTTGGAGTCATAGTGAGTTACACAGACCACCCATAACTAGAATAATAGCATGTTTACAGTGCCAGCTTGCTTTTCTTGATCAAACATTCGTAAAATTATTCTTATAACCATTTTTCTACTTCACTATTTTGGTACTCATGCTTTTCTTTTCCTTTTGGTTTTTATATGACTATCCGTGCTGTAGATAAACGAGTTTATATAGAGCTTTCGTCACTTTTCGTGGCAAAAGCCGTTAGCATCTCAACTCCTTTTTTTTTTTTTTTGGAAACTTTATCTCATAAAATAATAAAGATTAAAATTAAAAATAAAGATCTTGCAAAAAAACAAAATATATCACCTGATATAAGTTACTCAGCGTGTCATTTTTTATGAATGCTCCCAAAGTCGATTTGAGTCGAAAATTATAAATCCAAATTCACATTGATTACTTGAAAGGGTTATTAAAACACGTGAAAAACCTTATAAGGTTTTTTTCTTTATATCTATGACCTGTACTAATATAATATTCCGATGCCCAAAACCCACCCCATCCCAATTTGGTTGCTCTATTTTTTTCCTCCTCGAGCTTTTATAATAATCTTGATTGTTTACTGTTGTAAGCAATGCGGTGATATTGATAATATATAAACTATTGTCACAGCAGCTCCATTCACATAATTACTTAAAAAAAATATTTCTTCCAACGTACATTTCATCTGCAACTATAAATTCAAAGTCGCAGCACTAGCAGGATAAAAATCACAAGCAACTTCTACATGCAATTTCACACACAATAAATGATCACTTCCTCTGTAATGAAAGCTTCTCCATTCCATGTAAACCCATAGAACCAACAAAGTACTTTGATGCATACTAGAATTCATTAGCAACACTAACCTCATAAAGAAATTAAATAAAGCAATGCAAAATGAGAAAAATATTGAACAGTTCTAAAATTAAAAAGTTCCTCCATATTGGTTAAAGCGTAAAGTAAGAAACTGAAAATAGACAAATGGCTAAATGAGTGAAAATATGAACTTAAAAAACCGTAAGGGGAAATAGGTCATTTTCTTTCTTTCTTTCTTTTTTTTTCAATATCAACTTAACTTTATTTATATTATTTGCTTTTTATTTTTATCAAGCTGGGTTTTTTTATCAGTTTTTTTTTTTTAATTCTACAACTCTGTTCTAAGCCTTATTAGGTTATAATTTATATTTTTATATCTCAAAACTCGACTCTAAACTCTATAAGGTTTTTATTGTGTTGAACAAATCGCATACCCATTCACATCTTATTTGGTTACATCTTTAAATATGACTACCAAGGGAATTGAATTTAAAAAAATTAAGTATCTAAAATTTATGTTGAATCTATAACTAATTAAATAGAGAAATACAATTGCCTAATTATCAAATTTTAATACATTATATTCTAGATGGTTTTGAAGCACAATTTTGAAGAACAAAATGATTAGATCATTATGCCACAATATAAAATTAGGATACTATTAGGCTTGCTGACAAAATAACTAAAGATATAAACTATAAGGAAACTAATGTTTTAGTGATTAATCAAAATTAAATCAAGGTTCAAGAAATGGTTGTAGGTAAATGAAATCAAGGATTAGAGGAATTAGTATTAAGGATGAAAGGGAAAAACATTCTTATAAAGGGTAATGTTCAACATTGTATGTTTGATTGATACAAGATAATATCTAGAGGCTAAAGTTGTGCAAACAAGAAAGTGGCCTCACTCTATCCTGCATTTGCCTATGGGTTAAGTGGGTTCGCTCACTTTAGCTTACTTATAAATTCAGGTTGAAATCTAGCTTACCTTACCTCGTTGCAGTAGGCAGGTTAAGCAGCCAATCCACATATTGTATTATTTTCAATAAAAATGAAACATAAAGGTGAAGGAACAAGAGAAGTAAATTGTTTTTTAGATTTATTTTAACAACATATCAAACCATAGACATGATTAGCTTTCCATAATAATAACGATCATATACTGAACGATATTAATATGATAATCAACTTTATTATGCAATTATTTTGAATGTTCAATATAAAGTGGTACATGTGAATGATATGATACATAAATCATCTTTAACCACAAAATCAACAAACCATCTCTTGATTCAATTAGTAATAAATTTTCTTAATAACTATTAATAGAGTAAATTCAATTGATTACTTATAATTACTTGTCATTCGACTTAGATAACTAATTATTTATATATAACTTATTATTGTATGGTTTTTTTCTTTTCTCAATTCTTAAAAGTATGAATTTCAATATTAAAAAGTGAAGACATAGTAAGGAACTCACAAAATAACAAGCAAACCAAGTTCTTAGGAAAAAGAAAAAAAGAAAACAAATTGACTCACTTTAACCCACAGTTGGTGGGTTAACTCACCTTACAATGGGTTGACCCATTTTAACCTATAGGTTAAGTAAGGTAGACTAAAAAAGCCAACATTTAGGTGGGTCAAAACTTTTTAACCTAACTAACATTTTTTTATTAGTTATGTGGGTCAATCTATGTAATTACCCCTGTTTGCATAGCTTTATCTGAGGCTGAGCCTCCTTTATGTTAATTAGAGTTAAGCTTAGTAATAACTTAGAGTTGATTCTATGAGCTATTGATAGGCTTTAGGAATTAGACTGTACAGTGGGATGACTTAAGAAGCTTTAGCTTGGTGAAATTGAAATAGAGATCATTAATATTAGTTGTCCATTTTCAAACCTTCTTAGTGGGCTATACACTTCATAGGAATATTCAAAGGAGTTGAATTCATGACAAGCCTATAAGAGAATTCATGAGTATATAAGCCCATATTGTCCTACGAAGATCAAAGCAATCCTAAAAAAATTATCAAGCCTATAACTCTATAAATACTCAACATTTATTTCACTATTAGAACACAATTTGTATACTAAAGAAACACTGTTATTGTCAAACCTGTACTCTTAAAGATTAAACAAATAATTAAATGAAGAACAAGATGATTCTACTTGAGAATAATAAGGTTGATGTTTCAAGCTCTTTTATTGTTTATTTGCGCATTTGAGCCTTTAGGACTGCCTCTTCAAGTTATCTCCCCATGTGTCATCTCTATGCCAATTTTTTGAAGCCACATAAAGCTTATCCTTAATTTAAAGTTAAAGAAGACTCCATTGCCCAAAGGAAAATATGATAAACATCTTATCCTTGATTGCTCCAATGCGTAGAGGAATCTTTTGATAACTTTGCATCAAATAAAGATATTTATGGACTACACATAAAGCTATTCAACTTTGCAATATCACATTATTCATATACCTTTCTATTTTTGTTACTGAGTTTCATGGTAAAAGATCAAAGAATGATAGTTCATGCACTAATGATGCTACCAAACATTGGTTCATGTTAGTTGACAACTATAAGGGCTCTTTTTCTTTGTCACAAGATTAACTAGACACTTTTGAAGACCTCATTTACTTGATATGATGTCTTAGAGATGGAAGTTCTCAGTAACATAGGCTAGACTAAAGCAAGCGAAGTCAATAGAGTAAGTCAAGCCAAATAATTGTTGGGGGGGGGGGGGGAAGGTTTGCTATTAACATCTTTCTCTCCCTAATGGAGTTGCTCGATATCATGCAGGAGTTTCACTATAGAAGGTTGGTTATATAAATGCATGCCATGTATAGGATGACCTTGAGAAGTCTCATTTTGATTACACGTAAAGGCTTATGATGAAGGAACATACAATCTCGATTAGGTTAGACCATGTGAGTGATAAAAGATCACTCTTGAATATTCTTAATCGATCTTCATTAAATTGTTAATTTGGTCTTTCATGATGAAATTTTAGCTACTCAATTTCAACAGTGGATGAATCTAGAGATTGATAGATGAGATGAGCTTTCTATGACATCCTTTGGATCATTCTAATGATTGACAAACAATAAGATGAGGCATTCATTATATCACATTTATAATTTATCGTGAGTTTCAATGGGAAGTTCACTTTACTGAGTGGAATTTTAATTCCTTAATGATGCAATAAGCGTGTAATTGTAATTGCATCGTTTAGTTGCACTAAAAAAAAAAAAAAGGAAATAGACTCTTAATAAGAACCAAATGTTTAAATTGCTTTCATCTTCTTCCTAAACCCTAATCATGCCCATGTTTTCTTTTTTTTTTTTCTTTTTTCTATCTCTATCAAATCTGCAATTCCTCTGTCTCTCTCTTACAGATTTGCGATTTCGTGACCTCTACTGTGATTTTCTTCCCCTTTTTGTTGAGTTTACGTTTGTTTTGATGATTCGAATCTACACTTGTATCGTGGATGAACTCTCTAATTTTATGTATATTTCTCCTCCAGCCAAACTTTCTTTTGGTGACTAAGCTCCTACTGTACCATTTTCCAGTTGATTTCACTGCCAAAACATGTTCATGGCAGTGCTCTAACTTTCCAATTTGGCCCTCGATGCAATAGGTACACAGCGATGAGTCGCAAAATGTCTTCCTAGCATTCTATCCTCCACCGATTATTCAGTGATAGTGAAAGCATGTGCTTTGTGTTTGATGGTAGCAGGCGAGTGTTCAACGATATGTACAGTGATGCATTTATACATTGGGGAGCAGTGATGGTTAGTGTTGTTTTCAGGAAGATGTATATGCAATTTATGACATTTATTAAACATGTATAAAGGTGCCGAAAATTTGCTATCCAGGTCGAACTGAAGCTATTTCCTATTTTAGTTACTACTTACCAGAAGCTGGGCTTTGTTGCTCTGGATTTATATCCATTTTCCGGTATTGACTTCTAAGAGCCAAAATAGATCCGACACAATTAATAATGGCTATGCTGAGCAGCCACATGAGTACAATCATAGAGAGCCCCATTATCTTGACATCATTAATTTCCTTGACGTCTACTAGATGTACAGGAAATTTGAGTAAAAGAAAAAAAAAAAAAAAGAAGAAAGAAAAGTAGATTGAAAATACTTTTATATATATGCGTGTGCGTGTTTCAATTTTTACCATTTTTTTTTCTTTCATTTTTTGTTATTATTTCAAGGGAAAATTGATATAGGGATATAAGAGTACTTTTATTTGAAAGTTTAGGAGTTTAAACACTCAACCATAAAGAAAGAAGAGTTAAGTATACATAGAGTTTAATATAAGATGTATTCACAATTTATATAGAATATAATTTTATCGTTGATAATAAGTCTTTGGTTATTATTTGTAAAACACATTCAAGACATTGAGAAAAATTTTTGAAATAATACGGCATAAAGAGCATGAATACATTGTATAGTTAGTCCAAACATAGCATAAATGGACATTACACAAAGAAAAAACATAGCATAAATGGATATAACTATAAAATGTGCATCGTCATGAAGCCAAAGAAACATGACTCTTCACCTTGTACAATGTTTCACGATGAAGCAAATTAACATGATACTTAGAAAGGAAAAAGAAAAGAAAAGAAAAGTTATTTTACAAAATAAGAATTAGGACCTTATGATAGCATTTGGTTATAAGGATTTGATTGGACTAAATAAAGAGAACTAAATATAATAAATATAAAAAAAAATTGAATATTACAAGCTTATTGTACTGATAAATATAAATTACTCTATATTTTTTAGGTATATTTAGGCATAAACTGATCATAATTGTATTTATTTCTCAAGTTCTTGATACTTAATTATGTAATATCTCAATTTCAAATAATTGAAAACCAAGGAGATAGTATCCATTTAAGACAAAATGAAGAGGAGATGAAATTTAGTTTGATAAGTATAAATCACTCTATACTTTTTAGGCACATTTATGCATAAATTGATTATAATTGTGTTTATTTCTCAAGTTTTTTATACTTAATTGTGTAATTATCAATTTCAAATGATTCAAAAACAAAGAGATCGTATCATTTTTTTTTGTTTTGTTTTGTAGTTTTCTCTCATTGCAAACATTCCACCTCATCACAGTTGTGATGGAGAGCGTAATCATCCTTCTAAGGTGGAGTTACAACCATGATGAACAGATGAAAAAATAACTTCAACCTTGTTTATTCTCTTGATCATGGTTGTAATGGAAAGAGTAACAAGCATTAAGTACTCAAATTTTTTTTTTATTGTGCTTGTGATTGCTCCAAATCTCTTCGTTCTTATGTAATTTTATCTCCTCTTCACTTTATATTGAATAAATATCATCTTGTTATTCTTGAATTATCTAAAATTGATATATTACACAATAAAGTACCAAGAATTTGAGAAATAAACACAATTATGGTTAATTTATGCTTAAATGTACCTAAAATGTATAAAGTAATTTATGTTTATCATGTACCGTATTTGGTTTGTACAATAATGGATATAAAATTTATATTAAATATTAATTATTTATATTATTAAATAAATAATTTTTATAATATTTAATAAAAATAATATTAATTAACTCAATACTATAATATGAAAGGGTGTTTTTGAAACTGTAAAATATTTTTGTTTTTACCTAATGAATTTTATTTTTTAACCATAGTTAGATGAGACAAAATTTAAACTTTTTATCCAATTCATCAACCTAATTTTTTGTCTATTCATCAAGCAAGATTACAAACCAAACATAAAACAAAATTTTTTATCCAGTCCAATATTATAAAAATTGTATAACTACACACTATCTACATATAACATAGAGGGAATGATTTGTCGTAGGTGGGCTCAAATTAATTTCCATGGAATAAACAGTATTATGCTTGATCATAAGTTCCACTATAGTATGAGTAAAAATACATCATAATATTCAAACAAAATAGGAGTAATGTTATAATTTACACCTCAATTTTATTATTTTTTATAATTATATACTTAAAGTTTCGATTCGTTTAATTATACACTCAATTAAAAATTTAGTTGTTACCATTTATACTTTAATTAATTTCAATTCACACCGTTAATTTAGCCAACACAATCAATCAATAGGATAATAGACCACAACTTTAGGAAGGTCACATGACCCCTTAAAGCCATAGGTAACCTCTTGTAGCCGTCAGTAGGTCTCATGAGTTACATTTTTGAAGTGGATCATGACCCATTATTTTACAGGTGGTTAACGACCACCTATCAAGGATCACTTAATCTCCTTAAAGTTGTAGATGACCACCTTATTGGTCAATTATGGTGATTAGATTAACAAAATGAATCAAAGTTAAATACGATGTGTATGTTAACAATTAAATCTTAAATTGAACTTATAATTACACAAATCAAAATTCTCTATACATAATTACAAAAAAATGATAAAATTAAGATATAAATTATGATATTGACTCAAATAGAGTGAGTATCATGTTGAGATAGACATGTTCACAATCTATAGCATATTCTTAGTAAATTGGTAGAAATATATAAAAACCAAAGATACTATTGAATCAAAAATTAAATATATGAATATTTCAATTTCAATGTACAACAAACTTTATTACAATAACAACTTTTAAAATCTCAAAAAATACATATTATTTGAAGAAATGTCAATGAACCTACATGGCTACATCTAAACTAAGTCCATCTAAAATTCAAAACATTTGATGCACTAATACATCACTTCGATCTTGTCTAATAGTCATACACAATCACCTTTACCAAGAAAAAAAATTTATAAACATAAATGGTTAGAAAGCCTCCTATAGAAAGGAATGCATTATAAGACATATGCATTTTATTTCATAATTGATGTATAGTCCTACAATCTACTAATAAATGCATTAAACAAGAATTCAATAATGTTATACTTTAGGTGAAAGCAAACGACATAACCTCGACATTCTAATGTTTGGAAATACTTGAACATTTGCAACAAACCATAGCGGAAACAATATGTAAGAGTTTGTAGAATTCATATCAACTATCAGCAATCTAATCAACTATAATCATTTACAGTAGCATCGATACCATTAGTGTAACTCATTTATAACTTCTTCTAGAATTTCTTACTCCTATCAATTATCGTTCCTCTATATCACTCACTAACCTAGCTACATAAAATGCCTCAATGTGTAAACTACTAGCAACTTTATTGTAGACATTTACCTCTTGAAAGGATTTCAGGCATACTAAATTGCTGCACTACCTATCCATGATGGCTATTAGACTTGGCATGAGCATAAGTAAAAAATTATCTATTTTATGAGACCCCACAAAAATAAGCTATTAATTCAAAATTGGTTGGTTTAGAAATAATTCATAAAATTTAGGATAATTATGTAAGTTGTCCGATTGAACTCAAGTTTTATAACATTGCTAGATATATTAGTAGAAGTGACCTTGTGAGTTTAGATTTAAGGAAATAAAATAATTAAATATTATATGAGTAGATTATATATATATTACTTGTCATTTATAAGAAACATGTAAAACGAGTTTTAATAATTAACAAAACACTAGAGATAAAATATGTGAATACTAAAAATAAAAAAAATATATTAAATAATATTTAGAAATATTTATTTGTATCACATATGCATTTACATGTAGGCATAAAAACCTAAAATACCTAATGTATTCTAAATAAAACTAAATAAATATAGAAAAATTAATAAAAAAATTCAAAAAAATGATGTGTTGTGCTAGAAGATGTAAAAATGGGGCGTAGCAAGTTAGAATGTGGTTTGACCAAAAGAAAAACAAGATTAAGACATATAGGTGGTCAAAAAGTGATCAAATAAGGACACCTAGCCTTAGGAAAATCATTAACTAATCTATCCTATCTCTATAAATTCATAGTTCACCTACCTTAATTTAATTTAGGCATTTAGCTATCAGGGAAAAATAGAGAGAGGTCTAAGTGATTAGTGTAGGTATTTCTAAAAAATTATCCAAAATATAGTGTATTTATACCTAATTAGGAAATGTGCACTAAACCAAGACCTGGGAGCAAGCCAAGGATGGTAGCTGAAGGGGAAGCAACCACCCATTGTTGCCAACAATAAGGTGGTGGTTGCAAGGTTGGTTTCCAATAAGAGCCTTAACTTGGCCCAAGTTTCATAAAATTACTAACAATAGCAAATTAACTTAAAAAATTATGTAAATTTTTACTTTGACATATTTTCATTTGTAGGTTTTGGAAAAAAAATATTTTTTTGAAATTAGATATTGAAATATATCATTCTAAATAAATCACCAAACTTGAGTTGATTTCGCTTTCGCTTTCGCTTTCGCTTTCAAAAACTCTATTAACGCTATTTTGGCTCTAAATTTTTTGTGAAAGACCTCTACCGTAAATTAAGTTACCATGAAAAGATTTTCATGAAAATTATTTTTCATTTTTATTTAATTTTTAGGCCTTAAAAATCTTATTAAATGACTATTTTTCTAAATATACTTAATAGTTTTCTAAGAAATTGAGTTAGATCCTGATCTAATGAATATTCTAACATATTATAAATTTGAATGATGTTGAAAGATTAAATATGTAGTGTTAGGAGTATTAGATTTGAATATTGAGGACATAATGTTGATATTTGTGATATATATGTGAACTGCTTAATTACTAAGATTGAGTATGATTAGATTAGGATGGAGTAATATTGGATTATATATTATACTTACATTCCGATCTTAAACTAAATTTTGGGGAAATTATGTGAAAATATAGAATATGTACAGATTAGAAGCTAATTTAGAAGTTCAATAGAGACAAGGTTGGTAATAGTACACTAAGCAGTTGACTCGAACTTGAATCTGAGACTATAATCACCTGAGTTAGAGTTAATTAGACTTTGTAGAATAGGTCAAGAGGAGTTTTTGAGAATTATGAATATGGAATAATCAAGAGCTAAATTAGAAAAGAAATTAGAAGCTAAATTACAACCTAACTAAAAGCGAGGATAACTTCAAGAGACTTAAAACTTGAATAGTTAAGAATAGTGAAACCCTAAACTAAAGATAATAATTTAATTTATAAAATAAAGCCTATACATAATAGTTATATGAGTACTAAAATGACATATGTATTATAAGGACTATCAATGAAGGCTTATTGAGAGTTGTACCATAAGCAAGCATGTGGGAAGCCTAAATAAGTTTGGAATCAATATTTAACTATATTTTAGAGTAAAGTTTTATAGTACTTAGAGGCTTGGGATAATACTTGGTTGTATTTGTTAGGTTCCTTAATTGTGCGCATACTTATGTGTGTGCGTTTTTAAGCTTAGATGTATGATTTTAGCTTACTTCACTAGTTTGAATTGGATATATTGATAGATCACATTAAATCGAACTTAACTAAATATGACTTATGATCTTAACTGAACATGCATTATAATCCATTATGGGACGTTTAAGATTCTCCGACCATATACTGACACCTTCAAAAAGGATAGCATTGGAGCATAAGGGTCCCCTTTTCATCCTTTATCAAATTATGTGACATGAGAGCAAGTGATGGCAAGGGTGAAGGTAGTGGTTCGAAGGTAGTTATGAGAGAAGCGGTGTCTCTATTACACAAGTTTGGGTTTGATTGTAAGCTATTGTACGTATGTTAAAACTCTTTAATTCATATTAGAGCGGGTATAATTTCTCTTATCCTACGATGAACTAGACAACTTCATGTGATGGAATGTGTTTGTTGTATTGCATTTAAATAAATCTTTCATAACTCTATCTATGCTTAATGTATAGTCTTATATCTCTGTCCCAGCTTGCTGAGCGGTTGGTTACTCATATTTCTATAGATGTTTTGTAGGTGCTAACTAGGAAGTTGCGATATAACTAGGAAGTTGCGATATAACTATCCTAAAGTTAGTGATTACTGGATCCTCGGGAGTGAGAATTTAAACTAGAGAATAGTTGAACTTTCAAACTTTTGATTCTTGTCCTTCAATCTTTTAGTACTTCTTTTAAATCTTATTAGAATCATTTGAATTTCAACATGTCTTAAGACTTCCATAAGCAAAAATCTTATTATGTTCATATGAACCGTTTACTTCAAAGTGGGTCTTTCGTAAACGCCTTGTTAGGTCTATAATAGCGGCTATAAGGTCAACTTCTATGTTCAGATGGTTTATATAATAGGACTGTTATGACTATACTACTTTAGGAAATGATAATTCTATATTTGTATTAGAGAGCCATTTTAGTGAACTCGCTTTTGAGCATCATAATTAAAAGAAACAAACATTATAGAAGTATAATGAGAGTGGGCAATAATAAGTGGATAGTAAATAACTATATTATAAATTATAAAATAAGAGGTGACTATGAGACTAAACTAAGACAAACATTAATTGATCTTAAATCCATCTATAGGATTGTATGGAGAATTGATAATCAGTTGGAGTAATTCAAGCAAAATAGAAAAGAGTCTCCTATCTAGTACAAAGCTAAGATGTAAAGATTATTGTCAAAAATGGTTGATTGGGAAATGTTTAAGACCATAGATAGAATTATTAATAAGTTTATCGATGGTATGTGCTGTAGTTAATTAGACTAATGGATATGAACGAAAACTAATTCGAATCTTTAGTAGAATAGATATACTGCAATAATTGCTATTGAGTGAAAACGATAAGAAAGTGAGGGATTACAGCTTAGATGATGTTAGTGAGATACTCTCTAGTAAGAGTAGAAGAGGGAAACCTTATCTTAGTGGTAATATTCATATTTCAGCTCGTGTATCATATATCTTTAGATGATATTCTTAAGGGATATTTGATTGGTTCCTATACTTTCTTGAGTTAATTAGAGTAGGTATAGAATTACCCTTAGAGCCAAATGGATCTTACTCTAAAACTATAGTACCTAAAGTACCACTAGAGGATCAATAGCTTGCATAACCCTAGGATGATGTTTAATTGGATGTAGAGTAAACATGAGATGGTTAAGTGAGAGAAGGATTGAGGATGACATATAATAGGATTCAAAGGAAGAAGAATCTTAAAAAAAAGAAAAGAAAAAAAGAACTTGAAGATGGGAGCTAGAAGTGAAATTAGAGGATGGTCCTAATGAGAATCTATAGGTTATATTGATGCAAATTATAGCAGACATGGACAAGAATGATATAGGCAATAAAGTTGGAAGTGATAATCAGAAACTAATTTATAATAGGTAAATGAGAACCAAAATTAAAGGCATAATTAAAACCTAATCTAGAAGTAGACCTTGTACAAAATGAGAATGTAGCACATGAGGTAATAGTTAATGATGACATTAAATAGTTTGATAATAATAATGATAGGGATCAAAGACCAATCACTCGCTCCTAAGCTCGAAGGCTTTCTCACATGGTTAGCCGAGCTATCTGAAGAGCGTTAAGTGCTGAGGAATAATGTTTTCCCTAGTCTGATTTGTGTAGTTACTTTACTCTCCACACCATCTAGACAGTTGCCGAGGTGATTAGCCCATGCATAGAACCAACCCCTCCCCGTACTCTAGTCTAAGTACTAAATCAAGAAAATAGCCATCTCCATTGTGCTAAGGCCAAGCTGACAATTGTAAAGGGCTAACCAGCTGAAGCCGACCTAAATGTAAGTTACCTTTTATCCTACCCCTGTCTAGCCCTAGCCATTAGGACACCAAACTATTGATGTTGAAATGACCTGATCAAAGAACCACCCCTGCTAGGATTACAATATTGTTAGTAATAGATTAAGTAAGACGTGTACGCGCTATCTTTCCTAATATCCGTATTGTCTTCTCTGAAAGTGAATATTCTTTTGTATGATTATGCGATTTTCCCTATAAATTATTCTCCTTTTCTTAGTGGTTAGGGATCCATTTATGTAATTTTCTATAACTTAAGACTTGCCTTAACGGGGTATCATAAATACTCGCATAATGTAATGGCTACATAATAAATATATAGAGAATACATTAGATTTTCACTCTCTCTTAAGTTAAGTATCCTTACTCTTGAGCTCTTCTTATCTAGCCCATTTGAGTGTAAACTAGTGGCAAGTGACCTCAAGTTATACTTGTGTGTTATATCAGGTGTGACTTGAGTTCATGTAAGGCATTGGTGTGTTATATCCATAATCGGTGCATAGGAACCCCTGCTCAACCTTTGACTGTCATATATTTTTCAAGACATTGCATAACCTAGACCCACCCTTTTTGGTTTTGCATGATATTGGATTTGTGTGTTCATTCACAGATTCGTATTATCTTAGTATCAGAGCGCTAGGTTATGTTTGAAGCTGGATTCTGTTATTGTATTCTTTGAGTAGTCTATTACTGCTCCTACTTTATAGCGGTTCTATTGTTAGCTTTGAAGTTTAGTAGTTGAGGAATGTTCTGTACTATGTTTTTAATACACAAAATAGAGTGTGGTTGACTGTTCGTTTATTATGTAATTGTCATTGTGAAGTTACTAACAATGTTAGATTCTAATGTTCGCGGAACTTGGGAAACCAAGAAAGTAGTACCCAACATGGTTAAGGACAGAAAGGAAGCTTCTCACCTCAGTTAGTAGGTGACCACTTAAATAAGCTTACCAACTTAGTAGCTAGTCCAGTGACTGTTATCCAAGAAGACAAGCAGCAAGCTAGAAATAGCTTCACTAGGGAACACGAGCAGTAAAAACAAGGCAATGGTTAGTTTAATCGACTTAATTCCCCAGCTTGACTACCTTGAGTTGAAGGAATTGGTAAGGATGTTAGATGAAGGCTAGCACTTGAAGAGATTGAGGAGAAAGAAGAAGGAGACGATGATACAGAGGAATAATATGAGCTTGAGGAAAGAAATGTGCAAACCTGTAGAGTCGAAGGACTAAGAATGCGTATCCCAAGTTTTTGTAGAGGTAGTGATGCCGAAGACTACCTGGATTGGGTAGATTAGATTGAAAAGTAGTTTGAATGCCACGAAGTGCTCAATAATGCAAAGGCTAGACCTGTAGTGTTGGAGTTCACTAGTTATGTCGTCTTGTAGTCGAAGAACTTATAAGCAACCAAAAGAAGGGAAAGAGAATGAGAGATTAGAAGTTGGGATGAAATGAAGAGAGTCACGTGAAGAAAGTTTGTGTCGAGTTATTATCTATGGGATGCCTTCAAAAGCTTACAACAATTGAGACAAGGAGGATCAAGTGTAGACGCTTACGTTAAGGAATTCCAAATATTAATGATCCAATGTGAAGTCGTAGAGCTAGAGGACCGAATTGTTTCTCAGTTTATCGGTAGATTAAAGTATGAGATTAAGGCTATCTTAGAAACCCTGGATATTAGAACACTTGACAACATAATCCAAGCTACTCAAATAATAGAAAGGCATCAAACAAGAAGATTTCGACCACCTGTCAATTGTCCTGGCAATAGCCAACCTATTCCAAGTAGACTTGTGCGAATAGAACTAAGCAAGGTTATTGAGACCCAACAACCTCGAGGAAGTTTGAGAAAGGCCAGAGTTTAGGGAAGAATATGAGTCAGATCAAGTGTTTCAAATGTTAAGGATTTAGACACATGGCCGCTCAGTATCTAAACAGGCAAATAATAGTGATCTAAGGTAAGGTGCCAACTATTGAGGTTAATAGCATTGATGAAGAAGTTGAGGAGCTGAAAGAGGATGAACTAACCAGGCTATCTAAGGAGGAAGTCATCTACGGAGAAGAAGGCAACTTTTTGCCTACCACCTTAGTGCTGAGGAGGACGATGAGCGTTAGCCCCATACTTGAAGATGAACAAAGGGAAAATCTTTTCCATATTGGATGCAAAGTGAATGAATCACTATACGCGTTGATCGTTGACAGTAGGAGCAGCACTAATGTAGCCTTTGCATTTATGGTCTAGCAGTTGAAATTTCTGACCAAACCCTACTCCAAACCTTACAAACTTCATTGACTTAGTGATAAGGGGGCCCTACAAGTGCACAAGCAAGTGTCTTTGCCAATTTGCATTGGTAAGTATCGATACGAAGTGCTATGTGATGTCCTGCCTATGAGTATGTCTCACAATCTACTTGTACGACCATAGATGTTTGATCGAGTAGTTATATATGATGGAAGGAGGAATACATGCTCTATAGAGCATGAATGTCGAAGGATGAAATTGATTTCTATGACTGCTAAACTGGTGAAGGTCAAACAATCTAACTGAGTCGAGCCTAGAAGAAGGAAGCTTTAGTATTGACCCAAGTTGAACTAAAGAGAGAGATGGAGCTTAAAAGACCAACCTATCTACTAGTTCAAAGAATTCTGGAGTTATGATTTGAGGAGTTGCTTGCCATGGTAAAAACCTTACTGAAGGAATTTGCCGACTTGTTTTTGGAGAAGCTACTGAAGGGTCTATCCCCAATGTGAGGCATCGAGCATACAATTAACCTACAACCAGGAGCTGTAGTATCAAACAAGCTTGCCTATAGGATAAACCTTGAAAAGGGTGCCGAGCTACAAAGGTAAGTAGATGACCTTATGAAGAAAGGGTATATGCGTAAGCCCCTTAGCTTCTGTACCATTATAGCCTTGTTAGTATCGAAGAAGGATGGATCATGGAGAATGTATATCGACAGCCGAAGAATCAATCGAATCACCATCAAGTAGAGGTATCCCATACCTAGGTTTAATGACATACTAGATGAGTTAAGTAGAGCAAGAGTGTTTTCTAAGATCAACCTCAAATTTGGATACCATCAGATCTAAATGTGTGAAGGTGATGAGTGGAAGACCATATTCAAGGTACGACATAGTTTATATGAATGGCTTGTGATGCCAATCGGGCTGTCTAACACATCGAGTACATTTATGTGCTTGATGAATCATGTTCTTTGAGAATTACTGGGAAGATTTATTGTCAAGACCCTAATAGGGGCTTAGTAAGATTGGCTAAAAATTTCCATATCACGTGTACACCTATGATATGGAAACTGTCTTACAAGTCAGAGATTATAAGACTCTAAATAATTAATCACTAAGGTTACTGGTTTTTAAGTAATTAATTTATTGTAAAATATAAATATAAGTAACTGTAGATGTTTGATATCCCATAGTTCCTTAGAAATGTAAAGAATCAGTATCACATACCAAATGATAAGATCAAATAGAATAAACTTAAAATTCAAACTTATTGAAGTTCCTAAATCTAAATATATAAGTGGTATTTAAATTTAAAATTTCACATAAACTAAACAATTTCTCTCTAATTCTAACTACTAAAATGTCTCAGTACTTGCACTTAATAGTCGACTCTTAACCTAAGTCTGATTATCTATCAACTTGTAAAAGAAAAACTATTGGGGAGTAAGCTACAAGAGCTTAAGCTTAGTGAGCTATCCTTTGTACTATACTGGCAAACAAGTTATCAAATATATTATTACAATCATATGAATGCATGCATACGCAGTATGCTAAACAATATATGCAATTGACTGGTGCTACATATAATATCAAACTTTAATGCCCTTTGAGGTAAGGATTGGAGATACATTGGCATCAATCACAACCGGGCTTTAGCACTTGGGTTTTTAACCATAATTTGAATTTCACATTTCACAAATATTTTTCCATTTCTAAGAAGTTTAGTAATACACAATGCAAGCCTCACAACCAGTCACTAAGGGCTTCGATTGTTTAAAAGATTTGATCGAGCTTAAATTATAAGTAAAGTTAGAAATATTAGTAAAATGATCTCACAAATTTGAATTTAAGAAAATAAGTAATAAAATAAAAGAATAGAAAAATTCCAAATTTTAAGTATATAACTCGTTATTTATTGAAAATGCATAAAATGTATTCCGATAATTAACCAATTACTAGAGATAAATTATATATATACTAAAAGTCATAAAATAACCTAAATAATATTTAGGAATATTTATTTGTACTATATATGAATTGACATGTATGTAGAAATATGTGTAATTACTTAAAATACGTGAAATGTGCTAAAATAATAATAAATAATTAAATAAAATTCATAATTAATTAAGGAAAAATCAAGAAAAATATATAAAAATGTGGAAAAGTCTAGAAGTAGGGCGTGGAAATCTGATATTGAAGAAAAAAAATCAACCAATTAAAATGCAATAAATAGAAAGTGGAAAAAGAGAAGAGATAAGGCAATTATCTAATCAAATTAATGCACAATAATTTCCCTAAAGCTCTATAAATAGGAAGAAAAATTCAAAAGCTCATTTGGTCAGTTTAGAGAGTGAGAAAAATAGGGAGAGGTGAAATTGAGAGAAAAATTAAGGTTAGGAAAAATAATAGAAAAAACTACACAATTAGGGCCATAAAAGGGAACCAACATTAGACGAGCAGTTGGGAGTAGACGGCCACTACCACCATACGGTAGTGGCAGCGCCTGGATCGACCGACAAGGCCATGGCGGCCGGCGGTGGCCGGAGCTACCTAGACCGGTAAGTCCGATTTCCAATCTGATTTTATATAATTTTGTAAAAATAGTAAATATTCTTATAAAATTATGAAACTTGTTATTCTAGAATATTTTTGTATGTAGTTTTTAGGAAAAATATTATTTTGATGAAAAATATATCCCATGATTTATAGTCTTTAAGCAATTAAGCAAAACCGAAAATAATTAAGATTACAAATAAATATGCTTAAGAGTGTAGTTTGGAGCTCAAACTTTTTCTATAGAATGCTTTAGTGATATAGAATAGTTTTATGAAGCCTTTTTTTAAAATTTAATTTTTAAAATTTTTAGGTAAATTTTTAGCCCTAAAATGATAGAAAAATTGGGTAATTTTGGGTTAATTAGGTGATTAAGATATTAATTACTGATTTAGATAGTAATTAGAGGGTTAAAGATGTTAATCTTTGATGTGAAAACCTAATCCTAGCCTTTGGAGTGTTAAGTGTAATTAATGAGGGAATTATGTGGCACTTGTAGAAAATTAGGAATATATAGAATTAGAAAATTAATGAATATGAAAAATTAGGTTTAATTAGATAATATAATAATAAAAATCAGAATCTAATAAATTTGAAACAAAAATTCAATTTTAGATAATTGTATAAAGAATGTAAGATTTTCTCATAATGGGGGTAAATTCGGTCATTAAACTAGGATCCGAGTGTACTGTATGGAATAGAACACTAATTAGAGACTAAAAACGATATTTAGGATATTTGAAGATAATGCGATTAATTTCACATTATGGGTTGGAATTATTTCTTAGGGTATACGTATAAATCTTTAACAAAAAAAAATTAAGTTAAAAACCTAATTTAGAAATCGATGCGAAAACTGAACCCGAACCTAACCCCAAACCTAGAATAATTGTAAAAGATTTGAAAATCTAGGTAATTAGACATGTTAAACCCGACACAAAAAATAACAATAAGCGTTATAGGATAAAACAAACCTATAATAGTTATATGAAAAAATGAAGTCACGTTTGTATTATAAGGATGATCAGCGATGGCCTGAGTAGGTCGGACCTCGAGTGAGTGAGCGAGCGAGGAGTCGAGGTAAGTTGGGATTAATACATTGCTATATTTTAGAGGCTTGAGATTATGCTTGCTTATGCTTATTAGATAGTTGGTTGTGTGCATGTACTTGATTATGAGTGATGTTATGATTCTGTCTGTTGTTTTGGCTTATATTGTATGAAATGATTGATCACCCTAAATTGGACCTAATCAAATATACGACCTATAATCATAATCGAACCTACATGGCAACCCATTAGGGGAACTTAGGACTCTCCAACCAAATACTGACTCCTTCGAAGGAGATAGCGCATGATTGCATAATGGTCCCTTCTTCATCCTTAGTCGAATTAAGTGACAGGAAAAGAGGTCATGGCGAGGGTAAAGTCAATGGTTCGAAGGTAGTCGCGGGAGGAGCAAGGTCTCCATTGCACAAGCTTGGGTTTGGTCATGAGCTATTGCATTAATGGCAACTCCTCAACCTGGATTAGAGCAGGCAAAATTTCTTTAATCTCACGACGATCTAGACAACGTCGTGCAATGGCATTTGCTTCAACGTGCATTACACCTAACAAGTTGATTGATAACCTTGTTGTGTTTATGATATAGTTTTAAGTCCTCCATCCTAACTCACTGAGCTGTGGTTGCTTACATCTCTATAGACGTCGTATAGGTGTTGGCTAAGAAGTGGCATACAACTACTCTGAAGCTAGCAACTGTTGGATCCTACAGAGTAAGGAAAAATATTTGAAGAACAAACATATATTCTTAGGGTTTAAGCCTTTATTTTAGAATTTTTCATTTTTGAATATTGTAATAATTGAATTATAGTTTATATATATATATATATATATATATATATTTTCTCACTTTCTTAGGTAAATGATTTATTTAAATTATAAACTGTTTACTTCAAAGTGGGTTAGTCGTGGGCACCTTGTGTAGATTAGGTCTAATATAGCAGTTGTAAGGCCAACTTCTATCTTAGAATGGTTTACACGGTATGGCTGTTATGACTTTGCCACTTCTGGGTGTGACACACAAAATCCTAAGCCTAGTAGTAAGGTAGCCCTCACAGTCTACACTCATACCCTACAATGAAGGTCTCAAGACTTGACCCTCAGCCATATGGTTGGCGTCTCCATCGCCTAGTAAGCACGTAAGTTCGGGTAAGGTTATGTTGTATGAGTGTACCATATTAAAACACTTTAATATATAGAAATAACCCTTACAAGGCCTCTCTTTACCTCCATATGAAGTAATATCTAGAATAAGTAATGCAATGCATGGATAATGCATGACCCTTTTAATTTAAGATAAGCTAAATGTGATTAAGTCAAATTATGGGGCGATTAATCAATATCAACAAAGCATCCAAATCATGTAATAATCAATCAAACAATCAATTCTTTAATTATCATGTTTAACAATATTTCTCATAGTAATTAATCAATATCAAGCATAAGCATATCCCAAACCTCATGCATCAAGTTGTTCATATTCAATTTAAGTGCACTAACTGCAAGCACAAAATAAGTATAAAGTTATTGGGAGTACTCACTTGGCTATGATGTCTCATACTAATTGTAGTAGTTCTCGAGAAGATCTCAACCTTTGTCGGGATCACCTAATTATTATAAGATGAAAATGATAGTAAGTAACTAAATGAATTAGTTATCCTAGGTACTTATTTACTTATTTTTACTTAGGTTCCTATTAGTTTTCAATTGGTTAAACCTCATTGCTAACCATATATAACTTTTTTTTCGTTTTATTTCCAATATTTATGAACTTATATCTGTTTTTCATCGTTTTTGGACGTACGTTAACACGGTGATGTTTGTTTTGGATGTTAAGACCCGTGTTTTACAATATGGACTAAATTTGGTGAAATTTCAACTATTGAAGTTTAAATGTTCTTATTGACTAGTTTTATATCTTATTTTAGTACTTAATGATTTAATTAACCATTAGATTTTTATGCTTAGATGCTTTTACATTATTATTATTAATTTATGAGCTTAATTAAGACTAATTCAATTTAGGATGTATATTTAGAGTTTAAAGAAGTTTTGGCCCATATGTATAGGTATACATATATATGTTATTTTATTATGTCATCTTATATTTTATTCTTTTATATGCTTATGTCATCACTTAGGTCATACTTTATATATGTATACCTTATTCTTATATATTTATGTACTTTATACATATGTTATGCATATATTTATATGTCTAATATACTAGCATCTATACTTGTGTACTTATATGTATACTTGTATATATACCCATATATATATATGGTTACATACGTATTTTCGTATACCTTGTATATTCCCTTAAGAAATCTTCACAAAATCCATATTTTTGCACTTTATAGACTTATTTAGTAAGGTATATTTATGTATAGTTAGTATATTCCTTCTTTTTGGTTATGTACATAAAGAATACTTATGTATAAAAGTATCTATACATATGTACATCAAGTATATCCTTATATACATATACTTGATCATATGTATATGTCTTCCTTCTCCACTTATATAAGGATTTCCTACACTTATACTAAGCATTTCACCAAAGCCTTGCACCTACACTTCACATATGCTCACTTGTTGTATGTACATAAACATTTCTACATATATCCCTAAGTATTTCTACACTTCTAAGCATAAGTATAAGGATTCCTATCTTCAACAACACAAAAGCACATATTACATAAGGTTCTAACACTAACTTAAGATAGATAACTAACTCACTTGTTGAAATAAAGATTCAAATGAAATCATACCTTTTTCTTCTTTGTGATATGAAAAAGAAAGCAAGTATATGTGTTTTATTGGTTTATAATGGTAAGTGAAGTTGTATAGTTGAAGTTATGAAGGGTTTGAAGATGAAAAGGGCAAGGGAAGTTCATGGTTTTGTAGGAGGGGGAAAGGGGCTTGTGTTGTCTTAATTTGTGTTTTATAATTGAGAAAAGTGGAGTCTAAAAGAAAGAAAAGAGTGGAAGGCAACAAGGGGGTCAAATTGGATAAAAACAATGTGTAGAAAGTTAAGGAAAATGAAAGAAAATTCTAGATGACAATGACATTTGTTGACTTTGTCAACATGTTAACTTAGTCAAATCTCTTAAAATTACATGTAATTTACTTGTACATAATGGGGTAATTAAGGATGATTGAGCAAAAGATTAAGGAAATGAAAGGAAATGTAGAGTTTATTGAAATAATTAGTAAAATTAATTAATGTGATCTTCCTCTAGGTATTTATATCCTATATATATCATTTGGTATGCTACTTAGTGTAATTATCATGAAAAATATCATTTAGGATGCTAATACCTACTATATGTAATATAAACATCAACTAAATACTTAACTCTATATATTACTAATCTAGTTATATAATTAGAAGATGGATGTGATCTATAATGCAATATCTTAGTCTTTAGTAAATTGAATTAGTATTGTATACATTTATGAATAATTAAAAGTTATCTTGATCATTCAATAATGATTTAGTATGATATTACGAATATATTAGCAATTAAGGTTTTAGATTAAACTATAGTGAATTAGTACTTTTATATCCTTAAAGTTATAGTTTTAGGATTTTTATCACTCTCGAGTGTAATCTCTAATGTTTTATATATTTAGGGCTTAATATGTTCATATGTGATTAAGTCTTCGATTATAATCTTAAGGTTTTTATCTTATTTAGTCTTGTTGACTTTTATGGTCGTCTAGTACACTTAAATCTAATCAAAGATTTAGGTCGAGAATTTTAGGAGTTTACATTTGTGGTAGTTTACTTTTATGACATTTTGGTATACAGCCTTAACTTGGAGACTTACTAAGAGCATCTTTGAAGAGTCTTTGCAAAACTCCAAGCTAAACGACTCAATGCCAATCCAAAGAAGTGTGACTTTTTCCGATTTGAGGTGATCTTCTTGGGTTTTGTTGTGAGTGAAGGTAACATTCGAGTCAATGAGAAAATAAGAGTGATCATAGAATGGCCTGAGCCAACCAATTCTGTAGATGTGTGGAGTTTTCATGGCCTAGCATTATTCTATCGCTGGTTCATGAAGAATTTCAGTGCGATTATGGCCTAACTTATCAAACTCTGTAAGGAAAATGCTGAGTTCAAGTGGGGAGAGAAAGAGTATAAGAGTTTTAAGGAAGTGAAAGAAAGGCTAACTATAGCCTCCATCTTAGCTCTAACAAGCTTTGATAAGGTGTTTGAAGTTGAGTGTGATGCATCCAGACTAGGCATAGATGTTGTGCTAATGTATGAAGGCTGACCTATTTCTTACTTCAGTGAAAAACTTCAAGGAGCTATACTCAACTACTATGTCAATGATAAGGAATTCTACTCTTTAATTTGAGCCCTCCCAGTTTTGTAATACCACCTATTGCTTAAGGAATTTGTGATCTATACTAGTCATGAATCCTTGAGATATCTTAAGAGCTAACTAAAGTTATTTTGGAGATAAGCCAAATGGGTCAAGTTCATGGAGTGTTTTACTTATGTCATAAAATATAGTAATGGAAGGAACAATGTAATAGCAAATGCCCTATTGAAATGACATACCCTCTTGATTGAGATACAAATAAGGTTACTTGGTTTTTCGACTATAAAGGAATTGTATGCTGAGGACTCGTACTTAAGTCCTAAGGATGGACAGACATTAGATGACTATCACAAGGAAGATGGAGGCGCATGGAGGAGGATTAATGGGACACTTTGGCTAGTGCTAAACCCTTGAAGTATTATCTGCCTAAGAATAGTAAGAGATGTACAATATGTACTAAAAAGGTATACAACTTACAGGAAGGTAAAGAGCTAAGCCGAGCAAGGACATTATCTACCCTTATCTGTCCTAACCAAACCATGGTCTAAACTAAGTATGGACTTCATGTTAGGATTGCCAAGGATGTCTTGAGAGAAGGACTCTATCATGGTGGTTGTAGATTGGTTTAGCAAGATGGCACATTTCGTGCCTTACTCCAAAACTAATAATGCTTTAAATGTTTCTTTTCTTTTCTTACAGGAGGTGATTAAGCTTTACAACGTACCCAAAACCATTGTTTTGGATTGAGACCCAAAGTTGATGAGCCACTTTTATATGACACTTTAGAGGTAAATGGGAACTAAGCTACTATACCGTACATCCTACCATCTACAAACCGAAGTTGTCAACGGAATTGTGGGAACTTTGCTACGAGTTACTATTGGACGAAACATAGCTGATTGGGATCTGTATCTGCTAATCATCGAATTCACCTACAATTAAACTGCCCATAGTGTAACAAACATGTCTCCATTAGAGGTTGCTTATAGGTTCAACCCCGAGCTCCTGTTGGACCAAGCACCTTAACCGAGGATTGATGATGATGATCAGCCAATCATGGAAAGAGTTGAGGTTATCAGAGTTATGCACCCGAAGGTTGTGGAGTAATTGAGCCAAGCTAAAACTAAGCTTGAGAAGTGGAGCCAAGGATGAAGGAAGAGAGAATTTCAGCCAGGTGATTTGGTTTAGATACATCTTAGCAAGGATCAGTTCCCAAACTTGAGGAAGAGCAAGTTATCTCCTAAGGCCAATGGACCTTTCAAAGTGCTAGAAAAGATCAATCCTAATACCTATAAGATTGAATTACTTGAAGGATATGGAGTCTCAAACTCCTTTAACATTGCCAATCTCCAACCTTACACACACGAGGATGAGCAACCTAAAGTCAAACCAGATTTGATCCCAAATCTCAAACAACCTAGAGGGAAAGATAGGGATGAGGGACCGATCACTTGTTCCTAAGCCTAAGAGCTTTCTCACATGATCCACCAAGTTATCCGAGGAGAGTTAACCACCTAAAAGCTATGTTTTCCCTAGTTTGATTTCCCTAGCTACTTCGCTCTTTACACCATCCAAGAAGTTGCCGAGGTGATTAGCCTATGCATGGAGCCGACCCCTCTTCGTACCCCAGTCCAAGCACTAAATTAGGAAAATAGCCATCTCCACAGTGCCGAGGTCAAGTTGAAAATTGTAAAGGGCCGATCATCCTAGGCTGACCTGAATGTGAGTTCCCTTTAATCCAACCCTTGTCTAGCTTTAGCCATTAGGACACCAAACTACCGATGTCGAATAGACCTGATCAAAGAACTACCCCTACTCATCTCACAATATTGTCAGAATCAGACCTAACCAAAGAAATACCCCTACTCATCTCACAATATTGTCAGAATCAGACTAAGTAAAATGCGCGTATTGTCCTTTCTGTCATCCATATTGTCCTCCGTGACAATGAATATTCTTTTGCATGATTACGTAATTTTCCTTGTAAATTATTCTCTTTTTGTTAGCAACTAGGAATCCATTTATGTAATTTTCTATAACTTAGGACTTACCTTAATAGGGTACTATAAATACTTACATAGTATAATAACTGTATAATAAATATACAGAGAATACATTAGATTTTCACTCTCTTAACCTAAGTATCCTTACTCTTGAGCTGCTCTTATCAAGCCTATTTGAGCATGGACTAGTGGTGAGCGACCTTTGGTCATACTTGTATGTCATATCAGGTGTGATCCATGCTTGTGTGAGACATTGGTGCATCATATCCATCGTCGGTGCACAAGAACCCTTACTCAACCTTCGACTATCATATAATTTTTGAGCCATCTCGCAACCTAAAGCCATCCCTTTTGGTTTCGCATGATATTGGGTTCGTGTGTTCATCTACAGATCCATATCAAATAAGGTACATGAAGTAATTACCATACTTGACATTCCTAAGAAAGTGTAGCTAAGTATTGAATCAGCAAGTAGAATGATGATGGTTTGATTGAAAGAGAAATGTGGTGGAATTCTTTTAAATGAATAATTGATAATGATAACTTGAATGATGAATATACTATGATAGTTGGGTCTATTTTGCTGGGACATTAGAGTTTAATCCTATGTTGACTACACCCACATGCAAACATGTTATTGATCCTTTGATGTACATTATTTTAATTTCGATGAATGTGCCTCTTTTAGTTATATGCATATGTTGTAAACATTTTATGTATTTGGTAGTTACGGGTGTAAAAGAATCAAAGGTGTTTTTAGTGACTAGTCTTATAAATCTTTTGTAATTGTAAGGATAGTTGCTAAATTTTTAATGTTTAACATAAAATGATGTTATAATTAGGTTGTAAATCTTTCAACCCTTAATCAAATGTATAAATAATTGAAAGCTTATTTCCTTAGAGTTTATAATCAAAGTACGAGTCAAATAAAATAAGTATAAAGTGGATGGTAGGATCTTTATATTGTATCAAGGCAAATGAAATGATATTATCATGTATTACTTATGTCAAGTTATAGGGGATTGGTAACTATTAAGTGGTACATGAGTAGTGAGAGAGGATCATTGATAAATTTACGATTAGATATGAATATAGGCACTATAAAGATAATAGTAGTGGATTAAGTAACGATGATGATGGAAATGGAAATCACAGCCAAAATTTTGAAGAGAATTAGGACTCTTTATCATAAATTTCTTTGCTATCCCAAGATGAATCTAGACAAGATATATCCCTACCCTTACAGGAAGTGAACTCTATGGGACAATTACTCATTAACATATTTGTTATGATACAATAGTAAGGTGTAATGATATAGTATCTTGTTACAGAAGGAAATGGAGGAGACAGAAGATCTCAAGAGGTGAAATGGAGTGCAAATAAACCCTAAGGAATTGGTAAGCTATTTGAATTCACCAAGCAACATGGTTTTAAGACAAGATGAATAAGTCATTTGATTGACAATTGGTTAGTTAAAGAGGGAGAAGTTTTGAACCCTTGGAATTTTAAAGTATCAAAGATTGACTTATGGTATATTCGTATTGAAGTTAGTAGTATGGGTTAAGAAAAACTTGAGAGCTGGGCGATTAAAATGAAAGATTATGTAACAATATTTTAGTAGTAAGTTGGAAAGGGATATTTCTATGGTGGTGCTTAGACAAAGATGGTATAGGAACTATCTGAGTGAAAGGAAGGATCTATAAATGTGACTCGAAATAGGATTGTAAAGTATGAAATAATGCAATATATATACTAGTCTAATATAGAGATAAGCCTAAACTAAGGATGGAGTTATTTCTTATTAGATTTAGCCTAGTTATGTGGTGCAAGTTGGAGGATTATCGTTTTACCTCTATTAATGAAATGATGGATAAGGAATGCTAACCAAGATTAATTATTTAAGGATATGAGCTTAATGTAATCAAAAGAGTAGCAGTGATCTTTGATTATGGACCCTTACTTAATATATCTTAGTTGAGTGTTAGTAATTACGGTCAGGAAAAGAAGAACATGTAACTCTGATCAATTATATTATTTGATTTGAATTTTGTTTAAGTTTTATGATAAGCGATGAAATATTGGGTGCTATAAATGGAAAGTATGTTATTTATTTAGATGTTGTGTCTAATTTAAGAAGATTTCTCCTAATTGTAGAAATAGGAACTATAAATTTGATAAAGGTTGGACAATGGAGTTGATTACAAGTTATTAGTATTGAAAGGTTAGATGTTTTCTTAAGCACTATCCACTGATAGATAAAAAAATAGAGATATTAAAGAATCCAATAATACTATTACAACTGCTTGGATATTTGATATGGAGAATATAAAGGATGAGGAACAGGATTTTTTTTTTTTTTGTTGATTGGATAAAAGAATACTATTATGATGACTTTGAAGAGATCTTGAGAGTTAGAGAAAAAAAGGATGGACTTATAATAAATACATACTTATATCTCTTATTTTTGGAAAAAAATGAAGTATAAGTTGAATTAAATTAGCTGAATCTCAAATTTTATAAATAAGAGAAATCGGTTAATTTTACAAGAATAGTATATAGATACTTTAGTAGGTAAAAGAATGAATTTTAATTGCAATATTGATAAGGAACTAAAGAGATTGAAATTACCTTAATTTGTTAAGTTAGAACTTCTACTAGAGGGAGGATACTAACTTAGGGAAAAAAAAGTTATAGGTTATGATTTGTATGTCCTAAAAGGGGGGCTAATAATTTTGCTTAAAATTTTCATATGACATGTGCTCCCATGATATAAAGACTGCCTTTTAAGTCAAATATTACAAAACTCTAGCTTGTAAGTTTCTAATCATACTTAAACCTTTTATACACATCTATTAATATATATATATATATATATATATATAGAGAGAGAGAGAGAGAGAGAGAGAGAGAGCCATAAGTGGTCTGGCAAACCACAATCACTAGAATTGTAGAGAGTAGGAATCACCTACCAAATAAAAAGGAAAGGGTATCTACTCTAAAAATCATAAAGCTACTAGACACTTTAAAAGGTTACTTCAACTATCCTACTTGCTTCTCTAAACTTAACGTTCCACTTTCTTAACCTGATGGAGCACTTTGCACTTGAAATCCTAGCCCAACCTCAACTTCGTAAAACTTGTAAAAGAAACTATTGGGGGTAAGATATATCCAATAATATGAACCATGGCCAAGAATAGATAAGGTTGGTTGCCGAATTGGTTTAAGCTTACAAAAAGCTTGAAATGGAAGTGGTTGGGAATGTACAGAATGATAATTACGAATGAAGAAGTAAGCAAGAACCTACGAATAACTTCAGAGGATATGACGCACCAGTAGAACTTTCGAAGACTTACGACATAATTGGATATGACACATGAATCAGTCCGATGAGATTACTTACCACCTAGCCTTGCTGGAGGGTTAAGATAAGGGTAATGTCGAGAGTAAACAAAGTGTTTACGTAAGGAAGAAAACACAATAGTGTAGTAATGGTAATTTGAATTCTGGTTTCTTCTTATTTTTATATCTGTAAGTATAAAGGTATTTATACTCATAAGTTAAGGTAACCTACCCAAAAGAGAAAAGACAAAAAAGGTATTTCCTAAAGAAGTAATTTACAAGATACAAAAGGGTAAAAATGAATATATAAGAAAAATAATCATTGGTGCAACAGATTCTATACATGATACTGTACACGTAGCGATGCTACAGTGGTAAGGCTATCAGAAGATGTAGACAAAAAGTACATACAGTTTACTTGTCTGAGCAAGGGTTGCTTAGTTAGTCCGAAGTCTCTCTATCTCGGCCTCTCAGCAAGGAAGATGCTCAATCATTGGTCGGCTTGAGTGCGATGAGTAATCTTCAATTTGACGCACTATAGCCTCAGTAGGAGTTGGCTAGAACATGGGGATTCATCTTATTAGTCCATCTAGCCTTTGTGCTCAGTTGCAAGTCAGTAGCTTGGTAAGCTGATTCCCATCATTCCTTTTGAGTTGTTTTGGATTTGGGATCAAATATGAATGGTCTTCGTTCAACTTTCTATCAGGGTAATACGGACTGAGGTGGACAATGTTGAAGGCATTGGAAACTCCATAATCCTTGAGTAATTCCAATTTATAGGCATTATCATTGATCTTTTGGAGGATTTTAAAAGGTCCTTCAACTCTTGTAGATAATTTGCTCCTCCTCTTGTTTGGGAACTGTTCCTTTATTAAGGTACAGTCATGCTAAGTCTCTTGGATGGAATTGTTTAGCCATCTTTCCATTAGCCTTCTCTCGCATCCTTCTAGTAGCTTAGTCAATGTGTCGAGTGACTTTATTATAGATGTACTAAAGGGATTGTGCTCAAGCTCTTATGTCAAGGTCCTCTTCCATGGGTATAGGTACAAGGGTGTAATCAAGCAATAACTCGGGATTAAAACCATAGACTACTTTAAAGGGAGTTTGGTTAATGGTGTCATGTACTGTTTGGTTGTAAGCGAACACGACTACTAGCAAGCAGATGTCCCAATCAATCAAGTTTTTTCCTACTATAGCTCGAAGTAATGATCCCAAAGTACGATTAACCACCTCTATTTGGTCATCAGTTTGAGGGTAACATGAAGTACTGAATAGTAGTTTAGTTCCCATCCGACACCACAAGGTCCTTCCAAAGTGGCTCAAGAACTTTGGATCCCTATTGGAGATTACACTTCTCGATAGGCTGTGTAACCACACAATCTCCTATAAGAAAAGAGAAGTAATAATCAAAGCATCATTAGTTTTTTATTAGGGCACGAAGTGTACCATTTGATTGAATCGGTCCACGATGACCATTATAGAATCTTTGCCTTAGGTAGTTCGTGATAGTCTGAGAATAAAGTCTATGCTCAATTTAGTCTACGGCTTTGTCGAAACAGGTAAAGGCATTACTTTCCCTTACTTAGCTCAGCACTTAGCTGTCTTACATACAATACAACCTTTGATAACTTGGTGCATATCTCTCCTCATTCTCAGCCAAAAGAAGCGACTATTCAACAGTTCATAGGTCATTTTTTCTCTAAAATGTCTAGATAGTCCTTCACCATAGGCTTCTCTAATCAATAGTTCCCATAGTGAACATGTCAGTACGTACAATTTTCTACCTCGAAACAAGTAACCATCCTCCACATAATACTTATCCACTGTCTTTCCATTAATACATCTCATGATTATGGGTCCAATGTGTGGATCCTCAAAATACTGCTTTTTGATACTTATAAACCCAAACAGCCTGGTCTATAGTTTGATTAAAAGTATATGTCTCTTTGAAAGAGCATCTGCAACTATGTTGCTCTTTCCTTACTTATATCTAAACACAAAATTGAATCCTTCAAGAACTTCAACCCATCTCGCCTGCCGCTTTGATAACTTTATTTAACTTTAGGGGTGCCTTAGTGATTCATAGTTAATATATATGACAAATTCTCTCGATAGCAAATAATGCTACCATACTTACAATGCTTAGATCAGCACTAAAAGTTCCTTATCATACATAGAATAATTCAACTATGGTCCCCTAAGCTTTTCATTATGGAAGGAAATTGGTTAGCCTTCCTATATTAAGACAACACCTATTCCAATACTTGATGCGTTACATTCCAACTCAAATATTTTCTCAAAGTCAAGTAGAACTAACACTAGAGCAGAGGTCAATCTTTCTTTTACTTTGGTAAAGTTCCTCTCCTCCCTTTCTCTCTATCAGAAGTCGGTGTTCTTCTTCATAAGCTTAGTAAGTGGCGTAACTAGGGTACTAAAATTCTTGGTGAATCATCTATGGAATGAAGCCAGTCCATAGAAACTTTTCATGTTACCACAAGTAGTAAGAGTCGGCTACTCTACAATTGCTTGGATTTTCTCGTCATCCACATGTAACCTTCTTTATTGAATACATAACCTAAGAATACCACTTCCTCCTAGCAAAAGCAACACTTCTTCAAGTTCTTGAATAATCTCTTGATATGGAGGATACTTAATATGGCTCGGAGATGCCCACTGTGACTTAATATGTCGGTACTATAAACTAGGATGTCGTCGAGGTACACCATGACATACTTTCCTATGAGATGTCTCAATACATGGTTCATCAGCCTTATGAAAGTAGTTGGAGCATTCGATAAGCTAAATGGCATGACCATCCATTTATAAAGCTTATGTTGAGTTTTGAATGTAGTTTTCCACTCATCTCTTGGCCTTATACGAATTTGATGATATCCAGACTTCAGATCAATCTTGTTGAAGATATTGGCTTCACTCAATTCATCTAACATGTCCTCTAATCTAGGAATGAGATACATGTATCTGATTGTGATCTTGTTCACCATTCGGCTATCCCAACACATCCGCCAAGCCCCCTCCTTTTTTTGTACAAGAAGCGTTGGCACAACATAAGAGCTACAACTTTCTCTAACATACCCTCTCTCTAACAATTCATTAACGTTGGAGCTTAGAAGTTTTCTCGGGATTTATTTGATAAGCTAGCTTATTTGGTAGCATGACATCAGGTATTAAGTCAATGCAATGCTCTATGTCTCGAGTTGGGGGAAACCCCTCAGGTAACTATTTTAGGAACAGGTAGATATACTCATCTAGTGACTCCTTAATTTCCTGAGGGAATTTACCTCGCTCCTTCTGTCACGAACTGAGGACGGCCTAGTCGTGGCAGACGCCGTATACTGTATAAAGAACCCCTGATTGGTTACCCTTCCAATCAAGAACTCTTCACACAATATACAAGGCTCTACAACCACTAGTTTCCAAAGAACATCCAGACTCACATGATATCATTACACAAACATATTTATATAAAAATTTAAGTTACAAAGCTTACATTACGTAGCATTTAAGTATGTCTAGGTCTAATATAATAAGATAAACAAAAGTACATAAGTAGAAGTCTACATAAACTGGTCTCTCAGTACACATAGCTGCTCGCTCTTGCCCAAATCCCCAGGCTAACCTGTGGCATCCCTCGTCTTGTCTCTACGAACAGGCTATCCTGCAACAGAAGTCTAAAGGGGTGTAAGCCTAAGCTTAGTGAGAAAAACCCTCAGCCACACCACAAGCAAGTTAAAAATACATTATATTCAAGCATATGAATGAATGATCAAGCAGAATGCCAAACAATACGTATAATTAACTAGTTCATATACGTAACTCAGATTTAACGCCCTCCGAAGTCAGGGTTGGAGTATACACGGCACCAATCAGATCCGGGTATTATACTAGAACTTACTTTACTACGGAACCCCACGTTCCGTACTTATATCAAATAATTCTTTTAATTTCAGAAAACCCAAGTTCTAGTATAATTGTGAGTGGGCCCCCGCAGTTCACACTCACCCCTAAACGGAGGTCTCTAGACTCGACCCTTAGCCAGGCGGTTGGCGCCTCCAATGCCTAGTGTTCCCGCGGGCCAGGGTAAGGTCATTTTGTACGAGTGCACCGTACATAACCAAATAAATGAATAATATCAACCCCCGAATGGCCTCTCTTTACCTCCGTGTGATGTGACGGCCGGAATAGTATCCATGCTATGCATGTTAATGCATGTCTCAATTTCTTTTTATAAGCCGAGTATAATTAGGTTTAAATTATGCTATGACCATCCAATTGTGCACACAATCATTTTCCATACTACCATGCAACAAACATAGCATTATCATTATTTAAGATAAGTTCACAATTCAAGACATACCAACATACACAGGCATTTTCCCCAATCCCCACACAAACATCAATTATCAATAATATTTAGGTCCACTATCTACAATCACAAGATAAGCATGGAATCATTGGGTAAATACTCACTCGGCCATGGTGATTTGCCCTAATCGTAGTAGTCGATTGGGAGGTCCTCACGCTCCTCAGAGTCACCTGATCATTATGATGTGACAAGACTAGTAAGTAACTAATTTAACTAATACTTCTAAACATTTAATTACCTAATCTACTTAGACTATTATCAACTTTTACCCGGTTAGACTTTATTATTAATCGTATGTAACTTCTTCGTTTCATTTCTGATATTTATGAATTTATAATCATTTTTCATCGTTTTCGGACGTATATTCATACGGTAATGTTTGTTTTGGACATTAAGACCCCTATTTTATATTATGAACTAATTTTATAGAAATTTTTAGCTATAATACTTAAGTATTGCTATTACTTATATTTATAACCTTTATTCCCTAAATTCTTATAATTAAGGGATTTACTTTGTCATTACTAATTCATGTATTGATTTAGGTATAATCTAGTTTACAAAGTGTATTATGATTTACTAATTTTAGTATCTAATTATCTACATTTTCTTATTTTTCTCCTTTTCTAAACTTATGCTTATGTCATTGCTTACATCATCTTTCCTTTATGCCTTCATATGCTTATGTCATCTTTTCTTTATGTCCTCATATGCCTATGTCATCATCTACCTCATCATTTGATTACATAAGCATTACATCATGCTTATGTCACATGTACATGTCTTATGTACATTTATTTCTTACTTTATACTTATGTCTTATACTTATACTTATGTATATATACCTTATACTTATACTTATGTACATATACCTTATACTTATACTTATGTACATATACCTTATACATACATATACTTATACCATATTTATACATGTATTTCTACTCATATACCTATACGGTTGAATACATATTTTTATACTAAAATTTCGTATGCCAAATTTTCTCTTAAGAAAATTCTCTCAATTTTCATCCTTTTGCATTTCTATGTATGTAGTTAGTATAGTATATGTATATATAGTTAGATATGATGTTAAATTAGGTTATGTACATGATACATACTTATGTACAAAGGTTCATACACTTGTATTCCTTTGGTATTTCTTTATGTATACACATCTAAGAGTACATATACATGTATTCCTTCCATTTCCTTCATGATCCATCACTTTCTACACTTAAAGATGGAAACTTTGTTTTCTTCTCTTCAAGACTTCACTAAACACCTAACTACTTACCTAATCTACTTAATTAACTAACTAATGAATAAAATAAAGTAACATAAAACAACTTAAGAACATACCTTTAATTTGTTGAAGTTTAAGGAGACAAAAGGGAAAGGAATGAAAGTGAAAGTGAAGGGGGAGTTCACGGCATGAAATGGGGAGTTTTGTTTTTGTTTCTTTTGTTTTGTTTCAATTATGGAAGACAACCAAATGGTGGGGCCAAGATGGAAAATTGTGGACGGCAACAATTGCAAAGAGGAGAAAAGAAAAATCAAAAGGAAAAGAAAAGAAAATCATCATTAAGAACTAAGATATTTTCCTTATCTCTTAAGACTTTTGACTTTTCCAAAATGTTGACTTTAGTCAACATTTGTTGACTTGGTCAACCCTTTGACTTTGGTCAACATGCATTACCTTAGTCAACATTTGTTAAGTATGTTTAATTTTGTGAACATAATGTGGTAATTAAGGGAAATTAGAGGAAAAATGAAGAAAATGAGAAGAATTGAGGTATATGATGCATTGATGTGTAAATGTGGTTGATGAGATCTTACTTTAGGTCTTTAGAGTCCATATATCCCATTTGATAAATAACTTTGGATAACAAGTGTAAAAAGTGCTAATTTGAGCATTAAAGTTCACTATATGTAACCTAATCTTCAACTATAACCCTAATCCTAAGTAAGACCATCTTAATCATATATTTAAGGGATAAATATAATCTATAACCCATTATCTTAGTTCCTAATGGATTATTTAAGAATTTGAATCATATAAACAAGAATGAGGGTTATCTCTAACCATTTACTAACGATTTTGCAAAATATAAGCATTACATTTTCAATTAGGGTTTTAGGATATATCATGATAAATTGGTGTATATATGTCCTTAATGAAATCATTTTTAAGGTTTTTATCACTTTCGAATTGAATCTTTAGCTTTTAGAAACATTTAGGGTCGAAAAATTCTTTACGCGATTAATTAAGTCTTTTAGGGTTTTCACTTTAATTAGCCTTGTCGATTCCTAAATTGTCTACTATAGTTGAGTCTATTTCAAAACCTAGATCGAAACTTTCAAGGGTTTACACCTTCATCTCTAATAGGCACTTGACTAACATAAGGGTCAGCTCATCAACATTGATGGACTCTCGAAGATTGGCTCTACTCATCACTTGAGCCTTTTTCGATCCACGACCAAGTTTTGTCTACAATTTATTAACTTCCTTCAGTGGCATTAGGTTTAGTGTGACCTTCTGGTCATCTTTCTCGAACATATATATATTCTTATAGCCATCATAGATGACTCTCCTATTAAACAACCACAGTCTATCTAGTAACATATGGGAAGCATGCATGGGCAATACATCGTAGAGAATCTAGTATGAGTAATTCCCTATAGTAATTGGCAGTATTATTTACCGAGTGACATGTAATGCTCCTTTCTCACTCAACTAGTGCAACTTATATGACCTTAGATGTGCAACAGTTGTCAACTTCAGTTTTGAAATAAGATCGGTTGATACTACATTGGTATAGTTTCTATTATCCACGATGAGAGCATACACCTGATCATTCACCATATAGGTGGTATGAAACAAATTCTCTCTCTGTTCTTCCTTTCGTAAGGGTTCTATATTTGGACAACCATGAGTAACTTGTCCAAGTCCTTAGTAAATATGTCCTCCTCAATCAGCTCTTTCTTAGCATTTTTGTTCTCGGTAAGGACCTCCTCATCCTTGAGTTCCTCATCTATACTGTCTACTTCTAGCTTCAGAACATCTCCCTTAATGACCATTGTCCTGTGGTTCAAGCACTAAGCAATCATATGTTTGAACCCTTAGCACTTGAAACGCTCGATCTGGCTTGTCTTCTTGCTAGACCCTTACCCCTTCTCATAAGTTTGAGTCGACACTTCACTATTAGGTTGGTCTTTCTGCTCAACTTGGACATCAATCTTTTAGTTCGGATTGATACTATATTGAGCTCGATGACTTGCCTATCTAGGTCGGCTAGTCAAAATCCTAGTTATTAGTCGACTCCTCCTTTGTCTTTCTACTCACTAGGTAATCTTAATAGCTTCATCCATTATATCAAATCGTTGGAGCTTCACAATGTCTCGAATTTCTCCTCTCAACCTAGTAATAAATCTTGAGATTGTTTGAGCTGGTGGTTCCTCCACTTTGTAATAGATCATAAATATTTGAAATTCTTGAACATACTTGTCAATAGTTCAGCCTCTTTATCTCAACTCCTAAAGCCGAGTGAAAATATCTTGAAGATAAGTTTTCGGTACGAATTTTTTTCTAAGAACTTTCTTCATCTTGAGCCAAGTATAGCTTACTTGGTAGCCCTTTCGTCTCCTCATGGCTTGGAAATTCTTCCATCACATGGCGGCATATCTAAAGAAGTTAACAGTAGCAATTCTTACTTTTTCATAATCCTTGTAATGATAATAATAAAAAACATGATCTACCTTCTCTTCTTACTCCAAATATTTATCAGCATTCCCAAATCCATTAAAGCTCGACATCGAAAGCTTCACATGGTTAGATGCTCTAAGGATTCCTATACGCTCTTTTTCGAAATACTCTTCCTTATCCTCTTCATCATGCTCCCTCAAGTCTATCATTCACCTTACTCGTCTTCCTACTCTTCCACCTTGAATTAGTTGAGCTAAGTTCAAATCTCTAACAAGTTGAGTAGTTTGTAGGGTATTTTACGCAGCCTTAGTGGGTTGGCAAGCTAGCGCATGAACAACTCGAGTCAAATCTACTAAGAGGTTAGCTACCTCTTCAAGTCTCTCATCAATATTTCTAGGTGTCCCTTTGGTAGACAACTCCATTGTTATCATCTCCACCACCAACATTTATACTAGGATCTGTCATTTTCTTCACTAATTCAAAGTCTAAATAAACACTCTCACAAACGAGAAAATCAATAGTTAGCAAACTCAACAATTAAGGTGAATACAATAGCTTGCTCTATTTTACACACGTATAACAGAATATAAGAAAAACTTCAGAAAAACCAACAACTCAAACAAAACCCCTACTCATATACCAAGATGATAAGAACCGTAGCCAAGGATAGATAAGGCCAGTCACTAAATGGGTCTAAGCTTATAAAAAGCTTGAAATGGAAGTATTGGGGAATGTGTAGAATGATAATTGCAAATGAAGAAGTAAGTAAAAACCTATGAACAGCTCCAAAGGATATGACGTACCAATGGAACTTTTGGAGACTCATGGCACTATTCAATATGATATACTAATCAGACCGATGAGGTTACTTGCCACTTAGCCTTGCTTAAGGGTTAGGATAAGAGTAATGCTGAGAGTAAATAGAGTGTTTACGTAAGGAAGAAAATACAACAGTGTATTAATGGTAATTTAGGCACATCAGAACCTATGTCTCCAAATATATCATTGGATTGCATATTATCTTCTCTTAGTAAACCTAAAGCAGTAAATACAGCTAGACCTTAAGTAGAGGGTGATCCTACCGAGAGGCAAGTAGATCCCAAAGTTTGAGGCAAGAACATGTCATATTAATACATCATACAATTCATCAACAATATAACTTAAATGTAGATCTAACATATGTGATCTCCCTCTCTACTACGTAACATTGACACCCTTTCATAATAATATAGAAGCATATAATGCATGATCAGTTTATTTAAAGGTCGGACAATTATTAATCCGATTTATAGGTAACCAACCACTAGGCAAAATAGATACTGCAGAGTCTTATCTACTAATGCAGCAATCAATTCTCAATTTTGATATATTATGCTATTTTAAGATGCAAGTACAACCAATACGAGCACATATAAATATCCTGATCCTTAAACATAACCATTTCATTCATATATTTATAAGTAATCAATGCTCTATAGTACAAGCAAATATAAAATAAGATGAGGTTAGTATACTCATTTTGCCATAAAGTCTAACAATCCTTGTAGTCCTTGACTGCATCAATCTGAAGGTTTACATTACCTGAAGAGTATAATTAAAAAACATAAGTATTCTTACTTAAACTAACTATACTCTTCCTTGCCCTAAATTTCTTATCTTAACCATTTACGTATTTTAGCTATAACTTCCTCGTCTTAAGTCCTTTTTTAACAATCTTCTAATTGTTTTTCATCATTTTCGAGGATTCTTTTATTTAAGGAGGTCATCTTTTGGCATTTTGGTGAGCAAGGTTTACGTTTGGGCTCAATTAGTTCATTAGCCCAAGAAGTTAGTTTGTTCACTTTAAGGTTTGAGCTTAGTTTGAGCTTTAGGCTTAGTTTTTTATATTAGGCCTTACACTTAATATTTGGGGCTTTCATTTAGGAATTCTAAGGTGAATTTTTCTACCCAAATCTCTTAATTTCCAACTTAGGTTTTAATGTTGCTCGTATGGGCCTAAATGGGCTCTTTTCTCAAGTTTACGGCCTTAACTAACTAAGGGGCCTATAGAGGATGTCTTAGATAAGCCTTAGGGCTTATCTAGTCTTGGTCATTAACATGGCCATTAATATTATTTTTAAGTCCCTAATTACTAACTAAGCTAGTTTAGGGTCCTAACACTTCATTACCTTACTTAACTTAATTAGTCAAGTCCTACATCATACTTAGCACTAAATAAACATGATATTAAGTTAATAAATAAAAAATTACATATTTAACTCCTCTTGAAAGTGGTGGCCAACAAGTGCTCCTAGGGCTTCTTCTTTTTCATGTAACACTTGTTTCAAGATGTTTTTCCTTAATCAAAACTACATTTTTACTTATGTATGACCATGATCTTAACATAATATTTTGAGGACAAGGGTAATGAGGCCAAGGAAGGGGGGGTATGTTGAAGAGAGTGAGGGTTTAGTGCTTTTCTTAGTGATTTAGCCCTAAAACTAACAAGATACTAAACTTCTCTGCATGTTAGTATCAAAACCTTAGCTAATGAGTCTTTTTTCTTTCATTATTCATGCTTGTTCTTCACTAAAACACCCTAAACTTCTAGGACATGGATGCACATAAAGATGTATGTGCCTAAAGTGCAAGATTCCAACATGAAACTTAAGGAAAAACAAGGAAAACCAAGCTTAGTCACTTACTGAAGTTGGAATTGTTGCCTTTCTTTTCCAAAAGGAGTTGACGACTTTGAAGAGTGAAGTTAGCACAAAGGTTAGTCGATGATGGAGTAAGATATGACAAGGTCGTATGGTTCCTTGTAGCGATGGATTTGGTGGAGCAGTGGTGGAGTGAGTAGGTATGGCGATCAAGTGTTTACGAAGAAGAGAAGAGTGTGCTTTTTGAGTGAAACGTGAGGAATTTTTGAGAGAGTGTTTTAGTAAGTGAGTGTTGTTTGAAAAACACAAGAAGATGGGAGAAAGGGGGGAGGTAGCTGGCACATATCAAAGGGAAAATAGGGGAGACAATGTGTATATGTTTTGGGAAATGAGGTACATGGTCTTTTTTTTTAGGACCATGTACTTGTTTGCTTTTTGCCAAATGGGGAAAGATCTTGTTTCCCCAAAGGACAAGATATTTTTTATGCCTATTAATACACTATACCTTAGTCCTTAATTGTGTTTGATGTGTTAATTAAGATGTAATGAGGGTTGATTATGAATTAGGGTTTACTTAGAGTAATTAATAGTGATTAAGCTTGATTAGGCATGTTAAGTGTAATTAAGGAAAATTTAAGGTTTTATCGTGTTTTGATGCTTTATTTTAGTATATCCAAGTGGCCTACATGTGCAATTAAGGTTTTCCTTAGGGCTTTAGGTGATTAGTGAATCCGATTACTTTTAGCGAATGGTTTAGCTATATAATTAGGGTTTCTTTATTGTATTAGAGTTTTGGTCATCCAACTAGGGTTTGGTAAATCTTCTAGGGTTTTGTTGACATTCTAAGGTGTTTAGTGTATTAGGGCTTTTAAGGTATTATGCATACGAGTAGGGTTTTAAGGTTTATTCTCTTTAGGGGTTTTCGACTTATTATTAGAGTTCAATTGTTTTATTTAGGGATTTTATTATTGTATCTATCATTATTATATCTTAAGCAATTCTAGGAATACCTATTAACTCCTACATCTGACTCCAAGTTCGGATTTGAAAGTCTGTAGGGTTTACATTGTCTCCTTAAGGATAATGTTGGCATCATTAAGGAAATATTTTTATATAATTACTTTGGTTTCATATGATTAATCGCTCTTAACTTGTAGTTAATTATGATGTAAAGCTTGATTAGCAGATTGATGTGTAATTAAGTTTCTTAATCTTAATAACTAGTACATTTAATACTAACTAGGTGCAATTTAGGGCTTAATGTGTCAAATTTAGTTGGTTAAGCCCATTAGGTCATCTTGTCTAATTAGTTTAAGAAATTGAGACAATTATTGCTATTCAAGTACATTTTAGATGGTAGATTAGGGTTTTAGTGTAATTTAAGCAATTAGTCTCTGATTTATGAATAGTTTTACTATTTATTTAAATTACAATAGTTGAACTAGGGTTTTCAAGGCTAGATTAAAGTTTTACAATCATTTGAAGGGTTTATGTATATTAGGGTTCTAATTAGGATTTGAGTGTTTGAAGGTTCATTTAAGGGTTATAGTATTCATTTTAGGGTTTTGAATTCATTGTTAGGGTTATTAATATCAATATTCATTGTTGGTTTAGTTTACCCTTTGTCGATTTTAGGGAATTCCCGTTGGCTTCGACCATCGATCATTTTCCCATTAGGGTTTGGGTTAGTTTCATTAGATTATGTTGATCTTGGGAGTTAATATTAGTTATTGGCATTTATTTACAAGATTTTAGGACCTTAAGTGTAGAGGTCAAACTAGGGTTAAGATTGCCATCTAGGGTTTTAAGAGTTTGGGTTATGGTCTTTAAGCATGTTCTCTTAAGTTCAAGGTTAGTTACCTCATTAATACTAAGGGTATCTTTTAGGAAATTTTATTAACTTACAACCCCTTATTAAGGAAATTTGCAAGGTTTACATGATTAAAGTGAAATCGAAGGAAAAGGTAGTAAAAGTGGATTGAAGTTAGCCCTTATTGAAGAAAGTAACAGGATTAAGGAAACAAATAAGATAATTGGTCACAAGAAGTTTAGTAGATAATTACAAGTGGGAGACTGAAGGAAGTACCAAAAGTACTGGATCTATTGGAAATATGAATGAGAAAAATGTACTTATGAAGAATGGAATCGTATAACTTTATTTTAAAAATTGAACTTTATGATTAAGTTAGCTAAGAATCAAACTTGTAGCTGAAGTCCCGTATTGGGTGTCACAAATAGAACCTTAGAAGCTAAAAGAGTGATTTCAAAGAATTATTAGATAAGAGACCTAGATGCATAAGTAACTGTTCATAAAGGACACATATGTTATCTTAAAGGAAAATATATATAGCACTATGAAGATTGGGAGATAAATAAAATGACTATTCAAAATAAGTACTTCCAACTCTAAATTTATGAATTTTTGATTAATTATATGGAGTAACTGTGTTTCCTAAAGTAACTTCAGGTTTGAATGTTATCAATTTTGCATTAAGTTGGAAGAAGTATCTAAAATTGTGTCTAGGATATGATACGAACACTATGAATTCCTAATGATGTCCTTTATATTATCAATGCATTGGTTATATTCATAGAATTAGAGAGTCACACCCATATCAACCATGTATGAAGAAACTTGTTATGAAATTTACCAGTAAAACTTTCATTTAATGATGTCTTTTTTATTATCAATGCTTTAGCTATATTTGTAGAATTGGAGAGTTATACCCATATTAGTTGTGTATGAAGAAACTTGTGATATTTATCAGTAGAACTTTAATTTACTCAACAATTAAGGACAAATATATGGATCATTTATGGATGACATTATAGAAGTAAGCAATGATAAGTTGCATGTTAGATTAAGGAAGTGTGATCTTTGGAATGGATAGGATTTCTTTTCGAGATGATTTGTATCTAGAAAGGAATTTCTATGGATATGAAAATGTTAAAACAGTGACAGAGTTAAGATAATTAATAATCATTATTAGGAAAAAAATCCATTGATGTAACTGGATGTACAAGGGAAATATGAGGAAATAGTGTACTTCATATGAGCAATTATAATAGGTAGTTCAATAGAGGAATGATAACTCTAAGATGATCAAATTTCTCATTTGTTAAGTCCTTGTTGTGTTAACCATTAAGGTGTATTATATCATGTCAAGTCTTGTTAAGTAGTGAGTTCTTGTCAATATTTTTTTTCTTAATAAGTTTGTTGATCAAGAGTCACATTTGTTCATATTCAGTCAAGTCGAGTTGATTCAAATTATCAACCGTCTCATTTGAATTTGAGATGGAGGAAAGTTAAGATCTACCAAATTTACTTTTGTTGACGTTATGTCAAGCTGTATGAATAAACAAATGAAAAACTATAGCAACAATATAGCCATTGTGAGTAAAAAAGTATGAATGAAGAAGAAAAGATGAGTAGTATATGGTAGATCAATATCATTGATGATTGTAAGTGAAACTTATGAGTAGGTAACATAGAAAACACAATAGAGGATAAATCAACTGAAGCGTTTGAATGGTTATAAAGCTAAGTCATGAGATAAACAGTATAACGTAATTAAAAGACTACAATGGTGGAGTTAAGATATGATTAATACCAAGTATAGAATATAAGGAAAAAAATGTGTCAAAAAATTTGAAAGGTAAATGAAGAGTCAATTTACAAGTTAAATTAGAGGATGAGTCAAAAGCTTAATTAGAAGATAATTCAGTGGATTTAAAGTAAATTTCAACTCTAAGAATATCTATAATTCTTTAAGGAAATAACTAAAATGCAGTAGTTTCAAGGACGAAACTATTTGTAAGGGGGGTAGAGTATGAGACCCCTCAAAAATAGGTTATCAATTCAAAATTGATTGGTTTTAAAACAATTCATAAAATTTAAGGTAATTTAGGATAATCGCATAAGTTGTCCAATTAAACCCGAATTTATGACATAGGTAGAGATAAAATATTTGTCCACTAAAAACCATAAAATAGCTTAAATAATATTTAGGAGTATTTGTTTATATTATATATGCATTTACATATAGGCATAAATATCTAAAATTACTTAAAATGCCTAATGTATACTAAATAAATATAGAAAATTAATAGAAAAAGTTCAAAAAATGATACGTTATGCTAGAATGTGGCGTGGCAAGTTAGGATGGGGTTTAGCCAAAAGAAAAATATGATTAGGATACAGATGGTCAAAAAGTAGTTAAATAAGGACACTTAGCCTTAAGAAATTCCTTATCTAACCCAACCTATGTCTATAAATTTAGAATTCGCCCAACTTAATTCCATTTAAGCATTTAGTTATCAAGGAAAAATAGAGAGGTTAGAGTGAGTAGTATAGGTATTTCTAGAAAATTATCCAAAATATAGTGTATTTATGACTAAATTAGGAAATGTGACTAAACCAAGACTTGGGAGCAAACCAAGGATGGTGCCAGAAGGGAAAGCAATTGCCCAATGTTATCGACAATAAGGTGGTATCCAGTGGTGGCTATAAGGTTGGTTTCCAATAAGAGCCCTAACTTAACCAAATTTTCATAAAATTACTAAAAATAAAAAATTAACTTTAAAATATATGAAAAATTGTATTATGGCATATTTTTCATATGTATTTTTTGGAAAAAAAATATTATTTTGTTCAAATTAGATGTTGAAATATATCACTCTTAACAAATCACTAAATCCAAGTTGATTTCGCTTTTGTTTTCAAAAAGTCTATTGACATTGTTTCGGCTTCAAAATTTTTTTGTGAAACACTTCTAATGCAAATTAAATTTCCATGAAAATATTTTTATGAAAATTATTTTTCATATTTTTATTTAATTTTTAGGCCTTAAAAATCTTATTAAATTACTATTTTTCTAAATATACTTAATAATTTTCTAAGAAATTGAGCTAGATCTTCATTTGATTAGTATCCTGATATATTATAATGCTAAATGATGTTAAAAGATTAAATCTATAGTGTTGGGAGTATTAGATTTGAATATTAAGGGCATAGTGTTGATATTTGTGATATATATGTGAAGTTCTCAAATAATAAGATTGAGTATGGTTGATTTAGGATAGAGTAATATGGGACTGTATAATTGAACTAAATTATGGGGAAATTGTGTGAAAATATGGAATATGTGAGGATCGAAAGATAATTTAAAAGCTGAATCAGAGACAAGGTTGGTAATAGTACACTAGGGAGTTAATCCAAACTTGAATCAAAGACTACATTAACCTAAGTTAGAGTTATTGAACTTTATAGAATGGGTTAGGAGGTGTTTTTTTTTTGAATTATGAGTAAGGAATCATCAAGAATTGAATTAGAAATGAGATTGAAGTTGAATTAAAACCTAACTAAACACGAGGCTAACCAGAAGACACTTAAAATATGGATAATTAAGTATAGTGACTAAAGATAATAATTTAAGTTACAAAATAAAGCCTATACATAAATGCTATAGGAATACTAAAACGACATTTGTATTATGGGAACTATTAGTGAAAGCTTGTTGTAATTTGTACCCTAAGTGAGCAAGTGGAAAGCTTAGGTAAGTTTGGAATCGATACATAACTGTATTTTGGAGTATTGTTTTATAGTACTTGAAAACTTAAGATTACACTTGGTTGTGTTCGTTTAGTAGCTTGATTGTGCACATGTTTATATGTGCATGTTTCTAAGCTTAGTTGCATGATTCTAGCTTGTTGCTTTAGACTGCAATTGTTTGAATTGTATGTATTGATTGATCGCCTTAAATTGGACTTAACTATATATGACTTATAGTTTTAATTGGACATGCATTATAACCCATTAGGGACATTTAGGATTCTTCGACCAAATATCAATACCTTTGAAAGGGATATCATTAGAGCATAATAGTCCCTTTTTTCATCCTTAGTTGAATAAGTGATAGAAGGGGGTCGCGGTAAGGGTGAAGATAGTGGTTCATCCTTAATTATAGAAGGAACAATATCTCCATTGTACAAACTTAGGTTTAGTTATGAGCTATTGTATACATGTGCTAAAACTCCTTAACCTAGATTAAAGTAGGTATAATATCTCTAATCTCACAATAGACTACACAACATCATGTATTTAAATAATTGTTTCATACCCCAGTCTGTGCTTAGTTTATACTTAACCTACAGTCTTATATCTTCATCCTAGCTTACTAAGTGATTGGTTGCTCATATCCTTATGGATGTTTTGCAAGTATTGACTAGGAAGCCATACTATAACTATCCTAAAGTTAGTGACTATTAGATCATAGGGGGTGAGAGTTTAAACTGGCGAATAGTTGAACTTTCGAAGTTTTGATTCTTTTCCTATAATCTTTTAGTTTCGAACTATGTACATATTAAATATCTAGATTTTTTATTTTTCTTTTAAATCATACTAGAATTATCCGAATTTTAACGTATGTCTTAAGACTTCTATAGGAAAAAATCTTATTATATTCATATAAACCGTTTACTTTAAAGCAAATTAGTCATGAACATGTTGTATAAATTAAGTCTATCATAGTAGCTATAAGATTAGCTTCTATTTTAGGGTGGTTTATACGGTAAAACTATTATGACTCTATCACTTCGAGGCTTGACATATTAAAGCCATATAATTATTAAATTCATTTACTATGCCTACAATACATGTAGTAAACAATAGTAACTCAAGTATCTAGTTGTCACCCCCTAATTGAAAATAACTTAAATATGAATCTACTCCCATAAGTATCAAATACGTAACCCTTCAGTAACTAATTTTCAATATATAATCATGTCTAAAGTGTGAGAATCACTTTATACTTGATCAATCATTTAACTCATTTTTCTACTCACTTAGATGACCAACCACCTGGTCAAATACCTAGGATTCTTTACCCCTTAGTCAATTACCTTATGCACTTAGTTGATTGCATCATCATCCTCCTTGGCCATTTTGCTCACTAAGGCAACCACTCTACTTACTTGGTTATTTACACGAAACTTCACCAACTCCTACTTTATATTACTTTCTTGATCCTTGTTACAAATCAACAAGAATTCCATAGTTACAAATAAACTAGTTTATAAATGAACTAAAGATTAGGTCTTTGACATAAAAGTACTTATTCTCTAAATTATAATCTTATGCTTTCTTAAGATTATATAATCTAAATGGGATAAACTTGCTTATAGAAACAATAAGCATGACAAAAATGCTATTGCTAGTCGTTCTATGGTCGCTTCCTTCTTTTTCCTTTAGTTTACCTTTTCTCCAAGAATCAAAAGGTATTAATAGTGATTTGAATTTTACAATCACTAAAATTTTCGATTTAGAGATTGTGGGTTTTAACTCTCCATAATCACTAAGGGTGGGTAAAAAAACCTACCAAACTAATCTATAAAAAATATGGTTTTTCTTACAATTTGGTTTAAGAAATTTTCAAACTAAATCAAACCAAAAATTTATGGGTGTATAAACTAAACTAATCTATAAAACTAAACCAAACTATTTTATCAAAAACATAATAGTATTTTACTTTCACTAAATAATATATTTTTTTATTGAAATACCAACAAGCAAAGTACCCATGTTATGGGTATATCAATAGTAGCAATTATTAATAAAAATTATTAAAATATAATACACCTATAATGCATGCTTATAAAAAATACATACTTATAAAATTAAAAATTTTTTATATCTATTTTCTCAAAATCCAAATTATATAAAATCTAATAATTTTATTAGATAATAAAATGATGGTGTTACAATTATTGTCAAATCCTATGATGAACATAGAGAGAGAAAGATAGAGTAGACTCAAAACTGCAAATCGTGCAATTTCTAGCCATAAGTGGGGAAATGGGAGAAATTAATGGAAGAAAAGAGAGGAGTTAGTAAGAAAAAAAATCCAATAGGTTGAAAAATTTACCCTTATTAAATTAATCGACAATTAATATAAAAGTTGGTTTTGTTATTATATATTATTAGATAAAGAGTAAATAGGTAATTCAAGGATGAGGTAGAAGTAGCAATTGTTGACTAGTGATTTTCATTTTGATGCACGAACACCTATAACACGAGAAAACAGCTATGAGAGGCACTTGAGGGTGCTTCGGTATAGCTACTCCAATGCTTAAGTCAGCCATCTTGTGCCGAGAATAAACTTATAGCATACTAGGAAGAGTGAAAGAATGGAAGAGAGTCCCCTTATCTGGGGGTCTTATTTAGTATTTATAGTAGGTAATTAGATACGTATACACCAATGGGCCCTAGAAGTTGACTTCAAGTCTTGCTATTATCGTAATAGGTCTTCGACCAACTAAAAAACACTATCAACATTTGCTCCCTACTCTCTTTAACGATTGGTTCAATAAAGAGTATTCAAAGAGGTCAATTTTGTTGAGGCTTTATAAAAGTTTGTGGTGGAAAGGGTTTACTAAGATCAAGATGGTGCATGGACCTAAAGAAGCAAAGGCTTAAGGAAGTGAGAGGTAGGAGTGACTAGAGTACTTATAAAAATTGGTATGCTTTAAAAAGCGAAGGCCTAAAAAGGCTGGAGTGCTTGAAGAGGCAAGGGCCTGAAGAAGAGAAGGCTAGAAGAGGCGAGAGCTTAATGAAGCCAATGTGCCTAAAAAAGCTAGAGGCCTAAAGAGGTTAGTATGCCCGAAGAGGTTGGTGCACCTAAAGAGGCAAAGCCCTAATGAGGCTAATATGCCTGAAGAGGCGAAAGCTTAAAGAGGCAAGAGAAGTATGTAGGTCGTCCAAGTTGGATACGATCCATGCTAAGTAGAGTTGTAAAATAGGTTAGTTAGCTTCTAATTTGTTAATGTATAGGACTTTGGCTTATCTATTTATTGTTCATATAAAGTGTCAGACTAAAGTATTTAACTTGTTGCTATTTAGTACCTTAGGTTTTTAAATATCTCATCATCTATAACTTAGACTTTGACCTTATGCCTCATTGTCTAAGTTCTTTTCTAGACTTAGAGATTTGTAGGTGTCCCTTTCCCATCATTCGTTAAATATAGGACATAGGAATTAACACTTTATGATTTACTTGTCACCCATGGTATGTAGGGTTTAAAGCTATTAAAGAGTAGCCCATTAATGAATTATACTTTGTGTGGGCTTAAAATAGAAAGCATTTGTTTAGCCTTAGTTTATTTTTGAATTCTTGTACTTGTTTCCAAAAGAGTAGGAATAAGCATGTCAAAAATTGAATCAATCATTTCAAGCGCTGAATAGTCAATGCTTTCCCTCATTAAGCTTATCAACTTATATCATAGAGCAGCTTGTAGATAGGTAGTACATTATTCATGCATTAAGTGTGAATATTGATAATGGATTGGCATAAGGTGCAATGTAAAGCACGTGTTTTAAAAATGATTAATTGAACGAACTAAACACAAAGATGGAGAGGTTTTACTCATCTTTCATTAGCTAGAACATCATGAAAATGGGGCTTAAAGCTTGGTTGCTTGGTGTCAAATATTTAGAACTACTGTTGAGTAGTTGTTGACTACAAGGCTTTACTCGATATATACTTGAATATCAATCTTTTGGTTGCTCAACATGCCATTCGTCAAAAGCCACTTGTGTGATCAGATGCCAATTGATAGCTCTTGATTTTTTGTTGCCATTTAAGTATAGCTTAGCATGGCATGCAATTTTTGTTCGGCCATGCGAATTGCCATGTTTTCAAGTAGTTTGAGCTGCTATGCGAGTCACCACGAGCTTATTTTTATTTGCTCTTATGTGGCTGATATAAAGAACTCGGCTTTTACAGGGCTTGTTGTTGTAAACAATTCTCGACAGGAAGATGGATAATTACTCGGCATATAAATAAATAACTCGGCTTCCCAACTATTACCTCATAGGTCGGCATCACTTACTCGACAAGTTTGTTGTATGGAGCTTGGGATTTATGCACGCCGCAACTCACAAGATAAAGAGCATTTAGGATGCTCTTTTACTGCAGCTAATAAGTGACTCAAAGGTTCTCTAGCCGTAAAGTTCAATGGTTGGTAATCAAAGTTCGAGATTCCTACCGAAACTCAAATAAAGATCAGTTTAAAGTTGTTGTGACTTGTCACTTTGAGAAGGAATTTGAATATGAAGCTTAAAACCCATAAAGTTTGGTTTAGCAGCTTATAGAAAGGGTCGGCATCAGGACTACCGCTTGGCCTAAAGTGAGCTTGGAACTCGAACATCCCATCCTTGAGTTAACTGGCTGCAACTTGATGAAATTTGGCATTTACTATTACAGATCATCTCAGTAGAAAGCAGTTTGGTGATCAAAGTAGAGAGCTCTGATCGACTATTCAGATGTGCGCATGGGTGACTGGCCTGGCGACTAGCTGTCCATAAACTCGTCAAAGTTGCTCACCATGTAAATTGCTCAACTTCTGTATTGATTAGCAAACTTGGTCTTTAACTCGGCATTTTCACTCGACATTGCTAGCCTTTAGCTCAACCTAGACATCTACTGTTGCTCATAAAAATAATTTCAAGCTTCATAAATTGAAAAGCCACAATATAGTGCCAAGAAAACGTGACTCGAGCCTCTTGGTAAAGTTGATCTAAACTCCTCTTTGCGTGGTATAGAATTGTCCACTGCTGCTTCAACGAGCTTCTAGTCGGTAGTCCCTACCGACAATCAAGCTGTACTTCCCATCGACAATCGAGTGGTACTCCCTTCCAAGAGCGAGTTAGGAATTTAGACGTACATTCACCTGTTCTATGGTGTAATGGTTAGTACTCTAGACTTTGAATCCATCGACCTAGGTTCGACTATAGGTAGGACTTTTGAGTTTGGCACTTTAGCCACACACAGTTTGGCAACTTCTTAATTTATACGCACTCCGACTAGAATATGTGAGATGGGACATGATAATTCGGATACTCCAAAGTTCAGTCTTCATGAATAGGCCTCATGAGATTGGAGAATGTGGAATAGGGCAATCATATAGTTTTTCTAGCCGAGAAGTGATATGCAGCTCAAAGCTCAATGACTGCGAAAGGACAAGATCGGCCTGATTCGTAGCGAGCTTTTCAAAAACAAAATAGCTCGGCAATTCTAGAATTGGGTTGCTTGGCACATTATCCACATGCAATACTTAGCTCGACCATTAGATAAGTTTTGGGCTGCTCGACTCCGGCATCCTCGAATGATGCCTGTACTTTATGGACTTTTCATGGGGAAAGCTCGAAAAGATCAATCTCAAATTATGGAGCTCGGATAAGTATAGAAACCAATCGGCAGCATAATCCTTTGGTCGACATGATGGAGATCTAAGTACAACTATACTATTCTTGTGTGCAAAAGATGCATAGCTGGCGAATAATCAGAAGGTCTACTGCAGAGCTTGGGTTAGGCACTTGAGCTCTTTCACCTTAAGCTGCATGGTAAATTTTAGGTGCAGCGTTTGTGGCGAGTCATGATCAAAGCGAAGCTCGGCTAATAGGCCAAGCTACTCTACTCGAGAGTAATGGATAAATGCTTGGTGTTTTAGCTTGGCATTGCATTAGAATACTGCAAGGGGCCTTAGTTTGGTCAAACACAAGTCAAAAGCTTATTTCTTGGCGTTACTATATTGCGCAACTTGTAGTGGTTGTAATGAGAAATAGGAGCCGCTTTTCGTGACTACGAGTTGAAGACACTCGACTTATGTGGGGCCTAGCAAATATTCACGGCCACTTAGCATGGAACTTCGCAACTCGACAAGAAACTTCATAGCTTGGTATATGAGCTAGACGAATGGATCAATAATGTTTAGGATATCCATTAGAGCTCTATAATTCTCTACGTTGCTTGTGAGATGGGCAGTTTGGCATAAGGAGAGGCCACTCGACCACATACAGCGCCAGGACAGCACGGACTCGGTTGCATCATGAATCTTAGCCAAAGGGCGCTTCACTGCTACTCAAATTGAAATACTTTGTTTAGCTTTTGAAAGAAGCTTGGATTGAGGACTTGGCACTTGCTGTTTGGTCCACCATTTAGTCATATTTGTTGGGTGTGCTATTTGTTGCTTTGAGCATTTTTCTTTAGTCATATGCATGTAGGAGATGTTGACAGAGGAATCATGAACTCCAAACCATTAGGAACTAATGTAACTAATCATTTGCTGCAGAAATCTAGCCATACGAGCCATCTTATTTAGTGTGTTTAAAGCACGCTGCTGCTGCTGGCTCAGTCATCGTGAAGCTCAGCTACGTGGCTGTGTTTAAGCGTGTGTAAAATGTGCATGAAGCGTGCTATTTTCGTATAAGGAATTCTCCAGCTCCAATGATTTTATGATTGTCTAGAAGAAACTTGTCTTTTGTTGGAATTACTGGAGCCATCCGTTGTGGGGCAAGGACATTGCATTTGAGTTCTCAACAGTAATGGAGTTCCCTTGCTCAGATCCATGTTCAAGTGCTGGAGTATCTCACCAAAAAGTTACGTCGATCCATGTTCACTGTGAAATTAGTAACATATGGAAATGATAGATGCATTCCCAAAGCGTTGTTATCTCATACATGATGCAAGAATCCATCTGCCTAAACGAATACTCTGTAACTTGGATGCAAGAACCAAATAAGTGGCAGTTATCCACGACGACTTTCGATCTTAAACTGTAGATTTTTTCGATGGACAATGTCGTAACGGTTATTTAAGGCAATTTCCTACTTTCATGGCCCAAGCAGATCTTGTAAAAATATTGGGAAAGGAAATTGATTCGTCCATGATAGTACGAGAACTAACAATTTCACCTCTAGGCAGTTATTGCGTACAATGTCCAGACTCAATGCAGGGGAGAAAAGAAAATTTCAAGAATTCAATACATACTAGTAGATCGTGAGTGAATTTATCAAAATTGCATGACTTTGGGGAATCATCGAGATTTGAATAACCTCGGTGGGTTATGTTTATTTTTGTTTATATATATATATATTTCGATTTCTATAGATAGTACTAATTGTTAGTGATGATTTTCATTTTAGTGCGCAAATATATGCAATACGAGAAAACTGTTATAAGGAACACCTTAGAATACTTTGGTGTGACCACTCCAATGTCTAAGTTAGTTTTCTTATGATGAGAATAAACTTATTGTATAATAGGAAGAGTGAGAGAGAATGGAAAAAGATTTCCTTATTTGGGGATCTTTAGTAAGCGATCAGATACATTTATATGGATGGGCTCCAAAAGTTAGGCTCAAGTCTTGATATTACCATAATAGACATTCAGTTTATTTTACTAAAAAACACTATCAACAACAGTTACTTAAATCTCTTGGAGCTTTAGTAATATAGATAACACTTAAAAAAAAAATTATTTACATTTATCGAAATGTATGTATATTAAACTTTTAATTACCATAATATATAAATTATATGCGTAGTTTTACTCAAGGTTTGTACAACATGCTATTTTTACAAATAAAATTAGTTATTAATAAATATTTGAAAATTTTTAGTTACATGAATATTAATTTCTTCAATTTCTATTATGATAATACTTAAGATTTTTAAATCAATTTAATGCTTTTTACATGAGATTACATATTTTACAAGAGATTACATATTTTACAAATAAACTTTTCTAGACTAAAAGATATGATTTAATCCATAAAATCAAATTGAACCAAATCAAAATTTTATGGTTTGGAAAAATTTTTAATCAAAATCGTATAGTTTGATTCAAAGTTATAAAAAACTTAATCATATTTTTATGGTTTAGTTTAAAGAAAAAATTGAACTGAACCAAATCAATTCATACACACCCTTAATAATCATTATATGTTGAGCATCATCTGCCTACTTACTGTATTCGAAACTCTTTCCTCATTCTCTTGGAAGAATCAACATAAGTGATTATAGATCTTGCCTACAACCTTCATTAGAAGTGGTTAAATACTTTTAAACAAGGCTGTTAAATTTAGATTAAAATGTTAACCCAAGTGTAAGAATGGGGTAAGGATCAAGAGGGTCAACAAAAGTCGAAACAGAATTGTATTGAGATTAATAAAATATTATAATATAATTTATATTTATTTATAAAATAATAAAAATATTTAATTATTTTTAATTTTTTGGATAATTTTTTATATAATTTATAATTATATATACAAATTATTTTTAAATCGATAAATATGTATTGGATTCGTTACTTTGGAACTATTTTAAGAGAGACAACTGGTTATGCCGGATGAAATGTAATATATTTGAAAGACACCCTGGATCTGACAATGATAGTACGTCAATGGCTTTAACTGTATAAATAATAGATTAATAAGCGGTTTATACTTTTATTCTTTTAGCGGAACAAGGAGCAGAAAACCCAGAGATAGGACGTCGACCAAATCTTACAAAATTTCTCCAACTGTCGGAACAAATTAATGGCTAGGATCCTTGGGTCCGTGCAACTTGCATGAGTTCCAAATTAAGATCCTCCAAAAGGCCAAAGGGCAATACGTAGTAAGACTGACTCTCGATCTTGGTCTTTAATGTACAAGATCTCATACATCTATACGTGGTCCAAAAACAGCAAGTTTTGTTTGATGCAGTCCCTCTTACAGGCTCCATGCATGGACCACTCCACTCTATTTGTCAACTTAAACTTGGCCACTTGTCTATGCAAAAGTGCTAATTCTGGGAACCCACTTGTAAACATCGCATCAAGCGGTACCGTCGTCACATGCCATCAAAAACTTGTCTCTCTTTGATAATGATCTTTCAAAATCAGAAAGGAAGGTACTCCAAGTGGCTTTGTGGCAATTCTTTGGAAAACTCAAAAATTTTCAAGGACTACACGTACTGAATTTATTGATTATGATTGCCAGTTACATGTGTTGTGCTGTTCAATTTTTTATTCAAGATTATAAATAAGTTAAACTATTTATAAGCTATTTGAAATTAATTAGTAAATAAGTTGAGTTTGAATTTTAAATAAATTTCGTCTGTTTAAATGAGTTGAGCTTGAACTCATTTTTAAGCTCGTAAATTTGCTCATTTAAAATAGTGAGCAAATTTATAAACTTTTCATGTATTATAAATATTATATATAATTAAAATCCAAAACCTATTATCTATTCAACATATATAAATATATATTATGATATGAAGTAATATATAATATATATATATATAATATTAATCTAATTACTATTCTTTAAGCTATTTATCTGCTTATTTATTTATTTTGTATGTTAGTGTGAACTTCTTCAAACTGCCATGAGAGTGCTATACACAAGTTCTCAAGATTAGCAATGGAGATTCTCATCCATCATAGGATGGGAACAATAATGAGTTTGTTATATTGACAAAACTGACTCAACTGTTTTACAGTAATTATTTATATCCAACTATCCAAATGTTCAGCTAAACAATCCTAATCAGCTAAGATATAAACGAGTGATGAATATGAAACAAAATAATCTACCATACTATATTATAACCAATTCACAATTAGGCTTGTAAATAAGATCAATGCTTGACTAGTTTTAAACTCGACTTTCCTTAAGCTTGATTTACAAATGAATTGAGCTCAAGTTCAAGATAAACTTGATTGTTTAAATGAGTCAAGATCAAGTTTGTAACTTTTAGGCTTGATTAAAACTTAACTTGGTTTATGCTAATATTTTTTAAATAAGTCAAACCTAAGCTCTTGTTTAGGCTCGCAAGCTAGCTTACTTAAGTTCATAAGCAAACTCATAACCTTTTTTCATATATTATAAATATTATACATATTATATTATTTAAATTTAATGTATGTAAATGAGCATTTAAAGGCTTGACTAGATTTAGCTTGGCTTATTTACAACCTTATTTGTGCAAATATGAGCTTTTGAGGGCAAACTTTAGTTATTATAATAAGGTTAATTAATTCTTTGTGGTCTTAAAAATTATGATATAACATGAATCGTCTCTTAGTTTAAAGTTACCTTGATTCATTATTCTCAAAAATACTAGTAGGAACTGAACAATAGGTGAGAGTTAGATGTATTAAAATATGATGTTAGCTAAAAAACCCAAGAAGATTTTAAGTAGCAAACTAGATTTTTTTACCACATGTTTAGTTGACTGAATAGAATAAAGGAGGAATGGAATAGATGTGTAATAGAATATATATATGGCTATTACAGTGTTCACTTAAACATAATGGAATCAGTATTATACTTTTTACTTAAGAATAATATAATAGGAAATATGTATGAAATAAGAAACGAAATATCCAAGATGCCCCTCAATAAAAACAAAAAAAATAAATTTACAAAGCAAAACATAGATCGATATTCCTCCATCCATCATATCTCCTCTGTTCTTCAACCTATAAGCCCTAACCATAGAGAATCGGTAATCACTGATCAACAAAATCACCTAACCCAAATCGTTCATCTTCCTTCGACTAATTCGATCCCCCAATTTGAAGCTGAAGCCCTGTGGAAAAAAAAAAACACATGTTTGAAGAGATTACATGTTAAAAAAAAAAAACTCATGATCTACTGCTCTATGAACGACTTCTATGGGAAAAAAAAAAATTAATCACAGTACATGTTTGAAGAGATTATAGTAGTTACTTTTTGTTTGTAGTCGTTGAATACAGTAAGGATTGGCTTTAGATCTAGCATACCACTTTGAAAGTGTTACTATTTCAGGGTAACTATAGAGAAGGACTTCGCGGGTGGCTACTGCCACTATTGTGGAACATTAGAATGTCTATTGGAGTGAAGCTTGAGTAGAAACCTAATGATCAATCCTTTATGGAGAAACCTAATGCAATGATTGGGAGTGTGGCTTCTTAAGAAACCTTAGATCCATCTATACAATAAGTGTGTTAAGGAGTGTTGAGAATTGTCTATTGATTAGATGAAGGGTAATTGTTGTAATTTATCAATTGTATAGAGGGCACTTGTGGAAAAAATCAAATGATAAGTTTGGGGAATATGGATTCTTCACCCTAACGAGTCTCAATTAAAATTTTTCATGCACTGTAGCATTTCATGGAATCTTAATTTTGTGAGGCCTAACAACAACTAAACAAGGGAATGGGCATTAGTTTGGGGAATAAGAAGTTGGGGGAGGGGGTGGGGTAGGGGCAGTAGTGGCAAATGGAATTGCCATTTCCTCGTGTTGAACATGCTATTAAAGTGTCATTTGCCCCAATAATGTTGTTGATTAGATTTATGCAATAACTCTTCCAAAAAGTAATGAAACTTAGCCTAATTTTTCTAGAGCAAGTAGAGTCGTGACTAATCTATTGATATATTGTAGTTTGTAAAATTAATACTAGTCACAAATTTTTAGAATAAACAAGAACAAACCAATTTAAACTCATTGCAATTCTCTACTCATTGTTGTGGTCAAAACTATTAAAATATGTACTACTAGCTATTTGTATATTCTATGCTGCGAGCATTCAATAAAGATCCCGAAAAGGCAAAAAAAAAAAAAAAGAAAGAAAGAAAGCAAAAACACATGGTAGTGTCATGGGCGGATTCCGTAGCTCGACGCTGTGCAGCATTTAGCGTTCCTAACCTCATTAAGGAAGGCTAATTCAGCCTGTAACACACTCACAATGTTAGAGAGAGAAAGTAGATAGAGAAACTCTGATAGTATACTGTATTCACTCAAATAACTTGTGTATTACATCTGAAAGAAATACCCCTATATATATAGAAAGCCTTTACAATCTAATGGTTAAGATCAATTCGATCTAATGGTTATAATTAATTCTCAACTACTACTTTCACCTACCCCCATCTACTATTATACAAGATTCTGAACTTCTCTAGAATCTTCCAAAGCTTTTCATTATCTAAAAGCTTTTAGTGGGCTTGGGTTTTCATCTTTGGGCTTTAGAAACCTCCTAAGAATGGCTCATTTCGGGAGGTCCATAACAGTAGCATGTAAAAGGGTGAACTTAAGGAAATTAATGAAATGGAAATGACAATGGACAACATTCTTTTCCATAAAATATAGACATCTCTGGAATGTTTTCTAAAATATCTAAAAGTTATATGTACATTGCTTTACGACAAATAGGGTTTGGACATGCATTGACAATGTACTATTATACTAAATGCAACCTTGAGCGAGCGACAAGCGCATGGTGAGCTTTGCACTAGAAGAGTATCAGGAAGGTCATTATAATATCTGTTCATATTACTTGTTTATTGAAACATGCCAAATAAAGGGCACATTCATTCCGAACTTAGAGGTGCTAAAGGTGCAAGATGCATAGCTAAAAGGGAGAAGTTGAAGAACCAACAAAGTCAAGCTGCCATCCATAAATGGAAAAATGGAATAAAGGAAAATCCATTAAAGCAACACAAGTCAATTCTAGTCGGATACTTAGATATGGTCATTTGGAGAAGGTTTATTCACGCGATATAAAGATGAATACCTATATGTTTCAGGCAAACCCTTTTGCCATACATTGTACACTTCATGTATTTCCACTACACTTCTTTTGGCAAGATAAATTCCAAAAAACTTTTATTTGGTAACCTGCAAGCTCTTTTATTTTTTTATCTTTTTTTTTTTTGGTGGTTCAAGAACGCCATGGCATTTCTTGATAATGAATGACGTAAAATGTTGTGGCCGGAAAAAAGAAAAACAGAGAAAAAAATTTATGAAGTAAAAGATTAAAAATTCTCTTATCTAAGGGCAATCAGCCTAGAATATTTCCTTTTTCTTTGAGAAATAACTTTGGAGATTAATTATTATATTTTGCTTCCAAGATGACAGTGGCATTTGGTACCAAATATCCAACGTTGTTCTCGAGCATAGTATGGACCAAAATGGCAAAGGTTCCTCGGATGGAATGGGATATTTTCTGTGCCTACTTGGTACATGGAGTCCCTAGATTCTGGCCGTTAAATTTATGAAATACATTGCTTTTTCAAATTCATTAAGAAAGCACCGCCTGCACACCTGCACCCTCCTTTGGGTGTGCCAGATTATTTCCTTGACGGTCCAAATTCACTAGATGAGGGAAAGGATGGTACTCCAGGACATGCCTAGAACTTGGACAGGCCCCATAGTAGTAGGGAAAGGAAAAGAATGAATATTAAGACAAATGGGCAACATACAAGCATAAATTGTCCTTAAAAGAGACCCTTGTGAGTGAGAAATCTTCAACTACCCGTTTGTCTAGAATCTTAAGTATGAATTATTTCTGGTTGGTAGTATTGAAAAATCTGCATGAAGGTTTTGCAGATTTTTAGCTGACTTGATAGAATCCTCATCACTAGAGATAATATTCATTTCAAGCCTGCTGGGAGGAATATGGCTTTTGTTCTTATCTCATCCACAAATTCTGAAAGCTACTAGAATTGCTTTGTTGATCAATTCCTATGACTGAAAAATGAGCCAAATTGAAATACTCATTCCTCAAAAGCAATGTCACCCCACCAAATGTCATGTCTTTCTTGAATAAAATTTCTTTGTTGATCAATTCCTATGACTGGAAAATGAGTTAAATTGAACTACTAATTCCTCAACAACAACATCGCCCCACCAAACATTATGTCTAGCTGCAAGGTATTGAGCCCCAACAGGACCACGGCTTCCATAAGGATAGTATTCAGGAACCACCTTCCTACCTTCTAGCACTCTTAACAAAGGTGTGAAGATATCCCAAGCAACATCGAGTTCATCACTACGGATAAAGAGTCTTCTTTCCCCCTCAATAGCATCAAGCAAAAGCCTTTCATATGCATCAGGAATCTCCTTAGAATATCTACAAAACACAAGCATAAGTCAGACTTTATCCACCAAACGTTTCAGCAAGTCGCTAATAACATGAGATCAATATTCTTCTGACCACAAAGAATGAAAAGACAGGTCTCCGTCTAAGAAAATCCCCTGAAATGGGAAGCAAGAGCAACATTTTAGTATCTGCTCTTTGCATGGAAACCACTTCAGGTTCTAAAATATTTTTTTCTTGGCAATTAACAAACATTCTCAATGAAAACAGATGCCTCCCTTATGTAAAACAAAGCAACTACAATACATACGTTGCTGCATAATTTAGATTCAGAGTACTGCGGTCTATTTTCATTTCCAAACCAGGGACCTTGTTGTTAATCTGCAAATAAATAGCCTCATCTGGCTGCACTCTGATAACAAGCTCATTTGTGCGTTGATTTATATCATCAAGGAAATGACTCTTATAGATATTGCCAGGCACATGCCTGTACTGCGCCCTGATCACAGCTCTGGAGACAACAGAAGAAAGATAATTTAGGGGAAAAAAAATATAAATTTGCACCGTACGAACTCATAAATGGTACGAACAAATTTTCAATCTTTTGACAACAACCTTCTATCTTGTAATGCTTTACCAGCTTTCATCAGAAAGGGAACCCCATCCCATCTTGCATTTTCTATAAAAAGTGTGGCTGCTGCAAAAGTTGGAGTTATGCTGTCCTCGGAAACAGTCTCGTCATCCGTATAAGATGGATAAGTAAAACCTCCTATTGTGCTGCTCTTGTACTGGCCTATAACTAGATCATCGGGTCTTACGGGCTTGATATAGCATAAAACTTTTACCTGACAGAGAAATTTACCTCAATTAAAAGAAAATCAAAATAATAGAAGAGAATATCTAATTGATGGACTGACAAAATATATGGGAAAAGAAAACTATTGCAATGAGCGTCAGCAAAAACGTTTTCATTTCGAATATCTTCTGCAGCCAAACTGACAGGAGGTTCCATCGCAAAGAGGGCTAATATTTGCAATAGATGATTTTCCATTATATCCCTTATTATACCATAGTTATCAAAGTACCTGAATTAATCCATTAAAATCATAAGATCTTCCAATAAAGTTGAGATAAGTCATTTGTTAAGACTAGTTTAAGTAGAAAATTACCCTCCACGTCCTTCAGTGCCAAAATCTTCTGTGAATATAAATTGTACATTCCTTATATACTGCCTTGACCATAATGGTTCAAAAATCAGATTAGAGAAGCGTAGAACATATAAATTTTCAACAAGCTTCATTCCTAGATAATGGTCTATCCTGTGAACAATTATGTCAAATTAGCTCTTTGCCAATGTTGCTGACATAATGAAACCAATTTGGATGCCAAAACTTCACCTGAAGATTTGATCCTCATTAAGATATTCCTTCAAAGCTTTTGTCAAAGTGGATGAGGATTCAGAATCCCTGCCAAAAGGCTTCTCAACTATTACCCTTGTCCAGCCCTTATCAGAGGAAGCTGATGAGGTAGCACACCTTACAGCATTTACAAATATATCAGGAGGAACAGACAGATAGAATAGACGATTTGAGTCTCTCCCGCTCTGCAGATGCCAACTTCAATTGTCAGCTTGATCAAGAATATGTAGTGTGATGTTATGTAAAAACTATGTGATGAACTTGCAAATAGATTAATTCCACTGCCATATCAAGTTTTGATCACATAAGAATGTGTACCATGTATACGTAATGAAATAAGAGCCATCTAAGTCAATGAAGAATAAAATGCGCTAGAATAACATCCTCCAGAACTCTCCAGTCAAGTTTTTCTCCTTGAGAATAGATAAAGAAGTTCATGCTTGATAAAAAAAATTACACAAAACCATATTGAGATGCAGTAAGATGCCAATTGCCTAGCAAAATCCACAAGCCCCAGTTTGAGACACAGGAGCATCTAGACAGGTATTATGGGATAATAATAACACCATGAAATAAGAGCTTGAGAATATAAAATGCTATGTAATTGAAAATTAAAAGTCATCTTACTGGAATTCTTTAAAGCCTTAATAAACAACAAGATGCGCCCCATAAGAGAGAATTTGAAACTGTTTGACCCTGCTCAGAACATCTATTGAAGTCAACTGGTTCTGAATCAGAGCAAGTCCTTGTCTTATTCTTCAATATTATCCTCAAGAGGTTACTAGAGCTAATCTTCAATCTCATTTCCATTACAAGTTAACATGCACTGAGAAAATATTAAATACAAGAGGGTTTATCATTGAATTGGTATTTGGTTCTCAAACTAAATCAAAAGTTTAGGATGAGAGAAGTTCAAAACAAATGTGCTCTTAGTTATTATGTCAAAATTTTGGTTTTGTTTCTTCTATTACATTGTCATAGTTTGAATTTTGCAATATAAAAAATTAGCGAAAACTTGATTCTCATGTGCAAATTTGGAAGAAGATATGTATTGCATAATTAACGGTTTAAAGTACTGACTCATACAATGGCAGCATTCAGTTGCTTGTAATGTGAACTGGATTTCCCATTTATCAAAGAAAGTAGCAATCTGAATGCAAAGAATACGTAAATCAAGCACATTAAATTTATGCATGTTACCTCATATACCTTCAACTTTCTGTCCAGCTCAGCAAAGTTTTCTGGAGAATCGTATTGCCCAGAATGGTAGAAAAATCTCTGTAGGAACTGCTCCATCTTCTCTTCATTGACAAACCTGAAAGTCAAGAAAAATCAGATTACAATGGCTCCTGTCCAGATGAAGCTTCTTCCAAGGAGAGGGGTCAAAAAAAGGAAAATGCAAAAAAAATAAAATAAAAGAATATGAAAGAAAAAGAAAAAGAGTTATGTATGAAAATAAGAGCTTCACATACTTCTCATCAACACTCCTGCAGGCTAATGTTTTGCCAACCATGATTCTAAATTCTGCATCCGTCATCTTGCTTCGAGCATAACCACATATTGTAAAATACTACAAGCATTCAGTTCATCAATCACTAATTCAGTTAAGCTCAGAGTTCTACATCAGATTAAGGTGGAATGGAAAATTGCATCCTATTTTCTGCACCTTAGGTAGAGAGCCTGAACAATATAAAGCGAAGAGTGCAGGGAATATCTTCTTTTTGGCAAGGTCCCCAGAGGCCCCAGTGACAGTGATGCTGATACTGGCCTCATCTACATTATTATCAGTTCTAGCTTTATCTCTACATTCCTTCAAATATGTGTCCAGCAATGTTCCCTCTTTAGATTTCTTGAATGGATCATCAATCCCATTCAGGACTAGTTTCGATGATACTACACCTATAACCAATAAGCAACACATTTAGAGACATTACATCACATGAAAAGAAACCTGAAAAGCCATTAAAATTGTCCCTTCAGAGGGTGTTTGATCCCTTTAATAATATTAAATGTCACAATCCATTCGCATTGAAGATCCTAACTGAACTGGGAAACTTGTTTTCCTTAAACTGCATAATTTTCTTTCTACTATGATACGTCATTCCACTGTGTCATCAACTGTTAGAACTCCTGTACAAAGGATGCTTTTCCATTTTAATAATATTAAATGTCACAATCCATTCGTATTGAAGATCCTAACTGAACTGGGAAACTTGTTTTCCTTAAACTTCATAATTTTCTTTCTACTATGATATGTAATTCCATTGTGTCATCCACCGTTAGAACTCCTATACAAAGGATGCTTTTCCATTATGGACAACATCACAAGGCCTTGAGCTTTAGAAATGATCAAACTGGAGCGTATCTGTCTATAATATTTCTAAGAATAGCTAATAAGTTATTTACAGTGCATTTATCACCACCAAAAAACCAGCAATGAAGCATTTGTTATCAGAAAACCCAGTAGAAACTCAATTCTGAAGAGCCAAGCCTTGGTGTTTTCTCTCTCTTGAAAGAATGATAAACCCTTTCTAATTTGTGCACTTAGCCACTCACAATATTTTTGCTGCTGTTTGGACCATCCAGCTCTAGCAAATCCCTCCATTCGTGGCATGGGATTTTATTTTTTCATGCATCAAAAAATACAAATGGAGGGAATTGGGGGGTGTTCCTTTTTTCTAAAAGTTTCCTTCCTTCAGCAATGTGACGGCTTAACCAGTGCCAACTTCCAAGGCTCCCCCTCGACATATATAAGCTCCACAATTTGAAAGAAATAATTTCAGAAAACCAAAATGATTTGCATTGCCACACCATCCAGTTTTGTTCCCAATACACATATATTTGGATTCCATCAAGGGCTGTCCAAAGCTATCTTAAGAGGAAACTTTTCATACTGTACAACCTAACGAAATAAACACGTTAGCACATGAGCAAGTACTCGAAGCACCCCCTAAAATTTTAAAATATATAAATGAACAGAAGATAGTTTGTTGCATACTATATAAGCAACGCAACATTAAATAAATAAAATATGTGCATCCATACAAACGAGGAAAAACGAGTAGTAATTGCAATGAAGTTGGTTTTCTTTTTTTTTTTTTTTTTTTTTTGATTATGTAATCAACATTGATTAATGATGAAAGAAACCGGGGCCAATGGACCATATATATGAATAGTATGCACAAGTATCATAAATATGCAATAGAGAGAGGGGGAAAAATGAAAATAAAGAAGGAATAAGCGCCAAACCTTAACCGAGAGAAAATAAGAACCAAAACCATCTAAAAACGAAAGAACATATTGACGAAAGCATGAAATCCTCACAAAAAAAAAAAAAAAAAAAAAAAAGGAAATGGAGAAGACGTGAAAACGAACCGTTTTGAGAGCGAACGGCATTACAATAGTTGTTTCTGGCAAACCTAACGGGAACATTGACCGAGGGAAGCCTCCTCGGAGAGACTGCGGAATGGTGACGATCATGCCTGCGAATAGAAGAAAGAGAAGACGTCGAAGAAATCTTGCTCATGGTATAAAAAGATTGTTATCTTTTGTTCAAGTTAAATGAATAAAGACAAAAGCTGTTATTTATGGTAATACTTTCAGAAACAGCAGTGGAAGCAAAGGGAATGTTGGTGACCGGTGAAAGAGTAATTATTTTTATTCAGGCCCTTATTTCGATTTAGAACAGGAGCACCTTTGTAATCGATCAATTTTTTATTTTTTATTTTTTTATTACTGTAATTTTTCTTTTATCTTCTATTAATATTAAGTCGGGACCCTATAACTACTAGTTGTTTCTTTTAATTAATCACAACTTATTACTTTCTCCACTTTTCTCTCTCCTTGTCATGCCATTTGTCACACACTTTTTATTATACCAATGGATCTTGCTTTTGCACGCTTGTGCTAAAGAGTAAAAATATTAAATTAAAATTCTTTAGGATGTTTTCATTTTTTTTTCCCATCCAATTATAAAGTTGGCTACAGTAATTAATCCTGAGGTGACAAATAGCAGACAATAATTGATGTGTAGTTTAATTGCATTAAAACTATTTTGTGTAATTTGAAAATAAATCTAACAATCTTTAATGCTCAATATTTGTATTGGACGCGGATGTTTTCAAAGACGATAATGATAATCCTAATTCCAAAGCTTTCTGGGTCCCTCTCTCTCCCCATAGCTTTTGACAAGGCTTTAATTCAAATGTTTCTTAGTATAACGTTTTGGGTTAAGCTGTTGACGAATTTAGTGTTTATCCTCCTGACTATCTTCCTTCTGAGGTATATGCTATTAGGTGGTTCCTTCTGTAGTTAAAGTTTCTTTTTGGTTGCTGAGAAAGCTTTAGAGTGGGTTGTTGATTTTCTAGGAAAGATTGATTGGCTACCAAAAAAAAAAAAAAACAAATTCCCTTTTCCTTTTTGTGTAATATATATCATTATATTTATCGGTGCTAATTTTTAGGGAAATTTTTCTAATCGATTTATGGTGCGTGTACATAGGCATTAGAACTGGCAGTTATGTGGCACCTAACAACAACAAGAATAGACCAATCGAGGCATACGGTGTTGGCAAAAAGGAATGATGAAGTAGGAAATAGTTGCAGGGTGTTACCAATTTCCATAGCAAGTCTGGTGTTTTGTCGAACATCCACCATTTCCTTTTGTCCAATAAATTGAGTTCGTTAATAGCGTTGTAGAGAAGACCTTGCAGCATGAATCCCCTAATGAGGTTTGAATTAGTGATAAGATGGGAAGAACATGAGTTGGGTCTAGGATTCCTTTTCGATTTTTGTTTTGTACAAAAGTTTTGGTCGGGAAATCGGTTAGGTTGGGTGATTTGGTGTATAAAGCAGAAATCTTAGGAGCTGATACAAAATATCTAGTCGATTAACTGGCATATGATGCATTTATTTAATCTTATCAAATGGATAAATGTATACTTATTTTGAGATTTATCTTATTTTTGTGATATTATCTCACTCTTTCTTTTTGTGTATTGGTGTTTAACACTTAAATTTGAAATCTCTACTCTAATAAATTTTGAGAAAAATAATAAATTCTGGGAATGAAAATTTAGATTGAGTTACAATTAATTTAGTTTAATTTTATGATTAATCAAATTTTATTTTCATAACGTGACTTGGTTACTTATAAAAAATTTAAAGTTTTTTCAAAACATTACTAAAAGTATTCCTTTTTATTATTTTGATAAGATCCATGTGAAATAATATATGAATAACAAATAAATCACAAAATAAAAAAGAGTAAGTTAAGAAAAACAAGCTGAAGAATTATAGTATTTTGATCTTATATGTACTATATTCTTTCAACTCTATTACTAGCGACCTAATATTCCAAATAGGCATTATTCTATCATCCACTTTCAATACTTTAATCAAGAGAAAAAACAAGTACAATCCTTATGCTCTATCTCCCTAAAATATCCTTATTTAATTACAAATCTACAAAATAATGTTAACTCTCTTCTAACACAAAGCTTAACACTCAACGATGAGATTTATAGAAGTATGAAACTAAATACATTGTTTTAGGAAATATAAGCACAAAAAGAAAACATAATATAAAAGTCAAATAAACAATATTGTCTCTAATTTATCTTCTGATTATGTCTCTGAATTTTCTTGAAAGTATAAGTTTGCAATTAAAGTTGCTGTTAGTAAGGGATTTAGAACTCAAATTGAAGTTATGGTTCAATTTCTCAATCTTTCTGACTTGCTCCTATGAAACCAAGGTTGAAAAGATTGAAAAAAAAAACAATTATTCATAACCAATGATGAAGGATTTCTTAAAAAGTTAAAGATTAGTAATCCTTTTTAGAAATCGATTAGTCTTATACATACACAAGGAAAGTAATAAAAAAAGATAGAAGAACTTAAAAATTTGAATTGTCTTGATTATATACTTTCCTAATATAATGTCTTTTTACTGAATTCTTAGAGAGATCTTTGACAAATCTTAAAACATTTTAAATTATCTTGATTTAACCATTGGAGAAAGTGTTCCTTGATTTTTGGAAACTAAATTTCCTTTTTGTTTGAGTTTAAATTAAATGTTCAACCACTGCTATAATAGAAAATAAGGTTTACACATGTTTTTATGAACAATCTTAACTTAGACTTGTCAATCTCTATACTATCCCTTGCAAATTTGAATTTCTTTACTGATATGTATTCCTAAAAATTAGAAGCAAATCTTGATCATTGATAGATCTTGAATTTGAAATTCAATCTTTTGATATTTTCTCATTACATTCTCGTACATGTTCTTGTAATGAATATGATTTATTTGAATTTGTAAGCCTCAAGAATTTTTATCATATTGTTTTGAATTTTGGAAAGAAAAAAAATGCAACAAATTAGATTAGATTCATCCTTATCTTATATTTGTTGTATACATCCAACTTAGATCTTGAGCTTTAGATAGAACCTGATTTGAATTCTACAAAATCCTCCATTTAACTGCATAAAAATTCATCAAATATCTTGAGAAAAATCTAATAATTATCCGACAAAATGTTCCCAACAAAAACATGTCATAAGCTCTTGGTCGAGGTAGACTTGTCTTGAGATAATCTAATGAAAGCTCCTTAATCCCCATGTATGTGTGTCCAACTTAGTGGACTACATTGAATGTATTACCTAAATATACCCAACAAGTAGAGTTAAGCCCCAAAGCCATTAAAAGTCCAATAAAACATTTAATCTATATTGTTATGTCAAAATATAATTCTGTCATGATTATTTAATTTAGTCTCTGATTCTTGAGATTGAACCTTAAATAAATACTTAACATTACTTTATTAAACATCTTCAACTCCTTTTTATTATCATCAAAATAAAATTGGATAGTATCATTTGATCAATGTTATTTTTGGATTTTCTAATGAATTGTACATCGACCATATTAAATAAATAGTATTGATCAGAAAATATTGCTCATCATTTGCCACAATCTTTACAATTTTCGTTTAAATATTGCATTGCTTATCATTTCCTTTTGCAATACTTTAAATTCCTTTTTTTTTTTCTATTAACTTGATTTCATGTTACCTAAAAAATTCTTAATTTCGTTTCATTTCATTTAACAATGGCCGGTGGAATCATTTCTATTTGTGCTCACATCATAGAAAGGTATTTTAATATTATTTTATTTTCTAAACACATATGACGGGAATACATATCTCCACAATTAAAAATTCGTTGCTTTGCAAACCATCAATAATAGAACCTTGCGTGGGTATAGCCTTTTAATTATTTGGATACTTATATTTTACCTTACTTTTTACAATTAACTAATTCATACTTGCTTATTAATTTCCCTTTCCACTAAGTTCTTTCATTTCACTCCTAATAATGTAGTTTATGTGGAAGTTACTCTCAGCTTGAGGATACTTACATCCAATAATGAAGCAGAATATTTTTAACACGAAATGTTAGCTTGATAAGCTAGAAAAAATCTTAAAAAGATGTTGATAAGTACATATAAGCTTCGACGTGTAATAGGAATTTTTAAAGTTAAATTTTCCAAATAACCAATTGATTTATTGCAGATGAATTTCATAAATACAGTGATAAGTACATGTTCGTATAAGATAAGAAGAGTTCAAGAAATGAGGTATTTTTTTTTTTTAATAAAAAGTGCATCTATAATTTTTATTTTTTAAAAAAGGATATAATATTAATAATTTTGAGGTGGTGATGAGATAGTGATGAAACATACTTTATCCTAAAAGAACATTCATGTCTCCATTTTCAAAAAATAGGAGCCAAATAAATTACTCTAAAAAAAGGTACAGCACTTTGCAAAGCAGAGGAATGAATTAATAGGGAAAATCCTATCACTATTTTTGTTGGTAACATCATTGGCCTATATTTTTTCCTTCTGTTGATTACATCTTTGACCTATCATTTTTCTTCCTTGTTATTTTCTTACACTAATGTGTTTTCTATAGCTAATACGAGAGATCTGTATTGTGTCATTTTTTTCATAATTTTTAGTTTTTCATTGATTCTTTTATACATTATGAATTGTTATAGTTTAATTCAATAATTGTTTTCTGTTTTAGATTTTATTATATCGTTGTTTTTATTTTTTGTACACACATCACGGTTGTATATTTAGTAGTAACTTTTTAATCGATAAATGATATGAAACATTAGATAAATGGAATTTTATATGGTAACATAATTAATAAACAAGTTATGTTACAGGTTTAAGTTTTTATATACGATTAATAAATAAGTTGTATCACAAGTTTAGCTTTTTCAAACATGAACCTATTTAGATATGGAAACGAGATATGATATGATAATGCGAATGCTAGCCCTACTATTCACTAATTAATTTATTAATAATTAAATTATTTTTTTCTTAATTATTATATTATTTCAAAAATTAAGAAATTTGTTTTTGTCCAACAATTTCAATCATGCATAAATTTTACATATGACGTTTGTTTTAACAAATTTTATATTGCTAGAGCCTTGATATCTTCCTTTTCTTTTCTAAAAAGGAAAATAAAAAAAAAACCTATTATGTGTTTCAATGTATACAAATCAAAGTAAAATTTTGAAATGGTCATAACTTGCAAATCAAGTGCTCATGAATTTTGAGACTTGCTAAATCATATACCTTTATATTGTAACATTTTGTTATATACCTAGTTGCTTCTTGATACTTATTTTCATAACTTACAAAGTAACATCATGTGACCAACTATATAATCATTGGAAAGCTCAAGTTACAAGCTACCTAAAAATCATTATTTTAACTCAAAATTATGTAGATAAAAATAATCTATTTGGAGGTATACTTATCTAAATCTTTTTTATTTTTTAGATTTTATATGTAATGAACTATTATGAAGAAAAAAGAGAAAATAGTTAAGTTTTAAATTGATCCTACTTTTACGAACTTACTTATTTTTAATTTGAATTTCTTTTATATTTTGCAAACATGTTTTTTACTTTATAATTTTACTTAAAATTTTGTAATATTTTCCTTATTTGGAAAATTTTATTCCTCTTAAATTTATAATAAAATTGTTAGATTATAATAATTATGAATTCCTTAAATTTTGTGACAACTATAATCTCAAAGTTATATTGATTTAAAAATAAATAAAAGAGTTAACAAGTCTACTTATGAAAAAGGAAAATCTTGAAAAATATAATTTTAGATCAAACTAACAACTTTAAAGTAATTTGTATTGCAAAGTTTCCAACAGTTATAGGTTTCAAGTAATACAATGTCTAATTACAAGTTATAATTAGTATCATAATTTGGAGACATAATAAAATATTATACTTTGTGAACGTGTATTATTTAATAAGTAAGAAAATTTACATTTTCATATAAAATGATAGGTGGTTTGCAAGTTATGACCATTTTAAATCTTATCTAGTTTAGCTATTTAAAGGATATGCATTAGATCTTATTTTCAAAATGAGCTTCTGAACAAGACAAAATTCTCTAAAATAGGACATCCCATGCAAAAGTTACATACGATGGAAATTACTGGTACATAAATAATTTTTTGATTTTTAAAATAATTTCTTAATTAAGGAAATTTAGAAATTAATTTTATAAAAATTAATATGTGTTCAAACGCAAAAATACATTAAAATTAAAGTACATACTCTAAAATGCAAGAAAAAGTAAAGTATAGACACTAAAATGCAAAAAAAAAAAAGAAAAGAAAAGAAATAGTTATTAACTTTTTATTAAGGGAGACATTAAATTGAAACCAAATTGAAGAAAAAAAATACTAAGTCATAAAAAATAATAGTTAAGATACTAAATTATCAAAAACCAAAAGTATAGGAACTTCTTATTCTTTTATTTCCCATCTTAACTACTAGACTTTCATTTGAACCTCTAAAACACTGAATCTTTCAAGAAGTCCAATTTTACCTCCTTAATATGTCTTTTTGATAACAAGTTGCTAGGTTAGAAATTTCTCAATTTTTTCCTTAATTTTAAATTTTCATTAAGTTTAATCCACTTAACATAAATTGCCTCGTTGAAAATTAATAAAAATGTTATTTTAATGAACACTTAAAAATTTTTTTAAATCACCAAACAACTAAAATTCATTGTATATTCAAGTGGTTTTGTTATTTATAGACATTACTTTATATTCAACTTACAAGCCTTAGATTAGTTTAAATTCAATTTTATTGGATTTAGGTTTTGAGACCAAATCTTAATTTCAATTTTAAATCAAATTTGATGTTTTTAAGGTTGTTTTGTTTATTATATCGAATCTAATTAAAATTTTAGATTAATATGCATAAAAAGATTTAATTAAATTTGGTAAATTTTGAATCTTGTTTGGAGATATTCATCTTTTGGAATTTCAATTCAAGCTTAGGGATGAAGTGTGCGCAACTCACAACCTTTTAAAAGTAACATATCTATTGTAAGAATGAAACTACCATTGTAATATATACTACAAATTGCTATGTATCTTTAGTCTTCTATTAACACATCAAGCTATGTTTTGGAGTCTACAAAACTCTATACATATATATATATATATGTATATTCAAATAATGGGCAATGAATTTAATAATTAACAACTCCATGATAAGTTCATTATGTCTCCAAAATAAGACCTCATAAAAGTAATTAAAAACTATTCAATAGCTAAGAGTCTCCTTAATATCATGAAAATAAAATTAAACATTATCTCAAACAAATATTAAACAATCATCCATTCTCTAACTCTTGAGATTGATATTAATCATTATAATAGTAGTAGCTTTCATCTTATTGTTATCCTTGATAATAGCTATCTCTCAAGTTCTCATAACCATGAAAATTCTCATATTCAGTTGGATAAGTGTAACTAACAAGGTCTCCATAACTAAACTCTTAACTTGCAATTGAGTGAAAAAGAATAGTAAGACAAAGCTCGGTACATAAAATATAACTACATGTATGTGAGCAATCATATATAGCTCAAACACATGCTTTTAAATGCAAACAAGTAAATCATGCACAACAATTAAATTATCATTATATCAGCCAATCTCACATTTTATAATAGAGGTCCTCATAACCCTCGTCATAACATGAATCGACTCGACATCTTAGCAGTAGGCATACCTCTCTAGGTCCCTCTAATCTTATGTTAGGCATGCCATCACAAGCCCATCTATAGTAACTAATGTTAGGCATACCGTTGTAGGCCCTATTTATAGTAACCTAACATTAAGTGTGCCACTACGGGCCTTATCTAAATAGTCTATATTTATCTTAAATTATTTCTAAGCGAGACTTTATAAGGAAAAATGCATCGCAAGGATAATTGGGGTTGTATTATATAGATTTGCTACTTAGAGCCCTTAAGTCGAGCTATATATAAGCAACAAGCAATGTTTAGGCTAAATAAGTGTTAGTCCTTTTGAGATTATTTACCAATATATAAACTAGCCTAGTAAGCACAAACAATACACATTGTCACATACTTGGAGTCTAAGGGAAGAACTTAACTAATTTTAGCTTAAAAGAGTAATCTATACCGAAAAGACGAATAAAAACAATTTTAGTAGCAACCTACGACTTATTAAAGGATTTCTAAAGGTTTTAGACTAGAACTCTAGGCTAGATTAGACTAAACTTAGGTTAGGATAAAGGAACAAGGCAATAGAAAGGACTATAGTTGGGGTTTATGCTTGTAAACCCAAACAACAACCAATAATGTAGACTACATCCTTTACTATGGCTGTATGCCTAGACCATTTTCTTCTTTAAAACTCCATAGTCTTAGATCATGGCTATGCACCTTAATAGTGATCCCCTCATTGTGAATTTCTTAAATTTGTTGTGTTTTTTAAAAAATTTACGAGTGGAACATGGTTTAGAACCATGCCTATGGTCTTGGCCTTATTTGTGCCCTATGATTGTTCTTCCCTATTTTCTCTAAGAATAACATTCTTTAATCTTAGATTTAACCTCTAATCGAATCCGTAACCTACAATACTACCAATTATTACTCTAAAACAAAAATTCTCACCTTTACAACTTCTCATAATCATCAAAATCATAAATTTACAAAAGATCAAGATTAAGAGAGATAACATTACCTTACGATACTGGCCCCTAGAGAAAGAAAGGGAGTTCCTCCAAAATCCTTCACCAAAATCTACTATCCATAATCAATACCGAATTTCATATTTAATCATTTTCTTTACAAAATCCTTAAATCTCTTACTGTTAGGAGGCCTAAGGTTATGCCTAGTCTTGTGCAACAATCCCACTACTAAAACTCCTCTCTTGTACTAATGAAAAAGCAATAATTAATACTATGATTCAATGAATCAAATAAACCTTAGGAATTCTTATCTTACCATTAGGTTTTGCATTGCTCACTATGAGAGTGCCTTATTTTGTAACACAATAAAAGCTTTTGTGAGTCTTGAAAAAGGGAGGGGTATGGAGGGGTATTGTGTTTTAAACCTAGGTTAGAAACTTTTTGATATTCCAACATGTCCTTGACTCTATTATTATTTAATTTATCTCTAAATAACAACAAAACACCTTTTTTCTTATTATTCCTCAATCGTATTTCCTTTGTATTTTATTTTTGCTTGGGTGTTATAGCCTTGCACTTATGGAGCTTCCAAACCACAATCTACATGATTTTTTTTCTTTTGGTAATGTATGATTTCATTATTAATTAAAATACATATAACATAGCTAAGGATATATACTCAACCTATACACACATAATTAGTAAACTCCTATACAAACATAGATTCATGTAACATAGATGGCTTATTAGCTTCATATAGAGTATAACTAGCAAAAGTTCTAGTCTTTCTAACAAAAAGCTAGGAGTATAAATCCATATAAAGAAGTTTACATGCTTTAGTAGAGGGAACAAAACATATATGTATCGCTATAGCTAAAGCTTAAAGAATTATTTGCTAGAAAATTAGCAATTGCATTTGTTTCATACAACTCAAAGTATAGGTAGAAACTACTTGTACAAGTCCTTACATGCAATAAGAACATTAGCATAATAATTACAAGGTATAAATTCAGATTTCAACATAGTAAGAGCCACTTAGGTATCCATTTGAACTTCTATATTTTTCATGTGCATCTTCAAACATAAATAAAATCTAAAGTATAAGCTCTAAAGTTCAGCTAATAAGATATTGATTCTTCTAAGCTTCTTCATGAAACTTCTAACCAATTGTCCTTCAAAGTCACAGAAAGCTCTTCCCATAGCAACTTGTTTAAAGGTCGCATTGTAAGTTGCATTAGTGTTTACATTAACCATTCCCTTTTTGGAAGTTGCCAAGTTAGATTAATATATTCAATCTATTTCACATTTTTTTGCATAAACTACTTATATGCATTATCTAGAGTCATGTGCTTGCACTTTATCCAATCTAACAATGTTTGACTCCCTTATATGTTCATGTAGAATGAGACATTTGCTTCTAAACTTCCATATTTTCTACACAAGGAAAATTAAGAGCACATCCTTTGGAGGGGTTAGCTTCACTTTATCTTCTATGTAGGGGATTAAGAGTGTTAGCATCTATTGTTCAAAGGGTATGTCCTCTAATTGCTACATTTTTGGAAATTGAGTCTAGCATATAACAAGGAAGGAGCATAGCACAATCACCAATAGTTAGTGGGATAATATATAAATAAATGAGATTTGCCAGCCCATCATTGGACCAATTGCTTAAACATTAGCTAAAAGAAAATTAGACACATTATATTTACTGGACAAGTGGGAAGTAAATGACATATCTATGTAGGAATATATTAGATAACAACTCAAACACGTGACAAGCTAAATTAAGATGGATAAAACAACTTTTGGATACCTAGATTCTTCTCAGCTACAATTCATTTTCAATTCTCAACTAACTCCATATGATTGAAGATGAACCAAACTTCCACCACCATTAAACCATATATATATATCTAAGTAAGGGGCACTTTCATTTTTGCGAGATTGAAAGGGGAGTTTAGAGAGCCATTAGGATAGACAAAAACATAGAAAATACATATACTTATTTGTTAATCATTCTATTCCAGAGATAGTTTATATTATTCTAAAAATATCTATGAGCATTGAAAAATTATCAAAAATTAAGTATAAGATTTGTGTACCATCATGACAACCATTATCACGATGCATCACCATGGAGCCCATCGTCAAATATCAATCAACCATCACAACCAAAACATGTGCATCAAAGGATGTTCATTAATTTTAGAAAGTATAGCAAACAATCTATTCTCTTCACCAAACTTTAGTAGGAGGTAAATTTCTATCCTTACTTTATGTTTTTGAAGTCAATTTAAGAAAACTAAAGTCTTGAGATTTTCATATTTATTTACAAGGTGAAATTTTGTTGGCAACTATATACTAAATATGGAATCAAGGAAAAATGCTAAAGTACTCAATGGAATTACATGAAGTTATGGGCTGTTTTTTTGCTATTTATGAAGGTTTTAGTTCTAAAACACAAATACTAAAGTATGGCTTGTATTTACGAAATTGTAAAAACCTATGGATAGGGTATTTATGTCATGTAGTGAACATAGAAAACTTTTGTCATTAAACTTGAAATTTGTCTAATAGGTTTTCTTGAAATATGGGTATTTATCTAGTTATAAGCCTTATCCAATTACTAGTAATTTTATTTATGAACAAGTTAACTACATATTTGAGATTGCTTTTTCAATGAACGTAGCATGTTGACCATTTATGATTTCCTAGGGATTGATGATAGATTATTCACTATGAAGTGGAACTCAAACTAAATATGAAAATATGATAACAAATAATCAGAGTAATGGTAGAAAAGGTTATCTTTAGGAATTTGACCAATCCAGTTGATTTAATATCATAATATCCTTAAATAGTTCTTAGAATGATGATCATGTTGATACAAAGTTTGTTGGAAATAGATAATAAATGGAGATATCATGAACAATATAAGCTAACTACATAATCGATTGATGATATACAATAGTAGTTACTCTTACTATATTTGAAATAGATAATTTATATTGATGCTTTATGAATATAATAGGTGTTGATAGCTATATTAGATAATGGATTAAGCTTTAGGCCAGGTGAGTATCCCCTACTTCATTGTTTTATATTTACGCAATGGCCAAAAATGTAGACCACTCACTTACTTGTTGTGTGTAGGCATAAGATACACTTGTTTAGTTATTTTGATAATGGTTTGATTTTCATTGAAAATGTAACTTAGTTGATCTTAGTGATGTAATTGTACTTAGTTGATGAGCATTTGCTTATGTGATGATTGATGAGAATATGTTGTGACTTGATAAATCTTAGATGACATTGAGAGAATGTTAAGGTGACTTTGCTTTGTGCAAAAGTTATGATTTCTATGTCATGCCATGTATTCAATTGTGATATTTGGTTGCTAGGCTAAAAGCTAGGCTTGGTTGCTATTTTCTTGGTCATTAGCATTTGTCAAGTACACATACTTGGGTAGGTTAACTTAGAAACTGTACCTAACTGTGTTGATTTGGAACCTATACTTAACTGAACTAAATATGTTGCTCGAATGCTTTCAAAGCATAATAAGAAATAGACTTACGGGTCAAGTTTTCTCAACTTAACCTCCTTATGGTGTAATTAATAGAACTAACGTTAGGGCTTTCTAATCCTAAATAACTCCTTGATGCCACCTAGGTTCCTAGACATTGCATCCAGATGCTCGGTGATGTCAATTGCCCGAAAATGGATTAGGTGGATTTAAGATATTAGTACTAGTGCATGTTGCGTACATTAGCAAGGCATTAGTATGATGCGTGAATCATTGCGCGTGTGCTTGATATTAGTTTGATGACTTGAATATGTTAGGTTATTGATGATGTCTAGATTATTAAATATATGAAATATACTACTTGTCTTGATTTAGAATACTCAATTGCTATGCCTTATGTACTTAATTTTATACTCACTTAGCTTAAAACCTGAGCTAAAGTGTTAGCTTATCTAACCTTAGGTATTGAAGTAAGGACTTGGAAGTTAGGTAAGGTGAAAGAGAGAGCGATTAGCTGTAGAGTTTCATATGAAGTTTTTAGAAGCAGCTTTCCAGGAAGGTCATCATACTACTTTTAGGTTTCTAATATTAAGGTTTTGAATATAAAAGTTTATTGTCCTAATTGGATTATAGGTTGAATAGTGAAGTGAAATGTGATACTTTGAATGAGGCTCATATTTTATGAAGTTTTGGTATGTTATTTTATGTTAAATGAAAGAATTTTTATTGGAAATTTGCATAGTGGAGTCTTAGTTAACAGTTTAGTTACAATTTTAGCTATATCCTGAACTTAGAGACCGCATAATGAACCACCCCTTAAGCACTAACTATTAAAGAAAAGTATTAAGTAGACAACTTAAGAGGTGGGGAGTTACATAAATATGACATTTATGTTAGGTTTTATAGATAAAAAAAATGTAGCAAAAATAAAAAAAAATATAAAATCTATCCTAGGATCCATGTATGACATGTAGTAAAAAATATACGTTAATAAAATATTATAAAGCTACCTTTTCTCTAATGAGAAATACCATCTCCTCTTGGGGATAGTGTTCAATTGAAATTTGAATTTGATTTGTTATTTCAAAATGTATTCATCATAAAAACTTCAAATGTAATCTCTTTAGCGGTATCCACCTACATGTTAACAAAAACAAATTCTAATCCTTTGTATTACTAGATAACTAGTATTAGAATTAGAAAAACTAGAAAGCAAAATATTATATATCTCTCTCTTGCATTTTCTTAAGGTGTTTCTTTACATAGAAAATCATCATCATAACTTTTTCCCCTACTCTTGTCTCTTCTAAACATTAACTAAAACTAATGAAAGAGACTTTTCTTTCCATGAACTTTTCAATTGTATAATAATTAAACATGGAATTAATAACAAACAATCTTTTAATTGCCATAAGTTTTTCAATAGTAATTAAACATGGAATTAATAAATTCCATCTATTTATACATGAAAAGGCAATACTAAAATACATAAGCTTTAAAAGGTACTTAACTATAAATGTATACTATACGATAAAATAAATTGTTTCCAATTTATTATTTCAAATCAATTTATTCTAGCTATTAAATAAATATTGATAAATTTTAGTAGCCACTAAAATTTCTTGTCAAAAGTTTTTTCCCATTAATCATGCTATAGTATGTGACCCTCTATGTTTCTATATACTATGGTAATATATATATATATAAACATAAACCAAGGTAACTGTTTACCAATAGTTATTGATTATCTAATGTAATAGAAAAAGTATGAATAAGAAACCACTATGAATTGATTACTGCATAATTAAATCTCTTCATCAAATGATATCTTGATTAAACTATTGCATATCATGTCATTAATGTTTAATGATTTTACTTGATTTCTAAGATAAAATAGACTTAATAATAATTTCCGTAGCCACAAACTTACAAGTCACTATTATCTTAATCAAGTGACCCTAGATATTGACTCCCTAATCTAAGAGAGTGATGAATTCTATCTTAACTCATCACTATTCTCTCTATATTTCATGTCCTACCCAATAACTGTATTATTTACAATCTAAATAAAGATTACATTTAATGGCATTAAAGCATAACATTCTATATATACGATATATGAAGGTCTTAAGTTTAGAGATTATTTATATTATTTATTTATAGGAAGGACCAATGACATTAAACATGTGGTGTTCTCTATTAACGTATTGTATCCAGTATTATTGAGCTTTAGGATTACTTATGCTATCTTTACTATATTACCCTTATATTTTACTTTGTATTTACTGGACTGCCATTAGGGCATCCTTTACTTTATTTTATTTACGTAATTACCACTATGTATAAATAGCTTATGTTGTAGGGTTTTAGAAAAAACATACTTATGATATGAATGAAAAACCCTTTTAAGTATTTCCTTTTGAAAGCTCTCTTATCCTACTCTTATCAATCATTTTACCAAGGATTGTGGCATGCAACCCTAATTAATACTTCGTATGTAATATCAGAGTAAATATTAGGTTGTGTAGTATTCATTTGGTGCATCATATCCTTATGGATAGCTCATGAATTCACTAAACTTGATCCCATTTTTCTTTCTTCGATATCTTAGAGGACTTACTCGATTTTCTATGATAAGACCTAATGATAGCTAATCTCCTAGGCACATTATGTAATTCTGGTATTAGAGTGGAGGTACAACAATGGGAAGAATTTAATTTCCTGGTTTACTATCAAATTCCCAAGAAAATTATACTCTTTGCAACTTAATATTTGGATTTTAGGATTAGCTATAATTAAATCTCATCTATTTCTCCTCTTTTTTGCAATTAGCCTACATGTGGTGAAGAGAACCCTATACATTGAACAAAAAACCCCAATATGTTAGTCTCATAAGGGGATTTCTCTATACCCATTTAGGAAGAGGTTCGGTTATTCGGGTTTTAGTGTTAGATGATGGTACAACAACCCTAGGGATTGCTCCTAGGCCTTAACAAAGGCACTCATTAGGGTTTGAAATTACAAAATTAGTAGTTGAGGAAAACTGTAGCGGTGCTCGAATTATACAGTAAGCACTTTGGTTTTCGAATTAGGTATTTGATTGTAGACCAAAGGCACTTAATTGGGCGAGTGAAGTCTAAATCTAGATTAAGATTTACAAATCATGGTTGGACTAAATGTAGGGTTTGTGTTTGTAGATGATACGGTGCGGTGGTGCCATTACTCGTGACTATGCTATACTTTTGTATGAATATGATTGAGGTTTGCTAGTGTAGTTGTTCGCAAAGTTGGACAAGTGAAGTCTAAATCTAGATTAAGATTTACAAATCATGGCTGGACTAAGTGTAGGGTTTGTGTTTTTGGATTATATGGTGCAGTGGTTCCATTACTCATGACTGTGCTATACTTTTGTATAAACATGATTGGGGTTTGCTAGTGTAGTTGTTCGCAAAGTTAGGCTACCATAGATTACTGTATGTGAATTAGAGGTGACAACTAAGGTTGCTGACAGGATTGTGATTATTATTATTGTATTGGGTATTGTAGTGTAATTTGTGCAGCTAATATACATGAAAGAGATTATGAGTGAAGGTAGTTATGTATTATGGTGGCTATTGGCCATTAGGGTTGTGTTAGTAGGTGTTCTTTTAGTGTTGTATGAGTAACAAACGTAGGTTTTTGGTGGAGGTTACAGTAGATGTGGTGTTGCGGTGGGGTTGCTTTGTTTTCTATTGAAAATTGCTAAAGTCTGTGGTTGTAACTGACAACGTAAAGTGGCTGAAGTAGTGTAAAGAAGTGTTACTAAAGCAAGTATCAAGATGTGATAAGTGCTAGTGTTGAGCATGAAATGTAATGCATGTATGGTTGATTTGAATTTTGTAATGCCAATTTTCGAGCTATTGAATCTTGTGTATGCATGCTGTTTTGTTCAATTACTTGCTACTAAACTAATTTAAGTGTTGTTGTGTAACCAAGCTGCTCATCTATGTTCAATTTGAACTAATCGAACTGATTCCTCTATTATTTGCTGTCTAGTTAATTTCAATAGAGCTATTGTTTTGTTGTGGACTATTGTTGAAGAGTGACCAACACGTGCTATTTATTTTCTATTAAAGGAGTTGTTTTAACCATGAGTTGTTGAACTATTTTATCTATATTACACAAGCCAATCTACTTGTTTCCATACTTCAACACTTGTCCAAATTACTATACCCCAAGTACCAAGCTAAGAAAATTTTTGCAGAGCTACTACTAGTACCAAATAGGTGTTGTTGTGAAATTGCTATCGTATGTCACGTTATGTCGAACTTACTGTGGGTAGTTGGAATTAACCATTTGTTAGACATTCTTCACTAAGGTTACCATTTAGTTAAGTATGCAATTGAGGACATGTTGCGTTGCTTTATGTAATTAGTGCTGAGCTATTGTTCTATATAAATAACTAGACTACATTGTGGAATCTTTGAGCTCCTTGCTAAGTGTATGTATGTTTTGTTTGATGATTATCGAGCTAGGGAACCGAGTTTTGAGTTGTGAAAATTGTATTTGTTAAGAACTATAAAGAAGTGCAGAGTTCGAGCCTTTTGAATTTGCTATTGTGTAATTTGTGGACTTGGCAGCAATTGATGTTTACGTATTGAATTCTTGGGTGACAAACCATTCTTTGATATTTTGTTTGAGGTAAACTATTGTAGCAAGAGTCCAAACTGATTTAAGTGTAAAATAAACTATTGCATTTTTGACCGAGAAGTTTTTGAGTTGAGCCGTAAGTCCATGTTGCTATATTCTAAGTTATCGAGCTAAGATTACATGTTTATATTATTAAGTCTGAGTTGACATTGAAGATTTGAGCTGTAGAGAAATCGAAAATGAACTGTTCTATTAGTTGCTGCCCATACTGTAGCTACGAGTTAAAGTGCAACTATGTAGTTAATTGCTGACTTGTGTTATTGTGTGTCGAGCTACAATTATTAGATTGAGCTACTGAACAAATGTATCATTGAGCTAAGATATTATACTTATGCAAGGGGGATTGGTGTAGCTATTGCTTAGGTTCTATTAAAATTGATCGGTAGCCAGATTTTTCATAGTATGGTACTGCAAAAATTTTACTTTGATGGAAGACTTCAAGAGAATGTCATATTAATTTGGGTTAGTGATTATCCCGTGAACTTTATCTTTGAAGCTGTAGTTGGGAGATTTGGATATGTACCTATTGATCACTTGAGTTCCTATGAATTTTCTTATAATGATAAAGTGATTCAAATTACTAAGTAAGCAAAGATAGCCTTCTCTGCTTTCAAGATGAGGTTCTATGTGAGGTAGTTGATATTGATGATTGTTATATGTGTTTGGGAATTCTATGGAAATCATGTTTCAATATGTACTATTACCTATCAAAGCATGCTTATTCCTTCTATGAGAAAAGATGATTTGTGATGTCTTACAACTCCCAAGCAAGAATTGAAGAAGGTTTAAGAGCTATTAAGATTTTCACTCAAAGGTGGAGAGCTAGAATTCCTTTCAAAACATCTTTGGAAGATTGGGTTAAATCACAACTTATCGCCTATGTTCCTAATGTGATCTCATTACCGACCATCCATGCTACTAAGGATGACCTTAGGTACTACTACATCTATCTCCTACCTATTGGACTTCTTCGCCTTAACCTATTGATGGGATTATCTGGGATTGGTGAGAATCGTAGTGGTCTTGTGCTCATGAAATCTTATAGATTACTTGTTAATATTTATTGTAGTGATCATGGTAGATATTCTTATTAGGGTTATGTTGTGTTCCTATTTGGAAATCTTATGTTAGAAGTGCTAGAACTATATCAATGGAGAGAGGAAGAGTTAGGTAGTGAAAGATTTGTAGAGATGGAAGTAGATGAGGTTGAGGAATAGCTTGAGGCCTTACATGTTCAAGTACCTCAAACTCATAGCTTAATACTTAAGCCAGAAATTGTGTTGTTTCCTATGATTGATGGTTGCTAGAGTTACTCAAACAAAATTGATTGAGTACATGATGAGTGGAAAGAAGGGGTTTCCATAGGGAATTTGGTTGACCATACCTATGACGAGTGGAAGGAGTCGAGAATGATGCTAGCATTACCCTTATATTTTACTTTGTATATACTGGACTACCATTAAGTCTTCCTTTACTTTATTTTAATTACATAATTACCACTATATATAAATAGCTCATGTGGTAGGGTTTTAGAAAAAAACACACTTATGACATGAATAAAAAACCCTTTGAGTATTTCTTTGTGAAAGCTCTTCTATCTTGCTCTTATCAATTACTTTAGCAAGGATTGTGGTGAGTAGCCCTAATTAATACTTTGTGCGTAATATTAGAGTAGAGAATTAGGTTATATAATGTTCATTTGGTGTGTCATATCTTCATGGACAACTCACGAATTCGCTAAACTTGATCCTATTTTTCTTTCTTTGATATCTCGGAGGACTTACTTAATTTTTTATGGTAAGACCTAGTGATAATTAAGCTTCTAGGCACATTAAGTATACCCACTTAACTTTAGACATCCACTTATATAACTTGGATATTTTTCCCTAGGTTTAGTGAGAATAACATTAGTTATATAACATGTTGGTCTAAATATCTATGTCCCCTCTAGATATTTATCCAACCAAAGACAACTTTTAGATAATATAATGTAATAGAATATCACCGATAATACACTTTTATTATAATTTCAGACATACTTTGATTAGCTATGGGCTTTATTGTTAAATATATACCAGTAGAAATGTATATAAATATAATAAATACAATAAATACTTGCCTTTTATAAATAATATCCATAAATACATCAAAATTATCTTAGCACATTGTGTGCAAATTACAACTCTCCCACTTGCACTATTTCCAAGTATTATAGACTTTAAGTCTTAGGCTCCTCACATGGGCCTCATGTTTCTACTGAAGTAAGGCATTTGTGAGTGGATCAGTAACATTTTCATCTGTTGCTACTCTGTAAACCAACACATTACCTCTTTGAACTATCTCTCTAAGGATGTGAAACTTTCAAAGTATATGTTTAGACCTCTAGTAAGACCTTGGTTCCTTAGCATGAGCTATAGCAACATTGTTCTCACAGTTTAATGTAATAGGATTTGCAATACTTGGAACTACTCTTAACTTAGAGATAAATTTTTTCATCCATACAACTTCTTTAGTTGCTTTAGAAGCCATGGTTTAAGCAAAACACATAACCTTGCTGCAATTTTAGATCATCTTAATTTATTTGGAAACTAGTGTTAGTATATCCTCGTATAGCTAGTTCCTCGTCTCCTCCATAAACCAAGAACAAATCTTTTGGTCTTCTTAGATACTTAAGACTGGTCTTAATAGTAGCCCAGTGACCCTCACCTATGTTAGCCTAATATCTACTTGTCATGATCATAGCATAAGTAATGTCTGGTTGCATACATATCATGGCATACATTATGGACCCAACTGCTGAGGCATATGGTACTCTGTCCATTTTATCCTTCTCCTCTTGTATTTTTGGACACATTACCTTAGAGAGATGTACACCATACGACATACGCAAAAATCCTCTCTTGGAATTTTGCATATTGAATCTATTTAATACTTTGTCAATGTATGTGCTTTGACTTTGTCCAAGTAGCCTCTTATACTTATTTTGGTATATCTTAATTCCTAAGATATAGGCTGCTTCTCTTAAGTCTTTCATGGAGAAGCACTTATGTAATCAAGCCTTGGTAGACTTTAGGGTAAGTATATAGTTTCTAATCAAAAGGATATCATCAATATATAAAACTAGGAACACAATCATGCTCCTACTTACCTTCTTGTAAATAGAAGGTTCATTTGGATTCTTAAGATAGCTAGATTCCTTGACTACCTCATCGAATCTCAAATTCGAGCTCCAAGAAGCTTACTCCAATCCATAAATGGATCTCTTCAACTTATAGATTTTATTGACATTCTCAAGTGCTATAAAACTAGGAGGTTGTACCAAGTACACTTCTTTAACTTTCCATTTAGGAAAGCAATTTTAATATCCATTTGCCAAATCTCATAATCTTTATAAGTTGCTATTGCAAGCAAAATTTGAGTGGACTTAAGCATTGCTATTGGCAAAAAATTTCATCATAATCAATTCCACGACGTTGAGTGAAACCTTTTGCTACTAGCTTAGCTTTATAGGTACTTACATTCCTATCTATGTTGGTCTTCTTTTAAAAGACCCGTTTGCACCCTATAGGTTTTACCCTAACTAGTGCATTTACCAAATCCCATACTTAGTTGGTGTACATGGAGTCTATCTTAGATTTCTTGGCTTCTCACCATTTCTTAGAGTCTGGTGAAGCAATTGCTTCTTCATATGTCAACGATTCATCATTTTTGATGAGTAGTATATCTTCTTGATGTGTTACGAGTAAATTTAACCTTTTAGGTTCTCGACGTATTTTTATTAACCTACGTAGTTCTTGCATTTTAGGAGTAATCTTTGGTCGTAACACCATAGGTACTTATGATGTTTGTTTCATATCCAATTGCAGATGTTCCAACTCATTTGTGGAATCTTGAATTTTTTTCAAGATTTACTTGTACTCTCTTTAGAGATAAACCTTCTCTTTAAGAATGTAGCATATTAAGGAACAAACACTTTGTGCTCACTTGGAAGGTAGAAGTAATATCCCTTAGCTTCTTTGAGATATCCTATAAATGTGCATTTAATAAACTTTACTACAAGCTTATCAAAGAATCTACTCTTTATGTATGCATAACAACGTTAAACTTTAAGATAAGATAAATTGGATTTCCTCCCAAACCATAACTCATATGGTGTTTTATCTACTGCCTTAGCTGGAACACAGTTTAGTGTATATGTTGCTGTTTCTAAGGCATAACCCCAAAAAGTTAAAGGAAGACTTGCATGACTCATCATTGACCTAACCATGTCCATTATTATGCTGTTCCTCCTCTCTAAAACACTATTCCATTATGGTGTTCCAGGAGATGTGAATTATGAAATTATTCCATACTCCTTTAGGTAGTTAATGAACTCTTGACTAAGATATTCTCTACCTCTATCACTATAAATTGTTTTTATCTTCTTGCCAAGTTAAGTTTCTATTTCACTTTTAAATTCTTTAAATTTCTCAAAAGTTTCTGACTTATGCCTCATCAAGTAGATATATCCATAACTAGTTAAATCATCAGTAAAAGTCATAAGGTAAAAAAATCTACCTCTAGCATAAGTTGATAATGGCCTACATACATCACTGTATATGAGTTCTAATAACTCTTATGCCCTTTCACCTTTGTTGGTAAAAAGTTTCTTAGTAATTTTACCTTGTAAACACGCTTCACAAGTATGTTTGGATTCAAAATCAAATGAATCCAAATACCTTTTAGAATAAAGTTTAGCTAAGCATTTCTTGTTTACATGGCCAAATCTACAATATCATAGGTAAGTTAAATTTGAATCATGTGTTTTTTGTTTTTTAATCTCAATGCAATGAACAAATTCACTAGTATTAAGAATATAAAGACCATTAACTAATGTTCCATCACCATAAAACATTCCATTCATATAAAATGAACAACTTCTATTTTTAAAATGAAAAACAAATCCCTTGGTATCTAAATATGATACTGAAATTATGTTTTTGGTGAAACTAGGAACATAATAACAATTCTCTAATTTTAATACAAGTCCACTAGGCAAAGAAATGATATAGGTTCTTACAGCTAAAGTAGTAACTTTCGCTTTATTAGCTACTTGTAGGTCCATTTCTCCCTTGGAAAACTTTCTGCTCTTACTTAGACCCTACAAGTCAATACAAATGTGAGAATCACATCTTATATCTATGATCCATGTAAAAGAAATAGAAATATTGCATTCAATTGTAAAGATACCTGAGGTATTATTCTTACTTGATATATTTTTCTTGAATTGAATACAATTCCACTTCTAATGGTCTTTCTTGCCACAATGGAAACATATTGCTTCCTTCTCATTAGAATTAGGCTTTTGTTGCACCTTCTTGAGCTTGGATTGCTCACCTTTCTTTACTTGCTTACCCTTAGAATTGTTAGTTCCATTAACCTTTCTCTTTTTTGACTTATCAATAAAGAGAACCTCATGAGGCATCTTTGACTTAGACTTTAAGTCTTTCTCAACTGTCCTCAATATGGTAAGCAAATCTACCAAAGACCTCTCTATTTCATTCATGTTATAGTTTATGACAAATTAAGAGAAGGAATCTGGTAGAGAAGCCAATATCAAATTGATGGCCAAGTTTTCATCTAACTTGGAGCCCAAGCTCTTGAGCTTCTCTCTGTACCCTGTCATCTTAAGTACATGAGGCTTAACTTAGCTCCCTTCAACCATCTTATAGTTAAATAAGGCTCGAGACATATTCTACCATTTGGACTTAGCACTTCCCTGGAATAGTTCTTGTATGTGAGCATATATCTCTCTTGTAGACATAGTTTCATGCTGCTTTTGCAATTCAAATGACCTTCTAGATGGCATGAGACAATGGACATCAATAGAGCCTTCTAGGTATATCTAATATTGTTCATATTCTTCTATGGCGCCATCTTCACCTAGTTCTTTAATTTCATCCTCTTCTAAGGCATATAATTTCCTTTCATGCCTAAGGACAATTTTCAATTTCCTCATCTAATCAAGGAAATTTGGTTTAATGAGGATATTGTCTTTATCAAGAATAGATTGCAGTGAAATGTTATCATTGCTATTTTCCATTTTTTATCTACAAAATGATGCAAAGTTTAGTATTTATGAATTTATTTTATAAAAGGAATTTCAAATTATATCTTACTATTTTACTTAAATCTAATAGCCTTCTTTATTAGATTCAGAGAACCCCTTGGAAGGTTTTCTAATTGATCTAAAATCCCAAATAAAATTAATATGCACACAACTAAGCTATACCTATATCTTATATTATTTTTTATAGGCCTTAAGAAACTTGCCAATCGTAAAACTATAAGACTTTTGGATTTCTTATTAGGCTACTATTTAAAGTATAACTTTAAAACCTAATACTTATCCATTAAATTGTTAACCTTATCTAAGCTAAGAAATCAATAATTCAATTTAAGTCAACTTAGTAATAAATTATAAAAATTACAATTATTTACTATAAGCCTACAGTTGAGCTATACTATACTGACTCACATAAAATCCTGACTATTTTGTAATTTATAACTAAAGGGTAATATTATCAAACCTTGACTTAATATATTTAGAGGATTTTATAATGTCTCACCAATCATATATACTATTGTTGATAATTAACAATACTTACATACACAAAATAAATAAAACAATTATAATAAAACAATAATGTAATGAACATGGGTTAGCTAAAAATGGGTTAAGACTAGGCCTATACTAGAAGGTCATGGGACCAAAATCCATTAACTTGGATGTAGCTTCTCTTTAGCCCTTTGGACTTCTCTATGTCTCGAGTAAATATAGATCTCCAATCTTCCATTTCTAGTACTAAAACTAATTTTCTAAAAATAAATATAGAAAACATAGTATAAATGGAATATAAATTTAGGTTTGTAGACCCATATACACTCAATGTACATTTTATCTATGGGTATGCAAAACTAAATAAAATGAAATTACATTCATTTTTTGAACTCAACTCATTCGAAGGACACGCAGCTCCTATTTAATAAATCCATAAATATTCACATGAAAACATTTATACCCAAACCCATGATCATGTGCAAGTAACAAAAGTTCCATAAATAACATAAACCATATTAACCTATTGATTCAAAATAATTATTATAATTTAGATATTGGGATTACTATAACCAAATTCTCATAAAAAAAAATTATTTACGTAATTTCTTAGTCCATAGATCGGAAAATATTATCGATATCAAACAACAATTTACATTTATAAAAGATACATTTTTTTTTTTAATCTAAAAGCAAAAGATCTCATGTTTCAGATCAAATCCATAATAGAAACATGAAAAAATTAATCCTATAAAGATCATAACAATTATTCTATGACTCAAATCTAAGCCAATACTAACATATGTTTTACATGTTACATAAGTTTTTCTAATATCATTGTTAGGTTTTATAGATTAGAAAGAATGTAGCAGAACTAAAAAAAATTATAAAACTTATCCTAAGATCCATGTATAATATACAATAAAAAATATATGTTAATAAAAGATTGTAAAACTACCTTTTCCTTAATGAAAAGTACTATCTCCTCCTAAAGATGGAGTTTAATTGAAATCTAAATCCAATTTATTATTTCAAATTGTGTTTACCACAAGAACTTCAAACAAAATCCTTCTAGTAGTATCCACACATACGTTAATAAGAATGAATTATAATCCTTTATATTGCTAAATATTTGGGATTAGAATTCAAAAAACTAGGAAGCAAAATATTATATGTCTGTCTCTTGCCTTTTCTTAAGGTGCGTCTGTAAATAGAAATCATCATCATAACTCTTTCTCCTATTCTTGTCTCTTTTAAACATTAACTAAAATTAATGAAACAGACCTTTCATTCTATGAACTCTTCAATTGCCACAACTTTTCAATTGCATAACAATTAAATATGGAATTAATAACAGATAACTTTTTAATTATCATGAACTTTTCAATTGCAATTCAATATAGAATTAATAAATTCCATATTCTTTTAATTGCCATGAACTTTTCAATAACAATTAAATATATAATTAATAAATTTCATCTACTTATACATGAAAAGGAACTAATAAAATATATAACCTTTAAAAGGTACTTAATTGCAAGTATATTCCATGCAATAAAATAAATTACTTTCAATTTATTATTTTAGGTCAATTTATTTTAGTTCTGAAATAAATATTGACAAATTTTAGTAATTTGTTGTCAAAACTTTCTTCCCAGTAATTGTGTTATAGCATGCGACTCTTTAGGTTTATATACATTAAGGTAATGTATATATAAATATAAACTAAGGTAACCATTTAACAATAGTTATTAGTCATTCAACGTAATAGAAAAAGTATGAATGAGAAGCCACTATGAACTGATTATTGCATAATTAATCTTTTCATCAAATGATATCTTGATTAAACCATTGCATGTCATGTTAGTAACGTTTAATCATTTTACTTGGTTTCCAAGATAAAATAGACTTAATAATACTTATCGTAGTCATGAACTTATAAGTCACTATTATCTTAATCAAATGGCCTAGGATATTGACTCCTTAATCCAAGAGAGTGATGAATTCTATCTTGACGCATCACTAACCTCGCTATATTTTATATTGCACCTAATAACTGTATTATCTACAATCCAAATAAAGGTTGCGTTTAACTACATTAGAGTACAGTATTCCATATATAAGGTATATGAAGGTCTCAAATTTAGGGATTATTTACGATATTCATTTATATGAGGGACCGATGACATTAAGCATGTGGGGTCCTCTATTAGTGGGTCATATTTAATATACCTACTTAACTTTAGATATCCACTTGTATAACTTGGATATCTTTCCTTTGATCCAGTGAGAATGACCTTAGTTATACAACGTGTTAGTCTAAATATCTATATCCCCATCAAATATTTATCTGACCAAGGACAACTTTTAGATAATGTAATGTAATAGAATCCATTGATAATACACATTTATTATAATTTCATACATACTTTAATTATCTATGAAACTTTATTGTAAAATATATATCGATAGAAAAATATATAAATTCAATAAATACTTGCCTTTTATAAATAATATCTATACATATATCAAAATTATCTTGGCACATTGTGCACAAATTACAACAATTTACCCCCTTTACACTTAAATAAAAACAAGCATTATGCATAGTTTGGATAATTATCCTATTTAGGAATGGGTTAGCAAATTCCAGGTATTTGTGTACAAAGATAAAGCAAACAACAACAATAGTCTCAATCAATTGTTTCTTTTCTTTTTAGGCCTAAGGATTAGGGGTAGGTTGCATAAATTTGAATTCCTTGATATTCTAGTGTCAACACCATAAACACTAACACAACCAACACTAGTTACCTTATACTAGCTTATCTAACCATACTAGCCATCGATAGTTTAGTTTAGTCAATTTCCTCCATAAAAAAATCATGTCCCATATACAAATTCTCTGTTATCCTTACTCATATTAGCTATGGATTCGCCATATCAATGATAAGCTTATCTAAGTAACAAATAACTATAGGCTACTTAATCCCTAATGTTTGACCTATAATTCGCAATAAGAACTCAGACTACATTCCATGCATCCTTAATAATTGCGAGTCTTGATGTTAATTACAACTAATTAAGCAATTCTAGTTGGACAGTTTAAGTTTAAAGAAATTATGGCCGAATATAGTTTATTACATAAATAACCCTCTTAAACCTTATGTTAAGATAAATGGGCATTTGAGTGATTAATCAAAAGATTAAGTGGCAATTACATGATTAGGCATGATATCTTGGTTAATGAAGGTTTTGTCGTAACATGTGGATGATATGAATATGATGATTATTAGGTTATTGATGTATTTTGGCTTAAAAATAGCCTTTACAAAAGTATAAGAATGAATTGGTAAACAAAGGGCATTTTCATTCTAATAAGTTTTTTCATCTTATAGCACTTGAGTAGTTATTAGAATAATAATCATAATGATATAAAGGACATAAAATTTGGATGAGAAACAAAAATGTTATAGCCTTTAGAAGATGAGTATATTAGATAAAGCTTATTTAAAAACTTAGAGTAACTTTGGGAGTCATTCATGTATGGTAGGTAAAATCGACAATGCATGCAAATAGGCACAACACCCATTCTTGTGACTTCATTTAATTATAGAGTCGAAGTGATATCACTTGTGAAGTATTAGAGTAATCTCATAATAAGCTTGGTAGCCATAATTCCATTCTATTTAACTATTGAAGTCATCTCCATTTAATCACAAGGTTGAAGCAACCTTAGCTATGATGGATTAAGGAGATCCCACAACTAACTTGTATAGCATCCATTGTCACTTAGTAGTAGCATGCATTCCTAGGCACAAAGTTGACATAACTTCTATAGATCTTCACTCTTGGGCTAGATCAATTGGTGATTGAAAAAGCTCATTGTGGTATGTATGTAGTTTGAGATCAAATATTATATCTTGGTGATCAAAGAAACAAAAGACAATATCATTATCATCACATGAGGCATCATCGGAGATGCAACATATGAAGCAATATAACTAAAAAGAATTTTATCATATTTAAATCAAAGTCAGGATGCCCCACAATCATTTATTGTTTTAATATGTCAACTATTGCTCTGACAAAGAACCCAGTATTTCATAGAAGAATGAAGCATATGGAGTTATAACATCACTTTATTAGAAGCTTGATACACAAGAGGGTGAAATTCAACTTGAATTTATTAACATAAAAGAGTAACTTGGAGATTTATTCACTAAAGCCATAGTAGCGGAAAAATTCACTTGATTCAAAAGATGTTTTAAGGTTTCAACTTAAGAGGGGGTGGTGAAATATAATTTGCAATTGCAGGGGTTTACATGGTTGAATTTTCACTTCCACATGAAAAAATCACAAATTGGAGTTGTCCTCTAACATTAAGAAATTACAGCTGTACGATGCCTTCAACATCGGGAAATTACAGCTAGTCTTTTGAATTTCATATCTAACTTATTATCCAATAGCCTTAATACTTAGATGCTACTCGACAATGAATCACAATCTTGAGATGTCTTTTTTTATTTTTCCTTCACCGGCTGGTCTTTTAGCAGCCATCAAGTATTATAAAAGGATATGATGTCCTTCATTTTGTATCTAATGAAGTTGGATAATGAGATAATAGATTCCTCTGATAGCTTCATTTCCTCTTTTATTTCATTAGCTTCTTTTCCATTTGTTTATAGGGAGCATATATTTACACACAACAGCTCCACCTCCTTGCTAAAATGCTGCAGCGAGAAGTGCACTGGGAAAGAGACCAATTCCATTTCAGCGAAAGCTAAGACAGAATCCACGGCCCTTTTTTTTATACGGCACATTACGTGAGCAGCTCACGATGTAAGACAACCAATAGCAGACCATAATCCATTTGTTGAGACAACAAAGCAACACGTGGAAGAATATTCAAGTAGTCCGTTCCATGCTTCCTGTGATGCTAACACGTACAACGTAAACAAATAAAAAAAGGCTACCGATTCAGGCTCACTTAAGCACGTGCAGCCTTCTCCGTCTTTTTTTGATAGGAAGAGCTAAAGAGTGATAAATAGCGTGAAAAACACACAAAAATTGTATTAATATAAAAGATGATAAATATAATTTGTTTTTAGGATTTTATTGTGTAATGACCTTAGAAATTTTGAGAAAAATGAATAAAATATCAATCCCAATAAATCAGAAATAAAAATGAAACAAAAATATGCTTTCCTAAAATAATTCTAAATTTTCAATGAGCTGGTATCTTGCCAAAACTCTAAATTTTAGCTATTGAAATATCATTAAATGGCAAAGTGAATTGTTTCATGCCGTAATAGACTCAAATAGGTGGGTATAAACATATTTATGCACTCTATAACTCTCCATATGTTAAAAGTTATAATTTCCCAAGGTTAGTTATCAAAATTAGAACTGAAGTTTAAAGCTAAAGATGTCATTGGATAGTTCTTTATAGGGTACTTGATCCGATAAAAACACTAGTACTTAGATAAAACCTAATCGGAAAATCCAAACCTAGTAAAATTAATTAATATATATATATTTTTATAATTATATTTAATGACTTAAAAAAAAAAACAATACTTATTTAAAACAAACCCTAGCACTAACATAACACCGTACACTTTAGTGATTTCATCTTTGGTCTTTCCATCTTTCTCTCTCCTCACATAACAACAGTGCCTCACCCTTTTAGTCCACAACAACAACACCTCACCCCTTCATGCATTTTAAGCTTCAAATTTTGGACTCTATGCAAGAGTTTTGCATATTCACGAACTGTAGAGCATATTTTTTGCTGAAAAAATGAACCTAAGTTGAGTAAATTTTAATACAACTAAGGTATGATGAAAATATCAGAATATATTGTACCTAAGGAGGATTTTTCCATTACAAATCCCTTAGCCTTTGCTTATAAATATCATGCGTTTCCAATTCTGACGTTGATGGCATAAAAAAATCTTTGATGTATTAAGCACTTGTTGGAACACATTAGAGTTGCAACTAGTACAAATCCACTACTTACAACCATACTAATTTCATGAAATTAAAGTTATGCTGGCATGGTTTTGACTGTGAACTACAGTAGGCTTTCCATTGTGCATAACTTAAAATATGTTTTTATATGTTTTTCCTAGGCTACAACTCTCTACCGGATGGTGAACAGAAGGAAGGCCCTCGTGGACAAATGCTGATTGTACTCAGGTTTTGTTCGTGTTTTAAATGGGTTTTCCAAAACCCTATAAAAGTGGGTTTTGAAAATAGGGTAAAACCCTATAAGATTCTAAGACAAATTCGAAAATGTTTTGTAGAGTATTAAGTCAGGTTTGGATCTCACAAAATCCGTTTCATAACTGCCCCGGTAGCATTCTTACTCAGAGATCATAACTTCTGTCCTCCTTTGCTTCTCTGCCAAAGTGCTTCTAACATGATCTTGATTCTTCTTCTGCTTCTACTAATCTAAGTGCTCCATATTATGCAAACCTGTTTCCTCCGTGTCATTATGATTTGTGCTGTGTGGACAAGGAAAGTAGAATCTTCATTCTTCCAGTTTTTCGGTAGCCATAGACACAGGGCTGGATCATTGGAGCTAAAGCTGCCATGTGTGGGCTATAGAGGTCTTCGTCTCTGTCCAAGGGCTGTAATTTGTTGCCTGTACCTTAATGAACTGGAAATATGAGATACAAGAGGACAACGACTGACTGAGAGAAGAAAAAGAAGACCTATTTTACAGCTCAAAAATAAAGCAGTAAGGTAAACAGGTGATGAAGTCTACTCACTTAATTATTATGCTCCTTAGCTTGGCCGGGAAAGGACAAACTTAGAAGTTCTTGCTATAATCCTTATCTTCATCCAAAATGTTGGAAATTAAGATTATTCAGATTCTTAACAAGGACTTCTTATCCGTACAAGCAAAATATTATCAGGCAATTTCAACCAAGCATTTATCGGTTGTTGAAGACTACCGGGACAGGGGATTGCATAACAATCCTTGCTAAACATCGTGGTGCGGTTGAGGAAAATTTGCACTCATCAATATTTGGTAGCCTGATTCTGGTCTCTTGAATTTATTCATGAAAGAGAAAAAAGGTTCAGCAGTTTGACCCTTCTGCATCTTCGAGATTTAAAAAGAAAAAATAAACCTCCAAAGAATTAACTAGAGGTTTCCGTAAGCACATGGTGCCCCTTGTGAGCATACCTGTAACATCCTACAATCTAAAACACCACAAACCGTCACGTGTTCTTAATCTTCTAATAACACATCAGGTTTTAAAAATCATAATGAATATTTCAAACTTGATATTTGAATCCACCAACATTGGTATAAAAAAAAAAAATAAAACTCTCATTTCATAAAATTCAAACTCCATACTTTATACTTCATAAGGACTAACAAGATTAAAGAATTCTTTTGTCTTTGATAGCGAAAATAACGTAAATAACATCAAACAACTAATATAAATAGAAATTAAAAGATATAACAAGTCTCATCCACAATTTTATTTTAATCGTTATTATTAAACTAATATTGTTGGCTATCATCAAGATAACAGTCTCCAAAACCGATATCTAAGTAGCAATAACTATCATTCCAATCTTCAACTCCAGTATTCTCATAACTAGTATATTCTCCATAACTATATTCTTCATAAACATTATTCTGACTTGTAACTTGGAAAAAGAAATAATATAATGAGTCGAAGCTCAATACGTAATACACAATCATATACGTATGATCAAACAATACATATTTACATGTATAGAAATGTAAAACAAGTAAATTATACAATTCATTTAATTATCTTTGTTTTCAAATTAAACACATAACATATGATAGTCGTTCTTATGACCTATTTACATTATAATTGTAACATAACCTAGAGTTTAAGCATGCCTCTTCAAGCCCCCCTATAACTTAATGTTGGACATGCCTCTTCGGGCCCCTCTATAATAACCTAGATCATTTTCATGTAAAACTCTATAAGGGACAATGCGTCACATAGATTATTAGGGTTGTTCTCTAGGGATCTACTATTACGAGCCCTTAAGATGGGCCAAACATAAGCAACGCAGTGACATTTAAGTCAGTTATGCATTTAATTCATTTAATATTTTCTATTCTATCAATCACATACAATAAGCACGTATCATGTACCTAGATATTTATAATCTGTTACCAAAATATTAAGCTTAACTTTAAATCTTAGAAATAATAAATATTCATCAAACTCCTTTAAATATTGAATAAACTTTGTCTCTTAGCTAAAACTCACTTTTAAACTAATTAAATATCCTTAAATTCACTTAATGATATATCAAAGAGATTTACTTTAGAGGTAACAAAGAAATAAAGCAAAAAGAAATAAAGCAAAAAGAAAAGGAAAAGGAAAAATTTAGCTTAAAGGAGTAAAGTCGATGATATGGTTAAGGATACAATAGTATCTTTTTAGCCATGTAATTTACTGAGTTACTCTTTATTACTGTAAGGGACGTGACTAAGGATACAGTTGTATAACTTTCTAATTTATTAGCCTACATCACTTATTGTAGGGGACATGATTAGGGATACGGTCGTATCTTTTGGCTGTGTAACTTTTTAGTGTACTAACCTACATCACCTACTACAAGGGATATAATCAAGGATATGATCATGTCTTTTGGTTGTATAACTTTCTAGTCTATCAGCCTACATCACCTACTGCAAAGGATACGACTAAGGACATGATCGTATTTTTTGGTTATGTAACTTTCTAATTTATTAGGTCACATCACCTACAGCAAAGGATACAACCAAGGATATAGTCATGCCTTTCAGTTACGTCACTTTTTGGTCAATTTTTTTTTTCTTCTTCTTCTTTTTCTTCCACTAAACCTCCTCTCTATCCCAACAACAACACTTTATAACTCTAAATGAAAAACCTTTGATTCAAATCAACATAACCCATCCAAAATCCACTTTTATAATGTTTTTAATTAAGATAGCAAAATTAAAACTTGTTAAGAATTTAGGAAATTTGGGGATATTAAGGAATGTACAAGAATTACCTTAATCTTGATGGTTTTTTAGAGTTTCTTGCTTTTCCTTAACAAATTACTTGCAACTAAGGTCTTCTAGTGTTATGTTCCTTACACAAACTACTCTTGGTCTTAAGGGCTTCTGATAATTGTAAGAGAAAGGTCTAAACTTGTAGTATGCAAAGAGTTCAATTGTGCATTAGTTAGGTTAGGGTTTTATTTTAACCCTTTTCTTGAATTTTTGATAACATCCTTCATTAATATATGGCGTAAGACCTTAATACCCTTTTCCATAAAATTTAATTACTCTTTTTATTTTAATAAGACTTTTATTATTTAATGACTCCTTTTCTTTTTTTCCTCTCGAGTATTTCATTCTCTCTCCCTAGAAGGCTTTCGTCCTTGAAAGTTACCTAAATCTTGGAATAGTTCAAGGTAATTCTTTCTTATCTCTTCCTTTAACTCTTAAGTGGCTTCTTGTTTAAGCTGGTTTGACTATTGTACCTTGACATAAGGGATTGTCCTTCTTCTTAGTACTTGATTCTTGGTACCCACGATCTTTATAGTTCATTCCATTGAGGCTAGACTAGGTTGTAACTTTAACATCTTCAATCCAACAATCTGTACAGGTGGCTATTTTGACTCTTGCTTTGGATTTCCCACAAACTTCCTCAACATCAAAACATTGAAGACATCATGAACTCCTTCTAGACTTAGGAGTAGAATCAATCTATAAGCTATCTTACCAATCCTTTCCCATACTACATACGATCCCACATATCTTAGGATTAACCTCCCTTTTAGTTTAAACTTGCTAATTCCTTTAGTTAGAGAAACTCTCAATAGTACTTTATCCCCAACCTAAAATTCCAAAGGTCATCGCCACTTGTTTATGTAACTTTTTAGTGACCTTAAGGTACTTGCATTGTTTTCTTAATAATTTTGACCTTTTCTACTGCCTCTTGCACTAACTTTGGCCCTAAAAGTTGCCTTCTTCTACCTCATCCCAATGAATAGGCGGTCTACACTTTCTTACATATAGAGCTTCAAATGGAGCCATTTTTATAGTTGCCTGATAGCTGTTAATGTAAGTAAACTTAACTAATGGAAGTTGTTCGCTCCTACTACCACCAAAGTCTAAAGCACAAGCTCGTAGCATATCCTCTAATATCTATATTGTTTGCTCGAACTATCCATTAGTTTGAGGTAAGAATGTTGTACTAAATTGTACTTTAGTACTTAGAGACTTTTGTAAACTTTTCTAGAACCTACTAACAAATCGCATATCTCTATTAGAAGTTATTGTGATTGGAATCCTATGCAATCTCACTATCTCTTGCACATACAACTTAGCTCGCCTCTCCAATCTATAATCCAACCTTATAGTAATAAAGTAAGCTACTTTCGTTAGCCAAATCCACTATTACTCATACCGTATCATGCTTTTCCTTAATCTTAAGAAGATGTGTGACAAAATCCATAGTCACATGCTCGTACTTCTACTCTAGTGTAGGCAAAGGTTTCAATTCACTAGCTAACCTCTTATGTTCAATCTTTACCATTTGGCACATAGCATACTTAGAGACATACTCTACAATTTCTAACTTCATGTTGTTCCACCAATAGTGATTCTTTAAGTCCTCATACATCTTGTTACTCCCAAGATTAATGGAGTACCTAGAGTAATGAGCTTCCTATAAGATTTCTTGCTTCAACTCTTCCTAGTTTGGCACACAAAATCTATTCCCATACCTCAAGATACCTTCAGCATCAATGCTAAATTCAATTGGTTTACCTTGATCTACTTTATTCTTGATTTCCTGTACACTTGCATCCTTAAATTCTATAGCTATTATTCTATCCATAAGAGTTGATTGTATGCATAGATTTGGTAGTTTAGCCCCTACTTGTCGCATTATTATTTCCAACTCTTGTCAATGTATGTCTTCCAGTAAAGGTTTCTATGATGTGATTAGTGCTGTTATGTTAGCTTGTTTCTTCCTACTAAGAGCATTTGCCATCACATTAGCTTTACTTGGATGATACTAAATGTTTATGTCATAGTTTTTAATTAACTCTAACTACCTCCTCTGTCTTAAATTCAACTCCTTTTGGGTAAAGATGTATTTCAAACTTTTATGATCAGTAAACACTTGACATCTTTCCCTATACAAGTAATGTCTCCTAAGTTTTAAGGCTAAGACAACTTTTACTAACTCTAAGTTGTGAGTAAGATAATTCTTTTCATATGGTTTTAGTTGCCGGGATGCATAAGCACTTACTCTCCTTCTTGTATTAAAGCATATCCCAATCCTTGACTGGAAGCATCACTATAAATGACATACTCCTTACCACTCTGAGGCGATGCTAACATTGGGTTTGTCACCAATTTCTCTTTTAGTTTCACAAAACTTACCTCATACTTATCATCCTGGATAAACTTTACTCCTTTTTGAGTCAATTTGGCAAGAGGTGCTGCTATCATTAAAAAACCTTCAATAAATCGTTTGTAATAACCTACCAACCCAAGAAAGCTTTTAATTTCGGTCACCGTTTGAGGTCTTGGCCAATCGTCTATGGTTTCTAGGTCAATAGAAATACCCTCTTTATTTACAATATGTCTAAGAAAAGACACTTTCTTATGCCAAAACTCGTACTTCTTGAATTTAGCATATAATTTCTCCATTCGAAACACATTTAACACATTCCTCAAATTCTCTTCATGCTCTTCTTGACTTTTAGAATATATTAAGATGTCATCTTTAAAGACAACTACAAACTTATCTAGGTAATCTTGGAAGACCCTATTCATTAGATCTATGAACGCCACTGGTGCATTGGTGAGGTCAAATGGCATCACTAAAAACTCATATAGAGCATAGCGAGTTCTGAATACTGTCTTTTGAATATCCTCTTCTTTGACCCTCAATTGATGGTATCTTAATCTAAGATCAATTTTAGAGAATACTTGAGTACCTTGCAACTGGTTAAACAAGTCATTAATTTTGGGGAGAGGATACTTATTCTTTACAATTGCTTCATTTAGCTCTCTATAATCTATACACAATCTCATGCTTCCATCCTTTTTCTTTACGAAAAGTACTAGTGCTCCCTATGGCAACATGTTAGGCCTAATGAAACTTTTCTCTTGTAATTCTTCTAACTAAGTTTTCAATTCCACCAATTCTACTGGTGCCATTCTATATGCAGACTTTAAAATCAGCTTTGTACTTAGTACTAAATCGATACTAAACTTATTCTCTTTAGCTAGTGGTAAACCAGGTAGGTTGTTTGGAAATACCTCTATAAACTTATTCATTATTGGAACTTCTTCGATTTACTTATCATCCCTTGCCTTTATAATCATGGCAGCCAACCTACCCTTACCCCATAATTCATATGTAAGGATAACTATTGGCCTTTGAACTTCTAACTTTAAGAAGAACCGCTCTTTTCTTAGGGGATCAAAATACACTACCATGTTATGGCAATCTATAGTGGTATGATACTTGGATAGCCAATTTACTCTAAGTATTGCATCAAAATCTATCATGTCTAAAGCCCATAAATCTACAGGCAACACTCAACTAATCTAGCATTGCCTCTATGCCCAAAGGAGTACTAATACTTAAGGGTTCATAAAACAATTTGGGTTTTAAGTCACATGTGTGTATAAACACATCAGTTATGCATGAATGTGTGGCACTTGTGTCAAATAGTATAAAAGCATTAGTAGAGTATATAAGGAGCATACTTGCCATGGTGTCCTATTTGGTATACTCTTAGTGTTGTTGCTGTTGAAGAGCAAACACTCAAGCTGGAGCTTTTTGTCTCAACCCTTGGGGTTTAACAGCTGGTCCTCTAACCTATGCCCCCACTAGGCATTATACTAAAGTCTGCTATGGAACTATAGTCACTTATCTTCTTACTATCCCACAATCAACTACTTTATGGCCTCTTCGCTTGTAAATGTTGTAAAAAGATTTGTAGGATGAATTTCTCATTACATGTGCTACTTAAATGCCTAACCTTACTACAACAAAAACAAGCCCCTTCAAGTCAACTGCATTGCCTTAACTCATGAGGCCCCATACATTGTGAACACCTTTGCATTGGGGCTATCACTGGGGGTAAAGGTGGAGGTAAGAATGGATAAGTCGGACTAAGTTGGAAAGGCCTAACTGGAATGGCCGTAGGTCTAATTGGCGACATTAGGTACATAAGTCTCTTACCTCGATTCAAATGAGCAATACTTGGCCCTAGTCTCTTACTAAGAACCATGCTTGCTCTATGAGACTTCTACATTTCTCTTCTTCTCATGCATTACTTTAACCATTTAGCTCTCTCCACAACGTCTACATAAGCCGTTAGTTGAAAAGAACTTACTTCATATTGTATGTCTGCCTTTAAGCTTCTTAGGAATTGAGGAGCTCGTGATTGGTCATCATCTCAAATAACTTTTAGCAAGAATTGGCTTGCCTCATACTTAGTGATAGACTTATTTCCTTGTTGGCAGTTGTAATATGCATTCTCCATAGCGTCCCTTATGTTGTTTGGAAAATACTTCTCATATAATAGGTCATTGAATCTCTACAAATTAACTGGCCCCCGAATTAATCTACTCTCATTGGTCCACTACAAGGCTACTATACTCCTTAACATATAAGTAGTATAACTAACCTTTTTCTCTTCTAACACTCTAAAAGCAATAAAGACCTTCTCTACTTCTTTTATCCAATGGTGTACTTCAATTGCATTCTCCTTAGGGTTGAAGGGGTATTTAGCAAACTTGTTTAGAGTGAATTTTTCTTGTTGTTGTCTTAAAAGTATTCCTAACATGTTGTTCATAGTATGGTGTAGCTGAATACTATCCACTACATCCTAACTTTGTCCTCTTTAGGGAAACTGTCCATCTTATAGTATTTGATCACCTTGTATGGTAACATTAATTTGTGGAAACTGGTTACCTTGCTGTTACCCTCCTATGTTTCTCTCCATCAGAGCATCTTGCTTAGTTCTAGTATTGCTGTTAAGTATAGAGATTCTCTTAGGTGGCAATCTATAAGAGGTATAAGTATAAAAGGAGATAAATAACTAAATTTTAGAAAAGAAATAAAGAAAATCTCATCGAGTAAGAAGTAGAGCAAATACTTAATGTAACACAAACACTAAATGAAGCAAAAGAACTTAAGCTGAATTACTATTATTTCGGTCCAAAATATTCCACTCGTTCCTAGATTCTTTCACACCTCTACAAATCCATCACTTATATATTATATTGATCCTTTAACCTAGGCTTTGTTACCACTAAATTTGTAATGCCTTAGAACTTAGGGTGCCATATGTCCCTAGTCCTCTAATGATACGTCAGGCTTTAGAAACTATAATAAATACTTCAAACTTGACAATTAAAACCACCAACATCAGTATAAAAAAAAAAAAAACTCCCATTTCATAAAATTAAAACTCCGTGCTTTATACTCCATAAGTACCAATAAGATTAAAGAACTCTTTTGTTTTTCACAATGAAAATAACGTAAAAAACATCAAACAACTAGTATGAATGGAAATTAAAAGATAGAACAAGTCTCATCTATAGTTTTATTTCAATCCTTATTATTAATCCTAATATTGTTGTTTATCATGATGATAATAATCTCCAAAACCAATATCCGGCTAGTAATAACTATTGTTCTAATCTTTAACTCCAATATTCTCATAACTAGCATATTCTCTATAGCTATATTCTTCATAAACATCATTCTAGCCTATAACTGGGAAAAAGAAAAAATATAATAAGCTAAAGCCTAGTACGTAACACATAACCATATGCTCGTGTTCAAACGATACATATTTACATGCATAGAAATGCAAAACAAGTAAATCACACAATTTATTTAATTGCCTTTGTTTTTAAATCAAACATACAACATATGATAGTGGTTCTCATGGCTCATTTACATTACAATCGTATCATAACCTAGCGTTTGGGTGTACCTCTTTAGGCCCCTCTATAACCTAACGTTGGGCATGCTTCTTTAGGCTCCTTTACGACAACCTAGATCTACCACAAATCATTTCCATGTGAGACTCCACAAGGGACAATGCATTATACATATCACTGGGGTTGCTCCCCAGGGATTTGCTACTACGGGCTCTTAAGATGAGCCAAACACAAGTAACATGGAGACATTTAAGTCGGATATACATTTAATTCTTTTAATATTTGCTATCGTATCTCTCACATACAACAAGAACATATCAATTACCTAGATATTTGGAATCTGTTACCAATGTATCAAGCATAACTTTAAATCCTAGAAACAATAAATACTTATCAAACTCCTTTAAATATTGAATAAATGTTGTCTCTTAGCTAAAACTCACTTTTAGATTATTTCAATCTTCTTAAATTCACTTAATGATACATTAAAAGGGTTTACTTTAGAGATAACTATTGAGCTTGGTTTTTTACCTTCCGGGTTCTTTTTATAAATTAGTTTTCTTCAAACTGGTCAATATTAAACTCTACTAGCTTAATATTGACCCTCAATTGGAGTTTAAAGAAAATCGTTTCTTTTTATTATGAAAAAACAACTTTGGAGTTACCACCCGACTAGAGTTGGGAAAAACAGTTAAGTTATAACCAATTGGGTGGATTGGTTATAACTTAACCATTAGTCTAATGATTAAAACTAATTTTGTGAAATAGTTTTTTGAAACCAAAGATTTAGATCTAGGAGTTAAGAATTTTAAATCCTTATAGGTACCATTGACTTTTCAAATTAGAATTAAACTTAAAAATCGCTTTTTAAATTTGAAAGATAGAACTTGATTATTGGTTACTCTAATTGGATAGAAAAAATAATCTAAACTTAAATAAAAAGGGAAATTAGGTTTTTTCATTTTTATCGTCGCTCGTAGGTGCCTATGTACCCGCTATTCAGGATCAGATGTATGTAGTTCTTTTGATGGAAACTTTAGTGGGTGAAGTCCATTTTAATTTTTGAAAACAATTGGCTTTACATTATTAGTTCAATTGAGTTCATTTAAGAAAATTTCTAAGAATGTCTTAAATTGGATTTTTCCATTATTTTTGAAAAATTCTAGAATGCCTTAAATTGCAAAGGGTTCATTTATTTTTATTATTTTTGAAGAACTTTGATTTTTCTAAGTGCTAAAAGAAATTTTTTTATTTATCTCCTTATATTGTTTCATTTCTATGTATTTATTTATTTCTTTATTTTCATTAAACTAAAAATAAACAACTAATTAAACTACCTTTCCTTTATTTTTTCTTTCTTTCTTTTTTTTTCTTTTGTTCTTTTTTTTATTTGATTACATTTACATGGATAAATAAATAAAATAAATAAACAAATAAATAAACTAAGTTGAAATAAAAAAAAAAAATAAGGGTCGGATGCAGTGAAGTGCGCGAGTTGGTCGGGTTGTCTCTAAACTCAGTAGCATGTGCAGTAGAGGGCGGTTCAAGCTGTTCCAATGGCCAAAGAAAGGGGGTAAAGGATGTTTTGTGTGTTTTGGATTGTGGAATAGGGGGTAGACTTGATGCTACGGCTTGGGGTGGTGTTTTGACAATGGTTCAAGGTAGCGATTTATGGTGGTTGATGAGTAGTGTACATTGTAGCTACTGGGTACGTGTGGTTGGTTGGGTTAGGGTTTTCAAGGTTGAGGAGCATCGTGGTGGGGTCAGTTTGATTCAAAGAAGGTTAGAGGTAGTGGTTTGAGAGAGAGAGGGTTCAGTGGTTAGGGTTTGGGGATAGCTGTTTAGTTAGGTGGCTAGGAGCTACAGTGGTGGTTGAGGGTAGTTGGAATAGGAAGCTTGGAGTATGGGAGTTACAGCTATGGTAGAGGGTCATGGTGGAGAGCTTAGGAGAGAGAGTTTCAAAGAGAGAGAGAGTGACTTAGAGAGAGAACGATCGTGAAAGTGAGAGAGAGAGTAATTCAAGAGGTTATGCGAGGTTGTCTGTGTTTATGGATGTCTAATGAGCTCTAATTTATACATGAAATCATCAATCGAACAAGGAAAAATCAAATTCGGAGCTAAATGAAAATGATTAGAAAACCAGTTTTTTTTTTTTCGAATTTTGGAGCTCAAATTGAACAATCCTTTGATTGGATTTAGATGTGTTATTGGGTCTAATTTAGAGTAGGCTACGTGGTAAACAAAATTAAGACATGAAATTAGGTATGAGTGTGAAATCTATGTGAAAATTGAAGCTAAAGTGGAGAGAGTGGGCCAGTCTTCATCGAGAAAGTGGAGGAAAATCTGGAGAAAATGAAGGTAAATTGAGGAAAAGTGCTGACGTGGTGCCACATCAACTAATCTGACCAACCCTTGCTATATGTCACCATGTGATACATAGGAGTTGACGTAGCACCACATTAGCAAGGTCGTCCAACTCGATGATGCTACTTGTCGGGACGTATAGCGTGGTGAGATCCTAATACGTAACAGTCCCTAATGTGATGAAAAGTAAAAAAAAATCTTGTATGCCTCTTCCATGATTTGAACCTAAGACCTCACACTCAATACCCAATCTAAGTCCATGTGTTTAACCATTAGGTTGTTGGCTAGGTCATTGGCTTGTGCCTTATCCATATGTACAATTAAATTGTATATATAAACCAGGTCAACTTGGGCTAGATTCAAATCTAAGCCTAGGCTTAACGAACCAATTTCTAAAGTTATTTCAAAATTAAAAGATCTACCGTAGTAAAATATTATTTTCTAAAATGTATTAATATTTTTTTTCAAATTTTCTATTTTTTTTATAATTTTTCATTTTTCTAAAATATTTTTCTTAATTTTCTTATTTTCTAAATTTCTCAATTTTTTAATCTAAACTTTTTTTATGCTTTTTCTTATTTTTGTATTTTCCTAAAAATTCTTATTTTTTCTAAATTTCTTAATTTTTTGGGTTTTCTTTAATTTCCTATTTTTTTTGTGTTTTTCTTAATTTAAGGCCTGTTGAGAAAAGAAAGAAAAATAATAAAAGTAAGTAAACAAAGTAAAAAGATTAACCAAGACAAGTGTGATAAGTGTATTAAGCCAAAAACTCCAAACCGAGCTTAAAACTTCTAAAATAGGACTTAAGCGTCAAGTTAAACCACCCTTAAATTTTTTATCAGCAACTTGACACATCAATAAGAGTTGTTTTAAGACCCTAAAGAAGCCTATGAGACACTTCTTAAGCTTAAGAAAGTGACCATCTTTGAATTGAATAAAAAACAAGCCCATTTGACAACTTAAGCTCACTTAAGAGCCTAAGAAGTGGTTGATAGCCTTAAGAGTGTAAATCAAAGTTATAAATCTAACCTTAAGAAGTATTTTGTGCCTAGAATGAAATCTTAAGCCCATGCCCAAAGGAGTTCCCAAGTTACCAAAAAGCCCATTAACCAAACAAAGCCCAAAAGTACTCCAAATCATGATGACCGCTACTATTCTGAACTATGGGTAGATTTATGTGCCTTATCTCGACAATATAACCTCACCACATTAAAATACACTCGAAAACGATGAAGATTGACTATAAGATCATAAAAATCGGATTTAAAACAAGAAAGTTATACGTGATTGAAATTTTAAATAAAACTAGGAAAAATACGAAAACTAGTCAAGAGTATAACTTAAGGAGTTTTAGCTTAGTTTACTAAGTTTTATTTCAATCCTTATAGTATTATGATTTCAATGACCAAGGGACCCCGCATTCAAAGATGACTTTCCCCTGGACTACTTTGACTAACCTGCTTGGTGGAGTGAGCAAATTTTTGATGACTCTTTACTTGATTTTACTTATAGAATAGATGCACCTAAGCTTATATATATAAATTTAGATCCTTGTGGGATATGGGTAGTGCGTATATATGAGTTTATAAACTAAATGCTATAGCTTGTTAATTATATAATAATAGGAATTGTTGTGATAATTTATGCGTATGATTTTATGGAATGAAATTGTCTGTTCACCTTGAAAATTGGGTTAACCACTTATACAATAAAGAAATTAAATGGATCATGCATTCCCCATAATTACCTTTGGATAATATCGACTACCGCTTCATGCAAAAGATGGGAAGAGACTCATAGGAGGAGGGCCTCCTGCAGGAGGGCCTCCTGCAGGATTAGGTACTAGCTATGTCATTATTTTATTGAGTCTTTACCCTAAGCTGATGGACTTACTAAGCGTCGGGAGACACCAACCATTAGCGAGGGGCCATATTTTGTGGCTTTTTCTTAAGGCATGTGTTTGTAGATTGCGGAGGCCACCATACCGCTAGACTTGGGATTTTGAAAATATGATTCAATATTCGGTAAAGAAAGTGTATATATATATATATATATAATTTTGTTTTGACTTAAGCATAATAATGCAAATGAAATAAAAACCTAAGGGCTAGAACTCGGATTTTGGTTTGGGTCGATTAATTATCTCCAAACCCCAACTATAGGGGGCATAATTCTAAGTTATATGCAATTCCTAGGTCACTGCATGCATTGTTTGGCATATTGATTATTCATGCATTTATATGATTGTGTATCTAGTAAATTTTTGCTATGCGGTATTGATGAGGGTATTTATCTCACTAAGCTTAAGCTTAAGCTTATACCCTAATAGATTTCTTTTGTTGTAGGAAAGCCTCTTCGCTAATCCAGGCTGAGGCATGCTTGTAGTGAGTCTCGTATGGAGACTGGTTAGAGTGATCAGGGAGAGTAAAGGAGATTTTGTAAAATCTTTTGTAGATTGTTATTTACCTTTATTTTATTCATAACATAGTTTAAAGTTTATGATGCAGTTCCTATTATGAACTGCATTTGTTTGTAGTATTCGTTTGGTGTGGAACATAACAAGTCCATATGTTTACTTGTTTAATTTATGTCTTAAAAGTTAATTTTAGTAAGAATTTCTCTATATTACTTATCTATGAGCCTGGTGGTAACGTATAGTGGAAGGAGCCTTATGTGTTGTATGAAAGGCTTACGATTAGTGAAGGGATTGATAGTAAACCTTTGTATTGTACACAGTGATCTACTACAACAACGATATTATTAGGTTGTGATAAAACTAACATTTTCACATGTTTTCTCTCTTTATTTTGTTCTATAGACTTTCTTTGCAAGTCTAATGTTAACAACACGGCATCAGCATAACCTTAATAGAGAGTTTCTTCTATTTACATATAGAGGAAATATCTTCTAGAAGCTATAAAGAGATATTGTGAGTTGTTAACAATATCTAATAAAATGTGTTATTTTATTATTTATTATTTTTCTCCAAAAATAATAAATGCTATTATTTATCATTCTTAAACTATTTAAAAATAATAAACATTTCAATAACTCCTACTAGGTTTATTTAAAACAAACCCTAACCAAGTTGGTTTGTTCCATATGTGCGGCCCTATAAGTTCACCTAGTGTTGGTAGTAGGCTTAAAACTTCTTTTTTAGACCTACAAGACATAAGTGGCCTTCACTATAACACTATACCTACCCAAATTAAGTGAAGGTTGGTGATTCGAATGTAACTATTAAACTATAAGTTATTTAATCCCTTTGTCACAAGATGTCTAATGATTAAATATACGATATGAATCAAGGCACTCTCTTATCATTTAATCACTCATTTCTTGAATCTAAAGTTTGATTGACTTAAACAAATGATGTTGATAACTCCTTATCAATTCATCTAAGCATAGCCATGCATTTTTCTTTATTTCACTCTTCAAGGGGCCCAAAGGATATCTCTCTTAAATGAATAAGATGAACAAATTCCTTCACAAACACTCATATTCCTCTACATAATTTATTCCATATCTAATCTTTGTCTTATAGTCATCTAGTTAAAAATGGTAAGAGATTTAGTTAAAACATGGAACTTACTAAGTAGGAAGCTGCGGTGCCATCAAGTCAAAGGACTAAAATAACACTATAATGAGTAGTACTTATCAGATTGATCCATGTAGTGCTCTTACAGTGAGTCGATATGATACAATACAATACAATATACTTCTACATGTATCTATGTGCTGAATTAATATCTAACATTCATAATAGGTAAAACATGACTATCATTTAGCCAAAATACTAGTCATAATTCATTATTGTTCCATATAATGAGCAATAGGGATAATTTAGAATGATGTTCTCACTGCTTTATGGTTTTACTATTAAAGTCATACAGTTTAATAACATAAGGAAGAATAGAACATTCAAGGAATCTTTTTATCATGTTTAAAAGTCTATAATAACGAGATAAATAAAATGACACATATCATAAAGAATAATAAATGTTCAATTGACAAAAAATCCATATGGCCTAAGGCACATCATTAGTAATCTTCCACTTGCACTAGGCTTAGTTAGACATAAATCTAATGCCTAATGCTCTAGTATGACTATCATGTAAAGATTAAGGGAGCTACTTAGCTAGTTGATTTGTGACGTTGTCATCTATAGGTACTTTGCATATCTTAACATCTCCTCTATCAATAATCTCTTTCATGAGATGGTAATGCTTGAGTATGTGTTTGGATCTTTAGTGTAATCTAGGTTCCTTATCTTATGCAATGGCCCCATTGTTATCATAATATAGGTTCATTGGATCAACATGTTATGAACAAATCCTAAGCTACTAATGAACTTCTTAATCTAAACAGCTTCCTTAGCCACATTCGATGTTGTGATATACTTAACCTCTGTAATAGAATCAACAATAGTTTCTTGTTTGGAACTCTTCTAGCCAGATTGTGATTAGAAGTCATTTGTGTTAGACTAGAAACTAGCATCTGTGTAACCATTTACAACAACCTCATCTTCCTATCTGCCATAGGTTAAGACCACATCCTTAGTTACTCTCAAGTACTTTAGAATGTTCTTGACTGTAATCTAGTAACTTCTTCCTTGATTAGACTGGTACTTGCTGGTAATGCTCAAGGCCTAAGCAACATCTGGTTAAGTGCATAACATGGCATACATGATGGAACCAATAGTTGAGGCAAATGAAATATTACTCACACGCTCCTATTCTTCCTTAGAAATAGGACATTGAGTCTTACTCAATTTAATTCCATGTGACATGGTAAGAGTCCTCTCTTGGAATTCTCCATACTAAAACTTTTTAGTACCTTGTTAAGGTATGCAATTTAACTTAGGCTAATAAGTCTTTTAGTCTATCCCTATAGATTTTAATGCCTAAGATATAGTTAGCTCCACCTAATCCTTTATTGAGAAACAATTTTCTAACCATGTTCTGACATTCTATATGGTAGGAATATCATTTCCAATGAGTAATATGTCGTCTACATAAAGCACTAAGAAGACTATTGAACTCTTACTAATCTTCTTGTATACACAAGGTTCATCTTAATTCTTAATGAAATCAAACTTTTTGATTGCTTCATCAAAACGGAGATTCGAACTTCGAGATGCTTGCTTCAGTCCATAAATGGACCATTGAAGCTTGCATACCTTATATGAATTTATTGGATTTATAAAACCTTTAGGTTGTTTCCTATACACATCCTCCATAAGGTTTCCATTTAGAAACACTATTTTGACATCCATTTGCCATATTGCGTAGTCATAGTATGTAGCTATGGTAAGAAGAATTCTAATAGACTTAAACATCGCTATAAGTGAAAAAGGTTTTATCATAGTCTATACCATGAGTTTGTTTGAAACCCTTTGCAACTAGTCATGATTTATAAGTATGCCCATTGCCATCTACATCAATTTTCTTCTTGAATATCTACTTACACCCAATGGTTTTAATGCCATTAGCTAGATTAATCAAAGTCCATACATGATTGTCATATATGGATTGCATTTTTTATTTCATGGCTGCTAGCCTTTTCTCAAAGTTAAGGCCCTTCATCGCTTCTTGATAGCAAGTGGACTTATCTTGATCTGCAAGCATCACATCATGATTATTAATAATGAGAAATCCATATCTCTCAAGATCATGACAAATCCTACTAGATCTTCATGGGCCTTGCGAGTTTAACAACTACTGTGAATTCGATTGAACATCCATCATTGATTCTATGTTAATTTGTTGTTCTCGAACATCTTCAAGTTAAATTCTACTCCCATTAGTTCTTTTGGAAATGAATTCTCTTTCCAAGAAGTGACCATTATGAGCAACAAACACTTTACTCTTTGATGGGTTGTAAAACTAGTATCCTTTTGTTTCTTTAGGATACCCCATAAAGAAGCACTTATCATATTTGGGTGCTAATTTGTTAGCCATTTGATGTTTCACATAAAAGTTACAGCCCCATATCTTTAGAAAAGATGAATCGAGAGGTTTTCTATTCCATAATTTGCATGGTGTCTTTTAAATTGCTTTTGATGGAACTCTGTTCAATATGAATGTAGTAATTTCCAAAGCATGTCTCCAAAAGGATATTGGAAGATTTGTTTGACTCATCATTGATTGAACCATATTCAATAAAGTTCGATTTCTTGTTCCAAAAACACCAAACCATTGTGGTATTCGTAGAGGAGTCAATTGTAAAATTATCCTACAATTACTAAGATAGTCAGAAAATTCTTAGCTCAAATATTCACCACGTCAATCTAATTGATGTATCTTAATATTTTTGCCAAGTTCATTTTGTACTTCATTCTTGAATGTTTTGAACATTTCAAATGATTCAAATTGATGTCTCATTAGGTTTACATATCCGTTCCTATTGAAATCATCAATGAATGTAATAAAGTACAAATAACCTCCTCTAACAGTTAAGCTTAATGGTCTACATACATCGGTATGTATTAGGGCTAATAAATCAATAGCTCTTTCACTTTGTCCTATGAAAGGAACCTTCGTCATCTTACCTATTAAACAAGATTCGCATGATTCATATGATTGAAAATCAAATGAATTTAAGGGCCTATCTTGATGAAGCTTTGATATGTGTTTCTCATTTACATGGCATAAGTGACAATGCTATAATTAGGTTGGGTTTGAATCATTAGATTTGAACCTTTTGGTATTAATACTATAAATGGACTTATGATTAGGTTCATCAAAGTTTAGAACATAGAGACCATTCAATAAATGAGCAAGGCCATAATAAATGTCTCTATGATAGATGGAGATAGTATTATTCTGAATAATAAACCTAAAACCTTATCTAGACAAGAAACTGAAATAATGTTGTTGCTCATAGTAGAGACATAATAACAATTACTCAACACTAAAACAAGTCTACTAGGCAAAGCTAATTCAAAAGTTCCTACAACTAATGCAGCTACCTTTGCCCCATTCGCAACGTATAGGCCCACTTCTCCTTGAGCCAATTTTCTACTTTCCTTGAGACCCTACACATTTGCACAAATGTGAGATTCACACCTAATATCTTATACCTATGATGTAGAGGTAGATAAATTGACTTGTATAACATAAACACCTAAGGTGGTAGTCTTACTACTCTTCCTTCCCTTCAAATGCTTTAAATATAGTTTATAATTTCTCCTCCAACAACCTGGTTTATTGTAGAAATAGTAAACTCCTTCCTTGGGTAGTTTGGCCTTGGATTGGGGCTTGGGCCTCTTAGCTTTTGTATAAACTTTTTATTTCCCTTTGCCTTTGTCATTGCCCTTCCTCTTTTTTCCTTTTCCCTTTTGAACTATCAAAACTTCAGCAATTGCCTTAATATTTTGTTTAACATTCTTGAGCATCCCATGTAACTCTACTAGAGACTTATCCATTTGATGCATATGGTAGTTGTTGGCAAACTAATCATAGCTATGATATAAAGAGGCAAGGATCATATTTGTAGCAAACTCCTTACTAATTGGAGCACCAAGTTTCTCAATCCTATCAATATAACTCTTCATCTTAATCACATGTACACTCATAACCTAGAATCATTCTACAAGAATTCAATGCCTCAATGACTACTAACCTCTCTTGTCTTGCTTGCTCTTGGAACATTTCCTTATGGTGTACAATCATATTGTATGCTTTTACGTCCTTTATTTGCTTTTGAAGCTCATGATACATGGTAGCAAGCATAAGGCAAGTCACATTTACAGAGTCATCTTTATGCTTATTGTAAGTATTTCTTTTGACTCTTAGAGCATCAGTAATAGGTTCATTAGGGATTAGATTGTCTATCACATATAACTTCCTTTCTTACTTAAGAACAATTCTTAAGTTTTGATACCAGTCAAAGAAGTTTGTGCCATCTAGTTTTTCCTTTTCTAGAGCTGATCACAATGTAAGATTGAATGTATTGTTTGATGCCATGATCTACATATAGAGGTATGCAAAGTTAATTTGTTTATTTGAGCCATTTTAAATACTCCATCTATTTTTATCAAATTAATAACCCTTTAATATTAATTCAGAAACTTTTAACATTTGATTTTCTTAGTAGGTCAAGATACATATTTCACTAAATTTTGAGTTAGCTATGGCATGATGCTCAAAGTTTAGTTATTTAGGTAGGAAACCCCTTTTCAATTACATCATATATAACTCTTGCTATAGGATTGACGTCACATGTCTAGGCCTAATAATCACATTCCTAAAACTGTTTTGATAGCCTATTTAAGTCTAACTATTACGACATATGTATATTATTAGACTGACTTTGATCAGTACATGCATCACATACATATATCATATACATAACATCTCATACATGTAGATATCTCACAACATAGATATAAACTTAACATAGCATAGCCTATAAACTAGGTCGATCTTTATAACCAATGTAAAGAGTAGAATTACCATTATCCTTGAGTTAAATATCATCTCCATGATCTTCTTGGATTGACACGAAAAGCCACCATGTGTTACATTACTATTGATAAAGTAAACATATTACAAAATGATAATGATATGTTGGTTGATAAACATATTAAAAATGATAATGACATACAGGATGATTTAAGTCCAAAAATAAAACAAAAAATGTCAATCACATAGTCTAAGAGGGCTAAGTTATGCACCGGACGAAGAGTAAGCATGATGGTCCCATTACGGTAGGAATTAAACTTAAGACCTCTTTCTTTTTGTATTTCTAAGAACAAATATACTACCAAAAGGGTTGTTGGCCCTTCCACTATCATTCGGTGTAAACAAAACAATCATAAGTATTTTCGCCTAAGCTAACTTTGGATTTCAAATTGGGCCTAAACCAACTCTACATGAAAGGACATTTGAATCCCTATTATTATAATCTAAGATTTTATTTTATTATCCTAAAATATTTATTTCTAACTTTTCTAATTTGTATTTCTATTTTTCTAGGAATTTTAAATATTTAATTTTCCTAAATTTTCTATGTTTTGTTTTCAATTTTCATCTTTTTTTGTATTGTTCCATTGTCAATGTTTTCATGTTTTTCCTCAATTTAATATTTTTTAAATATATTTTTACAATTTTTTTTATTTTTCTAATTTTCACAATTTTTGGACTTTCCTAAAATTTCTATTTTGCAACTTTCTAAATTTTTTTTTTAAATTTTTCGATCAGGAACTTTTTATTTTAAGGGGGTAAAAAATGTAGCTTCTATAGCTTATTCTTTTTATGACAAATCAATCAAGATTTTTGGAAGATAGCTTACAATTCCAATAAGGAAAATGGCTCTCAGCAAAAATCAATCAAGACTTAAAGGAAAATGTAAGGATGGTATAACCAATTTATCTAGGAGGAGTGGAAAGGGCTCCTTCACAAGCTAATTCACCCTTTAGGCTCTTTTTGATAATCTCACAATACTAAAGAGGATGGATAGTACTAAAGACTATCTAAAGGGTTGGAGAGGATTCCTTGGCAAGCTAATTCGCCTTTTGAAGGGGTCATGCTTCTTTTGGTAAAGAGGGCTTCTTAGTGAGTTAGCTCGCCCTATAAAGGGGTTAAGCTCCTTTTGGTATGCTCACAATCCTAAAGAGGATGGATAATATTAAAGACTATCTTAAGGTTCAGGGTTTAGGGTAGGTTGGGGGGGTATAGGGTAGGGTAGGGTGTGCACCTCCTTAGCTAGCAAATTCACCTTAAGAAGGGGTCAGGCTCCTTTTAACAAACTTAGAAACCTAAAGGGGACGAATAGTACTAAAGACTATCCTAAGGGTCGGAGTGGGCTCCTTAGCGAGCTAATTCATCTTAAAAAGGGATCAAGCTTCATTTGATGAGCTTACGATCATAAAGAGTGTGATAATACTAATGTCCATCTCGAGGATGGAAAGGGTATTCTCCAATTAGAGTGTTCTTAATCTTGATAATTAATTAAGATGCAATTTCTTTAGAAATTTTCTTAAGGGGGATCCTATAGATATCTAATGAGGGATGATCTTTAGGGAGGAAAGTACCGTGTTAGATGAGGGGAAGAATCATTTCTTTAACTTCATAAGATTTTAAAAGCTTACTTGTAAACCCTACTTTTAGTGGGCCTAAGACCTGGTTAAGAGTACTTTCTAAACGTTTCTAAAGATCAACTAAACCAAAAACTTAATTTTATATTTAAAAACGAATTAAATTTTTCCAATAAAAAAAAACCAATTATCGATAAAACCAGAGCTTGAAGAACTGCAAGCTCTAAAGTTACTTAAAACTCTAAACCCTAAAATAATTAAGAAATTTTAACCCTAAGTAATTAATCAATAATTTAATTTGAATAATATCATTCAACTTTAGAAAATTTCACAATTTTATAAAAATCAAATCATAAATTACAAAACAATGTGAGATGAAAACCTAAAAACAATTTCTTATAAGGCTATGCCCTTATCTTCATATATAAGCCTTATACATAAATAACTAGACCAACTAAGCACCTTAGATAACTTATAAATTGAGAGTTGGAATCATTTATCAATTGATAACTTATCAAAATCTAGTGATAAGACAATTTCGTTATCACCCCTTCACTTATACTACATATGGACAATTTTTTACAAGATTTCATAAGCTTAACTTTAATAAATGAGACAAGACCACTCCATGGCCTAAAAAGAATTTAAATGACAGATCTAAAAAGGGGAGAAAGTGGGGCCATGCTCTTGTCTTTTAATGATCAATCACTTTCTCTTACACATCATTATTCACCCTTTAATGCTTACATCATCAATAGTTGCAATTATTGACTTTTGTGTAAGCTACAAGACAATCAATTAAAGCTACTTGCACACACTTCTTTCCTCATTAAAAATCTGCCACTCTCTCCCTCTTTCACTCCCATTTTCACTTCCTTTTCTCTCACTTTAAACACAAATCAAAAGAAGAAATCAAACTCCATAAATTCCCAACATTGCCGCCACCATTTTTGCTTCCATATTCACTGTAATTTCTCTTCTTATTTTTGTGTTATTTTCTTTCACTATCTAAGATCTTTTAGAGCCATTAGAACGTTCCATAAACCCCATTCCAAAAGACCAAAAGATTCGGGTTCCAAAAGGTTGCAAAAGAGGAAGCAAAGTTAAGAACTTAAGTGAAACCTTTGTGCACAACCACCATAATTTGCTTTAAGGACGAGTAATTATTTCTTGTGATTGTGGGTTAGTGTTTATGATTAAGAGACTTTGATTTCTTGAAGATATAAGTAAGGTTGGTGTTTTAAGAAATAAACCATGAAACCCTTACATAAAGTTAAAACATGAGCATGAAAGTTGGTGTTTTGTAAAGACATTTGTTTAATGCTTTGAATGGAAGATTTTAAGCTAAGAAAATCTTGAAATAAGAACTTTAATGGAGAATGAGCATGCTGGACGTGAGGGTTCCACAGTCATTTGGATGTTGATTTTGTTTCCATTAAGTTAAACATACTCAAATCTAGACTTAAGTTAAGGAAAAATCTATCACATGAAGTTTTATGAAGAAACCAACTTCGTATGACATGAGCTATGATATGGATGTTATATTAAGTATAAGATCTTTTATTTCTTTATGTAGAGCATGAGTTAAAGGATCATCTTGTGGAAGAAAACTTAAGTTAAGATTTGGATACAAGTAGTTTAAGTGCATAATCTACCACCTAAACTTAAGGAAATGATGAAACAAGTTGAAAAGCTAAGCAAGAACTCCTTGGAATCATCATGAACAGATCTGAAACGTGAGAAAAAGAAGCTTAAAAATATGATAAAAGTGAATGAACAAAGTGAAAAGATTAATCAAAGCAAGTATGGTAAGCATACAAAGCCTAAAATTCAAAACCAAGCCTAAAACTCTCAAAACGAGCTTAGAACTCTAGGTTGGGCCTTCAAGGAAATTCTGACCATCACCTTAACGTACCAAGAGAGGTTGTTTTGAAGCCCATAAGAAATCTACCTAAGGCCCCATAAGCTCACCAAAGTCACTAACTTTAACTTGGACCTAAAACAAGCCCATTTGACAACTTAAGCCCACTAAAGAGCCCAAGAAGTGGTTGGTAGCCTTAGGAATATAAATCAAAGTTATAAATCTGATCTCAAGGAGTATTTTAAGCTTAGGATAAAATCTTAAGACCAAGCCTAAAGAATTTCTTAAGTTATTAAAAAGCCCATTTACCAAACAAGGCCCAAAAACACTCCAACACAGAAGGAACGCTACTATTCTGACCCATGGACAGAATTTTATACCTCATTTCAAAAATCTAACCTTACCACGTTAAATTACACTCGAAAACGATGAAGATTGACTATAAGATCATAAAAATCGGATTTAAAACGAAAAAGTTATACGCGATTGAACTTTAGGTAAAAACCGGGAAAAATTATGAAAACTAGTTAAGAATATAACTTAAGGAAAATTTACTTAGTTTCTTAAGTTTGTTTCAATTCTTTATAAAAATTATTTCAATGACCAGGGGACACTGTTTACGGAGACGACTTGCCTCTGGATTACTTTGATTGACCCACGTGGCAGAGTGAGTAAATTCCCAATGACTCTTTACTTGATTGTGCTTATAGAATAAATGCACTTAAACTATATATATAAATTTGGATGCTTGTGGGATATAGGAGATGCATGTGTTTGAATTTATGGATGAATGCGATGACTTTTTTTAATTATATATAATAATGGGAATTGGTTGTAATGCATATATATATGTGAATTGTATGGAATGAAATTGTTTGGTCACTTTAAAAATCAAGTTAATCACTTGTACGATTAAGAACTCAAAATGAATCATGCATTCCCCATATTGCATACGGATAATACCGACTGCCGCTTCATGCAGAAGATGAGAGGGGACTCACAGGAATACAAGTTTCCTACAGGATTGGGCACTAGCTATGCCATCATATATATTGAGTCTCTGACCTAAGCTGATGGGCTTACTAGGCGCTGGGATACGCCAATTGTCGGCGAAGGGCTGAGTCTTGTGGCTTCCACTTAGGGCATGTGTTTATGGATTGCGGAGGCTACTACACTGCTAGACTTGGGATTTTAAAAGATATGATTTGATTTTGGTAAAGGAAGTATAAATATTTATATATATATATAGAGTTTTGTTTTGACATGAGCACAATAGTGCAAATAAAATAAAACCTAAGGTCTAGAACCTGGATTTCAGTTTATCCGAACCCGGATTTCGGTTGGCATAATTCTAAGTCGTATGCAGTTCTTAGGTCACTGCATGCGTTGTTTGGCATACTGATTGTTCATGCATTCATATGATTGTACATTTAATAAATTTCTGTCATGCGGTATTGATGAGGGTAATTATTTCACTAAGTGTAAGCTTACACCCCAACAGTTCTTTTCCTTGCAGGTTGATCGATAGTTAGGAATGGGATAGGAATCGAGTGCAGAGTGCTACCATTGAATCAGTATGATGAAAAGCTTGTGTAGTTAATTCAGAATGCTCTGAAAAACGACTAATGTCTCAATTAAGTTTAGTATCTTTAGTAAGTTTAGAATTTTCTAGAATTGTCCATCTTATTTCACTTTTTGGTAGGGGATACCGATTCTCTGCAGTTATAAGGAACTGTGGAAAAAATGGATATCCATAATTATTTATATTATATAATGAGCAAATGAACTAAGATTGAAAACTCTAGCAAATAACTATGTAGAGTCTTGCAATCTCTGACTTGCAAGGAGATTTTCTTATCATGAGTGCATATGTGATATGGAAATTTTAGGTAATACTACTAGGCCCCTCTTAGAGTTGCTACATTACTGATACAATTTCGAGCATCGACTCAATGACATGCCAAACTTCGAACTACATGAGAAGCTTGCTCACGAGCTCTACAAGAATGGATGACCTATTTATATGCTCTATCATTGCTGAAACACCTGCCTTGGTTTGGTTGGTTTACCCTTTTGTGCTGAGTACGCCCTAATCTACCTTGACCGAACCTTCTTATAGATTTATCTATGAGCTATGACAATATTGGCAAACTCGATGTGCTCTATAAGTTCTGTCTTGGCCTTCTATTTATACCCTACTTTGTTAGGTCTTCCTTACCATACTTGATCCATTCTACCCTACTATGGTCAACTTTATTCTACTTTATCAGGTCTACTCAGATTAGCCATTTAGGACTGTCTTGCCTTACCCATCCACCTTACTTTACCAAGGTCGATTTGCTAAACTAAGGCAGCTCGGCTAAGATCTACTCAGCCATGATGTAGCCGCCCAGCCATTCCATACCAGCATGGTTGTACAAGATCATATTGAATAGATCGGCTTTATCCACTCCAAACCGACCCGACCATGTAAACTTTATCATTACCATAGCAAGTTAACTATTATCATGTCAGGTCAGCCTTGGGTTGGTCATTGGCATAATAAGATAGATTAGCCATTTAGGGTTGGCTTCAGTAACATTAAGTCGGCTATGGACATATTAGAGCGGCCTTGGAACTATTAAACCATCCAGAAGCCTAAGTCTAGCCCCTTTTGACGCCGAACAGGCTTGAATAGAGGCCTACCTATGGTCAGACCATAATATTGTCAAAATCATAGTAAAAAAGCGCATGAATTGTCCTTTTTGACAAAGGATGTTCACGTTCCTTCTTTTGCAAGATTTCATATTTTCCTTGTAAATTATTCTCTTTTGTTTTTAGCAAGTAAGGACCATTCTTTTGTAATTTCTGTAACTTAGGATTTGCCCTAACGGGATGATATAAATACCATCACATTGTAAAAGTTGATAATGAGATCATCATATATAGAGAATACACTGAACTTTTTTTTTACTTTCGAGCTAAGTGTTCCCCTTACTCTTGAGCTACTGTTGTCTAGCCTATTCGAGCATGGACTAGTGGTAAGTGACTTCCGGCCATTCTTGTGTGTCATATCAAGTGTGACCTGAGCTTGTGTGACACATTAGTGCATTATATCCTTCGTCGATGCATAGGAACCCCCTGCTCAACCTTCGATTATCATTTACCTTTCAAGCCATCTTATGGCTTGGACCCATGCCATTGGTTACGCATGATATCGGGTTTGTGTGTTCATCCACAAGTTTGTATCATCTTGGTATCATAGTTCTAAGGTTCCACACTTTGGGGTTCTTGAAGGTTTTTGGAAGTTGCTGCAAGGAATCATTCATGTTTGTTGATTAGTGGATTGTTGTGTTCCCTTCATATGCATTGGAGTTGGTTCGACTAGAGTAAATTTCAAAAAGTTTTAAGCTATAAGGTAGAGGTTTGTTTGCTAATAAGTTTGGTTTTTAGTATGCTTTGTTGTACTCTGTTCTTCATTGAGAAAACAGAGGAGGTGCTTTTTTGTGAACACTCGTATGTTTAAGTGTATTGGTTACCAAAGTTAAGTTGGAAAGTGGGCTTTTGAGATTGAGCCATATTTATTATGGTTTAGGTCATTGAATTTGGATAGAGGGTCATTCAAAGGGATTATTTCATGTTATTACAACAATAATTGGTGGCACATATTGTGGCTATTTGTGTTGCAATCAGAGTTTTCAACATTAATTTGCAGTGTTTGGTGGTTGTTGGCTGGGGAAGCTTTATTGTTACCGCATAAATAGGTGGTAGATTTTCCTAGGTGTTGCATAGGACAAATTAGTGCTAGTAGTGATTACAATTGTGTGAGTGGGTTGTGTTGCTAACTTAAGGATTGGTATGGTCTTTGGAGCTCGAAGTATGCGTCTGAACTGAGCCAAGGAAGTGAGGCCTCTAGGTGCTGAGCTATGCAAGCATCTGAGTTACTTTAACCTAATAGCTGAGCTGATTTTAGTATTCGAGCTGAGTCGAAGTGCTAAGGAAAAGTGGAAGATTTGAGCTATGCAAGTATTTGAGCTGCTTTATCCTTGAAATCACCGTGTTGGATAGTTCTAGTCATTGTCAACGAAACTTCTTGTAAGCTAAGCTAGTCTATTGAATTAATACCTCCATTCAACATATCTTATAACAATCGACGAAGATATGGTTATGACTATGACTATGAAGACATAAGGTCAAGGATACCTATGTTTGATGGTTATGGATCTCTAGACATATACCTAGATTAGGAATTTCGAGGTAATAAAGTCTTTGAAAAGTATTTGCACCTTAATTGTGACAAGGAATACATTATGGAGGATAAACTTCAAGGCTTTGCTAAGACTTAGTGGAAGAATGTATTAAGGTAAAGAATCCTAAGAGGGGCGAGTGCTACATAGAGCTTGATGAGACCTATAATGACAGAAAAATTTGTACCCCCATTATATGAAGACGAGTTGTATGAAGAGCTAACTACCTTAAGGTAAGGAAAAATGAGTGTCTAAGAGTACAAGGTGCTCTTGCAGCGGTGTAAATTGTATGAATATCTTTCGTATACTATCTTAAGATTCATGAGAGGATTGAGGCTAGAGATTGTAAGACATGTTAACCCCTCAAGAGTAAGGAGCTTAAATGAAGCTATCCAACTAACCTTAAGAGAAGAATCCACTATTGGTACCGACCATTATGATGTACAAGAATAGCTAGAGGTAATACTTGATCAACTTGAGCAACTCAGAGAAGAAATGAAGCAGCATAGGAAAACTCAAATAGAGTAAGCTAATGGGAAGGAAGGTCAAGGAAAGAAAGTAGAAAAGGAAGAGGTGAAGGTTACTAAAGAGACAAGCAATAGAGGCGAGAAAGACCGAGCTAAAATGTAGTTAAACCCCCATGTTCTTGAACTGATTCCATTACCCACTATAAATGCCATAGATGGTAGCTCCAAGAATTACTATGTTTGCTTTCCTCAAATCGGAATCTTGTATCCAAGTCATTTGATAGGTTTACATGGCATTGATATGTGCAAATATAGCATTGCACTTGTGAGCTATTATAAATTGTGGATTGGAGTTTATTAGAGTCAAGGTGATAGATACATATATTGTGGATACGTCTTATTAACCTTTGGGACTCTCCTATTGGAAAGAGTTGAGATGTGTAGATGGAAGGAGAAGGAAGAGTCGAATTACAAGGAAGAAGAGGGAATGCTAATTACAATTGATAAGGAGATCATGATGTCTGAGCTAGTCGAGCTTGAAGAGGTGGAAGCACTTACTCTTAAAGAGCCATCTTACATCCCGCCGACACAAGATATGTAAGCCCCTATTTCTTTGTATGACCCTAAGATTGTGTTGCTTCCTATAATTGATAGTTACTGGGACTACTAAGGTATAGTTGACTGAATCCATGATGAGTGGAAGGAAAAATTTGAGATAAAAGCTGTGATTGATAGAGCCCATAATGAGTAGAGGGAGCATCAGTTGGTGATGCCCTTGTTGTAAGAACTGCGGTGTACTATGTTTAAATTTAGATTTTGTCAATTAGTGTTTGACCTTGAAGTGATCTAGAGCGGCCAACTGCTAAGTTTCAGGTTGAAACTCTTTGAAGAGGGAGGGAATGATAGGATTTTGTGCATTGACCCAAGACGTGCCAAGCTTCGAACTATATGAGAGGCTTGCTCACAAGCTCTACGCGAATGGACGACTTATTTATATGGTCTATCATTGTTGAATGGCTTGCCCTGCTTTGTTGGGTTTACCCTGTTATGCTAAGTACTCCTCGCTCTACCCTGATCAAACCCTCCCACAAACTTATCTATGAGCTATGGCAATATTGGAAGACCTGATGTGCTTTATAAGTTTTGTCCTAGCCTACTATTTGTGCCCTACTTTGCTAGGTCTTCCTTACAATACTCGATCCATTTTGCCTTATTATGGTAAGCTTTATTCTATTCTATCAGCTTTACTCGGATCAGCTAATCAAGACTATCTTACCTTACCCATCTACCTACTTTTCTAAGATCGATTTGCTAGACCGAAGCTGCTCAGCCCAACCATTCCATACTAACGTGGCTATATCGAATCATATTGAACAAATTGGCTTCATTTACTCTAGACTGACCCTACCATGTGAGCTTGGTTACTACCATAGCAAGTTGGCTACTATCATGTATGGTTGGCCTCAAGTCGGTCATTGGCATAATAGGTTAGATTAGCCATTTGAGCTTAGCTCCGGTAACATTAGGTTGGCCACAGACATATCAGAGTGGCCCCAAAACTATTAGACCATCCTAAAGCCTAAGTCCAACCCCTTTTGACGCTGGATAGGCCTGAATAGAGGCCTACCCCTACTTGGACGACAATACTGTCAGAATTATAGTAAAAACGCGTATACACTATCCTTTACTGACATTCATACTATCCTTTCTAACAAAGGACATTCGCGTTCCTTCTTTTATAAGATTTCATATTTTCCTTGTGAATTATTCTCTATAGTTTTTAGCAAATAAGGACCATTCTTTTGTAATTTCTATAACTTAGGATTTGCCCTAACAAGATGATATAAATACCCTTATATTGTAACAGTTGATAATGAAAACATAATATACAAAGAATACACTGAACTTTTTTTCACTCTCGACCTAAGTGTTCCCTTTACTCTTGAGCTACTCTTATCTAGCCTATTCGAGCATGGACTAGTGGCGAGTGAACTCCGGCCATACTTATGTGTCATATCAAGTGTGACTTGAGCTTATGTGAGACATTGGTGCATTATATCCTTCGTCAATGTACGGGAACCTCCTATTCAACCTTCGACTATCATTTACCTTTCAAACCATCTTGTGGCTTGTAACCACCTCTTTAGTTACACGTGATATTTGGTTCATATGTTCATCTACAAGTCTGTATCACTTAGCATCTTAGATTGATGGGTTTCAAAAATCTAATCACCATCTTAGATAGATAGGTCCTTTTTCTCTTGATAATATTTTCAATTCTTTTAGGAACCGAGAGATATCTTAAACAAAAATTAGATAATTAAACCAATGGGCAAGATCCCTAGACAAGACCAACATTAGGAGTTCAATTTGAACTTTAAAGTGCTAAGCCCTTTATACTAGCTCGAGGAAGACTTGAGACACTAATGCTCCTTGACTTAGTTATCAATGACTAAGTCCCATGTTTTGTCCTAGAAGTCTAAATTAATGGCTAAAAGTGGTTGCTGAAATTTTGACAATAAGGAGAGAAAATTATTGAGTGTTGGCCTGGAATAATCTACTTTCGACCACTTGGGTTGACTTGGGAATAAGGTAACTTAGGAAGATTTGAAGGGTCGAGCCACTAAGGTTACATAGACTAGACACTAGGGACCAATTCCTTTAACAAATGGGAAAGAGTGAACCTCAGATTGGAGGGTAACATATGTTTAAAGCAATTTTGGAGACTTTAGAAAATTTCCCCCTCCCTAGACCCACCTAAACTTTTAAGTACGAAACATCTTGTTGGAATTTGAGGCATTCAAATTGCATTGTATTTGCAATTGAATTTTAATTTTCTATTATCCCTAAATGTCCTATGATCTAAGTGTTTCTATTAAATTGAAAAGGATTGTAAATTTTACCTTATATGAAGCCTTTCAAAATTCATAGTAAGGAGAATCAACAAGCATTGCAAAACACAAACATCCTCTATCAGTATGTACACAAGAAATAGGCTACAATATGCTAGCACTCTTAGGTGAATTTGTATTCGTGCAAGAATAAATTGACAATCCTTCATATTTTCTCTCTCTACTTTGGTTTGTAGAATTTCTCTGTAATTTTAATATTGACGATAAGGCATCAACATAACCCTAATAGAGAGTTATCTCTATCTAAATAGAGGAATGATAATATCTTCTAGAAGATATAAAGAGATATTGTGAAATCTTAACAATATCTAATAAAATACATTATTTTATTATTTATTATTTTTCTCTAAAAATAATAGATGGCATTATTTATCATTCTTAAACTATTTAAGAATAATAAACATTCTAATAATTCTTGCTAGGTTTATTTAAAATAAACCTATAGCCATAATTGTTAAAATCAAAAGTCAAAAATAAAGTTTTGTGAGTTTATGATTTTGTCATATTTTTTCTTATTTAAAATGAATGTAAAATCATTTATATACAGACTTTTAGTAAAATTATAAACTTCTATGTATAATTATATTAGTTTTATACAATTCTATGTAATTATACCGATTCTATACATATAAATGAATAGTAGAATTGCAATTTTAGCAATCATACTCGTAGCCCATTTGCTTCATTCTTTATGTACAACACTGTAAGTTTACCTAATGTTGACAATGGGCTTAAAACTCGTTTTTTGGACCTATGAGACTTAAGTAGCCTTTAGCATGAAATTATGCTTACCTAAATTAAGTGAAGGTTAGCAATTTGACTCTACCTATTAAACAATTAGTTATTTAGTCCTTTTATTACTCGATATCTAATGATTAAACATAAGATATAGATCAAGACACTCTTATTGTTTAATCACTTGTTTCTTAAACCTAAAGTTTGATTAACTTAAACAAATGATATTGATAGCTCCTTATCAATTCATTTGAGTATGGCCATGTATTTTTCTCAATTTTACTCTTTAAGGGGCCCAAAGGATATCTCTCTTAGAGTAATGAGAGGGACAAATTCTTTCATGAATACTTATATTTCTCAACATAATTTATTCCATATCCAATCATAGTCTTATAGTTATCCAATTAAAAATGGTACAAAATTGAGTTAAAACATGGAACTTATTATGTAGGAAGCCATGGTGTTATTAGGTTAAGACTAAAATAATACTGGAATGAGCGGTACTTATCAAATTAATCCATGTAGTACTCTCATAGTAGGTTGATATAAAACAACATGATTCTACATGTATCTATGTGCTGAATTGATATCAAATATCCATAATAAGTAAAACGTAATTATCATTTGGCCAAATACTAGTCACAATTCATTATTGTTCCATACAATGAGTGACAAGGGATAATCTAGAATGATGTTCTCATCGCTTGATAGTTTTGCTATTAAAGTCACACACTTTAATGGCATGTAAGAACAGAATATATAAAGAATCCTTTTATCATGTTTAAAACTCAGTAATAACGTGATAAATAAAATTACTTATATCATAAAGAATATTAAATGTTCAAAGGACATAAAATCCATATAGGCTAGGGTACATCACTAGCACATCTAAGGCAAACCATAGATTTTTCTTGGTTCCTTCTAAGCTTAATGGACTCATTAAAATGGTAGCTCTTCAAAAATTATTTGTAGTAGATCTACATTCTCATTGACCATGTGAAGATGGTCAACTATCAACTGCAAGAAAGCCTGTATCTATGTCTATTTCTTTGTTTCTTCTTACTGTATGGAGGAAGTTGTCTCTACCTTATCATTGCCCTAGAGAAGATCAAATCTTGACCTTATTCCAATAGTTACTCGTTTGCCTTAAGAACAAGATGCCATTATGCTAGACAAAGAGTTCACATACTAGGATAGCCCTTCTTAAAACATTTTCTTATTGTAGAGACTATTACCTTAGTGAGAGGAAGTTAGATAAAACATGACACTCCTTTAGGACACTTGGTTACTAGAGGAAATAACTTGGAGTTTTTAGAATTTTTTAGCTAACTTTGACTTAGGAGGAAAGTAAGAAAGGTTTTTTTTTTCCCTCTTTTTGCACCTTCCCCCCTCCTCTCTCTCTCTCTCTCTCTCTCTCACATTTCCAAATTTCTAATGGGATGATGGCTATGAGAGATAAATTAAACCAATTAAGATTATATCATTGACCATTTTAAATGGAAAAGTTTCTGAAATATTGACTTAAAGTGTTCACAATTAAGCAATCAAGATCAACTTAGGAGGGAGTGTCAAAGTGGATTGGAGAAAGGGATTTTATGGTTGATTTGAAATGGTTCTTAGGGACTAAGCCCCTTAAGTTGACAAGAACTTCTTGGCATCCTTTAACTAAGGCTTAAAGCTTGGAAAAGGATGGGTCGATAGGAGCACAAGTGGCCACTAAGGCTTCAATAGAGGGTTTTTTTTTTTCAATACTAAAAAATGGATTATTTTAGGAAAAGTCATTTGCAAGATGGTTTCCTATTTTCTTCCTTCTCTTCCTTTTTCTTTCTTTTCTCTCCTTCTTTATCCTTTCTTTTCTTTTTTTCTTCTCCCCTTCTTTTTTTCCCTTTTATTTTGAAGTTTGCTAACAAGTAAAAAATCCTCCCTTCCTTAGAAACCATGTGGTGCTTTATTCCTAAAGATGTTTTTTGATCTAGTAACACTAAGGTTCGTTTGGTTCAAACCTGAAGATGCTGTTGGCATGTTGATTTTGCTGATGGGGATTTTGTAACTTTGAGTACAACTTTCCTATGGAAATGGTAACTTACTATTAGTTGTGGTCAAAAAGGGCTTCCTCATACTCTCAGTTTTCTTTTTCGCTCTTGACTATTATTCAAAAAATTATGGTCCAATTTATAACCGATACACCTTGATAAATCTATTAGGTCCTTTTCGGTTTAGTGTTATAAATTAGGCTTTTAGTCAATGGTTTGAAGAAAGATCATTAAGAAGGCTTATTTTCAAAGAAGTACCTTATCCAACTTGGATTTATGAGTCAAGAATCTTAGGAAAGACTAAGGGTATGCTTGCCCCAATTTTAAAGACAATTTTTTTTTATTAAAGATAAATTATTCTCTATGATCAAAAGATCTTTCATTAGGTATGGGTAGAATTATAGGTAGGTATGACATGGAGATTTTGTTTTAGTGATTTGGAATGTGGTTTTAAGATGGATATGGAGGCTTTGTGTTGTGATTTGGAATGTGGCCCAGAATTGACACAGAGGATTTATGTTTGTGATTTGGAATGTAGTTTGGGATAGGCATAGAGGCTTGCTATTTTAGGGATCAAAACATGACTCAAAAAGGGGTATGAGAGTTTTTGTACTTTTAGGCTTGTTTAAGTTTCAACTTTAGACCTTCTTTGCAGAATAGGGTCATCATGTCTAGGTTTGCCTTCTTGTTAAGATGGGGTGTATCTTTAGTTTTTTTTTTATTCATGCTCAATTCTTAGGCCCGTCTCTCCTTTTTTTCTTCATTTTTTTCCCTTTATTTTCTTTCCATCTTATTTTTTTTTAATTTACTTTTTATTTTGAAACTATCGTTATGTTTGGTTTTGTGCTGTAAATGGACTAGGGTTCCTATTTGGTACTGGCTTTCTTAATAGGCTCAAGTCTAGCAACTTCCTAAGGTAAGGCTTCATGTTTGAATCTCATTATCTAGTAAGGCAAGGGGCTTTAGTTGGGTTAAAGGCTAAGGCTTGTGTTTGGTTTATCTTATCAAGCTAATCATGGGGCTTTTCCTTTATGCTCCAGGTTTCCTTGTATTCATCTTAAATTCAATTAGAATTTACAACTACTAGCAACCTCTTTTTCCCTTTTTCTTTTTTCTTTTTTTTCCTCTTTTTTTTTTCCTTTAAAAGGGAAAGTGAGAGAGGAAAACAAGGATGGAGGGAATCACTTAACTAAAGAATCTATTTTGGGCTTAATATTTGAAGATAGTTGACTTTGAATTCTAGTTTAACTGATGGGCTAAAAAGGAAAAAGCTATTAGTCAATAGGAACATACCAAGATCAAGGAAGGAAACAAATTAGGACTTCATGCTGTAGGGACCAATTATAAGCCAGAGAAGGTTACAAGATTGTGACTTATTTACAAAGGTGATGACAAGTCTTAAGGAAGGAGAAAAGCTTATGACTATTAAACAAAAGGAAAGTGATGTTACAAGTTAAATGACTTGAAAGTTGAAGACTAAAGTAGAAAAACCAATGAGTCCTAGTTTAGGATTTACTTATGGGTTTAGGAACTTCTAATAGAGGTAGGACATCTATTAGGTAATTTTCCCATAAGTTAGTGAAAAAAGAGAAAAAATGACAACCGAAGGGGAAAGAGATTGAATGTTTTAAAGATGAGGGGATTCAATTAGGAATCTATTCTAAAGTGTGATTTTACAATCTAATGTAACAATCGACAATTTAAAATCCTAAAGATTAAAAGGGAAGAAAGAATTAACAATAAGATGATTAAAACTGTCATTAACAAGCAAATTAAAAGACTTGTGCTTTTTCTTCTCTTTTTTTTTGGAGGGACCTAAATGTAAAAGTAAATATGTAACTATGAAAAATGAATGGCATATCCATGCAACGAAAGGAATTAGCAACTAAGTAATAAGATGCAAATATTTTATTATTCAACAACTCCAAGAGTTGTCAATACATTATTTAAAAAGAAAATATATTATTGAAAAATGAAAAGTAAATCTACTTATTCCATCTTAAATTCTCTTATTTTTTCTTAGCCAAAGCTATTATGGCTCCCTTCTGTTGGGATTTTGGGATTCAAAAAATCTAGTTTTACAGTGGAATTTTATTTTATTTTTTAACAAAACTAAATCCCTAAGACTCCTTGGATCCATATGATAAATTAAATTGATATGAGTGAAGTTCTTTTACCTTATGCGAATCTAAGTCGCATTGGTGATGTGGATTTGTAGGTGCTGCGATTTCACGAGCCTCCTCTATGGTATCTACACTCAAATGAATATACTAAAATAAATTGCAATGGGTGCAAGCACCAAAACCGAATATAGGAAATCTCTCATAATTTCTCATGTTTTCACTCTTTATTTTAGTCTAGAGAGTTTCTCTGTGGGTCTAATGTTGACATTGTTGATAATATAACGTCAATGTCACCCTAATATAAAGCTATCTATATCTATATATAGACTAGTGAAAACATCTTATAGAAGTTATTATGAGATTTGGTGAGACATTAAAGAATATTAATAATATTTAATAAAATACATTATTTATTATTTTTCAACAAAAATAATAAACATAATTATTTTTCATTCTTAAATCATTAAGAATAACAAATATTTCAATACTTCATGCTAGGTTTAATTAAAAATAAACCTACAGCCTATTTTTTTTACTTTTTACGTGTGACCCCGTAGGTTCAATTAATGTTGGCAATAGGTCTAAAAACTCATTTTGGGCCTAAAAGACATAAGTAGCCTCTAGTAAGAAGTTATGTCTACCCAAATTAAGCGAAAATTAGTGATTCGACTTTACCTAATCCATAACTTATATCATAATCCTTTTGTCATACGATATTTAGATTAGACATGTGGTATGGATAGTATCATCCTTATATTGTTCAATATTATCATATCTCAATCTCCAAGTAGATTGATATGACAAATGACATTGAACATACTATCAAATCATTTGAGCATAGCAATGCATTTCTTACGCTCACTCATTAAGGGGCCCAAAGATACCTATCTCATAATGAGACGGACAAATCCCATCTTAATCACTCATCTCCTTCTACATGATTTATACTATGCCTAATCACAACCATCATAATTATCCAGTTAAAGATAGTGTTTGATTAACTTGAATCATAATGTTCCTCATGTTAGAATCCATGCTGATTTTAGGTCTAAGGATGTAATGATATTGTTATAATGAGAATCACTAATAACATCAATCTATATAGTGATCTCATAGCGAATTGATCTAGTACATAGTTCTCTAACATGTACCTATGAGTTTGATTTGTATCTCTATGCAAATAAACATCCCATGATTATCAAACCTCATACTAGATTTAGTTCATTATTGTTTCCACAATAATTAGCATTTAGAGACATTTAGATTAACTAAATGATTATTCAAGGATATTATTATAAAGTAAAAATGTAAACAATATAATAATGAATACCTCTTAATTCCTAAAGTATAATAATGACAATATCCAATAATTGGCTTAGGGCATAATCACTAATAATCTCCCACTTGCACTAGGCCTAGTCATGATGTATGCAATACCTATCGACTTAGTATGATGATCATGCTTTACTTGTGCAAGAGTTTTGGTAAGTAGATCAACAACATTGTCATTAGTTGATACTTTACATATCTTAATGTCGAGCCTAATTTCTCAGTTTTCTATTATTTAAAATTAATTTCTCATTTCTTCATTAATAATAAATCCTAACCCATTTAATATTAATTCTCGACTAAAGAAATTGAGAAATTCCAATTTTTTATTGAAAATAATTTTTGGACCAGGCACTCGACCGAAGTCAGGAAAAGAAAAAGAAATCGTAATCAATTGGGTAGATTGATTACGATTTGGTTATCGGTCTTTAATTTCAATTTTGGATGAAGAACTAAAGGGTTTCAAATTTGGAGACTAACCTATTAAACCCTAATGAGTACCACTATTTATTTATTGAAATTAGGATTATTCTTCTAATTATAATATTTTTTAAAAAATAAAAAAATAAAATATAAAAGAAAAAAGAAACTAAGTTTCTTTATATTTTATTGTCGGCTCGAAGGCTCATATGATCGTAGTTTTTTCTGAAAACTTTAATGTGTTGGTTCTTTTTATAAAAAAATAATTGGTTGAATTTTTTTTATTAACCATTTTATTGTTATTAAGAAAAATCCCTAAAAGCCTAATTTTTATTCCTAATTATAAAAAAAAAAACTAAAAACCTAGTTTTTGAAAAGTTCCAAATTAAAATTTTTATTTAAAAACAACTAATTAAGATTTTTATTTAAAAACAACTAAGTGATAATTTTTTTTTATTTTCAAGAAAAACCCTAAAGATTTTATGAAATATGCAATGTTCTGTATGATGAATCTTTTATATAGAAAAGATGCTTAAAATATAAAAAAAAGAAGAAAAAAAATTCCTAATCATAGAAATGATACCTAAATCATAGAAAAGATGCTTAACTATAGAAAATATATTTAAATCATAGAAAAGATATCTAAACTATGAAAAAACGATATTTAAACCATAGAAAAAAAATCTAAATTATAGAAAAGAAACCTAAACAATGGAAAAGAAGCCTAAATTATGGAAAAGATGTTCAAACCATGGAAAAGAAACCTAAATTATGGAAAAGACACCTAAATTATGGAAAAGACATCTAAACTGTGGAAATCAAGCATAAACTATAGAAAAGATGTCTCGCCGTAAAAAAGAATTCAATTAAAAATTCATTTTATGAACATCAAAATGATTTTTTTATTTAGAAAACCCTAACATACCTAATACAATTTTTCTAAATTAATACAATATGTAAAGAACGAGATTTTGTAAAATATGAGATTTTATAAAAATATCATTTTGAAAATATGAAATCTAAAAAAAATAATAAAATAAATAAGTAAACTAAAATTTAACTTAACACATATTCACTAGATACTAATGCTATAACTAATTACCAGCAATTAAAGATATGATAAAAATAAAAAAAAATTAGTACATGTCTTAAAATTTTTTGCGTATATACTAAATGAGATAAAAATAATTAAATAAGACAAGCTATAGACAATAATTAAAAACCACCATTATGCACCTACAAGGCAAAGTACGCAAAGCTGATGAAAGAGAATAAATTGGAACCCCAGTCTTATCATGCGCACAACTATAGAATTGGTCTAAGGAGTGGGTTTGAGTGTGTTTTTAACAAATGTGTAATTGTTCTTTTTGGTTCACACCATGCAACCCCTGTTTATAAAACTTAAAAAGAAATCTTTTAAATCAAATCAAATTGAATTGATTTTAAATTGATAAAGATCCAAAATAGATTCGAATCTTACAAATCTTGATTTTATTAGATTTAACGTCATCATATCAAATTTGCTTTTTTTTTCGACAATTATTTAATCAAGATTTCATCAAATTAATTTTTTCAAATTTTTTCTATTTTTTTTCAACAATTTTCTATTTTTTTAGTCTTTTTTTATCATTTTTCAAATTTTTTATTATTTTCTAAATTAGGACCCTAAAAAAAAAATTATAACTAATATGGGCAAAAATCAAGTATCTACACTTAACATCTCTCTTGATGATCTCTCGAATAAGATGACAGCAGTTGAGTATGTGCTTGGTTTATTGATGTAATCTAGGTTCCTCAGCATGTACAATAGCACCATTATTGTCAAAATAAAGATTTACGGGATTTGTAATGTTAGGAATAACACCTAATTTAGTGATGAACTTCTTGATTCAAATTGCCCCCTTAATTGCATCTAATGCTACTATATACTCAACTTTAGTTGTGAAATCTACTACAATGCTTTACTTTGAACATTTCCAGCTTACTATACCTCCATTCAAGCAAAATACATATCCTTATTCGATTGGAAGCTTGTATCGGTGTAACCACTTATAACTAGCTTTTCTTCTAGTCCCCCATATATGAAGAACACATCTTTAGTTCCTTAAGTACTTAAAGATATTCTTGACTACTATCTAGTAAAGTTCATTAAATTTGACCGATATCTACTGGTTACACCTAATGCATATGATACATCTAGTTAAGTACATGACATGGCATACATGATTGATCTAATAGCCGAAGCATAAAGAATCTTGCTCATGCAATCTCACTTATCCTTTGTCATAAGACACTGAGTCTTGTTGAGATTTATATTATGCAATATTAGCTAGAATCTTCTTTTCAAATCTTCTACACTAAACCTATTCAAAACATCGTCTAAGTATAGACTTTGATTAAGGTCAATGAGCCTTTTAGATCTATCCCTATAGATCTTAGTGCCTAGGATATAAGTAGCTTTACCTAAGTCTTTCATTGAAAAACACTTCCCTAGCCAAGGCTTGGCACTTTGTAAGGTAGGAATATCGTTTCCGATGAGTAATATGTCATCTACATACAATACTAGAAATACAAATGCACTCCCACTAATTTTCTTATAGACATAAGGTTCATCTTCTTTTTTAATGAATCCAAATTCTTTAATTGCCTCATCAAAACAAAGATTTCAACCCCAAGATGCTTGCTTTGAGCCATAAATGGATCTTTGAAGCTTACAAACCTTTGTAGAATCCTTAAGAAGAAAACAATCCTCAAGTTGTATCATATATACATCTTCGAGGTAAGTTTCCATTAAGAAACATTGTTTTGATATCCATTTGTTAAGTCTCATGATCATAATGCATGGCTATAGCAATAAGGATCCTAATGGATTTAAGTATGGCAACTAGTGAAATGGTTTCATCATAGTTTATACCATAAGTATGTTTGGAACCATTAGTTGTGCTTTAAAGGTATGCATATTACCATCCATGTTAGTTTTCTTCTTGAAAACCTGTGATCGCCTCTAAATAGGGCTACAAAGTCTTACAATTTAAAATCCTATATTTTATCCTTTACTTGGCTAAATAGGCAAGTGTACTTATCGTTTATTAGTATGGATAAGTATAAAGTCATCTCCACTAGGAATAGATTCAAACATTAGTATCGATTATTCTTCCTATTAACTAGCAAATCGAATGATCAACTGAGCTATACTAATTTCTACAACTCATCTATACTAGTTTTACTATTACATTAAGAAAATACAACAAACAAGATTATAACACAAAAACAACCAATTACAAACTAGGTTTACTCGATTATATTAACATGATTTATAAACTATCTATCCTAACAATTACTCATCTATAGGAATTCTCTATTCGTGAGTGTTCTTGTCAAAATTACTCAATTCTAATCCTGATTATGTTCCTTAGAATCTCTTCTAAAAGAATGGATAAGTTAAGATCGCATGAAAAGTTTACTAATATCCTTGAATTCTATAGAACATCTAATGAACTTCTTAATAATAACTTTATTAGTAGGAGTAGTTTGTTCTAGTGACTAAGATCTACTCAATGGAATTATTTCTCATTGTATTCCATTGAGATTTACTGCAAGATTTTTTCGTGTACTATACTATCTCAACTTGTATGAAGTTGTAATCATTAGAAATTTGTAATTATTAGGATAAACAATAAGTCAAAGTATGTTTATGTTAAAATAACTTCGTAAACCTTAAATTATTACTCACACATGATAGAAAAGCAATGAACATAGAGAAATAGGGAAAACAAAATGAAACATAACATAGAAGAAAAGATAAGAAGGAAATCCATTTTGATTAACTTGAAGAATCATGATACAATAATACATGGATGCTCAATTCTCACAATTCTCTTGAATTTGGTGAAGAATAATACACAAACTCACGTTTATAGTACAATCACATTAAGAACACTAATAAGAAATTCAACGGTGTTGATTATGATGATTTGTTGTATTTCCTAATGATGTTGGTTTTGATGTATCTCTTGTTTCAAAATTGTGGTATGTATATATTCTTCTCGTCAAATGACTCAAAATATACCATTGTAAAACACCCCTTAGTGTTAAGACATATTCCACATACCAATTCAAGTGAAAATGTTGAAGAAAAACAATCATGTCTACTCTCATCATGCCTATGACCTGGGGTGTGATAGTTTGGAAAAATAAGAATCTACACTAATCACAACCATGACTATGGACATGAACTCCTCATCACTTCATCACTTCTCATCACAGCCATGATCAAGAGAGTGATCATCTTCCTAATAACCAATCATGGTTATGATTAACAGACGAATTAGAAGAGCTTCCTCCATTATGCTTGTGATAAGGAACGTGATTAGTATTGGCCATTCTAATCTTTCATTTTCATGCCTGTAATAGAGTGTATCATAGTTTTACTTCATGGTTTTCTTCTCCTCATGGCCATGATTGCCTTAAAATTTATTGTTTATTATGTAAACTTCATTTCCTTGCTCTTGATTCATTTGAAATTAATACATTACACAATTAAGTATCAAGAACTTAAAAAATGAACATAATTATGGTCAATTTATGTCTACATGCACCTAAAAAGTGTAGAGTAATTTACTTTTATCAAACTTCCCCACACTTAAGCTTTGCTTGTCCCTAGGCAAACACTCAAACTCAATCATTAAACTCAACAACTTTTTTCGATTGCATATTAGACAAAACATTCACATTAGCTTAACTTTGTGCTTACTACATTGTGTTCTTAGAGTACACCAATCAATATTCTAATACTAATCCAAGTAAAATAAACTTCACCTTTACTATTTAATGATAGCTTCCAAAGGTACAAAGCGAACACAAAGTCAAATAGAATAAAATAAAAAAAAAATGGTTATACTTCATCCACTTTCGTAAGTGTATAAAAACCCTTTAATTACTTCTTAAGAACACTAATCTAGAAGAAAAGTACATTGTATCCATTTTTCTCCTGTATTTCTACTTCTTTCATTGAATCTCTCTAAAGACAACTTTACATGTTGTATTTTCTATTTTTCATTTCTTTTTCTTTTTCTTTTCTTTCTTCGTCTTTTTCTTTTTTTAACAAGGATAAAGACTAAAGATTAGCAATGAAGTTAGATTTCATTCTTCTAAGGAACCAAAAGCTACTCTTACTAACTTAATCCCTATATATCCTTATTGCAAAGTTATAAAGACAAAAATTAGCAGCAAGGTCAAACTTTACTCTTTTGAGGGACCAAAGCCTACCATTACTAACTTTGTCCTAAAACACTTCAATTTACTTTATTTTAAAGAAATTCTCAAGAAGTATCAACAACTGAATTATTTCATTTACCCTTTTCATTCAAGATTAAATAAGCTCTAAAAATAACTGACAAGTAGATATACTACTTAGTAAGTTTAAAAGCACAACCATTTAACCTTGCACTAATGACTCTAATTCACATCTAACCTCTAAATTCATTCATTAAATGATAAGTAAGTTTGCTTCACTTAGATTTAATCCTACAATTTTGACAATGTACATTAAGTCTACAAGAGGTGAGTCAAGGTACAAAATTAACTATTATTTTTCCAAACTTACAATCTATTTAGTCAACTCATGACTTGAAAACAAGCAAAATGCTTAAATGGGAGACTTTTGATAAATGGGTCTAACCCTTCCCTACATTTAAAGAGAGATATTGTTCTTAATTTTTGAGGAAAGCAAACATTGAATAGGAATAGAAAAATAAAAACTAGAAAAATGAAAAAAAAAAGACATTAAACAATGAGAATAGGACTTCCCTTATATATCAAGTTTAACCAATGTAATGAGCTGTAAATCACCAGATAGTACATTCTTCAAACACCTTGAAAAATTGAACAACAAAAGAGAGATTTGACCATTAAAACCAAACACAATAGACACATAATATGAGAGTCTCCATTAAGAATACATCATTGAGGTTAAGCTCTCAACTACGAATAAGTCTAATAATAAACAAAATAAAACAAAAGAAAGAAAACAAGTGAGTCATCCTCAGCTTCTGTCTCTTCATTTGAGTTGTCATCGTGCTCCCTAGATGAATCTTCTTCACTTTCATTCCTAGCCCCTTATTATGTTGCTTCTTGCGGGGTTCCTTAAGTTTCCTCATCATCATCACTTTCTTCTTCTTCAAACCCTTCCTTCTCATCATTAGAGTTTTCTTCTTTTGACCCTTTACCTTCTTCTTTTTGTTGTTGTTGAGCTTGCCGATGGGGAATTGGAGGTTGACTTAGACCTACATCCTCCTGGGTTTGAGAACATAAAAAAAAAAGATGGAATGGTAGTGCCCACTTTTATGGCAATGTTTTTTAGAAGTTCAACAATTCACTTTTGAACTTCTTTAATCTCAGCCACTTTAGTTTCCAGTCACTTCAAATTGCTAATCGAGAAGCTTGATGTGGCTGGTGCGAAATCTAGACCACTAAGGTCTTCATTGTCTAAGTCAGGATTAGAGACTCTTGCATACCCTACTAATTGAAAGGGGTTCTTGGAAGTGGTTTTAGATTAGCGCCAAAGTCTCTTGGCTTGTCACTAGCAGGCTACAACCTCAAATTCTTGTAAATTCTCGTAATCAATCCTCCAACAAAAATACCCTTGCTCTTATCAAATATTTACTAGCAAATTACAAATGCAGTGAGGATTCCCATGTTCACCAAATATCCTATAAGTATACTGTACAAGGGTAGTAAGTCATGTCCCTTAGTACCCCAAGACTCTTATGCTTCCCATAAATTATCCTCACAAAGATGTAGTGGAAGACCCGAGCACTAGTCTTCTTTAAGGTTGAAACTTTGGACTTGCTTGCCCTGAAACTACTCTCATTTGATATTTCTCTCCAAAATCCATTCACTGAAGTTCCTTAAGGAAGACTTACCGATAACTTTTCAAACTGCATATGCAATCCTATAGCACATACAAACATCACCATATCAAAGCCATAAGTTCTTCCAAATGCATAGAACTCCACCTCAATGTCCATTTTTGAGCCTATGTACTCATGCTTGATTTTGAATGATGAGAAAAAGGCTAATATTGTTCTTTTGCAGGTTTTCTCTTGAACTGTAAATAACTTCAACCATGACCCATTTTCCAACAACCTCTACATGGCTATCTTCAACCTATACTCTCCTAACACATCCTAGTCTATAACACAATGTCTCTTGATTATCTTCTTGGTGGAAAATTCCTTAAATCTCTCTTTCTACTGTACAGTCATACTAGCTAGTAGAGTGACTACTCTGTTTGAGCTTACTACATCGAATCTTCTAGGAGGGGTAGAAGGGGAATGATCAACTTTAAGCCTCTTGTGCCGAGAAGTTGTTGATGATTTCTTAGGTGCCATCTGCAAACATCTATGTTAGTTCAAGAAAAGCGAAATTCATGTATAATCTAAAGGCACTTTAGACTAAGCATAGCTATTCCAACTAGTCTAACTTCCTCCTTTTTCCTAATATAAAGTATCTACAAACTAAACATGGTCAACCCTAGCCTATTGTCAAGTACAAATTACACAAGTAAATTCATAATGAACTTAACTTATAACCTATACTTCACTAAGGATTTGTATCACTCCTTGACAATACAACATTCTAATTCACAACATCAACACATAAACATAATCTAAGTCCCAAATGCCATACAACACTTCAACATATAGGAAATCAACTAGCAACGCAATCTTACATAACCCTTAATTACTACAACAAGACTAAATCATCAAATTAGGCTTAATTTGGTAATCATCAAAGGAAATTAAGGTTTAAGCTTAGCATTCCAAATTTTACCACAAAGTCATGTAAATCAAAATCTAATTACAATACAAATATAACTATGAGTCCGACAGCAATACATTTACAAATCATAATGAACACACATATACAAACCCTAAAGTTACATGAACCAAATCTATGTAGATGTTGAAAAATGAAAGAAAAAGGGAATGATCATACCTTAAAAGAGTGTAGTAGGGATGAAAATGAGAGTGTAAGTGTTTGAAATGGTTGGAATATGGGTTGATGTTGAGAAAATGGCGATGGATTTTCTTAGGAAACTAGCGTAGTAAGTGTTATCATCAGGTAGAGTTTTAAAATGTGTGAGAAATGAGGAGAGAGAGAAATTTCTTATATAGTGGGGTATCAAGGACATGATCACGATTGTGATACGAGACATGATGCCTCTTTCAAGCTTGTTCATGGGCGTGATAACTCCCGTTATTAGCATTGTGCCTAAAATTATTGAACTATCATGGCCTATACCCTTCATTAGTTACAAGCGTGAATGAAACTGTAACTAGCACTATGCAAAAAAATTTAAGTATAGCCCTTTCTATCACAACCGTGAAGAAGTATGTGAAATCTACGAGGGAAGAGATCATGACTGTAATCAATACTCAACTTAAAAGAAAATTAAATACTTAACTTTTATCATGGTTGTAATGCGTATTGGCCTTCTATCCTCCATCTATGTCCCTACAATTAATGAAATTCTTCTCTTCCCTTTGAATTGACATAACCTCCAATCAATGTTTCCTTTCTTTTGCATCAAACAATAAACAAATAACAAGAACAACAACAAATAATTTAAACTTAACAACATCAAATTGATAAATCAAACATAAGTAAGTAAGTCTAATTGGATAGATGCTTGTTTAATATCTCAAGCTTGATGTTTCTAGAGAATTTGGCTTCATTCCTTGATTAAAGAATTTTTAACTCCTCCTTACCTTTATTCCAATTAATGTTTCCATAGTATAACTTCAACCATTTCCTATAAACCTTAAATGTCCCTTTTTCTATATGCTTAACTTCCATTGCCCTATATGGAATCACTTTCTTCACTAAGAATGGACTTGACCACCTAGGCTTAGGCTTTTTAGGGAATAACTTAAGCCTAGAGTTATACAAAAGTATTAGGTCACCTTCATTGAATTGCTTAGGGTGCTTAATCCTAGAATCATTCAAATGTTTGGCTTACTCCTTATACATTCGATTGTTCTCATAAGCTATCTAACTATACTTATCTAATTCATTAACTTGAAGACACCTAAGTCTACTGGATACTTCATAATCTAAATTTATGATTCTTAAAGCTCAATAGGCCTTATGCTTAATCTCCACTAGTAAATGGCAACCCTTATCATAGATTAATCAGTTAGGTGTAGTACCTAATAGAGTTTTGTAAGCTATTCGATATGCCTATAAAGCATCATCTAGCTTATCAACCTTATCTTTTTTGTTGTGTGCTATTGTCATCTCTAAAATTCTTTTCAAGTCCTTATTAGATACTTCCACTTGGCCACTTGTTTGTGGATTGTAAGAAGTAGCCGTCCTATGATGATGTATCTCCAAGGTTAGATACATGGAGAGGCACCACAATGAACCAAAACAAGAAAATAAAATGGGGGTTTTAACAATTCCGTAAGCTATCAAACTAGATATGACACAACAATAAGATCTAATATAACCTAAGACTCACCAGATGTGACGCATCGGTCCAAGTGATAAGATTACTCATCACAATCCTTATTAAAGGGATTGATAAGAGCAGGTAGAAGAGAGTTTTTTAAAAGGAAAGTCTTAAGGGTTTTTCATTAAATGTCAAAAGTCTACCTAAAATCCTATACATGTGCTTTATTTATACATAGTGGCATTCCTGTAAATATAAAATAAACATGAGGGTAATTTAGGAAAAATACAATAAAAAGGAAGTCTAAATAACATAGGTAAAAATAAATGATCAAATGAGATGTCTGGATGAGTGGTAGACGAGTTGGGTTTAGCATTCAGTGGGATTGATACCTCAAATCTTATCATATGATGTACCCCATATCTCTTAAGGATTCGTTCAATCTGATTATTACAAAAGTAGGTTCCTCTATCACTTATCAATACTTAAGATGCCCCAAATTTGGAAAATAATTTCTCAAGAATCTTGCTACCACCCTAGCATTATTTGTTGGCAATGCTTGAGCTTCAACCTACTTTGACATGTAATCTTCTGTAACTAAAATGTACTTACTGCTGTAAGAACTAGGGAATGGTCCCATGAAGTCTATTCCCTAAACATAAAAGACTTCGCATTTTAAAATGTATTTCTATGGCATTTCATTCCTCTTGGAGATATTCCTGGTTCTTTGACATTTATTGTAAGCCACAACATAATCATGAGCATCCCGAGATATACTTGGCTAGTAGAAACCAGCCTCTAATACCTTCTAAGCTATCTTATTTGCACTGTAGTGACCACTATGACAATGAAACAAGATGTCATGCCCTTCTTCACGTGATACACAACGTCTGATAATCTAGTCAGCATACATTCTAAAAAAGAAAAGGATCTTCCCAAAAGTATTGCTTTAAATTTGAGACAAACTTCTTCTTTTGGTGATCCAAGTCTTGAGGCAGAACCTTCCTTACCAAATAGTTTGCTATATTAGAAAACCATGGAATGTTATGGATCTCAACTATGCAAAGAGTAAACAAGCTTTCTTTTGGAAATTTATCATTGATGTTATTCTCATTCAATTCCTCTAAATGTGGATTATCTAACCTAGACAAGTGATCTACAACCAAAGTTTTGGCCCCCTTCTTCTCCCTTATCTCTAAATCATACAAGTAACAACAGCTAATGAATCAATCGTGTTTTTGCATCAGATTTAGATGGAAGGTACCTTAAAGCTGAGTGATCTGTGTAGATAATTACTTTTGAGAGAATGAGGTAAGGTCGAAACTTATCAAAGGCAAAGACAATCACCAACAATTCCTTCTCAATTATAGTGTAATTTGCTTGAGTTAGAGTAGGTGTCTTGTTAGCATAATATATCAGATGAAGGTGTTTGTCTTCTCTTTACCTTAATGTCGCTCCCTACTATTAAATCACTTACATGATACATCAATTCAAATGGCATGTTCTAATCTAGTACTACCATGATAGGAGTGTTGGTCAATTTTTCCTTCAAAACATTAAAAGCCTCCAAATAACAAGTGTTGAGATCAAACGGCACATCCTTCTCAAGGAGCTTCCTTAATGACCTACCTATCTTAAAGAAGTCTTTGATGAATCATCGATAGAATCCAACCTTTCCCAAGAAGCTTCTCACAGCCTTCATAGATGATGGTGGTGGTAACTTTGATATCACCTCTACTTTAGCCATATTGACCTCAATTCCCTTATTGATATCTTGTATCCCAATATAATGGCTTACTGTACCATAAAATGGCACTTCTCCTAATTGAGCACCAAATTCATCTCCTTACATCTTTATAACACCCTCTTCAAATTTGCAAGGCATCCATCAAACGTATCACCAAACATAAAAAATCATCCATAAAGACTTCCATCACATCCTTTACTAAATCCCCAAAAATAGCCATCATATAATGTTAGAAAGTGGCTGGTGCGTTATAAAGTCCAAATGGCATCCTACGATATGCAAAAGTACCATAGGGGTAAGTAAAGGTAGTCTTTTCTTGGTTTTCTAGTGCTATCAGAATAAGAAAATAATTGGACATCCCATCTAGAAAATAGTAATACTCATGACCCGCCAACCTCTCTAACATTTGATCAATGGTGGGAAGTGGTCTTTCCTTATGGTGTCATTAAGTTTTCTATAATTACTGTACACTCTCCAGCTAATCATAACGCGCTTCGATATCAACTCATTTCTCTTATTCAGTATTATTGTCATGCCACCCTTCTTTGGAACTACTTCAACTAGACTCACCCACGAGCTATCTAAAATCGAGTAAATTAGCTCTATATCCATCAACTTCACTACCTCCTTAGTTACTTTCCTTCATATTAGGATTCAGCCTCCTTTAAGGTTATACCATAGATTTAAATTGATCCTCCATTAAAATTTTGTAGGTACAAAAGTAGAGACTAATTTCCTTGATGTCCGATATCTTCCATGCAATTACCTTCTTATGTTCTTTTAAAACAGATAAGAGTTTTTCTTTTTGGCAAGAGTTAAGCTTCGACGATATGATTATTGACAACTTCGAATCCTCAAGAAAAAAGGCATTCTTTAGGTAAGAGGACAATTGTTTCATTTCTAAGTCAGGGGGTTCCTCAACTAATGGCTTCAAACGAGTAATATTACTTTAGTTAATCTCCTCAACCCCAGAATCCTTTAACTGTATAGTGTACACCTCTAGTTAAGTGATTACTTCTTTCACCTCATTGACTCCATCTAACTTATTTCCTCTTATGAATCATAACTTCAAAGGATCCTTACTCAAAACATCCTGCAAAAACTTAGAAATAGTGAAATAAAAAGAATCGATAGCAAAGCATTCATTATCTCCTCACTTCCAACTCGAAGAACCAGCTTCCTATCCTTAACATCAATCACAACACTAACAGTTGCCAAGAATCTAAATTGAGTGAAACCTCCATGTCCTCATCCATGTCTAACACTACAAAATCTATAGGAAAATTAAAGTCATGTACCTTTACCAAAACATCTTCCATGACTCCTCTTAGAAACTGCATGGATTTATCTACCAACTGGATGCTCATTCTCATGCTTTTGGGCTTTCCCAAATCCAATCTCTTGAACAAACTATTGGGCATTAGATTGATTCTAGCTCTAAGATCTACCAATGCCTTCTTTACTGGGTGGTCTCCTATCAAACATAGAATGGTAAAGCTACTAAGATCTTTGAGTTTCCTAGGTAACTTGTTCAATAGAACTGTAGAACACTCTCCACCCAAGGTAACAGTGGAAAGTTCCATCAATTTTCTCTTGTTAGAAAGAAGCTCCTTCAAGAATTGTGCATACTTAGGCATCTTACTTAAGGCTTTCACCAAAGGAAGGTTGATGTGTAATTGTTTGAAGAGTTCAAAGAACTTATAATGCTCATCATCCTTATCCTTCCTTAGTATGGAGGTGTTATAGGTAAGGCTTCCTCTTTTGGTGACGCATTTTTTAATTCTTGCACTTTAACTTCAGCCTTAACTTCTTTCTTCTTTTCCTGGATCTTCTCTAGAGTTTGTAACTCCTTGCCAGTTCTAAGAGTTATAACCTTAACATGCTCCTTAAGGTTCATCTTAGTGTTACCAGGTAACAACCTAAGAGCTTTATCAGACAACATCTAAGAAATCTTCCTAAGGTGATTATTTACGTTATGTATTGATGCTCTTTAATTTCTTAAGGTTGATTATGTGGCTTGGTAACGATTCTTAGAGGTTTTGATGTACTAGGCTAACATCCCCTTAATGGACATTGGCTTATTCTAATGAGGAGGCACTTGTCTTTGAAATCCAGGAGGTTACATTTTGGAGCTTTAACTGGTGTTGTTGCTGCATCTGAAATTGGGATGATTCCTCTAACCCAGTTTGTATATGTTACTGAAAGGATACTTCCTCGGTCTGATTGGGTTCCCCATGTAGTTAACCTATTTCACTTAATCAATCTTTGATTAACTTGCCAACTTTGAATCTAAATCTACCAAAGCTTTGTTCTAACCTATTATGAGACTATCAAGCTTCCTTATTAACACCTCTACCTTATGTGCTAAAGTAGAAGTGGCATCTAAATCATGCTTCTCTTCCTCTTATAGATGACCATTGATAATGGTTATTATCCATATCTTCAAATAATTAGATGCATTGCTTCGGTGAATTATGGTTTAGGCTTCCTCTAGCAATTACATCAATGAGTTGCTTAGTTGCATCAAATAATTCATATTTATGCCTCATCAAATAGACATACCTATATCTACTGAAATCATTAGTAAATGTGATGAAGTATTGATAACCTCCTCTAGCAATGACACTTAAATGTATTGTATACATCAATATGTATTAAGACAAATAAATCAGTTGCCCTTTCACTATGTCTAGTAAAAGGGTCCTTAGTCATCTTGCCAAGTAAACAAGACTTGCAAACATCAAATGATTCAAAATCAAATGAGTGTAATAATCCATCTTTATGGAGCTTTGATATGCAATTCTCATTTAAGGCAACAATTCCATAGGTAGGTCATGTTTAAATTATTTGATTTAAATCTCTTAGTAGTTATTTTATCAATAGATCCACTATTGAGCTTAAGGTTTAGAACATAAAGACCATCATGTAAATCAACATTTACATAAAACATGTCTTCATAATAAATTGAGAATTTATTATTCTTAATAATAAATGGAAAACCAACATTTACCAAACTTGAAATTGAAATAATATTCCTACCTAAAATAGGAACATAAAAGTAATTGTTCAGAACTAACAAAAGCCTACTAGGCAAAATCAACTCAGAAGTACCTACTGCTAAGCTCCATTACCCATTTGTAAGTTGACTTTTCCCTTTTTCATCTCTTTACTCCTATTGAGACCCTATATATTTGTACAAATGTGAGATCTACATCTAATATCTAATTCCTATGAAGTAGAAGTAGATAAATTGATTTCTATAACATAAATACTTGAAGTAGTAGTCTTATTACTCTTCTTTTTCTTCAGATATTCTAAGAAAAGTTTGCAATTCCTCTTTTAATGACTAGGCTCATTGCAAAAGAAACAAACTCTTTCCTTAGGAAGCTTTGCCTTTGGTTTGGGCTTAGGTTAGGCTTTCAATTGTTTATTGCCTTTCTATTCCCCTTACCTTTCTTCTTCATCCCCTTTACTTTCTAAATCATTAAAACACTATTGGGCTTATTTTTTATGTTCTGCTCAGTAGTTTTTAATATCGCATGCAATTTAGAAATTGATTTCTCCATATTATTTATATTATAGTCCATTAAAAACTAGTCATAACTATCTAGCAATGAATTTAAGAAACTCTTGACTTATGAGAAATCTAAGCCTCTTAAGATGATCAATGTAGCCCTTCATTTTCAGAACATGGCACTCATTGACCTTCCCTCAGCCATTTTACAAGAATGCAAGGCTTTGGTAGTCTCATACCTTTCTTGCCTAGCTTACTACTGAAACATTTCCTTGAGATGGGCAGCCATCTCATAAGCCTCCATGTGGTCCATATCCTTCTGAAGTTTTAGGCTCATGGTAGCAAGCATCAAGCATCCTACATCAAGAGAGTCACTAGAATGCTTCTTATAAGCATCCTTCTAAGCTCTTGAAGCAGTAGCTAGAGGCTCCTCAAGAATGGGCTAATCAAGGACATAGAGCTTCCTTTCTTACTTGAGAGCAATTCTCAAGTTTCTAAACTAGTCAAGGTAATTGGTTCCAATCAACATATCCTTCTTAAGGATAGATCACAATGATCATATGGAGGTATTGTTTGTAGCCATTAATCTACATTTAAATATGCAAAGTTCATTATTTAGAGGCATAATTTTAAAAACTCCCACTAAACCAATTACCCTCAATATTAATGTAGCTACATTTGGTTATTGCATTTGAATGGGCTAAGATCTATATTTTACCTAACCCTAAGTCAGCTTTAGCTTGACACTTAAATTTACGTTATTTAGCTAGGTAAATTGTTACTAATTACATATATTCAACTCTTAGATACTTTATGGGATTTTGACATCATATGTCCCCACATGTTTCAATCCCATCTAATGCCTTAGAGTAATGACTCGATCATAACTCCTTTCACTAAGGTACTGTCTACTTTGGCTAGGAATGCCATACGGTTTTGTCCCCTAATGTAGTAGCTTCCTAATAGGTTACCCATCCTCGAATTGCTTTAACCCAAGCACACTTAACTTTAGAGTTTCAATGTATTCTAAGTCGCTACACCAAAAGGTGCCTTGTTGATTAGAGCTCCTTCTCTTAGTATGTAAGGGGTATCTACCTCCTCTTATGGAATTGACGTCTTCGTTAGTTTCATTACACAGGTCTAGAATCACCACTAGGTAGGACTTTACCCTTATGACTAGTGGATTGCTCTGATACAACCTATAACAACTTGGCTAGAACTCTACTGAGATATTGCCCACTTTAGTGTGGAACATTGCAAGGTTTTATCCCTTGATGCAGTAGCTTCGTAGGAGGTAACCTATCTTGGGATTGCTCCAGCTTGAGCACACTTAACTTTGAAGTTTTAACATTCTTCGAGCCACTACACCAAAAGGCCCTTAATGATTAAAGTTCCTTCTCTTAGCATGTAAGGGGTATTACACCTAGGCCCAAAACTGTTTTGATAGCCTAATTAAGTTCAACCATATGAAACTCATAAGTAGCACCATTTCTTATCTTACCTTACTATGATAACTTAATGTACTCTACTTTGGTAGCCTTACATTTTGATGATTAAAGTCTTGACAAGTGTTTAATTATAGGTAGCATTTGACTTAAAATTTGTTAAGGGATTATAATTACTAACATTCCATTTTATTACCACATTTTAATGGATACTAATCATGGATTGTTGCACATATGGTACCATATACATATACATGTATCATCATGCATGATATATCATACTCATAAAAGGAATAAAATAAATGTGCCGTAACATGACCCTTAAGCTATATTGATTTTCATAAGCCAATGTGAAGATCAATAGTCAACCCTATGTATATATTCATCTCCATAGACATGAGATGAAAATCATTACTGTATCTTGATCACAACCCTTGCCTCTCCATCACCATAGACTAAAATGACCTTATTAACATCTCTAAGTCTTTAAGACAATAATGAAAAATATGATACATAAAACCCTACTAAAACTAGTAGAATTAAATTACAACAAAACAAAAATGATACATAAGCTTTATTTATGAAATTACAACCTATTAAAAAAAAAAAAAGCTAATCACGTAAGTCATAAAGGGTCATGCTATGCACCATGCATATAACACATATCATACATATACCATACATATAACACAAATCACATTTGTAATAAGCATATATAATATTGACGTTCCATATTAATTAATTTTACTTATTGTGCTATGAATAGTTAGCACAGGGATCCTACTAGACATTAGATTTGTTTAACAATTCAACATCCCTATTTAACAATATTAAACATAGTAAATTGATAGTAATCTGTTGTAATCTAATTACATCAGATCTATTTAACCCCATAGAACAAATGATTATGTCAATGTTTAACTACATTAAAAACAATTAATTTGTTATAATCTAATTACATTTGATCTATTCAACAATTAAACAATTTGCCATATATATATATATATACATATATATGTCATTGACTCGTATTGATTACTCATGCAAATTCATTCACATCATATATAAGAAAATTGGTTTAACAATTAAATAATCCACAGCAGGTATTAATTCATATTAATCATTGAAAGCTATGTTCCTATGTATCGTACATACATATAACATATGAAATCAACTTAATTGAAATTGCAAGCAGCTCTAATACCACTATTGGCATTTAGGGATCTAAAAATCAAGTTTTGTAACGAATTTTTCTTTTTTTTTTTGGAGCAAAACTAAATCCCCAAAACTTCAGTAGATCCATGTGATAAATTAAATTGATATGAGTAAAGTTCTTTTATCTTATGTGAATCTAAGTTGCGTTGGTGATGTAGATCTGTAAGAGTTGCATTCTCATGAGCCCCCTTTATGGTATCCATGCTCGAACAAACATAATAAAATAGACTATAGTGTGGGCTAACAACAAAACCAAATGTAGAAAATCCCTCAAAATTTCTCATGTTTTCACTTTCTATTTTGGTTTATAGAGTTTTTCTATGAGTCTAATATTGACAATATAACGTTAGAGTCACCCTAGTAGAGAGTTGTCTATATCTATATATAGACTAGCAAAAATATTTTCTAGAAGATATTATGAGAATTGATGAGATATTAAAGGATATTAATAATATTTAATAAAATATATTATTTATTATTTTTCACCAAAAATAATAAACATAATTATTTATCATTCTTAAATCATTAAGAATAATAAATATTTCATTTAAGAAAGATAAATATTTCAATGCTTCATGGTTTAATTAAAAATAAACCCATAGCCTATTTTGGTTAGTCTTTGTATGTAACCTTATAGGTTCACTTAATGTTGGTGATAGGCCTAAAAGCTCTTTTCAAGCCAACAAGACATAGGTAGCCTCTAGCAAGATGTTATGTCTACCTAAATTAAGTAAACATCAGCCTTCTAACTTTACCTAATCCATAACTTATGTCATAATCCTTTTGTCATAAGATATCTAAATTAAACATAAGGCATGGATAGTGTCACCTTTGTATTGTTCAACCTTATTGTTTCTCGATCTCTAAATAGAATAATATAACAAATGTCAGTGATCATACTATCAATTCATTTGAGTATAGTAATGCATTTCTTACTATCACTTATCGGGTAGCCTCGAGATATCTATCTCATAATAAGATAGACAAATCCCATCTTAATCACTCATCTCCCTTTTCATGATTTACACTATGCCCAATCACAACCTTTATAATTATCCAATTAAAGATAACGTTTGATTAAGTTGAATCATAATGTTCCTTATGTTAGAAACGATGGTGATTTTTGGTCTAAGGATGCAATGACATCGTTATAATGAGAATCACTTATAATCTGTAGTAATCCCATAGCAGGTCGGTTGGCTACATAGTAGGTCAGTTGGCTACATAGTTCTCTAACATGTACCTATGAGTTTGATTTGTATCTCTATATAAATAAAGATCCCATGATAATCAATCAAACCTAATACTGGATTTAATTCATTATTATTTCCGCATTAATGAGTATCTAGAGACATTTAGAATAACTATATGATTATTCAAGGATATTATTATAAAGTAAACATGTAAGTAATATAATAATGAATGCCTCTTAATTCATATAATATAATAATGACAATATCCAATAATTTGCCAAGGGCACAATCAATAACACCTTCTTCATTTGATGAGGCTTATCCACTTCTTCAAATTCTTAAAGTCTCTTTGAGGCCATCTTCAATTGGTGTTTGAGGACATGAGTCCATTATTTAGACTCCTAAAACAAATTTTTCTACGTGTCACACTCCTCACAAAAAATATCCACTTGGGACGACATTTGATATATATAAGTCTTTATCTATAAGCTTAGATCTATAGGTATGGGTTACAATATTTAAGGTACCTAAATTAGATTGCCCTTGCTTTGTGAAATTGATCATATAGGTATTTTTTGGTAACCTTATGCTTGTCTACATTGCTCATCTATTCTCTTTAATCAATGTTGGGGCTTATTGTTATAATTTCCCATAGTTCCTTAATTGCCTAGAGTTTGGACCTCTTTTGTTCCATTAAGAGTTGAAGGTCTTCTTAGTTTAAGGTGCTAATATCTATGGAAGGTCTATGGACTATATCTTGGACTCTTCTAAATTTCCTGATCATATTGTTGGGGTAATAACTTGTATACCACTTCAATCTAATTATAGGGATTGCTTAATAATCTTCACAAACTAATATCACCCTTTTGAAATCCCTCTACTTAGCAATCCATATAATATTAACAACTTGGAAATTTTGTAGAACTTCCACCAACAATAAGTAGATTTTTGCTCTAGCAAATGGACCATATCAATTAATGAGTCTATTTAGTCGATCTTATGGGCGAATTCTCATCAAATTAGGTCAAATCCGTAGCAATTCACATGAATCACATACCAAACAACTAATAATGCCATGTGGGTTGTGAGTTTGCCATTGTTTTTCTTTTATAAGATATTCAGGCTTCTAATTTGTTTCACAAGTAGAGCTAAAATGTAGGACTTTCCTTCCAAAAATTGTCTCACTAATTTTGTGACTCTATAGTGAGGATGAAGGAGAAGAAGGTAACTACAACTAAGGGTGATTGTATGATGGTTTCTAGCAAACAAAACAAACATCTGAGGGAAGTTTTATGTGTTTCTCATTAGGGCTTGGGGGTGTAAGGATGATGTCGTAGTGTAAGGAGTTGGTTTTAGTGGTTGTTGGGTAGTAGCTGGTGGTAATGGTTATAAGTGACACTTGGGGTGGCTACTAGAGTTCAAAAGAGAGCAGGATTGGTGGTTCACGAGTGTATTAATCTTAATTATGGCCTTAGCTTTGACCAAAGAGTAACGTTGGTGGTATATGAAGGGGGTAGTCATGGTAGCTAGGGCTTCATGATATGAGTGTTGGTGAAGTGGCTAGGAGACACGATTGAGTGTGAGACTATTAGGATTGAATGCTATAAAGCTAAGGAACTTAGCCATGGTGTTGGCTTGGTTTAAAAATCACCACAGCTAAGCTTTGAGTTAGAGAGATAGAGAGAAAGTGCTAAACCTAGAGAGAGAAAGACATTAGGTGCTTTTTTTTTTGTGATTATGAATGGGAATTGATGATCAAACTAAGATGAATAGCACCTATTTATACTTGTTATAGCTTAAGCAAACATGGAAAATCCTTAAATGCTATGAATTTGAATTTGAATGAGAGGATGATTTGGGATTTGATTTCAATTTTGGGCATGAATTATAGTTAATCTCTAGTCAAATATATGTCCAAAATGCTTACTCATGCCAAAATCAAAGATTAGAAGCTTCAAATAATTACTGTACAACTTGAATCTAGGAATTCAAAGAAGAGCAAAATCTGAGCATTTAAGTTTTTCCCATTTTTTTCAACTTAATTTTGGCCTCCTCAGTGCCTGAATTTGGATAAGATGATGGGAGTAATTGAAATTAGACCATGCCTAACAGGTGATTTCATCATTAATTTGATGGAAATCATGTGCAAAACACAACAAAAATTGAGTTGAAGTGAGGGGTATGAGCTGTTTTCACTTAGGAAAATGAGAGAAAAGGAAGGAAAGGGAAGAAAAAAGACATTAGTCCAACTAGCAATTGCTACATGTCAAAAAAAAACACATGGACCAATGGGAACTCAACATATGTCCATGATAGATGGAAAAGAATTAAAGGCACAAAGTGCCTTTGATAGGAATCGAACCTAAGACCTCTCTCTTTTTGCAATTCTAAAACTAAGTGTAATAAAAGATAGGTCATTGGCCTATGCCCTATCATCTATTGCAAACAAAATATTCATAAGTATTTTAGCTTAAGTGAACTTTAGATTTTAAATTAACTTAAACCAATCCAACATGGAAAGATACCCAAACCGTTATTATTCTAATCTAATATTTTATTTTATTATCCTAAAATTTTTATTTCCATATTTTCTAATTTGTATTTCTGTTTCCCTAAGAATTTTATTTATTTAATTTTCCTAAATTCTTCTAAGTTCATACTATCCAAGTTTCATTTTTTTTCGTATTTTTCCATTTTCAATCTTTTTGTGTTTTTCCTGAATTTTCTAATTTCATTTTATTTATTTTCAATTTTTCAATTTTTTTCTACTTTCCGTATTTGGTCATTTTTTAGACTTTTCTAAAATTTCTAATCTTTTTTAATTTTTAAAATTTTTTATTGCTTTGTATTTTTAAATTAGGACCATTTTATCACAAGATGCAAAAATGGGCTCTCTACGATAGTAATGAAGTAAAAATTTTCCTCTAACACTATTACCACTATTAGGAAGCATGAATAAGAGCTAATAATGTGTGGGGCTTGCTATCATGATGAAGCCTTTTTAGCTACTTTCATGAAGAATTAAGAGAGAGAGAGAGAGAGAAATACACACACTTATATATATTTATAAGAGAGTAAAAACTTGTTCCCATTAGCAATATGCCCGTGGAATACAGAGATCATAAAGCATGCTTGAATGAAATAGGATTATCTGAAAAAAGTTACATAAGTACTTGATGAAAGACTCCACTAAAATAAAGTGAACGCTCTCTTTTAGAAGAATAATGAATGAAATGTTAATTTAACTAACTTTCATACCCCTACATACATGTACTACTACAACAAGTTTAACTAACTACAAAATAACCAATACAATCATTATAAGTGTACAAAGAAATAAGTAACATGTGGACACTTAATTTAATTTTGACATCTCTCCTTAAGGTGGTGCTAATTTAAGGCCTAACTTGTAACAAAATCTTCAGGTTAAGAGGTAGAAACCGATTTTGGTAAATACATCTACTAGTTAGGAGGGTGAAGGAACAAGCACTATCTTTAAGAAGCCATAAGGTATATAGTCACAAATAAAATGAATATCAACTTCGATATGTTTAGTCAAATTATGGAACACATGGATTAAGTGCAATCTAAATGATAGACTTATTGTCACAGAGTAAAGGCATAAGTAATTGAACATCAACACGTAAATCATGAAGGATGTCAGAAATCCATAAATGTTCCTTAGTAGTTGTACTCATACTTTGATTCTCTGCTTCCATACTAGAAGTAACAACTATCTATTGCTTCCTTGTTTTCCAAGCGATTAAAGAACCATCAAGAACACAACAATCTATCAAAGATTTTCTATCTAATAAAGATGACCCCCAGCTACATCACTGTAGTAGGCCAAATCAAATCTAGAAGAAGATGAATAGAAAAAACCAAGAAAAGAACTCCCCTTCAAATAATGTAGACATGATGAGTAGCATGAAGATGAGTTGTACAAGGGTGAGATAAAAACTGGTTGATGTAGTTGACTAGAAAAGATTAATATGGGTATGTAAGTGTGAGATATAGAAGACATCCCATAAGTCTTCTATATAACAATGGATTAGCAAGTAACTCCAATCATCTCTATACAAATTAACCCCTATTGGAAGTGGAACTTCTACAAGCTTACATCTTGTCATTCCTACATCGGATAGCACATCAAGTAGGAATTTTCTTTGACTAACACACCTTGTGTGGTTTCATACAACTCTAAACCCAAAAAGAATCTAGTTTTTCCAAGATCTTTAATTGTAAAGGCTTCATGCAAATCATTTATGCTTTTAAATAGCACTTATTTGCATTAGTAATCACTAGGCTTCAACATACAACAAAATAACGATGAAAATCCTCAATAGCATGTTAGATAAACAACAAATAGCCATTCTTTGATCAAGTAAAGCCTTGCTTAAGCAAAAATTGACAAATTTCAATATTCCATTATCTTGAGACTTGTTTTAAACCATATAGCGATTCTTCTAAGTGACAAAACTTGACCAGATTTTGCTTTAGTGTATCCTTTAGGAGGAAGTTTATAAATTTCTTCATCAAGAAATCCATACAAAAAGGCATTTTTAATGTCTAATTGAAAGAGCAGCTAACCCTTAATCAAAGCAACAACTAGTAAAATCTTGATAGTTCCTAACTTTACTAATGGTGAAAAAGTGTAATGAATGCAAATGTAACAAAATCAAAAGGAGTAAATGTGAAATGTTTGATTAGAAGAGAAAAGATAAAGGTGATTAGATGAAAGAGGTAGAGTGGGTAAAATAGACTAACTACTGCAACAACATAATCATTCAACCAAGAGGGAGGCTTAAAAGACTTAGTAAACTTGCGTATAGCAACATTAAGAGTAAGTATGTGAGAAGAATCATCTAAAATAGGAAAGATAAAATAGGAAAGTTAAAACAAGTGGACAAAGAATAAGAGAAACTTGTAGAAAAAGACCTGAAGATGGTATAAAAGGAATTAGATGATCAAATAACAATGCTGAATTAGTTACAAAGGAAATATGTCTTCATAAGAAAATTACATCCATACTAAGAATAAGCTTCTTTGATTCCAAAGTATAAACCGATATGCCTTAGAACCATGAGCATATCTAAGGAAGATACTTTTAACTCCTCAATTATCAAATTTACTAGAAGAAATAAGTTGTTAGGCCACAAAAAACAAGCATCCTCTCACTCTTAGATGATCAATGTTAGGTTTCTCTCCAAATACGACTTCATGTAGTGTTTTCCAATTAAGTATCGACATGGGCATTTTATTGATTAAGTGGTAGTTAAATACATTCATCCAAAAAAGATTTAGGTAGATTGGCATAGAGTCCTAAAGCTCAAACTATGTCGAAGATGTGTCTATGCTTTTACTTAACCTGACCGTTTGTTGAGGGTTGTATATGGTAATACGTTGATGGATAATACCAAGATCATCAATCAACTTTCCACAACTATAGAACAAAAATTTGGCTCCATCATTTGACCAAATGAACTTGGGAGTGAGTGAAAAATGTTTGGAAACATATACAAAAAATTTCTAAAATATACCATTCACTTGAGATTTATTATTCATTAAATATGTTCATGTGCTCCTAGAGCAATCATTAACAATAGTAACAAAGAAGGTTGCACCCATAATAGAAGGTACTTTGTATGGCCCCTCAAAATCAATATTATAAGGACCTAAGGGGGGGCCTAATAGTATTACCTAGAATTTTCATATTTCATATGCACCCATGATAAGAAAATCACCTTGCAAGTCAAAGATTGTAAGACTTTAAATGGTTAATTGCTAAGGTCTTGAATTTTAGTTTATTGACTCATTGTATAATATAAATAACTATAGATATCCATTATTCCATGGTTCTTTAGAATCGTATAGAATCGGTATCCCTTACCAAGATAGTAAAATAAGATAAACAATTTCATGAAATTATAAACTTACTAAAGATACTAAACTTAATTGAGATATTAGTCGTTTTCCAAAGCATTTCAAATTAATTATACAAGGTTTTCATCATACTTATTCAATGGTAGCACTTTGTGCTGGATTCTTATCCCTGTCCTAACTATTGATCAACATGCAAGGAAAAGAATTGTCGGGGTGTAAGCTCATGCTTAGTGAGATAAATTCTTTCGTCAATACTGCATGAAAAAAGTTTATTTAATGCACAAACATATGAATGTATGATCAATCAGTATACCAAACAATACATGTAGTGCCCTAGGAACTACATGCAACTCAGAATTATGCCCCTTGTAGTTGAGATTTAGAGATAATTAACCAACCTAACCAAAATTCGAGTTCTAGACCATATGTTTTAATTCATTTGCATTATAGTGCTTTAAGTTAAAAAAAAAACATATATATATATATATATAAGTAGATTGTATATAATATACTTTCTTTCCGAGTAACAAATTGTATTTTCAAAATCCTAAGTCTAGTAGTATGGTAGCCCCTACAGTCCACAAACACATACCTTAAGTAGAAGCTACAAGACACGGCCCCTCGTCGACGGTTGGTATCTCTTAGCGCCTAATAAGTCCACCAGTTTAGGATAGAGACTCAATAAAAATGATAACATAGCTAATGCCTAATCTTGTAAGAGGCCTTCCTCCTGTGAGTCCCTTCCTATCTTCTGTGTGAAGTGGCAGTGGATATTATCCAAATGCAATTATGAGGAATGCATGATTCATTTAATTTCTTAATTATATAAGTGGTTAATTCGATTTTTCATGATGATCAGACAATTTCATTCCATACAATCACTCATATAAATTATCACAAACAATTTCCATTGCTATATGATTAACAAGCCATAGCATTTAATCACAAATTCATACATATACATTTCCCATATCCCACACGCATCCAATTTATATATATATAAGTTTAGGTATATCTATTCTACAAGCAGAATCAAGTAAAGAGTTATCAGGAATTCACTCACTTAGCTATGCGGGTCAATTGAAGTAGTCCAAGGGTAGATTATCTTTGAAAGCAGAGTCCCCTAGACATCGCAAATATGATACTACAAGGATTTAAAATAAAACTTAGAAAAAATATATTAAAACCCTTTAAGCTATACTTTTGACTTGGTTTCATATTTTTCCTGGTTTCTACTTAAAGTTTAATCGTGTCTAACTTTCCCGTTTAAATCCGATTTTTATAATCTTATAATCAATCTTCATTGTTTTCAAGTGTACTTTCACGTGGTGTGGTTATATTTTTGTGATGAGGCATGCAAAACTGCCCATAGGTCAGAATAGTAGTGATCCTTATGATTTGGAGTACTTTTGGGCTTTATTTGGTTAATGGCCTTTTTGATAACTTGGGAAATCCTTTAGGCTTGGGCTTAGGACTTTATTCCAAATTTAAAATACTCCTTAAGGTTAGATTTCCAACTTTGGTTTACACTCTTGGTGCTAACAACAACTCCTTAGGTTTTTATGTGGGCTTAATTTGTCAAATAGGCTTATTTTTTATTCAAACCAAAGTTAGTGACTTTGTTAGGCTTATGGAGTTTTAGGTGGACTTCTTATGAGCTTCAAAATAACCTTTCTTAATATTTTAAAGTGCTGATAAGAATTTTAATAAAAGCCCAACTTAGAGTTCTTGGCTCGTTTTGAGAGTTTTAGGCTTCGTTTTGAGTTTTAAGCTTTGTATACTTGCTATACTTGATTTAGTTGATCTTTTCACCTTGTTCACTTGGTTTTATCATATTTTTAAGTGGCTTTTATTTATGTTCTAGATCTAGCCGTGATGAATCTAAGGGGTACTCACTTGGTTTCTCAACTTGTTTTATTATTTTCTTAAGTTTAAGGGTTAGATCATCAACTTATGCTATTTATATTTCAACTTTGACTTAACTCCTCTTCCATATGGTGATTATTTAGCTTATACTCTAGATGAAAATAATAGATCTCATACTTATCATAACTTTCATGCCATAGTTCATATCTCACAAAGTTGGTTTCTTCATAAAAATTTCATGTAATGGATTTTCCTTTACCTAAGGCTAGGTTTGAGCATTTTTAACTTAATAGAAATGAAATAACATCTAAATGACTCACAAATCCTCATGTCCAGTATAGTTCCCCTTCATTCAAGTTCTTATTTCAAGATTTTTTCAACTTAAAATCTTCCATTCTAAGAGTTAAACAAGTATCTCTACAAAACACCAACTTTACATGCTCATATTCTAACTTCCATGTAAGAGTTTTATGAGTTTGCTTCTTAAGGTACTCTTAAATGTTTCATCAACTTATAATCATACTCATATCCTCAAGAAATCATGGTCTTCTAATATGCAATACTAAACTACTAATACAAAGAGATAACTTACTCATCCTCAAAGCGAAAACAAGGCAGTGGTGCAACTAAGTATCCTCTTAGCTCATTGTCTTCCTTCCTCTTCTTGTAAGTTCTTTTGGTAGCTAGGGTCTTGATCTTTGAAGTGCATTTTTGGAGATATTCTAAAGTTGGAAGCAAAATAGTGGCGGCAATGTTGGGATTTTGTAGGGTTAGATTTCTTCTTTTGGTTTGTGTTTAAAGCAAAAAAAAAAAGGAACTGAAAATAAGAGTGAAAGAGAGAGAGTGTGGCAGGTTTTTGAATGGGAGGAGAAGTATGTTTAAGAAGCTTTAATTGATTGTCCTTTAAAGGGTGAATAGTAGATGTGTAAGACAATTGAGTGATGGACAAATGATAAGGCATGATCTCTCTTTTCCTTCTTTTCTAACCGGCCATGTAGGGAGTAATTGGGGCATGGTGTTGCCTTATCACTTAATTAAAAATTGAACTTATAAAATAATTTGATAAATTGTAGATATGTAATATATGTTGTGGTGTGATAAGGGAAGTATCTTATCACTAGTTTTTGATAAGTTATCAATTGATAAATGATTCTAACTCTCAATTGATCAGTTATTTAGAGTGATTAGTTAGTTTACTTATTCATGTGCACAAGTCTTATGCATCAAGATAAGGAGATTATCTTATATGAAATTCCTTTAGAGTTGGTTTCTTAAGTTGATTTATAAGTTATGATTTAATTCTTATTAAATTATAAAAATTTCTAGAGTTAAATAAAATTATCAATTAGTCGCTTAGGGTTATAAGTCCTTAATTGTTTTAAGGTTTAAGGTTTTTAGTGACTTAGAGTTTGTGGTTCTCGTATTCGAGTTTTATTGACATTAAACCTTCGAATTGCAAAATTAAATTCGTTTTTAAATGCAAACTTGAACTCTTAGTTTAGTTTATCATTAGGAATATTTGGGAAGTACTCTTAATTGAATCACAAGTCAAGTAAGAAGTAGGGTTTACAACTTATCCTTATGGATCATGGCTTATAAGTGAAACTAAGAGAATTATCTTATACGAAGTTCTTTTAAAGCTTGGTGCACAAATTAATTTATAGGTTATGATTAGCTTCTTAAGAAATTTTAGAATTTTCTAGAATTAAATAAAATTTATTTAAATTATATTTTTAATTATTTATTTAGGGTCATAAGTCCTGATTATCCCAAGGTTTAGGGTTCATGTTAGTTTAAGTATATTTTAGGGTTTTTCACCAATTCGAGAGTAATTGACTTACACTTAGGAGCTGAAGATTCAATTGGCTTAATTATTTAGGATCATCACTTTATTATGCAACATATATATATACAATAGATTAAGAAAAGAGAAGGAAATTGCTTAGTAATATATTTATATATATATATATATATAAGTAAAATAAATTTTGCAAATTTATTAATTTATTCTTTTAGCTAACTTAGTTTTGCAATTTATTATTACTTGAAATCATCCTTGATTCGTTCATTATCGGTTTCATATGATTCTACAAAAATTAATGATGATTTTATTGATTTATGGCTTTTCAAGCAATAGGATTATTTTATAGAGTTTTAAAAATTTTTATAATTTGATATTTATGGTTTCTATTAGGTTTATGTTTACATTTTTAAAAGTATGTGTATATAGGGATTGGGGTTTTCTTGCATGATTAGGGTTTTCAAATTGTATAATAGGGTCTTTCAAGTTCATTTTAAGTTTCGAATTTAAAATTTTAGTCGGTTTTCATTTTATGTGGTTTTGTTGACTTAGAAAAATATCTACGATACTTGAGTCTGACACTATATTTTGAAGATTAAATTTGTAGACTCTAAAAATATGAAAGAAGTGAAATAGAGAATTAAAATGAGAATCACGTCTAGAGAAAAGAAAACGATGAAATTAGGATCTTTGGTAAGTGACATATAAGAAATGAGTAGTATAAAATTTATTACAAGAAACAATATGTTTTGGAAGTAAAGGTGTAGCCTAATCTTACATGTAATAGATGCAATGAAATTGGCTTATTATATACATACGAAACATGCTATACATAAGTCTCATTATTCATAAAGCACTCATTAGCTAATTGCTTCAAAAGATAGAGACCACTTCTAGCTTGTGTAGTAGCTACTACTTGTTTTTACTTTTGGTCCTGAAAATGAAGATGGGAAAAATCAATTGTAACAATCAAATTGTTATCAAGAAGGCTTTATGGACGAACAAAAGATTATGGCAAAATTATAGTATGTATATCGGATTTGGATAACTAACTACAGATTTATTATAACAAAACCTATAACAAAAAAATTCTTCATTGTGCCATTAGGCAAATGGATTGATATAGGATAATCAAAAGGCTTCATGTGAGAAAGTAAGGTTCCTCATAATGCACTACATTTGTTAATGCATTTTTAGAGTACTCCCCTTAAGCAATTTGCCTTTCATTAACTTAAGAATTTCTAAACACATAATTTGATTAGTTGCCTATCTAAAATTGAGCCAATAAAAGACATAGTAGAAGGTTGAGAAAGCTAAGAACCAAGCTGAGAACCAAAATCTATCACTATTCCCATGTTACTACTAAAAATAAAAAGTAGGGTATTTGTATGTGCTATGTTATATCTTCTTGCTTACACATTTGCAATTACCCTCTATTGGCCTTTTGAAACCTTTTTTCCCTTTATACTAATCCAAATAACCTATTATTTTGAAACAATTTTCGATAGTGTACCCTTAAGCATTGCAATACTTACAAAACAACTTGTTTCCTTGAAAATGTGGTCTCTTCTACTTATAAAAAAATATTGGCTTTTCCTTGTTAACATTATAAGTAGAGAAATTAGTATCAATAGAACTCACACTAATAAGGAATTTTTGTTTCTTTGCCTATTGTATAAGGTAGAATGCCTTATTCATTGTAGGTAAGGGCTTCATTAAAAGGATTTGGTTTTGTATGGCCTCAAGTTCTTCATTTAACCTACAAAAAACTGAACTACTCTCCCTTGAGACTCAAAAATCACAATTCACTCAATCAAGGCATAAATGTAGTAATTGAATTGACTACACTCACAACTAGAATAAGAGTTTAAAGCTTACAACTCATCCCAATATCTCTTAAGCTTGTTGTAATATAAGTCTGCAGGCTAGTTTCCTCACTTTAAATAGGCTATCTCAAATTGTAGTTAATAGATCATAGGAGCATTTCCTTGACCTTACTGTTCACATGTCTCCTTCTAAAATTCTGGAGTTGATGCAACATACAAAAATATCAAGGAAATTTCAATAATCATAGAGTTTAACAATTAACATCTCACAATGTAATCATTTCTTCTGCATCTAGTTAAATCTAGTGAATCTTTGTTAGGCATTGAAGTTATTCCCGCTGAAAATGTAATTTTTAATTTTGCAACTAAACCTAACTTCATAGCATGAATCTAAGAAAGGGAATTCAATCCATTGAAAATAATCTTACTAATAACCATTGAAGGATTATTCAAATTTAAGATGTACAAAGGATTAGAAGTAGTATTATCTCCATATATGGCAATAGTATTGTTCACTAATTAGTTATTCATGATTCAAATAAAATACAATTGAATCTTAGATTAATATATATGAAAAGTTGAAATTGATAGTCACAACAATTAAGCATATGTAACTCGGTTTTTTGATACCATATGAAAAAAGTGATACACGAACCTAATGAATTACTAAAGATTCCATTAAAGTAAAAGCTCTATAAAAGTAACAAAATAATGAAAGATGAAATTTTAATCTAACCAACTCTTTCATGGTACACTTGCTATATATATATATATATATATATATATATATACATACACACACATATTTACGTACACGTACACATACTACTATTGCAAGTCCAACTACAAAACAACCAATATAATTGTGGCAAGTATACAAATAAATGACATGTGAAAACATAATTTTAACAGATTGTACCACTTAGTTTGGTTCATTTAACCTTTTGTTTGCACTACCTTCTATTGATATATATATATATATATATGTGGCCAAGTCGATAAGGTTTTCGTTGGACAACCAAGTTTATTTGACTCTATCGAACAGTAAGTACAAACGATGACCAAATGGGCTAAAGAATGTCGATGATGATGAATCCTAAAGAACGGTGCTTGAGCTTCAAGATTTTTGGACAATAACCTAGGTTTTATGCGATATGCAGCTAGTACCAAAATGATGCCAATTAATGCCCCCGAACTAGATCATCCTCCATGTTTGCTAGTACTCTATTGGTAGTTATTCAATACTATAGCTACTCCAAAGGCATGCCTACAAGAAGTATGAAACAACTGACTGTTACAATTTAAGATCAAAATCAAAAGTTAGTATTACAATGAAGTTTGTTATTAATATGCTTATTGATCACCAAAAGATCTAAACCCTTTGGCTATTTAGTGCTACTAATGAGGCTATGCCATTATCATGAAATCCTTTGCTATTGATTAGATAGACTTATTTTGATCAATGAAATCTTGTTTTGTCAAAATGGCCTTCATCCCTAGCCGTTCCATGGTCCTTATAGTTATAATGTCGGTTCTCCTATCCTAATAAATTGCTAATGTCACACTTACTATTATCGCATCCCCTATCTAGAGTAAATATGTAAAACCCAAAACATGAAAAAATATAATAGTATAAAATAAGATAAGGTGTTAAAAATAGAGTGGTTTAAGCCAAGGACATAAGCGGTATTGTAAAAGTTAAGTAAGGGCTTTTCCAGTATGGAAAATGTTAGCGAACCCTAGATATATAAAGGCATGCTAAGATTTTTGGAAACCCTTTTCACTTCTCTTCCTATATGTGCAGCAGGTAGTCCTTATGTTTTTTGGGGGGGTTTCGATGTTGTTAAACTTTTTTCAAAACCTTTCTAATCAAGAATCACCACCTAAATCAGTTTCCAAATCATTTTAACTACATAATGATCCTAAACTACCTAAGTGATTCTTAAGTCCTCATATGTCTATTAGGAGGTTGTATCGAGGATGACATTAGTTTAGCTTTGAATCTAAGCAAGTGTTTTGTTTCTAATTTGAACAGGTTGTAAGACTTTTTCATATAGTTTATGAGCAAACATTATATTCAAGTACGGGGTTTATGTGTTGCTTATGCATGCATAATATTAGGAATGTAAACAGATTTAATGAAAACTTAGTTTTAGTAAGTGTTCTACTTATGTTTAGTAGGGCCTAAGGGATTAGGAAGGTCAGACCTTGGGGTGGCATACTAATAGTCCTTGCATGACGGTGTCTTGATGGGAGTCATACTTGGGAATGATCTAAATAGATTTAGGTGGATACATAGATACTTGATTTCTTGTCACTAGGTTATTAGGGATGACTGAAGAGCAATACTTATATGTTTATATATGTTGTATATTAGAGTCATGAGCTACTCTATGCTTTAGGATGCTAGAACTATATTGTTTGATTAGCCTAAACAAAGATAATAACTTGTGGTTGCTATATTTAGTATAAATGTCATAGTTAATGCATGTTTGCTTATGCATTATTGAGTGATCATATGCCTGTAATTGATTCCCTATACTGAGCTTTGCTTACTCGTTAGGTTTTCTATGTTTTTAGATGTAAGAACAAGTATAGGTGATTGTGAGGAGTATTATGGTAGTGAAGCTTATTATTATGATTGCTATTATGATTTTAGAGATGGTTCAATGGAGTTATTTTAGATTATGAAACTTGATATAAGTTATTAGATAAGTTATGCTTTCTTTAGTTGTGGTTATTGGGGTCTAGAGAAGTCACATGAGACTTCTCAAGTCCTTGTCAATTGATGGTTTTAAGTTGTCAAGTATTAAAGAATTGAAATTTTAAGTTTTGTTTGATTATATATGAGATAAATGTTAAAGAATTATGTTGAATTATTTTGTTTGAAAAAAATATAGTAAGGATATGATTTCCTTATTTTATTTGCGAATTGAGGACGTTTCATGACATTCTTGAAAATTATCACATGAGAGTTAATATAGGTGATAGGTGACGATTTAAGTATGTATAGATAGTAGAATGTGATTTAAGATGCTTGACATGTTAGTATATTATAAGGACATGTGGCAAGCTATGATTCCCCAAGTTCTGGGGTGTTACATAATAAGAAGGATGGACTTAAATAAATGGGGAAAAAGAAACGAAAAGTAAGAAAAAGGAGAGGGGAAGAAGAAGGAAGCATAAAGAACAAAGGAAAATTTTCCTTCTTGCATGTAAGTGAAGTTGAAGCTGCTCGTCAAAACCAGTTCCTTCTCCATCATTATCATATCATAAGTTATTCACCAACATAAGGGAAGAAACTCAGCTTCTTCTACTCTCTCTTTCTTAGTTTTCAAAAATGAGAAATTAAATCTCGCCTAGGCTTGCCAAGATAACACTCTTAAGTCCACAACAAGAGAAAGAAAAAGAATTAGGAAATAGTGGGAAGGTAACTTTTTCATCTTCAAAGGAGAGGAATTAGATGTTAGGCATTTAAGAATATTGAATTTTTGTCATTGTATGCATAATATGCTTTATCTTGGTTGAGCTATGGAATTTTAGTTATTAGTGATAACATGTTTAGAATGAATAGTCAAGTATGGTAGACAATATTGGATGATGCTACTTGAGGAAATAGAAATGGAAAGAATTTTGGGAGAAAAGAAATATACATAAAACGAAATAGAATATACAACTTAGAAAACTTTTAATATGAACCATACCGAAATTTACGAACCAAACCAAATTGTTTTAAAAAACATAAAAATATTTTACTTATAATTAAAAAAATTGAAGAAATTACAAGTAATACCCCTAAGCTTTAACCTAAGTGTGTATATTCACCCATTAGACTTTCAAATATTGCAAATAATCCCCTTAACTTTGATGAATTAGCAATATATAGGACTTTTGCCTTTTAAATTAAAAAAGTCATAGTTTAAGGGCTTTGAAAGTACATTTTAATAAGTTAGGAGAGTGCTTTCACACTAAGGTCAAAATTGAAATGCATTTTTTATAATATTTAGGATTTATTTGTTAAATTATTAAAGTTAGATAGGTAAATTACAATATTTAAAAGTTCAAAAGGAGGTTATTTATCCATTTTGTGTGTATTTGTGCTTGTGTATGTTAACTCACAACGTATACAATATGTTAGCTTACTAAATAAAATTAGTTATTAATAAACATTTGAAATTTCTTAATTAGATTTAATTTTGACTTTATCAACATCTTATATGATATCAATACTTATAATCATGAAATGAATTTAGTACTTGTTATATCATATTGCATATTATGCAAGTATACTTTCCTAAATTACAAATATAGTTCAATCACTAAACTAAACCAAAATATAAGGCTTAGAAAGATTCATAATTCAAATTGTACGCTTTGGTTCAAAACTACCAAAAAAATGAATTGTATGTTAATGATATGATTTGATTTAAGGGAAAAAAACAAATTTAGTTGAATTGCACTCATCCATAAAAAGAATGGAAAGATGTGGACAAAGGATTAGGAAACAAAGAAAACCACGTATTAAGTATGAGTATGACCTTGTCTCACAGAGACTTACATAAAAAAATGCAATATTTTTCCTTAATAAAGCTCTAGCAAAGCTGAGCTTTAAAGATAAACTTTCCTTTAGGAGAAAGATCATGTATGTGGGCATTTAAGGATAGATATGAAGATTAGATTCTTACAAATACAAGAATTTAACTTAATACCACTCCATGAATCTATTATGTAAGCATTATAATTCACTTTTGTGTCCTTTATGCGTTTTGAGGACAAAATCAAATATAAAAGGACGTGCTTGTTTGCTTGCACTTTTTTTGGCATAAGGAAATGGAAGGGAAAAATTATGAGTATTTGAATCTTTTTGTTGAATTTGGATAACGAAGGGAAGAAAATTGAAAACAATCATAATCATTACTCAAGACAAATCAAAACTTTCTAATTCATTCACTTCAAGGCTAGTTCTAATAAGATCTAAATGAGATTAGGTTGGAAAGCTATGTTAACCCACTTTCTTTATGTAGGTTAATGAAGATTAAGGAAAAACCTTTCAAAGGTCCTGGATTAATATAAAATCACTAATATGCATATAAAAAATAAATATATGATAAGGAAAAGAAGGGGTATGATTAGAATTCAACCTTTTAGGTTTCTCTCCCCTATCACTCTTATTTAGAGGGGAATAAAATTTAGAGGTATCCATAGAAAATTCCTTATTGCATTCCTCCAATTTTCCTTCATTTTCCAAATGAGGAATTGTATATTAAAAATATTGCTTTCTTTCCATTTTTTTTTCTCTCCTAACTCTTTTCCTCATAGCATATATAAGCTTAGGGAGTAAACCTAGCAAACTATGTATATGGCAAATAGATTAAGGCTTTAATTGCTATACTAAGCTTGTTTAACTTGATCATATCTTGTGTAGACTATTGATAATGTGAAGCAATTTTGATGAATTCTCACTCTAGAAGGCAACAAAGTTTATTGAATTCGATTATCCTCTTATAAGACATTAGAAGCATTCGTTGAAGATCCAAGAGTACCATCCCTAGTTAATATAAATATATACACATAGATATACTCTAGTAAATGTATATAAATACATATAATTTTATTATGTTCAGGACAATATAATTTTCGCAAGCCTAAGGTCGATGTGTATGATCAAATATTTTTGTGAGCTTATAAACTAAAAGGGAGGGAGGGAGGGAGGGGAAGAGAGAGAGAGAGAGAGAGAATGAGTTAGTTTACAAAATTGATACTTGACTATTAAAACATGACTCAGTAGGAAAAGAAATTCGTAACTACATGAGCTTACTCAATAACAATACAACTATTCTACAAGACACAAATGTTAGGCATTGCCTTAATTATGTGAAGAATATATCGAATGCCCAAACCCTTCAAATTTATTCAAAGGACATTGGCTAGTAGGGAAAAATAGATATTTTATGAAATCCCAATCAAGCTAAGTTGAAAGAGTTCACAATACAACATTATTAATGAATATGCTTGAAGCTAGAAGATCTAGCAACAATTAGAAAAGCTTATTTCTCTTTACAAACCCATGGATGAAGAAATTACTATAAAGCTTCCAAATAATCAATACAAGCACTTTTATAATAATTTATGATGCCAATATACTCTTTTGAAGGTTCAAAAAGTCAATCTAAAATGAAAATTAGCAAACTCATTATCTTTTTTTTTTTTTTTATTTTTTATCAAAGATGACTTCAAAGCCCGAGATTTCTAGGAATTATTGCAAAACTCTATTTTACTCCCTGCAAAGATCATTAAACAAAGAAATTACTAAGAAAATTCAAATTGCCAACCCCATGCCATGAATTTTAATGTTATACTAAGGATACTAGACCAAAATATCATGGACAATATCACATTAGGTGATAATAATAGGATCATTCTATCAAAACTCATTAATAAGTAGCAAGTAGAAACTTTATGAATGAACTAAATGGGAAGTACTAGTTGAACAACCTGCATGTATTAAACAACAATTTGAATAATTTAAACAAGTAACAAAGTACTCAAAACCCCTTATACTTTATGAAAGGAACTTTTGGTCAAGGGGCATAATATAGAGGTCGATTTCGGTAATTAAGCCTTTATGCTAATTTGATGCCATGAACTAGTTTCTTATTCTAATGTAGGGTTTAAGGAATAAGACCTAATTTAAGGATGCTATAAGGAGATCTAACTTGGTAAGCTTAGTATAAGGATCGTTGGATTAGTTTACCTATTCATAGTTATCTTCAATTTTCTCGTATATAGAAGGGGAAGCTTAAAAGAGGGCTTAAAGCATTGTTAGGCTTCTTAAGCCTTAAGGATTTAATCCTTGGGCCTAGTCCAAAGGAAATGGGATTCTTTTATACAAAAGATAGGCTATGAATTATAAGCTTAAAGGGAGTTAGACCTGACCAAGCCCCCTTAGCACAACACAAAGCTTTAACATCATCCATCAGATCATCAGAGAGATCTATCAACCCTCATAAACTACATATCTCAATTGTCCATCTTAGAATCATCTAATGGTTGAGATTAGGAGCCAAATTTTATAAATAAGAGCCTCCTTCTCCTTATTTGAACACGAGAAGCACCAATAAACTTTTAAGAAATGCTAAAACTTTGCTGGAAGAACTCCATGAAAGATCGAAGTAACAAATTTAATGTTCAATTCATCAAATATCTCTTGCAATATTTCTTCTTCTTATTTATAGGTGAATGTTAAGTATCTGAAACAACAGTTAATGGCAAGATTATTGGAATACATAGAGACCTCTTGATTAAGTACATTCTTGAAATATAGGAATAGTAGACAGTTATGTAATATAACCGTGCCAAGTAATAACTATTCACACTACTTTCCTTAAATTCAAATCAAATATAGATTTATGTTGCTTGGCATTAGCTAAGAATGGAGTTATTCGGCATGTCAGCAGCCGAGATGTCAAGTGAATGAAATCAACTATCAACATTTACCCCCTAACTCCTGTGTTCGAGGATTCGACTAAGGGAGTAAATATTTTAATAATCTTTTTGGGGTTGAGTAGGGAATAATTTCCTAAATGCTAAGTAATGTAGGATGTTCTTTGATTTCCGTTTAAAGGGATAGATCGCATCATATCTGAAAAGTCATAATTTTTCAATTTTGTACTTATTAGAAGACTAAATTGTAGCATGTAAGATAATTGTCACCCTAGGCACTAATAACTGTTAGAGCCTTAACAACTATTAGATTTCTATCTCAGAACACATGTTGATAATCTGTGCCATCATCTAAGCAGCGCATCATTACTTGCTAGAAATGCATTAGGGTTATGAGTGTAAATCATTTATATTTAAGAAATTTTCCAATACTTAAATTAGATTTCACTTCATCTTCACTTAAATTCATAACATTATGTTCATTTACGATACCTCCTCGTAACCTTCAAAAAGGTCTACAAGATTTGTTATAGTCAAAATTAGGTATGGCTCAAAATGTAATCGCCTGACTTCTTCTTTTAGATTTTGAAGCAACTGAGATCAAGGCTACCTCTTCCCCCCAAAAAAGGAGTAAAATAGCATGTTCGTTAAGTAGTTCGACTAATCATGTAGTAGAGTGGTGGGATAAACTTACTCGTATTAACTCTTTCGCAGTGGATACCTACCCAGATGACAAAGAAGGAAGATCTATGGCTAGGTATTTAGATAATAATATAGTTTACTTTTGTGATTCACTAGATGGAGTGGCTAATGTTGTCAACAGAGTTCTTGTTTCTTAGGATAATAAATACTAGCAAGACCTTCTTAGAGCGTGGAACCTTATGAGGCCAAGAGAAAAGGAAAGGGAGTGTTTTCCAACAAAGCGCAAGTTTCATATCTATTTGAAATATCTCGACTTTAGACTGCGTTTTCCCTTTTCGGCTTTTGTTAAGCAATTCTTCGACTATTTTTGAGCCGCGTCGAGTATTTTCTCATGAAACACTTATCGGTTGCTCACAGCTTTTGAAATATTTGTGAAGAAGTTGAAGCCAAAGCTACACCTCATTTATTTTGGTATTTCTTTACGATTAGGAAGCAACCTGACTGCTGGTACTTCGTAGCTGTTAAGTATGGGTAGAAATTCATAGATGGATTGGAATCTAAGATTCATAAGTGGCATGATAAGTTCATGTTTATTGTTTTAAATGAAGAGTTGGATTTTGGCACCTAATGGACTGAACCAATCTACATTAAGGATATTAAGTTAATGTCGAATGATGTTGCTATGGCAAAGAAGATCCAAGAGAGAAGGAAAATAAAGATGTTTTTCTGGAATGCTAAGAGGATAATAAGGCGGTATGAGAACAAATAGCCAATTTTCTCCAAGAAGGAAGGTACTCTATTAGGTAATCACCATGCCAAGTATAGCTAAAAGAAGGAAGTCGTTCTTGTTACTTATAGGAGGAATTGTTGCCTTTGAGCCTTTCTCGGTATGGAGAATGTAAGTTCTTTCTTATTCCTCACTTTAATATTAATGCATCTACTTTGTATTGCAGATATGACTACTAATGAAGTAAACCCTGCTAAGTTGTTGGCCCAAACAAAGGCTAAGAAATTAAAAGCCAATAAATGTGTAGCCTCTATGGTTGCTACAGCTTGGCTAATTGCTGTAAGAAAAAGTCACTTAAAGAGGGAATAGTGAAACAAGTAGCAACCTAGAAGAAGGCCTCTTATCCAGCCAAGAAGTGACAAGGGAATGAGAAACCTAGGTTTGCGAAGGCTACGCAAATTGAGAACCTTCCAACCAAAAATATTCCTCTAACTATGGAGTTAAAAGAGGGTAGCCAAGAAATCGAACCTTGAAGCAAGGTTGAAGTCACCAATCTTGTTGCTACCGAAGGGTCATCACTCCTAATGGAGGTTGTGTTGAATACAAACAAAAGAAGTGAGAAGGAACTCGTCAGCCAATCTCCTACTAAGAGATCCAACGAATTGGATGGAAAGCCAAAGGAGGCAATGCTGAACAAAGCTCTCAATATTGGTAATGTTGAATTCATCCCCAATACAGATGTTGGCAAGTACTTCGTTTTGTACTAGAGTTACAATATCCTGCATACTGATTCAGCCATGGGCGATAAAATAAAATCCTTGGCCTAGATAGTAAGTGTTATCCTTCCGAAGGACAAAGAAATTGCAAATAGTTGTAATAAGTCGCACAGCCAAACTGTATGATGTAAGTATTAATTGAACCTTTCAATTCTTAGGCGTATTTGATTGCTAACACTTTTATTAGTTTAAAAATTAGCAACCACGTTCTAATGGCCTTGGATGAAGATAATAAAGAAATGAAAAAGGTAAAAATATTAATTTTTATATATTTTGCCAAGTGGTTTGGAGAATTCATCATTCTATATCGACTTGTCATAAAAATGAGATGGAGGCTAAAAAGTATCAAAACGAATTTGTGACCAAGAAATTGGCACACTCTTTGGCTACTGATAAAGTCTCAAGCCTTAAAGCTAAGCTTGATGAGCAATACAAGGAGGTCAAAAGCTTAAAGAAAGAGCTACGTAAAAAGAAGGAAGATAGGCTCAGGATGCAATTGGAGACCAACAACTTTAGACTACAAAGCCATATTACTAAATTAGATGAGGTAGTGAGGAAAGGGCTTTCTATTGCAGAGGCACTTGAAATCATGACACCAAGTTGACAATACGAGAGATTATTGAGAAAAAAGTTGTTGGAGGGGGTTTAAGTGGTAAGAGAAGAAATCGTAAAGTTTCACCCTAAATATGATCTCTCATGATTGGACTTCGTCAACATTTATGATAAAGGGAATAGTTGTGACAAGGAAGTAGACAAGGATTCAAATGTTGGGATTAATATGTAAGGTGAAAACAAAGCTTGTGTCGAAGGTCTTCCAAATGACAAAGATCATTTGTCCAAAGAAATCCCTTATATATGCAAAAAGAAATCCACTTGTTCCCAAACCTTGAGCACCGAAAAGGAGATAAGGTACAAGAAGGCCCCCACTTTCGATTAAGAGAATGCTTTCACTCAATCAAAGAATAAATCATAAAATTGTTTCTGTATAATTGATTTGTTATCTTTTGTATAGTAGTATGTGGCCGAGTAGTCAAAAATTAAACATTGTATTTATTATTAGTCTTATGCACATTTCCTTATACATAATTTAGTAGTTTTAGCATGTTTTATTTCATGTACTCTACTGTTTCCTTACATGTTTTATTTCACACGCCAAACATTTTTCAACATGTTTTATTTCATATGCTTATTTTCTCGACATGTTTTGTTTCACATGCAATATATCGAGTGCCTTTTATATAAAGGTCGTCCATTAATCATTTGAGACATAGACTGGTCACTTAGTTTATGCAATGAGATCGCTTATCAAAACATTCACGTTCTTTAATCTATCGTACAACTAAGTTATAAAGTTTGTTAACCATGATAGATTCGAACATTTAAAAAAAAAAATTAGTTTGTTCCTTATAATTTAAACTTTAAATGATAATCCATTGATCTTAAAAAGATGAGGAAGAGAAACAAATGAAAGTCGAAACTTTGAACATCGCATAATTCTTATCCGAAACAACTGAACAAATGGGAATGCTCCTAAAATGCAAAATTAATTAAAATAAAATATTAGGTTCTCAGCATTCCATGTACGAGGGATCACTATTTTGTCTAACCTTTCTAGTCGATAGCCCCCTTTGCTAACAACTTCCTAAACCTAAACTTGGTCCTCCCAAATTGCACCAAGTTTCCCTTGTCTCTCTTACGTGCCTGTTGCCTCTAACTTTCAACAAACCAGATCTCTAAGCTGAAAAGACCTCATGTCTTACCTTTTGATTATAATACTTAATTACCCAATGTTGGTAGGTTACAACTCTCTCTCTTACGACATCTTTGATTTCCTTGATTGTATCTGAAGTAGCTGTTAACCCGACTTGATTGGTCATCACATCAAAATTTTTTCTACAAAGATTCAGTAGGTCCCATTCAATTAGCAATGCAGCTTCTGAACCATAGGCCATCTTAAAGGGCATTTCCCTTGTTGTAGTTCTATTAGTAGTCCCAATATCTCCATAAAACCTCCTACAATTCATCATCACATCCTCCCTTTTCTTGACTAACTTTCCTCTTTATGTTGCTTAAGATAATTTTATTGACAGCTTCTACTTACCCATTAGTTTGAGGGTAACCTACTGACATGTAATTAAGGCAGATATCGTATTTCTTACAAAATGCTCGAAACTTATCATTGTCAAATTGTCATCCATTATTCATGGTTATCATGGATGGGACATTGAACCTTGATATAATGAAGATGAAGACAAAGGCCTCAACCTTTCGGTCTGTGATCTTTGCCAATGCTTTAGCCTCTACCCACTTCTTGAAATAATCCATAACAACAATAATGTACTATTGTTGGGTGGTAAACTTCAAAAATGGTTTGAGTATGTACAATCCTCACTAGGCAAAAGGCTAAAGACTAGTCAAACAACACAATTTAGTAGATGGCGCATGATTGCTTCTAGCATTATAGACAATGACAAATAGATGTTCTTGCATCTTCTTTAATTGTCAGCCAATAATAACCGAGTCGTAATACACGAATATATAGCGTATGAGCTGTCACATGGTTACTACATACATTGCCTTATAGTTCAGATACTTGTCATGCATCTTCAAGATGAAGGCATCAAAGATAAGGTTGGGAAATGCTATGTTTGTATAGCTAATCATTTATCAATGTATAATTTGTACCTTAATAAATCAATCTTCAAGCCTCTTTCTTGTGATCAAGGAGGATACTGTCCTTTAGATAGCCTATGAGGGGATCTATCCTTAACCTCTCTTTTAAGTAAGAAGCTAATTCATAGCTCTATAAGACAACTAATAAGCTCTTATGCAGAAGAAACTCAACAAAGAGTTTATCACTCAAATCAAGAAATGCCATATTGGTTAACTTTGGTAGTTTGTCGATAGGAATATTCTTACTCCTTAGTATTTTCTAAACTAAAATGGATTGAAATTCTTCTGCAAGTCTTCATACTATCAACAAGCACTTGCTCATTTCCTCTTCCTTCATCGCATAACTTCCTTTGACTTAATTCACCACAAGTTGTAAATTGGAGAAAACATCGAGTCTCTTAGCGCCAACTTCCTTCATGAGTTTGAGTCTAACTATTAAGGCTTCATACTCCACTTCATTATTGCTGGCCAAAAATCTAAATTTCATGGCATAATTAACCTTGACATTATAGGGTCCTTGCAATGTTAGGCTTGTACCACTTCCCTCTCTAGTAGAGGAACCATCGACATAAAGATACCATATTAGTTTCTCAGTAATTTCCATGCTATCCTCTTTACCTGTGAACTTAGCCAAGAAATCTATCAGCACTTGAACTTTTAATGTCGTTTTGGGTTTGTACTATACACCATAGGTATTTAGCTCCAAGGCATATTTCATCATCCTTTCTAAGGAATCTAGCCATTGTAATGCTAACCGTAGAGGTTAATCAATGAGGACTATATTTTGGTGAGCTTCAAAATGTAGTTTCAACTTCCTTGCCAAAAGAACCACTACTAACACAAATTTTTTACTTTTTGTATATTGATGCTCGGGTCCTTAAAGGACATGATTTATGTAATAGATTGGTTGATGCTCCTTGTCGTCAATTCAGACTGATAAAGAGGAAAGTGCTCGATAACTAACTGATAGGTATAAATACAAATTTTCTCCTAGAACAAGTGTCGAGAATATCGGAGTTAACGTGAGAAATTCTATAAGTTCACTGAATGCCCTTTTGCACTCATTTCTCTACTTGAAATCTCTTTGATTCTTTAAAATTTTAAAGAGTTTTGCACACCTATCCATACTTCTTGACATGAACCTGTTAAGGTTAGCCATTCACCCATTGAGTTCTTAGACCTCCTTGATAGTACGAGGAGATTTTATTTCTTTTATCACATCAATCTTTCTCAGGTTAGCTTCGATGTTACGCCAAGTGACCATGTACCCTAAAAACTTTCCTAAAGTAGCACTAAAGATACACTTCTACTGATTCAACTTCATGTTGTATCTCCTTAAGGTAGAGAATGTCCCTTCAAGATTAGTAAGATGCCGATCCTCTATCTTGCTTTTCACAGTCATATGTTCTACGTACACTTTGACATTTCAATGGATTTAGGGCTTGAACATCATAGTAACAAGTTGTTGATAAGTTGCACCAGTGTTTTTTAGCTCAAAGGCCATCACTATATAACAATATGTTTTAAAATTAGTGATGAATGATTTGTAAACTTCATTTTCCTCATCCATTTTAATCTGATTATAGTCGGAAAAAGCATCCATGAAAGAGAGCAATGCATGTCAGGTAGTTGAATCAACCATCTGATCAATTCTCGGCAAGGGAAAGCAATCTTTGAGATAGGCCTTATTAAGATCTATGAAGTCTATGCGTATGTACCATTTTCCGTTCGACTTCTTGGCTAACATACAATTGCCTAGCTAAGTTGGAAAAGGCTCTTTCCGAGTGAATCCTGCTTTCAAGAGTTTTTGGACTTCTTCTTCTATGGCTGCTTACCTCTTAAGGGCAAAATCGCTCTTCTTTGTTTGGATCCCTTTGGTACTTAGATCGATTTGAAGCTTGTATACCATGACATCTCTAGGGATACCCATCATGTTTGAATGGGACCATGTGAGTACATCGACATTATCCTAAAGAAAATTGATTAAATTTTGACCGGTGTCTACTAACAAGGGTTTACTTATCTTAATTGTCTTCTCAAGATCATCTCCCAATAAAATTTCCTTGATTTTATCCTTAGCATTATCTATGTCGGCTGGCTTTCCTTTTAGATAAGTTTCCACTTGAAAAACTTCTTTTTACGTTAACGCCCTTATATACAATGATCTTTCCAACTATTGATCTCCTTTGCACACATCGACTCTCGTAGGACTTAAGAATTTGACCTTGAGGTGAGCAGCGGAAGGGATGATGCCGAATAGATATTGACATGGCCATCTGATAATCATATTGTATGGGGACCAACACTTGATAACAAGAAAGTTCACTTTGCCTTCCATAATATACTTATCATATCTAATCTAGATTGGTAAAGAAATTACTTTAGTTATCTGGACAAGTTAGTTATTAAAGGCATATAAATCATAGCTATAAGATCTTAGCTATGCTTTGATCTTTGGTCTCATTTGATCAAAAGCGTGTCGAAAAATAATGTCTGCTGAACTTTTAGAACCAATGAGAATTTTCTTAACCTCGAAGTTGGCAATTCTCGCACTAATCATAAATGCATCCTCATATGGCCTTTAAATTCCTTTAAAGTCTCCTTCTATGAAAGAAATCATATTGTCAATTTTCACCTTCTTGCCCTGGATATTGCAAACATAATTAATGGCATTAGTCAAACTCAAAGAGCTTAATCGGCTTATGGCAAAAGGTCCACCAACAATAGTGTTGATTATTCCATTTGATGCTCTATTAGTGTTTCCATCTCTTACATCTTTCCCAGCAATAGCTGGTCTAGTAACATTCTCCCGATCTTCTCGTCTTTTCTAAGATGGTCGCTCAATATTCTCGGTACCATGAGCTCAAAACTTGCGCAAATGCCCTCACTGAATTGCATCCTCAATCACATTCTTAAATTGGACGCATTCATCAGTGTTATGGCCTTTGTTATGATGGAAGTCGCAATACTTATTGGAATTTTACTGTGATAGGTTTCCTCTCATCCTTTCTAGCTATTGCAATAGGTCCTTCTGTTAACGCACCTCCATTAATATGTTTAAAATTAGACAATTAACTGGTATGTAGACTGAATATGTTAAAAATCATAGCTTTTTTTTTTCTTGGAGTTAGCACATTGTTCATCGTCCATACTGAGTCCATCTTTCATACTCCTCCTCTTGTCGCCCTTCATGTCTCCTTTGTTCTGGTCAGCTTCTCAATGAGCTTTTTTATTGTCTTCTTGTTGGATGTAGGACGTGGCATTATCCTCTTGACAAAGTTTCCATGTAGCTTTACACCATCAATGACCCCATTAAGAGCTACGCTTATGTCGAGCTCTGGAATTTAGATCATCTCAACCATAAACTTGGCTAGGTAATCTTTGATAGATTCATATGATCTCTACTTTATTGTATTAAGGATTCAAGAATCCTTAACTGAGAGCTTACTTGGAAGGAAGTGTTTGAGAAACACTTCTACCAAATCTTCAAAACTCGAAATCATGTTTAGCTTTAAGTGTTTGAACCATGTACTTGCTGCATTCATTAGTATCAAGGGGAAAGCTTGGCAGGCCATGACATCACTCAAGCCATGAAACTTAGCCAAAGTATTGTAGTATTCTAAATGATCTTCTGGATATTTCATCCCATCATAAGTTTCAAATTGTGGTGACTTGATGTGTCATAGAATAACCTCTTCCAAAATCTCATGGATGAAAGGGCTCTTCTTAATTTAAAATTGTTTATTCGTTGTAGTAGGGATACTAACATGCAAGGGTCCAATATGGTGCAATTACTACGGTTACTATCGAGCCTAATTTTTCGGTTTTCGATTTAAAATTAAATTCCCCATTTGCAATTAATACTAAACCCTAACCCATTTAATATTAATTCTCGATTAAAGAAATTAGGAAATTCCGATTTTTTTCTTTAATAAAAAAGAATTTAGAGTTGCCACCGACCGGAGTTGGGAAAAGAAAAAGAAAGCGTAATCAATTGGGTAGATTTTTTTAGGAGTTGGCTACCAGTTTTTTATTTTAATTTGAATGAATAACTAGAGGGTTCTAAGTTTGGAGGTTAACCTATTAAACCTTAATGGGTACCATTATCTATTTACCGAAATTAAGATTATTCTTCTAATTATAATATTTCTAAAAAATAAATAAATAAATAATAAAAAAAAGAACTTAAGTTTCTACAAATTTTATCATTGCCCTGAAGTTACCTACGTACCTGCTAGCTAGGATCAAACGATCGTAGTTCTTTCTGAAAACATTAATGTATTGGTTCTTTTTATAAAAAAAAAAAAATTAGTTGATTTTGCGTTTTTATGAACCATTTCATTTTTATTAAGAAAAATCCTTAGAAGCCTAATTTTTATTCCCAATTAAAAAAAAAAAAGCTAAAAACCTAATTTTTGAAAAGTCCCAAATTAAGATTTTTTATTTAAAAACAATTAAGTGATAATTTTTTTTTATTTTCAAGAAAACCCATAAAGACCTAAAAATGCAATTTTTATGAAATATATAATGCTCTACATGATGAATCTTTTATATAGAAAAAATGCTTAAAACATAAAAAAGAAAAAAAATCCCAATTACAGAAAAGATACCTAAATTATAGAAAAGATGCCTAACCATAGAAAAGATATCCAAACTATGAAAGGGATGTTTAAACCATAGAAGAAAAAAAATCTAAATTATAGAAAAGATGTTTGAATCATAGAAAAGAAACCTAAATAATGGAAAAGATGTCTAACCACAGAAAAGATGTCTAAGCCATAAAAAAGATGTTTGAACCATAGGAAAAAAAAAACCCTAAACTATGGAAAAGACATCTAAATTATGAAAAAAAAATCTAAATTATAAAAAACAAGCCTAAACTATAGAAAAGATGTCTCACCGTAAAAAAAAAAAGTCAATTAATTTTTTTTATTTTATGAACATTAAAATGGTTTTTTATCTAGAAAACCCTAACATGCCTAATACAATTTTTTTAAATTAATATAATATGCAAAGAACGAGATTTTGTAAAATATGAGATTTTATAAAAATATCATTTTGAAAATATGAAATCTAAAATAATTAAAAAAAACTGAAATTTAACTTAACACATATTCACTAAACACTAATGCTATAACTAATTACTAGCAATTAAAGACATGATAAAAATAAAAAGAAAATTAGTATAAGTCTTAAAAATAACTGCACATATACTAAGTAAAATAAAAATAAATAAATAAGATAAGCTATAGATAATAATTTAAAACCACTATTATGTACCAACAAGGTGAAGCATGCAAAGCTGATGAAAGGAAACAGATTGGATGCCCAGTCTTATCCCATGCACAACTATAAAATTGGTTTAAGGAGTGGGTTCAAGATTGTTTTTAACAAATGTGTAATTATTCTTTTTGGCTCACACCATGCAATCCCTATTTATAAAACTATAAAACAAATCTTTTAAATCGAGTCGAATCAAATTAAATCTAAATTGATAAAGATCCAAAATAGATTCGAATCTTACAAATCTTGATTTTATTAGATTTAACGTCATCATATCATATTTACTTTTTTTTTCGACAGTTATTTAGTCAAGATTCCATCAAATTAATTTTTTCGAATTTTTTTCTTTTTTAGTTTTTTGACTTTTTTTTTTCCTAACAATTTTCTTTCACTTTTATCTTTTTTATCATTTTTCAATTTTTTTTGTTATTTTCTAAATTATGACTCTAAAAACAAAAATTATAACTACTACGGGCAAAAATCGAGTGTCTACAGTTACTTTTCCTTGTCATTTTTCTTAACAATAAGGGCCAAAGGTCCCATTGCAACTTCGCTTTGCTTTCTTGGCAATTCAGGCAAATAGATTGAGTTATCACTATTCTTAGCACTATGATCAATGTGTTCTTTGTTTTAATTTGGGTATACATTATTAAGAAGGAGATTAAGGATCTCTTCATGTTTTTTACTTAATTTTTAGTTTTCTTTGGCTAAGTTGAGGCAAAGTTGCTCCAGTTTAGCCAAACATTCGTTAGTATACCTACTTCCCCCTTCATGGTGGTATGATGAAGTTCTAACACCTGTACTTTTAGTTAATCTTATCCTAGCTATATGGATGGGTGAGAAAAATAGATAGCGCCAAATGTTGTTAGGTGATTTTGGCTTAAGACTTTGATCTTGCAAAGAAAGAGAAACCTACAAGGTATCGAGACTAGTCCAGTATGACCACTTTGATGCCTAAGTTAGTAAATGAATGTAAGAAGAAACTAAGTGAATAATAAAGAATTATCAAATATCTTTTACAATGTTTCTTCTTTGTATTTATAAATGAATGCTGAGTATCTTAAATAGCAGTTAATGTCATGATTATCAAGACATGTGGGACATCTCGCTCAAGTACATTCGTGAAATGTAGGAATAGTGGGTAGTTATATAATATAACCATACCAAGTGATAACTATTTGTACCACTTTCCTTAAATTCAAATGAAATACGAATCTATGTTACTCGGCATTATCCACGAATAGAGTTATTTGGCATGTCAATAGCAGTGTAGCTAAGTGAATGAAATTCGACTATCAATAATGAATACTCTCGAGATGGAGGACTAAGTGGAATTTAATAATGATTGAGATGTTTAATGTAAACGTATATTCTAGAGTGTGAGATCCCCTACATTGTGATTGAAGTGGCTAACCTTCTAGTAACACTCGCAATTTATGTTGTTCCGTAGTAAAGGGTAAGTGTTGACTCTATCTACTATACCTTTGCCTATAAGTAGCCCTTTGGGCAAGGTAAAGTACCCTATTGTAATACCTTAGAGTTTCAAGCCCATATGATAACTCTAAAATTGAAGCTCTTAAATTTAGGGTATCGAGCTATATTATCCGTTTTAATCTAAACTTTATAGTAAAGCTAGAAGGAATAATTTGATAAAAACGTCAATTTATTAATAAAGCCAATAAATATTAAAAACGTGAAATTCAAGCTTTTAAATATAGCAAAATATTAAAGGTAAGTTATTTAAATTTTATAAAAAAAAAAGATAAATGAAGTTGAATTATATATAATATACATGTGTTTACAAATGATATGCATTATATGTATTAAATATATACATATAATAATAATAAATTATGAAAATAAGGTAAAATTAATAGAAAATATTCTAGAAAATAATTTGGTGAGTTGTCAAATGGTGTGGCAACTTGAGAATCACTTGGAGTGATGAGTCAATACCTAAATAACAAGATGATAACATATGACGCTTAGTCAACACTTTGGAAAATGGAAAAATGACATGTAACATACACATGTCCAATTTTTATTTAATCAAATTAACTTGAAAACCTATAAATAGGGCCCCGACTCTCATTTGCATTATTTTAGGACTCTAAAAATATAAGAACATAATTTAGAAAAATTGGAAAAAAAAATAAAATAGAACAAAAAATAAGAGCAAATTAAGGTTAGGGCAGTTCAATAACCTATCTACAACTTGACATTAAGCCACTATGGGTCAAAGAGAGGATCACTAGGGGAGGTGTTTTGATAAGCATTGGAGGTCGGAGGATAGTTGGAGGCGGCTGGTTTAGATGAATTAAAATTCTACTCGTATCTTATTTAATATTTTAAAAATACTAAATCTTGTTAATTAAATATGAAATTTGGTTTTCTAGGGTTATTTCAGGTGTAGATTAATTTATAAATTTTATATTAATTGAATAATTAGTAAAAAGATAAGGTCCTTAAGAAAATGCCTTATTTGGGTGAAAATTGAATTAATTTTTATAAACATAAGATGAAGTTGTTTCAAGCTCAATTTTTGTATATAATATACCTAATATATATGTTTAATTTCGGTAAAGATAATTTTTTAAATTAATAATTTTTACTATTTTCTATAATTATTTTGGATAAAACTACTAGTTTTGCTGATTTGTTAAAATAATTAGTTTTTGATAAAATTAATGAATGAGACCGATAAGTTTTGACTTTTGGAAGTTTATAAGGTTATTTGGAACACTTAATTTTTATTTGACACTTACATTTGTTTATTTTCCCTAATTTTCTATAATTTCTAGATAAAATCGTTATTCTCATAAAAAAATAGATAATAACTAATTTAGTGTAACTTATAGTCAATAATTAAACAACATATTTTTGTAAGTCTATGGGATTTTTTTTTAAATTAATGAAGCTCTTATACTATTTATAGTGTATTTTCCTAATAAAAATCTATATGTTAGCTTAATATGTAATATAGTAATTAATGGTAATAAAATATTTGTCAAATTCACGTAAAATGAACATATTGGGATATATTAAGAGTTGCTGGATAGGTTTGGCAAGCATGATTTTTAGGGTTTTTAGTTCAAAACTAAAGCTTATTCGGGTTTATTACAGAGTTGTAATAACGTACAATCAAGTTAGTAGCGAGAAAGGGTATTTTTGAGCTTGCAACCATATTAATCTATCTTGTTTCTTATGATATATTAATAGAACTCTAAACAAAGAGCATGATGATATAAAGTTTACTAAAATCGATAAGGAATGAATAAGATATGGTCAAATAAAGTTTAAAAATGTAGTAGTGAAAATTTATAAGAGTTCAAGTTCAACTCATACTTGACCTGAAGACTATGTTTATATTTTCTTAGGTGTGATAAATAAAAAAGGACCGCATGGCAAAGTTTAGGATTGTGCACTACTCTTAAGCCCAAGTAAGTAGATCTAACCCATGCTTAGAGTAGATATAATATTACTCATAACATTGTGTGCTGTTTGATGCTATGTTGATTGAATATGGCTATATCTTAATTAAATTGATATGTTGCTACGGTAGATGTTGATGTGGTGATTTTGAAGGACGGTTACTATATCTTGGTTAGTTTGTTATCTTGCTATATTAGTTGTTCATATGGTGCTTATGAATTATTGTATTAACTTGGAGAGTTAAGGGATTGTAAAACTAATCTTTTAGGTGTTCACCTAAGTGAATCTTAAGTGAGATTCTAGATTTTTGCTAAGGAGAGTTTAAAAACTAGAATAAGATAACTAGGTTAAATGAAACTTGAAGACTAGTTGTGCTAAATGATATACCTAAGTTGTTATTACATAGCATAGCATAAAAAGGGACATATGGGTCAAATTTTTTAGAAAATGAGGCTTCTAAGTGATCAAGAAAAATCATGACTTTATGAACTCGGTTTTTGGAAGCATATAGATTTTCATTGCTCAAATATCTTGACTATTTTGATAATGTCATTTGGTAAACTATAGTATATAATCTAATTTTATAAAACAAAGTTGGTTGTCTTACTCTTAAACAATTCCTTGTTACCTTTTTGATCTGGTAGACTACAGAATATAGTCCAATTTGGTAAAATAAAGTTAGGGGTCCTACTCCTAGGCAACTCCTTGTTGCCCTAAGTTCGTAGACATTATATCTAGATGCTAAGCCATGTTGACTAACTAGATGAGTATATTGAAAGGGCATAGGATATTGATATCAATGCATACCATATGCATGAACATAACATGCTACATTACTAGTAATAAATGCCTAATTAGACTAACGTATGAGTGAAGCTGAACGTGCTGGTTATGATTGAAATGTGATATTACTTATATTGTATTGTTTGTTATCTACTCTTACTTAGTTTCAGTAGTTGAGAGGATAAAATGTTTTATCCTTAGGTTAATAGCAACGTGAAGGGCCCAACACTATGGGGGATGTATTTTGAGAACATGAGCCGAAGTTAATGACTTTTGGATAGAACCTGTAATAAGTTAGAAATCCTACTATTGTGAAAATGACAAAAGAAAAGGACTATTCATGTTTTGATGTAAATACTAGGCCATATATATAAGTTGTAACCAAATGTCCAACTAAACTCTGAGTAGCAACCTTATTATCATATAAATAAAGTTTTCTTTTGATAAATGAGTAGGTTAAGTTAAGTTTTTAACCAGTATTCCTATGTGATAATGCATCCTGTACTACGCCGAGATATGATACCAATGTAGGTAAGTATGGGGGATTAATCGAAGTGTAGAAAACACAAATCTACATTGTTCATGGTTCTAGACTTTGATAGACTACTTGTAATCATTAAATGTACATACATTTCATCTATAAATAGATTGTACATTATGCTAATTAATACTTCATAACTTACTTGAATAGTAGTACTAAGGAATAAAGTTACAGAGCTATATTTTTGCCTACCCCCAATAGTCTTTCTTGTTGGTACTTTGAGATTAGGAATGGGCTAGAATCAAAGTAAGACCACTCCCCAATAGATATCTTGAAAGATAGGTATTGAAATAGGATCTACTTGATTTAAACTTAGATTATGAGATAAAATTTCAAACTTACAAATCTTTTGAGACTAGAGTTTCTATTTTTCTTATATCCTTTTTAAACTCATGTTTTCCTAAAAAAAAAATAAAAGGGTTGACTACCTAATTTTACTATTTAGAGGGGATTCTAATTCTTTATGGTTATGACTAACCACGAAATATTATTTCTGAAGTTATCAATTATATATATTACGATTAAGTAAACTTAGTAAATATTAAATTAGAATCTTACAATTTCTAACTTGCAAGATATTTTCATTTACAGGTGCACATGTGATATGAGGACTTTAAAGTAATCCTATCAAGTCCCTTTTGGGGCATCATAACAACTCTTTCAATTTATTTTTCTATCTTTAATTTTGGCTTTCTTTCATTTTGCTTTTTCTAATAGCAATTTTTCCATCGTCTAAATAGTAATAGTAGCACTAACATATAACATAGTTGAAAGTTGTTTGATAAAGGTAGCTACAAGCAATACATTAATCTCCATTACACTCTTTAATCTTAATCTCTGTATGTGATTTTTATTCTCTCTCTCTCTCTCTCTCTCTCTCTCTCTCTCTCTCATAATTCTTAATCTTCCAATTCATGAACTTTTTTATGGCATGTTTAATGTAACTAAAATATGGATAAACGTTGACTTTTGCAAGGAAGGAAACTTTTCCATGGGATTTGATTTCCTTCAACTTTGCATGATTTCTCCTTAAACTATGTCCATGATATAATGAGTGCATTCAAATTTTTCCCTCACTAAATTACTCCATTAATATATGTCACTTCATATATGATTCCATAGGCTTGAACTAGATGAACTTTGCTTTATTTGGAATTGTGTTTGTCATAAGCATATTCTTCAGTTATAATGCGACTGAATTTTCAACTTTGAATAATATTTCATGTATAATTTTTTCTATGCTTCATCTTGTTAAATCAGTGCATATTCATCTCAACTTTGTACAAAACACAAGCTTTATGGAAGATAATTAAATTGGATCAATTACATTTAGCTAATGATCACTATATTGGAGTAATGTGTGGCTTGTATAGAAATCATGTGGAGCTTTTTGTTTGATTGAGATTACTTCATTTCATGGCTTTAATTGTATTAGAATTTTTTCACCGTTAAAATTGTTTACTAGTTTATTATATGTAGAGGAAAGAGAGCTTGAATAGAGTATGTAATGGGTCAATAATCCCCTAATTTTTGTGCTAAAGTTGTTCATATGCATTCCAAGTCATATATATGAGGAAGCTAGCTAAATGTAAGCATGCAATTTGCATGTTTCTTTGCTAATCTAGCCTATGTAAAGATCTAGTTATTCAAGGGTATCATGACTTTGGGCTTTCTAAATGTTCTACATTTGTAAGATCAAACTAATTGATGGTTTGTTGGCCATGGTTAACTCACTCTGCTATTCATCATTATATTAGCAATTGGAAAAGGTACCCTAATATTACTTTTTTTTTCTATAAGTTGTATGGTTTTTTTCTTTCCCTAAATACCTCAGCATTGACAAAGGGGTAATTGAAAACAATTAGATGTTATCACAATATATACATAGATAGTCAAGGAACCAATGGTAATGTGTCAATTCCCATTTCCTTCTTCTTTGGTTTTGCATTTGGTAAATGTTATCTTATGGAGATAAAAGCAACAAAGTGCACTAATCATTTAGGTAAGTTCCATCTACCAAGAGGTACCCATTTTATTTGGTTTTAACTATTGATAGTAAGTTTTTGTTCATTTGACACTTGACCTTTTGTCTACCGAGAAGCCGCTTAGCCAACTCTTTTGACATTTGCACTGCCCATATGATGTACGAACTTTATGCCAAGTATAAAAAGCACTCTTGGTTTAAATTTAAGTTTGACGCAAACAATTATCATAAGTATAGTTATATTACACAGCTGCTTGCTACTTCTACATATGAGGGGAGATGTTAACTCAAAAAGCTTCTATGTGTCTTAACAGTTATCTTGGCAACTACCTTAGATACTATAACCATCTATAAATACTGGAAAGAAACTCTGTAAGGGGTCTTGATACGTCTTATTCACATACTTACTCTACTAAGTTACCTTATTGACATAGACATCGAAGTAGCCACACTAGACTGGCCTTGGTACCAAGAATTTCACTTTCTTTTCTAGGATTTTTCCTCATCCCAAAATTTACTTACAACATTTGGCACCATCTGTTTTTCTCTAAACACGACCACATGGTTAAAACTAGAATGACCAGAAGTGCAGGTGCTAATACTTCTGCCCATTACCTTAAAGGAGGGAGTTTGAATGCTGCTAAACAACAATTGGCTCAACTTGAGCAACTTTGTCTTAATTTAGTCAAAGAAAATTCTAAGTTAAATAAAAACATGAACAAATCCTTGACCTTCTTAATAAATGTTTTCACCCGAATCAGGACAATGAGCATGCTAATCATGATGCCAATAGTACTAACTATTCCATTTATTTACTTGAATTACCAAAAGAGCACGCTGAGTTTCTATTGAGACCTTTAGTTCCTACTTTTAAGAAGATTGATAAGGGTAAGCAACTGCAGTACGTACATCATGCGGGACCCTCGCATGACAGTACGTGCATCATGCGGGTCCCTTACATGTCAGCAACTGCAGCACTTGCATCATGTAGGACCTTCACATGTTAACACCTTTGTTATAACAACCAAATAGTTCCAGATCAAGAAAAGTCCTTTCTTCTTAGAGATTTTAGAAAAAGTAATACCTTGGCACGTTAAGCTACCCTAGTTTGAAACATATGATGGGACAAAAGACCCTAAAGACAACATGGAGTACTACCGTACATTAGCCAAGTTGTATGGTTTAAGCAATGTGGTGGCCTATCAAGCCTTTCCCTCAACTTTAAGGAATGCAACTAGTACATGGTTCAAACACCTGAAACAAAATACCATTTGATGTTTTGATGAACTAGTAGAGGTGTTCCTTCAACACATTCTTGCTAACAAACTTCCTGTTAAGGATTCTTCAATCCTTAATACCATCAAACAAAAGTTCGATGAGTCAATTAGGGACTATTTGGCCAGATTTATGGCCAGGATGGTTTAAATCCCAAAATTGGATATGATTGTAGCCCTTAATGCCATAATCGATGGAGTTAAACCTCATAGAGACTTTTTGAAGTCTCTTGCAAAGAACAAGCCGAAAACTTTCACTGAGTTTAAGGTTAAAGCCACCTCATACATTTGACAAGAAGACAACATAAAAGCACGATGAGAGGCTAATCAGAGCAGAGGACATGGAAAGAGTGACAAATGAAAAAAATGTGAAAGATAAACTTAACATGGATAACGGTAACAGTTTATATCACTAACTGAGGACAGTCAAGTCGTGGTAGACGCTGTATACTGTACAAAGAACCCCTGATTGGTTACCCTTCCAATCAAGAACTCTTGATACAATATACAAGGCTCTACAATCACTAGTTTCCCATGAATACACAGATTCACATGATATCATCACATTAGCATATTTATATAAAATTTGAACTACAAAGCTTATATTATACAGTAAGAGAGTACATCTAAGTCTATAATACTAAGAAAATAAAAGTACATGAGTATAGATCTACATTAACTGTTCTCTTAATATACAGGATAGCTCGCTCCTGCCCAAGTCCCCAAGCTAACCTGTAGCATCCCTCAGCCAGCCTTTACGAACAGGCTGTCCTCCAGCAAAAGTCTAGAGCGGTATAAGCCTAAACTTAGTGAGCAAAACCCTCAGCTACACCACAAGCAAGTTATAAGTACATTATATTCACACATATGAATGAATGATCAAACAGAATGCTAAACAATACGTATACTTAACTAGTTCATATACATAACTCGGATTTAAAGCCCTCCGAATTCAAGGTTAGAGTATACACGGCACCAATCAGATCCGGTTATTATACTAAAACTTTCTTTACTATGGAACTCCATGCTCCGTATTCAAATCAATTAGGTCTTTTATTTTCATAAAACCAAGTTTTAGTATAATCTTGAGTGGGCCCCTGCAGTCTACACTCACCCCTAAACGGAGGCCTTTAGACTCGACCCTTAGCCAGGCGGTTGGTGCCTTCAACGCCTAGTGTTCTCGTGGTCTAGGGTAAGGTCATTTTGTACGAGTGTACCGTACAACACCAATAAATGAATATTAACATCCCTCGAATGACCTCTCTTTACCTCCGTGTGATGTGACGGCCGGAATTATATTTATGCGATGCATGTTAATGTATGTTCCAGTTTCTTTTTATAAGCCGAGTATACTGAAGTTCAAATTATTCTATGACCATCCAATAGTACACACAATCACTTTCTATACTATCATGCAACAAACAAAGCATTCTCTGTACTTAAGATAATTTCACGATTCAACACATAAGTAACTGAATTAACTAATAAGTCTAGTTCCCTACTTCTACTCTATTACCTCAATTTTTATCCAAGACCTTATTCTTAACCATTTGTATCTTTTTCGTTTTATTTCTGATATTTATGAATTTATAGTCGTTCTTCATTATTTTCGGACATACGTTTACACGGTAATGTTCGTTTTAGAAGTTATGACCTGTGTTTTACGATATGAACTAACTTTAGAGAAATTTTAACTATGAACTCTTAATTGCTCTTATTACTTATTTTTATATCTTTTGCCTAGACATAATGAGTTAGTTAACCCTTTAATCATTATACTTAGAGGATTTTAATTTGCTCTTATTAATTCATGTACTCAATTAAGTATAATCCAATTTAGAAAGTGTATTAGGGTTTACTAATTTACATTCCAAATTATGATACACTTTTCTTCTTTTCTTAGTTTATAATCTATGTTTATGTCATCACTTACATAATCATTTGCTTAGGTCATTGCTTATGTCATCCCTTACTTATGTCATGGCTTATGTCATCATGTACTTACCTCATCATTTACTTCATTATGTGATTACATAAGCCTCTCCTCATACTTATGTCATATGTACATGTCTTATGTACATTTGATCCTTCCTTTATACTTATGTACATATACCTTATACATATATATACTTATACATCTACTTAAGTTTATGCCGTATTTATCCATGTACACTTACTCATATACCTATACGATTGGATACTTATTTTTATACACAAATTCGTATGCCTCATCTTTTCCTTAAGAAAAGCTTCCTAATTCCATTCTTTTATGGTTTTAAGTGTGTAATTAGTGTAATATAAGTAAGCATAGTTAGGTATTGTCTTAATTTTGGTTATGTACATGACTAATACTCATGTACTAAGGTTCTCATACAAGTATTCTTTTGGTATTTCTTTATGTACACATACCTAAGAGTACATACACATGTATTTCTTCCCTCTCCTTCATGGTTTCTGACTTTCTACACTTAAAGATGAGGACTTTATGCTCTCTTCTTCATGATCATAATTAACACAAGCCTACTTCTCTAATCTACCTAATTACCTAACTAATGAAGAAGATAAAACAACATAAAGTAACTTAGATACATACCTTTGCTTATGTTGGAATTAAGGAGACAAAAGTGATGTAATGAAAGGGAAAGAGGGAGATGAAGCTCATGGCAATGGTGGAGGGTTTTTGGCTTATTTCTTTTGTCTTGTTTTCATTATGGAAGACAACAAATGGTGGGGCCAATATGGAGAATAAGTGGATAGCAACACTTAAGGAAAAAGAAAAGAAGAAAAAAATCAAGAGAAAAGATAAGAAAAGCCATCATGAAGGAAGAGATATTTTCTTTATCTCTTAGTGTATTTTGTTGACTTTTTAAAGTGTTGACTTTGGTCAACATGTGTTGACTTGGTCAACCCTTTGACCTTGGTTAATATGTGTTGACATGGTCAACTCTCCTTAAGCATATGTAATTTTGTGCACATAATGTAGTAATTAAGGGAAATTAAGGGAAAAATGAAGGAAATGAGGTAGTTGGTGACTTAATTAGTAACCATAGTTGATGAGGTCTTACTTTAGGTCTTTATAGCCTATATATCTCATTTGATAAACTACTTTGGATAACAAGTGCAAAAAGTATTAATTCGAGTATTAAAGTTCACTACATATAACCGAATCTTCAACTATAGCCCTAACTCTAAGTAAGACTATCTTAATCATATACTTAAGAAATAAATGTAAGCTATGATTCATTATATTAGTTTCTAAAGGAATACTTGAGGATTCAACACATATATGCATGATTGAAAGTCATCTCTAATCATTTTCTAATGATTTGGCAAAATATGAGTGGTATATATTCAATTTAGGGTTTTAGGGTTTATTATGTTGAATTATTGCACATATGTCTTTAAAGTGATCATTTTAGATTTTCTGTCACTTTTGAATGAAATCTTTAACATTTAGATGCATTGAAGGTATTATAGTTTCTTACGCGATTAATGAATTCTTTTAAAGTTTTCTCTTGGTTTTCTCTTTCATTAGCCTTGTCGACTCCTAAATCGTCTAACATAATTGAGTCTATTTCAAAAAGTAAATCGAAACTTTTAGGGGCTTACAGTTTAGATACTGAGAGAAAGAGATCAAGGTTATCGACATTTACAACCCATACACCTATTAATCATCTAATCTCGAACATTTTGATGGAAGTACGTAGGGAGAGTGGTATCCTCCAGTAGCTAGAAAGAATGCGAGGGAATCCCCCAAGAAGAAATTCGAACAAGTACTGTGATTTCCACGTGACAAGGGTTACAATACAAATGAGTGTATTTAACTCAAGAATGCAAATGAAGATGTAATACAATACGGGCACCTACCAAAATTTTTAGCACATGATGCCAAAGAATCGAAAGATTGTCTCGAAGGAGAAGAGAGGAACAAGAGGACGACACTCGGCCAAAAATGGCCATAAGAGATGCAAGGGATGTTAATCCCATCAGAGCACCCAATGGAGTAATTAATACCATTGTTGGCGGACCTAGTATAGGCTAATCAAGTTCTTTGAACTCAATTAATGCCAAGAATTACGTTTACAATATTCACGAAAAAAAAAGGATAAGATTGACAATACAATATCTTTCAGAAAAGAGGATTTTAAGGGTATCCAAAGGCCATACAATGATGCACTTATCATTAATGCGAGAGTTGCTAACTTTAAAGTCAAAAAGATTCTTGTTGATATGGTAAGTTCAGTTGATATCATTTTTTAGCATGACTTTGATCAAATGAAGCCCAAGATCAAAGCGCAGCTACAGTCTTACAAGTATGACCTCTATGCCTTCAATAATCAATCCATCTAAGTAGCCGAAGTTATCTCTTTGCCAATACAAATAAGGGATGATAAGCACGTTGCAAAGGACAAAGTAGATTTTCTCCTCATCAAACGTTGGTCCCCTTATAACATGATAATGGGATTGCCATGCCAATATCCATCAATGGCACATCTAAAGGCCAAGTTTTCTACTCCAACAGGGGTTGGTGTATGTAAAGGGGATCAACAATTGGCACAATCCTTATATATAAGGGCCTTGAGACAAGAGGAAGTTTTTCAAGTTAAAACCTATCCAAATGGCAAGACAGTCGGCATAGAGAATGCCAAGAATGATGCAGAGGAAATTACTCTGGGAAATGATCCTAATAGGATAACAAGGATGGGAAAACCCATGTCAGCAGACGTTCGGCAAAGTCTGATTGACCTCTTGCCAGCCAATGCTGACTTGTTTACATGGTCAACTTCAGACATACCGAGTATTCTGAGAGATGTTATGGTACACAAGCTCTAAATTGACCTGAATGCAAAATTGGTTGAGCAGAAAAAGAGACATTTTGCACCAGAGAGACAAGTAGTAATAGAAGAAGAGGTCTAGAAATGATTGAAGGCAAGATTTATTTGGGAAGAGCCTTATCTGACTTGGCTAGCAAATTGTGTGTTAGTCAAGAAGTTTAATAGCAAGTGGAAAATATGCATAGACTTCACGAATCTCAATAAGTATATCCCAATGATTGTTTCTTACTACCAAAAATCGATCAGATGGTAGACGCAACTGTAGGGCATGCATTTCTTTCTTTTATGGATGCTTTCTCTAGTTACAAGTAAATCAAGATGGACAAGGTGGATGAAGTCCATACATCTTTTGTTACTAATTTTGGAATGTCCTGTTATATTATAATGCCCTTTGGGCTAAAGAATGCTGGTGCCACATATTAGAGAATAGTAACGAAGATGTTCAAATCTCAAATCCATAGGAATGTTGAAGTATATGTGGATGACATGATTGTGAAGAGTATGAAGGAAGATCAGCATCTTGCTGATATAGAGGAAACATTTTCCACATTGAGGAGTTATAGCATGAAACTCAACCCATAAAAGTGCATCTTTGGTGCAACATCAGGGAAATTCCTCGGATATATGGTTGTACGATACAGCATCAAGGCTACTTTGAGAAAGATTGAAGCCATAAGGAATATGAAACCACCTCGTACGATCAAGGAAGTATAGGAACACACCGGGTGAATTGCTGCCTTCAATAGATTTGTCTCGAGAAGTGTAGATAGGTGCACATAATTCTTTAAAAATTTGAAGAATCAAAAGGAATTCAACTGGACTAACGATTATGAAAGAGCTTTCAACATGCTCAAGGAATGTCTTGCATCACCTTTAATACTCTTGACACCCATTCCGAAGGAAAATTTATACTTATATCTATTAGTCAGCTACTGAGCACTTTCCTTTATACTTGTCCAAATTGATGGTAAGGAGCATCGACCTATTTATTACATGAGTCATGTTCTATAAGGGCTAGAGCTTCGATATACAAAGATTGAAAATTTTGTATTAGCAATGGTTCTTTCGACAAGAAAGCTATTTCAAAGCTCCCTAAATTATTATCCTTACCGATCAACCATTGTAGTAAGCATTGCAATAGAAATATGCCTTAGAGCTCAATTCCCATGATGTGCAATGTAAACCCAAAACAACACTCAAAGCCCAAGTATTGGTAGATTTTGTTATCGAGTTTACGGAAGAGGAAGGCTATGTGGAGACAGCCGAGAAACCTATCTAGTTTCTTTATGTCGATAGTTCTTCAACGCTTAGTCCTTCAAGGCCTACATAATGTCAAAGTCCATTATGCTTTGAAATTTAGATTCCTAGCAAATAACAATGAAGCAGAATATGAAGCTCTAATCGCCAGATTGAAACTGGCAAAGAAATTGGTGTCGAGAAACTCGAAGTGTTTTCTGATTCCCAGCTGGTGGTAAATTAGGTCATCGGAAGTTACGCAGCGAGAGAAGAAGAGATGAGTAAGTACCTCTTGGTGGTACAAACGTTCATAAAAGAATTCTTATCATTCTCCATTAATAAAATTCTTAGAAGCAAGAATGTCACTATCGACAAGCTATCAAAGTTGGCTAATGTAGCATTTCTTGAGTTAAACAAGAAACTTTTCATGGAGTTTCCCCTATAGAAAAGTTTATCCGATCTCTCGTAGTACTATGAGTTATCTCCTTACCCAAGAGAAGAATCACGGATGGATTCCCTAGTAAATTATCTAAAAGATGGTACTTCCTCTAACAACAAAAAAGAGGCGCAAAGATTGACTTACCAAGCTGTAAACTACACCCTGATTGATGGTTAGTTGTATAAGTGTAGTGTATCTCAACCTTACCTTTGATGCCTTTCCTAGAAGAATGCCTAGAGGGTGTTATCTAAACTACATGGCGGCATATGCAATAATCATGTAAATTCGCAAACACTATACATTCGAGTAATGTGACTCAGCTATTATTGGCCAACTATGCGAGAAGATGCAAAGGACGTTGTCCAGCATTGTCCTCAACGCTAGAAGCATGAGTTGCTGAGCAACGTACCTACAACTAAGCTATGCAGTCTAACCAACCCTTGGCCTTTCACCCAATGGGGGTTAGATATTCTCAGACCTTTTCCAAAGTCTACTACCCAATGCCAATTCGTCATTATCACTATTAAATACTTTACCAAATGGGATGAAGCCGAGGTTGTGGCAAAGATTACTAAGCAGAAAGTGGAAGTTTTCATATTCAACTCCATCATATCAAGATTAGAAGTTCCCTACACGATAGTTACAAATAATGGCCTACAGTTTGACAATAATAAGTTCCGGTCATTTTGTGAGAGGCTGGGCATTTGACTCAACTATATGTTTATAGCACATCCTTAGACAGATGGACAAGTTAAGGTCATAAACAAGATCATATTGTACAACCTAAAACAGAAAGTAGATCAAGTTAGGGGGAAGTAAGCTAATGAACTACCAAACATCCTATGGGGATACAAAACCACTCATAGAACCACAAAGGGAGAGATACCATTTAAGTTAGTCTACAGCATTAATGTTGTGTTGTCGATTAAGCTAGAATTGGCCAATCTATGAATGCATAATTTTGATGTTATGCTCAATCGAGTCAGATTGATAGTGAATTTGGATACTATTGAGGAAATTCGAGACATTGCAAGAGCTAAGGTTGCGGCATACCAGCATAGAGCAGCAAGATACTATAATAAAAAAGTGAAGTACAAGGTTTTCCAACCTAGAGATTTGGTTTTTCGTAAGAAGGGAGCAACTAGGGCACGAACAAATCAGGGAAAACTCGATGCGAATTAGGAGGATCCTATCAGGATTCGGGAAGTTGTTGGTGATGGGGCTTATCGACTAGAAAGGTTGGATGGATCCATCATCTCCCGAGCTTGGAACGCCGAGAATCTGAAATATTATTTCAATTAATGCAGGATGATTTCTACCATCTCTCATTGGCGGCAACCAACATGTTTGGAAGATTGGTACATGTTTATGATAATTATATATTTGAAGTCTCATCATATTTTGGTTACAATTGACGAAATAACAAACGAACTGATCTAGGTTCTAGCCTAATGTAGTTAATGACCTACATAAATTAACCTTATAGCTAAGTAATGCGGCTAGTCCATACCTCAAATGGTTAACAGACAATATAAAACGATGGGCGTATGAAATAAAACATATCGAGAGATAGTTAGGCTTATGAAATAAATCATGCTAAGAGATAGTTGGCTGTTTGAAATAAAACATGCCGGAAACAAATGGTGTGTGAAAAAAAACATGCCAAGGAAAAATGGCATATGACATAAAACATGCCGAGAAACAATGGTATGAGAAAAGAAATGTATCGACAGAAAAATTAGGCATATAAAATAAAACATGCTGAGAAACAGATGGTATGTGAAATAAAACATGCTAAGGAAAAATGGCATATCAAATAAAACATGCTGAGAAGGAGTGAGAAAAGAAACATACCGAAAGAAAATTGGGCATATAAAATAAAATATGCTGAGAAACAAATAGTATGTGAAATAAAATATGTTGAGGAAAAATGGTGTGTGAAATAAAACATGCCGAGAAACAATGGTGTGAAAGTGAACATGCTAAAAGAAAATTGAGTGTATGAAATAAAACATGCCGAGCCATAGTTAAATGTATAAAATAAAACATGCCGAGAAACAAATTGCATGAAAAATAAAACATGCTGACGAATGAGATCGTGAAACAACATACATATACCATACAAATTGAGTAAAATTAAATTTCACAAGAACTTGACATTGCCTTGATTATATTTCAATTAATAAATTACACTAGAATGCAATGTGCTAATACAGTAAGTCCTATGGCCTATCTTCAAATTCAGCATAAGTGATTTTTAAATCATTAACAAGGCCTTCCTCAACAACTGGGTTGTCGAAGTGAGCAACTTTTTTAGCATTAGCTTCATTATCACTTTGATCCATACTCTCGACACCTATTTCGTCACCTTCATCTACATTGGCACTACCAACTTTATTGTCAATATCAGCAAAGTCGAGACACGAGAGATCATAATCGGGACGAAGCTTCAAGACTTCTTCTCTTGCCACTTAAACTCCTTCAAACAACTTTTTGCATAGAAGCTTCTCGTATTGTTGACTAAGGGTGACTATATTGATAACCTCTTCAACATATGCCCCCTTCTTCACACTCTCCTTCAACTTGTCGACACGACTGTGTAAGTTTGAGTTATTGGTCTCTAACTCCTTTATCTATATCTTGAGCTTGTCTTCATCATTACTCATCATACAAATAGTTTGGCCCAAGCCCCAGCACTCTTCCTTTTTGTTCTGCAGCTCCTCTTTCAAGCATTCAAACTCTTTGTGATGTTCTTCTATTTTAGCCTTTAGGCTAGAGATTTCATCAGTAGCAAGGTCATGTAATAATTTCTCAATACTAAGTTCCTCCTTAAGCTTTCTCGCCTCCATTTCAGCCCTAATCCTCACAGTCTCAATAGTAGTAGTTTGGGCCTTTGATGTATTGTATGCATCCTCAACTTTCTACAGCAAATTCATTTATTACAATCAAAAGTGGTTAGGTATTACTAATACAACTGAAGATATTACCTTCTTTGTCTCTTTATTAGCCTTATCCATTGCTATTAGAATGTGGCTACTCATTTGGGAAAGGAAATGTATTAGTTACCCAAACGAATTCAATAATCAAAAGCAAGTCATGGATACTCACATCATACAATTTGGCTATGATATGGGTTTTATTGCAACTGTTGACCTTATTGACATTGTTCTTGGCGATATCTTTGTCTTTTGAAAGGATGATCCCTTCTAGTAAAGCCAAAGATTTCATCTTGTATCCTAAGGCTAAGTCGGTGTCCAAAATTTGGCGACTCCAATAAGGGATAAAGTACTCATCAACCTCTTTGTTGGGGACGAATTCGATACTACTGATAATGAGAGATTTAGAATGCATAGCCTCCTTTACCCTTTTGTCTAAGCCCTTGGACTTCTTGATAGGTGGTTAGCTGGCAAGCTCCTTCCCTAGTCTTTTGTCACTACTTGAAGCCGCCACAATCGCTAGCAATGATTCTTTTACGGTAATGGCATTTTCATCCTCCTTACTATGATGTGTCTCTTAACTCTTACTATCCCTCAGATTAACAAAAGTTTGAATAATCACGGCCAGAGGCTCCTCAGAACGAGTAACCCTAGTCGACTGTGTTTTCTCATTCTCCTTCAACCTTTCAGCAAGATGAGAGATCTTCTGTACCGCCATCTACTTCACTGCAGCTTCTTTTGTAGGTTTCTTTACGAAAGCAGGCTGAGTTGTAGTTGCTGAGGTGGTTACCCTCTTATTAGCCTTGGATTTTTTAGCCTTGGCCTGAGCTAGTAACTTTGCCGGATTCACCTCTTCAGTACCCATATCTACAACACAAGTACACCAATTAATATAAACGTGGAAAAAATATGAATTTACATTTTTCGTATTAAACAAGGCTCAAAGTTCACTACTCTCCTCCCACCCAAGTCTTGAGAACGGCTTTCCTCATAACTAGACTTAGCACAGTGGAAATACATTGGCATACCTTTTTTTTTTTCAAAAATATTAGTTCTCCATCTTCAAAACGCCATATAATTCTCTCAACATCCTAAAAGAACATTTTGTTTCTCCTTCTCCCTTGAATTTTCTTCGCTGCTGCAGCATCATTCGGCATCAGATCTATGTCTTTTGTATGTATCGACTCAGTCCATTGGGTCCAGAAGTTCAAGTCTTCGTCATATACTATTGACATGAACTTGTCATGCTACTTGTGAATCTTAGATTCAAACCTGTCCATGAACTTACACCCCTGCTTCGCAACAACAAAGTACCACCTGCCAGGCTACCTCCAAATAGTGAAGAAATATCAAAATAGTTGAGGCGTAGCCCTAACTTCAACTTCTTTGCGGACTATCTCAAAGGCTGCCAGAAGCCGATATGTATTGGGTAAGAACATACTCGGGGCAACTCTGAAATAGGTGAAAAAGCCCTTGACAAAAGCTGAAAAAGTTAAGTGCAACCTAAAATAAAAAAATTTCAAGTATATATGAAACTCGCGCTCCTTAGGAAAGCATACCCTCTCCCTATCTCTTAGCCTCCTCAAGTTCCATGTCTCGGGAAGATCTCACTAGTACTGATTATATTTTGTGATGAGAACCCTGTCGACAAAACTAGCGATTCCATCTAGAGAATCACAAAAATAGGCTATTGTGTTGAATAGATATCTTGCTAAGGACCTCTCTTCCTTACCTTTGGGATAATTATCTATAGAGAGCTCATTGATCTAGGGAAGTTTATCCTACCTTTTCTCCATGCTATTAGCGGAACTATTCGAAGAACAAGCTGTCTCCCTCCTTATTTAGGGGGGAAAAGTGGCCTCAGTCTCCGTTTCCTTGGAATTGGAAAGCATAAGTCGACGAACAACTTTGCGAACCATACCTAAATGGTTATGTGAAATGATACAACACAAATCAAAGAATTCGGGTTGAAGATAAGGAAACGAATGAAAGTTTAAGATGTGACTAGAGAAGTCGATTCTGACTGTGAATATTACTTTATATAAGGACGATTCATCTTGGTAACTACAAATTTGCTTTTGATAGTAATGATGCGCTAATATGGTATCCTCGCATATCGCTAACGCGTATCTCATGACAGAAATCTGATGGCTAAAAACTCTTCGACAGTTATTAAGCTTGCCATAAAATAATGACCTAGGCAACAGATGTCATGCCTCCAATTTCTTGGTTTCTCGAATGGGCAAGAGCTTAGAAATTGTAACCTTTCAACTAGGTTATTATCCGTCTTGCTTCCCATATTACTTGGCATAAATTTAAAGAATCTCTCCCCACTCGGCCTTTAATACAATATATGTGTAACTCCCTTTATTGATTGCTCAAATACGAGAGTTAAGGGGGCAAATTTTGATAGTCAATTTTTGTTCGACACTTGACCTTTCACCTGCTGAGAAGCTGCTTAACCAACTCTCTTGGTATTTGCACCGCCCAGATGATGCACGACATTTATGCTAAGTATAAGAAGCGCTCTTGGTTTGAATTTAAGTCTAATGTGAATAATTATCATAAGCACAATTATATTACACAACCGCCTACTACTTCTACATATGAGGATAGATGTTAAGTCAAGAAGCTTCTACGTGTCTCAATAGTCATCCCAACAACTACCTTAGACACTACAACCATCTATAAATACTGGAAAGAAACTCTATAAAGGGTCCTGACACTTCTTATTCACACACTTACTCTACTAATTTACCTTATTGACTTAGGCATCAGAGTAATTGTACTGAATTGGCCCCAGCATCAAGTATTTCACTTTCTTTTGCAGGATTTTTCCTCATCATAAAATTCACTAACAGCATTATCAAATGTCAAAGATCTAATGAGCCATCTAAGAAATAAAGGGTGATGGTTATTGGTGGAGATGGCTATTGTGGTTGGGCTATGGTGTGAATCTTTCCCAAAAACAAAAAAAATAAAAGAAAAGGATAAGATGTTTGCATTATTGATAGCATTGTGTGACTGTCCTTTAATCATGGATTTAATCTCAACCCCTTATTCCATATTTCCTCTATGCTTAACCATATTCATATATGGAAATCTTGTACTAAGAAACATAGTAATCTTCTTATTAAAGATGTCTCAAACTTTAGTTTCTTATTTGAAACCTTTCAATTATTTGAACTAGATGCTATTGTCCCTTCAAAAAACAATGGTTTTGTAACTTACTCCATGATTAATCGAAGGTGGTGATGAGAATCTAACTTCTGCTACCATTAACCCAACTTATTCTCCATTATTGCGGACTTCTTTACCTACCTTGTCAACCTCCAGACAACTATTGCTAAGTCTAGACTAATCACTTAAAGCCAACTATGAGGAATTTAAAGATTAGTTACTTGATTTTTAGTGAACACTTTAGAAGAAGCTTGGCACTAAACTCATGTTTTGTATTTCTTGCCATCCATAGATAGAGGTTGCGAATAGCATAGTAGGCAACCTGCTTCAAGCTACTATTGGTCGGAATCTACATGATTAGGATCTTTGTTTGCCTATCATAGAATTTTCTTACAGCAGCTCTACCCATAGCTTAAAAAAAAAGTCACCTTTCGAAGTTGTCTATGGCCTTAATTTGAATTTGCCACTAGATATGATCATTAGTCCACCCTCTTGAAGAGAAAGCTAATTAAGTCAATAGTATGCTAAGGATTTCCAGAAACTACATCAGAAGTTGCAAAGCAGCTAGCTAAGATGGTTGCATAATTGTGAGAGCAAGGTAATGGATGATAAAAGCATGTGAATTATAACTCGGGTGACCTTATCTAAGTTCACCTCAATAAGGAACAGGTCCTTTGAAGGAGGATAAACAAGCTATCCCCCAGGTCAGATAGCTTATTCAAATCCTATGTAGGATATATGACAACACTTATGAGTTGGAGTTGCCTAAAGGTTATGGAGTATCCCTTGCATTCAAAGTTTCTCATATGACGCCTATGTATCAGAAAGAGAAGTTAACTAAGATTTAAGGGAAAATTTTCAACAACCCAAGTAATGAATTGTAATACCCCTTCTTCTAGGCGTCTGCTTAAAAAATTTTCTCAAACTCTTAGTATCTAAAGATGGTTTGTTACTACCATCCTTAAGTTAAGGATAAAGTAGAACTTATATTCAACCTACTCTTTTAATTCATACACAACTACTCTCAAATACTTTCTCATTCAGTATGACCAATAACAACAAAAGCTTCAACATTAGTGAGCCATATATAGAGTATCACCATTACCTACACTTCTTATACAACATAGAATCTTTGTTATAAATATACATTTCTTAACTTCTACTACCATACTAAATTTCTAATCAAATAACACCCAAGGCTTTCCTTAACAACTCTCTTCATGTGCTCGAGCTAAATCATATAGTCAACGAGTTCTCTCCAAAGCTTATCTTCAGCTAGGGTTTTCGAGATCTTCGTACCAGTTCTATCTATTTATCTATAACATGAGGATAACAAAAACTTTTCCCTTCAGCTACTCTAAGCTACGTAAGAGTAGATAAACACATAATAATAAGCATAACAATAGGCACATCATTTAAGTTGTTAGTCTAATTACGTTATCTTATAGTTTCCCAATCAAGCAATGCAAATGTAACAAGAGTGTGCCATGCTTTTGCACGTGACATGCATTGATACCGATATCCTAACCCAACTTAGCAACTCATCTGGTTTGGTGAACTCAAACCAAGCATCTAAAGTAAATCCAAGAACCTATCAAACATTTGAAACCTAGAAATAACCACATAAAGTGGTTGGAAAATCTAGCATATAGTTGGCCCAATGGATATACTCTATATGCTCAAAAACCGAGCTTTTACAAATCAAGTAGTTCACTTGATAAACCAAACTTTTAATATGGAAACTAACCTAGCAACATCTTAGCTTTTAGAAAACTTGACCTTGTAGGTCTTTTTTTGTACCATGCCATAAATGCATTAAATCACATTCTATGCAAAACCTAGCAAATCCAAGTAAACTTATTCATCACTTGTTACCTAGCCTTTACTTTTTAGTTTTTTCAACTCTAAGATCTTAGTATTAAGTTCACTTTGGTGAAAACCTTAGGAGATAGAGTCAATTCCTAGATTCTTTTCCTAGATAACATGAATCCCAACAAATGTTATATATGCATTCATCACATCAACATACAACCAAGTTTCATATCATGTCAACAATCAATGAGTAACTAATATAACAGGTAACATAACAAACCAAGTGACACATCAATTCATAGCCAATTTTAACTAAGCCATCAAACAGTACATCAATTTACAATTAATGTTCAGTTAAGACAATACATCATAGAGAACAAAAAGTTAGGAGTAAACATAAGTCTACTCAAGCACACACAAATATCCACTTACTTGGCTAGCAGTACATTCCCAATCTTACTAGTTAACGTAAGCTTCCTCTTCTATGAATTCACCAAGCAATCAATTACAGTTCATAAGTATACATATATACATATCCTATTTAAATTCTCGCTTTTTAGTAATTAGTTCGTTATAAGTTGGTTTCGATTTAGTCTCTAAGATAGCTTCTAAAATAGTTTCTTATTGCACTATCATCTTTCATAAATCATAATTTCTTGACCAATCAATGAATTTTATTAGTTTTTTAAAACTACCAAATCCTCTGAGTTTGGTTCTAATTGATTCTACAACAATTTTCTATAGTAAAAAATCCTCTAAGTTACCATCTAAGCTATACTAGGGTCATCCATAATATTAGTTTTATCCTTTGATACAACTTTTGAGTTTCTCTAGTTTAAGGCCCTTACTAAATTATCCTCTAAGCTATTCTCTAGCTCTATTAGCTATAGGATTTTTAATAAAATCATCCTCTGATGAATCATTTGTTCCCCCTGTTTTCACATTACTTAATAATTCATGCCTCTGACCTACTCTCTAAGCATCAATTTAATGCATTATTCATTACCAAAAGCCTTTGAATCATCCTCTACCTTTTAATAATATCCTATAAGTAGCCACTTTACTGACTTTCTTCCAAGTTACAACTATGAAATCAAATTTAAGCATCAAAAAACACCCTAAACTAACCTTCATTGGTTTCATTACTTCTTAAATCTTCATTTATTACATCCCAATCCATCAATTGTTTCAAGTACACTAAGTTATCCAATTACTAACTTCATTAATTAAGGCCTATTCACCATTTTCCATAACTTCCCACTTAATCAATGAATCTAACCTTTCCAAAACAATACAAACACTTCATTAACTAATCTAACATAGAATCTATTGGAGATTATTAAGAGTATAGATTATTTATTACTAAATCCACCATTTAATACCTAATTTAGGGCTCCAAAATCACATAAAAATTTAGAAAATAGTTTTACGAGAAATCTCTTCATAGTAATTCAATATTAATATAAGGTAGTTTGAAAAAATTTTCAAAGGAGAAACTACGTCATTAGGCCTAATTATTTCAATATAAAAAATTGTCTGATTTCACCAATTTTTGAAGGACGTATATTATAAATACCAAATTTTGGGGAGTTTGCAAAAAACTACTCCTAAACTTTGACTTAGGTGTGTATTAATCCCTTAGACTTTCAAAGTGAGATTTTTTACCTCCTAAACTTTCATAAATTGGAAAATAATTCTCATAACCTCTTTAAACTTTGTTTTTTGTATGCAAACACCCCTCTAAACTTTGATTTTAGTGAACACCTCATAAACTATAATTTTAGTACCTAAATGCCCCTAAACACCTTATAATTTAATAGGTTGTTTGCACACCAAAATCAAAGTTTAGGAGGGATTTGCTCATCGAATACAAAGTTTAAGAATTATAGGAGTTGTTTTGCCAATTTATCAAAGTTTAAAGGGTCAAAAACCTCACTTTGAAAGTCTAAGGGAGAAAATCCATACCTAAGTCAAAGTTTAGGGGGGGTTTTTGCATTTTTCCCTAAATCTTTCCATAATTTTCTAAGCACTATTTATATTTTTAATAATTTACTCAAAATCAGGTAAAAATTAGAAATTACCGGTGTTGACAACTCTAGCCACCTACAACAGTGGAGGGTTTATCGATAGCTCTAAGTGCTACCTCCTTCATTGAGTGGAAGTGGTGGTTGGTTCTTAGATTTCGCCCATATTGTTGCCCCTTCTAATACTTAGTTTCACACCCCAATTTTGCTATTTTTCCTAAATTCAACCCTTTAATCTCCAAAACCTGACTCTAATTTTCTTAAATTCCTACTTGCATGTATGAATTTTAGAGAGTGCTTCCAGAATTATTTCTAAAGCTTTTTGGGTGACTTTGATATATTTCTTCTCTTTCTTTGAAATTTCCTTTATATACTACTCTTAACCTTGCATGATCTCTTTTCCTAACTCATAAACACCTATCCCAAGCATTTACACATGCATAAACCACTTCATTCTAGCTACGATAATTTTTTTATAATTTTTAATGATCTTTTTATTGATTTTCTTAAGTATTTTAGCCTAAAATGCATATATTATGGTATTTTAACTAAATATGGGTACACATACAAACATAATAATTACACACAGGGCTATATAAGTATATTATACATATTATTTTGTGTCATGTAATATTTTTATTATGTAAATAATTTATCTCTAAGGTTTTGTAATCATTTAGAACTACAATTCCAAGTTTCTAATAATTACTAATCATACTTGGTAAAACTATGTTTTACTAAATTAAACATTATAAATACTTTATTTTGAAAGATTGATATTATTAATACTATTTGTCTAACTTTTATGAACTTATATTAAAATTGCGCTTAATTTGAACAAAATTGTCTAAACACCTTAAATTGTTTCGAACACCCTAATTCACTTCTATATCGAATAATTCGATCATTTGACTTAACCTCTTTCATAGACTTCTCTTAATGGCTTTTCTATATTCCATCGGCTATACTTCTTAAGTTTCATGTGTAATAGAGGTGGTCCATTACTTTGGATTTCAAATAGTAAGTTAAAGATTGGGTTTCACCCAAATGGTGTGCCGACCACAAGACCCCTCACTTAAGCCAGACTTAAAGGCTTGTAGAGCCTGACTAAGAGAATTTTAACTGCTCAACTTGGTCTTAACAAGCTCATTTATCAAGAAGGCTAGACAACTAACACTTTAGGTGCTTTACTTAGACATATACTGGTTTAGTCTTTCCCTCATTCATAAGCCAAGCGCTTAGATGTCAACTTATCAAATGCTGAAGCCGAGGTCCCCATACGCAAGGCTCTCCTATCCCACTCTACTGAACTAATGCTTCACTCGATCACTTCAGCAACCTTCAGTACAACACAGTAGCAATAATACCAACACTAGTACAACTCCATTCCATTGCTTTAGATTCCAAACATGAACCCAATGATAGGTCGCTACCTATTCTCTACTTTTCTAATGATTGTACTATATTCCTTTTGTCTTTTGTCTTATTTACCCTTTTTTGTTTGCACTAGGAATCTTTTCCATACTTTATCCTTTATGTAATTTCCATTATTATGTCATTATCTTAAGAGACTTACTATAAATAGTCCCTCAATTGTAGGTGTAGAATTTGATTTTGGAAGCATATAGATATTATATGTTATTCCTTGTTCTTAGGAGATACCTTCTCTAAGAAAGAACATACACTCTTATCTAATCTTATCGGATAGCTCGAGATTAATGGTGAATGGACCGTAGTATTAGCTCGTGCATCTTATCAAAAGCAATACTAAGCCATGTAGTATTTGCTGATGTGTCATATCTAACGAGCAGCTTCATGAAAGCTACTATGCTTGTTAACCCATTCCCCTTTTTATGATATCTTGAAGGAGCCATTATTTGCTTTCTTTTACTAAGCTTTTGGTATGCATAATCATCAATGGCATTAATCTCAAAATTTGACAAGATAATGACATGATGGAATAGGTGATGTAGTTGCTAAGATGCTTGATTAAGCTATAAGTACCGTTACAATTCAAAAGAGTCATTCTGTGAAACCAAAGGGAATTCTCTTTATAACTAAAGACGCCATTTTCCTTCATGGAATTCATCTCTTATTCATGGCATCTATCCATTTTTGAGACTCAGAACTTTTCATGGCTTGATAGAAGTTGATTAAATTATCTTCCATTTTTCCTCTGACATCCTTATGTTCTTAGAGAAATGCAATTTAATCATTTGGAATTGTATTTCTCCTTTCTCTAATGGATTGCCTTAACAGTGTTAGTTCTTGAGATCGTAGAGTTTGTAGTTCTAGAATTTCAATATCATTGTTTTGATCAAGAGTTGCTTTTTAAATTGTGTCAAGGATTGTAGCTCAATTCTAAACACCATAAATAGCCATTAGAGGAATATCAACATACTCCTCTTTAAACATAAAGTCCTTTAACCTTATCTCCCCCCAAAAACTCAACATCCTCAAAGAAATTGATTATTCATCATCTTAAAGATTACCATAGTTCTAACCCTGAGACCTTTCAAAATGTTGAAGAAATAACAACTAATAGTCATACAATTTAGTTTCCTATCATTTAGCCTATAAGGCCTAACCTTAGCTAGGTCCCCAAATGAATAAGTGCTTTAAACTAGGCTTCCTAATTGTTTAAAGGTCTTAAGAGGTTTTGTTAGTTGCCTTAGTTGGTACATTGTTAAGTAATGTAAATATTCCATTTTTTCCTTCCTTAAGTCCGTTTCTACATTAAAATCCCCTAGTTTTTAGAAAAATGCCAGCATATGAAAATTTTTTAAAATAATGAAGAATGTAGAAAATACCAAAAAATGAAAAAGATACCAAATTAAATAAAATAAATTAATAAACCATAAAAAATAAAATGAAAACCTAGAAAATCAAAAAAAAAAATGAAAAATCATAAAAAGTGTCATGCAATTGTCCATTTAGGTTGATTTAGGGTAGAAGTAATTTTTCATGTTAGAAAACAATTTTTAGAGTTAAAATAGATATATGTAATTTAATCGAATTAAGAAATCTAAGTAAAAATATGCTTTTATTGAAAATCAATTTTTTTGACTTAGGTTCAGCTAACTCAATTTAAAAGTTTTGAAAATTCATATTTTTAAAAGCTCATATCCTCAAATTGTACCCCAATTAGAGTTAAAATGAATATTTTATAGCCATTTGAAGTTTTTAATAAAAGCTGAACATGAGTAAAAAGCAAGTTCCTAATTTGGTCTAGTTGGAAAAAATTTGAATATATATTTATTCAATTTCACAATTACTTGAGGTAAATCATGCGTTATTTTTGGAAGTCCAGTATTTATTTGAGTGTATTTTAGGTGAAAAAAAAAGTTGAGGAAAGGAAAGGGAAAAAGAAAAGGAAAAGAAAGGAAAAAAAAAAGGAAGAAGTAAGAAGGGAGACATGTAGCACCTAAAATGGATTGCTACAAAGCACATTCATAGTTTGCCATGTAGCAATGTCATATCACCACGTGGTGCAACTTGTGACGTATATGCTACATGGTGCCATTCATAACGCACCATATAGTGCCATGGTCAATGCTTTGACCATTCACTTTTTCTCCCTTCCCTTCTTTCACTAATCGATTACTTTCCTAAGGAAGTTGCCATTTAAATGGCAACATCCATTCGGGTACATTTTACCTTATTTCATCTACTTTTGGTAAGAACAAAACTTGAAAAAAATATGGAAATGAAGGCTTAGGATATCTCTTATTCAAGAACCTTCAAATATTTAATTATTATTAAGAGAAATTGAAGAAATAAAAATAACAAAATTGAGTAAACATTAAATACCTATTTAATACACTATGAACAAATTAAGCAAATTCAAGTTGTTTCATTTCAATAATCCATTGCAACCAAATACAAAACAAGCAATTGCATCACTTACGAGCCATATGATCCATTATTTCTACATTGTTTCCATAAATCCATGATCAATTTGAGCAAAAATGTGAAGAACATCCAAAATACATCTAAGCTCCATCAACATGCAAAAGATTCGTTCTTTCTCCTAAATAAAAGTTTCTTAGCCACCACTTATGATACGACACTATAAATAGAGGTCCCATCTACATATTTAAGGCATCACATTCATCAGAAATTAATTACAAATCCACAATATACTAGTTTCTCTCTCTGGATGCTTGTAAGTTGAAAACCCATTCCCTGTCTTTGATCTAAGAAAAGTTTTGGGAACATTGTATTCGTGATTATCAACAAAGCCTAAGCTTTGATTTCATCCAATTTTGTAGGGATTTGATGAATTTTGAGGAGAAAGATTGAATAAAAAAAAAACATTTTGAAGTTGTTGTGCACTAGGTTGTTCTTTTCTAGAAAAATTGAAGAGGAAGAGCTTGGGTTTTTGAGAAATTGATTTAAGACTTTCGAAGTTTGACATCTCAAGAGTCTAATGCCATTGGCCATGCCCTAGGAACCAATTAGAGACCATCTAAATTGGCTCATTTTCTTCCACTTCACAAGTAAGTCTCCAACTTGTTCTTGTAGTTTTTTTTTTTTTTCAAGATTTATCCAAAAGAAAAAAAAAAGAATCTAAATAAATGAAAAATTAATGTTGAGCATTTTTTATCTTATTTTGATGTGTTTTTATGAATCTAATATGATTGTGATAATTATTCTAGATGTTACATGTTAATGTTGATTAATTGGCATGTTACTGAGTAGATTTTGAATAATAATTGTTTAGGTGCTTTACTCAATACGTTCCCATTATGTTAGTATACTTTATTAATATATTTGTGCATGCTAACATAATAATTAAATGTTTTATGGTATGGTTGATTGAGTTAATGGGCTTAATAATGGTGTTTACAAATAAAGATGACCTTCCTTTTCCCATTTTTTTTTAATAAATTTTTTCTCTTAACAAAATTAATAAATTAGCCTTTTCCAAAACTTAGGGATTTTTATAGGATATTTCAAAAGTCAACAAAAAAGATTATTTTTCCAAAATTAATAAAATTTAGTGAACTTCAAGTGAAAAGAGTTTTTCAAAAGTATAATAAACCAACACATTAAAATTTTTATCAATTTGAGAATTGCGGAGGCTTAAACCCACTTCGCAGGTATGTAGGCATTTCATGCAATCCAAAATAATAAAAATTTTTGTTTTCCCTTTCCTTTTTTCCCAAAAAAAAAAGAAGAAAATTTAAGCCCAATTTATTTTGAAAACCTATTTAGGGTCTATTAAGCAATTTTATGGACTTTTGTTAATGAAAACCATTGTGTTTTAATAAGTTAGCTACAAAACCCAAGATTTTTTTATTTATACTTTTCTATTTGCTTTTAGAAAAAAAAAACATGGGCTAAAAGTTAGCATTAGTGTCCATTTACCCATGGGCCCTAATTTCACCTTTTTTCTGATTTCTATCAAATGGCGACTCTCATTTTAAATTTTTTTTTATATAAAACATTTTCTTAGTCTAGTCAAGAGGTTTATATTGAGTGAGTTGGACTTAATATATATAGGGCAAATAAAAGAAGGAAACGAAATTTTTAGCTCGACAAATTTGGCACTTCACTAGGGACTGGTTTGCATGCTACCATAAAAGGAATCCATGATAATTAGGCTTTGGTTTTTCCTTTTAGTATTTAATTTTTTATGTATATAGTTGTACTAATGTAGGCTTTAGTGATATAAGAAGAAAAAAAAGTAGGGGGTAGTCACAGGGTTTGGCCCAATGGGCCTTTTAAAGGTATTTTAATCATAATGTATGTTTAGAAGCGGTCGAACTTAGATCGTCTTAAGAACATAGGAGGGGGGCCATTGTGTAAGCCTTGAATAATGTAATGTAACCACCCTCAAGACTTAGTTGGCCAATCCCGCTCAAGTTTCAAATTGGCTTGTGATTTAAGTGAAGCCTTTTAAAACTTAGAGACCTTTTAGTACCCATTCAATTGAATTCACAAGCCTACATGAGTTGGCAAGTAGACTATATGTAGCAAGTTCATCAACGTTAAAGGCTCCAAAATGATGGATTTTAAAGTGTCCATTTTTGTCTTTTTTTCTATGAAAGCTTGTAAAAGATCAATGAAATTTGTAATCTTTTTTTATTTTTTTTTTATATAAAAGAAAAAAAAAATGTGTAGATTTAGTTTTTCATTTTTCTAGAAATTTTTAGGATAATGAAGAAGGAGATCCATATCAACAAACCCAAGGGCCTTAAAGATGTGCTCAAGAGATGGTTCCAGATTTTTAACCCTAAGCAACAAAAGTACATTGAAACAAAGATTAGGCCCATTATGTCCTTAATAGTTATTTCCATTAACCTCACTTTTATATGGGCCTTGGTTTATTTTTGGAATCTAGAACTTGTGGGTTTTTGTTTTGGACCTCATCAATTATGCCTGTTAATTAAAGAATATACCTAGTTACTAAAGGCCTTTGCCAATATGAGTGAAATCTACATCCTAAACCTCAAAATAGGCACTTAGAACATCTTTAGTGATTTATCGAGGGTGAAAAAGAATGAAATAGATTGGGCCTTGAGAGAATGAAATGAGAGATATCTCAAGTTATCTGATTTGTTGAATTGGTTTATGGGAAAGTCTAGATTCCAAGAGATACGCAACGCCTTTTCTGGGGCTACTATGGATGGTAATGCAATCGATGTTGTGCATATATTTTAGCAATATTTGAGACTGCCTTGTTTCTAAAAGGTATATTTAGCATCCACTTTCAAGTTGCAAAGATAGTAACCTAGTTTCTAAAAGGAAAACATATGTCCTAGCCTTCATAGCTGAGCAAATTAGATCATTTAATCACCTTAAGACCAAAAGACATGGAGATGTGAAGACTTCCCTAAGCTTACATATGATATGGTTTATTAATCACATGGTGATGCACCAACTAAAGATCCATATAGCCAAACTTGCTATGAAAATTGACAGAAGCCTGACCTTTGTGAGGATCGAGTTGCTAAAGGCTCCTACCTATTGTTAGTTAAGTCCTTTCAAAACTTCAATGTTGAAGACTTGGTGTAGATAACTAGATGGTATGTTACTAAAGAGATAATAAGGTAATGTAGGGATAATGAGGTAGTCGTACTTATTGGAATGAATTGATGCATAGGGTATTATCTACCTATTGTGATCTAATAGGTTAGGCCTACTTAGACTATAGTCAATAGGCCCTTATTAAATAGAGTAACCATAAGCTATTATGACCATCACCTTATGATTGACGAAAAGGTATCCCGCTTACTTACCATCAAGACTTTGTAGAGCAAACGAGTTATGATCCTAATACTCCTATTGATGGTTGGATTTCACTCGAAAATATTTGACTTAGGCTTAATCTACTTGATAGGCCTTGAAGCCTGGCTTGATGATATGTCCAGTTTAAATTTAGGAAAGTGGCGTAAATGGTTATGATCTGATACGATTTTATTACATAACCACCTACTACTCTTATATTTTAAGCATGTGCTTGATTATAGGATCTCTACGTAGCCATGATCAATGATTAATTGTTGTTTTACGCACTCGAGGTTTGCCTATTAATACTTAGAGAAAGCATTGTAAGAACTCTCTTATAACTTTTAACTCTTCCTTTATTCACCTATCTCTCTCTAAAACAATTACTAACTTAGGCATCGAAGTAACTACACCAGACCAAGCCTCTATTTGTGCTTTTGCAAGCATGCAACTTTACCCCAAAATCATCCAACAATATTTGGCATCATCTATTTTTTTCATAACTTACCCACATGGAAAAAATTAGAATGACAATAAGTATAGGCATATTGACAAACAATGGTTGGCTAAGTTAGAGCAACTTTACCTCCACTTGGCCAAAGAATGCCAAGAACTTAACAAAAATCATCATGAGATCCTCAACCTTCTCCATAAAAATGTCCAACCAAATCAAAATCAAGAAGACAAAGATAACAATGCCGAGAATAGTGGTGATTCAATCTATTTTGTTGTATTATCGAGAAAGCAGGCTAAAGTTACTCTTAAGCCTTCGACCCTTACTCTTAAGAAAAGTGATAAGGGAAAACAACTACAGTAGGTGCACCATACAGGACCTTGGTGTATTAGTACCCTTGCTTTAACTAGTAAGCAATTCCAAAAACTGAAGAGTCCTTTTGTCCCGAGATTTAGATAAAGTGATACCGTGGCACATCCAAATAAAGAAGAGTCCTTTCATCCTCGAATATTGCTGTACCTTAGCTAAGCTTTATCGCTTAAGTTATACCGTGGCTTGCCAAGCTTTCCCCTCAACATTGAGGAATACTGCTAGTATATGATTTAAACATTTGAAGCTGAGCACAATATCATGTTTCGAAGGTTTAGCAGAAGTGTTTTTGTAAAACTTTCTTACAAGTAAGCTACCTATTAAGGATTCTTATATCCTTAACACCATAAAGCAAAAATCAAATGAATCTATCTATCACATCCTAGCTTAGCACGAAATGCACCATCACATAGAAATACCTATTAAAAACTAACTGAACTTGCTCATTCATCAAAAGGAAACTTTATTTATATGATAATAGGGTTGCTACATTGGAGTTCAATTGGACATTTAGTTACAACTTACATGTATAGCATAATATTTACATCAAAACATGAATCATCCTTTTTCTTTTGTCATCTCAAAATATTAGGATTCCCAACTTAGTATAGTTTCCATCTAAAAGTCCCTGACTCTAGCTAACATTTTTAGTACACATCTCCCCTAATATTAGGCCCTTCACCATTCTATTAACTTGAGGATAAAATATTTTATCTCCTTAGCTATTGAAGCTAAGTGTGAGTGGATAACAAACAATACAATATAAATAATATCACAAATGAAACATTTCAATCATAACGAATAGGTTCAGCTTCATATATATATTAGCCCAACTAGGCATTTATTACTAGCAATGCAACATGCTATGCTCATGTACGTAGCATGCATTGATATCGATATCCTATGACCTTCCAATTTTCATTCGGTTAGTTGACATAGCTAAGCATCTAGATACAATGTATATGAACCTATAGTTAATAAGGAGCCGTTTTGGAGTAGGATTCACATCAAATTTGACTACACGCTATAGTAGTCTATTAATATGAAAAAGTGAAATAAGGAGCTGCCTAGAAGTAGAACCCCAACTTTGTTTTATAAACTTTAGATTACACACTATAGTTTACCAAATCAAGGAGGCAACAATGCCAAATTAAATCACATACTATAGTCTACTAAATCTGACTATCAAAATAGTCAAGATGTTTGGGCAATGCGAGTCTATATGCTTCTAAAAACTAAGTTCATAAAGCCACAATTTTTCTTGATCACTTGGAAGCCTCATTTTGAAAATTCTGACCCATAGGTCCCTTTTTACGCTGTGCCATCCCATGATATGCAATAACCACTCAAGTAACATCAATTATCATAACCAGCCCCTATGTTTTACTCAACCCAGTTATCTGATTTTGGTTTTCAAACTCTCATTAGCGAAATTCTAGTATCTCACTTAGAGTTTGCTTAAGTGAATACCTAAAAGATTAAGTTAGTGATCACTCAACTTCCCTGATTAACACAATTATTCTTAAGCACAAATCATCACCTAACATAGCAGCATAACAATATAAGCAAGATATAGTTACCATAAGTCAAAATCATTACATCATCATCATTCACTATAGTATAATTTCAGTTTACCCCAAAATATAGCCACATCCAATCAACATAGCATAAAATCATACATAGTGTCATAAGTAGTAATATATCTACTTTGAGCATAGGTTAAATCCACTTACCTAAACTTAGTAATAGTGCAAAATCCTAAACTTCACTGCGTATCCATTCATTACCTATTATACCAATTGAAATATAAACATAGTTTCCAAGTCAAGTATTGGTCGAATCTAAATTCTCATAAACATTACCTACTGTGTCTTTAAACTTCATTTAATCGCATTTTACTCATTCCCTATATAATTTCAATAAATTTTATGTCTTCACGATCTTTATTAAGATATCTTAAGAATTAAGTCTAACAATATTGTCAAAGTCCAAAAACACCATTTTCTCACTATTGACTTGACCATACATTATTATAACTTTGTAATTGACTCAAATAGGCTTTGATTGTAAACTATAAGTCCTAAGAATCCCACTTTCAAAATGTGACCAATAACCCCAGCTGTATCTAAAAGCATTCATTTTATATGAATTTGATAAATATTTTACTAGTACTAATTATTATCTTACATATTAAGTTAATATATAGCTTTTTATTAGGAAAATACATAATAAATAGTATATGATCCCAATTAATTTCACAAAAAATCTTATAGACTCACAAAAATATGTAGTTTACTTATTGATCATGAATTACACTAAACTAGTTATTATCTCTTTTTACAAAAATAGTGGTTTTAGTTCAAAATTATGCAAAATTAAGGTAAATAAACAAATTTAAGTATGAGATGAAAATTAAGTGTTCCAAATATCATTATAAACTCCTAGAAGTAAAAACATGTAGGGCTTATTCATTAGTTTTATCAAAAAAAAAAATTATTTTAACAATTTAGTAAAACTAGCAATTTTATTCAAAATAATTATAAAAAATAGTAAACATGCTTAATTTCAAAAATTATTATTAGCACAATTAAATATATATATTAGGTGTATTATATACAAAAATTAAGCTTCAAACAACATCTTCTAATATTTCAAAAATTTAATCTAATTTCTATTGAAATAGAAACATTTCTTAACCACCCTATATTTCTACTAATTATTTAATTAAAATAAAATTTCTACATTAATCTATACATAAAATAACCCCAAAAAATGAAATTTCATAATTAACTAACATCCTTTGCTAATTTTAGAAAATTAAGAAACTTTCGGCCAAAAATTTAGTTCATCTAAACAAACCACCACTAAACCACCACACCTTATTAGAACAACTAAATGCACCATCCTCTTTTTAACCCCTAAGTTGCTTTAAGTTAGGCTATGGTTTGGTACATGAACTTCCCTAGACTAATTTCGACCCCATTTATTTTTATTTTATTTTTTTTTCTATTTTTTCTAAATTTTGTTCTTGTATTTTTAGAGTATTAAAATATTGGAAGTGAGGTTTTGGATCCTAGGTGTTTACTCGTGTTTTCCAGTTAATCCTAGGCTGTTACATCATTTGAAGATTCATCCATTCATTTTTTTATTAATTTTCCTTATTTTAATAATTTGTTATTATTATATGTATATATTTAATGCATATAATACATATCACATGTAAATACATGTATATTACATATAATTTAACTTCATTTATTATTTTTGAAAGTTGAATAACTTATTTTTAGTACCTTACTATATCTAAAAGCTCAAATTTTACGTTTTCAATAATTATTGACTTTATCGATAAATTGACATTTTTCTTAAATTAATATTTTTATATAGCTTATTTTGAGAAATTGAATTAATTAGAATTACTTCGTATGACATTTCTAACCTTACTGTGAAGTTTAAAATTGAATAGATAATATAGCCTAGCGAGCTAAATTTAGGGGTTTAGATCCTAAAGTTATCGTATTGGCTCAAGACCTTAAATTATCACACTATTAGGGACTATTTGGCCAAATTCATGGCTAAGATGGTCGAGATTTTAGCATTAGACATAAGCGTTGCTCTTAACACAATTATTGATGGAGTTAAACCTCACGGAGACTTTTTCAAGTCTTTAGCTAAAAATAAGCCGAAATCATTTGCTGAGTTTAAGGCTAAGGCCAATTCTTATATCTACCATGAAGATAGCATAAAAGCTTGGTAAGAGACCAATGAAAGTAGAAGAGACTAGAAAGGAAACAAGAAGAAGAGTGAAAAGATTGACATGGAACGAATGATGATCAGTATTTCAAAGGATATAGTATAAGAAAAAAAAAAAAAGGCTACATATCCTTACATATTCTGTCCACATGCTACTCAATCATCCAGTTACAAACATATTGATGGAAGTGTACAGTCAAAGGGGTATGTTGCAATGGCCAAAAAGGATGAGAAGAAATCCTTCATGATGAAATTCTAATAAATATTGTGATTTCCATCATGATAGAGACCATAATATTGATGAATGTGTCTAGCTCAAGATTGCAATTAAGGATGCAATCTAATGAAGGTATTTGACCAAGTTTCTCATCCAAGATACCGAGAATATTGAGTGACCAACTCAAAGGAGATATGATGAGCACGAGAATGTCCGGCATCCTTCTTAAGCCAAGGAAAATGCCAAAGATCGAAGTAGTAATAGAACACCAAATGGTATAACAAATACTACTGTCAATGGACCTTTCGCCTTAAGCCGATTAAGCTCTTCGGGCTTGACTAATTCCATACATTATGTTTGCAATGTGTAGGGCAAGAAGGTCAAGATCAACAATTCAATTTCTTTCACCAAAGAAGAATTTAAGGGTGTTCAAAGTCCCTATGATGATACTGTCATAATTAGTATAAGATTGCCAACTTCAAGGTGAAAAAGATTCTTACTGAGATTAGAAGTTTGGAAAATATTATTTTTCATCATGCTTTTGATCAGATAAGGCCAAAGATCAAAGTGTAACTAAGATCTTATGACTACAATTTATATGCTTTCAATAATCAACCCGTTCAAGTCACTAGAGCAATTTCTCTCCCAATTTAAATTGGAGATGATGAGCATGTTGTGGAAGATAAGGTAGATTTCCATGTTGTCAAATGTTGGTCCCTATATAATATGATCATGGGTCGACCATGTCAACATTTATTCAGCATGGTCCCTTCAATTGAGCATCGTAAGGCCAAATATCCTACTCCTACTGGAGTTGGTGTATATAAAGAGGACCAACAATTAGCAAGAACCTTGTATTTAAGGGCACTACAACATAAGGAAATTTTTTAAGTTAAAACTTATCCAAAACAAAAATTAGTTGGCATAGAAAATACCAAGGAAGAGATAGAAGAGATCCCGTTAGGAAATGATCTTAGGAAGACAATAAAGATAAGGAAATATTTTTTGGTAGATATTTACCAAAGTTTGATAAACTTTTTACAGGATAACGATAATGTGTTTACATGGTCTCTCTTAGATATGACGGGCATAATTAGAGATGTAATAACCCATAAGCTTCAAACTAATCCCAATACGTGGTGATTTAGTGGAGGAAAAGGCATTTTGCTCCTGAATGGCAAGCAGCCATAAAAAAAGAAATCCAAAAGCTATTAAAGGTAGGGAGATGATTGTATGCTGGTCAAGAAATTCAAATTTACCCAACTTGGCTAGCCAATTGTGTGTTGGTCAAGAAGCAGAATAATACTGTTCCCAGCTAAGTTGAAGCTAAGCTTAATCTACTTGATGAGCCTTAAAGTCCAGCCTGATGATATGTCTTGTTCAAATTTAGCAAAGTAGCGTAATGGTTATGATTTGATATGATCTTATTACATAACCATCCACTACTCTTATACTTTAGGTATGTGTTTGATTATAAGATCTCTATAACCTTACCAACACTTGGCCTTTTGCTTAATGGGGCCTGAATATGTTTGGATCATTTCTAAGGTCTACAGTATAATGACAATTCATCATAATTGTCGTAGATTATTTTACTAAGTGGATGGAAGCCAATGAAGTGGCTAGAATCACTTAATAGAAGGTCGAATATTTTGTTTTCAACTTCATCATAGTGAGATTTGAGCCTCCATTGATGATAATCATTGACAATAGGCCATAGTTCGATAATGCTAAGTTCTAAGCATTTTGTGAGAAAATATGACATTCATCTAAATTATACTATAATGGCTCATCCTCAAACCAATGGGTAAGCAGAAGCTGTTAATAAGATCATCTCGTACAATTTGAAGAGAAAAGTTAATCAAGTCAAGAGTAAATGGGCTAATGAACTATTGAGTGTTTTATAAAGGTATAGAACTACCTACAAGACTTCAACCAGAGAAACACCCTTCAAACTAGCATATGGGTCGGAAGCCATCCTACCAATTGAGATAGATTTACCCAATATTTGTACGCAGAACTTTGACATAACAGCTAATCAAGTCGGCCTTACTGCTAATTTGGACATAATTGAGGAGATAAGAGACGTTACAAGGATAAGAGTTACTACATATCTATATAGAGTAGCCAAATATTACAATTAAAAGGTAAAACATAAGGTATTTTGCCCTGGAGAATTGGTTTGCAAAGAATTAGAGGTTACTGACGTACGAGATAATCAAGGTAAGCTCGATACAAATTGGGAGGATCCTGTTAAGATTTAGGAAGTCATAGGAGAGGGGAGCCTATCAACTAGAAAGGTTAGATGGGATAATCATCCCTTAAGCATGGAATATTGAGAATTTGAAGCTTTACTTTACTTAGTTCCTTTGATGTTATAGTTTGTTTTTATTCTAAAAGTTGTAAAACAATGGCCTACATCTTGTTTCAAGTATGAAATGTTCATTTAAAGCATATGTGTCATGAACTGAGGACGGCCTAGTCATGGCAGACGCCGTATACTGTATGAAAAACCCCTGATTGGTTACCCTTTCAATCAAAAACTCTTCACACAATATACAAGGCTCTACAACTACTAGTTCCAAAGTACATCCAGATTCACATGATATCATCACACAACATATTTATATAAAAGTTAAGCTCAAAAGTTTATATTACAGTATTTACGTATGTCTAAGTTCATAATAATAAGGTAAACATAAGTTAAACATAAGTACATGAGGAATAGTCTACATAAACTGTTTCCTCTTATCACACAGAACACCTCGCTCTTGCCCAAGTCCCCAGGCTAACCTGTGGCATCCTTCGTCCTGTCTCTACGAACAAGCAATCCTTCAACGGAAGCCTAAAAGGGTGTAAGCCTAAGCTTAGTGAGTAAAACCCTTAGCCACACAACAAGCAAGTTATAAGTATATTATAATCACGCATATGAATGAATGATCAAACAGAATGCCAAATAATACGCATACTTAACTAGTTCATATACGTAACTCGGATTTAACGCCCTCCGAAGTCACGGTTGGAGTTTACACAGCACCAATCAGATCCGGGTATTACACTAGAACTTACTTTACTACGGAACTCCATGTTCCGTACTTATATCAAATAACTCTTTTATTTTCAGAAAAACACAAGTTCTAGTATAATTGTGAGTGGGCCCCCGCAGTCTACACTCACCCCTAAACGGAGGCCTCTAGACTCGACCTTTAGCCAGGCGGTTGGCGCCTCCAACGCCTAGTGTTCCCGCGGGCCAGGGTAAGGTCATTTTGTATGAGTGCACCGTATATAACAAAATAATTCAATAATATCAACCCCCGAATGGCCTCTCTTTACCTCCGTGTGATGTGATGGCCGGAATATTATCCATGCTATGCATGTTAATGTATGTTCCAGTTTTTTTTTATAGCCGAGTATAATTTAGTTCAAATTATGCTGTGACCATCCACTAATACACACAATCATTTTCTATACTACCATGCAACAAATAAGGCATTCTCTGCATTTAAGGTAAATTCACAACTCAACATACAATTACATACACAAGCATTTCCCGAACCCCACACAATAGTTAATTAACAATAATATTTAAGTCCACTATTTACAATCACAATCAAGCATGGAATCACAGGGTAAATACTCACTCGGCCATAGCGGTTCGCCCTAATTGTAGTAATCGATTGGGAGGTCCTCGCTCACCTCAGAGTCACCTAATCATTATGTGATAACAACGCTAATATGTGTTTGAATTAACTATTAATTCTAAACAGTTAATTACCTAGTTCTACTTAAATCGTATGTAACTTTTCCGTTTTATTTTTGGTATTTATGAATTTATAATCGTTTTTCATCGTTTCTCAACATATTTTCACATGGTAATATCTGTTTTTGATATTAAGACCTCTATTTTACGTTATGAGCTAAATTTATAGAAATTTTTAGTTATGAACACCTAAGTACCTTTATTACTTATGTTTATATCTTTTATTCCTTAAATTCTTCTAATGAAAGAATTTTACTTTACTATTACTAATTCATGTACTAAATCAGGTGTAGTCTAATTTAGAAGGTGTATTAGGTTTTACGAATTTAGTTACCTAATTACCTACACTTTTCTTAGTTTTCTTATTTTCTAAACTTATGCTTATGTCATTGCTTACATCATCGCTTGCTTATGTCATGGCTTATGTCATCACTTACCTCATCATATGCTTACATAAGCCTTTCATCATGCTTATGTCATATGCATATGTATTATGTACATATTATCTCTTTCTCTTATACTTATGTACATATACTTTATACATACTTATACTCATACCTATACTTAGATTTATACCATATTTATACATGTATACATGCCCGTATACCTATACGGTTGAATACGTATTTTATACTAAAAATCGTATGCCTAAGTTTTTCCTTAAGAAAAGCTTTCCAATTCCATATTTTTGTGTTCTTATGTACATATTTAGTGTAGTATAGGTATGTTTAGTAAGATTTGATCTTAAATTAGGTTATGTACATGATAAATACTCATGTAAAAAGGTCCTTATACTTATACTCTTTTGATATTTTCTTATGTATACATACATAGAAGCATATCCTCATGTCTTTCTTTCTTCTCTTTCAAAATTCAAGTTTCTACACTTAAAGAAGGAAACTTTGTTTCCTCTTCTTCAAGACAAGACTAACCACATAACTACTTATCTAATCTACCTAATTAACTAACTAATGACTAATAAAAAGGAAGATGAAGCAACTTAAAGACATACCTTTTATGATGTTGAAATGAAGGAGACAAAAGGGAAGAAATGAAAGGGAAAGAAGGGAGGGGAGTTCACGGCAATGAAAGAGGGATTTTGTTTTGTTTCTTTTGTTTGTTTCTCTTAATGGAAGACAATATGTGGTGGGGTTAAGGAGATAATTTGTGGACGGCAACAATGGAAACAAAGGAAGAAAGAAAAATCAAAAAGAAAAGGAAGACATCATTACATAAGAGATATTTTCCTTATCTCTTAACTTTTGTTGACTTTTCAAAATGTTGACTTTAGTCAACATGTATTGACTTGGTCAACATTTGAACTTTGGTCAACATGTATTATCTTAGTCAACATTCCTTAAGTATGTGTAATTTTGTGCACATAATGTAGTAATTAAGGGAAATTAGGGAAGAAATGAAGGAAATGAGAAGAATTGAGGTATATGATGCATTGATGTGTAAATGTGGTTGATGAGATCTTACTTTAGGTCTTTAGAGTCCATATATCTCATTTGATAAAAAACTTTGGATAACAAGTGTAAAAAGTGCTAATTTGAGTCTTAAAGTTCACTACATGTAACATAATCTTCAACTATAACCCTAATCCTAAGTAAGACCATCTTAATCATATATTTAAGGGATAAATATAATCTATGACCCATTATCTTAGTTCCTAATGGATTACTTAAGAATTTGAATCATATAAGTAAGAATGAGGGTTATCTCTAACTTTTTACTAACGATTTTGCAAAATATAAGCATTATATTTTCAATTAGGGTTTTAGGGTATATCATGTTAGATTGGTGTACATATGTCCTTAATGGAATCATTTTTAAGGTTTTTATCACTTTCGAATAGAATCTTTAGCTTTTAGGAACATTTAGGGTAGAAAAATTCTTTACGCGATTGATTAATTCTTTTAGGATTTTCACTTTAATTAGCCTTGTCGACTCCTAAATTGTCTATTATAGTTGTGTCTATTTCAAAAACTAGATCGAAACTTTCAGGGGTTTACAATATGAGTATCTGTACTTCCCATTTTGTTCATTCCCAATCATTACATGATTAATGGACTAATGAAGTTCTAGCTATATAGGGAATGAACCAATATTTAATAAGTTCAAATCTATAACAATTAACAAGCTTAATAATTATTGACAAGGAACGTCAATTCTTCTTTAATAATATGTCGAGAAACAAGAGAATGAACTTTATTATGCCTTTTAATGGGTAACCTCATAGCTAAGAAAAAACACTAGTTCATGTCTTATGCAACTAACAAATGCTATGTCTTCAAAAAGGCATCTAACTTGCACGTAAAATAAAATGTACCTAAAAGAAAGAACATGTGCATGACATAAAACATGCTAAAAACTAATAACTTGTTCTTGAAATGAAATGTATTAGAAATTAAGGGCATAAAGGTTGAATATCTCATTACAATAGATCGTCCTAACCATATTAAGTCCACACAACAATTACGAAATAAAGTACAAATTAACAAATAGTCTCAAGAATATGGGACGTTCTTGTTCTTTAATTGAGTGGAAGTATTGTCTTCATCCAATGAAGATAGGACCTTCTTAAATTTTACTTCTTTTCCGACACTAGGGGTTTTAGAGTATGTGGATGTATCTTTAGTAATTTACGTGGTCTCCTTTGTTGATGGTTCCTTGTCAATGATAGTAGCTTCAATATTGGCTTCATCATCAGTATTCACTTCTTCGCTAATTTCTTCGTCAACATTATTGGTGTCATTGACATCAATGTCAGAAAAGTCCAGGCATGATAGGTCATAGTTAGAGTGAATTTTTAAAATCTCTTGTCTTGCCTATTAAGCCCCATACAAAAGCTTCTTTCGAACCAATCTCTCATATTACCAACTGAAAGTCATGATTTCTAGTGCTTCCTCTACTAAAGGCATCTTTTTTGTTGCCTCCTCTAATTTGGCAACATGAGACTTGAGCTTAGAGACATTTATCTCGAACTCTTTTATTCACATCCTTAACCTATCTTCCTCATCACTCATTAAGGTGATTGTTCATCCTAACCCCCAGCACTCCTCTCACTTCTTGTGAAGCTCCTCCTTTAAGTCCTTGATCTCCTTACATAGCTCTTCATTCTTGTACTTGAGGCTTAAGATTTTGTCGGCTATAAAGGAATGTGTCAACTTCTCAGTTGAAAGCTCTTCTTGTAGTTTCCTAGCCTCCGTCTCATCCTTAATTCTCATACTCTTAGCCACAATAGTTTGAGCCTTTAAGCAATTATACGCCTCCTCAACCTTTTGTAATAAATTAATAAAGATGAATAAATCATTTGTTTCTCAACAAAGTAGTAACGTGTAAATATTACCTTCTTTATTTCTCTATCGGCTTCATCCAGTATCATTAAAACATGGCTACTAATCAGTATATAGGCAAAATTATCTCAACAACAAAACATAAGCCATAAGTAAAAAAGTGATTGGTACTTACACCATACAACTTGGTGGCAATATCTCTTTTATTATAGCCACCCACTCCATCAACATCTTTCTTTGTAATCTCCTTATCCTTAGGGAGAATGAATCTTCTATCACCCAAGACTAAGTTAGTGTATAAGATATACTAACTCCAACATTGCATAAAATACCCATCTACCTTATGATTAAAAGTGAACTCGGCACTACTAATGTCAAGAGCCTTATCCCTTGGAGCGTATTTCGTACTCTCATCTAAGGCCTTAAATTTCTTAGATGGAGGTTGATTTGTAAGCTCTTTCCTACTTCTTTTTTGGGGACTCAGCTTATTGTTTGATTGGTTTGACAAGCCTTCCACCATCTCCTAAGGAATGACCCCGATGCTATTACCATCGATCTCTTGATAGGATTCACCTGGCATTTCCTCTTGAGGAATGTTTTTCGAAGAAGGGATCACTTCAAGTTGTGTTGCCTCAATGGCTTCAGTCTGTTCAATCCTATAACCCTTATTAGCAGGATGAGTTACCTTTTTTAGAGTAGTAGCCTACTTTATGACTTTCTCTTATGTAATCTTTTTCAATGCGAGCTATCGAGTGATAAGTGCTTTAATGCCTATACGTTTATCAACCTTTAGATTTTTGGCCTTTACTTAGTCAAGCAATTTGGCGGGATCTACATCGCCTATACCCATATTTGTAATAAAGGATAGGAGTGTTATAAATAAGAAAGAGAGAAAAATCAAGAACTTACAAGATTTGTGCTAAGTCAAGATCAAAGGTAACTATTCTACCCTAGAGTCAAGAGGATGGCTTTCCTCTTATAACTCTAATTAGCATAGCGATTGCTCTAACAACTACATTCTTTTCAAAAAAAAGATTAAATCCCCATTCTCATGTCATTTTATTATCCTCTCAGCATCCCAGAAAAAAAAAATTATTCTTCCTTCTTTCTTAAATCTATTTAGCTACAACAGCATCATTTAGCATCAATTCAATATCTTTGGTATGGATGATCTTAGTCCATTGGGTCCTAAAATCCAAATCTTCATCTAATATAATAGACATAAACTTGTCGTGCCCCTTATGGATTTTAAACTCCAACCCTTCCATAAATTTTGCCCATGTCAAGCAACCACGAAACACCACCCATCATGTTGCCTTCTTATTGTAAAGAAGTATCTAAACAACTAAGGCATGGCCCTAACCTCAATCTCTTCACAGATTATCTCGAATGCTGCAAGAAGTCTATAAGTATTCGATGAAAACATACTTGGTGAAACTTGGAAATATTTAACGAATAGCTTGATAAAAACAAAAAATGGGAAGTATAATCCAAAATCAAGGTATTTCAAATATATATAAAACTCACGACCCCTTAAAAAACATACCTTCTCATACTCCCTTAGCCTACTCAAATTCCACATCTCAGGAAGATTCCAATATTTACGATACTTCGAGACTAGCGTCTTAATAGCACCACTTGCCACTTCATCCAAGGAATCACTATTATAAACAACATTATTATACAAATACCTAGCTATAGATCTTTCTTCCTTATCATCTAGATAGTTATCTACTAGAAGAACATTGATATGAGCAAGTTTTTCTTATTGCTCCATTATGTTATCTACCAAACTACTTCAAGAACACATCGAATCATTCCTTTCTTAAGGGGTCAAGTGGAGGGAGAAGTAGCCTTAAACTTAGTTACCTCAAAATCTAAAAGTATAAGCCAACGAATGACACTTCGAACCATACCTAATTGGAGCTGTATAAGAATCACAAAGTAGATGAAAACTTAAAAGATGAAATGTCAAAAGCAAATGAGAACTTTGAAAATGGATATGAATGAGAATAGAATGAAGAAATCTTTATCAATATGGAAATATCCTTCATATATGAATGGTCTCTCCTTGTAAACCTAACACGCTTCTAGTAGGAATGCAGTTTCGATTGGACAGTTAAGTATGCATTGATGATACATATTATGTCATCAGAAATCGTACGGTTGTCGTATCACTAATAGTTATTAACCCTTATAGCATAATGATGGTTAGGATGATAATTGTCGTGCTTATTACTACAAAAAAGTGAATCTATGAGAAAATTAGATTGCTACAACCTTTTGCTTATGATACAAGTCGTCACTTTTCGAAACAAAATATCAAACCTTCCTACATTACTTGGCAACTAGGAAGCTCATTTTGGTCTCAACCATCCAACTACTCAAATAGAGCATTAAGCTTTATTTACTCCCATAGTCAAATTCTTGACCATAGGAGTTAGGGGCCAAATGTCGATAGTTGGATTTCACTCTAAAATATCACTCGGCTATTTGGCTGCCAAGAAGACGTATAATACTATTCCTAATTAATTCCAACTTAGGCTCAATTTGCTTAATGGGCCTTAAAGCCCGACTTAATGATATGTCCAATTTAAATTTAGGAAAGTGTTGCGAACGGTTATGATTTGGTACGATCTCATTACAAAATTGCCCACCACTCCTCTATTCTATGCATGTGCTTCATTACAAGATCTCTACATGGCCCACAATTAATGACTAACTGCTGTTTTAGACACCTGAGGTTCACCTATAAATATGGAGAGAAAGCATTATAAGAACTCTCCTATAACTTTTAACTCTTCCATCATTCACTTATCTCTCTCTAAAACAATTACTAACTTAGGCATCGAAGTAGCTATGATGACTGTTTGCACCATGAACTTAGATTCAAATTAGGAACAAATCTGTGTTACTTGATAGAATGCCAAAAATGTCAATTACTCGGCGATATGCCGAGAGTGTAAATTACCCGGTTGGTTGATAATTGAATGGATGAGTAAATGAAGTTATATCAATGCTTATAAAATTGAGTGGACGAAAACTAACTATCAATATTTTCCCCCCAACTCCCATATTACAAAATTTGAAAAAGGAAGTAATATATAATACGCTAAAGACCGAATGGGGAGTGATTCTTTACATGCCGAGTGAGGTGGGAAGCAAGACCGAATGCATCCCAATCAAAAAGTCGCAATTTTCAATTTCCTACCCGTCCAAGAGACCAAAACTAAAAGGCTTGACACCTGTCACCTTAGTCATCATTACGTCGTAGGCTTAATAATTGTTAGAGAGTTATCAACAGTTAGATTTATGTCTCAACATATACATCAACAATCTATGCCACTATCAAATCAGCACATCATTACCTTCAGAAACACATTTCTAGTTATGAAGGTGAATCATCCATATTTAAGGGACTATTCAAAATCAAAATACATTACTCCAGTTGCATCTCTAAGCTTTCATTTGCTTTCACATCTTCACTCTCAAATTCTTCAACTTCTATAACATCATTCTTTATAACCACTCAGGTATGGTTCGTAATGTAATCCATCGACTTATCCTCTTTGATTCCGAAGAAACGAAGATTGAGGCCACTTCTCCCCCCTAAATAAAGAGTGAGAAGGTGTTTTCTTCTAGTAGCTCGATCGATAGTATTGAAGAAAGGTGGATAATTATCCCGAAGAAAATGAAGGGAGATCCCCAGTGAAATATCTATACAACAATATAGTTTACTTCCACGACTCTCTAAATGGAGCTGCTAGTGCTACCAACAGGGTCTTTGTCACAAAATATAATCAGTATTGCAAAGACCTTCTTGGATTGTGGAATCTTAGGAGGCCGAGAGTGGAGGAAAGGGTATGTTTCCCAAGGGAGCGCAAATTCCACATGTACCTAAAATATTTGGATTTTAGGTTACACTTCCCTTTCTCAAGATTCATGAAGTGCTTCTTCAACTACTTTCGTGTCGTGCCAAGTATGTTCTCATAAAACATATATTGGCTTTTAGTGGCTTTTGAGATTGTCTATAAAGAAGTTAAACCTAAGGCTACGCCTCAACTATTTCGGTGTTTCCTTACAAATAGGAGGCAACCTGACGGTTGGTACTTAACCACTGTAAGGCATAGGCATAAGTTCATAGATAGGTTAGAGTCCAAGATCCATAAATGGTACAACAAATTCATGTCACTAGTGTCGAACGAGTAGTTGTATTTCTAAACTCAATGGACTAAACCAATCCACACAAAAGATTTAGAACTGATGCCAAAGGGCATCACAATGATGAAGAAAATTCAAGAGAGGAAGAGGACCAAAATGTTCTTTTAGGACGCTGAGAGAATTATAAGGTGTTATGAAAGTGAAGAGGTGGTCTTTTCCAAAAAGGAAGGTATGATAAAGAGTAACCATCATGTCAAGTATAGCTACAAGAGGAGAGCCATTCTTGTGACTTAGGAGGAGAATTGTTGCCTTTGAGCACTACTCGGTACAAAGAATGTAAGTTCATTCTATTTCCTTATGTTAATATTAACGTATTTGCTTCATATTATAGACATGGGTACTGGTGAAGTAAATCCCGCTAAGCTACTAACCTAGGCTAAGGCTAAAAAGTCAAAGGCTAGCAAGTGGACAACCGTCGTAGCTACTATTACTCAGCTTATTGTGGTGAAGAAAGTGGTAAAGGACACAACAAAGTCGGCAGTAGTACAAAAGAAAGCCTCCCAACCGGCCGAGAAGCAAAAAGAGGGTGAAAATACTGTACTGGTTGAGATCGCCCATTCTAGGGAGCTTCATGTTAAGAATATTCAACTTACTACTAAGTCGAGAAAGGTTAGCTCCCCATAGTGAGGCTGAAGATACTATTGTTGCTCAAAGGTCATCGTTGATGGTGGAGGTAGTGTCAAGTGTTGATAAGAGACTAAGGAAGGAACTTGCTAACCAACCACCTACTAAAAGGTCTAAAGATTTGGACGAAAGGATGAAGGAGGCAATGTAGTCCAAAGCTTTCAGCATCAGTAGTGCCGAATTTGTCACCTACGAAGAGGTCAGTGAGTACTTCATCCTTGTTGGAGCTACAACATCTTGGATACCAACTTAGCGCTGGGAGATAAGACAAAATCTTTAGCCTTAATAGAAGGAATTATTCTTCTAAAAGACAAAGATATTGCCAAGAAGGATGTTGACAAGGTTGGTAGTTGTAAGAAGGCTCGTATAATGGCTAAGTTGTATGACGTAAGTATCCATAACCATCTTTTAATTGTTGAATTTGTTTAGTTGTTGACACTCATTTTCTTTTTCAAATAATTAGCTACATTCTAATGGCTTTAGATGTAGTCAAAAAAGAAACGAAGAAGGTAATATCCATAGTAGTCTTCTGTATTTTGTCGACTCACTTCTAATACTCATCATACTAAATGAAAATGTTTCAGAAAATGCAAGGATAAAGGCTGAAATGGAGGTAAGAAAGCTCCAAGAAGACCTTACTGCCTGAAAGTTGGCACATACCTTAACTATTAATGAAGTCTCAAGCCTGAAAGCCAAAGTTAAAGAGTAATATAATGAGTCCAAAGGCTTGAGGGAGGAGCTATAGAAAAAGAAAGAAGAGTAATGGGGGTTAGGCTGAACTCTTTACATGATGAGCAATGAGGAGGATAAGATTAGAACACAAATCAAAGAGTTGAAGACTAACAACACGAGATTACAAGGCCATGTTGCTGAGTTAGAGGAGACTGTCAAAAGAAGACCCTATATTGAAGAGGTACTTCAATATAGTCACTCCTAGTCAGTAGTATGAGAGATTATTACTGAAGGAGTTGTTAGAGTAGGTCTAAGTGGCGAGAGAGGATATCCTGAAGCTTCACCTTGATTATAATCTTTCCTACCTTGATTTCACCGATATCGATGACAAAGTTAGTGATTGTGATGAGGCCAATGACGATGAATCAAGCATCAAGATTGTTATGAACGGTGATATTGAAGCTTATGTCGAGGATCTAAGGGAAGACAAAGAACATCTATCATAATTAATCCCCTATGAGCAGAAAGAGATACCTATCGGCTCTAAGACCCTAAGTAGTGAGAAAGAAGTTTACTTAGAGAAAGCCCTAACCTCTGATCCAAAGATTATTTCCGCTCACTCTAAGAATAAGCCATAGGATTATCTTTGTACTTTCATTCCTTATACTTTATGTTCTAAAAATAGGCCGAATATTTGCAATATTACATTGATGAATTAAAAGTACCTTTCATATAACTTTATGCTTCCAGTGCGTTTTATTTTATGTACCATATTTTCGTAGCATGTATATTTATCTGATAATATACATGTTTTATTTCACGCGATCTTATTCCTTAGAATTTTTTATTCCACATGCTAAGTATTTCTTGACGTATTTTGTTTCACAGACCTAATTATTTCTTAGCATGTTTTATTTCACATGCCTAATTATTTTGGCATGTTTTATTTCATATGCCTAATTCGTATGTCCTTATAGACATCGTCTGTTAGCTATTTAAGATGTAGACTAGCTGTATTACTAAGCTATGGAATTAATTTCTGAAGTTTATTAATCGTGTTAGGATGGAACTTATGTTAGTTCATTCACCGTGCAGTTTAGAGCTCATTATCTCGGTAATCATAAAAAGATCAAGAAACATAATAAGACTTCGAATATAATTCTCATAAAGAAGGAGACTGTCATCTTACAAGTAAGTAGGCTATCATCTTACAAACAAATGGAGATGAACATTATTCGAACAATCAATTGAAATATAATTTCAAATTCTCGGTGTTCCATGCTTAAGGGATGATTGATCCATCCAACCTTTGTAGCTGATAAGCCCCTTCGCCAATGACTTTCTGTACCTTGATAGGATCTTCCCAATTTGCATTAAGCTTTCCTTGACTTACTTGCATGCTAGTTGCTTTTGTCTTTTGGCAAACCAGATCTCCAGGTTGAAAAACCTTGTGGTTTACTTTTTAATTGTAATACCTAGCCCCTCTATTCTAGTAAGCCACGACCTTAGTTTTTGTAATATCTCTAATTTCAACAATGGTGTCTAAATTTTCCATTAATCCAACATGATTAACCATCACGCCAAAGTTTTGCGTTTGTAGATTAGGTAAATATAACTTAACCGGCAAGACTGCTTCCATGCCATATTCTAACATGAAGGGAGTCTCCGTTAATGTAATTCTGTAGGTGGTTTGGTACCCCTATAAGACATTTGGTAGTTCATTGACCCATATCCCTTTAACTTGTTCTACTTTCCTTCTTATGATGTACGAGATAATCTTATTTACAGCTTTGACTTGTCCATTCATCTGAGGATATGCTATAGACATATAGTTCAGGTGAATGCCATACTTCTCGCAAAGTGATCAGAACTTGTTGTTGTCAAACTATGGGCCGTTATTCATGATTATCATGTAAGGAACTATATATCTTGATATTGTGGAATTGAAAACAAATGCTTCAACTTTCTGCCTAATGATGTTTGCTACTGCGTCAAGCTCTACCCATTTGGTAAAATAATCTATGGCAACAATGACACATTGTCACTAGGCAGTAGATTTCAAAAGGGTTTGGGAATATCTAAGCCTCATTGGGAGAAAGGCCAAGGACTGGATAGGCTGCATATTTTAGTTGCAGGTACATGACTTAGTGACTCATGCTTCTACTATTGTGGACAGTACCGAACAGCTTCCTTGACATTTTCTCCCATGGTCAACCAATAATAACCGAGTCGTAGTGCTCAAACATACAGTGTTTATGCTTTTATGTGGTTACTACATACACCCCAATGTAGTTCGAATAACACCTTCTAAGCATCTCTTTAGAGGAAGGCATTGAAGATAAGGTTGTGATATGCTGCATTTGTACAGTTGATCATCAATCAACATGTAATTCGTGGCTTACTAAATTAATGTTTACGCTCCTTTCTTATCATTAGGGAAAGTACTATCTGTTAAATAATCTACTAAAGGATTCATCTAAGATTCTTCTTTTAGGTAAGGAGCCAATTGGTAACTTTGCAAAAGAGTGGATAAACTTTTTTATGGAAGAAATTCGATAAAAGTTTGTTGCTCAAGTTAGGGAATGCCATACTGGCTAATTTTGACAACTTCTCGATAGTAACATTTTTACTTCTCAAAACCTTATGGAATGAAAAAGATTGAAATTTTTCTATGAGCATTTGTACCACCAATAGGTATTTGCTCGTTTGTTCTTTCCTCACCTTATAACATCTTATGACCTGATTTACCACCAGTTGTGAGTTAACTAACACTTTAAGTTTCTTGGCACCAATCTCTTTTGCCAGTTTTAATCTGGCAATCAAAGCTTCATACTTTGCTTTTTGTTGCTGGATGATAATCCAAATTTTAAAGCATAATTAATTTTGACATTGTGGGGGCCTTGAAGAGTAAGGCCTGTACCACTTCCTTCTCTCATCAAAGAATCATCTACATAAAGGTACCAAATAGGTTTCTTAGCAAGCTCTAAACTATCTTCCTAACCAGTGAACTCAACCACAAAATTTGCTAACACTTGAGCTTTTATTGCCGTTTTGAATTTGTATTGTACTCCAGATGGACTTAGCTCTAAGGCATATTTCATCATCCTCCTGGCGGAGTCAGGCCATTGCAATGCCTACCATAGTAGCTTATTAGTGAGTATGATTTGGTGAGCCTCAAAATATAACTTTAGTTTCCTTATTGAGAGAACCATTGTTAAAACAAATTTCTCAATTTTTATGTAATGAAGCTCTAGCCCTTCTAAAACATGACTCACATAATAAATGATTTGATGCTCTTTACCATCAATTTGAACCAATACAGAAAAAAGAGCTTGGTAGCTAATCGATAGGTACAAATATAAATTCTCTCTAGAGATGGGTATCAAGAGTATTGGGGGTGACATAAGGAATTCTTTGAGATCATTGAAAGCTCTTTCGCATTCGCTGGACCATTTGAATTCTTTCAGATTCTTGAAGATTTTAATCAATTTTACATACCTATCTAAGCTTCTCGAAACAAACCTATTAAGGGTGGTTATTTGCCCAGTGAGTTCCTGCACTTCCTTGGCCATACGAGGGGATCTCATGTTTATTATTACCTCAATCTTTCTTGGGTCAGCCTTAATGCCATGCCAAACGACCATGTATCCTAAAAATTTTCTTGAAATTATGCCAAAGACGCACTTCTGTGGGTTAACCTTCATGTTGTATCTCTTTAGTGTAGCAAATGTCTCCTCAAGATCAACGAGATGCCGATCCTCCTTCATACTCTTCACAATCATGTCGTTGACATATACTTTGACGTTTCTGTAGATCTAAGGTTTGAACATCTTGGTGACAAGTCTCTAATAGGTTGCACTTGCATTTTTTATATCAAAGGGCATCACTATGTAATAATATATTCCAAAATTAGTAACAACTGACGTATGGACTTCATTCTCCTTATCTATCTTGATTTGGTTGTAACTAGAGAAAACATCCATAAAAGAAAGTAACGCATGTTTAGCAATTGAATCTACCATTTGATTGATTTTTAATAATGGGAAACAATCCTTAGGATAAGCCTTGTTAAGATTTGTGAAGTCTATGTACATTCGCTACTTGCTACTAGACTTCTTGACTAACACACAACTGGCTAGCCAAGTTAGATAAGGCTCTTCCGGAATAAACCCTACCTTCAATAGCTTCTAGACTTCTTCTTCTATTGCTGCTTGTCTCTTTGGTACAAAATGCTTTTTTCTTTGTTAGATCACATTCTCACTCGAATCAATCTAGAGCCTATGTACCATGACTTCTCTCGAGATACCCGGTATGTCTGAAGGGGACTACATAAACATGTCAATGTTGACTCGCAAGAACTTGATCGAACTTTTCTAAATTTCTACTAATAATGGTTTCCCTATCCTTGTTTTTTCCTTAAGGTCATTTCCTAAAGAAATTTCCTTAGTATCACTCTTGGCATTTTCTATGCCAACCTACTTGCCTTCCAAACAGGTTTCTACTTAAAATACCTCTTCTCATCTTATGGCCCTCATATATAAAGACCTTGTCAATTGCTAATCCCCTTTGCATACACCGACTCCTGTAAGAGTAGGAAATTTGGCTTTTAGAAGTGCAATTTAAGGGATAAATTCGAATAGATGTTAACATGGCAGTCTCATTATCATGTTGTATGGGGACCAACATTTGATGATGAGCAAGTCCACTTTATCCTCTACGACATACTCATCATCACCGATTTGTATTGATAAAGAAATTACTCTGGCTACATAAATAGGTTGATTGTTGAAGGCATACAGATCATACTTATAAGATCTTATATGTGCTTTAATCTTGTGTTTTGGTCTAATGCATGCTAAGAAATGATATCTGCCAAACTTCCTATGTCAACAAGATTTTTCTTGACTTCAAAGTTGGCGACTCTTGCATTGGTAACGAGTGCATCATCATACGACCTCTGGATGCCCTCAAAGTGTTCCTCTACGAAAGAGATTGTGTTAGCGATGCTAACCTTCTTGCTTTAGATGTTGCAAACATAATTTTTGGCATTATTGAAGCTCGATGAGCTTGATTGGCCTATAGTAAGTTCATTGACAATGGTGCTAATCACTCCATTGGGTGCTTTACTAGAATTTGCATCCCTTGCATCTCTCTTAGAAATAGCTGGCCAAGTGTCATTCTCCTATTCCTTAAGTCTCCTCTAAAAAGGTCTCTCAATATTCTCGGCATCATTCACTAGGAACTTTCACAAATGCCCATGTTGAATCTCATCTTCGATTGCATTCTTGAGATAGATGCACTCAACTGTGTTGTGACCATTGTCACAATGGAAATTGTAGTACTTATTGGAATTTCTCCTTGAAGGATTTCCTCTCATTCTTTCTAGCCACATTAGAATGCCTCTCTACCCATGTACCTCCATCAATATATCCGAAATTGGACAATTGACGGGTGTGTGAGATGAAAATGTTAGAATCCTTAGTCTCTTTCTCTTGGCATTCGAACTTTAATCATCATCTGTGTCAAGTCTATCCTTTGCACATTTCCTCCTGTCATTTTTCCTATCTCCTCTATTCTGATCGGCTTCTCATCGAGCCTTTATGTTATCTTCCTGACAAATGTATGAGGTGACCTTAGCCTTGAACTTAGCAAAAGTTTTCGGCTTATTCTTTGTGAGATACTTGAAAAAGTCTCCATTGGGCTTAACTCCATCGATTATGGCATTGAGGACCATGCTCATATCCAATTCCAGGGTTTGAACCATCTCAACAATAAACCTAGCCAAGTAATCTCTAATTGACTCGTCTAATCTTTGTTTAATTATGTTAAGGATTGATAAACCCTTAATAGGAAGCTTACTTGAAAGGAAGTGTTAAAGAAACACTTCTGCTAGTTCATTAAAATAAGAAATGGTGTTTGGTTTCAAGTGTTTGAATTGTATATTAGCTGCATTCCTTAAAGTTGAGGGAAAAGCTTGACAAGCCACTACATCACTCAAACCATATAACTTAGCCAACCATGTAATAGTAACCTAAATGATCTTCAGGGTCATTTGTCCTATCATAAGTTTCAAACTATAGTAGCTTAATATGTTGAGATATCACTTCCTCCAAAATCTCAAGGACAAAGGGACTCTTCTTGATTTAGAATTACTTGCTCGTTGTAATAGGGGTACTGCCATGCAAAGGTCCCGCATGGTGCACCTACTACAATTGCTTGCCTTTGTCATTCTTTTTGAATGCAGGAGTCGAGGGTTCCATCACTACCTCAGCTTAACTTTTCGGCAACTCAAGTAAATAAATTGAATCATCACTATTCTCAACATCATGATTTCCATGCTCTTTGTTCTAATTTAGATGAATACTATAATGAAGGAGGTTAAGGACCTATTCATGTTTTTTGTTTAATTCCTAGTTTTCCTTAGCTAAATCGAGGCAACGTTGCTCAAGTTTAGCCAAATGTTACTCATTAGTATGCTAACTCCCCTCCCCCTTAAGGTGTTGGGAGGAAGTGCCAGCACCTATACTTTTAGTCATCTTAGTTTTAACCATGTGGGTGTGTTTAAGGAAAAACAGATAGCGCCAAATGTTATTAGTGAATTTTAGAAGTCGAAAATGTCCTCCAAAAAAAAAAAGAAAATTGCTTAATATTAGGACCAGTCTAGTGCAGCGAGTCTAAGTAGGAATGAGAAAAGCAAAGTGAGTGGTCAAGAGTTATCAAATGTCTCTTACAGAGTTTCTTTCCCATATTTATAGGAGACTATCGTGTCTAAAATAATAGTTATCAAAATAACTATTGGGATACGTGAAAGTTTCATAATTAAATACCTTCCCTTAAATGTAAGGAGAGTAGTTAGTTATGTAATATAACCGTGCTTATAATAACTGTCTGTGCTATGAACTTAAATTCAAATAAAAAATGAATCATGTTACTTGGCGAAATGCTAAAAATGTCAATTACTCGACAATATGCCGAGAGTGTAAATTACCTAGCCTATCAATAGTAAAATGAATGAGTAAGTGAAGTTATATCAACACTTATCAAATTGAGTGGACGAAAACTGACTATCAACACTTATGTTTATAAATGAATAAGTCCTGTCAATTTATAAAACTCTACAACAAAGTTAATAAAAAATGAAAAAAAAAAGAAAAGAAATGAAGATTTGTGATTATAAAATGTCTTTATAGTCCATAAAAATGTAAATAATTCTCTCCTTTTCACTAAAATGTAAATTATCTAATCTTTTAGCTTATATAAATCGATAAATGATCCTATAAAATGCTTACTTACAAGTAATCCCCTGGGGTTCGCAAACTTATTATCTATTTTTACCCCTCTATAGCTCACTTCCTTAATTAATCTCATCCTTTAGTTGTTATGTTGTGAGTCTTGCCTATTCAATCTCATTCCTTTCTACCAAGATAGCCCCCTTGTAAATGTTTACTTGATTGGCTAATAAAATAAAGGTTCATTGTAAAAAATAAATAGAAAAAAAAAGGAAAAAAAACAAGATAGAGAGAGGGAGGAGAATTGCTAGAAGGTTGGATTCTTGGTAGGAAGTAATCAAGCCTATGTCTAGCAACAACAATAACAAGTCTAACGACCTAAAAATTTAAAGAATCACTTTTTTGAAATAGACAATGTCAAAATAGTCTAAGGGAGTGGCGGTCGAGGAAAAAAACTTAAGGCTTAAATAGGCAATCAATAATTAGCCCATCTCTAAGATTAACATGGGCCCTCATTTTGAAGATCCAAGGAAAGAGGTAGAAGACAAGCATAAGGAAATTAAGAAGACACTAGCGTAGCAAATTATGGAAAAGTTAAAGGCCATTGAGGGGCACAATGAATTTGAGATCACTAATTTAGCTATAACTAATACTGGAGTTTTTCTAGAGAAATTCAAGACACCAGAATTTGTGAAATATGATGGAACTAAATGTCCTAAGCTACATATCAAGTTATGTGTACACAAAATGAGCATATATGGCCAAAACAACCAACATATGGTCGACACTTTCCAAGATAGCCTAACAGGCCCTACATTATCCTAGTATGTCCAACTCGATCTCAATGAAATGAACACCTAAGAAAAGTTGGCTAAGGATTTATATAAGCAATATAAATTCAATGTAGAGATAACCCCTTCAATTTGAGACTTATGCAAGATGAGCAAAGGCAATAGAAAGACCTGCAAAGAATATGCCTAATGATAGAGGGTCATGGTAGCTAGGGAGACTCTTTCTCCCCCTAAAAAAGGGTTAACATCTACATTCATTGACACATTAAATGAGCTATATTATGTGTACTTATTGAGTAGCACAATAGCTGATTTTGCAAATATTATACTTATAGGGAGACGAATTGAAGAAGCTATAAGAATAAGGAGACTAATGGGAAATAGGCTAGCTTCATTAGATTATGAGGTAGATGTTAATGCTACAACGCTGAAGCCTACAACGATCAAGAAAGGCCTAAAGATACCTAGAAGAAAGTTCATTAAGATCCTTATCCTATTATCCTAAGTCTTTGATATGCTTAAGAAGGATGGCTTAATATATCATAAATCCCCAATGCTAGGATACAAGCTATGAAAGTATGACAAGGGTATTCTACTAATAATTGCTGGGAGCCAAAAAATAGATTTTAGGACTTAATAGATGCACAAGAAATTCAATTGGATTTTGTTCAAGACCCTAAGTACACTATCAATACATTAAGTTTAGATGGATGAGACATCATCAAAACCTGTAGGAATTATCTATGCCTTTTGAGTGATTGAAGTAAGCTGGTCATCTTTAGGGAGTGAACTTTTTAACCTAAGTAGAATTTGAAAGACTAATGTTTCCTAGGGGCAACATAAGTGAGAAAGCCCATTCCTTAACCAAAAGCTACATTCCATGAAGAAAGGCTCATGGCCTTAGAGGAAAAAGCAACGATTTTGGGAGACAGAGTTACTTAGTTAGAAACGACCATGCGCCTTGTGTTATGGAGTTCCAAGCTCTAACTACTCTTACTGTAACAGACACCATGCCTTTAGATAAAAGAGGCCCAAATTATTATAAATGGATGGGAAGACCCAACACATAATTACAATTTTCTTGGAATCTGTAAAGAATCTACACTTGTTAACAAATCTTTGAAAAAAAAAAAAGAAACAAAGAAAGAAGGAGAAAAAGAAGAAAGGGGGCAATCTTCAAAGGACTTTTCAAAAGTCTAAGTCTATTCTAGTCTAAATCCATTCAAGTGATCTCAATGGTAAGTATTCAATCCTTTTTAGTTCCCATTTTGGTTAGTTTTATCTTATTTGTCTTAGAAAAAGAAATCATACAATTCCTTCCTAGATCAATATGTCAAATTCCTATGGACCGTTTACCTAGTGAAGCGTTATCCTGTTTTATTTGGATCGCCTATTCAAAAAAGTGCTGCCCTAAATTTCCAAAGGATTGCCTACTCAATGGACTACTATCCCCTTTTTTTTTAAGATTACTTGCTTAATTTAGCACTATCCTATCTCTGGATCGCTTCCTTAGTGAAACATTATCCTGTTCTCTATGAATCACCCATTTGGTGGAGCACTATCCTATTCTCTAGAACCACTTGCTCAATGGGGCGTTGTCATGTTTCTAGATTGCATACTTTGAATAGAACTATCTCATTCTCTATAGAATACTTACTCAATAGAGAGCTCTCCCCTTTTTTCAAGGTCATCTACTCGGTGGAATACTCTCTTGTTCTGTATGTATCGCTCACTATTTGCGATCATATATATGTAGTTCTTTTTTGAAAATATTAACGGGTTGATTTATTTTAATTTTTGGAAACGATCAGCTTTAAGTTCTTAACCTAATTCAAGTTTAATTATGGAAATTTTTAAAGGGCTCTAATTGATCAAATTTTTTATTGATTTAAAAATTTTTATAGAAATCCTATTTTTAGGAAAAAGGGTTAATTTATTTCATTTATTTGGAAAATGAATTTTTTCTTTGTTATAAAATGATTTTTTATTTTTATTTTTATTATTTTATGATTATTCCAGTTTTAGTTTTAATCAAGAAAAATAAATAAATAAACTAACAAAGATAATCTATCTTTTTTTTCTTTCCTTATTCTTTTTTCTTCTACATTTTCTTTTTCCTTTTTATTTTTAGTTTACAATTACAAATTGCATTACACAACATAAAAAAAAAATAGTATTAAAAAAAAAGAACAAACTAAAAGAAGAAGTAGCCAGACTAAAGTTACAGATACAGTTAGATCCTAAAGTAGTGATTGAGTCATGGGTCGGAGCTAGAATGGTTTGAATCTATGAAGATGCTATAGTGGCTCGTTTGGTTTGCTATGGAGGTCATTGTGAGAGAATAAGATGTCAAAACTAAGGTTTTCAAGAGTGGAGAGAGCAATGTTATTTTTGCGAAAGGTGGTCTTGGTGATGTTTATAGATGTTTACTGACACATGATGAATTTGAGGTAGTGGTAGAGCTCGTTTGGTGGTTGCTAAAAGTGAGTATGATGTGGTTTCGAAGGTTTTTGGGGCTAATGAAACTAATGGTAATGGTTGTTTGCTTCGAAAACTATCGAAAATGAAGCTTTCTAGAGGGAGGAAGCACTTCGTGCTAGAATGAGAAACTTTAAACTAGAGATTGTATGGTTGTTCTTGAGTGAAATTAGATGATGAAACAAAGAGTGGAGACCTCTATTTATACTTAGGGAGCTCGAAACACACTTAGAAAGACCATTAATGACCAAATAGAAAATCATGGGTATGGGTTCTACAAACTTGATTAGGCTTCGTCTTGAAGGAAATAATTGATTTCGATCAATTAGATGCCTATAATTAATAATCAAGTCATGAAAGCTCTCATTTTTTGCCTAAAAAGCTTGGATATGCAAGTTTATGAAATCGTATTTATGATTTTTTTCAAATTTCTTCACCCAATTAAATTAGGAAAATGGATGAATTTGTATAAGATTTGAGTCTTGATGCAAACGAGGCTATGTCTAGCACATGAATTCACTAATTAAACGTATGGAATTGTATGAAAATTGCGTGAAAAAGGACTTGAAACAGAAACCATGGAGTTGTTTTTTTTTTCTGGAAAATTATTGAGAATCAGATAAGGAAAAGAGGAAGGAGGAGCTAATGCCCACACATCTGGCATATATGGGATGCACCTTCGGCATACATATAATGTACATGTGCTCCTAAAAGAAAAACTGCAAGCACTTCTCTTGCCTATGTGCTAGCTTTTGAAATTGATCAAGACCTTCGACCTTGATTGTGATTTACATGAACCAAACATAGCATGGTCTGACCAATACTCACCTCTTTTTTATTTATATATAAAATAAAAAAGAAAAGTGCACTTTGTGCCTAATAACAATCGAACCCCAAACCTCCATGCCAACTCTTGTGTAGTGCTCAAGTGCTTATCCGTTAAGTTGTTGGCCTATACCTTATTCATATGTACAATTAATATTAGCCTAGGCTAGATTTGAATTTAAGTCCTAAGCCAATGGCCCTCCCCTAAAAATACTTATATCTAAACTATTTTATTATAATTAAACATTACTTTTTATATTATTATTATTATTATTGTTTTTATAACTTTTCCAATTTTCTTATTTTTTGTAATTTTTCCAAAATTTTCCATATTTTATTTTTTCTAAATTTTTTATTTTTATGGATTTTCTAAATTGTGACCCTTTACCTATGCTAAAAACTTTAAAAATAATACGAGGGAAAAAATTGGGTATTTATAGCTCTTTATTATGATGTTTGAATAAAACCTTGGCACAAAGATAAAAGAGACTATTTTGCCCTAAGGGTGGAATTTATGCTAAGAAGCACTACAGTTAAATAGCTATCCTATCCTTCATCTACTCGGTGTTTGATGAAAAGTAAAAGAGAGGGGAGGCACTCTAAGAGCTAGCTAAGAAACTTTAGAAAGGTCTACCACCCTAACAGCTGACTTGAAATATCAAATTAAAAAATTAGCTATACCCTTTTAAGCTGACTAACCTAAACAGGCGCATCTATAAGGGACTAGCAACCTTAAGCTGGAATCGATTTAGAAAACTTGGTCGTGCTATTTTGAGCTCACTACCCTAAATGGGAGCATCTCTAAGAGACTAGCAGCCCTAAATTGGAATCGATTTTGAAAAAACCTAATTGTGCTCTTATGAGCATACTAACCTAAGTGGGAGCATCTCTAGGAGACTAGCAACTCTAAATTGGGATTGATTTGAAAAACCTAGTTGTGCTCTTCTAAGCTAACTAACCTAGGTAGGAGCATCTCTAAGGGACCAGCAACCTTAAATATGAATCAATTTAAAGTACTTTGTCGTGCTCTTCCGAGCTTACTAACCTAGATGGGAGCATCTCTAAGGGAATAATAGTCTTAAATTGGAATTGATTTTAGATCCTTATTGTACTCTTTTAAGCTCACTAACCTAGGCGAGAGGATCTCCAAGAGACTAGTAACCCTACATTGGAATCGATTTGAAAACCTAGTCGTGCTCTTCTAAGCTAACTAACTTAGGCGAGAGTATCTCTAGGGGACTAATAACCCTAAATAGGAATCAATTTGAAGTACTTAGTCATGCTCTTCTAAGCTTACTAAGCTAAGAAAGAGCATCTCTAGGTGACTAATAATGTTAAACTAGAATCAATTTAGAAAACCTAGTCATGCTCTTCTAAGCTTACTAACTTAGGTGAGAGAGTCTCTAGGAGACTAACAACCCTAAATAGGAATCAACTTGATGTACCTAGTGATGTTCTTCTAAGCTTACTAACCTAGGCCAAAGTGTCTCTAGGGGACTAGTAACCTTAAATAAGAATCAATTTGATGTACCTGGTCGTGCTCTTCTAAGCTAATAAACCTAGGCGGAAGTATCTCTAAGGGACTAGCAACCCTAACTAGGAATCGATTTGAACTACATGGTAATTCTCCTTTGAGCTTACCAACCTAAGCAAAAGCATATCTAGGGGATTAGCAACCCTAAAAATGAAAGATAGGATAGTACCCTAAAGGCTAGCTAGAACCCTAAAAGGAAAAGAAGAGGGGATGAGCTTTAAGAGTTGGCTAGAACCTTAAAAAGAAAAGAAGACAGAATAGCACTTTAAGAGCTAGCTGGGACCTTAAAAATGAAAGATGAGACAATACCTCGAAGGCTGGCTTGGTACCGAATAGATAGTGTAGAAGGTGAGCGCCTTTTGGGTTAGCTTAAAAGACTATTAGGGGAAAGAGTCATAAAATATTGGTCATGTTGTCTAAAGGCAAATGCAATGTTCAAAAACTAATGTGCTAACATCGTATGGAAGTACTAATCTAGTCATGCCAATAGCCTCTAAGCTATCAAACCTTTCCTTGAATAGTCCAATCAAAACCAACTAACTTATTCTTCGAAACAACTTCAATTTTTCTATCCCTTATTGTCAACCTAATTGATCTATATAGGAAGCCTCTAAGACTTCATTAGCTCTTTCAGAATGCCACCTACTATTTTGGTCCATTGACTAGTTGTCTTTTTAGAATTTTTATGAATTGAAACCTTTATTTCCAACTAATAAATATCTGCCATAAGGTGATTGCCTATCTAGATTTCACATTTCCCTAAAAAGCAAACAATAAAAACTCCCCATCGAGGGGGATCAATCCGTAATAAATTATTTTAAAGAGTTTTGTCAATTACCAATATTCTATATCTCACTTTTCAACTTCTCTCGTGTTTTTAGTACATGGGTTCAATTAGTGCCATTATCAGTGATGATTATTTCTGGAACCCCATATCGAGCTAAGATATCTGTCTTCATAAACTTAACTATGACCCCTTTAGTAATGCTCGAATAGGACGAGGCCTCAACCCACTTATTGAAGTAGTTAATGGCAACCAGTATAAAGCGATGCCATTTGATGCTTTTAAAGTAATCAGGTCGATGATTTCTATTCCCCATATTGAAAAAGGCCATGGTGAGGAGAGTACATGTAATTCTTAAGGTAGGACATTTATCTTATTTGCATAACTTAGCATAAGTGACAATGCCTGACGTGTTTGATACAATATCTTTCCATTATTGACTAGTAATACCCTAGCCTCATAGTTTTCTTAGCCAACATGCAACCATTCCACATACTCCTTCATGTACTTCTTTCATCAATATCTCAGCCTGTTCATTGTCTAGACATCTTAAAAAGTGTGCTATCAAAAGATTGCCGGTACAAAGTGGACTTGCATTATAAGAATTTGGTAGCTAATCTCCTAATCTTCCATTTGTCCTTTTTTCTCGACCTCTTCAAGGAATGTGACTTATTGTAGGAACATTTTAATGTCATGGTACCATGGCTTTTTGCCATCCATACCTTTAATTGCTAGACAGAAAGCAGGATTTTATTCAATTTCAATAGTGAGGGGCTAAATCTTGAGTCCACCAAATATTTAGACCATAGATGCTAGAGTGGCCAAGGCATTGAAAAATTGATTATAAGTCCTCGGTATGTAATTAAAAGTGATTTCTTTTAATTTCTCCATCAACTCAGTCAAGTGCCGATGTTAAGGTATTAGTTTAAGATCTTTCGTCTTGTATTCTCCTCAAGGTTGGCCAATAATAAGTGAAGAATCTCTATACATTTCTAATTCTTAAATATCTTTATCTAAGGTCATTTTGAGTTCTATGATGTATGCTTCGTATTTAGCAATATTATTGGTGTATGGGAAAATGAGCCTTATAGCTATAGGGTACTGTGTTCCTTTAGAAGATATTAATATTGCCCTAATTCCACATCTAGATATGTTTGTTGCCCCATTGAAAAACATTTTCCATTTCAGTAGTTCATGATCTTCTCCTTTATCTAAACTTCCTTCAGTTTCTAAGATATCTTCATCGAGGAAATTGACTTGTACCCTTTGAGGGATATTATTAGAGGGATTTGCTATTAACTAATCTATTCGAGCTTAGCCTTTAACTGAATTCTAGTTTATGTATGTAATGTCGAACTCTGATAGCAACATTCGCCACTTTGAGATTTTGCCAATTAGGGTCGGTTTGTCTACTAAGTACTTCAGGGGATCATGCTGAATCAACAAGTCAACCTAGTAATAGAATGTGTATTATCTGAGCTAATGCATTACCCAAACTAAAGCACAGCAGGTTGTTTCAATTTCTAAATATTTTTGTTCCCCTTCATTGAATTTCTTACATAAGTAATATATAACCTTTTCTTTCCTTTCCTCATCTTTTTAGATGAGTATATACCCTATGAATTCTGGTAATATTATCATGTATAGAAATAAAGGCTTCCTAGGCTTATGAGCCACCAAAATTAGAGGGTTTATGAGGTTATTCTTGATTGTTGTGAAGGCTTGCTCACATTCTTCATTCCAGTTTATCTTAGCATTCTTTTTCAACAACTTAAATAAGGGACAACATTTATTGGTGAGTTGAGATATGAATCAAGCTATATAGTTTAAATAGCCCAACAAACCTCTGATTTCTTTAAGTATATCTAGAAGGGGTAAGTTGACCATTGCTTTAACTTTATCAAGGTTCATTTCGATGCCCCTTTAGCTGATTATGAAACCTAACAATTTCCCTGAAGTCACTCTAAAGGTACACTGTCAGGACCCTAAAGGGGGCCTAGTAGGATTACCTAAAATTTCCACAACATGTGTGCACCCATGCTATGAAAACCGCCTTGCAAGTCAGAGATTGCAAAACTCTAAATGATTAATCACTAAGATTACTGATTTTTAAGTAATCAATTTACTGTAGAATACAAATATAAATAATTATGGGTATCCGATATCCCACAGTTCCTCAGAACCGCAGAGAATCGGTATCCCCTACCAAATAATAAGATGGGATATACTAGCATTAGAGTAAGGTTTAGTAAATAAATATTTTCTGCAAATGATGTCTATGTATTATCCAAAAAGTACTCAGCTACTTCTAATACTAATGTATATATCTTCATCTCGCACTCAACATTTGAGACATATCCCAATCCCATCGTATGTAAACCTGCAAATGAAACTAAGGGGGAATGAGCATAAAACAGCTTAGTGAGTTCATTCCTCACCACTACCGGTCAAGCAAGTTTTCACACATTATTATCACACATGCAAGCAAGCTATCCACATACATAATGAATGCAGGCTTGATGAATAAAGCAACACATCTATAGGAGTCCATAACTATGGAAGGTATAGAATTACGTCGTCTATACTTCGATTATTCCCTGTACTTACCCATACAGGGCACCTCAGCTTACCCGCATGAGGCTACCTAGGGGCACCACCCCACTAGGCAAAACTCGACTATTATCCTAGCCGAGAAAAGAGTTTTAATCTAAATAGGAGGAGTCCAAACTAGGACTATCTACCCTCCAAGGCCCCTCGGGCACAAACATGCGAGTCCTCTCGCTACCAAAATTTAACCAAGGCCTTACAGGCACAATAAAGCGAGTCCTCTCGCTATCAAGTGGAGAACCCATGCTAGCTTTGTCTTAACGTTAAAAATACTCTTTATAGCTCCTCAAGCCCTTACAGTGATCATGTAAAAATTTGTTTACGGATAGAAAAGTTTTTTTTTTTTGTCAAAAATACTTTTCTTAAGATTTTTGCAAGGCTAGCACTCTCCATTCATACCTTTACCAAGTCATAAACATGCGACGAGTAGAACCGATTATTTAGGCAGATATTTATATTTATTAATTTAAAAGGGTGATCACACGGATGATAATATACAAGCAAAACAGTCATTCAAACATACAAGCAATAGCAAACAGCAAAACATCATACAAGTAACATACACAAGCAAGTAGCAGGTCATCAGAACTCCCTCACCTGGATTATTGCTCATTCTCCAAGCTTTTAGGGTTTCCAGGACTCGATATCGAACGCCTAAATCAAAATGGTAAAACTTATAAGTGTTCTGAGAATTCAGACTCCTTAGTTAACTAAAAGTCTATTGTATTTTATCTAGTTTTCTCCAATATAACCCGAGTATAGTGTATATAAGGTTAACCCGAGTATAGTGTATAGAAGGTTAACCCGAGTATAGTGTATATAGGGTTACCATACCCCATGAGATTAATAGTAACTATTTTCTTATATTAGTAAGGTATGAGGCTTCCTTTATATATTTTGTAACTTTTTCGTTCTGATTCCAATATTTGTGAACTTATATTCGTTTTTCATCCTTTTCGAATGCACGTTCACACGATGATGTCCGTTTTGGACGTTAAGACCCGCGTTTTACGATATGGGCTAAATTTATTGACATTTTATCTTATTAAAGTTTAATTATTCCTATTGGCTAGTTTTATGTTCCGTTTTAGTAGTTAATGATTTAATTAGCCATTTATTCTTATACTTAGGGACTTTTACATTGGTATTACTAATCTATGTCCTTGATTAAGTTTGATTCAATTTAGGAAGGGTATTAGGGTTTAAGGTTTTGGATCCTAAGTACATGTACATACTCATTTTCTTCTTTTATAAGCTTATGCTTATGTCATTGCTTATGTCATCAATCACTTATGTCATTGCTTATGTCATCATTTGCTTACCTCATCACTTACTTCATCATTTGCTTACATAAACCTCACCTCATGCTTATGTCATATGTACATGTCTTATGTACATTTCACTTCTTCCCTTATACTTATGTACATATACCTTATACATACATATACTTATACCTATACTTAGACTTATACTGTATTTATACGTATATACATACTCATATACCTATACGGTTAGATACTTATTTTTATACAAAAATTCGAATGCCTAATCTTTTCCTTAAGAAAAGCTTCCTAATTTCATCCTTTTGTGTTTTTATGTATATATTCAGTGTAGTATAGGCCTGTATAGTTAGATATGATCTTAAGTTAGATTATGTACATGATAAATACTCATGTACAAAGGTTCACATACTTGTACTCTTTTGATATTTTCTTATGTGTACACACTTATAAGCATATACTCATGTCTTCCTTTCTTCTTCTTCAAAAGTTCTAATTTCTACACTTAAAGATGGAAACTTCGTTTCCTCTTCTTCAAGACAATACTAAACACATAACTACTTATCTAATATACTTAATTAACTAACTAATGAAGAAGATAAAACAAGATAAATTAGCTTAGATACATACCTTTGCTTATGTTGGAATTAAGGAGACAAAAAGGAAGATGTTGAAGGTAAAATGGAGATGGAAGCTCACAGCAATGGAGGAGGATTTTTGGTTTGTTTCTTTTGATTTGTTTTTCTTATGGAAGAAGGAGAATGGTGGGGTCTAGAAGGGAGAAGATGTGGACGGCAATTGAGAAGAAAAGGAGAAGAAAAAAATCAAAAAGAAAGAAAAGAAAAGTCATAATTAAGGAAGAGATATTTTCTTTATCTCTTTAGTCTTTTGTTGACTTTTCAAAATATTGACTTTAGTCAACATGTGTTGACTTGGTCAACTTTTGGACTTTGGTCAACATGTGTTATCTTAGTCAACATTCCTTAAGTATGTGTAATTTTGTGCACATAATGTAGTAACTAAGGGAAATTAGGGGAAAAATGAAGGAAATGAGAAGAAATGAGGTATATGATGAATTGATTAGTAAGTATGGTTGATGAGGTCTTACTTTAGGTCTTTATAGCTTATATATCTCATTTGGTAAACTACTTTGGATAACAAATGCAAAAAGTACTAATTTGAGCATTAAAGTTCACTACATGTAACCTAATCTTCAACTATAATCCTAACTCTAAGTGAGACTACCTTAATCACATACTTAAGGGATAAATATAATCTATGACTCATTATCTTAGTTTCTAATGGATTACTTGAGGATTCGAATCATATAAGCATGAATGAGGGTCATCTCTAACCTTTTACTGATGATTTGGCAAAATATGAGCATTATATTATCAATTAGGGTTTTAAGGTAAATTATGGTGAATTAGTGCTTTTGTATCCTTAAAGTTATAATTTTAAGGTTTTTATTACTTTAGGGCACAATCTCTAATGTTTTTCCACATTTAGGGTTTCATATATTCTTACGCGATTAAATCTTCGATTGTTATCTTAGGGTTTTGATGTGGTTCGAGGTTTTAAGGTCTTCGTATGCGGTTAGGGGTTTAATTGATGATTTAAGATTTTTCGTATCCACTTTAGGTTTTGGATTGAGATTTTAATCGGTTTTAAATCTCATTAGCTCTTTTGAGTTTAGGAAATCATCTACAGTTTGGACGTTTGTTTCTATACTTACCTAGATTGAGCTTCAATTGGAATTTCATCAACTTATCAAACAATCTCCTCAAGTTATCCATATGATTTTTTCCATCCTTAGACATTATGATCATATCATTAACATATACTTCAACTTCTTTGTGCATCATGTCATGAAAGATTGCATCTATGGCTCTTTGATAAGTTGCCCCAACATTTTTTAGTCCATAAGGCATTACTTTATAGCAAAATGTGCCCCAAGTTGTGATAACTATTATCTTGGCTTTATCTTCTTCAAACATTCAAATCTGATTATATTTGAAGAATCCATCTATGAATGAGAAAAGATGGTTCTTGGCTATATTATCGACCAAGATGTCAATATAAGGAAAGGGGAAATTATCTCTAGGTGTTGCTTGATTGTGGTCTCAAAAATCTATGTACAGTCCGACTTTTCCATTCTTCATTATTAGCACAATGTTGGCTACCTACTTAGGATAATTAGAAACCTCGATGAAACCAACTTCTAATAACTTTCTAACTTCTTCCTTAATTTCAAAAGACATCCAGTCAGAACCTTCTTAGCTTCTACTTCTTAGGTTTGATATCTTCTTAAGTAGGTAAGCAATAGTGTATAATTAATGGATCTAATTCAGACATATCTTCATAAGACCATGCAAATATATCTTAGTATTCAGATAGTAGTGTGTTTATTTTTTCCTTTTGTTCTTCTTTCAAATTCTCTCCAATTTTCATTATTTTAAGGTTGTCATTAGTCCCAACATTAACTATCTAAGTTGGCTCGTTAATGGAAATTTTACTCATTTCATGTCTTTGCTAGCTTTCTTACACGTCACTATAGTCATTGACATCACTCCCGACAACTAACCTAGTAGGGCTAAAAGAGATATCAAAATTTTCATCACTTATTTGTATAAGGTATCCATGGCCTTTATTTGAAGCATTAGATTTAGGAAAAAAATTATGTAAAGAAAAGAAGGTAAGTAAGGAAGGAGTGAAGAGAAGGAAGACTGATTCTTATTTAGAAGAAATTATTTTGAGTACAATATTGTAGAATAAAGGGAATTATTACAAAACTCTACAAAATACTAAACCATGATTCATCAATTACCTTGGAGAAAACTTATTGCTATTCATAAGGATGAAGAACCAATTATTCAAGTGATGAGACTTGTAGGATGGGCCAGCTATCTTATTCCTGCTGGTGGTCTCTTCTTTAGAAAGCTCTAAAGTCAAGACATCAGTTCAGGTGAAAGTTTCTAACAATGGTGGAAAGTTCATTGGGGCATGATACAATCCATTACCTCTTTTGCCCCTTTCTTACATGTTTTGTAGCTCATCCATTAGAGTTGGGGTGTAACCAAGCCCATAGATACCAACCTAGCCTTCTTTGAATTTCAACCTCTCGTCTTTCTTTTGATCAACAATCATACACACTTCTTCGAACATTTGAAGCCCAAAGTCCTCTTGTTCCTCGATGCCAATGTAAAGTATGGACATTTCCTTATATATTTCATAATCCCGGTTATCCAGAATTGTTATAACCTAGCCATTTGAGATGAACTTAATCTTTTGATGTAGGCTTGAAAGTATGGCCCATGCTGAATGTATCCAAGGTCTTCCGAATAATAGGTTGAATAAAGCTTCCTAATATGATTCTAACACCATCAACAAATTCAAGAGAGATATTTGTGTTGGAGTCTTAATGAGCTGATCCATTATTTTATACTCACTAGACTTAATTATTTTGTTGAAGGAAAACAATCCTTCTTCATATTTAGTTGGTTCATTGTTTTACCTTTCTAGCACAATTTTCTTTTTCAAGTCTCCCTTTAGGTCATAAATTCTACCAAAACAAGTAACTCCCCCCATGAGTAAACTCGATTGCCCTTAATTTACTGCCTAGTAGTTGAGAGGAGTAGTTTTATAATTTTCAAGGGCTAAAATCCCATAGAAGGTGTACCTTTTGGTCTTTATAATTTGCTTTTCCTCTTGTTTGTAGAATCTATAGATCTTGGGTTCTCAATTGAAACTAATCACATCAATAATGGGATCTAAGTTATCAAATATCATGTTGATGATGATGCCATGGTTAGGTAAGGGGTTGTTGTTGATGTTTGGAACTAAAGCCTCCACAAAGTCTAATTAGACTATCCCTTCATTGATTAAATCCTAAATTTTATATCTTAATCTCCAGCACGAGTCTATCAAATGGACCACTGGTCCCAAATGATATTGACACCTTGCATTAAGATAAAAAACTCTTGACCTATACCTTTCTTTAAGAGGCTTAAAATGGAGTAGATTATCCTTTCTTAGCTTTTCAAGTATCTAATTGAGAGGGACAAGTATTTTGGTGAACTACCGTAGGGCTTTGTTGACTTGCGGTTAGCTTCTAAATTGTTGTTGAGCTAGTAGAGGATTTATCCTAAAAGAGACTTGAGCATTGGGCCTAATATTTGAATTAACCATGCCGATAGTAGCTTCTCTAGGCTTGCTAGTGGTGGGTTTAGTAGAGGGAGGTCTTCTGTCTGATGGTCCTTGTAATTTGTCAAATGAGACAACACTTTCAATTCGATACCCTACTGCTACTACTTCTACAAAACTAGAATAGGCTTACCCAATCAAAAGAAGTAGGATCTCTTAAATGTGTTGATAAAAGCTAAAGTTAGCTCTTTCTTAGTCATGGGGATAGATACCTTTTGATAAGGATTATAAACCAATCACACTCTCCTAAGCTTATAGGCTTGCCTAATTAGCTTACTAGCTATTGAAGATGAGTTGAGTACTAAGGAGCAATACATTTCTCAATCCAACTTGACGATCTACTTCACTCTTTATGTCATTCAGGAAGCTGTCAAGGTGATCAACCAACATGTCAAGCGAACGCTTCTATAATAAACCCCAGTCCAAGCATCGAATCAAGATATAGATAACCTCACCGATGCCAAGGTCAAGCTAACAATTGTTAGGAGCTAATCATTTGAGACTAACCAGAAAATGAGTTACCCTTTAAGTCAACCCCGATTCAATCCCAACTGTCTAAGCTACCGAATTGCTAACGTTGACCTTACCTAATCAGAATTTGCCCTTACTCGAATAATAGTATCATAGGGACCATAGATTTAGCAAACCGCGTACATACTATCCTTTTTTTGACATCTATACTATCCTTTCTAACAATGGACATTCTTTTTTTACAATTACATTGATACCCCTATAAATTATTCCCCTTGTTCCTTAGTTAGTAAGGATCCTTTTCTATAATTTCCTATAACCTAAGACTTACGCTAATTGGGTACTATAAATACTTGCAAATTGTAATAGCTGTAAGAACAACATATACAGTGAATGTACTGAACTTTTACACTCTCTAAAGTTAAGTGTTCTTATGCTTACTTGTGAGCTACTCTTATCTAACCTATTGAGTATGGACTAATGGCGAGTGACCTCTAGCTATAATTTTGCGTCATATCAAGTGTAACCTGAGCGCATGTGAGGCGTTGGTGTGTCATATCCATCGTTAGTGTACAAGAACCTCTACTCAACCTTCAACTCTCATTTATCCTTCAAACCATCTCACTGTCCAAACCTACCCCTTGGTAATGCATGATATTAAGTTCATGTATTCATCTTTGAACTTGTACCATCTTGGTATCAGAGCCTAGATTATGTTTGAAGGCTAGCTTTTGCTGCCTTTTTCTCTGAGTAATTTGCTACTAGTTTTGGGTGTTCAAGGTTTCTATTAACACTAGTAGTTTGCTAGGTGAATGGTATTGAAGACATATGGTGCTATGTTTTCCCCTGCTTCTTATATGCAAAAACAAAGTGGTTACCGACTTGTTCACTATATGTAGTTGTAGGAGCATTAATTACTATTCCACTGTTGTTATTTACAAAAAAGGACTTTAAGTGGTGTTTTTAAGCATCAATTTTGTGAGTTAAACCAACAATGTCATATTAAAGTGTTCAGGGAACTCTGGGAAACCAAGAAATTGGTACTTGACATGGTCAAAGGCAAGAAGGAAGCTTCACACCGTAGTCATTAGGTAACTACTTAGATAGGCTTACTGATTTTGTAGTTAGTTTAGTGATTGTTATCTAAGAAGCTGGGCAACAAGCTAGAAATAGCCTAACTAGAGGATGTGAGCAGCAAGAGTAAGGCAATGGTCAGTTTAGCTAAGCTAATGTTCCACCACCTCGAATTAAATGAATGGGTAGAGCTGTTAGGCATAGGCTAGCACTTAAAGAAAACAAAGTACAAGAGGAAGGGGACAACAAAGCAAAGGAGTACTTTGATCTTGAAGAGAGGAATGTATGAGCCCCTAGGGTTGAAGGGTTAAAGATGCATATTCTAAGCTTTTTCGGAAGTAGAGATGCCAAGGATTGCCTAGATTGTGTAAACAAAATTGAGAAGCAATTTAAATTCCACAAAGTGCCCGATAATGCAAAAGTTACACTTACTGTGCTGAAGTTCACTATTCATGCTGCCCTGTAGTGGAAAAACTTGCAAGCCACCTAATGAAGAGAAGGGGAATGAGAAATTAGGAGTTAGGATGAGATAAAGAGGGTCATGAAAAGAAGGTTTGTGCCTAGCTACTGTTTGCAGGATGCTTTCAAAAGGTTATAGGAAATGAGATGAGGAGGATCGACTGTTGAAGCTTTTGTGAAGGGATTCTAGATGTTAACGATCTGATACGAAGTTAGTGAGCCAAAAGACCAAACTATATCCCCATTCATCAGTAGATTAAAATACGAGATTAGAGATATCTTAGAAACCATAGATATTAGGACACTTGACGATACAATCTAAGCCTCCTAGAAGATAGAAAGGCACCAAATAGGAAGGTTTTGACCATTAGTTAGTTGACCTAGTAGTAACTGAACTGTTTGAGATGACCCATACTAACGAAACCAAGTAAGGTTGTTGAGATTCGACTTGCGCAAACTACCTAAGCAAAAGGAAAGGAGGTCTTGAGAAAGTTTAAGAGAGGCCAAAGTTCGGCGAAGAAGATGAGTAAGATCAAGTGTTTCAAATGGCAAAGATTTGGAAACATGTCCACTTAGTGCCCAAATAGAAGAACTATGGTGATTTGAGGTGAGGTGCCAATTGTCAAGGTAAACAGTATTGATGAGGAAGTAAAGGAGTTAAAAGAGGACGGACAGGTAGAGCTATCTAAGGGAGAAGTTATCTATAGTGAGAAAGGCAACTTTATGCCAACCACTCTAGTGTTGAAGAGGATAATGAGTGTCAATCCTATACCTAAAGACAAACAAAGAGAAAATCTCTTCCACATTAGATGCAAGGTGAACGATATGCCCTGATTGTTGACGATAGGAGCTGTACTAATGCAACCTCTACATTTATGGTCCAGACAATTGAAATTACAAACCGAGCCCCACTTGAAAACTTATAAGCTTCATTGGCTTAGTGATAAGGGAGCCATATAGGTGAATAAATAGGTGTTTGTGCCAATCTATATTGGCAAATATCGATATAAAGTGCTCTGCGATGTGCTACCCATGAGTACATCCCACATTCTACTTGGATAACCATGGATGCTTAATCGAGCTATGGTATATGACGAATGAAGAATATATGTTCTATAGAGCATGAAGGTAGGAGGATGAAATTGAGACTTATGATTGACAAGCAGGAAAAAGTCATGCAGTCTGAACTTAGTCAAACCCTGAAGAAAGAAGCTTTGGTAATGACTTAAGCTGAGCTAAAAAGAGAAATGAAGCATAAAGGACCGACCTATCTGCTGGTTCAAAGGATACTAGATATGAGGTTTGAGGAGAGGGAGCAGCCCACCAAGGTGAAAACATTACTGGAAGAGTTTGCCAATATGTTCTTAAAAGAGCTACCAAAAGGACTACATCCCATTCTAAGTGTTGAACATGCAATCGACTTGCAACCAAGAATCATACTGCCAAGTAAGCTTACCTATAAGCTGAACCCTAAACAGGCCGTTAAGCTATAAAAGCAAGTAAATGAGCTATTGAACTAGGGGTATTTACGTGAGTCCTTTAGCCCCTATGCTATGTCAGCCTTATTTGTGCCAAAGAAAGATAGGTTTTAGAGAATGTATATAGATAGCCAAGCAATCAAACAAATCACCATCAAGTTAGATATCCCATAGACAACCTTAATGACATGCTAAATGAATAAAGCGGAGCAAGAGTGTTCTCCAAGATTGACCTCAAATCTAGATAACATTAGATCTAAATGCATAAAGGTGATGAGTGGAAGACCACATTCAAAACGTGCCATGGATTCTATGAATGACTTGTAATGTTGTTTAGATTGTCCAACACGTTGAGCACGTTTATGTGCTTGATGAATCATGTGCTTCGAGACTTATTAGGATAGTTTGTCATAGTTTATATTGATGACATCTTAGTGTATAGTCCCGACCTAGAGACTCACCAGCAACATCTCTAAAGAGTCTTTACAAAACTCCAAGCTAAATAGCTCTACACCAATCTGAAGAAGTGCAACTTTTGCCAACTCAAAGTGATATTCTTGGGGTTTGTTGTAAGTGGTGGTAGCATATGAGTTGATGAAAAGAAGATTAGAGTGATCACCAAATGGCCAATGCCAACCACTTTACCGACATGAGGAGTTTCCATAGCCTGGCATCATTCTATTGTAGGTTTATAAGAAATTTTAGTACGATTGTGGCCTTACTTACCAAACTCTCAAAGAATAATGTTAAATTTAGATGAGGAGAGAAGGAATAAAGGAGTTTCAAGGAGGTGAAAGAGAAGTTAACCACAACTTCTGTCTTATCTCTATCGAGCTTTGACAAAGTTTTTGAAGTAGAGTGTGATACGTTAGACTAAGCATAGGTGTTGTGCTGATGCAAGAAAGCCAACCTATTGCTTACTTCAGCAAGAAACTTTAAGGACCTACACTTAACTATTCTATCTCTAACAAGGAGTTCTACTTCTTAATCTGAACCTTAACAGTATCGCAACACTACCTGTTACCTTAGGAATTTGTGATCTACACTGACCATGAATCCTTGAGATATCTAAAGAGCCAACCAAAGTTATCTCGAAGACAAGGTAAGTGGGTCAAGATCATGGAGGGATTCTCCTATGTTGTGGAATATAAGAATGGGAAGAACAACGTAGTAGTTGATGCCTTATCGAGATGACATACCCTCTTAACTAAATCACAAACAAAGCTACTTGGTTTTTCAACAATAAAGAATTTGTATGCTGAGGATCCACACTTTGGTCCTATTTATGCTTAGTGTGAGGAGGGATGGACTCTAGACAACTATCACAAGGAGGATAGATACTTGTTTAGATAAAGGAGATTGTGTATCCCAACTTGTTCTATAAGAGAATTACTAGCACGTAAGGCGTATGGGGATAGATTGACAGGACACTTCGGGTAGTACCAAACCCAAGAGGTACTCTCATCTAGATTCCTTTAGCTAAGGGTGAAGAGAGATGTCCAATTCGTACTGGAAAGTTGTGTGACTTATCAAAAATTAAAGAACTGTACCGAGTAAAGACACTATCTACCCATGCCCATCTTGACTAAGCCTTAGTCTAAGCAAAATATGGACTTCATTTTGTGGTTACCGAAGATGCCTTAAGGGAAAGACTCCATCTTGGTAGTCGTAGATCGATTTAGGAAGATGGCACATTTTGTACCTTGTTCCAAAACTCACGACACTTCGGTTATCTTTTTTCTTTTCTTGCAGGAAATAATCAAGCTTCACAGGGTTCCCAAGACCATTATTTCAAATCGAGAGCTGAAGTTTATGAGCCACTTTTAAAGGGCACTATGGAGGCGAATGGGAACTAACTATTTACTGTACATCCTACCATCCACAAACAGATGAACAGACCGAGGTTGTCAATAGAACAATAGGAAATTTGCTATAGGTTATTATTAGACAAAACATAGGTAATTGGGATCTATGCCTGCCAATCATTGAATTTGCTTATAATAGGACAGCTTACAGCGTGACGAATAAGTCTCCCTTTGAGGTAGCTTATGGGTTTAACCCCAAGCTTCCAATAGATCAGGTTCCCCTATCGAGACCCAATGATGACTTGTTAGCTATAGAGAGGGTCAAAGCCATCAAAGTTATGCACTAAAAGGTAGTGGAGCAATTAAGTTAAGCTATTGCTAAGCTAGAGAGAAAAGGCCAAGGATAAAAAAAGTGAGAGTTCTAACTAAGTGATTTAGTCTAGATCAACCTTAGCAAGGAACGATTCCCAAATTTAAAGAAGAGTAAGTTGTCTCCTAAGGACGATGGACCTTTCAAGATACTTTGAAAGATCAATCCTAATACCCACCAGATTGAACAGCCTAAGGAATATAGAGTCTCAAACTCCTTCAACATTGTTGATCTCCAACCGTACCTTCCCAAAGATAAGCAATCTAGGGCTAAGCTAGATTTGATCCCAAATCTCAAACAACCTAGAGGAGATGATAGGTATCGCTGACTAATCACGTACTCTCAGGCTCATAGGCTTGCCTAGTTGGCTCATCGAACTATTTAAGGTAAGCTAAGCACTAAGGAGCAATGCATTTCTTAGTCCAACTTACCGAGCTACTTCACTCTCTATGTCATTCAAAAAGCTGCCAAGGTGATCAACCAACATGCTGAGTCAACCCCCCTGCAATAGACCATAGTCTAAGCATCGAATCAAGATATAACCAACCTTACTAGTACCAAGGCTAAGCTAACAACTGTCAAGAGCTAATCATTCGAGGCTAACCCAAAAATGAGTTACCCCTTGAGTTAACCTCGATCCAATCCCAATTGTCCAAGCTATCAAACTACTAACATCAACCTTACTTGATTAGAATTCACTCCTGTTTGGATAACAGCGTCATAGGGACCACACAATTAGCAAACTATGTATGTTATCCTTTTTCTAACATCCATACTATCCTTTCTAACAAAGGACATTTTTTTTGCATGATTATATTGATACCTCTATAAATTATTCCCCTTTTTCCTTAGTTAGTAAGGATCCTTTTCTGTAATTTCTTATAACATAGGACTTACCCTAATTGGATACTATAAATACTTAAAAATTGTAATTGCTGTAAGAACAACACATACAGAGAATACACTGAACTTTTAAACTCTCTTAAGCTAAGTGTTCTTCTCTTTACTCTTAAGCTACTTTTATCTAGCCCATTGAGCATGAACTAATGGCGAGTGATCTCCAACCATATTTATGAATCATATTAAGTGTAACCCGAGCTCGTGAGAGGCGTTAGTGCATCATATCTATTGTCAGTGCATGTAAACCATTGTTCAACCTTCAACTCTCATTTATCTTTTGAACCATTTCACGATTCAGACCCACTCCTTGGTTATATATGATATTAGGCTCATATGTTCATCCATGAACCCATACCACCATTGTAACTAGGGACCTCCGCCTTTAGGCATATTCTTTAAAAGATTTATTGTGCATCTTCTTCAGGGCAACCAAATCCATCATAGTCGGTGCCAATTCAACATTGAACTTATATTGCTCATAAAATGCTCTAGCTAGTTTCTCCCATGTGTTTACTTCATTTAGATCCAATTGGGTACACTAAGTTAAAGCAGGGCCCCATTAAGCTATCCTAAGAAGTTTGGACCATGAGCTGGTCATATTGCACATGTTTGTCCATCTTTCATACATATAACCTAATGTATAGTTTAGGGTACCTAGTTCCATTATACTTCTCAAATTTAGGTACTTTAAATTTCTCTAGGAAGGTTCCATAGTCATAAGCAAAGAAGTTTGTTATACTAAATTGCTCAAATCCATCATACCTTTTAAGCATTTTCATCTTCTCAACAATCTATTGGGTCAATCGTCTCTCAAACTCTTTCAATCTGTCCTAATCAGCTTCAAGCTTTGGGCTAATTTGAAACAAGTAAGTGTTTGAGTTGAAAGTCAAGTTGAACCTTAAATAGACCCCTTCTATCTCAAAGGATTCAAAGGCTTGGTTGACTTTAAGATAGGCTTCTTTTTCTTTGAGGGGTGGGACTTTAGCATTCTTTCCATATTGAGCTTTGGAGTTTTCTTTAGTTGATGGAGCTGTGGACCTAAGTAGGGCAATGCTGTCAGTAAGGAAGCTCCGTTAATCTATAATCTTCCCTACTGTTCATTCCAAAAATCGAAACTTCAACTTAGTAGGATCAATAATTTTAGGGTTGACACTACTATTGTTGGTGTTGCTCTTGTCGTTTCCTTGGCTGGCCATTTTGGTTTGAGAATAGGTTTAGATAGGACCTCTTTGGAAGGTTTAATACTTAGGAGCTATCTTGGCAACCTAGTTTAAGATCACTTCTCAATAAGTTAGCACATAAATATTTTCAAATGAGGTGAATGAAAAATAAAGAAATGTATAAGGATGCAAAGATGGATGGCATACGAATGCAAAGATGCATGGCATACCAGCAAGATGGGAATTTTTATTATTTGGTATCTTTTGGAGTTTCCTTTTACATTATTTGAAAAAGAAAATACATTTGTTTCACAAGAAAAGTATTCCTATTTCTAGACATTCTTCTAGTGCTTAGTAAGTATTCTCTTTTTCTACTTACTAGGTCCTGCTGGTGCTCCATTCCTCACTTTTAGGCTGGGATCTTCTATTTCTTTTAGTTCTTTGAGACTTTTCTAGTTCATCCTTAATTGATGTTCTAAGACCTGGCAACACTATCTTGATTCCCAAAAGAGATCCTCTCACATGTCCCACTCTTAATAGATTACTTCTACCTAGGCTTATACTTGGTCCATATAGGTCTTGATTTCAAGATCGAGTTCAGCTAGTGTAGGTAGGATGATCTCTAGTGCTCGATGTTAGATCTCCCTTACCTTATGAAGCTAATCATACAAATATTCTTTAGTAACCCTATTCTTGTCCACTTTTTCCATCAACTCTTATAAATCAACTTTAGGGCTGATAGTCCTTGTTTCCCATAACTACTTAATTGCATGGAGTTTGGACATCTTTTGTAGCAATGGAATCTAAAGGTCCTCATAATCCAAGGTTATGATATCCAATAAGGGCTTGTAGATTGTATCTTGAATTTCCTCGAATTGTCTTATTATATTGTTAAGGTAATGGCTTATGCACAATTTCTTCCCAATTAGGGATATTGCTTGATAATTTTTACAAACTAAAATTACCCTTTTAAAGTTGCTCCATCTTGCTGCCCATAAAATATCAATGACTTAGAAATTTCACAATACTTCTACCCAGTAGTAAGGAGATTTTTCTTTTGAGAGATGGACCTTATCGACAAAAGAATCAATCAAATCAATATTATGGACGAATTCTCCTTGAATCAAATCTAGCCCACAACACTTTATGTGGTTAACAAACCATATTATTAATAGTGCTATGCTAGTCTTTAATGCGCCATTGTTCTTTTCTTTCAAAATTTTAAGGCTTCTGATTTATTCTATAAAGAAGGCTAGGATATATGATTTGCCTTCAAGAAACTAGCCCATTAATTTAGCGACCCTGAAATGGATAAGGAACTTTCCATTATGGAATAAGAGAGTCCTGAATGCAACTAAGATAAAGGCTTGTATTTTGTTATGTCCCTAGTCTTTAGGATTGCCACAAAAAATGCCTCATTTGTTAGATTTACGCTTAATGGTGAACTAAGCTTTTAAGTCTTCTAATTTGGTATAGTTTCCATTACAACTTCTCAAGACATTGTTCACTTCAGCTTTTCTAATCCCCAGGAATCTTGAAAAGGCATTCACTAGGTTAACTTCCAAATTTCGGGTATATATATTTTCTAAGGGGCTTGAAGTAGTTAGGTGTACTCTTTAATTGTTGGACTAATCAAGAAAGGCTTAACTTGAAAAGCTACTTCCTCAAGTTCCTAAAGTTGGTTAGGGCCCTAATTAAATTAATCTATATTTTCACCTTAGGAAGTGATAGAATAGGCTTGATCTTACTAATGATGATCTCATGTTCCCTTAGATTGAAGTGTAGAGGCCATTGGTCTGGGATAGGCTTAGGGTTGATGCGCTTGTCAACATACTTGATAACTCTTATTTTAAATACATTTCACATGATGATTTTATAGTATTTTCCTTACATCTTTGGTTTTCTTTAAAGAAATTGATACTTAATTAAGTAAAATTTTGATTTCAAGGTTTGAACACATTCTCAGATTGAAAACGAAGAAAAGGAATTAAGTTTCACTCAATTTAGAGTTCAAATGAATGAGTTATGAAGTTTTAAAGTTACATTAACAATAAGAATTTTGGTCAGAAAGTTATACAGTCTAGGACACAACTGTATCCCCAGGCTGTATCCATGCAAGAAGATTTGCCAAGGTCAGAAAGTTACACGACCTGGGGACACAACTGTATCCCAGGCTGTGTCTGGTGATGAAAAAATAAGCTTTGCAATACATTATAAACGGACTTACTAGGGTTTCATACAGAAGTTTGCACATTCAAAAGAGAAGAGACTTGAAGAGGAGAAGAAAAAGGAAAAAGAAACACCCAACTTCAAGATTGAAGAGATTTATCATCAACAAGAGGGATTTTTCATGTTTTATTTATTGATTTTGTTGCAATTTGTTTTTAGTTTCATTATGATAACTTAAGAGTTTTGTATTTAAGATTGTAGAACTTAGGATTTCATGTGACTATTAGATTTATTTATAATTTTCAATAAAGTTTCTATTTTTCCTTGATTCAATTATGTTATTTAATTGTTAATTGATATTTCTAGAGTATCAATCTATGATATTATGCATGATGATTGAGAAATAACATGTGTAATGAGATCTTGACATAATTGGAGAGAATTACATGTATACTTAGAGATAAGATACATGTTTCTTCTGGAAAGTTGTTCTTTTATGTGGGAATTCATTATACATTAATGCAATTCTGAATTATATTAGTAAGTGAAGAAATTCTGGTAAATAATTTAGGATTAGGGTTAATATGCTTGAGAAAGGTGTTAGCTTTAATTATGAATCCCTCCGGTCAAGAATAGTAGAGATTGAATTGAATACATTTTAAGCGGTCACATGTTAAATACTAGGGGAAATAATTCCTAAATATGTTATTACCTTCTTGAAATCATTCTTAATTTTATTGCTTTCTAAATTGCTTAATCAAGTCTCATAATTAGGTTAGTTTGTTAATTTTAGTATTTTTAATTCATTTAACTCATCATAATTTTCCGATTAGATAATAGAGCTAAGGTTAATATTAGTACTCGAGGTCTCTGAGGGATTGACTCGAACTCACATCCGCTATATTAAAACTGATTGGTGTACTTGTCTTGTATCAATACTTTTCCCTAAAGTGGATGGAGTTAGACGAACAAGCCATTTCTCAATTTGATTTACGAAGGAAAAAATATGTTACAAGATTGATTGATCGTTATTTATAGTAGACAAAAGTTATTTACAACGATTCTATGTTTACAATATGTTAAAATTACAAGAGAAATCAAGGAAACTCCAATCCATTACACATTTTTATTCCCATCTTGCTCAATTATTTGTCGATTTTGAATGTCATGAATGCATAAAGAGTGGAATCTAGAGGTCCTTAAGCTTGTGCAACCTCACTTGTTAAAAAATACTCTCATTAGTTACATTAAGCTTTAGTGGGGGCATCCTAATCAATCCTGAGCAATAGCAACACCACAACACCCAAAGCCAACATAATGCCCTTAAACCCCCCCATCATAGGTTCTTAATACAGTCCGAGTTCAATCGTATCTATCATACATTCATGATGCAAAAAAGTAAAATTCCTATATATATATATATAAATATAAAAAAACTTAAACAAGTTTATCCCTACAAAAAGGATTAGTGCAAAAAAAATAATGAATAAATAAATGACATTTAGTAGGTGATTTTTTTTTTAAAAAAAATTAACTCTAAATTTGGAAAGTTGAATGACTAATCCTCTTAACATCCCTAGTAGAGTTACCAAACTATCAAGCCTGATTTTTTCTCTCTTTAAATCGATCAATATTAAACCTTACTCATTTAATACCATCCATTGACTAAGGTTTAAAGAAAATTGGTTCTTTTAACCTTTGAGAAATTTTTGGAGTTTCCACTCGATTGGAGTTGAGAAATAGTTTAAGTTAAAACCAAACAGGTAGATTTGGTTTTGATTTAGACGCTAGATCACATGGATAAAAAACCTGATTTTAAAGAAAAGGTTTTTGAAAACTAGAGAAACGAATCCGAGAGTCAAATTCTTTAAACCCTTATGGGTACCATCAACTTTCTACATTTAGATTTTAATTTCTAAAAAATCACCTTTCAAAAACTATCTTATAAAGCGAAAATCGATCATTACTTAACCAATTAGACCTTATTCTACTAAATTGGAAAAAATCTAAGATTTTTTTCATTTTTTACTAAATTGAGTAACTAAAAGTGGAAAAACTAATTTTTCTATTTTTTACTGTCGTCCCAAAGGTGCCTACATATTCGCTAATCAAGATTAGAAGTACGTAATTTCTTTCCGAAAATATTAGCGGGTTGATTTATTTTAACTTTTGAAAATACTTGACTTTAAGTTCTTAACCTGATTCAAGTTTAATTAGGAAAATTTTAAAGGGCTCTAATTGATCAAATTTTTTATTGATTTGAAAAATTCTAAGAAAATCCTATTTTTGGAAAAAAAAAGTTAATTTATTTCATTTATTTGGAAAATGAATTTTTCTATGTTATAAAACGATTTTTTATATTTTACTTTATTTTATTTGATGATTTTTCTTGTTTTAGTTTGAATCGGGAAAATAAATAAATAAACTAACTAAGCTACTTTATCCTTTATTTTTTTCCTTCCTTTTCCTTTTTTCTTCATTTTTTATTAGTTTACAAGTACAAAATGCATTACACAGCATAAAAAAAAATAATAAAAAAGGGAACAAACTAAAAGAAGAAGAAGCCAGACCAAAGTTACAGATACAGTCAGATCTTGGAGTAGCAAATCAAGTCGTAGGTTGGAGCTGGAACAGTTCGGATCAACGAAGTAGCTACGATAGCTCGTTCGAGTTACTATAGAGGCCATTTCCAGCGAATAAGATGTCAAACCTAAGGTTTTTTAAGGTAGGGAGAGTGTAAGCTATGTTATTCTTACGAAAGGAGGTGGCTTTGGTGATGTTTTGAGACATTCACTAATGGATGACGAATTTGAGGTGGTGGTATAACTCGTTTGGTGGTTACTGGAAGCTAATAAGATGTGGTTTCTATGGTTTTTAAGGATACCGAAGCTAATGGAAGTGGTTGTTTGCTTCGACAACTATTAAAAATGAAGCTTTCTAGAGAAAGAAAGGGCTTCATGTTAAAGTGAGAAACTATGAACTAGAGATTATATGGTCACTCTTGAGTGAAAGTGGATGATGAAACATAGAGTGGAGACCTCTATTTATACTCGGGCAGCTCGAACCGCACTTAGAAAGACCATTAATGGTAAAAATCAAGAATCACAGGCATGGGTTGTACAAGCTTGATTAGGCTTCGTTTTGAAGGAAATAATTGATTTCGATTGATGATTTTAGCCAACTAGACACCCATAACCAATAATCAAGTCATGAAAGCTCTCATTTTTTGCTTATTTAGTAGGTTGTTGGTTTATGCCTTATCCATATGTATAAGTCAACTTAGGCTTGATTTGAATCTAAGCCCTAACCAAACGACCTTCCCCTAAAAATACTTATATCTATACTATTTTATTATAATTGAACATTATTTTCTATATTATTATTATTATTATTGTGACTTTCTAATTTTTCTAAATTTACTTATTTTTTGTAATCTCCTAAATTTTATACTTTTTATTTTATTTTTCTATTTTTTATTTTTTTGTAAATTTTCCTAAATTTTGCATTTTTTATAAATTTTTTAAATTTTTGGTTTTTCTCAAATTAGGACCCTTTACCTTATCTTAAAAACTTTACAAATAAAAGGAAGACAAAAATAAAGTATCTACACATCTGAATTGCTTGCTTAATAGAGTGCTATCCTATCAACTTGTCCAAGGGGCTCAATTTATAGCAACCCATTTTCTCCTTCAAAAGTTACTCTTATGAACCTTTTTTTAGACTCTCTTCCACCCATAAGGGTAAAAAAATTAGTCTCTTTTTGGTCTTTGTGATAAAATTTTCACCAAATTTCATCATAAAAAGAGACAGTTGGAGGCATCCCAATTTTTTCCCTTCCTAAGTTTATCTCTAATTTAAAATCTCTTGGTTTTCAAAAAAGGCTAAAATTTAAAACATACAAAAATTTTTTTGAAAAAAGTGGAAAATGCCAAAAAAAATAATAAATTGAAAAAGGATAAAAAAAAACCCAATAAATAAAAAATTTCAAAAGTCATGAAAAGTATCATACGGTTATCCATTTAGGTCGGTTTAACGTGGAAGTAATGTTTTGACGTAAAAAATGCTTTCTAAAGTCAAAATAAATGAGATTAAGCCAGTATAAGTACTTAAAGTTTCATAATTTTTTTTATTTTAGTACCTAAATTTTAAACTCATTCATATTAGTATCACACCCTATTTTGGTTTTCTCAATTCAATCTATATTAAGTGTAGCTCACTTAATATAAATTACTTGATATTAAATTAAGGAAAAATATTTTTCCTAAAAAAAATTATAAAAATATATTTTGAAAAATAACTTAGAGTCGTCAATCAGTTAAATGAGAAAAAAAAAATCAAATTAAGGTCTTCAAGTGGAAAACCCTAATTCAGACACTAGTCTACGAATGTTTTAGAAAAACTAATTTTTCAGAAAATTTAACCAAAAAATCTTAATTCGAGCGCTAACATATTAAGACTAAGTTACCATATAAGAAAAATTAAAAAATTAATGGGTTTTTATTTTTTTATGGTTTTTCTAAAAATGCTATGCTATGTAAGGATACACAAAAATGTAACAAAAATAAATTTTTTATGATTTTTAATACGAATTTAAAAAAAAAAAACAAAATATTTTATATTTTTTTATGGTTGCTCCAAAAGTGTCTACGTACCCACTAGTCAAGATTAAACCAATGTAATTCTAATTTTTTTAGAAAAAATTTACTGAGTTGATTTTTTTAAATTTAAAAATTAAGTTAGATTTACATCATTTAGCAATTTATTGTTCTTTTAAAAAATATATAAAGAAATCTAATTACGTGAATCTATAAAAAAAAATAGACTTAACTAATTGAATCTTTTAAAAAGACTCCAATTAAGATTTTTATTAAAAAAAAATCACTATGTGCCAAAAATTGATTTTTCTAAAATCCTACATGCAAGATTTATGTGAATCTACGATTTAAATATGCAACTACATCTAAAGAAATGTAATTTTATGAAAAAGACGTAAAATGATATGAATCTCAAAGAAGATATGCAACTAAATGTTTAAAAAATGCAATTTTTATGAATAAAACGTGAGATACAATTTAGATACATATATTCACCAAATATATGAATCTTAAAGAAGATATGTAACTATATCTTAAAAAATGCAATTTTGATTATAAAAAAATGCAATTTAACTAAAAAATGAAATTTATCTTTAGAAAACAATTTATCTAAAAATTTGTAAATTTACCTAATTAAAATGCAAGACATATGTTAAAATTATTAAATAAGCTGCACTAAAAAAATAATTTAGTAAAATAAAATTATTAAAAGCAAAATAAATAAATGACTAAAACAATTTACTCACATACCTAAATAGGTTAGATCACCATAATCAAGCCATGCATGTGTGACTTGAATCTTCGATTGGATTGTATGCTTAAGTGAAACTACGAATGGAATCATGCATGTGTATAGACTGTATTCTGCTAGAGGACATAAGCCAGATGTGTAATGAGGTGTGTGAGTGTGTGCTAAATGTATGATCGTATGGTGAGTTGTGCATGTATGTGTTGGAGATTGTGTATGTGATCGACATGTAGGTCTTGGTGTACATTGTGTTTGAGTATGTGTGGAGACATGGACATGCGGGAGATGTATGTGAGGAGTGATGTGAGCAAGAGGTTGAGTGTAATTTGTGAAACGCGTGCTTTTTTACAATCCAATGTCCACTATTTATAGATCATAAACTTGAATCTTTTCAATCTTTTCGTCATGAAGATTCAATATTAACAAATCCAATATTTATAAAATACAATAATACGCAATTTAGAGTTTTTAAATTTATTTAAGATTTAATCCAAATTCATTTTCAATATCAAGTTTTTAGAAACCCCATATTTATTTGGGCTTTCTATCTTGGACTAAACTCGACCTAACTTAATTAACCATAGCTAAAATATTTAAAATTACACTAAGGTCTATGTTCATGAGTTCAAATGTGATTGGACTTTTCTTAAATAGAATTTTTCTAATAAAGCCTAAAAAACTCTAAATTTACTAAATATATTGTAATCTAACTCGATCCTAAATGATTAACTAACTTAACTAGGACACTTTTGAAACTTTTTAATTTTATTTTCTCAATTTTTATTTTTTCTTTTTTTTTCATTATTTTTTTCTATTTTTTAATTTTTTGTTTTTTATATTTTTTTCAATTCAATTTTATTTATTTATTTATTTTTATTTTTTGCAAACTTAGCCTAAAAGTAAAAAGAGACTAAAGTTAAATGGGGTATCTATGGTTAGTATCCCAACTTTTCAAATAAGATAAATTGGTATCTTCAACAATCGTTACTATAAAATGATAGAATAATAATATAACTATGTCAACATTCATTTAATTTATATTTTAATACTTAAACTTTATTTTTTATTTCATTTCTGTACTTTAAATTTTTTAAGTGAAATCAAAAGTACTCTTTGTCATATTCGATATAGCAAATATACTAATTTTTCTCTTTTTAAAAGTTAAGGTTCTATAATTAACAAGTTTAAAGTTTATGTAATAAATTGAAAAAATATGAAAGTTCAGATACCTCTAATAACTTTATATCCAAAATAAATTTGTGCAATTTCATCGAATTAAGAATCTTAAGTAAAGGTGACTATTATTGAAAATCAATTCTTTAGACCTGAGTTCGGCTATCTCATTTTGCAATGTTTTGAAAATTCATAGTTTTAGGAGTTCATAGGCTTAAATCACACCTTAACTGAAGTTAAAATGAATATTTTATAGTCATTTGAAGTTTTTAATAAAAGTTGAATATAGGTAAAAGGCGAGCTCCTAATTTGGCTAAATTGGAAAAATTTTGAAAATATTTTAAACATATATTTATTAAATTCCACAAGCACTTCAAGAAAATCGTGCATTTTTTTTAGAAGTTAGGTGTTTATTTGAATGTATTTTGGGTGAAAAAAAATAACCATTACAATAGAATCAGTGCGCAGCAAAGGATAAAGAAAAGGAAGAAGAAAAAGAAAAGGAAAGAGAAGTGAAAAATTAAAGGAAAGGAAAGGAGGGAAAAAAAAAAAGAAGTAAGAGGGAACAAGTGGTAGCCTAATAAGTTATCACATGTTGTCGTCACATCATACCATATGGCACCTAAAATGGAGCACCACGTGGCACAATCTTGGCCTGTTATGCTGCGATGACATGTCGCCACATGTTGTCACATGTTGCTATTCATATCGCACCATATAGCACCATGGTTAAACTTTGGCCATTCACTTTTTTTCCTTTCCTCTCTTTCATAAATAGATTGCTTTCCATGGGAAATGGCAACTTCTACCTGGGTTGTTTTACCCACTTTTTGGTTATTAGAAAATCTAAAAAAAATTGCAAAAGAATGATTGAGATTTCTCTTACTTCAAAAATTCTAGATATTTTATTGTTATTAAGGGAAATGGGAGAAATAAAAATAACAAACTCGACTGACCATTAAATTCCCATTTAATATGCTATGATCAAATTAAGCAAATTTGAGTTGTTTCATTACAATAATCCATATAACTCGATAGAAAACAAGTAATCACATCCCTCATAACCTGTATGATCAATTATTTTCATATTATTTCTATAAATTCGTGATCAATTTGAACTAAAATGGGAAGAACATCCAAAATATATTCAAGCTCCATTAATGCACAAAAGATCTTATCTTTCTCCTAATTAGAAGTTTTTTATCCACTATTTACGACACCACATTATAAATAGAGGCCTCCTCTACACATTCAAGGCATCACATTCATTAGAAATTAATTACAAATCCACAATATCCTAGTTTAACTCTGTAAACGCTTGCAAGTTGAAAACCCATACTCTCTCTTCGTTTCTCTTACTATAGAGAAAATCAATCCAAGAAAATTTTTGGAACAACTTATTCATGGTTATGAACAAAGCCATGCTTTGATTTCATTCAATTTCATGGTGATCTAATCAATTTTGTAGAGAAAGATTAAAAAGAAAAAAATTAAAAAAAGAACCATTTTGAAGTTGTTGTTCACTAGATTGTTCTTGTTGAGAAAAATTGAAGGAGGAAAGCTTAGGTTTTCTAGAAATTGACTTAGGGCTTTCAAATTTCCATGTCTTAGGAGTCCAACGACACTGGCAATACCCCAAGAACCGATCAAAAACCACTTAAACTAGTCCATTTTATTTCGCTACGCAAGTTAATTTTCAACTTGCTCTCATGGCTTTCTTCAAGACTTGTTCATAAAATAAATTCCAAGAAAATAAAAAAAAATGATGTAAAGCATGTTTTGATGTGTTTTTATGAATTTAATATGTTTATGATAATTATTTTATACATTAGCATAAAATTAAATGTCTTCTAGTATGGTTGATTAAGTTAATGGGCCTTAAAAATGGTGTTTCCAAATAAAAAATGCTTCATTTTCCCAATTTTCTTTTAATAAAATTTTCTTGGTAAAAGAAAATAACAAATTACACTTTTCCAAAAGTTACAAATTTTTATAGGATTTTTCAAAAGTGGACAAAAAATCTTATTTTTCCAAAATTAATAAAATTTAATGAACTTAAAGTAAGAAGAGTTCTTCAAAAATAAAATAAACCAACATACTAAACTTTTCATCAATTTGAGAACTATGTGAGCTTAATCATGTAAAGCACTTTAGATAGTGCAAAATAATAAAAATTTTTGCTTTTCCCCTTTCCTTTTTCCTCAAAAAAAAAAAAAATTAAGCTCAATTTATTTTGAAAACCTATTTAAGGCCCATTAAGCAATTTCATTAACTTTTTTTTTATGGTAACCATTGTATTTTAGAAAGTTAACCTTCAAATCCAAGATTTTCTTATTTCTATTTTTCCAAAAAAATTTTATATAAAAAACTATAGGCTAGAAACTAGAATTAGTGTTCATCCACCCGTAGGCCCTAGTTCAAATTTTTTTTCTAATTTCATTCGGGTGGCGACTCCCTTTTTCCATAAATTTTATATATATATGGCCTTTTGGTTCATATCAAGCGAGTCAAGCTTAATATAAATCTAGCTAAGAAAAGAGAAATCGAATTTTCAACTCAACAAGTCAATATATTGCTATTTTCATTGTTTCTCCCTAAAGTGATTTGGGAAAGGTAGGTAACAAATCATAATCCTTACCATATCCTTAAGTGTTTTATTTGATCTTTTAGCGACACCATTCATGACTATTGAACTTTGCAAGATGTACTGTAGGATGGCCAAGTTGATTTTCAACTTCAACTTTGTATTTCTTAAGCACATCTAATGACTCTAACTTTTATGAATGAGATATAAGTAGTCTTATCAAGAGAAGTCATTTATAAACTTTATAAAGTATTTTTGACCATTCTAAGAAGTTATAAGAGATGGTTCACACATATATAATTTATGACTCTTATAGCCCTATTAGCATCAAATCTCATGACACTTGTTTGTTTACTCTTTATGCAATCTATACATAGGTTTAAATTTGTATGATCAAGAGGATCAACAATATCATCTAACGTAAGTCTTTTCATTCTCCCTTTTAAAGATGTGACATAATCTCTTGTGTCACAATAAACTTGAATTCTCATCAATTATTTTGCACTATAAATGTTGACTATCAACATGTAAGGAATCATTAAAAGAGGAAATTGTATTCAATAACTATAGATTATTACTTGTAAGATAATGAGTTGATTCCAACCAATTTTGAGTTTTGAAAGAGACTAAATTGATAGTCAAATTTATCCAAAGCAATAAAAGAATCCAAATCCCTTTGAAAGACAATACTATAAAAGTCTCATTCAAATTAAAATACCAATTTATCCACTACTAATCTAAATTTCCTTAATGCCTTAACCTTAATCAACTTGCCATCACAATGTAGATGTATCTTTTATCTTCATTAGGCTTTTGGTAACTCAGGCAACCTCTCATAGATACATTGATGTGAGTTGGTGCACCTAAATCTATCTATCACTTATGTCTAGTACCAAAGTCATATTTACCTTTGAACAAACAAGATTCAAAAGTGTACATTCCTTTATACACTAAACATGATAGTTGGTACAATGCTTCTTATATCTTTTAGCACTATAAAAGAAACAAGCATCCTTAACATGCTATTTATGTTGTTTCTATTGTAGTGTTTATACTACAACCTCCTTGCCCTTTCTTTTCTTTAACCTTTTATCCTTAGATATATTAGCTAAGTGATCGCTTTCAGCTTCCTCATGGTTCAGCCTCTTTTCTTCTTAAGCATGGTATGAGATGATCTCATGAAAAAACCAAGCCTCCTTTTAACAATTATAAGCTTACCTTAAATTGTTTGAATTATGCAGAAAAGAAGTTAAAATCAAGAGCACTAATAAGTCCTTAAACAATCCCAATTTAGTGCGTTGAGCATTGAAGCATATGAGACATCTCCATGATGTATACCTTAATTTTTACTTTTATTTATATTGCATTAGATTGGTTTTGCAAGGAATGTATGAGCTTTAGCCTTTTCATTCCAAAAAAAAACTTTTTTCAAAATCTTCGAGGAAATCCTTTGCCAAATCAACTCTATTAGGAATAATACCCCTAAATGCTTTTGCACTTCATGAACTTTAAACTTATGCAATTTGATCACTCCCATCCTTTCTAAAGATGTACTCTTTGCAATAATACCAAGAGGACAATCTTTCCTTAATACTATGTCCAAGTCCATGGCTTTGAGAGCAATCATAATGTTCGTTGCCATGTTTTAAAGTTAGTAGTTTAGTACTATTTAGTATAGGAATTGAGTTAATATTAGTAAAGATATTGGTAATAGAACTGGTAACTATATAGAGAACAAGACAAATAGAATAAAATTAAACTCACATAGACACTAAAACATGCAAATGATGATTCAAAAGTACTAACCCATCGAAAGATATCTAGCACAATATCGATATCCAATCTTTAGATGGAGATATTAACTTATAAGTAGTATTATTGGCATAGTGATCAAATATTGATAATAAATTTCTATAAAAAAAGTTAAGCCTTCTTTTGGACCGACTAACTATTAACAAAGAAAACTGAATAATCATCACATATTTATTACAAGTGCACATGCAAATAATAATTGGCCAAATATTAACCTTCCTTTGGACCAGTTAATATCTACATGATTCATATGTATACAACATTTTCTAGTTATTTAAAGTGAATGGCTTCTATAAGAAAGTCTACTTAGTCAATCATTTCCATTAATAGATATAATTATTATCAATTTTTTAATTTTATTACCTAGGATTATAAATTAAATTTTCTTTATTAAGCTCATAAATAAAATATAATCATAAAAATAGGCTAATAAAGAAAAGAGTCTCAAAATATGAAACCAAATCTTTCACCAAAGTAAAATAAATTATCAATAAATGGAAAAAATCATAATTTGAATAGATCTGTTTATAAGTCATCGGGTCACATACATCAATCTGCTGAGAACATTTAGAATGAATTTGCTTCATAATAGTAATACTAGTCTAACTTCAATAACCGGAATTTCGAGATGCAAATTTATAAGAGTTGTTATATGCGTTAAGAATTGAAAATATGAAACATGCAGCCAAGTAGTTCAAAGAGTGCCATGTGTTGATTTATTCTTGTTTGTGGAATTTCGACATGCATATTTTCAAGAGTGGTGATATGCATTACGAACTGAAAAATGCGAATTATGCAGCCAAATAAGTCAAAGAGTGCCATGTGTCGATTTAATCATGTCTGCATATTCGTAATATAAATTGAACAACTATTACAGCATCTTCACGTCATTCGGTCCCGGATTTTTAAATATATATTTCGTTCCTCTAAACATTTTCCAATTTGTAAGCACTACGTACAGACCCTTACAACATCTAGGCCATATTCATAAAACGACAACTTAATGGACGTATATAGATTTTTCAGTCTAAGCGATCAATGGCTTAATCAATGAGAATAAGCTGAGTCCGAAACCATTACAATAGGTGCCATGGAATTAAGTGAATCCTCTCGAATTCTGGAACCGTATTCCTAAAGCATCCAAATTCGAATCACTGAGTGCATATAAATATATATATATATATATATATATTAATAATATAAATGGGGCAGCACATGAAAGCGGCCTCCGAAGTCCGAATACTATGAAAGTTGTCGCTGAATCAATTCAACGGTGCCGAAAACAAACAAGATCTGATTTCATGGATACAATCTATATTCATAATTGTTCTGTGAAGCAATGTTTTACTACTCAAAACAAAAATCCATTGATTTCATCGCAAGTACTGCATTCATAAACAACACGAATAATGAAACCCTTCGCAAAATACCATGTGTAATGGTTTTAATTCTTGAAATCCTATCCCTCAAAATTACAGAAAATAATACCTTATACAAAATAATTTTTAAGTTTTATTTTTGGCCAAATATGAAGTTTAGGGCTCTAATTTCACACATAATTACTCCAACACCACTTATTAGAACCGGCAAATTTTACTTCCCTATAAGCCAAAAGCACTACGAACAAGTCATGTGTAAAATTAAGGCACAAAATAAAATAAGAGAAAGAGTAGAAGCATTCCTAAATCTATAGTGCTAATTTGATAATAGCCTGATCATTAGTCTTCTAAGTAAGCCATGTAATTCCTTTAGAGATAGTGTTTCTCTTATTCTTTCTATTGATGGCAAGCTAAAGAGAATAGAATGATGCATATAACTCGGAAGACTGCGACTTTATATAATGTATTTATTAAGGTTAAATGCTTGTTAGTCTTTTTATTATTATTATTTTATATTCTACCCATTATAAGATAGGAAATAACATCTCTAGTCTTTACATATATAAAACCACACTTTATATGATACATTAAAGTTCATAAATATATTAGATCACTTAATTTAGACTTTCTAAAATATAATTGCCTTATTACACAATTATTTTATTAACACATATAAGCCCATACAATTTATTATTAAAATAAACTGAATAATGACTTCTATGGTTGGGTTACGACATTAATCTTTCCAAAAAAAGGTTATTATATTTGCATTGTTGATAGTATTATATGTCGGTCCTTTAACCATCTGTTTAATCTCGACTCTTTGATCCCTATTTCCTCTATCCATAGCTATATTCATATATGGAAATCTTGTGCTGAGAAATATATTGATCTTTTTATTTAGGATATTTTTGACTTTGTGTTTTATTTGAAACCCTTAAATCATTTTAATCGGACGTTATTATCACCTTTAAGAACAATAGTTTGTAATGTACTCCATGACTAATCAAAGGTAGTGATGGGAATCCAACTTCTACCACAATCAACCCAACTAATTCTCCATCACTGTTAACCTCTTTACTAACCTTATCGACCTCCAAACAATGGTTGTCGAGCTCCAAATCGATTACTTGAATATGAGGACTCCAAAGCCTGATCACTTAATTGCTTAGTGGCCAAGTAACTAAAGACAAGCAGGCTTATGTCTAAAGCTCCTTCTTATACCACCTATTAAGTTGTTTCACCCTTACACAAGTTGGAGAGCCCATGCTATAGATTCATTCTAACTTGCTTAGAGGATGCTCTGACCATCTATCCAGTCACTTGTCCATCCTATTCCTAATGTATCCATCTAGGATACTAATCTGTTTGAAGGCTCTTATTTAGATACTTCCTAAAGTAAGCTTTGTACTATTTGTCTATTTTTCCCAAATGCTCCGTCAACACCAAAATGCCATGTAGCTGGACAAACCATCAATGGGCACTCTCCAATGATGACTTTTTTCCTTATTATTCCCTCTTTGTCTAAATTTCACATGTGCCTTTACTTTATTTTTAGCCTCTTTAGTCTTTATAACCTTAAGAAGGTTGCCTTAATCAGTAAGTATATAAAGCTATATGTTGTATGCAACAAACAACTTTGTCTTTCTCCAATACTAAATATACACATGTCAACTTATTCTTGCAAGCTTGCTTCATTTCAAGACTCTCACTTGAACTTTTATCTAGTTCTCTAGCAAGGAACTAGTGGCAAATAACCTCTCTTCAACTTTTATAAGTGATATCGAATGATTAAGTCCATAAGTGATCCTCGATGAGTAATATCTACAAATTAGCTCTTGAGCTATTATTTCCATTCTTACTTTCTTCTCTACAAAGTGGACTCATTCACATAAATTGGTAAGCCTAAGTGATAGTTGAGCTTCTAAGCACACCATAGTTATTCTAGTATTAGCACCTCAAGGAGAGCTTCATGAGAGTTTTGTTAAGTGTCTAAGTAACTGTAATAGAAATTGTAGTATTGTTAGTATTCTAGGTTATCGAGTATTATTCAAGGTTATGTTATATGTTATTAAGCTTAAAGTTATGCCATGGAGTTGTTTTGTCTCTACTGTTACTATTACATTTGAGTTATAGAGTAGCTAAGGTATTCTCGTAGTGTTAAGTAGAGATGTGCAGTATTTAGGGTTGTATTGAGCCGCTAAGTGTATGTATGTGTTTGATTTTGGAAGAGGAAGTTGCAGAGGTCGAGTAGTTGAAGGATGTTGAATCCAAGTGATCACGGAAGTACAATGGACACAAAGACTAACTCCTATGGCCATAGAAGGCAAGGTAATCAAATCCCTAAGATGACTAACTAGAAGATCAATGACTTAGTTACTATGATGGCCAAGATGAATATGTTTATTATATAGATGGCAACAAGCTTACCAAGATAATATATTGCATACATGCATATATACATAAATATACAACACTTTCTTGCTAACATATAATAACTAAATGCAACACACAAGTTATTCATCTACATATCATGAATGCACTAGAAACTCAAAATATACTTTTATTCGAGTTATTAATGTAGTTTATTAAATAATATATGAAACACACAAATTGTCTTTGCAATCTAATAGAACAAGCACAAACAACACTTTAATTAATAAATCTTAGGTTTTGACTATCCTAACAAACAACAAATGTATTCACCTTAAAAATTATAAATTCCCAATTCCTAAGTTCTCTAAATATATAACACATCTTGATTTTATAAACAATCACATAGTTATAAATATGAAATCTTTGTATTTTAGTTACTTATTTTCCATATTCTTTATCTTGATTCCATTTTGGCTCATTTACTTTCTAATGGATTAGATAGGAAGCAAAAAAGTTATGTCTTGGGAATGATATTACTAGAAATTTCTATTCCAATATTTACTTTATGTAAAGATTTATTATAAGGAATATTTATTCCAATGTTTACTCCACTTTATTAATTGAAATATTAAGTTAAGAATATAACTAGAAATAGCAGTGTCATTTGGAAAATAACCAAAAGTTATTTAATTGTAATATTAATGAGGGTATCATGGTCATACTATTTGAACTTCTTATTTCCTCTTTAAAGGGAATAAAAAGATTGCCTCTTTTCTTAGGTAACAACTATTCACAATGGAGCAAGAGTAGAAAAGTCTTGAGAATTAAAATTTTCTTATCCTTTTTTAGTTAAACAAGGTGATAAAAGTTAGGGGAGAATAGTTGTTTTATTCCCTTTTTATTATCCCTAAGTAAATGAAACATTAATTTTAGTATTGTGGTTATATGTTCCAAATTTACTTTGATGAAATGTTTTCGTTAAATAAGAATTATAATATGAACCAAAGAGTATATGGTTAACCTATATAGGACAGTTGACTGTTTTCATTAGTGTCAACCAATCTTGCTTATCTAACCACAAATCTATTTTGTATCCCTATGTTTAAATTATAAATAAGTTTTATAAACCTTTCTATAAACCCTAATAATAAGGTCACAAGTTTTTATTCATCTGATGATATATAGGTTATAGTGAGTTGCCATTATTCTAGGTTTAAATTCTATTTCAAATTCGTTGTCGTAAGACCTAAATTATAAATCCTAACTTTACTCTATTCAATCACATCAAATACATCAACTTGTTAGATTAAATGCAATTTATGCTTTAGCTTTATAGTCCTAAGTTTGACTCTAATTGTAGGTATTCTATTATGACATCAAATTCATAAATATTGGTTAGATAAATATTACTTCTTTATGAATACTAAACTAACAATTAGTAATCAATTAATGATTTGCTTATAAAATCTAATTTTTTGTAATCTCGAAGCATCAAAGTAACTACAATTATGAATTGATTGTTTGTTACAAATCTTGGTTTCAATCATTATATTCATGTGTGTAAATTTTAGAGTTATGGTAAACTTGGCTTATAATTTTTTTTTTTCTTTCTTTTCTATTCTTCTCCATATTGCTGTAAGGAAAACTTACTTAGGTGATACTATGATTTAGCTCTATATTTAGGATAGGATTATAGAGAAAAACTTTAGTTGCATGAGCCCCAACAATTAGAAAATTTTCATTACTTAATATTTTATTAATTTACACATTAATTTCACTCCTTCACAAGTGTTAAGATTCCCATTTTAGCATCTAAGTAAATTACAATATTACCATTAGTTTCAAATTATTATTATTTTTTTTTTGGGAATTTTAAGTAGTCTCTTAATGGTCCTTAAAGTTAATATTTTTATTACATATACATCACTTAACTTATAAAACATATGGCATAATTAAGGGTCATTATACTACCACTAGACACATTTATGGAAGAGTCTCCAAATGGTATTTTTATTACATATACATCACTTAACTTACAAAACATATGGCATAATTAGGGGTCATTATACTACCACTAGACACATTTATGGAAGAGTCTCCAAATGGTCCTTAAAGTTAATATTTTTATTACATATACATTACTTAAGTTACAAAACATACGGCATAATTAGGGATCATTATATTACTACTATGAGACATTTATAGAAGAAGGCTAACATAAGTAGTCCTTCAACAAACACATGTGAACAACATAGCCTAGCTAATAAGATATCGACAAAATGTAAACAAAAGTTTAAGGTTTTTACACTTCATTATTTAGATTTTGTAAAAATGATATAATTAAATAACTATGCTAGAACACTTAGCTTTGGAAAAGTGTTCAAGTTTCGTAAATTTTCTAAGACAACTATATGCAACACATTTGCATAACTTCACCACTAGGAAAAGTGTTTGTCTCCTTAGATATCCAAGTTCCATTTAGGTAGATATTTTGATGGATAGCCAACAAAAGCACACATAAATGGCCATAAAATATCACTAGATGGATGATTAGTGGAACATGTAAAAAAAAAAGGATAATTTCTTCTATGTCTTTTATGGTAAACAAACCAAAAAAAAGTTCTTTAAATGATCAGCTTAATTTTTAAGAACATGTTCTAGTCCAAAAGATCTTTTTCGCTTGGTTATGGTAGTAAATTGCTAATAAGACTTGTAAATCAAAGTTATAACATTTTTCTTTATCATTATTGGACAACATTTTTCCTCACACCAAGTATGTTGATAGGCATCTTCTAAGAACTATTACATGAGCATATATTAGTCGGCCCAATACTTAAGCCCGGTATAATAATCAAGTCTAGGTGCAATTTTTATTGACTCACTATAAATATTAGGCAAGACCCCCAAGTATGGGTTCCTCTTCCATTTTCTCTCACTCTTCTTTTCATGCTATAAGTTTACTCTTATCACAAGAGAGCTGACTTAGACATCGGAGTAGTCACATTAGAGTACCCTCCAGTGCTCCTCGTAACCGTTTTCTTGTGTAATAGGTATTCGTGCATTGGAACGAAAGTTACTAGTCAAAAATTGGTGCTATCTATGGGAATGAGCAGTCTGTTCCCCTTTTTAAGGATTTATCAAAACTTTGTGATGAATTTTCAGAGTTACTGTCACATCTTGACATAGCACAAGATGCACCATCACATTTGAAAACCTATTAAAAACTTAAATCAACCTGCTTATTCATCAAAAAACAACATTGTTTACATGATAAAGAGGTTGCTACATCGGAGTTCAACTGGATTCTCTGTTACAACTTATGTAGATAACATAATATTTACATCAAATCATGAACCAACTTTTTCCTTTATCATCTTTACAGTAGTAAGATCACTGACTTTGGACAAGCTCCATACAAAAGTCGCTAACTCCGACTCACGCTCATAGTATATATATCCCCCCTTAGTGTTAGGACATTCATGATACAATTAACTTGAGGATAAAACATTTTATCCACTTAGCTACTAAAGCTAAGTGAGAATGGATAACATGCAATACAATATAAATAATATGATAGACAATATTGCATATCATAACTGAAACATTTCAATCATAACCCATAGGTTCAACTTCACATATGCATTCACCCAAGATATACTCATATTCAATCAACACGACATCAAATAGCATGCAATGTTATGAGTAGCAATATATCTACTCTAAGCATAGGTTAGATCTACTTACCTAGGCTTAACAACAGTGTAATATCCTATACTTTGTAATGTAGTCCTCCCTTACTTATCACACCTATAAAAATAGATACATGGTTTCCAAGTTAACTATCGGTCGAACCTAAATTCTCATAAACATTCCTTATCATGTTTAAACTTCATTTGACCATATCTTACTCATTCCTTATCCAATTTCAATAAACTTTATATTGTCACTGTCTTTATTTCGAGGACTATTAAGATATCTTAAGAATCAAGTCTATCAATATTATAAAGGTCCAAAAATACCCTTATCTCATTATAACTCAACTGTACATGATCCTAACTTCGTAATTGACACGAGTAGTTTTAGGATTGAACTAAAAAACTTAAAAATTCTACTTCTCAAACTTGTCCAGCAACCCTTAATATACCCCAAAGTGTTCATTTGACATGCACTTGATAAATATTCTAATAATATTAATTACGATATTACATATTAAGTTGATATATAGGTTTATACTAGGAAAATACACAATAAATAATATACAAGCCCATTTAATTTCATGAAAATCCTATGGACTTATTATTGACCATCAATTATACTAAACTAGTTATTATCAATTTTTACAAAAATAGTGAGTTTAGCTCAAAATTATGGAAAATTAAGGGAAATAAATAAATTTATGTATGAGATAAAACTTAAATATTTCAAATATCATTATAAAAATCCAGAAGTCAAAACATGTAAGGCACATTAATTAATTTCATAAAAAAAAACTAATTATTTCAATAATTTACAAAATTAGCAATTTTATTTAAAATAATTATAAAAAATTGTAAACATGGATATTTTCAAAAATTATTGTTACTGAAATTTAATAAATTATATAAGTGTTGTACAAAAATTTTGAGGCCAAAGCAACATTATTTTATATTTTGAAAAATTTATTTAAAATTAGTATAAACAGGGTACATTCTTAAGCAAGTACTATAAATCAATGTTATTTTAAGAAAATAAAATTACCACATATGTCAGCTCATGTTCTCTCTCCACCATAAGTTTAAGTCCTAAGTAACTCCTTGTCAAGTTCCCTATAGCCTTAGAAACCATAATTCACCATATTTTCCCATTATTTTCTTTTATTTTTTAAAAAATTTTACAAATTATGTTCTTTTGTTTTCAAGTTCGCAAAATATTTTAAATGATGTTTGGAGCCCTATTTATAGGTTTTAGGAATTTTTTGCATTCAAAAAGTGAAATTATACATGTCAATATCTTGTTTTCCTAAGCGCAATATGTTATCCCCTCATTAACTAAGTGTTAATTCATCATTTCCAATTGATACCAACTTGACACATCATTTGATGAATCATCCATCTATTTTTTTATTAATTTTCCATTATTTTACGTTATTTTACCTAATTTTAATAATTTATTATTATTATATGTATATATTTAATACATATAATGTATATTAATGTATATTATGTATAATTCAACTTTATTTATTATTTTTTAAAGTTAATTAACTTATCTTTAATATTTTATTATATCTAAAAACTTGAATTTTACGATTATCGGCTTTATCGATAAATTAATATTTTTCTCAAAGTAATATTTTTATATAGCTTATTTTAAGAAATTGACTTTACTTAAACTACTTTGTCTAACTTTTTTAACTTTACTATAGATTTTTACATAAAACTAATAACCTAGTCCGGCGCTTTAAATTTAGGAGCTCAAATCCTAAGGCTATTGAACTAACTTGAAATCCTTGGGTATTACAGTTATGAAATCACATAGCATTTTGCTCTTGCACTAATAATCGCTAATTTGATCCCTCCTCCTCATCCGGTCACATTTGTTTGTAATTCGTAAAGGAATTACTGTTTCAAGTACCATTCGCTTTTTGGCCTAAGGACTACAGTTTTAAGTGCCTTTCATTTGGAATTTAGATTATTTGTATATGCTTTATGGGAAGAACCATTGTATTATATTTATTCTTGAAAGAAACATGAAACTACAAGTAACAAAGCATGATAATTTTCCTCCTATACATGACAGTTTCCCTTTTGCAAAAGTTTACCAATAATAAGTATGTTTAGCTCATAATCGTCTTTGTCAAGCGCAATCATCAGAATCTTATGTTGGCTTCGTTCGAAACCGCTCATAACCACTATTTTTTAGCATACCACCACAACTTCTTCTACTGTTTGGTTCATAACCACTATCCTGATGAGTTACCGACCATTAGTCCTCTTACTTGTGCATGACTCTCCAATGCTTCACTTAAAGAATCCTCTCTCGGCAACCTACCAATGACAAGAGAACCTATGCAGAAGGAAGATGGTTGAATTCCTAGACAACTCTAGGAGGTTACACCCTACTCTATTCCCTCTTTAGTGCCGATGACAACTATTCCCTAGCCAAAGATTATACCGATGGATCTAACCTCTTTACCACCGAGAATCCTTGCTGAGTAACGTGAGCTACCTACACCATGGTGGAGTACTCCTCTCTCTTGGCATCCTTCCAACTCATACAACATCCTTCCCCATCTTGGCCTCCTTATCGCCACAACATCTTGATTCCTCTCACCTGCTATGCTCAGAGTATCTTAGTATAGAGCTAATGTTGCGCTGTTACCTATCCTTTTCATCTAACATTGTACTACTTTTCTATTTTTGTCCTTTGTCTTTTTACCATTTTTTATATGTACTAGGAAACTCCTTTTTATGTATGCCTTTTTGTAATTTCTTTATTTGTGATGTTGCGTTAGGGACTTACTATAAATAGTCCTTCTCCTTGTAACTAGAATCATCTTACCCATGGATATACATTAAATATACTATTCTTGTGAGACAACCCTCTTTAAGTCCATTTTCCATATACTCTTATCTAATCTTATCAAGTAGCTCAAGATTAGTGGCTAGTAGACCTTCATATCAACTTATGCATCATATTAAGTGAAGTGTGAAGTTGTGTTATGTTCGTTAGTGTATCATATCCTCTGAATAGCCTCATGTTGGCTACTTTAATCATTTCATAAACCTTCTTGCTTTACTTTCTTCAATATTTCAAAGGACCCATTGGTTCCAAATCTGCTATGGTAAGTCCTAGTGATAACTGAGCTCCTAAGCACATCATATAATCCTCGTATCAGAGCTTGAGGTTTTGATCGAGAGCTCTGTGGTGACAGTTCCTACTTGTTTGCTATTTAAGGTACTCTGTTTTTGTTTGGTGGAATAGAATAAGTTCGCAATTTACAGTTTGTGTAATATTTATGTGTGTATGAGGATTTCTTATGTGAAGAGTATTTTCTTTAGCGTCGTTTCTAAGAATGTCAAATTCTAATGTTCAGGGAGAGATTAATGATGCTAAAAGTGATGCTCATAGACATGGTTATGTTACCCAACAAACACTACGTACTATTGATGAGTAGATATAAGACCTTACTGCTATTGTAGCTAATTTAACTGTTTTAGTACAAAGAGTCTTAGAGACTAGACTGTGAGAGAGAATGGTTGAATAGGGTCGAAAAATGAGATATAAGCTAAGAATACAAAGGAATGAACTACGTACACCAGAGCCCATTCTTATGAACCAAGCACAACTACAACATGCCGAAAGAATGGCAAGAAGGAGGTTAGAATTAGATGAAGGGGAGGAGTATGAAGAGGAAGAATAGTATGTTGAAGTTGACAAGCATAGATTCAACACTCCTAGGGGCACTAAACACCTCAAAGTACAGATCTCGGGTTTCAATGGGTCTGGTTGTGTTGATGACTACTTAAATTGGGAGGAGAAGATTGAAAAGATATTTGAATTTTACAATTATGAAGATGTTGTCTGTATTCTAGTGGCTTCATTGGAATTTTCTAGGTATATGGCAATGTGGTGGAAGAAGCTATAGAATGTTTGCCTGAGGGCTCGACGTGAAATCCGAACATGAAATGAAATGAAGAGAGTTTTGAGAAATAGGTTCGTTCTCAAACACTACGAATAAGACACCTTTTGACGTCTCCAAGACTTGAGACAAGGTAACAGGTCCATAGATGACTATGTTCGAGAGTTTCAATTACTCATGGTCTAGTGTGATGTCGACGACCTCAAAACGTAAACTATCCTAAGGTTTATTTCTGGGCTTAGGATCGAGACTGGTAAAAAGTAGACCTATAGAGTCTTACGACTTTAGATGAAGCCATCAAGGTAGCATAGAGAGTCAACAGGTAAAGGCAATACTAGGTCAACCATATGTCAAATAGCTGACCTATGTTGCCCGATAGAAGCAATGTGCTAAGTCGATGAAGGAATGAATGAGCATCAAGCAATTTCGAGGTGGAACACTGAAGACAAGTATCAATTTGACCAAAAGAAGGTTGAGGTAAGAGCAAGGCTAAGGAACTTGAAGTCCGAAGAGACTAAGGTCAGAGCTTTGGAAGAAAGACCTAGGAAATCAATGCTTTAAATGTTTCGGTTATGGACACATGGCTAGTCAATGCTCAAACCATTGAGTCATGCTATAAAGGGAGAAGTAAAGAGTGCAAGCGAAGGAGAGGAAGAGATGGGAGCTAAGCAAAAGCTGGAAGAGTTTCAGGAAAACCTTGATGTCGAGACACTTCCTGAAGGTGGTGCTAAGTACTATTTTGTTGCTCGATGGTCTCTTAGTACATTTATAGCAAAAGAGAATGAGTAAAGAGAGAACCTCTTCCATACGAATTACCGAGTGAATGGCAAGCTATGTACCTTGATCATTAACGAAGGGAGTAGCACCAATGTCATAGCCTACGAGGTAGTTAAGGCTATGAAATTGCTGACCCTTCCACGTCCTAAGTAGCACAAGATTCACTAGTTGAATGAGAAAGGAGGCTTATATGTTACCAAGTAGCTAAAGTACCGATTACCATTGGTGATAGGTATAAGGATGAAGTATTGTGTGATGTCCTTCCAATGTGCACTACCTACATATCATTTGGCCAAACATGGTTGTTTGACTTGAGGGTGTTGTACAATAGGTATAGGAACACCTACATGTTACAAAATGATGAGAAGAAAATTATATTGACACCCATAGTCCTAAAGAAGTGAAAGAAGCCTAAGAGAAGGTTGCTAGTTCTGTGTCATGGAAGTCCTTAGTGATTTCCCAAGCTTAATTTGTCGAAGAAGTCAAGGCTATAGACTATGTGCTCCTCTTAACTCGAAGACTCTTGGAGGTAAGAGAAGCCAAAAGCTTACTTGCTGAGGTACTGTAGCTACTTCAAGACTATGCCAACCTATTTCCTACCAAGATGCCAAAAGGATTACCTCCCTTAAGAGGCATTGAGCAGTACATTGACCTTTAGCCTAAAGCTACCTTAACGAACCATCCCACTTATAGGCTCAATCCTAAGTAAGCAACCGAGCTGAAGAAACAAGTAGATGAGTTAGTAGATCACAGATACATCAAAGAAAGTATGAGCCCATGTATCGTACCAGCTATGCTAGTACCAAAGAAAGATAAGTCATGGAGAATGTACATTGACAACCGTGCCATCAACAGCCATGCCATCAACAAAATTACTGTTAAGTATCAATGTCTGATTCCACGGTTAGATGATATGTTAATGAGTTGCATGGTACACGTATCTTTTCAAAGATAGATCTAAAGAGTGGCTACCACCAAATATGAATGAGACTATGAGATGAATAGAAGATAGCCTTTAAGACACAAGATGGTCTATTCTAATGGATGGTGATGTTGTTTGGTTTGATGAATGTACCAAGTACTTTTATGTGGCTCATGAATCATGTACCAAGTGCATTGATTGGCAAATGCATTGTGGTTTACTTTAATGAGATTCTCATCTATAGTATCGATCTCATCAGCCATGTTGACATTTAAGATCGGTGTTCAACATCCTCTATATCAAGAGATTATTCAGCAACTTGAAGAAATATGTATTCTATCAAAGTGAGGTTGTATTCCTTAGATATATTGTTTCAACGAAGGGAGTACAGGTTGATGAAGAGAAAGTCAGAGCTATTCTTGAATGGCCTATGCTGACTAGTGCTGCTGAAGTCAAGAGTTTTTATTTCTAGCTTCATTCTATCGAAGATTCATTCGGAACTTCAATTCCATAACTACGTCACTAACTGAATTAACTAAGAAGAATACTGAGTTTAGGTGGTCGGAGAAAGTGCAGAAGAGTTCTGAAGATGTGAAGTCCAAATTGACATCTGCTCTAGTATTCACCCTGTCAAATTTTGAGAAGGTTTTTGAGGAAGAGTGTAATGCGTCTAGCATTGACATTAGTATTGTTCTTATGCAAGAGCACCGACCAATTACCTATTTCAATGAGAAACTTCAAGGAGTTGCCTTGAATTACTCAACTTGCAACAAAGAGTTCTATATCCTTGTTCGAAAACTACCGAGCTGGCAGCATTACCTCTTGCTAAGAGAATTCATCATCTACTTAGATCATGAGTTTCTCAAGTATCTTCGTGGGCAGTAAAAATTTTCCCAGCGTCATGCCAAATGGGTTGAATTCCTGGAGACTTTATGCTACGTCATTCGCTATAAAAAAGGGAGCACCAACACTATAGCTAACATTCTTTCTCATCGTCATACCCTTATTACGATTATGCAAGCTAAGGTGCTTGGATTCAGTACCCTATACAATCAATATGAGAAAGATTAGTAATTAGGGCCCTTAGTAGCCAAATGCAATGTTGAAGGTGTTGTAGATGGATTCTACTTGAATCAAGGGTTTCTAATGAAGGGGAAGTAAGTTTACATGCCGTGTGGTTCAGTTAAAAAACTACTAATCCATGAAGCTCATATTGAAGGCTTGGCTGGCCATTTTAAAGAAAAGAGGACAACTAGCTTAGGATAATGAGGGATACGTGCTAAGTTCTTGAAAGGTATGGGGTATGTAAACATTCAAAAGGAAAGAAAAAGCCATATGGAAAGTATACACCCCTGCCCATACCTGAACGACCATAGATCAACTTAAGCATAGATTTCATGCTCAGCTTTCCCTAAACACTTAGAAGACATGACTCAATTATGGTCGTGGTCGACTGTTTTAATAAGATGAGCTACTTCATTTCTTGCCACTGAACTAATGATGCTTTATTTATCGTTAATCTCTTTTTGCTGGAAATTGTATGTTTACATGGGTTGCTGAGAAGTATTGTATCTGACCATGATTCGAAGTTTATGAGTTTCTTTTGGAAAAACTTTTGGAGGAAACTTGGCATTAAACTTATGTACAATACTTCTTGCCACCCTCAAACAGACGGCTAGACTAAGGTAGTAAATAGGATAGTCAACAACCTTCTATGAACGGCTGTAAGGAAGAATTTACATTATTAGGATCTATGCCTACCTATTATTAAGTTCACTTACAACTGATCAGTTCATAGCTCAATAGGAAGGTCACCTTTTGAGGTCATCTATGGACTCAACCTGAACTTGCCCCTAGATATAGCCATCAATCTGACCATATAAGGGGAAAGTCAATTAAGCCTATAGCGCGCCAAGGAATTCCAGAAGTTGCATCAAAAGGTTGCTGAACACCTGATATTAGCCTGATTGAAGGAATAGGGAAGCCGAGGAAGGAGATGAATAGTTTACACTCGAGAGACCTTGTCTGGGTACACCTTAGTAAGGAGTGTTTTCTTAAGAAGACAACAAATAAGCTTTCCCCTCGATTAAACAAACCTTTTAAGATCCTTGAGCACATCAATGATAATGCCTATGAGTTAAAGCTACTCGATGGATAAGATGTATTTACTACTTTTAATGTGGTTGATCTGACACCTTATGTACCTGATGAAGAAGAAGGCCAAGATTTGAGGGAAAATCTTGATGGAAATCAAGCTACTAAACCTTTGACCTACAGCTGAGCCTAAGGACTAGAAGGATTGGCACAATGAATCCTTTTGTTCCAACCGAACCCTATTAAGGTCGAGTACTTCTTTGTTAAGTCATCCTTCATGTTAAGCCATATGACTACCCATCTTTCTCTAGTACGCCAAATTAAAAAGTACTCACTTGTGCCCAAGCTAACCAATCATTCGGCATCTTCCTTGCTAAGAAGCTGAGAAAGAGAGAGTCCAGACTAACTAACCCATCTCTGCTCAAACAAGCCAACTGTCCATACTTTTTGTTCCCATCTTCTAACAACCTCACTAATATAGCATCACCATGTATACAGTATCATGTGTAAAATCCATTACACCAATGATTGTTTTTCTTGTATACCCATTTTTACCCCTTTTATATCTTATACATTACTTCCTTAAAAAATGCCCTTTTTAGGCAAGTTACCTTAACTTATGGGTATAAATACCCTTATATTTGTAGCTGTAAGAACAGATTATTTTGAATACACTTTAGTATTTTCTTTCTTGTATAAACACTCTGTTTACTCTCGACATCACTCGTATCCTAACCCTTGAGCAAGGCTAGGTGGCAAGTAATCTCACCGGACCAATTCGTGTATTACATCGAATTATGCCGTGAGTCTTCAAAAGTTCCTTTGGTGAACCAGTTCCTTTGGAGATGTTCATAAGTTTTGCTTACCTTTCGTTTGTCATTCATTCCTTTTATACCTTCTTACATTAGTTCTTTCAAGCTTTCTATGAGCTTAGATCCATCCAGTGACTAACCTTATCTATTCTTGGTTATGGCTCACAACAAATCTTTAACAATCCCTAAGAACTGATGAACTGCTGACTACTAGTCCTATTGCTCACGCACGACTCCAAGGTCTCCAACCCCTCACTTAAACAATCCTCTCTTGGTAACCTACTAATGATGAGAGAACCTATATGGAAGGAGGATGGTTGAATTCCTTGACAACTTTGAGAGGTTACACTTTGCTCTATTCCCTCTCTAGTGCCGATGCCAACTATTCCCTAGCCGAAGACAGTACTAAATGATTTGACCTCTCTACCATGAAAAATCCTTACCGAGTAACGTAAACTACCTGCACCATAGTCAAGTACTACTCTCTCTCGGCCTCTTTCCAACTCTCAAGCATCTCTCCCCATCTCGACCTCCTTATTGCCGTAACATCTTGATTCCTCTTGCTCAATGTGCTTAGAGCATTTTAGTATGAAGCCAATGTTGCACTACTACCTATCCTTTTCATCTAATATTCTGCTACTTTTCCATTTTTGTCTTTTATCCTTTTTACCCTTTTTTGTATGTATTATGAAACTCCTTTTTGTATATGCCTTTTTGTAATTTCTTTATTTGTGATGTTGCCTTAAGGACTTACTATAAATAATCCCTTCTCCTTGTAACCAGAATCATCTTACCTATGAATATACATTGAATATATTTTTCTTGCAAGACAATCCTCTCCAAGTCCATTTTCCATATACTCTAATCTAATCTTGCTAAGTAGCTTAGGATTAGTGGCGGCTGAACTTTGACATCAACTTGTGCATCGTATCAAGTGAAGTGTCAAGTCGTGTTGTGTTTGTTGGTGTGTCATATCCTCCAAACAGCCTCACGTCAGCTACTCTAATCAGATTGTAAACCTTCTCACTCTACTTTCTTCGATATTTTAAAGAACCCATGGATTCTAAATATGCTACGATGAGTCATAATGATAATTGAGATTCTAGACACATTATAACCCATATAAGTTTTCATGTTTAGGTGACCGTAGCCTCATCTTTTGGTGGTTTGTAACTGTCATCACATGGTTCACAACCACAAGTTTGTCCTCTAACTAAAAGAACCAAGCTTGTTAGGAAGTTTGCACTTTGTGATCATAAATCGAACACATGGATAAATGCTAAAAAATGTGACATAAGTACTTCAAGCACCAATTGGATTTATCATAGTGCCAACTTGTTTAGTTACCAAAAATCTAAAAACCGAAGTGCAACTCGCTTAAGCTTGAGTTATGATAATGCCCAGAATTTGGATATCAATTGCAATGAAAATCCACCATTACACAATGTGCATCACTAGGAATCAATTTACTTTGTGTAGAGTACAATTGTGTTCGAATATCGTATCCGCAAGTGTCGAAGAATTCTATGGGTTCTTTTGGAAATTGCCGAGTTGTTTGTTGAGCGATAAGTGTTCTACAAGAACACCCACAATAGCTACCACAATTTTCAACTAGGTATAGCCATATGCGCCGAGCTCCACAACTTGCTGAGTTTCAGCAGCTCAAAGTGCCGAGCTCCTTGTTAAGTTGCACCGAGTTGCCAAGCATTGTGGCCGAGTGGTCGAATTTTCGTGGCTGCACCGAGTTACCGAGAAGTTACAATAAGATAGCAGAGTAGCCACTCCAAGCTCTTTCCATCACCAAAGCTCGAGCATCGAAACCACAGACCAAACTGGATTCCAAATTTTGGGGGTTTAATCTACAGGCCTTGCTGACTAAATTGATGCTTGACGAGGCACTTATCTCAGCAGCATCGAATAGCCCATGTTCAAAGATCAAATGTCCAAATTGAGTTTATCCAAGCAGTCGAAGGTCAAAATTCGAGTTTCTCCTTATCGCATAGATGTTGCATGCGATTGTGTGAATAAGGCCAATATGGGCTAGGTTGAGTCTTATCCTACACAAGCCGAGAGACATTGGTTCCAAGTAAGTATAGCAAACTTAAGCGACTACTTGAGTACAGCTCCCGTTGTTGGCTCTGAGAACAGTCCAAAAATGGGCTTGACCTCATAATGAAATACGTAGCAAGCAAATCTAATGGTAGAAATGCCGAGCTGCACTTTTGAGCTTCTCTCTCATCCTCTACCGAGCTCCATTTGGCCACTCTAAGCTCTCTCACGAACAAGCTTTTTCATGGCTGATCTTTTCGTGCTAGTCTAGCAAAGAGCACTCAAGAGTAAGTGACCTCGTGCCTGTCATCCAGCAGCAAGTTAAACAAAGGTTGAGTTGTTATCTTGTTTTGGCTAATTAATGAATTGAGCATAGGAGAGAAGCCAAGATGCTGACCTAAGTTTCTGAGCAATCATGCATATAGCACTCAATAGCTGAGTAATCCTTGCTGAGTTAAGTTTCTGAACAGAGCTACAGCCACATGTTCGAGCTCCATGTGCCCATATCAAGCTTCAAACGAAACAGCGGCCATAAACATTAGCAAGCTCGAGTACACCGAAAGAGTTATTCTCTCAAACTCTATCGAGCTCCGAGCATCCTTGTTTCGAGCCATGTCCAAGCTCCATGGCCAAACAGCTGGCCCAACTTCTTTACTCACCAAGCTTCCATATTCTAAGCTTCAGAGCTCTTGGATACTCGATCAGTTTTCGAACTATTTCTGCAGCCTATGGCCGAACAACATTAGCCAAGCCATCCATTGATTGTTGATAATGTCCTTATCAACAATTGATATTTGTCAAAGCATTTGCATGGCCAACACAGTTGTTTCGAGCAACTTCTTGGTCAAGCCCTAAGTAGCAACTTCAATACATCTGGAACTAAATTGCTGGCAAATAATCCATTTGTGACTTGTGCTAAACAACTCAACCAAGACCAAGCTGTCCTTACGGAGTAGCGACTACTTGTTCTCTTTTTTTTTGGTCAGAAGTTCCGATCTAAGCTTCGAAAGAATCCGCTGTGCCAGTCATGAACTGAGCTCCATGAGTTAAGCTTCATCAAGCTAACAACCGAGCTCTAAGCTCCTTTCAAAACACCGAAGGCTTTTTTATGAATTTCTGAATTTAACGTTGGATCACCATGCTAAGTTACTCTACATGTTGAGACCATATTTAAGCTCCTCGTGACATTGGTCGGAACTTTCCCTTGCACCAAACCAAGATATCAGTTAGCGTAGCTGTGTAACCAAGATTCACCATGCCGATTTAGTTCCATGGTCGAGCATACTAATTGTACTTCCTAACGCTACGAGCGCAAACAACTCGAAAATCGAACTGAGTTGTGATCAAGTGTCCAGGCTTCCTTTGGATCAAAACAACTATCTTGACAACGAGCCATTGGACAGGAATAAAATTGAACTATTAGCTGTTGCACGTTACACTTCCGTGCTATGATACACCTCTAGACAAGTATTACTCGTGCCGAGAAGTTTTTGGTATAACAGTCCGATAACTGAGCTCTAAGCTCTATGTCGAGTCATCGAGGAGTTACTCAAGAAACTGATGTTGACCTTTTCTATCGGCATGCAAAGTTGCTGAGAAGCCAAGCATGTCCGAGCCGTACCAAGTTGCCGAGCAACTTTGATGTGCTCATAGATAGCTAGTCGCCAAGTGGGTTAGCTACGCACGCATCCGAGTATCAAATCAAAACTCTCTACTTCGATGACCAAACTTTCATTGTCACAACTCTTACCATGCCAAGCTTCGACCAAAGACAATGGTAAAAGATCATGCTGAGCCACTCCTTCGCAGTAATGCCATACAACTCGAGTCCTATTGTCGAGCAATATATGGCAATTTGAAGCAGTGAACAAACTAGCCGGTAAGCAAGTTGCTGATATTTAATAGTCGAGGCCGAGTCGACTAGCTTCAGGTCCGAGCAGTCCACCTGCCGAGCAATTAGGGAACCAAGTTGCCTAAAACACTTGCAGTTATGGAAACATAATAGGACTAAGCATCTAACTCTCAAACCAAGCCCAGCTGCGACTCCAATCAGCACTCTAAACACTAGTGGCTGAGTAATCCAACATCTCTACATGCCATTCATTTTGCTGAAGTGAAGGCTTACCAGTAGCAATTGAATCCAAGTTTTAAAACTATATCCAAATGACATGGTCTAGAGCCAAGAATTCCACTGATCGAGCTGAATGGCTATTGAACGCACAAGCTATGCTCCTCTTTTGACAATACGTATAATCAGTCCAAGTTTTAGAACTGAGCTTAACTATGTAAACAAAGCAACGCGTGATTTTTAACATGCCGAGCTAAGCTATTCTCCATTAAAACCAATCTGAGAGGTAGCATAACGTCGCAAGCCATGTCTCATCCAAGCGCAGATCTAGCTTCGAGCAATAGCTCCACAATAAAACCGAGCTTAGTCAACACTAAGGTGCATTTCAAGTACTTCCCCAGCTATAAGTAACTTTTATATATATATATGAGTAGAGCCAAGATCTCACACGCTCTTCAACCAATACTTTCATAGAATGAACAATGTAACACATTCAAAGCTCCTCATAAACACTAAGTCCAAGCTCATACAACATAAGGCAGCCATAGTCTAGATAGCCCATGCATAGCAAGTAAAAGTACTATTGAGTTAATATCAAACTAAGCTAGCACGAGTTGTCAGCTTATATGAAAAAAAACTACCCAAGCAATGGAGCTATGTTCCAACACCCTTCTAACAATGGGGAATTCGAACACAACCCATATTTTCAGGCTAAGTTCCCCTCCATTTTCTTATTTGCATTTTAATAAATACCTTTTATCATTAGAAGGAGAACCTACTTCGTCAATAGCTCTACATAACACAGGTCATGTCTAACTCAAACAACTTGCCTGCTCCATTTGCCTCTTCAAGCATTGTTAGTTAGAACACCAGCAACTTGACCACATTGGGTAACCTCATCAATAAGACAATACCATACATTCGAGGAATTCCCCTCTCACCTCTTTAAGCCCTTACTTTGCTTCTTCAAGCCCTCTCGCCTCTTTAAGCCCTTACCTTTTTAGTGTTTAAGCCTCATCAAGCCTTCACCTTTTCAAGTACACTAGCCTCTTTAGGTGCTCCCACCTCTTCAAGCCCTTGCTTTTTAAGTCACACCAATATTTATAAGTGCTTTAGCTACTCCCGACTTTTTCCTTTTCAAGCCTTTACTTCATCAAGCACTCTAGCCTCTTCAGGCTTAGATTTAGATCTTTCTAGAAATCCCATAAAATCAACCTCTCTAGATATTCTCTTTTCTAACTTTATCATTGAAGAAAGTAGGGGGCAAGTGTTGATAGGTATTTTCTAATAATTATTACATGAGCTTATATTAGTTAGCCTAATACTTAAACCCAATCGAATAATTCAGTCCAAGTTCAATTTCCATTGACTCTCTATAAATACTAGGCAAAACCCCTGGGTATGGGGCCCTCTTCCATTCTCTCTTACTCTTACTTTTCTACTATAAGTTTACTCTTATCACAAGGGGATTGACTTAAGCGTTGAAGTGGCCACACTAAAATATCCTTTAGCACTCCCCCTAGTCGTTTTCTCATGTTGCAAGTGTTCATGCTCTGGAATAAAAATCACCAGTCAATAAAGTGCATATGTCAAGTTGTGCGTATGAGATGGGCTCTACAATTTTGATTACAAAATTGACCCCATAAAAGAAGCTTCTAAGTTGTTAAAACTTGATTTAGAAGTTGCTTTATAAACTTTATATTATAAATTTATTTTATGTAATTTTATGATAGCAAATGTCAAGGATATACTCTTAAGTCTTTAAATTTGTAGCGTACATAAAATAATTAGAGCTTTTTATAATTTTTTAGTGTCGTGGACATCCAATATTTTCCCTTTATACTTTTAGAAATTTTCAAGAATAAAGAAAAAGGGTCCTAATTAAAAAAATAAAATAGAAAATTTAGAAAATAAAGAAAGATGGAAAAATTAAGAAATTAAAAAAAATTGGAAAAACACAAAAAAAAACATATAAATAATATAAAAAAGATGACAGATACAAAATTTTATAATAGGAGAAAAATAAGAATAATTATCAAATTAGAAAAATTAGAAATTAAATTAGGATAGGCACTAAAAATAATGAAGATTTGGGTTGGGCATGATTTTTAGGTTTAGTTTAAGCCTAAGAAAGATTTTAAATTCAAATTCAGCCCAAACTAAAACCCTTATATATATTTCCTTTGCAAGGTTAACAGGCCATGGGCTAACAACCAATCTAGTACTACACTTAGTGTTAGTATTTGAGGGTATAATAGAAATTAAGTTTGATCCCTACTAAGCACTTATGTACCTTTTATTTCTTTTGTCACCCCTTAAACATTTGTCACGAGAATGTGGCGTTACGTCAGCAATTTTTTTTCTATCTTTCACTTTCCTTCTTTTTCTCATGCTTTTCTAACTTGGTCCTCTTTGTTCATAGCCTTTCAAATTTTCTACAAGATTTTACAAAATCAATGGTCAAATCTTGTAGATTACATAGGACTTCTTTCAATCTATGCCCTTTATGCATCCAGATACATTTGTTTAAAGGATTAAACCGACTCTTGAAAATTGAAAAAAGTTAGCTATCAAGATCCTAACCCTTTGCAAATCTATCAAATCTAAGCATAATTATCGAGAATTAGAGCTTCAATTCACTCTTACAAGCAAATTTATCATATCCATAGCTTGAAATATCGTGAGAATCAAGCTTTTCTACACAAAATCGAAGATTCATCAAATTGGTACACCATGGTTGATTCAGCTATTAATGTGCCTACTAAGTTCATCTAAGCTCGTAAGAGTATAAAAGGAGCTCCGCGATCCTCATTTGAGATGGAACACTGATTCACTTCCCCTATTTAAGCTCTAGTGATGCCTTCTCTCTATACTATGGGTCATTTTCTCTCTCTAAGAATAGCTCAAACTTGAAGCTTTTCGAGCAAAGCCATTGGCCCAAGTAGAATCCACAGACCCTAAACTCTCAAATGTTACCATATATGACTATTGTCACAAAAAAAAAAAACTAATTAAACAACACGGTACACTAATAAAAAATTGATAGTTTTGAAGAAAGAAGTTAGTCCCTAGCAAAAGCATAAAAAATTGACTCGAAGCAACATGCAAACACAAAATTTTACTAACAGAAATTTTCAAAACAATGTCATTTTAACCGATTAGTGTGCTAGATCATCTATAGTAATAATGTTGGTGAATATTCACTAGGTCATTTCCTCAAGGAAAAGGGATTCATCTAACTATCACATTTTAACCTATTACTTTAATCTAAGTAAGTTAAATAAAGAGTTGACAATTGCAAATAAAATAAAAAATGAGGGTAAAAAGTAATAACTAACACAAATAATAAAGATGTAGGCTTGTGACATGTTTCTGAAGTAGTGGTGAGGGTATGTCATTAAGATATCGAGGATGATTTTTTAATTGGGTTTTTACGGAATTCACTAGAGCTCCATCTTAGGTAAGGCATCTCACTCAACTATGTAGTGAAAAATCTTCTTCATTCTCATTTTCCTAAATGATCAACTAAACACTTAATTCCTATCACGCATTAAGTGCTCTAGTTCTAGAAATTATGGGGCCAATATCTTCTCAGTCTCATAACCTAGCCTAGTCCATTAGAATTGCATAAGGTAGTGTAAATTCAGCGGGGAACACTTAATCTCCGGTCTCACGGTTGTAAGAACTCATTTATCTATACTTCATTGACTCAAGGACTCAATTAGGAATTCACACAATTAATCTTTTCTTGGTCTCATGATTATGCAAACCTATTAAATCTCAAGGGACTTCTTAAGATTAATCTCGTCTCGGTCCTATAATCACAAGGAAAACCCATTAAAAATTTCATTAAAGGCACCTCAAAGAGGTCAAATGGAGTGTCAAACATCAAAATTCCACTTAAATGCTCAAACCCATATCAAAACTATAAAGATTCACCAACTACAACATCAACATTATTAAAAACCCACTAAAACTAACTTAGTCGCTCATAGTATTAATAATAACAACAATAAATTACACAAAATCAGCAACAAGCTTCATGAACAAGCTAGATGTAAATCAATAAGAGAAGAACAAGAGGATAATGGATGAACAATATGATAAAAAATCAAGATTCTACTCAAAATAACAAGAAATATGCATTCAAATCTTAAAAACAAGTGTTAAATAACATAAAATATGCAATGGAACAATGAAAATAACAATAAGCACACAAAAGTAAGCTAAACTCTACAAAAATCCAAGCAGAAATGACCAATCATAATTAGGATTTTTGTATGGTCACAAATCAGTCGATAAACATGTGTCAGTCTTAGGTTGTCCCTTTGTTTTATGAAATGTGGCATTTAGTGAGTTAAGGTTTTAAGTCAAAAAACCTTAACCCTAATTCCTTCTATAGATCGATTGATGTAAGTGATTCTATCTGAATACTTTCCATTCACTAGACCATCTTCCCCATTGATTAATTATGATGGACTACTAACTTCTGGACCCTTCACTCAAGCCCGTCTTCGAAGCCTATAGTCTCTTGCTTAAAGAATTCTTTCTTGCCGACTTGCTAAGGATGAGTTCCAGTATACAGAAGAACGGTGGGCAAACTCTTTAAAGTCTTATCTCGAACACACCTTGCTCTGCTCTAAACCCTACTTAGTTAACAACCTGTCAACTGCCAAGGACAATTTGCCGACTGCTAAGCCTAACTTGACAAGTGCTAAAGCTGAGTCCCTTCCATGTCGAGTCCCACTTACTTGGCCTATCGAACAACAAAATCCTCTATTCGTCTCCAAAACTTCAAGTACCCTTCATCATCAGTATCCCTAACATCAATACAACTTAATCTCGGCATCTTAAGACTCTAGAATGTGGACCCATTGATTGGTCATCACTTATCCTTACTTTTCTAACATTTGTACTATATTCCATTTTCATCATTTGTCCTATTTACCCTTTTCATGCATTATAGGAATCTCCTTCTTCATTGTCTTTCATGTAATTTTCTTTATTTGTATTGTTGCCCTAAAGGACTTACTATAAATAGTCCTTTTACTATAGCCACAAAGCATCTTGCATTCTTTTAGATATTAAATATACTTATTCTTGTAAGATATCCCTCTCTGAGCACAATTTCCTTATACTCTTACCTAATCTTCTAGAGTAGCTCCAGATTAGTAATGAGTGGACCTTAACATTAGCTTGTAAGCCATATCAAGCGAAGTGTTAAGTCATGTTGTATTCGTTGGTATATCATATCTTTCAAGCAGCTCTACAAAAACTACTATGTTTGTTAACTCTTCCATCTTACTTTTCTTCGATATCTCAAAGGACCTATTTGGTTACTATCACCTACGGTAAGCCCTAATGATTATTGAGCTCCTAGGCACATCATATAATCTTAGTATCAGAGATTGAGGTTGCAACCAAGAGCTAAGTTTCAAAGAAGCTATTCTTATTATAGTATGTGTTAGTGTGTTTTATTTTACTCTATTTTCTTATGGAAAAATAAAGCAAGTTCCGAATTGCTATAAGAAGTTGTATTATAAGGTTGTGTAAGTATTTTCTATTAGAATAGCTAATTTTCAATAGTCTTGTATTGAAAATATCGAATCCTAGTATCTAAGGAGAGATTAATGATATTGGAAGTGATGCTCATGGTTGTGGTCGTATCCCATAGTAAACCTTATGAACTATTGAAGAGTAGATATAAGACCTTGCTACCATTGTAGCCAATCTGGTGATTACTATGCAAAGGGCCATCGAGACTAGGCTGTAAGAGAGAGTTGTTGTTAAGCAAGGCTAAGAAGTGAGAGATGGGCCGACAAGACAAATGGTTGAGAATGGAGCATCTGAAGCTTTCAACATAAACCTAGCTCCTCCCCGACATGCTAGTAGAGTTACAAGAAGGAGACTCGAGTTAGACAAAGTTGAGGAGTATGAAGAGGAGAAGGAGTAGTATGATGGAGTCAAGCAATATGAGCTTAGGGCTCCTATGGAAGTCAAGCATCTTAAGGTGCAAATTCCGAATTTTAATGGGTCTAGCAGTGCTGATGACTACTTCAAATGGAAGGAAAAGATTGAAAAGACAGTCTACTTTTATAATTATGAAAATGCTATTTGTATTTGAGTAGCTATGTTAGAATTCTCTAAGTATGCAGCAATGTAGTGGAAGAAGTTGTTGAATGTGTGCCAAAGAGCCCAAAGTGAAGTTTGAATATGAAACAAGATGAAAAAGGTCATTAGAAGTAGATTTGTTCTCGAATACTACAAGGATAACACTTTCTAATGTCTCTAAGACTTGAGACAAAGTAACAGACCAGTAGATGAGTATATCCAAGAGTTCTAGCTACTAATGATCAGATGTAATCTTAATAAGATGGAGACATAGACTATAGCATGGTTCATTTTAAGGTAAGGGCTAAAATTGGTAACATAGTAGAGACACAAAGGCTTAGAACTCTAGATTAAACCATCTGAGTAGCATAGAGGGTTGAGAAGTAGAGGAGGAATCATATTAGCTGAGTGCTGACTAACCAATCTGGCTTGCTAATTAGAATTGGTATGCCGAGTCAACTAGGATATGATTGAGCTCAATTCAATTTTGAGGTGGATTGTCGAGGTAAGAACAAGGTTGAGGAGCCCGAGGTTAGGAAGGACTTAGGTTAGAGCTTAGGAAGAAAGACCCAAGAGATTAAGTGCTTCAAGTGTCTTGGTTTTGGATACATGGCTAGTTAGTACCTAAACATTCATATAATGACCATTAAGGGAGACAATACCCAATTTGAAGTAGAGAGTGCCAGTGAAGGAGAAGATGAAGTAGGAGTTAATCAACTACTTGAAGAATTCCAAGAAGATTTTGATGACATGACCCCACCTGAAATAGGATCTAAATATTGTTTTATCTTACGACGATCTCTCAATACCTTTGTGTCTTATGAGAATGAGCAAACGGAGAACCTCTTCCATATAAATTGCTAAGTGAATGGTGAGCTTTATGTATTATTCATTAACTAAGGGAGTTATACCAATGTGATAGCATAAGGAGTAGTTAAATTCCTAAAATTGCCAACCTACATATACCCTAAACCATACAAGATTCATTAGCTAAATGAGAAAAGAGGTCTACTTATGACAGAGTAAGTTAAAGTACCGATTACAGTTGATGACAGATATAAGGATGAGGTGCTATGCAATGTCCTATCCATTTGTGCTTTACATATCATGGTTTGCCAACCTTAGCTATTTGATTTGAGACTGTTGCATGATGGATATAGGAACACTTATATGTTCCAAAAAAGAAGGGAAGAAGGTTGTGCTAACCCTAATGAGCCTCAAGGAAGTGTGGGAGTCAGAAGAGAAGATTACCTGATCGCTACAACAAAAGCCCTTAATGATTTCCCCTACTTAATTTTCCAAAGATACCAAGGCAGAAGAATGCATGCTCTTGTTAGTCAAGGAACTTTTAGAGTTGAACGAAGCCAAAGCTTTACTTGCCAAGGTGTAGACTTTAATACAAGAGTATGCCGACCTGTTTCTACCACCAGTTAGGAGTATAAAACATTGTATTGACCTTCAACTTGTAGCTGCTCTACCTAACTGACCTACCTATAAACTCAACCTTAAGCAAGATGTCAAGTTGATGAGTTAATTGACCGTGGATAAGTCCTAAAAAGTAGGAGCCCATATGCCATACCATCTGTCTTGGTGCCTAAAAAGGATGGCTCTTAGAGAATGTATATCGATAGCCGAACAATCAACAAAATCACTATTAAGTACTAATATTTGATTCTATGGTTAGATGATATGCTCGATGAGTTACATGGTACTTAAGTTTTTTTTAAGATTAATCTTAACAATGACTACCATCAAATACAAATGAGACCTAGAGATGAATGGAAGATAGCTTTTAAAACAAAAGATTATCTATTCGAATAGATGGTAATGTCGTTTAGCCTTAAAAATGCATCGAATACCTTTTATGTGACTCATGAACCATATTTTAAGAACATTGATTGGTAAGTGTGTTGTTGTATACTTTGATGATATACTAGTATACAATGCCAATCTTATCTCCCATGTTGTGTGCTTAAAATCTATGTTTGATATCCTTTATGTCGAGCACTTATTCAGTAATTTGATGAAATGTGTGTTCTACCAAAGCAAGGTAGTATTCGTCGAATATGTTATCTTTGAAGGAGGTATTAAAGTCGATGACAAGAAATTCCAAGCTATTCTCGAATGGTCGCCACTGACTGATTCTACCGAAGTAAAGAGTTTTCATGGTCTAGCTTCGTTTTATTGAAGATTCATTCGGAACTTTAGTTCCATTACTAACTAGAAAAAACTCTTACATTCAAATGGTCTAAGAAAGCTTAGAGAAGCTTTGATGAGATTAAGTCTAGGTTGACTTCCACCCCAGTAGTTATCTAGCGCGACTTTGAGGAAGTTTTTGAACTAAAATGCAATGCATCTGGAGTCGACATTAGAACTATTCTTATGCACAAACACCAACCAATTGCCTATTTTAGCAAGAAGCTTAAAGGAGCCACATTGAATTACTCGACATATGACAAAAAGTTTTATGCCCTTGTTGATGCACTTCAAAACTAGCAATACTACTTACTGCTAAGAGAGTTGACCATCTATATAAACCATGAATCTCTTAAGCATCTTAGAGAGCAACAAAAACTTTCTTAGCATCATGCTAAATGGGTTGAGTTCCTTGAAAGTTTTTGCTATGTCATTAGGTATAAGAAGGGGAGCAACAATACTGTGGCCAACAAATTCTCTTGTCAACATGTTCTTATTATGGTGTTGCAAGCCAAGATACTTAGATTTGGCACCCTACTTGATCAATATGAGCATGATTTGTATTTTGGAACCTTAGTGGTTAAATGTTACATAAGAGGAGTAATGGATGAATTCTACTTGAGCCAAGGGTTTTTAATGAAAGGTAAACAAATTTTTGTGTCGAGTGGTTCTATTAGGGAATTACTTGTCTGAGAGGCCCATGTTTGGGGCCTAGCTACTTTGGTGAGAAGAGGATGGTCAAGTTGCAAAAAGAACATATCTATTTGCTTAGGATGATGAAGGATGTATGTCAAATACTTGAACGATGCAAGGTATGCAAACTTGCTAAGAGAAGGAAGGAGCCATGTAGAGAATACACACCTCTACTTATACTAAAGCAACCATGGACCAATCTAAGCATAAATTTCATTCTTAGCCTACCCAAAACACTGAGAAGATGTAATTCTATCATGTTGGTGGTCAATCAATTGAGCAAAATGAGCCATTTCATTCCCTATCACAAATCCAATGATGCTATATTTGTTGTTAACCTTTTTCTGAAGGAGATCGTACGGTTGCATGGAGTATTAAAGAGTATTGTGTCTGATCATGATTTGAAGTTTACAAGCTTCTTTTGGAGAACCTTATAGAATAAGCTCAATACTAAGCTCATGTTCAGTACTTCTTACCAATTGCAAACACATGAGTAGATAGAAGTTGTGAACAGAATAGTTAGTAACTTCCTTCAAGCTACTATTAGGAAGAATCTATATGACTAAGATCTATGCCTACCCATCATTGAGTTTGCTTACAAATGCACCACTTATAGCTCGAAAGGAAGGTTCCCCTTTGAGGTCATCTATGGACTTAACCTAAACTTACCCTTGGACATAGTTATTAGCCCAACCTCTTAAGGAGAAAGTCAATCCGGTCTGCAACTCACTGTGGAGTTCCAGAAATTGCATCAGAAGGTTGCTAAGCAAATAACCAAGACTGTAGCACAACAGAAGGAATATAGAAGTCAAGGAAGGAGGTAAGTCATTCACAACTTAAGAGACCTTATCTGTATCCACCTCAGCAAAGAGTGTTTCCTAACGAGGAGAATGAATAAGTTATCCCTCAAATCGGATGGACCTTTTAAAATCCTTTGGCATATTAATGACAATGCCTATGAACTTAAGCTACAAGAAGGATACGGAGTATCTTCTACTTTCAATGTCGCTGACCTAATACCTTATATGCCCGAAGGACAAGAAGACCAATATTTGAGGTCAAATCCTCAACAACCCCGGAGACCTCATTAGTACCTATCTCCGAGGCCTATAATCTCTCACCCAAAGAATTCTTCCTTTCTAACCTATTGAGGATAAGTACTAATACATAGAAGAACAATAGGTGAACTCTCTAAAGTCCCAACTCATATACACCTCACTCTACTCTGACCCTTACCTAATCAACAACCTGAGGATAATCTACCAACTGCACAGGGCAACTTAACAAGTGTCAAAGTGCCAAGTCCCCTACATGCCGATTCCCACTTACTTAGCCTGTCGAATAACAGAATCCTCTACTCATCTTAGCAACTTCGAGTACCCTTCATTAGCAACATCCCTAATCTTAGTACAACTAAACGTTAACGTCCTAAGACTCCAGAACATAAACCTAATGACAATCCGTCACCTATCCTTACTTTTCTGACATTTGTATTGCATTCCCTATTCATCATTAGTCCTATTTACCCTTTTGTACATTTTAGGAATCTCCTTCTTCATTTTCTTTTATGTAATTTTATTTATTTGTGTTGTTTCCTTAAGTTACTTACTATAAATTGTCCTTTTACTGTAGTTACAAGGCATCTTATATTCTTTTAGATATTAAATATACTTATTTTTGTGAGATATCTCTCTTCAATTATAATTTCCTTATACTCTTATCTAATCTTCTCATGTAGCTTGAGATTAATGGCAAGTGGACCTTAACATTAGCTTGTGAGTCATATCAAGCAAAGTGTTAAGTCCTGTTGTGTTTGTTGGTATGTCATATCCAACGAGCAGCTCTACGGAAGCTACTGTATTTGCAGACCCTTCTATCCTACTTTTCTTCGATATCTTCAAGGACCCATTCAGTTACTATCACCCATGGTAAGCCCTAGTGATTGCTGAGCTCCTAAGTACAATAGATTGCCCAAGGGATTAGTGTAACCCTAACGCTTCAAGACATAGTGATTGGTCGATGGTTGGTCAAATTTCTTAACTTCATCATATTTTTTCTCCTAAATCAAATAGTAGGGGCTAGCAAGATCATGGTAGCCTCCGTAAACTTACACATAAGATATAAAATTCATTTAAAATCTATCATTTTTCAAGCATTTTTAGGTCTATTTTGTGCATAAACTTCAATTTCATATAAAATTATCATGTTTTTGCTAAATTTGTACACAAATGCAAGTTGTAAAGTTAGGAAAAATTACATATTTTGATCCACAATCTCCACCCTTAGCTCCATCACAACTAAGCCCTAGTTTAAACCCTAAGCACTATAGCTGCCTATTCTTAAACCACCACTACTCTTCCTCCTCGCAAAAAGCCAAATACACAACTAAACTCACTATATTTGGAAAGTTAGGACCCTAGCCTTATTCGAACCACAACAACCCTACTAAGCTTGACTACTACCACTAATGGGCAACCTATTTGGAAAACTACCTCCTTGCATTGCTATACTACCATCAAACCCATATTTCTTAATGCGAAACACATGAAAATGTGTTTTCCCACTTGAAAATCCTCCTAGAGCATCGATTAATTGGTAGAAGAAATTAGGGTTAGGGTTTTTTAACTAAACACTAATCCTCCTTAAATGCTACGTTTTATAAAACATGGAGGTGACTTAGAGGTGATACGTATCTACCAATCAATCTATAGACCTTTACACCAATTGATTAGTAGCCTAAAAATATATAAAGTCACATTTACAAAGATAAATTCAAGCCACAATTAGGTTTTTTCTATGAATAACTATAGTTTTGCATGCTCATTCCTTTGTTTACTATTCTATTGATGTCTCTGTGACATTTATTGCTTGTTTTCAAGATTTTAGTACATATTGTTAGTTATTTGAAGTAATTATTGAGTATTATTCATCTAATTTATCTTCTATCCTTTTGGTCTTAAATAGATATCATTTTCCTTTGTTCATTAATGGAGTTTGCTGTTATAATTTCATCAATTATTGCTGTCGTTGTTTCTAGTATGAGCGACTAAGTTATTTTTAGTGGGTTTGTGATATTGTAGGCATAAATTTGAAGTTATGATATGGGTATGTGTATTTATAAGGGATTTTGATAATTTTTATTTCATTTAAACTCTTTGTAGTGCTTTTAATGAAATTTCATTGGGTTTTCTTGTGATTATAAGAGCAAAAGGAGATTAGTCCTAGGAAGTGCCCCTTAAGAATTATTAGGTTTGCATAATTATGAGATTGAGAGGAGATGAGTTGTATAATTCTCAACTTGATTCATTAAGTTAATGAAATGAAGATAATGGGTTCTTACATCTATGAGACCAAGAGGAGATTAGGTGTTCCCCATTGAATTCATGTTATGTTATGCAATTTTAGTGGATTAAGACAAGTTATGAGATCAAGAGGAGATGGACCCTTAATCTCTAGAACTAGAATACCTAATTCATGACAAGATTTGAGTATTTTGTTGATCATGTAAGGAAATGAGAGCGAGAGGAGGTTTTTCACTACATAGTTAAGTGAGATGCCCTACCAGAGATCTAGCTCAAGTGAATTCCATCAAAACCTAGTTAGGAACCATATCTGATATCTTAATGACAAACCCTCACCTCTACTTTGGAAACATGTCACAAACCCACATCTTTATCATTCATTTTTATTGTTGCTTTTCATTTATATTTTAATTTCAATTTCAATTCCAAACTCTCTTTTTGATTCACCTAAATTAGAGTAGCAGGTTAAGATTTGGTAATCAAATCCCTTTTCCCTGTGGAATCAACCAAATAAATACTAACCAGTATTATTATGGCAAACGACTTGGTACATTGGTTGGTTAAGTTGATACTATTTTGAAATTTTCTATTTATAAAGTGTCTTTAAATCCATCATTTTTTATCGGTATCTTGTTAATTTTGCGTAGTCTAGTTATCAAAGTTTTGATCTTTATCTATTTTGTTGTTTAATTGAGTTGATCTTGCTATTTTCTTGTTAATTTGAGTTGAAGTGACTTTAAATCCATCATTTTTTATTAGTGCCTTCTTGATTTTAAGTAGTCTAGTTACTAAAGCTTTGATCTTTATATATTTTGTTGTCCAATGAGTTGATCTTGCTATTTTGTTGTTAATTTAAGTTGATTTGAGCATAAAGTTTGAAACTTTACTATAGAATTTGTCGAAAAAGTGTTGAATTTGTCCCTAGCTAATTTGTGTCTATCAAGCTTGAATTTTTCGAGTTTTATTTTCCTCAAAGTAGACCTTCCCTTAGGAATTAAGCAAAAATTTGTTTCTTTTAGGAAAAAAAAAATCAAAGTCGCCATTTGATCGGGATCAAGAAAAAGTTAAGCTAGAATTAATTGGATGGATTGATTCTACCTTAGCTATTGATCAACGAGAAAATCAATTTAAAAAGATAATTTTGAAAAAAACAAAGATTTTGCGTCCAAGGGCTAACTCATTAAAACCTTAATGGGTATCACTTTTAACCGTTCGAATTAAATTTATTTTCAAAATATAAGTAATGATTGATAAGAAATTTTCTTGAGTTCAACTTTCAAAAAAAGTATTTGAAATATGTTTTGTGTTCTTCCAGATAGTAGAAGTAGCTGTCATTTCAACTATAATGTATATGTAATCATTTGCTTCAAGATTCATGTCTAAAATTTTGAATCACTTTTTCTTTTATACTTGAGTCTTCCAACGGTTAAAAGATTATGAAAATTATCTTCAACCCATGATTATCCTTTTCAACATCTAGATCATCTATAGATATTTTAGAGAAGATCTCAATAATTTTGAATTTTAAATTTGATCCTTTAAGCTTAGTAAAGAATGCTTGATCAACAACTTCTAAATAGACTTCAGATTTGAAAATTTACAATAAGATACACTTAACCAACAATTTCCAAATAAGCTTCAATCTTAGAAAATTAAATCCCACAAGATCTAAAACCAAACTTATCTTTATCAATTCGTATATATCTTGATTTATCCAAAGAAGTACTTGCTTAAATAATCCCCATAGATTCTTAATTCCATCTTTAGTGAAATAAGATTAAGTGTATTTCTCTAATACACCCAATCTAGTGGAGCTAGGCCTTACTTTCTTTAAATCTGATATAAATTAATTTTCCACGTTATTCTTTCAAGCTAACCATCTAAATAATCTTCTAAAGAGTATCGGTCTTCTTTTCTTCTAAGTCACTAAACAAGATTCTGAAATACTACATCGATTCTTCTCATAACGAAGCTTCTGAAGCGTTTTCTGCATATTTTCAAAATTTTCTCCTTTGTTAAATAATTAAGACCTTCTAAATCATTTTCAATTTGTAATTTTAGACTTTTTGAGAACTCTTCTAAATACGTGCATTCTTGATGATTTATTAGTATTCTTCTCTTTTTGTTATAATCAAAATATATAAGAGATATCTAATATTCTATCCCTTTTTAATAATAGCTATTACACTCTATGGGATCAAAAACATAAAGCAAACAACATTGATATTCAACAAACAGTAATCAAAGAAAAATTGCCACAATCAACATGTTGTGCAAATCTTCAATGGTTTTGGTTTTTCGTGTGCAAAACTTTAATGTTTTTGGTTTTTCTCACCCCCTTTTTTGTTATCATTAGAGATTATTGATTAACTACCCCTTATTTTTTATAAACAAACAAAATGTGTAAATTGAAAAGACTTCATTGAATAACAAAAAGTACATAACTAAGTCTACAAAAGGACTTTTCTTCAGAAAACAAAAGAAATTGACACAATAATAGAGTTTGAACAAAATAAAAGATCCTAACACAAAGTTGAGACCAAAATACTAGAAAAAGAAAAGTTATTTCTAAGATCTTTTTGTCTTCTTCCTAACACATAGCTTAAATCTTCTAGAATTTGTTGAAATCACCTTACTAGGAGAAGGGTTTGCTTTAGATGATATTACTACAAAGGAAGTTGGTTCTTTATTCTTGTCGAAAGTTGGTATAGTTTGAGCTATAATAGGTATAGCGTCGTCTCTAGTGGAACCAATAGAAATAGTTTCTGTGCTTAGGATAAGAGTGGCAATGTGAGAAGTTAGAGCTTTTAAAGATGGAAATGTAGGATATGAAGAATTTGGGGAGATGATAGGAGTTTTGTCAGAACCTAGAACAAGGATTGGATCTGTTTGAATAGATAGTTTATTTGAAACCACAGGGAAGTGAGGTTTAGTTGATGTAAAGTGAGGATCTAAGTCAAGAATAGTTAGTTCAAATGGAGGATTAGATGGTTGAGTCTGTTTATGGAGTTCAAATGGAAGATCTACAGAATGAGCTTTGTCATTAGGATTGGATTCTGAGATAGTTCTTTGACCCAAGCTTTGAACAAGTCCTTCATTCCTAAAAGCTGATCTTTGACTAACTTCCTTAATTCCCTCATAAATTTGTTCAACAAAAACTGAACTTTCTCCTTATTTGGAGGGAACAGGCTGTAACTCTATACTTTTTTAATCACTATCTAAAGGTGATCCAATTGCTTCCCTGAATTCAATATCACTTGATCTTTCTACCAATTTTCCTTTCCTTTTTCATTCCTTCTCAATAGGTTCCTTTCCTCGTTTCCTTTTCTTTTCATTGTCCTTCTCTTCAATTATGACTCTTCTTCTAAGGTTTGAAGGGTGAACCAAAATGCCTCTGTTATGTGGATGCCAAAGTTTGTCATTCACATAAATTCCCATCTACTTAAAGATTTTCCATTTTGACTTAATAAGATAAAAAGGATAAGTTACTTCACTTGATATTTTCAATTTTTTGAAATTAAGGAGAGTCATTGATAAATTCCCATATGACCGAACATCCAATTGTTGCCATATGTATCTCATCATAAGTTTTACTACATCCACTTTTCTTTTCCCTAACATTACCATATGCATCTTCTCTTATTACAGTGGTCATACTACCCCATCTAGGTAACACAAATGGGTTGAGAAACTTGTGTAAAATTCTAATTAACAACTTAAATTCAATGCTGAAAAGATCTTTACCTATACCCAACTCTACTCCATCATTCAACTTTGTGAAAACATTCTCTTTATTCATTTGTACTAAGTTTTCATCCACTTGGATTCCTTAATGCCGACGCATTTCAGGATATCCTTTTTCAATATTTCAATTTTTTGGCCTAATACAACTAACTTCTACACTTCTTGATTTTTGTTATCATGTTTTCTATAAAACTCATCTACAAGTTCTCCATATTTAATTCCTCTCATATCAACCAAGTTATTTAGACCTAAACCATCAAAAATACTCCTTCTAGTAAAGACTATTATTTTCAAAGAATTATAAATTTAAATAAAAAGAATCTTTGCTAGATAGATTTTTACCTTTTATTGTATATCTTTTCTTGGGTTTGTCTTTTGGTTTAGAGGCTGGATTTGTAATCATTACTTTTATTGACTTTTGCACATCTTTAGAAGATTTTGAAGTCTTCTTCACTGGAGTGGAAACCTTTAGCTTTTATGGAGTCTTCTTTGGTTTTCATATAAGCGGTCATTCAGGAGGATTTCTTCTAAACTTTCCTTTAGATGGCTTGTCTAAAGGACCAGTGCCTTCAAATTCATTAACTTCTTTAGATGAATTAGACTCTTGCACATCCTGAGCATCCTTCTGATTAACTTCCTGCAATGGTTCAAAATCCTCAAAACCATTCTTTTGGTTCAATTCCTGAGTAGTTTCTTTGGTTCATCATGAAGTTCTAGGGTTTGGTTCTTTTAGGTGAATCTTGATGTATTTTAAAGGGTAGATTAGGTTAAGGATTTATAGGAATGGTAGTGTTGGTTTCTTGTTCATCAATAGCAATAGAATTATCAAGATTGTTTTGGACTTTAGATTTGATTCCCTTCTCAGCAATTTGGGTTGATATTCTAGGAGCCATGATTTTGGGTAAAGGAAAACACAAGAAGGAAATATGAAGAGTTTGAAGAAATGGAAAGGGGAGAGAGAACAAGGGTTTTTATATGTTGGAAAAAGGAGAATAACTGCAAGATCTAATGGTCCTTATTCGTATGCATGTAGTTGATTTAATGGACCTATTACTAAGGAATTTGAGGACCTACTATAAATATGCTAAGACCTACAAGATACTTTTCATGTACATCACATGAGAAGAAGGAAATGTCATAATTAAAAAATATGATAAGACAAATTTGCATGACTTGAATAATTTTAGCTTAAAGGAATTAATTAAATATTCTCCATGCTAACAAAAAAGGTTACACACACCAATTTCATTACGAATAAATTTAAACCTTAATTTATCCAAAGGCTTTGTGAATATATTAGCAAATTGATATTCGGTTAGAATAAAATCAATACTCACGTCATTATTTATAAGATGATCATGAAAGAAATGGTGCCTTATTTCTCTATGTTTTGACCTTAATTGATGAATTAAATTTTTTGTCAGATTAATATCATTGGTATTATCATATTTTACGGGTATATTCTTATAACTTATCCCATAGTCATTCAATTGTTGTTTTAACCAAAGTATTTGAGCACAACAATTTCCAATGGATACATATTTAGGTTTTGCAACTGAAAGATCAACAGAATTTTGTTTATTAGATGACTAACAAACTAACTTATCTTTTAAGAACTTTTCAACGTCTAGATCAACCATAGATATTGTGGAGAAGATCTCGCTAATTTTGAATTTTTAATCTGATCCTTAGAGCTTGGTAGAGTATGCTTAATCAGCAACTTCCAAATAGACTTTAGATTTGAAAATTTATGGTGAGATATACTTAACTAACAATTTCTAAATAAGCTTCAATCTTAGAAAATGAAATCCCACAATATTTGAAACCAAACTTATCTTTATCAATTCGTATATATCTTGATTTATCCAAAGAAGTGCTTGCTTAAATAATCCCCATAGAGTCTTATTTCAATCTTTAGCGAAACAAGATTAAGTGTATTTCCTTAATACACCCATTCTAGTGGAGCTAGGCCATGTTTTCTTCAAATTTAATATAAATAAATTTCCCATGTTATTCTTTCAAACTAACTATCTAAATAACCTTCTGAAGAGTGCAATTTTCTTTTCTATAATGTTTCTAAACAAGATTTTGAAATATTGTATCGATTCTTCTCATAACAAAGCTTTTGAAGTGCCTTCTAAATATTTTTGGAATTTTCTCCTTTGTTAAATAATTCACACCTTCTAAATCATTCTCAATTTGTAATTTTAGACTTTTTGAGAACCCTTATGAATACCTGCATTCTTGATGATTTATTAGCATTATTCTATTTTTATTATTATCAAAATATATGAAAGATATCTAATACCCTTTAAACTAGAAAAAATGATAATTTTGATTTACAAGTAAAGAAGTAATAAATTGTATTTTTGTTAGAAAAGAGAAACAAAACGTTAATTACTTACAAAAGGGAAAATAAAATTTAAAAAAAAAAATTCCTTAGTTTAAGTCACTTTGTCATTGCCTATAGATGCCAACATACTCGCTATTCGATATCAAACTTACCATAGTTCATTTTTCAAAAATTTTAGCGAGTTAGTTTATTTTAGAGTTGAAAACAATCAGATTTACATTTTAGTTAATTTATTTTGTTTAAGAAAATTATAAAGAAAACTTCCTAATTTGGGGTCTATTTTTTTTAAGTTTTCAAAGGCCTAATTTAAGAAAAGGGTTTATTATTTTTGTTTTAGGGGAAAACAACCCTTTTTTAGGAAAAAGAAAATTTCCAAGAGTCATAAATTTTAAAAAAAAAAAAAGGCCATTTTTTTTTTTGGAAAAAGAAAAATTTTCTAAGTTAGATTTTTCAAAAAATTCTTCTTAGAAAATAAATGATTTTTTTTATAGGGAAAGAAAGGAAAGTTAAAAAAATAAATAAATAATTTAAGAAAAATTTATCACATTGATAAAAACCCATACATTTTTCCTACGAATGAAGAAGTTTTTTTTTTTTTCTAAAGAATACAAATAAATAAACAAAATAAAATTAAAAAAAAAAAGGAAAACACTTGGATTGGTTGCATACGAGTCAGAATAGAGGTATGGATCCAGGCTTCGGCTCAGACCTTGGGTAAGGTCAGACTCTATTGCTTAAATCCAAGTTGGCAAGGAAAGAGAGGTCCAAAGACCTAAAGGAGTAGTTTCAATCGATTTCAATAGCAAAGACCTAAAGGAGTAGTTTCAATCGATTTCAATAGCAAAACAAGTAGGGAAAGGGAGTTTTATGAGACTCTTATCAAGAATTGTAGGGGAAGGGGGAAAGGATGGATAGACTCGATGTCAAGGGTTAGCGTAGTGGTTTGGTAGCTTTTTCAAATTAGCCGACGGTAAGGATTGCATGCAAGTCTCAGTAACGATGGTTGGGCATGATAAGGTAGTTGGGGTAGTTTTTTGGGAGGTGTCAAGTCAGGTAGATTGGTTGTTTTGGAGCAAGGAACAATAGCAATTGGTGGTTTTAAAGATGGTTATAGCACCAGCTAGAGTTATTGCAGTAATGGCTTGGTGGTGTTTGTTATAGCAAGTGATTGTAGGTGAAGGTGGTGGTAGCTTGGACAAAGGAGCTTAGATTTGCAACACAATTCAATAGAGAGAGATAGTTTACACCTAGAAAGTGAGAGTTTAAGTTCAGAGTGCTTGAAGGTATGTTTCCAATTGACATTTGTATGTAAACTAGAATTACAACACCCATTTATACTATTGAAGCTTGAATTGAGCTTAGAAAGTGTAATAATGGAAGATCTTGGCCATGAGTATACAAGCTGCCCTTGTTTGATTTAACTTGAAACTTGAAGAAAGTTTCCATTTGGATGAAGCAAACTGTCAAGAACACATCAGAAAGTGTTAACTACAGCTCAGCTTCGAGAATTTTTTCCAAAAGAGCTTAGATTTGTCAAGTAATCCAAGATGCATTCATGATTTTTTTACCTTTTTTTTAGTTCAAATTTCTTCACAATTTGGATGAAATAAGATGTGTTTTTGTTCCCTATTAGTAGATTCCCACGTTGGCAATCTAGAAATAGGAAAGATTTGGATTGATTTTGGTAGAAAACAAATGAAAAGTTGCCAAAAAGGGAGGGGTCAAGATACGATAAGTTCTGATCTTGTTGTTTCATCCATGAAAGAGATAATGTTGATGTGGTGTCATGTGGACGGTTCGGTAAAGGCTACGTATCGTAAGGTTAGACATAGCCTCTATTTGCTTAAAAAGAAAAATGCACTTTTGTGCATTTGGCTAGATTCAAACCTAGGATCCTTAACTCTAGTCCCTTCCAAGACCAAGTGTTTAACCATACTGGCTATTGGCTCATGCCCTAATTTCTATTGAAACTAAATATTACTTAAGTTATAAAAGAACCTCAATTTTTCTAGAAAAGACAACTATCTAAATAAATTACTCTACTAGAAACTCAATAGAATTGTAAAAAAAATCTATTTTACCAAATAATAAGAAATTTTTATGCTCTTTAAAAATTCTATTTTCTTAAGAAATCTACCTTTCTAATTTTTCATTTTTTTGAATTTTTGAATTAATATTTTTTATTTCCCTTTTTTTCTCAATTAAGACCCCTTTTCATTATTTAAAAATATTTTAAAAAGTTTAAGGGGGGCAAAAATGTAGTGTTTGTAACTACTTCTCTTTATGGTGAATTTTAAGTAAAACTTTACCATAGAGACAAAAAAAGATACCGTTTTTGACTTAACAATGAATTTGCCCTAGGAACCATTACAATTAGCTAGTTATCCTCAGTCTAATTTATTAGGGATTTGGTGAAAGATATTCTAAAATGAAAAGTGATGCTCCAAGTGCTAGTTAAAACATAAGAACGAATTTTCAGAATGGTACAGTGCTCTAGGAATTGGCTATAACCTAAAGAGAGGGAAGTCCTTTTAAAGTTAGGAAGGCACTAAATGTGATGTTGAATGAAGGATAGCATCCTAAGAGCCCTAAAATGAAATTGATTAGAGGGCAGCACCTTATGAGCTGGTAAGAATTCTAAAATGAAACTGAGTGGAAGGCAACATCCCATGAGTTGGAAAGAACCCTAAAATGATAGCGCTTCATGAGTTGGTAAGACTAATAACCTTGAATGTGAAAACGATTTCAAACTTGCCGTATTCCTTCAAGCTAACTTACTTAGACAAGAGTGTCTCTATGGGACTAGCAACCCAAACTAAGAATTAATCCGAAACCTGATTATGCTCTTTTGAGCCAACTATCCTAAGAAGCATCTCTAAAAGACTAGCAACCCAAAAATAGAAATCAATTGAAAACTTGATCATGCTCTTTTGAGTTAACTAACCTATGCGGAAGTGTCTCTAAAGACTAATAATCCTAAATGAGAATCAAGTTGAAACCTAGTAGTACCTTACTAAGCTAACTAACTTAGGTGGGAGCGTCTCTAAGGGACTAGCAACCATAAACAAGAGATTAAATTGAAACCTGCTTATCTCAATTGACTAACTTTGGTAGGAACATCTCTAAAAGACTAGGAACCCTAAAATAGAAAATTGATTCAAAACCTAGCCATGCTCCTATTAGCTAACGAACTTTAGGCGAGAGCGTCTTAAAAAGATTAGCAACCCTAAATGAGAATCGAATTGAAACCTAATAGTGCCCTGCTAATAAGTATAAATCACTTCATAATTTTTAGGTACATTTAGGCATAAATTAACCATAACTGTGTTTATTTCTCAAGTTCTTGGTACTTAATTGTGTAATATATTGATTTCAGTTAATCCAAGACCAAGGGGATGATATTTATTCAAGACAAAGTTAAGAGGGGATGAAATTACACAAGAATAAGGAGTTTAGAGCAATTACAGGTGTGATAAAAGAAGATTTGAGTGCCCAACACTCGGACTCCCTCCATCACGATCGTGATAAAGGAAATGACCAAGGCTGAAGCTATTTTTCCACTTGTTCATCATGATCATGACTCCATCTTAAAAGGATGTTCATGCCCTCCATCACAGCCATGATGAGATAGAATGTTTACTACAAAAAGATCACTCTCTGAATCATGAGCATGATAGGAGTGGACATAACTGTTCTTCTTTAACTTTATTATATGAATCGATATGTAGAATAGGTCTTAATACTAGGGGGTATCTTGAAGTGGTGTATTTCAAGCCCTTTGACAAGAAGAATATAAATATGCCACAATTTTCATACGAAAGGATGATCATAATCAACATCATAAAGAACATCACACCATAACACATCACATCACATTACCAACCTACAACACATCTATTAATCGATCATTGTATCCATTGTGTTTCCATTTTTAGTATAGTTTCAAAGTGTTGTACCATACTTTTCCTAGAATTACACAAGAGAGGCAATGGAAATTCATCGTTTATATGTCGTAAAGATTTTTAAAGTGGAATTCAAAATGAGGTTATAATCTTCTACTTGTCTTATGTTAATTTCTTTATTAATTCTACATTTTGTTAATATGTTTTGTTTCTTTGTCATGTGTAAGCGGTAATTTAAGACTTGCTACATCCACTTAGTATGATCAAGTGCATCGAATAGCAGTTTCCTGATGTTGTTAATCCTAATATATTGAACTTAATTAATCTAAGTATGATATAGTACATGACATTGACTTAGGCCAAATTTCAATAGAATATGTCGAGAGAAAATTCTATTGAATAAATCTAATTTGTTAAGACACCTTACTCCTAGTAGTAGAGATATTATTAGGAAAATTACTGCATTCTTAGGGAAATTGATAAATTAACATATCATTAATGCGATCCAAGTTGGCTATTAATTCAGAAGAGATTCTAATAAACACAATTAGGATTAAACATAAATAATTCTAAGAAGAATGCTTACATACTAGTGATTCCCTAGAGATAAAATCAATAGGATTAAATTAAGGGTAATATCATGCTATGCAGTGAAGCAAGTCTACATGTTAAGTACTATATCAACAAGGGTTATTGTAGCCATTATTTTAGTTGAAATTAGTTTGTGGATTGGTGTAGTTTAGCTAGTAAATTAGATATTTTTATCTTTTCATCAATTGATAAATTTGGTTGCTAGATCATAGGAAGATTAATCAGTGTTAATGCTTGTATTCGTTCCAAGTAGAGACAACCCTATACTCATTCATGTTATAAAACGAAGGTATAATTATTTGTTGAACCGAGTTAAGGATAGACTATAGGTTTATAAAGTATAAAACTCGGAATCTCTACTTCAAGGTGATCAAGCTTTTAATATCATTTTGGGGAATGGCATCATGAGGAAATTTAAAATTCCTATGCTTCTAGCTTGTGTTTGTTATTGTTTTGTTATTTCAAAAATTTTTGTGCTAAAGTTTTCATTAAATTCTTGAAGAATATTATCATAGTTGTAGGAGCATCCATCCTTTCCTGTTTTTTTTTTTTTTTCTTTCCTCACCCCTATAACTTAAGAGAATATAGGTCCCAGTCAATCTGTAGTTCCCCCACTAGCCAGTGCCCCTACCGCTATTCAACAAACGAAAGGGGTTGGGCAGAACAAGAAGATTTAGATGATGAGGAGGATGGGTTGAAGGAAAAGGATAATGATGATGCAGAAGAGACCTAAGGAACCCAGCTGGAAGTCAAAGGGTAAGCTGGGAATGAGAGAGAAGAAGAGTCATCTAAGGAGGACAATGATAGCTTGGATGAAGAGACAAAAGTTGAGTATGACTGACTTGTTTTCTTTCTTTTGTTTCATTTTGTTTATTTTTAGACTTATTAAATGTTTGAGAGCTTAACCTTAATGATGTATTTTTAATGGAGACTCTCTCATGTGTTTGTTATGTTAAGCTAACTAACCTAAGTTGGAGCATCTCTAAGGGACTAGCAACCCTAAACAAGATATGAATTTAAAATCAGGGCATGCTCCTTTAAGCCAACTAACCTAGGTGGTTGGAAAAGGAGAAGTGCCTTATGGGCTAGCTAAGACATCAGGAGGAATGCTTAATGGAATAGAACTCTATGAGCTAGCTAAGCACCCCACTGGTTGGCTAAAACCCTAAGAGAAAAGGAAAGTCGGATAGCTCCTTATGAGCTAGCTAAGACCTGAAATGGTTAAGCACCCTATGAGCTAGCTAAAACCCTATGTGCAATGCTTAATCCAGATGCAATGTTGAAAAACTGACTTATCATTATGCTAAAAAATACAGAAGCACTTAGTTAGTTTTGTTGATAGCATCCAAACAGTCTAGCCTTTTCATGAAATCCGATCATAACCAGCTAATTCAATTCTTTGAAACACATTTTGCTCTTGGAATGGAGTGCATAAATTCTTGCCTCTTGGCAAATACTGTCTTCCTTTGATTATGAATATCATGTCTTAGATTTCTAACCTACATAAGTTCTTGAAGTCTCAATTGAACTATCCCCTAAGCTTTTATCATTAATTGGGTAACAATTATCTATCATGAGGTGTTTGCTTTTCTAGATATGGCATTTCTGTGAAAAGTAGAGAACAAATCTTCCCGTTAGGAAAAGGTGAAACGTAATTGAGTATTTTAAGAGTTTTTATTAATTGCCATTATTCTAAAGTATGCGTTCATCTTCTCTTGTATTCACAGTGTATGGGGTTTGTTTAAGTGAAGTAAGAGAATAAGACCTTTTGACAAAGCAGGAAAAGTGTTGAGGAGTTATCTAATGTCAACAACCATTAGGGACACCAACTTTACTCGTAGAAAATGAAAATTAAACCATTGTAATATTAAGAATGTTAGAAATTTATGATCCAATAAAAACTTCTATTGATTTTCAAGGGTAGTATAACTTTACTGCATCGGCATTTACAAGGTTCTTCAAATCTAGACCATGTATTTGAGATAAAATTAAAGCTCCTCTAGGTAATACTCTCTTTACAATATAAGGACCTCTATAATTTGGAGTGAATCTCCCCCTAGAATCTTGTACATTAGGGATAATCTTTCTCAATACCATGTCCCGTTAGAATCTTGTATAACTTTTAGCCATTCATTGCTAATAACACATGTTGTGACATAAGCCATCAACTTCTTTTCATCATTTAAATTCAATTGATTAATGCACTTCTTTAGCCAATAAACCTCATTCAACTAAGTTTCTAAGAGCACTCTATGAGATGGAATCTCTACTTCTACTAATAGTACAGCTTCAATACCATATACTAAGGAGTAGGACGTTCTAATGGAAGTTTGATAGGCTATAAGTGCTAATGGTAACATCTCTTGCTAATCAAATATATAACAGCTATCTTTTCAATAATTCCTTAGAGATTCTTGTTAGCTGCTTCTATAGCCCCATTCATCTAAGGTCAATAGGCAGTGTAATTTCTTTGGATGATCTTAAACTAACGACACAACTTTATCTTGAATTTATTGTTAAGATTCATACCGTTATCAATAATAACTGTCCCTAATCCCATATCGAGCCAAAATATCAATCTTAATGAATTTAACCATTACTCCTTTTGTACAACTTGAATAGCATGAGGCTTCAACTCATTTATTAAAATAATCGATGTTTACTTGATTGAAACAATAACCATCGGATGCCTTTAGAGTGATCAAGTTGATGATATCTATACCCTACATTGAAAATGGCCATGGCACAAATGGTATATGTAATTCTTGAGGTAAAGCATTTATTTTGTTTGGATAAGCTTAGCACAAGTGGCAGTACCTGGTAGGTTTGATGCAATCACCCTCCATGGTTAATCAATAATATCCTTGGAAATCAACATTTGTAACTTCTTGTCACTTTCATCAAACTTGCAAAACGTACTCTTAATAAACTTGGATAAGTCCTCTATACAATTCTTCAAATTCTTAATTTCTTCTATTAGAATAAGATTTTTATTTACTAAAGTTAGACAAGCAATAAGCAATCCTTCAAAATTATTTTTCAAAAAATCATTTTCATCTACTAGTAGTTTATTAGCTTGACTAAGTGCTTGCTTTTTAGTTTTCAATGTTTTTACTTCAGATTCAAGCTTAGATATCTTATTACTTGACTTGGAAAGAGCTTTAAGGAGTTTATTAATTCAACGCACGTATCATCGGGTACTTCTAAATCAGAATCAAAATCAATTTTAGAATCTACCTTAGAAAGTGCCATAAGACATAGATTTGCTTCCTCACATTCTTTTGAAGCTTCTGATTTAGTTTCTAAATCTTCCAAGTCACTTCATGTTGCCATTAGAGATTTGTGTTTCTTCTTGAAATTCTCCATTTTCTTAATTAACATGAGGTATTAGCATTTGATATGCCCAGGCTTCTTACATTCATAGCAAATAATCTCCTTTTTGAACTTTTTCTCCTCTTTTCTTTGATTGTCTTTCTTGCATCAATAAACCGATTCTTATTAGTAGTAAATCTTTTAGTAAACATTTTCTTACCCTTTTTCTTAAGCCATTTGTTAAGCTTTCTAGTTAGAAGTGTCACATCATCATCTTCTTCTTCTAAATTAGCATATATTCCTTTAACTTTGAAGGCTATGGACCTTTTCCTCCTATCTTCTAAAGTATTTTCTGATTTGAGAAAATCAGTTTCATATGCCATGAGCTTGCTATACAGTTGACTTAGAGTAAGTGTTTCTAGATCACAAGCTTCTTCTATGGCAATTTTCTTTGCATGACAAATTTTGGGAAGAATCCTTAGCATCTTACGTATCATATCTGCATCATTAAATATTTTGCCAAGAGAGGACAATTCATTAGTTATAACAGTAAATCTATTAAAAGAGTCTCTGGTTTGTTCACCGAGAAGAATTCAAAATGTTTCATATTGTTGAACCAGCGAGTTGATTCTTGTATCCTTGATTATTTTCGTCCCTTCATAGGTTTACACCAAACTATCCCAAATATCTTTAGCTATTGTAGAAGAAGCAATTAGATAAAATTCTAATCATGCAATAGTACTCAAAAGTAAATTCTTAGCATTTGAATTGAGTTCTACTTTGGTGCTATCATCACTCGACGTAATGATTTGCTAAGCCTGATAGTCTAATACCTTCACATAAGTCTCAATCCTGAATTTCTAATAAGGAAAGTTAGCTCCATCAAAGAATGTTACCTTACCAAGCTAAACTATTAAATTACCACTTCATTTACCCATGATCTTGAACTCTAGAAGATATTAAAGCGAGGCTCTAATATCAGTTTTTAGCCCCGTATAAGATATCAAGAGGAGGGGTGAATTGATATTTTTAAATTTTTGAAAATTTTTTCATTATAAATAAAATTACCCCTCTTAATAACTTAATTTGGCAACCAGTAATATTTTAATAATTCAATACACAACAATTAATAAACCAAACTAAAAGAGTAAAGAAGGAAAATATCAGGTTAAAGATTTATAGAACGTTAGCCTTCTACCTAATGATTTCTTCCAACTCTACTACTAAAGACCTAGTCTATTTCACCTGTACTATTCCACTTTATCTACTGAATCAAATCACAAAGAGATTACAAGCATTCATCACGCCTAGACTTTAAAACACTCTACTCTATCCATCTAGCCTTTCTATAATCTAGGTTAATTACAGATCTATAGAGTACAAACTAACTTCTCAACAATCAAATAGCAAAATAAGATTTATAAAGTATAGGTGAGAACAAAAATATAAATCTCAATAAATTTTGCTTTTAAGACAAATAACGGTTGCTGTATAATTTGCTTTAGTGCAACTTTTTGAAAAAGTATCTAAAGGACTTTCTATGACTTTTTAGAAAGTATAATCTGGACACAACTTTTGTGTAGTGGAAACTTTTTCTAAAGTTGTTAATGACGTTTTGAATCCTTTCTCTTTTTATATTGAAATCTTCCAATGACTAATTTGTTAAAGATTATCTTCACTTTCATGTTTATCTAACCATTATTTGTTAAAGATAATCCTTAAGTATTTTAAGAAGATCTCAGTATTTTAAAATTCAAAAACAACTCTTCTTATCTTGTTTTGATCAAATACACTTAAATTCACAACCACCAAATAGGCTTTTGATTTAAATTGATGAAGAGATATGCTTTATCAGTAACTTCCAGATAAGCCTCATATTCAAAATTTGAAATTCCATAAATCCGATTCAACCTTATCATTATCAGTATTTGTGCATATCTTGATTTATCAAAAATGAATTCATTCAAAAATAATCCTTAAGGATCATGATTCCATCTTGAGTAAAACGAGATTAAGTGTATTTTCTTAATACACCCAATCTAGTAGAGATAAGCCTTATTGAATTCAAATCTGATATGAATTAAAATTCAACATCATATATTTCTAGATCAACTTTCTTAATAACCTTTTGAAGAGTATCAATCTTCCTTTTTTCAAAGTCTCTTAACAAACTTCTAAAGTACTAAACCACTTCTACTTATAAAGCTTTTGAAATACTTTCTGAAGAATTTCAAACTATTCTCTTTTTCAATCAAATAGTCCTTTTGAAAAAGTTTTTGAAAACAACTTAATTTGCGATTTTAATCTTTCTAAGATTGCGATATTTTAACTTTTTTAGAACCCTTCTGAATACCTACAATCTTAATGATTCATTAGCATTTATCCTATTTTGTTATCATCAAAATATATGAGGGATATCTAACAAAAAGTATTTAATTGTACCATATATGTATTTACATATACATTAAAATATACAAAATTACCCAAAATACCTGAAATATGTTAAAATAATACTAAATAATTAAAGAAAATTCATAAATAATTAAGGAAAAATCAAGAAAAATATGGAAAAATAAGGAAAAGTCTAGAAATAGGTCATGACAGTTAGGAATTGAAAAAATAAAAGCAACCAATAATTAAAAAGAAAACAACTAAAAAGTCAAAAAGGAAGAGATAAGGTATACGTAGCGACAAAATAAATCTAAATAAACCCTAAGCCAACCTATAAATTTAGAAACCCACTATCCAAACCTCATTTGGTCAGTTTGGAATTCAAAAAAATTAAAGAGAGAACATATCACGATCCAATAGTATCATTGTCGTAGTATGTCACCTTATACTATACAAAGGTCTACTATCAACCTCCTTGTTGATTGTAGGCCTTTCATACAATACACAAGGCTGCTTCCACTATACGTTACCATCAGGCCCATAGATAAGTAATATAGAGCAATTTAACTAAAATTACTTCTATGGTATAAATTAACTAGACATGTGGACTCGTAAGACCCACACTAAAAGAATATTACAAACAAATGCAGTTCATAAAGGAATTGAATTAGAAATTTTAATCTATGTTATAAACAAAAATATAAAAGTAACTAATTATCTACAAATCTATTACAAAATTTCCTCTTCACTCTCTGATTGCTCCAACCTGTCTCTACATGAGACTTACTACGGGCATGCCTCGACCCGGATTAGAGAAGAGGTTTTCTTACATCAAAAGAAATCTCTCGGGGTGTAAGCTTAAGCTTAGTGAGATAAATACCCTTGTTAGTACCACACGGCAGAAATTTATTAGATGCACAATCGTATGACTACATGAACAAATAGTATGCCAAACAACGCATGCAATGACCTAAGAACTGCATACGACTCAGAATTACACCCCTTATAGTCAGGGTTTAGAGATAATTAACTGACCCAAACCAAAATCCGAGTTCTATCTTAGGGTTTTATTTCATTTGCACTATTGTACTTAAGCTAAAACAAAATTGTAAATATATATTTATATTTGTATATAGTTTATTTACCGAATAACAAATCATATTTTAAAATCCCAAGTCTAGCGGTATGGTAACCCCTACAGTCCACAAACATACGCCCTAAGTAGAAGTCACAAGACTCGGCCCCTCGTCGACGATTGACGTCTCCCAGCGCCTAGTAAGCTTGTCAATTTAGAACAGAGACTCAATAAAACTGATAACATAGTTAGTACCCAATCCTATAGGAGGCTCGTCCTCCTATGAGTCCCTTCCCATCTTCTACGTGAAGCGGTAGTTGGTGTTATCCGTATGCAAAATGAGGAATGCATGATTCATTTTCATTTCTTAATCGTAAAAGTGATTAACTCAATTTTCAAGGTGATCAGACAATTTCATTCCATACAATTGCACGTATAAATTATTTTAAACAATTCCCATTATTATATAATTAACAAGCCATCACATTCATCCACAAATTCATACATATGGATTTCCCATATCTTACAAGCATCCAAATTTATAAGGTGCATCTATTCTACAAGTAAGATCAAATAAAGAGTCATCGAGAATTTACTCACTCCGCCATGTGATCAGTCGAAGTAATTCGGGGGCAAATCTTCTCTGTACGCAATGTCCCCTGATCATCGAAATCATAATACTATAAGGAATTGATATAAACTTAGGATACTAAGCTAAAATCCCTTAAGTTATACTCTTGACTAGTTTTCATATTTTTTTTTTGTTTTTACTTAAAAGTTCAATCACATATAACTTTTTCGTTTTAAATCATGATTTTTATGATCTTATAGTCAATCTTCATCGTTTTTGAGTGTATTTTAACGTAGTGAGGTTAGATTTTCGAAATGAGGTACGCAAATCCATCCTTGTTTAGTAAATGGGCTTTTTGGTAACTTAAGAAATCCTTTGGGCTTAGTCTTAAGATTTTATCCTAAGCTCAAAATACTCCTTGAGATCAAATTTACAACTTTGATTTATACTCCTAAGGCAAACAACCACTTCATAGGCTGTTTAGTGGGCTTAAGTTGTCAAATGGGCTTGTTTTTTGTTCAAACTAAAATTAGTGATATTGTTAAGCTTATGGAGTCTTAGGTAGATTTCTTGTGGGATTCAAAAAAAACCTTTCTTAATATTTTAAAGTACTGGTCAGAATTTTAATGAAGGCCCAACTTAGAGTTCTAGGCTTGTTTTGAGAGTTCTAAGCTTGATTTTGAGTTTTAGGCTTTGTATACTTATTATACTTATTTTAGTTGATCTTTTCACTTTGTTCACTTAGTTTTATCATATTTTTAAGTGGCTTTTACTTATGTTCCAGATCTAGTCGTGATGAATCCAAGGGGTTCTAAATTGTTTTTTCAACTTGTTTCATCATTTCCTTAAGTTTAGGTATTAGATCATGCACTTAAACTATTTGTATTTAAATCTTAACGTAAATTTTCTTCCTCAAGATGATTCTTTAGCTCATGCTTTATACAAAAAATAGAAGATCTTATACTTATTACAACTTCGATATCATAGCTCAAGTCATACAAAGTTGATTTCCTCATAAAACTTCATGTGATGGATTTTTCCTTAACCTAAGTCTAGATTTGAGCATGTTTAACTTAATGAAAATAAAATCAAAATCCAAATGATCTTTGAATCCTCACATCCAGCATGTTCATATTTCATTCAAGTTTTTTTTTCAAGATTTTCTCAACTTAAAATCTTTCATTCAAAAGGTTAAACAAGTATCTTTACATAACACCAATTTTACATGCTCGTATTTCAACTTTATGTAAAGGTTTCATGATTTTGTTTCTTAGGATGGTCTTTGATGTTATAACAACTTATAATCATACTCATATCTTCAAGAAATCAAAGTCTCCTAACATGAACACTAACCCACTAATCACAAGAAACACTTACTCATCCTTAAAGCAAGGTGTAGTGGTTATGCATAAAGGTTCCACTTAAGCTCCTAATCTTACTTCCTTCTTTTGCACCCTTTTGGAAACCCGAGTTATTTGATCTTTTGGAGTAGGTTTTGTAGAAGGTTCTAAGGGTTCTAAAGAATTTTAGATGTTGGAAGAAAAAGAAAGTATCGTAAGTAAAGCTAGGAAGTGGTGGCCAAATGAGAGATTTTGTAGGGTAAGGTTGTTTCCTCTTTTATGTTTGTTTCAAGTAAGAGAAAGAGGAAGTGAAAATGAAATTAAAAGTGAGAAGAATGAAGGAAAGAGTAGCCGATTGGGAATGGGAGGGAATGTGTGTTTAAGATGTCTTGAAATTATTGTTTTGTAGCTTACACAAAAGTCAACAATTGCAACTATTAATGATGTAAACATTAAAGAGTGAACAGTGGTGTGTAAGAGAAAATGATTAATGGGTGAAAGACAAGAGCATAGCCCCCCTCTTCTTCTTGTTCAAACCAGCCATAGAGTGTCTTTTAAGGCATGGAATTGTCTTGTCTCATTTAATGAAGTTAGGCATCTGAAATCTTGTAAAAATTTGTCCATATGTAGTATAAGTAAAGGGGTGATAAGGAAAGTGTCTTATCATTAGATTTTGATAAGTTATCAATTGATAAATGATTCCAAATTTCAATTGATAAGTCATCTAAGGTGTTTGGTTTGTCTACTTATTTATATGTAAGGCTTAGATATGAAGATAAGGGCATGATCTTATAGGAAATTGTTTTAAGGTTTTCATCTTGCATTGTTTTGTAATTTATGATTTGATTCTTATAAAATTCTGAAATTTTCTAAAGTTGAATGAAATTATTCAAATTAAATTATTGATTAGTCACCCTAATTGTTTTAGTGTTTAAAGTCCCTAATTGTTTTAGGGTTTAGGGTCTTAAATGACTTTAGAGCTCGCAGTTCTTCAAGCTCAAGTTTTATCGATAATTGGTTTTTGAATTGGAAAAATTTAATTTGTTTCTAAATGTAAACTTAAGTTCTTAGTTTTGTAATCCTTGGGAACGTTCAGAAAGTATTCTTAATCAAATCATAGCCCCCTTAAAAGTAGATTTTACAAAATAAGAAGAGAAGATTAGGTATTTTTAGGAAAAATTAAAAGAATATATCGCAATTAGCACTATAGAAGGCAAGCCACAACTAACAATTATCTGGAAACTAATGGCCACCACCACCAGCACTTGGCCTAGCCAATACACATGAAGCCACCTCTAGCGGCTGGAAGTCGATTAGTTGTAAAAATATTAAATATATTTAGAAAACTTTCAAATTTGTTATTCTGAGATATTTTAGTATTTAGATATAAGGAAAAATTTTAGTTTGATGAATTTACATCTAGAAATATATTGTCCTTAAGAAATCCCACAAATTTGAGTTTTGTTTGATTTAAAAATAAATGATTTTAGGAGTGTATTTTTTAGCTCAAAATTTTTGTGTAAGTTAGTTAGAGCATTTAAAACGGTGCTATGAAGGCAAGCCACAACTAACAATCATCTGGAAACTAATGGCCACCACCACCAGCACTTGGCCTAGCCAATACACATGAAGCCACCTCTAGCGACTGGAAGTCGATTAGTTGTAAAAATATTAAATATATTTAGAAAACTTTCAAATTTGTTATTCTGAGATATTTTAGTATTTAGATTTAAGGAAAAATTTTAGTTTGATGAATTTACATCTAGAAATATATTGTCCTTAAGAAATCCTACAAATTTGAGTTTTGTTTGATTTAAAAATAAATGATTTTAGGAGTGTATTTTTTAGCTCAAAATTTTTGTGTAAGTTAGTTAGAGCATTTAAAACGGTGCTATGAAAAGATTTTTCAAAAATCTATTTTCGAAAATTTTATGAAAATATATTTCAAGAATCTATTTTTAAAAATTTTAGATGATTTTTAGGCCTTAAAATGATGTATAAAATAAATAATTTTTTGTTGATTAGATAATAAAAGGGATACTTACTAATTTGGAGCATAATTATATGTTTCTAATGTAATATGATATTTGTAGCATTTAGGGTGTTGATACAATTATTAGGTGTGTTATGTAGTGTATATATAATAGGTAAAAATGTTATATTTAAAGTTAATTTTTTAATTTAGGGTTAATTAGGTGTAATTTCTATTTAGCATATAATTAGATATTTAATATGTCATTGGATGATGAAAGATGATATATATTGTGTTAGAAGTGTTAAATAAGTAATAATACATAATACGTGCAATTGGTAAGATAATAAATAGAAAATATTAGAATAAAATTGATAATATGTTAATAAAAGATTTATGTAATAAATAAGGTAAGAAACTTAAATTAGAGTAATTATATGAAAAATATAGAATTTTCTCATATCGAAAGTAAATTCGGTAGATAAATTAAGATATAGAGTATATCGAACGAACTAAAATGCTAGTTAGGGGGTTAAATATGATATTTAGAATATCTGAAAATAGTGTAATTTATTTCATATTATGGGTTGAAATGAGTTCTTAGAGTTTATGTATAAAACCATACTTAGTAATTGAACTAGAAATTAACTTATAATTCAATGCGGAAACTAAACTAGAACTTAGACTAAATCAAGAATAATTGTGAAAGGCTTAAAAACCTAAATAATTAGGTATAATAAAACCCTAAACTGAAGATAACAATAAGAATTTCATAACAAAACCCATTTATGGTAGTTATGTGAAAACTGAAACAACATTTACATTATAGGGATTAGCAGGGATAGTTAATGCGAGTCGCACATTGAGTAAACAAGCAGAGAATCTAGGTAAATTGGGGTTAATACATTACTGTATTTTGGAGTACTAATTTATAATACTTGAAGGCTTGAGGTTATACTTAGATGTGATTACTAGATAATTGACTGTACACATATTTGTATGTGTTATTTCTAAGCTTGATATTGTGATCACGATTTATTGCTTTGCCTTGTATTTGTATGATTTATTTGAAATGATTGAATACCTTAAACCGGATCTAATTAAATATATAACTTGAAATTCTAAATCGAACCTACATAGCAACCCATTAAGAGAAACTTAGGGTTCTCTAGCTAAATATCGACCCTTTCGAAAGGGATAATACTAGATAGCATAATTGATCCCTTCTTCATCCTTAGTCAAACTAAGTAATAGGTAAGGGAGTCATAGCACGGGTATCGTAGCAAGGGTAAAGTCAATGATTTGAAAGTAATTGTGGAAGGAACGATGTCTCCATTGTACAAGCTTGAGTTTAGTCGTGAGTTGTTGCATTAAATGGAAACTCCTAAACCCGAATTAAAGTGGGTGTAATTTCTCTAATCTCACGATAGATTAAACAACGTTGTACAATGGCATTTGCTTGTACATGCATTGCATTTAACTAATTTGGTTGACAACCCTATTTGTCTTTGATATATAGTTTTAAGTCTTCATCTCAACTGATTGAGTTATGATTGCTCACATCTTTATAGACATTGTTACAGGTGCTAGCTAGGAGGCAACCTATATTTATCTTCAAGTTAGCAACTGCTGGACCCTAGGAAGTAAAGATATAAACTAAAGACTAGATATTTTCCTAAGTTTAGATTTATCTTTAAAGCTTTTAGTATTAATTTATGAATTGCTCAAGTAGATCATGATTAGGTCGTTAAATCTTGTAGATATACTTAGATTATTTTAATGTAAGTATGTATTTTTCTTAAGTTCATAAGTAAATAATATTTTTAATTTATAAACCGTTTACTTCAAAGTGAGTTAGTTGTGGATGCCTTACGTAAATCAAGTCTAAGATAGCGGTTATATGGTTAGTTTCTATCTTAAAATAGTTTGTATGGTAAAACTGTTACAACTTTACCGTTTAGGGGCATGACAGTTCTTAGTTGGTATCAAAGCATAGTTCTAATGAACTCGCTTTAAAATGAACAAGTGAAAGAAGTAGACATAATAGGAGTACATTAAGAGTGGATAGAAATAAGTGGGTATTAAAGTATTCTACTATAAATTATAAGATAAGTAGTAACTATAACACTAAACTGAGATAAACATTAGTCAAATTTAACTCCATTGATGGGATCACATAGAGAATGGATAGTTAAATGAAGTGATCTAAGTAAAATAGTGGGGTAATAGTTAGTTGAAGTGATTCAGGTAGAATGAAGGAGAATCTCTAATCCATTATAAAGCTGAGATGTGGAGAACATTCCTAGAAATGGTTAGTTAGGATATGTTAATACTATGAATGGGATTATTGAGAAGTTTGTTGATGGGTAGTATTGTAATTGATGAGATGTGATATAATGATGAGACTCATGGACAATATGCAAATTAATTTGAGTTTTTAGAATAATAAGGGTATTGAGATATGTGTGTCATTGATTAAAGATAGATGGAAATAAGGGACTCTAGCTTAACAAACGTTAGTGAGAAACTTTTAGTAAGGATAAACAAGAGAGAAACCTTACCCTATTAGTATGACTCATAATTCGACTAGCATATTATGTATCTCTAGATGATTACCCTCCAAAGATTATTGATTGGTTTCCATATTTCCTAGATCAATTGGAGTAGATTATGTATAGAATGAGAATGTTGTATATGAGATGATAGTTGATAATGGCATTGAGAAGTCTGATAAGGATAAATTATATGGAATGATTACTATTTTTTATTTTCCTATTGAACTATAGAATACTAAATTAATAAGTGATGATGATAATTAAATTGGAAGACAAAAGTGGTGGAATTCTTATAAACAAAGAATTATTATTGGTGATTTAAATGATGGATATAATATGATAGCTGGTTATGTTTTGTTAGGAGTTAGAATTGATCTTATGTTAATTATTCATATAAATAGGCATCCTATTAATCTTTTAATGGCTATAGTTATGCTTCTTGACAAATGTGAATTCTTTAGATATGTATATATGCTATAACGTATTATATGCTTGTGATTAAGGGTATAAAAGGAGCAGATGTGTTTTGGGTGACCAATCTTGAACGTCCTTTGCATGTGTAAGAATGGTAATAGAACCTGTACAATGTGGCTATAATCAAGTCATGAATTGAAAACTTATATTTTTGGAGTTGTAATTAAGTGTAAGTGAAGCAAATTGAATATGAAATGGATAGTGAGATCTTTATGTTGTGCTGAGGTAAATGGAATTATATCATTATATGGTACTTATAATCGGTTATAGGAGATGAATGGTTATTAAATGGTACATGAGAAATGAAGTAAGTTTGTTAGGTAAACTACAATCGAATATGTATCTAAGTACCCTAAAATAGTATTATGATGAGTAACAATTGATGGTGGAAATGGAACTAAAGCAAAAAGTACAGAGAAGATCAAGACTTTTAATCAAAGGTTTCCTTGCTATTTCAAGATTAATCTAGATTGAACATAACCTACTAAGAAATGAAGTTCACGAAACAATTACCACTGATATATTTATTATGATATGATGATAAGGAATGTTGAATAAAGATGGTTGTTTAAAGAACCAAGCTTAAAGAAGTCAAAAGATAAGTAGTGATTTCAGTAAAGGACTCTCACTTAACCTTAGTTGAATGATAATAAATCTAAATAAAAGGATTAGTCGAAAATCATAAGAATAAGTAACAAATGGATGAAATGTAAGTACAATAATGATATTGAGGTGTTCATTCACTATAAATCAGAAAACTAGTGGATAGAAAGGGATTTAAGATGATTGGGATTATCGTTACCTGTCAGTTCAGAACTTATATTAGAGGAAGTAGATTAATCTAAAAGCTGTAGGATATGATTAAAGTGGAATTTAGAAGAAAAACTACTAGTGGCAAATGATGAGAAGTTTATTGATAACTAGAAGCGAGAGATTGAGGAAAGCACCAATAAGGACCACATCTACTAGTAATGTATAAACGTTTAAATGCATTTATGAAGATTGGTTTGTAGATATTTGAACTTTATGGTTAAGTTAACCAAGAATCGAACTTGTAGTTGAAGTTCAATATTTGATAGTATAAATGGGAAATTTAGAATTAAAGAAGTGACCGTATTTTTCTGGAATAACATCTGATTGGAATGTTACCAATTTAAGATTAACTTGGAGGAGGCTTCTATATCACAATATAGTACAGACATTGTGAATTCCCAGCGATGACTCTTAGTTTAGTAATTTATAGACTGCAATCACAGAATTGGGAGAATTGCATGTATACCAACTATATATGAAGAAACTAGTTATGATAATTATCGATAGTATCTTGAAATACAAAGTATATGTAGATGGCATTACTAAAGCTAAGTGACCATAAATAGTATACCAAAATTGAAGAAATGTGACTTTCTGACAAGATAATACTTCCTTTATTAAATAAGTTATATTTAGAGAAGGGATTTCTATGGATATTGAAAATGATGAATTAGTGATTGAAGGAAAATCCATTTATGTAACCCAATGTACAAGAAAGCTATGAAGTTCCAATATAGTTCATATGAGCAATTGCAATAGGTAATCTAATAGAGAAATGACAAATCTAAGATGGTCAATCCATTATTGTCGAATCTCGTGCTATATTAACCCTATCAGTGTAATCTATTGTCAAGTAATAAGTCCTTATTAACACTATCTCTCTCTTGTTGAATCTATCAACCAAGAGTCATATTCATTCTTATCGAGTTAAGTCAAGTCAAATATAGTTGATCTAAAATGTTAACCATCTCATTTGAATCCAGGATGGAGGAAAGTCAAGATTTGTCAAATTTACTTCTATTGATCTTATGTTAAGCTGTATGAAGAAAAAATAAGAAGCTATGGCAACATCATAGTCATTATGAGTAGAAAATTATGGATGAGAAAAAGGGTAATGATATAAGGTAAACTTAGAACCGCTGATGATCACAAATAAAACTTAAGAATTAGTAAAGCAAGGAACAAATGGAGGATAAACCAATGAGAAAACTTGTAAGATTATAAAGCTAATTCATAAGATAGTATAATACAACTAGAGGATTACGATGATGAAATAAGATCAATTAATACTAAAGTATGGAATGCAAAGGAAAATAAATTAAAGATCGAGCAAAGGTTCAGATAGAGAAGGAGTGGAAACTTAATCAGAAAGCGATTCAGAAGCTTAGTTTAAAGATAATTCAATAAGATGGAAAAAGGAATTGCAAAGTTGTGAAGCAACCTATAAAAACACTAAATAATCAAGTTCAGAAGTTAAGGTATAATGGAACATAAGCCTAAACTTGGAAGTCATTATGGAATAGAACATAGCAAAATTTAAGTATTACTCGTTGTTATTTTGATTCTCCTGATAGTAAAAAAATAAGCTGTCCATTTTAGTTAAGTGAGCAATACATAGGTATACAGTAGTTTTAAGGACAAAACTATTATAAAGGGGGTAGAAATGTAAACCCTACAATTAAGTACTCAGGATTTAGTTTGTAAAATTTAAAGCAATCAAGCAAATTGTTCAATCTAGCCCAAATTTTATTGCAAAACTATGAAAATTAGTAAAAGTGATTCCATAAGTTTGGATTTAGGAAAAAAAATTAATAAAATAATTAATTGTTATAATATTAAATTATATGTAAATTTCCTATTATTTATCAAAAACAAGTTTTGATAACTAATAAATCAATAGAAATAAGTTATATACACACTAAAAATCATAAAATAAATTAAATAATATTTAGAAGTATTTAATTATACCATATATGTATTTACGTGTAGGCTAAAATACACAAAATTACCGAAAATATCTTAAATATGTTAAAATAATACTAAATAATTAAAGAAAATTCATAAATGTTTAAGGAAAAAAAAAGAAAAAATGAAGAAAAGTCCAGAAATTAGTTGTGGCAGCTTGGAATTAAAGAAATAAAAGCAACCAATAATAAACAAATAACTAAAAAGTTAAAAAGGAAGAGATAAGGTAAACTTAGCAACAAAATAAATCAAGATAAACCCTAAACCAGCCCTATAAATTTAGAAACCCCCTATCTAAACCTCATTTGTTAGTTTGGAATTCAAAAAAATTAGGTAAAGAGCAAGAAGAGAGGAAAGGGTATTTTTAGGAAAAATTATAAAAATATAGTGCAATTAGAGCTTTAGAAGGCAACCCATACCCGACAACCACCTAGAAATTAATGGCCACCTCCACCACCATAGCCAATCTGAACTGACACACATGGAGTCACCTCTAGTGGCTGAAAGCTGATCAAATAGATGAGTTTGATTTCTAACCCGATTTTGTTTAATTCTATAAAAATATTAAATATAATTAGAAAATTGTGAAATTTGTTATTCTGGGATATTTTAGTATGTAGATTTAAGGAAAAAAAATTAGTTTGATGAATTTATGTCTAAAAATATACTGTCCTTAAAAAATCCCGTAAGCTTAAGTTTTGTTCGATTTAGAAATAAATTACCTTAGGAGTATAGTTTTGAGCTCAAAATTTTTGTATAAGCCAATTAGAGCATTTAAGATAATGCTATGAAGAGATTATCCAAAAATTTATTTTTGAAAATTTTAGATGATTTTTAAGCCTTAAAATAATGCATGAAGTAGGTAATTTTTTGTTAATTAGGTAATAAAAGGGATAATTACTGATATAGAGCATGATTATATGTTTCTAATGTAGTATGATATTGGTAGCATTCAAAGTGTTAGATACAATTATTAAGTATGTTATGTAGTGTATATATAATTAAGTAAAAATGATATATTTAAAGTTAATTTTGTATGATGAAAGATGAGATATATAGTGTTATAAGTGTTAAATAGGTAAAATAAGTGAATAATAAGTAATAATACATAATATGTACAATTAGAAAAACAATAAATAGAAAATATTATAATAAAATTGATAATATAATAAAAATATATTTATGTAATAAATCTAGGAAGAAACTTAAATTAGGATAATTATATGAAAAATGTAGAATTTTCTCATATCGAAAGTAAATTCGGTAGATAAATTAAGATATAGAGTATACCATACGAACTAAAATACCAGTTAGGGGTTAAATATGATATTTATGATGCCAAAAAATAATGTGATTCATTTTACATTATTGATATGGAAATTGAACTAAAATTTAACCTAAATAAAAAATAATTGCAAAAGACTTAAAAACCTAAATAGTTAGATATAATAAAACCTTAAACTAAAGATAACAACATGAATTTCAAAACAAAACCCATTTATGGTAGTTATGAAAATTGAAACAACATTTATATTATAGGGATTAGCAGTGATGGCCTGTGCAAGTCATATCTTGAGTGAGCAAGTAAGAAGTTTAGGTAAGTTTAGGTAAGTTGAGATTAATATGTTATTATATTTCGGAGTACTAATTTGTAGAACTTGGAGGCTTCATACTTGAATGTGATTGTTAGATAATTGACTATGCACTTATCTGTATGTGTTGTTTCTAAGCATGACTTTATGATTCCGATTTATTACTCTAGCTTGTATTGGTGTGATTTATTTGAAATGATTAAACAACTTAAACTAGATCTAATTAAATATATGACTTGAAATTCTAAATCAGACCTACATAGCAACCCATTAGGGGAAACTTAGGGTTCTTTAATGAAAAACCGACTCCTTTGAAAGGGATCGTGCTAGATAGCATAATTGGTTCGTTCTTCATTCTTAATCAAACTAAGTGATATGTGAGGAGGTCACTACAACGGTGAAGTCAATAGTTTGAAGGTAGTCGTTGTTACGCCCCGAAGTCATAGAATCGCAACAGTCCCGCCGTATAAACCATTCTATGATAGTATTTGGTCTCACAGTACCTACCATAAACATGATCTATACAAGACGTTGATAACTCCTCGCTTTGAAGTAAATAGTCTCATTTAAGTATTTAACTACAAATATAGTAATTATCACAAATTTTTAATAAACATATATAATTATATATAAAGTCCATAGAATTTCCTAAAAAACTCTACATAAACATAACAGTTCACTAATTTTACATAACAACTATCAGTCTTTCAGTATTAAATTACAAAGAACACACTAGCTACATATTCACTACTAAGCAAATTGATCCTCACATCCCTGGCTTCAAAAGAACTAACCTTTGGATAATTGTATGGAGGCATTATACTTGAAGTAATTAGAAATCAAGACCTGCAAAAGGATTTATAAGGGTATGAGCAACTATAACTTAGTAAGTTGAATTGGAGACTCATGAGAGTATACAAACATAAACAAGATTATCAAGCGATTATTTTAATACAATGCAACAATCAAGTGTCATCACACAACGTAGTCCGGTCCATTGCGAAATCAGAGAAATTCCACCCGCTCTAATCCGGGTTGAGGAGTTTCCATATTATGCAGCAGCTCACAACCAAACCCAGGCTTGTGCAATGGAGATACCGCTCCTCCCGTGACTACCTTCGAATCATTGACTTCACCCTTACCGTAACCTCCTCTCCTGTCACTTAGTTCAACTAAAGATGAAGAAGGGACCATTATGCAATCCTTCGCTATCCCTTTCGAAGGGATCAGTGTTTGGTTGGAGAATCCTAATGATCCCCTAATGGGTTGCAATGCATGACATTTTTTTTTTCATTAGAATCGAATAAGATTAAATTTCATTTAAAGTGTTCAAACAATTTCACACTAATTTAACCAATCACATTACAAATTTCAGTACACATTCAGATACATCAAACACATGCGTAAACTACTTACAATCACAACCATATACAATCATAAGTCTCTAAGTACCATAAAATAGTACTCTAATATAGCAAGTAATAACCTAACTTACTTATAATTTCTCAATCGCCCGATCACTTAATTACAAGCCGATTCGTCTCTAGGTATCCTATAATACAAATAGTTCTTTTTAGTACTTATACTTTAATGATTCATATTCTAAGTTATAATTTAGCTTATTTTTTCCATGTATACCTATTATTTACTAATGATTCATTTTACCCTATTTGGGGTTCAGTTCCTGAATTATATTTTAGTTTTGATTTTGAAATCTTAAATATGCTCGAATCCTAATGTGAAATTAATCACATTAAGCTTGAATATTCTAATATCCTATTGGGTCTTAATTTAGTATACTAAATTGTTCGGTACACACTAATTTAATTGGGGTACCAGATTTATTTCCGATGTGAGAAAATTTTACATTTTTTATACAATTACCTAAAATTAAATTTTGTTTTAGATTTATTATATTCTAATTTTTATTATTATATTATCTAATTAAACCTAATTTTTCATATTTATTAATTTTCCAATTCTACATATTCTTAATTTTCTACAATTATCACATAATTCCTTCATTAATTACACTTAACACTCCAAAGACAAGGATTAGGTTTCCACATAAGAGATTAACATCTATAACCCTCTAATTACTATTTAAATCAGTAATTAATATCTTAATCACCTAATTTACCCAAAATAACCTAATTTTTCTATCATTTTAGGGCTAAAAATTTACCTAAAATTTTTGAAAATTAAATTTAAAAAACAAATGGCTTCATAGCACTGTTCTATATCACTTAAACATTCTATCGAGAAAATTTAAGCTTCAAACTACACTCCTAAACCTATTTATTCCTAAGCCTATTTATTTCTAAGCCTAATCATGCTTGGTTTTGCTTAATTTCTTAAGAAACCTATATTTTCAGACGTGATTACACTTAATCACTATTTTTCCCTAAATCTATATATAGTAAAACCTCAGAATAATAAATTTCATAATTTTCAAGGCAAAATAAATAATTTTACAAAATTATACAAAATCGGAACAGATGAAAGACTCACCCAGTCCGATGGCTTTTGGCCTTCCAATACCTGTCCAGGTATGTCAACTGGTCCAAGCGGTGGGTTTGGAGTGGGGTGGTGGTAGTAGTGGCTCAGTCTCAGGAGGTTGTAGTGGCTCAATCTCAGGAGGTGGTGGCGCGTAGGTTTGGCTTACTAACCTAACTGCACAGTTTTCCTTTCTTTCTTTCTTTTTTTTTTTTTTACTTTAGTTTTTCTCTTGAATTTCAATGCTCTCTATTTTTCTCTAATTGTTAACTGTTTAAAGGAACTCTGTAAATTTTTTTTTCCAATTTATAGAGCTTTGTGGTAATTAATGTGCATTAAATTAGACAAGACATTACTTAAATCCTTTAGTCTTTAACTTTTGTGTTGCTTGATTTTGATTGGGCAATTTTTTTCTTCACATCTTGACTTACCACGACCGCATCTACCTCATTCCTAATTTCTCTGATTTTTTCTTAATTAATTAATAATTTTCTTTAATTATTTAATAAGTTTTTAGTCACTTTAAGAAATTTCACGTATTTTTATCTACACGTAAATACATGTAGGGTACATGTGAACATTTCTAATTATTATTTAGGTCATTCTATGATTTTTAGTATATATATAATCTATCTTTAGTAATTTATTAGTTATTAGATTACACTTTTCGCCTTTTCAATAATTAAGAATTATTATACTTAAAATTTGAAAATTTATATTCTCCTATTTTATTACTCATTTTCTTAAATTCAAGTTTACGAGGTCATTTTTACTAATATTCCTATCCATAGTTTATAATTTGGGTTTGATCGGATCCTTTAACCGATCGTTTTAAACTTTGTGCTTTAAGTTCAATCCCACGGTCACTTAGCTTAATTTTAGGGCTTACAGTTGTGGGAGGAGCGGTGTGTCCATTACACAAGCCAAAGTTTGACCATGAACTGTTGCATTAAATGGAAACTCTTTAACCCAAATTAAAGCGAGTATAATTTCTCTAATCTTACGATAAACCGAACAATATCGTGCAATGGCATTTGCTTGTACATGCATTGTATGTAACTAATTTGGTTAATAACTTTGTTTGTCTTTAATGTACAATTTTAAGTCTTTGTTCCAACTTGTTGAGCTATAGTTATTCACATCTCTATAGACATTGTTGTAGGTGCTAGCTAGAAAATGGCCTATATTTACTTTGAAACTAGCAACTACTAGATCTTGAGAAATAAGGATATAAATTGAAGACTAAATACACTCTCAAGTTTAGATTTATCTTTAAAATTTGTAGTATTAATTTATGAATTACTTAAGTAGATTATGATTGGGTTGCTAAATCTTATAGATATACTCAGATTATTTTAATATAAGTATGTATTTTTCTTAAGTTTATAAGTAAATAATATTTTTAATTTATGAACTATTTACTTCAAAGTGAGTTAGTCATGGACGCCTTGTGTAAATCAAGTTTAAGATAACGGTTGCATAATCAGCTTTTATCTTAGAATAGTTAATATAGTGAAACTGTTACAACTCTGCTACTTTGGGACATGACAGAGAGAACCTAAGCCAAGATTACGCTTGCAATCCTTACCAATGGTTATGCTTAAATTGGAAGAACACAAAACAAGGCAAGGACCATATCCATACTTCATGGCCGCAATCCTTGACAATGGACATGCTTGACTTTGAAAACCATGTGTAATCTATTTCTATCTCATTCTATACACTATCTCTCCCTCTAAAACTCTATTTTCTTTGACTTTCTCTCACTATGTAATCATCTAAACCTTACAATCCTTGAGGATTCAATTCAACCCTTGCACAACAAAACTAAGGTATGTGCTTCATCATTCTCTATTTAGTTTTCTAGATTTGTTGTTTATTTAAATAAAGATAAGATTATTAATTAGGTTTTGATTATGAACTATGATTCTTACATGTGTATAAATCTTTGTTTCTAGGAGTGATTTATAAAGGATAATGTGATAAAACATGTTGTACATCCTTCATTTACTTGAAATCACATTAAAAACACATGCTTAGTAGAGATTAATAGACAAAAAAAAAAAAAGGAAGAGTATGAGTGTTGTAATGAATGTTGTTGAAGAAAGAGGAATGTGATGATATGATTGAAGAATTGTTATCAGCATGTTGTCCATAGAACTCAATGTTAGACATGAAAACATATATGAGAAGATGGACTAATATAATTGCATAAAAAACTTGATTAAAAACAAGTTTCCATAAATTGCATAATATATACCATAACTTGTAATCACTAGAGATTGTGAATAAAAATAGGATTCAATTATGAATTGATCCTAGAATTTCACTAATTCATGATTAAAAATAAGTCGACATCTCATTATAGAAACCATTGATTGGTTGAGTGAATTGGTAATTATTTTCTTAGTATTACAATTTTAGGAACCTGAGTTTCTTATCAAATTGAAATCCTCTTTTGTTGTTTATTTCAGAATCACACTAAGGTATAAGTACATTGCTCAAAAGGCTTCTTTAAGCTCTGATTTTACTCATCCATTATTGACTTTCAAAGAGTCCTAGCAAAGAAAGTAGTATATTAGATTGTCAAAGAAGGAATTCAGACCGAATTCCATTAGTAGTTTAAAGGTACTAGCTTAGGTAGGCTATGATGTGAGAGTTAGGGAGTATTTAAAGCTTGGTAGATGGGATCGATTGTTAACCATTAATGACCTAACCTATAAGGAGTTGAACTTGGAAGCTCTTAGTGCTCTAACACTAGCGAGTGACTAAATAGAGAATGGTACATATAATACCATGTACTTTAAGTGCAATGGTTAGAGTATGACCATACCTTTCGATAGGATATTGGTTAAGGAATATTTGTTGTTGTATGCATGTCTATGCCATATGAATTAATATGATTGTGAAAGATCGTGCGATTCAATAAGGTGTATAAACATACATACATACATACATACATACATACATGAATATACAATTGTTTTTCTTATTATATAACCTATAAATTATATGTCCATGGTAATCTATGCACTTAGTGATTTATATACATACATATACACATACATACATATAAAATCTCATAATTGTCTTTGCTATATCATATTCCAACTTTAGGTACCTATATGTCTAGATATATGTAATGGCATATAGTTTGAAGTGTATTTAGACACAACTAATGATTATGTTACTTATCTAATGTAACTTTTATTTTTAGGAATTATTGTAGTTACTTATATGAATAGTGTTCCACCAATTTCATATTCAATAAATGGTGTTTTGTGCATAAACCATGCTTTCATACTCGGTGCTACAACTCTTTGCAATTAAGAGTGATTGTTGAGCAAAACAAACGATTCATATGATACATTCCTATATACATATATATACATAGAAACCATTATATATCATAAAGATTGTTATCTATCACATGTAATGGAATTATTATCGTATTTGTATATAAGTGTAAAATGATTTAAATGTGATTTATGTTTATATCATGTTACTTTTGAAAAGCATGCCATACAATACTTACTTATATACATATATATAGAAGTTCAACCAAATAGATAACTTGAATTCATAAATTTATATATACGTGTATTTATAGGCAAATCAAAATTTACCTTTACTTATATATTCCCTTGTAGAAATTAGAAATGAGACACTTAGAGTAAGTATACAATCCTTTTAAATATTAATAATAGTGATTTAATTTATGATAATACTATTAATGGTTAAATTACTAAATATTAAGTTTCGGTAGAATTGTCAAAATAACAAACTTATATGGATATAATGAAGAGTCCAAACAGCAGTTACAAAGTAACATATGGAGAAAAAAAAAAAAAAAAAGAAATTTTAAATGATTTTTTTCAATAAAATAATAGATGAGAAAGAAGCTACAAACGTACAAGCCTTTCCAACTCCATGAAAAGTCGTCACCTGTACCCCAATTAAAGCTGTTTGTCCTTCAAATAAGATTTTTGTACCGCCAGCATTCATTAGTCCGCTTCAATTCTCTCTTCCCCAAAATTTCCCTCTTTTGAAAGCCTGTCCCCGTCATTTCTTTTCGTTGTCCCAGAAACTATGGTTTTAAGAAAATCTCCTGAACTTTTCTTTGCCTCAAGTGAAATGCTGTCTCTCACTTCCTTAGGGAACAGAAAGACAGCAGGCCACAATTGCTCTTCTTCTTCCCTTTTATATTTACATAATCTTGCCTTAAATTTCCATGCCCCATTGAAACACAATGGCCTGAACCTATAGTTTCAACCTAAGATTCCATCTCTCTCGCTTGCTCTACTTTCTTCTTCGATTTTTCAGCGATAACCATTCAGCCCATATTTCAACCGCTCTCTATTCTCCCATATGAACAGTGATCACTTCCCCAAGTGTCGCAACCTCTAGCAGATCGACGACTATGAAATATAAAAATGGAGGAATTAAGATATTTGGAGAACTATAGGGCTCTCACTCCATGGTACAGCTTCTTAAGCTTTCCATAAGTCAGGACGCTTTTTCGAAGCTTCAACGTGTACAATCGGACCACATCTAGTTCTTCCTTTTTCAACGCTGAAGAAGGTGAATATGAAGAAGCTTCTCAAAGACACTTTGAATAATCGCAGCTCGATCGTGAAGTGGTTCTGACGGTGCTACGAATTTCCAATGGAGCACGGCTTAATCTTTTTGGCATCGTTGGTGGTTTTTCATTAGAGTAGCAATGGCACAACAATGTTGTACTCAAGCCTCATTTTTGCAACCTTTGCTTTAATTTCCGATGAGATCTCCACCTAAGTCCACTTTATGCCATTTTACCGGTTTATAATACTCGCGTGTAAGTTAAAAGAAAATTTGGTAACATGTAGGCTCCTATATTAACTACACCTACACTACTAAAATCATGAAATGCCCAACTGCTGCCATGGTAACATCAACTATATATATATATATATATATATATTCATTCCTTAAGTTTCTATTCTCCTATATTTGTAAATCATTCAAGTGAAAGCCACTTACATTTGACGTTATGTTGAGATACATATGAATACGAATGTTACGTCCTAATTTGCTTTTGTGATTTGTTCTTAGATATCACTAAATGAACCCATCCAGCCCGAACCCATGCGGTTAGTACTTTCCTCTTGCCTGTCATGAGATTAATGAATGTAAATTATGATACTTTTGGAGTGATTGGTTAAGGAGTTTTATCATATATATACTTATATATATATATATTTAAATATATATGTATATATATATATATAGATTTTTGCATAATATATCTGATACAAGCATAATCAACATTAGTATATATAAATATTATACACATAAGAATTATATATACATATATATAGACATATACATGCTCATTTTGTTATATATTATTATATTTACAGAATTGGCTTTACTTATTTATATGAGAAATAGCTATATTGACGAGTTATACTCTTAGCATGATATTGATCTTTTGTACTTATGTGCTATAAATTGTACTAAACCATAATTTTAGTGATTAAGTCATTTAATTAAATATAATTTCCAAGTTTTGTTAGTTATGATGACTATTAAATAAAAAATTTCAGCATAATGCGAAAACTTACATTAAAGTTTAGAGTTAAAATGCTTATTTTGTTATAAAATTCATAATCCTGTTTATAATCTTATAGTATATTAATGCAATAATGACGAAAAATATTATACTCTAATGTAATATTGTCATGAATTATGGATTGATTCAATATATTAAAGATAGTGCTTTATATTTCCTGCAATACAATATCACTAAATAAGTTTAGGTAATGTGAGAAGTCATTGATTATTTTTTTTTAAAATCCAACCAATTTAAAGTTGATGTTATTTATTAGAACTAGCTATCTCAACTTAGCATAAGTGTGTATCTAGATCATGATAAGCACCAACCTTTGATATGTACTTGACAATATAGTAAACCAAGAATTTATAAGATATTCCATTACATAAATATCTAATCGTTTAACAGCAGTAAAATTGTTATACATTGACTTTAGAGGTATCATCAATAGATAACACTACTTATATTAAGATGATTGATTGGGTTAGATGCCTCCATATGAAAGTACATTTAAGGACCTATGAAAGCAACCTTAAGAATATGAAAAACAAAGTTAAAATTTAAAAAAAAGAAGGATATAACCAAAATACAAAAATAATTGTAATCAAGAAAAGGTACTAAATTTAATTTGGATGGATAGATAGATAGAATTACCAAAGAATTTATAGTATTATCATTATTATACTATCAGGTGACTTAGATGTCAACTAGGAATACCTTAGGATCATCATGACTTATGGTCATCACGACTAGGTGAGTATTCTTGTTTGTGCTTATAATTAGTATACTTAAATTATATATGTTAATAAATTGATGCTTTGGGCTCAAGTTGTATGTGTGATTGAATACTAGTTGCTTATTGTACAAAAATACTATTAATTATGATAACTAAATATTTGACAATAACATTGACTGTTACATGATTGGATGGCTTGTGATATTGGTTGACTACCTAATAATTTAACTTAATTATATTCAACTTATCTTAAATTAAATGGGTCATACATCATCCATACATTGCATTACTTTTTCTAGCAATTATCTCATATAGAGGTAAGGAGATGCCATGTAAAGGTTGTTTTTATTAGAATTAAAGTGCTTTAGTATGATATATTTATATAACATGACCTTATCTTAATCCGTAAGCTTAGGTGTTGGAGACTCTAATCGCCTGGCTAAGGGTCATGTTTAGAAACCTTTGCTGTAGAGTGTAGATATAGATTGCAGGGGTTAACTTAATGCCAAACCTAAGGCTTTAGGTTTTATTATACGTTGGAAAATGTGGAAATTATTTTCTCAAATTTAAATTGTGGAATTTTAAATGATTAATAGCTTAGGTGTTAGAGTTCGATTGTGATTAGTATCGATAAATCTCTATCCCTCACTTAAGAAGGCGTTAAATTCAAAGTTTTATGCAACACCTAGTTAACTGCATACATTATTTGGCATATTACTTATTTATACATTTATATAATTATTAATTAATTATGTGATAACTTGTTTAGTAGTATAGTAGGAGGGATATTGCATTAAGATCGTGTATCTTACTTTTCAATAAGTTTCTCTTATAGGTTGATTGATAGTCAGGAATCGGATGAATCGGGTATAGAGTGCAAATATTGAGAAATGTAATAAACAACTGAAAATTAGAAGGTGAAATGTATAGATGATGTGGTACATACATTAAAATGAAATAACTTTATTTTGTTTAGGTTTATATAATTTTTAGATGGTTTCAAATTTTAAGAATTTATTGCCCTATCTTATTACTTGATAAGAGATACCAATTCTTTGTAGTTTTAATGGATTGTAGAATATTGGATATTTATAGTTATTTACATTTTATATTAAATTTAAGAATCATATATTGAAAGCTATAGTGACTATTAAGTTAGAGTCTTCCAATCACTAACTTACAAGATAATTTTTGTATTATGAGTGCACATATGAAATGAAGATTTTTGGTAATCCGATTAAGCCTCCTTTAAGGTTAGGATAAACGTAAATAATGATTTTGCTTATCATGTTTAGTGATGTTTCTACTATTATTGGGATGGGGAAAGTGGCAATATTTATTATTATGACAAGGATGATCAACAATGATAGGAGTCATGTTATTTGATTGACTTACTAGTAGTCAATTATGTATTATGTTAAGAGATAAGACTTTAGTTGATTTATGTTGTTCAGTTATTGTTGCTTAGGGGAGATGGATTTGAATAGCTATCTATAGTTTATTATTAGCAATGTTCAACTATTTAAGGGTTAGACTCTAGTTTATTATCAATTGTGCTTGTAGTTGGAATGGCTTGCTTATGAGCCATTTAGATTCTTAGAATTAGATGTAATTAATGTAATTATGATTTCAATTTAAGCATGTTGTAGCATACCCCCCTTTAAGGCATCTTCTTATACTTTTTCCTCAACTTTTGGTAGTTAGGAGACGGTTTGTTATGCCATCCTTAAGTTAAGAATGAGGTCAATCTTGTAATTAGCTTTTTAGCTCAACTCCATAAGTATAGTGATTATGAAAATATCTTTCAATTAATATAAAATGACACAGCTGAACTTTACAAATTATGGGCCTCATTTAGAGTATCACATTCTATCTTCACTATTCAACTCATTTTCCAATCAAAAGAGTATACTTTTACATTCATAACCTTCACAATTTAATCCTCTTAGAATTATAATGTGACCTCCTTATAAAGTTGTTTCCAAGAACTTGATTCATAGCCTATAACTATTTGCTCTTAATTACCCAACCAATTTCTACATCTAAGTTTGCTTTGTCTTCAATACCTAAGGTTAAACAAGCAAATCCCTTAGCTCAAGTTTTGAGCTAGGTGAACAACAACTAAAACTATGACATAAAATACTAAAAACCAAGTATATACCAAGATATAGCTACTACTAAGTATACTCAAACATATAATAAAAAACATGGCATATGTAATCATATAATTTATAACCTAACATGCTGAACTACCTAGTTAGGTGACAAGCACATGCATAATGATTTAGGCATCATACAAATGTTAAGCTAACATGTACTGGTACCGATATCCAAACTTAAGCTAGCTTCTCATCTAGTAGTTAGCACTCTTATGCTGGATACAAAGTTTTGAAACCTAAGGCAACACTAGCTGAAAACACATGAAGTGACTAGAAATTAATTAAGCAGTACAACTTTATATACTCAAAATCCAGCTTAGCATTATTTAGGTTGAGAAAGCATGACCCATAAGTCCATTTTGTGCTATGCTATAAAAGTAATCAAACAACAAATTTAGCCCAACCAAGTGTGAATTCCAAATTAACACAACCAAATAAAGTGTCTAGGTTTTCTAAGCTAAGCATGAATTTTAGTCAAAACACCAAGAACCAAGAATAGAGCAACCAAGATAGTTTTCAGTATAGGAATTAGATATCGTAACAGTAGGCATGGCATGATACAAGAATCACAACTTATATACAAGTATTGTCATCTTATCATGCATTCAATCACCATTCAAGATATACAAAGTCATAAATGAAATATGATTAATCATCATATAAGACTAAATGCTCTCATCAACTAAGGACAATTAAATCATCAAGTTCAACCAAGTTACATTTTCAATGAATCTCAATTTATTATAAAAAATATGAATCACACTAACCAATTTACTAACAAATAATTTGTTGTAAGCAACATCAATTCGGAGTATAAATACTCAGAGTTATGAGATATACTTAAAGTGAATCTCACAACCACACACAACCAGTAAGTAAGTGATCCATATTTTTGACCATTGTGTAATATAGATCAACCAAGTAGAGGACAGTCACAAAGTCCAATGCTTACTCCATTATTTGATACAGTTATTTTCACCTTTATGTCATTGAAAACATCGGCAGCGGGTTTGCCCGTGAATCTCCAACTCCTTAAATCCAAAGGTTGCACGAAACCACGAGCTGTGCTTAGTTCCATTTCCTATTTCCATATTAGAAGTGGTCTGCGATTGAATCTACTCTTACGTAGCACGAAGAATTTATTAGCATTACTTTATAAAAATTTCCTTCTATTGGTTTTTCTGTGAATATTCTTTCGATTTATATCATCTGAAGCAATTCTTCTACATCGAGCGGTCTAATAATTGATTGCTTGGTGTCCTACCAGGTGTTGCTCTCCAATTGGCATTTCCTAGTCATGTTCCACTTCATTTGCTGGAGGCTGCACTTAGTCATGTTTCATATTCGGTCCAACGATTTGCTAACACCAATTGATTTATGTTTTCCTAAATAAATCTACACGGTCACTATGTATCAACTGCATGTTAAATGTTCTTTAACAATAAAAACACGTGTCCCATTGTCTTTGATGTTTTGTGTTTAAATTATTTCAGTGTACGCTTCTACATATTTTCTAGTTGGTGTTTATCGATCCTTTCAGTGCAACAACAAATAAGCTAACCATACTACAATTGTTCACTTGCTTTTCCCACCTAATGCATATATGTTTGGCTATGTATCTAATAAAAAATAAAATCAATTATACTAGCACGTTACATAATTCGATAAGTAATATATAAATACTAATAATATTTAAGTATTTGAAAATAAATAAACATACTTTTCTTTAAAAGAATACAATTATATATCCACGTGTAAAAATTTTATTTACATTCACACAATATTTATTAATTCACATAATATATTAATACTATTGAAGTCTATTGTATCTAATGCTCCATTAGTGTCAACTACTTCTTCAGGGTCTCATTATATCTCATAAACTTAAAATTTCTTTAATTAATTGGCCAAAAAAAATTCGTTAATTAAAAATTATATGTAATAGTTTAGGAGATTTTATGGTCCCATTTTTTATTTTAATGGGACTAGTCTCGCTCATCATTTCAACATTTATTTCTATATTTTTAAATCTAAATTATTAAATTCATAATTTGTTTAATAATTCAGATTTAAAAGTAATCAAATTAATAGTGAGATAAATGACAACATCGGTCTTTAAAAAAAAAAGAACAAGACCATAGAAAAGTCCATAATAGTTAAACTAAGGTGCAAATATATTAATTTAATGGATTACATTAAAATTCTTTAAAAAATTTGTAACTGACAAATAATTGTTGAAAAAATTCGTTTAATAAATATGTGAAACTCATAACTTTGATATGACTAAATTAACTTTACATAAATGAATTAACGATAGCAACATACCTACCATTAAAAATTCGATGAAGAAAAGAGGTAGTTTGCTATGTTTTAGAAAACATCCTCTAATACTCGCATTGTGGTTGTTATGGCTAGTATATAGTTGATAGTGGCCTTGATGGTAGGGCATCGGGATGAAGAGTAGATGGTGGTTATCAAGGTGGTATAAGGAACTTATATTTAATTATTTAAAATTTTTTTGATATTACCCAAGTATTTTTAGCATAATAGAAATTATTTCTAGAGTAATAATATATAATATATATCTATCCCCTTTTCAGCATACCTTCTACTTTGTAATTGAAACCCGGCTATATAGATGTATATATATATATATATATATTTCTAGAGTAATAATATATAATATATATCTATCCCCTTTTCAACATACCCTCTACTTTGTAATGAAACCCCTGCTATATAGATATAGATATATATATTTACACACACATACACTTGTATAAGGATCGATTTTGAATCATGAAAAAGTTTAAAACTGACCTGACCTAAGAGTGGGCGAGTTTAAACTAGCCTATGAATCATGGGGCCTTAAGGGCTCAAGCGGTTTAGCTTGGTAAACCTATCAAAACCAGTAATTTGGCTCAACTTGAACTAAAAAAAAATTCATCTCATCATTTACAATTGAGTTTGTTCTTTTCCTTAGGAGTCATGACATCTCATTTTAATCTCTATACTTTCTCTTTCCATAGTTATTCTCCTCCCTTTATTCTTCTCCTTTTCCACTTTAAAATGTCAATCATTTCCCTACTACTAGTCTAGTCTTGACCTTAGTCCCTATACAATATGAATAATTCACCAACATACTACGGAGTATAGAGAAATTTCCATATGGGAAATAATATTTTGTAATGTATCATTACAAATAGTTATGTTGTAATTTATTTATTTTTTTGTATCAATAATTTATTTCGAGAATCAAATAACAAATTTTCTTCCTTTGTAACTTTCTCTTACTTTATTTAACATTACTCAACATTGTAATATTAAAATAATATTATGCTTATGTAATCCAAATTAATTATTTTGGAATGGAATAAAATTCGAACAAAAAATAATAGCGAATCATTTACGCATTACATGCAATGTACACATAAAGTATTAGTGTTACAATAATGTGGGCTAAAAAAAAACTATGAGAGAAGAGAGAAAGTTATTTGCATTAATTTACGAAAATACGAAAAAAAAAACATGAAAAACCATTTTAAGAGCCATCAAACCAATTCTTGAACTACTAGTTAGCTTGAATTCTTGAACTACTAATTAGCTTGAATTGGCCTAAACCAGTAGCCTTAAGTACTAAATCCAGTTTACTTTATCGTCAATTCATAAACCGACAGTTTAAGTCCAGAACTGATTTGATCCGGTGCATTGATCTCTACATATATGTACATAGAAAATTGTTGATGGCGGTTGACAAATGCCTACGGCAAGCATGAAGTGGCAGTGAAGATCTCTTCATTGTTAAGTTATATAAAAAATTTACGGTGATGGTTTATTAGCCAAATAAAATGTCATAATTATAATTGTAGTGCACTTTTTTCCGTTGCTGACACATTTGCTCCTATCTTAACATTTTGATACACAATATCAATAGGAGATAAAATCGAGACGATGGGAATACTTAAAAATTGCTAATTCGTTCAATTTTTTTCTTACGTAACTCTTTCAGTAAAATTCTATCTATATTTATATTTATAAAACTTCTATAATATACTTAAAAAATAGTTGAATATTATATTATCTACCTAATTTTAATTCTTTATTTTTGGGATAATTAAGATCGACATGATAAATTTAATTTATAAGTGAGAATGATTATATTTTAACTTATTTTTAAAATCTGACATCACATAAATGTTTTTTTTATTTTATTTTTTGAGTCTCGTAATATCATTTGGTGTTATTCAAAATAAGCTTCCTCTAAGTACTAAATGCTGAAAGAAAGACCCAAAATAGACTTTGTTAATGTTTTTATTTGATAAAAGTATGTGTAATATAAGATACCTACAATGTTAAAATCCATGGGGTTGAACTTGCCCAGCTTTTGTTAGATTCAAAACACCATTAGCCCAAACATTGGGGTATTCTATAGGTACTCTTTAGAGATTTATAGATACATAGTTAATAGCTTTAACATGCTATTAGTTAGTAATGATATATAGCAGATTGTAATAACCTAAACTCGGGGTGGTACACGGTACCTCTGATGTAATGAATTTTGGCGATGTAGATGGTGATGGAGCTCTTCATAGGAACAACGCTTTGGCGGCTTGTGGGTCTACCTTTTGGATAGAAAGCCTTAGGCTGCAAATGAATGTTCACGAAGAAAGGAGGAGTTGATTAAGAGTACACCATGTATAAAGTACATATTGTTAAAAGGACCGCAGTCAAGTAGATTACTACGAAGGAAAAGACATGTATTGGGCTTCAAGTATAAAAAGGGTATGTCTATTATAATTGACACAAATGAAGGAACCATTGCCATAACATGTAGTTATATAAAGTATAAATTTTTGTTCCTACAATTAAACTTAAGATAAATGATACAATATGTGATGTACACAGGTAAATTATGTTTGCTTACAAGCGCAAATAAATGATATGCTTGTGACAAAGGTAACACAAATATCAGAAGGAGCTAACAACATTCTTCATTTGCATAACAACTTTTAAGTAAAATTTAGGAAAAATGCATACAAACTTAGACTTCAAAGTTTGACTCTTTTTCAAGTTAAGTCCTCAATTTCTATTTTTATTTGCTCAATTGAAACCCTCAATATTTCAAAACGTTTTTATTTGAGACATTTGATCATTAGGTCTATCGAATTAAAATTGCATTAAAAATTCCATCAAAGGTTGACATATGTCAACTAAAGTCCTAACTCACTATCATCGCTCCTAACCTAATCCTAAAGTCCAAGTTAAATAAACTAAATGAAATTTAAAATCCTAGAAAAATGAGTCGGGAAACCCATTATAAGTAGTTACCCCAACTTATGCCTATACACTTACCCATAATTACTAAATGCAACAAATAGCTAGTTTATTGTCTAAATAATGTTACTCTGTCAAATTAACACAAATCTAAAGATCGAAATTCAGTATACTTAAATTCCACTTTCACATGAATAATAAACCAGAACTTAAATGATAAAATGATTACAATTAAACCACACCTTGAGGTATAACGATCACATAAATGGACCTTGATTTGGGATATAACAATATCTAGCATCCAAATATTAGTAAAAAAGAATCAATTAGACCGAAGCTTATATTAACCCTAAGCATAGCTTTGTGTCCAATAATGTCACTAGAATAGCTAACACAATAGTTTATTAGTCCAAATATCTATTAATTAGTTTTTTTAAAAAAAACAACAGTAGCTACACACTTATGATACGTCCAAAATCATTGTGGCACTATATATTAAGTTTAGCATTTAATCCAATGTAGAATATAGATAAATATCTTTATCCAAAAATCATAAACTCAATACCAAATATTATTTCCCTCCTTTATCTAACAAATTAAGAAATTGTTGAGTCTAAGAATTAATATTTCCTTTCTGATTTTTTTCCCTTATCGCTAGTCTTGCTCCCCCTCTAATAACTCTTTGGTATCACCATCGATAGCAACCTAGTGTGTTATTTATTAGAATCGTCATTAATCTTAGCTTTCTATTTGAATTGGCACAAGCTCTTTGATCTATGGTTGCTAGTAATGTTTAGTAGTAGTGGTTGCATGGTTGTGTATTGTGGTGGTTTATCGGTGGAAGGTGGCAATGGCTAGTAGTTGTGATGTTTGTATGGTTGTGCACAGTGGTGAGTTATTAGTGGAAGATGATAGGAAGAAGAAAAAAGAAATGATAAATAGGTAATTTTCTCATTTAATTGCAATTTATGGGTCTAAAAAGAGAATTGCAATTTAACATTTTATTGAATAGCAATTAATATCAACATCCGATTACAGATATTTTCAACAAATAAATGGAATATCATATTGCTACAAATTGATGGATTTTATGATTTTTTTTATAGGTTCCTTGTAAGAGCAAAACAGACACCAGGCGCGGCACCAAAATACTTTTGAGCCCTCTTGACAAAGCTCTATGAGTACAGCCAAAACGCGCCCATTCTTCCTGCTAGTGCCTGTCATATGGATAAGATTGCACGAAAAAGTTAAGGTCGTACATGTATTCCTCTGCGAAATCTACGAGCTCGTGAATATTTTATAATTAAAAAAAAATATTCTTCATTTTTTGAATTTATTTTTATTTTTTGTTGTACGGATCACGTGCTTCTTTTCTGTGGGTCTGTACAATTTTTATGTAAATAGAATTTCTTTTCTTCTTCGATCTTTCAACACCCATCTTTAACTAAAAAGCAAGAGTTCACCACACAAGTCCATTCACAACTTCCAAAGGCTACCGTATATGTGAAATGTACACACGCAAAAGAGATTTAAAACCAAATTATTTATTTGATTGGAAACTTTTGAAGCTAAGCTTAGCATTTTTACTTTTTCGGATATCTTTTTCTTGATACCTTATGTTTGCTTGTTTTGATTTTTTATTTCTATCTGTTTTACATCCGATATTTAAAAATTAACTGATTTACATTTAATTTATGTTGGTTTAAAAGATGATATTTGAATAAACTATACTTTTATGTTGCATTATTATTGCGGTAAAGACGGTGATTGAAGAATATAGTTGAAAAGCGAAAATCATGTTTTCCTAAGGTAAAACATTCACTGAATATAGCTTGTTGAAAAAACTATGCCCTATTTGTTTTCATTTGAAACTCTATATAAAATGAAAAGGGAAATAAGCTTATTTGACATGGATTTTTTTTTTATTTTTTTTTGCGCCAATTACATGGATCTGTTTGATATTTAATTTCCTTACACTTCACATAAATTAACCGAAAAAAAATGAAAAGGAAGAAAAAAAAAAAAGAACCTGGTACTTGTGTATCTAAAGGGTATCCATTTTATCTAAAAATGCTCAAAAAAATACGCAAATGGAACCACGTGAAGGCTGAAAGTATGCACAATAAAACCCATGAAAGACTTTCTCGTCCTACATGGCTAATAAAAAGAGGACGGACCCTCAACAAAGTACATACATTAAACGAGTGCAAACGTTATCGAGGGGACTATAAGATGAAGCTGATGCGGTGGTGTTATCAAATGTAATGAAAAGGAAATCAGAGCAGTTGGGTCGCCTTCGATATGGGCTCCACCCCCAATTGGATAAGCTATCATTGCAAGAGCTTGATTTATACGGGTGGCCCACCTGCCGGAGCATGTCCCCGTTTCTAATTTCCTAATCAAATACATCCCCGTTTTCATTTTCTTAATCAATACATATTATGCGGACGGTCCACCTGTCAGAGCACATCCTCGTTTTCAATTTCCTAATCAATACATGGCCATTTTCATTCTCTCTCTCTCTCTAGTTGTTTTATGAATCGTGATTTGGTGATGAAATCCAACACTATGATTGACGATTAAGTTTATTTTTTTCTTCCCTTTTGTTGTCTCTCAGTTCTGACTAGTAGAGATTTGAAGTGATTTGAATTTTACACAATAATGCAAGTCTGCAAAACAAGAATAGGAATTAGGTACCAAGATATTATTTAACATGGTAACTTTGATACTTAAGTCAATTAAGAGCGTATATAAATAGCAAGGATGTAAGGAAGCAGTATATAGCTTGAGTATATAAATTATTAAATAGTTTACTATTGGGTGGTAACCTTATATTTATAACGGAGTAGAGTCAGTTATTAGAAATTTATTAGTAGCCAGATGACACATCTACAAATCATAGATAGTAAAGGAGTGCCAGCTGACGTAGCCGTGGATTGTAGGAGGCTATTGTTGACTAGGTCTTTGAGTCATATCCTTGTCTTTTAGCAGTTAGAATATGTAGTGTATAGTTAAGCTATCAAGTGGGCTAGGGCTAAGGTCAACCAAACGAGCAAGGAGGCCAAACCTAACTGAAAAGTAACTGGGTCATGAGCATAGGTTGGTCGGTATTAGCCTAAGGGACCTAAGCTTAAAATATCCTATCAACACTTCCTTTACTACCAATACCCCCTTACAGTCTCGTTACCGAAGTGGAGGTAAGGAGGATGGATGGATGGGTTCCTCAAGCTAATAGCCAAGCTAAAATTGGAGTTCTCATGATAGCTTGGTAACTTACACAAGGAGTTACCAAGCTAATACCTTTGGAGATGTTGGCTGACATGGCATGACCAAGGCTCGATCAAAAGAGGAGACGCTCAGCGAAGAGGACTAAGTTGGTGATGTGTGAGGTTAAGCAAATTGAGATGATTCGAGGAGAACACTTAGGTTAGAGTAAAATGCTTAGGTGTTGAGTCGAATGGGTGACCCGAAGTGGATACTCATTGGGTCGAGCTAGACGTTTAGAGCTGAGGTAACGATTCAATAGATTGGGTGCTTTAGGTAATAAGGGTGCAAATCGGTGGAGTTGAGTATGTAGGGGCATCGGATGATCTAGGCTGGTAAAATTGATCGGTTAATGGCTAAGCTAAGTATGGCTAACCTATCCATGCTAAGTAGTGGTACTATAGAAGCTTTGTTGTTGATGTGAAAGTTAAAGGAGCCTCGAGAAGACTTCTTATGGAAGCTAACTTTTTGAATTCTTACTTTATCATGTGCTTTCATGATACGGTTAATCTGACATGACAGGTGTCATATTTCTACAGACTTTGCATACTATCGTATACATTTTTCCATTTAAACATAGATGTCTGATCAAAATTGTTCCCATATGTTTGTATCATAGCACATATGGGGATTTGTGTTTATGCAGATCCCCATAATCATCGATTCGCTTTCTTAAGCGTTGAGCCTATAAGTACCCTTAACACTCATATAGATTACTTTTTTGCAACTTTTCTTATCTTGCTTTCTTACTACAATCTAAGTGTTTCTATTATTTCCTTTAGCAACAAAACTTTGTTCGAAACTCTCACGTTTCCTTTCTTCCTTTATCACCTTGTTGTAAGCAAGAATAAGTTCTGGTGAGTGCAATATAACATCTTCAAACTTTGAAGCTACAAGGAGTGCTACTCCCCCTTTGAGAAGGGGAGGAAAAACTTTGTCCTCACTGGCATAGATGGACAAGAAGGCAGTGCTTGATAAGGTAGCATTGATAGGGGCCATCCCTCAAGACATATACACAAATGAACACTTATTAGATACTGTTAATGTGTACAATCGACCAGAGGTTAGTAAGAAACCCAATGGTTGAGTGAGTAAGAAAAAGGCAATTTCCATGAACTATGTTTTAAAAAACTTTGTTGTAGGTGAGTTTCTTAGCTTGGTTATGCGGTTGGTGCGACTAAATGAGTGGGTAGCTTTACTTTCAAGAAGGTGCTTTATGGTCCATGAAGATTCCTTACAGCATAGGATACTCTTACCCTTCATGAACTTTGAGAAAGAGTTGTTCGATTATCATTGCTGTTGCCTTACTTAGACACCTCCCAATGGGTAGAGGTTGTTGAAGGCATTCTAAGCCTTATGCGAATACTTAGTGGTGAATGCACACCTAAACTATTTAACCACTTTAATTTATGGAAGTCCTTGAACAGGTGGACCTACCTCTAAAATCATATAGGTAAGAAATTGTTTGGGGGGCTTGGACTTGTCCATAAACAATTGGTAAGACAAGTTTACGGTGGTGGAGTTAACCCAAATGGTCGACTTTTGGACTCAATAGACTCTATTGATTTGAATTGGAGCATAAAGAAAGCTTGAAGCAAATGATGCTAAGGCTTATCGGGAGATTGGGGCCTTCATGGCTCTTCGGTATGATGAATAAATCAATGCCGAAGAGACCATACGAAGGTATTTTAGTTTGCCAATCTCTGATCTGTTCTTAAGTATGGAGAAGGCTATCTTGGACTAATGGTTAGAAGGTACAAGTTTGTCCATGGCTTGAGTTGTTCCTTTTGTCATGCCTGTATGGGCTTGATTGAAGCTATACTTCGTCTGCGATTTCTTTGAGGAATAAGGGGTCTTCCTTGCCCATACTAGTCATGGTGGAGCTTTATGAGAAGTGTGATACACTTACCTTGTGTTGATATTAATTATTTGATTCCTTATAGTTAAGAAGCTAGTTGGAAGGGTATGGGTACCTTGTCCTTCTAGACTCGAATTGATGAGGCAAGGTTAGCCCAAGGAGAAGCCTACCACTAAGACGACCATACTTAAGGGCAAGGACGTAAGGCCAAGATCAAGGGTGGATAAGACTAACATAACCGAACTAACTACTTTGTCTTAAGGGGTTCTTCTTGTTGATTCCCCCATAAAGCCACTAGCTACTGAACCTATGAGTATGGTCCTTCGTTCCTTCATTCATTGCTCCTACCTCTACACCCATTGCAGTGGTGGATGATGCTATTGTCACTAATGAGCTAAACATGGAGATGCTCCCTCCTTTTGTTGAGGGTGAGGAGAGGGAGGCTAAGGCTAGTGCCACAATGGAGCTGGTAGGGCAGAAAACGAAGGCCTTCTAGATTACTAGGGACATGGTTATCAAGTTGAAGAAGAAGAATAAGGGGAAAGATCCCATCAGCTTGTCATATGTCTATAACTGGCCATTCGGTCATCCCTACAAATGTAATAACGACCTTGGGGATGCCTTCTACAAGGTCTTAAATAAGTTCCAGTGTTTAAGGATAATGCCGAACTTATTTAAGGACGTGTTATATGAGTCCCAAAATGAGGAGCTACACCTTAGGGGGCGTTGAATCCGAGACCAAGAATGTCAGAGGGAAGCTTCTTAGGCTGAAGTGGGATATTCAAGGCAACGACATCACATTGCATTATTGAGACCTCAGACTTCAAGCTTTGATGGGGTTCTTTACCTTTAGTGATTGGGCTATCCTTAAAAACCTATCAAGCATTAAGGGGGATTCTCCTCTAGAAATGGTGGGTTATTTGAGCTCACTTTTTTCGGTAAGTAAGTCTTCATATCTTTAAGTTAGTGCTTTTCATGGTTAATACTACTTTGATCACAATTTATGTGTTTCTTTGTAGTACTACTGGTAGGTACTACTCTGGCTTAGCAATTATAATTCCTTGCTTAACAAGGTAAAGGGTCTTCATAAGGCGATGTTGACATGATTGGTAAAATCGTGAGTCAAAAATACGTTTCTACGAGTTTATAAGTTTAAGATGTTTTTCTTAATTAAAATGGATGTAAAATAATTTATGTGTAGATTTTTAGTGAAGTTATGAACTTTCATATATGATTCTATAGGTTTATGATTCTATTGATTATATGCGATTTTGTATGATTTTATTGATTTTGTGCATTCAAATAAACAATATAATTGCAATGTTGACAACCATGGGCGTCAAGTATGCAAAAGGGATTAAGGGAGGTAGAGTCTTCCTTTAACAAATTTTATAAAACATTTAACAAGGCTAGTCAGCATCTGTACTGCTCTTATGTGCAAATGACCGTACTTAAGGCAAAGCTACAAGAGAAGGAGCATGATCAGACCAATGTCATGGAGGCAATTAGGCAGGCCATCGAACTTAAGACTCAGTTAGAGGACGAGTAAAGGGTTAAGGCTCAACTATCTCAAAAAGCTGGATGAGGAGAGGAAGGCTAAGGAAGAGCTTGAAAAGGGCAATGTTGAGCTAAGGGTATTGGTCTCAAGACTAATGATCGAGTTGGTGATGAAGGTAGTTGAATGTAACACTAACAAAACAAATTCACTAAAGTTGGCTGGTTAGAAGATTTGGTTGGAGCAAAAGATCCAAGAGTTAAAAAAGGAGGATATGAAGATAAAGGAGGTTATCTCTAAGTTAGAGAGTAGGGAGGTACTTAGTGAGGCAGCTGAGTAGAAGGTTGTAAAGAACTTCTTCAAAACCACCCAATGGACTGAAGAGTTGGTGGACATCTCCATTGAGTATGGTCAGAGTATTACGACGGACGTGCTTGAGCATTACCCTAACCTCAACTTGAGCTTCTTAGATTGGCTGAACAATCCAACACACAAGGAGGAGAAGGTGGCCTGAGAGAGAGAGAGAGCTATTGCCGAACTAGCCAATGTAGTTTGGGGCACCCCTCTTGCTATCAGTAGCGGGCAAGATGTTCCTCGATCTACTTTTGCCTTGGTAGCTTAACAAGAGGTCACTTTTGAGAGTGATTCAAAAGATGATCAAGGTTTGGGTGATCCTGTGTTGATCCAAGCCACCAAACCTTAGCTCATCCCTCTATAACCCCAACAAAACATCTTAGGAGCAAGGATCACAAGCGAATCAGTCCTCTAAATGTATTGATGCATTAGAATTTTCAAAGCTCCCGAAGCTGGTTGATCATAAGTGATAAGCTATTATCTCCTTTCCCCTTTTTTCCATTGTACTTGTTTATTTTTTCCTATATTTAAATGAGAAAGAATATATAGTAAGTTGAGATGCCAGCCTTAACTATGTAAATATTTTTGAAGTAATTATGTTTAGCTTTTTCAATTGAAGCTTTTCCTTTGTCTTCTGTTTTATGGTTTTATCAATGCTTTTGTTGCTTTGTTTATCCTTTAGTTGTTGTGTGCTTGTACTTAATTGGTTAATTATAGAGTTAACTTGTATACTTAGAACTATTTGGGGGTATGATAGAGGTACATATAATAGTAGAATTCCTAAATTATACAGGGGGCATTTCCCCTTACAAAGGTTACCCAGGGGGAGGTTAAGTTGGTATCATTCCAACTTGCCTAAGTAATGGGAGTTCGTCAATTGTATAAAAGGTGTTTCCCCTTATTGAGGTTATTCAAGGAGGGTTAGGTTGGTGCTGTTCCATCCTACCCAGATAGTAGGAGTCTCTTAGTTTTAGAAGGGGTGTTTCCCTTAGTTAAGGTTACCTTAGGGGGGTCAAGTTAGTGGCATTTTGACTTGTCCAGATAGTAGGAGTCCCTCAGTTATATAAAAGGTGTTTTCCCTAGCTAAGGTTACCCAAGGGGGGTCAGGTTGATGGCGTTCTAACTTGCCTAGGTGGTGAATCCTTCACCCTTTGAGGGCTTGGACTTGTTATGATAGTCAGAGAAGGAGAAAAGTAAAAATACACAACACTTATACGGAATAGGACTTTCATTGGTGTTTTTGAAAAAATTTACAAAGAATTTGTACATTAATTGAAATATGGCCTAAGGTTATCAGCATTCTAAGTACGTGAGATGTACTCGCCATCCAGTCTCTACAATTTGTATGTTCCATTCCCCAAGCTCTCTCTTACCCTGATTAGGTCTTCCTAATTGGAGGCCAAATTACCTTATCCTTCTTTTGAGCTTATGGCTTCTAGGTTATGTTAAATTAGGTCACCAGCATTGAACTCTTTATGCTCGACCTTCTGATCATAGCATCTATTTGCTTAATGCTAGTAAGTAGTTACCTGAGGTATGACGAGGTCTTTAATTCCTTCTATAATGTTAGCGTAAGCTTGTAGCTGGGACTCATTCAAGATAGCTTTGAAACTTTAAGTCCAAATGTTGGGAAGTTCTAGCTCGATAAGGAGGATTACCTCAGACCTGAATGCTAAGTGAAATGGCTTTCACCTATAGAGGTGTAGTAGATGGTCTTATATCCTCATAAGATATTGGGCAGCTTGTCTGCCAAGGCATCTTGGGCTTGTTCTACCCTCTTTTTCAAGCACTCAAGAATGATTCAATTAGTGACTTCTTAATGCAAATTGGGGCTAAGGACTAATAAAGCTGAATGTAAGGGTAGGACCAAGCTTTGAGAAAGCTCGAAAAGGTAATGGAATGGTGCAAAAACAATAGGAAAAATAAAACACAAGCAAACCTATGAATAGCTCCACAAGATATGACGTAGTAATGGAACTTCCAAGGACTTACAATACAACTCAATATGATGCACGAGTAATCGAGTGAGGTTACTCATTACCTAACCTTGCTTAAGGGTTAGGATAAGAGTGAAGTCAGTAAATAAGATAATGGAAACAATGTTCACAAAGAAGTATATTCAGTATATTGATGAAGATAAGATATTGCGGCTACATGTACAATGGGTATTTATACTTGAAAAACAAGAGCAACCTACTTAAAATGGAAAAGACTAAAAAGGGTATTATCTAAAAGAAATAATGTATAAAGAATAATAGGGGTACTATTGAAAATGCAACAAAAATGGGCATCTTACTTGGATGATTTTGTCACATGGTTGCTTGGACATGTAGCTCCTTGTGGATGGATCACTTTTTGGTAGAAAAAACAACTGTATGTTTAGGTTGGAGATTGCTAAGCTGAGGTGCCAAGCAGAGGTAGTAGATTAGCCATGCTGAGCTGAACAAGTAATTCTTCTTAAATGAATTTGCCTTGAACATATTCAATTTGGCTTGACTTCAAGTCAGTTGAGTTGATGATTGGATGAGCCGAATTGATGTTCGAGTGTAGTTTGAGTTGGCAACAAGAGCTAAATGATGAGTGCGATAAGGTTTAGCTTAGCTAGGGCATCAGGTTAGCAGATTACAGCAGTATGGACTCTTAGGTGGTGGGTCTTAAAGAAAGACCCCATTCGAGGTTGTCTATGGCCTCAATTCCACTATTCCTCGAAAATTAATCGGAACCCCCCCAATTGCTAAAGAGAGTTAATTTGAAGTTGGCTGAGCCTAAGAATTGTAAGAACTACATTAGATTGTGATAAAGAAGATCGCTAAGTATAACCAATGACAATAAGAGGTCGGTAGTCGTGGCTATAGAATTGTTTCTTTCAAGTTAAGAGACTTAGAATGGATTTACCTCAGCTAAGAACAATTTTCGCACCTGAGACAGAGTAAGCTATCTCTATGAGCTTATGTTTCATTCAAAGTCTCGAAGAAGATCAACCGCCATGCCTATCAGATTGAATTACTTGAGAACTATGGTGTTTCATCCACTTTTAATGTATTTAACTTGATTCCCCACCAACCATAGGAAGGCCCAATAGATGCCAAGATAGAATAAGAGTACAAAATTGCCTTGGATTTAGGGATAAATATTTCTGAACCCTAAGTAGATGATAGGAATCAACTCCTTAGACTAGTCATGCATAGTCGAGTTAGAGGAATACAAGGACTCCCATGGAAAATACTAGCTTAAAACCCCATTCAAAATGAGGATTCTTATTTCGATCTCTATCTTTTACACTACTACCGGCCCGAGCACTAAGCTTTCTTAAGCTCCAGCATAGTTCTCAAGTTGCCAAGTAATCATGCTAACTGCCTGGCGTGCATGCCAACCAGCCAAGCAACCATAACTATTGTTGAGCTTGTACCATGATCCAAACAACCCCTAAGTTGACTAAAATTAAACCTCTATTCGAGTCAAACTGCCTAAATACCCATCCTATAAAGGACTAAAATGTTTTCCAACACCTAAGTTTCAACCTAAACCAAATTAATTTTTCTTTGATGGCTAACACTTTCTTTTATCCTCCTCTAAATTGTATTACTAAAGCCAAACCACTTTAAGGTATACCTTAGCAAGACTAGTTACATTCCAAATTACCATCCACCATATGACACATGTCTTTTAGCATGATATTCTAGGATGATTCCTTACTTTTTTATGTGCAAAATGTTCTTTGATTCTTTTACCCTTTTTAGTATATTTTATGCATTCTAGTTGTAAATTACCCTTTTTGACTTTTCCATGTATGCCTTATAACCCTAGTAGGGCTAGTGTATAAACCCATTTATTTGTATGTAGACAACAACTCATTACATTAGATTTATTACAATTTTCCTTTCATGAGTAACCTTAGTGTTCTTATTTTCCCTCTAACTCTTATTTATTCCCTTTGGTAAGGAGTAGTAACAAGTGACCCTATAGTTTGGATCGGTGAGTTATATTTGGCGAGTTTAGACCGAATAGGATCAGTTAGTGCATTACATCCAATTGGTAGCTACCTGGATTTGCTAATCCTCTTTTATTTTCTTTTGGATTCCTTCCATTATGGTGCTTATCCATATGTACCATCCTAGAGATGCATCATGAGTGTACGAAGGTTTTGTAGTGCATCATATCCATGGAATCATTCATAGGTTTTGCTTATTATCTCTTTATTTCATGTATTTACTATCCTACGCTTTGAGCTTTCTATAATCTTGGACCCATTTCCAATATTGCCACCTTTGCTTACTCTTAGCATTATATATCATTTTGGTATTAGAGTAGAGGTTCGTATTGGGTAAGTTGTTATTGAGTTGTATTATTACTATTTCATAAGGAGTATTGTTATGGGAGTGTGTATAGAATTAATGTTATTGTTTGCGTAGTTGCATTAGGATTAACTATATTATCTTAGTAAGCAATGGAACTAGTGTTATTTTTCTTTTGTAGTAGTTACTGTAGCACTCTATTTCACTCTATTTCAAGCCTTAAGAAATAGAATAAACACTAATTAGGCATTTCTCTTCTTTAAAGTAACTATCGAACTAATTGTCTATGTAAGGGTCTACTTGGATTTGGGTATTCGTGTGAAAAAGTAAGTATATGTGTGTATGTATTGGTTGATTTAGGAATACTGTGTATTGTTTCTAGGAAAAGCGAGAATTTGAGTGCTGTTAAATTTTGTTGCAGGAACAAGATTGAGATGAAGAGAAGATGACTAATTCTAGTGTAAATGCCAAAATTAGAGATGAAAATAGTAGTGCTGTCTACTGTGGTTGACAAACCTAAAACACCCCTAAGAGTTCCAATGAACGGTTTGATGAAGTGACTTATAGCTGATTTAACTCGAGTTGTCATGCATTAGCCTCTTGACCTATTGAAGTCATTTATAGCACCCCTCAAGCTACTCTTGAAGTTAATGTTGCAACCTATAATGCTTAATCTGTTTAGAGGCAATTCCCAGCTTAGCAAGACTAAGGTGGAGTTGGAGGATATGTATAGAGGAGAATAGACTTAGGTGAAGTAGATGAGGAAAATGAGGAAGAGTACCATGAAATGAAAAAGAGAGCCTATGCACCTCGAGTTACCAACCCTATGAAGCTTCAGATTCTAAGCTTAAATGGTTTTAGGGATGCTAATGACTACCTCAATTGGGAAGAAAAGGTAGAATGAGTCTTGGACTACTATCAATATGAGGACCACAAACAGATGAAAATTGCTGTTGTAGAATTCTCAAGGTATGCTGCAATGTAGTGGAGAAACTTTTAAACCATGTAGAGATGGGATGGATATACAGAGGTTAACACTTAACTTGAGATGAAAAGAGTTCTTAGTGCCAAATTTGTGCCGAATACTTATCTATAGGACATTATTGCTTAACTCTAAGAACTAAAGCAAGAGAACTATACTATTAATGAGTACGTGTGAGAATTTCAAATGCTTATAATTCGATGTGAGGTCAATGAACCTTTAGCCCGAATTCGAGATGTAGTTGAGCTATAACATTTTATCACTCTAGAAGGCTATGTGAATTGCTTAACAAGTGTAGAGGTAGAGGAGAAATAGGCTGATTCGACCTCCAATGGGCTAACCTATCCACTCTAGCCAACTTATTCAAGGCAACCACTAAGGTTAATTAGTACTGAGCTGAGTAGGTGGATGGACATCAAAACTGAGTAGAAGAGTTGAATTATCGATTATGAGGCACCATAGAGGAAATTTGAGAAAGGACAAGGGTCAAGGAAAAAGATTAACCACATTAAGTGTTTTAAGCAGTGTTGTTAAACTCAAGTTGACCTACCCTAACCAACCTGGTTCGACTTGATCATTTATAAAACCAGTCTGAGTCATCTTCTTGACCATCATTGATAGAAGGTTGCTTGATGGATATGTCGACTTGTTTCTTAAACAGCTACCTAAAAGATTACCACCTTTTCGAGGGATTAAGCACTGCATCAACTTGATACCTAATACTACCCTTCTTAACAAATCTATGTATTGAATGAACCCCAAACAAGCCATTGAACTGTTGAGGCAAGTCAATGAGTTAATGGAAAAAGGTTATGTAAGGGAGAGCCTCAATCCTTATGTTGTACTAGATCTACTAGTACTAAAGAAGACAAAACCTAGCATATGTATAAGGATAGTGGAGCTGTTAATAAGATAACGATCGAGTATAGGTACCTAATCTCGATGTTAGATGATATGCTTGACAAACTAAGTCGAGTTAGAATTTTTTACAAGATCAACTTGAAGTCTAGTTGCCATCAAATTTGAATAAGGCCAGGAGATGAATAGAAGACTGCATTTAAAACTCAAAACGGTCTTTATGATTGGTTGCTAGTGTCATTTGGCTTATCCAATGCCTCAAGTACTTTTATGAGATTAATGAATCATGTACTACGTAATTTGATTGGAAAACTTGTTGTCATATACTTTGATGACATCTTCATGTACAGTACTGACTTATCAAGTCATATCAACCATCTTTAAGCTATCTTTGATGTGCTTTGAGATAAGAAGTTGGTTGGAAATTTGAAGAAATGTTGTTTCTATAAAGAGGAAGTGGTTTTCCTAGGATATATAGTTGGTGAAGGAGGTCTATGCATCGATGATGAGAAGATATGAGCTATTGTTGATTGGCTTACCTTAACTACTTGTGATGAGGTGAGGAGCTTTTATAGATTAGCTTCCTTTTACTGCTACTTTATTTAAGGTCTGAACACCACTATTGCCCTACTCACTGAATCGACAAAGAAGAATGTAAAATTCGAATAGGGAGAGAGAGAAGAGAAGAGTTTCATTGAGGTGAAGGAGAGGTTGACTTCAATGCCTATGTTGGCTTTACCTCACTTGGAGAAGATATTTGATCTTGAATGTGATGTATCAAGTGTTGGCATAAGAGTTGTGTTGATGCAAGAAGGATAACCTATCACCTACCATAGTGAAAAGGTAGGACCGTAGTTGAATTACTTCGTATGTGACAAAGAATTTCTTACGTTAATCTGAGGACTCCAAGTGTGGCAACATTATCTTCTATTGTAAGAGTTCATCATACATATTGATCATAAGTCTTTGAGATACCTGTGAGGTTAGGCTAAGCTTTCAAAGAGATGGGCTCGATGGATAGAATTCTTAAAAGGATTTAATTTTGTGATTAAGTATAAACAAGGTAAGACCAATGTCGTTGGTGATGCCTTGTCAAGAAGGCATATTCTTCTTGTTAAACTACATACCAAATTGTTAAGGTTTGTAAGCATCAAATAACAATACTCTTGAGACCCTCATTTTGGTCCAAGATATGAATGTTGTGAAGGACAGTAGATGAATATCATGTGGAAGAAGGCTACTTGTTTTGAAGTAGCAAACTCTATATACTGATCTGCTCTACCAAAGAGCTGTTAGTGAGAGAAGCCCATAGCGAGGCCTTTCTAAACATTTAAGAGAAAGGAGAACCTATGAATTATTAGGCAACTGGTTCTTTTAGTCTAAGATGAGTTAAGATGTGCACCTTACTCGTCTTAACCAGACCTTGAGTTGATTTGACTATGGATTTTATACTCGGATTACCTTGAATTGCTCGAGCGAAAGATTCAGTGATGGTCATCATTGACATATTCAACAAGATGGCACACTCTGCGCATTGTAGTAAAATTAATGATGCTTCGGCTATTGCTTTTCTGTTTTTATAGGAGATTGTTTGCTTGCATGGCATACCCAAAAGTGTAGTGTTAGATTGAGACCCAAAATTTCTAAGCCATTTCTAGATAACCCTTTAGTGTTGGATGGGAATCGGGCTATTTTTTAAAACTTCATGCCATCCCTAAACTAAAGGCCAAACAGAGGTCATCAATAGTACTTTAAGTTCATTACTCCAAGTTATAGTAGGAAAGAACTTAATAGACTAGGATGTATGCTTACCAGTGATAGAGTTTTCTTACAATCGAATACTAGACAACATTACTAAGCATATACATTGAGACTATCTATGGTTTCAAACCTAAGCTACCTCTTGATCATGCCCCAACACTTGCACCGAAGTAAGAAGACATGGATGCTAAAGCTACAACTTAATCCTTTTAGCAAATCTACTAGAAGATACCTAGCAAATTGATTGAGATGCCAAGAAGTTAAAGGAAAGAGGGAAAGGAAGGAAGAAAAAGCAATTTCAGTCTAGTGACTTAGTATGGTTGCACCTGAGCAAAGAAAGATTTTCAAACAAGAGGAAGAGCAAGTTGTCTGCTCAAGTCAAAGGACCCTTTAGGATACTCTAGAAGATAAATGATAATGCCTATCACTTAGAATTGCTTAAGACTTTGGAGTTTCTAATGTGTTCAATACTGTTAACCTCAACCATTATTAAGTTACAGAGGAGTAGAGTAAAGACTAGTAGGATTTGATCCGAAATCCTAATCAACTCGGAGGTAATGATATGAATCAAACCACTAGGCCATTGACCCAATCTCAAGCTCAAGGACTTGAGAGCTCGGTAAAGTGCATCCTTTTATCCTAAACTACACCTAAAGAATCTAAGCTGCTCTTAACAGCCAACTTGCCATAGATACTGAGCCTAGCATCCTTACATTTGTTAATGATTTAATGCCTACTTAAGAAATGCTTTGTTGACAGGTCAACCAACTTATCCATCAACTCGACCATATCTTATCTAAGCTTCCCTGAACATGTCCAAGCTGGCACAAACCTAGAGAGCTCATAGATTAGCTTGGCATCAACAAAATTTGACTATACCTTTTTGTCTATTTCTATAAAGGCCTTTCCAGTAATTATTAGCTATGTATCCCAACAATCTACGTGAAGGGATCTACTAAAGAAGCTTCTCTTCTGCAAATTTCTTTTATACATTTATCTATTTCTTATATTTTAATTAATTTGCACAATACCAATGGATTACTAACCTTCAGACCCATTACTTGTGCTCATCTTTGAGGCGTCCAATCTCTTACCAAGAGGATTCTCTCTTGCTAACCTATTGAAGAAGAGCTCAAGTACATGGAAGAACTATGGAAGAAATCCCTCAAGTCCTAGCTCGGATACACTTTGCTTTGCCTAGACTCTTGCTTAATCACTGACCTGCTAAGTGTCAAGGTTGAATCGTCAAGTGCCCAAGCCAACCTACTGATTGTCGTGTTTAAGGTCCCTATACATAAAGCTTTACTCTTCCAGCCTACTAAATTGCAACCTCCTTCTACCATCTCGGTAGCCCTAAGCATAACTCACAGCAACAACTCCAATATCAGCTTTACTCAATCACAGTACCCCAAGATCCTAGAACATGAACCTATTAACATGCAACCACCTATCCCCAACATTTCTCACATTTGCACTATATTCCTTTTTATCTATTGTCTTATTTATCCTTTTAATATATACTAGGAATCTCTTTCTTACATTGTCTTTTATGTAAAGGATTTGCTATAAATAGTCCTTTATACTGTAGTTGCAATTATCTTACACCTTACACGTTAATGAACATTCTTGTTTTTGTGTAATGACCTAGCTGAAACTTCTCCCATTGAGGTATTGTCTTCTTTGGTGTAAAAAGTTGTATGATTTTGTCCTTTCGTGTAGTAGCTTCCTAAGAGACTACGCATCTTAGGATTACTCTAGCTTGAGCATGCTAAACTTTGGAGTTCTAACGTACTTCGAGCCACTACCCTAAAAGGCACTTAGATGATTAAAGTCACTTCTCCTAGCACGTAAAGGGTATTATAATCTACCCTCCGTATAGAACTGACATCCTCATTAGTTTCGTTACACAAGTCTAAGATCACTACCAAGTAAGGACTTCTCCTTTCGATTGGTATAGTGCTCTGATATTACTTGTAACGAACCAGTCATAACTCTTCTCACTGAGGTATTGTCCATTTTGACGTGGAACGCCGCATGGTTTTATCCCCTAGCGTAGTAGCTTCCTAAAAGATCACCTATCTTAGGATTGCTATAGCTCGAACATGCTTAACTTTAAAGTTTTGACATACTCTAAGTCGTTACACTAAAAGGTGCCTCTATGATTTAGAATTCTATCACTTCGCATATAAGGGGTATTATAATCCACCCCCTTTATAGAACTATCATCCTCATTAGTTTCGTTATACATGTTTAGAACCACCACCAAGTAAGGCTCTACCCTTCTAGTTGGTGGACTATTCTGATGCCACTTATAATGACCTGATCGAAACTCCTCCCATCAAGGTATTGTCCGCTTTAGCATAGAATGCTATACAGTTTTGTCATTTAGTACAGCAGCTTCCCAGGAGGTCACTAATCTTGAGATTGCTTTAGCTTGAGCATGCTTAACTTTGGAGTTTCAATGTACTCCGAGCCATTACACTAAAAGGTGTCTTGATGATTAGAGATCCTTCTCTAAGCATGTAAGGGGTATTACAATCTACCCTTCTCACATAACTAACATCCTTATCAATTTTGTTACATAAGTCCAAGATCATTATTAGGTAGGGACTTCCTCATTCGGCTAGTAAAGTACTTTGATATTACCTATAATGACTTGGCTAGAACTCCTCCAACCAAGGAATCGTCTACTTTGGCATAGAATGCCACACAATTTTATCCCCTGGTGTAGCAGCTTCTTCGGAGGCACCCATCCTAGGATTGCTATAACCTAAGTACACTTAACTTCGATGTTTTGACGTACTACAACCTGCTACATTAAAAGGCGCCTCGATGATTTAGAATTTCATCACCTAACATATAAAGGGTATTACATTTTGCAAGATTCCTTTCTCCAAGTACATCCTGTCCTTACACTCTTATCTAGTTTGCTGAATAGCTTAAGATTAGTGGCAAATGGATCTTAGTATTAGCTTATGAATCATCTCTGGCGAAATACTAAGCCGTGCTATGCTCATTGGTGCATCATATCCTTCGAGCAGCTTTACAGAAGCTACTATGTTTGTCAACTTATCCATTCCTTCAATCTTTGATATCTCAAAGGACCCATTGTTACTACTTCCTATGGTAATCCCTAGTGATTAACTTAGCTCCTAGGTACTTTATGTAATTTTAGTATCAGAGCTTGAGGTTGCAACAGAAAGCTAAGTATTATAGTAGTTACCTTTGTTGTAGTGTGTATTTTATTATACTGTGTATTTTGTTATACTTTGTTCTTTAGTAGAAAAAATAGAGCAAGTCCTTAAGTTACTGTGTAACGTCATATTATCAAAGTTGTGTATAATTTTCAGTCAAAGTAGTGGATTTCCTGTAGTTTTGTATTAAGAATGTCAAATCCTAGTGTTTAAGGAGAGATTAATGATGCTAAAAGTGATGCTCATGGTCGTAGTTGTATTACCCAATAGACCCCCGCAAACTACTAACAAGCAATTGTAGGACCTTACTACTATTTTAGCCAATTTGGACATTTTTGTATAGAGAGTAGAAGATACTAGACCTTAAGAGAAAGTTGATGAATGAAGCCGAGAAGTGAGAGATAGGTCGATAAGACAAGTGGGTGAGCATCAAGCCCTCGAAGCTATTAATGTGAATTAAGCTCCACCCCGACATGTTGAAAGGGTTATGAGGGGGAGATTTGAGTTGGATCAAGTTAAGGAGTATAGGGAGGAAGAAGAGCAGTATGATGGATTTGAAGAATGTGAGCATTACGCCTGTAAAAGAGTTAGGCATCTTAAGGTATAGATTCCAAGTTTTATGGGTCTAGTAGTGCTGATGACAATTTGGACTAGGAGGAGAATATTGAAAAGATATTTGACTTCTATGATTATAAGAAGTCTATACGTATTTGAGTAATGGCTTTAGAATTTTCTAGATATGCAGCAATGTGGTGGAAGAAATTGGAAAATGTACGTCAACGAGCCCGATGTGAAATCTAAGCTTGGAACGAGATGAAGAGAGTTTTAAGGAGTAGGTTTGTTCCAGAACACTATGAACAAGACACTTTTTGATGTCTCTAAGAACGTAGACAAGGTAGTCAATCATTAGATGAGTATGTTTTAGAATTCTAACTGTTGATGATCTTCAATGATGTAGATGAAATGGAAGCATAGATAGTAGCTAAGTTCATTTCTAGACTAAGATCTAGGATTGGTAATGTAGTGGAGGTATAAAGACTCGAAAATCTAGATTAGACTATTTGAGTAGCATAAGGGTCGAAAGGTAGAGGAAAAATCAACTAAACCGAGAACAAAGTAGCTGACCTAGCTTGCAAAGTAGAACTGGTATGCTGAACCGACCTGGATATGACAGAGCCTAGTATATTTCTTAAGTGGACTATCGAGGTCATATGTTCAGCAAATTTGATGATGGTTAAGGTAAGTCTAAGGCTAAGGAGCCTAAAATTAAGAAGGACTAAGGTTAGAGCTTAGGATGAAAGACTCCATAAATTAAGTGTTTCAAGTACCTTGGTTTTGGACATGTAGCTAGTAAGTGCTCGAACCAACATGTCATGACCATTAAGGGAGACAAGCCTTAGTTTGAAGTAGAGAGTACTAATGAAAGGAAAGAAGAAGTGGAAGTGACTAACTACTAGAAGAGTTTTAAGAAGATTTAAACACCATGATCTGACTTGATATGGGAGACTAATATTCGATTTTACAAAGATCTCTTAGTACCTTTACCTTTAACGAGAATGAACAGAGAGATAATGTCTTCCATATAAACAATTGGGTGAATGGCAATCTATGTGCTTTGATCATAGATAGAGGAAGTTGCACTAATGTCGTAGCACAAGGAGTAGTGAAGGCCCTAAAATTACTAACTTGTCCTCATCTTGAGCCCTACAAAATTCACTAGCTTAATGAGAAGGGAGGATTGCTTGTTGCAGAATAAGTTAGAGTATCAATCACTATTGGTGATAGATATAGTGATGAACTGTTGTGCGATGTCCTACCTAAATATGTGTCACACATACTATTAGGCTGACGATGGCTCTTTGATTGTAAGATACTCCATAATCGGTATAGGAATGCTTATATGTTCTAAAAAGGATGGGAAGAAGATGGTACTGGCCCCAATGAGCCCTAAGGAAGTTCAAGAGTCATGAGAGAAGGTTTCCAGATTACTGTAGGAAGTCCTTAGTGATTTCCCAAGCCTAATTCTCCAAGGATGTTAAGAAGGAAGAACGCGTACTCTTATTGATCAGGCAACTTCTAGAGTTGAAGGAGGTTGGAGCCTTACCTGTTATGTTATAGGCATTGCTTCAAGAGTATGCCAAATTGTTTCTTACCGAGTTACCAATAGGTTTACCTCTTGTTAGAGGCATAAAACATTGCATTGACCTCCAGCTTGGAGCTACTTTACCTAACCGACCTACCAATAGACTCAATCTTGAGTAGGCAACTAAGTTAAAGAAACAAGTTAATGAGTTGATTAAGCATATATATGTTCGAGAGAGTATGTGCCCTTATGTTGTGCCAATTGTCTTATTACTGAAGAAGGATAGTTCATGGAGAATGTGTATTGATAGCCGAGCAATCAATAAAATCATTGTCAAATATGGATATTCGATCCCTTGATTGGATGATATGCTTGATGAGTTGCATGGTACATGAGTATTTGCAAAAATTGAACTGAAGAGTGGTAACCACTAAATCTAAATGAGGCTTGTAGATTAGTGGAATACTGATTTCAAAACAAAAGATGGTCTATTAGAGTAGACGGTGATGTTGTTTGGTCTTATAAACACATTGAGCACCCTTATGTGACATATGAATCATGTTATGGGATCTTTGATTAGAAAATGTATTGTTGTTTACTTTGATGATATTTTGGTATATAGTACCGGCTTCATTTCTTATGTCATGCACTTGAGATCAGTATTTGATATCCTCTATGTTGAGCAATTATTTAGCAATATGATGAAATGTATGTTCTATTAGAGCGAAGTAGTATTCCTCGAATATCTTGTCTTTAAAGGAAAATATTTGAGCTATTCTCGAATGGCTAGCATAGACTAGTGTTGTAGAAGTTAGGAGTTTTCATTGTCTAGCCTCGTTTTATCAAAGATTCATTCAAAACTTTAGTTCCCTAGTTGCCTTACTAACCAAGTTGACCAAAAGGAACTTTGAATTCAAATGGTCCAATAAAGCTCAAAGTAGTTTTGATGAGATCAAGTCCAAGTTGAATTCTACCCTAGTACTTAGCCTGTCTAACTTTGAGAAAGTTTTTGAATTGGAGTGTGATGCTTTAGGAGTGGGTCTCGGTGCTATCCTTATGTAGTAACACCGACTTTTTGCATTTTTCAATGAGAAGCTTAGAGGTGTTCCTTTGAATTATTTGGCATATGACAAGGAGTTCTATACCTTTGTCCAAGCACTTTAGAATTGGCAACATTACCTATTGCTGAGAGAGTTCATTATCTACATAGACCATGAATCTCTTAAGTATCTCAGAGGATAGTAGAAACTCTCTCGATGCCATGCCATGTGAGTCAAGTACTTGGAAACCTTTTGTTGCATCATTAGGTATAAGAAAGGAAGTTCTAACATAGTAGCCGATGCCTTTTCTTGTTGGCATGTTCTTGTTGCAATATTGCTGGCTAGAATACTTAGGCTTTGTACAGTGCCTAATAAATAAGAACATGATCTACACTTTAGACCCTTAGTAGCCAAATGCAACATTGGAGGAGTAATGGACTGGTTGTATCTAAGCTAAGGATTTTTTATGAAGGGAAGACAAGTCTATATACTAAGTGGTTCTGCTAGGGAATTACTTGTTCAAAAAGCCTATGTATGAGGCTTAGCCGACCATTTTAGCAAAAAGAGAACTACTAAGTTGTTGAAAGAATACTTCTATTGGCCTGGGATGATGAAGAACGTATACCAAATTTTTTAGCAATGCAAGGTACGTAAGCGACTAAGGGGAGAAAGGAACCTTATAGAGAATATACACCTTTACCCATACTTAAGTGGTCATAGACAGATTTAAGCATGGATTTCATGCTGGGCCTACCTAAAACATTATAGAAACATGATTCTACTATGGTGATGGTTGTTGATCGGTTTAGCAAAATGAGCCACTTCATCCCGTACCACAACACCATGATGCTTTATTTGTTCCTAACCTCTTTTTGCATGAGATTATGTGATTGCATGGAATTTTAAGGAGAGTTGTCTCTAATCGTGATTCAAAGTTCACAAGCTTCTTCTAGCAAACACTATGGAAGAAGCTCAGCATTAAGCTTATGTTTAGTACTTCTTGCCATCTGCAAACAAACAACCAAGCAGTTGTGAATAGAACAGCGGGCAACCTCCTTCAAGCTACTATTAAGAAGAATCTACATGATTAGGACATATGCTTGCCCATCATCGAGTTCGCTTACAATCGCTCCACTCATAGCTCAAAAGGGAGGTTTCCTTTTAAGGTCATTTATGGACTTAACCTGAACTTACCCCTAGACATGATTATCTAGCCAATCTCTCAAGGGGAAAGTTAATCATGCCTACAGTGCATGGAGGAGTTTTAGAAACTGTATTAGAAGGTTACTGATCAACTAGCTAAGATAGTGGCCTGATAGAGTGGTAAGGAAGTTGTGGTAAAAGGCAAGTTATTTATAACCTAAGATACCTTGTTTAGATCCACCTTGGCAAGAAGCGATTCTTCAGGAAGAGAACAACTAAGTTATCTCTTAAGTAAAATGGCCTTTCAAGATCCTTTAATGCATCAATGACAATTCTTATGAGCTAGAGCTACCCGAAGGATATGGAATGTCTCGTACTTTTAATGTTGTCGACCTGATGCCCTATGTGTTGAGAGAAGAAGAAGACGACCAAGATTTGAGGGAAAATCTTCAAAAACCTTAGGGAACTAATGGATTGTTGACTACTGTACCCATCACTTGCACCCACCTCAAAGGCCTCTAATCTCTCACCAAAAGGATTCCCTTTAGCCAGCTTGTCGAAGATGAGCTCTAGTAAATGGAAGAGCTATGGAAGAACTCCCTTAAGTCCCAGCTTAGATATATTCTACTCTACCATAACTCTTGCTTAATCACTAACTTGTCGAGTATTGTATCTAAGGTCCCTATATGTAGAGCTCTTCTCTTCTAGCTTACTAAACTGTAGCCTCCTTTAATTGCTTCGGAGGCCCTAAGCACAACTCATAGCAACAACTCCAACATTAGCTCTACTCACTCATAGCACCCTAAGATCCTAGAACATGAACCAATTGATAGGTAGCTGCTTATCACCTATTTTTCTAACATTTGTACTATATTACTTTTTATCCTTCTTCTTATTTACCCTTTCTGTATATATTAGGAATCTCTTTCTTATATTGTCCTCTATGTAATTTTCCATTATTGTATTGTTGCCTTAAAGTACTTACTATAAATAGTCCTTTATATTGTAGTTGAAATTATCTTACACTTTTCAAGTTAATGAACATTCTTGTTTTTACGAGATACCCTTCTCTAAGTATATGCCTTCCTTACAATCTTATCTAATCTTGTTGAGTTAGTCGAGATTAGTGGCGAGTAAACCTTAGTATTAGCTTGTGCATCATATTAAGAGAAATGCTAAGCCGTATTGTGCACGTTGATGCGTCATATCCTCTTAGCAGCTTCACGAAAGCTACTATGTTTGTCGACTTATCTATTCCTTCATTCTTCGATACCTCGAAGAACTCATTGTTACTACTTCTCATGGTAAGACCTAGTGATCAACTTAGCTTCTATATACATTAAATACCATTTTATTCTTTCCTATATTTAGTAAGTTGTCTTAATAGTTGGTTATAAATACCTCCTTATAAGTAGCACAGTCTTGATGTTGATATTATTGTTGAATATTCTGACTTTCCCTTTAGTATTAAACTTCTTGCTTATTATCTCTTTATCTCATATCCTAACCCTTAAGTAAGGATTGGTGGTGAGTAACCTTATTAAGCTAGTCATGTGTCATATTAAGTTAGTTCGTGAGTCTACAAAGGTTCCTTAGTGTATCATATCTTTGAAATCATTTGTAGGTTTTTCTTATTATCTCTTTATTTCGTGCATTTACCATTTGACGCTTTGAGCTTTCTGCATGCTAGGACCCATTCTTGATATTGTTCCTTTGTTTGCTCTTGAAGTGATGTATCACTACCAGTAAAGAATTAAAACCAACATTTAGCACCGTTTGTAGGATGAACTTACCCTAATAAACAACAAAGCACTCGAAGAATAACCAAAACAACCAAGAAACCTCCTATATCAGTAGTTCCCAACCTTTACAACTTAACACCTAGGGTAACCATACTTCCCTTGTTGTAGTTAAAATATAGTACCTGGTGGAGCCTTCACAACTCAAAAATTAGAATAACTAAACTTTACTTACCAACATGGGGGTACAATGTCATATAGACTCAAAATAATTCTACTGTGACTTACTAATACAAAATGGGACAATTAGGAAGAACAATGAAATACTCTAAGCTTGAGTTGGTGAACTTGAGCAAAAAATAAAATAAAAAATAAAAAAAATGCACCCTTAGTGGAATGCATTGGTACTTACAAACTATCACTAGAAAGGAACCAACCACCACCATTGCTAGTATAGGATCTATTGGCATGTGCTATTGAAAATAAAAACTACTATGAAGAAATTGTACCTATTGGTCCCACAACAGGGCTTGCCCATCTATGTTGCTAGCCTCGGCATGTGGACATATCATCATCACTGATCATAACAACCTGTCTACTATAAAGGGGTGATCTAAACATGTCGTTGGGGACATTGACCTTAATGAACTAAAACACTATGTTAAGAAACTTTTTGAGTAGTAGGAAAGCAAGAAGAATGCTCCATCCATCCTATATCTCTCTTATAAACTTTCCTTCGCCAAAGCCAAACGTGATGAAGTATTACCATCAAGTTTCAAATTCTAACCACTTGAAAGTTAAGATATCAAAATCGACTCAAATGACCATATAGGTTAATTTAGGAAATGATGAGCTTACATGGCATTACTAATGGGATCTTCTGTAAGGCTTTTTCCTAAACCTTAAGAAAGGTAGCCTAGAGATTGTATAAGCAATTAGCTCTTAACTTCATCTCCTCCTTCAATGAGTTTGCCAAACAATTCAAGGTTCATTTTATATTGAGCAAGCTACAAAAAAGGGACTCATCCATTGTTTACTTAGTTAGATAAAAGCTAGGGGAGTCACTCCAAGATTACGTAACTCGATTCTTTGAAATAATTTTGAAACCCCTAAAATCAACAAGATCTTTACCTTAAACTAGCTACTTAGGGTATAGATGTAGAGGGGATATTTTTATGGTGTAAATGACATGATTGTAAAGAGTATCAACTTGAGGGCTATCTCCAAGACCTATAAGAGGCATTTCAGAGGTTGAGGCACCTTAACGTAAAACCTAACCCCAAAAAGTGTGTCTTTGGAGAATCCTTAAGAAAGTTTATTGGATTTATGGTCACTTAGCATGTAATCAAAACAAACATAGAGAAGATTTTGGTTGTCCTTAACATGTATCCTCCTAAATTAGTCAAGGAAGTTTAACAACTCACAGGATGCATAGCCATGCTTAACAGATCAGTGTCAAAGAGCATGAATAAGTATGTAGAGTTCTTTAAGGTACTAGAGAGCCCCTCAAATTTTCAATGGATAAACTAGTGCTAAGTAGCATTTAAAAAGCTTAAGCTACTCATAACTACACCACCCGTGCTCTCTAAGGCTGTTTTTGGAGAAGAGTCTTACCTTTACCTTGACCTTTTACCTTTTAGTTAGATCCTTAGTCCATGCTTGTGCCAATGGTAGGGAACACCAACCGATCTATTCCATAAGTCACATCTTTAAGGATCAAAGGTCTACTATTCCAAAGTGAAAGTTTGCCTTGGTAATGGTACTATCAGCTGGGTGATTGTAGACTTATGTTGAAGCATGCTAGGTTATGGTCCTCATCGATTAGTCACTATGCAACATCTTACAAAAACTTGACACATTGCGAAGAATGGTTAAGTATACACTAGAACTCAACCCGTATGAAGTCTAGTACCATCCCCTTAAAGCCCTAAAAGCATAAGTATTAGTAAATGTTATTGTAGAGTATGTAGGAGAAGAAGAAACAATGGACAATGATGATAAACCAGTATAGATCCTCCATGCTAACAGATCATGTGCCTAAGGAATGGAGCAAGGATAGTATTGAAGGGATCATGTAGAGTAGAAGTATATTATGATTGAAGTTTGGATTTGCTGCCAACAATAGCAAGCTGAACATACAACCTTCATCGCAGGCCTTAAATTGGCAAAAGACATCCACATAGGGAAATTAGCAATTTTCTTGAACTCCATGTTGGTGGTTTAATAAGTTAACAGCCAATACTAAGCAAAAGATGAGGGTATGACTAAATACCTACACATGGTCATCCCTCACTATAGAATTCCTGTCATGGAGCATCAATAAGTATCCTCAAGCTAAGAACCTTGAGGTAAGAAAATTGTAAAAGTATATGTCTACTGGCATTCCCCACTAAGAAAGAAAAGAATAGAGAATATTTTTTAGTACTTATTTGAAAGGAGCATAAGCAAACAACACTAGGAAATGTTGGATATACACCCAACAATAGCTAAACCAAGCAAGATGGACCCCATTAAGAATTATTTAAAAGCATGGCACAATCTTAGCAAATTAAGAGGAGGTGAGGAAGCTAATGTATACTGTAGTTAACTACACCTTACTCAGCAACCTCTTGTATAAATAAGGTCATAGCCTCCCCTTGCTTCGATGTCTTAGAAAAAAGAAGGCTAGTGTGTCTTAGGGGAATTTTTCACTAGAGTATGTAACAACCACATTAAGACCAAGCTATTTACATATGAGCTCTTTAGCTTGATTATGACTTGCCCACTATCAAGGAGGATGCAAAGGACATGGTGCAAAGGTGCCCTAATGCCAAAAGTACACCTCAATCAAACATATGCTAAATACCTACCTCCATTTTCTCATTAACTCATGGCCCTTCACTCAATGGGGGATTAACATACTTGGCCTTAACCTAAAGCAATTGGGTAATGATAGTACATAATTGTATTTGTTGATTACTTCACCAAATGGAATTAAGTGGAAGCCACTACCAAATAACTGAGAGGAATATGGATTCTTTTTTCCTAAACAACATCCTTAGTAGATTTAGTGTCCCATACATCATCATTACACATAATGGAACCTAGTTTAAAAACCAATGATTTAGGAACTTACGAGGCCTACCATTTTAATATTCATTACACCTCTATGGCATACCCTTAGTCCAATAGATAGGTGGAAGTTGTAAAAAAAAAAAAAAAAGAAAAAAAGAAAAAAAAAGAAAAAGGAAAAAAGAAAAAAAAAATTGTTAACATTAAAGAAAAATGAGTAGATCAAGCTAAAGGATGGTAGGCGGATGAGCTCATCAACATTCTTTAGGCATATGAAACAACTTACAGAACATCTATTAGGGGAACCCCTTTCTAACTCACCTTCAACTTACAAGTTTCCCAGCCACAATACTAGAGCATAAACCTTTGATGTAATGGCTAACCAAATTGGACTTAATGCTAATTTAGATACCATTAATGAACTTTACTATCTAGCAATGGCTAATGTAAATTCCTACCAACACAGATGATATAGCTTAATTGTACATCTTTAATAGGTAGATTTTAACATACTTTTATTGTTTTTTAGTGTAAATTTAGTACTTTATTTATTAAAATTTTATTTTAGCACTTTATTACACTAATTTGTTTATTTTTATATATTTGGTAGGAAAAAAGTGTGAACTTGGAAAATACACACATGAAATTGCAAGGAGAAGGAAATTGTAAACCTTACTTTTAGCATACTCATGATTTGACTAAGAGTACTTCCTGAACGTTCCCAAGGATCAACTAAACTAACAACTCAAGTTCACAATTAAAAATGAACCTGCTTTTCTAATTTGAAAGCCTATAATTGATGAAACCCGAACATGAAAAACTGCGAACACTAAAGTCACCTAAGACCTTAAATCCTAAAACAATAAAGGACTTTGAACCCTAAGTGACTAATCGATAATTTAATTTCAATAATTTTATTCAACTCTAGAAATTTCATAATTTTATAAGAATTGAATCATCATGGGTGTCTTGTGGGATTCTTGAAAGTCTTAAAACAACTTTTATTGTTGTGCTATATTGCTGGTTAGAAACTTAAGGTGAGTTCAACTTGGTGTTTAAGGTTCATTTTGGAAGTTTTAAGCTCAGTTTTGAGTTTTAAGCTTAATATACTTATCGTACTTGCTTTAGTTGGACTTTTCACTTTGTTTATTTATTTTTATTAAATTTTTAAGTGTCTTTTAGCAAGGTTCCAGATCTGGTCAGTTTAGGTGTGAGGGCTTCCAACTTGGTTTTCCAACTTGTTTCATCATTTCTTAAAGTTTTGGTATTAGATCATGAACTTAGGTTATTTGTATTTAAATCTTAACTTAACTTCTTTTCCATGAGATGATTATTTAGCTCATACTTTACATGAAAGTAGAAGATCTCATACTTATCATAACTCTTATATCATAGTTAGTATGTCTTACAAAGTTGGTTTCCTCATAAAACTTTATGTGATAAATTCTTCCCTTTCCTAAGTCTAGATTTGAGCATATTTAACTTAATAGAAGTGAAAACAACATTCAAGTGACTTCTAAAGCCTCACATCCAGCATGCTTCCCTTTCATTCAAGTTCTCATTTTAAGATTTTTTCAACTTAAAATCTTCCATTCAAAGTGTTAAATAAGTATCTTTACAAAACACTAACTTTACATGCTCATAGTTCGACTTACATATAAGGGTTTTGTGAGTTTGCTTCTTAGGATAGTCTTAGAAGTTTCATCAACTTATGATCATACTTACATCTTCAAGAAATAGCAGTTTCCTAACATGAAAACTAAACTACTAACACAAGATACACATACTCCTCCACAAAGCAAAGATATGGTGGTTGTACATTAAGTTTCCACTTAAGCTTTTGTCTTATTTCCCCTTTTTGCAACCTTCTTGGAAACTTTGAGTTTTGGTCCTTTGAAGTGGGGTTCAAAGGATGTTTTAAGGATCCTAAAGGATCTTTGAATGTTGGCAAATGGAGTACACAAAGTGGAGCTTTTGTGCTGTGAAGATAGGATTTACAAGTAGCAACAATGTTGATTTTGTGGGGTTTTTGTGTTTCCTCTTTTAGGTTGATTTTCAAGTGAGAGAAAAGGAAGTAAAAATGAAGTTGAAAGTGAGCGCAAATGGGGAAAGAGTGGCCGGTTGGTATTGAAGGTGGAAGTGTGTTTAAGAAGTTTGTTTATGTTGTCTTGTAGCATACACAAATGTCAACAATTACAACTCTTGATGATGTAAGCATTAAAGGTTGAATAGTAGAGTATAAGATAAAGTTATCGACAGATTGTCAGGACCCTAAAGGGGGCCTAGTAGGATTATCTATAATTTTCATAACATATGTGCACCTATGATATGAAAACTGCCTTACAAGTTAGAGAATGCAAGACTCTAAATAATTCACTAAGATTACTGATTTTCAAGTAATTAATTTATTGTAACATAACATATAAATATAAATAACTATAGATATTCGATATCCCACAGTTTCTCAAAACCGTAGAGAATCAGTATCCCTTACCAAATAATAAGATAGGATATACTAACATTATATATATAAAAAATAGATACAAGAAAAATTACATTATAGTAAGTTTTAATATATAAATATTTTCTATAAGAGATGTCTATATATCATCTAAAAGGTACTCAGCTACTTCTAATACTAGTATACATATCTTCATCTCATACTCAATACTCGAGACATATCCCAATCCCTTCGTAAGTAAACCTGTAAAGGAAACTAAGGGGGAATGAGCATAAAACAACTCAATGAGTTCATCTTTCACCATTACCATTCAAGTAAGTTATCACACATTATTATCACACACGTAAAGAAGCTATCTACATACATAATGAATGCAAGCAACACATCTATAGGAGTCCGGAACTATGGAAGGTATAGAATTACGTCGTCTACACTTCGATTATCCCTTATACTTACCCGTACAGGGTACCTCAGCTTACTCGCATGAGGCTACCTAGGGGTACCACCCCTTTAGCAAAACTCGACTATTACCCTAGTCGAGAAGAGAGTTTCAATCCAAATAGGGGGATTCCAAACTAGGACTATCCACCCTCCAAGGCCCCTTAGGCATAAACATGCGAGTCCTCTCGTAACCAAAATTATCCAAGGCCTTACAGGCATAATAAAGCGAGTCCTGTCGCTATCAAGTAGAGAACCCATGCTAGCTTTGCCTTAACGATAAAATATCATTTCTGGCACTACGACCCTTATCGAAATCGTGCAAAATATGTTTAGGATTAGGAAAACTTTTTCCAAAAATACCCTTTTCAATATTTTGCAAAGCTAGTACTCTCCATCCATACATTTACTGGGTCATAGACATACAACGAATAAAACCGGTTATTTGGGTTAGATATTTATACTTATTAATTTAAAAAGGTAATCATACAGATAATAGCATACAAGCAGAATAGTCATTCAAATATACAAGCAACAGCAAGCAGCAAAACACCATACAAGTAACACGCACAAGCAAGTAGCAGGTCATTAGAACTCCTACACCTGAATTACTGCTCATTCTCTAAGCTTTTGGGGTTTTTAGAACTCAATATTAAATGCCTAAATCAAAATAGTGAAACTTATAAGTATTTTGAGAAGTCAGACTCCTTAATTAACTAAAAATTTATTGTAGTTTATCTAATTTCCCCCAATATAACCCAAGTATAATGTGTATAGGGTTACCATATTCAATGAGTTAACAGTAACTATTTTCTTATATTAGTAAGTTATGAGACTTCCTTTATGTATTTTATAACTTTTTCATTCTAATTCCGATATTTATGAACTTATAGTTGTTTTTCATCTTTTTCGGACGCACGTTCATACGGTGATGTCTATTTTGGACGTTGAGACCCATGTTTTACGATATGGGCTAAACTTATTAAAATTTTAACTATAGAAGCTTAATTATTCTTATTACTTATATTTATATCCTAATATCGCTTGTTTTAGGACTTAATGATTTAATTAGCTATTAGATTCTTACACTTAGGGAATTTTATATTGGTACTAGTAATTCACATACTTGATTAAGTTCAATTCAATTTAGGAAGTGTATTAGGGTTTAAAGGATCTTCGACTCTTGAGTACATGTATACATATATAGGTTATATTCTTATGTAATCTTATAATTTATTATTTTACAAGCTTATGCTTATGTCATGGCTTTTGTAATCTTTTGATGATGTCATGGCTTATGCAATCATTTGATGATGTCATGACTTATGTAATTCTTTGATGACGTCATTGCTTACATCATTTGTCTATTATTATCCTTATATATTTACACACTTTATACATTTGTGATATACATACCTATACGTCTAATATACTAATATGTATACTTGTGTACTTATAAGTACTTATACTTGTGTACTTCTACATATACTAATACACATACCTATATATACATATGGTGGCATACGTATTTTTATACGTTTTTTCGTATGCCTTATTTACCCTCTTAAGAAATCTTCACAATTTCATTCTTTTTGTATTTTAAGGGTATATTTGACATGGTATATGTATGTATAGGTAGTAGATATCTTAATTTAGATTATGTACATAATGACTACTTATGTACAAATGTATTTATACATGTATACCTCTAGCATACCCTTATGTACACATACTTAAAGACATGTACACATACATCTTCTTTCATTGCCTAAAGATTTCTACACTTTCACATGTAAAGATTGAAACTTTAGGCCTAAAGTAACATATATATACACAACACATAACCACTTAACTTATCCTACTCTCCTTCTAACTAGTAAAGAAGATGAAGCAAGACATAGTATCATAAGTGCATACCTTAATTTTGCTCTTGAAAATGAATGAAAAGTTGGAAAGGAAAGAAGAGTGGAAGGGGAAGGGAAGATACGATTGCAAAGCGGAAGAAGAAAGGGGCTTTGCTTTGTTTTAGTTTGTGTTGGAAGAAGTGAAGAAAAGTGGGGTCTAGAAGAAGGAAGAAGTGGATGGCATAGAAAAGAAAAAAGAAGGGAAAAGCCAAAAGAAAAGAAAAGAAATCATGAGAAGGAAGATATTTTTTTCAAATGAAAAGGACATTTATGTTGACTTTTCCACATGTTGACTTTAGTCAACATGTATTTACTTAGTCAACCTTTTGACTTTGGTCAACATGTGTTGACTTGGTCAACTTCCCATGCATAATGTAACAATTAAAGAAAATTAGGAGAAAAATTAAGGAAATGAGGCATTTGGTGAATTGACTAGTAAAAATAGATGTTGAGATCTTACTTTAGTTATTTATATCCTATATACATTATTTGGTAAGCTACTTAGTATAATTACGATGAAAAATATCATTTAGGGTATTAAGGTTTACTACATTTAACCTAAGCCTCAACTAAACCTTTAACTCTATGTAATACTAACCTAGTTATATACTTAGAAGATGAATGTGATCTATAATGTAATATCTTAGTTTTTTAAGGGATCACTTAAGCATTGATTGAGAGTTATCTTTAGTCGTTTACTAATGAAATGGTAAAATATGGAGGATATATTATTACTTAGGGTTTTAGGGTAAATTATGGTGAATTAATGCTTTTATATCCTTAAAGTTATAGTTTCAGGGTTTTTATTACTTAAAGGCACAATCTCTAATGTTATTACACATTTAGGGTTTAATATATTCATACGCGATTAAGTATTCGATTGTTATCTTAGGGTTTTGATGAGGTTCGAGGTTAACTTTGCTAGTTACATATACCTGAGGTTTTAGGATCTTCGTCTACGATTAGAGGTTCAATTAATAATTTGAGGTTTTTCATATTCACTTTAGGTTTTGAATTGAGATTTTAATCGGTTTAAATCTTACTGGCTCTATTAATTTTAGGAAATCATCTACAATTTGAACGTTTGTTTCTATACTTAGAAAGCAAGATTTGCGGGGTTTACACGGATGATAGATAAGAGCATCCCCCCCCCCCCCCCCCCCCCAAAAAAAAAATTCTTGCTTGCATGAACTGGCCATTAGACCTTCTTTTGGGCATGGAGTTTTTTTGTCTCATTTATTAAAGTTAAGCATGTGAAATCTTATGATAATTTATCCATATGTACTATAAGTTAATGGGTGATAACAAAAGTGTCTTTTCACTAGTTGTTGATAAGTTATCAATTAATAAATGACTCCAACTCTCAATTGATAAGTCATTTAGGGTGAGTAGTTGGTCTACTTATTCTTATGTAAGGCTTAAGCATGAAGATAAGAGAATTGCCTTTTAGGAAAATGTTTTAGGATTTACTTCTTCAATTATTTTGTAGATTATGATTCAATTCTTATAAAATTATGAAATTTTCTAAAGTTGAATGAAATTATTCAAATTAAATTATCAATTATTGCTTAGGGTTAAAAGTCCTTAATTGTTTTAAGGTTTAGGGTCTTAAGTAACTTTAAAGTCTACTGTTTTTTATGTTTTAGTTTTATTGCTAATCGACTTTCGAATTGGGAAAATTAAGTTTTTTTTTTTTAAATGTAAACTTGAATTCTTACTTTAGTTGATCCTTTGGAATGTTCAGGGAGTACTCTTAGTTGAATCATAGGCTCACTTAAAAGTAAGGTTTACAAGACCAGTATGTTGGGATTGATGAGTGTGAGTTTAGAGCACCAAGGGGTGCCAAACATCTTAAGGTGTAATTCTGAGTTTCAATGGGTTTGGTAGTGCTGATGACTACCTAGATTGGGAAGAGAAGATTGAAAAAATATTTGACTTCTATGATTATGAAGATGTTGTCTGCATTCGAGTGGCCTCGTTAGAATTTTTTAGGTATGTAATAATGTGGTGGAAGAAACTACAAAATGTTCTCCTAAGGGCCTGACGCGAAGTCTAAACATGGAACGGGATGAAGAGAGTTCTTAAAAGTAGGTTCATTCTTGAACACTACAAATAAGACACTTTCTGACAACTCCAAGACTTGAGGTAAGGTAACTGATCCATAGATGATTATGTTTGAGAGTTTCAGTTACTCATGATGATGTCAACAAACTTGAGACTTGAACTATAGTATGATTCATCCTTGGACTATAGGTTGAGATTGGTAACATCATAGAATAGTAGAACCTTACAACTTTGGATGAAACCATCTGTATGGCCTAAAGAGTTAAAAGGCAATGGTAAAACTAGGCTAGTCAAATGTTGAGTAGCTGAATATTGGTACTGAATATGAGTGGCCTACCGAATTGACTAGCGAATGATAAAGCATCAAACAATTTCAAAGTGGAATGTCAAGGTCAGATGCTCAACATTTGACGACAAAGGAGCTTGAGATCTTAAGAGATCTAAGTCAAAGTTTAAGAAGGAAAACCCAAGAAATCAAATGTTTTAAATGCCTTAGCTATGGACACGTGGCTAGTTAATGTCCGAATTGCCAAGTTATGACCACAAAGGCAGACAAGCCTCAATTTGAAGTAGAAAGTATGAGTGAAGGAGAGGAAGAGGTGGCAGCTGATCAGATGTTGGAAGAATTTCAAGAAAACCCCTATGCCGAGATACCTCTTGAGGGTGGAGCCGAGTATTGCTTTGTTGTTTGATGATCTATCAGTGCTTTTTTAGCTAATGAGAATGAGTAAAGAGAGAACCTCTTTTATACAAATTGCCAGGTGAATGGCTAGTTATATGCCATGATCATTGATAGAGGGAGTTGCACCAACGTCATTGCGCAAGGGGTAGTTAAGGCCATGAAATTGCTAACCCTTCTATAACCTAAGCCGTACAAGATTTATTGGTTTAACAAGAAAGGAGGACTATATGCTACCAAGAAAGTCAGAGTGTCGATTACCATCGGTTATAAGTACATGGATGAAGTGTTGTGTGATGTCCTTCCCATGTATACATCTCACATATTACTTAGCCAACAGTAGCTATTTGACTTAAGAGTATTACACGATGGGTATAGAAACACCTACATGTTCCAGAAGGAAGGGAAGAAAATTATATTGACACCTATGCAAGAAGCCCAAGAAAAAGTTGCTAGATCTCTACAGTGAAAGTCTTTGGGGATTTCTAGAGCTCAATTTGCCCAAGAACCTAAGGTCGAGGATTATGTGCTCCTTTTAGTCAAGAGATTCTTAGAGGTTAAAGAGGCTGAGAACTTACTTGTCTAAGTGCAATAGCTAATTCAGGAATTTGTTAACCTATTCCCTATTGAGATGCCAAAAGGTTTACCTCTCTTGAGAGTTATCGAGCATTGCATTGACCTCTAACTAGGAGCTACCTTACCAAACCAACTTGCTTACAGGCTCAATCCAGAGCAGGTAGCTAAATTGGAGAAATAGGTGGATGAGTTGATGGATTACGGATATGTCCATTTGAGCATGAGTCCTTGTGTTGTACCCACTGTGCTCACACCAAAAAAGGATGGAATGTGGTGAATGTTCATTGACAATTGAGTAATCAATAAGATCAATATCAAATACGGATACCAAATTCTGTGGCTCGATGATATGCTTGATGAGTTACATGGTACCTATATCTTTTCGAAGATTGACTTGAAGAGTGGCTACCACCAAATATGAATGAGACTTAGGGATGAATGGTAGACGACCTTTAAGACAAGGGATGGTCTGTCCGAATGATTGGTGATGCCACTTGGTCTAACTAATGTACCTAATACATTTATGTGGTTGATGAATCATGCATTCAGATCATTGATTAGCAAATGTGTTGTGGTTTATTTTAACGATATTTTGGTCTAAAGTGCCAATCTCCTAGTTCATGTCAAACATTTGAGATTGGTGTTTAATATACTCAGCACCGAGAAATTATTTAGTAACCTAAAGAAATATGTGTTCTATCAAAGCAAGATTGTATTCCTTAGATTTGTCATTTCAAGGAGGGGAGTTCGAGTTGATGAGGAAAAATTGAAGCTATTAATGAGTAGCCTACACTAACTAGTGCTACCTAAGTTAGGAGCTTCCATGGTCTAGCCTTGTTCTATCGGAGATTTATTCAAAACTTCAGTTCCATATTTGCATCGTTGAATGAAATGACCAAGAAGAACGTTGAGTTTAGATGGACAAAAAAGGCTCAATGGAGTTTTGAAGATGTAAAGTCTAAGCTGATGTCTACTCCAATACTCACCCTGCCAGATTTCAAGAAGGTTTTTGAGGTTGAATGTGATGCGTCTAGTGTTGGCATTGGTGCTGTACTTATGTAGGAGCATCGACCCATTGCTTACTTCAGTGAAAAACTTTGAGGTATTGCCTCTGAATTACTCAGCCTATGATAAGGAGTTCTATGCCCTTGTCGGTACACTCCAAAACTAGTAGCATTACCTATTGTCAAGTGAATTCATCATCTATTAGGATCATGAATCTCTCAAGTATCTTTGCGAGCAGTAGAAGCTTCCTTGGCATCACACCAAGTGGGTCGAGTTCATAGAGTCCTTTTGCTATGTCATCAGATATAAGAAGGGAAGCACCAATACAATGGTTGATAAACTTTCTTGCTGTCATACCCTTATCACAATGTTACAAGTTAAGTTGTTTGGATTTGGCACTTTACCTGATTGGTATGAGCATAACCTACATTTTAGGCCTTTAGTAGCCCGATGTAGTACTAGAGGATCTGTGGAAGGGTTATACTTAAGTGAGGGGTTCTTGATGAAGGGAAAGTAGATGTACGTATCGAATGGTTCTATAAAGGAGCTACTCATTAGAGAAGCTCATGCCAGGGGTCTAGCCGGCCATTTTGGGTAAAAGAGGACGATTGAGATATTGAAGGAGTATTTTTACTAGCCTAGGATGATGAAGGATGTGCACCAAATACTTGAGAGGTACGAGGTATGTAAATATGCAAAAGGGAGGAGAGAAACCTATGGAGAATATACACCACTATCAATTCCAGAGCGGTCATGGATAGATCTAAGCATGGATTTCATGCTTGGCTTTCCCTATATGCTAAGAAGATACGACTCAATCATGATGGTGGTCGATCGATTCAGCAAGATGGACCACTTCATTCCCTGCCATAGAACTAATGATGCTTGATTCATCGCTAACCTCCTTTTGCAAGAAATTATGGGACTACATGGAGTGCCGAGGAGTATTATGTTCAACTATGATTTGAAATTCATAAGCTTCTTTTAGAAGACCCTATGGAGGAAGCATGGCAATAAGCTCCTGTACCGTACCTCTTGTCACCTCCAAACAAATAGCTAAATTGAAGTAGTGAACAGAACCTTCGATAACCTCTTACGCGCCACTATTGGAAAGAACTCTCATAGTTCGGATTTATGTCTACCTATCATTGAATATGCCTACAATCACTTAACTCACAACTCAATTAGAACATCACTACTTGAGGTTGTTTATGGACTTAACTTAAACTTACCTTTGGATTTAATTAACAGTCCGACTACATAAGGGGAAAGTCAATTTGGCCCCAAAGGTTACATCAGAAGATTGCTGAGTAATTGGCTAAAATTGTAGCTCGACAGAAGGAAGTAGAAAACTATGGAAGGAGGCAAGTCGTTTATACCCTTAGGAACCTTGTTTGGGTCCATCTTAGCAAGGAACGCTTCCTTAGTAAAAGGACAAACAAACTATCCTATAGAATGGATGGGCCCTATAGGATCTTGATGCATATTAATGATAGTGTTTATGAGATTGAGCTACTTGAGGGTTTTAACATGTCTACCACATTCAACATTACCAATCTGAATTCCTATGTACCTGATAATGACGAAGACTAAGATTTGAGGGAAAATCTTCAATAACCTTGGGGAACTGTTGAACTACCGACCATCAGTCCCATTACTCGCTCATAGCTCCGAGGACTCTAATCCCTCACTCGAAGAATCCTCTCCTGGTAACCTACTAATGACAAAAAACTTTACATCGAAGGAATGTAGTTGAACTCCTTGAGTTCCTCGCATTATTATATGTTGATTTATACTTTCAGTAGCGATGTTTCCGACCATTCTCTTACTAAGGACCCTATGTTGAGTAATCTGACCAACTCCTACCGAGAGGTTCTTATCGAGTGATGAGAGACTCATTTACTGGCCAAGTAGTTTTCTTTTGGCATGCTACTGTTTCTCTCGTCTTGGCCCCTTTATTGCCATAGCAACTTGATCCCTCTCGCTTGCTATGTTTAGGGAATCTTTGTACAGGACTAATGTTGCATTGCCACCTATCCACCTCATCTGACATTGTACTACCTTTCCATTTTTTTCTTTTGTCCTTTTTACCCATTTTTGTATGTACTAGGAATCCCCTTTTTGTATATACTTTGTTGTAATTTCTTTATTTGTAATATTGCCATAAGGACTTATTATAAGTAGTTTCTTTTCCCTTGTAAGCCGCAGAAAACTTATAATTAAGATTAAATATTTTGTTCTTGTAAGACAACCTTCTCTAAGTCCATCTTTCATATACTCTTATCTAACCTTGCCAAGTAGCTCAGGATTAGTGGTGGGTAGACCTCGACATCAACTTATGTGTCATATCAAGTAAAGTGTCAAGTCGTGTTGTGTTCATTGGTGAGTCATATCCTCTGAGCAGCTTTATGTCAGCTACTCTTATTCACCTGTGGAACATTTCCCTCCAATTTCTTTGATATTTCGAAGAACCCATTTTAGTTTTGATTTGCAACGATAAGTCCTAGTGATGACTAAGCTCCTAGGAACACCATTAGCCCTAATCTACCTCCAAGCACGCACTATAAATGAATTCAAAATGACTTAACTTGCAACCTAGCGTCAACTAATGATTAGTGTCTTCCCTCAACTATACAACACTTCAATCATATATAACAACAACTAACAATACAATTCTACATAACACATAAATACTATGACAAGACATATTCATTAACTTAAGCTCAAACTGTAGAAATCCCTAATTGTACCATTATCAATAGAAAATAACGTTTAGTCTTAATATGCAACTTCATTCACAAATTCATGCAAACTCAAAGTCTAAGGATGATACAAACACATTATTATTACTAAAATAACACTTGTACAAATCATGACAAACACACAAATGTATACCTTAAAACAAAAATTAAGTCTAGGAAAATATAGAAAAACGAAAGAAAAAGAAGGGGATCATACCTTAGTAGAGCGTAAGGTTGATAAAGGATGAATGTGCAAGTGTTAGAAGTAAGTGAAATAAAGGTTAAAGTAAAGAAAATAGGGATAAGGTTTTGTAAGGAACTAGCATAGTAAGAATATCATGGGGTGGAGTTTTGAAATGTGAGAAATGAGGAGAGAGAGAGAGAGGGAAATTTCTTATATAGTGGGGCAGTAGGAACATGATCATGACTATAACTAGAGCAATGATCATCTTTTTAAGCTTGGTCACGAGCGTAATTAGTCCTGTTATAAGTTCGATGCCCAAAATTTTTGAACTATCACAACCTTTCCCCTTAAATAGTTACAGGCGTGATGAAACCCATGACTAATATTGTGCTATAAAATTTTACACTTATCGCACTGTATCATGCTCGTAATAACTTGAAAAACTCCTAGGGTATTGATCACAGCCATGATTGAAGTGTAAATTCTTCCAGGGAAGTGATCATGATTGTGATGGATAGGTAGATTAACCTTGTTAATTGTTCACATAATTGATTTTGTGAAGGATGCAATACTTGAAAAATGAAGTACTTACCTTTATCACGGCCGAGATGTGTATTAGGCTTCTATCCTCCCTCTACATCCCCATACTTTATGAAATTCTTCTCTTCTCCCTCTAAATTTCCATGACTTCTACTTACTGTTTCCTTTCCTTGTGCATCAAACTGTAAATAAAATACTTTAAAAAATCCAAACAACTAACCATAACAATAATAAATTAAATTACAACTCAACAAATTTCAAAGTACTCAAAACAAACAAAATGAAATTGATAGTCTAAGAAAAAAAAGACATGCTTGTTTAACATCTTAAGCTTGATGTTTCTAAAGTACTTAGCTTCATTCCTTAACTAGAGAAGTCTTAACTCTTCCTTGTCTTAAAGTCATCGCTTGAGCTTGTTCTCTCGGGTTTGTCTCAATATTCCCTGGAAAAGATCCCAGAGCCCTTTCTAAAAGTGCTTTTGCAGTTTGCCCAACTTGATTTTCTAAGCTATGGATTGATGCCCCTTGATTTCTCAAAGCAGTTTTAGCGGCATGGTGACATGCTTCAGAAGTCTTGATGTACAGAGCTAAGATCTCCTCAATGGAAATTGGCTTACTTTGAGAAAGAGGCACTTGTCTTTAAAATCCAAGAGGTGGCATGTTGGAACTTTGATTGATGTTGTTGGCCCATCTAAAATTTAGACGATTCCTCTAACCCAGATTGTAAGTGTTACTAAAAGGATCATTCCTTGGTTTGATCGAGTTCCCTATGTAGTCAACCTCTTCCACTTGATCCATCACTGAAGGGCCAGCTAACTTTGAATCTGAAAGTGCCAAAGCCTTGTTCTGAGCCATTGTAGGACTATCAAGCTTCCTTATTAATACCTCCACCTTATGTCCTAAAGCAGAAGTAGCATCTAACTCATGTTTTCCTACTAGCCTTCTTTCTCTTCCTCTTATAGATGACCATTGATAATGATTATTGGTCATATCTTCAAATAATTGAATATATTTCTTCGGCAACTTATGGTTCATGCTTCCTCTAGTAGCTGCATCAATGAGTTGCTTGGTGGTGTAATTCAGTCCATTATAGAATGTTTAAAATTGGTGCCAATTTGGAAGACCATGATGGGGGGCACTTCTTAAACAATTCCTTCCACCTCTCCTATGCTTCATATAGAGTCTCTGAATCCATCTAACTAAAAGAAGAGATATCTGCCCTTAGCTTAGCTATCTTGAAGGGTAGGAATTATTTTCTCATCAAGAGCTCAACCATTTCTTGCCATGTATTAATGGAATTTCGTAACATAGAGCTGAGCCACTACTTTGCATTGGATCTTAATGAAAACGGGAATAGCCTAAGCCTAATAGCATCCTTAGAAACTTTACCTATCTTAAATGTGTCACATATCACTAAGAACTACTGCAAATTTGTTGTTGGGGTCTTCATCACTGAACCCATCGAACTAAATACATTGTTGGATCACTTGAATGATACTTAGCTTGATTTCAAACATATTGGCTTGAACTCTGGGCTAAGCTATGCTAATACTACCCCCGTCCAAGTTAAGCCTACAAGAACCTAACATTGTCCTAAGAGCCACAGGCTAATTTACTCTTAGCTCATTTCTCACTTATATTACATTCCGATTTCCATTAAGAGGTAGGTCTAAATTCGATGGCAGATCACCTTAGATACCATCTTTCGGATTCAAGAAGTGGTTTTCTAGTAGCAGCTTAGTGTTTTGATTTGGATTATTGATTCTGGATCTCAACTATTTTTATGCTCTTACTTCCTTACTAGCTAATACTTGCTTCTCAAAATACTCTTGCACTTTCTTTAAGTTACTTTTGAGTGTTCTGTTGGGTTTAAGATTGAAGTCAGCTAGATCAGTTGTGCTACTTCGAGTCATAAACTGCAAATTAGCACAAAAAACCAATATGAGCACAAATATTTGAACTAAACTAATTAACAATTATTAAAGAAACAAATGCTAGAAGAATAAGAATCCTAATTTTCCTAGTGAGAATGTTGTTTTCCTCGACAACAGCGCCAAAAACATGATCACCTCTAAATAGAGCTTCTACATTTTACAAATTAAATTCCTATATTCTATCCTTAACTTAGTTCAACAGGTAAATGTACCTATTGTTTTATAGTACGGATGAGTATAGAGTCGTCTTCACTGGGAAAAAGGATTCAAACACTTATACTCATTATTCTTCCTATTATTTAGCAATCCAACTTATCAAGTGATCAATTATTAAGACTCCAAATTGTCAACTAAACTTCACTAATACACAAACTAATGCCACTAACACAATGATTACCAAAAACAATTACTAACAATACACTTAACATGCAGACTTGCTTCACCACTTAGCATGATATAATTAAAATACTTTTTATCCTAATACTTGTTATTTACGAGTAATTACAGCATGTAAGCATTCTTCTTAGAGCTACTTACTTCTAATCATAATTGTGACTATTGGAATCTCTTCTTGATTAATAGCCAACTTGGATTGCATTAATGTCGTGTTAATGTATTGATGCCCCTAAGGATGTAATAACTTTCCAAATAATATCTCTATTATTAGGAGTAAGTTGTTCCAATAAACTAATAAACTAAATCTATTCAATAGAATTGCTTCTCAACATATTCTATTGAAATCTAGCCTAAGTCGATATCGTGCACTACACCATACTTAGATTCATTAAGTACAATTCATCGAAATTAACATTTATCAAGAAACTACTATTCCATCCACTTGATCATAGTAAGTGCTAATGTACTACTCACACATGATTAAATAACAAGGTATAATAATACAATATAGAGATAATAATGAAATTAACATGAGATAAGTAAGAGATACAACCCTGTTTGAAATTTACTATAGAAATCTTCACAATGTACAACAATGAATCTTGTCGTCCCTCCCGAGTTGTTGCAGGAAATGTATGATATAATACTTAAACAAACTTTACTATAAATGAAAACACAATGGTACAAATACTCATGATTTAGGTGTTCATTTGTGAATTAATGTTCTAAATGATCCCTTTTCTCCATAAGTTGTAGTATATTTATATTTTCCTTATCTAAGGACTTGAATCTACCTTTTTAAAGCATCATTTGACGTTTTCAATGTACTAGTTCGTATGAAGAGGTTGAAAAGAACAGTTATGCTCTTTCCATTACGCTCATGACTCAGGGCATAATAGTCTTTAAAAACAATATTCTTCACCAATCATAGCCATGATGAATGATGTGAACTCTTTGTTGTTTAATTACATATCATCAAGCCTGTGACTCGGGGCGTAATAGTCTTGGAAAATAATATTCTTCACCAATCATGGCTGTGATGAATGCTGTGAACTTCTTGTTGTTTAATTACATATCATCATGCCTGTGATTGGGGACGTAATCACCCTCCTGCTATGCAATCACGACTATGATTGATAGGAGGATTGTCAATACTTCCTCAATCACAACCATGATTGAGGATGTGATCAAGGCTAGATTTTTCATTACTTCATTATTACGCCCCCGATTGATACTTCTTGATACTACTTCACTGATTTCTTCTCCTCACAGTCATAATTGACTAAAGAGCCATTTTTCTTGTGTCTATTTCATCCCTTTACTCGTGATTTACCTGAAATCAATATTTTATACAAATTAAGTGCCAAAACTTAAGATTTAAATCAAAATTATGATCAATTCTATGCATAAACATGCCTTGAAAGTGTAAAGTAATTTACACTTATCACTTTGTCTTTACCTCAGCCATTTTCTATGTAAGGAATTGATGTTATCAATCCAATTTACCCGAAGACATCAAATGAGCACAGATTTATCCTAGTAGCCATTGATTATTTTATAAGATGGGTTGAAGCTTCATCTTATTCAAACATTACTATGGGAGTAGTAATTTAGTTTTCGAAACAGGATAATTGCTCGATATGGAGTGCCAAATTCAATCATCACAGATAATGGTACGATTCTTAATAACAAACTTATGATGGGGTTATGTTAGCAATTTAGGATCATTTATAGGAATTCTACACCATAGAGGCCATAAATGTTGTTACGGGCAGTGCTATTAGTGAATGATGACATGGGTCTTTAATAAGAAGGTACGACCCTAACAATTTATGAAAGGAGACGGTGTTAAAGAAGGTCTTCCCAACGTACAAGATCCTAGAGGGAAGTTTTCTTGTAAATATGAAGATCCTTATGTAGTAAAAAGTTTATTTTCTAGGGGAGCATTGATTCTATCATAAATAGATAGCCCATATTTGTAAGATCCTGTGAATCTAATGCAATCAAGATTTAATATCCTTAAATATCAATGGAATAACGTTATATTGTCTCTAATTCTAAGTACTCCGTAAATTGACCTTTTCATCCTTTATGTATAAAGTAGATGCCCCAGCAGCCATCGATGTTAGATTAATCATTGACTACTCTTCACGACACTGATGAGTTGTTCTCAATCTTAGCTCCATACTATACTATGCATCTCTCTATAAACACATACATACAAAAAAAAATGAAAAGAAAAATCAATCAATCATGAACATTGACAAATTGCTAAAACTCCCTGAATACTATACTTTAACATTTCCTTTTCCAAAATTTGGTCTAGATAGATAAAAAAGAAGTAGAATCAACCTTAAAGGAAGACCAAAACAAAAGAAGAAGGGTGCTCGAATTTACAAACTCCCATATATGATCTTAGTGTAGATCATCTAGTCCATCAAGTTTCTAGGCCAAGGGTTGATTATGGGTCTCCGAACTAGGATCTACACTTAGTGCTCTAATCATAAAAACAAGTATGTTGATCACTCAAAGCTTGAGGGTAAGATATCTTATAGGAGCTCTTACCCATTAAATGCCTTTTAAGATAGGATATCTTGTAGGAGCCTTGACCCAACAAATGCCTCTTAGGAGAGGATATCTCATAAGAGCCTACAAGAGCCTTGACTCGTTAAATACCTTCTAGGATACGATATGTCTTAAGAGCCCTTACCTGTTAAATGCCTGACCCTTTGATCACTGGTAAGCAAGTATACCTAGTCAAGTTATAGAATAATTAAAATGAACGTGAGTTTGATTATCGATCCCATAGGAACGTAGTGTATGAGAATCTAATTTCTAGCAATTTCCTAAAATATCTAATTACCTAACTTATCAATATAGAATAAATTGTGATTAAATAAAAAGGATGAATAAGGATTGATAACACAAAATTAATAGGCAAAAACAAATAAAATAACAAGGGCAATTAAAACTAAGCTAAATAAAGTAAACAAGCATATATTAAAATAAAAATAACATGATCCTTAGTGAAACATTTATTGATTGCTCCCTAGTTCCATATAACCTTTCAATCTCAATTGTTCTTTAGATCATAGATATTTCTAATCCTATTCCTACAGAAATTAGGTTATGAATTAATTGGACTCGTGTCTCTAGCTAACTCCTAACCTTAAGACCCTCTCTACCTGCATAATTGCTTAATAAAGCATCTCAAGATCACATGAAGTACATGGATCTCACTATTAGGTTTCCTTAATCTAAAGAGATTCAATACCTAATCTCTTAGTGCATTGAAACTCTTCTAATTATTCTTATCTGTTTACTACATACCGCGTGACTCTATAGTAAACTTAGACATCCATTTAGTAATAGTAGTAAATACTAAAGGAAGGCATTCTATTCTATGTAATTAATTCTTCAAAGAATGAAATTATAGAAAGAAAGAATAATTGTTATAAGAAGGAACTAAATTTCAATAATATTCACTAAGAATGCTTTGATAGAAAAATGACATAATAAAAGAAGAAAGAAATAAATTAAAAGACCCCTAATAATAATTCTAAGATACAATTCTACCAAATGGGGCTCTCTTGGAAAACACTGGCCTAAGAATTTATTTATAGAGATGTAGGGCTAGGTTTATGAAGAGAGATTTCACAAAATGAAAGATATATTGAATATTACACGTCCTAAAATAGAATATTTGCTTCAAAAATAAAAGGTTCGCTTGTAAAGGGGCTACTACACCTTAAGTATATGGTTGTCATGGTTAGGTATATACTTATTATTCACTTGAAATCTTGAAATTTGAAGAAATCAGCTTAATGATAGGAATACGTACAGGTACTACAGCCATATACCTTAGCCATGGTCCTTCTTAGACTTCTTTTCTCGCTTGATTCTCCTTCAAACTTTCTTCACTTCATTTAGGAATCAATGCTTTTGCATCAAATTACTCCAAAAATGCCTAAAAACCTTGAAAACTTCATAAAGTGCTTCAAAAGTCCTTGAAAATGAAACCTAAACATACTAAGATTAAAATAACATAAAATTATCTTGATTAAAGTCTAAAATAGTGCAAAAGAACCATATAAAATATATGTTATTTTTGCATTATTAAATACCCCATACTTAGGATTTGCTTATCCTCAAGCAAAATAAGAAAACGGTTAAGGGACAAGATGAAAAATTTTAATTTTAGAAAAGTGTACCCTTAAAATCATAATTGCTTAGTGAAAATTCTTTCTAGAACCACCATTATTCCTTAACATTATAATGAGTTCAGAACACTTAGATAACAGTAAATTGAAGCTTACTAAATTTTAGCAATCAATCTGGAGAATTTAAAGTTAATCTCAACATGTAAGCAAAAACTAAACTAGAGATCACAAAAGAGATAAATAAATCAAGAAAAGTGAAATCTTCCTTGAGTATTTTTTACTTGAAAAACTAGATCAGGTGTATGTTACATCAATTCATTCTCTAATTACCCCTCTACTTTGGTTAATTTTTTTTAATAGGCTTATTAATTCAATTTAATTTTCTTTATTGAAGTTTGATTAATATCAGGAAAGTACCTCTCTCTCTTTTAGGGGATCGAGACCAATCCTTACTAATTTAGCCCTTTTTATTTCCTTAGCAATTGTCAAAGGGAAAACACCTTACTTTTGTAACGAACCAAGACCGATCCTTAACAATTTACTGATTGGCAATGGGAAAGAGTCTTGCTCTTTTAAGGGACTAAGATCAATCCATACCAATACTTAGCAATTTATTTATCTACTCGATTCGATTGTTCAAATTACTCTACACTTCTAACTACTTTGATTTTTCACAGGATACTTTCAAAGGATAAATCTCCTTTCTTTAACCAACCTAAAATTTTGAAATGTTAGATAGATAACTATCCTCAAAATTAAAAATAATTATACCTTAACTCATTCATATCTATTCTAATCTTAAGTCTAAGTTTAAGCTTAAGAGAGTGGTATCTTTGAATTCTAAAGATTTAGTTACTCAAATTAAACAAAGTTTTCTAAATTCATAAAGGAATTTGAAGATTAAAAAAAAAAATGCTTGTTTAATGTATATGGGGGTCACAAGTTTCCAAAATTTGAAAAATTTTGGCAAATTAAAAAAAAAAAGGAAAAACTTAAGTGAATACAACAATAGCATATATAATCCAATATCACCTACCCATATACATATTAACAATACAAATCAAGAGAAAACTCTAGTGGGAGAAAAAAAATAAAAGAAAAAAGAACTGAGACTTCCCCGTTATTTATTTATTTATTTTTTTTGCTGATCCTAAAAAATATGAAGTCCAAATCCAAGTTGCTTTGACCAATTCAGTGCTTGAAGTTTTCTTTGCATGAAAACAAGCTAACTAAATAGAGAAGAAAAAGTTAAATTAAACAAACTAAATAAAAACCAATACTATTAATTCAAGCACTAGATGTTAGTTTCTTGCAAAATTTAAAATCATAAGCAAAATAGAAATGGTTAGCTAAGAAGAAGGCAATAGTATCTAAACTACTATAGTCATCTAAAAGAAAGAAACATCAAGCCAAGCCTTTATGAAAACAAGAGAAGGAATTTTAAAATTGATAAAAAAAAAATAATTCATGTGATATAAATAACTTCTAATTCAAAAGACTTGATAAAGCTCAATTATCACCCCCAATTAATTGCTAGTTCATATCACTACCAATATAGGCAATGATTAAATTATAGAAGATTTATATCATTTAATGCCAATTTCACTGAAGTCATGGATTAATGCATTCATAGGGTTGCTCAAGTCTTAGTTGCATGATCTTATTGACCAAAATTATTAGCATGTAACATATACAAATTTCTCATTCCCCCCCCCCCCCCCCCCCCCCCCCCCAATATATAAGAAACTCTCGAAATAGCATAATATCATATGGTGCTAATTTCTCAAAACATAGAATTCATGAGATTTAAAAGATTACTAAGATGTTGATTTTCAATCTTTAAATTAGCCTATAATTTCATAATCTCAAATAAACATGAATATTGGCATTCAACAATTGAAATTTGTTCTCACGTTTCGATTGTACAATTACCAAATTTTCCAATTCTATCATGAATTTAGGATATAAACTAAAATAAATTGATGTTAACAATTTCTAAAAATTCATGTTAACTGTCTCTAAAAATTTATGTTTTTAAAAATTCATAGATTCATGTTAACAATTTCTAAAATTTTATGGATTTACTAATTACACAAAAATTTCCATATCAATAAGTTTCAATAATTCCAACATGAATCACATGGCATCAACCATAGATTCCTTTGCTTTCTCACACTTTCCAATCACTTTCTTTTCTTTCTCACACTTTCTCATTCAGCAAACATGTATTTCTCATGGAGTTTTTAACAAATAACACATAGCAAACACAATTCATGACATTAAAACTCCTAGTTCACTTAAAAGTCAAGTTTTCAACACATGCATGTTAAAACAAAACCCTCATCAAGAATCAAATTTTCTAGCTTATTTGACCATAGATTTGAAAAGATAATTAAGGAAAAATAATGTATGTACCTCGATTATATAGCATACGGTGTTGGATCATGAGTTTTTGTGGTTATTCAAGGTGTGTTGGGGAGAGAAATAGAGTAAAATGGTTGTGTAAAGAGAGAAAGAGGGTTTGAGAATGGAAGAAGATTGTTATTCTTATGGTCTTTAAAGTTTATGAGACTATGGGCACAATCTACTGCCATATACCACAGTAGTGGTTCATGTTATGTCTTATTTTTACTTACCTAGAGTAACTATGGACATAATCCATAGGTGTGGTGATGGACTACCAACCTTAGGACCTACCACCTAAGCCCGCTTCAAAGGCTTACAAGGTTTTTTCAAGAGGATTCAGATGTCTTAGCTTGGCTATAACAATCTAAAATTTTAGGATGACACATTACTAAACCCCCTGAATACCTAGCTTGAACACACTTTGCTTTAGTCAGTCCCTTGCCTAGATGTCAAGCTTCTTACTACCTACCTATTAAGTGTTGAGAATGTAGATGCCATCTAACCTAGTGCTAAGGTTGAGCTCCATGATGTCGACCATCAAGCTCTCCCATGCCACTATGTCTTACTTCACTCTGCCAAAACTATTTTCTCATCTAAACACCTCAAAAACACTGATTAGAATACCTCATCACACTACTCCAGTACCCTACCATCTTTAGTACCATATCATTCTCTTTTTCTAACATTGTACTGTATTCCCTTTTGTCTTAATTGTCCCATTTACAATTTTTGCATTGTACTAAGATTTCTTTATTTCATATTACCCTTTATGTCATTTCTTGTACATGTTTGTAACCTTAAGGACTTACTATAAATAACTCTTATCCATTGTAGCCGAAATTATCAAATACTATTAATAAACATTCCTTCTTGTTCTTATAAGAAACCCTCTCAAGTGACGAACCCTCACTCTTATCTAATTTCGCTAAGTGTCTTGAGGTTAATGTCAGGTGAACCTTAGTTTTTGCTTATGCATAATATCAAGTAGTGGCTAAGTCGTATAGTATTCCTTGGTGAATCATATCTAGAGAGTAGCTTCACAAGGCTAGTTATCGTATGTGTTTGTTGACCATCTCTTTTTTCTTTGATAGTTCAAAGGACCCATTTTTTATCCTATGATAAGTCCTTATGATAATTGAGCTCTAAGGTACATCATATTTACTTCATATTAGCAAAGCCTGAGGTTACAACTGATAGCTTAATATTCGTAGTGACTAGTTTTTGAAGTAGTTTGCAAACTCGATTGTACTTCATTTTCTCTATTGTGAAACTGAGCAAGTGTTAAAGTTGCTATTTGATATAATGCTTAGTATTATTGTGTAGAATCTTTTGTTGGATTTTAGATTTCTTGAAGTCTTGTTGTGAGATTTTCAAATCCCAATGTACAAAGAGAAACATGCAATGTTGTGAGTGATGCTCTTGGTCATGGTCGTATCAAATAATAGACCTTTCGAACCATGGATGAATAGATATAGAACTTGATGTACCTAAGAATTTAATTATCATTAGGACTTATCGTAAGAGATGAGAATTGAATAGGCCCTTCAAAGTGTCAAAGAAAATAGAATGATAAGGTCGGTGAATTGAATGTAGTAGTCAATGTGAAGCTACTTGGAGGATATGACTCACCTATGAACACAACACAACTCGATACTTCACTTGATGTAATGCACAAACTAATGCCGAGGTCTACCCACTACTAATCTTGAGTTACTCGACAAAACTAGATAAGAGTGTACGGAAATGGGCTTGGAGAGGAATGTCTCACAAGGACCAAGTATATTAAAAAATGCTTATAAGGAATGTAAGGTAATTCTGGCTATAAGGAGAAGGGACTATTTATAGTAAATCCTTAGGGTAAGTTTACAAATAAAGAAAATTACAAAAAGGTATTCATTAAAAGAGATTCTTAATACATACGAAAAGGGGTAAATAGGACAAATGACAAAAGGGGAAAAATAGTACAGTATTAGGTGAAACGATAAGTAGCAGTGAGTTGTTGGTTTCGTACTGATAGCAAATGTAAGCATCATCGTATAAAGTAATGGAGATAGTAGGTTGAAGGGTAGGGGCCATAGTAAAAGGGATCTCATAACTCGACAAGTGGGCCTCAGTACTAGGCACCTCAACTTCGATACAAAATGGGTTCGAGTGATTAGTGTAGTGTCATATGAATAAGGTCTTCGGCCTTAACACTAGGTTGGTTGACCTTGGTACTTGGCTTCTTGGCCTTGGCATTCGGCAGATAATGTTCAGTACTTAGAGCCTAACAAAGCAAGGTATGGCCGAGATCAGCCCTTAAGGATTTCTTCCACCATTCTTCTACAAATTGCGCCTCATCCTGGGTAACCTGATCAAAGAGAATTCTTTATGGGAGTGACTGAAGGCCTTAGAGATGTGTGTGAGTGAGAGGACCAGTACTCAGTAATCCATTAGTTCCCCAGGATTGTTGAAGATTTTCCCCCAAATCTTGGCTCTCTTCTTCATCGAGTACATAAGGTATTAGGTCAGCCACATCAAAAGTAGCAAATACACCATATCTATCGAGTAGCTTAAGCTCATATTCATTATTGTTGATACGCTTAAGGATCTTAAAAGGTCTGTATGATCTTAGAGAAAAATTGTTTGTTCCTTTCCTAGGGAAATGCTCCTTGCTGAGGTGGACCTAGACAAGGTCTTTAGGACTATAAACTATTCATCTCCTTCCGTAGTTTCCTTGCTCCTTCTACTGGGCTATAATCAGTACCAGTTGTTTAGTAACCTTTAGATGCAACTTTTGGAATTCCTCAATGCGTTGCAAGCTAGATTGACTTTCCCATTGATTAGTTGGGCTAATAGCTATATCTAGGGGTAAGTTCAGGTTAAGTCCATAGACAACCTCAAAAGGTGACCTTCCTATTGAGCTGCGAACTGATCGATTGTAAGCAAACTCAATGATAAGTAGGCATAGGTCCCAATCATGTAAGTTCTTCCCAATAACTGCTTGCAAGAGGTTTTTGACTATCCTATTTGCTACTTTGGTCTGGCCGTCTATCTAATGGTGGCAAGAAGTACTGTACATAAGCTTAGTGCCAAGTTTCTTCCATAGGGTTTTCCAAAAGAACCTCGTGAACTTCGAGTCACAATCAGAAATAATACTTCTCAGTAGCCCATGCAATCACATAATTCCCTATAAAAAGAAGTTAGTGACAAATGGAGCATCATTAGTTTTGTGGCAGAGAATGAAGTGGCTCATCTTGCTGAACTAATCGACCACCACCGATAGATACCTAGTTTTACCATCCTTTATTTAATTTCAGTCTCTTTTTACTTTTGAGCTAAGTTTATAAAAAATTAAAAAATTGAAAAAAATTAAATTAAAAAAATAAAAAATAAGTACTAAATTAATAAATAGATAAACGAAAATTGAAAAAAATAATATATGTATCAATTAGAGTGGAGTCAAGTCCAATCGCTTAGGGTTGGATTGGATAACGGTATATATTCAATTTAATAAATTTTGAGTCTTAAATAATAGGGCTTCATTTAGAAAAATTCTTAATCCAATACAATATAAAGTGGATTTTTTTTATCCAATTTATATTGGGCTAAATAAACTTAAGAATTATTTAATGGGTTAGCATGTATTTTGGGCTAAAATAAGATAAGCTGAATCAGGCTCGAGAAAAAAAGCCGAAATAAATAAAAGGTTTTCAGAAACTGGATTGAATCTTTGATGAAACTAATAAATCAAATCGGGTATTATCATATCTTTCGAATATTGGATTTGTTAAGATTAAATCTATATCCAAAAAGATTCAAAAGATCTAAAATTATAGCTTATAAATAGAAGACATGGTGTAGACACTCAATTTTTTCCCTCTTTAATTTTTTTTTTATTTTTCTTTCTTTTCTCAATAAGCCCTAAATTAGGAAAAACACAAAAAAAAAGGAAATTAAAGGAAACTAAAAAATTTAAGAAATTTAGAGAAATAAGAATTTTAGGAAAATACAAAAAATAAAAAAAATAAGAAAAGCACAAAAATAGGAAATTAAAGAAAATCCAAAATTTTAAGAAATTTAGAAAATAATAAAATTGAAAAAAAATAAACAATTTTAGAATATAACAATAGGATAGATTTTTTATTAGTTGGGCCATTGAACCTAGACTTAGATTTAAATCTAGCTTGAGTTGACCGAATCCATATGTGTAATTTAGTTATACATATGAATAAGGCATAAACTAATGGACTAATGAATAAACATATGTACATTGGCATTGGGATGAGTATGAGGTTAGGGGTTCAAATCATGGAGACGGTATGTACAAGCTTTTTATTTTTCATCACATTAGGGATTGCTACGAGTTAAGATTTGATTGTGCCATGTTTCCTGACACATGATAGGTTAAAATTAGACGACATACTGATGTGGCATCATGTATCAACCACATGGCATGCTACGACAGCTACTACGTGTTACGTAATGACACACGGCAAGTCGGGGTTAGTCGGGTCAGCTGACATGGCGCTACGTCAGTTGATTTTCTCTCTCTTTCCTTTTCTTTCTCCCCTCTTTCCCTCGATTTCCTCCAATTTCCCTAGATTTTCCCATCAATGCTATATCAGCTAATTTTCTCTCTCTTTCCTTTCCATTTTCCCCTTTTCCCTTAATTTCCTCTAGTTTCCCTAAATTTTCCTGCAATTTCCTTTCTAAAGAGGGCACTTTGTAGGTAGATTTGATCCCTTTTTCATTGCAATTTCATCAAATTAGTGATGAAATCGTGAAGCACACATGGCCTAATGTTAATAGTGATTAAGAATACATCTAAATTCATACATTAACACAATCAAACAAAGCTCCAAAAATAGAAAAAAAACTAAAATTTAGCCATCTGAATTAAGTCTAATCCGAGCTTTCCTTTATTTCTAAGCTAATTACAAGTATAAATTAGGTGTTAAGAGATGTTCACAAACAGACACAACCACAGACAACCTTACAAGAACACTCCCAAGCCTTCTCTCTCTCTAGCTACTCCCAAGCCAAATTACCACCACGGCCAGCTCCCCGTAGCTTAAGCTCTCCAACCTAACTTCTTTCAACCTTCGCCGTATCCCCTAGCAATGCTACCAACAACCACTACCTAAACCCTAATAGCCATAGCTGCCCCTTCTCGAACCACCACCTCTAAATACTATTGACCCAAACTAGCCATACGGCCAAGCTTTTAGCGACCCTAAACCCCTAACCCAATCATCCAATCATACCTAGCAACCCACACATGGTCGAACTACTACCATCACCTATGGCCGACTTCCAAAACACCTCCAAACCAACCCCAAACACCTAGGCACTCTCTTTAGTACCCCTCTCCCCACCCCCCTTCTCAATTTGATACACATAAAAATCCCTTCATAGCTCATTTTAGTAGCCAAATCAACCTGAAACGCACCTTACCTTACTATTGAGCTTAAAGACAACCCAAATCTATGTTACCTGACTCGATAACTCGTGACCCAACTCGTTTGACCCGCTCAAATTTGACCCACGTGCACTGGTCCAAAGCATTTCTATCCAAGTATTGTTTGTTTTTTTTATTTTGTAAAATTTATTTATTTTATTTATTTACAAATGTAAATGTAATAATATAAAAAAAAAGAAAAAATAAAAAGAAAAAGAAGAAAAAAGAATAGTTTATTAGTTTATTTATTTTAGTAAATAAATATATATATAGGATAAAGAAAAAATAAATAAATAAAAGTAGTTAAATAAGGAGATAAATAAAAAAAATTTCTTTTAGCACTTAGAAAAATCAAAGTTTTTTTCAAAAATAATAAAAATAATTGAACCCTTTGCAATTTTAGGCATTCTAGAATTTTTCCAAAATAAAGGAAAAATCCATTTTAGGACCTTCTTAGAAATTTTCTTAAATGAACCCAATTGAACTAGTAACATAAACTTGATTATTTTTAAAAATTAAAATTAACTCAACCCATTAAATTTTTTATAAAAAGAACTATGTATGTCTAATCTAGAATAATAGGTACGTAGGCACCTACGAGGCGACAACAAAAATAAAAAATCTAATTTTTCCTTTCTCTAGATTACTTAAGTTGTTCATCTAAAGCAATTAAATTGAGTTCCATCTTATAAAATAAAAAGGTGAATTTTAAAGATTGAAGTTAAATTTGGAAAGTCAATAGTACTCGTAAGGATTTAAAATTCCTAACCCCTGGATTCATGATCTTTGGTTTTAAAAACCGTTTTACAAAAATTAGTTTTAATCATTAAACTAATGACTAGGTTATAACCAATCCACTTGATTGGTTATGACTTAATTGTTTTTCTTAACTTTAGTTTGGTGGTGACTCTAATACCTTTTCAAATTGAAAAAAAGAGAAACAATTTTCTTTAAGCCTTAGTCGAGGATTAGCACTGAATAGGTAAGGATTCAATGTTAATCGATTTAAAGGAAATCTAATTTATAAACAATTGGCATGGTGAAAAGCCAGGCTCAACAGCTTGGTGACTCTACTGAGGACATCAAGAGGGTTAACCATTTGACTTTCCAAAATTAAAATTAAACTTTAAAAACCACCTTATTGCAATTTATGTACTTATTCATTCTTTGTTTGTATCATAACTATATTAACGTTTTTGTAGGTTTAGTTTTATTTATTTTATTGTTTTGAGGAGGGGATTTATTTCTTGATAGATACGGTCAAACCCGAGCTATCTTAAGACCTTAGGATGGGGAGCCATTGTATAAGTTCCAGGCATAGTGGGGAAACTACCGTTCAAGGCCGATTAGGCTACCCCACTTAAACTTCGATGTAATCAAGGAACCATTTTGTAAGAAATGCGTGAGGTCACAGAGTTTAAGAACCTCTAGAACCCACCCTTTTTTGCATACATCCTTTAGGGTTTTAGGGTGGCATTGTTATAAAAGAAAAAAAAAAGACAAACTTGAAACTTCTTTCCCTATATTTTACTAAAATTCACTCTTAGCTTTTGTTTATCTATTTGTACTATTATCTTGCATATCACATGCTTTGAGATATGTGGGATCATTTGTTGCATTAAAGATGCAGGATAGATATAATCAGACCCAATCCATCTTAGGACCCTAGGAGAGATGTCATTATATAGGCTTTGGGTGCTGTGGTGTAATCATCACTTGGGGTTGATTATGTTACCTTACTTAAGCTCACTATGACCAATGAAAGTGTTTTTTAATAAGTGAGGTCATAAAACTTAAGGACCTTTTAGAACCTACCCTAATTGTATATACTTCCCATTAAAGCTTGAGTTAATACATTATCCTTAAGAAATTGATATCTTACTGATTGTTTAAGAGTTTTAACGTAATCAAGTTTATGCAAATAATAATAGGGTTGCAGCTCAAGGGAGTAATTTGTTAAACTAAATGATCCCAACACCAGCATTTTTCTATGTGCTTTCTTTTTCTACACTAATGATTGATTGTTGTCCATAAAATATGTAGACCTAAGAATGGCGAGTAACCAACAATAGAATAATCAAAGTTTGCTAGATTCCCTAAGAATCCATGGGTAATTGCTACAAGATGAAGATACTTACTAGAAGTAGAGGATTAAGTGTATTGAGGCCTTTAACAGGGCCTTGTTAGCTTAAGTTGAAAAAAGCAAGAGGACTATGAATTAGGCTTTAGAAACGCGGGATAACATTAAAGTCCAACTACAAGAGTTAGATTAGAAACTTTAGATGGAGTTAAAGGGCCTTGAATAAATTTTAAGTGTTGTTATGAATAATTGTTAAGTTTCCTTTTGTTTTTGTTCCATGTACTCTAGTCTTTCCAAAATAAAATTTTTCACTTTATTCTATCATTCTTCGTTCTTTCCTTCTTTGTAGACAGTCCTTCAATAGAGTTTATCTAACCATTCACTCTCTCACACTCAAGTAAATGCAATTAAAAAGCCAAAAAAAAAGAAAAAGATCTACCATTTTTATTTGGTTTCTATAAGATAAAGCTTTCTCTCTCTCTAAAAAAGATATAAAAGAAAAGTTGCTAATTGGTAAAGGATTCTTCCAATCTAAGTTCATATGACTGATGACAGACTTGCCCCCTTGGAAAGGATGATGTAGCAAATGGCCTAAAAATGGCAAATTTTGTTCCTAATGATCATTACTATCTAGATATCCCAATACTCAAAGCTAAAAAGGAGACTCTTGAATCTGGAAGAAAAGGTAGCCACAATACAAAAGAGCATTACAGCCTAAGTGATGAAGGAGGCCTAACAAGAAAAAAGCCAAGGAGGAATGAGAAAAAACAAGCCTAAGGGACTTAGAAGAGACAATTCACTCAACTAAAGATATCAATTTCCCAAATCTTTTATCATTTGAAAGCAACAAGGATTATAGCTTGTGAAGCCCCTAATCTAAATTACAAACCATGTAGCTTTGTCCTAGGAGCATGATGCGAGTATCATATGGGTTAGAGGGGGGCACTCCACTAAAAAATGCTAGATATTGAAGAACAAGTTTCAAGACCTGATCAATGAAAAATTCCTTCAACTAGAGCTATAACAGGTTCATCCTTCTTCAAGTCATAGGGATAGTCCAACTAAGTCGCCTAAAGCTCCATTTCTTTTGAGCTTACCAATGCCTTCTAATAAGCTTATAGGTTGTTTCAAGTAGTTGGGCGCTTGTTAAGACAAGGGCAGAAAGAACAAATTTGTTTTTCAATAAATTCTGTAACAGTTGGAATAATATAATCTTATTGCCCTTTTCAATTATTGCAATTTTGTTTAGGGCAAACAAATCGTTAACTCACTTTTAAAAGGTTTATAACGAAAAGAGGTAAACTATTTTCTACACACTAACTTAAAACACTTTGAGAGGTTACGCGACATAATGGTGAAGATACATTGGGTTCATTCCTTAAAGGAGGTCTACTTTGAATGTGATACACAGATTAAAATGAAGATAGGCATTCATTTCTCGAATCTTAAATACAATCATCACTTGTTTACCCCATTAGACCTATTTGAAGAAATTTTCAAATTTAAATCCTTTGAGAACTACCCTACAATGGGGTAATTTGGAGGTTAGGGTCATTAATAAGGAGAGAAGGATTAAAATTGGCTTGTACTTGCTTTAGTGATGTTAAATTCAAAATCAAATTTTATTTCTGATAAATTATATTTTTTGAAATAAGGAAGAGCTACATCCTTTTTAAACACCTTGAGCTTTTACTCATTGAGCCTATACAATAGAAATCTATGGATTTAGGACCATGAATCGCTTAAAAGGTAAAAACTTAGCAATGGAGACTTGGGGCCAAAAGAAAGAGAAAAAGCAGTGGAGCAAAGTAATAACAAAACAAAAAAAGGAAAAGATGTTGGTAAATTGGGCTCAAGTGTAAGTCAAGAGCTAAGTGAAAGCCATATCATATCTTAGTAAGGGCAATCAAATCAAAGTCAAAACCTAAGAAGCCCCAAAGACATAAAGCTCTGAGTCACAATACAAGCTCAAAAACCTAAAATCTCTATACCAACTTTAAAGCCTCCCCTACACCTGGCCTTCCCATCCATAATACCACCTTTACACAAGTAAAAGCTCTTCCAATCTTAAAGATAATTTATCTTTAATAAAAGTTGTTTTTGAAGTTGAGGCAAGTATATTTCTAGTTATTCTTAAGGTTCTTGACTTGTACACCTGGGATTAATATTTATTTTAAAATAGGCTTTTTCCTTGGTTCTTTTTGAAACCCTTAGACTTAAAGCCTAAATTCATAATGGTAAATTGAAAAAGACCTAATGGATTGATCAAGGTGTATCACATGCAAAATGGACTATAATTTTGGGACTATAGTCAGGAGTGTAATTTGGACCAAAAGTTTGCAGGGAAGTCCTCTTCGACTAAAATAACCATGAGTTACCTTTCTAAAGATGTTTGAAATCACAAGGCCTCACTAAACGGCTTGGCATCCAAATTAGGGGGAACATAAGAGGCCCCATGTAATTATTAAAGAAAGGTTCTTTACTTGTTAAAAAAAATAAAAAAAAAAAAAGAAGAAAAAGAAAAAGAGAGAGAAAGTATTTCAAGTCCATGTCAGCGTAAATGGCCAATTTTTCAATCCATTCTAAAAAGAAAATAGAAAAGGTTAAGAGTCAAGGCTTTTCTCATTCTTCCCAAGATAAAGGAAATTATCCCTAACGTCTTTTTCAACATAAATAGTTTTTACTCAAGGGATCATCTATTTCCTCAAATCGGGTAGCCAGCTCTCAAAAGGACTATCCTTCCACTTACTCAACTCTCTTCAAGGTCTTTAGCAAACCCATAAGGTGCTTTTGTTCCTCAATTTCCTTTAGAATGCCCATAGGGCCTTCAGTTCACTAAGTTCCTTTAATAAGCCCATAAGGTACTTCTTTTTGTGAGCCGATAGGATGCTTGATTTCTTTAGGCATTCCCATTAGCCCCCCCCAATTCATAAAGTTTCTTTCTAGCAAGCTTATAGGGAACTTCCCCTCTATTCACAAAGTTTCTCTTAAGCAAGCCCATAGGGCACTTCCCCTTTGTTCATAAAGTTTCTCTTAAGTAAGCCCATAGGACATTTCCCCTCCATTCACCATGCCTGTAGGGCACTTCCCTTCACTAAGTTTCTCTTAACAAGCTCGTAGGGTAATTCCTTTCATTACATTCTTCTTGGCGAGCCCTTATGGCTCTCTCCTTCCCAGTATTCTCATAGGGTACAACATTAAGACCAAGTTTAGGTTACTAGCCCCCAAGTGATGTTCTCACCTAAGTTAGTGATCCTAGTGAGGCACAACTAGGTTTTAGATTGATCCCAATTTAGGGTTGCTAGTCCTCGAGAGATACTCTCGCTTAGATTAGTGAGCTTAGTGAGGCACTACTAGGTTTTAGATCAATCATAGTTTAGGGTTGCTAGTCCCCAAGAGACGCTCCCACCTAGATTAATGAGTCTTATGAGGCTTGACTAGGTTTTAGATTGATCCTAGTTTAGGGTTGCTAGTCCCCGAAAGGTGCTTCTGCCTAAGTTAGTGAGCTTAGTGAGACAATAAGGTTTTAGATCAATCCTAATTTAGGATTGCTAGTCCCCGAGAGACACTCCTGCCTAGGTTAGTGAGTCATGTGAGGCATAAATAGGTTTTAGATGGATCCCAGCTTAAGGTTACTAGTCCCTAAGAGACACTCCTGCTTAGGTTAGTAAGCTTAGTGAGGCATGACTAGGTTTTAGATTCATCCCACATTAGGGTTCCTAGTCCTTAAGAGATGCTCTTGCCTAGGTTAGTGAGCTTAATGAGGTATGACTAGGTTTTAGATTGATCTTAGTTTAGGGTTGTTAGTCCTTGAGAGATGCTCCTGCCTAGGTTAATAAGGCTTGTAAGGCACGATTAGGTTTTAGATCAATCCCAGTTTAAAGTTGCTAATCCCCTAGAGATGTTCCCTCCTAGGTTAGTGAGCTTAGTGACGCATGACCAGGTTTTAGATCAATTCTAGTGCAAAATTGCCTATCCCTTAGAGGCACTCTTACTTAGGTTAGTGAGGCACGATTAGGTTTTAGATCAATTCCAACATAAGATTGCCTATCCCTTAGAGACACTCCTACTTAGGTAAGTAAGCCTAGAAAGGTACAATAAGGTTTCATTTCTTCATCCAAATCCCCAATAAATCAATTTTAGGATAGCTATAGTTGTTTTAGAGCCTTCCTAAGGGAAAAACTAGTGTCTCTTTGTCTTTGTGGCAAAGTTTTGTTCAAACCTTATCACAAAGAGGGGCAGCTGTAGACACCTAATTTTTGCCTTATTTATTTTTATTATTTTTATTTCTTTTCTCAATAGGCCTTAAATTAGGAAAGACACAAAAAAATAAGAAGTTAAAGAAAACCCAATAATTTAATAAATTTAGAAAAATAAAGAATTTTAGGAAAATACAAAAATAAGAAAATTACAAAAAAAAAAGGAAATTAAACAAAACCTAAAAATTTAAGAAATTTAGAAAATAAGAAAATTGAAAAAATAAAAAAAAATGAAAAAAAATTAAACAATTTTAGAAAATAAAAATAGGATAGATTTTTTATTAGTTGGGCTATTGAACTTAGACTTAGATTTAAATCTAGCTCAAGCTAACTAAGTCTTAATTGCACATATAGATAAGGCATAAGCTAATGGCTAATGGATAAGCATATGGACATTGGTATTGGGATGAATATGAGGTTAGGGGTTCGAATCTTAGAGAAGGCATGTATAAGTTTTTTATTTTTCATCACATCAAGGATTGCCACGTGTCGGGATCTAATTGCGCCACATGTCTTGATACGTAGCAGGTTAGGATTGGATGATGTGCTGAAATGGTGCCATATGTCAGCCATGTCAATGCCACGTATCATGTAATGACAAGTAGCAAGTCGAGGTTGGTCGGCTCGATTGACATGGTGCCACGTTGGCCAATTTTCTCTCTCTTTCATTTTCTTTCTCCCTTCTTTCCCTTGATTTCCTCTAATTTCCCCAAATTTTTTTGTAATTTCCTTTTCAAACAGGGCACTTTATGGGCAAATTTGATCCCTTTTTCATTGTAATTTCGTCAAATTAGTGATGAAATCAAGGAGCACATATGGCCTAATGTTAATAGTGATTAAGAACACATCCAAATTCATACATTAACATAGTCAAACCGATTAGCAAAAATCAGAAAAAAAAAAGAACTTAAATTTTGGCCATCTTCATTCAAGTCCAATCTAAGCTTTCCTTTGTTTCTGAGCTAATTACAAGTATAAATTGGGTGTTAAGGGATGTTCATGAATAGATACATAACCACAGAAAACCTCACAAGAACACTCCTAAGCCCTCTCTCTCTTTCACAATCTCTCTCTATCTCTATTAAGCTCTCTCTCTCTTCGAATTCCTCTCTCTAGCCACTCCTAAGCCAAACCACTACTACGATTGAGCTCCCTATAGCTTAGGCTCTCTAACCCAACCTCTTTCAACCTTCGTAGTGTTCCTTAGTAGCAACACCAACAACCACCACCTAAACCCTAATCGCCATAGCTACCCCTTCTCGAACCACCACCTCCGAACACCACGACCCAAACTAGCCACATGGCCGAGCTTTTAGCAACCCAAACCCTTAACCTAATCATCCAATCACACCTAACAACCCATACCGGCCGAACCATCACCACTACTTATGAGCGACTTCCAAAACACCTCTAAACTAACCCCAAATGCTTAGGCACACTCTCTACCCCCCCCATCCTCAATTTGATACACGTAAAAATCCCTTCACTAACTCATTTTGGAGGCCAAATCCGACTGAAACACGCCTTGACTTACCATTAAGCTTGAAGACCACTCGGATCTATGTGACCTGACCTGACAACCCATAACCCGACTCATTCGACCTATTCAAATTCGACCCGTACACATTAGTTTGAAGCATTCCTATCTAAGTCATTTTTTTTTTTTGGTTTTGTAAAATTATTTATTTATTTATTTCCAAATATAAATGTAATAATTTTAAAAAAAAAAGAAAAAAGAAAAGGAAGAAAAAAAAGAAAAGAACTACAAAAAGAAAAAGAAGAAAAAAGAAAAAAGAAAGAATAGTTTATTAGTTTATTTATTTTAGTAAATAAAATATATATATATAAGATAAAGAAAATAAATAAATAAATAAAAATAAGTAAATAAGGAGATAAATAAAAAAATTGTTCTATTAGCACTTAAAAAAATCAAAGTTTTTTCATAAATAATAAAAATAAATGAACCCTTTGTAATTTAAAGCATTATAAAATTTTCAAAAATAAAGGAAAAATCCAATTTAGGACTTTCTTACAAATTTTCTTAAACGAACCCAATTGAACTAAAAACATAAGCTTGATTTTTTTTAAAAATTAAAATCAACTCAATCCACTAAAGTTTTTATGAAAAGAACTATATACATCCGATCTTGAATAGCAGATACGTTGGTACCTACGGGTTGACAATAAAAATTTAGTTTTTCCTTTTTCTAGATTACTTAAGTTGTCCATCTAGAGTAATTAAATTGAGTTCCGTCTTATAAAATAATATGGTGATTTTTAAAGATTAAAGTTAAATTTGGAAAGTCAATAGTATCCATAAGGGTTTAAAATTTATAACCTTCGGATTCATGATCTTTGGTTTCAAAAACCATTTTACAAAAATTGGTTTTAATCATTAGACTAGTGGCTACGTTATAACCAATTATTGGTTATAACTTAACTATTTTTCCTAATTCTAATCAGGGGTGACTCCAATACCTTTTTAAATTGAAAAAAAAAACGGCTTTCTTTAAACTTTAGTCGAAGATTAGTATTGAATGGGTAAGGGTTCATTGTTAATCAATTTAATGGAAATCTAATTTATAAATAATTAGGATGGTAAAAAACCAGGCTCGACACATGGGCATGTAAAAAATTTAGGTTTTTCAATTCACATTTCACATAGTCTCCTCTGCAGTTCATCTACTGTCTACATGTCCTGACCCTTATTGTTGCACACTCCATTCCTGTACTTCACATACTCCACTAACACATACACACATGCTTGATCAACAATAAACGTCCTTTACCGTAGTCCCATGCTTGATTAACCTATCACATAACACAATTCTATACAGCACACACTTACTAATTAGCCTCATAACTTATGTTTGACACATAAGCATCACATACACTTGATCACCGTCGTCTGTACACATATATGTTGTCCATTATCTGCGCATTTGATCACTACTACTTGTACAACCATATGGACACTTAATTCACAACACTGACACCGTATAGCTACATGCAAGTTTGTACTTCATGATGCTATATAGCTAAGCCACATCCAACTATTCACGACATTGCACAACCACGTCCAAACATAGTGATTCATACACATTGTCCACGCCCACTCACAAGTTCACTCACACATGGCCAGCATTTGTGCACAATCGCAAATTCGTAATTCAAGTATATCGCAATAGTAGTCCGAGCACACATGATCATAAATGTCCGCATATCTACATAGTCTAACACTTACGTACACGATTTGACCTGTTTAGGTAATTGAATAATTTTTTTAGTTAGTTATTTATTTATTTTTTTTCTTTTAGTTAATCAATTTATTTTACTAACTTGTTTTTTACAGTAGGGTTTTTTATAAATTTTAATAATTTTTATGTTGTTTTGTAATTTTTAGATAATTTGTAATTTTTTTAATAAATTTTAGTTCAATTGCATTTTTTAAACAAAAGATGTATTTTTTTTTGAAAAGTTGCATATTTTTTTTTTCCAAGAGCCATATCTTCAAAGAAGATACGTATTTTTGTATATCTTACATGTAGGATTTAGAAAAAATCAATTTTTGACATGTAGATTTTTTTAAAAAGAAAATCTTAATTGAAGTTTTTCAAAAGATTTAGTAAGTTAGGTGTTTTTTTAAAATAGATTTGCGAAGTTAGATCTTTGTAGTTTTTTTTTAAATAATAATTAGATAACTAACTTAAATCTAGCTTGATTTTTTTTAAAAAAAAATATTTACATACTGAATCTTTTATAAAAAAATGAACTATGTTGGTTTGATCTTACCTAGCAATTACATAGGTACATTTAGGGAAATTGTATAGAAAATATATTTTTTTTCTTTTTCTAGAAAATTCGTAATAAAAAATTCTTTTAATTATATTTTTGCATGTCTGTACATATCTTAGTACCTTTAGAAAAATTGTAAAAAATAAAGTCCATTAGTTTTTTTTTTTAATCTTTTCATAATGACTTAGTTATAATAAGTTAGCCCCTAAGTTTACATTTTCTATTTTAATTTTTTTAAAAATTATTTTTAGAATATTTGTAGACTAGTAACTAAATTAAGGTTTTCCCACCTGAAAACTTTAATTTCATTTTTTACTAGTATAACTAGTTTGCAACTCTAATTTATAAAAAGATATTTTTTAAAAGAAAAATATTTTTTCCTTAATTTAATGTCTAGTAATTTATATTAAGTAGACTGGACTTAATATAGGCTAAAGTAAGGAAAACTAAAATAGGGCTACATTGAATTGGCGACTCCACTAGGGACACTTAGTGGGTTAACCATGTAAAAGTAAAAAAATTTAATTAACGAGCATTATTTTTTTCATTATATATATTGTAATATAGTTATACTAATTCGGTTTTAGTGATATAGGCATCTAAGAAAAAATTTAGCCCAATAGGCCCCTTATTAGGGGATTTAAGCAGGATTTTTTTATTACCTGTGTACTTAGATGTGGTCAGACCTAAGCCATCTTAGGAACCTAGGACGGGTTGCCATTATATAACCTTCAAGTTGTTAGTGTCTTTACCTTCGCTTAATGGTGATAGGCGAGCCTACTCATGCTTCGATATAGCTTACTAGGTATTTTCTTAGGAATATTAGAGGCTATAGAGCTTGAGACACATAGATACTATCCTCCTGCATCATTGTAAAATAAAAAGGGGTTAGCAATTTTCAAATTATAAGAGCTAGAAAAGAATTATTATAACCCCTGACCAATTGGACCTTATTTTCAAATTTTAATGTATTTATATATATAAGTGTACATAGGCTTTATTTTCAGAAAAAAAAACTTTTAGAAATTTATACATTTATATATGTAAGTTTACGTGAATATTGATTATGGGTTTATAATAACTCTATTCCTATAGTTTATTGTAGCATATTGCATCACATTTATATTATATTTTACACATTTGTCTGTATATGCTATTTTGTATAATATATGTGAGCCTTCTAAATTTTGTTTTATTTTATGAGTAATAGGTTATGTAACATAACATTGAATATAAGAAGTGCAAAATTATTAATATTCCCCTTGTACCATAATGTGCTAATGTTAAAAAAAAAAAAAAAACTCAGTATCAACTTATAAATTTTTTTTTTGGCATGTAATTATAGAAATTAACTATAATAAAGATTATTATGGAATTGTTTTTTTTAAAGGCTTTCCAACAAGGAAATTTCAAAATCATATTTTATAATAAAAAACCAGTTTCATGATTATTGCAATATCCCAAATGTACTATATTGTTAAGAACTAATAAAATACTAAAAATGAAAAATAAAAAAATAAAAAAAGATTTAACCATCAAATTTCCATAGTAAATTATTTTTCATCGTAAGGTCATCAATTTTGTAGATGTTTAAGTTCTCATTCTTCGTGTTTATTCCTTAAGTTATCACGGTTTTGATAGAGCTTTCTCTATGAGTCGTCACCCTTATGTCATCTTTTAATAAGTTTCTGATTGTAAAATAATTCCAACTTCTCTATACCATCCTATGTCATCGGTCATCAATCCTAATGTTTCCAAATTTTTATTTTTTTATTTGGATTCCTCAATGTCAGTATTAGGCTTCTTTAACATAAAATTGACATTTTTTCCAAAAAAAAAAAAGAATGGTTTTCAAAATTAAAAACTTAATTTTTTTTAAAAAGAAAGGAATGCAATGTTGCTAATAAGAAGGGATTATTGTAGGCTTTAAAAGGTTACTTTTTAAGTGATAAGACTTAACTTGAAGCTCATAGTCACTTGTTGTCAAAATCAAGATGTCTTAAGGTTTTGAGTAGATAATAACCACAATAGAAGGGGTTCTAAGTAAGCATGTGAAGCAAGTCGAAACCATAGCCCATACTTAAGCTCAAGGGCTTATTAACATACCGTCTAAGGTAGACAAGTCTAAAGAGTTGCTAGTTCATAAGCCCATCAATAATAACAAAGGCTTGGGGAAGGAATTAGAGTAGAAATTGATGAAGATGGTGAAAGAAATCTTGCACAAAATTGAAGAGTTGGGCTTAAGCAATGTTTATGCTTTTGAAGATAACGAGTTACCTAAGAAGTTTAAGGTACCAAATTTCAAACAGTGTGATGGAATAGGTTACCCCAAGCTCCACCTCAGGCTCTATGTCCACAAGATGGTGCAATTCATCAAACATGAGCAATTGATGATTCAAACTTTCCAAGATTGGCTAACTAGGCCAACGTTGATTTAGTATTCCCAATAAAACTTGGTTGAGCTTGACACTTAGGATAAGTTAGCTTAAGCCTTTTATCAACAGTACTAGTTCAATCAAAAAGTAGCTCCTTCCTTAATAGATTTGAATAACATCAAAATGAAGCTGACCGAGTCCTTTGAAGAATATGCTTAGAGATGGAGATTTACAACTGCTCAAGTCATAATACATTTGCTAGAAAATGAACTGATTAATGTGCTCATTCATACATTAGGTGAACTTTATTATAATTACCACTTAGCCTACAATGCTTCTACATTTATAAATGTAGTCATAGCCAGTAGTTGTCTCAAAGATGCTATTAGAGTAGGGAGATTGATAGGGAAGGGATCAGCCTTGTTAGATTTAGAGGCCACAATGAACACTATGGTGTCCTATCTAATGATACGTAAGCTTGGTGCCCTAAGCACTGGTCCACAGCTCAAGAAAAATAAGCTAAGCCATAAATCACCTAGAACAAGGTTCACTCATATTCCAATTCCTATGTCTCAAGTCTATTGCTACCTAATAAAAGAGGATTTGCTACATCCTAAGACTCTAACATCAAGGTATAGACCTTGGAAATATGATCCCAATATGCAATGTGAGTACTACATAGGTCAGCAATAGAATGCTATTAACCATTGTTCGAAGTTGAAGAATAAAGTCCATGATTTAATTGATGAAAAATTGGTCCAATGGGACTTTGTTAGGGATCTAAGGCTCAAATTCCACATATAGCCCATTATCAACATGTTATAAGGTTTAGAAAAAGTGCCAAAGACAAATTTGAATGGTCAAGCCTAAGGGGCATGTTACTACCAAGGTTTAGAAAAAAGTGTTGCTACCCTAGAAGAAAAGTTAGTGAAGTTAGAAGAAAGACTCATAGGTATAGCAATGGCAATAGGTCATGTGCTTAAGCAACTTAGAAACTTAGATCCTAGTACAAATATGAAGTCATAACCCAAGCATGAGAATGATTTAGGGAAAGAGAAGTTAGGAGTGAATGTGCCAATTGGGAAAGCCTATGATCAAGACAAGCCCATCTACTATAAGAGGAGGCAACTTACATAGTTCAAAATTCAAATGTTCAAAGTATTCAACCAATTGAGAGAAGCAAGGATTCTAGCATGTCAAAACCTAACAAAGAAGTACAAGCCAAGGGATCATGACCCCAATAAATGGTGTGAGTATCATGTGTGCTAGGTAGGGCATACCATAGAAAACTATTGGAAATTGAAACATAAGGTACAAGATTTGATTGATATAGAAATTATCCAGCTAAGCTTTCTAAAGGCTAATAGGTCAAGTAGCAGTGGTGTTCCTTCCCTAAGTTTTGAAGATGCATTAAACAAATAGCCTTTAGCACCAAATATTGAAGGCCTACTACTATCATCTAATCAAGTAGCTCACCATTTGAATTAGTCGGGTATATCTCTAGGAGATCAATTCAACTGAATGGGCCAAGTTTAAAAGAGTGATAGAAAAAAGGGTAAGAAGCGGAAAAAAATTTTAGTTCATACATGTTTTTTCTTCACTTTGGAGTTTGTAATGGATAAAGTTATCTGAATAAAATAGTTTTCTTATACATTTTTGTCTTTAGCTCAACAAGGGCATATCATTGGCCCCTCACTAAATGAAACACTTTATGTGGATTTGGAACAAGCAAAAACGGATAAAGTAAATGTGAACTCAAAATTTAGAAATTTCTATTTAAGGGAATGGTAACATATTACTTGAAAGGTTTAGGATGAAAAGAGGTAACCTATGTCCTAAATACTAACCCCAAACACTCATGAGCGTTAAGTGATACAATGTGAGTAATTGAGCTCATTCCTTAAATGAGGTTCATCTTGATGGGTTATCGACTACCAACCCAATCACTTGCGTACACCTCAAAGGTCTCTAATCCCTCACTCAAAGGATTCTTTGTCATCAACCCGTAGATGATGAGAAACAATATGCTGAAGGAGGATGGCTAAATTCCCTAGGAGCTCCAGGAGGTTTTACTATGCTCTGTTCATTATTCTATGCTAATGCCAACCTTCCTTTAGCTGAGACTCTATGCTGAATGATTAGACTTTTAACTACTGAGTAAATGTAGCTAGCTTATGGTTGGGTAGTTGTCTTCTAGCCTCCTTCCAAATCTCATGGCATCCTTTCACCTCCCAACTTCCGTGTTGTTGTAACACCTTGGTTCCTTCCGCTTACTACACTTAGAGAATCCTTGTATAGATCCAATGTCGCTTTGCCACCTATCCTCTTCACCTGACATTGTATTATTTTTTTCCTTTTGTTTTTTTATCCTTTTTACCCCTTTTCGTATATACCAGGATTTCCCTTTTTGTATATACTTTCTTATAATTTCTTTATTTGTAATGTTTTCTTAAGGACTTACTATAAATACTCCCTTTCTCTTGTAAGCCAAGTACACTTAACTTTACACATAGACACCGAATATCCTGTTCTTATGAGATAACCAGCTCTAAGCCCATTTTTTATACACTCTTATCTAATCTTATTGAGTAGCTCAATATTAGTGGTGGGTAGACCTTGACATCAACTTGAACATCATATTAAGTGAAGCGTTAAGTCTTATTGTGTTCGTTAGTGTATCATATCCGCTAAACAGCTTCATGTTAGCTACTTTAGTTCATCCATAGACCTATTCACTCTATTTTCTTTGATATTTTGAAGAACCCATTTAGTTTAGATTTTCTATGGTAATTCTTAGTGATAACTAAGCTCCTAAATACATTATATAATCCTGGCCTCAAAGCTTGAGGTTGAGATCAAGAGCTATGTAGTGATAACCAGCCTACTGTTCAAGATATTTGTATATGTATCGAAAACTTTCCTTAGTGAAGTGTATTATTTGAAGCTTTGTTTTGAGAATATCGATTCCTAGTATTTAGGGAGAGATTAATAATACTGAGAGTGATGCTCATGGTTGTAGTTGAGTTAATCAATAAACACCATATATTACTAATGAGCAAATATAAGATCTTGTTGCTATTATGGCTAACTTAGCTGTCTCAGTAAATAGAGTCTTAGAGACTAGACTGTGTAAGAGAGTTACTAAGTAGGGCCGAGAGATGAGAGATAGGTTGAGAAGGCAGATGAATGAATGAGCTTTAGAAGCCTTTTAAGTGAACCAAGCACCACTGCGATGTGCCGATAGAGTCACGCGAAGACTGTTAGATTTAGACGAAGTGGAAGAGTATGAAGAAGAAGAAGACTAGCATGTTGGGATTGATGAGTGTGAGATTAGAGTGCCGAGAGGTACCAAACACCTTAAGGTACAAATTCCGAGCTTTAACGGGGTATAGTAGTGCTAATGACTACCTGGATTGGGAAGAGAAGATAAAAAAGATATTCGAGTTTTACGATTACGAAGATGCTGTCCGTATTTGAGTGGTTGCATTGGAATTTTCTGGATATGCAACAATGTGGTAGAAAAAGCTATAAAATGTTCACCTCATGCCTTAACAAGAAATCTAAACATGGAATGATATGAAGAGAGTGTTGAGAAGTAGGTTCATTCGCAAACACTACAAACTAGACACTTTCTAAAGACTCTAAGACTTGAAGCAAGGTAACAAATCAGTGGATGACTATGTTCGAGAGTTTCAGTTGCTTATGATACGATATGATCTTGATAAACTTGAGACGTGAACTATAGCACGGTTTATCTCTAGATTGCAAGCTAAGATTGGTAACATCAAGGAGCTACAAAGCCATACAACTTTGGATGAAACCATCCTGGTGGTATAAAGAGTTTAAAGGCAATGATGAAACTAGTTTAGTTGGATGTCGAGTAGTCGAACAATGCAACTGAATAGGAGTAGCATATCAACTCGATTAGGGAATGACAAAGCATCAAATAGCTCTAAGGTAGAACTTCAAGGGAAAATGCCGAGCCAACTAAATAAGAGCAAGACCAAGGATCTTGAGATCTAAAGAGACTAAGGTCAAAGCTTAGGAACGAAAACTCGAGAAATCAAATGTTTGAAATGCCTTGGCTATGGACACATGTTTAGTTAACATTCAAGCTGCTAAGTCATGATCATAGGGGGAGATAAACCCCAGTTTGAAGTAGAGAGGATGAGCAAAGGAGAGGAAGAAGTGGGAGTCGATTAGATGCTAGAAGAATTTGAAGAAGACCCCGATGTCGAGACATCTCCAGAAGGTGGTACTAAGTATTGCTTTGTTGTTTGATGATCTCTTCGTACTTTTGTAGCTAACAAGAATGGGCAAATAGAGAACCTCTTCCATAAAAATTGTTGAGTGAATGGCAAGCTATGTGCCATGATCATTGACAGAGGGAGCTATACCAACGTCATAGCGCAAAGGGTAGTCGAGGTCATGAGTTTGTTGACCCTTCTACAACTTAAGTAGTATAAGATTCACTGATTGAATAAGAAAGGTGGGTTACACATTGTCAAACAAGTTATGGTACTGATTACCATTGGTGATAGGTGCAGGGACGAGATATTGTATGATGTCCTCCCTACGTGCGCTTCTCACATATTACTTAGCCAACCATGGTTATTTGACCTAAGAGTATTATACGATGGATATAAGAACACCTAGGGAAGTGTAAGATGCCTCAGCTGAGGACTTCGTACCCCTCTTAGCTAAGAAACTCTTAGAGGTTAGAGAAGTAGAGAACTTACTTACCAAAGTGTAGCAACTATTTCAGGACTTTGGCGACCTATTCCTTATTGAGATGCCAAAAGGATTACCTCCCTTGAGAGGTGTTGAACATTGCATCAACCTACAACTAAGAGATGTCTTACTGAACCAACCTGCTTCTAAACTCAATCCCAAGCAAGCAACTAAACTGAAGAAATAGGTAGATGAGTTGGTGGATTACAAATATGTCCATGAGAGCTTGAGTCCTTATGCCATACCAGTTGTGCTCGTGCCGAAAAAGGATGGAATGTGGTGAATGTACATTGATAACCAAGCCATCAATAAGATCATTATTAAATATCGATACCTAATCCTATGACTTGATGACATGCTTGACGAGTTACATGGCGCCTACATCTTTCTAAGATAAACCTAAAGAGTGGCTAGCACTAAATATGAATGAGACGTAAGGATGAATGGAACACGACCTTCAAGATAAGGGGTAGTATGTTCGAATGGTTGGTGATGCTGTTTGGTCTGACTAACGCACTGAGTATATTTATGCGGCTGATGCATCATGTACCTAGAACATTGATCGGCAAATGCGTTGTGGCTTATTTTGATGATATTCTGGTCTACAGTACCGATCTCATCACCCATGTCAAGCATTTAAGATTGGTATTCAACATACTCCACGCCAAGAGATTATTTGACAATCTGAAGAAATGTGTGTTCTATCAAAGCAAGGTTGTATTCCTTAGATATGTAGTTTTGGGGAAGTGAGTTCAAGTTGATGACAAAAAGGTTAGAGCAATTCTTGAGTGGCCTACGCTAACTAATATTACCGAAGTCAGGATCTTCTATGGTTTAGCCTCATTCTATTGGAGATTTATTCAGAACTTTAGTTCCATAGCTGCGCTATTGACTGAATTGACCAAGAAGAACATTGAGTTTAGGTGGTAAAAAAAAGCTTAGAAGAGTTTTGAAGATGTGAAGTCTAAGCTGACGTCTGCTCCAGTTCTCACCCTACTAGATTTTGAGAAAGTTTTTCAGGTTGAATGTGATGCGTTTGGTGTTGGCATTGGTGTTGTCCTTATGTAGGAGCGCTAACCTATTACTTACTTCAGTAAAAAACTCAGAGGTGCTACCCTGAATTACTCAACCTACGATAAGGAGTTCTATGTCATTGTCTGAACACTCCATAACTGGCCACATTATTTGTTGTTGAGATAATTCATCATCTATTTGGGTCATGAATCTCTTAAGCATCTTCATGGGCAATAGAATCTTTCTCAGCATCACGCTAAATGGGTTAAGTTCTTAGAGACCTTTTGCTATGTCATCAGACGTCATCATCACCAACACAGTAGCTAGTGTACTTTCTTGCCATCATACCTTCACATAACGTTGCAACTTAAGGTGATTGGATTTGGCATTTTACCTTATTAGTATGAGCATAACCCAAATTTTGGATCCTTATTAGCCAGGTACAGTGTTGGAGGAGCTATAGAAGGGTTCTACTTAAGTCAGGGGTTCTTGATGAAGGGCAAGTAGGTTTGCTTGCCAAGTGGTTTGGCAAGGGAGCTACTTATTCGAGAAGCTTATGCTAGGGCTTTAGCTAACCATTTTAGGGAAAAGAGGACAACTGCAATAGTAAAGGAGCATTTTTATTAGCTTGGGATAATGAAGGATATGCACTAAGTACTTAAGAGGTATGAGGTGTGTAAATATGTAAAGGGGAGGAGAGAGCCTTATAGAGAATACATACCCCTACCAATTCTAGAGCGGCCGCAGATCGATCTAAGTATGGATTTCATGCTCGACCTTCCCTCAATTCCAAGAAGATACGACTTAATCATGGTAGTGGTCAATCGGTTCAGTAAGATAAGCTACTTCATTCCCTGCTACTTCATTCCTTGCCACCTATCCTCTCCACTCAACATTATACTAGTTTTCACTTTTTGTCTTTTGTCCTTTTTATCCCTTTTTGTATATACTTTCTTGTAATTTCTTTATTTATAATGTTGCCCTAAGTACTTACTATAAATATTCCCTTTCCCTTATAAGCCAAGAACACCTAACTTTACACATAAACATTGAATATCTTGTTCTTATGAGAAAACCCTCTCTAAGCCCATTTTTTATATACTCATCTAATCTTATTGAGTAGCTCAGGATTAGTGATAGGTGAACCTTAACATTAACTTGTGCATCATATCAGATGAAGTGTCAAGTTGTGTTGTATTCGTTAATGTATCATATTCACCAAGTAGATTCATGTCAACTACTCTGTTTCATCCATAGACCTATTTACTTTATTTTCTTTGATATTTTGAAGGATCCATTTAGTTCAAATTTGCTATGGTAAGTTCTAGTGATAATTGAGCTCCTAGGCACATCATATCTTAAACTTAGTACACATCTCAAGATGATGTTAGGTACTCATTTCATTACCTTAAACACAATTATTTCTTGCAAACCCATTTAAGCCTTTTTACGATTTTTTTAAAAATTAACCCTACCAAGAACGGCCTTACACTAGGGTAGTCAAGAGGTTAGGGTCATTAATTTAGAGAAAAGGAGTAGACTAATTTGTGCTTGCCTCTATTGTTCCAATTTATGAGTAAATATTGTCATAGATAATTCAATTTCTTTACGATGACGAAGAGTTTCAAACCATATACACCTTACTCATGCTTATATACTTATTCAAACACCTCAAGCCCATAAATTTTTCCAAAACCATACATGCCTCACCTAAAACTTATATAACTTTAACCTACCTTTTTGGAGCTTCAAATCTCATCAAGTGAAAATTCATTAATGTGGAAGGTGACCTCCTTGACCCAAAGAAAAAAAAAAAGAAAAAAGGGGAAAAAAGTAAAGAAAATATTAGTAAGGTGATTATCTTCAAGCATAAGCCAAATCGCCAAAGTTCAAAGTTGTGATGGTATCCAAAAGTTAAACATTTTAATTTCCTAAGCTCAAAAGTAAAGCCCTCATTTTATGATTCTTCCCACTATACCACTCTTGATGAAACATTTTTTACTAAAGAAAACAACTTATCTTTAGCAGAATTTGCTTATGAAACTAGGGTAAGCCCATATTTAGTTTCTCCTAGATTCTTAGCTTGTAAACTTGGGACATATTATATATGATTTATTCGAAATTAGCTAAAGTGCATTAATATCCATTTGCTCAAACTATTGACCAAAAGCCTTATATGGCAAACCTAGAAAAAACCTAATTGATTGACCAAAGTGCACCATTTACAAGATAAGTTACAATTTTCGATATTGATGTCGAGAGTAAAAATAAACCTGTGAGAGTATAAGAAAGTCCTGTTTGACCAAACATTTCTAGTAATATTATCTATCCCCATAGTAGAAAATTAAAGAATAGTTACGTACTTTCTTAAAAACATGAATGGTTTTAACCTCAAGTTCGAAATCAATGCTTCTAAAAAGTTCAAAGATCATGAATTATGCTCTAGGAAACAAGACTGAAAGAATGAGCGATCAATGGATAAGGTACATGATAACCCCTTATTTGTGATCTTTAGAGTTTTCAAGACTTTCTTGTTAGCAACACACTTTTCCATCAAAAAATGTTTTTTTTTTTAAATTTCTTGAGAAAAAGAAGAAAACAGAAAAAAGTTTTTCAAAAGAGAAACAGAACCCTTTTTTTTTTCAAAAATTGTTAAGAGAAATTTCTTATAAAGAAAAAGTCAAAATTTTGAAAGTATCATCAAAATCCCTCAAACTCAAATCTCAAATCATTTTGTCAAAACTCATCAAAGTCCTTAAAATTCTAGGATCACTTGCTTAAAGGAGCATTGTCCTATTCTTTCTAAGATCACTTGCTCAAAGGAGCACTATCCAATTCTTAGTTGGATCGCTTGCTCATTGGAGTGCTATCTAATCATTTTTAAGATCACTTTCTCAAAAGAATGTTGTCCTATTCCTAATTGGATCGCTTGTTTAATAAAGTGCCATTTAGTCCCTTTTAGGATTGCTTGCTCAGTAAAGCACCATCTAATCCTTTTTAGGATCGCTTGCTCAAAGGAGTATTATCCGATTCCTTGTTAGATCGCTTGCTCATTAGAGCGCCATCTAGTCATTTCCCAAATCACTTGCTCAAAGGAGCACTATCCTATCTAGTCTATTCTAGGATTACCTGCTCATAGGAGCATTATCTTATCCTTTATATTTCTTAAAGTAATCTTGGATTGCTTGCTCAGTAGAGCACCATCCTATTTTTTCTTTAATAAAGTGCCATCCTATCTTGTCTTCAAAAGATCTATCCTTTTTAGCAACATGTCCTTAAAGAGATCTATCCTCTTAAGGAAACCCGACCTTTCAACTTAGGACCTTAATTATTTGACAATCAAAGTCCTTACCTTGCTAATTCAAGCAATGACTAAGCAAAAATGAGTATGTCTTTTTTTTGTCATTGTAGCAAAGTTTTTACCAACTTTACTATAAGGAAGGGAAATTGTACACACTCCATTTTTGCCACCCTTTATTTTAATTTTAGTCTGTTTTTACTTTTAAGCTAGGTTAATAAAAAATAAATGGAAAAAGAAGTGAATTGAAAAAATAGAAAAGATAAAAAATAACTATAAATAATAATAAATAAATAAAAGGAAAATCTAAAAAAAAGGTGTCAACTAGAGTCGAGTTAAGTTGCTTAGGGTTGGATTGGATAATCATGTACGTTCAATTTAGTAAATTATGAGTCTTAAATAATCGAGTTTTATTTAGAAATATTTTTAATCCAGTCCAATAAAAAGTTGATTTTTTTTTATCTAATTTATATTGGGCTAGATAGACCAAGGAATTATTAAATAGGTTAGCATGTATTTTAGGCTAAATTTAGATAGGCTAAATCAAGCCCTAGAAAAAAGGCCAAAATAAATAAAGGGTTTCTAGAAACTGAATAGAATCTTCAATGAATCTAATAAATCAAATGGGATATTATCATATCTTTCGAATGTTGGATTTGTTAAGATTAAATTTACATCCAAAAAGATCTAAAAGATCTAAATTTATAGCTTATAAATAGAGGACATGGGTAAGCAAAAAATTTAAGTATTTCAATTCATGTTTCACATAGTCTCCCCTATAATTAATCTACTGTCCACATGTCCTGACCCTCACTACTGTATACTCCATGCCTGCACTTCACATACTCCACTAACACATATGCATACACCTAATCACTAATACATGTCCTTCACCACACATCTCGCGCTTGATTCATCGATCACTTGACACAATTCCATACAGCATACACTCACTAATTAGCCTCACAACTTATGTTTAACACACAAGTACAACTACATGTACATCTGTACTTCACAACATTGCACAACCACGCCACGTCCAGCTTTTCATAACATTGTACAGCTACGTCCAAATACAGCAATTCACACACACTATCTATGCTTACTCACGAGTTCACTCATGTACAACCAGCACTAATGTACAATCGCAAGCCCATAATTCAAGCACGCTGCAATAGCAATCTAAGCACACACGATCACATACATCCATACGTCCATGTAGTCCAACACTTATGTACACGATTTAACCCGTTTAGGTAATTGAATAATTCTTTTTAGTTAGTTATTTATTTTTCTTTTTTTCTTTTAGTTAATCAATTTATTTTAGTAACTTGTTTTTTAGTATAGGTTTTTTTATAAATTGTAATAATTGTCGTGTCATTTTGCAATTTTTCGATAATTTGTAATTTTTTGATAAATTTTAGTTAAATTGCATTTGTTTTAACCAAAATTTCATTTTTTTTGAAGAATTGCATATCTTTTCTCCGAGATCTGTATCTTTGGAGAAGATATGTATCTTAATATATCCTACATGTAGGATTTAGAAAAAATCAATTTTTTATACCTAGATTTTGTTTTAAAAAAATATTAATTGAAGTTTTTCAAAATAATTAGTTAGTTAGGAATTTTTTTAAAATAGATTCGTGAAGTTAGATCTTTTTAGATCTTTTTTCTTTAAATAATAATTCGATAACTAACTTAAATCTAGCTCAATATTTTTGAAAAAAGATGCACTCACTAAATCTTTTCTAAAAAAGAATTAAGTTGGTTTAAATCTAACTAGCAGGTACGTAAGCACATTTGGAGCAACAGTATAAAAAAATAAACCTTTTTTTCTTTTTTCTTTTAAATTCGTAATAAAAAATCATAAAAAATTCTTTTAGTTACATTTTTGCATATCTACACATATCTTAGCACCTTTAGAAAAATTATAAAAAATAAAGCTTATTAGTTTTTTATCTTTACATGGTGACTTAGTTTTAATAGGTTAACTCCTAACCTTAAATTTTTTGGTTTAATTTTTTTAAAAAAACTATTTTTAAAATAATCCTAGACTAGTAACCAAATTAGGGTTTTTTCACCCGAAAACCCTAATTTTGTTTTTTTTTACCAATATAACTAGTTAATGACTTCAATTTTTAAAAGTTATATTTTTTAAAGAAAAATATTTTTTTCTCTTAATTTGAGGTCGAGTAATTTATATTAAGTGGGATGGGCTTAATATTGGTTAAATTGAGGAAAATCAAAATAAGGCTCGACACCACAATAATTAAGTCATGTCTTCTCAACGTTATGGAAAACAAAGCATGAAATCCATGCTTAGGTCAGTTCATAGGCAATTAAGTATGGGAAAGATTGTATAATCTCCATACGACTCTCTCCTTTCCTTTGTATGTTTACATACTTCACACCTCTTAAGAATTTGACACATATCCTTCATTATCCTAGGTTAGTAGAAATGTTCTTTCAATATTTCAACTATCCTCTTTTCTCCAAATAGCTAGTTAAGCCTCCAACATGAGCTTCTTAGACGAGTAGCTCTCTAACCAATCCACTTAGCATACAAACATGCTTGCCCTTCATCGGGAATTTGTAGCTTTTGTAAAACCCATCTACAACTCCTCTAATGCTATACTTGGCTCTTAAAGGCCTAAAATACAAATCAGGTAAGGTCCTAAATCCAAGTACCTTTGCTTATATTGTAGTAATGCGGGTATGATGACAAGAAATAGTATCAACCATAGTGTTTATGCTCCCCTTCTTCTATTGAATGAGGTAGTAGAAAGATGCCAAGAACTCGACCCATTTAGCATAGCACCATGAAATTTTTTGTTGCCCTCGGAGGTGTTTGAGAGATTCATGATCAGAACAGATGATGAATTCCCTTAGAAATAAGTGATGTTACCAGTTTTGTAGTGTTCGGATAAGGGCATAAAACTCCTTATCTTATGCCGAGTAATTCAACATAGAACTCCTTATCTTATGCTAAGTAATTCAATGTAGCTCCTCATAGTTTCCCGCTAAAATAGGCAAAAGGTCGGTGTTCCTGCAAAAGGATAGCACCAATGCCGACTCTAGACACATCACATTCTACCTCAAAAAACTTTCCTGAAATCTAGTAGAGTGAGCATTAAGGCTGATGTCAATTTAGACTTTATCTCTTCAAAACTCTTCTAAGCTTTCATTGACCACTTAAACTCAGAGTTCTTTCTAGTCAGCTTAGTTAATGGTACCGTTATGGAACTGAAGTTTCAAATGAATCTCCAATAGAATAAAGCTAGACCATGGAAGCTCTTAACTTCGATAGTATTAGTCGGTACAGGCCATCAAGAATAGCTCTTTCTCGTCATCAACTCTGACTCCTCCCTCTAATACAACATATTCGAGGAATACGACTTTGCTTTGGCAGAGCACACATTTCTTCAAATTACTGAATAACCTCTCAACACAAAGAATGTCGAATACTATTCTTAAATGCTTAATATGGTACGCGAGGTTAGTACTATAGACCAGAATGTCGTCGAAATAGACCGCAACACATTTACCAATTAGTCACCTCAGTATATGATTCATGAGTCACATAAAAGTACTCGGCACATTCGTTAGACCAAACAACATCATGAACCACTTGAATAGGCCATCCTTTGTTTTGAAAGTAGCATATAACTCAACAAGCATGTCATTAAGTCATGTAATCTAATATTGGTATTTAATAGTGATCTTAGTGATGGCGCAACTGTCAATGCAAATTCTCTATGACCCATCCTTCTTCGGTACTAGTACAACTAGCATAACGTAAGGGCTTATACTCTCATGAACATATCCATGATCTATCAACTCATCCTCCTATTTCTTCAGCTCAATCGTCTGCTCGAGATTAAGTCTATAGGTAGGTCGATTTAGCAGCATAGCTCCTAGCTAAAGGTCAATGCAATGTTTAATGCCTCTTATAGGTAGTAAGCCTTTCGGCATCTCGATAGAAAATAGGTTGGCAAACTCTTATAGTGTTATTTGTATTTCCGTAGGTAAGCTCTCGACTTCTCTCAACTCTAAAATTTTCTTGACTAAAAGGAGCATACACTCTTTGGCATTGACTTCTCGGCCAAATTGAGCTCAAGAAATCACTAAGGACTTCTACTATAGTTTTCTGGCAACCTTATCTTATGCCTCTTACACTTCCTTAAGATTTACAAGGGTCAGTATGACCTTCTTCCCAACCTTTTGGAACATATAGGTATTCCTATACCCATCGTATAATACCTTTAAGTCAAATAGCCAAGGTTGGCCAAGTAAGATGCGCGAAGTGCACATGGGAAGGACATCACATAACACCTCGTCCTTATACCTATCGTCAATGGCAATCGGTACTCTAACTTGTTCGGCAACAAGTAAACCTCCCTTCTTGTTTAGCTAATGAATCTTATACAGCTTAGGGTATGGAAGGGTTAACTACTCCCTATGCTATAACATTGGTATAACTTTTTCAATCAATGATTAAGGCGCATAGCTTGCCATTTACTTCATAATTCGTATGGAAGAGATTCTCTCTTTGCGCACTTTTATTGGCTACAAAAGTGTTAAGAGATCACCACATAACAAAATAGCACTTAGCTCCTACTTTAAGAGTTATAGGGGCATCGGGGTCCTCCTAGAACTCCTCTAGCGTTGGGCCAACCTCCACTTCCTCCTCTCCTTCACTAGTACTCTCCACTTCAAATTGAGGCTTGTCTCTGTTGATCATCATGATACATCGGTTTAGACATTAACTCACCATGTGTCCATAACTAAGACATTTAAAGCATTTGATCTCTTGGGTCTTCTTTCCTGAGCTTTGACCTTGGTCTCTTCAAACCTCCAGTTCCTTGGCCTTGTCCTTACCTTAACTCTCTTCAAGTCGGCTTGGTAGTTACCCTTGGCAATCCACCTCAAAACTGTTTGGTGTTTGGCCATAGTGCCATTAGCTCAACATGTTATTTTGGTTTAGCAATCCAGGTCGGCTAATTTGGGTCTGACTCTACCTCTCAACCCTTTATGCCACTTGGATGGCCTCATCTAGACTCCCAAGTCTCTACAGCTTCACAATATGACCAATCTTAGTCTTGAGCCCAGAATTGAATTGAATTATGGTTTGGGTTTTGGGTTCGTAAACATTACATCAAATCATCAACAACTAGAATTCTCGTACATACTCATCTACTGACTTGCCACCTTGTTTCAAATCTTAGAGCCATTGGAAGGTGTCTTGTTCATAGTATTCTAGAACAAACTGGTTTCTCAAAACTCTCATCATTTCATTCTACGTCTGAATCTCATGATATGCTCTCTAGCACTCATTCTGCAACTTTTTCCACTACATTGTTGTATATCCAAAAAACTCTAATGCAACTATTCTAGTATGAATAGCATCCTCATAGTGATAGAAATCAAATATCTTTTCGATCTTTTCCTCCTAATCTACATTATCCTTTTTAGTCTTTTCCATTTGTAGTAGTTGCCTTAATGTTTAGGTATAAATACCCATTGTAAATGTAGCGATAAAATATAATCAAATATCATCAATAAAAAATATACTTCGTTTTCTTAGGTATTTCCTTTGCTTACTTGATTCACTCTGAACCTAACCCTTAAGTAAGGCTAGGTAGCGAGTACACTCATAAAGTTAGTTGGTGTGTCATATTAAGTTCGCTTTGTGAGTCCTAGATTATTCCTTGGTGTGTCATATTCTCAAGGCTAATCATGGTTTTCTTAGTCGTTTGTTTCCATTTTTTGCGCACTTTCCATCCTCATTTTCAAGATTTCTACAAGCTTTGATTCACCCCTCATGGCCAGCCATGTTAGCCTTTGGCTCGAATCCTATCATCTTAGTATCAAAATAGAGGCTCGTTTTAGGTAAATTGTGTTTAAGCTTTCTTGTCAGTAAGGTTTGTTGTGGTAGTATTTTGTAATTATGTAGAGGTTAGTTGTGAGTGCTTGAGTAAGTAGAAGGCATAGTAGTTTGCTATGGTTGTATACTCTATTTTTCCCTATTTTGAGCATAAAAATAGAGCAAGTTTTAGTTAGGTTTATTATTCTTTGGAGTAGTAGTTGTATTTGTAGAATAGTTGAACATTCATGTGGAGAAGTGTGTGTATATGTGTGAGTTGTTTGGCTTAAGAGGACAATATCTTTTGTTTTGTGGATTTTGAGTTTGTTACTGAGCTTTACCGAGAGTATGATGGATCCAAGTGTCAATGTAGGTATTAGAGACGATAATAGCGATGTTGTCCACCATAGATGACAACCCTAGAACACCCCTAGCAGTACAGATGAGCGAATTGATGAGTTGGCTAACCTTATAGTCAATCTAACTAGAGCTATTCATGTAGTGGTCTTTAGATTAGCTAAGGCAATGCAGAATACTCCTTAAGCTGCTCAATTTGCAAGAGGACAAATCCTAGGTTGACATGATCAAGGTAGAGTAGTAGGAAGACGTGTACCGAAAAGAATTGACTTAGGTGATATGGAAGACAAGAAGGATATAGGGAACTAAATACTTAGCTTAAGATGAAGAGGATACTTAGAAACAGATTTGTGCTGGACACTTATTTGCAAGACACCTTTGCTCAGCTTCAAGAGTTAAGGCAAAGAAGCTAAACTAGTGATGAGTATGTTTAAGAGTTCCAAATATTCATGATTCAATGTGAAGTGGATGAACCATCAACATGAACAGTATCTAGATTTCTCACTAGATTAAGAAGCAACATCCGAGATATCGTCGAACATCGATAGTTTATTACATTAGACAAGGCTATAAGAATAGCCTAGAATGTGGAAAGACAAAGGAGGAATAGGCTAGGCTGAGCTAACCTCCAATGAGTTGACCTATCTAATCAAGCCAACTTACTTAAGGAAGTTACCGAACTCAACAAAATGTCAAGCCAAGTAGGAGAACAAATGTCAAAGTTAAACAAAAGAGCCAACCAACTAACGAATAAGTGTCGTCGAGAACCTATGACATGGGATAAGTTTTAGGAGGAAAACGAGCTAGATCAAGTGTTTTAAGTGTCAAGGGTTTAGACACATGGTAACTTAATGTCCAAACAAAAAACTATGATTATCAAAGGAAGCATTTCAAAACTTAACGTAGATAATATTGATGAGGAGCTTGAGGAGGAGGTTGTTCCTACGAAGGATACCACCTAAGAGGATTAGCTTATTGAAGAGGATGTGTTTACTGAGGGTCTGGACAAATTGATTTTGGTTGTTCAACTTGCAATGAGTACCCTCTATTGGGAATGAGCAAAAAGAGAACTTATTCTACATCACTTGCAAGGTGAATGAGTAAGTTTGTGCACTCATAGTAGATAGTGAAAGCTGTACTATTGTAACATCTGCCAACCTAGTTAAAAGGCTTAAATTGCCAACCATTTCACATTCGAGGCCTTATAAACTACGTTGGCTGAACAAGAAAGGAGCATTACATGTCACTTAGCAAGTGTTACTACCGATCTCTATTAGGAATTGTTCTAATGAAATTCTTTGTGACATGTTGCATATGTGTTACTAAGCCAAACTTTACTTTTTGACTAAAAGGTAATTCATAATGGTTTTAAGAACATGTATGTTATTAAAGAGGATGGGAGGAAAATTACCCTAAACCCCATGACCCCAAGTCAAGTAAATTACAAGCCAAATTGTCTTAAGGATCAAAAAAGGCTTTGGTATTGAGTAAAGCTAAGCTCTAAGCAACCATCAAGTCTGACCTGCTAACCTTCCTGTTGGTAATGAGACTACTAAAATTGAAGGCACAAGTAAAGCTGCTAGAGGTAGTCAAAAAGTTTCTCAATAAATATTTTGACCTACTTCCCGATTAGTTGTCCGAAGGATTACTGCCATTCTAAAGTATTGAGCACTAAATTGACTTAATACTTGACACTGTACTACCAAACAAGCCCGCTTATAGAATAAATCTTGAGCAAGCTATAAAGCTCTAGAGACAAGTCAATGAATTGTTAGAGAAGGGATATGTAAGAGAAAGTCTTAACCCTTGTACTATGCTTACATTACTTATATCGAAAAAGAATATTACTTAGCGAATGTGTATGGATTGTAGAGTTGTAAATAAAATTACAATCAAGTACAGGTACCCTATTCTAAGACTAGATGATATGATAAACAAATTGAGTGGTGTAAGAGTGTTTGGTAAGATCGACCTGAATTTAAGATACCACCAGATTCAAATGAGGTAGGGGATGAATGGAAAAATACCTTTAAAACCCAACATAGCCTATATGAGTAGATAGTCATGCCTTTTAGACTATTAAACACCTTAAGTACTTTTATGAGATTAATGAATCATGTTTTGAAAAATTTGATTGGGAAGTTTGTTGTTGTCTACTTTGATGACATCCTCGTATATAGTGCCAACCTGACTAGCCATATTAGATACCTTCAGGTAGTCTTTGATGTTCTTCGAATAGAAAAATTATTCGGAAATAAGAAGAAATGTTGTTTCTGTTAGGAAGATATAATCTTCCTAGGTTACGTAGTTAGTGAAGAAGGATTAAGAGTTCATGGAGAGAATGTTCAAGCCATTGTTAAGTGGCTAACCCTAACTTCATGTGTATAAGAGAGGAGTTTCTGTGGATTGACATCTTTTTACCAGCACTTTATTCAAGGATTCAGTACTATAGTAGCACCTTTAGCTAAACTAACGCAGAAGAATATAAAGTTCAAGTGGGGAGAGAAAGAAGAGAGAAGTTTTACTGAGGTGAAAGCAAGGTTGACCTCTACCCTAGTCTTGACCTTGCCAGACTTTGATAAAGTGTTTGAGCTTAAATGCGATGCATTAAGTGTCAACATTAGAGTTATTCTAATGTAGAAAGGATGATCTATTACTTATCATGGTGAAAAGCTCAAAGGATCACAACTACACTATTCTATGTATGACAAATAACTCTTGGCTTTGATAAGGGTCTTTGCGTATAACAACATTATCTTCTACAAAATGAATTTGTCATATATATGGATCATGATTCCTTAAGGTACCTGTGAAGCCAATTAAAGCTTTCTAAATGCTAAGCTCGAACGATCAAATTTCTGGAAGGGTTTAATTTCGTTATCAGATATGAGAAAGGAAAAAGTAATTTAGTTGTTGATGCCTTATCAAGAAGATAAGTTCTTCTTATCGAGTTAAAGACCAAACTGTTAAGATTTGTAAGCTTGAAAGAACAGTATCAACAAGATTCTCATTTCGGTCCTATATAAAGGTACTATGGAGAAGGAAGAGAAGTGGATGAATACCATGTGGAAGTTGGTTACATATTCTGAGGTAGCAAATTATTTACTTCGACCTATTCAATAAGGGATAAGCTAGTGGGGGAAGCGTACAATGGAGGACTCTCTAAGTACTTTAGAGAATGAATAACTTATGAACTATTAAATGATAGATTCTTTTAGCCTAAAATGAAATGTAATGTGCATCACATGATTGAAGGATGCACAATCTATAAGAAAGAAAAAATCCGAGTTGGACAAGGGAAGGCAATGCTTATATTTGTTTCGACCAAACCATGGGCTGACCTGAGTATGGATTTTCTCCTTGAATTGCCTTAGATTGCCTAAGGCAAAGACTTTATGATGGTTATCATGGATATATTTAGCAAGATGGCACACTTTGCACTTTACACCAAGACTAATGATACTTTGGCTATTACTTCTTTGTTTTTGCAAGAAATAGTTCGCTTGCATGAAGTTCCGAAGAGTGTATCATCAAACAAAGACCCAAAATTCTTAAGCCATTTCTAGAGAACTCTTTGGAATCGGATGAGAACCAAACTACTATTGAACATCTCTTGCTATCCCTAAACTGATGGCTAGACAAAGGTTGTTAACTACACCTTGAGATCACTACTCTAAGCTACAATGGGAAAGAACTTAGCCTATTGGGATGTTTGCTTGCCTTTAGTAGAATTTACTTATAACAGAACAACACATGCCTTTATTGGACACGCCTCATTGGAGGTTGTCTATGGTTTCAACCTCAAGCTACCCCTTGAAGATACCCCGATGCCCTTAACTAACTAAAAAGATACAAAAGTAAGAACCAAAGCTTAGTCCCTCTAACAGATGTGCCAATGTATTGCCCAAGTGTGGCTATACTTGGGTAAGGAAAGATTCCCAAACAAAAGGAAAGATAAACTACCTACTAGAGCTAAAGGACTATTCAAGATACTTCAGAAGATTAATGACAACACTTACCAATTAGAGCTACCAAAGGACTTCGAAGTGTCTAATGTATTCAATGCTACTAACCTTAATCCCTATCGACCCAATGAAGACCTGGATGAAGACTAACCGGATTTGATCCCAAATCTTAATTAGCCTTACAAGGATGATAGGAATTAAGTTGCCAAACCCCTAACCTAAGCACGAGTTCGAGGACTAGATAGCAAGGGAAGGTGAGTTCTTTCTTTACGCCCAACAGCTAAAGAGTCCAAACAACTATAGTTCGCTAACCCAATGCCGTACCCAAAGTAAACCCTCTTGTGCTTATCGATACTCTTTAGCTACCAACCTAAGGTACACTCAAATAACAGCTTGGCCCATTTGATTATCTGCCTAGCCAACCTGAATCCAAGCAGTACCATAGGCTAAATTAACCTTGAAAGAATTACCTACTCAACTAGGAGATGACAAATTCTCAACTCGAATTCACATCATTACTCGGCAATAACTAAGCTAGTCATACAATTTATTTATTTTGCTAGGTGTATGACCACTAATCATCCACCAAGTGTCTGAACACCCCCTGTAACAGGATCTCTCATATAGAATGTCTGTTTAATTGAATTTTCATTTATGCCCTTCAAACACTCCTTGTACAATACTGATTTTAGACATTACTGTTTTTAGTCTTTTCCATTTGTAGTAGCTACCCTAATGTTTCGAGTATAAATACCCATTGTAATTGTAGTCCTAAAATATAATTAGATATCATCAATATAGAATAAACTTCATTTTTGTGTACATTTCCTTTGCTTACTTGATTCATTCTTATCCTAACCCTTAAATAAAGCTAGGTACCTTTTTGAGTCTTTGATAGGTCCTTGGTGCATCATGTTTGTGTGGCTAATTGTGGTTTACTTACTTGTTTGTTTCCATTATTCGTGCACTTTCCATCCTCGTTTTCGCCCCTTACGATCAGCTTTGTCAAGCCTTAGCTCGAATCATATCACGAGGTGTTAGTGCAACATCCTATCAAAGTGTGCCTCATACATACTATTAGGCCAACCATGGCTATTTGATATTAAGGTACTCCATGATGGGTATATGAACACTTATATGTTCCAGAAGGATGGGAAGAAGGTTATTTTAACCCCAATGAGCCCTAAGGAGGTCCAAGAGTCACAAGAGAAGATTTCCAAATCATTGCAAAAAAAGTCCTTGGTGATTTCCCAAGCCTAATTTTCCAAAGATGTTAAGGAGGCCAAGTGTGTACTCTTGTTGGTTAAAAGACTTATAAAGTTAAAAGAGGTCAGAGCATTACCTATCGACGTGCAAACATTACTCCAAGAATATGTTGACTCGTTTCCTACTAAGTTTCCAAGAGGGTTACCTCTTGTCTAAGGTATAAAGCATTACATCGACCTCTAGTCTGGAGTTACTTTACCTAATCGACTTACCTATAGGCTTAACCCTAAGCAAGTAGCCAAGCTAAAGAAACAAGTTGACGAATTGATCAAGCGTGGATATGATAGAGAATGTATGAGCTCCTATGCCATACCAGTGATCAATGTGTAAAACCATACACTAATTTAAAGGATTTCTCTAACAATTATGTATGATTCAATAGATATTTGAGTAAAAGTATTTGAATTTTCATTAAAATCACATATAATTACTTAACACAAGTGTAATTCATATTTTTGTATTTTAATGCTCAAAAGTATCATATATTTAAAGAATTTAAACTCTATGTGTTTGATCTTGCAAGTCTCAAGGCTACCATGTGATGGTAGTCCCAATTCAAGAAGCTGAAAATGAAGAAAAAAGTAAAGAAGGAAACTTGGAAATTATAACTACCGACATTATGGTAGGCCTATCTACCATTAAGATGATACTTAGAACTAAATCTAATTAAGTTGCAAAACTAGAAGGGTGTACCAGTATGACGATACTCAACTACCAGCATGACTTCTGAAGCAAAAATGCACCATTTCATTAAAAGAAAAGAAGAGAAGTACACGACATGCGTCTACCGGCATGCTGGTACCTTTACTTATTGTCATGCTAGTAATGACCTGATTTAAAGTCCTCTTCTTCTTCATTTTTTGCAAATTTTGGCTTTGTAATTTATAAGGCTTAGGATTCCAATTTCCACCATTTCTCTCTTCTTTAGGCTATTTTAGGTTACTTTTAGCATAGTTTAATGATTTTCATGAAGTTTTTTGTATTTTCATGAACGTAGCATAAATTACTAGTAAATTTTAGCTCTTTTCAAGGTTTAGGTTTGTGGATTTCTATTGCATCCATAGAGATTATTAGGAAAATCTTTACTCCATTATTGAGGTTGAGGAGCTTGGTTCTAGAATACTTCTCGTACTTTTTCCATATTTAATGCAATATTTATTTTCATGTTCATGTGTATTATGTATTAAATGTTTATTCTCTTTGAATGTGATAAACAAAGCTTATTATGCTTATGGGTAATGTGTGAACATGATGAAGTAGTTGTAGCTAATGATGTTTTTGTATTGTGATAGTGAAAATTTGGAATTTTATTTAGTTCTATGGTGCAATTAGGTATAATTTGAGTGTTAGGTTAATATCAAATTAGATAACGTTTCCTATACATTAGGCCTCCCCCCTTGTTTTCCTAATAAAGTCTAGATAGCGTAATAGGATTCGAAAACCCTGAATAGAACCTAAAATTCCTAATTTGAATGGGTAATTCTTAAGAATTGGGACTTAAATCCTTGAACTTACCTAAAGCTAAAAATTGGTTGGAATGAAAAATTAATTCTAACATGGTTATTTGAGTAGTGACGGGACTTAAATAGCTAGCTGATAGTGTAGATGAGATATTAATAATACAATGCTCTTACTAGATGATAGAATTTATGAAATGAGAGTTAGAAAAATTCTATGAGTGTGAATAAAATCCATGTTTAGACTATCATAAATACTCTAATAGCATGGCTACAACAATCTTAGATAATTGTTTACTTGTTACTCATATATCTTTTATAAAGAAATCGACTTCCTAATATTGAGAAATTGCTAAAATCTATGCTTAATTCCATTATAGTTTTTATTTCTATTTAGATAATTTTCATGTTATTTTCCTTAAAATTGCTTAATTGGTTGCCTTGATTATAGTAGAAATAGTAGAATCTAGTACTTAGCTATCTTTCTAAACTCTATTCTTTCCTTCATCACAAAATACAACCTTAGTTACTTTTCTTATACTATCAATAGACCAATACGCTTGTAGTTCATTCGCGGTTTCTACTAAAATTTATTCATTTCTATTCACAAGTAAGTTCATTGATAGTATAGCATTCTACTGTTTTTAAAAAGGGGTAAATTCTTATTTTTGAGTAACATTAATAGAAGTGAGATTGCAACACCAACTAACCGTTTAGTGCCAAAGAAGGATAGTTTATAGAGAATGTGCATTGATAGCCGAGCTATCAACATGATCACTATTAAGTACCGATATTTGATCCTACAATTGGATCATATGCTTAATGAGTTGCATGGTGTATAAATATTTTCGAAGGTTGATCTGAAGAATAGCTACTGCTAAATCTAAATGAGACTAGGAGATGAGTGGAAGGTGTTTTTCAAAATGAAAGACATTCTATTCGAGTGGATGATAATGTCATTTGGTCTTATAAACACATCAAGCACCTTTATGCGACTTATGAATCATGTTTTGAGATCCCTGATAGTAAAGTGTATTGTGGTTTATTTCGACAATATTTTAGTGCATAGTGTTGACCTCAACTCTCATGTCAAGTACCTAAAGTCAATATTTGATATCCTTCGAACTGAATGATTGTTCAACAATTTGAAGAAATATGTATTCTATTAAAGCAAGGTAGTATTCCTTAGATATGTTGTCTCTGGAGGAGGAATCAGAGTTGATGATGAAAAGATTCGAGCTATTCTAGAATGGTCAACATCGACTAGTGCTGTCGAAGTAAAGAGTTTTCATCATCTAGCTTCATTTTGTCTTAGATTCATTTGAAACTTTAGTTCCATAGTTGCCTTACTAATCGAGTTGACCAAGAAGAACTCTAAATTGAAATAGTTTGACAGAGTTCAAAAAATTTTTGAGGAGTTGAAATCCAAGTTAACTTTTGTACTAGTGCTAGTACTATTTGACTTTAGCAAGGTTTTTGAACTAAAATGTGATGCATCTGGAGTCAACACTAGTTATTCTCATGTAGGAGCATGGACTAGTTGCATATTTTAGTAAAAAGCCTAGGGGCATCACCATGAATTACTCGACATATGACAAGGAGTTTTGTGCCCTTATACGGGCACTTTAAAACTAGTAACATTACCTACTATCAAGCATTTTGGTGAGAAAAGGACTGCCAAGCTATTGAAAGAACATTTCTATTAGCCTACGATGATGAAGGATGTACATAAGGTTCTTGAGCATTGTAAGGCATGCAAGCAATTTAAAGGAAGAAAGGAACCATATGAAGAATATACACCTCTACCCATACCTAAATGGCTATAGATCAATTTAAGCATGGATTTCATGTCCAAACTATCTAGAACACCTCGAAAACATGATTCTACTATGGTGGTGGTCAATTGGTTCAGCAAAATGAGTCACTTCTTCCCTTGCCACAAGACCAGTGATGCTTTATTTATTGCTGGCCTCTTTTTGCAGGAGATCATACAAGTATATGGTGTCCTAAGAAATATTGTGTCGGATCATGACTTGAAGTTTACAAGCTTCCTTTAGCAATTACTATGGAAGAAGCTCGATACTAAGATCATGTTTAGTAATTCTTACTATTCATAGAAAAACAACCAGACAAAGGTTATGAACAAAATAGTGGGCAACCTCCTTTGAGATATTATTGGGAAGAACCTACATGATTAGGATCTATGCTTATCCCTCATCGAGTTCACTTACAATCACTCTAACCATTGCTTGATAGGAAGATCTCCCTTTAGGGTCATCAACAGACTTAATCTAAACTTAGCCTTAGACATGATTATCAGCTCGTGCTCTTAAGAAGAAAGTCAGTTAGGCCTATAGCACACTAAGGAGCTTCGAAAATTGCATCAGAAGGTTGATAACCAATTAGCTAAGACAATAGCCCAACAAAGAGAAAAGGGAAGTCAAGGTAGAAAGCGAATTATTTACAACTCAGAAGACCTTGTTTGAATTCACCTCAATAAGGAGAGATTACTAAGTAAGAGGACAAATAAGTTATCACCTAAGTTGGATGGCCCTTTCAAGATCCTTCGATTATCAATGACAATGCCTATGAGCTAGAATTATCCAAAGGATACAAAGCATCTCTAACTTTCAATGTTACCGACCTGATGCCGTATGTACCAAAAGAAGAAGAAGATCAAGATTTGAGGGCAAATCTTCAACAATCTTAAGGAGCTGATGGAGTACTAACCTCTGGACCCTTCACTCGACCTTGCCTTTAAGGCTTACAATCTCTCATTAGAAGGATCCTATCTTCTCAACTTTCCAAGGATAAGCTTCGATACATGGAAGAGATGTGGAAGAACTCCCTAAGGCCTTAATTCAGATACATTATACTTTGCTCAGACTCTTACCTAGTCATTGACCTGTCCAAATGCCAAGGCTAACCTATTGAATGTTGAAGCCTATCTACTAAGTTTCGAAGCCTACTTGTTGAGCGCTAAGGCTAACCTATCGAATACTAAATTCAAAGGTCCCTATACACCAAGCTCTCCTTTTCCATCGTATTACACTGCAGCTTGCCCCAATTGCTTCAGTAACTTTCAGCACAGCTTCGTAACAGCAACCCTAACATTAGTTCATTTTAACCATAATGCCCTAAGATCCTAAAACACAAAACCTATTAATAGGCCACCACATGTCCCTTACTTTTCTAACATTTATATTATATTCCTTTTTGTCCTTGGTTATATTTACACTTTTTACTTATACTAGGAGTCATCTTCTTACATTATCATTTATGTAATTTTCCATTAATGTATTGTTACCCTAAGGGACTTACTATAAATAGCTCTTTTATTTTATATGCAATCAACTCACATAATATTATCAAGGAATATTCTTGTTCTTATAGGACACTAATCACCAAGTACACCATTTTTACACTCTTTTCTAATCTTGCTGAGTAACTCGAGATTTGTAGCGAGTAGACCTTAGTATTAACTTCTACGCCATATCAAGTGAAATATTAAGTTATGTCATATTCTTCAGTGGGTCATATCTGAAGAACAACTTCACATAAGTTACTATGTTTGTCGATTCATCCATTTCCTTTTTCTTCGATATTTCGAAGGATCCACTTGGTTATTATCCTCTATAGTAAGTTCTAATAATTAATTGAGCTCTTAGGTACATCATATCATGGGGTATTGTAGTTTGCTTGGTCCATTTTGAAATGATTTGAAAATTCACGTATTTAGGAGATCATAGCCTCAAACTGCACTTCAATTGGATTTAAAATGAACATTTCATGGCCATTTGAAATTTCAAATAAAAAGCCTAGCACGACTAAAAAACAAGATTCTAATTCATTCAAATTAGAAAATTTTTGAAAATATTTTAGGCATATGTTTATTAAACTTTACATTCTATCAAAAAGCGTGATTTGATTTTTTATAATATAGTTGATTAATTAAGTCTTATTTCGAGTGTTAAAAAAAATAGAAAATAATGGAATCAATAAATAGGGAGAAGGAAAAAAGGACGAAAAAGAAAGAGAAAAGAAAACAAAGGAAAGGAAAAGAAAGAAAGAAAGAAAGAAAGAAAGGAAGGAAAAAAAAAAAGAAAAAAGAAGGCACCCTACATGTCATGTCTTGGTATGCCATGTAGCACCCTATCTTGTAATGCCATGAGGCACCATACTTTTATGCCACATGGTGCCATGTTGTTGGACACTTGGTTTTACATAGCAGACATGGCACCCATTTGATTGGGTTAAATTCTTCCTCCCTCCTTCTTCTACAAAAAGAAAATGGAAATAGTAGCCATGTTTTTTTTTTTTTGGAAACTATCCCCATTTTTTATACTAGATTTCATACATCATTTTTTAATTAAAAATGTTGAAAAAAAAATGAAAATGAAAGCTTGAGAAGTCTTCTATTTAGGAAGGTGCATTTTATGAATTATTGTTAAGGAAATTGGGGGAATAAAAATAACAAATCCGGATGTCCATTAAATACTCATATAATACACTGTGACCAAAATAAGCAAACTCAAGTGATTTCGTTATAGTAATCCAAAATAATTTGAGACAAAACAAGAAATTATATCCCCCATGAGCTAGATATGCCATGAATTCCTAGATTTTTCCATAAAATCGTGATTAGGCCAATTTATGTAGAAATTTGAAAAATGAATCCAAGTGCCATTAATGAATAAATTTTGAATCTTGATCATGAATAGAAGTCTCTTGGGGAAGAGTCTAAGTATTAAGCTATAAGCAAATACCTCCTCCATGCATTCAAAGCATCAAAGACATTTGAAATTGACGACAAATCCATATGATTCTAGTTTCTCACTCTAGGAAGTTCTAAGTGAAAATTTACTTTCTCTATTCAATTTGTCTTACTATAGAGAAAATCAATCCAAAAAAATTCTTGAGAACATTCTACTAGTGGTTGCTTTGATTTCATCCAATTTCATGGAGATCTAATTGATTTTGAGGAGAAAGATTGAAAAAAAAAATTAAAACTTTGTTTAAGTTATTGTACATTAGGTTGTCTTTTCTAGGAAAATCGAAGGGAGAAAGCTTAAGTTTTTTAGACATTGATTTGGGGCTTTCGAAGATCTATGCTTCAAGAATCAAGATCGCTATCACCTCTCCAAGAACTGGTCGAGAAGTAGCTGAATCAACCACTGGTTTAACAGTGTGCGATATAAGTTCTAAATCCCTTACATGTTCTTGTTTAAATTGCTTTTTTGATGCAAATTTGATTTATAATTTATTAAATAAATTGTTTGTGTGACTTGTATGATATTATACCATGTTATAATATTAATTTGTCAAATTAAATGTAATTTATGCAATTTACATAATCATATAAAATTGCTAATATGTTCTTAAATATAACATGCTTAGTTTTTTTTTTTTCAACTTTATAATCATATTTTTTAATGTAGACTTATAATACATATATGATTGATTTGATGAACATATGTATTTTTGCAATATGTGACATATAATATATATATATATATTAAATAATTATGCAACATATAATATGTAAGCTATGAATGTAACAGCATGTATAAAATCAACGTTTTCATGAACTTTATGATTACTAATGTAATGCAATTTCCAAATTCTAAATTAATAATGTAATGTGAAAATTGATAATAATATATAGTTTTGTAACATAATGGATAATAGGTAAATTTTAATAGTTGAATGGAATTTATACATGTACTATGAAGTATATAATGATGATATGTCATAGTATAGTGTAGTTTTATTTAATTGCTTGAGATGGATAATATAAGTTAATTTTATAATATGACATAGTGATAAAACTATAATGTATGCTCATAATTTGTATTCTTGTAATATCTAATAAAGCGATAATATGATGTATTTACATGTTGATAATGTACATAACACTTGTAATTGAATTAAAATAAAATATGTGAACGTATATAAAATTTGTTGATCATTTGTATGTTTGTAATATATTGATAACCCGTACTTGTATATATGTAATTTTATAGTAATGTGTGATTTTATATGATGATTAATATCCTTGTAACATATGGTGGTTGTATTTTTATGGTATATTCATACTATCTATTGTTCAAGGGAATGTTTTCAAAATTAAAAGGGATCTTTTCTTCATGAAATTGTTTTCTTACGCTTAGAAATATGGTTTTCATAAACAAAATTTCTAATTGAATTTTTTTTCAAAATTAGGAATTTTTAGGATTTTTTGAAAGTTAGACAAAAAATACTTCCTTTACAAATTAATTAACACAAAATCACTTAGAGTGAAATATTTCAAAAATAAAATTGACTAACTCACTAAGTTTTCATAAAATATTTCTTAGAACTACATAGACCTAATCCTAGCAAGCAAGCATGTAGGCATTTCAAGCGGCACTAAAAAAAATGTGAAAAACTAATTTTCCTACATTCTTAATAGAAAACCTAATTTGTATTTGAAAAACTCTATGAAAAATTGAAGGCTCGATTCTTTAATTTATGGATTTCTTTTACGGTAACCACAAAGGTTTTAATAAATTAGCTATCGAATCTATGCTCTTTGGTTTCCTTTTTCTAAAACCCATTTTTAGAAGAAACCGTAGGCTAGTAGTCAAAATTAAGGTCCATCCACCCGTAGGTTTTAATTTTACTATTTTCTTATCTTAGTTTGGTGGCAACTCCATTTTTAAAATTCAAATTTTTTCCTAATTCAGTCAAGAGACTTATATTAAAACAGGTTGGGTTTAGTATAAGTCTGATTAGGAAAAAGAGAAAGTAAATTTTCAGCTTGACAATAAAGAACATAATGGTAAGACTAAAGAGAAGGACAAAGTTATAATGTTGAGTTGACATAAACGAAATGCCAAACCAAATGAGATTAAATAAAGGGAGAATATGCTCCATACAAGTATCTAATGTAGGAATAGTATGTCTTCTTATTATTGATGGTGAATTCTACCAATTTTGCTTAGACTACTCTTATTCAAACTATAGAGCTTAAGACTATAGCTCTCCAAAGCCATAAAGCTTACAATAGTTTAAGGAGAAGGGAACAAACAATTTAGATCAACAAGCACTTTTGAGTTCCTTTCACCATTAGCAAATATATTGATATGGTGCCAATGGATACTACAAACATATTCTTAGGAAGGCTATGGCAATCTAACAAAGGAGTCCTATATGATGGGTGTTGTTGGTGAATTCTTGACAAAGGAAAGCTTGCACATGTAGATGGATTAATGCTTATAAAGTATGCCTGCACTATACAAGGAGAAAATGTAAGCTATCAGGCCATTGGAGATGTCTTTGACTATGCACTCTAACACTAAAGTAAGGTGGTTGAGAATATCAATAACAAAGCAATCGAAAAGAATTAATATTTTGGTCCCCTTACCTCAAGGGTATTTGGTGATACTTAAAGGAGTGGGAAAGATAAATATGGCTTCCTAAGATTTCTATATCTTAAGATTTACTGTTAGAGAAGATCTTAGGATACAAACTTATCGCTTTATTTATTTAATGTACTCTCCCTACTATCCTTATAGAAGCATGGGCCGTAGGTTGAGTTTGGGGTTAAGTGCTTAGGGCAAAAAGCACTACTATCACCTGCGCCCTACCCCCCTCCCCTCCCTCCCTTCTTCCTTTCCCCTTTCGTTTTTGATGTGTTAATAAGGAGATGTGACTTTAGTCGAGCTTCCAATCACATAAGTGTTGGTCATTGAATAATTAATTTGAGAGAGTATTTAGCCAAGGATGAGTTAACCTAAAGCATCCCAAAATATTCCTTGGTATTTGAGTCATACGCTATTACTCTTACGAATGCCTTGCTATATTTAGTTAACTTGAGCTATTGAATAAGATAGGTCCATCTAGGTTCCATCACTCACACATTTCAAATAGCATTAACTTATTACAATGTAGAATTGCCATTTGGTGCTTGAGGCTTGCCTAATGCAATAATGCTTAAGTTGTAGTTGAGTTATTTCACAGTGGGAATGATAAGTTGTGCTTGGGGAGAGGTGCTACTGAGCACTAATCTAAACCTTCCTTTGCCCTTTACTTTGGTGTGAAGGAAGAATCTTGTCAAGCACATTTCATACAATGTTTATGCTTCCTCTACTAAGTATCAATCATTATTTTTGACATTTTAAATGCTTGGCCTGTAACATGAGGCTTGATTTGATTTCTTCTATACATATTATTATTAAATGTAATGAATACGTATCAATTTGGAATTGGGTGTATCTAGACAAATATTGCATACATAACTATGTTGTGGGAGCATGAGTGATCTTGCCCATTTATGTTTTGTTGCAAAGAAGCTCAAATGGCTATTACAGTAGTATACCTTAGAATCTAAGACATACAAATTGTGAATTATAGTAAATTTTCTTTTTCGAAGCTCTCCTTCTCTATATATAGGTTCACATCGCATTTTCTTCATTTTGTGTATTGGGAACCTTTATTCTTAAAACCAAAATTTCTCTTCTTCAATGAAACTTTTCAACCTTCTTTATTATTTCAAGACTTTTTTCTTTTATTCTCCCCCAACAGGTCGCGGCAAAAAATGGTGGTTGTTGTTTGTTGTTCCTTATTAATGTATCTATTATGGTGCTCATAAAGGGGAATGTTGCATTGAAAGTTTTATTTGGAGCTTATATTACAATATTTAGCAAAAATGTAAGATTGGTGCATACTTAGGAGAGTAGGATTAAAGCAATGGAATACCTAGGAGAATGGGCTTAAATCAATAGAATGTATAGCCATCATGAAGTTGAGGCTGAAGTTCGATGAGTAAAATCAAATAGTAATATAAGCGCTCAGAGTTGCCTACTTATTTGATGCCTTTGTGGTCCTTTACTTCAAAAGTATTGAATGATGAGACAATGCTTTTGATGTAAAGAAATAATTCAATGCTCCAATTTATTATAGTTACAATTATACTTATTAAAATCGTATGTTAAAAATATGATTCTACGAGTTTATAATTTTATAATATTTTTCTTAGTTAAAATAGGCATAAAATTATTTTTATATAGACTTTTAATAAAATTATAAATTTTTATATATGATTCCACAAGCTTATGATTTTATTATTTTTATATGATATATATGATTCTATACATAATGAATAGTAGAATCACAATTTTAACAATTATAATGATAAAAAAACTCTATGATAATTTTGAACTCTTTTCTCACTTATTATATATTACAACAATTCTCAATTCTTAGTTCAAAATTCCATGCTCTAGGCTTTCTCGAGGAACTCCACTACAATACCAAGATAGAAAATGCTATATTGCATGTGATGTAAAGGTATCGAATTTGCTCAAAATTTTACACTAAGCTTACAAGGGGAGATTACATCAGCTATCGACGGCATCACGTCCAAGAGTCTTTCAAGCAATTCGTATGCCTCCTTTTCTCAAAGAAGCATATAAATTATGCAAAAAAGCTTAGGTATCGGGAACGAAACCTTTGAAGCATATAGACCAGACGTAAGAACAAAATGAGGAAAGGATAAATTTTAACATGCTTATTTAGTGGTCAACTACGGTAAACATAATGCTGATATTTTCCTAAGTGCTGTGGGATGCTTTGGCACCTTTGGTAATATGTCACAAACTCTTATGGGCTCAAGAATTAGGCAATGCATAGCAAAAATGAAAAAGAAACATGACCAAGGGTTTTACGTTTTTTATGCTTGAAGCAATAAAATAAGGGGTATAAATGTGACTGATATTAAATATAACATATCAATAACAAACACAAATTAGGTTCGAGTTGAAATGGGGCTTGATATCACTCGTAAATGGCAAATTAAGATCTTGGTTTTCAAATGAAGAGTTAAATGGGACTTATTAGCCTTAATCCAAGACTCATAAATTTGATATCAAAAGTGTAATAGACAAGAGGCTTCAACATCCATTCTTACTAATATCTTAATTTAAGCTAATTCTAGTAACTCTAAAACCTTAGTAGCATAAAATATAAATATATACAAGACCTCAAACCTTAAATTGAGCCCCATAAGGATAGAATAGTAAAACAAGAAAGCTATACAATTATGCTATGCGTTTATATTTGCAAAATTGGGTTAAAGCATAAAGAAATTGTGATGGAAATTGGAAAGTTGATATGCACCCTGTTAAAATATTTGGCCTAAAGTTATCCATCCGTGATAAAAAGGAGAGTTAACTTGCTCTTTGTTGAAAATGTTACAAAAAGTGTCAAAGAAAAAGGATTTTTAAGTTAATATGCCAACTGCTAAACAAAATTCAAGAAAGAAAAACAAAAGTGGTAAAAAAATTATCCAAGCATGATAGACGAAAGTTGGAGAGCAATTTGTTACGAGAGAGAGAGAGAGAGAGAGAGAAGCTAATTAAAATTATTTATGTAATAATTATATAAAAAATTTGGATAAAATGTGTGGAGAGTTTGTATGCGACTTCTTATAATGGGATTAGAGCTCTAACTTTTTCCATATGAAACGACACGATTGACCAAATATTGCTGCTCCATTAATGGCTCTCTACGATGGGTAACCTGACGTGCTAAGTTAATAATTATAAAGATATAAGACTACATTTCCTAAAGGTCTTAAATGGAAGAGAATGAGAGAATAGAGGGGGGAGTCCAGTCCAGTCCAGTCTAAGTCCAGCTGAAAGGAATACAAAGAAAGGCATCAAAAACAGCATCCCATTTGACATTCTAGAACAAGAGAACAGCGTAAAGAAGCCAGATAAAGATGTTATTGATTTTGCATTATTGCCCTCGTTCACCATATTACAAGCTTTCACCAACCCACTAGACTTACTTCCTAAGGAAATAAATAATCCCCGAATTTCATTCAACGTGGGCTAAAAAGGTGAAAATGGCTTTTCATAGATGGCGCCTAAGCACCTGTAGATAATGACCATCCGCCATCCAGTTCTTTCAGTCCCTTCATGCTATAAAATGCACGCAAAGTTAGCTAAATTGGAAACGCAAAACCTTGTGCTCAACTGTCGGATTAAAATTATGTGAAAAATTATTGAATAAAATGTGTATAATATATTGATCTTTTATAATTATTAGTGTGTAGTTTCTTAAAGGAAAAAAAAAACAAAGACAAAACCAATAAACAAAGGGACATTAAATTTCAGGACATGGTCCAATCGCTCGGTAGGCAACAATAACGAAAAATAATAATAAAAATATTTCGTTCTCTTCACCCATTGCTCTTGGCTCGAGAACAAAGTAATACCGTCCAGCAAAACCAAAACTAATAATGAAGTAAACAAACAAAAGAAAGTACACTTTATAATTTTCTCCACTAAAAAAACTCAATAAAATAAACTACACATTCGGATTCCAAAGGTTCCATAAACGAGAATTCAATATTCCCAACACGTCCGGTAGAACTTTTCTTGCTAAACCCTTGTGGCTGTTCACCGCCGGAGAAGCACCACCTCCGCCCCCTATCGCCGGAACTGAATTAGCCACAACCTCCACTTCCTCCACATGCTTCACAGCTTCAGCCACGGCCACCATTTCCTCTTCATTTACCTCTTCTTTCTCCACCTCCCTAGCCTCCTGAGACCTAAGTGGCAATGGAACATTTGATGCCTCCATCTTTTCCGCCATTTCCAGCGACGAACTGCCAATTTCACTTTCCGCCACGGTAGGAATGACAATGCCCTCAGGTGGTTGTACACGGCGAGCAGTCCGCGAAGTTTTCTCTCTCCTCTTGGCTCTGGAATTTTTCTTGTTGCGTTCGCCGGAGAACAAATGGTCCTCGAAGGCTTCGATTGCCTGATGGATGAGCTCACGGTTTCGTGAGGAGTCCCAGCGGAGCCAGTAACTGGTGTAACAGTCAAAACAGTCGCAGTCAAAGAACGGCGGCTTGTGAGTTGATGCAGTTGAAGAAGCCCGCTTGGAAGGAGCAACAGTGCGTTTTCTAGAGGTTTCTAGGGTTTTAGTGGAAGTCGTAGTGGTGGTTTGCAAGGAGCGAGTGATCATGTAAGCAAGGACCTCACGGTCTTGGAGAGAAAGAACAGAAGCGAGAGCCAAAATGGTAGTGGGAAGCAGCTTCATCACGGAGACGACAACATCCTCGGAGTTGGAAGAGGAGTTGTGAAGGTGGTGGTGTAGTGGAGAGGGATGGACTTTGCCTTTGTTTTTAATCTTCATTGTGTGGTGCAGTGCAGAGCAGTAGTACGGTCCTTGTGGAGATTCAAAAGTGAATGAGGAAGAAGGGTTTGGTTGGAGACTGTGTAAAATTTGTTTTATCGCAGAGAGAGAGAGAGAGAGAGAGAGAGAGAGAGAAGGAAAAAGGGTTTGTCTCTGTTTGTCGTTTTGCCAATGTGTTCTAATTAATTAATTACTTAATTATTTATCTTTTTTAAACTCGTGGAAGAAGAGAAAGAGAGCGGAGGGAGGAATAGAGTGCACCTTGGTGCAACATAAAAGGTATTGTAGTCTATTAAAATGCGTTGGATTTGGTGTGTGTAAGGGAGGGGGATGATTTAACGGTTAGAGATAGTATGAACCTTGTAAATGAAGAGAGGTTAATGTTCGTTTCCAAGGAAATAAAACGATTTGCCGCGCAGAGAGGCAATATATAAGGTAATCAAAATTATTTGCTTGGTAGAGACGGAAAATCCTTTCTGATGCTGGGCTATGTGCAGAAATAATAAGTGACCCGGCCACCAGGGAGTAACCTAACTCTCGATAAAAAATCTTGATCGTTAAAGAAAAAAAACCCTATTCCTTATTTAAGAACCGTAGTTGCTAATTTTATGATTTACGTGGACTTATTAAACTCCTAATCTGAATAAGGATCTAACTAGGCCTAATGTTATAATGCATCCAATAGTTCAATCCGCTAAAAATTTTATAGAATATTATTTGATAGGATTTTGAAATGGGTTTTAAGATAGGCCTAAAAACTTGTTAAGATTTTAGGATGGATTATGAGATTTTAAAAAGACCTATCAGAAAATCCATCACTAGATAAAATATAATAAATTAATATTATAATATTAATAAAATTTTCTAATACCTAAAATAATAAATAGATGAAAACAAAAATGATAATAATTTTAATCACATTAACCATTTTTTATTAGTATTTGTGAATTATCTAAGATTTTTTTTTTTAATCAGCTAAAAGAAGGTGGTTGTATATTTATTATATAATACAGAGAAATAGTTAAGTAAATAACAAAAATGATGCAAACATTAATCATATACATAAAATCAAAACATATAGAAAAGTCAATATGAAATCTATATAGATCATTAAACTTATTATATAACATTACTATTATGTGCTTTACTGATACTATGATAATGTAGAAAATGAAGATAGTACCACAAATGGATTCTTTAATCCTTATCATATTACTTGTGTTTTGTAAATAATGTAAATCAGTTTCTTGCATAATGATTAATGAAGTAAAAAATTGTCATGTCCTAAATGTTATCAAATCGTAACAGTTCATCATATATATCAATTTTATGCTAGAAACCGTCCACTTAATTATTAGTATAACCTCAATATACATAAAACTTATACAACAAACTGCTTTAAAACATTCATAATTTCATAAATATACTAGTATTTATATTTATAATAAACTTATATTTACAATAAGATTAAGTATAGAGCATTTATAAAAGTATATAAGTATATAATACAACTCAAAAGTAGTAAACCAATTAGATTGCCTAAATGATCTATTTGATCTTATAGAAATCAATTCTACCTTACTTAAGCCCAAATACATTTTTTTTGCACACTTGGAGGTAATCGTCATGTAGCATAAGTACTCAAAATCCTACAAGCAAATCTATAGAGAGTAAGCAAACGATAGGTTAGTAAGGGGCAAGAGGCAAAAAACATATTCAAGCTAAATAATACAATTAAGTTATCAAGAAATTATTACGTATAATACATGAATAAGCAATGTGTCATTCGTAGGACATTATTTGGTCTGTTAAAAGATTAGAGAAATTTCACCTTCTTTAACTAGAGTTGAGGAATTATGATATGATGATCATAATGGAGGCTAATTCTAGATTTATATAAAGAAGCTCACACTCTGCTTATGACTACCTTCAACCTAATGTCTATAATCTTGCCACGATTTCCTCTTTTATTACTTAGTTTGAGTAAAGATAGGAAAATGCTAGATCACTGCAACCTCATCGAAGGTTTTAGAATTTAGCTTGAAAAACCTAACCGTCACCTAGTAGAATGTGATGCATGTTTATTTATAGTTTTAGTTAGAGTTTCAATTAGTCAGGTGAAGAGTGATCAACTAATTTATAACACACCAAATAATATTAGTCAATACAGCAAATCATGTAGCTTAATTATCAATCAACATCTTAGAAAGCAAGCATAAGTGTAGCATATACACAAACAATTGCTTATAACTACAAGCGAGCACATACTTTAGTCTCCACAAATTTCACTTACTTATATTAAAGTTCACTCCAATAAGTTTGGAATGTTAGTGCTTCACTCACTTGGAAATCCTATATATACCAAAGCTTATATTTAGTTTTTTTTTTGAAGATTTATAAAAATGTTAAGGTTTATTTAGTTTTTCATATTATTATATAATTTAGTTAAAATACAACTTATGTTGTTATTTAATAAAGTTATTTATACATATATATAAATATATACTTTAACTATTATATTTTATCATATGTGGTATATTAAATTATTTAATATTAACAGATATACATAGTTTCACCACTACTTATAATATATATTTTGATTATATTGAAACGTATATTTCATTAGTTAAATTACATTCCAATTATGAAAATGATGTTGTAAGATGATATTTTTTGTAATATCATATCAAATACCTATTTTATTATCTAAAGTTATTCAATTTTAATAAAGTCTGTATTGTTGAGTCCATTTGAACTTAACGGTACATATTACGTGTTATTTTCAAAAGGTAATTCTTAAAGGATTTTTTAATACTAATATATAGATAAAGCTATAGAACAAGTAATATCACATTGATACCATATTATATAAATAAAATATATTCTTACATAATTTCATGATAAACATGGTAAATCATATATTACCTAATCCTAGCATGTATATCATAACCCAATGTAGATAATATCATGCAATGATAGGTAATCCTATCTTATTAGAGTATGTTTAATTGTAATTTAATCAAATAATTAATATATTATTATTGAATACATGTCTTAGTTAATAATTTAAGCTATTTAACTAGGAAAATTCATAATAAATGGTTAGGATCACCAAATAATTTCATGAAAATTTCTATAAACTCAAAAAAAATATATATGAAATTCAACTGGTAACTTTTTTTATGCAATCGAGTTTATTGTTTATATACATAAAATTACATTTTTACCTTAAATAATGGTTTATTAAGCAAATAATATGATTTTACACCAAATTAATTCTAACTTGTCTTAACATCATTACAAACATCAAGAATTAATTGGATCCTAGTTTCATCAATTACTTCTCCTAAAATCATTTCATTTCACAAATTACCCTATTTTTAAGGCCTAAAAATGTAATAATACTAAATATGTATAAAATTAAAATTAGGCTATGTAACAATAAACTAAATGTAATATGTATTCTACGAAAAAATTTTGAGTTCAAAACAACATCATTTAAACTATTTATTTTAAATTTGAAAATTCAACATGAATAGTACATTTATTTAGTATATAAAATATTCATAATTTTGTAAAAATAAAATTATGGCATGAAAGTACATCTAAAATAACCTAGAAATAACTTTTTTTTTTCATAATTTTCCTCATTCATTTAATATTTTTTAGGAAATAGGAAAAAAATATGGTAGAAATTCCAACTTAGTATTCGTTAAAGCTTCGGCTATTGTACGATGGTGGAAGTGTATCGGTAGAGCTAGGTAGTAGGTGCTCTAGTAGTGGTTGATTGGGTATAATAGCATGTCTTGTTTTGGTGGTCAAATTGTCTTAAGTCAATGGCTTGCCCTACTTTTCCTTTGTTTTCCTATTTTCTATTAATTTTAATTTATTTTTCTTTGAGTATCTTAGGTTCCTAAAGTGTGTAGTTGGAAGTTAGGGGATCTTATTTATACCAGATTTGAGTGGCAAGAATTTTCTTAGTAGTTAAGTAATTTAATTTTTATATTTTTCTTTGAAAAAAGTAATAATAAGAGGTGTCAAATTGTCTTTCATCCAACTTTTGATTCATCAACCTTTCTTATTGATTATGCCGCTATTGCTTCTTAATCTTTCCAAATGTCTTGTTTTCAATTTAGATAAGATTTGGTTGATTTTTAGTGTAATTATTAATAATATATATTTTTGTTGGTGAATTTTGGGAATTGAAAATATCTTCCAAAAAAAAAAAGGCTCAATACTAAGGCCAATCCAGTGGACCAAAGTCAGTAAGCAAGAATGAGTAAAGTAAAAAGGTTAAGAGTTATCAAATGTCTCTTATAGAGTTTCTTTCCCCTAATTATAAGAGATTATCATGTCTAAAAGAGCAGTTATCAGAATAACTATTGAGATACGTAGAAGTTTCTTGATTAGATACCTTCCCTGAAATGTAAGGAGAGTCAACAGTTGTGTAATATAGCTGTGCTTATGATAACTATTTGCACCATGAACTTGAATTCAAATCAGGAGTGGATGTATTTCTCAACGATATGCCAAGAGTGAATTACTTAATGAACTGTTGATTATATGGATTACCTAACCTATTGACAGCCGAGTAGACTAGCAAGACAAGTAGACGAAAACTGACTATCAACATTTGCCTCTCAGCTCCCGTGTTCGAGAATTTGACAAAAGGAGTAATACATAATGCTCTATAAGCCAAGTTGGGAGCCGTTCTTTAGATGCCAAGCAAGATGGGAAGTAAGATGGTTCACATCCTAATTGAAAAGTTGTAGCTTTCAAATTTCCACCCGTTTAAGAAACCAAAAAGTAGGAAGTGTGATACCTATCACCTTAATCATCATTATATTGCAGGTCTAATAACTATTAAGGAGTTGTCAACCATTGGATTTCTATCTCAAAACATACATTGACAATCTATGCCATTATCAAATTTGTGCATCATTACCGTCAGAAACAAATTTGCAGTTATGAAGGTAAGCTATTTGTATTTAAAGGACTGTGTAAAATCAAAATTAATTTCCAATTACATCTCCTAATTTTCACTTGTTTTCTCATCTTTACTCTCACATTCTTCAAATTCTGTGATATCATTTCTCATAACCATTCAAGTATGGTTCGCAACGTGGTCTGTCGACTTGTCTTCTCTAATTCTCAAGCAATGAAAACTAAGGCCACTTCTCCCCCTTAAATAAGGAGCGTGGCAATGTGTTTTTCTAGTATCTCAACTAACAGTATTGAGGAAAGGTAGGATAAACTCAATCAGATAAATGCTCTTGCTATGGATAATTATCCCGTAGACAAGGAAGGGAGATCCTTAGCTAGATATTTGTACAACAACATAGCTTACTTCCATGACTCTTCGAATGGAACTTCTAGTTTTATCGATCGAGTTCTTGTCACGATATACAACTAATACTTGCAAGATCTTCTTGGAACGTGGAATCTGAAGAGGCCAAGGGAATAAGAGAAGGTATGCTTCCCAAGGGAGTACGAATTCCATATATACCTAAAATATTTAGATTTTGGGTTGCCTTTCCCTTTCTTGACTTTTGTGAAGGCCTTCTTCAACTACTTTAGAATCGCATTAAGTATGTTCTCACCAAATATATATCGGCTTCTAGCAACTTTCGAAATAGTTTGTGAAGAAGTTGAAGTTAGGGCTACGCCTCAACTGTTTAGGTATTTCTTTACGATTAGGAGGCAGCAAAATGGGTAGTAATTTGCCACTGCAAGGCCCAGGCATAAGTTTATAGATGGATTAGAGTCTAAGATTTATAAGTAGTATGAAAAATTCGTATCGATAGTGTCTAATGAGGAGTTAAACTTTTGGACTCAATGAATTGAGCCAATTAGTATGAAATATATAGAACTGATGTCAAATGATGCAATAGTGGTGAAGAAAATTCAAAAAAGGAGGAGGAACAAAGTGTTTTTTTGAGACATTGAGAGAATTATATAGCATTATGAAAGTAGAGAGCCAATCTTTTTTGAAAAAGAAGCTATACTAATAAGTTATTACCATGCTAAGTATAGTTACAAGGGAGAAGCAGTTTTTGTGACTTAAGGGGAGAATTGTTACCTTTGAGCCTTGCTCGGTAAGGAGAATGTAAGTTTATTCTCTTCCCCTGCATTAATATTGACTTGTTTGCTTATGTTACAGATATGGGTGCTGACGAGATAAATGTTATTAAGCTATAAGCCTAAGCTAAGGCCAAATAATCAAAGCTAACAAGAGAGCAACCACAACAGCTACTACCATTCGGCCTATTGCTATGAAGCAAATGGAAAAAGAGGATACATCCAAGTAGGCAATAGCACAAAAGAAAACCACTTCCCCAGCCGAGAAGCAAAAGGAGGGTAAGAAGACTTTACCGGTTGAGGTTGCTCATTTTGGAGAGCCTTTGGTCGAAAGTATTCAACTTATCGCTAAGCTGAGGAAAGGCGATTAAGAGACCCTACCTCGTAGTGAGGCTAAAGAAGTTACTATTACTGAAGTGTTGTTGTTGGTATTGGAGGTGGCACCAAGTGCTAATAAGAGACTGAGGAAGGAACTTATTAGCCAACCACTAACCAAAAGGTCTAAAGGTTTAGATGAGAGGATGAAGGAGGCAATGCGGTTTAAAGCTCTCAACATCAGTAGCGCTGAATATGTCCTTAACAAGGAGGTTGCCTAGTACTTCATCCAGTGTTAGAGCTAAAATGTTTTGGATACTGACTTGGCCTTAGGTGATAGGATAAAATCTTTAGCCTTAATGGAAGGAATTATTCTTCCGAAGGATAAAGAGATTGCCAAGAAGGATGTCGACAAGGTTGGTGGTTGCTATAAGGTCCATATTACGGCTAAGTTATATGGTGTGAGTATTTGTATCCATCTCCTTAACTATTGAATTTACTTAATTGTTGATATTCCTTTTCTTTTTTAGATAAGCAGCTACATTTTGACAGCTTTAGATGAGGCCAATAAGCAAACTAAGAAGGTAAGATCGATAGTATTCTTTGTGTATTCTGCTGAGTCATTTCCGGTACTTATAATGTTAAATGAAATAATTGTAGAAAATTGAGGATGCATATAATGTATCTAAGCCTAGACTACTATTACCAAGAATGTGAGGATAAGGGCCAAGATAGAGGTAAGAAAGCTCCAAGAAGACCTTACTGCATAAAAATTGGCACATACCCTTACTGTTGATGAAGTCTCGAGCTTGAAGGCCAAAATTGGAGAGCAATACAAAGAGTCTAAAGGCCTAAAAGAGAAGTTGTAGAAGAAAAAAGAAGAGTGTTGTAGGTTGAGTTGAACTCTTTATACGATGAGAGACGAGGAAGATTGGCTTAGATTGCAAATCAAGAGTTAAAGACCAATAATACGAACTTGAAAAGTCATGTTGACGAATTGGAGGAGATTATGAGGAGAAGACCATTAGTAGAAGAGGTTCTTAATATAATCACTCCTAGTTGGTAGTATGAGAAACTTCTATAGAAGAAGTTGTTGGAGGGGGTCCAAGTGGCAAGAAAGGAGATCTTAAAGCCTCACCTTAATTATGATCCCTCTTACCTTGACTTCGTTGACAACGACAATAAAGTCAGTAGTGTTGACGAAGACGATGAGGATAAGGCAAGTGTCGAGATTGTTAATAAGGGTGATAATAAAGCTTATGCCAAGGGTTCAGGGGAAGACGAAGAATGTCTATCAAAATTAATCCCTTATGAGTGGAAAGAGAAATTTGCTAGCTCTATGACCTCAGCTGCCAAGAAAGAAGCTTGCTTAGAGAAAGCCTTAACCTCCAATATAAAAATTACTTTTACTGACTTTGAGGATAGGTCTTAAGATTTTCTTTGTATTCTTTGTTCATTGCTTTTTCTACTAAGCTGAGTATATGTAATCAATACTTTATTGAATGAAAATTATCTTTCATATTAACTGCTTCAAGTACGTTTTGTTTTAAGCACTACGCTTTTCCAGCATGTATGATGTATGTATTTTATTTCATACATTCTTATTCGTTAGAATGTTTTATATTGCACACTAAGTATTTCTTGGTATGTTTTATTTCACACACCTAATTGTTTCTCAGCATATTTTATTTCACATGCCTAATTATAAAACACGTCCAATTGTTTCTTAGCATTTTTTATTTCATACACCCAACTCGTGCTTCTTTACAAACTTTGTCTATTAGCTGTTTGAGGTGTAGATTAGCTATATTAATCAGTTGTAAGATTAATTTATGCAGTTCGTTAGCCGCGATAGGCTAGAACTTAGGTTAGTTCATTTACCATGCTGTATAGAACTTATTAACTTGAAAATCATAAAAACAAGAAACATTATGACTTCAAAGATAATTCTCATAATAAGGTAGTGTAGTCTTATAAGCAAGTAGGCTATCACCTTACAAACAAGTGGAGATGAACATCATCCGACTAATCAATTGAAATATATTTTCAAATTCTTAACGTTCCATGCTCGAGGGATGATAGATCCATCCAACCTTCCTAGTTAATAGGCCCCCTTGCCAATAACTTCCCGAATCATGACAGGATTCTCCCAATTCTTGTCAAGCTTCCATTGACTCACTTATATGCTCGTAGCTTCCGTCTTTTGGAAAACTAGATCTCTTAGTTGGAAAACCTTATACTTTACTTTCTAACTGTAATACATTGCTACATTATGTTAGTATGCCGTAACCTTATCTCTTACAATATCTTTGATTTCATCAATGGTATCCAAATTTGCCATTAATCTAACTTGATTTACCATAACATAGAAGTTTTTCATCCTTATATTTGGTAAATCCAACTCAATCGGTAATATGACTTCCGTGCCATATGCTAGTTTGAAGGGAGTCTCCTTTGTTGCAGTTTTGTAGGTGGTTCGGTACCCCCATAAGACAATTAACAGTTCATTGGCCCATTTCCCTCTTGCTTGATCTACTTTCCTTCTTAGACCGTGTAAAATAATCTTATTTATGGCTTCAACTTGTCCATTCATCAAAGGATGTGCTACAGATGTATAGTTGAGGCGAATGTTGTACTTCTAATAAAATGCCTAGAACTTATTGTTAATAAATTGCGACTCGTTATCTGTGATTATCATGTAAGGAGTTTTAAATCTTGATATGATGGAACTAAAAATGAATGCTTCCACTTTCTACTTACTGATCTTCGCTATTACTTTAGCCTCTACCCACTTAGTAGTAATCTACGACAATAATGATGAATTGTTGCTAGGCAATAGACTTTAGAAAGGGTCTAAGAATATCTAGCCCCTTTTGGGCGAAGGGCTAAGAGTTGGTTAGGTTACATAACTCAATTGCAAGTGCATGACTTAGCGACTCATGCTTCTAGGGTTAAGGAAGTGCCATACAACTTCTTTTGCATCATCTCTCATAGTTGGCTAGTAATAGCCAAGTTACAGTGTACAAACATACAATGTCTGCGCTTTTATGTGGTTATTGCATACGCTACCATGTAGCTTGAATAATACCTTCTAGGCATCTCTCGAAGAAATGTATTAGAGATAGAGTTATGATATGCCATGTTTATATAACTGACCATCGATCGGTGTATAGTTCATAGCTTGGTAAGCCAATCTTCATGTTCCTTTCTTGTCATTAGGGAGAGTACCATCTCTCAAATAATCCACTATAGGATCCATCCAACATTTTTCTCTTAGGTAAGGTATAACGACCCAACAGTATCGTTGTCGTGATAGGTCGTCGTGTACCGTATAAAGGTCTATTATCAACCCCCTTGCTGATCATAGGCCTTTCATACGACACACAAGGCTCCTTCCACTCTACGTTACCACTAGGCCCATAGAAAAGTAATATAGAGCAATTTAACTAAAATTACTTCTATGTTATAAATTAACTAATTGTATGGGCTCATGAGAACCACACCAAAACAATATTACAAACGAATGCAATTCATAACGGAACTGCATAAAATCTAAGTTATGCATAAATATATATAAAGTATCTAAATATCTATAATCTATTACAAAATGTCCTCTTCGCTCTCTGATCGCTCCAACCCGTCTCTACCCGAGACTTACCACGGGCATGCCTCGGCCCGGATTGACGAAGAGGTTCTCCTGTACCAACAGAAATCTATAGGGGAGTAAGCTTACGCTTAGTGAGATAAATACCCTCATCAGTACCACACGACAGAAATTTATTAGATGCACAATCATATGAATGCATGAACAAACAGTATGCCATACAACGCATGCAGTGACCTAGGAACTGCATACGACTCAGAATTTCGCCCCCTGAAGTCGGGGTTTGGAGATAATTAACTGACCCAAACCAAAATCCGGGTTCTAGACCTTGGGTTTTATTTCATTTGCACTATCGTGCTCATACCAAAACAAAACTCTACATATATACATATATATATACTTCCTTCACCAAAATCAAACTGTATCCTTTAAAAATCCCAAGTCTAGCGGTGTGGTAGCCCCCGCAGTCCACAAACACACGCCCTAAGCAGAAGCTACAAGACTCGGCCTCTCGCCGACGGTTGGCGTCTCCTAGCGCCTAGTAAGCCCATCGGCTTAAGACAGAGACTCAATATATATGATGGCATAGCTAGTGCCCAATCCTGCAGGAAACTCGTATTCTTGTGAGTCCCTTCCCATCTTCTGCGTGAAGCGGCAGTCGGTGTTATCCGTATGCAATATGGGGAATGCATGATTCATTTTGAGTTCTTAATCATATAAGTGATTAACTTGATTTTCAGGGTGATCAACCAATTTCATTCCATACAATTCACAAGTATATATTCATGCAAACAATTCCCAATTATTATATATAATTAACAAGTCATCACACTCATCCATAATTTCATACACATGCATCTCCCATATCCCACAAGCATCCAAATTTATAAATATAAGATTAGGTGCATCTACTTTACAAGCACAATCGAGTAAAGAGTCATCGGGAATTTACTCACTCTGCCATGTGGTTCAATCAAAGTAGTCCGGAGGCAAGTCGTCTTCGAAAACAGTGTCCCCTGGTCATTGAAATAATTTTTATAAGGAATTGAAGCAAACTTAAGAAACTATGTAAATTTTTCTTAAGTTATATTCTTAGCTAGTTCTCGGAATTTTTCCGGTTTTTACCTAAAGTTCAATCGCGTATAACTTTTTCGTTTTAAATTCGATTTTTATGATCTTATAGTCAATCTTCATCGTTTTCGAGTGTACTTTAACGTGGTAAGGTTAGATTTTCGAAATGAGGTATGAAATTCTGTCCATGGGTCAGAACAGTAGCGTTCCTCATGTGTTGGAGTGTTTTTGGGCCTTGTTTGGTAAATGGGCTTTTGATAGCTTGAGGAATCCTTTGGGCTTGGTCTTTATATTTTATCCTAAGCTTAAAATACTCCTTGAGATCAGATTTACAATTTTGATTTATATTCCTAAGGCTAACAACCACTTCTTGGGCCCTTTAGTGAGCTTAAGTTATCAAATGGGCTTGTTTTTGGTTCAACTAAGGTTAATGACTTTGGTGGGCTTATGGGGCCTTAGGTGGATTTATTATGGGCTTCAAAACAACTTCTCTTGGTTCTTTAAGTTGCTGGTCAGATTTTTGTTGAAGGCCCATCTTAGAGTTCTAAGCTTGTTTTGAGAGTTTTAGGCCCGGTTTTGAGTTTTAGGCTTTGTATGCTAATCATACTTGCTTTGGTTAATCCTTTCACTTTGTTCTTTCACTTTTATCATATTTTTAGGCCTCATTTACCCATGTTCCAGATCTGTTCATGTTGGTCCTAAGGGGTCCTTACTTGGTTTTTCAACTTGTTTCATCATTTCCTTAAGTGTAGGTGATAGATTATGCACTTAACTACTTGTGTATAAATCTTAACTTAAGTTCCCTTCCATCCAATGATCCTTTAACTCATGCTCCACATAAAGAAATAAAAGATCTTATACTTCATAAAACCTCCATATCATAGCTCATGCCATACAAGGTTGATTTCTTCATAAAACTTCACGTGATGGATTTTTCCTTAACTTAAGTCTAGTTTTGAGCATGTTTAACTAAATGGAAACAAAATCAACATTCAAATGATCATGGAACCTTCACGTCCAGCATGCTTACCCTTCATCAAAGTTCTCATTTCAAGATTTCCTTAGCTTAAAATCTTCCATTCAAAGCATTAAACAAATGTCCATACAAAACACCAACTTTACATGCTCATATTTCAACTTCATGTAATGGTTTTAGGGTTTGTTTCTTAAAACGAATTTTTGTGCTATAACAACTCAAACCTTACTCATATCTTCAAGAAATCCAAGTCTTCTAACATAAATATTAATCCACACATCACAAGAATCACTTACTCATCCTTAACGCAAAGTTTGGTGGTTGTGCACTAAGGTTCCTCTTAAGCCTTTAACTTTGCTTCCTCCTTTTTGCTTACCTTTTTGAAACCTGAATTCTTTGGTCTTTTGGAAAGGGGTTTATGAAAGATTCTAATGGTCTTAGATGATCTTAAATGATGAAAGAAAATGGCACATGAACAAAGAAAAAAAATGCCGTGAGTTGAAGCTTCAAAATGGAAGAAAATGGATTTTGTGGGGTAAGGTTGTTTCCCCTTTTTATGTTTGTTTTAAAAGAGAGAAAGATGAAGTGAAAGTGAGATTAAAAGTGAGAGAAATGGGGAGGAGTGCAGCCGGTTGGAATGAAGAGAGAAGGAGTGTTTAAATGCCTTGAAAGTATTGTCTTAAAGCTTACAAAAAGTCAACAATTGCAACTCTTGATGATGTAAGCATTAAGGGATGAATAGTGATGTGTAAGAGGAAGTGATTGATGGGTGAATGACAAATGCATGGCCCCCCTTTCTCCCCTTTTTAGATCTGCCATGGGAAGTCTTTTAATGGCATGGAGTGGTCTTGTCACCTTTATTAAAGTTAAGCTCATGATTTCTTGTGAAAATTTGTCCATATGTAGTATAAGTGAAGAGGTGATAAGGAAATTGTCTTATCACTAGATTTTGATAAGTTATCAATTGATAAATGATTCCAACTCTCAATTGATAAGTTATCTAAGGTGATTGGTTGATCTACTTATTTATGGTGTAAGGCTTATGCATGAAGATAAGGGCATAGCCTTATAGAAAATTGTTTTAGGATTTTCATCTTACATTGTTTTGTGATTTATGATTTGATTTTTGTAGAATTGTGAAATTTTATAAAGTTTAATAAAATTATTCAAACTAAATTATCGATTAATTATTTATGGTTAAAATTCCTTAATGGTCTTAAGGTTTAGGGTTTTAAGTAGCTTTAGAGCTTCCAGTTCTTCAAGCTCGGGTTTTATCGACAATTAGCTTTTGAATTGACAATTGGCTTTTGAATTGTAAAAATTTAATTTGTTCCTAAATATAAACTTAAGTTTTTGGTTTAGTTGATCTTTAGGAACGTTCGGGAGGTACTCCTAAACAAGTCTTAGGCCTACTAAAAGTAGGGTTTACATAAGGAGCTACTTACATCTCTATGAAAAGGTGGATAAACTTTTCTACTAAAGAAATTTGACAAAAAAGTTTATTGCTCAAATCGGGGAATACCATATTAACTAATTTTGACAACTTATCGACCATAATGTTCTTACTTCTCAGAATCCTATGGATGGAAAAAGATTGAAATTCTTCTACGAGCATTCGTACCACCAATAGATACTTGCTTATCTCTTGTTCCCTTGTCATGTAACTTCCTGTGACTTGATTCACTACTAATTGTGAATTAGAGAACACTTTAAGTTTTTAGGTGTCAATTTCTTTTGCAAATTTCAGTTCAATAACCAAAGCTTCATACTTTACTTTATTGTTGCTAGCTGGGAATTTGAATTTTAAAGTGTAATAAACTTTGACATTGTGGGGGCCCTGAAGAATAAGCCCTACACTACTTCCCTCTCTTGTTGAAGAACCATTTACATAAAGGAACTAGATAGGTTTCTTGGCAAACTTCACATTATCTTCCTCACCAGTGAATTTAGCTACAAAATCTACCAGCACTTGAGCCTTTAGTGTCATTTTAGGTTTTTATTATACACCATAGGCACTTAACTCTAAGGAAAATTTTTTCATCCTCCCATAGGAGTCAGGCTGTTACAATGCTTGCAGCAATAGCTGATCAATGAGCATAATCATTTGGTGAGCCTCAAAATATGACTTCAACTTCCTTGTCGAGAGAACTACTGTTAAAATAAAATTTTCAATTTTCATGTATTAAAGCTCTGGCCCTTACAAAACATGAGTTACGTAATAAATGGGTCAATGCTCTTTACCATCAATTTGGACCAATACAAAAGAAAGAGCTCGGTAGTTGATTGATATATATAAATATAAATATAAATTCTTTCTTGAAGTAAGTGTTAAGAGTATTGGTAGTGACGTAAGGAATTCTTTGCGATCGTTGAAAGCTCTCTTACAATTGTTAGACCACTTGAATTATTTCAGATTCTTTAAGATTTTGAAGAATTCTATGCACCTATTTGTACTTCTTAACATAAATCTATTGAGGGTGACTATTCTCCCGATAAGTTCCTATACTTTCTTAATTGTATAAGGGGATTTCATGTTCCTTATTGCCTCAATCTTTTTTCGAGTTGGCCTTAATGCCATGTTGAGTAACCATGTATCCTAAAAGTTTTTCTAATGTTATGCCAAAGACGCATTTCTATGGGTTGAATTTCATGCTATATCTCCTCAATGTAGTAAATGTCTCCTTAAGGTCGGTAAGATGCTGATCCTCCTTCACACTCTTCACAATCATGTCATTGATATATACTTCAACATTTCTGTGAATTTGGAGTTTGGACATCTTGGTAACAAGTCTCTGGTAGGTTGCATCAGCGTTTTTCAGCCCAAAAGACATTGCCATATAAGAATATGTTCTAAAATTGGTAACAAAAGATGTATGGACTTCATCCTCCTTGTTCCTCTTGATTTGGTTGTAACTAGAGAAAGCATCCATAAAAGAAAGTAATGCGTATCCAGCAGTTGCATCTATCATCTAATCATTTTTTGGCAATGGGAAACAATCCTTAGGATAAGCCTTATTGAGATTTATGAATTTTATCCACATTCACCACTTACCGTTAGAATTCTTGACTAGTACACAATTAGCTAACTAAGTTGGATAAGGTTCTTCTTGGATGAATTTTATCTTCAATAACTTATGAACTTCTTCTTCTATTACTACTTGTCTCTTTGGCACAAAATGCCTTTTCTTTTGTTGGAATACCTTTACACTCGAATCAATTTGAGCTTATGTATCATAACTTCTCTTAGGATACACAAAATGTTTGAAGGGGATCATGCAAACACATCAGTGTTCGCTTGTTGACAAGGGTTTCCCTTCCTTAATGTTTTCCTAAGGTTATCTCCCAAAGAAATTTCCTTAGTATCACTATTGACATTCTTTATACCGATTGACTTGCCTTTCGAATAGGTTTCTAACTAAAACACCTCTTCTCATCTTAAGGCCTTCATATATAAGGACTTTGCTAATTGTTGATCCCTTTTGCATATGTCGACTCCTATAGGAGTAGGAAACTTGGCTTTAAGATGTAAAATTGAAGGAACAATGCCGAATAGATGCTAACACAGGTGTCCCATTATCATGTTATATGGGAAACAACATTTGACAATGAGGAAGTTTACTTTATCCTCTACGACATGCTCATCATCGCCGATCTGTATTAGCAAAGAAATTGCTTTGGTTACTTAGACCGGTTGGTTGCTAAAGGCATACAAATCATCCTTGTAAGATCTTAGTTATATTTTGATCTTGGGTCTCATCTGGTTGGATGTATGCTGAAAAATGATATTAGCTGATCTTCTTATGTCAACAAGAGTCTTCTTAACTTAGAAGCTGGCAACTCTTATACTAATAACTAGTGTGTCACCATGCGGTCTCTCGATGCCCTCAAAGTCATCCTCCATGGAAGAAATTGTGCTATCAATCTTAACCTTCTTATCTTAGATGTTATAAACATAATTTTTAGCATTCATCAAGATTGAAGAGCTTGATTAGCCTATAGTAGGTCCACCGATAATGGTGTTGATCACTTGTTAGGTGCTCTATTTGGATTTGCATCCCTTGTATCTCTCCTAGCCATAATTAGCCAAGTGTTAGTCTTTTGCTCCTTACTTCTCCTTTAGGACGGTCTTTTGATATTTTTGGCATCATATGCTAGGAATTTTCACAAATGCCCACGTTGAATTGCATCTTCAATCGCATTCTTGGGCCGGATGCACTCATTTGTGTTACAAACCTTATTGTAGTGGAAGTTACAGTACTTGTTGGAATTTCTCCTAAAGGGATTTCCTCTTATTCTTTCTAGCTACTACAAAATGTCTCTCTGCCCAAATACCTTCATCAATATGTACGAAATTGGATGATTGATGGGTGTATAAGATGAGAATATAGAATCTTTGGTCTCTTTCTCTTAGCATTTGAACTTTGATCATCATCTAAGTTGAGTCTATCCTTTGCACTTTTTCTCTTGTCATTTTTTCTATCTCCTTTATTTTGATCGGCCTCTCGTCGAGCCCTTATGTTATCTTCCTGATGGATATATGAGGTGGCTTTAGCCTTAAACTTAGTGAAAGTTTTCAGCTTGGTCTTTGCGAAAAACTTGAAAATGTCTCCATGGGGCTTAACTCCATCGATTAAGGTATTGAGGGTCACACTCATATCCAATTCTAGATTTGAACTATCTCAGCCATAAACCTAACTAGGTAGTCTTTGATTAATGCATCTGATTTTTGTTTGATTTTATTAAGGAATGAGGAATCCTTAATAGGAAGTTTGCTTGCAAGAAAGTGTTGAAGAAACACTTTTGCTAATTCATCGAAACAAGAAATGGTGTTTGGTTTCATGTGTTTGAAACATATGTTGGCTGCATTCCTCAAAGTTGAGGGAAAAGCTTGAAGGCCACTAGATTACTTAAACCATGCAATTTAGTGAACATACGGTAGTACTTTAGGTGGTATTCGGGGTCCTTTGTTCCGTCATAAGTTTGAAACTATGACAGCTTGATATGCCAAGGTATCACTTCCTCCAAAATCCCTATATGAAAGGGACTCTTCTTGATTTGGAATTACTTGCTTGTTGTAGTAGTGATGCTAACATGTGAAGGACCTACATGGTGCACCAGTTGTGGTTGCTTACCTTTGTCATTTTTTTGAAAGTAGGAGCCAAAGGTCCCATCACATCTTTGACTTGCTTTTTCTACAACTTAAGTGAATAAATTGAATCATCATTATTTTCAATGTCATGATTGGCATAGTCTTTGTTCTAATTTGGATGAATACTATTATAGAAGAGGTTAAGGATCTATTCATGTTTTTGTTTAACTCTGAGTTTTCCTTAGCTAAATTGAGGCAAAGTTGTTTAAGTCTAGCCAGTCATTGTTCATAAGAATGCTAACTCCCCCCCCCCTCCCTCTTAAGGTGTTAGGAGGAAGTGGCAACACTTGTACTTTTAGTCATTTTAGTCTTAACCATGTGGGTATGTTTAGGAAAAAAAAAAAAAAAAAAACAGATGACGCTAAATGTTATTGGTGAATTTTAGGAGTTGGAAATATCTTGCAAAGATAAGAAAGGTGCTTGGTATTGGGACCAGCCCGGTGAGGCCACTTTGATATCTAAGTTAGTAAGTAGTAATGAGTAAAGCAAAGAGGTTAAGAGTTATCAAATGTCTTTTACAGAGTTTCTTTCTCTTATTTATAGGAGATTTTCATGTTTGAAGAAGTGGTTATTAGAATAATTGTCGAGACACATAGAAGCTTCTTGATTAGATACTTTCCCTAAAATGTAAGAAGAGTAGGCTGTTATATAATATAATTGTTGTTATGATAATTGTTTATACCATGAACTTGAATTTAAATCAAGAGCTGATGTTTACTTGGCAAATTGCCGAGAATATAGATTGCTGGCTTGTCGTTAGTTGAGTGAACGAGTAAGATAGGGGGATGAAAACTAACTATCAATATTCTAGATGTCTTGTTATCAATTTAGATAAGATTTGGTTGATTTTTAGTGTAGTTATTAATAATATATATTATATTAATATTTTGTATATTTACTGCATGTATATACCATATATATGTATTACATGTAATGAGTAATTACATGCAAATAATCATGTTTCTAGCATGTCTTTTATTTCTAATTTAATTTTGCGAATTTATTGCTTATTATATAAAATTATATAATTTTGAGTTAATTTACGGGTATATTAATTATCTATACTAGGTATATTCATAAAAATACACATATATTCATATAGTATATTATACTATATTATTCCTTTTTATAGCTTAAATAACTTATCTTTGCATTTTTGTTGCATTTTTTGCTTAATTTGAAGGATTTTGATAAATTTTACACTATAGTGAATAATTATGTTTCTAAGGTTAAAATTAAGTTCTTATGATATTATTTTTTAAATCTAACATTATTGGATCACTTTAATTAACTTTCTTAACTTAGTTGTAAAATTTAGGTTCAATTGGATAAGTTTCCCTAAAAGTCTTAAATTTAGGTATAGTTACCTTAAAAGCAATTTTAGGGGCATACAAAAATACTCATTTGGCAAAATACATATATATAAATAGGTTTAGTAGGTACCCGATTAGGGTAACTAGGCGGGTTATAGGTATAGGGTTAAGAATTATATGGGGTTTTGGGATAGATTTGGGATCCTTATTAGTATAGTAAGATAGGTTTTAGGTTTCTATGACCCATCCCAAACCTACCCCATTTACATCCCTATATCCAAAACCTTAATTTTTTTGACTTTTTATTGAATTTTCATGAAAATCCTGAAGGGGAAAAACAAAAATTGTTATTGAACTTCAAATTTCATAAATACTTTACAAAGACTAATGAGAATCAACCCCCTGAACCGATCACATATAGTTGACTTAGAAGACTCTACTGACTCACTTGGAAAATATTAGCTCGAAGTCCCATTCAAGACAAGAATTCCTATCTTGACCTCTATGTTTCCCTCTACTACTAACTTGACTATTAAGCTGTTATGTGCACTAGACCTACTGAATAACTATGCCATTATATAGACAACATTTGAGTAGATAGCCTTAAGCAACTATCTAAGCTAACCACCAGCATTTGACCCTACCCTAACATGAGTACTCTCTAGTAATTGAATGACTAAGCTCCAACCTAATTCAGATGAAGTTAACCTTCACTAATGACCCTCTTTTCTTAATGTCACCATATTTATACTATATTTCAAAACATCCATCCACCATGCGAAACGTGTCTTCTGGCACAACATTTCAGAAGGATTCTTTACCTTTCTGTATTGAATATTCTTTGTCTCTTTTATCCCTTTTAATATGTTCTATGTATTCATTTTGTAGATAACCCTTTTGTCTTTTTATATATGTAAGGTAACCCTAGTGGGATGGGTATATAAACTAATACTTAATCTATGCAAACAATTAATCAGTCATCAAAATTAATAGAAGTTTCCTTTGTGAGCAGACTTAGTGTTCTCCTTAGCCTTAACTCTTATATGTTCCCTTTATCAAGGAGTTGTGGCGAGTAACCCTATAATTCGGATTGATGAGTCATATTCAACGGATTGTAGGCCAAATGGGATCGATTGGTGTATCATATTTAGGTGGTTGCTACTTAGACTTTGATAGCTTTTCTTTATTTCCTTTTGATTCTCTTCATTATGGTGCTCCTCCATATGTCCAACCTCAAAGATGCATTAGTTTTGCTAGCTTCAGAGCACGGTTTTAAGAGGGAGTGTATGAAGTTTTTTTTTTTTTAGCTCGTATTTGTTGTTAGTGGCTATTGTATTCCTTCCATAACTACTGTAGTGTGTTCATGTTGAGTAAGTTTGGAGTTGTGAGCTATGTAGTGGAGGTTTGTATGTTGGTAAGTGTAGTTCATTGTTATTCTATTCTTACTTTGTTTTCTACTATGAAAATAGAGCAAGTTCATTTCTATCATGTTCAAGTGAGTGTTAGGTGTAGAAGTTGCTAAGAGTATGTTAGTAAATGTTTTGAGCAGTAAGGTAGAAGTGTTGTTGTGTTGTGTTGTGTTGTTAATCTATTAAGGAATATATCACATTATGTTGGATTCAAGTGTTCAAGGTGTTATTGGTGATCAGAATAGTGGTGCTCAACCTAGCTGTAGTTAAAATGATAGTAATGCTTTTGGGTTGATTGATGATAAGCTCGACAGACTCACTAATCTTGTAGCGAGTTCGGTCACTGCGGTGTAAGTTAACAAGCAATAACCCCAAGGGATTTGCCTCATCATAACCTACTTGAGAATGTTTCAGAGAGATGTTATGGCTAAGATGGTCGACCCAATCGCTTAGCTCAACCTTAGTGAGCTGGAGAAGTTATAGATTGAGCTACTAGACAAAGGTTAGAGTTAGAAGAAATAGAAGAGGATGATGAGAAAGTAGATGCGAAGATTGATGGAGAGGAAGAAGAAGAAGTTGAGTACAACCAAGTACAAGAGCAAGGAAGTCGAGCTCCTCGAGGACTTGACAATGTTAAGGTTCAAATCCTACATTTCATTGGAAGTAGAGGTGTAGATGAATATTTGGAGTAGGAAGAGAAGGTTAAAAAGGTGTTTGATTGTTATGAGTATACAAATGCTATCAAAGTTTGACTTACTACACTAGAGTTTAGTAGGTATACTACTATGTGGTGGAAAAATATGAATGCAGCTAGAGTAAGGGATAAAAGATGAGGAATAAGGACTTGGGATGAGATGAAGAGGTTGTTGAAGGGTAGTATTTTGCCTAAGACCTACTTATAGGATACATTTGCACAGTTGTAGAACTTTGCCAAGGAGGCCGATTTGTTGATGACTATGTGACAGAGTTCTAGATGCTTATGATTTGAGCTGATGAGGAAGAATTAGGGGGGTTGCATAGTATCGAGGTTCATTTCTAGGCTTAAATACGAGATTCGCAACATTGTGGAAGTACAAAGGTTTTGTATATTAGAAGAGGCAATTAAGGTAGCATAGAGGGTTGAAAAACAAAGAAAAAAAAAGTTTTGAGTTGACTTAGACCAACATTTTCCTAAGTCCTTATTCTGTACCGACCTATTTAAGCTAAGTTGAGGAGTTCATACCGAGTTGAGAATAGGAATGACTGAGTTGACGATAGTTAAGTAAGTTAGTAGGGTTAAGTAGGCCAGTTGATCCAAACTGTGATTAGGTTGATCCCAAGGACATATGAGAGGGGACAAACCTTCAGACGAAAGACCAATGAGGTGAAGTGCTTCAAATGCTTAGGTTTTAGACACATGGTTGCTGAGTATCTAATCCTACGTATCATGGTACTTTGAAGAGATGTAGTGGATAACACCGATGAGAGTGAACCTGAGGAGGAGAAGGATGTTGGAAAGGCTAAAGTCGATGAGGAAGAGGAGACTTGTGTCTATGATGACTAAGGCGAATTAATGATCTTAGTGCTAAGGAGAGTATTGAGCTCCTTATTGACCTATGAAGAGGACCAAAGAGATAATTTATTCCACATGAACTATACCATCAAAGGATAGCTATGCACCATCATAGTGAATGGAGAAAGTAGTACTAATGTCATTGCACTAATGTTGTTACATAGTCTTTTATGTAGAGGTTAGGTCTATTGACCTTTAAGCACCCCTAAACTTACATACTACATTGGCTTCATGATAAGGGTGCTCTACATATGACTGAACAAGTAATTGTATCGTTCAGTGTTAGGAATGTATAAAGGGATGAGGTTACGTGTGATGTTATCCCTATGGGAGCTGCATCTATTTCTTGGAAGACCTTGGTTGTTCAATTGACATATTACCATGAAGGGTACAAGAATACCTATGCCTTTATAACGATGGAAACAAGATTATGGTGTAACCCATAACCTCATCCTAAGTAAATGAGACCCATAACTAGCTCACTTGAGTTTGTAAGAAGAAAGCCCTAGTGATGAGCCGAAGAGAGCTCTAAGATGTTGAGAAGGCCAATGAACCTTGTTTCTATTGATTAGGAGATTGCTAGAGATGAAAGATCTAAAAGAAGTCCTTAAAAAGATTTGAAGGTTGATTAATGAGTTTTTTAACCTGTTTCCTAAAGAATTGCCTAAAGGACTACCCGTAGTTTGAGGCATGGAGCATTGTATTGATCTATAGCCAAGTGCCCCCCTTACTAAATTGATTTGCCTATAAAATGAACCTTGAGTAGGCTACTAAGATAAAAAGACAAGTAAATGTACTCATAAAGTGAGGATATGTAAGGGAAAGCATGAGCCTTTGTGTTATGTTGGCTTTAGTTATCCCAAAAAAGGATGTTTCATGGTGCATTTGCATTAACATCCAAGTAATTAATTATATCACTATCAAGTACTGATATCTAATACTAAGGCTCGATGACATGTTAGACAAGCTTCATGGGGCCAAGGTATTTTTGAAGATTAACTTGTAAAGTGCTTACCACCAGATTTGCCTGAGGCTAGGAAATGAGTGGAAGATTGCCTTCAAGACAAGGTATGGTCTCTACTAATGGTTAGTTATGCCATTCGGACTTACTAATGTGCTGAGAAAATTTATGTGATTGATGAATCACGTGATGTGCCATTTGATTAGACTGCATGGTTATGTACTTCGATAACATATTAGTATATAGTGTTAACCTAAACAATCATGCTTAACACCTCCGAGCTGTTTTTGATATCTTACCAGTTGAGAAGCTATACGGGAACCTAAAGAAGTGTATGTTTTGCCAGAGTGAAGTGGTTTTTCTTTGATATGTAGTATCAAGGGAAAGAATTTGAGCAAATAAGGAAAAGATCCAATCCATTTTAGAATGGTTGATGCTGAAGAATGTCACTAAAGTTTGAAATTTCCATAGCCTTGCTTCTTTTTATAGGTGATTCATTAAAATCTTCAATACCATAGCCGCCCCCTTGACCAAGCTTATAAAGAAGAGCGATGGGTTTAGATGGAAGAACTAAGCTAAATAGAGCTTCATGGAAATCAAGGAAAAGTTCACCTCTACCCTTATTCTATCATTACCAAATTTTGATAAGCCATTTGAATTGAAATGCGATGCATTAGGCATTGGAATTCGTATCAGCTTAATACAAGAATGACAACTGGTTGCTTATCATAGTGAGAAGTTAATAGTGCTGCATTGAACTATTCTATGTATAAGAAAGAGTTGTACTTTCTTTTTTTAGCTATTATTGTCTAGCAACAATACTTATGCGATTGTGATCTATACTAACCACAAGTCATTGAAACATCTTGGGAGTCAAAACAAACATTAAAGAGGCAAGCCAAGTAGCTAGAGTTTATGGAAGGTTTCTCTTACGTGATTTAACACATGAAAGGAAGTGCTAACATAGTTGTCGATACTTTGTCATGTCAACAAACTTTGCTAACTACTTTGCAAACAAAGTTATTGGGATTTTCACTTATCACTGAACATTATGCTCATGATCTTCATTTTGGTCCCATTCTTGAGTAGTGCTGAGAAGGAGTTGCTATTGTAGGATATTACCTCAAGGATGACTATTTGTTCAAAGATCAAAGGGTATGCATACTGAATTGTTCCACCTGTCAGCTGTTGGTTAGAGAAGGATCTAGTGGTAGATTTTATGGTCATTTTAGGGAGACCAAGATAACTAATCTATTGAAGGAAAACTTTTACTAACCTGGTTTGGTAAAGGATGTTCATAAGGTAAATGGTAGTTATTAAACATGTAAGAGAGCTAAAGAGAGAAGAGAATTGCATGGAGAGTATATGCCCTTTCCAACACCAACCTTTCCTTGGGTCAACCTTAGCATTGACTTTTTCCTAGGGTTGCCTTAAACATCTAAGGGAAAATATTCTATATTTGTTGTAGTGGATTGCTTTAGTAAAATGGCATACTTCAGTCCATGCCAATGAACTAATGATGCTTATATATTGCTGACTTGTTTTTACAAGAAGTTATCTAACTACATAAAGTGTTGAATACTATTGTTTCAGATTGGGACATAAAATTCTTAAGTTATTTTCAGAAGACTCTTTGGAGAAGACTTGGAACTAAACTTGTGTTTAGCTTCAGTCACCCTCAAACTAATGGCCAAACTAAAGTGGTGAATAGGATTCTAGGTAATTTACTCAAAGCTATTATAGGAAAGAACATGAAAGAACTAGTTGTGGAGTTCGCATATAACCAAATTGTTTATAACACCATTGGGAAGACTCCATTTTGAGGTTGTTTATGGATTCAATCCCACTATCCCCCTATATCTGATTGGTACCTCTATTGTTGCTAAAGAAAGTCAATCTAAAGTAAACTAAGCCTAAGAATTACAAGAGCTACATCAATCTGTAATGAGGAAGATTGCCAAGTTCAATCAGAGATAGTAAAAGATTGGTAGTTGAGGCTATTGAACTATTTCTTTCTAGCTAGGAGACTTAGTCTAGATTCACCTTAGTTAAGAATGATTTTTGCTCTTGAGATAGAACAAGTTATCCCTATGAGCTAATGGTCCATTCAAGTTTTTGAAGAAGATCAATTGTAACGCCTACTAGATCAAGTGCTCAATAACTATGGTGTTTCCTCCACTTTCAATGTATTTAACCTAATTTCCTATTGACTAGAAGAAGAAGACCCTGCAGGTGCCCTAAAAAAACAAGAACTGGAGAATACTTCAGATTTGAGGTCAAATCTTTTAAACCCATAACCAGATCATAGGAATCAACTTCCTGGACTAATCATATGCCATTAAGCTAGAAGACTTTAAGGACTTACTTAGAGAATACTATCTTGAAGCCCTATCCAAAATAAGATTTCTTATCCTGACCTCTATGTTTCCCTTTACTACTGACTTGACTATTAAGTTGTTACATATGCTGGACCTATTAAATAGCTATACCATGACGTAGACAACATTTGAGTAGATAACCTTAAGTAACTATTTGAGTCAACCACCAGCATCTGACCCTAGCCTAAGATCAGTACTCCCTAATGGCTAACTAACTGAGCTCTAGGTTGATCCAAATCAAGTAGGCCTTGAATGCATATCCTCTTTTCTTCATTTTGCCCAATTTGCACTATATTTTAGAATGTCTAACCACCATGCAACAAGTGTCTTCTAGCATAACATTCCAAAAAGATTCGTTACTTTTTCATATTAAATATTCTTTGTCTCTTTTGCCCCTTTTAAGATGTTTTATGTATTCTCTTCGTATATTACGCTTTTGTCTTTTCATGTATGTAAGGTAACCTTAGTAGGATGGATATATAAACCCCTACTTAATGTATGTAGACAATCAATCAATCATTAAAATTAATATAAGTGTCCTTTGTGAGCAACCTTAGCGTTTACCTAGCCTTAACCCTTATCTATTTCCTTTAGTAAGGAGTAGTAGCAAGTGACCCTATAGTTTGGATTAGTGTACAAGTGAGATTGATTGGTATGTCATATCCAGTTGGTAACTGCTTAGACTTTGCTAGCTTTTCTTTATTTCCTTTTTTATTCTCTTTATTATGGTGCTCCTCTATGTGTCCGATTCTAGAGACACATCAAAGACCTACAAAGAAAATATCTTTCCCCCACCTCTCTTTTTTTTTTTTTTTTGTCCTCTTTCTATTTACAAATAATTAAAATTATGAAAGACATGGGTGGTTCTAAGGATTTATGATTCCTTAACGGCACCTATTTTGTTCAAAGAGTCAATGCTAGCTTAACTAAGTACCAGACGGAGAACGAGTCTAGCCTTAGTGATTCATAAAACTTAGAAAATAGTACATCAAAACTTAAAAGAAAAGATAATTCAAGACTATGAAATGATACCTTGTAGTGATAGTAGATATCACTATGGTGGTTGTTAAGTGGTCTCTTAGCAGTCCAACAGTTATATACGGTGGCAAAGTTACAAGAAAGACCCCTATGGTAGTGTTAGTAAGGGTCATCTAATGTTAAACTTAGCAAGAAGGGAGGGAAGAGAGAGAGAGTTTTGAGAGTATCTAAGTGTATGTTGAGTGCTTAAGGTTTTGATCCTTATACCTAAGGCTTGAAGCCTTATTTATATGGAATAAAGTTTACCTCTTAAGGAAATGTAGCCAATGAGGATTAGCTTGTACATTGTTGGCATAGGGAGACTTGTTCTGTACGAGAAAGGGAAGCACCTTTTATGCTGGTTGGTCGGTTTAGGTGATGAGTGCTTATCACATCAATATAAGCAACCACCATAGCTAAGGCGGTTAGGCACCTAGGCCATACATTATGCTATTAGGTGGCATTTAGTGAGAAGAGAGAAGAAGGATGAGCAAAGCAACCATGGCATCATAATCCTCAAGTCCCAAGACGAGTAGTTGGTGAGTGCTTAGAGTTGAGGTCAATGTAGGTCTATAAAGCTTTAGATCAGACTACCTTAAAGACTATGGAGTCTTTAAGGTCTAGGGTGCTGACTAGTCAAGTGCCCTAAGAATTTTGGTTGAAGATTTCAAGGTCTTCAGCTGGTCGAGGTCAAAGGAATGCTCGGGGGTCATCCCGTGAGTAGGTTATGCTATTGCTAGGTATGCTAACCATTTAGTTCTACTTGGGCTTGGACTAATCTATTTATGGCAAGGTTGGACCAATTGGCTTGTTGGAAGGGGCCAAGCTTTCTACCTAAAGGAGCACTTAAGGGACCTAAGCATGCCAAAGCAATTAAGCTTAGGCCCAAATTGGCTTATCAACACCTTGATTTAATATTAAATATTTATTTCATAAAATTATTAGAAATATTAAGTTTTCAATGTTTTTCATAAATGCATAAATATTATAAGTATAGTCTTAATATTGTAAGGAGAGAAAATACATAGAAATTTTATAAAATGCTTTTCACTCATTTACAACACCACTGGTACCTTAATACGGTGTAACCATATTGATTCCTAACGTTAGGTTGTACCCACTTTATAATTAGTCTTTGCAATTAAGAGGAGTACCTCATTTTATAATTTCTATCCTCTTTTAGATCCACTCATCTATGTAAAGCCTATGCTTACCGGTTCATTGGCTTAAGATCTAAGTAGTGCTCTTTTAATACTATTCCTTTCATTCTAGAAGTTTACTCTAATTAGACTATTGACATCAAAGTTAATAAAACTTGCCTAGTGATGAGAGTAGCAATAGGATATGTCCTTGCATGCTTGTTCACTAATCTAAAACACTTGAGTTCTATCCTCTCAAGTAGTTTTAAACTTAAATCTTATCATTAGGTAAGTATTGAACCTAGTCTTGCTTCATTACATTATTACTTTTGCCTTTATAAAAGTTTTAAATGTTTTATTATGAGTGTCATCCTCACCTTATGCTAGTAGAGTCTTTAGGCCTTGAGGAGCAGATTAGGCCTTGCTTAGGGAACCTGGGCAATTGAAGACAGGCTTCCTGCCAAACAGATGAGGGGTGAGTTGCTATGCCTAGGGCATGTTAGGTGTAGCTATCGATGCTTAAGTTAGAATCCTAGTAATCGAGAGTATCCCATCCCTTAAGGGATTGGATATGAAGTGCAATATATATCTAAATGAACAAAAGATAAGAATTTGGAGTGCTCTATTGCCTTCTTCTCAGAGCTAGAATGGTCTAGATCGATTGTTCATGTCAATTAGGAGATTAGGCTATCCACTCTAAGGATAAGATTGGTTTTGCATAAGTAGTTTGTTTTCTAAGTAGTTTCACATGTTGCATGACAATATAGTGGAGACTAGGCTCTAGCAACTACTAGGCTTATTGGGATATGTTCAATTGTTCGTATCAATATTGGCTAGCTTAGATGGGAATAGCTTGTCTCCATAAGGGATGTCCATCGCTTTAGGGAATTATTGCCTATGGTTTATTTTCCATTTCTTTTTAGTTCATTTTCGTTAGGTCAAAGGCAAAGGTAAGTGTATCTCTTCCTCTATACCCCAATCACCCCCAACCTTGCCCTTCCGCGCTCCCCCTCCCCCCCTTTGAGTAGTACCTTTGGCTATAAGACTATATATATCCTATAGTAACTCGTTTTATATTCTTAGGTAGCATGTTAACACATTAGAAAACTCTTTTTTTTTTTTTTAAATAACTCCCTACTTTATCCTATGTTTCTTTACAAAAGTTTCTCAACAATTTTTTTTTAATATTTTTGTGTGTTCCAATAACATCCTCTAGATAATCAAAACCTTAAAAAAAAAATAAGTACAACTTGCTTGTCAAAGAAATGTTTAGCAACACTATGTCACCCTTCTCTATTGCTAAAGCAACTCCTTTTAGTTACTTTTTTCTTAGATGTAGCACCAAGTAACAAGTGTTATTCATGCTCTAAGGTAACCATAAGGGGGTTACCATTGTTAGTTTTGCTTTTGCTAAAGTTTTATCTCTCTATGTTTGTCGTCGTATTGATGTGACTGTTTAGTAGGAGATGTAGTTCGATGTGATAGACTAGAGTGAATTGTTAATCATCATCACTGTTCATTGACAATCACGATATCCTTGGTAATTGTATTTTGCTACATGTAGGTGGTACATGGATTCATTACTTGATATTGTAAATCTTGCACTTTGTTTCCCCTTTAGTGGTGTTTATCTTGTTACGAATGTCTTTAGTGGAGCCTTCTATCTTATAATGAAGCTTAATAACGCAAATATAACATATATTTTCTCTAGTAATTTTACAATAATTTTGACTTCATTCTTGTTAGTTTTGTGATAATTTGAGCTTAATTTGTTTATTTATTGTTTTCAGGTACTTTGAGAGTACTTTGTGAAGATTTTAAGATTTCTTAGGAAATTTTGAGCATATTGGAGTAAAAGTACCAATGATAGAGTGACGTGGAGGAATTTCAAACCAATAATAGAAGTCTAGGAAAGACTATGGTTGAGGACTATGCATGTAGTCCCTACCCATGAATCTTTCATCAAGGATTTATTTTAAATTTTGAAGTTTGACATGAAAAGCACAACAACAATCAGCTACTACGACTATGTACTCTAGGTGTAAAGAAATTGCAATTTTCAATCTTCTATTTTTGTTAGGTTCTTGTTGTAATCTAAGGACTATTGCTTATAAATAGATTCTTTACCATAAGATTATAGAGGGGGACCCCTTGAGTAGTTTATTAGGTTTTAGAATTATAAGGGGGATTCTCTATCATATTTTCTTATTTTCTTTAGTTTTTAATTTTTTTCTTCTAATAACTTAGTAAATCGTTATTAAACCCGATGTTCAAAGAATGATCTTTATTTATGAAATTCAATTTATGATTTTACTTTCTTCAATCTAGTTACACTATTTTTATTTTTGTTAGATTAAAATTACTTTGAGTATTAAGTTAAAATTTGAGTTTACTATAGAGTTACAAGGCTTGCAGTAAGTAGATAAGTGTAATTAGAAGAGATTAAGTGTTTAATCTTTTCGAATTAGGGTGACTAAATAACGATATCCAAGGGCTTCATGCGATCTTGGAATGCTTTATTCAAAAGCAATTTGGGTAAAGAGGGTTTCAAAATTAGGAATTAGCCAAAGATGCAACTCCGATTAATTTAGAACCCTATTTCCATTGGAATAGGGTTAGGAATCTCTACAGTCTAATATAGTAATTAAGATTAAATAATCCTCTAGAACTAGGTAGTAAACAATAATTATGATTTACTAAGGAAAATGTCTTTTTCTTTATTAATTAATTTGTGTTAATTTTTATCTAGTTCTTTAGTCATTTAATTATATCGTTATTTAATTGATGTTAATTTTTTTTAGTTCTTTAGTTGTTTAATTATCTTTTTATTTTGCTATTATTTAATTACTTCTTTATCTTTAGTTTCATATCTTATTTTACTGTAGTCTTTCTTTTTTATCTTTAAAATATTTTATTAAATCTTCTATTGTTATAAGTTAGGTAATTGAATAATGTAAAATGTTATAATTGTTAAAAATAGTTCGATATACCCATATAACTAGCTTCTCATGGCATCAACATTCGAACTCAAAATTTGTTTTAGTTTATACTATAACTTAACTAGGTACACTTGCGTAATAAAGCGGTATACACCCCATCAAGTTTTTGGTGTTGTTGTCAAGGAACAAAAATAGAGTAGTTTAATTTAGGAAATTATTATAACCCTAGTTTTATTCAATTACTTTAACATATTTGCAATATATCTTTTCTTTAGTTATTTGATATCATATCTCTTCTACTATATTGCTAACTTTTAATTCTTTGCAACTTATGATAAGAAGTAGCAATAGCAATTAGTAGACTTTGACTTAGAAATTGAAAGAACAATGCAACATTTTTGTAGAAGAAGTCTCAACATTGTGGGTCAAGGTTTGCTACTCAAATTAAAGGAGTTGTTAGAAAATTTAGAAAGTGGGCAAGAATACATAGCCTTGAACAACGAAAATAACAACAATGGTGAAGGCAACAAGATGCGAATGGAATTTGCAAAGCCAACATTGATTGGAGCTGAATCTAACATCATTAGACCTATAATCTAGACTAGTTTCCAAATTCAACCTAACGTGATTTGGATGATCTAACAATCTATCCAACTTACACCCACATTTCAAACTTCTTGGAAATCTACAATATATTTAAAATTAATGGTGTCTTAGATGACATGGTAGGGCAAAGGTTATTGTTGTGCCTTGGGTTCAAGGGCCATGTTATCGATCCTAGAAGTTACCTAGTTCGAGACGCTACAATTGTTTTGTTTGCTTTAATCATAAAGGTTATAACATAACATATAGTCTATTAAATGTTCTATAAGAATAAAATATAAATACATATATTTATAGAAATATTATGGGGCATTTCCCTATTCTCATATGAACCATCACGACTGCAAAGAATCGGAATCCTATACCAAATAGGAAAATGGGTAGTAAACACAATTCTAATAACTTCTTTCTTAATAACTTAAGTTTACATCATGACATAGGTTCCCTAATTGGTTTTGCAAAAACTCTCATGTAGTTAGGATCTTAGCCCATTTAATATGTTTAGCTTCAATAGCCTATAGAAAACTATAAGTAAATGAGCCAAAGAACCATGAGCTTAGTAAGGGACAAGAGACAAAAAGCATATATAAGCTGAGTGAATCAACTAAGTTATCAATCAATTATTATGTGCAATGCATAAATAAGCAATATGTCATCTACACGACATTATCTGGTTCGCCATGAAGTTAGAGAAATTACACTTGCTCTAACATGGGTTGAGGAGCTATGATATGATGGCCACAATGCCAATTATAAAGGCTACAATGCCCTCTTACAGCTAATTTTGAGCTTCTACAATAGAGACCTTTACTCCTCCCATGACTAACTACAAACCGACATCCCTAACCTTATTATGACCTCCTTTTTTATCACTTAGTTCAACTAAGGGTAGAGAAAGGTTAGCTTATTGCACCTTATCAAAGGCATTGGAATTTAGTTGGAGAAACCTAATCATTTCTTAGTGGGATGTAATGCATACCCGCTTATAATTTTAGTTTGTACTTCAATTAGTCCAATCAAGGGCGATCAATGAATTTGTAACACACCAAATAGAGTCAAGCAATATAACAAAACATGTAGCTCAACTACCAATTAGCACCTCAAACACAGGCATACTATGCATACAAACAACTACTTACAATCACAAATGAGCATATCCTTTAGTCTCTATAATCCCACTTACTTAGCACTAGTTTTAGTCTCATTGCTCCAAGGCAACATTGTTTTCAAAGCTTAAATTTCCCTATATAACATAGTAAAACCACATAATTTAAGAAACTTATTGAAATATTATTAGGTATGATTCAATTTAATGTATGATTACGTTGATGTAGTCAATTGCTAAATTTATTAAGTATTAATAAATCTTATATATAATATTCTATTGAATCCCATTGTCATTGAACGTTCAGGTAATGTGGGTTGTAAGCCAATTCGATTACGGGCAAATAGACATCCTAATCAACTAAGTTCTTACCCACTGTAGCTTGGAGTAGTGATCCTAAAGTGTGATTAATTACCTTTGTTTGGCCATCAATCTAGGGGTGATAGGAATTACTGATAGTTGTTTAGCCCTTATCTAATGCCATAAGGTTCTCTAAAAATGGCAAAATAAATTTGGGTTTCTTTTCTAAACTACACTCCTTAGTACACTATGTAACTAAGCAATTTCCTACAAGAAAAGCGAAGTAATGCCAAAGCATCATTAGTCTTGGAGTAAGGAACAAACTATGCCATCTTACTGAATCTCTCAACAACGACCATTATAGAATCTTTGCCTCAAGCAGTTTGTGATAATTTGAGAAAAAAGTCCATGCTTAACTTAGCCCATGGTCTCGTCGGGACAAGCAACGGCGTCGCTTTCCCTTGCTTATCTCTACATTTGGTCCTTTTGCATACGGCATAGCTTTTAATAACTCAGTGTACATCTTACCTCATTCTTGGCCAAAAGAAATGCCTACTTGACAGCTCATATGTCCTTCTCTCCCTAAAGTGTCCGGAGAGTCTTCTACTGTAGGCTTCCCTGATTACTAACTCCCTTAGTGAATAGGTCGGCATGCATAATTCCCTCCTTAGAACAAGTATCCATCTTTGATATGATACTCATCCATTGTCCTTCCATTAGTACAACACCAAGTATAGGTTTGAAGAATGGATCCTCAGAGTATTGTTTCTTCATACTTACAAACCTAAGCATTTTAGTCTGCAATGCTATCAAAAGCACATGTGTCCTTGAAAGAGCATCTGTAACTACGTTGCTCTTTCCCTACTTGTACTTAATGACAAAATTGAATCTCATAAGGAATTTAACTCACCTTTGTTATCACTTCGATAACTTGGTTTAACTTTAGAGATACCTCAAAGACTTATGGTCAATATAGATGACAAATTCTCTTGGTAGTAGATAATACTGCCATACTTAGAGTGCTTGGATGAGTGCTAAGAGTTCTTTGTCATATACAGAGTAGTTCAGTTGAGGTCCCTTAAGCTTCTCACTATGGTAGGTAGTGGGTTAACTTTCCTGCTTTAGGACAACGCTTATTGCAATGCTTGACATGTCACTTTTTAACTCAAATATTTTCTCAAAGTTAGGTAAAGATAACGTAGGTACAGGAGTCAATTTTTCCTTCACCTCGGCAAAGCTTCTCTCATCTTTCTCTCCCTATCTAAAGTCAATGTTCTTCTTCATTAGCTTAGTAAGGGGTGCAGTGTAGGTACTGAAATTCCTTACGAATCTCCTGTAGAAGGAAGTCAGTTTATGGAAACTTTTCACCTCGGTACAAGTAGTAGGAGTTGGCTACTTAACAATTGCTTAGATTTTCTAGTCGTCTACTTGTAAACCTCCTCCACTTACTATATAGCCCAAGAATACCACTTTCTCCTGGTAAAAACAACATTTCTTAAGATTGCTGAATGATCTCTCGGTACAAAGGACATCTAACATGGCATGAAGATATTCAAAGTGACTCGGCATGTTAGTAATATACACTAGGATGCGTTAAAGTACACCACGACACACTTTCCCATTAGATTTCTTATCACATGTTTCATTAGTTGCATGAAAGTGCTCAGGGCATTCAATAAACCAAATGGCATAACCATCTACTCATAGAGTCTATATTGAGTTTTGAATATAGTCTTTTACTCATCTCCCAACCTGATACGAATTTGATGGTAGCCAGACTTCAGATTAATCTTATTGAAGATCTTTACTCAACTCAACTCAACTCATCTAGTATGTCTTCCAACCTAGGGATAGGATACTTGTATTTGGTCGTTATCTTGTTCACGACTCGATTGTTAACATATATCTACTAGGTAACATCCTTTTTCGGTACTAGGGGCATCAAAATAGCATAAGGGCTAAGACTTTCCTTAACGTACCCTCTTTCCAATAGCTCATTAACTTGTTGTTAGAGCTCATAAGACTATCTGGGATTCATCCAATATGCTGGCTTATTTGGCAAGATAGTATCGGGTATTAAGTCAATGCAATGATCTATGCCTTGGACAGGGGGTAGCCCTTCGAGTAGCTATTCTAGGAACAGATGGGCATATTCGTCTAGTAACTTTCTTACTTCTAAGGGTAGTTCACCCTGCTCCTTCAACTCTAATAGACATTTAATTAACATAGGGTCAGTACGTCGACCTTAATGGCCTCTCAAAGCTCGGCTCTACTCATCATTAGGGTATTCTTTAATCCTTGAGCAAGTTTTTCTTATGGTTAGAAAAGTAAATGGTAGATGAAGGTTAAGTAAGGGTTCACATGCATTGACGATGGCTATGATATACTAACACTTTACATAAGCTTGAGTCACATTTGATATAACGCATAAGTATGGTCTGAGGTCACTCTCCATTAGTCTACTCTCAATAAGATAGATAAGAATAGCTTAAGAGTAAGCAGAAAGACACTTAGCTTAAGAGGCAACAAAAATTCAAAGTATTCTTCCTGCATGTCCTTCTTTTGACTATTACATTATGCAAATATTTATATTAACCAGTTAGGGCAAAACCTAAATAACAAAAAATTACATAAATGGATCCTTAGTTGTTAGGAAAAAGGAGAACAATTTATAAGGAAAAACATGTAATTGTGTAAAAGAATTTTATTGTCAAAAAGGAGAGTACAGATGTTAAAAAGGAAAGCATGTATGTTTTACTCAATTAGTGATCCTAATAACAGTGCAAGCCGAGTAGGGAGAGGTCTCTGATTAAGTTTAGTCAACGTCAGCAATTCAGTACTTAGATTGCTAGGCTGGATAAGGATTAGCTCGAGGGACAACTCACTTTTGGATTTGTTAGCTCTATAAGTTTAACCTTTTAGACATGGTGTCAAACTTGAGTATCGTAGATATTTCTTTAAGTCGATAAAACCATATAAAATGAAAACTGATTAAAATTTTAAACTCAAAACTTAAAACGAAGTTGAAATACCCTATTATATGATTTGAAAACCCTAATTACGCACAAAAACCCCAATCCCTACATACGTGTGCTTTTAAAAATGTAATCCTAAACTAAATAGAAATTGTAAATATCAAATCAGAAAATTTTTTAAAACTCTATAAAATTATCTTAATGCTTGAAATGCCATAAATTAATAAAATTATCATTAATTTTTTGCGAAATCATATATAATTGATAATGAACGAATCAAGCAAGATTTTAAGTAATAATAAACAACAAAACTAAGCTAGTTAAAAGAACAAATTAATAAATTTACAAAATTAATTTTTCTTATGTACATAAGTGGCCCCACAATATGTATATATATAAATATATTACTAAGTAATTTCCTTTTCTTTTCTTAATCTATCATATGATATATATATATATATATAAATATGTTGCATAATAAAATAATGACCCTAAATAAATAATTAAAAATATAATTTGAACAAATTTTATTCAACTCTAGAATGTTCTAAAATTTCTTAAAAAGCAAATCACAACCTATAAATTAATTTGAGAACTAAACCTTAAAAGAATTACATATAAGACAATTCCCTTATTTTTCCTTATAAGCCATGTTTGTAAACTCTACCTTTTAACAGGCTCATGAATCAACCAAGAGTACTTTTCGAACGTTTTCAAGGATCAACTAAACTAAAAATTTAAGTTTACATCTAAAAATGAATTTAGTTTTCCAATTTGAAAGTTTATTATCGATAAAACTTAAATGTCAGAACAATAGACCTTAAGTCACCTAAAACCCTAAACCTTAAAACAATTAAAATACTGGTAACCTTAGGCGACTAATTAAGAATTTAATTTGAATAATTTTATTGAACTCTAGAAGATTTCATAATTTTATAAGAACTAAATCATAACTTATAAAATTATTTAAGAAACAAACTTTAAAAAAGTTTCATATAAGACAATTCCCTTATCCTTAATGCATAAGACTTGTGCATATAAATAAGTGAACCATCCAATTATCTTAGATAACTTATTAGTTGAGAGTTGGAATCATTTATCAAATAATAACTTATCAAAAGCTAGCGATAAAATACTTTCCTTATATCACCATAACTTATACTACATATGAATAAGTTATCACATTATTTTACGTATTTAACTTTTAATTAAGTGACAAGACAACTCAATGACCAAAAAGGACACTTTATGGCTGGTTAGAAAGAAAGCCTAAGGAAGGCCATGCCTTGTCAACTTTCAATCACTCAATTGTCTTACACATCTACTATTCACCCTTTAATGCATACATTCTGTAGTTTTGTTAAATGTTAGCATTTGTGTATATTAAAAGATAACCAAATTGAAGCTTCTTAAACACACTTCACTCCCATTCAAAACCAGCCACTCATCGCCCATTTCTCTTTCATTTTCACTTTCATTTCTCTTACTTAAACACAAATAGAAAGAAGAAATCCAAACTTACAAAATCTCAACATTGCTGCTACTTCTATGCCCTACATTCATAGCACAAAGCTTTATTTTATGTCTCCATTTATCAACTCCAAAAGCCACCTCTAGGAACTTTAGATCACCCTCAAAACCCCACTTTAAAGATCAAGACACAAGCTTCCTAAAAGATCTTGCAAATGAAGAAGGAAAAACAAGGAGCATAGGTAGATACGTAGTGCACAACCACCTTGTTTTTGCTTTTGAGGACAAGTAAGTTGTTTACTTGTTTAAGTAACCTAGTATGCGATGTTAGGAGACAATGTTTTCATGGAGATTTTAGCATGAACAAATGATGATAAATAGCTAGACCAATTTAAGAAGTAAGCTTATGAACCCCTTTTCATGAAAGTTGAAATATGAGTATGCTAAGTGATGTTATATAAGGGTGTATGTTTAACACTTAGAATGAAAGATTTTAAAGTGAGAAAATCATGAAATGAGTACATGAAAGAGGGGATATCATGCTAGAAGTGAAGAATACATGGGTCATTTGGAAGTTGTTTTCATTTCTACTAAGTTAAATATGCTCAAATCTAGCCTTAAGTAAAGGAAAATCCATTACATGAAGCTTATATGAGGAAACCAACTCTATGAGATATGAACTATGGCATGGAAGTTATAATAAGTATGAGATCTATTATTTTCTTGTGGAGTATAAGTTAAATAATCATCTCATGGAAGAGAAGTTAAATCATGGTTGGAATATAAGTAACATAGATTCATGATCTTAACCTTTAAACTTAAGGAAATGATAAAATAAGTTGGAAAACCAAGTGAGTATCCCTTTGTTTCACCATAGCTAGATCTAGAACAATAATAAAAGCCACTTAAAAATATGATAAAACTAAGTAAACAAAGTGAAAAGACCAACCAAAACAAGTACAATAAGTGTATAATGCCTAAAACTCAAAGTCTAACCTAAAACTCCAAGTTGGACCTTCATTCATTTTCTAACCAGAAACTTAAATCACCAATAAAAGTTGTTTTAAAAATCTTATGAAGCCCAAAAAACACTCTCTAAGCCTAATAAAGTGACTATCTTTGATTTTGAGACAAAATAAGCTTATTTGAAAACACAAGCCTATTTGACAACTTAAGTCTACATGAAAATCGAAGAAGTTGTTGTTAGCCCTAGGAGTGTAAATCAAAGTTAGAAATCTGACCTTGAAGAGTATTTTAAGCTTAGAATGAAATCCTAAGCCCAAGCCCAAAAGATTTCCTAAGATATGAAAAGGCTCAACAATCAAACAAAGCCTAAAAGTACTCCAAATCATGAGGATCACCATTGTTCTAACCTATAGATAGATTTTCATGCATCATTTTGAAAATCTAACTTCGCTACGTTAAATTGCACTAAAAAATTGATGAAAATTGACTATAAGATCATAAAAATTGGATTTAAAATGAAAAAATTATACGTAATTGAACTTTTAAGTAAAATCGGGAAAAATACAAAACCTAGTTAAAAGTATAACTTAAAGGGTTTTAGCTAAAAATTCTAAGTTCTATTTTAAATCCTTATAGTATCATATTTGAGATGCCTAGGGGACTCGGCTTTTGGAGATGATTTGGCCTCGGTTTACTACGATTGATTTGTATGGCTGAATGAGTGATTCTCAATGACTCATATTTGAATGAGTAGATGCACTTAAACTTATCTAAGGAACTTGGATGCTTGTGGGATATGAGAAATGCACGTGTATGATATTATGATTGAATGCTATGACTTATTAATCAGATAATAATGAGAATTGTTTGTGATGATCTGTATGTATAGTTGTATGGAATGAATTTGTATGATCTCCATGAAAATCAGATTAAGTACTCATTTGATTAAGAAATTTAATGAATCATGTATTTCTCGTAATCACATCATACTATGCCGATTACCACCTTATGCAAAAGATGGGAAGGGACTTATAAGAGGAGGGCCTCTTATAGGATTGGGCATTAGCTACACTATCATTATATTATTGAGTCTTTTTCTTAAGCTAATGGACTTACTAAGTGCTAGGGGACACTAACCGTTGGCGAAGGGTCGTGTCTTGTGACTTTTGCTTAAGGTGTGTAATTGTGGATTATAGAGGTCATCATACTGCTAGACTTAGGATTTTCGAAATATAATTTGTTTCTTAGAAAATAAAGTATATTATATGCGTTTTATATATATATGATTTTGATTTGTACAATTGGTATGAAAATCCAAGCGTTAGAACCCCATTGTTAGTTTGTGTCGGTTAATTATCTCTAACCCTGACTATAGAGAGTGAAATTCTAAGTTGCATGCAGCTCCTAAGACACTGCATTCGGCATTTTGATTGTTCATGCAATCATATGTTTGTGCATTAAATAAAAATTGTTATGCAGTATTGACGAGGGGATTATCTTACTAAGCATAAACTTAAATCCCAACAGTTCTTTCCTTACAAGTTGATAGTTAGGACAGGGATAGGAATCGAGTGCAGAGTGCTACCATTGATTCAGTATGATGAAAAGCTCGTGTTGTTAATTTGGAATTCTTCAGGAAACAATTGATATCTTAATTAAGTTTAGTCTCTTTAGTAAGTTTAGAATTTTTTGGAATTGTTCATCTTATTTCACTATTTCGGTAGGGGATACCGATTCTCTACGATTCTAAGGAACTTTGGACTGTTGGATATCTATAGTTATGTATATTATATAATGAGTTAATGAATTAAAATTTAAAATCCTAGCGATTAATTATTTAGAGTCTTGTAATCTCTGACTTACAAGATAATTTTCTTATCGTAGGTGGAAATTTTAGGTAATACTATTAGGCCCCCTCCCTAGGGTCCTTATAGGGTCAACCTTAGATGTTCAACTCCTAACAATTCTTAGCCTGGCTTTAGTACTGTGGAGATGGTTGCTTCCTTGATTTGGTGTTTGGATTGGGGTATTGTAAAGGGGTCAGATCTGCATGCCGACAGATCACCTCGGTAGCTTCTTGGATGGTATGGGGAGTAAAGTAGCTCAACAAATTAGATTGAGAAAAACATTACTCCTTAGCACTTAACTCACCTTGAATAGCTTGGCAAACCACTTGAGAAAGCTTTCGGCCTCGGAAGCAAGGGATCGATCCTTGATCCCTATCATCCCCTTTAGGTTATTTGAGATTTCAGATCAAATATGGTTCAACTTTAGGTTACTCGTCCTCGGGAGTATAAGGTTAGAGATTGATAATATTGAAGGAGTCCAAGACTCCATACCCTTTAGGTAATTCAATCCTATAGGCATTAAGGTTGATCTGTTCAAGCACTTTGAAAGGTCTATTGGCTTTAGGAGACAACCTGCTCTTTTTGAAGTTTGGTAATCGATCCTTACTAAGATGTATCTAGACCAAATCACTTGGGTAAAATTCTCTCTTCTTCTATCCTCAACTTTGCTTCTCGAGCTTAGTATTATTGTTCTATAACCTTCTGGTGCATGGCTTTGATGCCTAAACTCTTTCAATAGTTGATCGATCATCATTAAGCTTTGGTTGGGGTACTTAGTTTATCAAGACATTGGGGTTAAACCTATAGGTGACCTCAAATGAAGATGTACTAGTTATACTATAGGCAATCCTGTTGTAAGTGAACTCAATGATTGGCAGGCATAGATCCTAGTCGACTATGTTTTGTTCGACAACAACTTGTAGCAAAGTTCCTACAGTTTTGTTGACAACTTCGATCTATCCATCAATCTGTAGATGGCAGGATGTGATACAATAGCTTAATTCCCATCTGCCTCCATCTTCTCCTACAAAAGTGTAGGAAAAGAATGGTTCTAGGTATGTCATGCAGCTTGATCACATCTTGTAAGAAAAGAAAAGAGGTAGACGAAGCAACGTTAGTTTTAGAATAGGGTACGAAATGTGCAATAAATTGATCTATAACCACCCTGATAGAGTCCTTCCCTCAAGGTATCCTTGGCAATCCTAACATGAAGTCCATACTTAGCTTGGACAATAGTTTGGTCAAGACAGGCAAGGGTAGATAATGACCTTGCTTAGCTTGACTCTTCGCCTTCCTGTAAGTCATACCTTTTCTAACACGGACTATACATCTCTCATCATCCTTGCCTAAAAGAATCTTGTAGATAGTACTTCATGGGTTTGTCACTAGCCAAAATGCCCTGTTAATCTTCCTTCATGGTCTTCATGCACTAACAGTTCTCTCATGGAACAGGTCAGAATACATAGTCTTCTCTTCTTAAATAAGTATCCATCTTCCCTTTGATAGTAATCCAATGTTTGTCCTCCCTCACATCAAGCATAGATAGGACCAAAATATTGGTCTTTAGCATACAAACCCTTTAGAGTTGAAAAACTACGTAGCCTTGTTTGCAACTCGATCAGGAGGGTAGTCGTCTTAATAGGGCATCAGCTACTATGTTGTTCCTTCCATTCTTGTATTTTACAACATAAGGAAAACCCTTCATGAACTCAACCCAATTAGCTTGTCTCCAAGACAACTTTAGTTAGCTCTTTAGATATCTCAAGGGTTCATGATCAGTGTAGATCACAAATTCCTTAGGCAACAGATAGTGTTGCTATATCGTTAGGGCTAGGACTAGGGAGTAGAACTCCTTGTCGAAGATTGAATAGTTGAGTTTAGCTCCTCAAAGTTTCTCGCTAAAGTAAACAATAGGTTGGCCTTCTTGCATTAGCACAGCACATATGCCTAGTCCAGATGCATTACACTCTACTTCAAACACCTTGTTAAAGCTTGACAGAGCTAAGACGGAGGCTATAGTTAGCCTCTCTTTCACTTCCTTAAAACTCCTCTGCTTATTCTCTCCTTATCTGAATTCAACAATCTTCTTTAAGAGTTCGATGAGTAGGGCCATAACCATATTAAAATTCTTTATGAATCGGTGATAAAAAGATGCTAGGCAATGGGAACTTCTCACGTTTGCAGAATAGGTCTGCTCAAGCCATTCTATGATCGTCATTACTTTCCCATCATCGACTCGGTTGCCACCTCCACTCATTACAAACCCCGAAAAAGATCACCTCGAATCGAAAAAAGTCATACTTCTTCAAATTAGCATAGAGTTGTTCGGCTCGGAGTTTGTGAGGACTCTTCAGAGATGGTCCTAGTGAGTCTCTAAGTCGAGGCTATATACTAGAATGTGATCAAAATAAACTACTACAAACTTTCCTAATAATTCTTGGAGCATAAGATTCATCAAGTGTATAAATGTGCTTGATGCATTGGACAGTCTAAATGGCATTACAAGCCATTCATATAAACCATGTTGTATCTTGATTGCGGTCTTCTACTCATCACCTTTACGTATTTAGATTTGATGGTATCCAGATTTGAGGTTGATCTTAGAGAACAATCTTACTCCACTTAACTCATCTAGTATGTCATCAAGCTTGGGTATGGGATACTAATACTTGATGGTGTTTCAATTGATCATTTGGCAATCCACATACATCTTCCAAGAACTGTCCTTCTTCGGTACTAATAAGGCTAGAACAGCACAAGGGCTAAGGGGCTCATGCACATACCCTTTCTCTAGTAGATCATCTTCTTACTTCTATAGTTTAGTAGCTTGTTTAGGATTCAGCCTATAGGTAAGCTTATTTGGCAATACATCTCTTAGCTGTAAGTCGATTACATGCTCTATACTTCGAATTAGGGGCAAACATTTCAATAGTTCCTATGGAAATAGGTTGGCAAATTTCTTTAATAAGGTTTTCACCTTGACAAGCAACTCTTCCTCCTCGGGTCTCAGCTCTAGAGTTCTTCATATAAGCAGATAGGTTAATCCTTCTAACTTCATCTCCCTTTTTAGTTCAGCTTAGGTCATCACCAAAGCCTCTTTCTTCAGGGTTAGACTAAGTTAGGACTGCATAACCTTTACTTGCTCGGCAATCATTAGACTCAATTTCATCCTCTTATCTTCATGCTGCACAAAACGTGTATTCTTCTTTTTATTATGTATAATAGCTTGATCAAATGTCCATGGTCATCTAAGTAGAATGTGGGATGTACTCATGGGTAGGACATCATAGAGTACTTCATCTTGGTACTTACCAATGTAAATTGGTATAAACACTTACTTATTCACTTGTAAGGTTCCCTTATCACTATGCCAATGAGGCTTATAAGGTTTTGGGTGAGGTTTGGTCGATAATTTCAATTGTTAGACCATAAATGTAGAGGCTACATTAGTGCAGCTCCCACTGTCAACAATCAGCACGTACAATGATTCATTCACCTTGTACCCAATAAGGAAGAGATTTTCTCTCTATTCGTCTTTGGGTATAAGGTTAACACTTATTGTCCTTCTCAACAATAGAGTGGTTAGTAAAAAGTTGCCTTCCTTACTATAGATAACTTCCTCCTTAGATAATTCAGTTAGCCTATCATCCTTCAGCTCCTCTACTTCCTCGTTAATGTTATCCACTTTGATAATCGGCATCTTGCTTCGGATCACCATTGTTTGCCTGTTTGAAAACTAAGTGGCCATGTATCCAAATCCTTGGCATTTGAAGCACTTGATCTTACTTGTCTTCCTCCCTAAACTCTAGCCCTTCTTAAACTCCCTCGGAGGTACCTTCTCCTTGGTTCAAGTAGACAGAACAGGTCAGGTCTCAATAACCTTACTTAGTTCCATTAGCATAAGTTTGCTTGGAATAGTTTTGCTATTGCTTAGTCGGCTAATTGGCGGATAAGAACCTTCCTATTCAGAGCCTTTCTATTCTTTGGGCAGCTCAAATGTCGTCGTTAAGCATTCCATTGTTTAGGGTTTCTAGGACATCCTGAATCTCATACTTTAATCTATTGATGAGCCAAGATATAATTTGGTCCTCTAGCTTTATGAGTTCACATTAGATCATTAACATTTGAAATTCCTTAACAAAAGTGTCTACACTTAAACCTCCTTATTTAAGCTATTGTAGTCTTTTAAAGGCATCCTGTAGATAATAGCGTAGCAGAAACCTTCTTTGCATTACCCTCTTCATTTCATCCCAACTCCTAATCTTTCGTTCTCTTTCCCTCCTTCAGGTGGCTTGCGAGTTCTTCCACCATTAAGGCGGCATAACTAGTCAACTCTAGCATAGCAAGTCTAACCTTTGCATTATCAGGTATGTCATGACATTCAAACTACTTCTTAATCTCATCTATCCAATCTAGGTAGTCCTTAGCATCACCACTTCTAGAAAAACTTAGGATACACATCCTCAATTCTTTAACTCTAAGGGCTCATACATTCCTTTCTTTAGGCCCGCAGTACTCCTTTGCTTCGCCATCTCCTTCTGCTTCTTCCTCAAGCTCTTTAAGCACTAGCCTTCATCTTACATCTCTACCAATTCCTTTGGCTTGGGGTGGTTGAGTTAAGTCATTAACTTGACCATACTGACCATCACCTCACCTTTGCTGCTTATGTTCTCTAGTAGGGTTATTCCTATCTCACTATCTGTCTTCTTGGATAACAATCATTGGACTACCTACCAAGTCGATAAGCCTATCCAAGTAGTCACCTACTGATTGAAGTGTAAAGCTTCCTTCTCGCCCTTGGTCATGTCGAGTACCAGTTTCTTGGTTTCCTAAAGTTCCTTGAACACTTGAGTTTAACATTATTGGTTACTTTACAAAATTGATGTCTAATAATACCACTTGGAGATAAATAACTAATACTCTAATCACCATGACAATTACACAACAAAAGAATAGTTAACCATATTTTGTTTTGTTTAACGAAAAATAGGGGAAAATAGAGCACAAAACACTTTTCAACTATTAAACTCCCAGGCTAGCAATAAAACTATTATCTCATAGTAATAAATTACTCAAAGAACACAATAGCAAAATCTAGCTTCGAATGTAGCCAAGCTTTGATACTAAGTTGATATGGATTCCGCAGATGAACATATAGACCTAGTATCGTGTGTGACCAAATAGATGGGTCCAAGCAGCGAGATGTCTTGAAAAGTAAATGGTAGTTAAAGGTTGAGTATGGGTTTGCGTGCACCAACGATGGATATGATGCACTAACGCCTCATACAAGCTCTGGTCACACCTGATATGACATATTAGTATGGCTGGAGATCACTCGCCATTAGTCTATGCTCAATGGGCAAGATAAGAGTAGCTTAAGAATAAGTAGAAAAACACCTAACTTAAGAGGGAACAAAAGTTTAGTATATTCTTCCTGTATGTGCTTCTTTTAGCTATTACATTATGTGAGTATTTATAATATCCAGTTAGGGTAAATCTTAAATAACAAAAATTATATAAATGGATCCCTAGCTGTTGAGAAAGAAGAGAATAATTGACAGGGAAAAACACGTAATCGGGCAAAAGAATATTCACTATTAGAAAGGACATCATACACGCATTTTACTCAATTTATGGTCCTAATAACATTGCAAGAAGGGTACGGAGGAGTCTCTAATTAGTTTGGTCAGCATTGATAGTTCGACACTTAGATTGTTAGGCTAAGTAAAGGTTAGCTCGGGGGACAACTCTCTTTCTGGTTGGCTTTGGATGGTCAGCTATTGACAATTCTCAGCTTGGTCTCAATAGTGTGGAGATGGTTATTTTCCTAATTTGGTGTTTAGACTGGGGTATTGTGGAGGGGTTAGCTTTACATGTCGGTAGATCACCTTAGTAGCTTCCTAGATGGTGTCGAGAGCAAAGTAGCTTGGTAGATTGGACAGGGAAAAACATTTCTCCTTGGCACTTAACTCACCTTGAATAGCTTGGTGAACCACTTGAGAAAGCCCTTGGGCTCAGGAGGGGGTGATTGGTCCTTAATCCCTATCACTTACCCTTTCTCTTATGTTTGGGTTAGCACTTTACCTTGTGTTTGGCCCTTTTGGTCAATCCTAACATTCCTTCATCTAATTATATCAATATTCAATTGAACTTGGTAGCTTCCTTGAACAAGTTGGCTAGTCAATAATTAGGTCAGCATTCAGCTCTTTCTTTACCTTTCCACTAATTGAGCAATTCATATGGCCACATCCATTGTGGTAAATCATTGGAGTTCCACAATGTCTTGATTGTCACTCCTCAATCTAGTAAGGAAGCTAAAGACTATTTATGCTAGTCATTACTCCACTTTACAGCAGATCATAAGTATTTGAAATTTTTAGACATACTCTTCAATAGTTCGAGTTTCCTATCTCAACTCCTAAAACTAAGTGAAAGTGTCTTATAGATAAGTATCTAGCACAAATCTAGTTCTGAGTATTCTCTTCATCTTAAGCTAAGTATTATTTTCTTTGTATCCTTTTTGACTCCTCATAGCATGGAAATTCTTCCATCATATGATGGCATACCTAGAGAACTTAACAGCAACAGTTCTCACTTTTTCGTAATCCTCATATTGGTAATAGTAGAAAACATGTTCCACCTTCCCCTCCATTCTACGTATTTATCCACACTTCCTAACCTATTGAAGTTTGGAATATGAAGCTTCACATGGTCATATGCTAGGGGTATTGGAGTTCGCTCTTCCTCTTCATAATACTCTTCCTCGTCCTCTTCTCCTAAATCGCCTAAATCAATCCTTCTCCTCATTCACACACTTACTCATCCACCTTGAACTTGTCGAGTTGGGTTCTGACCTTTAGCAGGTAGGGTAGCTTGTGGGGTGCTTCAACAGGTTGATAAATTATTAATACCATTTAAAATCCTCCTACTTATCATTATATTGATCTTATGACATAGGTTTAGTAATACCATTTTATAGTTCCCCTTTTTCTTTCAAAATCCCTCCCTAAAAACGGCACTTTTTTAGGCTAACACAACAGTAATATATTTGATCTTTAGGGCTAGCAAATTTTGGATTCAAATAACTATATTAAGATTTTTCCTAATAATTTATATGCATGGATAGCTCGAGTTAAATCTATTAAGAGATTAACTACCTCATCAAGTTTCTCGTTTGTGCTTTTTGGAGTACCCTAAGATTGTCAGCCATGGTGGACAACACCATTATTGTTATCCTCAACACCAACGTTAATACTTAGGTTGGTCATTTTCTTTAATAGGTCCAAATTTCAAACTCTTCGATTAGGCATCATAACTAACATTACCTCTCAAAATCCCATAACACACTTCCTCTAAACCAAAAGCTTAACAACCAACAAATAGGATAGCGACTTAACATAGAAAACTTGCTTTTTTTTACATGCCCAAAAATAAAGTATTGATAGAACTTCGAAACAAACTACTACAATCTAAATAAAACCTCCACTTTGACGCTAAGATGATGCGAACTATGACCAAGAACAAATAGGTCGGTCACAGGGATAGGTCCAAGCTTACCGAAAACTCGAAAATGGTGATGGAAAAATGTGTAGAAGGACAAAAAATGAATGAAAGAGTAAGCAAACCTATGAACAGCTGTAAAGGATATGACATACCAATGGAATTTCTGAGGACTCACGGTATAGCTCAATATGACGCATGAGATGATCTAATGAGATTACTTACCACTTAACCTTGCTTAAAGGTTGGGATAAGAGTAACATGAAAGTAAACAAACAGTATTTATGTATCATAACCCAATGTATCGTTGTCATGGTAGATCGCCATGTACCATATAAATATCTACTATCAACCCCCTTGCTGATCATAGGCCTTTCATATGACATAGAAGACTCCTTCGTCCCTTTCCATAATGTAAGTCAACTCTACGTCCGACAAAATGGGTCCATGTGTTTGGATCAGTATATCTTGGTAGTACCCTCTCCAATGGAGGCTCAATCTCGCCCTCCAGGATGTCTATACATCCCAAAGCCTATATAGTGTTCCTATCAAGACCATATCCTCACATAAAATCTAGAGTCTTTGTTGGTACTTGATAAGAGTCTCTCCTTCATGCATCATTAAGAGCACCAGGTTCCAAAGAACCCTATTTGCATTCTCCTGATTAATACAAAAGTTTGTTAAAGGTGAAGCATTCTTTTAAGAATGTTTCATTACTTGTTTGACAACTTAAAAGTCCTAACTTGGTTTTACTCAACTTTACCTCACTTGGTAGGAGATTCCTAACGTCTAAAGTCCAATTTTACTAACTTTATTATTGGTTTTACACCTAACTCTCTGATACCACTAAAACCTATCATGACTCAATAATATCATTGTCGTAGTAGATCGCTGTATACCATACAAATGTCTATTATCAACCCTCTTACTGATCATAGGCCTTTCATATGACACACGAGGTTCTAACTACTATACATTACCATTAGGCCTATAGATAAGTAATATAGAGAAATTTTACTAAAATTAACTTTTAAAAAATAAATTAATCAATTAAACGTGTCGATTCATTAAGTTCTACACCAAAAAAATATTACAAACAAATGTAGTTCATAATGGGAGCTGCATCATAAACTTGAAACTATATTATGAATAAAATAAAGGTAAATAGTTATCTACAAAAGCTTTTATGAAATCTCCTCTCCGCTCCCTGATCACTCTAACCCGTCTCTATACATGACTCACCTCGGGCATACCTTGGCCTAGATTAGTGAAGAAGTTTTCCTGTAACAAAAGGAATCTATCGAGGTGTAAGCTTAAGTTTAGTGAGATAAATATCCTCATCAATATCGCATAACAAAAATTTATTAGATGCACAATCATATAAATGTATGAACAATTAGTATGACAAACAACGTATATAGTAGCTTAGGAACTATATAGGATCTTAGGTTTTATTTCAATTGCACTATTGTGCTTGAGTCAAAACAAAACTATATATATATATATATATATTCTTTCTTAAATAAAAAATTATATTTTCAAAATTCCAAGTCTAATAGTGTGGTGGCCCCTGTAGTCCACAAACACACGCCTTAAGCAGAAGCTACAAGACATGACCCCTCGCTGACGGTTGGCATCTCCCGGCGTCTAGTAAGCCAATCAACTTAGGATAAAGACTCAATAAAATGATGCATAGCTAGTGCCTAATCTTGCAAATGGCCCTCTTCTTGTGAGTCCATTCTCATCTTCTACGTTAAGTGGTAGTTGGTGTTTTCCAAATGCAATTATGGGGAATGCATGATCCATTTAATTTCTTAATCATATAAGAGGTTAATCCGATTTTTTAAGGTGATCAGACAATTTCATTGCATACAATCATATGTATAAATTATCACAAACAATTTCCATTATTATATGATTAATACGCAATAGCATTCATTCGCAAATTCATACATATGCATTTCTCATATCCTACAAGCATTCAATTTATAAATATAAGTTTAGGTGTATCTATTATATAAGCAAAATTAAGTAAAGAGTTATTAGGAATTTACTCACTTCACCATATGGGTTAGTCAAAGTAGTCTAAAGGCAGGTCATCTTTGAACGTAAGGTGTCCTAGTCATCAAAATCATAATACTATAAGTGATTGAAATAAAACTTTGGAAACTAAGTTAAAACCCCTTAAATTATACTCTTGACTAGTTTTTGTATTTTTCCTAGTTTTACTTAAAAGTTCAATCACGTATAACTTTCTTGTTTTAAATCCGATTTTTATGATCTTATAGTCAATCTTCATCATTTTTTAGTGTACTTTAATTTGGTGAGGTTATATTCTTGAGTTGAGACATGAAAATCTTCCCATAGGTCAGAACAGTAGCAGTCCTCATGATTTGGAGTGCTTTTGGGCTTTGTTTAGTTAATGGGCTTTTCGGTAATTTTAGAATTCCTTTAGGCTTAAGATTTCATTATAGGATCAGGCTTAAGATTTCATTATAGGCTCAAAATACTCCATAAGGTTAGATTTACAACTTTGATTTACATTTCTAAGGTTATCAAGCACTTTTGGGCTCCTAAGTAGGCTTAAGTTGTCAAATGGGCTTGTTTTTTTATTCAATTCAAAGATGGTCACTTTCTTGAGCTTAAGGAGTATCTCGTAAGCTTCTTAAGAGTCTCAAAACAACTTTCATTATTGTGTGAAGTTGTTGGTAAAAAACTTAAGGGTGGTTCAACTTGACATTTGAGGCCCGTTTTGAAAGTTTTAAGCTCGGTTTTAAGTTTTAGGCTTAATACACTTATCATACTTGCCTTAGTTGGTCATTTCATTTTGTTTACTTACTTTTATCATATTTTTAAATGTCTTTTAAGAATTTTTCAGATTTGGTCAGTTTAAGTATGAGGACTTCCAACTTGTTTTATCATTTCTTTAAGTTTAGGTGTTAGATCATGAGCTTAAGCTACTTATATTCAAATCTTAACTTGACTTCTTTTCCATAAGATGATTATTTGACCCATACTTTACATGAAAATAGAGGATCTCATTTTTATCATACCTCCAATATCATAGTTCATGTCTTACAAAGTTGGTTGGTTTTCTCATAAAACTTTTTGTGATGGATTTTATATTTACCTAAGTCTAGATTTGAGCATATTTAACTTAATGAAAGTGTAAACAACATCCAAATGACTTCTAAACTCTCATAAGCATTCTTCTCTTTCATTTAAGTTCTTATTTCAAGATTTTCTCAACTTAAAATCTTCCATTTCGAGTGTTAAACAAGTATCTTTACAAAACACTAACTTTACATGCTCATATTTCAACTTTCATGTAAGGTTTTCATGAGTTTGCTTCTTAGGGTGATTTTTGATGTTATACCAACTTATGATCATACACATTTTTCAAGAAATTATAGTCTCCTAACATGAGTATTAACTAACACAAGATATACTTACTTGTCCTTAAAGAAAAAATATGGTGGTTGTGTACTAAGGTTCCACTTATCCTCTTTGTCTTACTTCCTCCTTCTTGCACCATTTTCGGAAACTTGAGTTGTGATCCTTAGAAGTGGGGTTTAAGGAGTGTTCTAGGATCTTAAAGGGGCTTAGAATTTTGGCAAAAGCAAGACAAGAAGAAGATGAAAGTGCCATATGTGTGTGTACGCTTGGGATGTAGCGACAAGTGAAGGATTTTGTGGGGTTTGGTTGTTTCTTCTTTTGTGTTATTTTTAAAGTGAAAGAAAAGGAAGTGAAAATGAAATTGAAAGTGAGAGGAAATGGGAAAAGGAGTAGCCGATTGGAAATGGGGTGAGAAGTGTGTTTAAGAAGTTTGATTTTGCTGTCTTATAGCATATACAAAAGTCAACAAGTACAACTCTTGATGATGTAAGCATTATGGAGTGAATAGTGAAGTGTAAGATAAAGTGATTGATGGATGAAAGACGAGAGTATGCCCCCCCTTAAAGCCATGCTAGAACAGGCCATTGGGTATCCTTTTGGGCATGGAATTGCCTTGTCTCATTTCTTAAAGTTTAAAGTTAAGCATGTGAAATCTTGTGATAATTTGTCCATATGTAGTATAAGTGAAGGGGTGATAAGGAAAATGTCTTATCACTAGTTTTTGATAGGTTATCAATTAATAAATGACTCCAACTCTCAATTGATAAGTTATTTAAGGTGATTAGATAGTCTACTTATTTACATGTAAGCTTAGACATGAAGATAAGGGAATTGTCCTATAGGAAATTGTTTTAAGATTCACTTCTTGAATTGTTTTGTAAATTATGACTTAATTCTTATAAAATTATGATATTTTCTAGAGTTGAATAAAATTATTCAAATTAAATTATCAATTAGTTGTCTAAGGTTAAAAGTCCTTAATTGTTTTAGGGTTTAGGGTTTTGGGTTTTAGGTGACTTTAGAGTTCGTAGTTTTTCAAGTTCGAGTTTTATCGATAATAGGCTTTTGAATTGGAAAAGTCAGTTCGTTTTTAATTATAAACTTGACTTCTTAGTTTATTTGATCCTTGGGAACATTTATAAGTACTCTTAGTCAAATTATAGGCTTGATAAAAGTAGTGTTTACATTATGAGAGGAAGAATATCCAGTATATTAATGATAATTTGATCGTTTGTAGCTATATGTACAAGGAGTATTTATACTTGAGAATTTAGGGCAACTTGACTAAAATGGATAAAACAAAAAGGGTATTGTCTTAAAGAAGCAATGTATAGAGTATACAAAGGATAAAAATGAATATTCAATAAAAGCAATTATTAGTGCAATAGATTTTATATGTGGTCCTAGATACATGCTAGAGTTGCATTGGGGATATTGTTGGAGGATACAGACAAAAGAGTACTAGCGATAGGGTGTTCAAGCAAGGGTGCCGAGTAGGAATAGACTCGTCTGAGCAATAGTGGTTGAGGATTAGTTTAGGGTAGATTTCTGCTTCTAGGTAAGAGTGATGCCGAGTAAGTCCTTGGCTCAAACATAGCTGAGCAGGCGTGTGAGGTTGGTTGCTGCATGGGCATTCTTCAGGTTAGCACACAACATTTGGGAGATGGATAGTTATTTGGCTTAGCATATAGAGTTGATCGGTAGCAAGGAGTAACTTGGCTTCGATAGAAGTTGGCTAGAGGAAGAGGATTTGCATCACTAATCCCTCTAGTCCTTGGGCTTGGCTGTAGGTTAAAGGCCCAACAACTTGATTCCTATCAATGTAAGATTGCCACATCTTAACACCTACGTTGCTACAACCATTCCAGATGACCACCTTGTCCATTTTTGTATAATGACGAGCCTCTAAAACTTCTCAAATGCCTTTATGTGCAAGACCTTCCCTAGTACACTGGTAAAAGCCACTTTACTTTGGTTTAATACCCTTTAAGAGGTGTTAATCACTTCATTCAACGACTTAAGAGGCAAGTTTCAACAACATTTCCTTAGCTCCTGAGTCCCTCGATGAAATTCCTCCATCCTCTATAATGTTGGACAATGCCTTAGTAAATGCTTGCAAGCATATCTCAAGCACTTCAATCAAATGAAGTTGTAAGTTTCTAAGGTAGACACTAGGATGGCCTTACCCTACAAGCACTCTTAATAGGTATAGATCCAAATGGAAGGCTCTTTAATACTAGAACTTTAGATAAGCTTGACTCTTTAGACAAATTCACAAAAGTCACTAAAAAATACATAGCTTAAGAGGATGCCATTAGAGCCTTATATGAGGTAGAAAATAACACTTGCATCTTAGTGAAAGATCATTTCAGACCTCATGATCCAGACAACAACTACCTACATAAGCAAAGCATGATAAGCAAAGGCATAAGTTCTAAGACTACACTTCGTATACACCCCTAACTCAATTACTTGGTGGATTCATGTATGAGGTCCGAAGGCAACTTCTACGACCATTGAGCATCTATGAGGTTGCCACCTCAAGAATGTTGTCGAAGGCCTTGTTCGCAAAGGTCGAATGGACCTCTTCATTGCAAATGAGAAGAACCAAATCTAGTGGCCTACCTAACTTTACCGGTAAATAATTGATTGCCTCTTTTTAAAGCTTCCAAATTTTACAAATTAAATTCCTATATTCTATCCTTTACTCGGTTCAATAGGTAAGTGTACCTATTGTTTTATAACATAGATGAGTATAGGGTCATCTCCACCAGGAACGGCTATAAATACTAATACTAATTAATCTTCCTATTATCTAGTAATCCAATTTATCAAATGATTAACTATTAAAACTCTAAATTACTAACTAAACTATACTAATATACAAATTAATGCCACTAACACAATGGTTACAAAACAATTACTTACGACACATTTAACATGCAGACTTGCTTCACTACTTAGTATGATACTACCAAAATACTTTTTGTCCTAATACTTGTTATCTATGGGAAATTATAGTATGTAAGCATTCTTCTTAGAACTACTTACTTCTAATCCTAATTGTGTCTATTGGAATCTCTTCCTAATTAACAACCAACTCGGATCACATTAATGTCATGTTAGTGTATCAATTCCCCTAAGGATATAGCAACTTTCCTAATATCTCTATTATTAGGAGTAAGTTGTTCTAATGAACTAGATCTATTCAATAGAATTGTCTCTTGACATATTCTATTCAAATTTGTCTTAAGTTAATGTCATATACTATACCATACTTAGATTCATTAGGTGTAATTCATCGGAATTAACATTTATTATGAAACCATTATTTCATGCACTTGATCATACTAAGTGATGTAGCAAGTCTTAATATATTACTCACACATAATAAAGAAACAAAACATATCAATAAAATGCAGAAATAACAATGAAATTAACATAGAACAAGTAGAAGAATACAACTCTACTTTAAATTCCATTGTAGAAATCTGATAAATACATAAACAATAAATTCCCATCATCTCTCTTTGTCGAGCCTGGATTTTCTCCCCCCGATTCTTTTTATAAATTAGTCCTTCCTTAAATCGACTAGCATTAAACCCTTACTCGATTAATAATAGTCCTCGAGTAGGAATTAAGAAAAACTGGTTCTTTTTATTTTGAAAACAACTTTGGAGTCACTACCCAATAGAAGTTGGGAAAAAAAAAATTAAGTTATAACCAATTAGGTGGATTGGTTATAACTTAGCCACTAACCTAATGATTAAACCAATTTTACAAAATGGTTTTTGAAACCAAAGAATTTGGATCCAGGGATTAAGAATTTTAAACCCTTATGGATATCATAGACTTTCTAAAATTAGAATTAAACTTAAAAATTACCTTTTAATTTTGAAAGACAGAACTTGGCTATTAGCTACTCTAATTGGATAAACAAAGTAATCTAAATTAAAGAAAAAGGGAATTATTTTTTTTTTCATTTTTACCGTCATCTTGTAGATGCCTACGTACTCACTATTCGAGATTAGATGTACGTAATTCTTTTTATGAATAACTTTAGGAGGTGAAGTTGATTTTAATTTTTGAAAAGAGTCGAGTTTACATTTTACTTGATTTAATTTATTTAAGGAAAAATTCCTGAAATAAAGAAGGTTCTAAATTGGAATTTGATTTTTTTTTTCTTGAAAAAATTCTAAGAAACGTCTTAAATTCAAAAAGGATCCAATTATATATTTTTTTCTTTTGAAAACTTGATTTTTTTAAGAGTTAAAGGCAATCTTTATTCTTACCTATTTATTTTTATTCTTTTATTTTTTCATTATCTTATCCTACATTTTTTCTTACTTGCTTAATTTTTTTTTATCTATTTCTATTATACTAAAAAAAAAATCAATAAAATTTTCATTTTTCCTTTTTTATTTTATTTCTTCTCTTTTTTTGTATTTGATTACATTTACATCATAAACAAGTAAATAAATAAAATAATAAAAAATAAAAAATCAATTCGACAAAGAATCGGACCAAGAAGGGATCTTAGGTGCGAAGGTTGAGTTTGGAGTGGGTTAGTTAGTTCAGTAAGGTTAGATTGCGAGTCATTGGGTCGGGCTTGGTCATCGAGCTGGTTTAGTTGGTTTGGGTCAGGCTTCCATAGCAGCAGCAGTGCTGATGTGATTTGGCTTGTTACGGCTACTAAAATGAGCAGGTAAGGATTGTTTTGTGTTTTTTTTTATTAGGGATAGGGGAGATGGGGGTAGGCAAAGTGCCATGGTGGTTGGAGGGTAATCCAAAGTGGTAGCCAGTGGTGGTGTTTAGGTAGTTGGTTTTTGGAGTTGCTGCAAGGGGTGTTGGTTCTGGGGTTTAGGGGCATGAGGAAAGTGGCCATAAGGTTAGTTTAGGTCAAAGGGGGTTAGATTTGGTGGTTTTGAGAGTGGGGTTTCGTGGTGGTTAGGGTTTTGGAGGGTGGTAGTTTAGCGAGGCAATAAAAGCTATGGCTAGGGGCAAGATTGGTCGGGTTTAGATACCTAGGCTTAAGGGAGCTCAACTATGGTAGTGGGCTTAGTGGAAGGTGACTAGAGAGAGGGATTTGAAGAGAGAGAGAGAGTTGCAACTAAAGAGAAAAAGTGATCATAGGAGAGAGAGAGGGCTTAGGGGTTGATTCAAAAGCTCGTTTATGGTTGTATGTCCTCATTTGTATCCAATAGGCTACTATTTATATATGAAATCATCAATTGAACAAGCAAGAAATCATATGTGTACATGGTGAAATTGAACAAACATTGGCTCTAAAGTGAAGGGGGTGGGTTGTTCTTGACTAGGAAAGTGGAGGAAAGTCTGAAGAAAATGAGGGAAAGTGTTGACGTAGCACCACGTTAGCCAACCCTACCAACCCCAACTTGCCATGTATCACCACATAATACGTAGTAGCTGATGTGCTACACCACGTAGCACTATGTCAATAAGGTTGTCCAACTCGATTCTACTACGTGTCAAGAGACGTAGTGCATTCAGATCTTGACATGTAGCAGTGTGCTTGTTAACAAAAATGAAAAGGCCTCCTTGCCTTTCCTAGCATTCGAACCTAAGACCTTAAGTTTAACCCCATATAATGTTTAAGTACTTATTCGTTAAGCCATTGGCCTGTGATATAGATCAAGTTAGCCCAAGCTAGATTCAAATATAAGTTTAAGCCCAATGACCTAACTTCTAAATTTATTTCAAAATTAAAAATCTACCCAAGTGAAATAGTATTTTCCAAAATCTTATTATTTTATTTTTCCAATTTTTCTATTTTTTTTGTAATTTTTCAATTTTCCAAATTTTTTTTTCTTATTTTCTAAATTTCTCAATTTTTTTTTGTTTCTTATCCAAATTTCTTATTTTATATGCTTTTTTTTTTCTTATTTTTTGAATTTTTTTTCCTAAAATTCTTATTTTTTTTATAAATTTCTTAAATTTTTCAATTTTCTTTAATGTCCTATTTTTTGCGTTTTTTCTAATTTAGGGTCTATTAAGAAAAGAAAGAATGAAAATAAAAATAAAAATAAAGGGGGCAAAAATTGAGTATCTACAACTATCTCTCTTTGTGGTGAAGTTTGAACAAAACTTTGCCAAAAAGATAAAGAGATACTATTTTTGTCCTGAGGATAAATTTAAAACAACTATACTTATCCTAAAATCAATTTAATGGGGATTTAGATAAAGAAATGAAACTTGGTCGTACCTTTTTAGGTTTACTAACCTAGGTGGGTGTGTCTTTAGTGCACAGGCAATCTTATGCTGAAATTGATCTAAAACTTAGTAGTGCCTTGCTATGCTTACTAACTTAGGTGGGAGTATCTCTTGGAGATTAGCAACTTTAAACTGGGATCAATCTAAAATCTGGTTGTTTCTCACTAGGATCACTAACCTAAGTAAGAGTGTCTCTTGGAGACTAGCAACTTTAAACTGGGGTCAATCTAAAACCTAGTCGTGCCTTACAAGGCTTACTAACCTAGGAAGGAGCATTTTTCGAGGACTAGCAATCTTAAACTAGGATTGATCTAAAACCTAGCCATGCCTCATAAGACTCACTATCCTAAGCAAAAGCATCTCTTGAGGATTAATAACCCTAAGTTGGGATTGATCTAAACCTTGGTCGTGTCTTACTAAGCTTACTAACTTAGGTAAGAACGTCTCTTGGGGATTAGTAACCATAAATTGGGATTAATCTAAACCTTAGTCGTGCTTCATTATGCTCACTAACCTAGGCGAAAGTGTCTTTCGGGGACTAGTAACCTTAAACTGCGATCGATCTAAAACCTAATTGTGCCTCACAAGGCTCACTAACCTAGACGAGAGCGTCTCTCAAGGACTAGCAATTCTAAACTAGGATTGATCTAAATCCTAGTCGTACCTTATAAGGCTCACTAACCTAGGTGGTAGATTTTCTCGGGGACTAGCAACCTTAAACTAAGATTAATCTAAAACCTTTTCGTGCTTCACAAGGCTTACTATTCTAGGTAGGAGTGTCTCTCGAGGACTAGCAACCTTAAGTTGGGATCGATCTAAACCTTAGTCGTATCTCATTAAGCTCACTAACTTAGGTGGTAATGTCTCTTGGGGACTAGTAACCCTAAATTGGGATTGATCTAAACCCTGGTCGTGCCTCATTAACCTCACTAACTTAGGTAAGAGTCTCTTTTAAGGACTAGCAACCCTAAACTAGGATCGATCTAAATCCTGGCCGTATCTCACTTGGCTTACTAACCTAAGCAAAAGTGTCTCTTAGGGACTACTAACGTTAAGCTTACTAACCTAAGTGAGAGCGTCTCTTAGGTACTAACAACTCTAAACTGAGATTGATTTAAATCCTAGTCATACCTCCCTAGGATCATTAACCTGGGCGGGAGCATCTCTTGAGGAATAGTAACCCTAATGTGGTCTAAAAGTTGTATCTTAAGAAACTAATGAAGAGAAGTGCCTTACGGAACTTGGTGAACAGAAGGGAAATGCCCTATGGGCTTACTTGAGAGAAACTTGGCAAATAAAGGGGAAGTGCCCTATGGGCTTATTAAGAGAAACTAAGTTAAGATTGTGTCTTGGCTAAACACTAAATGTAGAAAGTGAGTGCCTTATGGGTTAGTAAAGAGAAACTGATGAAGAGAAGTGACCTACGGGTTTGTTAAAGGAAACTTAGAGAATAGAGGGGCCTAATGGGCTTACTTAAAGAAATCAAGCTTCTTATGAGCTCACTACAAGATCCTTACAAAGAAGTACCTTATGGGCTTGTTAAAGGAACTTAGTGGGCTGAAGGGCTCTATGTGTATGCTAAAGGTAATTGAGGAATAGAGACGCTCTATGGGTTTGCTAAAGACTTTGAATGAATTAAAGGCATGATAACCCATTCGAGAGTTGGTTAGGAAAAAAACTTGTCCAAAAACATTACTTGAATTTTGAGGAAATTATTTATAGAAAAACCCTTTTGGTGAAAAACCATTTATGTTGAAAAAGATGTTGGCGATAAATTCCTCTATTTTGAAACCCTAACTCTTAACTTGGTTTTTTTTTTTTTTTAAAGAATGGATTAAAAACTTGGCCACTTAGGCTGACATGGACTTGAAATAAAGATACTTTCACTCTTTTTTTTTTCTTTTTCTTTTTCTTTTTCCTCTTTTTTTATTACCTCTTTTTTTTTTCTTTTTTTAGTTTGCTAACAGGTAAAGAACCCTCCCTTAATGATCACATGTAGCCTTTTATGTTCCCCCTAACTTAGATGCTGATTTGTTTGGTAGGGCCTTATGATTTTAAACATCCTTAAAAAAGTAACTCATGACTGGTTTAATCAAAGAGAACTTCCTTGTAAACTTTTGATCTGGATTATACTCTTGACTATAGTCCCAAAATTATAGTCCATTTTCCATGTCATACACCTTGACCAATCTATTAGGTCTTTTCAGTTTAACATTTTGAATTTAGGCTTTTGGTCCAAGGGTTTCAAAAAGAATGAATGAAGAAGCCTATTTTGAAATAACTATTAATCCCCGGTGTACAAGTCGAGAACCTTAGGAACAATTAGAAATATACTTGCCCTAATTTCAAAAACAACTTTTATTGAGGATAGATTATCTTTTATGATCAAAAGAGCTTTTATTGTGTAAGGGTAGTATTGTGGATGGGAAGGCTAAGCGTGAGAGAGGCTTCAAAGTAGATGTAGAGATTTTAAGTTTTTAAGTTCAGATTATGATTTAGAGCTTTGTGTCTTTAAGGCTATTTAAGCTTTGACTTTTGATTTGACTGCCCCTACTGGGATATGATATGGATTTTGACTTTTTCTTAGTTTTTAACTTACACTCGAACCCAATTTCCCAACCTATTTTCCTCATCCTTTTCTTCTTTATTTTGTTATTACTTTGCCCTACTGCTCTTTTGTTGTTCTTTCTTTTTCTTTTGGCCCCAAGTCTTTATTATAAGTTTTTACCTCTTAAGCGAGTCACGGTCCTAATCAATGGATTTCTATTATATAGGCTCGCATGAGGTAAGTAAAAGCTAGAGGTGTTTAAAAAGAATGTGGCTCTTCCTTAATAAAAAAAAAAATAACTTATCAGAAATAAAATTTGCTTTTAGATTTAACGTTACTGATGTAAGTATAAACCAATTTTATCCTTCTCTCCTCATTAATGACCATAACCTTCAAATTGTCCTGTTGTGGAGTGGTTCTTGATACGTTTTAATCTAAAAATTCTTTAAATAGGTCCAATAGGGTAAATAAGGGATGATTGTGTTTAAGATTTGAGAAATGAATGCCTAACTTCATTTTAATCCATGTATCACATTCAATGTGGACCTTTTTTATGGAATAAGCCTAAAGTATCCTCACTTTTATGTCACTCAACTCTCAAAGTGTTTCAGGTTAGTGTATAGAAAACAATTTGCCTCTTTTTATTCTAAACCTTTTAAAAGTGAGTTATCGATTCCTTGAGGAGGAATTTATTTGCCTAAATAACATTGTAATCATTTCATTGAAAAGGCAATTGTATTATTCCAAGCATCTAATTACTTGAAACATCCCGTAAGTTTATTAGAAGGCATAGGCAAGCTCAAAAGAAATGGAGCTTTAGGTAGCTTAAAAGAAATGGACTATCCCTATGACTTAAAGAAGGATCATCTTGTTGTAGCTATGGCTGAATGACTTTTGTGTCAATCAGGTCTTGAATCTTGTTTTTCAATCTCTAGAATTTTTTAGTGGAGTGCCCTTTTAACCCCTATGATAATCATATCTTGCTTTTGGGTTAAAGTTATGTGATTTGTAATTCGGATTAGGGGTTTCACAAGCTATAATCCTAGCTACTTTCAAATGATAAAAGAGTTGGGTGATTGATATCTTTAGTTGAGTGAATTGTCTCCTTTGAGTCCCTTAGGTTTGTTTTTCCTTCACTCCTCCTAGGCTTTTTTCTTGGGCCTCCCTCATCACTTACGCTTACTAGCAGTTAATCAGTATTGGACATTGGGTGTTGAAATCTTTTAAGCATGGAGCCCATTGCCCTTTCTAGATTAGTAGTATTATCTTATAACATGGCTATCTTCTCTTCTACATTTGAGAATCTCTTTTCCAATTTTAATTCTTGGGATATCTAGAGAGTGGTGATTATTGGGAACAAAACTTACCATTGTTAAGCGATCTGATGCATCATCCTTTTTAGGGAGGTAAGTCTCTCATCGGCTACATAAACTTGATTGGAAGAATTTCTTTGCTAGTTAGCAACTTTTCTTTTATTTATTTATTTATTTTTATTTTAGAGTGAGAAAGATAAAGCTTTATTTTATAGAAACCAAAAAATGATGGATTTTTTATTATTTATTTTTTAGTTTTTTTAATTGCACTTCCTTGAGCGAAGGAAAATGAAAAGTTCTATTGAAGGATTTTCTACAAAGAAGGAAAGAACAAAGAATGTCTAAAGAGAGAAAAATATTTATTTTTGAAAGATTAGAGTACATGGAACAAAGCAAAAGGGAACCTAACAATTATTCATAATGAAACTTAAAATTTATTTAAAGTCCTTCAACTACATCTAAATTTCTAATCTAACTCTCATAGTTAGGCTTTAATCTTATCTAGCATTTCTAAAGCCTAATTCAAGGTCCTCTCGCTTTTTTTAACTTAAGCTAATAAAGCCTTGTTTGAGGGCTCGGTATGTTTAGCCCTCTATTTCTAGTAGGTAGCTTTAGCTTGTAGCAGTTTCTCATGGATTCCTATGGCATATGGCAGTCTTTGACTATTCTCTTGTTGGTTACCCTCCATTCTTAGGTCTCATATTTCATGGACAAGAATTACCCTCCATTCTTAGGTCTCATATTTCATGGACAAGAATCAATCATCAATGTAGCACAAGAAAGCACATGGAAATATATAGATGTTGGGATCGTTTGAGTTAACACATAACTCTCTTAAATTGCAACCCTACTATTATTTTCACAAATTTGATCGCATTAGAATGATTAGTAGGGTTGTAATTTCTTAAGGATATTGTATTAACTCAAGCTTGGAAGGAAGTATATACAATTAGGTTAGGTTTTGAAAAGGTCCTTAAATTTTGTGACCTCACTTGTTAAAGAACACTTTCATTGATCACATTGAGCTTAAGTGAGGCAGCTTAATTAACCTCAAGTAGTGGTCACACTATAGCACTCAAAGCCTACATAGTCACCCCTCTCCTAAGGTCCAAAAACAGCTTAGGTTTGATCATAACTACCTTGTAGCAAATGACCCCTATATCCTAATGCTTTTGATATGCAAGATAATAGTATAGATTGGAGCTAAGAGTGAATTCGAGGAAAAAATAGGGAAAGAAGCTTCAAGTTTGTCTTTTGTTTTTCTCTTTCATAACAATGGTGCCCTAAAACCCTAAAGGATACATGCAAAAAGGGTGGGTTCTAGAGGACCGTAAACTCCGTAACCTCATGCGTTTCTTATAAAACGGTTCCTTAATCACATCGAAGTTTTAGTAAGGTAGCTTAATCAGCCCCAAATGGTGGTTTCCCTATTACGTTCGGAACTTACACAATGGCTCCTCTTCCTATGGCCTAAGACGGCTTGAGTTCGACCATATCTATCATGTGTTCATAGTATAAGAAAGAAACCCCCCCTTCCCTTCTCCCTCTCTCAAAACAATAAAATAAATAAAAATAAACCTAAGAAAACATTAGTATAGTTATGATACAAACAAAGAACGAATAAGTACATAAATTGAAATGAGGTGAATTTTAAAGTTTAATTTTAATTTTGGAAAGTTGTATGATTAAACCCTCTTGATGGTCCTAGTGGAGTCGCTAAGTTGTCGAACCTAGATTTTCACCCTTGGGCTCTTTTCATAAATTAGGCCTTCTTAAAACTGACCGATATTAAACCCTTACCCATTTAATATTAGCCCTCGACTAGGGTTTAAAGAAAACTGGTTCTTTTTGTTTTGGAAACAACTTTAGAGTTGCTACTCGACCGAAGTCAAGAAAAACGATTAAGATATAATAAATTGGATGGATTGGTTATAACTTACCCATTAGCTTAACGATTAAAACTAATTTTATAAAATAGTTTTTGAAACTAGAGAATTTGGATCTAGGGGTTAGGAATTTTAAATCCTTATGGGTACCATTGACTTTCTAAAATTAGAATTAAACTTAAAAATCACTTTTTAATTTTGAAAGATGGAACTTAGCTAATAGCTACTCTAATTGGATTAAAAAAAAATCTAAATTGAAGAAAAATGGAAATTATTTTTTCCTTCATTTTTATCATCGCCTCATAGGTATTTATGTACCCATTATTTGGGATTAGAAGTACGTAGTTCTTTTTGTGAAAACTTTAACAAGTGAAGTTAATTTTAATTTTTGAAAAGAGTTGAGTTTATATTTTACTTGATTTGATTTATTTAAGGAAAAATTCCTAAAATAAAGAAGGTACTAAATTGGAATTTTTTTTTTCTTGAAAAAATTCTAAAAAACGTCCTAAATTTGAAAAGGATCCAATTATATATTCTTTTCTTTTGAAAACCCAATTTTTCTAAGTGTTAAAAGCAATCTTTATTCCTTAACTTATTTACCTATTTATTTTTATTTTTTTCATTATCTTATCCTACATTTTTTCTTACTTGCTTAATTTTTTTTATCTATTTCTATTATACTAAAAAAAAAAATCAATAAACTTTTCATTTTTTCTTCCTTTTTTCTTCTTCTTCTCTTCTTCTTTTCTTTTTTTTTATTTGATTACATTTACATCATAAACATGCAAATAAATAAAATAGTAAATCAATTTGAAAAAGAATCGGATTAGGAAGGGATCTTGAATGCGTGGGTTAGTTAGGTTGGGTTGGGTCAGCTAGATTCGGGTTAGGCTTCCACAGCAACAGTAGTGGCGACGTGATTTGGCTTATTACATCCACCAAAACAAGTGGGTGAGGCGTGTTGTGTGTTTTTTGTTGGGGATAGGGTAGGACATTATGCAAAGTGCCTCGGTGGTTAGAGGCTATTTGGGGAGTAATCCAAAGTGGTAGTTGGTTGTAGTGTTTAGGTGGTTGATTTTTGGAGTTGTTGAGCATATAAGGGGTGTAGGTTGGGGGCTTTAGGGGCATAGGGAGAGTGGCTATGGGGTTAGTTTGGGTCAAAGGGGGTTAGATGTGGTGGTGGTTTGGTGAGGTAGTAGGAGCCTTAGCAAGGGGCGAAATTGGTCGGGTTCAGATGCCTAGGCTCAAAGGAGCTCGACCGTAGTAGTGAGCTTAGTTAAAGATGACTAGGGAGAGGGATTAGAAGAGAGAGAGAATGAAGGAGCTACGGCTAAAGAGAGAAAGTGATCACGAGAGAGAGAGAGGGGGGCTTGGGGGCTAATTTGAAAGCTTGTTTATGGTTGTATGTCCTCGTTTGTGTCCAATGAGCTCTAATTTAGACATGAAATCATTAATCAAAGAAGCAAAGATCAAATTTAGAGTTGAATAAATATGCCTAAAAATTAAGTTTTTTCCAAATTTTGGAGCTCCATTTGAATGCTCCTTTGATTGTATTTAGATGTGTTAATGGGTTCAATTCACAGTAGGCTACGCGGTAAACAAAATCAAAGCAAGAGATCACATGTGTGTATAACGAAATTGTGCAAAAATTGACTCTAAAGTGAAGGGGGTTTGATGTCCTTGACTAGGAAAGTGGAGGAAAGTTTAGAGAAAATAATGGAAAATTGATGGAAAGTGCTGACGTGAAGCCATATCAGCCAACCTGACCAACGCCAACCTACTACGTATCATGATGTGATATATGGCAGCTGTAAGCCCCACAACTAATCACTTAAGGTTTCGATCGGTTGAAAGATCCGATCGAGCTTAAATTATAAGTAAAGCTAGAAATATTAGTAAAATGATCCCATAAGTTTAAATTTCAGAAAATAAGCAATAAAATAAAAGAATATAAAAATTCCAAAATTTAAGTATATAACTCGTTATTTATTGAAAATGCGTAAAATGCGTTTCGATAATTAACAAATCATTAGAGATAAATTATATGCATACTAAAAATCATAAAATAACCTAAATAATATTTAGGAATATTTATTTGTGCTATATATGAATTTACATGTATGTAAAAATACGTGTAATTACTTAAAATATGCGAAATGTGTTAAAATAATAATAAATAATTAAAGAAAATTCATAATTAATTAAGGAAAAAGAAAGAAAAATATAGCAAAATGAGGAAAATTCCAGAAGTGGGGTGTGGCAATCTGAAATTGAAGAAAAAAATCAATAAATTAAAATGTAACAAATAGAAAGTGAAAAAAAGAAGAGATAAGGCATTTATCTTGTCTTATTGATGCACAATAATTTTCTTAAAACTCTATAAATACTCCAAATTTTTTTAGATGCTCATTTGGTTAGTTTGGAGAGTGAGAAAAATGGAGAGAGGTGAAATTGAGAGAAAAATTAGGGTTAGGGAAAAAAAAAAAGAAAATAGTACAGTTGAGGCTTGTAAGGAGAACCTAGACTCGACGAACATTTGGGAGTAGACAGCTACCACCACCATACGGTGGTGGCAGTGCCCAGGTAGGTCGACATACCGATGGCTACCGATGGTGGCCGGAATCACACAAATTGGTGAGTTCGATTTCTAGCCTAATATTGTGTAATTTTTAAAAAATAGTAAATATTCTTAGAAAGTTATGAATTTTGTTATTCTAAAATATTTTTGTATGTAGTTTTTATGAAAAATATTATTTTGATGAAAATATTTCCCGTGATATATGACGCTTAAGAAATCATAGAAAATTGAGCATGTTTCGGTTTAGAAATAAATGACCTTAAGAGTATAGTTTTGATCTCAAAATTTTTATATAGACTTCTTAGATGATAAAGAATAGTTTTATGAAGCCCGTTGACAAAAATTAATCTTTTTAATTTTTAGATAATTTTTAGGCCTTGAAATGAGGTGTAAAATGAGTAATTTATGGTTAATTAAGTAATTAAATGGTTAATTACTGATTTACTAAATAATTATATGTTTAAGGAAGTTGAAATCTGTTGAAATATGATACTCGTAGCATTTAGGGTATTAGATGTAATTATTAGGTTAATTATGTAGTAAATAAATAATAGGGAAAAATAATACATTTTAAATTACTTTTGTAAATTAGGGTAATGAGGTATAAAATTTGATTTATGATGAATTTAGTCATTTTGAAATGATAATTGATGTTGGGATATGGTAATTAAAGTGATAAAAATATTTTTAGTACATAATACATAATTATTAGAAATTTAATAAATAGAAGATATTAGAATAAAAATTAATATTATGATAATAATAAAAATATACAATAAATCTGATAGGAAACTTGAATTTATGTAATTATATGAAAAATGTAAAAATTTCTCATATGAGGAGTAAATTTGGTATACTATTAAGGATTTAAGTGTACTAAATATAATAAAATACTGAATATGGATAGTTATGGTATTTAGGATATTAGGAAGTAAGGTGATTAATTTCATATTATGAGTTAAAACAAGTTTCTATAGTTCGGGTATAAAACAATACTTAGAAATCGAACTAGAACCTAATTTAGAAATCGATACGGAAACTAAATCCGAACATAACCCCAAACCTAGAATAATTGTAAAAGATTTAAGAACCTAGATAACTAGATATATTAAACCCTAAACTAAACATAACAATAAGTGTTATAGGATAAAACCAACTTCTAATAGTTATATGAAAAATTGAAACCACGTTTGTGTTATAGGGATGATCGGTAATGGCTCTAGAGTGAGTGAGTGAGTTGGACCTCGAGTGAGTGAGCGAGGAGTCCAGGTAAGTTGGGATTAATACGTTGCTATATTTTGGAGGCTTGAGATTATGCTTGGTTGTGTTTGTTAGATAGTTGGTTGTGTGCATGTGCTTGATTATAAGTGATGCTATAATTCTGTTTGTTGTTCTGGCTTATATTGTATGATTTGTATGAAATGATTGATTACCGTAAACTAGACCTAATCAAATATACAACCTATAATCATAATCGGACTTGCATGACAACCGATTAGAGGAAAGTTAGGATTCTCTGGCCAAATACTAACCCCTTCGAAAGGGATAGTGCAGGATTGCATAATGGTCCTTTCTTCATCCTTAGTCGAACTAAGTAACAAAAGAGGAGGTCGCGGCGAGGGTAAAGTCAATAGTCTGAAGGTAGTAACGGGAGGAGCAGTGTCTCCATTGCACAAGCTTGGGTTTAACCGTGAGTTGTTGCATTAATGACAACTCCTCAACTCGGATCAAAGCATACGCAATTTTTCTAATCTCACGACAGGCTAGACAACGTCGTACGATGGCATTTGCTTGAACATACATTATACCTTACGACTTTACCGCTTCAGGGAATGACAGTTTTAAATTAGTATCAAAGCAAAGTTCTAGTGAACTCGCTTTGAAATGAATAATTAAAAGAATTAGATATTTTAGGAGTACATTGAGAGTGGGTAGAAATAAAAGGACATTAAAGTATCGTATTAGAAATTATAGGATAAGTAGTGACTATAACGCTAAACTATGATAAGTGTTGATCGAATCTAACTCTAATGATGGGATCATATGGAGAAATTGGTGGTTAGTTGAGGTGATTCAAGTGGAATGAAAGAAAATCCCTAATTTAATCCAGAATTGAGATGTAGAGAATAATATTATAATTGGTTAGTTAAGATATGTTAATATTGTGGACGGTATTATTGAGTAGTTTGTTAATGGAGTTGTGTTGTAATTGATGAGAAGTAATGAGACTTATGGACAATAATAAAGATTAATCTGAGTTTTACCATGGATAGTTATTAAATGATACATGAGAAATGAAGTAAGTTTGTTATGTAAACTGCAAATGAATGTGTATCCAGATACCCTAAAATATTAGTAGGATGAGTAATAAGTGACGGTGGAGATGGAATTAAAGTAATAGGTTGGAGATGATTAGGACTTTTTATCAACAGTTACTTAGTTATCCTAACGATCAATCTAGAAAGGCATAACTCTCCAGAAAGTAAATTTTATGAGATAGTTATCTATTAGTAACTAATTATGATAAGGAATGTTGATCACAGATGGTATTTAAGGATCTAAGCTTAAAGAAACCAACAGATAAGTAGTAATTTCATTAGAGGACTCTCGCTCGATCTTAATTAAATGATAATAAATCTAAACAAAAGGATTGGTTGATTATCATAAGAATAATGCATAATTGTTGTAAGATATATGTATATACAAATGGATAAGATACAAATATAATAATGATATTGAGGTGTTCATTCCCTATAAGTCAAAAACTAGTAGATGAAAAGGAATTTAGGGTGATTAGAATTATCATTACCTGGCAGATAGAATTTATATTAAAGGAAGGATATTAACCTACAGAATCATAGGATATGATGTAAATGAAATTTAAAAGGAAAGTGACTGATGGTAGATGATGAGAAGTTTGTTGATATATATAAAAAAGAGATTGAAGAAAATATCAATAAGTATTGGATTTACTAGTAATATATAACGGTTCAAATGTATTTCTGAAGATTATTTTGTAGATATTTGAATTGCATGATTAAGTTAATCAAGAATCAAACTTATGATCGAAACTTTATATTGGATGTTGTAAATGAGGCTCTAAGAGTTAGAGGAGTAACTATTAATTTATAGAATAATATTAGATCGGAATGATATCAAGATAAGATCAGTGGATAATTGTATTCACAGAATTAGGAGAAATGAATGCATGCCAACTATATATGAAAACGCTTGTTGTAGTATCCATCAATAGTATTTTGATATACAAAGTATCTGTGGATAACATTATTGAAGTTGAGTGATCATAAGTAGTATATTGAATTGGAGATGCCACGGGGGGTAACAGCAGCTGATGTGATATGCTATGTAGATGTCACGTCAACAAGGTTGTCTAACTCGAAACTTTTACGTATCATGATACATGGTGTAGTCGGTTCCTAACATGTGGCAATCTATTAGTTAACAAAAATAAAAAGGCATCCTTACCTTTGCCATGATTTGAACCCAAGATCTTAAGTTTAACCCCATGCAATGTTCGAGAGCTTATCTGTTAGGTCGTTGACCTATACCTTATTTATATGTGCAATTAAATTACACATATAAATCAAGTTAGCTTAGGCTAGATTCAAATTTAAGCCTATGCTAAACGACCCAACTTCTAAACTTATTTCAAAATTAAAAATCTACCTTATTGAAGTAGTATTTTTCAAAATCTTATTATTTTTTTTCAATTTTTCTATTATTTGTAATTTTTCAATTTTCTAAAAAATAATTTTTCTTAATTTTCTTATTTTCTAAATTTCTCAATTTTTTATGTTTCTTATGCATATTTCTTATGTTTTGATTTTTTTTCCCTCAAATTCTTATTTTTTTCAAAATTTCTTAAATTTTTAGGTTTTCTTTAATTTCTTTTTTTTTTTTTGGTGTTTTTCCTAATTTAGGGCTTATTGAGAAAGGAAAAGGAAAAATAAAAAAATAAAAAGGTAAAAATTGGGTGTCTACACTCATGAGTAATTTCGGGAGAGATATAAGATACAATACTTAGAAATTGTATTAAAAGAAAATAATCGAAAATATAATAGGTACGAAGATGTATGAATGGATGTATGATCCAATCTCCCCCTTTGTTTGAAAATTGCAGTGTATTTATATTGTTCTCATCAAAAGGCTCAAAATATACTACTTCAAGACACCTAGCATTTAGACTTGTTACATGTACCAATTTGTGTGAAACAATTTAAAAAGAATCATCGTGTCCACTCCTATTATTCCCGTGACTCGAGGAGTGATCTTCTTGTTGTAAACATTTCATCTCACCATGCTTGTGATTGAGGGTATGATCATCCTTCTAAGGTAAAGTCACAGCCGTGATGAATAGGTGGAAAAATAGCTTCAGTTTTGGTCACTCCTTTAATCATGGCCATGATGGAGGGAGTAACAAGCGCTGAATACTCAAATTCTTTTTTATCATGCCCATGATAAGTGTTAGTTGATCTTCCTTTATCATTATTCATTTATCATGGCTATGATAGCTCTAAATCTCCTTGTTCTTTTCGAATTTCATCTCTTTTGCTTTTGAATCATTTGAAATTGATATATTATACAATGAATTACCAAGAACTTGACAAATAAATACAATTATGGTTAATTGATACCTAAATGTGCCTAAAAAGAGGAGAGTGATTTATGCTTATCAATAACCAACGATATGCGTGTCATCAACAAGCCAATCCCCTATGGATGAAGAGAACCGAAGGGGACGACATAGTCAGGTCAACACCATATTTGGTGGACCTAACCGCTTTTTACATGACATCATCTTCACTCCCAAGAATGAGGTACACATTATTCGAAGTAAGAGGCTAAAGATTGACATAGCGATTACCTTCACCCATGAAGATGCGTAGGGCATCAACTTACCCCATAGTGATGTACTCATCATAAGTATTGAAATTGGGAATTTCAACATCCCCAAGAAATTTGTTGATAGTAGGAGTTCGATAGGCATACTCTTTTATAATACCTCTGAGTAAATGAAAGAATAGCTCAATGATTCCCTTTAGTTGTATAAATAGGGTATCGAGCCTAGTTTTTCACCCTCCCAGTTCTTTTTATAAAATTAGATATTCTCTAAGATGACTAGTATTAAACCCTTACCCGTTTAATACTAACCTTTGACTAGGATTTAAAGAAAACCATTTTTCAACTTGAAAAGATTTGGAGTCGCTACCCGACCTGAGTCGGGAAAAGGGTTAAGTTATAATTAATTGGGTGGATTGATTATAATTTAGTTACCGGTTTATCGATTTAAAAAAACCAAGTTATAAAACGGCTTTTCAAAAACTAAAGAAGCTGGATCTGGGAGTTAGGACTTTTAAACCTTTACGGGTACCATTGATTTTCCAAAATTAACTTGAATCTTTAAAAAAAATCACCTTTTTATTTAATAAGATGAAACTCAATTTAACTATTATAATTGGACAAATGAAATAATCTAAAGAAAAAAGGGGAAAATTAGGTTTCTTCGTTTTTATTATTACCCCATATGTGTTTATGTACCCACTATTCGGGATCAGACATACGTATTTTTTTTTTTTTGTAAAAATTTAGTGGTTTGATTTTGTTTTAATTCAAAAAAAATAATTGATTTTATGTTTTACTCAGTTTTGATATGTTTGAGAAAAATTCCTAAAAATGTCTTAATCGGTTTCTTATTTTTAGAAACTCTAAAATAATCCTAATTTGGAAAGAGGTCTATTTATTTTCACTTATTTTTAAAAAATCAATTTTTCTAAGTGATTAATCTTATTTTATTTATTTTACCTCTTTTTATTTATTTTATCCTTTATTATTTATTTATTATTTATTATAGCTTATTTATTTTTATTTAAATAACAAAAAAAGAATAAGGTTACCTTTCTTTTTTTTATTTTTTTTCTTTTCTTTCTTTTATTTTTTTTATTTTTCTTCTTTTTTTTTCTTTTACATTTACATTTGGAGGTAAATAAAAAATAATAATAACGAAATCAATAATAAATAAATAAACTAAAATAAACAAAATAAATAAAATAAAAAAATAAATCGAAATAAATAAAAAAGGATCCTGACCAGGAAGAAGATGTACAGGTCGGACTTGGGTTGGTTAGGTCGGTTGGGTCGGATCGGGTCGTTGGATTGGTTTCAGGTTGCAGATGGAAGGGAAGTAACACCGTATGATAGGGAAGGTCCAGGAATTTTTTGACCACCTAAACGACAGGGAAAAGGGATTTTAGTGAGTGTCTTATTCGATTTATGGGGGGTAGGTGAAGTGCTAAGACCAATGGAGCTCGGGTTGGTGGTTTTTGGATGTTGGCCATAGGTGGCGGTGGTGGTTTGGTTGTACAGAGTTTCCTGAGTGTGATTGGTCAATTGGGGTGGGGGTTTTGGAGAGTGGGGAGTTCAATTGTGTGGTTAGTTGGGGTCAAAGGTGGCTGAGGATGGTGGTTCGAAGAGAGAGAGGGGCAACGGTTAGGGTTTGATGGAGGGTAGCTTGGAGGAGTTGCTAAGGGCTATGGCAGCAGAAGAAGGTGGATGGGTTTAAGAGCTAATGGATTAGGGGTCATGGCCGTGGTATTGGATTGTGGTGGAAGGCTTGAAAAAGAGAGATTCAAAGAGGGAGAGAATGAGCTAGAGAGAGAAAGAGAATCGTGATAGAGAGAGAGAGCTTAGGAGTTGATTCTAAAGCTTGGGAATGGTTGTGTCTTCACTATGATCACCTTCGATACCCTTTATATCCTGGAGATTAACCCAGAAACATGGAAAGTTTAAATTGAAGTTAAATGAGAAAAAATGAGATTTAAGTTTTTTCTACCTTTTTGGAGCTCGGTTTAACTAATTTAATGCATGAATCTAGATGTGTTCTTGATTGCTATTAACACTTAGCCATGTCTAGTTTGCAATTTTTCCATTGATTCGATGAAATTGCAACAAGGGCCCAAAAATCGTGCTGAAGTGGGTAGTCCAAATAGGAAAGTACTGGAAATTTGGGGAAAATGAAGGAAGGAAAAGGTAATAGAGGGAAGGAGAGGAAAACGAAGGAAAAAGGAAAGAAAGGGAAGGAAAAGTGGGTTGACGTAGTATTGACGTAGCGTTACATCAGTTGTGCCATCCAACCCCATCGTGCTAAGTGTCATTCGTGATACGTAGTAGCTGACATGGTACGCTACATGGTGCCATGTCAATGGGGCCATCAAATCCGAAGATGTGATTGAAAACCAAAATATAAGAAAAAGGCCTCCTTGCCTTTGCCAAGTTTCGAACCTAAGACCTCATGCTCAGTACTAGTGTTATGCCCATATATTTAACCATCAGGCTATTGGCCTGTGCCATGTCCATATGTGTAATGGACTCGGTTAGCCTAGGCTAAATTTAAATCTAGCTCAAGTTCAATGGCCCAACTTCTAAACCTAAATTAAAATTAAAGATCTACTCTAACAAAATGTTATGTTCTAAAATCTTTTATTTATTTTTTTCAATTTTGTGGCTTTTCAAAATTTTTTATTTACTTTTCAAAAATTTTCCATTTTAAAATTTTTTTTTTCTCTTTCTTTCTTTCTTTCTTTTTTTTTTTTTTTAAATTTCCTATCTTTTGCACTTTTTCCTTTCTTTAGTTTTCCTAGATATCCTATTTTTCTAAATTTCTTCATTTTAGGGGAGTTTTCTTTAATTTTCCATTTTTTGAACCTTTGTAATTTAGGACCTTATAACTTCAACTAAAAAATAAAAGGAGGGTAAAAATTAGGTATCTACATAAGGCCTCACTGGGTTTAGGGGTAGTAGGCCAATATTAACAAAGGGGATCATCACCCAGCCTATTTGAGTAAGCGATGGAAAACATGCTATTATTCGGTATATTGACTTCGTCATTATTGACATTTGGTCATCATACGGTGCCATCCTTGGTAGACCAAGCACAATAAAATTCAATATGCTTATTAGCCATAAGTGCCTTAAGGCGAAATTCATGACCATGACTAGAGTTGGCAAGGCTAAAGGCGATTATGCTCTATTTAGGATGCTTTACTTGAAAGCATAATCCAGAAACAACATCATGAATACCAAGTCCATTAGCTCCCTTACTTCAACATTACAAGGATAGCCAGTAAAGAAGACTGTTTAAGTCCAAATTTTTGATGCCTTAGGAATGATAACTAAGATTGGGGCTAAATTGCCAAATGGAAATGAGCTTAAACTATTAGAGTTCCTTAAGAAAAATTCAAACATCCATGCCTCTACCCTAGAAGACATGCTGGGCATCATTTGCATACCCAAGGTAGCTTACCACCTTAATGTCAACTTGACCATACAACCTATCAAGCTAAAGAAGTGATATGTTGCACTTGAACATCAGGCTGCAATTGAGGAGGAAGTATAGAAACTGCTCCACGTAAGCTTCATCTAGCATAAGAAGTATCCTACTTAGCTCATCAATACAGTGCCTGTCAAGAAAGTAAATGGGAAGTGGCACATGTGCATTGACTATACTGATCTTAATAAGGCTTACCCGAAGGACTGCTTTCCTTTGCCATACATAGAATAGCTCATCAACTCGACAACAGGGCATGCACTCTTCAGATGCCTACTCTAAATATAACTAAATTTGGGTGGCCCCCCGATGATGAAGTGCACACAGCCTTTGTCATAGACTTTAAGACTTACTACTATACAGTTATGCCCTTCGGCTTAAAGAACTCTAAAGCTACATAACAAAGGATACTGACCCATATCTTTAAGTGACAAATAGAAAGGAACCTTGAAGTTTATGTTAACGACATGATCGTGAAGAGGAAAACTAAAAGAGACCATATCGACAACCTTCGGGAAACCTTCCAAACCCTTCGATAGTTCCAAATGGAACTTAATCCTCAGAAGTGTGTCTTTGGGGTAACTTCGGGTAAGTTCTTCAGTTTCATCAACATAGAGTAAGGGATAGAGGCTAATCTTAATAAGATCAAGGCAGTTCAGGACATGCAAGCACGAACAAAGGTGATGGAGTTCTAGCGGTTGACAGGAAGTATAGTCAACCTCAACTGCTTTGTCCTTTAAAGTATAAACAAGTGCATAGAATTTTTCCATTTGCTCAAACAGCTCGTCGAATTTAAATGGACCCTACCATGGTAGCAAGCCTTCTAAGACCTAAAGAACTTCTTGGCAATCATGCCCATATTCTCTAAACCCATTCTTAGAGAAGAGTTGTTCTTATACCTTGCAATCAATGACAAAGCATTATCGTTCGTACTTATCCAAGCTGATTGCATTGAACATCACCTAATCTATTGTGTGATGGATTACTAACCTCTAGCCCACTTACTCGTACACTCTTAAAAGGCCTCCAATGTCTCTCTATAAGAACTCTCTCTTGTCAACCTGTCTAGGATGAGAAACAGTATATAACAAAATGATGGGTGAACTCCTTTAAAGCTTCAGGTAGGTATTTCCTACTATACCTTAACCCTTATGCCAAACTAATTACTCTCTTGCCAAGAACACTTTGTCGAGTGATGAGGACCCAAGCCTTATACATTAAGTCTTACTTAAACCTTTAGTTATTGAAAGCTTCTTGCTGTGTGTCAAGACATAGGCTCTTGCTGACCGATCACTTCTCTTTTAGCCTACTACTAATACTTACGGCATTCCTTACTATTCTCGACAACCTGGTACTACTACATGATGATATAGCTAAGTTATTGTACCCAAAGATTCCTTAGTATAGGACCATTAACAAGCTACCACCTATGCTTTTCACTTGATACTGTGCTATTTTCCCTTTATGTCATTTCTCTTATTTACCCTTTTTTGTATGTACTGAGAATACTCTTTTTATTTATGCCTTTTTGTAATTTTCCTTAACTGTAATGTTGCCCTAAGGACTTACTATAAATAGTCCCCTTTCTTTGTAGCTGCAAGATATATTACATTCCAGAGACATTTTGAATATATTTGGTCCTTGTAAGACTTTCCTCTCTAAGTTCATTTCTATATACTCTTATCTAGTCTTATCGAGTAGCTCAAAATTAATAGTAGTTAGACCTTGGTATTGTCATGTACGTTACATCAAGTGAAGTGCTAAGTCATGCTATGTTTGTAGGTGAGTCATATCCTTCGAATAGCTTCATGTCAGCTACTGCATTCAATTTACCGACCTTACCTTTCTATTTTCTTTGATACTTCAAAGGACCCATTTGATTTTCATCTCCCCACCCATAGTAGGCCCTAGTGATAATTGAGGTCTTAGGTACATTACCTCCTAAGTGGCAAATTCCATGAAGAGGTCTCGCACTAGATGCAAGTACTTAGCCATCACTTTGTCCTTAGTCTTATATTCTCCCTTGACTTGTTGTATAACCAACACCAAGTTTGAATGTATGTTAAGTTTTTCTACTCTAATGTCTTTGGCAATCTTTAGGTTGGTAATGAGTGCTTTGTATTTGACTTCATTGTTCCTTGTAGGGAACTAGAACTTTAGGGCATAAAGAATCTGTGTTCTCAACCTTGTAGCATAATACTGGCCCCATTCCCCCATTTGGAGGAGGAGCTGAAGACATTTATCATCCAAATTAATATAGCGAGCTGATCTCCTCTAAATAGAGCTTCAGAGTTTCACAATTTATAAACCTATATTGTATCCTTAATTCGATTCAATAGGCATGTGTACCTATTATTTTGTACCATTAGGAAAAGGATTTAAACACTAGTATCAATTATTTTTCCTATTAACTAGTGACCAAATTTATCAAGTGATGAAAATATTAAGTTATCTAATTTGCTAGCTAAACTACACTAATCCACAACAACTTTTAGCCAACATAAATGCTACAAAAACTATTAACACTACAATGATTAAGATACAAACTTGCTTCAATACTTAGTAGGATATTATTAATATGCTTTTTATCCCAATACCTATTATCTCCAGGAAATTACAAGTATGTAAGTATTCTTCTCAAAACCACTTACATCTAACCTTAATTGTGTCTATTAGAATCTCTTTTGAATTAATAGCCAATTTGAATAACATTAATGTCATGTTAATTTATCAATTTCCCTAAGAATGTAGCAACTTTCCTAATAATATCTCTATTATCAGGAGTAAATTGTTCTAACAAATTATATCTATCCAATAGAATTGTCTCTTGACATATTCTATAGAAATTCGGCGTAAGACAATTTTGTACACTATACTATACTTAGATTAATTAAGTTCAATTCACTAGAACTAACAAATATTAGGAACTCAATAATTCATGCACTTATTCATACTAAGTTGATGTAGTAAGTCTTAATTACTACTCATACATGATGAAATAATAAAATGTATTAACAAAATGTAGAAATAACAAAGAATTTAACATAAGACAAGTAGAAAGATACAACCCCGTTATGAATTCCACTATAAAAAGTTTTACAATAATGAATGATGAATTCTCGTCGGCTTTCTCGAGTAATTCTAGGGAAAGTACAGTACAATACTTAGAAACAATCTTGAAAATGGAAGTACAATGGTTGCAAAGATAGATGAATGGGTGTTGGTTGGTGACATGATGTTCTTGATCTAATTTTCCATCTCTCTATCTAATGTTATCTCCCCATTTTTTTCTATCTAAAAGTCATGGTATATTTATACTTAACTCGTCAAAGGACTCAAATTATACCACTTTAAGATACAACCTGATGTTAGGACGTGTTTTATGTATTAGTTTATGTGAAAAATGTTGAAGAACAGTTATATCCACTCCCATCATATTCGTGCCTTAGGGAGCGAGAGACTTGGAAAACAAGATTCTATACTAATCACGGTCGTGACAACGAACGTGAACTCCTCGTCGCTTCATTACATCTCACTACGCCCATGATTGAGAGTGTGATTACCCTCTAACTATACAATCATGGCCATAATTGATAGGGGGATAATTAGAACTTCCTCAATCATGCCCATGATGAAGGGTGTAACCAATGCTGGCCATTCCAATCCTTCATTATCATGCTTGTGATCGAGTGAACCTTGATTTTACTTTAAGTTTTTCTTCTCTTCATAACCGTGATTATCTTAAAAGTCATTTTTCATGTGTAAATTTCATTCCCTTGCTTGTGAATCATCTGAAATCAATACATCATACAATTAAGTATGAAAACTTAAGAATTGAATCACAATTATGAACAATTTTTGCCTAAATATGCCTTGAAAGTGTAAAGTAATTTGCACTTATCGAATTTCCCCACACTTAAGCTTTACTTGTCCTCAAGCAAACACTTAAAAACAATCGATTTCAATTTGACAAAGCATTCCTAATGGGTTAACTTTGTACTTAACACATTGTGTTCTTAGAACAATAACCAACACTCTTAGACTAATCAAAGTAAAACATAAATCACCCTTATTATTTAATGATAGCTTCCAAAGGTAGAAAGTTAACACAAAGTTAAATAGATCAAACAAAAATTGGTTGTACTTCATCCACTTTCGTAAGTGTATAAAAACTCTTCAATTACTTCTTAAGAACGCTAATCTATAAGAAAAGTATATTGCATCGTGTATTTCTACTTCTTTTATTGAATCTCTCTAAGGATAACTTGCTCATTGCATTTTCATTTTTCTCTTGTGCATTTTTTTTCTCTTTTTTTGATGAACTAAAGATTAGCAGTGGAGCTAGACTTTACACTTTTGAAGGACTAAAGCCTTCCCTTACTAAATTGGTTATGAAGATAAAGATTAGTAGCGGAGTCAGACTTTGCTCTTTTAAGGGACCAAAGCTTGCCCTTATTAACTCAATCCTTATAAATGCTTATTGCAATGGTATAAAGACAAAAATTAGCAACGAGGTTGAACTTTGCTCTTTTGAGAGACCAAAGCCTTCTCTTACTAATTCAATCCATAAACACTTTGATTTACTCTATTTTGAAGAGAATCCTAAGAAGTATCAACATGTGAATTACTTCATTTGCGCTTTTCATTCATGATTAAATGAACTCCCAAAAGTAATTGAAAAGTAGATATACTACTTAGAAAATTTATTAGCATAACTAATTAACTTTGATTTGAAGACTCTAATTCACTTCTAACCTCTAAATTCATTCATTAAATAGAAAGTAAGTGTGCTTCACTTAGATTTGATCCTACAATTTTGATCATGTATACTAAGTCCATAAGTAGTTAGGCACAAAATTGATTGCTGCTATGCCAAATTTACAATCTACTTTATTAAACTCACAACTTGAAAACAAATAACTTAAGTGAGAGACATTTGATAAACATAGTTTACCCTTCCCCACACTTTATGAGAGACATTGTCCTCAATGTTTGAGGAAAGCAAACATAGAATTGGCATAGAAAAGGAACAACAAGAAAGATGAAATTTAATAAACAACAAGAATTGGACTTCTCTAAAATATGAAGTTTGACCATTTCATTGAGTTGTAAACCATTAGATAGTAGATCCTTTAAAGACCATGATAATTTGAATAACAAAAGACACCTGACCATTAAGACAAAACAAAAACAAAATACAACAAACACATAATATGAGAGTCTCCATTAATAGTACATTAGTAAAGGTAAGCTCTCAACCAGATAAGGGCTCTAAAAGTGACAAAATACAATAAAAGAAAGAAAATAAGTTGGTCATCATTGGCATTTGTCTCTTCATTGGACCTATCTTCCTCCTCCTCGGATGATTCGTCTTTACTCTCAATCCCAGCTCCTTATCCTGTGCCTTCTTGCTGGGTGCCATGTGTTTCCTTTTCATCATCATTGTCCTCTTCTTCCAACACTTCCTTCTCATCAGTAGAGTCTTCTTCTCTTAACTATTCATCTCCTTCCTCTTCTTCTTCTTGAGCACTTACGGGTAAGGGAAATGGAGGTTGATTAAGAGTTGTATCCACCTAGGTTTGAAGACGAGAGAAATAAGAGAGAATAGCTGCTCCTACTTTTGTGGTGATGTTCTTCAAAATATCAACAATTTCCTTCAGAGTCTCTTTAATCTCAACCACTTTGGTTTCCAATCTCTTCAAATTACCAATTGCGAAACTCGATATCGAAGGTATGAGTTCGTTTAAATGCAAAGAACTCCACCTCATTATCCATATTTTAGCTAATATACTTGTACTTGACCTTGAACGATGAGAGGAAAGCTAATGTTGTTTGTTTATAATTCTTCTCCAGAACTATGAATTGTTTCAGCCTTAGCCCATTTCCTAACAATCTCTGCATGGCTATCTTTAAGTCGTACTCCCCCAATACATCCCAGTCTATGATATAGTATCGCTTGATAATCTTCTTGGCGACAAATTCCTTGAATCTCTCTTTCTACTCTAAAGTCAAACCAGTTGGTGGAATGACTGCCCTACCGAAACTTATAGCATCGGATCATTTAAGAGGAGGCAAAGGAGAATGATTAGCCCTCGATCTCTTATGTTGAGAAGCGGTTGATTTTTTAGGTGCCATCTACAAACATTAGTGTTAGTTCAAACTCATTTACAATTTAGACTAAGCAAACCCATTCTAACTTCCTTCAACTTTCAAACATAAAGTACTTACTGACCAATCATGGTCAACCCTAGCATATATGTAAGCATATATTATACAACTGAATTCATAATGACTCAACTTATAGCCTGACCTTCAACTAAGGATTAATATCTCCCCTCAACCATATAAGACTCAACTTCACAACATTATACATAAACACAACACTTCAATATAAAGAAAAACAACTAGCAATACAATCATACATAATGCTTAAGTATTGTGATAAGACTAATTCATCAAATCAGGGTCAATCTACAAAAATCCCCGATTCAATCATTATCAATAAAAATTAGGGTTTAAGCTTATTATGCTAACTTTCATCACAAATCATGCAAATCAAAGTTTAATTATGATATAAACACAACTATAAGTACGATAACAACACTTTTGCAAAGTACAACAAACACACATGTATAAACCCTAAATTTACATGAAAGAAATTACTGTAATTGTAGAAAAACAAAAGAAAAAGAGGAAAATCATATCTTAGAAGATTGTTATTATGATGAGAATGATCATACAACTGTTAGAATGGGTTGGATTAAGGGTTGATGTGAAGAAAATGATGAGGGTTTTTCGTAAGAAACAGGCGTAGAGAGGGTTATCATTGGGTAGAGTTTTAAAATGTGAGAAATGAGGGGAGAGAGAGAGGGAACATTCTTATATAGTGGGGTGGCAAGGATATGATCATGGACATGACTTGGGTAATGATGTCCCTTTCGAGCTTGGCCATAGGCATGATGACTCTTGTGATTAGCTCTACGCCCAAAATTTTTAAATAATCATGACTTACACACTTCACTCATCAAGGGTATGAACAAACCCGTGACTAGTATTGTGGTAAAAAATTTCATCTGTAACTGTTTTTATCATGACCGTGATTGAATTGAAATGTTCTTAAGGTAGGGAACATATCCGTGATAGAGGTGTGAAATTCTCTAGGGAAGTGATCACGACCATGATGGATAGGTGAATTAACCTTGTTAATTTATCACTACTGTGATTGATCCCATGATAGATGTTATGCTTGAAAAATTAAATACTTACCCTTATCACGGTCGAGATTTGTATTGGTCTTCCGTCCTCCATCTATGTCCCTATATTTTATGAAATTCTTCTCTTCCCTTTTCATTGCCATGACTTTCACTCGATGTTTCCTTTCTTTTTGCATCAAACTATAAACAAAGATACTTCAAACAATCTAAACAAATAATAATAACAATAATAAATTAATTTAAAACTCAACAAACCTTAAAATACTTAAAACAAACAAAACGAAATTGCTAATCTAATCAAGAATAGATGCTTGTTTAACGTCTCAAGCTTGACGTCTCCATAAGCTTTTAGCTCCATTCCTTAACTATAAAACTCTTAACTCCTCCTTACCTTAAAGTTATAGCTTGGACTTGTTCTCTAAGGTTTGCCTTCATATTTCCTAGAAGAGATCCTAGAACCCTTTCTGATAGTGCTTTTGCAATCTACCCAACTTGGCTTTCCAAGTTATGGATCAATGCTCTTTCATTTCTCAAGGCAATTTCAACAGCCTGATGATGTGCTTTAGAAGTTTTGATGTGTTGAGCTAACATCTTCTCAATGGACGTTGGCTTATTCTAGGGGTGTAGCACTTGTCTCTAAAATCTAAGAGGTTGTATGTTAGAGCCTTGACCGGTATTATTGCTCCATCTGTAATTGGGATGATTCCTCTAACCCAGATTGTTAGTGTTATTAAAAGGATCATTCCTTAGTCTAATTGGGTTCCCTATGTAGTCAACCTGTTCCACTTGATCAATCTCTGATGAGCTTACCAACTTAGAATTTGAAACCGCTAAAGCCTTGTTTTGACTCACTATGAAACTATTAAGCTTCCTTGTCAACACCTCCACCTTGTGTGCTAGAGCGAAAGTCACATCCAACTCATGTTTTCTGGCTGACTTTCTTTCTCTTTCTCTTACAGATGGCCATTGATAATTGTTATTAGCCATTGTTGTTAGTGAATTTTGAGATCAAGGGAAATCTTGCAAAAGAGAATGAAATGCTTAGTGCCGAGGCCAGTTTGGTATGACCACTCTGATACTTAAGTTAGTTAGGTGAGTTTGTATAAAAAGTATGTGAGTGAAGTGTTCGAGCCCTCTTATGGAATTTTCTTTCCCATATTTATAGCTTGCTGTAATGTCTAAGGTAGTTGTCGAAGTAACCGTTAAGACATGTGGAAGTTTTTTTATTTGACATCTTTCTTAATATGTAGGGAAAGCAGGCAGTTATTTAATATAACCATACTTATGATAACTCTTTGTGCCATGGACTTGAATTGAAACCATAAATGAATTTAAGCTACTCGGTACAAATGTTGTGTGTCATATTTCCAGGGTTATGCTAAGAGATTCACATATTTGATGTATCGGTAGTTGAATGAACGAGTATGCTAGATGAACGAAAACTAACTAACAGCATTTGGCCCCTAACTCCCATGTTCAAGTAGTTGATAAAGGAAGTGACATATATATATTGTACTAGAGGCTAAATAGAGGATTGATTCTTTAGATTAATGCCGAGTAAGATGGGAAGTGGGACGGATCACATCCCAGTTAAAAGGTTGCAATTTCTAAACTCTTGCTCGTTTAAGAAACCAAGAAATTGGAGGCATGACATTTGTCGCTTAGGTCATCATTTTGCTGCAGGCTTAACAACTGTTAAAAATTTATCAGTCATCAGATTTCTATCATGAAACACTTGTCAGCAATCTGTGCCATTACCAAATCAGTGCATCATTACTATCAAAGGAAGACTTGCAGTTATGAGAATAGATCGTTCATATATATGGTATTGTTCATAATTTGATTTTATTTCTTTGGTTGCATCTTAAACTTTCATTCGCTTTCTCATCTTTAACCTTACATTCTTCGACTTATGTTATTTCATTTTGTACAACCATTCAGTTATGGTTTGCAACGTTGGTCATCAAGTGTTTCTATTTGATTTCGAGGCAACAGAAACTAAAGCCACTTCCCCCACCCCCAAATAAAGAGTGAGGGGACATGTTCTCCTGATGGTTTGGTCGATAATATGGAAGTAAGGTGGGATAAACTTGCTCAGATTAATTAGCTTCCTATAGATAATGATCTTGAGGATAAGGAAGGGAGGTCCTCGGTAAAATATTTATACAACACAATGGCCTATTCTCATGACCATCCAGATGGAACTACTAATTCCATTGATAAAGTTCTTATCACAAAATATATCCAATATTGGCGAGTCCTTCACAGAACTTAAGGGGGTTAAGAAATAGGGAAAAGGGTATGTTTCCTAAGGGAGCACAAGTTCCATATATACTTAAAATATTTGGATTTTGGGTTGCGTTTCCCTTTTTCGGCTTTTGTTAAGGGCTTCTTCAACTACTTTAGAGTCATGTTGAGTATGTTTTCACTTAACACATACTGGCTTCTAGCGGCTTTTGAGATAGTGTACAAAGAAGTTGAAGTCAAGGCTACACCTCAGTTATTTTAGTTTTTCTTCACTATTTAGAGGCAGCCTAACGAGTGGTACTTTGCTGCTATGAGGCATGTATATAAGTTCATGGATGGGTTAGAATCTAAGATGCACAAATGGCATGACAAATTCATGTCAATAGTATTTGATGAGGACTTGGACTTCTAGACCTAATAGACTAAGTTGATACATACAAAAGATATAGATTTGATGCCGAATGATCTAGTAGCAGCAAAGAAAATTCAAGAGAAGAGGAGGAATAAAATGTTATTTTGGGATGTCGAGATAATTATACGGCGTTATGAAAATGGAGACCTAATATTTTCTAAAAAAGAAGGTATGAAAATTTGTTACTATCGTACTAAGTATAGCCATAAGAAGAAAGCCATTCTCAAGACTTGGGGGGAGAATAGTAACCTCTAAGCCTTAGTCGGTATAGAAAATGTAAGTTCATCTTTTGCCCATGTTTATATTAATTCATCTACTCATATTACAAATGTGGGTGCTGGTGAGGTGAATCCGATAAAGCTACTAGCTCAAGCTAAGGCCGAAAAATCTAAGGTTGATAAGAGGGTGACCACCTCAGCAGCCACTACTCGGCTTATTGTTGTGAAGAAACCAATAAAGGAAGCTGTAATGAAGCAGACAATTGTACAGAAGACCTCTTGTCCTACCGATAAGAGGAAGGAGAGTAAGAAGATGCTGCCGATTGAGGTTTATTTTGAGGAGCTTACGGTCGAGATTATTCAAACATTTGTTGAGTCGAGGGATTATGAACATTGAGAGACACATCCTGGTAAAGAGGATCAAATAGTCACTATCATAGAAGGGTCATCATTGGTAATTGAGGTGGCGTCGAGTGCTGATAAAAGACCGGGGAAGGGACTAGTCGGCTAACCACTTACCAAGAAAGTTAGTGGCTTGCATGAAAGGGCAAAGGAGGTAATGTGGTCAAAAGCTCTTGGCATCAATAGTGCCAAATTCATCCCTAGCAATGAGGTCGGCGAATACTTTGTCCCTTGTTGGAGCTACCAAATTTTGGATACCAACTTAGCCTTAGGAGACAGGACAAAATTTTTAGCTCCGATGGAAGGGACTATTCTTCCAAAAGATAGAGATATCACCAAGAAAGATGTTAACAAGGTCGGCAGTTGCAATAAGGCCTATATCATGGCCAAATTATATGACATGAGTATCCATAAACATTGCTTTTAATATCGAATTTGTTAAGGTCATTAACAAATTTCCTTTTCTAAATGAGCAGCTACATTTTGACAACTTTGGACGAGGCCAACAAAGAGGTGAAGAAGGTAATATCTTAAGTTGTATCCCTGTGTTATGCCTAATCATTCTTGATTGTGTTAAATGAATTTGTTGTAGAGAGTTGATGATGCATACAATGCATTGAAAGCCCAAATGGCTGCTGCCATGAATACGAGGATAAGGGTAGAGATGGAGGCAAGAAAACTTTAAGAAGAACTTATTATTGAGAAATAGGCACATGACATCACCGTCAATGAAATCTCTAGCATGAAGGCTAAAATGGAAGAGCTGTACAAAAAATTTGAAGGCTTAAAAGAGGAGCTATAGAAGAAGAAAGAAGAGTGTTGGGGCTTAAGCGAAACTATTTGCATGATGAGCGACAATGAAGATAAGCTCAGGATGCAGATAAATGAGTTGGAGACCAATTACTTAAACTTATAGAGTCGTATGGTCGAGTTGGAGGAGACTCTAAGGAGAAGACCATCAGTTGAAGAGGCTTTCGATATAGTCATTTATAGTCAGCAATATGAGAGGCTTCTACAGAAGAAGTTTTTAGAGGGGTCTATGTAGCAAGAGAAGAGGTCTTGAAGCTTCATCTTGATTATGATCTTTCTTGTCTTAACTTTACTGACGTCGACAACAAAGTTAGTAATATCAACGAAGATGAAGGCGACGAGACAGGTGTTGAGAGTATGAATCAAAGTGATGATGAAGCTTAAGTCGAGGAAGTTGCTTACTTTGAGACCCTACTTGCCGAAGAAGCCCAAGCTACTAATTTAAAAACCACTTCTATTAAATTTGAGAGTAGGCCATAGGACTTTTATTGTATTGGCACATTGCATTCTCATGTAATTATCAATTGAAATATATTTAAGGTAATGTCAATTGCTAATGACACTTGTTGAGCAAAGATAGTTTACAAATCTCCAATACATTTAATTTTACGTACTGCACTTTCACGGCATGTATAGTATACGTATGTTGCTTCTTGCTCTTATTCGTTAGCATGTTTTATTTCATATGTTAGTTATTTCTTAGAATGTTTTATTTCATGCGCTAGTTGTTTCTTAGCATATTTTATTTCACATGCTCAACTATCTTTCCGCATGTTATATTTCACACGTACAACCATCTCTCAACATGTTTTATTTCACATGCCTATTTATCTCTTGCCATGTTTTATTTCATACGCCCATCATTTTATACTGTTCGTTAACCATTAATTTGACAATCATAATGAAAACGACATTATGAGACTTCAAATATTTTTCTCATAAATAAGTATTATAGTCTTACAAACATGTTAGCTATTGCCAAATGAGTGACGACATAAATCATCCCACATTAATTGAAATAAAATTTCAGATTCTTGGCGTTCCATGCTTGAGGGATGATGTATCCATTTAACCTTTCTAATCAATAGGTCCCCTCTCTAATAACTTATTGGATCCTAATAGGATCCTCCCAACTTACGTCGAGCATTCCTTGATTCGCTCCTGTACCAATGGCTTCCATCTTATAGCAACCAAATCTCTAGGTTAGAAAACCTTCCGCTTCACTTTCTGATTGTAGTACCTTGTTGCTTTATGCTGGTATGCTATAACCTTGGCTATTGAAATGTCTTAAATTTCCTCAAGAGTGTCCAAATTCGCTGTTAATCCAACTTAATTAAGCATAACATCAAAATTATGCATCTGTAGATTAGGTAAGTCCAGCTTAATCAGCAACACAACTTCAATACCATATGATAACTTAAATGGTGCCTCTTCCATTGCAGCTTTGTGAATGGTTCTATATCCGCATAGGACGTTTGGCAGTTCATCTGCCCATCTACTCCAAACTTGATCTTCCTTACTTAAGTTGTATAATGTGATCTTATTGATGTCTTCGACTTGTCCATTCGTCTGAGGGTGTGCTACAGACATATAGTTAAGGTAAATGACATGCTTTTTGCAAAATGCTTGGGACTTATTATTATCAAATTGTGAGCTGTTATTTGTGATTATTGTATGAAGAACTCTAAATCTTGATGTGATGGAACCAAAGACAAATGCTTCTACCTTTTTCTCGATGAGCTTTGCTATTGCCTCAGCTTCAGCCTATTTGGTAAAATAATCTATGATGACAGTGATGAATTGTCATTGGGTGGTAGATTTCAGAAAGGGTCTGAAGATGTCTAGCCCCCACTAAGTGAAATGCTAAGGGTTAGTTAAGTTACATAACTCGGTGGCTGGTGCATTACTCAATGAGTAATGCTTCTAGCATTGTTGATAGTATCAGACAACGTCCTTCGTGTCTTCTCTCATAGTCGACCAATAATAGCTGAGTCGTAGAGCTTGAATGTATAGTGTTTGCACCTTTACATGGTTACTACATATGCTACCATGTAGCTTAGATAAAACCTTCTAGGGATCTCTCTAGGAAAGGCATCAAAGGTAAGGTTGAGATATGCTATGTTTATATAGCTAACCATCAACTAGTGTGTAGTTCGTAGCCTGGTAAGCTACTCTTTGCACCTTTTTTTTTTTTGTCGTCAAGGAGAGTGCCATCTTTTAGATAATTCACTAAGGAATCTACCCATGATTCTTCTCTCGGGCAAGGAGCTAACTCACAGCTTTACAAGAGACTTGATAAGCTTTTTTGCTGAAGAAACTCTTTGAAAAGTCTCTCGCTCAGCTCAAGGAATGCCATACTAGCACACTTTCACAACTTATTAATTGGAATTCTTGCTTCTCGGAATTTTATGAGTGGAGAAAGATAAGAATTCTTTTGTGAATGTTTGTACCATGAATAGGTACTTGCTCATCTCTTCTTCTCTTGCCTTCTAACTTCCAATGACTTAATTTACCACTAGTTAGGAATCGGAGAACACTTCAAGTTTCTTGGCACCAAATTCTTTCACTAGTTTCAGTCCAACAATTACTGCTTCGTACTTTATTTCATTGTTATTAGCTAGGAATCCAAATTTCAAAGCGTAGTGAACTTTGACATCAAGGGTACCTTAAAGAATTACACTTATACCACTTCCTTCTAGTGTTGAAAAACCATCGACATAAAGAAACTAGATAAGTTTCTTAGCTATCTCCACATAATCTTCCTCTCCAGTAAATTTGGTTACAAAATTTTCCAGTACTTAGGCCTTTAGTGCTGTTCTAAGTTTGTATTGTATACCATGGGTACTAAGCTCTAAGGCAAAGTTCATTATCCTCCTCCAGAAATTAGGCCATTGTAATGCTTACCATAATGGTTAGTCGGTGAGGATAATAATCTGGTGAGCTTCAAAATACAGCTTCAACTTTCTCGCCGAGAGAACCATTGCTAATATAAAATTTTCAATCTTTATGTACCAAAGCTTTAACCCCTATAGAGCATGACTCACGCAATAAACGGGTTGATGCTCTTTGCCATCAATTTGAACCAATATAAAGGAAAGTACTCAGCAGCTGACTGATAGAAATATGCGAGGTCATTTCATATTCCTTATAGCTTCAATCTTTCTTAGATTGGCTTCAATACTGCGTCGTGTAACCATATACCTGAGAAATTTCCCTAATGTTGCACTAAAGACACATTTTTATGGGTTGAGTTTCATTATATATCTCCTCAATGTAGCAAACGTCTCCTTTAGATCAGCGAGATGCTAATCTTCCTTCATGTTCTTCACATTCATTTCATCCACATATACTTCAACATTCCTAAGGATCTGAGATTTGAATATCTTTGTTACTAATCTCTGGTATGCGACACCAGCGTTCTTTAACTCAAAGCGCATCACTGTATAACAATATGTTCCAAAATTGGTAATAAAAGATGTGTGGACTTCATTTGCCTTATCCATCTTGATTTGATTGTAATTGGAGAAAGCGTCCATAAAAGAAAGTAACGCATGTCCTATTGTTGCATTTACCATCTAATCGATTTTTGGCAATGGAAAACAATTCTTGGGGTAAGCCTTGTTCAAATCCGTAAAGTCTATGCACATTCACCACTTGTTGTTAGACTTCTTGACTAGCATACAATTTACTAGCCAAGTCGGATAAGGCTCTTCCTAGATGAATTTTTCCTTCAATAATTTCTAGACCTCTTCTTCTATTGTTGCTTGTCTCTCTGGTGAAAAATATCTTTTTTTCTATTAGACCACCTTCACATTTGAGTCAATTTGGAGCTTGTATACCATAACTTCTCTTAGATATTCGGCATTTCCAAAGGTAACCATGCAAACACGTTAGCATTGGCTTATAAGAAATCAATCAGACTTTGCCGAACATCTACTGACAAGGGTTTTCCTATCCTTGATGTCTTCCCAAGATCATTTCTTAAAAGAATTTCCTTAATATCATTCATAGCATTCTCTATGTCGACTAACTTGCCTTCTAGATAAGTTTCAACTTGAAATACTTCCTCTCATCTCAAGGCCTTCATATATAAGGACTATGCCAATTGCTAATCCCCTCCGCACACATCGACCCCTGTTAGAGTAGGGAACTTAGCCTTACGATGTACAGTTGCCAAGACCCTAAAAAGGGCCTAGTAGGATTACCTAAAATTTTCATAACATGTATGTACCCATGATATGAAAATCACCTTGCAAGTTAGAGATTGCAAAACTCTAAATAATAAATAACTAAGATTATTGATTTTCAAGTAATTAATTTATTGTAACATAACATAACACATAAATATAAATAACTATAGATATTCGATATCCTACAGTTTCTCAAAACTGTAGAGAATCAGTATCCCTTACCAAATAATAAGATAAGATATACTAACATTATAAAAAAAAATTAGATACAAGAAAAATTATATTATAGTAAGTTTTAATATATAAATATTTTCTACAAAGGATGTCTATGTATAATCTAAAAGTACTCAGCTACTTCTAATATTAGTATATATATCTTCATCTCACACTCAGCATTCAAGACATATCCCAATCCCATCGTAAGTAAACCTGTAAAGGAAATTAAGGGGGAATGAGCATAAAATAGCTCAGTGAGTTCATCCCTTACCATTACCATTCAAGCAAGTTATCACACATTATTATTACACATGTAAGCAAGCTATTTACATACATAATGAATGCAGGCATGATGAATGCAAGCAATACATCTATAGGAGTCCAAAACTATGGAAGGTGTAGAATTATGTCGTCTACACTTCGATTATCCCCTGTATTTACCTACACAGAGCACCTCAGCTTATCCGCGTGAGGCTACCTAGGGGCACTACCCTTTTAGGAAAAACTTGACTATTACCCTAATCAAGAAAAGAGTTTTAATCTAAATAGGGGGATTCTAAATAGGACTATCCACTCTCCAAGGCCTTTCGGGCACAAACATGCGAGTTCCCTCACAACCAAAATTATCCAAGGCCTTATAAGCATAATAAAGCATGTCCTCTTGCTATCAAGTAGAGAACCTACGCTAGCTTTGCCTTAACGTTAAAATATTATTTATGGCTCCACGAACTCTTATAGAAATCATACAAAAATATGTTTAAGAGTGGAAAAGTTTTTTTTCCAAAAACATTTTCCCCAAGATTTTTGTAAAGCTAACACTCTCCATTCATGCCTTTACTGTGTCATAGACATACGACAAATAGAACCGGTTATTTGGGGTCAGTTATTTATATTTATCAATTTAAAAAGGTAATTACACAGATGATAGCATATAAGCAAAACAGTCATTCAAATATACAAGCAACAGCAAGCAACAAGACATCATACAAGTAACGTGCACATGCAAGTAGCAGGTCATTAGAACTCTCTCTCCTAGATTATTGCTCATTCTTTAAGCTTTAGGGTTTCCAGAACTCGATATTGAACACCTAAAATATAGTAACACTTATAAGTATTCTGAGAAGTCAGATTCCTTAGTTAACTAAAAGTTTATTGTAGTTTATCTAGTTTCTCAATATACCCTAAGTCTTATATGTATAGGGTTTACCATACTCAATGGGATTAATAGTAACTAGTTTCTTATATTTGTAAGTTATGAGACTTCTTTTATGTATTTGGTAACTTTTTCATTCTAATTTCAATATTTACGAGCTTATAGTTGTTTTTCATTGTTTTTAGACGCACGTTCATACGGTGATGTCCGTTTTGGATGTTAAGACTCGTGTTTTACGATATGGGCTAAATTTATTGATATTTTATCTTATTGAAGTTTAATTATTCTTGTTGCTTATGTTTATATCCTATTTTACTACTTACTGATTGAATTAGCTATTAGATTCTTACACGTAAGGAATTTTACATTGATATTACTAATTCACGTACTTAATGAAGTTTCATTCAATTTAGGAAATGTCTTAGGGTTTAAAAGATTTTTAGCTTATAAGTACATGTATATACCTATATTATACGCTTATGTAATCTTATTATTTTTTTCTTTTATGAACCTATGCTTATATCATCGCTTATATAATCACTTGATGATGTCATCGCTTATGTAATCCTTTGATGACATCATTGCTTACATCATTAGTCTATTATTATCCTTATATATTTACACACTTTATACATATGTGATATACATACCTATACTTCTAATATACTAATATGCATACTTGTGTACTTATAAGTACTTATATATGTGTACTTATACATATACTAATACACATAACCATATATGCATATGGTGACATACGTATTTTTAAACGTATTTTCGTATGCCTTATTTACTCTCTTAAGAAATCTTCATAATTTCATTCTTTTTGTATTTTAAGGGTATATTTGACATGATATATGTATGTATAGGTAGTAGATGTCTTAATTTAGGTTATGTACATAATGAATACTTATGTACAAAGGTATTTATACATGTATATCTCTAGCATACCCTTATGTACACATACCCAAAGATATGTACAAATACATCTTCTTCCATTACCTAAAGATTTCTACACTTCCACATGTAAAGATTGAAACTTTAGGCCTAAAGTAACATATATATATATACAACACATAACCACTTAACTTATCCTACTTTCCTTCTAACTAGTAAAGAAGATGAAGCAAGACATAGTACCATAAGTACATACCTTAATTTTGCTCTTGAAAATGGATGAAAAGTTGAAAAGGAAAGAAGAGTGGAAGGGGAAGGGAAGATATGGTTGGAAAGGGGAAGAAGAAAGGGGCTTTGCTTTGTTTTAGTTTGTGTTGGAAGTAGTGAAGAAAAGTGGGGTCTAGAAGAAGGAAGAAGTGGATGGCAAAGAAAAGAAAAAAGAAGGGAAAAGCCAAAAGAAAAGAAAAGAAATCATGAGAAGGAAGATATTTTTTTCAAATAAAAAGGACATTTTTATTAACTTTTTCACATGTTGACTTAGTCAACCTTTTGACTTTGGTCAACATGTGTTGACTTGGTCAACTTCCCATACATAATGTAATAATTAAAGAAAATTAGGAGAAAAATTAAGGAAATGAGGCATTTGGTGAATTGACTAGTAAAAATACATGATGAGATCTTACTTTAAGTATTTATATCCTATATATATCATTTGGTAAGCTATTTAGTATAATTAAGATGAAAAATATCATTTAGGGTATTAAGGTTTATTATATTTAACCTAAGCCTCAAATAAACCTTTAACTCTATGTAATACTAACCTAGTTATATACTCAGAAGATGAATGTGATCTAGAATGCAATATCTTAGTTTCTAAGGGATCACTTAAGTATTCTAAATATTTATGTATGATTGAGAGTTATCTTTAGTCGTTTACTAATGAAATGGTAAAATATGGAGGATATATTATCACTTAGGGTTTTAGGGTAAATTATGGTGAATTAGTACTTTCATATCCTTAAAGTTATAGTTTTAGGGTTTTTATTACTTTAGGGTACAATCTCTAATGTTTTTACACATTTAGGGTTTAATATATTCATACGCGATTAAGTCTTCGATTATTATCTTAAGGTTTTGATGAGATTCGAAATTAACTTTGCCGGTTACATATACTTGAGGTTTTAAGATCTTCGTCTACTATTAGAGGTTCAATTGATAATTTGAGATTTTTCATACTCACTTTAGGTTTTGGATTGGGATTTTAATTGGTTTTAAATATCATTGGCTCTATTGGGTTTAGGAAATTATTTACAGTTTAGACGTTTGTTTCTATACTTAGAAAGCTAACTTCGTGGGGTTTACAATAGTTGAAGGGACAATGTTGAATAGATGTTAGCATAGCTATCCCATTATCATGTTGTAAGGGGACTAACATTTGACAATGAGAAAGTCCACTTTGTCCTCTACAATATGCTTATCATCATTGATTTGTATTGGGATAGAGATAACTTTAGTTACTTGGACAAGTTGATTATTGAAGGTATAGAGATCATACCTATAAGATCATAGCTGTGCTTTGATCTTGGGCCTCATTTGATCAAAAGCATGTCGAAAAATGATATCGGCCTAACTTCTTATGTCAACAAGAATCTTCTTGACTTTAAAGTTGGAAACTCTTACATTGATGATGAGTGCATCATCATACGACCTTTAGATGCCCTCAAAAGCTTCTTCCCCAAAAGATATTATATTGTTGATCCTGACCTTTTTTCCTTGAATATTGTAAACATAATTCTTGGCATTAATTAAGTTCGAAGAACTCAATTGGATTATATTAGGTCCACCAACAATGGTATTAATTACTCCATTGGGTGCTTTACTAAGATAAACATCCTTTGCATGTCTCACGGTCATTGCTGGCTGAGTGTCATCCTTTTGTTCCTCTCATCTCCACTGAGATGGTCCTTCGATTCTTTCGGCACCATAAGCTAGAAATTTTCACAGGTACCTACGTTGTATTGCATCTTCAATTGCATTCTTGAGTTGAATGCACTCATCTGTATTACGACTTTTGTCATGGTGGAAATCATAGTAGTTATTCGAATTTCTTCTTGAGGGATTCCTTCACATTCTTTTCGGCTACTAGAGAACACCTCTCTCCCTACATACCTCCATCAAAATATCCGAGATTAGATGATTGATAGGTGTATGGGATGAGAATGTTAGGATCTTTAGTCTCTTCCTCGGCATCTAAACTGTGGTCATTGTCCATGCCAAGTCTATCCTTTGCAACTTTTTCGCTTATCATTCTTTCTACCTCCTCAACTCTGATTGGCCTCTCGTCGTGCCTTTATGTTTTCTTTCTATCGGATGTATGAGGTAGCTTTAGCCTTGAACTCAGCGAAAGTTTTTGGCTTGTTCTTTGCAAGAGACTTGAAAAAGTCTCCATTTTGGGATTTGGACCATCTCAACCATATATCTTGCTAAATACTTCTTAATTGAGTCATCAAACTTTTGTTTAATGGTGTTAAGGATTGAGGAGGCCTCAATAGGAAGTTCACTTGTAAAGAAGTGTTCAAGGATCACTTCTACCAATTCATCAAAACAGGAAATGGTATTAGGTTTGAAATGTTTGAACCATGTACTGGTTGCATTCCTTAGTATTGAAGGAAAAACATGACAAGCCAGTTCATTACTCAAACTGTGCAACTTAGCTAATGTATGGTAATACACTAAGTGGTCTTCGGGGTCCTTTATTTGATCATAAGTCTCAAACTAAGCAGCTTGATGTGCCAAGGTGTCACTTCTTTCAAAATCTATGGAATAGAGGGACTCTTTTTAATTTGGAACTACTTGCTTAGGGTAGTAGGGGTGTTGACATGAGAAGGACCTATATGGTGCACTTACTGTGGTTGTTTTCCTTTGTTATTCTTTTGAAAAGCAAGAGTCGAAGGTTCAATCATATTCTCAATTTTCTTTTTTCTACAACTTAGTTTAATAAATTGAATTGTCGCTATGTTCAGCATCGTAGTTTCCTTGGTCTTTATTTTGGGTCGAATTTGGGTGAATTTTACTACGAAGGAGGTTAAGGACTTGCTCATGTTTTTTTATTTGATTCATGGTTTTCTTTGGCTAAGTCGAGGCAGAGTTGCTTGAGTTTAGCCAATCGCTGCTCATTAGTATGCTGACTCCCTTCTTCAGGGTGTTGGGAGGGAGCACAAGCACTTGTACTCTTAGATACTCTGATTTTAGCCATGTAGGTATCTTTAGAAAAAAATAGACGGTAACAAATGTTATTGGTGAATTTCAGGATCAAGGAAAATCCTGTAAAAGAGAATGAAATGCTTGGTACTAGGGCTAGTTTGATGTAACCACTCTAATGCCTAAGTGAGTTGGGTGACTTTGTATGAAAAGCATGTAAATGAAGTGTTCGAGCCCTCTTACGAAGTTTTCTTTCCCATATTTATAGCTAGTTGTAATGTCTAAGGCAGTTATCAAAGTAACTGTTAAGACATGTAGAAGCTTCTTGATTTGACATCTATCTTGATATATAGGGAAAGCAAGCAATTATGTAATAAAACCATACTTATGATAACTGCTTACACCATGGGCTTGAATTAAAACCAAGAACGGATTTAAGTTACTCGACATAAATGCCCTATGTCAACTTTCTAAGGGTATGTTGAGAGATTCAAATATTCGGCTTATCGATGGCTAAATGAACAAGTATACTAGATGAGAAAAAACTGATTATTAATAACCATATCTTCAAATAATTAGATACATTGCTTCGATGACTTATGGTTTAGGCTTTCTCCAACAGCTACATCAATGAGCAACTTGGTAGTATAGTTCAAACCATTGTAGAAGGTCTGAACTTGGTGGTAATCCTGAAGCCCATGATGGGGGCACTTCCTTAATAATTCCTTCCACCTCTCTCATGCTTCATACAATGTCTCTAAATGTATCTAACCAAAAGAAGAGATATTGGCCCTTAGCTTAGCCGTTCTTGAAGGTAGGAAGTATTTTCTCATGAATAGCTCAACCATCTCTTGCTAGGTATTTATGGAATTCCTCGGCATAGAGTTGAGCCACTCCTTTGTGTTAGATCTTAATGAAAATGGGAATAGCTTGAGATGGATAGCATCCTCTAAAACTCCACCTATCTTAAAGGTGTCACAAATTTCCAAGAATTGTTGTAAATGGTTGCTAGGGTCTTCATCACTAAATCGATCAAACTGAATGCATTACTGGATCATTTGAATGACACTTGGCTTGATCTTAAATGTATTGGTGTAAACTCTAGGCTAAGCAATGCTAATACTAGCCCCATCTAGGTTGGGCCTATAGTAATCTAATATTGTCCTTAGGTCGTTTCTCGCTTGAACTATGTTTTTATTTCCACTGAGAGGTAGGTCTAAATTCAATGGTAGATCTCTTTGGATACCCTTTTTTGGATTCAAGAACTTGTTTTCTAATGGTAGCTTGATGTTTTCATTTTAATTATTCATTCTAAATCACTTTGATGACTCTATTTTGATTCTCAACGGTTTTCGTGCTCTTACTTCCTTACTACCAGATGCTTGCTTTTCAAAATATTCTCGAACTTTCTTCAACTTACGTCCAAGTTTTCTCTCGTGTTTTGGATCAAAGGCAACTAGATTAGTTGTGTTGCTCTAAGTCATAAATTACAAATCAACAAATAAGCCGATATGAGCACAAATATTTCAACTAAATTAATAATAAATATAACAGAAAACAATATTAAAAGAAAAGGAATACTAGTTTTCCTAATGATGATGTTGTTTCCTCAACAACATCGCTAAAAACTTGATCATCTCTAAATAGAGCATCCGAGTTTCATAATTTATAAACCTATATTCTATCCTCAACTTAATTCAACAAGCAAGTATGCTAATCATTTTATAGCATGGATGAGAATAAGGTTGTCTCCTTTAGGAAAATGATTCAATAACTAGTATCAATTATTCTTCCTGTTAGCTAGCAACTGAATTTATCAAGTGATGAAAAGACTAAATTATCTAATTTACTAACTAAATTATACTAATCTATAACAACTTTTATCCAACACAAATGCTATAAAAAAACTATTAACACTACAATGACTAACATACAAACTTGTTTCACCACTTAGTATGATATTATCAATATGCTTTTTGTCCTAATAGTTGTTATTTATGAGAAATTACATGTATATAAGCATTCTTCTCAAAACTACTTATGTCTAATCTTAATTGTGTCTATTAGAATCACTTTTGAATTAACAGCTAATTTGAATTGCATTAATGTTATATTAATTTATCTATTTCACTAAGAATGTAACAACTTTCCTACTAATATCTCTATTATTAGTAGTAAATTGTTCTAATGAATTAGATCTATTCAATAGAATTATCTCTCGGCATATTCTATTGCAATCTCGCTTAAGATAATGTCGTGCACTATACTGTACTTAGATTAATTAAGTTCAATTCACTAGAACTAACAAATATTAGGAACTCAATAATCCACGCACGTATTCATACCATGTTGATGTAGCAAATCTTAATTACTACTCATACAAGATGAAATAATAAAATGTATCAACAAAATGAAAAAATAACAAAGATATTAACATAAGACAAGTAGAAAGATATAACCCCATTATGAATTCTACTGGAGAAAGTTTTACAACAATGAATGATGAATTCCCATCAGCTCTCTCGGCTAATTCTGGGAAAGTATAATACAACACTTGAAAACTATCTTAAAAATGGATAAAGATGGATGAGTAGGTGTTGATTGGTGATATGATGTTATTGATCTAGTATTCTATCTCTCTATTTGTTGTTATCTTTCCTTTTTTTCTATTTAAAAGTTGTGGTATATTTATACTTGACTCATCAAAGGACTCAGATTATATCACTTTAAGACATTACTTGATGTTAAGACATGTTCCATGTACTAGTTTATGTGAAAAGGTTGAAGAAGAATAGTTATGTCTACTCTTATCACACTTATGACTCAGGTAGTGATAGTCTTAGAAAACAAGATTCTACACCAATCACAGTCATGACAATAGATGTAAACTCCTCGTCACTTCATTAGCTCTCATCACACTCATGATTGAGGGTGTGATCACCCTCCTACTAAACAATCACAACTGTAATTGATAGGGAGATTATCAAAACTTCCTCAATCATGCTATGATGAAGGGCATGATTAGTGCTGGCTATTCTAATCCTTCATTATCACTCCTATGATTGAGTGAATCTTGATTTTACTTTAATTTTTTCTTCTCTTCACAATCGTGATTGCCTTAAAAGTTATTGTTCTTACATAAATTTCATCCCCTTGCTTAGGATTCATCTGATATCATTACATTATACAATTAAGAACCAAACTTAAAAACTAAATCACAATTATGAACAATATGCCTTGAAAGTATAAAGTAATTTACACTTATCACGAGCTCTAGTTGTAGCTTGTTCACTCTATTGTGCCTCACTGTCAAATCGCGAGAACTTATGCTTTGGTTTCTTATCTCAAGCAAAATTGTGTCTTAGGAGGTGATGTGCCTAGGAGCTAAGTTATTACTAAGGCTTACCGTGGGTAAGGAAATTAGAACCAAATGATTCCTTTAAAGTATTGAAGAAAATAGAAGCGTAAGGTCAGTAAACTGAATGTAGTAGCTGTTGTAAAGCTACTTGGAGGATTTAAGTAACCTATGAACACAACATGACTTAACACTTTACTTGATGTAACGCATAAGCTAATATCATAATTCACATGCCACTAATCTTAAGTTACTTGGCAAAATTAGACAATAGTGTATGGAAATGGACTTAGAGAGGAAAGTCTCATAAGGACCAAGAATATTCAAAATGTCTTCAGAATGTAATATATCTTGTAGTTACAAAGAGAGGGGACCATTTATAGTAAGACCCTAGGGCAACATTACAATTAAGGTAAATTAAAAAAAGACATACATAAGAAGGGGATTCTTAGTACATACGAAAAATGGAAAATGATAAAAAAGGAAAATAGTGTAGTATTAGCTGAAAAGGATAGGTAGTAGCTTATTAATGGTCCCATACTAAGGAATCTTTAAGCGCAATAACTGAGTTGGATCTTGACATAGTGGCACTAGGTTACCGAAACGAGTAAGGAATGCCATAAGTATTAGTAGTAGGTTGAAAGAGAAGTAATAAGCCAGTAGGGGCATATGTGTTAGCACTTTGCAAGAAGCTTTTGGCAACTAAAGCTCTAAGCATGATGTGGTGTGTAGTGCTTAGGTCTTCATCACTTGGTAAAGAGTTCTTAGTAAGAGAGTAGTTAGCATCAGCATAAGGGTTATGGTAGAGAAGGGTATATCCAGTCGGAGCTCTCAAGGAGTTCAGCCACCATTATATTGTATACCATTTCTCATCCTTCGTAGGTTGATGTGAGATAATTCTTCTAGCAAGGGATTGGAGGCCTCTTAGGCATGCATAAGTAAGTGAGCCAGAGGTTGGTAATCCATTAGCTCCCTAGGGTTATTAAAGATTGGGTGTACCTACCTAAGGCTCTCAAGGAGTTTAACCACCATTCTGTTGTGTATTGTTTCTCGTCTTTAATAGGTTGATGTGAGATAATTCTTTTAGTGTAGGATTGAAGGCCTCTCAGGCATACATAAATGAGTGGGATAGATGTTGGTAATCCTTCAGCTTTCTAAGGTTGTTAAAGATTTTCCCTCAAATCTTGGTCTTCTTCTTTGTCAAGCATATAGGTGATAAAGGCATACTTTTCATGTTTTAAAAATGAAAATTAAGATAGAATTATTATAGATTTTATAGAAATCATTAAGAATTGGTACTTAATTATTTTCATTTGGATATTTCAGGAATTAAAGGATTTAAGAGTAGAATTATAGATGATTTACTGGAATTTTAAGCAAATAAATGAAGTTCGGATCAATACATGCAAATTAAAATTAAAGGTAATCGACTTAGAACTTACAACTTTCATCGGCAGCCTTTGATGACTACATCGCTATCCCTAGATGACTATGCTACCGGCCTTGCACTTATATCGCCAACTTTCACAATCAACCTTCATGAAAAAGAAACTTTACACGAGCTAACCCTAATTTTTCATATAAATATCTTATTTTTCATCGTTTAAGAAACTTTTAGACATACTTTTTCCTTAAACGTCGAGAGTCATAGAATAGTTTTTAAATATTTTTTGAAGAATTCTTTGGGAGAAGCACTTTGATCATTGAAAGGAATTTGCTTTTGCTATGGAGATTAAGTTTTGGAATTGCAATTGAAGTTTATCTTTTCCAATACAGAATTTGTGACATCTAATTCAATTATTCTTATATAACTCTATAAATTATTTATGCTTTCAATTATGAATTTCCTTACAATTTCAATTAACATTTGTGTTCTTGTTTCCAAATCCATGGCTAACTAAAATTATTTATGGGAATTGATGAAACCTTAGATAGTTAAGATGATGATTGTGTTCATATTATAGGATTAAGAGATATATGGATGATTCACGATTGCAATTTCTATGATTTCAATTATATTTGTTCAATTAATTATAATTATTAGAAACCCTAATGATACGGGAGTTGATATAGGGTTTATTGGAAGTTCTTAGTTGATTTGATTAATCAATGTGGAAGTAAAGTTAATTGATTAATTAGAAATTATCTAAAGATTAACGCAATGTTCAGCAATTGATTATTCATTAAGACATTAGAGATAATTGATTTAGGACATTAGATAATCATAGTATCGGGAGATATATGATTATAATTTAGAGTCCACTGTTAATTGGAAGATTCAGAAGCTAACTAATTAATTAGGGGTTTAAATCTTTAAGTTTAAAGGTATAATAATTTCACTTGAATGACCATATAACTATTAATCTATATAATATGATAACAATTTAATTTGTGTAATCTAAGGTGGATTCTATTTTCCCATAGTTCTCAATTGGTTGCTTAATTTTATATTTTTCATAGTTATTTTCTTTTCAATAGTTTTAGAGTAATTATTAGATTAATCAATTAATTTTGATTGCTTGAATATTGATAAGAACTATCATAGGTTTAGTAATATTATAGTCCTCGAAGGATCGACAACTTTACTTTCTCTATATTACTTGATTCCTACCTAGTATACTTGCTAGGGAATTCGCAATTTATTTACATATATATAGTTTAAGTTAATCAATAGGGCATTATGTTAGCAACATTGAAGGTGGCAACTATGTTATACCCTTCAAGCAGCTTAATCTCGTAGGTGTTGTCATTCATATGCCTAAGGATCTTGTAAGGTCAATCTACTCAAGGGGGATAGTTTGTTCATCCTCTTTCTAAGGAAATGTTCTTTACTTAGGTAGATCCAAATAAGATCTCTAGGAGTATAAACAACTGGTCGTCTTCCTCAACTTCATTGCTCCTTTTGTTAAACTATAGTCTTGGCCAGATGTTCGGTAACCTTATGATACAATCTGTGGAACTCTCAATTCGTTGTAGGCCAGATTAGCTTTCCCCTTAAGTGGTTAGGTTGATAATCGGATCTAAAGGTAGATTAGGGTTAATTCCATAAAAGACCTTAAACAGTGACCTTCTTGTCAAGCGGTGAGTTAAGCGGTTGTAAGCAAACTCAATGACAAGTAGGCATAGATCCCAATCATGTAAATTCCTCCCTATAGCCACTTATAGGAGGTTACCAACTGTCCTATTCATAAATTCGGTCTAGCCATCTATTTAGGGATGGTAAGAAGTACTGAACATGAGCTTATTGTTGAGATTCTTCTACAATGTCCTCCAAAAGAAGTTCGTGAACTTTAAGTCATGGTTAGACATAATACTTCTTGACACGCCATGCAATTGTATGATTTTCTGCAAAAAGAGGTTAACGACAAATAAAGTATCATTGGTTCTATAATGAAGAATGAAGTAGCTCATCTTATTAAATTGATCAGCTACTACCATAATTGAGTCATGTCTTCTAAGTGTTCAAGGAAGGTTAAGTATGAAATCTATGCTTAGGTTGGTCTACAACCACTTAGGTCTAGGCAAGGGTGTGTACTTTCCATATAGCTCTCTCCTTCCTTTTTCCTAGGCTAGTAGAAATATTCTTTTAATATTTCAGCCATTCTCTTTTCTCTAAAATGATTGGCTAAGCCTCCAGCATGAGTCGTTTGGACAAGTATCCCTCTAGCTAAACCACTCGGTACACAGACTTATTTACCCTTCATCAACGACGCTTGGCTTATGCAAAACCCGCCCATAACTCTAACATTGCACTTGGCCACTAAAGGCCTAAAATATGGATCATGCTCATACTGATTGAGCAATGTGCTAAATTTAAGTACCCTATCTTGAAATGTTGAGATGATAGTATGATGATGAGAAAGGGCATTAGCCACAGTATTGGTGCTACCTTTCTTATACTAAATGATGTAGTAGAAGGACACTAAGAACTCTACCTATTTGGCATGATGCCGAGAAAGTTTTTGTTGCCTACAGAGGTGTTTAGGAGATTCATGATTTAAGTAAATGATAAATTCTCCTAAAAATTTTGTAGTGTTTAGATAAGGGCATAGAACTCCTTGTCATATGCTGAGTAGTTTAGAGTAACTCCTTTGAGTTTCTCATTAAAAGAGGCAATGGGTCGGTACTCCTACATAAGAACAATGCCAATGCCAACTCTAGATGAGTTACATTCAACCTTAAAAACTTTCTTGAAATCTAGTAGGGCGAGTATTAGAGCATATGTTAATTTAGACTTAACATCTTCAAAACTCTTCTAAGCTTTCTCTAACCACTTAAACTCAAAGTTCTTCTTAGTCAGTTTAGTTAGTGGCACTGTTATGGAACTGATGTCCCAAATGAATCTTCAATAGAATGAAGCTAGACCATGAAAGCTCTTCACCTCAATAGCATTAGTTGGTGTGGCCCACGTGAGAATAGCTCTAACTTTCTTATCACCAACTTAGACTCCTTCCTTTAGAACAACATACCTGAGGAATATATCCTTACTTTGGTAAAACATGCATTTCTTCAAATTACTGAATAATATTTTGGTAAAAAGAATGTAGAATATTAATCTTAAGTGCTTAAGATGGGTGATGAGGTTAGCACTATAGACCAAAATGTCATCGAAATAAACCACAACACATTAGTCAACCAATGCCCTCAGTACATGATTCATGAGCTACATTAAAGTACTAGGTGCATTCGTCAGACCAAATGGCATCACCATCCATTCAAATAGACCATCCCTTATCTTGAAGGCCATTTCCCATTCATATCCAAGCCTCATTTGGATCTAGTGATACCTACTCTTTAGATCAATCTTAGAAAAGATGCGAACACTATGTAACTTAGTAATCATATCATCAAGTTGCAAGATTGGGTATCGGTACTTAATGATAATTTTATTGATGGCTTGGCTATCAATGCACATTCTCCATGATCCATCCTTTTTTAGCACTAGCATAATTAGCATGGCATAGGGGCTCATGCTCTCACAGACATATCCTCAATCCACTAATTCGTCCACTTGCTTAGGATTGAGCCTATAAGTAGGTTGGTTCGATAGCATAGCTCTAGGTTGAAGGTTAATGTAATGTTCAATGCTTCTCAAAGAAGGTAAGCCTTTTGGCATCTGAGCAAGAAATAGGTTGGCATACTCTTATAGTATTATTTGCACTTTGGTAGGTAAGCTCTCAACATCATTAATCTCTCTTTGAAAGTTAGGATTTGATATTCCCAAAACAAAGCTTTAGAAAACACTCATCATACAAGAAATTCCCATACATAGAGAATACCAATCGAATAGTGAACTATGAACTTGATATGTTCTTCCTAATGAAAACAAAGTATAACAAATAGTATGCTAGAAGGAATTATTGTAACATAGCTCTTGGTTAGAGCCTTAAGCTCTGATACTAGGATTGTAATATGTGCCTAGGAGCTGAATTATCACTAGGGCTTACCGTAGGTAGGGTGATTATAACCAAATGGGTCTTTTGAAGTATCGAAGAAAATAGAAGGGTAAGGTCGGTAAACTAAATGTAGTAGCTAATGTGAAGTTGCTCGGAGGATATGACTTAAGACTTCACTTAACATAATGTACATGCTAATACCAAGTTCCACCCACTACTAATGATAAGTTACTTGGCAAGACTAGATAAGAGTGTATGGAAATGGACTTAGAGAGGAAAGTCTTGTAAGGATTAAGTATATTCAAAATGTCTCTAAAATGTAATATATCTTGCTACTACAAAGAGAGGAGACTATTTATGGTAAGTCCTTCGGGCAACGTTACAATTAAGGAAAATTACAAAAAGGCATATATAAAAAGGGGATTCTTAGTACATATGAAAAAGGGTAAATAGGACAAATGACATAAAAGGAAAATAGTATAGTGTCAGGTGAATAGGATAGGTTGTAGCTTGTCAATAGTTTCGTACTAAGGAATCTTTGGGTATTGTAGCTAAGCCGCATCATGACGTGGTGGCGCTAGGTTGCTGAGAAGAGTAAGGAATGCTGTAAGTATTAGTAGTAAGTCAAAAGAGAAGTATTCAGCTAATAAGAGCCTATGTCTTGAAACTTAGTAAGAAGCTCTCAACAACTGAAGGTCCAAGCAAGACTTGGTGAATCATGTTTGGGCCCTCATCAGTTGGTAAAGAGTTCTTAGCAAGAGAGTAGTTGGCATGGGCACAAAGGTTAGGGTAGAGTATTGCGTACTAACCTAGGGCTCTCAAGGAGTTTAGCCACCATTCTATTGTGTAATGTTTCTCATCCTCAGTAAGTTAATGGGAGAGAATTATTTTGGCAAGAGATTAGAGGCCTCTTAGGCTTATGCGAGTTAGTGGGCTAGAGGCTAGTAATCCATCAGGAGGTCAGTAAAATTGCCCAACTAGAATATGTAGAAGTAAATAGGCTATTTAGAATAGCTTTGTCTGCGATTCCCACATTTGACGATCGTAGCAAACCACTCTTCATACAGTACCTCCTCAAAAGAAGTATAGAGGTACACCAGCAATAGGTTTTCGAAACGACAAAGGTAGTGCTAGAGCCTTCTAAGATAGATTCCTTAATGCAACACCTCAAAATTGGTATGCTACCCGAAGAGTGAACTAAGGTGAAGAAGCTAGCTTATGTCACGACCAACTATACATTGATCGATGATGTACTCTATAGATGAAGATATAGTACTTTACTCCTTAAATGGCTTTGAATAGAGAAAGGCGCTTGGGTACTTAAGGATCTCCACATAAGGATTTACAGCAACTACATCCAGTCCGAAGCACTCTACCTTCGAGCACTCAAGCTAATTACTATTAGCCAACGATGAAGGAAGAAGCCAAAGCCATGGTTCAAAGGTACCACTCATGCCAAAAGCATACGTCGATTACCTAATGTCCTAACTTGGAGTTGTACCCTATGATTAGCCCATGGTTATTCATACAATGGGGACTTGACATCCTTGACCCTTTCCCTAAAGCATTGGTAGGACAACAGTTCATTATGGTAGCAATAGACTACTTCACCAAGTGGGAAGAAGTGTCAACCATTGTGACTATCATAGCTTAAGCTGTTGAAGACTTCGTGCTCATATACATATTGTCCCATTTCGGAGTAACATACAGAATGATCACTAATAATGGAAGGCAGTTTGATAGTAACCGTTTTAAGGATTTCTACAACAAGCACAACATCAGGCTATACTGCACCTTGGTTGCCCACCCTTAAACCAATAGTAGTATTGAAGCCATCAACAAGATAATTCTTAATAGCCTTAAGAAGAAGGTAGAACAAGTAAGAGGTAGGTAGGCCGATAAGCTCCCTAACATACTTTAGGGTTATCGCGTGATGCACAGGACATTAATTAAAGAGACTCCATTTTGTCTTGGTTTTAGAACTAAGGTCATCCTTCCTTTTGAATTGGAGCTACCTACTATTAGGGTATAACACTTTGATGTAAACACTAATCACATTGCCCTATAGGCAAGTCTCAATACTATCGACAAAGTTTGAGATGCTGCATGAGCATGCATTGCAGCATATCAACAACGAGTCGCTTGATACTGTAACTATAGTGTTCGACAAAAGCTTTTCTACCTTGGTGACTTATTATGCAAAAAGTTAGAAGTCACTGGCTCTAAGGAAGGAAGACGGAAACTTACCCCCAATTGGGAGGATCTTTTGCAAATAGTTGACGAGGTGGGAAAGGGTTCTTACAAGTTGGAGACGATGGAGGGACATCCAATCCTTAAGGCATGGAATGCTTAGAATCTAAGACCTTATTTTCTCTGAGGTAATGAGAATCAAAAGCATTTGTAACTATGCAATGAATTAATGAAGTTTCAAGAATTTGCTCCTCTTCTCTCTTAAGCCCTCATCTTAGGTCAATTTTCATACCCAAGCTTTGCCAAAGTTAGTCCTTATACTAAAGACACGGGGACCTTCAAAGGGCATCGATCTATACAGAGCCCTTCATCTTAGGTTAATTTTCATCCTTAAGCTTTGCAGAAGTTAGCCCTTACATTAATAATGTAGGAACCTACAAAGGGCATCTATTTACATCAAGCCCTTCATCTTGGGTCTATTTCCATTCCTAAGCTTCGCCTAAGTTAGTCCTTAAACTAACGATGTGGGTACCTTCATAGGGCATTGATTTACAAGGAGCCCTTGATCTTGGGTCAATTTTCATCCCTATGTTTTACCTAAGTTAGTCCTTGTACTAATGACACGGGTAACCTCATAAAGCATCAATTTATATTAAGTGATGTGTCTAGGAACTCAATTATCATTAGGGCTTACTGCAGGAGGTGAGAAACTAATGAGTCATCTGAAATATCGAAGAAAATAAATTGAGTAGGTCAATAAATGAAATATAGTAGCTAATGTAAAGTTTCTCGAAGGATATGACCCACCAATGAACATAACACGATTTAACACTTAACTTGATATGATACACAAGTTAATGTCAAGGTCTAACTGCTATTCATCTTGAGCTACTTGATAAGATTGGATAAGAGTGTATGAAAATGGACTGGAAGAAGGTTGTCTTGCAAGTATAGGTATATTAAATGTCTGTAACGAATGTCAGATGATTCCAACTATAAGGAGAAGGGAGTACTTCTAGTGAGTCCCTAGGGAAACATTACAACTAAAGAAAATTATAAAATCACATTCATGAAAAATGATTTCTAGTACATACGAAAAAGGGTAAATAGGAAAAATGACAAAAAGGGAAAATAATATAGTGTCAAGTGAAAAGGATAGGTGGTAGTTCGTCAATAGTCCCTTATTAAGGAGTTTTGGGCATAATAGCTAAACTAGATCATGATGTAGTAGCCTTAAGGGTTGCCGAGACGAGTAAGGGGTGCCATAAGTATGAGTAGGAGGCCAAAAGAGAAGTATTGAACCAGTAAGAACTTATGCCTCTACACTTGGTAAGAATCTCTTGGCAATTGAAGGTTTGAGCAGGATTTGACATGTGGAGCCTTAGTTCACATAACTGGGCAAAGAGGCTTCGGTAAGAGAGTAGTCAGTATCAGCATAAGGGTTAAAGCAAAGCAAGGTGCACTCACTTAAAGCTCTTAAGGAGTTCAACCACCATTCTTCTATGTATAGTTTCTTATCCTTAGTAGGTTAACGAGAGAGAATTCTCCTAGTGAGAGACTAGGGGCCTTTGAGGCATATGTGAGTACGTGAACTAGAGGTTGGCAACCTATTAACTCCCCGAGGTTGTTAAAGATTTTCCCTCAAATCATGGTCTTTGTCTACATCAAGCACATAAGATGTTAGGTCAGCAACATTGAATATGGTAGATATACTGTACCCTTCGACCAACTCAACCTCATAGCCGTTGTTATTGATATGCCTAAAGATCGTCTAAGGCCCATCAGCTTTAGGGGATAGTTTGTTTATCCTCTTGCTAGAGAAGTGTTCTTTGCTAAGGTAGATCTAGACAAGGTCTCTAGCGATATAGATGACTTGCCTCTTTCCTCTACTTTCTTGCTTCTTTTGTAGAGCTATAGCCTTGGCCAATTGTTCGGCAACCTCCTGATGCAACTTCTAGAACTCCTCGATACATTGTAGGTCAGATTAGCTTTCCCTTTGTATGGTTGGGTTGATAATCAGATGTAAGGGTAAGTTCGGGTTAAGTCCATAAACGACCTCAAATAGTGATCTTCTTGTTAAGTTGTGAGCTGAGAGGTTGTAACCGAACTTAATGGTAGGTAGGCATAAATCCTAGTCATGTGAATTCTTCCCAACAGCTGCTCATAGGAGCTTGCCGACTATCCTATTCACAACTTCAGTTTAGCTGTTTATCTGGGGGTAGCAAGAAGTACTGTACATGAGCTTAGTGTTAAGCTTCTTCCATATGGTCCTTTAGAAGAAACTCGCAAACTTTGAGTTACAATTTGACACAATACTTCTTGACACTCTACGTGATTGCACAATTTCTTATAAAAAGTGGTTAGTGATAGATGAAGCATCATTAGTGTTGTGGTAGGGAATGAAGTGGGCCATCTTATTGAACCAATTGACCATAACTATGATCAAGTCATGTATTAGGGATAGTCGAGTATGAAATCCATGCATAGGTCAATCCATGGGTGCTTAAGTTTAGGCAGGGGTGTATACTCTCCATACGGCTCTATCCTTCCTTTCACATATTTGCACACCTCTCATCTCTCAAGAATTCGGCGTACAACCTTCATTATCCTAAGCTAATAGAAGTATTTTTTCAACATTTTGGCCATCCTCTTTTCTCCAAAATGGTCAGCTAAGCCCTCAGCATGAGTTTCTCGTATGAGTAGCTCTTTAACCAAACTACTTGATACATAAACCTGCTTACCCTTCATTTGGAATCCTTAATTTAAGGAAAACCCATCTACAACTCCCCCAGCATTGCACTTGACCACTAAAGACCTAAAATATAGGTCATGCTCATACTTATCAGGTAAAGTGCCAAATCCAACTACCTTAGATTGTGACATTGTAATGAGGGCATAACGATGAGAAAGAGCATCTGCCATAATGTTTGTACTCCCCTTCTTATACAGGATGATGTAGTAGAAAGATTTTAAGAACTTAACCCATTTGGTATGACGCTAAGAAATTTTTTTTTGTCTTTTGAGGTGTTTAAGAGATTCATGATCTGAGTAGATGATGAATTCTCTCGGTAATAGGTAATGTTGCCAGTTCTGTAGTATTTAGACAAGGACGTAGAACTCCTTATCATATGCCGAGTAATTCATGGTATCTCCTCTAAGTTTCTTATTGAAATAGTGTCGAGCCTGGTATTTCACCCTCCTAATTCTTTTTATAAAATTAGGTCTTCTTTAAACCGATCAATACTAAATCTTACCTGTTTAATATTGACCCTCGACTAGGGTTTAAAGAAGATCATTTTTTCCAACTTGAAAAGATTTAGAGTCGTTACTTGACTAAAGTCGGGAAAAGGAGTTAAGTCATATCGGTCTATCGATTGAAAAACCAAGTTATAAATATGGTTTTTTAAAAACTAAAGATCTGGATCCGGGGGCTAATTTATTAAACCCTAAACGGGTACCACTTTTAACTTTCCGAATTTAACTTCGCTTTTCAAATATACCCTTTTTAATTTATAGAAAAATCTAATTATGATACATGTGACTAAATTGATTAATTTATATAAATATCTAAAAATGGAAAAAAATAAAACTTTCCATATTTTAAGTCGCCCCATACTTGCATACGGGGTACCTACGTAGTCGCTATCCGGGATTAAACGCACGTAGTTCTTTTACAAAAAACTTTAGTAGGTGGTTTAATTTTAATTTTTGAAAAATTGTCGCGTTTACATTTTTACCCATTTTGAGTTGGTTTGAGAAAAGATTATAAGGTATCCTAAGTTGGATTTTATTTTTGGAAATTCTAAATGATTATAATTTCAAAATTGATTGATTTACTTTCATTTATTTTTAGAAAACACAATTTTTCTAAGTGTGAAAATTATTTTTGTTTACTAACTTATTTATTTATTTTTATTTTTATTATATTATCTTATTTATTTTATACTTATTCTATCTATTTCTATTAAAATAAATAAATAGACTACTTTCTTTCTTCTTATTTTTTTCTTTTTATTTTTTTCTCTTTCTTTTCTTTCATTCTTTTTACTTTTTTTTTTCTTTTTCTCATTTATAACATTTACAAATAAAAAAATGATTAAATATATAAAAAAGAAAAAGGAAAAACTAGGTTGGCTCAAATTGGCTCGAATAGCTCGGATCGGCTTACTTTGGCTTGGATCTGCTCGGTCGACTCACTTCGGCTTGGATCGGCTTGGTTGGCTCACTTCGGCTTTGATCGGCTCGGTCGGCTTGGAGTTAGCTTAGTCGGCTCGAGAAATCCGATGGTGATGGTTTTCGTAAAAACATCTTAGGGAGTGTTATCCTAGAGAGTGAAGAACCGTGCTAAAGAGAGGAAACTTCGATTTTTGCTTTTCTAAAGTGTTTCGAAGTTTTTGTTATGTTTTGAAAATGAAGAATAGACCCCTATTTATAGGTTTTACGGTCGAGTTAAAGATGGAAAAAATTAAATGCAATATGATTTTCTTCCATTTCTAGATTGGACAAACTTGGGCAATATGTGGTGCCAAATACATAGCTACGCGTATATGAATGTACCGGAGTATGTCTACCATACTTAGAAGTGAGTTGGCAAATGACGTGGCGATGACGTGGCCAATGATGTGGCGATGACATGGTGATAAAGTAAGAAAAAAATAAATGATACATTTTGAACCTTCCATGGATTGAACGTAGGATCTCTAAGCTATATGCAATATCAAGTCCAAATGCTTATCCAGTTGAGCTATTGGTTTTTCCTTATTTATATATGTAATTAATTGCACATATGGACCAAGTTAGCCTAAGCTAGATTTAAATCTAAGTGTAGACTCAATAGCCTTTTATTCAAAACTATTTAAATTAATATTATATTCTATTTAAACAACCTAAAAATTTATTATTTTCTAAATTCCCTATTTTATTTTATGACTTTTCAAATTTCTTATTTTTTTTATTTTTTATCTAAATTTCTTATTTTTTGTGTTTTTTCCTATTTTCTTATTTTTTTATATTTTTCTAGAATTCTTATTTTTCTAACTTTCATCATATTTTTTTGGCCTTTATTGAATTTTCTATTTTTTTGAACTTTTTCTAATTTAGAATCCTATAACCTAATTTGAAAAATAAAAGGAGGGAAAAAAATTAGGTATCTATAGCTGCCCATCTTTATGGTAAAGTTTCAGCAAAACTTTGCCATAAAGATAAAACAGACACTATTTTTGCCCCAAGAGTAGATTTTATGCTAAGAAGCATTATAGCTAGCTTATTATTCTAAGTTCAATCCATCGGGGATTTTGAGAAGAGAAGGGTGGTGCTTTAAGAGATGGCTGAAAAGATGAAAAGAAGAATTAAAGTTTGGTCATGCTCGTATGAATTGACAAAGTGAAGTGAAATAGGCTAGCGCTCCTTGAGCTGGGTAAGACCCTAAGAAGAATAAGCAAACCTGGTCATACCCTAATGAGCTAACTAACCAAGGTGCGCAAAGCGCTCTTAGAACTGGCTAAAACCCTAAAAAGAATGAGTAAACTTGGTTGTGCCCTGATGAGCTGACTTAACCAAGGTAAGCAGAGCGCTCGTAGAGCTAGCTAAGGCCCTAAAAAGAATGAGGAAACCTGCTTGTGCCTTGATGAGCTGACTAACCAAGGTGGGTAAAGCGCTCCTAGAGTTGGTTAAGACCCTAAAAAGAATGAGGAAACATGGTCGTACCCCAATAAGCTAACTAACCAAGGTGGACAAAGTACTCTTAGAGTTGGCTAAGAACCTAAAAAAGAATGAGCGAACTTGGTCGTGCCATGATGAACTGATTAACCAAGGTGGACAAAGCACTCCTAGAGCTAGCTAAGACTGTAAAAAAGAATGAGTGAACTTGGTCGTGCCCTGATGAGTTGACTAACCAAGGCGGGCAAAGCGCTCCTAGAGCTAGATAAGACCCTAAAAAAGAATGAGCGAACTTGGTTGTGCCCAGATGAACTGACTAACTAAGTCAGGAAAAGCACTCCTAGAGTAGGCTAAGACCTTAAAAAGAATGAGTAAACTTAGTCGTACCTTGATGAGTTGACTAACCAAAGTGGGCGAAGTGCTCCTAAAGCTGGCTAAGATCCTAAAAAGGATGAGCAAACATGGTCGTGCACTGATCAGCTGACTAACTAAGGTGGGCAAAGAGCTCCTAGATTTGGCTTGACCCTCAAAAGGATGAGGAAACTTGGTCGTACCCTGATGAGCAGACTAACCAAGGCAAGCAAAGCGCTCCTAGAGTTGGCTAAGACCCTAAAAAGAATGAGGAAACTTGGATGTGCCCTAATAAGCTGACTAACCAAGGCGGGCAAAGTGCTCCTAGAGCTAGCTAAGACCCTAAAAAGAATGAGGAAACTTAGTCGTGCCTTAATGAGCTGACTAATTAAGGCGGATAAAGTACTCCTAGAGTAGGCTAAGGCCCTAAAAAGAATCAACAAACTTAGTCGTGCTCTTATAAGCTGACTAACAAAGGCGGGCAAAGAGTCTTACAGCTGGCTAAGACACTAAAAAGAATGAGGAAACTTAGTCGTACCCTAATGAGTTGACTAACCAAAGTGGGCAAAGCGCTCTTAGAGTTAGCTAAGACCCTAAAAAGAATAAGGAAACTTGGTCGTGCCCTAATGAGCTAATTAACCAAGGCAGATAAAGCACTCCTAGAGCTGGCTAGGACCCTAAAAAGAATGAACAAACTTGGTCGTACCCTGATGAGCTAACTAACCAAGGAAGGTAAAGCTCTCTTAGAGTTGGCTAAGACCTTAAAAAGAATGAGGAAACATGGTCGTGCCTTAATGAGCTAACTAACAAAGGTAGGCAAAGCACTCCTAGAGCTGCCTAAGACCCTAAAAAGAATTAGCAAACTTGGTTGTGCCCTTATAAGCTAACTAACCAAGGCGGGCTCTAGAGTTGGCTAAGGCCCTAAAAAGAATGAGCAAACTTGGTCATCCCTTGATGAGCTAACTAACCAAAGTAGGAAAAGCGCTCCTAAAGCTGGCAAAAACCCTAAAAAAGAATGAGAAAACCTGGTCGTGCCCTGATGAGCTGACTAACTAAGGCGAGCAAAGCGTTCCTAGAGCTGGCTAAGACCCTAAAAAAGAATGAGAAAACTTAGTCATGCCTTGATGAGCTAATTAACCAAGGCGGGCAAAGCACTCCTACAGCTGGCTAAGACCCTAACAAAGAATGAGTGAACTTAGTCGTGCCCTACTAGGCTGACTAACCAAGGTGGGCAAAGCATTCCTAGAGCTAGCTAAGACCTTAAAAAGAATGAGTAAACTTGGTCGTGCCCTAATGAGCTGACTAACCAAGGCAGGCAAAGCGCTCCTAGAGCTGGCTAAGACACTAAAAAGAATGAGCAAACTTAGTTGTACCCTGATGAGCTGACTAACCAAGGTGGGCAAAGCGCTCCTAGAGTTGGCTCTAAGAAGGATGAACGAACTTAGTCATGCCTTAATAAGCTAACTAACCATGGCGGGCAAAGTGCTTCTAGAGCTGGCTAATACCCTAAGAAGGATGAACAAACATGGTCATGCCCTGATGAGCTAACTAACCAAGGTAGACAAAGCGCTCCTAGAGTTAGCTAAGACCCTAAAAAGAATGAGGAAACTTGGTTGTGCCCTAAAGAGCTGATTAACTAAGGAAGACAAAGCACTCCTAGAGCAGGGTAAGTCCCTAAAAAGAATCAGCAAACTTGGTCGTGCCCTTATGAGATGACTAACCAAGGCGGGCAAAGAGCTCCTAGAGTTGGCTAAGATACTAAAAAGAATGAGGAAACTTGGTCATACCCTAATGAGTTGACTAACACAGGTGAGCAAAGTGCTCCTAGAGCTGGCTAAGACCCTAAAAATGAATGAGCGAACTTGGTCTGCCTTGATGAGTTGACTAACTAAAGTGGGCAAAGCACTCTTAGAGCTGGCTAAGACCCTAAGAAGGATGAGGGAACTTGGTCAAACCCTAATGAGCTGACTAACCAAGGCAGGCAAAGTGCTTCTAGAGCTGGCTAATACCCTAAGAAGGTTAAACAAACTTGATCGTGCCCTAATGAGCTGACTAACCAAGGTGGGCAAAGCATTCTTAGATCTGGCTAAGACCCTAAAAAAGAATGAGCAAACTTGGTCATGCCCTAATGAGCTGACTAACCAAGGCGAGCAAAGTTCTCTTATAGCTTGCTAAGACCCTAAAGAGAATGAAGAAACTTGGTTGTGCCTTAATGAGCTGATTAACCAAGGTAGGCAAAGCACTCCTAGAGTTAGTTAAGACCCTAAAAAAGAATGAGCGAACTTGGTCGTGTCCTGATGAGTTGACTAATCAAGGCAAGTAAAGTGCTCCTAAAGCTGGCTAAGACCCTAAAAAAGAATGCTTAAACTTGACTGTGCCTTGATGAGCTGACTAACCAAAATGAGTGAAGCGCTCCTAGAGTTAGCTAATACCCTAAGAAGGATGAACAAACTTGGTTGTGCCCTAATGAGCTGACTAACCAAGGTGCGCAAAGCGCTCCTAGAGTTGGCTAAGACCCTAAAAAAGAATGAGTGAATTTGGTCGTACCCTAATGAGCTGACTAACCAAGGCGGGTAAAGCGCTCCTATAGCTTGCTAAGACCCTAAAAAGGATGAGGAAACTTAGTCGTACCTTAATGAGCTGACTAACTAAAGTTGGCAAAGTGCTCCTAAAGCTGGCTAAGAGCCTAAGAAGAATGAGATAATACGTTAAAGGCTAGCTGGAACCCTAATAAGAGAGGGATCAGTTCTCTAAGAGCTTACATAAACCTTAAGAGAAAGATCAGACAATGCCCTAAAGGCTGGATGGAACCTTAAAAAGAATAAGAGAGGGATCAGAGTTTTAAGAGCTGGCTTGAACCCTAAGAGAAAGACGAGACAATGCCCTAAAGGCTGGCTGGAACCCTAAAAAGAATAAAAGAGGGATCAACGCTCTAAGAGCTGGCTTGAACCCTAAGAAAAACAATGAAGGATTGAAAAACTAATGTAAGGCAAGCAACCAGTTTCAAAAGACACTTTTGCTTAGAAAAGTATTTACAAAGAGATTGTTGAAAAACCATTTATGAATAAGGAAAAGAGTAGGGATAAGCCCCTTGATTTGAAAAAAAGCATTTGAAGGATGTTAAAAACCACAATTGGGGAAGAATGACTTAAACTAGAAAAATGATGATTTTGAAAGAAAATGGATCACATGGATTAGAAACTTGGCTATTCGAGCCGATATGGATTTGGATAAAAGATTTTGTGATGAGCCTTTACTTTCTTTCTCTTCTTTTTCTATTTTTATTTTTACTTTTTTTTTTTGAAAGTTTTGCCAACAAGTATAAAGTCTTTTTAAGGAACAATCTTATAACCAACCCTATCTTTGCTAATCATGTGGAATTTCTTAATGCCCTTGACTGTAAGGCTTCTCTTAGGTCTTTTGTGATCTTAAGCCATTCCTTTCTTAAGGAGAAAGTAACTTACAATTAGTTTAGCCAAAGAGGTCTTCCTTACTAGCTCTCAGTCTAGATTACGCTCTCAACTTCAATTCCAAAAATTATAGTCCATTTTGTAAGTGACACTATCAGGTCTTTTTTGGTTTACCCTTACGAATTTAGGATTTTGGTCCAAGGGTTTCAAAAAAGATTAATGAAAAGGCTTGTTTTGATAGAAAAACTTTTATCAATCCCGAGTGCACAGATCAAGAACCTTAAGGAAAAATTAGAAGCATGCTTGCCCTTATTTCAAAAACAATTTTTATTAAAGATAAATTAGCTTTCAAGACTTGAAGAGCTTTTACATGTATAAGGGTGGTATTGTAGGTAGGGAGGCCTTATGTGATTCAATATAGGTAAGAGAGACTTCAAAGTGGCAGTGTAGATATGAAAATTTAGCTTTCCGGGCTTAAGAGTGCGATTTAAGGCCTTGTGTTTTCTGAGGCTGTTTAGGCATCGACTCTTAGCCCTTTTGATTTGGTTTGGATGCCCCTATTAGGATGTCAAACATTTCTTGGGGCTTTTTATCCTATGCTTCTAGGCCTAATTCTTTAGCTTTTTTTTCTTCTCTCTTTTTTTCTATTTTAATTACTTCGCCCCACTATCTCTTATTATTTTTCTCTTTCTTTTTGGCCTCAAGAGTAATTGTTTCCATTGATGATTTAAGGCCTTAATTCCATAGATTTCAAGTGTATGGGCTTAAGGTGGTCGAAAAAGGAAATTTGCTCTTCTTCATTTCAAAGAAAAATTATTTATCAGAAATAAAAGTTTTTTTTGAATTAATGTTATTTAAACAAGCATAAACCAATCTTACCCCTATCTTCTACTCAATGACCCTAACCTCCAAATTTCCCCATTGTAGGGTGGTTCTTGATAAAGTTTAAATATAGAAATTCTCCAAATAAGTCCAATGGGGTGAACAATAGATGATTGTGTTTAGGATTTAGAAGTGAAGAAGTGAATGCCTAACTTCACTTTAACCTACGTATCACATTCAAAGTGAACCTCCTTTAATGAATGAGTCCAAAACATCCTCACAATTGTATCGCTTAACTTTCAAAGTGTTTTAAGTTGGTGTATAAGATATAGCTTGTCTCTTCTTATCCTAAACTTTTCAAAAAGTGAGTCACTGGTTCCTTAAGGAGGAGTCTTCTTTTTTATTTGCCTAGGATCGGGTTTTGACCCTAGTTTCTCAAATCATGCCCTAGTATTTGATTTTGTGTTCTAGTTTGATTCATAATTGAGCTTAGCTTTCTAAATAGATCAAGGGTCTTGGCTTAGCTTAGTTACTTTTCAGAGTTGAGGATTGTACTTAGGTTGGCAACCTTGATGGGCTATGGCTCATGTTTGGATTAGCTAGCTAGCCTAATGGCTTGTGTTTGGGTAAGCTAGTGTTTAGGTTAAACGCTTAGCTAAGTGGCCTGTGTTTAAGTAGGTTACTTGAATGGGCCTAAGGTTGGTGTTGGCTAAGTAGCTTATGTTTGGATTAGATGATGATGAAGGGCTAGGTTTGGTGTGGGTTGAAAGCCAAATGTTTGGGCTGGCTACTTGAGTTGGCTAAAGGGCTCATGTTTGTTCAAGGGGCTGTATTTGGGGTTGAATGGGCCAAAAGACTCATATTTGGCTTGAATGGGCTAAGGGGCTCATATTTAGCTTCCTTAATAAGTCAAGGGATCTTATGTAGTTTGAAAACCAAGTATTTGGGTTAGTCACTTGAGTGGGTCAGAGGCCTAAGTTTGTGTTGGTTCCTTAGGCCCATAAGCATTTATAGCTGTTAGCAACTTTTATTTTCATTTTTTTTTGTTTTTCTTTAATTTTTTTTTTTAGAGAGACAAAGGTAAAGTTTATTTTTAAAAAATAATTTACAAATCAGGATGGTAGTTTATATATATATATATATATATTATGGATTTTGTTTATATTTTTCTAAATGAGATTGAATAGTGGTTAAATAGAAGACTATTTACAAAGACGGGAATTTTAAAAAATGATGAACGATGAACTGAAGAGAGCTTTATTATTTTTGAAAAGGAAGATGAGAATACAAAAAACAAAGGTAGAGAACCTAAACTTTATTCAAGAATTTTATTCTAGGCTCCTTAGACTTGAATTGGAAAGACCCTACGTTAAGTCTTGTAAACGGGCCTTAAGGTCCTTTATCATCTCATAAATATTCCCAATGACCTGTGCTAAAAGAGACCTTAAGGCTCGGTTGTGAGCTTCAGAACACTCGAGCTTTTCTTTCAAATAGGTGATTTCATCTCTTAGCACCTGTTCGCGGAACGTGGAGGTGTCTAGTAGCCTATTACTTGGCTAATCATTCGCTTGGTTGTCTACCATCTTAAGTATACACATTTTATGGACAAGGATTAGTGATCGATGCAATGATAGAAAAACAAAAACGTAGAAATATGCAAATGCTAGAGTCATTTGGGTTAATATATTACTCCTTAAGTTCCAACCTTACTGTAATTTTCAAAAACTAGTTTGAAAAATTTCTTAAACAATCAATAGGGCTCCAATTTCTTAAGGGTAGTGTATTAACTCAAGTTTGGAATGAAGTATATGCAATTACAGTAGGTTTTAAAAGGTCCTTAAGCTATGGAAACTCACTTGTTTTTAGAAAACACTTTCATTGGTCACATGAGCTTAAGTGGGTGGCCTAATCGGCTCCGAACGGTAGTTGCCCCATTATGTCCGGAACTTACACAATGGCCCCCCTCCTAGGGTCCTAAGACGGCCTGCGTTTGACCGCTTCTACCCTGCATCTTTGATGTAACAAATGAAACCCCATGCCCCAGTGTATGCTATTTACAGAATAAATATGCTAATTAAAACAAATATATATACGAATCCAACAATAAATAAAAAAATCGATATATAAATAAATAACTAAACAATGCGGGTAATTTGAAAAGCAATTTTAATTTCGAAATGTTTTAAGTGGTTAGCCCTATTGACTGTCCCTAGTGGAGTTACTAAGTTGTCAAGTCTAGTTTTTCACCCTCCTGGTTCTTTTTATAAAATTAGGTTTTCTTTAAACCGATCAATATTAAATCCTACCCATTTAATATTGACCATCGACTAGGGTTTAAAGAAGATCATTTTTTCCAACTTGAAAAGATTTGGAGTCACCACCCAACTAAAGTCGAGAAAAGGGGTTAAGTTATAACCAATTGGGTAGATTGGTTATAACTTAGCTACTGGTCTATCAATTAAAAAACTAAGTTATAAATATGATTTTTTAAAAACTAGAGATCTGGATCTGGGGGCTAATTTATTAAACCCTAAACGTGTACTACTTTTAACTTTTCGAATTTAACTTCGCTTTTCAAATATACCCTTTTTAATTTATAGAAAAATCTAATTATGATACATGCGACTAAATTGATTAATTTACATAAATATTTAAAAATGAAAAAAATAAAACTTTCCATATTTTAAGTCGCCCCATACTTGCGTACGGGTGCCTATATACCCGCTATTCGGGATCAGACATACGTAGTTCTTTTATAAAAAACTTTAGTAGGTGGTTTAATTTTAATTTTTGAAAAATTGTTGGGTTTACATTTTTACCCATTTGGAGTTGATTTGAGAAAAGATTATAAGGTGTCCTAAGTTGGATTTTATTTTTAGAAATTCTAAATGTCTTTAATTTGAAAATCGATTGATTTATTTTCATTTATTTTTAGAAAACTCAATTTTTCTAAGTGTAAAAACAATTTTTGTTTGCTATTCTATTTATTTATTTTTATTTTTATTATATTATCTTATTTATTTTATACTTATTCTATCTATTTCTATTAAAATAAATAAATAGACTACTTTCTTTCTTCTTCCTTTTTTCTTTTTATTTTTTCTTCTCTTTCTTTTTTTTCATTCTTTTTACTTTTTTTTTTCTTTTTCTCATTTATAACATTCACAAATAAACAAATGAATAAATAAATAAAAAAGAAAAAAGAAAAACTAGGTCGGCTCAAATTGACTCGAACGGCTTAGATCGGCTCACTTCGGCTTAGATCGGCTCGGTTGGCTTGGAGTTGGATTGGTTCACTCGAGAAATCCGATCGTGGTGGTTTTCGTAGAAACATCATAAGGAATGCTATCCTAGAGAGAGAAGAACTATGCTAAAGAGCAGAAACTTCAATTTTTGCTTTTCTAAAGTGTTTCGATGTTGTTGTGTTTTGAAAATGAAGAATAGACCCCTATTTATAGGTGTTACGGTCAAGTTAAAGATGGAAAAAATTAAATGCAATATGATTTTGTTCCATTTTTAGATTGGACGAACTTAAACAATATGTGGTGCCAAATACATAGCTGCGCGTATGTGAATGTGTCGAAGTGTATCAGAGTGTGTTAGAGTATATTTACCATACTTAGAAGTGAGTTGGCAAATGATGTGGCGACAACCTGGCCAATGACGTCGCGATGACATAGCCCATGATGTGGCAATAAAGTAAGAAAAGAAAATAAAAGATACATTTTGCACCTTCCATGGATTAAACCCAAGATCTCCAAGTCATATGCAATATCAAGTCCAAATGCTTATTCAGCTAAGCTATTAGTTTTTCCTTATTTATATATGTAATTAATTACACATATGGACTAAGTTAGCCTAAGCTAGATTTAAATCTAAGCATAGACTCAATATCCTTTTATTCAAAACTATTTAAATTAAAATTATATTCTATTTAAACAACCTATAAATTTATTATTTTCTAAATTCCCTATTTTATTATATGACTTCAAATTTCTTATTTTTTTGTATTTTTTTCAAAATTTCTTTTTTTTTTTATTTTCCTATTTTTTTTATATATTTTTCTAAAATTCCTATTTTTTGTAACTTTCATCATCTTTTTCTTGGGCTTTATTTAATTTTCTATTTTTTTGAACTTTTTCTAATTTAGAACCCTATAACCTAATTTGAAAAATAAAGAGAGGGGGGGGTTGCAAAAATTAGATGTCTACAAATAGGCAATGGGTTGGCGTTCTTACATAAGAACAACAACAATGTTGACTCTAGGCCCATTACATTATACCTTAAAAACTTTCTTGAAATCTAACAGGGTGAGTATTAGGGCTGTTGTCAATTTGGACTTTATCTCTTTAAAACTCTTCTAAGCTTTCTCCGACCACTTAAACTTAGAGTTCTTATTAGTCAACTCGATTAATGGTGTCGTTATGGAACTGAAGTTCTAAAAGAATTTATGCTAGACTATGGAAGCTAGACTATGGAAGCTCCTAACTTTGGTAGCATTGTCGATGTAGGCCATTTGAGAATAGCTCTAACCTTCTTGACATCAACTCGGACTCCTCCCTTTGATATAACATATCCAAGGAATACGACTTCGCTCTAGCAAAACACACATTTCTATAAGTTTTAGAATAACCTCTTGGCATAGAGAATGTCGAATACTGATCTTAAATGCTCAATATGGGAGGTAAGGTTGGCACTTTAGACTAAAATGTCATTGAATTAAACCACAACACATTTTCTAATTAGTGCCCTTAATACATGATTCATGAGCTACATAAAAGTACTCAATGTATTCGTCAGACCAAACGACATCACCATGCATTTGAACAGACCATCCTTTGTCTTGGAGGTCGTCTAATTTTTGTTAAAGTCTCATTCGTATTTGGTGGTAACCACTCTTTAGATCAATCTTTGAAAAGATATAGGCACCATATGACTCATTGAGCATATCATTTAATCATGGGATCGAATATCAATACTTAATAGTAATTTTGTTGATGACATGTTTATCAATGCATATTCTCCATGACCCATCTTTCTTTGGTACTAGTACGATTGGTATGACACATGGGCTCATACTTTCTTAAGCATATCGTTTATTTACTAACTCATCCACTTGCTTCTTTAGCTCAATCACCTGTTCGAGATTAAGCTTATAGGCAGGTCGGTTTAGTAGCATAGCTCTAGGTTGAAGGTCAATTTAATGTTCAATGCCTTTTAAGGGTGGTAATCCTTTTGGCATGGTAGGAAATAGCTCGACATACTTCTATAGTAATTTTTGCACCTCAATAGGTAAGCTCTCGGTATCTCTTAACTCCAAAAGTTTTTTGATAAAAAGGAGCACGCACTCCCCTACCTTAACTTTATGGGAAAATTGAGCTCAGGAAATCACTAAGGACTTTTGCTACAATAATCTGATGACCTTCTCTTGTGACTCTTACACCTCCTTAAGACTTATGGGGGTTAGTATAACCTTCTTCCTATCCTTCTGGAACATGTAGGTGTTCTTATACCCATCGTGTAATACTCTTAAGTCAAATAGCCAAGGTTCTTTGAGTAAGATGTGTGAGGTACACATAAGAAGGATGTCACACAACACTTCGCAGTAGTACCGTACCTATCACTAATGTTAATCAATACTCTAACTTGCTTCGAAATAAGTAAACCTCCTTTCTCGTTTAGCTAGTGAATCTCATATGTCTTAGGGTATGGAAGGATCAATAATTTCATGGCCTTAACTATCCCTTGCTATGACATTGGTACAGCTTCCTCCATCAATGATTAAGGCACATAGCTCGCCATTTACTCAGTAGTTTGTATGGAAGAGGTTCTCCTTCTGCTCATTCTTGTCGGCTACAAAAGCACTAAGAGATCGTTGAACAACAAAACAGTACTTGGCTCCTGCTTTAGGAGGTATTAGGGCATCGAGGTTTCTTGGAACTCTTCTAGCATCTACTTAACTTCTATTTCTTCCTTTCCCTTACTAGCACTTTCCACTTTGAAGTGAGGCTTATCTCCCTTAATTGTCATGATACGCTGGTTTGAACATTGACTTGCCACGTATCCATAGCCGAGATATTTAAAGCATTTGATCTCTTGGGTATTCTTTCCTAAGCTTTGACCTTGGTCTCTTCGGACCTTAGTCTCCTTATCCTTTCCTTTACCTTAACTCTCTTCAGGTCAGCTCAGCGGCTATCTTCGACAGTCCACCTCGGTACTATTTGGTGTTCGGTCATTTCCAAGTCATCTCGGCATGCCACTTCTATTCAATAATGTTGGTCTTATATTCAACATTCGGCTAATATTATTTTGCCTCTACCATTCTACTGGTTCTTAATCTTACTCTTGTGATAGGAATTGGCCTACAACCATCTCTAAGTCATGACTGTCCTATTCTATGCCATGGCCAAGTTATTCCACTTAAGGTTGAGTTGATGCTAGAAGGATAAGAATGGAAAGAAAGACAATTGGATAATGGATTCGTAGGCTACATATAAGCTAAGGACTAAACAACTAAGGTCTTAAGTCTAAAGACTACCTTGATATAGCATGAGGAATCTAGTGTCAAGCAATCTACGAGTTTGGCAATTATAGGTTGACCACAATAGGAGCTTACCCGAGCACATTATAACATTAAGGAATCTAACTCTAGGTTGCACAATTAGTTGTTGACCTGATCCTACTTAGACTTAACCTACCCCATAATAGCTTGGATACCCTACATGCTAACCTTCTTATTAAATACACCATTTAACACTGTTTTGAAAACTTATAAATGTTTTTATTACTTATGAGTCATGGGCCTATTCTTTAGGGTTTTAAGGCCTTATATATTATAACAGTTTAACCATTAGGGTTTAAGATTTTCTATAAATAGCAAAACCTTATAAGTAGTCAAATCAATACCATTCATATTAAGGATGAAGTAAGTATTCTCATCAGCCTTATCTCTCTTATAAACTTAATTAAGTTGAGCTTGATTATTGAGCATTATTTACTCTTTAATCGTTAATGTATTCTTATTAATCCTCTTTGTGCAATTGTGGTGAACCCCTTCAATTGAGTGAGTTAATGAGTTGCTTATAACCATTATTTGAAACCCTAAGCCTTGGTTTGTTTTTGTAAGTCGTATCGAAATCCATTTTAAGCTTAATCCTTAATTGCATTTGTGTCTTGGTGCATGACATTCATCCACACTCACATTCAAATCCTCATTCTATTTGCTACTTCCTCATTTCCATTTGAGCCTTGAAGACCCATTTGGGTTATGACTGTGATTCATGTTCACTACATACTTGAAATCATATCAACTTAATATTAAAGCTTTAAGGAGAAATGCATTTTAGTGATCTTCCAAATTTGATTCGTGGTTTGAATTATTTTTGCTAATCACCGTTCTATAGTGTAGTGTATTGTTCATGTTCTTAGTAGTCATGGTATTGTATTGTTTGTATTAGGTTGTTGAGTTGAGTAGGAGTAATTTTAGTAGTTGTTTCTAGTCGTAATAATGTTTGTCAATCATTAGTAGTTGTAGAAATCGAGTAGTAGAGATTTATAGGTTCCTGTTAGTTATGTTTTATTAGTAGTAATATTTGTAGAATTGTTTTAGTGGTGGTTTTAAGTTAAGTTGAGTTGAGTATACTAGGTATTTGTTAAAATCTCTTAGTAGGAATTACTATATGGATGAAAATTTCTAAAGATAGGATCAATATCAACAAAGATAGTCCCTGTGGTAGCTTAAGGAGAAGTGTTGATAACTTGGAGTATCAGATTTAGAATCTCATTGACTTTATCCAAGAGTTAACTAGGTTAGTTAAAGGCCACCAATGTATTGGCCAAGTTGAAAGAAGAGATTGAGATCCGACTAATGGAAGTGACTCTAACGAACTTATTAATGGTAAATGATAGCTTGGAAGAGTTGCTGATTAGAGAAGAAGAGTAAATCAACCTGAGCCAAAGAGAAACAATGATAGGAGTATTGCTTCTAAGGTGAACCAAGGAAGACGAAGGCTCGAATCAAGGATAGATTTGGCCAAGCAAAGCTAATTATGGGTGTAATTGAGGAAGTATTGATGATCCTGATTCGCTTAAACCATATATATAAAATTAAATCTTAAATACTCCAACAAGTGTACTAGGTCAAAATCAAGTAATAAAAAGTAAGTAAGGTAATCAATCCCTTGAGAACTAAGAATTTACTAATCCTAGACTAGTTCTTATCAATATTCAAGCAATTAAAATTAAATTGTGAAGTAACTAATCTAGTAATTACCCTAAACTATCGAAAAGGAAATTATAATAAAATATCTCCAACTAAGCAATCAATTAAGAATTGAGGAAAAAATAGAATCCACCCAGTTACGCAAATCAAATTGTTATCACATTATATAGATTAATAGTTATATGGTCATTCAAGTAAAATTATTATGCCTTAAAACTTAACGACTTAACCCCTAATTACTCGGTCAACTTCTGCATCTCCAATTAATAGTGGACTCCAAATTATAATCAGTCATCTTCCGATGTTATGATGGTCTAATGTCCTAATCAATTATCCCTAATGTCATAATGAATAATTAATCTCAAAACATTGTATTAATCCCTAAATAATTTCTAATTAATCCAATTAACGCCTCTCCCACATTTGTCAATCAAATTATTCAAGAATTTCTAACAAACCCTATATCAACTCATGTATTAATAGTGTTTCTAACAATTATAATCAATTAGAGAATTATAATTGAAAACATAGAAATTGCAATCATGAATCATCCATATATCTATTAACCCTATAACATGAATACAATCTCATCTCAGCTATCTAAGGTTTCATTAATTTTCTCAACTAAACTTAGCTAGCCATGGAAATTAAGACAAAAGCACAAATAATAATTGAAATTGCAAAGAAGTTCATAATTAAAAGCAGAAATAAATCACAGAATTGCATAAACATAAATAGAATAGAGACCACCAATTCTATAATTAGAAAGGGTAAACCTCAATTTCACTCCAAAGTTGATCACTACAGCAAAAGCGAAGTCTTCTCAACATCTAAGAAATTCTAAAGAAGAATTCTTTAAAAACTATCTACTAACTGTTCTAAGATTATTTAACTCTAAAGAAGATTAAAAGTTCTGTCTAAACTATGGGCTACGTGGCTACTTATGGAGAAAACTAGGTTAACTTTTGGATAGCAATCTCTTCGTGAAGGCTGACCATGAAGGACAGTGGTATGGCTTCCAAGGTTAGCTACATAGACATCCAAGGTCACTGGTGTACAATGTAGGCCAGTTTCCTTCAATTCTAATTGTACTGTGGCTTGATTTAAGCTTTTTCGTTTGTGTAAAACTCCTTTAAATTGACGGTATTTCCACTATGAATCCTCTAATACCTGAAATGTCCAAATGAAAATACTTAAGTATCAATTCTTAATGATTTCTATAAAATCAATAATATTTCTATCTAATTTTCACATTAAAACATGAATAAAATATGCCTTTTATCAACCCGCCCACATTTGAACTTTTGCTTGTTCTTAAGCAAAATAAATAGAACTAACGAAATCTATCATTGAAAATAAAAATTTTCCAATTGCAAATCCAAAACATCTGATATTTCACACTTTTAGGCACAATAATTTGTAATACCCATCGCTCGAACTAATCGAAATATATGGTCAAAGTACTATAATTGAAATTAATTAGCTACTCTAAAGAAAATAAATTTTAATCCAAGCGTTTAATTTAAGATTTCTGTTTCAAAAGTAGATACTTAGTCGTAGAAGGAAAAATACCCATTAAAACTTCACAACTATTAGCAGGCATATTTTCCTTCTAATTGTCCTAACAAACAAGTTAACAAAGTAGTGAAAGCATATGGTATGTGCTTTTTCCTTAGGTTTTCTTCCTTTTTCTTACAAGCCTTTATTCATTTCTTGAATTGTAATCAAAATTTCCATGTTTCATTCCAATTATTTTCTTTTCTTTTTAGTTTACATACTAAACTTCGCCTTTCCACCCTTCTTGTTATAGTGAGTGTATTAAGTTGGCATATCCCGAGCTCATTACCTTAGTGACCAAGTTTTAAAGGGACCCTTATGGACCCATCCTTACTCTAACATTCAAGTTACGATACCCTTAACTCAATTTCTTAAGTTTATTGGAGTAAAGAATCTCATTTCATAACTTTTTTTTAATGCTCACTAAAATTTTTCAAATTTCTTTTATAGGAATCACTAAGTATAAAGCTTCACTTAGCTCTTTTACTAAGTGTTAAAGTGTCGTTAGAACAACTAATAGGATGATATACTAATCTTGCATAGAAGTGAACCTGTTAACTTTTCACTTAACAACTTGACTGGCTCTTAAACTTCAAATTTCAATGCTAAAAACTAAGCAAATTAGATTCCTAAAGATTTGACTAATTAATTTGAACTAACTAGGAAAATCATAACAATAGTGAGTAGGGAACCTTAGTAAGTCAATTATTCAAGCTAATCTCCATCAGATGTTATCAATAATTTTTCTTTAACAATCTTTAGAGTCCAAACAAGAAATTCAAAATTTTGAAAAAAAAAATTTAGGCTAAAAATTGCCAAATACTTAAGAACAAATAAAGTTCAAGCTGAAAGGAAAGCATAACCATCATGATATTCAATTCAATTCAAAATCCATGTGCTATATTTCTTTCCCCCCACTTTAGAATAGACAGTATCTACACTGTCTCAAATTTAGTGTACAAGAGGAAATAAAATAAAATAAAAAATTTGCAATTATAGGAAATGAAAAATTGGTACTTCCCTAGATTCAAATTCTCAACAACAAGAAAAATTCCAATAATGATATCATTAAGAAGAGCTTCTAATTTAGATCAAACCGGTCTCATCAAACACAAAGAAATACAAAAGAGCAAAATATAAAATAAAAGTGCATTCAAAAGTATATAGTAGAATTAATTATATAAAGTTACCTAGTTAAGTGGGTACTAAACAAAAATAACCTAACAGTAAAATAAAAATAAAAGAAAAATAAAATAGAGAAAATAACATAGAAAAAAAATCATAAAAGCATGCACAGCTCTAACTGTCTCGATCAATATTGCTAGTTTCTGTACTAGAAGTCTCGTAATGTAGCTGCTTGCTAGAAACATAAGATAGCAGATTTCATCATATTGAACATAGTAGTTCAGAACTTCTTATTTTTCTTTTTTTCTTTTCGAATTTCATCTTAGACTTCTCTAATTTCTACACTCAACTACTCATAACTACTAATTGGAGGAGGAGGATATGAGGTAGAAGCTCTAGTAGCAAGAGGATTTTCAGGAACATCCTCCTCATCAACTAAATTTAGCTTATTATTTATCTTAACCAATCCCTAACCCCTAAAGGGTGCAGCAAAAATAGGCTTACAAGGAATATCTTCATTCCTTTCCGATTGCTAAATAATTCCCATACTCTTTAACAATGCCATAATATAACCACCACGAAATATTACTTGAGTCTTGGTATCATTTATTTGTCTATAAATAAAATTTGCTACTTCTACTCCCTAATCAATTTGGTACCCAAAAATCAAGTTGTACAGATAAAACATGTCAAAACCGGTTACCTTGCTGTGGCTTGTCTTGTTATAGCTGAGAGTATGAGTAAGAATGTAGTGGAGTAACCTATGCTCCACTACTGAAAAAGTAGTAGCAAGCAACTTTGAAGGTACAAAATCATCCTACTTGGGGTGAATCAACTAGAATTAGAATCTTTCAGCAGTTGTTTCACCGAGCTAAGAGTTGGGCAAATTCACTTCTTCCTCATCATATAAACTTAAAAAATAACCAATCTGATTTAATTCAATCAAATGAATCTTTCCATAAACCTCAAATGTGATCATTGAAATTCTCTTATCTCACTCCATCTACAAAGTAGACAAAAACTCAATGGCAATATTTTTGAAAGTAGGTTCTTTTACCCTAAACAACTAAAACTAAATTTTATCGGGAAGTAGCTGCTGGATCCCATCATCCATTCCATACTCTTATAGAAGAGTCCAATCTAAATATTGTTGGTTCATGAAGGTCTCCTTTGTAACTTATTCTTTCTCTCCTTTACATAATCCTGATGTAAATGCAGATCTTTTGTGGTTGATGAAGTGCCTGCTATCTTCTATTTCTTCCTTTGTGGTTAAAGCTTCATGGACAACATGGTAGAGTTGAGAGTATAGATTTGAAATGAAAAATTGTGAATGTAGGTGTAGAAGATGAAAAGTGTGAGTATGTGTATGTAGGAGTATAGGAGAGGGAAGAGTTTGTGAGAGAACTCTAGAGAGAAGGAGAAAGAAGAGAGAAAAGTCAAGGAGGAAATAAGTGAAACTACTGATTGCAAAAATGCAATCCCCCGTTACTTACAATAGCCGTAAGTACCTTAAACTTGCAAAAATGTTTTTCAAACATTTAATTACCACTTTGGCATCATTAGTTTGTAGAGCAACTGCTTCTACGAATTTTGATATGTAATCTACTGTTAGAAGTATATATTTCTTTGAAAAAGACAAGGGGAAAGGACCTATGAAGTCTGTTCCCTATACATCAAAAAGCTCAATTACCAAAATGCTATTTGGTAGTAATTCATATCTCCTAAAAATATTTCCGGTCCTTTGGCATTAAGCACAAGACATAATATAGTTCCTACAATCACTAAACAAACTTAGCCAGTAAAATCTACAAGATAAAAACTTAGCTTCAATTCTTTCCACACTAAAGTGGCCTCTTGCTTCTTTAGAATGACAATGTTGAATTATACTAAGCTGTTCGATTTTAAGCATGCAATGTCTAATTACTTGGTCTGCACAACATTTAAATAGATACGGTTCATCCTAAAAATAAATTTCACATCATGTAAAAACTTCTTTTTCTTTTGAAATGAGATACTGTATGGTATGATTTCACTAACTAAGTAATTGACTATATCAGTATACCAAGGTTACACTTAGATCTCTACTGCATACAGTTGTTCATCAGGGAACTTTTCATTAATGGGTGGCTCTAAATAATTAGATTCTAAACAAGATAAATGATTAGCAATCATGTTTTCAATTCGCCTTTTATTTCTAATTTCAAGGTCAAATTTTTATAGTAGTAAGATCTAACGAATTAACCTAGCTTTAGCATCAGCTTTAGCAAACAGATATTTTAGAGCAACATGATTTGTGTATATTATGATCTTAAAACCTATTAGATAAGGCCTAAACTTATCACATGTAAATATAACTGCTAAAATCTCTTTTCTCTATTGTAGCATAGTTTCTCTAAGCCTCATTCAAGGTTCTACTAGCATAATATATAACATGAAATGACTTACCTCTTCTCTATCCAAGTACTACTCTTATAGCATAGTTACTAGCATCATACATTAACTCGAAAAGAAGATCTCAATCAGGTGCAACGATTATGGGAGCTAAAATAAGCTTCTCCTTCAGTAGATTAAATGCTTACAAACAACTATCATAAAAAAATAAAGGTAGAATCTTTTTCAAATAAATTACAAAGAGTTATAGAGATTTTAGAGAAGTCCTTGATAAATCTCCTATAGAAGCCAACGTGCCCTAAGAAGCTCCTGACTCCTTTGATTGATGTAGGTAGTGGCAGCTTTTCTATTATCTCCACTTTAGCTCTATCAACTTTAATCCCCTTTTTCAACACCTTGTAACCTAAGACTATTCCCTTTCTTACAATAAAATATCATTTCTACCAATTTAGAAGTTGATTAGTCTCTTTGCATCTTTTAAGCACACAGCTTAATTTAGTCAATCATCAGTCAAATGACTTCCCCAAAGACCGAGAAGTTATCCATAAATATTTCAATGAAATCTTCTAACATATTAGAAAATATAAACATCATGCATCTTTGAAAAGTAACAGATGCATTACAGAAACCAAAGGGCATTCTCCTAAAGGCAAAAGTTCCATAAGGACATGTAAATGTGGTTTACTCTTGGTCCTCAAGTGTTATATGAATTTGATTATAACCAGAATAACCATCTAAAAAGTAATAATAGCCATGCCCTGAAAGTTTTTCTAACATCTGATCTATGAAAGGGAGTGAGAAGTGGTCTTTACGAGTAGCAGCATTCAATTTTCTATAATCTATAAAAACTCTCCACCCAATCACAATGTAAGTAAGGATTAACTCATTAGCCTCATTTTTTACCATATTCATACCAACTTTTTTTGGCACTACCTGAATGGGACTAACCTACTTACTATTTGAGATAGGGTAGATAATACTTACATCCAGCAATGTGAGTACCTCTTTCATTACTATCTCCTTAAGGGTTAGGTTAAGTTGTCTCTATAGTTGTACTATACGTTTGCATTCAACCTCCATCAATATCTTGTGAGTGCAAATTAAGGGACTAATCCCCTTGATATCAGTAATGGTCCACTCGATGGCTTCTTTATGCTCCATTAAAACTCTTAAAAGTTAATTCTCTTAATTGCCTATAAAGAAGATGGAATAATCATTGGCAAAGTCTCATTTATTCTAAGATAAGTATATTTTAAATGACTAGGTAAAGGTTTCAATTCAAGTATCGAGGGTTGTGTTAATGATAGGATTGGCTTCTTATCACTGGCTCTTAGCTCCTCATAGTATGGAGCTTTAATTTTTGACACTTGTTCCCTACATTCTTCATCAAGCTCATCCTCATCGTTTAAATCATTTAGGTCCCTATGAACTAATTCCATGGTATCCAAACTTGCTTTCTCTTCAATAGACTCATAAGTAATCTCATCAATAATATCAATAGTGTAATAGGATTTACAATCATCAAATTGTTTTATGGCTTCATAAACACTAAAAGTTACTTAATCGTCCATAACTCTTAAAGTAAGCTTACCCTACTCCACATCTATCAATGCCTTACCTGTTGCAAGAAATGTTCTACCAAGGATCGTGGGTAACTCTCTATCTTGTTCCATCTCCAAGATTATAAATTCAATTGGGAAGATGAATTTGTCTACCTTTACTAGGACATTCTCTACAATACCCTTTGGGTATTTGATACTCCTGTGAACAAGTTGTAAGGTAACATAGGTCTCCTTCTAATCTCCAAGTCCCATCTTCCTAGAAATAAACAAAGGAATTAAATTTATACTTGTACCTAAATCAATAAGAACTTTATCAAAATGAAAATTTCCAATAGTACAAGGAATAGTAAAACTCCCCTGACTTCTTTGTCTTCTTGGTAGGCTGGATAAATTTTTCTAAAGGATCATAGATCACTCCCCTATAAGCATCATCGGTTCGTTCCCATCAATCTTTCTCTTCTTGGTGAGTAACTCCATCATGAATTAAGCATATGAAGGCATCTACTGAAGTGCCTTTGTAAAACGAATGGTGATCTATAGCTTCTTAAAAACATTTAGGAATTTTGCAAATTGGGCATCTAGCTATTGTTGCTTCAGTCTTCTAGGAAAGGGATTGGGGGAACATACGATTTCACTTCTAATGACTTCTACTTTGGTTCCTCTTCTACCCACTTCCCTTTTCCTTTCTTTGGGTTCGCCTCCTTTTCTTGAACTCATCTATCAACTGTTTCAACTTCCTTTCCACTCCTCAATATAATAGTATTAATACCTTTTGGATTCTCTTCAGTATTGCTAGGAAAAGACCTTGATGGCCTATTACTCAACTATTGAGAAATCTAACTAATTTGATTCTCTAAATTCTAAATAGTGGCTTATTGATTCTATAACATGGTGTTAGTCTTTTGCATATAACTGAACATGAGTTCTTCTATTCTAGACTGATTCTATTGAGGTAAAGCATTCTGAGAAGACCTTGCTTCTGGAATCTAGGTGGTGGTTTAAATGCATTATTCTCATTCCTCCATAAGAAATTTAGATGAATGTGCCACCTTATATTATATGTATTCGAATATGGTCCTTGATTTCCTTGTTCGAAATTGTTAACAAAGTTCACTTGCTCTCCACTAGTTGAAGTTAAGGGATTCTTGGATAGGAATTCAAGGGTTGAATGTGGTCCTAAACATAACTCATAAAAAGCAATAAGGTTAGCATTAAAAGACTGTTGAGATGAGTTTACTTACCTAGGTAATGAGAGCTACAATCTGGGTTGTTAATTGAGATACAATGTTATTGTCATTGACAGATACCACTCTTGACTTGAATCTCTCGTTTTACTAGTTATGTGTTCTAGAGGCCATCTCTTCTATCAGTGCACTTGCTTCATCATTAGTCTTACCCATCAAAATACCTCTAACTGTAGCTTTAACTAAAGACCTTAATGTCTCATCCAGACTAAGATAGAAGATCTCAATCAGGAGATTATCTAACAAGCCAGGATGTAGGCATTTTTTGATTGCCTCCTTGAATCTCTCTTATCCCTCATAAAGTGACTCACCACTAAACATGGTAGAGTTAGTGATGTTGTTCCTTAGTTTTACGATCTTGGCTGGTAGGAAAAATCTCCTTAGAAACTTCGATAAAAGATTAACCTAGGTGGTAATAGACTCTAGTGGTAGCGAATAAAACCAAGTTCTGGCTTTATCTCTTAATAGAAAGGGAAAAAGCTATAATTCGATCACCTCATCTATAACGTTGTTCGTCTTCACTATATTATAGCATTAGGGGAATCTTGTAATATGCTCGTTAGGACTTTCATTAAGATATCCTCCAAATTGATTTTTTTAAACCATCTAAATGTGGGATGGTTTCAACTCAAAGTTATTAGCTTGAATGGTAAGCCTCCTTATGGCAGAACCCATAACCATAGGTATTGTATAATCCTGTAATCCTCATGGGACTCCCTATATTTGATTATTATCATCGTTACCTACCATCTCTTCTCTCCTTTTTCTATTCTCTCACTTCAATTGATGCAAAGTACGCTTTACTTTAGAATCTAATGGTAGAATTTCAATACTTCTACTCTTGTGCATAAAACACCTTTAAAGAGAACAAGAAATAATATATTACGCCTCGAAGTCGCAGAGTCGCAACAATCTCGCCGTGTAAACCATTTTATGATAGTAACTAACCTTACAGTGCCTACTATAAACATGACCGACATAAGGTGTCGACGACTCCTCACTTTGAAGTAAACAGTTCGATAAACAATTAAACTACAATTATGATAAATAGTTCAAATTTCTAATAACATGTACAATATTATATATATATAAGTCCACAAAGCTTCCTAGGAAGTTTTACATAAACATAACAGTTCACTAGATTACATAATAACTATCAGTCCTTCATCCCTAATTACATGGTTACTCTAGTTACACATTATACTCAGTAACTTGATTCTCACACCCCTGGCTTCAAACAGACTAACTTCTAGGTAATTGTAGGGTGGTATAGTACTTAAAGAGTTCAGAAATCAGAACCTGCAAAAGGATCTATAAGGGTATGAGCAACTACAGCTTAGTAAGTTGAATTGGAGACTCATGAATGCATACAAGCATAAACAGGGTTATCAAACAATTATTTTCATGTAATGCAATAATCAAGTGTCATCGCATAACGTAGTCCGGTCCGTTGTGAAATTAGAGAAATTTCATCTGCTCTAATCCAGGTTGAGGAGTTTCCATGTTATGCAGCAGCTTACAACCAAACCCAGGCTTGTGCAATGGAGACCTCGCTCCTCCCGCAACTACCTTCGAACCATTGACTTCACCCTCACCACGACATCCTCTTCTATCACTTAGTTCGACTAAGGATGAAGAAGGGACCATTTTGCAATCCTGCACTATCCCTTTTGAAGGGGTCGGTGTTTGGTTGGAGAATCCTATGATCCCCTAACGGGTTGCAATGCATGATATTTTTGGTTATTAGGGCCAACTAAGATTAAATTCCATTTAGGGTATTCAAACAATTTCATACCAATTCAATCAATCACAAAATCACTCACAAAACAAATTCAGCACAAATTCAGATACATCAAACACATGCATAAACTACTTACAATCACAATCATATATAAGCCTAAGTCTCCGAGTACTACAAAACTAGTACTTTATTACAATAAGCAATAACCCAACTTACTTGGAATTGCTCGATCGCTTGATCCCTTAATCGCAAGATGATTTGTCTCTGGTTGTCCTATAATACAAATAGGTCTTTTTAGTACTTATAATTTATGGTTTCATATTCTAAGTTATATTTTAACTCATTTTTTCCATGTATACCCATTACGTCCTAATGATTCGTTGTACTCTATTTCGGTGTTCGAATCCTAAATGAGATTTTAAATTTTGATTCCTAAGCCTTAAATATGCTTGACTCCTAATGTGAAATTAATCACATTAAGCTCGAGTGTCCAAATATCTTATTGGGTAGCAATTTGGTATTCTAAATTATTCGGTACACACTAACCCTAATTGCGGTATCGGATTTATTCCCGATGTGTGAAAATCTTAAATTTTGAGACATTTACTTAAAATTTAATGTTATATTAAGATTTATTATTTTTCTAATTTCTATTATAATATTATCTAAATAACCTTATTTTTTTAGATTTATTAATTTACAATTTCACATATTACTAAATTCTTATATTAATTACCTAATTTCCTAAATTAACCATACTTAATACTCCAAAGGCTAGGATTAGGGTTCCATATCAGAGATTAACATCCCTAAACATCTAATTAATATCTAATTCAGTAATTAATATGTTAATCACCTAATTAATCCCAAATCACCCAATTTTTCCATCATTTTAGGGCTAAAAATTAACTTAAAAATTTTGAAAATTAATTTTAAAAAAATGGCTTCATAGCATTGTTCTATGTCATATGAGCATCATACAGAAAAAAATTGAGCTCCAAACTACACTCCTAGGCCTATTTATTTTCCGTTCTAATCATGTTCGGTTTTGAGCAATTTGTTAAGAACCCTATAATTGTAGACGTAATTAAACTAAATCAATATTTTTCCCTAAATCTACATACAATAAAACCTCGGAATAACAAGTTTCATAATTTTCTGGGTAAAATAACTAATTTTACAAAATTATTCAAAATCGAGAAATTTAAGAGACTAACTGGTCCAAAGCTTTCTGGCCGTCCAAACCCGGTCCAAGGCTGTCGGTCAGCCTCGACGGTGGGGCTAGAGTGGTGCAGTGGTGGTGGCTCGGTCCCTAGGTAGTGGTGAGGTATGAGTTGCTTTTCCTACATGAATTTGCACAGTTTCCTTTTTTTTTTTTCTTTTTTCTGGATTTTCTCTTGATTTTTTAGTTTTCCTATTTGTCCCAAATTCTCAACTATCCAAATGAATTTTGGAAAATTTTCCCCTATTTATAGACGATTTTTGTAATTATTATGTATTAATTAGACAAGACTTTGCTCAATTTCCTTGATTTTTAGCTTTTATGTTGTCTAATTTTTATTGGTTGATTTTTCTTTTACAGAGTTTGACTTTCCACGACCTGATTTGGATTATTCTAAGCTCCTCTAATTTTTTTATAATTAATTTATAATTTTCCTTAATTATTTACTTAGTTTTTGGCCAATTTAGGTAATTTCGCGTATTTTTATCTACACGTAAATATATGTGGGGTACATGTGAACATTCCTAATTATTATTTTGGTTATTCTAAAATTTTTAGTATACATATAATCTATCTTTAGTAATTTATTAGTCATTTGATTACACTTTTCGCATTTTCGATAATTAGTACTTATTATGCTTAAAATTTTAGAAATTTTATAGTTTCCTATTTTATTATTTATTTTCTTAAATTCAACTTTACGGGGTTAGTTTTACTAATATTTATCTCATTAGTTTATAATTTAGGTTTGATCGGATCCATTAACCGATCACCCTAAACCTTGGGTTCTAAGTTCAAGCCTACGGTTACTTGGCTTAGCTTTAGTGCTTACATAATACACATTACTAAGTGAACCAAAATTACCAACAGAACTAAAAGGTTTAATATTTCCAGTCCTTGGCAATGGTACTGAAAACTTGATTTGCTTAAACTATACATATATAAATAAATCATGAATACTCCAGCATGTATACAAGGTTGGAATCAAGTAATAAAGAGTGAGTAAGGTTGTCGATCCCTCGAGGACTAAGAAATTACTAATCCTATACTAGTTCTTATCAATATTTAGGTAATCAATATTAAATTATGAATTAAGTAATCTAATAATTACCCTAAACTATCGAAAAGGAAATTATGATAAAATATCCAAAACTAAGCAATCAATTGAGAATTGTAGGAAAAACAGAATCCACCCAAATTATACAAATCCAATTGTTATCATATTATGTAGATTAGTAGCTATATGGTCATTCAAGTGAAATTATTATGCCTTAAAACATAAGGACTTAATCCCTAATTAATCGGTCAACTTCTGTATCTCCAATTAATAGTAAACTCTAAATTATGATTACATATCTCTCGATGTTATAATCGTTTAATGTCTTAAATCAATTATCCCTAGCGTCTTAGTGAATAATTATTCTCAAAACATCGCATTAATCCTTAGATAATTTCTAATTAATCTAATTAATGCTACTTCCACATTAGTCAATCAAATTAATCAAGAATTTCTAACAAACCCTACATCAACTCCTGTATCAATATTGTTTCTAACAATTATGATCAATTAGAGAATTATAATTGAAATCATAGAAATTGCAATCATGAATCATCCATATATCTCTTAACCTTATAGCATGAATACAATTCTCATCTTAGCTATCTAGGGTTTCATCAATTCCTATAACTAAACTTAGCCAACTATGGAAATTAAGATAAAAGCATAAATAATAATTGAAATTGCAAAGAAGTTCATAATTAAAAGTAGGAATAAATCACAAAATTGCATAAATATAATTAAAATAAAGATCACCAATTTTGTAATTAGAAAGGGTAAACTTCAATTGCATTCCAAAGTTGATCTCCATTGTAAAAGCAAAGTTTTCTCAACGATCTAAGAAATTTTGAAGAAGAATTCTTTAAAAACTATCTACAAACTATTTTAAGACTCTTTAACTCTAAAGAAGATGAAAAGTTCTATTTAAACTATGGAACACATGGCTATTTATAGAGGAAACTAAGGTTGGCTTTTGGATGGCATTCTCTTTATGGAGGCCGATGGTGTAGCATCTAAGGTCGGCGATGTAGATATCTATTATAGACTTTGCAAATTTAACCTTTTAGACATAGTGTCGAACTCGAGTATCCTAGATATTTCCCTAAGTCGATAAAACCACAAAAAATGAAAATCGATTAAAATTTTAAACTTAAAACTTAAAACAAACATAAAAAACCTTATTATACTATTTGAAAACCCTAATCATGCGTGAAAACCCTAATCCTTACATACGCATACTTTTAAAAATGTAAACTTAAATTTAATGGAAACTGTAAATATCAAAATCATAAAAATTGTTAAAACTCTATAAAATTATCCTAATGCTTGAAAAGCCATAAATTAATACAATTATCATTAATTATGTGAAATCATATAACAATGATAATGGATGAATCAAGGATGATTTCAAGGAATAATAGGCAACAAAACTAAGCTAGTTAAAAGAACAAATTAATAAATTTACAAAATTAATTTTATTTGTGCACATAAGTAGCCCTATAATATGTATATATATAAATATATTACTAAGCAATTACCTTCTCTTTTCTTAATCTATCGTATGATATATATATATATATATATGTTGCATAATAAAGCAATAATCTTAAATAATTAAGCCGATTGAACTTTACGCTCCTAAGTATACGTCAATTACTTTCGAATTGATGAAAAACTTTAAAACGTACTTAAACTCACTTGAACCTTAAACCTAGGGATAATCAGGACTTATGACCCTAAATAAATAGTTAAAAATATAATTTGAACAAATTTTATTCAACTTTACAAAAATTCTGAAATTTCTTATGAAGCAAATTACAATCTACAAATTAATTTGAAAATCTGAAACCCTAGCGATTAACTATTTAGAGTCTTGCAATCTCTGACTTGTAAGATAGTTTCCTTATTATAGGTACACACGTGATATGGAAATTTTAGGTAATACTACTAGCCCCCCTATAGGGTCCTTACTTCCAAGGCCGCTACTATACAGTATAGGCTAGCCTAAGGTCGGTTGCCTTCAATTCCAATTATGCTATGGCTCGATTTAAGTTTCTTTGTTTGCATAAAACTCTTCTAAATTGATCGTATTTCCACTGTAAATCCTCTAATACCTAAAATGTCCAAATGAAAATACTTAAGTACCAATACTTAATGATTTCTATAAAATCAATAATAATTGCATATAATCTACACATTAAAACACAAATAAAATATGCCTTTATCAAATTCCCCATATCAATCACGGCCGTGATTGTATAGCAAGAAGGTAATCATGCCCTTAATCATAAGCGTGATGATATGTAATGAAGTGACGAGGAGTTCACATCCATTATCACGACCGTAATTGGTGTGGAATCTTGTTTTATGAGACGGTCATGCCTTAAGTCATGAATGTAATGGGAATAGATACAACTGTTCTTCTTCAACTTTTTCACATGAACCACTACGTGGAAAACGTTTTAACATCAGGCGGTAACTTGAAGTGGTATATTAGAGTCCTTTAATGGGAAGAGTATAAATATACTGAGATAAAGGGGTGATAACAGCAGATCAGATAGAGATAGAACACTAGATCAAGAACATCATATGAATAACCAACACCTATTCATCATTCATTGTTGTGAAGATTTTTACTGAGGAATTCAAAACGAAGTTGTATCTTTCTACTTGTGTAATGTTAATTTCTTTATTATATCTATATTTTATTTATATATTTTGCTAGTTCATCATGTATGAGATGTAATTAGCACTTCCTACATTAACTTGGTATGAATAAGTGCTTTAATTAGTGAGTTCCTAATATTTGTTATTTCTGGTGAGTTGAACTTAATTAATCTAAGTATAGTATAGTGTACAACATTATTTTTAGGCTAGATTTCAATAAAATATATTAAGAGACAATTCTATTGAATAGATCTGATTTATTGTAATAATTTATTCCTGATAATAAAGATATTATTAGGAAAGTTGTTACATTCTTAGGGAAATTGATAGATTAACATAATATTAATGCCATCTAAGTTAGGTGTTAATTTAGAAGAGATTCTAATAGACATAATTAGGTTTAGGAGTAAGTAGTTCTAAGAAGATTGCTTACATACCGGTAATTTCCTGTAGATAACAAGTATTAGGATAAAAAGGATATTGGTAATATGATACTAAGTGGTGAAGCAAGTTTGTATGTAAATCATTGTAGTGTTAATAGTTTTTGTAGCATTTGTATTGGATAAAAGTTGCTGTAGATTAGTGTAGTTTAACTAATAGGTTAGATAATTTAATCTTTTCACCATTTGATAAATTCAGTTGTTAGTTAATAGGAAGAATATTTAGTAGTAGTATTTAAATCCTTTTTTTTTTCCTATGGAGATAACCTTATACTTATCCATACTAACAAATGATAGGTACATTTACCTATTTAACCGAGTAAAGGATAAAATATAGGAATTTAATTTGTAAGACTCGATAGCTCTAATTAGAAGTGATCACCTAACAATCAAAGAAATGCCTAAGGCCTATGCATCGGGAAAATCCTAAAAGTACCATGGAGCACGGGGCAAAACATTGATGAGTAAACGTACCTTAAGAAAATAGTTGAAGTCCTCATATAAGAAGGCCACATCAACCACCTTGTCACTAATGAGCAAAACCATCCCTGACCTAGTTAACGACGTTACACTCAGGAACCAAGTAGCAACCATAATTAAAATAGTAGAACCAGCCAAAAAAACATGGAAAATAGAGGCCACTTAGGCTACATATAGACAATCATCGACTGACTAAGCTTATTAGACGATGACTGCTCTACCTAGCCACAACATGAGGTACTTTTAGTTAGACCCAAAAAAAACCCAAATTGTCACAACCATATCCTTCACCGAAGAAGACAAAGCTAGTGTTGAATACCTGCATCTAGATCCTTTGGTCATCAACACTAAGATAGGACACTTTGACATCCCTAAAACATTTGTGGATAATGGAAACTTGACTGATATACTATTCTTTTCGACCTATGAACAAATGAAAGATCAACTTGACAAACAACTCTGCCCATTCAAATAGAGTCTAGCAGGATTCAAAGGTTAGATAGTCCTTGCTAAAGGACTCATCACTCTTCCTATCAAATTAGGCGATGGTAAGAACATTACCTCATAGCTCATTGATTATCACTGATCCCTATAAAGATTAATCTTTAGACAATCTAACCTCAACAAATTCAACGTTTGCATCAATTTTAGCAACATCTAGTATGACAAAATCATGTACATTAAGTCTTCCTTAGAGACCCCGCCGAACCTCCGAGGAGAACTAGCAAAGCAAACCGAGGTCATCTAATACAATGATCACCCTAACCAAACCATACAAATAGGGACATCCCTTTCACCTGATGAAAAAGAGGAAATGGTAACATTCTTATGCACCAGGTCAAACATCTTCACAACATCCTTAGATGAGATGCCTAAGATAATCAACATCCTCGAAGATATGCATCACCTGGGGTTAAACCCACATGTCTAGCCTATTAAGCAAAAGAGACAACACTTAAAGGGCAGCTTTATTAGAATAGAAAGATATGCCACTTAGTTAGGCAAGATGATTCTTGTAAAGAAAGTAAATGGTAAATGGAGAATGCACATCAACTACACAAATTTGAACAAGACGTATCCTAAAGATTGCTACCCCTTCCCCTAAATTGACCAACTCATTGAATCTACCTCTAGCCATGCCAATCTAAGCTTTATAGATGCCTACTCCGGCTATAGCCAAATCTACATGGTCCTTAAAGACCAAATCTACAACCCTTTTATCATAGATTTCGAGACATATTGCTACAAAGTCATTTCCTTTAGACTCAAGAATGTTGAAGCTACCTACCAATGCTCCATACCAACAATCTTCAAACTATAGCTAGGAAGGAATGTCGAGGTATACATCAACGACATGACCATCAAAAGCAGGAGCAAAGTTGACCATATTATAGACCTCTACGAGACCTTCATCGTATTGAGGAAATACAACATGAAGGTTAATCCCTAGAGGTATATCTTCGGGGTATGATCTAGTAAATTCATTGGCTACATGGTCATGGAAAGAGGGATTGAAGTGAACCTCAACAAGATTCAAGCAATGAAAGACATGAAGGCCCTACAAAAGATCAAAGATGTTTAACGTCTGATTAGTAGTTAGTACCCTTAAATCATTTTCTCTCATAATGTGTTGACAAGTGTTTTAAGTTCTTTCAACTCTTGAAGAATGCATCAAAATTCCAATAGATGCCCAAATGCGAAGTGGTCTTCACTAATTGAAGGAACCTCCAAAATCTACCCATACTCTCTATAACATTCCTGATGAACATCTCTACCTATACCTCATCATTAGCAACTGAGCCCTTTCTTCAGTACTAATCTACGTAGAAGGTCGAGAGTATAGACAAGTTTACTACATTAGCTACATCCTCTAAGGTCCGAAGGTCATGTATACCTGAGTTGATAAGTTCACCCTGGCCATAGTCATCGCCACTCAAAAACTTCATCCATATTTCCAATCACATCCCATTACCATACTCACCGACCAGCCAATACAGGCCCTTTTACAAAAGCTCAATACCTCAAGATGCATGGTTAAGTACTTGCTAGAGCTCAGTACCCATAGTATCCAGTTTTACCCTTACCCTGCCATAAAAGTAAAAGCATTTGTAGACTTTGTCATTGATTACACTAGCAAAGATAAACCACCTCCTTACATTGACATACCAAAATGGAGCCTCTACATAGATGGATCCTTTACTAAGGTGTTTAAGGGGGTAGGGTATGGTTGGGACTAAGGTGTTTAAGGGGGTAAGGTATGGTTGGGGGGTAGTGTAGGTAAGGTGTTGGTATGGGCACACTAGAGTAGAGTAAGAATAATCTTACAAGGCCCCTATGACACCAAGATCCTATATGTTCTTAAGTTCGGATTCCATACGAGTAATAATTATGTTGAATATGAAGCCTTTTGATGTGTCTCTGAGGTTAAACATACGAAGGAGCACCACAACATTAACAAATCAAAAGGAAAACATAAAAGCTAGCAAAAGTCCAGGCAACTACCAACTGGATATGATATACTAATAGATCCTTCCTGGCTTATAATCTACCAAATATGACATACTAATCTAAACTATAGGATCACTCACCAATTCCTTGTTAAATGGAATAAATAAGAGTTATGGGTAAACAAGAACACTAATATTACTCAAAAAGGAATCTTGTATATTTTGATGATCAAAGAGTTGTGTTTGCTTACAAAAAACGGGGTATTTATACTAACCCCACTAGGGTTACAAGCATATATGGAAAAGACTAAACGGTAATTTATAATTGGGATATAAAAATGATACTAAAACAGGTAAAAGAGACAAAGAATATTCTGTATGGAAAAGTAAAGATCCTTTTAGAATATTGTGCCAAAAGACATGTGTCATATGGTGGGTGATTGCTGGTTACTCTGAAATGTAAGATAACTAGACCAAAGTGAGGGAAAAGGGGGTATGCGGTTATAGTTGACCTGATTTGGATTAAGTTAGTTCTTGGCCAATCATCCACTAATGAATATTCACTTAGGTCGGATCCTAGTGATTTCAACAACTCGGCTTCAAACAGTTGTTGAGGCTGGTAAGCTTAAATGTTATGATTATTGTACGACTGCTTAGCAAGTAAGCATGCCTACCCAAAGCATCAGCATGTCTACTCGACAGTTTTAGAGACAGTTGGTGTACAAGAGAACTCAATACTTTGGTCAGTAGTAAAGTAAATCATAGAGGTCAGAATAGGAATTCTTATCCTAAATGGGGATATAAGCCATTATCCTCCTTGTAAGTCCTTGGAGTCCTCTGGCTCTACTATGTGTGATTAGTCCGGAAGGTTGATTCCTATCATCTACTTAAGGCTTGAGAAGATTTGACCTCAAATCTAAAGTGTAAACCCTACTAATAGTGGGCCTAGGACTTGATTAAGAGTACTTTCCAAACGTTCCCAAAGATCAAATAAACCAAAAACTTAAGTTTATATTTAGAAACGAATTAAATTTTTTCAATTCAAAAACCAATTATCAATAAAACCTAAGCTTGAAGAACTGTAAGCTCTAAAGTCATTTAAAACCCTAAACCTTAAAACCATTAAGGAATTTTAACCCTAAGTAATTAATCAATAATTTAATTTGAATAATTTCATTCAACTTTATAAATTTCACAATTTTATAAAAATCAAATCATAAATTACAAAACAATGCAAGATGAAAACCCTAAAATAATTTTCTATAAGACCATGCCCTTATCTTTATGCCTAAGCCTTATACTTCAATAAGTAGATCAGCTAATCACTTTAGATAACTTATCAATTAAGAGTTGGAATCATTTATCAATTGATAACTTATCAAAATTTAGTGATAAGACATTTTCCTTATCACCTCTTCACTTATACTACATATGGACAATTTTTCACAAGATTTCATATGCTTAACTTCATTAAATAAGACAAGACCACTCCATAGCCCAAAAAGACTTTAAATGGCAGATTTAAACAAAGAAGAAAGGGGGGCCATGCACTTGTCTTTCAACCATCAATCACTTTCTTTTACACATCACTATTTACCCCTTAATGCTTACATCATCAATAGTTGCAATTGTTGACTTTTGTGTAAACTACAAGACAACACTTTTAAGATATTTTAGCCACTCATTTTCTCTCAAATCCAACCAGCTACTTTCTCCATTATTTCTCTTGGTTTCAATTTCACTTTCACATCTTCTTTCTCTCATTTGAAACAAACATAAAAGGGAGAAACCACCTTACCCCACAAAATAAACTTTTCTTCCATTTTTCAAACTTCACTCGCGGCAACTTCTCCTCTTGTTCTTGTGTTATTTTCCTTCACCATCTAAGACCTTTTAGAACCATTAGAACCATTAGAACCTTCCACAAACCCCATTCCAAAAGATCAAATAACTCGGGTTTCCAAAAGGTGGCAAAAAAGAGGAAGCAAAGTTAAGAGCTTAAGTGGAACCTTAGTGCACAACCACCATATTTTGCTTAAGGACGAGTAAGTATTTCTTGTTATTAGTGGGTTAGTATTTATGTTAGGAGACTTTGATTTCTTGAAGATATGAGTATAATTTAAGTTGTGATAACAACAAAGACCATTTTAAGAAACAAACCATGAAACCCTTACATGAAGTTGGAGCATGAGCATGTAAAGTTGGTATTTTGTGAAGACACTTATTTAACACTTTGAATGGAAGATTTTAAGTTAAGAAAGTCTTGAAACAAAAACTTGAATGGAGGATGAGCATGCTGGACGTGAGGGTTCTATAGTCATTTGGATGTTGATTTTATTTCCATTAAGTTAAACATACTCAAATCTTGACTTAAGTTAAGGAAAAATCCATCACATGAAGTTTTATGAAGAAACCAACTTTTTATGACATGAGCTATGATATGGAGGTTGTATTAAGTATAAGATCTTCTATTTCTTTGTGTGGAGCATGAGTTAAAGAATCATCTTATGGAAGAAAACTTAAGTTAAGATTTGGATATAAGTAGTTTAAGTGCATAATCTAACACCTAAACTTAAGGGAATGATGAAACAAGTTGAAAAAACAAGCAAGAACCCCTTGGAATCATCACAACCAGATCTGTAATGTGGGAAAAAGAAGCTTAAAAATATGATAAAAGTGAATGAACAAAGTGAAAATATAACCAAAGTGAAAATATAACCAAAGCAAGTATGGTAAGCATACATAGCCTAAAACTCAAAACTGAGCCTAAAACTCTTAAAACAAGCCTAGAACTCTAAGTTAGGCCTTCAATGAAATTTTGACCAGCACCTTAAAGTATTAAGAGAGGTTTTTTTTAAGCTCATAGGAAATCTAGCAAAGGCCCCATAAGTCCACCAAAGTCACTAACTTTAGTTTGAACAAAAAACAAGCCCATTTGACAACTTAAGCCCACTAAAGGGCCCATGAAGTGGTTGTTATCCTTAGGAATATAAATCAAAGTTGTAAATCTGATCTCAAGGAGTATTTTAAGCTTAAGATAAAATCTTAAGACCAAGCTCAAAGGATTTCTCAAGTTATCAAAAAGCCCATTTACCATATAAGGCCCAAAAGCACTCTAATACATAAAGAACGCTACTGTTTTGACCCATGGACAGAATTGTATGTATCATTTCGAAAATATAACCTCACCATATTAAAGTACACTCGAAAATGATGAAGATTGACTATAAGATCATAAAAATCGGATTTAAAACGAAAAAGTTATACACGATTGAACTTTAGGTAAAAACCGGGAAAAATTTCGAAAATTAGTCATGAGTATAACTTAAGGAAAATTTACTTAGTTCCTTAAGTTTATTTCAATCCCTTATAAATATTATTTCAATGACCAAGGGACACTGTATACGGAGACGACTTGCCTCTGGATTACTTTGATTGACCTACATGGCAGAATGAGTAAATTCTCAATAACTCTTTACTTCATTGTGCTCGTAAAATAGATACACCTAAATTTATATATATAAATTTGGATGCTTGTGGGATATGGGAGACGCATGTGTATGGATTTATAGATGAATGTAATGACTTGTTAATTATATATATAACAATGGGAATTGTTTGTATTAATATATACATGTGAATTGTATGGAATGAAATTGTTTGATCAACTTAAAAATCGAGTTAATCACTTATACGATTAAGAAATCAAAATGAATCATGCATTCCCCATAATGCATACGGATAAGACCGACTACCACTTCACATAGAAGATGGGAAGGGACTCACAAGAATACGAGTTTCCTGCAGGATTGGGCATTAGCTATGTCATCATATATATTGAGTGTCTATCCTAAGTTGATGGGCTTACTAGGCGCTAGGAGACGCCAACAGTCGATGAGGGGCTGAGTCTTGTAGCTTCTGCTTAGGGCGTATGTTTGTGGATTATGGAGGCCACCACACTGCTAGACTTGGGATTTTTAAAAAAATGTGATTTGATTTCGATAAAGGAAGTATACATGTATATATATATATATGTATAGAGAGAGAGAGAGAGAGAAAGAGAGAGAGAGAGGGAGAGTTTTGTTTTAGCATGAGTACGACAGTGCAAATGAAATAAAACCTAAGGTCTAGAACTCGGATTTTGGTTTGGGTCAGTTAATTATCCCCAAACCCTAACTTCAGGGGGCATAATTCTAAGTCGTATGCAGTTCCTAAGTCACTGCATGCGTTGTTTGGCATATTGATTGTTCATCTATTCATATGATTGTACATCTAATAAATTTCTATCATGTAGTACTGATGAGGTATTTATCTCACTAAGCATAACTTACACCCCTATAGATTTTTGTTGATGTATGGGAACCTCTTCACTAATCCGGGCTAAGGCATGCCCGTGGTAAATTTCGTATAGGGACGAGTTGGAGCGATTAAAGAGCGAAGAGGACATTTTGTAATAAATTTATAAATGTTTAGACACTTTTATGTTTTTTTCTCATAACACAGATTTATTGCAGTTCCGTTATGAACTGCATTTGTTTGTAATATATATTTTTTTTTTGTGGGTCTCACACGCCCACACAATTAGCTAATCTACAACATAGAAATAATTTTAGTTAAATTACTCTATATTACTTGTTTATGGGTCTAGTGGTAACGTAAAGTGGAAGGAGCCTTGTGTGTTGTATGAAAGGCCTATGATCAGTAAGGGGGTTAATAATAAACCTTTATACGGTACACAGCGACCTACCATAGCAACGATAGTATTGGGTCGTGATATAAAGTGGTCTCCAATTCCTGTTTTTGTAGGGAACTTGTAGGATCTTCTTCTTTTGGTTGATGGGGAATTATGTCAAAAACATTGAAAGTGGAGGAAACACCAAAGTCATTGAGCAACTTGATCTTGTAGGCATTGTGTTGATCTTCTTCAAAATCTTGAAAAGTCCATCAACTCGTAGACATAACTTGTTATGTCTTAAGTGCAAAAATCATTCTCAGCTAAGGTGAATCCATACTAAGTTTCCTAACTTGAAAGATATAGTTTGATGGCCTTAACTACCAATCTCTTGTTCTCTATTATTGAACTTAGTGATTTTTCTAGTTACAATCTGGTGTAGCTCTTGTAATTCTTAGGCTAGGTTGGTTACAGATTGACTTTCTTCAGCAATGGTAGGGGTATTGATCTGATTTAGGGGGATAATGGAGTCGAGGGCATAGACAACCTCAAATGGGTCTTTCTAATGGTGATGTAGATAGTTGAATTGTATGCAAACTTCATAATTGGTAAACAGATTCTAATCCTTCAAGTTCTTTCCCACAACAGCTCTGAGTAAATTGCCTAACGTCCTATTTACTACTTTAATCTCGCCATCAATCTAAGGGTAGCTACTAGAGCTAAACATAAGTTTAGCTCCATGACTTCTCGAAAGAGTTTTCTAAAAATAGCTTAGAACTTTTGTATCTCGATCTAAAATAATTGTTTTCAGCACTCTGTGTAGTTGGATTACTTCTTTTAAAAACAAATCAGCAATATATAAAGCATCGTTAGTCCAATGACATGGGATGAAGTGTACCATTTTTCTAAGGTGGTCCCCTACTACGAAGACTTAATCATTTCCCCTGAATGCCTAAGGCAACCTTAGGATAAAGTTTACGTTAAGGTTGGCTTAAGGTAGTATTGGTGTTGGTAGAGGCACATACTCTCCATGGGACTATCTTTACCCCTTAGCTCTCTTGTACACTTGGTAACTTCCCATTACCTTATGGAAATCCTTAACCAAGTAATAGATTAGTTATTTTGGTCTCTCTGAAATGATCAGATGATCCACCACTATGAGCCTCCGTCACCAACAACTCATGTATGGAATAGTTTGGTATATACAGCCTTCGATCCTTGAATAGATAGCCATCCCTAAGTTAATATCCTACAATAGTAACTGCTTCTTGGCATTGCTCTAGAGTAAGACTAAAATGAATGTTATGAGCATACTACTCAATGATAAATGAAAATCCTAGCAACTTTGTCTACAAAGTGGTCAATAAGGTTTGCCAACATAATATAGCATTGACGACCACATTGGTACTTCCATTCTTATATCAGATCACATAGGAGAACCCTTCCATAAGCTCTAGCCACTTGGCTTGCCTCTTTAAGAGTTTGTTCTAACTCCTAAGATACTTCAATGACTTATGGTCAGTATAGATCACAAACTCTCATGACAGTAAGTAGTATTGCTAGATAGTAAGATCTAAAAAACGAGAATACAACTTTTTCTCGTACACATAATAGTTAAATGTAGCACCACTAAGTTTTTTTATTGTAATAGGTAACTGGTTATCATTCTTACATTAAGACAACACCAATTCTAACGCTTAATGCATCATACTCTAGTTCAAATGGTTTGTTAAAATTTGGTAATGGCAGGATAGGGGTAGAGGTAAGCTTCTCCTTGATCAAGTTGAAGCTCTGTTCGGCTTGGTCATTCCATCGGAACTCATTACCCTTTTTCGTCAACTCGCTTAAAGGGATTGTAATGGTATTGAAGTTCTTAATAAATCACTTATAGAAAGAAGCAAGGCTATGGAAACTTCGTACTTTGGTGACATTTTTTGGCATCAACCTCTCCAAGACAACTCAGACCTTATCTTCAACAGCTCATATTCCTTTCCTTAATACCACATACCCAAGAAAAACCACTTTACCCTAACAAAACTTGTACTTCTTCAAGTTTCCAAATAACAACTCAGCTTATAAGATTTTAAAAATAGCTCGGAGATGTTAAACATAGTTGTTTAGGTTGGCACTATATACCAATCTATCATCAAAGTACATGACCACACTTCATCCGATCAGTAGGCACATCACATGGTTCATAAGCCTCATAAATGTGCTTGGTGCATTTGCAAGTTCGAACGACATAACCAACTATTTGTAGAGACCGTTCCTTATCTTAAAAGCAATCTTGCATTCATCACCTACTCTCATGCAAATTTAGTGGTAATGACTTTGCAAATCCATATTTGGAAATATTTTGGCACCTTGAATCTCATCTAACATGTCATCGACCTTCGGTATTAAATATCTGTACTTAACAATAATTCGATTAATTTCTTAGCTATCAATGTACATGTGCCATGAACCATCCTTCTTTGAAACGGACAGAGTCAATACAACATAAGAGCTTATGCTTTCCTTTACATATCCTCTCCCTATGAGCTCATTTACTTATCTTTTTAGCATGACAGCTTGCTAAGGGTTCATTCTTGTAGACACCTAATTTTTACCCTCCTTTTTATTTTTCCAATTAAGTTATAGAGTTCTAAATTGAGAAATAAAAAAAAAAAAGAAAATTAAAGAAAGCCAAAAAAAATTTAGAAAAAAATAGGAATTTTAGGAAAATTTTGAAAAAGAGGAAAATAGGAAAAAGCACAAAAGATAAGAAATTTAAAAAAATGGAAAAATTCGGAAAAGTACATAAAAAGTTTGAAAAGTCACAAAAAACTTTAAAAACTAAAAGATTTTAGAAAATAATATTTTGTTAGATTAAATTTTTAATTTTAACTTACATTTAAAAGTTGGGCCATTGAACCTAGGCTTAAATTTAAATTAGCCTAAGCTAACCGAGTCTATATGTACAATTTAATTGCACTAATAGACAAGGCATAGGCCAATGGCTTGATGGATAAGCATATGAACATAGCACTAGTATTGAGCATGAGGTTTTGGGTTTGAAACTTGGCAAAGGTAGGGCGGCCTATTTCTTAATTTTTGGTTTTAAATCACATTAGGGACTACTACGTGTTAAGATTTGATTGCACCATGTATCTTGACATGTAACATCAACAGATTTGATGGCCCGCGGATGTAGCGCTACATGGCATCCATATAGCATGCTACGTGTTACGAAATGACACATGGCACATCAGGGTTAGTTGTCGTAGCTAACGTGGTGCCACGTTAGCACCATGTCAGCTCACTTTTCCCTCCCCTTCTTCCTTTTCCCTTCATTTTCCTCTCTTTCCCTCTATTGCCCTCAACTTTCTCTAAATTTGTAGTGCTTTCCACTTCAGACCACCCACTTAAACATGATTTTTAGACCCTTTCTTGCTGCAATGTCACTAAATCAATGGCAAAATTACAGAATAGACATAGCCTATTGTAAATCGATACAACAAACATGTCTAAATATAGTCAAAGGAGCATTTAATTTGAGCTCTAAAAATCAGAAAAAAGCTGTTTTTCTAAGCATTCTTCATTAATCAGATCTGAGCTTTCCTTGTTTTCTAAGAACAATTTGAGCATAAAAGGAGCTTCAAGGAGTATACACAAGGACAAACACCTAACATAATCAACTCCCATACTCTCTGTATCCATTTTTTATCACTTCCTCTCTCTACTAATCTCTCTCTTTTCGGGTTTCTCTCTCTAGCAAACTCTAAGCTCGACCACCTCTATGGTTGTAACTCTCGCTCCATTAGCTCTTGAACATGACTACTCTCGACCTCCGTCGTGAGCCCCAACCGTACCACCATGGAACCTTAATTACCCCTTCTCTCTCTCCTCAAACCACCATCCTCAGCCACCATCGATCGAAACTAAGCCTACAATCAAACTCCCTACACTTTGGAAAACCTACACTAACCGACCAATCACACCCAGCCACCCCTACACGGTTTAACCACTACTGTCACCTATGGTTAACTTTTGAAAACCACCCAAACAACTCCAAAACACCAAGGCACTGAACCTACCCTCACCCCCGGATTTCCAATCCAATACTCATAAAAAGACCGTCACCCACTCATTTAGTGGATGAAACAAGCCGAATCGAGCCTCATCATCGTTGCTACTGTAAAGGCATCGAAGCCTGACCCGAATCCAGTGGACTCGACTTGACCCAACTCGTCTAACTTACCTAAGTCTAACCCGTGCATCCGAATCCATCTAAAGTTTTTCTTTTTATTTATTTATTTTTATTTTATTTGATGTTTTATTTTTTTATTTGTTTTATTTAAATGTAATGGAAAATAATAATAAAAAAAGGAAAAAAAAAGTAATTTTGGTTTTATTTTATTTTATTAAATAAGTAGGATATAATAAGTAATAAGTGATAAATAAATTAAGTGATAAAATAAAAAGATAAAATAAAAAAACAAAAAAAATAAGAAATGAATAAAGTATGAAAATAGAAAAATAAATAGGTAAATAAAATGACTATTATTTCTTTTTGTCACTTAGAAAAAATTGATTTTCTAAAAATAAAAGTAAAAATAAATAGAACACTTTCTAAATTAGAGCCATTTTAAAGCTTCCAAAAATTAAAAAAATTGATTAGGACAATTTAGGAATTTCCTTCAATAAAATCAAAACTGAATAAAATGTAAACTCGATTATTTTTCAGATTAAAATGAAACCAATCCACTAAAGTTTTACAAAAACAACTACGTATATCTAATCCAAATAGTGAGTACGTAGGCACTTATGTGGAAACGATAAAAATGAAAAAAACTAAAATTTCGCTTTTTAGCTTAGATTATGATTTGTCCAATTATAATAGTTAAATTGAGTTTTATCTTATAAAATAAAAAAGGTGATTTTTTTTAAAATTAAAGTTAATCTTGGAAAATTAATGGTACCCGGAAGGGTTTAAAAAGTCCTAACCCCCGGATCCAGCTTCTCTGGTTATCAACAAAGCCGTTTTATAACTTGGTTTTTTTAAACCGATAAACCAGTAGCGAAATTATAACCAATCTACTTAATTAGTTATAACTTAACCATTTTTCTCGACTCCGGTCGAGTAGCGACTCCAATCCCTTTTTTGATTGGTTTTCTTTAAACCCTAATCGAGGATTAGTATTAAATGGGTAGGGTTTAGTACTAATCAGCTTAGAGAAGACCTAATTTTAAAAGAAGAACTAGGAGGGTGAAAAACTAGACTCGACAGCTTAGCGACTCCACTAAGGACCTCAAGAAGGTTAGCCATTCAATCTTCCAAAAATTAAAATTAATTTCCAAGATCACCTTAAATGCAATTTATTTACTCGTTTTCTATTATAAATTGTGCTAATATCATTTACAGGTTTGGTTTTATGTGTTTTTTAAGGAAGAGATTTATTTTTTTGTATCATGAATGCACAATAGATACGATTAAACCCAGGTTGTCATAGGACCATAGGACGGGGAGCCATTATATAAAGTCTCGAACATAGTGGGGCAACTACCTTTTGGGGCCGATTAGGCTACCCCACTTAGACTTCGATGTGATCAAGGAACTGTTTCCTTGTAAACATGTGAGGTCATATGGTTTAAGGATCGTTATAACCTACTTATCTTGCATTACATTTCATAGGGTCAACAAATAACTAATAAAGTAGCAACATTACATAAAAATGACAAAGATTCTAGAGTTTTTTCTTATATTCTTCCTAAAATTGATATACATAAGAGGTCTTGTATATTTTCTCTTCTTGTAATTAGTCTTTCCCTTGTAATTTATGCTTTCTTTATAATGTTTCAAAAATGGCCAGCTCATCCAATGCTAGGGTTCTTGCCAAAGAGATTTATGTCCACAAACCTACAAACCCAAAGCCTATACTCAGCCAGTAGTTTCAAACCTTCAACCCAAGAGAGCAACAATCCATTACCAACAAAATTAGACCCATACTCTGACTAGCCAAAGTGAAGGTTAACATCACACTAGTAAGGGCCTTAGTCTATTTCTAGGCGCCCGAAGAAGTGGCTTTTCAATTTAGACCACATCTAATTAGCATAACTTTAGAGGAATAGACCCAACTACTCCAAGCTACTCTTTTAGATGAAATATACGTCTCAAAACTTAGCTTTGGCCAAACATATATCTTCTCAAAATTCTTAAGAATATGTAAGACTGAGATAAATGAAGCCTTGAACAACTGTAACAAATACTCCATTAAGATATAGGATTTAGTCCATTGGTTGTAGAATGAGCCCAACTCTAACAATCAAGCACTGTTTTTTTGGAATTGGAGAGAAAACTAAATCAAGTCCTATGTACTAGCTGTGTTCGCCACTATCTTATTCCCAAATGGGTCTCTTATTATACAATTTAGGGTAATAGAGTTAATGGCTCAATTCTGGGTAGGTAAGTCTTACATTGCTGCCCTACTTGCTGAGTAGATAATGAATCTTAATTTCATTAAGGAAAGAGGTTGCGGAGATCTCAAGTCAAGTATGGTACTATTAAAGGTTTGGTTCATCAGTCACATCAAATACTTTGGGTTGGATTTAATAAGGGGAGCATTTGCAAATAAGATTGACTTTATTGATTCTTTCATCGATAAGATCAAATTACTAGAATATATCCCTACCCTTCTTTGGATAGAGGTTCTATAAGATTTTCAAGTAGAAGACATACTGTGGACTGCTAGGTAGAGCAATTACAATAGGGTCATATTGATTTGCAAGAATTCCCATGCTGTGCCACTGATCAGGATGAGTTGATGTATAGGCTACTATCCAAGCAACATGGTAAAACAATTTGGAGGGGTCTAGGATATAGTTCGCAAACCTTTATTGGAACCATTCACTCTTAATCTCGAAGAGCCCCGGACCATAAGCCCAAACATCGATTTGAGTGAGTTCATAGGAGAAGTAGACAAACACCGAGTTACAAAAGATTGTTTATACAATCAACTTCATATGGTAGGTGTAATGCGATATCGAGCACTAGAAGTCCTTCAAACCTCCCATGTGTACCCTAACTCTAAAATGGTGACCTATATGGACCAAATGAAAGCGCGTATGGAGATCTTCCATGATGAGAAAGATAAATGGGTGAACCTATGCTAAGAATCTAGACAAAGGTCACACACCTTATAATACTAGCTAAAGATGGCCTAGAAGAAAATTGAAGAGTTTGAAAAAATGGCTGAAAATAACTAAAAGAAGAAGAAAATGTCATTTAGCCTACAGAAAAAAAGGAAATTAGCATAGATGAATTTGTACCTTTTTCTTTCTTTCATGTAATGAGACTATGGGAATCCAAAAATAATGAATAACTTATCATTCTGTTAATCATTTTTCAATCCTCTACTTTTCATCCGTGTGATTCACTTGCATTTCATTCATTTGCATTCTTTTTCAAAATATTTGTATGCTAACTTATTGATAAGTGGTTTTTACCCAAGTCGCTAAGATAGCTCCTAAATGTTAATCTTTCTGGAGAAGCCCCATCAAAACTTGTTCTCAAAGCAGTATGGCCAATTAAGGAAACAACAATAATAATGGCAACAGCAACCTCGAGGTTATTAACTTCATGGAGTTAAGATTCCAATCTTTAGAACGAACAATGGGAAAGATGGCAAATCAATTGAGCTTTCTTACTGATAGTATCTCTCTACTAAGGTTTATGGCCCCATCAAATGAAGAGCACTCCAAAGCTCGATATAAAAAAGAATACTGAGGCCCTAACCCTTGAAACAGAAGAAGCTTACCTTAAAGGCAATCAAGGTTTTGAATCCTTTGAAATTGAAGGGGTATTTCCAAAAGCTAACCCAACCTTTGAGCCAAATACTTACTCATTCCCGATCAACCCGAAGCCTGAAGCTAACTAGGATAGATTGAAGGAGCTCGAGGAGCAGTTAACTCAACAAATTATTGAAAAAATGAAAATGCTTGAAGGGTATGATGGATTCAAGCACACTAGAATAACAGACTTCTTTGCCTATGATTATGGAAGCTTTACAGAAAAATTCAAAGTATCTGACTTTGAAAAATACAATAGGACTGGGTGCCCCAAGTTATACACCCAGCTATATGTATGTAAGATGGGCAAGTATGCACACTATGATCAACTCACAGTCCAAACCTTTCAGGATAGTCTAACAGGCCCTGCCTTAACTTAGTACTCCCAGTTAAACTTAAATCAGGTGAATACATGGGAGAAGCTAGCAGAAGCGTTCTATGAGAAATATAAATTTAATGTCGAAGTGGCACCAATAATGATGGATTTGATTACCTTAAGGAAAAGGAACAATAAATCCTTCAAAGAATATGCTTAAAGGTAGAGGTCCCCAGCTGCAAGGGTATCTACCCTTGTAATTGAAAAAGAGTTGACGACAACTTTCATTAACACTCTTGAGAGGCCCTACTTCGCTTACCTGATCGGATAAGCCTCTTCTAGCTTTGTAGAAATAATGGTAGCGGGGTGTCAAATTGAGAGTGCCATTTCCTTTGGCAAGCTACAACAAACAAAAGATCGAAGTCCACCCTCTGCTAAACCAACCACCAACAAGCCTAAAGAAGCTACTGTCAGCATGGTTAACTTAGATGCAAGACTTAACTCCCAAGTTTCTTTTAGGACGAATCTCCCACCAGCTCAACCATAATATAAAAGCCAACTATAGGCTAACAGAGCCCTGAGACAGTTCACTAGAATACATGTTCCACTTAGTTAGGTGCTCGAGAAGTTAAGAAGAGATAATCTGCTCCATTCTGAGGTTCCTAATGAAAGGTATACAAAGAAGTTCTTTGATCCTAATGCAAGATATCAATATCACCTAGTGTAAGTAGGCAATTCAATTTATTCATACTGGAGGTTGAAAAACAAAATCTAAGATTTGATCGATGAAGGTACAGTACAACTAGATTTTATGGAGGCTCCTACCCTAAACATCAACAACCCACTACCAAACTATGGACCTGTCATCAACATGATATTTAACCACTCAAAATCTGCCATCAACATGATCAGTCGAAACCAAGAACCAATGGTTTATAGGTTCTATAAAAAAAAAAGGTCCCACAAACTAAAAGGTACATATTCCACGTACCTGTGGCCCTTGAAAATTATAAAGCTGCCCCCTTCAATTACTAGGCAATAAACCAGGGGTAATTAAGCTTGCTTGTAGGAGGGATCACTCGCTCCGGCAGAATCTATAATCCAAAGGAAGACTTAAAAAAGAAGGGCATGCAGGAAATGTCAAACACTGAACAAGCTAAACATGAGGAAGGATTAACTGCCTTCACCAAGATGATCAAGTCTAGTGAGTACAAAATAATGGACCAGTTTGGTAAGACTCTAACACAAATATCCCTCATGAGTCCATTGATGGCATCAAACCCACAATGAGAAGCCTTATTCAGAACACTAAGGGTTTTCAAGATCCCTCATGAAATCTCGGTTGAAAGGATTGGCTCTATCACCAATTCCATCCTCACCATAGATCAAATTTCCTTCTCCACCGAGGAACTGGGCAAAGAAGGAATCCAACACACAAAGCCTCTACTTATAATAGTTAAGATAAATAACATCATTGCAGCAAGAGTCCTCATCGACAATAGGTTATATCTAAATGTTTGTCCTTCGGCCACCTTGGATCTATTGGGCTTTGATACAAGTGCTATCAAACTTAGTTCAACAATGGAAGAGCTTTTGATGGATCCAGGAGAAAGATAATAGGGGAGGTGGACTTGCCAGTTGATATTAGCCTATAGATATTCAACATCCCATTCCATGTTTTGGACATTCCAAGGACCTTCAATCTATTATTGGGAAAGCTATGGATATATTCAGCAGGGTCCATACCATCAACTCTTCACCAAAAAGTTAAGTTCATCTCAAATGGCCAAGTTATCACAATTCTAGGTGACCAAGATTATGAAATCTATAAAGAGATAGCCATACCCTATATTGGTATAGAAGAACAAGAGGAATTTGAACTCTAGATGTTTAATGAGGTGTGCATGATCACTAATCAGCAGAAGGAAAAGAGGCTAAAATACAAAGAAGGCCAGTTTGGATTCTATGGGTTAAGATACATTCCAACCCTAACAAAAGAATTGCAAAGACTGCAAGCCAGGGATAGAATGGGTGATAGTTGTATCATGCTCCAGTGAACTTCCAACCATTGTCAAAAATTTTCATCAAGATCAAAACCTTAAACTCAAAGCCTGCTAAAGAAGGTACTTCCAACAAGAATGAAGGGGCTAGCCTAATCAACAAATCCCATCACTTGAATAATTGGTTCTCCAACCCTGTGAATAACAATAAGTCTTCCTTAGGGTAAAAGATGAATCATGATCCAGTATTTTATAGAATTTTGTAATGAATTTCCTCTATTCTCTAAGTGCTTATACTCAAAAGAGAGTTCCCTAAAATAAAATCAGCTTCTTTTCTTTTTACTCATGCCTTACTTACACTCTTCCTTTTACACACTTTCTTTTTTCTTGCTAGATCCAATGACTCGAACAAAGGCTATGGATACCTCATGCAGATAGGCAATGAGAATATTGATATCACTTTTAGCCCTACTAGGTTAGTCGCCGGGAGTGATTTTGATGACCATAATGACATGCAAGCAAGTTGGCAAAAAAATGAAATAAGTAGAATTTCCATTAATAAGCTAACAGAGATAATTAATGTTAGTGCCAACGAAAACCCTATGATGTTGAAGGTTGGGGGAAATTTGGAAGAAAATTAAAAGATAGAGATGACTACATTACTATTCGAATAATAACATGTATTCGCATGGTCTTATGAAAACATGCTCGAATTAGACCCATCGATCGTAGTCCATCACTTACCTACATAAGAGGATATCAAGCCTAAGAAACAAAAGTTGAGAAGTTTTCGACCAGATATCTTGTTGAAAATCAAGGAAGAAGTCAGAAAATTATTAGAAGTTGGCTTCATGGAGGTATCTGATTATCTTGAGTGGATAGCCAACATAGTACCAGTTATGAAGAGGAATGGGAAAGTCAAAGTGTGTGTAGGCTTTCGAGACCTCAATCAAGCAACCCCTAAAGATAATTTTCCTTTGCACCATATTGATGTATTGGTCGATAACATAGCTAGAAACCATATTTTCTGTTTCATGGATGGATTTTCAGGGCATAACCAGATTCGAATGGCTGAAGAAGATAAAGCCAAGACTACATTCATCACAACTTGGGGCTTGTTTTGCTACAACATAATGCCTTTCAGACTCAAAAATGCTAGGACAACTTACCAAAGGGCCATGGTAGCAATCTTTCATGACATAATGCACAAAGAAGTCAAATTATACGTTGATGATATGATTGGCAAGTCTAAAGAAGGAGAAAATCATGTGGAAAATCTAAGGAGATTGTTTGATAGGTTAAGAAAATTCCAACTGAAACTCAACCTAGAAAAGTGTACTTTCGGGGCGACTTTAGGGAAATTATTGGGTTTCATAATTAGCTAAAGGGGCATTGAAGTGGACCCTGATAAAGTTAAAGCAATAGTTGACCTACCCTTGCCACGTACAATTAAAGAAATCGGAGGTTTATTGGGCCTTTTAAATTATATAGCCTGGTTCATATCCCAACTCATAGATAAGTGTCGTCCTTTATTTAAGTTATTAGAAAAGAATGCCAAGATCAACTAGGACGAAGAGTGTGAGTAGGCCTTTACAATAATTAAAGAATACCTCGTAAACCCTCTAATTCTAGTAGCTCCAAAACTTGAGAAGCCTTTATTCCTATACTTGACAATATTACTAGAGTCCATAGGGTGCATGCTTAGCCAAAAAGATAAGGAAGGAAAGGAACAGGCTATATATTACTTGAGCAAAAAATTCACTAATAGGGAGCAGAGATATTCAGAAATTGAAAGAACCTGCTATGCTTTGGTCTAGGTAATGCATCGACTCAAACAATATACACTCTACTACCAGGTTGAATTACTGACTCAATACGATCCCCCGAAGTACTTAGTAGACAAACCAGCCTTAATTTGTAGAATCTCAAAGTAGCAAGTGCTGCTATTAGAGTTCGATATTACATATGTGAACCAAAATTCAGTTAAAGGGTAAGCTTTAACAGATCAATTAGCAAAAAATCCCTCTGATAGCACTCCCTAAGAAGTACAAGTGAATTTCCCCGATGAGGGTATCTTAGTGGTAGGAGGAAACTTTGATAAAGGAAAGGATGATAAGCCACAAAAATGGAAAATGTTTCTTAATGGTGTAGCTAACATGTCTAAGTGTAGAATTAGGCCAATACTAATATCCCCTAAAGGTACTCAGTATCCTATAGCCATAAGGCTCATTTTCCCATACACTAATAATATTACTAAATATGAAGCATGCATCATAGGACTCAAGATGGCTCTAGAGAAAGACATTCAATAATTAGAAGTGTAGGGGGACTCTTCACTCATTATTAGCTAAGTACGGGGAGAGTACAAAACTAAAGATCCTAAGCTAGTGCCTTATCACCGGCATTTGACGGAATTAACGGAAAGTTTTAAAGAAGTCACCTTCAATCATGTACTAAGGACTCATAACCACTTTGCTGATGCGTTAGCTATGCTAGCATCTATGATCTAGATATTTGGTGGAGTCAAGATTCAACCCCTTACTATTGAAATTGAAGACAAGTCTACCTTTTACCTAATGATTGAGGGCATGAACGACCAAAAACCGTGGTATCATGATATTAAGATATTCTTACAACAAGGCACATACCTTGAAGAGGCTGAGAAAAGAGATAGAAAGACAAGTCCACCTTATACCAACACTCATTTGATGGTACACTCTTAAGGTGTGTAACTAACAAAGAGGCTGAGAAGTTAATGAAAGAGGTACATGAAGGAGTATGTGGCCCTTATATGAATGGATACATGTTAGCAAAGTAAATCATGAGGCTAGGGTATTATTGGTCAACAATGGAAAGTGATTGCATTAAGCAAGTTAAGCATTGTCATTTATGCTAAGTTTATGTGAATAAGATAAATGCCCCGCCTCAGGAATTACATACCCTCTCATCACCATGGCCTTTTTCAATGTGGGGCATAGATATCATCGGCCCTATCACTCTAAAAGCATCCAATGGACATCGCTTCATATTAGTCACCATTGACTATTTCAGCAAATGGGTAAAGGCTTTGTCTTACTCGAATGTTACTAAAGGGGTCATAGTTAAGTTCATCAAGAGAGACATCTTGGCTCTAAACGGGACTCCTAAAACAATCATCATTGATAATGGCACTAATCTCAACAATAAGCTTATGCCAGAATTATGCCGGCAATTCTGAATCATTCATAAGAACTTTACTTCATATCAACCCCAAATGAATGGGGCCATTGAAGCAGTAAACAAAAACCTCAAAAGAATCATTGAAAAAATGATTGTCACAAATAAGGACTGGCATGAGATGTTACCCTTCGCACTCATGGCCTATTAAACATCCATCAGAACGTCTATTCGGGCAACACCATACTCTTTAGTATACGGCACTGAAGTAGTATTACCAATAGAGGTCGAGATCACATCACTCAAGGTACTATCAGAAACTCATTTGGAAGAAGCCAATTGGGTAAAGAAATGCATTGAACAGCTAAATCTGATTGATGAAAGGACATTGTCGGCCTTGTGTTATAATCAATGTTATCAGCAAAGAATGACTCAAGCCTTCAACAAAAGCGCATAACCTCATAACCTCAAAGAAGGAGATTTGGTGTTAAGAAAAGCTCTCCCCAATGCATAAGACTCCAGAGGGAAATTCGCTCCCAATTACAGGGGTCCTTATGTCGTAAAGCAAGTATTATCAGGAGGGGCTTTGATTTTGTCCTAAATGAATGGTCTAGATTTAAGAGACCCTATAAATGCCGATATTATAAAATTACACTATCCATAAGAAGTTAATGGGAATTTTACTCAAAATGAGGAAAAGCCAGTCATTTTGAATGTCATTGTGGCCTAATTTTCATTATCTATAAGCAAATTTGGTATCTTTGGCCGTTGTTGTCATTGGAATAATCACCCTCTCCTTGGAAAAGTCTAATTCCCTTTACCCCATTTAATCGAACCCAAATACTACAAACACAACAGGAGTTAAGGAATGAGATCTAGAACATTGGTTGTTAACAAAATTCTTTAAAATACTTTATTATGGAATGATCCCCCTTAACGGGGAGTTTTATTGTCTTTTTTTTTTTTCAAAGGAATGCGAAATTTAAGTAAGTAATCATGGTTGATGGGAATAAGGCTTTTGGGTTAATAAAAGTTCCAAAGAAACAAAAAAAGTAGGTCGTTTTTCTTGCATCGGGCTAATTTCCATTACTTCCCCAAAAAGAACTAGTAAAGTTGCGAACGTTGTATGACAAGAACATCTGGGTTGATAACAAGGGACTAAAACAAAGACTTAGTAATTTTTTGATGGGGGCTTTTAAAAAAGGTTTGATGGATTGGGTGCTATCAATAAAGACCAAGTAAGTATTTGTACATAGTGTTAGCACACCAATTTTCTTTTTCTTGCATTTAGACCAATTTTTACTCCTAACAATCTTTTTTAACCAACCCATAAGGCATTTACTTTCTGCATTTAGTGTTTAGCCAACTTATGAAGATACAATCCTAGCTCAATTCATCCATCTAATCCATAGGGTCCTTCTATTCACCAAATTTCTTGCAAGCAAGCCCCTTTCTTCATTAAGTTCTATAGGGAACTTCCTTTCACCAAATTTCTCTTAATCGGCCTATAAACAAGGCGTTATTTCATTCTTTTTAAGGTCTTAGCCAACTCCAAGAGCGCTTTACCCACCTTGGTTAGTTAGCTCATTAGGGCACAACCAAGTTTATTCATTCTTCTTAAGGTCTTAGCTAACTTTAGGAGCACTTTGCCTACCTTGGTTAGCTAACTCATTGGGGTATGACCAAGTTTGTTTATTCTTCTTAAGGTCTTAGCCAGCTCTAGAAGCGGTTTCCTCACCTTGGTTAGTCAGCTCATTAGCACACGACTAAGTTTGTTCATTCTTCTTAGGGTCTTAGCTAGATCCAAGAGCATTTTCCCCACCTTGGTTAGTCAACTTATTAGGGCACGACCAAGTTTGCTCATTCTTCTAAGGTCTTAGTCAGCTCTAGGAGCGCTTTACCCACCTTAGTTAGTCATATCATTAGGGTACAACCAAGTTTGTTTATCCTTCTTAAGGTCTTAGCCAACTCTAGGAGTGCTTTGCCTACCTTAGTTAGTCAGTTCATTAGGGCATGACTAAGTTTGTTCATCCTTCTTAAGGTCTTAGCCAGCTCTAGGAGCACTTTGCCTACCTTGGTTAGTTAGTTCATTAGGGTACGACCATGTTCGCTCATTCTTCTTAAGCTTTAACTAATACTAAGAATGCTTTGCCCACCTTGGTTAGTTAGCTCATTAGGGCACAACCAAGTTTACTAATTCTTCTTAGAGCCTTAGCTAGCTTTAAGAGCGCTTTACCCATTTTACCTTAGTTCATAAGAGCATGACCAGACTTCAATTCTGCTTTTAGTCTTTCAACTAGCTCTTAAAGCACCACTCTTCTCTTCTCTAAATCCCTAATGGATTGGACTTAGGATAACTAGCTAGTTGTAACACTTCTTAGAATAAAATCGAATCTTAGGGCGAAAATAGTGTCGATTTTATCTTTGAGGCAAAGTTTTGCTCAAACTTTACTACAAAGAGGGGCAACTGTAAACACCTAATTTTTTCCCTCCTTTTTATTTTTCAAATTATGTTATAAGGACCTAAATTAAGAAAAGTTAAAAAAAAATAGAAAATTAAAGAAAGAAAAAAAAATTAGAAAAAAAAGGAATTCTAGGAAAATTTAGATTAATAGGAAAATAGGAAAAAGCGCAAAAGATAGGAATTTTAGAAAAAAATACAAAAAAATGGAAAAATTCGAAATAGTACATAAAAATTTTGAAAAGTCACAAAGAATTTAAAAAAATAAAAGATTTTAGAAAATAACATTTTGTTATCTTAAATTTTTAATTTTAATATAGGCTTAGAAGTTGAGCCATTGAATTTGGGCTTAGATTTAAATCTAGCCTAGGCTAATTAAGTCTATATGTGCAATTTTGGACAAGGCATAAGCCACCGACCTGATGATTAAACATATGGACATAGCACTAGCATTGAGCATAAGATCTTAGGTTCGAAACTTAGTATATCCTGATACATGGTACGCCGAGATTGTTGGCATGGTTGACATGGTGCCACATAAGCCCACTTTTCCCTCCCCTTCCTAACTTTTCCCTTTGTTTACCTCTCTTTCCCTCTCTTTCCTTCAACTTTCTCCAGATTTCCAATGCTTTCCACTTCAGACCACCCACTTCAACGTGATTTTTAGACCCTTTTTCGTTGCAATTTCACCAAATCAATGGTGAAATTACGGAATAGACATAGCCTATTGTGAATTGGTACAAAAAACATATCTAAATACAGTCAAAGGAACATTTAATTTGAGCTCCAAAAATTAGAAAAAAGTTGTTTTCTTAGACATTCTTCATTAATCCGATCCAAGCTTTCCTTGTTTTCTAGGAACAATTTAAGTATAAAAGGAGCTTCAAGGAATATACACAAGGACATATACCTAACAGAATCAATGCCCATACTTTTTATATCCATTTTCAATCACTTCCTCTCTTTACCAATCTCTATTTTCTCGGGTTTCTCCTTCTAGCGAAATCCAACCTCAACTACCACTACGGTTATGACACCAACTCCATCTACTCCCGGACACAACCACTTTCGACCTCCACTATAACCCCCAGTCACGCCACCAAGCAACCACCACCAAACCCTAATCGGCCCCTTTCTTTCTCTTTGAACCACCATCCTCAACCACCCTTGATCGAAACTAAGCCTACATTCAAACTCGCTACACTTTGAAAAACCTACCCTAACCAACCAATCATACCTAACAACTCCGACATGGCCAAACCACCTCCATCGCCCATGGCTAACTTTCGAAAACCACCTAAACAGCTCCAAAACACCAAGGTACTAAACCTAAACCCCCCCCCCCCCCAATCCCCTAAATTCCATTCCAATACTCATAAAAAGACCGCCACCCGCTCATTTTGGTGGATGAAATAAGCTGAATCAAGCCTTGCCGTCATTGCTGCTGTTGAAGGCATTGAAGGTTAACCCGAATCTAGTAGAGTCAACCCAAAACCCTCCTAGGTCCGACTCGTGCTTCTGAATCTATTCAAAGTTTTCCTTTTTATTTATTTTATTTTATTTTGTTTTGTTTATTTTTTTATTTAAATGTAATGGAAAATAATAATAATAGAAAGGAAAGAAAAAATACGAAGAAAAAAAATGTAATTTTGTTTTATTTTATTTTATTAGATAAGTAAGATATAATAAGTGATAAGTGATAAATAAATTAATTGATAAAAAAAAAAGAAATAAGTAAAATATGAAAATGGAAAAATAAATAGGTAAATGAAAATATTATTGTTTCTTTTTATCTTAGAAAAAATTGATTTTCTAAAAGTAAAAATAAAAAGTAAATAGACTTCTTTCTAAATTAGGGCCATTTTAAAGTTTCCAAAAATAAAAAAAAGCCAATTAGGACATTTTAGGAATTTCCTTCAATCAATAAAATCAAAACTGAATAAAATGTAAACTCGATTGTTTTTTAAATTAAAACGAAACCAATCTACTAAAGTTTTACAAAAAGAACTACGTACGTTTGATCCTGAATAGTGGGTATGTAGGCACCTATGGGGTGACGATAATAATGAAGAAAACAAAATTTTCCCTTTTAGCATAGATTATTTCATTTGTCTAATTATAATAGTTAAATTGAGTTTTATCTTATAAAATAAAAAAGGTGATTTTTTTAAAGATCAAAGTTAATTTTGGAAAACTAATAGTATCCGCAAGGGTTTAAAAAATCCTAACCCTCGAATCCAGCTTCTCTGATTATCAAAAAAGCTGTTTTATAACTTTTGTTTTTTTTAATCAATAGACCGGTAGACAAGTTATAACCAATCCACCCAATTGGTTATAACTTAACCCTTTTTCCTGACTTCGATCGGGTGGTGACTCAAATCCCTTTTTTGAATGGTTTTCTTTAAAACCTAGTCGAGGATCAACAGTAAACGGGGAGGGTTTAGTACTAATCGGCCTAGAGAAGACCTAATTTTATAAAGAGAACCAAGAAGGTGAAAAACTAAGCTTGATAATTGTACAAGTAGGTCGGTTCAGTATGGTGGAACCTGGTTGCAAATCATTACAATGCTCTATACTTCGGACCAAGAGTAGTCCTTAAGGTAACTCTTTAGGAAATAGGTCAGAAATTTCATCTATCGAGCTTCAGATCTCATCAAGAACATCCTTTAAATCTTTCATCTCCTATAATCTTCTAATTAGTAGGAACATAGGTTCTTCAACCTTCTCAGTAGCTTAGAGCTTTCTTTGGCTCATCACTAAGGCCTTCTTACTAGCTTAGGATTATGGGTATCATTTACTTAGGTTAGTGCTATGGGTTATATCACGATCTTCTTTCTATCCTTAACAAAGGCATAAGTGTTCTTATATCCATCTTGAGTAATGCATTGGTTGAATAACCATGGTCTTCCAAGCAACATATGTGAAGCTCCCATGGAGACGGCATCGCATACTACTTTATCCCTATATACTTTCCCAACACTAAATGGCATAGTTACTTACTCTATGATGTACAAAGTACCTTTATCATGAGGCTAATATGGTCTGTAAGGTTAGGGGTACTTAGAGGTTACTAATTCTAACCTCTACATAAAGGACTGTGTGATGATGTTGGTACCACTTCCTCTGTTCACAAAGACGGTGCACAGTTGTCCTTTAATGGTACATTTAATATGGAGTAGATTCCCTTTTGGGTCTTCCTTAGAGTTCAGTAGGGAACTTAGTACTTGTCTCAACACTAAGGTTATCACCTCTCCTTAGTTGGTAAAGATATAGGTCTCCTCTTCCTCCTCAGCTTCAATCCTTCCAACATTCTTCTCCTCCTTAGGCTTGCTCCCATTGATGCAACCCACTACATCTCCTTAGAGCACCATAGTATGTTGGTTTAGATACTCAGTAGCCATATGTCCAAAGCCCAAACATTTAAACCACTTCACCTCGCTTGTCTTTTGTCTAGAGGTCTATCCCTCTTTCATATGTCCTCAAGGTTAACTTAGTCTTAGCTTAGCTTTACTAGCCGGATCGACTCTATTGGCCTCTTTGGTTATAGTTAAGTCACTCATTTTTCTCCTCGGCTCAGCATAAACAAGTTAGCGTGGAACTAAGGTTCAAGAAAATGTTGGCCAAAGTCAGCTTGGAGCATTTCTCTTCTGTTTTTCAATCCTCAATTCTACCTTAATTGCTTCTTCCAACATATAAAACCTCTACACTTCCACAATGTTGTAAATCTTGTATTTAAGCCTAGAAATGAACCTTGATACTGTACGAGCCTTAAGTTTTTCCATGTTGGCTTGGATCACAAGCATTTGGAATTCTCACACATAGTCATCAACAGATCGGCCTCCTTGGTGAAGTTCCTACAGTTTGGAAAACATGTCTTATAAGTAGGTCTCAAGCACAAATCTATCTCTCAACAATCTCTTCATCTCATCCTAGGTCCTTACTCCTCATCTACCAACCATTTCTCTAGCTGCATTTAAATTTTTCCACTATAGAGTGGCATACCTAGAGAAATTAAGTATAGTAAGTCACAAATTGACTATATTTATATATCCATAACAATTAAATATTTTCTCCACCTTCTCTTCCTACTCTAAATATTCATCTATGTGTCTACTTCTACTAAAGGGTAGGATTTGGACCTTGACATTGTCTAATCCTTGGGGAGCTCAGCATCCTCACTAATCAACTTCTTCTTATTCCTCTCTATACTCTTCGGCATCTATCACCTCATCATCTTCCTCAATCTCCTCTAACTCCAACCTTCACCTAGCAACTCGATCTTTTACTACTCCAACTCGAGGAGGTCAAACTAAGCGATTAGCTCAATTACCTTCGCCATAGCGTCTCTTAGGAGCATTTTATGATGGGTTATGGTGTTGTATATCCTAGGGTTATTGTCTATTAACTTGCATAATGGTGACTAGACTGTCAACAAGATTAGTAAGTTTATCAATCTTATCATCAATTGACCTTGGAGTATTACTGCCATTATGACCATAACTAGGTTGAGTACTACTATTCTAATCACCACTAACATCCTGAACACTCTAATCGATATGTTATAGTACTTCCCAAATAGATTAACAACATAATACACAAAAAAATATTGCTACCTTCAACTAACACACTAACAACTTCAACACCCAAAAATTACTTGAATATGATAGAAATGAACTTGCTCCATTTTTTAGTGAAAAACAAAGCAAAAACAAAGTAATAATGGAACCATACTTACTAACAAACAAATCTTCACTACACAACTCATAACTCTAATCTTATTATGTACTAACACATTGAAGTAGCTATAGAAGGAATACAATAGCTACAAATAGCAAACATGAACCAAAACTTCACGGCAACTTTGATACTCCCTCTTAGAATCGTACTCCAATACCAATAAAGCTGATGCATCACCAAGTTCGAACACATAGACGAGCACAATAATGTTAATGAACTGAAAGGAAAACAAGAAAGCTAACAAAAGTCCAAGGCAACTATCAATTGTATATAACACACCAATTGATCTTACTTAACCTATAATTCGCTAGATTTGATGCATTAATCTGAACTATAGGGTCACTCGGCACTATTACTTACTGAAGGGAATAGATAAGAGAAAAGGGTAAATGAGAATTATAGGGTTACTCAAAAGGGAAAATTGCATATTCTAATGATTAAAGAGTTATGTTTGCTAACAATAAATGGGGCATTTACACTATCCTCACTAGGGTTACAAGCATACATGGAAAAGGTAAAAGGGTAATTTACAATTAGAATACATAAATGATACAAAAAAGGGTAGAAGAGACAAAGAATGTTCCATACGGAAGAGTAACGAATCCTTTCAGAATATTATGCTAAAAGGCATGTATTACATGGTGGCATTTGCTGGTTACTTTGATATATAGTACAACTTAAACAATGTAAGGAAAAGGAGGCTATGCAATCAAAGCTAACCTAATCTGGATCAAATTGGCTCTCAGCTAATTAGTCGCTAATGAATATTCACCTCATATTAGGATAGGATCCTATTTGTTTCAAGAGCTCAGCTTTAAATAGTTGTTGAGGCTGGTAAGCTTGAATATTGTCATGATTATGGTACAGCTGCTTAGCAGCTAACATGCCTACCTAGAGGGTTGGCATGTCTACTTAGTAGTTTTGGAGGCAATGTTGGTACATGAGAGAGCTTCGTACTCAAGATGATGGTAGAGTAAATCATTTTGGGACAAATAGGAATTCTTATCCTAGATAGGGCTACAACCATTATCCTCTCCATAAGTCCTTAGAGTCCTCTAGCTCTATTGTACATGATCGGTCTAGAAGGTTGATTCCTATCACCTTCATCACAGGATTGTAAATTATGGCAAATGTAGGTGTTGAGAAGATCAATATATACTTAGATTCTATGTTAATAGTATAGCGGGTGAAGGGAGAATACAAGACAATAGGGGAAAATGTGATGAGATCCTTATAAATGGTTTAAGACTTAGCTTCGTACTTCTCCTCATTGACCATAACTAAGATCCCCTATGCTTAGAATACTAAGGCTGACAAACTTTCTGAGCTCATTTCTACACCCTTACCCTCACCATAGGAAGCCCATAAGCAAGTCTTCCTCTAATTAATGCCATAGCATAACATTGATGAGTACCCCTACCCCCTTGAAGATGTCTAAGAAATTAGCACCACCTTACCCAACCTTTGGTGGATGAATCCCATTGCCAACTACCTTAAAACTGGCACCTTACTTAAAGATAAAAAGAAAGCGAAGAAGCTCTCATACAATGTAACCAACTATACTATCATAGACGGCATACTTTGCAAGTGCAGACATAGCTTGCCCTTCCTTCAATGTTTGACAAGGGAGGAAAGGTTCTATGCCCTTGCAGAACTCCATGGAGGCATCTATAATAATCATATCCAAGCATAAGCCTTATACATCTAAGCATACTACCTCAAATGCTATTGGCTAACAATGAAAGAAGATGCCATAGCCTTAGTTTGATAGTGTTACACCTACCAAAAGTATGTACCTATTGATTGAGTACCTAGCTCAAAGCTTTACCCCATAACTAACCTATAGCCTTTCACCCAATGGAGGCTAAATGTCCTCAAACCATTCTCAAATGCATCTGGTAGATGATAATTCGTCCTAGTTATTGTGGACTGCTTCACCATGTAAACTGAAGTGCAAGTTGTTGCTAACATCATAGTAGGTACATTCGAATCTTTCATTCTAACAAGCATCCTTACTGGACTCGAGGTCCCCTTTACCCTCATCATTGATAATAGAAGATAGTTCGATAATGTGAGGTTCCAAGAATTCTATGACTAGCACCACATCCAACTCTCGCATACCTCCATTGCTTACCTACAAACCAACAGGTAAGTTGAGGCAATCAACAAGATAATCATCGAGAGCTTAAAGAAAAAGGTTGATCGAGAAGGTGGCTAGTAGGTAGATCAGTTCTTAACTATCCTCTAAGGATACCAAACTACACACCAAATGACCAAGGGTAAAACACCTTTCTACCTCACATTCAAATCCAAGGTAGTAATACCTATAGAACTCAAGATCTTTAAAAGTAGATATTAGAACTTCGACATCGGTGTCAATAAGATAGCCCTGTAAGCCATCTTAGACACCATCAATGAAGTAAGGAAAGTTGCAAGATCCTTATTGGCTGCCTACTAACAACGTATAACCATATATTATTACAAAAAGGTTAAGTATAAAGGATTTCAAACCGACGACCTTGTTTATAGAACACTTGTTGCCACAGGATCTCTTAAAGGGCAAGGAAAATTTACACCCAATTAGGAAGACCCCATACAAGTTAAGGAAGACGTAGGTAGTAGTACTTATCGACTTGAGACATTGGACAAACAACTCATCACAAGAACATGGAATATGGACAATATCCATCCTTACTTTATGTAAACCATATGAATAGTTATGTGTATTGATGAACATTTTGAGAAAGATTGTTAAACACCTATGATTCTTATCCTAATCCAATGTAATTTATAGCCCGACCATCATTATGCCCTACCTGATTCATCAACAAACTAAGTTTAGCCAATCTTCATCCTTGGTACCTACACGATCTCACAAGTCTGCTTACTTGAGAGAATTCAAGGCTGAGTTCCACCTTGAGTACCCACTAGGTACTACACTTAAGGGATTTATAAGATGGGAACATAAACTAACTTTATAGCACCCGAACTCTTAGAATCGAGGGCACCCATGGCTTGACAACCCCAATCGACCACTACTCAATCATTGTCTACTTTGATGACATTCTTGTTAATAACCCCAACTTAGAGATGCATTGTGAACATCTCTAGGTTATCTTTGACATGCTCCGAGTTGAAAAATTGTATTCTAATATGAAGAAATGTAACTTTTACGAACCTGAAGTGATCTTCTTAGGATTTGAAGTAAGTAGAGGTAGCACATGAGTTGATGAAGAGAACATAAAGGCAATTACCAAATGGCCCATGTCAACATGTTCTACCAATGTATGAAAATTTCATAGCTTGGCTTCTTTTTGTTGCCAATTCATAAGGAATTTCCATACTATTGTAACCTTACTTACTGAACTACGAAATAAGAACATTGAATTCAGATGGGGAGAGAAAGAACAAAAGAGTTTTGTGGAAGTAAAGAAGAGGTTAACTTTAACCCTTGCCCTATCTCTCTTAAGCTTTGATAAAGTGTTTGAAGTAAAGTATGATCCTTTAGGATTAGGTATAAGTACTATGCTAATGTAAGAAGGCTAACCCATTGCTTACTTTTGTGAGAAGCTTTGACGAGTAACACTCACCTAATCTATGTATGATAAGTAGTTCTTGATACTGACTCTTGGATGAACATACGAAACCAATATCACGTATAACCAAAGGATGGGTTCAGGCTACGAGATGGCTTGAAAAATAAATGGAAGTCAATGGTTTAGCAAATCTTGCACACTAACTCTACAAATATGATGCATCGTAGAACCATACACAAACCTAAGACTCACCATATGTGATGTACTGGTTTGAGTGATAAGGTTGCTCACCACAATCCTTACTAAAAGGAATTGATAAGAGCGGGTAAAGGAGTGCTTTCCAAGAGAAAAGACTCAAGGTTTTTTCATTAATGTTGTCAAAAAAGTGTACTAAAACCCTATACAAGTGTTCTATTTATATAAAAGGGGTAAAGTTATAAATAAATGAATAAAAGGATACCTTAGTGGCATTCTGGTAATTACAACTAAGGGAATATACAAGAAAAAGGACATCTAAATAATGTATGTAAAATAGATAACCAAGTGAGATTTTTAGGTGAGGGCTAATGCTTGATTTTGAGCAGCTGTTGGAGACTTGGAGCTGTAATCTAGGTAAACCTAACTCTAGATAACCTGTCTTGTCCGGGGCTGATTTGATATGTCCATGGCCAACTTAATATTGTTGAGGCCGAACCCAAATGGCCAAACTGACCTAGTATGGTAGTGATCGCCTCAAGGCTGACCTAACATGTTAGTAGCTGACCTGATGTGATGGTAGTAAAGTTCGCATGGCTGGATCGATTTAGAGTTGATGGGGCCAATCTATGTAATATGAATCGGTACGACTGCATTATATGGAATGGCTGGGTAACCACATCATGACTGAGCAAATCTTGGTCAAGTAAGTTGAACTCGGTAAAGTAAAGCAGACGGACAAGACAATCCTACATAGCATACTCGAGTAGACCTAATAAAATGGAATAAAGCTAACCTTAGTAAGGGAGAATAGATCCAATCAACTATACCTTGATAGTCCCAACAACTATCAATTATGAGAAGCAATATGATCCGAGGGTCATACAAAGAATTAGGGGCTTACAAATCTAATGTCAGCGAGACGTAAGATGGCTCTTCAATTGTTAGTGCTTGATATGAGGCAAGTGCACCTATCAGTTTTAACATAGCGGATGTGAGTCCGAGTCGATCCCTCAGAGATTTTGAGTACTAATATTAACTTTAGCTTTATTATCTAACCGAAAAATTTTGAAAGTTTGAATTAATTAAAAATACTGAAATTAGCAACTAAACTACTTATGAGACTTAATTACGCAAATTAGAAAGCAATAAATTACAAACGACTTCAAGTATGCAATAATGTATTTAGGAATTATTTCCCCTAGTGTTTAACATGTAACCTTTTTAAAATATATCCAATTCAATTTCTATTATTCTTGACCGGAGGAATTCACAATTAAAGCTAATATCTTTCTTAAGCATATTAACCCTAATCCTAAATTATTTACCGGAATCTCTTCACTTAGTAATATAATTTAGAATTGCATTGGCGTGTAATGAATTCTCATGCAAACAATCAACTTTCCAGAAGAAACATGTATCTTATCTCTAAGTATACATGTAATTCTCTTCAATTATGCCTAGATCTAATTACACATGCAATTTCTCAATTAACATGCATAATATCATATATTGACACTCTAGAATTATCAATCCATAATTAACGACATAATTGAATCAAGAAAAGGTAGAAACTTTATTAAAATTATAATTCAATCCAAGGGTTACATGAAACCCTAGGTTCCATAATCCTAAATACTCTAATTCTAAGCTATCATAATGAATCTAAAAACGAGTTTCATCAAAAACGTCAAATAAAGCATAAAAACCCCTCTTGATTTGATGAACAATCTCTCTAATCTTGAAATCGATGTCGTTCTTGCTTCTTGATTAACGTTCTTCTCCAATCTCCTCTCATCTTTTGTGTCTCTTGTTTCTGTAATGTCTCTTCTTTTTCTTTTGAAACCCTAATATGTCTTTTTATAGTGTATCAAAAAGATTTTGTTTTCGTCACCCGACATGGCCTGGGACACAACCGTATCCCCAGGTCGTGTAACTTTCTACACTTAGGCAAATTTTCTGCACAACTTCAAAAATTCATAACTTCTTCGTTTGAACTCGGAATTGAGTGAAACTTGATTCCTTACTCAATTAACTATCAATTTCTTTAAAGAAAACCAAAAATGTACGGAAAATACTATAAAATCACCCTATGAAATATGTTTAAAATTAGAGTTATCAGTGCTTCCACCTCTTCAAGCTCAGCTAGCTCAAACATCATGATCTCTTCATCAATTGTAATAGGTATTCCCCCTACCTCCTTGTAATTCGACTCTTCCTTCTGCTTCTAGCTATACATCTCAACTCTTTCCAATATGAGAAACCTAAGGGTTAATAAGACGTATCCCTAATATCTGTATCCATCACCCCGGCTCTAATAAACTCCAATCCACAGTTAATAATAGCTCACAAGTGCAATGCTATATTTGCTCATATCAGTGCCATGTAAACCTATCAAATGACTTAGATGCAAGATTCCAATTTGAGGAAAGCAAACATAGCAATTCTTAGAGCTACCATCTGTGGCACTTATAGCGGGTAATGGAATCGGTTTAGGAACATAGGGGTTTAACCATAATTTAGCTCAATCTTTCTCACTTCTACTACTCGTCTCTCCAATAACCTTCACCTCTTCCTTTTCTACTTCCTTTCCTTAACCTTCCTTCTTGTTAGCTTGTACTATTTGAGTATTCCTTTGCTACTTCATTTCTTGTCTAAGCTGCTTAAGCTCATCATGTATAACCTTTAGCTATTTCTGCACATCATAATGGTCAATACCAATGGTAGATTCTTCTCTTAAGGCTAATTAGATAGCTTCATTTATGCTCTTTACTCTTGAGGGGTTAACATGTTTGGAAATCTCTAACCTCATTCCTCTCATGAATCTCGAGACAATATACGAAAGAGATTCATACAAATCACCCCATCATAGAAGAACCTTGTACTCTTGAGCAAACTCTTGGAACTCATTTGTCCTTGCCTTTAGGTAGTTAGCTCTTCATAGAATTCATCTTGATATAATGGGGTATAATTTTTTCTCTCATTATAGGTCTCATCGAGCTCCATGTAGTACTCGCCCCTCTTAGGATCCTTTGCCTTAATACATTCTTCTACTAAGTCTTAGCAAAGTCTTGAAGTTTACCCTTTATGATGTATTCCTTATCACAATTAGAGTACGAATACTTTTCAAAGTCTTTATTAACTCGGAATTCCTAATCTAAGTATTTGTCTGGAGATCTAGAATGATCAAACATAGGTATCCTCAACCTTATGTCTTCATAGTCATAGTCATAACCATATCATCCTCGATTGTCATAGGCTTTGTTAAATGAACGTATCACTTCAGCAGACTAGCTTAGGTTACAAGAGGTCTTGTCGATATTGACTAGAACTATCTAACACTTGGTGATTCAAGAACATAGTAGCTCAAATGCTTGTACATCTTGGATCTTCCACTCCACTTTGGCACTTCGACTCAGCTCAAATACTAGAATCAGCTCAATTATTAGGTTGAAGTAGTTCAATGCCTAAGCTTAGACACTATGAACCAGCTCAATAAGTTGAATAGGCAAACAACTCAACTCAATAACCTTAGGAGTATAGCAGTTCAACACCGGTCAACGCCTCATGCACAAACAGTTTGGATCCTTATGACAACAATAGCTTAGACTCCCCGCTTATTCGGGTCAGCAAGTGTTGAACAGAATAGGTCAATCCTACGATTATACACCATAGCTCGAAAACAAATCTGCTTAGCCAACACTAAGAAAATCTACCACCTATTATTACTATAACAACAAGAGTTTCCGTAGCTAACAACCACCAAACACTATAAATTAATGTCAAAAACTCTTATTTCAACACAAGTAACCACAATAAGTTCCATTAATTGTTGTTGTGATAGCGTGAAAGAATCACATTAGATGACCTTCCATCCAAGTTTAATGACCCAAACCATAGAATTTGAGTACGTTTGTCAGAAAATTGAACACGAACTTCTCAATTTAAGGAACCCAATTTGAATCCCTTATAATTACTGTACTTATGGTTACATGACTCAAAACTCTACACAGTCTCTATCCCAAAAACATGTAACCTAGTCGTTCTCCTCACCAATATAGTAACAGACTCGCATGACTCTAATTTTCCAACTACCACCACTATAATAAAACAATGTTACTCTAACCCATAGCCAATATGACTCAAACTTGCAGGCACACTTCCAAGTTAACTCCTGTAACCAATACACTCAAACATATGGGAATTCACCGAAAAAACCCTCCTTTGTTTTCATAATGAAGAATATAATACACTAGAAACCAGACTTATTGGCAAACAAACCTCTACCTTATAGCTCAAGACTTTTTGAAACTTACTCCAGTCGAACCAACTCTAATGCCTAAGAATGGAACACAACAATCCGTTAATCAACAAACACAAATAATTCTTTGCAGCAACTTTTGAAAACCTTCAAGAACCCCAAAGGATGGAATCCTATAGCTCTGATACAAAGATGATATGGACTCATAAATGAACATACAAGCCTAGTATCATACGTAATTAAGGGATGGGTCTAGGGCGCTAGATGGCTTGAAAAATCAATGGAAGTTGATGGTTTAGCAAATCTCACGCACTAACTCTATGAATGTGATGCACTATAAAACTATACATGGACCTAAGACTCATCGGATGTGATGCACTGGTCTAAGTGATAGGGTTGCTCACTACAATCCTTGCTAAAGGGAATTGATAAGAGCAAGTAAAGGGGAGCTTTCATAGAGAAAAGACTCAAGGATTTTTCATTAATGTTGTCCAAAAGTTTACTAAAACCTTATATAAGTGCTATATTTATACAAAAGGGGTAAGTTTATAAATAAATGAATAAAAGGATACCCTAATAGCATTGCAATAATTACAACTAAGGAAATATACAAGAAAAAGGAAATCTAAATAATGTATGTAAAATAGATAACCAAGTGAGATTTTCGAGTGCGAGTTGATGCTTGATTTCGAGCAGCTATTAGAGACTTGGAGCTGTAATCTAGGTAAACCTAATTCTAGATAACAAGTCTTGTCTAAGGTTGATTTAATATGTACGTAGCTGACTTGATATTGCTGAGGTTGACCCCGAATGGCTAAACTGACCTGGTATGGTAGTGATTGCCTCGTAGCTGACCTAACATGTCAGTAGCTAACCTGATGTGGTAGTAGTTGAGCTTACATAGATAGGCCGATCTCAAGTGGATGGGGCTGATCTGTGTAATATGATCCAATATGATTACGTTGGTATGGAATGGCCGACAGCCACATCATGACCGAGCAAATCTTGGTTGAGTAACCTTTATTAAGTAAGTTGAACTCGGTAAAGTATAGCAGATGGGTAGGATAGGATAATCCTCATAGTAGATTAAAATAAACTCGACAGAATGGAATATAGCCGACCTTAGTAAGGTAGAATGGACCAAATATAGCAAGGAAGACCTGGCAAAGCTAGGCACATGGATAGATCTTATAGAGCACATCAAGTCTTCCAATATTACTATAACTCATAGATAAGTTTGTAGGAGGGTTTGGTCAAGGTAGAACGGGGTATACTCAGCACAATAAGGTAGACCTAACAGAGTAAAGTAGGCTGTTCAACAATGATGGAGCACATAAATAAGTCATCCATTCATGTAGAGCTCGTGAGCAAGTCTCTCATGTAGTTTGAAGCCTGGCAAGTCATCAAGTCGGTGCTTGGAATCCTATCAGTTCTACTCCTTGATCTATGATCTTATTATCTAGCAGTACTAGCTGTTTCCTAAGGAATTTGTGATCTACACTAACCATGAATCATTAGGATATCTAAAGAACCTATTAAAGCTATCTAAGAGACACACCTAATGGATCAAGTTTATAGAGGGGATTTCTTATGTTGTTAAGTATAAGATTAGCAAGAATAATGTCATAGCCAATGCCTTATCTCGAAGACATACTCTCCTAAGTAAGCTTTAGACTAGACTTATTGGATTTATTGCAATTAATGGTTTGTATGTTGAGGATCCATACTTTGGTCTAATCTATGCTTGATGTGAGGATGGTTAAGCTATTGATGATTATGATAGGGAGGACAAATACCTCTTTATAGAAGGGAAGTTATGTATCCCGACATATTCTACAAGAGAGTTACTTATGTGTGAAGTACAAGGAGGAGGGTTGTTTGGTCATTTTAGATAAGCCTAAACTCATGAAGTGATTAGCTCAAGATTCTTTTAGCAAAGGATGATGAAGGATGTATAGTCTATGTTGGAAAGTATACTACCTATAGAATGTCTAAGAGCTAGGCTGAATAAGGACCTTATTTCCCATTACCTATCCTAAAAAAACCATTGGCCAAGCAAAGTATGGACTTTGTATTAGGTTTACTGAGGATGTCTCATGAGAAGGACTCCATCATGGTGGTCATAGACCGTTTCAATAAGATGGGACACTTCGTGCTAGGTATTTAAACTAACAATGCTTCAGCTATTTCTTTCATCTTTTAGTAAGAAGTAGTTAAGCTATATGGAGTGCCTAAAACCATCGAGACTTCTTATGACCTCAAGTTCTTAAGCCATTTTTAGAAGACCCTTGGAAGTGACTTGAGAACAAGTTTCTATTCATTACATTCTATTACCTACAAATAGATGGATAGATTGAGATAGTCAATAAGACCTTAAGAACCCTACTACAAGTTGCAGTTGAAAGAAACCTTGGTCTCAAGTCACTTCCAAAGGTCTTCTAAAAATGGCTTAAGAACTTGATGTCATAAGAATACCAGATGGTTTTAGGCACTCCATACAACTTAACTACTTCTTGCTAAAAGATGAAAGAAATAGCTATTCACTTCATTCTATTACCTACAAACAGATGGATAGATTGAGGTAGTCAACAAGACCTTAAGAACCCTACTACAAGTTGTAGTTGAAAGAAACCTTGCCAATTAGGACATATGTTTACCAATCATTGAGTTTACCTACAATAGGACTACCTATAGTATCACTGAAAAGTTTCCCTTTAAGGTTGCATATGGGTATAATCTCAAACTCCAGTTGGATCAAATTTCTTAGCCTAGCTAGCATGAGGATTAGTAAGTTATTAAGAGATCAAAAGCCATTCCAGCAATGCACCAAAAGGTAGTAGATCATTTGAATCAAGTTGTTTTGAAACTCAAAAAGAAAGGCCAAGGAAGAAAAGTTAGAGCATTCTAACCTAGAGGCTTGGTGTGGATTCACCTTAGCAAGGTCAGGTTCCCCAACTTAAAGAAGAACAAATTATCCCAAAGAGTAGATGGACCTTTCAAGATGATTGAGAAGATCAACCCTAATGCCTATGAGGTAGACCTAGCTAAAGAATACAAAGTCTCTAACACCTTCAACGTTGCTTACCTTTAGCCATATTTCCTTGATTATGAGCTACCTAAATCTAACTAAGATTTTATCCCAAATCTCAAATAGCTTAGAAGGGATGATAGGAATCAAGGGCTACTCACAAGATCCTAAGCTATCCAAAAAGACCTCACTTCAGTAGAAGAGCAATTCCTCTAAGCTGGCCTGATTTATCTTCTAAGCTACCTTAACCCTTTTACAATGTCTTGAGTGGAGGAAGAGCCTGTTGCTACTGTCGACCCCACTTTAAAGCCAAGCAGTTAACCTACATAACTTTGAGTTAGCTAACATTTAAGCTCATACTGCACCATTGTCAAGCTAACCTACCAAACCTAAGCTGCTAGGTTCTTACTTTCAATTCGAGTTCCCCATACTCACAAGCTGTTGACCTTGAGTTAACTTGACCAGCTCAACTCTGCCCTATAACGAGTGATCATTTAAACCATAAAATTGAGAGGTTGACATACGTGCTCCCTCTCCAACAACTATACTATCCTTGTAAGGGATATTCCTTTTTGAATGTTTACTAATTTGCCCTTTTTGTATTACATACTTTTCCTTTTTAAGTAGGAATCATTTTTAGTAATTTAGAATAACCTAAGACTTTCCTTAATTGGGCACTATAAATACTCCCATTTTGTATAAGCTACATCATCATCAAAATATTAAAAAGAGAACTTTTCATTTTTGAGCTATGTGTCCTTACTTGCTTTCCTTACTCTTATCTAGGCCATTTGAGCGTGAACTAATGGAAAATGACCTTAAGCCATACTTATGCATAATATCAAGTATGACTTGAACTTGTGTGGGGGGTTGGTGAATGAAAACCCTTGATTAAGCTTCGACTATCATCTATCCTTCTAACCATCTTGTAGTTTGAACCCATTTGGTTTGTGTAATACTACTAGTCATATATTCATCCATAACTGTACCCCAGTATCATCCCAGTATTAGAGCTTAGCTATGTTCTTGTAATCTTCTGGTACTTTGTATTCTTGACTGTTTCACTTTAGCATGCCCCATGTAGTTAGTGAGTTAAGGCTTAAGAAGTGTTGAAGAAGCTATACATAATAGTAGTCAATGTTGAAGTGGTGTTCTTAGTTAAGGAAGTAAGTACTCTATTTTACCTTGTTTAGTCTTTGCAAAATAAAGTACATATGCTTAGTTAGTTCATCCTTATGTTAGGTAATATTGTTGTCATTATAGTAGTTGTTGTGTATAAATATTGTGTTATTGCTGTTCAAAGGAGGATTTTCGAAGGTGTTTCATTTAGTAGTATATTAAGGTATTCGATAAAGTCATATTCTGATGATCGGGGAACCTTTTGTAACTAAGAGAGTGTTATTGAAAATGGTTAAGGCCAATAAGGAAGTTTAACACCCCAATACATAGATGAGTGATTAGAAAAGCTCACCAATATGGTGACTAGCTTAGTAACTGTTATAAATGAAGATAAGCAGTGAGTAAGAGATGACCTAAATAGAGGTCGAGTACATGAATTATCTGAGAGACGTAATGGCCAACCTAGCTGAGCTAATATCCCAGTTCGACAACAAAGAGCTAGATGAGTGGATATATTTACTTGACGTAAGCTTTCGATAGAAGAGATAAAAGAGGATGATAAGGAGATAAGTGATGGAGAAGAAGTGTACTATGTACCTAAGGAGAGAAATGCTTGAGCTCCCAAAGTGGAAGGGTAGAGATTATAAATCCCTAATTTCTTTAGTAGTAGTGACACTAAGGACTACCTCGACTGGGTTGATAAGATTGAGAAACAATTTGGGTGCCATGAAGTTCCTAAGATTGCTAAGGTGAGACTTGCCATCGTAGAATTCATAAGATTCGCCATCTTATGGTGGAAGAATTTACAGGCTACGTGACGAAGATAAGGAGGGGGAGAAGTTAGAGATTAGGAAGAGAAAAAGAGAGTGATGAAGAGGAGATTTGTTCTAAACTATTATCTATAGGATGCAATCAAAAGGTTACAGGAATTAAGGTAAGGATGATCAAGTGTTGACGCTTATGTAAAAGAGTTTCAAATGTTGATGATCTGATGTAAATTTGTAAAGCTAGAAGACTAGACTATCTCTAGGTTTATTAATGGGTTAAAGTATGAAATATGTGATATTCTTGAAACTAAAGATATTGGATCACTAGATGAGGCAATTCAAGTTGCTTAGAAGATAAAGCACTGATGGGTAAGTAGATTCTAAACTCCTGTTAATCAGATTGTCCCTAGCCAACCTATTTTGAGTAGACCTATATAATCGAAACAAAGTAAAACCAATGATGTTAGACTTGGTTTAACTACTTGAGTAGATGAGAAAGAAGTTCTAAGGAAGTTTGAGAAAGGGCAAAGTTTTTATTAGAAGGCGTGCGAGGTGAAGTGCTTTAAGTATCAAGGTTTTGAGCATATGGCAGCACATTGCTCGAATAGAAAGATGATGGTAATTAAGGGAGAAATGCCATCCGTAGAAAATGATAGTACTAGTGAGAGAGTTAAAGAACTGAAGGAGTCCAGACAAGCTAACCAGTCCAACGAAGAGGAGGTTATCTATAGTGAAGAGTATAACTTCATACATGTAACCATGGTATTAAGGCCAGTTATGAGTATGAGCCCAATGCCTAAGGATGAATAACGTAAGAAGTTATTCCATATGGGTTGTAAGGTTAATGGGATGTTGTACACTCTTATTGTTGATAGTGGCAACTGCACTAATATAACATTTACTTTTATGTTCCAGCAATAGAAGTTACTAACCATATTACAAATTATATTAGCTTAGTGACAAAGGAGCCTTATAAGTAACTAAGTAAGTTGTCGTACCTATCTATGTTGTGAAATATCAAGTTGTAATGAATTGCTTATGAGTGCTTCATAAATTTTTTTAGGAAGACCTTAGAGGTTTGACTATTAAGTGATGTATGATCAGAGGAGAAATACCTATTCATTTGAGCTTTAGGGAAGAAAGGTAAGGCTAAGTCCCTTAACTATTAAGTAAGTCAAAACTATGTAGGCTTAACTTAGCTAAGCTTTGAAGAAAGAGACCTTGGTGATGATACATACCCAACTATTTGGAGGGATGAAGCTTGAACAGCTGACCTATGTTAGTTAAGAGGTTACTTGAATTGAAGAGTTTCAATGATGAACTACCTACCAAAGTGAGTGACCTATTAAAGGAGTTTACCGACCTAATCCTTAAAGAATTACTAAAAGGTTTGCCTCTAATCAGAGGGATCAACACATGCTATACATCTACAGCTAAGAGTTGCTCTACTAAATAAACCAGCATATAGGTTGAACCCTAAACAAGTTTCTAAACTCTAAAGATAAGTAGATGAACTAATGAAGTAAGGAAATGTGAAAGAGACTCTAAGCTTATGCACTATCCTAATCTTATTAATGCTAAAGAAAGATGGTACATGGCGAATGTGTGTATACAACTGAGCCATCAACTGAATCACTATCAAGTACAGGTACCCCATACTTAGCTTGAAGACATTCTTGATGTTTTAAATGGAGCAAGAATTTTCTACAAGATTGATCTCAACTCTAAGTACCACTAAATTAGAATATAGGAAGGAGATGAGTGGAAAATCGCATTCAAGACTCGACATGAATTGTATGAGTGGCTAGTTATATCATTAGAATTATTAGATGCACCAAGCACATTTATGAGGCTAATGAACCATATGCTTTGAGAATTGATAAAAAATTTTGTTGTTGTCTACTTTAATGACATTCTTATTTATATCCTCAACATGAAGACATACTATAAACATCTTCAAGTGTCTTTGATAAGCTCCTAGTTGAAAAATTGAATGCTAATCTAAAGAAATGTGATCTCTACCGACCTGAGGTGATCTTCTTAGGATTTGTAAAGAGTAAAGGTAGCATGGGAGTCGATGAAGAGAAGTTGAAGGAAATTACTGAATGGCCTATGTCAACCTATTCTATCGATGTGTAAAGCTTTTACAGTTTGGCTTCTTTTCATCGCCGATTCGTAAGGAATTTCAGTACTATTGCAGCCCTACTTACCAAACTATCAAATAATAACATTGAATTTAGATGGAGAGAGAAAGAATAGTAGAGTTTTGAGGAAGCAAAGAAGAGGCCAGGGTTCTACCCCTATCCTAGCTCTCCTAAGCTTCCATAAAGTGTTTAAAGTAGAGCGTGATGCTTTTGGATTAGGTATAAGTGCTGTACTAAAGCAAGAAAGCCTACCAATTGCCTACTTCAGTGAGAAGTAGCACTCAACTATTATGTGTATGACAAAAGTTCTACTCCTTAATCCGAGCTCTAACTATCTAGTAACACTACTTATTGCATAAGGAATTTATTATCTATACCGACCATTAATCACTAAGATGTTTGAAGAGCTAACCAAAGCTATCTAGGAGATAAGCCAAATGGATCGAGTTCATGGAGGGGTTTTCTTATGTTCTCAAGTATAACATTGGCAAGAACAATGTTGTGGACAATGCCTTATTACGAAGACATACTCTCCTAACTAAGCTTTAGACTAGACTTCTTAGAATTGTAGTAATTAAGGGTTAAATAAGGATCAAATCTCTAATACCAATATCATAAGGAATCAAAGGATCGATCTAGAAAGAAACGACAATGGATCTTGAATGAACAGGAATGGGTATCCAAAAGAAAATGGGTATGAAGAACGTAATGATTTTTTATGGTGAATGTGATTGGATATAACTCACAAGACACAAACATAACGAGGAGTTTGAGCTTGAAATAAAGTTCAATACGACTTATGAATATTAAATGTTGCTCGGGGTTTCAAATAAAGGTCAGATGCAACTCACTAACTAGTTCAAATGAAGGGCTTCACCACAATATGAGAACAAGATTGATAAGAATGTGGGGACAATTAAAGAGTATAATCAACACTCAATAATTTGACAAATGCTAACTTAAGTATAGTTTTTTCTCAAAAGAGGAAAGTTTCACTCTCTATATATCTATCTATCCGTAGCCCTCTATATGTCAGTATGAATGTTACTATTTATAGCAAGTCCTAAATCTTAGTGGTAAAACTATAAATAACATACAAGGCTTTAAACCCTAAAGAATCAGGCCCACAAATAAAATAAGGGAAAACATATGCAAGAATAGAAAACTGTATGTTTAATAGAAGTCAGCATGTAGTCACTCGGCATATCTTAGGAGTAGTAGTATTCGAACTAGATGGGGTCGGTAGTTTGATGTACAGGTTCGAGAAGGAGTCCCTAAACTCTCACGTGGTGTAGCCAAGATACTAGAGAGATTGGTACACAATTGTTGAGTTCTAGATTCAGTCGACACAAGTCTTCCAGTGCCATACTAAGTGGTCCTTTGCTCTCGTGTCCTCGGCCTTATAGTATCTTGGCACCTCGGTTGCCAAGGGAGTTGATGCTAAGTGTTTACCTTTGTAAACCCCTAAAATTTTCGATTTAGCTTTTGAAATAGACTCAACTATATTAGACAATTTAGAAGTTGACAAGGCTAATGAAAGTGAAAACCTTAAAAGAATTAATCAATTGTATAAGAAAATTTTCTACCCTCTATGTAACTAAATGCTAAAGATTTCATTCAAAAGTGATGGAAACCCTAAAATGATCACCTTTAAGACATATGTGCACTAATTCATCATAATATACCCTAAAACCCTAATTAATAATATAACCCTCATATTTTGCCAAATCATTAGTAAAAGGTTAGAGATGACTTTCAATAATTCATATATGTCTTGAATCCCCAAGTAGTTCTTTAGGAACTAAGATAATGAATCATAGATTACATTTATCTCTTAAGTATATGATTAAGATAGTATTACATAGAGTTAGGGGTATAGTTGAAGATTAGGCTAAATATAGTGAATCTTAATACTCTAATTAGTACTTTTCATACTAGTTATACTAAGTAGTTTATCAAATGATGTATATAGGCTATTAATACCTAAAGTAAGACCTCATCAACTATTTTTACTAATCAATTCACCAAATACCTCATTTTCTTAATTTTTCCCTAATTACTACATTATGTGTACAAATTGGCATATGCTTAAGGAAAGTTGACCAAGTCAACATATGTTGACTAAGGTCAAAAGGTTGACTAAGTCAACAATTACAAAAGTTAATAGAAAACACTAATGCATAAGAAAAATATCTAACCATCTAATGTTTTCTTTTTTGTTCTTTTCTTTTCTTTTGGTTTTTCTTTTCCTCCCTCCTCTTTAATTGCTGTCCATGCATTTCCCCTTCTAGACCCCACCATTTTCTTCCTTCCATAATCAAAACAAAACAAAAAGAAACAAAGCAAAAATCCCCTCCATTGCCATGATACTTCTCCTCCCCTTTCACTTTCAAAACTTTCCTCTTTTTCTCCATAATTCCAATACAAATTAAGGTATGTGATCATGTTACTTGATGCTGTTTTGTATTACTCATTAGTTAGGTAATTAGGTAGATTAAAAAAGTAGACATGTGTTATGTGTGATCTTGAAGAATAGGACATAAAGTTTCCATCTTTAAGTATAGAAAAATAGGAATCATGAAGAAGAGGAAAGGAATACATGTGTATATGCCCTTAAGTATGTGTACATAAGGATATACTAAAAGAATATAAGTATGTGGATCTTTGTACATGAGTATTTACTATGTACATAACCTAAACTAAGACAAATCTTAACTATACATACCTATACTATACTGAATACACACTTAAAAACACAAAAGAATGAAATTAGGAAGGTTTTCTTAAGAGAAAAATTAGGCATACGAAATTGTACGAAAATACATATGACTGTATAGGTATATGAGCATGTATACAAGTATAAGTATGGTATAAGTATATGTATGTGTATAAGTATACTAGTATACATATAAGTATAGTAAAGGTATATGAATATAAGAGGTTAAGTGAAGTATATATAAGCTTTTTAGATATTACATAAGCATGAGGTGAGGCATATGTAATCAAATGATGAAGTAAGCAAAGAGGTATTCAAAAGATGACATAAGCCATGACATAAGCATAGGTTTATAAAATAAGAAATAAGAAGAGTGTATAATAATTAAGTACCTAAATTAGTAAACCCTAATACACTTCCTAAATTAAATTATACTTAATTAAGTACATGAATTAGTAATAGCAAAGCAAAATTATCTAAATATAAGAATTTAAGGGTTAACTAAATCATTAAGTATAAACAAAAGATATAAATATAAGTAATAAGAATAATTAAGTTTCCATGGTTAAAATTTCTATAAATTTAGTCCATATCGTAAAACACAGGTCTTAACGTCCAAAACGAACATCATCGTATGAACGTACATCTGAAAACGATGAAAAACAACTATAAATTCATAAATATCATAAATAGAATGAAAAAGTTATATACAATTAATAATAAGGTCTAACCGGATAAAAATTGATAGTAATTTAAGTAGAATTAAGTAAATAGATATTTAGAATTATTAGTTAATTCAATTACTTACTAGCATTATCATATGATAATGATCAGGTGATTCTAAGGTGAGTGAGGATCTCCCGATCGATTACTACGATTAGGGCAAGTCGCCATAGCCAAGTGAGTATTTACCCTATGATGCCATACTCGTTTGTGATTGTAGATAGTAAACTGAAGTATTGTTGTTAATTGACTACTATGTAGGGTTTGGGAAACGCTTATGTAAGATATTGTATGTTGAGTTGTGAATTTACCTTAAGTACAAACAATGCTTCCTTTGTTGCATGGTAGTATAGAAAATGATTGTGTGTACTATTGGATTGTCACAACATAATTTGAACTTAACTATACTCAGCTTATAAAAAGAAACTAGAACATGCATTAACATGCATCGCATAGACACAATTCCAGCCGTCACATCACACGGAGGTAAAGAGAGGCCATTCAAGGGTTGTTATTATTAATTTATTGGTTCTGTATGATGCACTTATACAAAATGACCTTACCCTAGCCCACGGGAACACTAGGCATTGGAGGTACCAATCGCCTGGCTAAGGGTCAAGTCTAGAAGCCTCTATTTAGAGGTGAGTGTAGACTATGGGGGCTCACTCACAATTATACTAGATTTATGAAAATAAAAGAATTATTTGATTTAAGTATGAAACGTAAAGTTCTATAGTAAAGTAAGTTCTAGTATAATACCTGGATCTGATTAGTGCCGTATATACTCTAACCCTAACTTTAGAGGGCGTTAAATCTGAGTTACGTATATGAACTAGTTAATTATACGTATTATTTGACATTCTGTTTGATCATTCATTCACATGCTTGAATGTAATGTATTTATAACTTGCTTGTGGTGTGGCTAAGGGTTTTGCTCACTACGCTTAGGCTTACACCCCTTTAGACTTTTGCTACAGGATAGCTTGTTCGTAAAGGCTGGCCGAGGAATGCTACAGGTTACCTTAGGGACTTCGGCAAGAGCGAGCTGTCATGTATATTGAGAGAGAATAGTTTATGTAGACTTTAACTCATGTACTTTTGTTTTACTAGTAGTATAGACTTAAAAGTACTCAATAAATGTATACTGTAAGCTTTGTAGTTCAAATTTTATATAAATATGTTAATGTGATGATATCATGTGAATCTGTATGTTCTTGAGAAACTAGTGGTTATAGAGCCTTGTATATTATGTGAAGAGTTCTTAATTGGAAGGCTAACTAATCAGGGGTTCTTCATACAGTATACGGCATCTGCCACGACTAGGCCGTTTTCAGTTCGTGACAATTTTTCATCCTCTCATCCTTCTAGCTGTAGCCCAGCCTCGGCAAGCATTGATAGGCCTTGACTTGGATATGGTCGGAGGCTAATTCCCATCATTACCGCAGGTTTGAAAAGAAGTCATCTTCAACATTAAGTGTTAAGTACAGGCAGGAATGCCACATAAGCTTCTCTTTCCTTTTCTCTTCACCATGGGTACTAAGTGTCTCTGGATTTCCTCAACACTCATAGGGGTCAAGTAATAGCTCTTCCCATCCTTCTAAACAGTGTAAGTGTTAAGGAAGCCGTCATGGATCACTTTCTAGTCATATTCCTAAGATTAGCCAAGAAGTAGATTCATAACATTCATAGGGACCACTTTCAATTCAACTGCATCTTCATACTATCCTCTTGTAAATGTTATTCTAGCTCTTTTATACACATGGATCATACCCTTGTCATTAAACCACTTCAACCCATAAGGTTGAGGGTGTAGGTAGGTTGATAATTTCATCTTTTCTACCAACTCGGTGGAGATGATATTAGTGTAGCTTCCTCCATCTACTATTAGGGAATAGGTCCTCCCATTAATTAGGCACCGTATATGAAACAAATTTTCCCTTTGTCTGGAATTTGCCCTCAAGTGAGTTTGTGTCACCATAACGAAAATTTATCGAAGTCCTCGGGATAGACATCTTCTTTTATTGACTAGCCCTCTAAACTCTTGTCACTCTAACTTTCAATTTGAGCCTTGTGCCTTTTGCCTTTTAAGACCATGAACCTTTTATTCATGCATTGGGACACAAAATTTATGTAGCCTAAGCATTTGAAGCACTTTACTTCTTAAGCCTTATTGCCGAATGCCTTCTCTTTCTCGACAATGTTTTTCTTAGCATAGGTTGGTCAGCTAGGCTCACCTTTCTTCATCCTCTTTTATTGCCTTCTCTCGACATACCTCTCAAGCTTAGGGTTACCTTATTGAGGTCGGCTACAATTCAACTATGTCAGTAATATCGTCTTAGAGTCCACTCAAGAATCTGGCAATGATGTGGTCCTGTGGCTCAAAAATCTTACATCTCATCATCAACGTCTCAAACTCTTGCAAATACTCTTCAACTGTATTTGGACCTTCTCTCAAGTGTTGGAAAGCATAGAGCATCTCCTACTTGATAAGTCGATACAAAGCGTTAGTTCATCAATCTTTTCATAAGCCTTTAAGTTTTGATCAACTCTTCTCCTTCAACATCTCGCTTAGCAACCAGCTTATCCCACCAAGAGATTGTGAAGCTAGCTTAAACTTTATTCAATCATCACACTCGTAACACCCAAAAAATTTCTCGACTTAAGGAACCCAGTCATGAAACTCTTCAAGTCCGCTACTTCTACAAAAGGTTGGTAACTTGAGCTTTATATTGTCAAGTCCTTGACCAGGTACTCGATGTTCATCCCTTACAAATCAAGCTAGTCGATTCTCTTCAGTTTCGGCTACTTTTGTTAAAGCTTTGCTCAGCCATACCTCATCTCGACCTCAGCTCTCTTCTCCAAGCGTCTTGATTTGTTTCAAAGTCAATACTCCTATCATTTCTTCTTCTCGACACTGGATGGTATTCTCTTCTTCTCGACTATCTCTCATCATGATCAAGTTCAATAGAACCACCTCCACTTGTGGGTGTTCTCTCCCTTCTTCCTTCTCAGCCATCACGTCTACGGCCTCTAACTAACCTAGTAAGCCTCCGAATAGAGTCGATGAGATTCTAATTTTGGAACTCAAAGTTGTCAACATGTCGCCTCAAGCTTCCACAAGGACTGTCTTTAGTATTGTTGACACTATCCTCTGACATTCTTGTTTGTATAGTAATTGACTAAAGAATTGAACAAACAACAAAACATAATAATAGTAACCTAGAAACAACCACTACTTAGCTTCTACAGCTACTTACAGCTACTTACAACTACTACAAATAGTACGCTACACTATAGAATAATGATTAATAGAAATGTTAGAACCATAAATCTACTTTGAAGAACACTAGCATACATGTCTCCTGAAAGCTCTAATACCAATATGATAAGAAATCAAAGGATTAATCCAAAAAGAAACTGCAATGGATCTCAAACGAACAGGAATGCGTATTTAAAAGAAAATGGATACGAAGAACATGAAGGTTTTTAATGGTGAATGTGATCAGATATAACTCATCAAGACACAAACATAATCAAAGGTTTGAGCTTGAAATAGAGTTCGATATGACTCATGAACACTAAATGTTGCTCGAGGTTTCAAATGAAGGTCAGATTTAACTCATTAATCGATTCAAATGAAGGGGATCACCACAATCTAAGAACAAGATTGATAAGAACGTGGGGACAATTAAAGAGTATAATCAACACTCGATAATCTAACAAATGCTAACTTAGGTATAGACTTGCTCAAAAGAGGAAAGTCTTAAACCTTAGTAGTAAAACTGTAAATAACATACAAGGCCTCAAACCCTAAAGAATTAGGCCCACAAATAAAATAAGGGAAAACATATATAAGAATACAAAATTGTGCATTTAATAAAAGTCAGCATGCAATTACTTGGCATGTCTTGGGAGTAGTAGTATCTGAATCGATGGGGTTAACAATTTGATGTACTGGTTTAGGAAGGAGTCCTTGAACTCTCACATGGATTAGCTAAGACACCAGAGTGATCGGCCCACAATTGCCAAGTTCTAGATTCAATTGGCACGAGTCTCCAGTATCGTACTAAGTGGTCCTTTACTCTCACATCCTTGACCTTATGGTATCTTAGTATCTCTACTGACGACAGAGTTGATGTCGAGTGTTTATTTTCCTTCCTCTCATCCTTTTGACTATAGCTTGGCCTCGGTAAGCATTGATAGGCCTTGACTTAGATATGGTTGGAGGCTAATTCCCATCAAGGTTTATATAGCGAAGATCTATACTTTGATCCAATCTATAGTTGAAGTGAGGATGGCTAAGTTATTGATGATTATGATAAGGATGATGGATACCTCTTCATAAAAGGGAAGTTATGTACCCTAACATGTTCTACAAGAGAGCTACTTATGTACGAAGCACATGGAGGAAGGTTATTTGATCATTTTAGAAAAGCTCAAACTTATGAGGTAATTAGCTCAAGATTCGTTTGGCCAAGCATGATGAAGGACACGCAGTTTATGTTGGAAAGGCATACTACTTATAGAAAGGCTAAGAGCCAAGCTAAACAAAGGCCTTATCTACCATTACCTATCTCGACTAAACCATGGGCCAAACTAAGTATGAACTTTGTATTGTGTTTACTAAGGACATCCTTTAGGAAGGACTCTATCATGGTGGTCATAGGCCACTTCAGTAAGATGGTACACTTTGTGCCATGTAATCAAACTAATGATGCTTTAACTATTTCATTTATCATTTTGTCGGAAGTGGTCAAGCTGCATAGACTAACTAGAACCATTGTGTCTAATCGAGACCCTAAGTTCTTAAGTCATTTTTGGAAGACCCTTAAAAGTGACTTAAGGCTAAGCTACTATTCACTACATCCTACCACTCGTAAACAGAAGGATAGGCCGAGGTCATTAAGAGGACCTTAGGAACCCTACTACAAGTTGCAGTTGAAAGAAACCATATAAATTAGGACATGCATTTACTAATCATTGAGTTCGCCTATAATAGGATTGCCCGTGGTATCATTGAAAAGTCTCCCTTCAAGGTCGCATATGGGTATAATCCCAAACTCCCAATAGATTAGATTTCCTAACCCAGCTAGCTTGAGGATCATCAAGCTATCAAGGGATCAAAAGCCATCTATGCAATGCACCAAAAGGTATTGGACCATTTTAAATGAAGCTATTTCTAACCTTAAAAAGAAAGGCTAAGGAAGAAAAGTTAGAGCATTCTAGCCTAAAGGCTTAGTATAGATTCACCTCAGCAAAGTCAAGTTCCCCAACTTAAGGAAGAACAAATTGTCCTAGAGAGTATATGGACCTTTCAAGGTGCTCAAGAAGATCAACCCCAATGCCTATAAGGTAGACTTACCTAAAGAATTTGGAGTCTTTGATACCTTCAATGTTGCTCACCTTCACCTGTATTTCCCCGATTATGAGCTACTGAATCTGACTAAGATTTGATCCCAAATCATAAGCAACTTGGTGGGGATAATAGGAATTAAAGGCCAATCGTAAGATCTCAAGCTAAAAGACCTCACTTCAGAAGAAAAGTAGTTCCTCTAATTTGACTCAATATATCCTCCAAACTACCCCAACCCTTTGACTATCTCATGAATGAAGGAAGACCTTGTTGTTATTGTTTACCCCCGTCAGATTCAAGTAGTAAACCTACAAAACCTCAAGGTAGCTAATGTCTATCCTCAAAATGCACCATTACCGAGTTGACCTACCGAACCTAAGCTACCAAGTTCCCACTTTTAGTTCGATTTCCCTAAACTCCTGAGTTACCAACTTGAAGTTAAGTTGACCAACTCTAGTCTACCTTACAATAATTGAGCATTTAGACCATAGAATTAAGAGGATGATAAGCTTGCTGCCTCTCGTACAACTATACTACCCTTGCAAGGGGTATTCCTTTTTGGATGTTTACTAATTTTCCCTTTTTGTAATGTATCCTTTTCCTTTCTATGTAGGAATCCCTTTTAGTAATTTAGAATAACCTAAGAATTGCCTTAATTGGGCACATAAATACTTCCACTTTATATTAATGACATCATCATCATAATATTAAAAAGAAAACTTTCCCTTTCTGAGCTAAGCATCCTTACTTGCTCTCCTTACTCTTATCTAGGCTACTTAAGCATAGACTAGTAGGTAGTGACCTCAAGCCATACTTGTATGTAATATCAAGTATGACTTAAGCTTATATGAGGCATTGGTGCATCATATTCTATGTTAGTACACAAGAACCTTGCTTAACATTAGACTATCATCTATCCTTAGGACCATCTTTTGGTTCAAATCCATCTAGCTCACATGATACCACTACTTGTGTGCTCATCCATAGTCATACCCCATATCACTCTCTTTGCAAACATTCAAACTCCTTCCTAGCCATCTCTTCCCCTTTTTGAGCAACTTTAACCTCTACCCTATCAGCCCTCACCTCACCTTCGAAGGCCTTCACCTCACACTTAGTCGATTATACCTCATTCTTCACCGCAATAAGCTCCTCTTCATGTTTAGTAAGCTTTACCTCTAAGTTTTTAGCTTATTTCTCACAACAATCTAGCCTGGACCTAAGGCCAGTAACCTCTTACTCCATTTGCCTTTTCTTTATAGTGCTCTCATTGCTCTCCCCTTAGACCTCTAAATTTCGCCTCCTCATCCTAGCCATTTCCTCCCTTAATCCTTTACTCTCTCCATTCCCTACCTGCTCACTTGCCCATACAACCTGCAACAAGAATATAAGTTAAGTGTATGTCCATACATACCATAAGGAAACATAAATATGATCTAAGCACTTCTAAACCCACCTGCTCGAGAAGATAACTTCCTTAAGTAAATGCATGCCTACATAAGCTAATAGCATCACCCAAAACCCCTTAAAGCCATCAAAGGAAACCAACTGAATGACTTATCCTACATCCATACAACATGTGGCCTCTTCAATAGCACTCCCTAATGATGTAGATATTAGTGTACATTTATATCAAGCAACCCATCTCAACTTCGCAATGCAATACTAAATAGATTGGCTCTTGTACAACATCATTAGCTCTAATACTACTTGACCATTCTTAGCCACCAAACTGCTCCCCTACATCTATTATAGGCTCTCCATTGATGCCCTCATCTTCCAAGCAAGCACCACCTTAGTCAAGGATAGGTCTTCTTATCCCCTCTTAGTAGGTGCCACTTGATCACTTGACCTTTGCTCCGACACTCCCCTAACAATAACATCATGCACTCCTTACTCGGGTGCCTTTTACTCATAAAGGCCCCTAATAACACCATCCTGCTCACTCTCCCTTTGCCTCATTGTACTCACTGGACCCTCACTCATAGTAGCCCCCTACTATATAGTAACATCTAAAGTAACACCAGTTGCCACACTTCTTGACTTCTCAATTTCAACCTTCTTTAACTTTGCCTTACTAATCATAAGCACCTTCATATTCTTCATAATAAGAGTAGCCTTAAGAGCATTGTCTTCGATAGCATCAAGGATAATCTCATTGCCTTCTTCTAGCCTCTTCCGAATTGGTGTCTCTCGTCCTAGATTTGTAACATCTATTCCTTGAAGGCACTACCAAACAACTCATATACTACAAACATAGCAAAATCTTAGTAATAGAAATAGAAATAAAGATAACATACTTATTGAGGAGAACAACCCCCAAGTCCCCCATATTAACAAACAGCAACAACAAACTCTTGGCTACTCTCCATAATTATGATAACACCTATACTTATATCCCAAGAGTGCAACATTTCATCCTTTAGATATAGTTCTACTGTCTCCATAGCATCAAACCCTAGCTTTTTCCACCAACCGATATCAAAGATCCACTCCTTAGCCTCTTTACCCTCACCTTTCAAGTGAGCAATGGGCTTTGCATGAATTAGCCCCATCCACTTCATAGGGAATTCCAACATGTAACATGATTACACAACGAAAAACTTGTACCTCCACTCATCAATTGTACTCTTCTACGAGTAAAATAGTTTCATCAGAGACCCTCGATTCGAGCAATATATCTAGCCTCCTAAATTCCCTTTCAAGTAAAAGAAATACTTAAACAAATGATCATTAGGTCTCCGCATATGAAAGATGATTACAACCATGAAGGATACTAATGCTTACCATGTATTCAAATGGAGACAACTTAGGTACACTTGAAAGTATCTAAATACATCTAATTGGAATTTAGTAAAAGGCAACTACATCCCCATCTCTATTACTTTCCAATATATGCATAATGAGCGCCCATCATCACCGTAATCACACACCTAAGCACCACTCTTGGGCACAAATACCTCCCAAGCATCAGCATTATGGCATACCTCATCCCGAACCCTCAAACACCATTCGTCGCTATGGGCATAATCTACCTCGATGACAATGCCAATACTTTCCTAATTGGTAACCTAGGCTTGACTAGCTCCTCCATCTCGTCTAAATACTCGCACCAAGGCCTTACCTCCATAAAGTTCCTCCTTACTTCTCATGTATTACTCCTATCAATGTTGCTACCATCGTTGAGGGGAAGTAACGACAAGCTTATCCTTATGGCTTGTGCTTACTAAAGCCTTACCTACAAATCAGTTGGTCCTTGGTTACTGTGATTGATTCACCATCCTCAAGGGTAGAAAATAACTAATGTCCTAATTCTTATATAGGTCAGTCAAACCACACAAAGCATCACCTTGCTAGTGACCATCTAAGATGACTATGTGTCATGATCATGGGATCAATAGTCTAAAATTGTTCATTATGCAAATTGCCACGTAGATGTCCTTATGTACAACATTTTATGGTGTATGCTCCCCAAGAACCTCGAGCACCACATCGATCACTTCAATAGTTATGTTGATCACTTCTACAGTTGTGCCGAATGCAATTGAGAATAGGCTTAATTGGGGTAAGCCTGGATACACATCTCCGCAAGCATTGGCTTTGTCCCTAAGCACCCCATAGCTAACTATAGATAGACAAAGGATAAGGGAACAAGCCAAATAAAAAAGAAGAAAGGAAGAGAGAAAGGGAACCAAAAAGTATACACAAATACATAAAATTAACCTTTCTTTTATTAACTCAACATATCATTACAAGGCCTAGGGGTCGACATGCTAACCTCGAATAAAAGTGGATAATGGAGAAATGGTACAAGATACATTAGATTAACCTAAGGCCCTCTAATCCTATTGCTTGGTGTCAGACATCCATCTTTAAGCTCACAAGTTCAACTCAGCTTTGTGAAGTAATGTTCTTTAACCTAGTTTACATGCAATCCTAAGCTGGCAGAAGATAAGGGTCCCCATCCAAGTTGGTTGATTCATAAATTCAACTCAACTTTTAGTCTATCCCAATGAACCATGACTAACCTGAGCCACCCCAAGTAGACAGCTATGGACTTGTGAGGGACATGTCCACGACATCTACTCTCTTACTGTAGTTATCGCTAGGTAAGGTCCCTTACACTCAACCAAGGCCGCAGTGGCACACTCTTCCTTCGCCAAGCTCATGCCACCATCAGAATCTTAAGAGGAAGTCCCTCTTATACTCATAAGTGACTAAGGATTGCCTAACCTCTTGGAATATGTAGCCAAAACCCATCAGGTAGCCCATGGAAGTCATCGAATTACTCAAAAGCTCATAGGGATAACCATTGTAAGCCTAAGAAAGCATGTAAACTAACATAGACCACCATGCTCTCTAGGCCTCGTAGGCCTACTTAGGAGTACTTTAGCTAATGAAGGCCAACAACCGCTATGCCACTGGAGTTTCCCCCTCTCAAGACCAAAAACATCACTGATGCCAAAAATTGCCTAAACATATGGCACAAGAACCCCAACACTAATGATGTAGCATTCAATGCTTAGAAAATCCAATCAAGCAAAGACTAGAAGAGGAGAGACCTTCGTATACCCCTTGATTAGGGCTAAAAGGCCACCCCTAATTGTTGGGCAACCCTTTATACCCCTTAATCTATGCCAATAGAGTCTACCAATAGGTTGGATCCCCAATTTAAATGCTCTCTCATTTCATATAATCATTTGGAGCTTACCCATGCATGGAAATTCTATGAAAAGGAAGGAAATTATGTCATGCTCCAATTCAATTGAGGTAAAGTAAAGTAAGATTAGGAAGAATGGTCCTCCATTGCCCCCTTTATACAGTAGAAGGGAGAAAATTTAAGCCGTCTATGTATGACTTACTAACCCATCTAGTAGCTGGAAGGGGGTGACAACAAAAGGTCATCATCAATGTCCATCATTACTCCCAATTGTAGTTTCCCAATGCATCTAATGGGAACATGTGTTACATATCCCCCAAAGTGTCACCATTATGCATTGGAAACAATTAGGCATAGGGAAGGATCATTACTAACAATTGCATCGATTATCACTTTTGGAAGGTCATTTCTAAAGGGTCACCGATGATGCTTTCGATCCCTTGACGCCTTCATGCACTATGGTATGTTTACATACCCATCCAACCATTACCGAGGTAGCAGAGTTGGGAGGGAAAGAGGAGGTTAGGGTAAGGGGCAAATGTTGATAGTCAAACATCACTGATAAGGCCTTAAAGGCCCCAGCCATCAAGGGGCCCAAGCTAGAAGAAGAGAGGCCTCAAGTCAATTTGGATATCACCCCCTACTCGGAACAAAGCTCGAGTACCCCAAGAATGCTAAAGAAAAGGAGCCCACTCTCCCCTCAAGGACCACACTAGGGGAGCCCATTGAACTATAAGTCGAGCACTCCCTCCACTCCTCACCTTCTTACTCTCTTCTCATTAAATGCAAAATGACCACCTATCGTGCTACCTATAAACTAGTTACAAAATTAGGGCAGCTACCTACCGTAAACCAGAGAGGCCCATTCTCGAAGCATCTACCAACCAACAAACAAGAGGTTATCTTTTTTAGCACTAATAGTGCCACCTCCTAGGATTCTATGCTAGCCAATCCTCTCTTGCTACGTATCCATATAAGTTAGTGTTCTTAACATATAAATACAGGTAAGGTTCCTAGGTAAAAGGAAAACTTTTTACCCTCTTGGGAACTTAATACCTTATTGCAATTATTCCCCTCCTCTCTTCACTGACTTAAGAGTAAGAGGGCTCTCATTAGTTGTATCATAGAAAGCTTTTTGCAGGTTCTACGCCTACAACTAACAGATCATTTAAAGTTCAGCCACATTTGCAATTTCACCTATCGCCACACATGTAGGATTTTTGCTGAAAACATATTCGAAACATGATGTTTTGTAGATAGTTTTTTTTTTCAGTCAATTACTGAAATTATATTCGATTATTTATTTGTGAGATGTTTAGTTATATCCAAGTTCAGTACTGTACAGTTACGCATTTTGAATCAATATGAAAAATTGTAAATAACTTTAAATTATAAAGAAATGAAACTGTTGAATGAAATGTAAGCAATCTATCAAAATATCTAAATAGTATTTTAAAAATAAAGAAAGTAAATCAAAAGTGAAATATACAAAGCTAATGATGTCAGCATTAGATTAAGGCAGTGGCTAAGCATCCTGAGGTTTTGTGTTGTCTTGTAGTTGAACCATCTGAGCTAGATCCAGTTATGTGATTTGTCTGTTGTCTTCGATGTAAGCACTTGAAAACAATTCCTGCATGGGGACCGGAGAAGGGTACATCTGCATGACTCCCTCCCCTATACCGTATTGAATATTTCTAATTGGCCTCCGCAATGGCGCTCGAAGGGTGAGATGAGGTAGGTTTGGTATGAAATTGACTAGTGAAGGCCTCTCCAACAATAGGGGTATAACACATAAGATTGTCGAAGCTTTCCTTGAAGAATGGCCTACGAAACTCAAATCTAGGTAATCTAGGAGATGCTGGCGGTGAGAAGTACGGAGGAGAAGCATCGTTGTGAATCTCTACTTTAGGTTGTCTACGTCTACGACCCCTAACTCGACGATGACTCTATGCCTTATGACCCCAACCTCTTCATAGCTAATTCAATGAGCAGTCATCTTTGTCGACATCTAGACTATGTGAAGCTAGGTTACCTAAGCAGACACCAATAATCCCCTAAATGAGGTCATCTACTCGATGCAACTTAGATAATATGTTCTCATATGACATGTACGACACTTTATGTATGAAGTCTACCTGTATTCCAAACTCAAAAGTTTGAGTTGCATATAAATAAGAAAATAAAAGTGTAAACGAAAATGCAACTGTACGTACCATATACATCAAAGAAGCCCTAGAACGAACAATATATCTATGGGTAACTTACTGGTACCAAGGGACGTAGTCAAGATATATACTAAGCGATGGTTGAACTTGAGCTATTCGGTTTCGGCAATCCTCCTATTGTGCTATCTAAGCTGTATGGTGGGTCACCTAATTTATATTTGTTGTATTCCTCAAGTTGATATCATAGAGGGTACATCTCTTATTAGGATGAGCTAAGATCTCCTCCACCCCACTAAACTGTCAAGCAATACGGTCAGGATAGTACATCTCTATGACATAGAAGCATATGAGTGGTATACGGTCTAGCTATACTAATAATAAGTTAGCAATCTTACTACATCATCATGGTCATATGGGAACAAAGTAACAGTAACTAAGTGAATAGGGAGAACAGTTTTAGTAAATATGTACTTACTCCCGACACTGGTGATTAAATGCATATCTAAAATATCTAATCACATGCATAGATTGCTCAGTTACATCAAAATCCATGCCCCATCGACTCATAAGTGGTCAACCATTGACAACTATCGTAATTCGACAATGCAAGGGGGCGATGTCTAGGAATGCTCTAATGCTTACACCTACAAAATAACCAATGAACTACTAATCTCTCTTACATCAACCCTAAAGGCTAGGTACGACTGGCGATATAACCATGCTAAGTCAGTTGCTCCCCATGCGCATCGCTTAGTCATGCAAGGTCTAATAGGAGAGGAAAGAACATTAAGTGTATGACATTATTAAACTCGTTTAAGAACGACATACCTCCGATCAATTACATGATATATACCTTCATGAAATGTTGCATTGTCTCCTCATTCACATCAAAAGGCAAATCAGTGAAGTTATCCATCAACCACAACAACTTCAATCTATCACCCTTTTAAGGAACTCTCTAGTAGGAAAATTCCTAATAAGTGGTGACATATCTCGGCTTACCTAGTAAAAGTCGTCACTCCAGTAATTGTATCACCACCGGCTAGTAGACCTATGACCAAAGATATATCTTATAGCATTACCATCATCTCGCTAGTGTAAAAGTGAAATATATGTGTCTCCTCCTACCATCGCTCAACTAAGGTAGTAATCAAGTGCCAATCCAACTATATGAAGAGAACCTGGTACACATCAATGAAGCCTGACTACTCTAGATACAGGATCTTCTATGGGTCTATCTGCATCTCCTAGCTATCCTAACACCTAAATATCGCTTTATGTCTATAGTACCTGAGCTAGTAGTTCTCTTATAACTAAGGAAGAAGAAATTTTGTTTCAATTAGTGTAGGAAATGGAGCAAATTACAAATATGTTTTTCATTTATTATTCCTTACTTGACTACCCCATACTGGCTTAAATCTATAGGATGGCTATAAGTGAAATAGTGACCTATCTGATGCTCTTAGATCCATATGCTCTTGTAAGTACAAAAAAGGAAAGAAAATCTATAAGCTTACTAGAAAACTCATATGATAAAAACAAAAAGTTAGAAAAAATAACTATTTCTTAAATACACTACCATATATATAATCAATCAATATTATCACAAGTTTTTTTACATTCAATAAATGAACTACCAGTAGATCCACTCGACGTTGGTTGTTTTTCATACTGTAGACATCTTCTCCTATTATGTCCATCCCCACTGCATAGTCCACAAGTGTAAGTTAATGGTCCATCTCAAATGTCCATCTCATTCTAGAATCGTTTCTTCTATACCATACCTAGATTCTTAACCATTTTTGATGTTGTAATGGAATGCCATACAAAAATGTCAAGATATGACCAACTAGACATATCGGCATAAGATTCTCGGATTGCATTTAGTAGATGTAGGAACACTGCATGAGATTCTTCCCACTTACCATAAATCTATTAGATCGCTTTGCGCTTTACTTCCCTAATTCTCTTGATGTAGACTAGATAACTGTATTGCTTACAAATAGTTGCCTATAAGTATCTTACCTTAACATTTGGTGACTCTTGAACATGCTTAATCAAAAAGTAAGGTAATGTATTTGAGTCTAATTTCAAGTGGTCTTAGATAATTACGGGATTAAGGCATGTATGTAGACCTACAAACCTGGTTATGACAAATCATCTTGCATGTTGCTTCTTACAAGCTTGGAGTCTCTACTTACAATTCTTTTCCTAATCAACACATCTAATAAACTATAACATTGGTTCGTACTCCTTTACTATGAAGTCATGGTAAGTCATAACATGATGCAGTCTTACAGTTGTCTATAGATGATTTTTACTCTTGAACTACATGCCCACCTTCAATTCATCATTGAAGCTCCATTCACTATCACTTATACTATCATTAGCCACCAATCTATCCCCTACGCTTAACGTATAAAGAAGCACAAGTTTCAACATCCCGACCTCATCTATGAATATTGATAACTCGTGCCTCCAATCGTTTTGTATACATAACCCTTATACTTCTTTCACTTCCTGTAACCAACATTCACATTACAATAAGTATCATCGAAATCTTCATCAATGTCAGTGAATGTCAATTTGTTCTCTACATTAGTATCTTTATTTAACTCGCTAGTGATAAAGACACTAGGGTCAGTGGACATGCAACTAGTGCTCGATACATTCCTTAATGGGATCGTTCGGGACTCAAACACCTCGATTGCAACTTGCAGTCCAATTTCATCACTATGTCGTCCGACATTGTCTTCAATTACTATAGGGGCTATCGGTGTTGAATTCACTTCATGAATTTCAATATATATGTCTGCAGTATCATTAACTCTACCTCGCCTTACTGAGGAAGCCATCAACTATTGTACATCATAATCATCACTAATGGGGATGGTATAGAACATATCCCTAGTCTCGCCTATGAGGGGGCATTTATGAATTAGCTCGATCTGGTATGTTGTTATATCAACCCGAAGCCGATTACATATCATTCCAATTACTTAGTCATATATCACCCCAAATGAAACTCTAACCACTATTCCTGAGCGCCTATCATACCACAACCCATCCTCTCCTTCCATAATATTTCCTCCAACATAGTAAACTAACCTCATATTATCCATTATACACCTCATATTAACAAACACTAATTTCTTTTCACAACTAATATTATAAAAGCTAATGAGTTGTATTACATAAAATATTAGTAAATAATAATATTTATATTATTTGTTGTACCTTTAATTTCTTTTTCACAACTAATATTATGGATGCTAATGGGTATAATTTATAACTAATTTCTTAGTAACACAATTATATATGCATTATAATTTACAATAAATAACATATCACATTCTTAATATCAATCAAAACGAATATAAAATGACCAATATACAATAATGTACTATCATGTATTAAGTCATAATACTTATTTTTTGAAAAACATATATTCAAGACAAATAAAAACGAGTAAATATCATATATTTTTATAGTAAAGTTTAAAATAATATATCACATGTAAAGATGCACATTTATCTTGTAATTTATTAGTAGCCAACAATATACCATCATGCAAAGTCATAACACAATTTCTTCATAAAACATATGCTTAAAATGAATTAAAATGAATAAAAATCATACATTTTCCTATTTTGATGTCTAGAGAAAGAAAACAATGATAGCGCACCAATTGTCTCTTTATTTCTTAAAAACTTTTCATGATATCAACTTATATCATGCAATTATTCCGATTCTATGATTAATTCATAAAAACTGGATCTAAATTGTTGATTTAGTAGAAGGTTTTCTCGGATAGTTCAAGAGAGAAAGTATTGAAAAAATTGGGCATACAGAATGAGGGAAAAAAAAAGGACAAGGAACTTGCTCGTGAAGAGGCGATATCTATACAAATTGAAATTGTTTTCTTGAAAGGCGATTTCAAATACTATATTTTTTAGATAATTTTTCCAGATATCCTATTTTCGTTTTTTTCTTTTTTTTTTTTCCTTTTCCCTCTAATCTCGTCTTTCTTGATTTTCTTATATGTTGTGACTGAACCCTAGAATACTTTCTCCTTCTCAAAGTGCGCGTCTACAGAAACGAAAGAAGACTAAAACCTGTGAATATCTTCGCGTGACTACGGTAAAGAAAAGGAAAGGCATCCCCCTGTCCATCCTGATGTTGCGATGATTATATATTCCCCTGCGTGCCAACTTTCCTTTTCTATTATTATTATTCTTAATAATGCTAACCCTTCGGCATCAAGAAAAGTGAACTTCACCGTCTATTGTGGGCTATCAATTACCATGAACTTTGAATTCTCTGAACTTCAGAAATTGACATGAAGATGGGCACATATCTATGTCATGAAGGGCTGGTCTTCAATTTAAATGGCTGGGACAAGATTCTAATCTTGGAAAATTCCGTGGACATGGGCCATTGAATCAAACGTATAGGGCCTTCATTACATTTCTCCCGGTGCAATGGGCATTGCTCCATCTTCCAATTTGTTGGCCGAACGCTAATGGATTTTGATTTTGGTGATGGCCTGACGTGAAATTCTTTGGCGTCAGCACTAGTGAAGGGTGGCACGTTCCGAGCTTTTCCATTTTCCAATTCTTGTTCGTAATTTATGCAATGATGGAGCTTGAAATCACTTTTATGCGTTTTCTATAATTTTGCCCATTTTATCTATAAAAATATATAAACACACATGTTAGTATAGTATAAAGTCAAGATAAAAATATATAAATTTATAATTTATCAAATACACCCAACTTTAAAATTTGCTTACTCTTAACCAAAACCTCATTTTACTTTTTATAATAATACTTTTTATAAGAAAAGTGTGTTTTACTAACAAATGTACTAGATCATGTATGTAATAATAATACTAATACGAACTAGGTCGAATCTATAAGGAAAGATGTCTATTTTTTATTAGTATTGCTCCCATCTAAATCTAGGCAACTAAAACAAATGATTTATTGATTAATTAATTTTAAAAAATAAATTAATGAATAAAATAAATCGGAATATTCAACATCTTTAAAGATTCAATTGCTCACAAATAATTAGAATACCTACTAATGTTAACACCGATGTCTTTGACAAGTTCAGTTTTAAAGTAATTAAGTAATAGGAATTCCTTTTTGCAAAGAGAATTCTTAAGATTAGCTAATTTATCCTTTCTATTGTTAAACAAGTGATAATCTAAATTAATCCACTTTGTTCTTTAACCTTAATTGAATTAAAGAACATACGTTATGTCTCTTTAATTCAAATCTTCCAATTCACAGTAAATAATTAGAAAAGATCTCATGACTCAATCCTAATTAACACGTATTCTAATATAATGAAAATATATATTGTAGTAATTAGGGAATTAAAGATTTTAAACAATAGGCACAATTTATTTACTGATTATCTAAAAATATAATAAACAATATTCATTAAGCATAAACAAGAAATAATAGATAAGATAATATCGAAATCAAGAACTTATTTAAAGGAATGAAACAACCTATGTAGAAGTTCCAATTTATAATTCAAGATTAAATATTGTTCTTATTATTTTCAATATTGAAGTCCTTAAAAATAAAATAAAATAAAACTACTCTCTAAACCCTAGACTAGTAATGAGAGAAAAATCTAGTCTATATTCAATTCTATTCTTCTAGTTTATCCTCATTTCCATCGTCCACATCACTGCTCCACTCCTCAGATGAAAGCAAGCACTCATAGCCATTTAGTCTAATCTCTTCCTCTCTCATCGCTTGATCTAGCTAGTCAACCACATCAATGGTATAGCAGGAATCACTATCTCTTAGGTGCTTTATTGCCTTGAACGCACTAAAGGTCACTTGCTCATCCATGACTTTGAATGTCAGGTTTCTCTCTTCAGCATCAATTAGAGCCATGCCAATAACCAAGAATAACATGCCTAAGATCAGTAAAAGTTCTTGTCTTCTTCCATCTTTAATATAATAAAGTCTACAGGAAAAATGAATTTGTCTACCTTAACCAACACATCTTCCATAGTCCCTTTAAGGCATTTAATATTCCTATTAGCTAGTTGTAGTGATAATGTAGTTTGTTTACACTCTCATAACCTTAACTTCTTAAAAATGGATAAAGGCATGACATTTATGTTGGCACCAAGGTAATAAAGGGCCTTGTCAAAATAGGAGTTCCCTATAATATAGGGAAATGTGAAGCTGACAAGATCTTTGAGCTTAGGAGGTAACTTATTTTAGAATCATTGTACACTCCTCAATAAGTATTACGATTTCATGGTCAACCAATTTCCTATTTTTCAAGAGGATCTCTTTCATGAACTTCAGATAAGAAGGTAGTTTCTCAAGTGCATCCACAAATAAAATGTTGACATGCAACTTTTTTAATACATTCAAAAGTTTAGAGAACTATTAGTCAAGCACTTGCTGCTTTAAGCTCCCTAAGAAAGGAATATGAGGGAGAAAGGTTTCACATCAACCTTCTTTTACTCCACTTCTACCATATCCTCCTTTTCTTTTCTCATTTCTAATAGATGGCTCCTCATTCTTCTCATTATACTTTAGGTCCTTCTCTATAACCTCTTTTAATTCTCTTCTACTCCTAAGAGTTATGGTATTCAGCTCTATCAAGCTCTTTCTCTTAATTTAATCTATATTAAACTTAACTCGCTTATTGTAGATTATTCGATATAAAATTAAGAAAATACATTTTTCTCTAAAAAATATAGAAAAATGTTTTGAATAAATCAACTGGAGTCTCTAACTAGTGAAAACTGATAAAACAATGAAATTAGCCATTAGACCATGAATTTTCTAAAAAAATAATTTTCAAAAAATGTCAACTAAAGATTCTAAATTCAAAGACTAACTTATTAAAACTAAATTATCATGTAGAAATAAAAAAATTAAAAAATAACTAATTAACAAGTTTTTATTTTTGTAACTTTTTTGAAAAATATGAAAATATGCGAAAACATGAAAAAGGCATGAAAGATTTTTTTTAAAATTTTTTTAAGTAGGAATATTTCTAGAAAAACTAAAAAGGAAACAAAAGTTTTTCGAATTGTACTATTGCATCGAAGGTGTGTATGTCTCTATTAGTCAAGATCAAACCAACGTAGTTTTTTATTTCTTTTAGAAAATTTTATTTGTTTGACAAATTTTATTTATGAAAGCAAGCTAAATTCACATTTTAAACAAATTTATTTTTATTAAAAAAAACCCTAAAAACATATTTTTTGTTTCTAACTTTTGAAGAAACCTCCTAAAAACCTAATTTTTTAGAAAACACTCTTTAATAGTCTTTGTTTTCTAAAAAATATTTAAATGACAAAACTCTTTTCTCCTAAAAACCCTAATGTGACTAAAATACAATGTTAATGAAAAATGGAATATTGATGAAAAATATGCAAATCATGCAAAAATATGTACATCTTAAAACCATACAATTTTGATAAAAAAAAAAAGATATGGACTTCAATGTAATTTTAATGTGAATCTTGAAAAGATACAATTTTCAAGTTAAAAGATGCAAATTTTAAATTAAAGGATTCAAATATGCAAATCTAATGAAAATATATGATTTTATAAAGACACTAACTTTATGGCACTGAACACTAATTCGATAAATAATAAACCTATAAACCATATTAGTATTCTAACTCAACAAAAATATGTTAGTGAATACGCCATGATAATTATAACCAATATGGTAAAAACATGAGGCTAATAATTAAACTAAAAAACCTCCGCAAAAAAAAAAAAATGAAGTTAATGAATGTAATTGCTAATAAAATTTAAACTAATAAATCTAAGAAATAATAATAACAAAATAATAAAATAAAGAAAGGAAGGAAAAATAGGAAAATAAACACAAAACAACCTATACTATTGGGATTTTTCTAAGATTTCATTCTTTTTTTTATAAGACCGGTACCACCATCTATCTAATATTTGATTTGATCACTTTAAAATTCTTAACTATTGAATAAGTTGTGAATTTAATAGTTTAGATTGAAAAACATAGAAATGAATAGTGAGATGATGGACAAAACCAAACTTATCAAAATAAAATATGAGACTGTAAAATCTCTCATCCTATTGACAATTGCAGGCTAGGTTAAGAGAGAAAGAAGTGGGTCGAATCTAGGTTAGGTTAAAGGTCTAAGTAGGTTACGAGTCAGGTCATCTAAGGAAGAAGAAGAAGTTGTAAACGAAGGCTACCTATAGCAACTTTTAAGGTGTGAATCAAAAGGGTGATTCCAGATTCATGTGTTTCAAATTGAAAATAGAGGCCTTAAACACAATGCCTTTGTGAGTGGTGGTCGTTTGGTTAGGTAGTGCTAGTGAACTTGGGTAGTGGCAACTAAGGGTGTTTCAAGTGGAATGAAAGATACATTTAGGGTATTCAATTATGGTAAACATGCTAGTATTTTCTTTTTAGTTTGGAATCACGATCGTGGTTATGTTTAGATCAAAGCCAATAGAGGTTAGGGTTTAAATGCAAACCATCAGGCCGAGTAGCTACCATGGTCATGCAAATGAGAGAAGGTGGTTGTGTTCTCTATACCATTGCCGTGTGTTTTGTTGCATATGTATTAGGTTTTTTGTATGTGTTGTATTGCTTGAGAGTGTATAGTAGAGAGAAGGTAGTCAAGTGGGTTATAGTAGTAGTGGAGAGAGCATCCTATTGGGGTTTGTAATGTAACACGTGAGGGTCTGGGTTGGTGGTTAGCTGTGTATGTGTGTGGATCTTGTTCGATTAAAGGTGTAGTATGTTGTACTTGTGTGGTAGATAGAGTAATTCACATAAGGATGCGTTATGTGGGTAAAGATGGTAATAGTAGGGGTTATTGGTGGTAATACGGTGAAGATTAGGTCTAATGATATATGTTGCCGTTACTAATAAAATAGAAGTTAGATGGCCACATTTTAAGATAAAGTTAATTTTTTTTTTTTAATTACTATCAAATCTTTTTTTATAATGGAAAAATATTAGATTTAATGAAGTTTTGATAAAACTTCAATCGATTTGTATGAATCTCCATAAAAACAACAAAGATTTGATTCTCATCTTCCATGTTGGAATTGAGAAAACATGTTAGGAAAGAAGATTATTGTGTGCGTTGCACGTGACTAAGAAAAATTGAACCTTCTTAAGATAGATTTTGGTGGTAAAGATTTGAACCCTCTTAAGATTGAAGTTTTGATAAAACATCAATCGATTTGCATAAATCTCCATGAAAACAACAAATATTGATAGGATTTGATTTTGGAAGCTCCATGCTCATCTTCCATGTTTGAACAAAAAAAAAAAAAAAAAAACATGCTGGGAAAGAAAGTTGTTGCTCGCGCTACACATAACTGAAAAAAATTGAACCCTCTTAAGATAGATGTTGGTGGTAAAGATTTGAACCCTCTTAAGATTGAAGTTTTATCGATTTGCATAAATCTCAAAGTAACGAAGATTTGATTTTGGAAGCTCTATGTTCATCTTCCATGTTTGAACAAAAAAAAAAAAAAAACATGTTGGGAAAGAAAACTGCTACATGTGTTGCACGTGATTGAAAAAAAATTTAACCTTCTTAGATACCTACAAGAATCGAACTTGTATCTTCTATTATAATGCCATATGCCTCAACCAACTAAGCTATTGTTGTTTTCTCAACATATCATGCATTTAACTTTTACTAAAGCTTTAAACCTAAGCCTAACTTTCACATTACTTTTCAAACCAAATTTACTCCAACTTATTTTAAAATGACCCCAAACACATTTAAGTGTCTCATAATATACATGCTAAAAACTTTTAAATACAAATTAATTTAATAAATCTCAAGTCTTGAGTTTTTATTTGTCTAGTTAAAATTAAAGTCCATTTTATGAATTTAAATATTTTACTAGACTATTTTCCTAATAAAGCCTAATTTTTCTAAGATTAAGAATTTACAAAATTGCATGTATATTTTTAGTATTGCTTAAGCTGACCCTAGATGACTTAATGACTTAACTCGGACTTCTTTCAACACTTTGCATATCTTTTTTCAATTTTTTTATGGAAACCTAGCCTAAAATAATTATAAAAAATAAGAGAGCAAAAATGGAGTATCTACACTAGGCAACAAACCCTTAGAGTGGTTACTAAGCATCTATGAGATATGACCCATCTACACCTCCAAATTATGTTAACGGCATCCTCATTCTAAACTTTCAAATTGGCCCTCTGGATAAAACGAATCATAAGCTTCTCTATGCTTGACTTCTTCTCCTTTGGTGGTTGAGAAGGCTATGAAAGGCCTAGTAGTGCTTTGTAAGCATTTTGATTCTCTCACTAAGAGAAGTTTGGATGATTTCACTAATCGGGGTTGCAAGTGTTCAAGTATAAGTTATGATTCCCCTTATTGAAGTTGCTAACAAAGTTAGCCTGTTAAGAGCATGTGCTCATAGATGGAGCTAAGGGGAATCTTACTCAACAATCTAATGTAATGTAGGCACCTCCACACAGGGTATACACCACTAGTGGACTGTAACTATAGCTCACGGCGGTAAGAAGTTTACTTATTGGCTCATCTGTATAGTGAGAGCTACAACTTATGCCAACAATTATGATACCTCACTCACTTCATGTACTCTAGTAGCTCTCCTAGGCATTAGTTGTTCTGTATGCCAGCTATATGTGTTTGATACTATCTCCTCAATCAACCCATAAGCATCTTCTACTCTTTTACTCCTTAAAGCTCCTTTAAAGCCATAAATCATTATGCTAAGTTGAGCCCCCAAGCCATTGTAAAATGTTTTCACCCGAATCCTTATAAGGAACCCATGATGAGGACAGCTCCTTAAAATCTCTTTATACCTTGCCCAAAACTCAAACAAGGATTCGCCTTTGTACTGCATAAAGGATATGATGTCGCTTGTGAGTTTGGTAGTATGGGTAGAAGGGAAGAACTGAGTGAGAAATTAAGCTAATTGATCCTAAGAGGTAACCGAGCCTAATGGGAGTGAATTATGCCTACTCTTTGCCTTATCCCTCAATAAAAATGGAAATAATCGAAGGCAACTGGCATGTTTTGAAGCACTATTACTTTTGAAGGTCTCACATATGTATAGGAAATTTTCTATGTGTTCAATGGGATCCTTATGTAGAGATCCTCCAATTTTCTTGGCTTGCACTATTTGTATCAGTATAGGCTTGATTTCAAAGTTGTTAGCTTAGATTTTAGGGTGCATGATAGTAGGTGCTACTCCTTGAACAGTAGGAGTACAATATTTCCAAAGGGTTCGATTATTTTCTCCATTTTACTTCTCATTTTCATTGTCATTTGCCATGATCTCTATTGGCTTTTAACAAAAAATAAGACAAAAACGTTTAGAAACTGAAAATCTAATCTAGATGGGTATACTCTAATCTAATGGTACGATGAAATCCAATATAATTTCACCATGGTAAATTTAGACAACCGATCAAAAGGTCAGTAAAAATTGGTGACAACAATAAATTGATAAATTAAAATGAAACATGAAATTGACAACGAAGATGGAACATAAAAAATAAATAAAAAAATAAGCCTATCCTCAATATGTCAATGCACTTACGTAATATGAATGAACGTACAATTAAATGCCACACCAAAGGAATCAATTATTGAAGAGATGCTCCATATGCATGACAATACAGAATAGTTGAATTTGATTTTTTTTTTTTTTTTTTTTTTTACGCGTTGAAAAGAAACAGGAGAAAAGAAAGAAAAAATGCAAATTATATTCCAACTGACCAACGATATGAAAGATCCACGCAATGCAATTTGAATCATGATGACGATAACCAAATCAAGCTGAACGAAAAACAAATTGAATTTTTTTAAATAAAATATTGCTAAACTAAATGACGAAAACGTAAATATGAATCTATGTCAAATTCAAAAGGCACAGAAGATGCTTACTCCAACTTGCTTCAAGTGGACATGAATTTCCCTGGCCAAAGAACTTGTGGTCCAGTATTAATTAAAGCTTTACCATGATGTGTACCGATGACGACGAAAAATTACTTGGATAATGCATGTGCCAAAGTTTAGAAATTGCACGTTAAACTTTCTCCACAGACGCTGACTTGAATTCACTCCAATGAATGTGAATGAATGATGATACTATCAAGATGTGAAAATTGCTCCAGTATTACTGTGCGCGCGACCCGACGTTAATGATGAAAACTAAAGAGATAACCACAACGTAAATGCCTGAAAAGGAAATAGCATGTAAAGAAACTAGGAAGTATTGGCAAGCAACTATCGGAAAAGAAATTAACGATGAAAAACAGAATGTGTAATAAAGTGTCTAGTCTAAAAATATAATCAAGAATCTTAGTTTATAGCAGTCTTTGGTAACGGCACTAATAACTTGATGTATATGATTTCTTTTAAAAAAAATTATTTTGCAATAACAATATTCCAGCAAGTGAACTAAGTTATACATTGTGGTAAAAATAGCTAGTGAGAACAAGTTATCCTCAAGAACTAAAACCTAAACACCAGATTATTTTAATTCTTTCCTTAACTAAACGATCAAAATGGAATTGTTAAATAAATTAAAATAAAAGAAACTATTGACTACAAATGCGAATTAACTAAAATAATGAAATTAACTAATAAACATTGTCATGTCTAGTTCTTGTCGGTAGTGACTAGAAGGAAATTAAGCTTTGCGCAAATAAGAAACCCTACAAAACACAAGGTTGTAAGGGGGTATCGGGGGTTGTTCGGTACAATCATTCTGATACTTAAGTTAGTAAGAGGTCTTGGAGAATATAAATGTTGGAGAGTAAAAAGTGGGCTCAAGTGCATGCAGTGTAAAGTATTTTACCATTGGGTGGCTATCACGGGGCTAGTCATGGCAGTTGCAGTATACTGTATAAGAGATTGTAGATTGAATTCCCTTACAATTAATAACCCTTTATACGATACACAAGACTACAGTTATAACTAACAATCAAAAGTTGCACAAGTATAAGCAATATCATTTCATGATAATAATAATAAGTTAAGGAAATATAAAACACAATCTATTTATATAAGAATTTATAGATAAGAAGTCTATAATACTTCTTAACTCAAACTAATATCATTTTGTTACATAATCAGATTCATAATCTAAATAAACTATCACAAGTACACTTCGATCACGTCTTGCTCCCACATCGACCCCCTAATATAAACTAACCTCGAGCATGCGGCAGCTCAACTCCACGAACAACTCGGCCTGCAAAAGAAGACTACAATAGTATAAACTAACTAGCTTAGTAAGATAATCATCTCAAGCATACAGCAATCAAGTTATACATCAATTAAGTTCAATCAAATAAATGCAGTATGCTAAATAAATATATGCAAGTGACCAAATACTGCATGTAACTCAGATTTAATACCCTTCGAAGTCAGGGTTGGAAATACATCGGTACAGCTAGATCCGGGTATCATACTAAAACTTATCTCATAACGATACTCCGTGTTTCGTGTTTAAAATGTAATGATATGTCTATTCTTAATTTTATCTAAAACAAGTTCAGGTTCTTGCAGCCCTCACCTACTCCTAAATTGAGGTCTTTAGATAGGACCCTTAACTAGGCGATTAGTGCCTTCAATGTCTAATGATCCTGCGAGCTTGGGTAAAGTCATATCACACATATACACCATATGAGAAATCTATAACAATCAAATAATCGATCTACATATGACCTCTAGTTACCTCCGTGTAATGTGATGGCCAGAATTAATTATGCGTATTTCAAGTTAACTTTTTCTAATCGAGTAAAATTAAGTCTTATTATTTAGTGATCAACAAAGTCACAAACAATCAGTTCTTATTGAATCTACTATGCAACAATCAACACATTATCATTCTTTAAAGTAAATTCACTATTAACCATTAACAAACTATTATCATACATATGCATAACCCAGCCCCATACAATATGCAATTATTAATCATAATTTATATTCGCTAATTACAAACACAAATAAATATGGGATCATTAAGAAAAACTTACCCAGCTATAATCGACTCAAGAGTATTAATAATTCGACGGCAGCTTAGGGTCAAGGTCAAGATCACCTAAGAATAAGGAATATAGAAAATTGTAAGTTTGAGAATTTAAAGCTAAACTAGTATTGTAATTTGTAATGTTTACTTTACTTGGTTACACGAAATCATCAATTTGAGCTTTTTATCAAATCGTGTATAATATTTTAGTTTTAGTTCTGATCGTTATGAACTTATAATCAATTTTGATCGTTTTCAAGCGTATTTTTCCTTAGCGAAGTCCGTTTTGGACATTGTGGCTTACAGTTTAGATTGTGATATAAAAATATTAAAAAATATTATTTTAATTTAAAAAGTTATAAAATGTTAATTTCATCTTTTTCTTAATATATTTATGATTTAATAAGTATTTAAATCATATAATTAATAATTTTATTATTTTAAGTTCATTTTACCTTAGTTATTTATTTCTATCTTCTTTTGAGATTTTAGACTCATAAAATATTTTTTTCTAATTTATTATGTTCTAGCATTTTACGATATATATAAATACTTATTACTATATTTGATTAATAAATTTTTTTTTTCTAATTTACGGTAATTATATATATATACCTACTTCCTATATATCTGTACATATTTATTAACTTATTTTATGTATGAACTTATTTTGAATTTAATTATATAATATATGTTATATGTATATGTATAATATGGATGTAGTTTATATTTTATATACACATACCTACTTTCATACATGTACACATATACATATAGATAATATAAAATACTATGTTTATACATATGCATATATATCTTCACGTCAACTACACATACCTATTATACATAAAAAAAAAAAATTACTTGAATACATAAATACAAAAATACCTAATACATGTATATATATATTATACCAAATACTAATTATTCATACATATATAATACATACATACATAGATATATTTTCGTATACATTCATATATATATATATATATATATACCGTATCTTCTACATAATAATGTATATATACGTGTCTACATACATATATTTATACACACATAAAAGAGATATACAAATATATTAATTTATCTACTCATGAATCTATACATTTACATGTAATGAAACATATAACAAAATACAACTAAAAACTTAGTATATACATGAACATACTATATAATATATATATGTATAAATAAATTAAATACACTTACCTAAATATGTTGGTAATATTCTTAATTTTCTTCTTTTTCTCCTTCTTCTTCTTCTTTTTTCTTCATCTTCTTGAACTTTGTTTTTCTTTTGTTTTGTTTTACTTTGCTTTTCTTTTCTTCTTTTTTTTCCACTTATATTTTCGTTTTTATTTTTCCAGATTTTTAGTACATGAAGTCCATTTGATTTTGAAGCAAATAAAAAAAAATAAAGAAGCTTATGCTCTTAATTTAGGTATTAATTAAGATAAGATATATACTTTATTATTTTGTCCTTTACCCCTTTAATTTGTGACACTTAGACATTATATTTGTGCACATAGGCTGTTGTAATTTGCAACTCCATTCACGTAGGAAAAAGGAAGAAAATAAAACAGGAAAAGAAAAGAAGAAAAAGAAAGGAAAGAAAATAATGAAAATAGAAGAAAAAGGAAAATAGAAATAATTATATGTAATTTTTCTAAACATAAAAATAATAATTATAAATTAATTTTAGAATTTTATGAAAATTTAGCAATATAATTGATACTCGTTACAATTATAATTTTTACAAGTTATTTTAACGGTTTCGTTAAAAGTTATACACGGTTATACGATTTAGTTGATAATTGCAATCGACTACGATTATATCACTATTGAGTGATCTTTAATTATTTTATAAGCTCAAAATTATACTTTTAGGGTTTCGATCAAGTTCGAGTTCAATTTCAGGTAATCGTGTATAAATCGGATTTAGGGTTTTTAGTACGCGATTTAGGTTTTGATCAATTTCTAAGATTTTTTTATTATCAATGTTATATTCGATTTATTAAATTTCATAAACTTTATTGTTATTAGCTTTATCGACTCATAACATAGTTTAGGATACTTGAACTTAAATTAAGGTTCAGATTACTAATTTTTTAGAGTTTATAGTAGTGAAATTTGTATTTATAGAGGAGTGGTGCCAGCTATTAGAGAGTAGTTAATCACTTTTGTAAGTATAGGAGAGTAGGTCTCAGGACCCTAAAGGGGGCCTAGTAGGATTACTTAAAATTTCTACAATATGTGTGTACCCATGATATGAAAATCGTCTTACAAGTCAGAGATTGCAATACTATAAATAATAAATCACTAAGATTAATAATTTTCAAGTAATTAATTTATTGTAACATGACATAATATAGAATTATAAATAACTATGGAACTCCGATAGCCCACAGTTCCTCAAAACCGTAGAGAATCGGTATCCCCTACCAAATAATAAGACAGATATACTAACATTATAAACTTGTGGGAAAAATTAAATTATATTAAATTCTAACATGTGAATATTTTCTACAAAGAGTGTTTATGTATCACTTATAAAGATCTCAACTAATTCTAACACTAATGTACATATCTTCATCTTGTACTCAGCACTCGAGACTTATCCCAATCCCATCGTATGTAAACCTGCAAAAGAAAAACTATTGGGGAATAAGTTACAAGAGTTTAGTGAGCTATCCCTCATACCATACTGGCAAACAAATTATTACAACCATATGAATGCATGCACACGCAGTATGCCAAACAATATATGCAGTTGACAGGTACTGCATATAATATCGGATTTTAACGCCCTCCGAGATAAGGGTTGGAGATTCATTGGCACCAATCACAACCGGGCTCTAGCACCTAGGTTTTTACCCATAACTTTGAATTCCATATTTCACAAAAATATATTTCCATTTCTAAAAATCTAGTAGTTTATAAAGTCCCAGGCCTAGCGGTGAGGTGACCCCCGCAGTCCACACTCATACCCTACAGCGGTGGTCTCTAGACGCGACCCCCAACCACCCACGGTTAGCGTCTTTGGTGCCAATAGAACCCGCGAGCCAAGGGTAGGGTCTTGTTGTACCCATTCTCTTGCACAGTACTAATCAAATCATGTGGTAATCCATCCTTCCAAGGCCCTTCATTACCAACCGCATGAAGTGACGGTCAGAATAAGAAATGCGATGCATGGATAATGCATGACCCTTTTGATTCAAGATAAGCCAAATATAATTAGGTCAGATTATGAGGCGATCAATCAATATCAGCAAACCATCCAATTCATATAAAAATCAATCATATTATCAAATCATCAATTATCGTATTTAACAATATTTCTTACAATAATCAATCAATATCAAACATACACATATCCTGAAACCCCATGCATCAAGTTATTGATATTCAATTTAAATGCACTAACTACAAGTACAAACAAGTATGGAGTCATCGGGAGTACTCACTTGACTATGACGACTTGCTCTAGTTGTAATAACCGATTGGGAGATCCTTGCTCTTGTCGGGATCAGCTGATCATTACTAGATAATAAGGATAATAAGTAGTTGACTCAACTAATGGTTCTAGATATCTATCTACCTAATTCTACTTAGATTACTATTAGCCCTTAGTCGATTAAACCTAATTGCTAATCGTACGTAACTTTTTCATTCTATTTTCAATATTTATGAATATATAGTCGTTTTTCATCGTTTTCGAACATACATTTACACGATAATGTCCGTTTTGGACGTTAAGACCCGTGTTTTATGATATGGGCTAAATTTATTGAATTTTTTTTTCTTTTAACTGTGAAAACTTAAGTACTCTTATTACTTATATTTTTATCTTTTGTTTATACTTAATGATTTAGTTAACTCTTAAATTCTTATACCTAAAAGATTTTACTTTGCTATTGCTAATTCATGTACTTCATTAAGTATAATCCAATTTAGAAAGTGTCTTAGGGTTTACTAAGTTAAGTACCTAAGTATTATACACTCTTCTTATTGTCTCATTTTCTAAACCTACGCTTATGTCATTACTTGCTTATGTCATTACTTATGTTATCATGTGCTTACCTTATCACTTACCTCATTATGTGATTACATAAGCCTCTTCTCATGCTTATGTCATATGTACATGTCTTATGTATATTTTACTTCTTCCCTTATACTTATGTACATATACCTTATACATATATATATACTTATACATCTACTTAGACTTATACCGTATTTATACATGTATACATACTCATATACCTATACGGTTAGATTCATATTTTTATACACAAATTCGTATGCCTAATCTTTTCCTTAAGAAAAGCTTCCTAATTTCATCCTTTTGTGTTTTTATGTATGTATTTAGTGTAGTATAGGTATGTATAGTTAAATATGGTCTTAATTTAGGTTATGTACATGATAAATACTCATGTACAAAGGTTCACATACTTGTGTTCTTTTAGTATTCCCTTATGTGCACATACTTATGAGCATATACTCATGTCTTCCTTTCTTTTTCTTCATAATTCATAATTCCTACACTTAAAGATGGGAACTTTGTTTCCTCTTCTTCAAGACAACACTAAACACATAACTACTTATCTAATCTACTTAATTAACTAACTAATGAAGAAGATAAAACAAGATAAAGTAACTCAGATACATACCTTTGCTTATATTGGAATTAAGGAGACAAAAAGGAAGATGTTGAAGGTAAAATGGAAGATGGAAGCTCACAGCAATGAAGGAGGATTTTTGGTTTGTTTCTTTTGTTTTGTTTTCATAATGAAAGGAAGAAAATGGTAGGGTCTAGAAGGGAGAAGATGTGGACGGCAATTGAGAAGAAAGGAGAAGAAGAAAATCAAAAAGAAAGAAAAGAAAAGCCATCATTAAGGAAGAGATATTTTCTTTATCTCTTTAGTGTATTTTGTTGACTTTTCAAAGTGTTGACTTGGTCAATTTTTGGGCTTTGGTCAACATGTGTTATCTTAGTCAACATTCCTTAAGTATGTGTAATTTTATGCACATAATGTAGTAATTAAGGAAAATTAGGGGAAAAATGAAGGAAATGAGAAGAAATGAGGTATATGATGAATTGATTAGTAAATATGGTTGATGAGGTCTTACTTTAGGTCTTTATAGTTTATATATCTCATTTGATAAACTACTGTGGATAACAACTGCAAAAAGTACTAATTTGAGTATTAAGGTTCACTATATGTAACATAATCTTCAACTATAACCCTAACCCTAAGTAAGACTATCTTAATCATATACTTAAGGGATAAATATAATCTATGACTCATTATCTTAGTTTCTAATGGATTACTTGAGGATTCGAATCATATAAGCATAAATGAGGGTCATCTCTTACCTTTTACTAATGATTTGGCAAAATATGAGCATTATATTATCAATTAGGGTTTTAGGGTATATCATGGTGAATTAGTGCTTTTATATCCTTAAAGTTATAGTTTTAGGATTTTTATTACTTTAGGGCATAATCTCTAATGTTTTTATACATTTAGGGTTTCATATATTCTTACGCGATTAAATCTTCGATTGTCATCTTAAGGTTTTGATGAGGTTCGAGGTTTTAGAGTCTTCGTATGCGGTTAGGGGTTCAATTGATGATTTAAGGTTTTTTGTATCCACTTTAGGTTTTGGATTAAGATTTTAATCGATTTTAAATCTCACTGGCTCTTTTGAGTTCGAGAAATCATCTACAGTTTGGACATTTGTTTTTATACTTAGAAAGCTAAATTCGTAGGGTTTACATTCTTCCCCCCTTACAAAAAGTTTCGTCCCCGAAACTTGACTGAGGTAGTTCTACATGAACATTCCTTTCATTCTTTTATAAACAAACAGTTTACATATAATACATATCTATAAGCAGTATAATAGGTCTATAGAATATATTTCATATACATAACCTCCTCATATTGATTACATTAAAGCTCCAAGGTTCCTCGATAGTACTTAGTGATATCATAACCATGTCTTCCACAATTACTACTCATTAAGGCATTTCCTTCTTCAAATACTATTCCCTTTATACATCATCATCATCAACTTCCTACAATAGTATGTTGGATACGTCCGGTCATCATCTCTTGGATTGCTTACTTCTTCCTTCTTAGGACAAAAGGTGAAGGTATGCTCGTGATCACTACATTTGCAGCATGCTTTGCTTTTCATGGGATACTGTTGAATCCTATGTTGTCCTTTCTTCCCACAAATAAAACACTTATTTTGCAATTGTGGGCAATTCTTTGGATAGTGCCATTTACCATACTTCTAGCATCTTATTTTAGCTATTTCTTACATTTTCAGCTTATTGGTTGGTGGCTTTGATTTTCTAGTTGATCTCTTCCTTTTTCGATTGAGGCAGTATTTCTGTTCAAACTCTTTTCTGAAATTTACTCCAAGTAACAAAAGGGGGCAAGATTCTTTCGTTAGAGTTCCACCAAAACCAAGCATCACCCTCTAGCATAAAAGTGCCATATGTTAATTTCAGGTCTTCAGGAATTTCATAAGCTTCAAATGACAATTCGATTCGAGACAACCAATCTTTCGCTTCAATTAGATTATTCCCTTTGCCTATAAAGAAATCATTAGCCTTAACAAAATCAGGGAATGCCCTCCTTAGCAACTCTGATTCTTCAGGGTTCCTCTGCAAACAACCCAAATTTCCTTTATCTCTTGAGCTTAGGTGGATGTCGTAATCCTTTTTATCATCCATAATCCTGCCAAAGTGATCTTGGCCCACATTAGTATTACTTATACACTCAAATCATCGGTCATTACTAAATAATGTTTATACGAATTATCACTTTCCTCCTTTCGATTATTTTAATTCTCTCATTAAAAATAGACTTTATCTTCCATAAATTGTCAAACTCACTTTCATCAAAGATCTGATTAGATCATTCTTACATCATTATTATTTTTCATTTCCTAGATGTGATCACCTTTCAAACACCATTTGATGTCTATATATCTTGTTTGATCCTACTTTCCTTCTTGTAGTATTATGATTAACTTCTGTACAGTATCGCTCGTAGGTCATTCTTATTAATCTCTTAAGTCAACAATTCAAAATCTCCAATCATACAATGTAAATTCTCTAGTTGAATTGTTATTGCTATCCTCATGGATTAGAATCCTACACATTATAACTCCAAGATAATTATCCTTTAAGACTTCACACAATCATCTTCTTCTTGTTATGATCACCCAATATAGTAAGAAAAATTCCCCATCTCATGCTTCAAACTGATCAGGCTACTCAACCACCAAATCAAATTTATAATTACCCACTTCAATAAGATTGTCACATTCCATCTACGTTATTAAATTTCCAATTCCAACTATTATCAAGATCATCAAAACTGATGAACCTATAATTAATGCACTTCATTCCTTTAACATAAAGTTGAAATGCTTAAGCACTCTTGATTCTCAACACAAGACTTCCTTCTTAATTTAACACAATTAGGGATAACTCCTTTTTGTTCCCTTTACAACTCTTGTTCCTTAGATCCTTAATTTATCACTTCAAACTTACAGTCTTGGGCCGAGAGAGGCCATACTTATAGGAATGAACTTAAGCAGTTTAGGTTGGGACTAGGTTTAAAGGGCCTTATTAACACTTGCACTTCTAGTCTTCCCCCTGACAGTCTTGTTGCTGTAGTGAAGGCAAGGAGAGAGGATAATGGACTTCTCAAGTGGATGGTCGATCTAGTCAGGTAAGAGTCTAAGGTAAAGACATCCCTGCTTTAGCGAAGCCGGCAAGGAGGTATCTAACCTACCGTAAGGCTAAAGTGGAGGTACCCGAGTGGTAATGAAGCTAAGGTAGAGAGGTCCGATAGGCATACTAGATCCGATCAGGCTGTCCTCCATGTAGAGATACATGAGATCGTTTTGAGGTGAGTCATGAAAGCTTCATCCTCTTAGGTCAGAGTAGTGTCTTTTACCAGGCTAGGATGAGATGTATGCCTTCCTAGCCATAGTGACGGCCCGAGGTGGGTGCCTATGAGCAGAGGTGAGAACATTGTGAGTGAAGGTCTAGAGTATCCTTGGAGTGTTGGGCAAGTTCCTTCTTGGAAGTTATATGGACCTCGAGGAAACTTCTTGTGAAAATGACTTTTCAAATCATAACTTTATTGCATTTGTTTTCAGTACATTTAATGCGACATAATAGGTATCCCGTTGCAGTAGATAGGCATGCAACTACATGCATTTTATCTTTTGAATGTAATCGTTCAATCACAACTAACTCCATGCATCCACATTATAGTATCTTAAGGGATTTATGTTGATACGAATCCTTGTAAGCGTCAATACATTTGCTAAGGCTATAGGTATATAAATACCATGATTAACCTAAGAAAACCACTCTTTTTGCATTCTCTTTATTGTAACTAGTTTCTTCCTCTTCATTTACTCCTCTTCAAACCCCTATCAAGTTCTCTTTAGAGCTTTTTGTCTCTATTATCTCTTATCATCATGTCAACCAGCACTGTTAAGATACCTTCAAATGCATCAAAATTTAACCTCATTGACTTTGAGGCCACGAAGAGTGATCCACCCCCAGTAAGAGAGGATGAGGTCTTGTTATTGGCACAACTCGATATCTCTACCAAGTTAGTAATGGAAGCCTTAAATAGGACAAAGTTTATCAATGCCATCCCTAAGGATGTGTACGTATATGCTCCTTTATTACATCCTGGGGATTTGTTTGATGTGCTTAAGAAAAGCATGGGCCCAAGCAATCATATGAGTGGGAGTAAGGCCTCCACTGCTAATTAGATTTTAGGCAACTTCAACATTAAGCCAATCTGTAGGTAAACAATACGGCTGCCAACTAAGGAAGAGAAGGTAGCATTATTATTTAGGTAGCATTTTGCTGTGTTTGAGAAGTGTCTAGAGTTTAGACAATACCTCCCCTCAAGCAACTTTGAGAAGGAATTTTTCAACTTTTATCGTTGTAGTCTAGTACGTATCCCTCCCAATGGGTGGAAGGTGTTATAGGCCTTTTAGGAGTTGTGCGAGGATTTGGTGATTAAGGTTACCTCGAGCTTTTCAACTACTTCTACATGTAGAAGAGTGTAGGTGGGAAGATAACTACATAGTAGTGATAAGGTATACCAAACTAATCTAAGCTTAGGCTTAGAAGGAGCTTAACCCTAGAGTTACTAAGGCTACAAGAGAGATTTAGGCCTTCATGGTCCTCAAGGGCGGTTAGGAAATAAATACAGTAGAGACAATGAGGAGGTACCTTCTTTATCTGATCTATGAGCTCTTCCCCAACATAATGAAGGCTATGGTGAAGAACTAGGCTAAAGGTACAAGTTTGTTTCCTTTACAAACACCTTCATATGTTATGCTAGTATAGAGATGCTTCATCTAACGTCCCTTAACAAAATGGGAAAAGGATCTTCCTTGTCTATGTCGGTTATGGTGGAGTTACTGGTTGCCAAACCTGTAGGTGTGGCTCTTCCGTTCTCTACCCTTATCCCCACTCCCAAGCCCATTACTGTAAAGGACGATCTTACTAACGCTAATGACTTGGACGTCAAGATGTTGCCTCCTTCTAGTAGAGAGGAAGAGATAGTCGATGACACTTTTCTATCTAAAGTGACCAAGTAAAAGAGGAAGGCTAGTGAAACTTCTAAGGTGGTAACACCCGGAGCGAAGAAGTAGAAGCCTTTGAGGAAGGTGCCCTTAACTCAAGTGACTTAGTATGAGTGGTCGATGGCTCACACCTACAAATGTGTAGATGAACTTAAGGATGAATTTTTTGACGTCCTTAACAAGTTTAGGTTCTTAAGGATGGAGCCAAACTTGTTCAAGGGAGTGCCATATGTCTTTTAGATTGAAGAGCTCTACCATCACACCTTCAAAGTTGAGACCAAGAGGATTAGGGGGAATCTCCTTAGGCCAAAGTGGTAGGTCGAGGGTAATGAGCTCACGTTACATCATTGGACTCTCAGTTACCAAGCCTTCTTAGGGTCTTATACCCCTAGCGAGTGGGCTGTTATGGTAAAGATGTTAAGGGTAAGTGGAGGTAACCCAATAAAGATGGTGAGCCATTTGAGCATGCTCATTCGGTAGGTAAGCACTTACCCTTTTGCATTGATGTGCTTGGTCTTATCATTAAGTTGACCTTAATTAGTTTTTTTGTAGTACTACAGCTAGGTGCTACTTTAACTGAACAATTATGATGCCATCTAAAAAGAGGTAAAGGGCTTTCAAGAAGAATTGCATAGAGTTGAGAAGGATCTACATGAGATAAATTCTTCTACTAATAAGTATTTATATAAATTCACCAAGGCTAACCAATGCTTCTGTAGCTCTTATGTGTGGGTAGCTAGGCTCTAAGGAAAATTAAAGGATGCAGACCAAGAGAGAGAGGCTATTAAAGGCACTGCTAAGAAGGTCAATGATTTGCAGGTTCAATTAGAAGTTGAGTAGTAGAGGAATAAGGCCCATCTCGCTTTGAATCTAGATGAGGAGAGAGAAGCTAAGGTCTACCTCGAGAGAGAGAATATTGAGCTAATGGCATCAGTCTCCGAGCTGGCAACGAAGGCATTTGAATGTAATAGTGTTGAAGCTACCTCATTGGAGCTAGCTAGTTTAAAAGTTAGGCTAGAATTGCAAGTCCAAATGCTCTAGGGAAACTTTCAGAGGTGGAAGAGATCATCTCCAAAATGGAGACCAGAGAAGTCATCAATACCGTTGCCATTGCTAAGAAAGCCTTTACTAACTTTCAACTGATAGAGTTTTGGTTAGAAGAACCAGAAGACATCTTGGTCGAGTATGCTCGTTATACATGGAAAAAGGTTCTCTCCCATTATCCCAATCTTGAATTAAGCTTCTTCGGTCATCTAGACACCCTAATTTTTAAGGAAAAGAAGGAGGCTACCAAAGCAACTATCGAGGTCCCAATCACCCCTTTTACTATTAGGTCTGGACGCGACATTTCCACATCCACTTTTCTCCTGATAACTTAGTAGGAGGTCATCCTTGAAGGTGCTTCTCAAGGTGATCCTCTTATTGACCCTAGTCAGTAGCCTTTGACCCTCACCTCAATCCAAAGCCATGCTTTCTAGGGGACATCAATAAACCAGCCCTCCGAGTAGATGGGAAATTTCGATTTTTTGGAGCTACCACAGTTGGCTGATCTGAAGCGATAATTATTCCTTTTCTTTTTTCTTTTATTTATACCTCTAGTAGGGATACCAGTCCTAGAATCTTGTACTTGATCTCATGAATGAAATTTATTGATTCAATATTTGAAATTTGCTAATTCGATATCTAAACTTTCTTTCCTTTTTTGTCTTTTTATGCTTGGTCCATCATAACATGGTCTCGTAGTCAAGTCAATAGTGTTCGATCCTGCTTAGCAAATGGGAGTTCCTCTAGTTAAGGGGTATTTCCCCTTACCGAGGTTACTTGATGGAGTTAGGCCTATAGCATTCCATCTTGCCCAATAGGTAGGAGTTCTTCTATACAAAGGGCATTTCCCCTTGCCGAAGTTACCTAAGGGGATCAAGCTGAAAGCATTCTGACTTACTCAATAGGTAAGAGTTCTTCTATATAAGGAGTGTTTCCCCTTACCAAGGTTACTTAAAGGAGTCAAGCTAATGGCATTCCGACTTATCCAATATGTGGGTCCATTCACCTTCTAAGGGTTGGAACTGTGTACAAGAGGGAAAGATAAAGAGATGAATGCAAATTGAAGTTTTTTCATTCAAAATTTTACAAAGTAATATACTATTCAAAGTATAATTGAAGGTTGTAGCATTCAATGTACGAGGGGGGAGCTCACCATCAAGCCTTCCTAATATGTATGCTTAACTACCTAAGCTCTCTCTAACTTTGACCAAGTCATTCCAATTGAAGATCAACTTACCTTGTCCTTTATGCAAACCCATGGCCTCTAACCTTTAACAAACCAAGTTTCTAACCTTGAACTCCTTATGTCTGACCTTCTGATCGTAGTATCAAGCTGCTTAATGCTAATAAGCAGTTACTTAAGTAGAGCAAGGTCTCTGATTTCCTCTATAATGTTGACATTGTCTTGAAGTAGGGACTTGTTGAAAAGAGCATTGAAGCTTTAAGTCTAGATTTTAGGAAGCTCGAGTTTGATGGGAACGATCGCTTCTAAACCGAATGCCAAGTGAAGGGAGTTTCACCTATGGAGGCCCAATGAGTAATCCTGTATCCCTACAAAATGTTGTGCAGCTCTTCTGCCTAAGTGTTGTGGGCTTAATCAATTCTTCTTCAAGTTGTTGAGGATGACCCGGTTAACGACTTCCACTTAGCCATTTGATTGGCAATGGGCAAGTAAGGTGAAGTACAGCATGACATAGTGCTTAGTGTAAAATTCCTTGAACCTACGGTTGTCGAATTAATGTCCATTGTCTATGATGAGGGAATATGAGACCCTAAATTAAGAGAAGATGTTGTTTCAAACAAAGGACTTAACATTCCTCTCCATGATATTTACCATGGCTTTGACTTTAACACACTTGATGAAGTAGTTGACTATAACAATAATGAACTACCAACCTGCCAAAGCCTTAAGGAAGGGGCTAAGGATGTCGATTCCCTACTAGGTGAAAGGCTACAAGCTTGTCAAGGGCTAGAGACTGCTACTGGATACGTGGCTAATAGAGAGTACTTCTAGCATTAGGGCCACTTTTGGGCTTTGGCTTTGGCATCTTGCCTCATGGTGGGCCAATAGTATTTGAGCCATAGCGCTTGAATGTAGAGGGCTTCGAACTAAATGTGATTACTGCACAGTCCAATGTATAGCTCTTTCATGACTTGTAGGCCCTCACTTTCCTAGAGGCATCTAAGTAGGGGAAGGCTAACCCACCTGTAATAAAGGACGTCATCGATTAACATGTAGTTAGTGGTATGATACCTAAGCTTCTTAGCTTCCTTCCTATCTTCTAGGAGTGTACCCTACTCCAAATAACTTTAGATAGGATCTATCCAACTTAACTTTGATGTTGTCACTATCAGTTTTAACACCTCTACCAAGCTCGAAGCTATACTCTTCTTTGGAAGGTACTCTATGAAGATTTTCCTATCCCTTACCTTAGGCTCTTGTATCTTTGTAAAGGCAAGTTTGGACAGCTAATCCACCATTGTATTCTTGAGCTAAGAGATGTTTATGATGACCTATGAAGGGAATTCAACTAGAATGTTCTTCACTTTCTCTAGATACCTTACCATGGTGTCATCCCTAACCTCATATTTACCTTGGACTTGTTGGATGACTAGTACAAAGTCCAAAAAAATGTTTAGGTGCTCCATACCAATCTCTTTAGCCAACTTGAGGTTGGTAATTAGTGCCTCATATGTAGACTCGTTGTTGCTACTGTTGAATCCAAATTTAAGGGCGTAGCAAACCGAGATTTCATACGAGCCAATTTCTATGAGGCCCATACCTCCACCCCCAAGGTGGATAATCCATGAACATAGAGATTCCACACCAACTTATCGTTACCCCATGGTGCTTTCTCTCCAGTATATTTGATTATGAAATCAGCTAGTACTTGTGCTTTGTAGGCCATTTATGGTTGATACCAGATTCTAAACATACTTAGCTCTATTACATACTTCACCATTTATCTAGATATGTTCAACTTCTATAACATAGTGTATAAGGGTTGATCTTTTAGCATGGTAATACAGTGCTCTTGAAAGTAAAGCCTTAGATGACATGCTAATATAACGACGGCTAGGGCGAACTTCTCCGTCCGTGTGTACATAAGCTCAAGCCCATGTAGTAAATGGCTGGTGTAGTATACGAGCCCATAGTCTCTTCCTTCTACTCTAACCAGCATAGAGGAGAGTGCCCAATTACTCACAGCCAGGTATAAGAATAGGTCCTCCCTATGGATAGGCATAGAGAGGACCAGTAGGTATATAAGGAAGTCTTGAACCTTTAGATTTTTTAGGATTTTAAAGAACTCAGCGCATCTTTTGGCACTTTTTAAGACTATCCTACTCAATGCAGCCACCATACCAGAGAGCTTTTATACGTCTTAGACTGAGGTAAGAGGCTTCATCCCCTTAATGGCACTTATCTTCTCAAGATTAGCCTCAATACCTCTTTAGGTAACCAAGAAGCCTAGGAATTTGCTGGAGCTAACCCTAAAGATACATTTCTAGGGGTTTAGCTTCATGTCGTGTGTCCTAATCTGGTCAAAAGCTTCTAAGAGATCCTTGACATGATTGCATGGCTTCGTATTCTTGACAATCATGCCATTGATGTATACCTTCATATTATGCTCGATCTAGGGCTTAAACAATTTTGTCATCATCTATTAGTACATGGCCCTAACATTTTTTAGATCAAAGGGAATCACTATATGGTAGATTGTACCATAGTTAGTGACAAAGGAGGTATAGACTTCATCCTTAGGGTCTACTTAATCTGGTTATATTCAAAGAAGGCATCCATGAAGCTTAGTAGGGCGTATCCCAAAGTGGAGTCAATGAGTTAATCAATCTTAGGGAGAAGGAAGTAATCTTTCGGGTAGGCTTTATTAAAGTTGGTATAATCGACACACATATACCACTTCTCAATCTTCTTCTTGACTAGCACTACGTTTACTAGCCAGGTTGGGTACTTCTCTTCCCTTACGAAGCTAACCATGAGTGGCTTTTGCACTTCTTCCTTAATCACGACATACCTCTTTGGAACAAAGTACCTATTCTTCTACTTAACAAGCCACATGGTGGAGTCAATGTTAAGGCTATGGGTTGCCAGGTTAAGAAAGATCCCAGGCATATTTGATACCAACTAAGCAAACCTATTTGAGTTGATGCTTAGGAGGGCAATAATTTCATCCTTCACCTCAAAAGGAGTCTTGATCCTGACCTTCGTAGTCTGGTGGAGAGAAGAACCGATCTAGACTTCTTCAATTTTTTTACCGGCTCACCCCTCTCTATTGGCTTCTCCTACAAGCCAGACTAAAAAGAGAAGACTTTGTCACTTTAGTGGCCCAAACATATAGCTTTTATGAGAGCTTTTGATTACACCTACATTTTCCCACCTAGGTTGGGGTTAGGAATTTAGCCTTTAGGTGAAGGAAGGATGTGATGACCCCAAACACATTCAGACTTAGTCTTCCTAAGAGATCGTTATAGGTAAAGGTGTATTCGATGACAACAAACTCCATTAATTGTCATGCTACGTGGTCATCATTACTAAGCTCCATGTCTATAGTGATGATACCCTTAGCTTAGATGTTACTTCCAATGAAGCCAATCATGTTGTGGTGGTACAGCTTCATCTTGACTGGTAGTTTCTTCCTTATCCTCTTATATGTGTAGAGGAAGAGGATATTAGTGAAGTTATCGATGTCCACCATTATTTTCATGATCTTCACCCCTATGACTAGAGCGTCCTGATGGGGGGTATCTATCCCCTCTAAATCTTTGTCGAAGAAGGAGATTGAAGTGTCTATCTTCTATCTCATCTCCCTTATTGCCAGTACCTTGGACGAGCCATTAATTGACCTACTAGTGTTCAACCAGCTCTTATGGTATGGGCCCTTAACAATTATATTAATGACACTATTGGGAGTAGGCCATTGTAACGATCATCATTCTGCTTTGCTTGGGCTCCCTCGATTTATCGCCTTTAGGGTACTCGATCTTCATCATCATTGGAACAATTATTGTTCGCTTATTCAATGGCATATTCGATTGCATTCTTCAACTAGAAGCATCCGTTAATAGTATAATCATGGTTGTTGTAGAACTGGTAGTACTTATCCAAGTTTTGATGGCTAGTGTTCCCCTTCATCTTAGGGTGTTTCTACCATAAGTTCTTGTACTTCACCTTAGAATAGAACTAGGCCATGGGTCTATTCAAAAGGCTATACTGCACATAGATAAGAAGGGGGAGCAAGTCTTGCTCGGCTTGGCACTTCTTTTTTCCTGAACCCCCTCCCTCCACCCCCTCTATTTTGCCCAGTACTCTTCCACTAAGGCAATCCTTCATAGATAATCTTTCCTTATCCTGCTTTCCACCCAACCACTTTTAGTTGGCGTCACGCTTGGCACGAATGTTGTCCTCCTAGTCAATTCACTTCTATGCCATATTCTAGAAGTCGATTAATGTGTTTGGCTTGCTCTTCATAAGAGATTGGAAGAAGTCTCCCGAAAGTTAAATGCTGAGTTGAGCGGCATGGGTAACAACTCCCCCATCCAGTTAAGGGATGTCAACTATGGCATTGTTGAGCAAGGCCACGTAGTCACCGAAAGATTCACCTTTACTCTACCTTATCAAGTACAAGGATAATGTGTCGTTGAATGAGGACTTACTAGCCCTAAAATGGAGGCTAAACTTCTACACTAGCTCATTAAAGGAGTTTATGGAGTTCTTAGGCAAGTGGTCAAACCATGCCCGAGTTGGTTTCTTCAAGTTACCTAAGAAAGACTTGCACATTATGGCATCCCTATGACCATCGAGGTTTGTGAGGGTACAGAAGTGGAGGACGTGGTTATCAGGATCTCTTGTACCGTCATATTGGTATAAGGTCAAAAGCTCGCTATTAGGGGGCAACACTTCATCGTGGACACCCTTTAGTGAAGGGGGCTCTATTGCTAGCGACCAGCTTAGTGTCACCAGCTACCTTGCTCTCCTACTGCTCAAAGAGCCTCCTCATGATTGCATAAATCTCATTGAGGTCGGAATCATTTGTCGGATGAGCTTGGCATTCCACTAAGTGAGCTAGTACTCCCTATAAGTTGGCTACTTACTTATAACCAGCCAGAGCTTAGTCATAGGAAACCATACACCTTGCTGGTTGTTGTTGCATTAGAGGATCAAGTTACTAATCCTTAGCATTTTGTTGCTGCTATTGGTGGTTGTTCTGCCGAGTACAAGCATTAGAGGATTTGGAGGGTTGAGTTTGCATGCTAAACCTCTTGGCTTCTTCAAACTGAGCATAGAGTAGTCTGTTTTAAGTAGCAAATTCCGCAAGCAAGTGGTTCGAGCACTCTAAGCACTCCTCCAGTATTTCCTTTAGAAGGGGCTGGTTCTCCACAGGTTGGTTATTCACCAATTGGTGATTCTCTTGTTCGTTGACATAAGACATGATGTCCAAAGATGGTGTTTGGGGAATGTGTTTAGTGTATTTGGGTTTTTCGGGTAGGAATTTAGCTTCTTATAGATGATGCCAAATATCATCTATAGTTCTTGGTAGTAGTGATTGGGAGGAAATTGAGCTCTATGCAAATAAAATAGCTTGAAAAATAGAAGGTTATAAGGGGGCACTAGGGATTGTCTGATACGACCACTCTGATGCTTAAGTTAGTAAGAGGTCTTAGAGAATATGAATACTATAGAGTGAAGAGAGTGCTTAAGTGCATGTAGTGTAAAGTATTTTACCGTTGAGTGGTAGCCTTGTATTTAGAGGAGAGTAATGATGGCGGTTGGAGAGTAGTTAGTTACTTTTGTAAGTATGGGAGAGTAGGCATATGGCAGTCGACGTAGTCCAAAATAATAGGAACTGGTTGTTAACTTGATCCTTTAGCCTTATCTAGAGACTTATAGCCATTGGAAAGCTACTTCAACTAAGCAGACTGAACTCTAAGCTAAGGTCAAGAGAAGCCATGTTTGTAGGAATGAGATCGAGCAATTTAGGTCAGGCTTAGGTCCAAAGGCTCCTGTCAACAAACATAAAATACTAACATCACAATGAAAGAATTCACTAATTCAATAACTAGGGATTTTAACTATACCATCATCTAATCAATCAACATATATTTTTAAGATGTATTAGCACTAATTAATTAGTTTTAAATCAAATTCACAATGGCTCACTTCCCTTTTAAGTTAATATTGTCATAATTATAGCAAAAACAACTCTTTCAAATGGTTTATCTACAATTCTCATTTAAGAAGTATATTCCTCTTTACAAATATTACTATCATAATTGATATTAAAAGTCATGCAAATGTTTATATTATAAAATTTAATACCAATTGCATTAAGTATGTGAATTCTAAAATTAGTCTAAAGCACATGTATCCATGATAGTAATTAAATAAATTTTAGTTCGAATTTATACGAATTATCCATTTCCTTTTGAGTTTTTCAAATTCTATTCTTTAAAATATCGTTAGCTAAGCAATAACATTATAAATCATGAAAACGGTATGATGAAAGTCATAATTAATTAAATACTAATATATAATAAAATCATCGTAAATTATATCATTAGGAAATATCTAAATCTTGTAAAAATAATTTTAGTTCATGATGAGTATAAACGTAATACAAGAAAATTTAAGAAACACGATAATATATTCAAAATAAAATGAATAGAAGAGCCCTGATAAATTTTTTTGGAGCACAATTTCATTTTTTAATTCCGTCTTTCTTGATTTTCTTATAAACTTTCGACTGAACCCTAAAATACTTTCTTCATCTCTACGTGCGCGACTACGGAAACGAAAGAAAACTAAAACCTGTGAATATCTTCGTGCGCTATGGTAAATAAAAGCAAAGGCATCCCCTTGTCCATCCACATTTTGCGGCGACTATATATTCCCCTCCGTGCCAGCTTTCCTTTTTTCTTTTTTAATAATGCAAACTCTTCGGCATCAAAGAAAAGTGGACTTCACTTTCTATTGTGAGCTGTCGATTACCGTGAACTTGGAATTCTCCGGACCTCACAAATTGACATGAAGATGGGCACAAATTTATGTCATGAAGGGCTGGTCTTCAATTTAAATGGCTGAGGACATGATTCTGACCTTGAAAAATTGCGTGGACATGGGCCATTGAATGAAACATGCAAGGCCTTCATTACATTTCTCTTGGTGCATTATGAATTGCTCCATTTTCCAATTTGTCGGCCGAATACTACTGGATTTTGAATTTGGTGATGGCCAGACAAGAAATTGTTTGGTGTTAGCATTAGTGAAGGGTGACTCGTCGACTCCGCTCCGAACTTTTCCATTTTCCAATTCTTGTTCGTAATTTATGCAATGATAGTGCTTGAAATAACTTATTCTTTGATTTTACCCATTTTTCCTATAAAAATATATAAATACATATATTAGTGTAGTATAAAATTGGGATAAAAATATATAAATTTACAATTTATCAAGCAAAGCAATAGTAAATAAGTTAATGAAGTAAAATCTTCCAAATATGAGAAATTAAACTAAGTCTTTTGAAAAGAAAATAAAAATACAAAGGGAAATCACTCATCCTCCTTCTCAATATTCTCTTCCTTGGTCTCCTCATCCAAATCAAGTGCTGGCATAGGTGGTGATGGTGGTGGCTAAATACCATAGTGGGTAGGGAGCACATCCATCTTAGCCTTAATGCAGTCTACTTTGTGTGACAAAGTCCTCTATCTGTTTAATATTTTTCTTATTATCCTTTTAATCAAACCAAATACTAAAGAGGATGATCCAGGTCGTAGTTGAGACGATGAGGATGTTGCCTCTCTAAATGGCTTAGGAAGTAGATCCTCAAGTGGTGGAGAGAGCCTCATGGCCTTAATCAACTCATTGCTCGTTGAAGAGGGAGGCTATAATACCTGTATACAAGGGAGGAATAGGAGTATTGTTTAGTAGTTTAGTGATGAAGGGACTTATAAAAATGTAACCAAAGCAACCTTCGATAACCTGGCTCTTAAGAGAGAAAGCCATCATAATACTCAAATTTATGAAGCGTTATTCAGCTATACTGCATAAGTATAGAGTGTCCCTCCCATTCACTACTCCATTACTATTTTTCCTCCCAATAAAGCCTTTAGCTAGCATATGATGAATCAGTTTGAGAGCTAGACCTCTCAACTTAGAAGCTTTAAATTTCCTTGGGTCATATGCTCCTCTAATGCTTAAATTTGCCCACACATGTGCGTCACTATGTCCTTATGGTAATTTATAGGTAGCTCTCTGTACTTACAAGTCCTGACATAATTTGGAAAATATAGTCCCGTACAAAAGGTATCTGATCGAATTGCGTGGTCACATTTTGACCATTACCCTTGAAATACATAGTATTATGTATACCATTCTCCATGGTATCATATGCTAACTTTAGAGTGCTAAGGACTTCTAGTGTCAACTCTCTATAAACTAACGTGTTAATCATCAATAGATAGTCCCAACCACCAAATTCTTTCAATTGTCTCATTCTAGCATCATAGCCAACCTGAATAAGTGGTTCCCAACTTGAAAATGTAGTTTGAAAAAACTCTTTGCTTGATAACCTATATATCTCTTCCTTTGGCAAGATTCCCTAAATATCCATAAGGGGTGCATAGGAGTGGTACCTAAAGAGTTCTTGCAAGCTGTATGCTTGACTCTCATCATGTTTTTGAAATCAAGAATAAAAGAAGATTTTTAGTTTGATAAAAACAAACTCATGTTCTAAAATATTGCAATGCTACAAAAATAATTGCTAATTCAAAAATCTACTAAGATACAAAAGTAATTGCTAGTTTATTACTAATTTACCCAATCAAGCAAGATATAAAATATTGAATTAGTGATAAATTGTGTTGATAGTCACTTTTCACTCTTTTAACATATTAGTTCATTCGGCCGTCGATAAATCGAATATTTAAGTCTCTCACCATACCTTTGGAAAGATGACACATGGCATTTATACCAAATAGCTGAAATCCGTTCCTAATTTGAATTCAAGCCCATGGCATGAATACATAAGCACAGTTATATTACATAACCACCTACTCTCCTTACATATCGGGAGAGATGTCAATTCAAGAAGCTTCCATGTATCTTAACAGTTACTCCAAAAACTACCTTAGACATTATAACCAACTATAAATATGGGAAAGAAACTCCGTAAGATCTCTCTAACACTTTATTCACATACTTTTTATATAAAGCTACCCTACTAACTTAAGTATCAGAATAGCTACACCGAACTTTGTTTACTATTTCATTCTTCATTTTTACCCTTTTTGCACTTTCCCTGTTAATCCTTTTTTGAGCTTTTTGTAAGCTTAGATCCATCCAACAATTGGCCTTATCTGTTCTTGGATACAGTTCGCAGCACCTAAGATCAAGGCACAATTAAGATCTTATAAGTATGATCTCTATGCCTTCAATAATCAACCAATCCAAGTAGTAGGAGTAATTACACTGCCAATTCATCTCGACAATGATGAGCATATTGTAGAGGATAAGGTAGACTTCCTCATCATCAAATGCTAGCCCCCATACAACATGATAATAAGAAGGCTATATTATCACTTATTCGGCATTGTCCCTTCAACTACACATCTGAAAGCTAAGTTCCCCACTCTTACAAGTGTTGGTGTATGCAAAGGAGATCAACAACCGGCGTAATCCTTATATATAAGGGCCTTGAGATGAGAGGAATTATTTCAAGTTGAAACCTATCTAGAACATAAGTTGTTTGGCATAGAGAATGCCAAGGATGATACTAAAGAAATTCCTTTGGGAAATGATCCCAAAAGACAATAAGGGTAGGAAAGCCCTTGTTAGTAGATGTCTGGCAAAGTTTGATTAACTTCCTACAAGCCAATACTGACATGTTTGCATAGTTACCTTTAGATATGCTAAGTATCCCAAGAGAAGTTACGGTACATAAGCTTCAAATTGACACGAATGTGAAGGTGGTCCAACAAAAAAAGAGACATTTCAAACCAAAGAGACAAGCAGCAATAGAAGAAATGGTCCGGAAATTATTGAAGGGAAGATTCATCCAAGAAGAGCTTTATCCGGCTAAGCTAGCAAATTTTGTGCTAATCAAGAAGTCTAACGGCATGTGGCGAACGTACATAAACTTCATTGATCTCAACAAGGCCTATCCCAAGGATTGTTTCCTACTGCCAAAAATTGATCAAATGGTAGATGCAACTGCATGACATGCATTACTTTCCTTTATGGATGCTTTCTCTAGTTATAATCAAATGAAGATGGACAAGGCAAATGAAGTGCACACATCATTTGTTACCAATTTTGGAATGTACGGTCATACAATAATGCCCTTTGGGCTGAAGAACACTAGTGCAACATACCAAAGATTAGTAACAAACATGTTCAAATCTTAGATCTATGGAAATGTTGAAGTATATGTAATGACATGATTATGAAGAGCATTAAGGAAGTGCATCTTTGGCGCAACATTAGGGAAATTTCTTGGGTATATGGTTAATTGATGCTATGTCGAGGCCAATTTGAGAATGATAGAAGCCATAAGGAATATGAAACCACCTCACACAGTCAAATAGGTATAGGAACTCACTGGGCAATGCCCTCAATAGATTCGTGTTAAGAAGTGTAGATATGTATGCAGAATTCTTTAAAATTTTAAAGAATTCAACTGGACTGACGATTAAGAAATAGCTTTCAACGAGCTCAAGGAATTTCTTGCATCATCTTCGATACTCCCGATACCCATTGCTAGAGAAAATTTATACTTGTATCTATCAGCCAGCTATAGAGCTCTTTCCTCTATATTGGTCCGAATTGATGGCAAAGAGCATCAACCCATTTATTATGTGAGTCATGTTCTGCAGGGGCCAAATCTTTGATACATAAAGATTGAAAAATTTGTATTAGCAGTGGTTCTCTTAGTGAAAAAATTGAAACCATATTTTGTAGCTAACTAGATCATTATCCTCATTGATCAACCATTGTAACAAGCATTACAATGGCCTAATTCCTTAGGGAAGATGATGAAATATGCCTTAGAGCTCAGTTCCTATGGTGTACAATATAAACTCAAAACAGCACTAAGGCTAAGTACTAGTGGATTTTGCAGCCAAATTCATTGGAGAGAAAGATTGTGTGGAGGTAGCTGAGAAACCTATCTACTTTCTTTTAGTCGATGGTTCTTCAACACTAGAAGGAAGTGGTGCATGCCTAATTCTTCAAAGCCCCCACAATGTCAAAGTTCATTAGGCTTTGAAATTCAGATTCTTAGCCAGTAATAATGAAGTTACATAATAAGAGAAGAAGAGATAAGCAAGTATCTATTAATGGCACAAATGCTCATAGAAGAATTCCTATCTTTCTCCATTCACAAAATTTCGAGAAGCAAGAATATTGTTGTTGACAAGTTGTTGAAGTTAACCAATATGGCATTCCCTGAGTGAGAAACTTTTCATCAAATTTTTTCCATATAAAAGCTTATCTAGTCTCTCGCAGAGCTGTGAGTTAGCTCTTTACTTAAGAAAAGAATCATGGATGGATTCCTTAGTGAATTATCTAAAAGATGGTACTATCCTTAATGATAAAATAGAGGTGCAAGGACTGGCTTACTAGGCTACAAACTATACGCTAATTGGTGGTCAGCTGTATAAGCATAGCATATCTCAACTCTACCTTCGATGCCTTTCCTCGAAAGATGCCTAAAAGGTGTTATCTGAAGTACATGGTGGCATATGCAGTAACCACATAAAGGTGCAAACATTGCATATTCGAGTTCTGTGACTCGACTATTACTAGCTAGCTATGAGAGAAGACGCGAAGGACATTATCCAGCACTGTCTTCAATGCCAAAAGCATGACTCACCGAGTAACGCGCCAACAACCAAGTTATGTAGCTTGACTAGCCCTTAGCCTTCTGCTTAGTGGGGGTTAGATATCCTTAGACCCCTTTCATAATCGACCACCTAATGACAATTCATCATTGTTGTCATAAATTATTTTACTAAGTGGGCTAAGGCTCAAGCAGTGGTGAAAATCACTAAACAAAAGGTAGAAGCATTCATTTTCGGTTCCATCATATCAAGATTTGGAGTTCCACACATGATAATCACGAATAATAATCCATAGTCTAACAATAATAAGTTCTGGGCATTTTGTGAAAAGTATGGTAGTCACCTCAACTATACATTTGTAGCATACCTTTAGACAAATGGATAAGTTGAAGTCATCAACAAGATCGTATTACGTAGCTTAAGATAGAAAGTAGATGAAGTGAGGGGCAGATAGGTAGACAAACTATTGAACATCCTATTGGGATACAGAATCACTCATAGAATTGCAATGGGAAAGACACCATTTAAGTTAGTGTATGACATGGAAGCCGTATTACCGATTAAGTTAGACTTGCCTAGTTTACGGACGGATGATTTTGGTGTTATGCTTAATCAAGTTAGATTGACAGCAAATCTAGACACTATTGAGGAAATTTGAGACATTGCAAGAGCTAAGGCCGTGGCATACTAGCATAGAGCAGTAAGATACTACAATCGGAAAGTGAATCATAAGGTTTTCCACCCTGGAGATTTGGTTTGCCATAAGATGGAAGCCATTAGTACATGAGCAAGTTAAGGAAAGTTCGATACGAATTAAGAGGATCCTATCAAGATCTAGGAAGTCATTGGCGAAGGGGCCTATCGACTAGAAAGGTTAGATAGATCTATCATCCCTCAAGCATGGAGTGCTAAGAATCTAAAATTTTATTTCAATTAATCTATTGGATGATTTCTATTGTCACTCATTTGGTGACAGCCAACATGTTTGTAAGACTATAGTACTTATTTATGAGAATTATATTTAAAGTCTCATTATATTTGTTTTCGTTATGATTGTTGAATTAACAAGTTCTATGTTGCATGACAAATGAACTAACCTAGGTACTAGCATAACGCAGTTAACGAACTATACAGATTAACCTTATAACCAAGTAATATGGCTAGTCTATGTCTCAAACGAGTAACAAACAGTATAAAAATGAAGAGTGTGTGAAATAAAACATGCTAAGAGACAGTTGAGCATATGAAATAAAACATGCTGAAAGATAGTTGAGCATGCGAAATAAAATATGCCGAGAAACAAATAGCATATGAAATAAAACATCCTAAGAAGTAACTAGCGAGTGAAATAAAACATGTTAACAAATAAGAGCATGAAGCAACATTCGTATACCATACATATAATGGAAGTGCATTACATGAAATTAAACGTATTGAAGATTTGTAAACTATTTTCGCTCAACAAGTGTCATAAGTACTCAACACTACCTTGAATATATTTCAATTGATAATTACACGAGAATGTGATGTGCTAATACAATAAAAGTCCTATAGCCTATTTTGAGATTCAGCAGAAGTGATTTTTAAATCAATGGGTAGGGCTTCTTGGGCAATTGGGGTCTCAGAATGGGCAACTTCCTTAGCATGAGCTTCATTGTCACCTTGATTCATACTCTTGGCACCTATCTCATCGCCTTCATCTTCGTCGACACTGCAAACTTTGTTGTCAACATCAGCAAAGTCAAAATAGGAGATTGTAATCAGGATAAAGTTTCAAGACCTCTTCTCTTGCTACTTGGGCCCCCTTTAACAACTTCTTTTGTAGAAGCCTCACATATTGCCGACTAGGAGTGACTATATCAAGAGCCTCTTCAACTAATGGTCCTCTCCTTACAGTCTCTTCTAACTCGATCATACGGCTTTGTAAGTTCGAGTTGTTGGTCTCTAACTCCTTTATCTGCATGATGAGCTTATCTTAATCTTCGCTCATCGTGCAAATAGTTCTGCCTAAGCCCCAACACTCTTCTTTCTTCTTCTACAACTCCTTTTCCAAGTCTTTAGACTTTTTGTATTGCTCTTCCATTTTAGCCTTCAAGCTAGATATTTCATCAGCAGTGAGGTCATGTGCCAACTTCTCGGTTGCAAGTTCTTCTTGGAGCTTTCTCACCTCCATCTCTACTCTTATCCCCACATTCTCAACAGCAGCAATTTGAGATTTCAATGCATTGTATGCATCATCAACTCTTTATAGCAAATTCATTTAACATAAGCCAGAATGATTGGGCATAACACATGGATACAACTGAAGATATTACCTTCTTTACCTCTTTATCGACCTCGTCTAAAACCGTTAGAATATGGCTGCTCATCTAGAAGAGAAAATGTATTAGTAACCCAAACGAATTCAATAATTAAAAGTGATGGTTATGGTTACTCACATCATATAATTTGGCTACAATATGGGCCTTATTAGAACCATGGACCCTATCGACATCCTTTTTGGTAATATCTCTATCTTTTGGAACAATAATCCCTTCCATCAAGGATAAAGATTTCATCCTGTTTCCTAAGGTAAAGTTGGTATCTAATGTTTGGTAGCTCTAATAAAGGATAAAGTACTTGTCGACCTTACTGTTAGGGACGAATTCGGTACTACTAATGTTGAGAGCTTTCAACTACATTACCTCCTTTACCCTTTCACCTAAGCCCCTAAATTTCTTGATAGGTGGTTAGCGAGCGAGTTCCTTCCTCGATCTTTTATCCATACTTGACACCGCCTCAATTGCCAATGACAATCTTTCTACGATAGTGACATTTTGATCCTCCTTGCTAGGATGTGTCTATCAATGTTCGTTGTCCCTTGGCTTAATAGAAGTTTGAACAATCTCGACTAGAGGCTTCTCAGAACGAACAACCTCAGTTAGCAGTGTCTTATCACTCTCTTTACGCCTTTCTATAGGATGGGAGGTCTTCTATATAGCTGCCTACTTCATTGCAGCCTCCTTTGCTAGTTTTTTTGCATCAACATGCTAAGTGGTAGTTGCTAAGGTAATCACCCTCTTATTAACCTTGGATTTTTTTGCCTTAACCTGAGCTAATAGCTTTGTTAGATTTACCTCACTAACACCTATATCTGCGATACGAATAAACTATGCCGAGCAAGGCTCAAGGGCTACAATTCTCCCCCAAGTCTCAAGAACGACTTTCCTCTTGTAGCTATACTCGGCATAACTGTAACTCATTAGCGTACCTTCTTTTCCAAAAAAGATTAGGTCTCTAATTTTGTAATGCCGTATAATTCTCTCAGTGTCCCAAAAGAATATTTTATTCCTCCTCCTTTCTTAAATTTTCTTCACTGCTGCTGCATCATTTGGCATTAGATCTATATCTTTTGTATGTATTGACTCAGTTTATTGGGTCTAGAAATCTAAGTCCTTATCAGACACTATTGACATGAATTTATCATGCCACTCGTAAATCTTAGATTCTAACCCATCCATGAACTTACACCCATGCCTCGCAATAGTAAAGTACTATCCATTAAGCTACCTCCAAATAGTGAAAAAAAAAATGAAGTAGTTAAGGTATAGCCCTAACTTCGACTTCTTTGCAAACTATCACAAAAATTGCCAGAAGCCGATATGTATTAAGTGAGAACATACTCGGTGCAACTCTAAAATAGTTGAAGAAACCCTTAACAAAAGCTGAAAAAGGGAAGTGTAACCCAAAATCCAAATATTTTAGGTATATATGGAACTCACGTTCCCTTAGGAAGCATACCTTTTCCCCATCTCTTGAGCTCCTCAAGTTCCATGTTTCGAGAAGGTCTCGCTACTACTGGTTATATTTTATGGCAAGAACTCTATCGATAGTACTGGTGGTTCCATCTAGAGGGTTGTGAGAGTAAGTTATTATGTTGTATAGATATCTTGCTAAGGACCTCCCTTCCTTATCCTCGGAAAAATTATCTATAGGAAGGTCATTAATCCGAGTAAGTTTATCCCACCTTACCTCCATACTATTGGCCGAACCACCTAAAGAACATGCTACCTCACTCCTTATTTAAGGAAGAAAAGTGGCATCAGTTTCCGTTGCCTCAGAATCGGATAGGACCAGTTGATGAGAAATGTTGCGAACCATACCTGAATGGTTGAATGAAATGAAATAACACAAGTTAAAGAATGTGAGGTTGAAGATGAGAAAGAGAATGAAAGTTTAAGATGCAAGTAGAGAAGTGAAATTTGATTGTGAATAGTACCTTATATATGGACGATCCATCCTCATAACTACAAGTTTGCTTTTAACTATAATGAAGCGCTAATTTGGTAATGGTGTGAATTGCTAACACGTGTTTTGTGATAAAAATCTGATGGCTGACAACTTTCTAACAGTTATTAAGCCTGCAATGAACTGATGACCTAGGTGATAGATCTCATGCCTCTAATTTCTTTGTTTCTTAAATGGGCGGGAGTTTAGAAATTGAGACCTTTCAACTAGGATGTCATCCATCCCACTTCCTATCTTATTAAGGATTAATCTAAAGAAACAATCCTCCATTTGGCCTATAGTGCAATACATATATGTCATTCCCTTAATCAACTACTCGAACATAGGAGTTAGGAGGAAAATATTGTTAGTTAGTTTTCGTTCTTTTAACATACTCGTTCATTCAGCTGCCAATAAGCCGAATATTTGAGTCTCTCAACATACCTCTGGAAAGTGACTTACGGCATTTATGCCTAGTAGCTGAAATCCATTCCTAGTTTGAATTTAAGCCCATGGCACGAATAGTTATCATAAATATAGTTATATTACATAACTGCTTGCTCTCCTTACATATTAGGAGAGATGTCAAATCAAGAAGCATCCATATATCTTAACAGTTACTCTGACAACTACCTTAGACATTATAGCTAGCTATAAATATGGGGAAAAAATTCCGTAAGATCTTTCTAATGCTTTACTCACGTACTTTTTATACAAAATCACCTTACTAACTTAGGCATCGAAGTGGTTGTACTAGATTGACCCCAGTACCAAGCATTTCACTCTCTTTTGTAGGATTTTCCTTGAATCCAAAATTCACCAACAACAAATTGTATAATGAAATGCTAACTTTTCTAAAATCACAGATTAATGAAATTATAGGATTAATTCATGATTAAATACTTTTTTTTTTCACTATCTCTATTGATATAAGTATTAACATTTAATACATAATTACTGGAACTTGTTTTCTATAGTTTCTATCAATCTATCTCATGTGCACTTATGTTAATAACAAGTTCTACATTCCTAGCATGAATTTTATAACATTTAGAAATGGATTTACATCAACAATTTAATCAAAATGAAGAAATTCATGTGTTCTATGGATTGCAACAATTGTATACAAATTCAATCAAAGATAAGTTTTTGTAACACCCTGCCTTCTAGATGTTTACCTAAAATTTTTTTCAACTTTTGGTACCTCAAGGTCATTTGTTACTATCATTACTGAGTTCTGTAATTAACCTATCATACATCAACATAAAACTCCTATTTTCAAAACTCTTCTCATTTGATTTAACAAACAACGCCTGAAAACTTTACATTTATGAGCCAACCCAAAGTATCACAGCTATAAAGTCCTTTACAATATATAGCTTTATCAAGGTATTTATATATAATACAATTTGATTGGAAGGTTTATATACCATTTTTGCAATCTCTTGTTGAGGCTTTTGTACGTAACTCGAGAATCTTTCCATAGAGCTCCTTCTTAGTGCTTAAATCTAATTTCTAATTCCCATCGACTACATAGAGGTTTTCTTCGGAAAACTTTTTGATCAAGAATCTAAATTACTTTCTACTACATAGTTTTGCCTCAAAGATACTAATTATGTACTATAGTCTCCTTGCTATCATGATGTGAGAACCTGGCTAACTTCTCTTAGGACCTGAGGATAAGAAAACTTCTCCCCTCAATTTACTGTAAGTTGAGTGAGAGTAGATAAACAAACAACAATACAAGTAATATGACAACATAACACCTAACTAAGCTATCATTTCCACCACAAAACTTAATAGAAAAACCAAGCAATGCAAATGCAGTAAATGCATGCCATGCTAATGCACATGACATCTATTAGTATTGATATCCTAGCTTAGTATTAGTTTTCATCCAGTTGGTTGACTTCAATCTGAGCATCTAGACACAACTAAAGTCAGGAACCTAATATAAAGTTTAATAAACCCAACCTAACCCTAAGTTATGCAATTTTATATGCTTAAAAACTAGTTTTTGTAAACTACGATGTTTATGTTACAAAACTGAACTCCTAGAAACTAAATTGTTTGCTTAATAAGAACATAGTTTTCAAGATAAAACTTAACCGAGTAAAATCTTAGTTTTGAAAACTCAACCAATTGGACCTTTTCGTACTATGTCATGAATGCATCAATCAAATAGCAAGGAAAACTAAACAACTATACACAAGCAAGCTTATTTATCTCTTTATTACCTAAGCCTTTACTTTATTTCTTTTACATTTCTTTGAGGTCCTATAAAAATCGATGATCAATGTATGATCGGTTGGATTAGTAACAGTTTATAAAATTTAAGATAATCACAAAAATTATTAGATCAAGCCTAAAATTTACAATAACATTAAGAATATTAGTAAAAGTGATCTCGTGAGTTGAGATATAAAAAAATAAATGAGTAAATATTATAATATTGAGTTATATATATATATATTATCTATTATTTATCATAAACGCATAAAATAAGTTTTTATAACTAATGAATCACTAGAGATAAATTATATACATACTAAAAGTTATAAAATAACTTAAATAATATTCTAGAATATTTAGTTGTATCATATATATATATATATATATTTATGTGTAGGTAAAAATATGCAAAATTACTTAAAATATCTTAAATATGTCAAAGTAATGCTAAATAATTAAAGAAAATTCATAAATAATTAAGAAAAAAATCAAGAAAAATATGGAAATGTGTGCAACAGTCAAAAAATGAGGTGTGGTATGATGGGAATTAAAAATAAAATAACAACCAATAAAATTGAGCCAAATAAAAAGTAAAAAAGATAAGGGATAATGACACTTGTCCAAACTAAATTACAAGAAAAAGCCTAAACCTCATCTATAAATACCTAACCTTCATCTAAAATTTATTTTAGTTAGTTTAGAGTCTAGAAAAATTTAGGGAGAGGTGAGAAGAGAAGAGAAAACAATTTTACTAAAAATTAACAAATTACAATATAACTAGGACTAGATAAGAAAAAGAGTACTAAGTGAAGATCTAACATTGTAGCTATTGGAGGTCCAAGATCTAACATGGTGGTGGTTTTGGCTGACTTACCATTGTCGTTGGTAGAGCTTCGGTGGTTGAAGAACAAGAAATGCACAATTTTTGCTTATAAGTTTTTATTTTTATTAAAAATATCAAACGATATCCAAAAATTATGAAATTTGGTTTTCCTAAGTATTTTTGTATGTATAATGAGAATATAAAACCATATTTTTAAAATTATAAGTGCTTCTATAAGTTCCTTATGAATAGACCTAACTCTAACAAATTTTGTATGAATTTTCAAAAATAGTAAATAAAATTTTTTCAAGCTAATTTTTGGTATAAATATTCTTTATATGATATATTTAATTTAAATAAAAATAATTTTTGATAAACTATACTGTTAGTATTTATTAAAATTATTTTTTAATCTACGCTATTTTTTATATGAAAGAAATAATATGTTTTTAATTAAATTTCTTAATGAATCTGATTTGTAATGACCTCTAAAGTTTATTTATGATTTTTAAAATATTTAGTTTGAATCTTATAATTTTATTTGGTCATTTACCTAATTTAAGCTAATTTTTGGAAAAATTGGACCTAAAATCGATATTCCAAAAAATAATATATATTATATTATCTTAGTATTTCTCATGATCAGAATATAAAAACTATGATTTACTGAGTATAATAGGTGTTAGTTGTATATATTACATATAATATGTAATAAATATGTAGGTAAAAAGAGCATATTCAAGTTAACTTTGTAGTTTAGGGATAAATTTGTACATATTCTGATTTAGGGAATATTTAGATATTTTGAGATGTTATTTGGTTATGAAAGATGTTATTTGAAGTGTTGGGAATGTTAGATGTGCATATTAAGTACATATTAGGTAATAATGTGTAATATGTAAATATAGGAAATTAATGAGTAGAAAATATTATGTAAAAATTGATAATTAATAATAATAATAATAATAATAATATGAAATATAAATTTAGGTAATCATATGAAAAATGTAAATTTTTCTCATATCAAAAGCAAATTCAGTAGCTAAATTAGGATTATGTTGTATTGTTTGTACTAGAATGTTAGTTAGAAATCAAATATGATATTTAGGATACTCGATTATAAATGTAATTAATTTCACATTATCGTTTGGAACAAGTTCTTAACATTCCTATATAACACCGTAATCGAAAACTAAATTAAAACCTAAATGAAAAAGAGATTCAAAAATCGAATTTGAAACTAACTAAAACTAGATTAGAAATAGTATATATATATGGAAAATTAAGTCAAATCATAACCTAAAGCTTATATGTTATGAGGATATAAATACTAAAAGAGTAATTATATTATAGGATACATGGAAATAAGTGACCTACCGTAAGTCAAGTAAGCTAACCAAAGACTTCAAGGAAGTTAGGATTTATACATTACTGTATTTTGGAGGCTTACTTGTATATGTTTGTTAGATGGTTGACTATTCACATACTTGTATGTGCTTGTTTCTAAGTTTAATGGTATGATTCTAGTTTACTATTTTAACTTGTATATGTGTGATTGAACACCTTAAATTAGACCTAAATAAATATATGACTTGTAAGTTTAAAATGGACTTGCATAGTAACCTAGTAAGGAAAACATTTAAGGTTCTCCGACTAAATACAGATCCCTTTGAAAAGGGATAAAGTTGGATAGCATAATGGGTCCCTTCTTCATTCTTAGTCAAACTAAGTAATAAGAGAGGAGGTCATAGCAAGGGTGAAGTCAATGATTTGAAGGTAATCATAGGAGAAGTGTTATCTCCATTACATAAGCTTGGGTTTAGTCTTCAGTGGTTGAAATGTGTATTAAACTCCTCAACCTAGATTAAAGTAAGTGAAATTTCTCTAATCTTACGACGGACCAGATAACGTCGTGCAATGGTATTTGCTTATATATGCATTACATCTAACTAATTTGGTTGATAATCCTATTTATGTTTGAAGTATAGTTTTAAGTCTCTGTCCCAACTTACTAAACGGTTATTTGTTCACATCTCTATAGATGTTGTTACAAGTGTTAGCTAAAAAGCAACCATATAACTATCCTAAAGCTATCAACTACTGGATCCTAAAGAGTGAGGATATAAAACTGAGGATCAATTACCCTCTCAAGTTTGGGTTTTATATTTAAAGCTTTTATTAACAATTTATGCATTACTTAAGTAGATTATGATTAGACTACTAAATCTTGTAAATATATTCAGGTTATTTTAGTGTAAAAGGGTATTACTTTGTTAATTTAATCTAATTTTACATTACATACTTAAGATTTTAAGCTATTCTATGAAATATATATATATATTTATACATACTACATACGAGTTACATGTCTACATATTCCCTATATTATTTCACATCATTTCACTAGTTATGGTTTATAAATAATCCATTTTTAAGGGTTCACTAATTATTGTCACTAGATTTGCACGTTTTTTATAAAAATAAATAACATCATTAAAACTTAAGCTTTTGTTAAATTAAATATTTCATATACTTTATCTTGCTAAGTAAAGTTCCCTAAAGCCTTCTTGTAACTTTATGACCCTACATTAAGAATTCATTTGATTTTGGGAATATTTTCCAAAATTCATAATATACCGATTTCAAGCAATTACAATTACTTTACATTATTATACTTATGACTTGTGCTGCTCATGACTATTTTGTTTCCTCACTTCTCCAGTCATATTTTCCATGCTCCATATCTGTTAGGAATGTGCCACTATTCCAAGTCTCCGATAGTTGGTTGAAGAATGGGGTCTCATAGTTTTTCATATTTTAACATGAGTTTCATCACTTTCACTTCTTCTTCTTCAACATACAACACAACCCTAATATTTTTTTATGATTTCAATCTTTAGCAAGCAAGTGTTGCTCAAGTGATTTTTAAGAAAATTATGAGTAAACAACATGTTTCTTCACATTATCTTTGCTAAATCAGTCTTAGAAACTAAAGTTTTGTACATACAAGCCATATTGTTCATCGTCAAACCTTAAATAAAAATCCCTTTTTTTTTTCAAAACATTAACAAATCTAAACAAATAATTAGATAAAGCTGAAGTACATACCTTGGATTTGTTGTACAAGAGGTTGGATCTTCAAAATTTGTGAAGTTTAAGTGATTGTGTAGCGAGAGGATTGAGAGAAAAGTGAAGTTTTAGAGAGAGAATAAGAGTATAGAATGAAAAAGAAAGCAATGACCCATGGTTTTTAAATTCGTACTAAACCACAATAAAGGATTATGGCCATGGAGTGTTGCCGTTGCCCTTACCTTTCCCACAATGTTACAAACCTAGCATGGTCATAGTCAAAGATCACAAGTGTACTCATGACCATAGAGGTCTTGCCATGAATTTTTTCAACTACCACTTTGAGGTGATTATGGTCCAAGTCTATGGTTATGGACTTTTGCCATGTTCTTCCTTTGATTCTTAAACTCAAGTTGTTTTAATTTCCTTTTACCCATTCCCTTTAAATTGCTCCAGAAAATTCAAAATTAGAATGGGTTGAAGCATAAAATAAATCAAATAACAATCCAATTGGATGACAACTTCAATGTTACTATTGCATAAATAAATTCCAATAACTATTTTTTATGGAACTAAGTTGTTAAACTAAGAAAAACACTAATTGATATATAAAAAACTTGACACTCAAAATAGCTAAGACAAGAGAACAAAATAAGCGAAATAACAATTGAAATTAAAAGAGATCAACTTAGGCTGCCTCCCAAGGAGTGTCGTTGTTTAACAATGTTAGATTAATAGTTATTTATTCCTCTAGTTTGGTTCCAATCCTACTAGTTTAGGATTTGGTTCAGTATGTCTAAGAAAACTTCTTTGTCATCTCTTAGTGATAATTCTAGCCAATTGACCCAATGACTTTCCAAATTCCTTAATGAAGCTTTGGTATTTGTAAGTGTTGCTTCAATGGCTTGAAAACACGCATCTGAACTTTGGATGAATCTATTCAACAACTCTTCAACATTAGGGGCCTTGTTCTAAGGTTGCACATTCATGTTCTACTACAACTATTGGCCTCCTTAGGAGAAATTCAGGTAGTTTCTCAACCTAGATTATCTGTATTGTTGAAAGGATTATTTTGCACATAGTTAACAGCAGAATTAACATCATCAATTTTAGACAAGGTCTCATTCTATAATAAATTCATCGGCTTCATCAATTCTTCAATATTCTAACTTAGATTCTCAACCTGAGTGATAAATGCAATCATAGAATCAACTTCATATTTTCTAGACACCTTCACTTCAGATCTCACATTGTCCTACAATGAATTGTTCATTGCCATGCCTTTAATTAGCTTTTGGGTCTCATCTGGTATCTTAGTACCCAGAGTACCTCTAGTATCAACATCAATCATATGACATGTAGGATAATTGAGCCTATTAGAGAATGTCCGAATTTGCATCCACAACAATAATTCGTTATGTAGGCATTACCTCAACAACTCTTTGAATTTCTCCTAGGTATTATAAAGGGTTTCATCATCAATTTGAGCAAAAGAAAATAATATTATATGTAAATTTTTCCATCCTAGAAGGTAGGAAAAACTTTTGATGGGGCATATAACACACTAATAGGTAACTGCACTAATCAAGTAATAATATAGAGAACTTCAAGAGTTTAGGGTTATTGATCTCATGAGGACTGAACACTTATTCACCAATTCCAATTACTCTAATTAATGATCAATTGCATTATTGATAATAAATCAAATGAAAATAGAGAAACAAAAACTAATGAGAAGTCTACTAAAAATGCAATAATGAAATAAAACTAAATAACCATAAATTGGGATATTCAGACTCTGATCACTACAAGCATAACATGTATTAACTTTGGGTTTTACTTGAATTTCTTATTCTTATTAACCGAAGAAATTCAAGTGCTAATCTAATAGTTGTTGCTTCTCTATTAAATTCTAATCCTAATTATATCCTACCTAAATCACTAATAGGATAGGATTCCTTAGAACAACATTAAGAACAAGAATTCTACAGACAAACAAGAAATAATTTTCAATTCTAAAAGAAATCTATAACTTATCGCTAAGATTATAGCAAATCCCTTTAATTACAATAAATCTATCTATATATTAGCCTTGCAACTTCAATGCATAAAATTAGATAATTAAGTTAAGACTCTAAAAATAATAATTATTGCATGCTACATAGTTACCTCAATAGTTTACAGGTCTAGATATCAAACTTCTAAGTGACAATCATGAAACAGAAGAAAATTTGCATGGTAAAAGTAAATGAAATCCTAACAAAATAGTGTTTCTATTTCCTCTTGTATCTCTCTCCCTTTTTCTTTTCAAATATCTATCATCTATTTATAATATCTAGATTGAATAGTCTTCAAATGGTAAGTGGATCAACTTAGTTTTAAGGTCTACGAGCAAGTACATGGGTAAGTAACCATAGTTAAGTTCTTATCAACTTAGTTTCGAGGTCCACTACTCCTTGCTATAATTCTCGAGAAATTTTCTTGAAATTAATGACAATAAGATCATGATTAGGAAATACAATCATGGTGGGTAACCATGGTTAAGTTCTTATAAAAAATCCTTCGAACTTAAATTTTGAAACTAAAGACATAAGCTTTACAGCCAAGGAATATGGCCATGAAGATCAACCATGGTCATCTTCCTTGCATCATTCTCTAATAGATTCTCTTTAACACTTGCTATCTATGGATTATCCTTCAAAGTAGATGAAATTCTTCATGAAAATTGCTTGAATTCTCATCTTTTATTGTCATTGCTACATTTGAGTCTTGAAATAAAAAATAACTCAAATCAATACCAAATTAAATAAAATTATGTCAAAATAGCTCAAATTATTTAGGAAAATAATATAACGGATAGGTGTAATTTTACACTCATCAAAATAATATAAACTAATGTTTAATCATGCAATTTAACTAGAGATTCTCTTCCTTAATTAGTCCAATTTTTAGTTAGTTGGGTAAAAATTGTATACGACTCTTTTCAATTGAGCTAAGATGTATATGCATGTCTCACAACTCTATCGAACACCATAATCAAAATTAAATATGTATTGTATCAATTTTTTTTTTTTTTACTGATGGGATCTTTAATTTAATTAATCATTAAAGCTTATTAGCAGTAGGAAGGCACCTTACTCTTCTAAGGGACTAAGGCTTATCCTTACTAATTTAGTTGCTTTTAACATCGATAATGAGAAATCACCTTACTCTTCTAAGGGACTAAAGCCAATTATTATCAATTTTTCCTACCTTTCATTGACCTTTCTCTTATTTCTTTTTTCAATGAATTGGTAGCAGGAAAAAATCTCACTCTTTGAGCAACTGAGGCTAATACTTGCCAACCACTTTTTATCAATTTACTCTTAACTATGCCTTCAGTGAATTAAAATTTTTTAGAGGAAATTTCAAGAGATGAGCTTCATTTACTTATTGCCTCTAGATTATAGAGCTCTAAGAATAAAAAGGAATATGCATACATCTAAGTAAATTTTAAAAGTAGCATATGACTAAAGCTCAACTTCAATAATTAATTAATTAACATCTTAAAATCTTGGGCTAAATAACATATAACTTCCCCTCCATAGGAATGCCATCATTCAATTCTAGTAACATGTTCAATGTGCGATAATGACTTAGGAAAAATTCGATATAAGCACTATTATCTTAGTACATAGGAATTGTAAATTCGAAAAAAATAGGGTTAAAAATTAACATCTAATTTCTGAATAATAGTAGTAGACCTACTCTCTACACTTAATTTAATACATTTTCATCAATGTACTTAAGTCTATATTATCGAAAAAATTATTGCAAACAAACATTGTAGAGAAGAAAATATAAAAATGGGGAAAATGATACTTTTCTAAATATTTAAAATTTCTCAAATTATCCATGAGAATTCATTGCAACTTGAGTGAATTTCTCATCACACAAGATCTAAATATGCACACTTATAATAAAGAGATAAGAGCATAGGTGGAAAAGAAATGTTTATTATTGCATTGAATTGAAAGAAATTGAGCATAAACTTAAGAATAAAAACATGGAAACTTACAAGAAATTCAATGAACTAATTAACTAATCACTTATTTGAAACTAAACATCAAATCATCAGAATCAGAAAACACCTAAACAAAACAAATACATCTAAATTCCTAAAAGAAATCTAAGTCTTTAGCATTGGTTTCATCCTCTAAATCAATGATGATGGGTTCATTTCGTTTATAGCCCTTAGAGGATTCTTGTTCTTGTGTCCTAAATGTTGCTTCTTCCTCCTCATCTCATAGGTTTATCTACCTTGCCATATCAATCAATTCCATATCTGTTGATGGAGGAACTTTCATCTTGACTTAGTTGATAAGGTTACTACAAAGCTTCATCATTCTACTTTGTCTCTTGAACAATCTTTTTAGAGATTGTTCAATGATCTCTTGTGATTCTTCCAATTTTTGAACTTGTGTTTTGAATTTCTTCGCTAGCATCACTAGTTAAATATTGAATGAGTGTTCGCTTTCTTTCCTTTCAAGGGTTGGCTTGTTAACTTCATCAGGAAGGAGTCCCATTTAGTAGAAAGTCAAAAGGTTCATTAGAGTGACATTCTAGATCATTGTGAGTTGGGGGTTGTCAATAAGAAGCTTAAGCTTAGCTAACATCATGATAGAAGGTCCATATCCTAATTGGTTTACTCAAGTGTCGGATGCTTGGCGTCGCATATAGAATGTGAGTGCTATAGTTAGGTTGATGGGGTACCCTTCCACTAGGCTATAGAGGTAGAAAACCTCATGCATAATCACCACTTCGATGCTCTTTCCTTTCCTATTAATATTGTGGGTAAGAAGCCAATGGAAGACTCTATAGGTTGGGTTTCTCAAGTGGGATCCACTCATAAATTTGGGATTGTACATCTTCTTACAACTTAATCTAAGCCAATAATTTGCAGGGGTAACACTATAGGATAATTCACACAAAAGGGTACAAAACTCCGTTGAGCGAATGAACTCTTTGTTATAAATCCCCAATAAAACCTTAAGCTCAACTATGGAAAGATTGAACTTAGTATTTCTCAATCAGAAAGATATTGCATTTCGAGCGTGACATGGTAGTTGGTCATGTTCTAGTGATAAGATAGTGAATAATTCTAAGGTCAACTCCTTGTAGACAAGTTATTAGATGTTAAACAACCTATCCCAACTCACTTGCTCAACTATAGCATAAATTTTGGGTTCCATGTTGGCTACCTTCAATGCCTCCCATTCCATAAAGCTTGATCAGGAAAACATCTTTTTAGAAAGAGTTTTATAACGGGTTTGGTGATAGGGATTGTCAAATTGCAACATGTGCTTTGGATGAGGTGGAAGTGTGGTTAAAGGATCCTCATCCAATATTGGTTTAGAGGAGTTCCTTAAGGTTTTAGTCCCATTATGGTGGTGGTGATGGTTGTTTCTCTCTTTATCACACTTAGTTGGTTAGGGTAGTGTTTAGGAGTTTTGGGAATGCAATAGGATCATTTAAAGTTTAAGGTTAATTAAATACTAATTTCCTAGATTATTGGTGCAATTCTATTTTAGTAACTTAATTTTTAGAAAATTTACAATCACATCTTTTAATATAGGCAGTTCGCAATTTAGCAAATTACTTTGAATATTCATTACATATTAGCAAGAGCAAGGTGGTTTAGGAAATATAAGTAAATTTTAAGTGAGAGGGGTATAAATTAGGAAAGTACATTATACTTCACTAAAGGGAAAATTTGGATGTATCTTGATTAAGTAGCATCAAAACTCAATGGGTACATAAAATCAATACCCTAAATGTAAAAAATTTCATAAATCAAAATTGGGTTTAGTTGCCTTTTGTCTCTTTCAGATATATTTCCTACCCTCTGACATCTATTTTAAAGTTTAACAAACTTTCAAGCAACTCTAAATAATGTTGGTCGATAGAAACCACATATGAAGATTTTACAAGCTATTTTATTCACACTCAAGTGTCCTCTTATATGATAATGTTCCAAAATTGGCTAACCTTCTAAGGGAGTCATGCATCTATGAATTATTTGATTTGCACCAATTTTAAATAGATGCAGGCCTTTCTAAAAATAGCTTTTAATGTTGTGAAATAATTTTTTCTTTTATCTAAAACCTAGCCTAGAAGGGATAATCTTAGCTACTAGATAATTAGCTTTGTCATAAAACTAAGGAGTTTCCTAAGGACTTACTTGGTATAACTTATCATCTAGAAACTCATCAATGATCTCCTATTCATTAAGCTTTTTCAATGAAGGATTTTCTAGGTGCAAGAGATGGTCAGTTGCCAAATTTTCTACTCCCTTTTTATCTCTAATTTCTAGGTGAAATTCTTGAAGTAGAAGAATCTACGTGATCAATCTAAGCTTAGCATCTATCTTATTTAACAAGTAATGAAAAGCAAAGTAGCAAGTATAAGTAATAATTTTAGTAAGGATAAGAGATGACCCGAATTTATCGAAGGTAAAGATTACTGTTAGGAGTTCTTTTTCCATGGTGGTGTAATTCTCCTAAGCCTCAATAAGAGTCTTTCTCACATAATAAATCAACTAAAAATACTTCTCCCATCGTTAACCAAACATTGCCCCGACAGTATAGTCACTAGCATTGTACATTAACTTAAATGGCAAGCTCTAATCTGAGGCAACCATAATTGGGGCATTAGACAATTTATCCTTCAAAGTATTAAATGCATCTGAGAAATCTTAAGAGTGTAAATGGAGTGTCCTTTTCTAGTAATTGATTTAAAGATCTAACTATTTTTGAAAAATCTTTAATAAACTTTCTATAAAACCTAGCATTTCCTAGGAAACTACATATGGCTCTAACAAATGTGAGAGGGGGTTACTTAGCAATAGTGTCAATTTTAGCATTATTGACTTCTATGCCTTTCCAAGAAACTTTATGCCCTGAAACTATTCTCTCTTGTACCATAAAATGGCACTCTTCCTAATTTAAAACTAAATTAGTTTCTTCATATCTAGCAAAAAAAATTTGTAGATTCTTAATGCAATCATCAAGAATTTCTATGATGCATTGTTGAAAAGTCATAGGTGCATTACAAAGGCTAAATGACATTCTCTTATATGCAAATGTATCATGACATATAAAGGTGGTTTTCTCTTGGTCTTTAGGGGCAAATGGAATTGAAAATAACCAGATAAATCATCTAAAGTAATAAAACATATGACTCGATAATCACCCTAAGATTTGGTCAACAAATGGTAAGGGAAAATGATCTTTTCTTGTAGCATCATTGAGCTTCCTATAGTCGATACAAACTCGCCATCTTATAACCACTCCAATTGGAATCAACTTGTTCTACTTATTCAATATTACTGTCATACCTCCCTTTTTAGGTATAACCTACACAGGATTAACCTAAGGATTGTCAAAAATAGGGTAAATCATACCTACATCTAGAAGCTTGATTACTTTTACCTTGACCACTTCGTTCATATTTAGGTCCAGACGTCTTTGTGGTTATACTACGAGTTTATTACCTTCTTCAAATAGGATCTTACACTTACAAAATGAGGGACTAATTCCCTTAATGTTAGAAATCTTCTAAGCAATTACTCTCTTGTGATCCCTTAATACACAAAAGAGTTTATTTTTCTACTAGATAGTCATCCTAAGGAAATTATCAATGGCAATTTCGAGTTTTCCTCTAAAAATGCATACTCCAAATAGTCTATTAGTTTCCTCAACTCTAAGTTTAAAAGCTCTTCAATGGGAGGTTTTAGTTTTGCTTCCTTTGTATGCTCAAACTGTTCAATTCATTGCACTAGAATTGGAGGAATAACTTTTAGTTGAGCTTTCGCTTTGGTTACATTTAGATCACTAGATGCTTCATCTAGAATTCCTTATATCAAATATGACTCCAAAGGGTTTTTAGATATTAATTCCTATAAAGCTAGATACAAAAAAATTAGTGGAATTGGGACTGAAGCATGTATTGCCTTATTCAAGACATTTTTTTCATTGCTTCTTTAATTTTATTCACCATCGCTTCTTCTCTTACCCTTAGTGTAAGCTTATAATTGCTAACATCTATAATAACTCTGGCTATGGCTAAAAAGGATCTACTTAAGATGAGTGGTACCTCAATATACTTATCAATGCCTAATATGACAAAGTCAATAGGAAATATAAATTTATCTATTTTAACAGGTACTTCTTCAATAATACCTTTAGGGTTCATTAGTGATCTATCAACCAATTGTAAACTCATCCTAGTTGGTTTTGGTTCACCTAAGCTTAGTTACTTGGTTAATTTATAAGGCATTAAATTTATGCTAACACCTAAAATCAGTTAATGCTTATTTAATAAACAAATCTCTAATAAGACAAGGGATAGTGAAACTCCCTGGATCCTTTAGCTTTATAGGAAGCTCATTTTGTAGGACAGCTGAACACTCCTTACTGAACATGACTATGGTTAGTTCCTCTAATTTTTTCTTATAGGAGAGAAGCTCTTTTAAGAACTTCACATATTTGGGCATTTGCAATAAAGCTTTAACAAAAGGTAAATTAATATGTAATTGTTTTAATAAGTCTAAGAACTTATCGTATTGCTCATTTGAGTGTCCTTTCCTCAACCTCTAAGGATACAAAATGGTGGTTTGTATTCTTTAACCTTCTAAGTTTTTGGTTCTTCCTTAGGTGGTTCAAAAGTTTTTGCAACATTATTCTTTAGCTCCTCCATCACTAGTTCAGGGTTGACTAGTGTCTTTTCAGGCTACTTAGCAACTTGCAACTCCTTTCCACTTTGCAAGGTCATAGCTCCAAAATGAGCTTATAGTTAAAACTCTAGTTGCTTCTTGACTAAAATCTCTGTGAGTTGTTTAAATTGCTTTTCGATGGTCGGTAACCTGGCATCACTACTCTGTATGTACTTAGTCAACATCTCTCCTAGTTTTGAATTCTCCTCTTTCAAAGGATGAGATTAAAAACCATAAGGAACACTAACGTTCTTTGGTTGATTTGCATAACACTAATCACCTGCATAAGAAAAACACTCCCTATTCCATCCTTCATAGTCATTGTAAGGTGAACATTGAAAACCCCATTGATTCATACCATAATAAAGTAGTATATGATAATAAGGTAACGTATATCCTCCTAGATTAACTACATTAGGTATCATAGAATGCTATGCTAACATAGGATAGGAATTGAACCTTTTATATAGTGCATCCGCTGTTGTTGCTAAGGTTATGATAGATTCTACATCCTTCATTGCTAAGTTCTTTCTATTGAGTTTATCACCTTCCAAATGGTAGCTGTTCATAGGTAAGCTTTAGAAGAAGGTGTAAGCTTTACTAAACATCTTTGAATTCAATGTACTACTACAAATGCATCAACAAATTGCTTAGTACCAAAATTTAATCCATTGTAAAAAGTTTGTACCTTCGTCTAAAGTGGCAAAGCATGATTAGGGAACTTTTCAAGCAACTCCTTAAAATGCTCTTAGGCATCATAAATTGTCTTCTCATCAAATTGAGTGAATGAGGAGATATCGCTCCAAAGCTTAGCTATCCTAACTAGAGGAAGATACTTTTCTAAAAAATTTTCTATCAATAAATCCCAAGTAATAGAATCATTTTGAAGTGAGGTTAACCATTGTCTTGCTTTTCCTTGCAATAAAAATAGAAATAATCTCAACCTTACTACATCATCCATAGCTCCACCGATTTTAAAAGTTTCACATATCTCTAAGAAGTTTGCAAGATGTGCATATAGATCCTCCTCTATAGAGCTTTCAAATCGTAACTACTACTAAACCATCTAAATGATGATGGGTGAAATCATGAACTCTTTTGTAGTAATAGCTAATCTTGCATTACTGGCATTGGCTCTATTAGTTGACAGTTCAATATAGTCTAATAGAGTTTTCTACACTTCGTCGTTATTAGCCATCACCCTAAGTTTCCTTAACAAAACAAGAAAATTTAAATTAGATTTTGATTAATTTAACATAAAGAAATGGAAAAACAATAAAAAAGTAAGATAATAGATTAATAAAGGAATGAGCTTTCCTAATCAATAGTCATCATCAACGATGCCATAAACTTAATGGGGCACATATCGCACTAATAAGCGAGTACACTTTTAAAGTAATAGTATAGAGAAATCCAAGAGTCTAGATTTGTTGATCCTATAAGGACAGGGGCACATATCACACTAATAAGAAAGTACACTTTTAAAGTAATAGTATAGAGAACTCCAAGAGTCTAGATTTGTTGATCCTATAAGGACAAAATGCTTACTCACCCATTCTAATTACTCTAGTTAATGATGAATTGCAATACTAATATATTTTTGGATAGGAATAGCTAAACAAAAACTAATAAGAAATCTACTAAAAATGCAATAATGAAATAAAACCAAACAACCATAAATTGGGATATCTAGACTCTAATCACCATTACGTAACATGTAGTAACTTATGGTTTTTAAGGAATTTCTTATTCTTACTAATAGGAGAAATTCAAGTGTTAATCTAATAGAAATCAGTTCTCTATTAAATTACAATCCTAATTACATACTACCAGAATCATTTCTAAGATAAGACTTCTTAGAATAGCATTATAAATTGGAATTCCACTTACAAATAAGAAATAATTTTCAATTCCAAAAGAAATCTATAACTCATCTCTAACCTTATAGTAAATCCCTTCAATTATAGTAGATCTATTTATATATTAGCTTCATAACCTCAATACATAAAATCAAATAATTAAGTTGAGACTCTAAAAATGATAAGTTAACCTAAATAAAACACTTAATTGAATTAATAAGAACAAGAGAATTGCATGAAAATAGAACAATTATTGCATGGTACATTGTTACCTCAATGGTTCACATGTGTTAATATCAAACTATTAAGCTACAATCATGAAAAGGATGAAAACTTGTAAGGTAAAAGTAAACTAAACCCTTAAAAAAGAGTGTTTTTATTTCTTCCTGTGTCTCTCTCCCCCTTTCTTTTCAAATATATATCATCTATTTATAATGTCTGGATTGAATAATCTCTAAATAACAAGTGAATCAACTCAATTTAGAAATCCATGGGCAAGTACACAGGCATAGTGGTTGGGCGTAAACTACTCCTTGCAATAATTCTTGAGAAATTGTCTTAAAACTAATAAAGATGAGAATGTGGCTGGTGAACATGGCCATAATGGGTGACCATAGTCAAGTTTTGGTCAAAAATCATTTGAACTTCAATTTTGAAATAAAAGATTTAGGCTTCATAGGTAAGGAACATAGCTATGAAGATCAACAATGACCATCTTCCTTGCTTCATTCTTGAACAAATTCTCTTTGACACTTGCTATCTATGAATTATCCTTCAAAATAGATGAAATTATTTTCAGAAATTACCTAAATTCTCATCTTTTCTTCTCACTGTTGCATTTGAGTCTTAAAATAAAACATAACTCAAATCAATAGTAAATTCAATGAAATTATATTAAAATAGTTCAAATTATTCAGGAAAATAACATAACAAATGAGTATAGTTTTACACTCATTAACTTTCTTAGAAACTTTTCAACCAAATTGTCCCAAGTAGTAATAGAACTTTTAGGTAGGGAGTTAAGCTATTGTTTGATCTTACCTCATAAGGAGAACAAAAATAATTTGGGTCTTACCATAATATGAGACCGTTGATCTTGAGAGCATCACAGATCTACAAGAAAGTTGAGATGTGGCTATTAGGATCCTCATCATGCTATCTATTAAACTAAACAAATTATTGAACCATTTAAATTGTATTCAACTGGATCTAGAAATTCATTGCTTAGATTGTAGGTCATGTGATGCTTAATTCAGCACTAGTTACAATTACCTTGGTAAACTCCATGAGGTTCTTACTGGCTTTGTCATTATTCAATGCCATGGTGTCAATCTGTTACTCCTGTTCTAAATCTTCTAACTCTTCTTTCAATCAAAGTGGTAGAACTTGATTAAATAGGTCCCTTGCTTCATAAGCTCTTCTACAGAGATATCTTGATGTCCCTTCAATTTGTGGATCAAATTCCACTAGATTGTTGCTACTACTCCAGGTCATAAATTGGAAAAAAATTTAGAAATTGGAAACAAATTGAGGAAGAAAAGTACCAAAACAACTAAAGGAAAGAATTATTACAAACATGTTAAAATAATGGAAAATCTAGAGTTTATACAAAATTCCTAATTAGTTTACTTTATTGGCTCCTTAGTAACAACGCCAAAAACTTGGTTCAAGGCTTATAACATTAGCAAATGCACCTAATTAAGTTATAGTATAGATTCGAATTTGAGTTTGAGTGTCAATCCTATAAAGAGCCATGAGCCATAAATGGGAGTAATATCTAATTAATTAGCAATAGTATCCCTAAATTATTCCAATTACCTAACTTTTACAATAAAAGATATAATGAAATAATTAAAGATAGTAAAGTAAAGATTGCTATAACAAATAATAAAAATATTAGAAATAAACATAAACATGAAATAAATAGAAATAAGAACAATTAAAATAAAGAAGAAAACATGTTCCTTAATAAGTCTTTAATGTCATTTACTACCTAGTTCTAAGTAACTTATTCAATCTCAATTGCAATATTGGACCGTGAGGATTCCTATTATAAACTAACTGAACTCACGTCTCTTAGCTAACTCCTAATCTCTACTCAAATTGCTTCTAAATAAAGTGTCATAGAGTTATGTGGGACCCTTAAATTCTACTATTAGGTTACCATAATCTGAAAAAACCAAACTATTTATAATTCGACGACATGCTAGGTTTCGGACTAGATGGGAGGCTTGCTTGCAAGATCCACACAAATGGATGACCTATTTATAAGCTCCGTTAACGTTAGACAACCAACCCTACTCTATTGGGTTCGCGTTGTAATGTTGAATGTGCCCTTCTCTATCCTGACCAAGCACTCCTGCAGACCTAACGATGAACTATGGCAATATCAGAAGACTCAATATACTCTGCAAGTTTTGTCCTAGCCTACTATTTATGTCCTGTTTTGCTAAGTCTTCCATACCATACTAGATTCACCCCACCTTACTCTGATCGAGTCTGCTTTAGCCTTCCTAGTCTACCCTGATTAGTTCTATGTGCTCTACTATAGTCTAAATGGTTCTGCCCAACTCTACTAATATCCTTTGTGCGACCAACTTGTTTTCCTCTACAATACTATCTTACCTTGCCCATCTATACTGCTTTGCTGAGATTAATATGCTCGCCCAAGTTAGCTTAACTAGTTTTGCTTTGTGTAGTTGGTTAGCTCCAAACAGGTTGGCTACGTCCATGTTAGATTAGCCTAGCCATGCAAGGTCAGCTACAATCATGTCAATTCAATCATTGCCATATTAGGTTGGTCTAGTCATACAAAGTCGGCCACATACATATCATATCGACCCTTAACAAGATAGATCATCTAGAATCAGGTATGCCCACATCAAAGCTCTAAAGTCTCCAATAACTCTTCAAAATCAAACATCAACCCCTTACTTGAAAATCTTGTTCAGCCGCTCATTTTACTTATGTTATTTGGATTTCCCCATTTATTATACTTCTCCTTAGTTTTCGTTCAAGTTTCATTTGTAATTGTAAGAATGCCACGAGGGAATCCTTTAGTCATTTTATTTATAGCCTTACCCTTTTTGTATAAATAGAACACTTATATAGGGTTTTAGAGAGATTTGAACATTAATGAAAAATCCTTAAGTCTTTTCTCTTAGAAAACTCTCTTTATTAACTCTTATCAATCCCTTTAGTAAAGATTGTAGCAAGCAACCCTATCATTCGAACTGGTACGTTACATCTGGTAAGTCTTAGGCCATGTAAAATCTAGTTGGTACGTCATATCTGGTTAAGCAACTTACAAATTCACTAAACCATCGACTTCTATTTATTTTTCGGGCTATCTCATTACCTAAACCTACCTATTGGTTTTCATATGATATTAGGTTCTACGTGTTCATCCGCAACAATCTGTATCAATACGTCATTACGCCGTGTATCAATTTCCTAGCTTAAGTGTCATTTTTATATTAATCCAACATGCTAGGTATCATTTTCTTATGTTTTGGCTTTTGACTTATGATTTCTAATTAATCCTAAGCTGTCACATCATTTATTGACTCATTCATTCATTTTTTATTAATTTTCCATTATTTTCTATAAGTTATTATTATATATATGTATTTAATACTTATAATGCAGGTCACATGTAAAGACGTGTATATTATATATAATTCAACTTCATTTATTATATTTATAAGTTAAATAACTTATTTCTAGTATCTCGTTATATCTAAGAGCTTAAATTTTGAATTTTTTATAATTATCGGTTTTATTAATAAATTGACATTTTTCTTAATTTAATCCTTTTATATAGCTTATTTCAAGAAATTAACTTTATTAGAATACTTTGTCTAACTTTTCTAGCCTTACTATAAAGTTTAAACAAAAATTGATAACGTTACTTGACACCTTAAATTTAGGAACTCAAAACATAGGATTATTGTATTGATTCAAAATCCTGGGCTATTACATCCAAGATCCCAAACACAAACCCATTAACAAGTTGCCATCTATCCCTTACCTTTTTTTACATTTGTATTATATTCTTTTTTATCCTTTGCCATATTTAGTCTTTTTGTATATACTAAGGATCTTTTTCTAACATTATCCTTTATATAATTTTTCATTATTATATTGTTGCCTCAAAAGACTTACTATACATAGTCTTTTTACTATAACTACAATCATCATATACCTTAGAAGCTAATGAATATCCTTATTTTTGTGAGATACCCTTCTTCGAGTACATCCCTATTCTCACTCTTATATAATCTTACTGAGTAGCTCAAGATTAGTGGCTAGTAAACCTTAATATTAACTTATGCATCATATCAAGCAAAGTACTAAGTCGTACTATGTTCATTGGTGCATCATATCCTACGAGTAGCTTCACAGAAGTTATTATGTTTATCAACCTATCCTTTCCTTCTTTCTTCAATACTTCAAAGGATCCACTTGGTTACTACATCCTATGGTAAGTCCTAGCGATTAACTTAACTCCTAGGCACATTGTATAATCCTAGTAACAAAGCTTAAGGTTTCGATAGAAATCTAAGCATTAGAGTAGTTGCTTCTTGTTATAGTACATGTTTTGTTATACTTTATTTCTCTAGTGGGAAAAAAAGCGAGTTCTTAAGTCACTGTATGATATCATATTATCAACGTCGTATGAAATCTTTTGTTGAGTAGTGAACTTTGTGAAGCTTTGTATTAAGAATGTTGAATCCTAGTGTTCTAGAGGAGATTAATCATGTCGAAAGTAATGCTCATGGTTATAGCCATATTACCCATCAGACCCCGTGAACTACTAATAAGAAATTACAAGATCTTGCTACTATTGTAGCCAACTTGGCTATATTTGTATAGAGGGTAGTAAAGACTAGGCCTCAAGAGAGAGTTAATGAATGAGGGCAAGATGTAAGAGATAAGCTAAGAAGATAGGTAATTGTGCATAGAGCACCAGAGGTTATTAATATGAACCTAACTTTACCATGACATGTTAAGAGACTTGCGAGGAAGAGACTTAAGTTAGGTGAAGTTGAAGAGTATGGGGAGGAGAAAGAGCAGATTTTCATATTTGAAGAGCATGATCTCCATGCTCCCAGAGAAGCTAAACATCTTAAAGAGAAGATTCCAAGCTTTAATGGGTCTGGTGGTACTAATAACTGTCTAAACAAAGAGTAGAAGATTGAGAAGATATTTGACTTCTACAATTATGAAGACTCGATACATATTTAAGTACTTACTTTAGAATTTTCGAGGTATTCAGTAACATGGTAAAAGAGATTGCAAAATGTATGCTAGCGAGCCCGACATGAAATCCAAACTTAGAATGAGATGAAGAGAGTTTTAAGGAGTAGATTTGTTCTAGAATACTTTGAGCAAGACACTTTTAGACATCTCCAAGAACTCAGACAAGGTAGCCAATTAGTAGACGAATATGTCAAAGAGTTCCAGTTACTGATGATCTGTTATGATGTTGATGAGCTAAAAGTGCGAATAGTAGCTAGGTTCATTTCTAGACTAAGACCCAAGATTGGTAATACAGTGGATGTGCAAAGCCTTGGGAACTTAGATGAAACTATCTAAGTAGCACAAAGGGTCGAAAAGTAGAGGCGAAATCAACTCAATCGAGTACCGAGCAGTTGACCTAGCTTGCCAAGCAGAACTAGTATGCTAAACCAACCTGGATATGATTAGGCTTTGTACAGCTCCAAGGTCGATTGCTGAGGTTAAATGCCTAGTAGATCTAATGATAGCTAAGGGAAAACTAAGGCTGAGGAGCCTAAATTTAGAAAGGATTAAGGTTAAAGCTCTAGTAGGAAGCCTAGAGAGATAAAGTGTTCCAAGAGCCTTAGTTTTAGACACGTGGCTAATCAGTATAATAGGATTCGGGGTACCGGCCCAACCTAAACGATAGAGCATTTGACTACATATTTTCATTTGTGTATTTTAGATTTTCTATTTCTATTTTTTCCTAAACTACCCTCATGTTTATTTTATATTTATGGGAATGCTACTAAGGCAATCTTCTACTCCTTTTACTTATGAGTTTGCCATCATGTATAAATAGAATGTATTTATAGGGTTTTAGATACACAACATTAATGAAAAACCCTTTAAGTGTATTCTCTTTGAAAGACTCTCTCATTAACTCTTATCAATCTCTTTTGTATCGGTAACCTTATCACTCGGATTGATGTGTCACATCCAATGAGTCTTAGGCTATGTAGAATCTAGTTGGTACGTCATATCCGGTTAGGTGGCTCACAAATTTACTAAAATCCTTACTAGCCCATTCCATTTTTGTTCCTTCGATAAGATTAGGCTTACCCCAACAATCGACCTTATCTGTTCTTAGCCCGGTTCATATCATCTTAGTATCAAAGTAGAGGTAAGACGACAAGAAGAGTTTGATTTTCTTGCATACACATGGTGAAGAGAACTCTATACATTGAATAGAAAACCCTAGTACGTTGGCCTTATAAGGGGATTGCTCTATACCCATTTAGGAAGAGGTTTGGTCATTTGGGTTTGGTGGTGGATGATGGTACAACAACCTTAGGGACTGCTCTTAAGACTTAGCAAAAGTGCTTGTTAGAGTTTGAACTTACAAAATTAGTGGTTGAGGAAAGTTGCAATGTTGGCATTACTCATGATTGTGCTACACTAGTGTGTGAACACAGTTGGGGTTTGCTAGTGTCGTAGTTTGCAAAGTTAGGCCACCATGGATAACTGTATGTGAATTATAAGTGATGACCAATGCTGTTGACATGATTGCGATTATTGTTATTATATTGGGTATTGCATTGTAAATTGTGCAGCTAGTGTACGTGAAAGAGGTTGTGAGTGAAGGTGGCTGTGTATCATGGTGGCTATTGGCCATTGGGGTTGTGTAGTAGTGAGTGTTGGTAGATTGGTGTCTGTTCACATGAGTAATGGTTAATGTACGAGTGGGTCTATAAGTTTGGGTGTGGTGGTTACCAAAGTTGAGTTGGTGGTGGCTGTTGTGCGAGTGAAGAGTGGAGTCGTGGTCGCGACTAAGTGTTTACTGTTATATGTTCTGTAGGATTACAGTGACTGACAGCGGTGGTCACCACTTCGTATCGTCTTGAATCATGTGTTTGCTATATGCATGTATGTGATAGTGAACTACATTGTATTCTTAGTGAACTGTCCTGTGCTTGGTGGCTAGTGTCCGTCACTTGTGTAGTACTGTTTTGGTGGTGTGAAGCAGGGGACTGTGAAACGTGATTGAGTGTGTTGCTAAGCGTAAACCAAACTGCTAAGCTATATCAGCCAAAGTCGTGTGTTGCCGGATCGATCTGCTGTATTTGGAACAATTGCCGAACTTTTGTTGAACTTATGCCTAATTGATTCTAGCTCTATCTGAGCTGCTTATGGAAGTTTCGAGCTCCTTGCTAATTGTAATCCGAGCTGTTTAATCTGAAGTTCCAAGCCTAATTGAGTGTAGGAGTCTAAGCTACCAGATTAAAGTGTGAATCGAGCTGTCTTAGGATTCTTATTTGCTGAGCTAAAGTTGAAGTCCGAGCTAACCTACTTCATAAATTGTCGAGCTAAATTACTATAGTGTCCGATTTGAGTTATGCCAAAGTGAACTGTAGTAGTGATCCGGGCTCCGAACTACGGCAATCTGAAGTGTCGACCCGAGTAACTTTGATGAACTTGTCGAGCTACCGAAATGTTGCATTGCCGAGCTGATAGTTCAAGTGCCGAGCTGCCGAACAGTTGCATTGCCGAGATGATAGTTCAAGTGCCAAGCTGCCAAACTGTTGCCTTACCGAGCTGATTTTAGCTTTGTTCGAGCTATTTTGCGATTCTTATTTGTCGAGTTGAAAGTACTTCCAAGCTGCTGCAATTAATAAACTTCTGAGGTGGTGCTGTCCTACTTTCAGAGCTGAACTGAACTGCTGCTGTTCCTATCCGAGCTGAACCCTTGACTCCAAGCTACTATGATCCGATGCACTGAGCTACTAAAATAGAGACGAGATAATTGACTTAATAGCCAAGCTGATTCAAGTACTGTTGAACTTGTACCGAGCTGTTGATTCTAGTGTCCAAGCGAATTAGTGTATAGGCTATAGGCTGAACTGAAGTTAATTCCTTTTTGAGCTTAATCAACAGCAAGTACAATCTGAGCTACCGTAAACTCAATCCCTTGCCGAACAATGTGTATACCGAGCTAGTTGCTAAGGCAAGTTGACTGAGTACTTCGTCGGAGCTAATGTTCTTCTCCGATCAATTGTAAATTGCTACTGTACAAATCTGATTTGATTTAAGGTAGAACGAGCTGTTACATGTGTTCGAAAGGTTTCCAAGGCGAATTACTAGGGGTGGAGTGAGCTGCTCTAAGTCATATGTTTGTACGCTGAACTAAGGAACCTAAGTGCCGAGCCAGATGTGTGGTGTCGAGGATTAAGAAAAGAAGGAATGCTGAGTTGTTAAATTGCCGAGCCGTGTTGTGTCTGAGCCTCCTGAACTGTAAGCGCATGGATTTGGTGTGCATTGTGCAGTCACTGTGAATGCAGAATTGTTGTGTCCGTATTACATCAGCGGAGCTAAACTTGAGTCAGCTATTCAATTAATGAACTAAGATATTACGTATCTGAACTGTCTTGTTTGGAGAGTCCACATGCTATTGTTTTGTGACAAGTGCCAAGTTACAGATTGTTCGAGTTTCCGAACTATTGTACATGTGATCAAGAAGTACTAAAGGGAAACTATCAGGAATAATTACCAAGAAGTGGTCATGGTTGAAAGCTGCTATCCTTGAGAAGCAAATTCCAAGCTATGGGACATGTGTTGTAGTGGTAGTAGACATGCCCTCTTTATTTTTGTGCTACTGTAGAGACTACACTATCTGCGCTGTCCAAGGTTGTTTATTGTGAGAATGCCAAGGTGAAGTGAAAGTATAGGCTGTGGAGGCACTTAGCAACATATCAAGTTGTGTACCGTTGAACCAAGTGAATATGGAATATGAAGTTAAATACAGTCATGAATATTATTATGAAGATGTGGTCTCATGAATTCCGGAATTTGATAGATATTGCACTCAGAATGAGTACTTGAGTTGGTAATTTCGAGTTAATCATATTTTTTAAAATTATTATTATCCTGAGCATAAGAAAACCTATGCTGTAAATAATTTGATGATTGGCTTTGTAGCTACTTGATAAAAAAGAATGATAAATCAAAGAATTGATAGAGGAAACATTAAGATCATTACATGGAATGAGATTAGACATTTGATGCAAAGAAAATTTGTGCCCCAAGATTATTAGGACAAATTGTATGAGAGAAAATCCACTTATGAAGCTAACCTATCTATAGTGTTAGATCAACTGAAGAAGATTGAAAAACAACTTGAAGTGTTTAAGGATGAGATAAGGCAACAGAGGAATGCTGAGTTAGAGAGTATTGAAGGAGGAGTTAAGGAGGTGGAGGTTGCTAGGGAAGCAAGTAGTAGAGAGGAAGAGGACCAAATTGAGTTGAAGTTAAACCCCTATATTACCAATGTGATTCCATTATTAACCATCCATACTAATGAGGTGACCCCAAGTATGACTACATCTATCTCCCAACTATTGGACTTCTTTATCTTGATTTGTTGATGGGATTATCAAGGATTAGTGGGAGTTGTAGTAGTCTTGTGCCTGTGAGATCTTATAGATTGCTTCTTGATATTTATTGTGGTCGTCATAATGGATGTTTATATTTGGTTTGTGTTCTGCTCTTACTTGGAAATCTTATGTTATATCGATGGAGAGAGGAAGGATTGAGTAGTGAAAGAATTGAAGGGGTGGAAGTGAATGAGGTAGGGAAGTAGATTGATGCTTTACATGTTCAAATAAATGATGAGTAGAAAGAAAAGGCTTCAATAAAGATCTTAGTTGACCATGCCCATGATAAGTAGAAGGAGCCAAGGATGATATCGACACTGATCTTAGACCCCGAACTATCTCTATATCACTCTCTTTAGTTTTTATAGGTTGGTATTTGACCCTGGTGGAATTTGTAGTCTCCAATTACCAAGTTTCGGGTCGAAACTTCTCTAAGGGAGAGGGAATGATAGGACTCGGTGTACTAGCCTAATCTAAATGATAGAGCATTTGACTAGTTATTTTCATTTGTATTATTTAGATTTCTTATTTCTTATAATTTTTCCTAAACTACCCTTATGTTTATTTTATATTTACAAGAATGTTACTAGGGCAATCTTCTCGTCCTTTTACTTACAAGTTTGCCATCATGTATAAATTTAATACATGTGTAGGATTCTAAATATACAACATTAATAAAAAACCCTTTTAGTGTTTTCTCTTAGAAAGACTCTCTCATTAGCTCTTATCAATCCCTCTATCAAGGATTATGGTAGGTAACCCTATCACTCAAACCGATGCATCATATCCGGTGAGTCTTAAGCTATATAGAATTTAGCTAGTGTATCATATCTGGTTAGGTAACTCACGAATTCACTAAAACCCTCACTAACCCATTTCATTTTTGATCCTTCGATAAGCTTAAACCTACCTCGACATCCAACCTTGTCTATTCTTGGCCCAATTCATATCATCGTGTCCGAACCAATGCATCATGACCATTAAAGGAGACAACCCCAATTCAAAAAGGAAAGTACTAGTAAAGGAGAGGAAGAAGAGGTAGATGTTAATTACCTATTAGATGAGTTTCAAGAAGATTTTGATGCCTATCTCTGACCTAAACTAGGAGAATTCTATATGGTTATACAAAAATCTCTCAATACCTTTACCTTTGATAGAATAAACAAAAAGAGAACCTCTTCCATACAAACTACCAAGTGAATGCAATCTATGTGCTGTGATCATTAATGGAGGAAGTTGTACCAACGTGATAGCACAAGGCGTAGTGACGGCTCTTAAGTTGATGACCTATCCTTGCCCTAAGCCCTATAAGATTCACTAGCTTAATGAGAAGGGAAGTCTACTATTTGTTGAGCAATTAGCTAAGACAGTGACACAACAACGAAAGTAAGGATGACAAGGTAAAGGCAAATTATTTACAACCTAGGAGACCTTGTTTAGATTCACCTCAGTAAGAAGCAATTCATAGGGAAGAGAACAAACAAGTTGTCTCTTAGGTTAGATGGCCCTTTCAAAATCCTTTGACACATCAATGATAATGTCTATGAGCTAGAACTGCCTAAAGGGTACAGAGTGTCTCCAACTTTTAACATCATTGACTTGACACCCTTTGTGTTGGAAGAAGAAGAAGAAAAAGAATAAGATTTGAGAGCAAATTTTCAACAAGCCTAGGGAACTAATGGATTGCTGACCTCTAGACCTCTCATTCGTGCTTACCTCCAAGGCCTATAATCCCTCACAAGGAGGATATTCTATTATCAACTTGTCAAGGATGAGTTCTCATACATGGAAGAGCTGTGGGTGAACTCTTTAAGGCCCTAACTCGAATACACTTTGCTTTACTTGGACTTCCGCATAGTTGTTGAACTACTAAGTATAAAACTACAGCTAGCGTACGCAATGCTCTACTTAAACTCTTGCCTAGTGCCGAATTCAGTATCCTTATACGTCAAGCTCTCCTTTTCCATCCTACCAAGCTATAGCTTCATCCAAATGCCTCGATAGCCTTCAACACAACTCAAAAATAACCTCCCCAACATCAGTTCAGTTCGATGACACAAGATCTCAAAACATAAACCCTCTAACAGGTTACTACCTATCCCTTACTTTTCTAATGTTTATACTATATTCCTTTGTATCCTTTGTCATATTTACCCTTTTCGTATATACTAAGGATCTCTTTCTTACATTATCCTTTATGTAATTTTCCATTATTGTATTGTTGCCCTAAAGGACTTATTATAAATAATCTGTTTTACCAAAGCAGCAATCATCATATTCCTTAGAAGTTAGTAAATATCCTTGTTCATACAAGTTACCATTCTCTAAGTATATCCCCTTTCATACTCTCATCTAATCTTATCGAGGAGCTCGAGATTAATGGCTAGTAGACCTTAGTATTAGCTTATACGTCATATTAAGCAAAGTATAAGGTCATGTTTTATTCATTGGTGCATCATATGTTATAAATAGCTTCACAAAAGCTACTATGTTTGTCGACCTATCATTTCCCTCTTTCTTTGATACTTCGAAGGATCCACTAGTTGTTGGTTCCTATGTTAAATCCTAGTGATTAACTCAGCTCCTAAGTATATCACATTTGTTGGTTGGCTTGGTTAGTTATCTATCATTCAGGAGCTATAAGCTCTAGTGTTTATGTTTTTATTTTGTTGAACTTTTAGATTATTATTATGTATTCTAATAAACCAAGTGACACTCATCGTGCCACTCATTCATGTTTTTTATGGAGACTTATTATTATAAGTTAGGAGATTCTTGAATCATATTGTGGTTTCAAAAAGGCTTGTAGGTTTGAATGACTTAGCGTATCATTAACTAGTAATGATACACGGTAGGTTATAATATTTTAGGTCCTAAGACATTACAAAATCTTTATATTATATATATATAAATATATATAAGAATGGGATGTACTATATTACTACAATTACAAGTGGTTACATAATTCAAATATTGACTCAAATGAGGTAAGTCTTTTACCTCCCTTTTGCTTCATAAAATTAAGTCTATTGTTGTCTTTTCCTATTATTACTTAAAGCTTTCAATTAAATATGTTGTTGCCAACTTAGATATGTATGTCTATGCAATTTTTCTTTATGCTAATTGCTCCTTTTTGATATTAGAAGTGTTGTTTTGTTTATATTTCTACTATATTATAGATACATAAATAATTACAATTAATAAATTCATTTGTTATTTTTATTATTATCATGGACCCATAGAAAATAATATAAGTTACAACATAAAAAATTACTTAATGCAACTTCTAAAACTATAGAATAATATATAAAAAGTTCATTTTAATGAGCTTACAATAAAATAGAGAGGTATGAAAATAGAGATGCTTACTAAGGTATTAATATAATTAAATTTAAAAAGTTCCTTTGAGGGCAATTAATATTGTTCCTATAGTAGTGACACTTGTTGGCAACTTAGCATACAGGACACAATAGAAAAGAAAGAAAAGGAAAAAGGAAGAAGTAGAGATGATACTGAGATAGATACCATTATATGAATATTGAGAAAAATAATTACCTTGATAAAATGTTCAAAAGCGAAAGCAAGATTGCATTTTCTTTCACCTTCTTTTTATAACTATATGGGAAAGGTCAATTAAATGAAATTAATTATTATTTTATTTTTTACTAATTATATTACAACATAAAAGAGATTTTTTAGGCTAATTCATCTTTATATTGTTAGATTATAACGTTATTGCAAGTAAAATGAATAATTGAGGGTCTTGGAAGTGTAGACTTACAGTATGCTCAAGAGACCCATCTCAATCTAGGCTGATAAAAATCATAGGTTATATAATTTGAGGGATAGAGCAGGTATATCCTCATGGCACCATAATAAAACTTTCTAAGGCATCCTCAACCTTATGGTCCTATTCCTATTTGTGCTTCTAGTTTCTAATTGATCCAATGACTCTCATCTAAAATGTAGCTGTTGACTTTTTCAGATCTTTGGTACAAGTCAAAAGAACACCTCCCATATAGCACATTTAGAGGCTATAAACCAAATCTCGTTGCTTCAACAATACATAGGTATTGTTATTTGAGGATTCTGCCAATATAGTATTACAAAGCTAGGGTTTGAGGCTTATAAAATAACATGCAATGAAGGGTGTTAGAGAGTTATTTGGTGTGGTCACTTTGATACTTAAATTAGTATTTGAGTGAAAGTAAAGTGAGCAAGAACACTTAAGTTATGCAAAGGAGACTAGTGCAAAGAATTAAGGTAGTTTATCGTTGAAGTGCTTAGTGTTATTTATAAAGGAAGGTTACCATAAATTAAGGGAACACGTTCGGCATGTTACCACATCTACACAATTTGAATAGTTGGAGCATAGAATCTAACGTGTTTTGGAATTGTAGGGATACAATGGTTAAGCAAGTCTCCAAGCCTTATCCATATGTCTAGTAAACATTATGACAGTCCCAAGGTCGGGTAGGTCATATACAAGAGTTAAGTTGTCTAGAGAACCTTTAGAGAGATCAATCAATAAGGTAATTAGGTCAAATCCTGGTAAGTCAAACCGGCCATGGGCCTCATTAAGTTAACCCATGGTCGAAGGAAGTTGATGTGGGCTTAAGGGATTCATGTCTAAAACATTCTATAAATAAGTATGATATGGACTTTTTTAGCATTCAAGAGTTGCTCTAACAAGCAACTCAAAAATGCAATTAGTTCCTTTTTTTTCTTTCTATTTGATGTGTTCAAATGTTATTATTAGGTCCCATAAAAAACTTTAAAAAATTGTTAAGGAACTTTTGTAAAAAAAGTTGGAATAAAATTGGGAATTGCTTAACAAGGAATGCAAGACGGGTTGCTATAAGATGTAGATGGCCTTATGATAACCGTAGATCTATTGGCTTAAAGGAGTTATGGCTGTTACATTGACTATCATAGGGCTTCGACACATAAAGTATATGCATATCTCTTGAACTAGCAATAATGGCCCATTAAAGCAAAGGATATAGTAAATTGTTGAAAATTTCATAGACAAATTTAAGCACAAACCTAATGTGTGTCTACTTTTTCATTTGAGTTTTCAATTTTTCTTTATAATTAAGTCCTTAACATCTTTAAATCCTTATAAAATAAGATTTCTATTAAATAAGTTAATTTTTTTTATCAAATCTAATACACTTATCAAACTCAAATTTGTCCATAATTATAAATTTAATAATAACATTATTAAATATAGATCATTACATAATATAATAAGAAAAAATATTAAATATATTTATTTATATATTATAAGACAATAAGATGATAAAAAAAAATACAAAAATATAAGTACAACAAAGAAAAAAAAGGGTTGAAAAAAATTGTACAAACTCTACCCACCTCAATCGACTATCCTAAGGCCAGTAAGAAGTTGATAGATGTCTAAGATAGATATAAAAATTAATTTATTCAATAGAATTTCTATTTTTACAAAGATGAAAATGTTGAAAATTCAAATAGAAAATGAAATTAAAGTGTCAAATAGAAAGTTGGTAAAAGTTGAGAACTAAAACTATATTTTTTCCCCATATTTAGACATTCAAGATCTTATTCCTTATTTAGTTCAAAAATCAATAATACTAAAGCTAACTCTATTCCACTTGTATCATAAAATGAAATAGCAATAAATAAGTCTTTATTCTTTTTCAAGTCTTATTTTATTCCAGTAAACTAATTGTAACCTTATTGTGATACCGTAGAAAATTAAATAAATAAATGTAATAAATGAAACAAAATAATAAATATAAAGAATGAGGTAAGGAAGTAAATAATAGCTATTTGAGGGACAATGAACTCTCTTTTACCCTCAAATATAATAAGGCTTTGCAAAACCTTAAAGGCTCTTTTCGCACTTTTGTGTATTGCAATTACCTATCCTAGTGAACCTCAAGTGCAAGGCTAAGGTGAAGGCTTATTTAGGTAATTCTTTCAATTTAGATACTTGAATCGTGCTATTCGTTGACATCAAGGAGTGTTGTAGCATTATAGAAGCATGTGATTTGGGGTTTTACAAGGCAAAGTAAGGAAAGAGTTTGACCTTAATTTAGCAAGTAAGTTGTTAATTTTTTATAGAAAAGAGAATGTGTTGTTATATTAGTTAAGTGTGTTGATTGTTTGTAAAAGTAGGTGTTTCATTAAAGCGTTACGTCACGTATGTTGACCGGTGAATCTCGTTTTGATACACGAATGCTTACAATATGAGAAAATGGCTACAGAGGGTGCTAGAGGGTGCTTCAATGTAGCCACTCTGATATATAAGTTAACCCTTTTATCATGAAAGTAGAATTGTTGAATGGTTATGGGAATGAGAGAACAAAGAAGAAGGTCCCCTTACTTGGGGGTTTTACTTAATATTTATAACGAGATAATGAAGATTGTCCTCAAACTGGATAATTAGACCAAGCTTAAGCATTGGGCCTATTAATATAAGCCCATATAATAATTATCTAAAATTTCCAATTAACAATGTAGATTTCAGTTTCTTCACAATCCCTAGCAATGTAATGTTCTTGTCATTATTTTTGCTTTTATAATGGGAGATCAAAACACATCTGAGTGTTCTTTATTGTCAATATGTTAAAAAGAGACTAAACCTAAGGTACAAGCCAACGACCTGACGGTTAAGCATATGAACATAGCACTAGTATTAAGCATAAGGTTTTGGGTTCGAAACTTGATAAAGGCAGGGAAGCCTTTTTCTCATTTTTTGGTTTTCAATCACATCAAGGACTGCCACGTGTCAGGGTCTAATTGTGTCATGTGGCATCTCAGATTTGTTGGCCCGCTGAAGTGGCAGCCACGTCAACTACCACTTGTCATGAAAATGACACATAGCATGCCGGAGTTGGTCGGTACGGCTAACATAGTGTCATGCTAGCCCACTTTTTCCTCCTCCTTCCTTCCTTTTCCTCTCTTTTTCCTCTCTTTCCCTCTTTTTCCCTTGACTTTCTCTAGGTTTCCAACACTTTCCACTTTAAACCACCCACTTCAACATGATTTTTGGACCCTTTCTCGTTACAATTTCTTCAAATCAATGGCGAAATTTGAAAATAGACATAGCCTATTGTGAATTGGTACAAAAAACATGTCTAAATACAGTCAAAGAAGCATTCAATTTGAGCTCCAAAAATTAGAAAAAAGTTGTTTTCTTGGGCATTCTTCATTAACCCAATCCGAGCTTTCCTTGTTATATGGGAGCAATTCAAGTATAAAAGGAGCATCAAGGAGTAAACACAAGGACACACACCCATTAGAATCAACTCCTACACTCCTTATATCCATTTCCGATCACTTTCTCTCTCTACCAATCTCTCTCTTCTCGGGTTTTTCTCATTAGCGAACTCCGAGCTCAACTACCACCATGGTTGTGACCCCCACTCCATCAGCTCCCGGATGCGACTACTCTCAACCTTCGTCATGAACCTTAACCGTACCACCAAGCAACCACCATCAAACCCTAATCACCACCTCTTTCTCTCCTCATACCACCATCCTCAGCTACGTATGAGCGAAACTAAGCCTACAATTAAACTCCCTACACTCTGAAAAACATATCCTAACTAACCAATCATACCCAGTAGCCCCCACACGGCTGAATCACTACCGTTGCCCATGGCCAACTTTCAAAAACCACCCAAACAACTCCAAAAAACCAAGTCATTAAACCTAAATCCCTCCCCCCCCCCTACTACAAATCTCCAATCTAATACTCATAAAAAGACCATCACTCGCTCATTTTGGTAGACGAAACAAGTTGAATCGAGCTTCTCTGCCATTGCTACTGTAAAGGTATTAAAGCCCGACCAGAATCCAATGGAGCCGACCTGACCTGATTCAACTCGTCTGACCCACCCTAGTTCAACTTGTACATCCAAATCTGTTCGAAGTTTTTCTTTTAATTTTATTTGTTGCTTTATTTTGTTTATTTGTTTTGTGTAAATGTCATAGAAAATAGTAATAAGGAAAAAATATATATAAAGAAAAAAAAAAGAAAGGAAAAAGAAAAGAAAATAAGAAGAAAAAGAGAAAGAAAAAAAAAGAATAGGAAGTATTTTATTTTGTTTTTTTTTTATTTTCACATTTAAACAAAAGAAAAACCATACAAAAAAGAGCTAACTAAAATAAATAAATAAATAATAAAAATAATAAAATAAAAATAGAAAACTTACTTTTTGATACTTAGAAAATCAATTTTTTTTTTTTATAAAAATAAAACAGATCCTTTCCAAACTAGGACATTTTAGGTTTTCCAAAAATAAAATCCAACTTAGGACCCCTTAATAATTTTTTTCTCAAATCAACTCAAAATGGGTAAAAATGTAAACTCAGCAATTTTTCCAAAGTTAAAATCAATCAACTCACTATATTTTCATTAAACGAACTACAGAAGTTTGATTCCGAATAGCGTATATGTAGGCACCTGTAACTAAGTACAAGGCAACTTAAAATATGAAAAGTTTTATTTTTCCCATTTTTAGATATTTATGTAAATTAATCAATTTAGTTGCATGTATCATAATTAGATTTTTTTAGAAAATAAAAAGGGTATATTTAAAAAGCGAAGTTAAATTCAGAAAGTTAAAAGTGGTACCCATTTAAGGTTTAATAAATTAGCCATCAGATCCAGATCTCCAATTTTTAAAAAAACCACATTTATAACTTGGTTTTTTAATCGATAGACTAGTAGCTAAGTTATAACTAATCAACTTAATTAATTATAACTTAACCCCTTTTCCCGACTCCGGTTGAGTGGCGACTCCAAATCTTTTTAAGTAGGAAAAAATAATCTTCTTTAAACCCTAGTCAAAGATCAATATTAAATAGGTAAGGTTTAATATTGATCGATTTAGAGAAGATCTAATTTTATAAAAAGAATCAAGAGGGTAAAAAACCAGACTCGACATCCCGATCTAGGACTTTTGTGGAGAGTCATAAGATACTCTAAGTTAGGGTTAGTTGCGAATGATCCTAACCGTATTGTGTTGCAAGAATTAAATAAAAAGAGGTGAACTAGTGATTGTATTACATATTATTGATTGCATTAACGCATGTGACATTGTATATTGCCTAGCATGTGTTTGTGTTTGTAGGTTGTACATTCTAAGCTCTAGCTTACTCTTTTTCTTTTATAGTTATAGGAACACTAGATGAGCAAGTATACTATGATGAAAACGAGGATGTGTTGTATTATTATCAGGACAAGGATTCGAGAGAGTATTACTATTATTATGAGGATAAGATATAAAGAATTTGATCTAGTCAACTAAAGAGACACTATTATTTGAGGCATTTGTTTGGTCATATGATCATGATAATTTGATTATGTTATTTAGTGTTATGTATTAATGAGATTTACTATTGCATGCAATTACTTTTGAAGAATCAATTATTATGAGAGTTTGAGGAGTTATTTATTCTATTAATTAAAGATCATAGTAGCTCGTTTAGCATGACATATCAATAGAATTTTTAGACACATGGCGATTTATAATGCTCCTAAGTTTAGGAACATTATAGATTTAAGTGATATCAGAGTTTAGGTTAATAAATCTATAAAAACTTAGGCAATTGATCTGTAGGAAAGTGAACTGTGATGTGTGGTGGTACTGAAAAGGTAAATCCTTAGTAATAGTGGTATCTTAATAAGCCTCATTTTCTTTTCTTTGTATTATTTCTTTCTTTTTCCTTGCTATTTCTATTACTAAGCTTAGTTCCTTTCTCTTGTTTCTAGATGTAGAATGGCACCAAAAAGAGGAGTTGAGTTGGGAGGAGCTATGGACGCTAGTTGAGGTTAGAGTTATGCAAGTAGGGTAAGGTACATTAGTTGACCCGTGTAACTAAAAAAAAAAATGCTTGTCGGGCAAAAAAATTTTGACCCACTTACATGTGGGCTTTTTTAGCCTACTCTACTTTCATCTATAGGTCAAAGCGAGCTAGTAAATTTGCAGGGCGGGTTAGCCTACAAACACAAAAATATATATATTTATAAAAGAAAGGGAGGAATAAAATTGTAGTCTTGTTTGGAATAAGATTTATAAGATGAATTTAAAATATGAGAAATTGAATCAATAAAGGAAGATTATGCGCACTAAAATATTTTAAAAAGACTTCTTAATTGGTATATATTATTTACACCTTTCTTTTAATAGTATATCATAGTTTTGGAAAAAGCTCAAATCGAACTTTCTTTTCAAACAATTTCTTTTTAATTGCAACTTCCTAAAATACATGAAAACATTAAGAATTCGAATTATTGATTAAATGTGTAGTTTCTATTACTGTCAAGATACTTAAAAAGTGCCAAATAGATTTCTTTAAGGAACATATCAAACATGTGTCAAATTAATTATATATTGGAAGCAAAAATCAATAAATAAGAGGTGTTGAACTTGTTATTATTAGATTTGAGATGTGTACAAGGAACCTCCAAGTGGTTGATTAATATGAAAGATTCATATGTTATCAGATAAAAAATATTCAAATTATATGTTTAAAAACCCATTGTCTTTCTTGGTTTATAAAACACCTTTTGTTTAAACTTTGAAATATACAAGATAGGTCTTATAACTATGAGACTAGAATAAGTTTAATCCATCTCTACCAATTTCTATAAATATACTGTTTCTAAATGGAATTAAAATACAATATTATATGATCATTTCTAACACACTAGTCATTGTACTTGTTTAGTTGAGTAACAATTGAAGATTGAAATTCTCTTGTTTCACTTTCACAAAATAATTAACTTTATGGGAAATGAATGATAATACAATTCACAAGCTGGCCCACTAAACCTATAACCTGTAGTGAAGCAGTTCTAGCTTTCATTTATAAGCGAACCAACTCTCTTAACTAGTAGGTCAATGTAAGGCAACCTAGGTTGGCTTACCTGACCTACTTGTACAACTTTAGCTAAGGTGATGCTCTTAGGGAAGTTAACCTGCAAAGGGGTTAGCAATAGCAGCCGCTACTAAACAAAGAAGTACCTATTGCCCGAAATGATATCAATAGGCCATTAATCACTATTGACAATATGCTATGATTGATTAACTAGCAATAAAATCATATTCAAAGGTACCATGAGTAACTACAACAGCAACAACAACAACTAATGGCTCAAAATAATAATAGAGCCAATGGTGGGAATGGAAACGTTATTGATGCTAAGAATGGTATGGCTATAAGTGTAGGTGGTAGAATTAACCAAGGTAGTCCCTTTACACTTAAGAAATTTGTGAAATTGGAAAATGAATCCCACCCTAAGACTAATGATGCTATGGGTGCTAAGAGGTAGATAACCCAAATTAAGAGACTCTTTGAAAGTTTTAAAGTCCTTAACAATAGGAAGGTGTTATTAGCCACTTATATGCTGAGGGATATTGTAGCAAATGGGTGGAAAGGAGAGAGAGCACTTGAGAATGTTCCTATTATTTAGGTAGTGTTTAGAAAATTGTTCTATAGGAGGTACTTCCTAAGAGTCTCAAGAAAAGATTATTGAGCAAATACTATGACTGTAGGCAGGGGAATTGCATAGTAGAGTGATATGAAGGTGAACTCAATCGCTTGCATAAATTCTTGCCAAAGGTCAAGAGAGTTAAAGAAGGTTCTAAAGTACAGAGATTTATTAGAGGCTTAGGAGCCACTATATGCCATGAGGTAGGGTCCTTTAAGTTGGAAACCTACATAATAGTAGTTAATAAGGCTAAGAAGATGGAAAAGAGTAAAAAGGAGATGCTAAAAGATGAGGTTGAATCTTCTAAAGGAAAGGCAGTTCTAAGAAAAAGACCTACACTACATATAGTAATTCAAGACATGGGAAAGAGAACTTTCCTTCAATAAGTCAAACATGTGGCCAAGACTGTTAGGCCTCCACCTGTTAGGCTTGTTCCTTTATTATTAGCGTTACCTCCACCAGTACTAGTTTTGGGACATAGGTGTACTAAGTATAGAGGCCTTCATTGATATAATGTGATGGGAAGGGTTAATACATGGCTACTGATATCACATAAACCAAAGGTAGGTCCGAACCTCAAAAAGGCTAGGGGTATGCTAACTAATAGAAGCTCGAAACCTTCCAGCTCGATGCCTCTCAATCCTTTAGGTAACTTGAATGGCTTCATTAAGTATAACAACATCTATAGTCTCTAAAATATCTCCAATCTCATACTTCAACCTACTAATGAATTGAGACACAGTTTAGTCTGCAAGTTTAACTACTTCGTAACGGATCAATACATTTGAAATCCTTTACGTATGATTCGATACTTGATCTATCTTGCCTTAACTCCTACAATGTTTTGAATGCATCATGTAAATAATAGCTTGGAATAAACTTTCTTCTCATTACTCTCTTCATCTCATCCTAACTTCTTATATCATGCTCTCCTTCCCTTCTTCGAGTGACTTGTAAGTTTTTCCACCATCAAATGGCATAACCAGTAAACACTAACCTAACTTTAGCATTCTTAAGCATTTCATGGTACTCAAACTGCTTCTCAATCTTATCTGCATAATCTAAGTAGTACTCACATCACCAGTTCCAAAAAAACAAGGGATTTATATCCTCAATCCTTTTACTCTAGGAGCTTAGATATTGCTTTCCTCAAGCTCATAATACTTTTCTTATTTTTCACCCATCTCCTCATCCCCATCTTTAATTTCTTCTAACGCAAGTCTATGCCGAGCAACTTTATCTATTCCTCTAACTCTAAGTGGATAAACTAGGAATTTAGCTCATCCCTATTGATCATTGCCTCTCTTGGGTAGCTCATTGGTTCAACCTTTATAGGAGTCCTTTCTAGCTCATTGTCTATCCTCCTTTATGGCAGTCAGTAGGGTAGTCATAAGGTTTGTAAGCTTATCCAGTTGCTTGTCTATAGATTGGGGTATGAAATTCCATTGTTGACCTTGGCCATTACAAGCACCACTCTCTTGGTTTCCTAAGCTTCCTTGAACACTAGAGTTGAACATCATTGTCTACTATAATAGATTAACAGTTGAATCACAATTAAAAAAAAAAAGAAAAATCTTCCTTCAAATAGCAACAAAATAATACTTAACATACCAACAGCTATTATAACAATAGTAATAGTAATAAGCACATGATAGATCAATCATATACTCATACTTTGTTTTGGAAACACCAAAATAGGGGGGAATAAAATGCTAAATTTCTTCAACCCTAAACGCTTCTCAAACACTCCTAACAACAATGAACAGTTTCTTCAACACACTATAGTAATAGCAAGTAACTCAAAACTCAAAGTGATAGAAACTTGCTCAAATGTAACCAAGCTCTGATGCCAAGATGACACAATACATTAAGAAGTATCGACACACGGCAATGGATATTACGTAAACTAATGGTAGGTCCAAACCTCAAGACAAATCAAAAGCTAAATGGAGGTCGAGGATTAAGTAGAGGTTTCATGCACTGACGATAAATATAACGCACCAATGCCTCATACGAACTCAACCTATACTTGATATGATACATAAATATTGTAGATACGTAATTTTTACCACTTTTTTATTTTTCAAATTAGGTTATAGGGTCCTAAATTAGAAAAAGTTAAAAAAAAAGAAAATTAAAGAAAGCTTCGAAAAATGAAGAAATTTAGAAAAAATAGGAATTCTAGAAAAATAATAAAAAATAGGAAAATAGGAAAAAGCACAAAAAAATAAGAAATTTAGAAAAAATAAATAAATAAGAAATTTGAAAAGTCACAAAATAAAATAAGGTATTTAGAAAATAATAAATTTTTAGGTTGTTTAAATAAAATATAATTTTAATTTCAATAGTTTTGAATAAAAGACTGTTGGGTTTAGGTTTGGATTTGAACTAACTCAGGCTATCTTAGTCCATATGTGCAATTAATTACACATAAATAAGGAAAAACTAATAACTCAGTTGAATAAGCATTTGGACTTGATATTGTATATGACTTGGAGATCCTAAGTTCAATTCATGGAAGGTGCAAAATGTATCTTTTATTTTCTTTTCTCACTTTATTGCCACGTCATCACTACATCACGGGCTATATCATCACCACGTCATTCGCCAAGTCACTTCAAAGTATGGTAGACACACTCCGACAACACATTCATACACGCACAGCTATATATTTGGCACCACATATTGTCCAGGTTCGTCCAATCCAAAATTGGAAAAAAATCATATTGTATTTAATTTTTTTTCATCCTTAACATGACCATGACACTTATAAGTAGGAGTCTACTCTTCATTTTCAAAACACAACGAAAATTTTGAAACACTTTAGAAAAAACAAAATCAAAGTTGCCTCTCTCTAGCACGATTCCTCTCTATTTAGGATAGCATTCCCTATGGTTTTTTTTTTTTTTATGAAAACCACCACCATCAGATTTCTCGAGCCGACTGAACCAACTTCAAGCTGATCTAAGCTGAAGTGAGCCGATCCAAGCCGAAGTGAGCCGACCAAGTTGAAGTGAGCTAACCGAGCCGATCTAAGTCAAAGTGAGCTAAACGAGCTAATCTAAGTCAAAGTTAGCGGATCGAGCCGACTCCAAGTCGACCTTCTTCTTTTTTTTCTTTTAAATTCATTTGTTTATTTGTAAATGTTATAAATGAGAAAAAGAAAAAACAAAGAGAAGAAAAAACAAAAAGAGGAAAAGAAAAAAAAAAAGAGAAATGAAGTAGACTATTTATTTAGTTTAATAGAAATATATAGAATAAGTATAAAAAAATAAAAATAAATAGGTAAGTTAGTAAAAAATAAAAATCGTTTTGACACTTAGAAAAATTGAGTTTTCTAAAGATAAAATAAGAGAAATCAATCATTTTTCAAATTAGAATCATTTAGAATTTCCAAAAAATAAAATCCAATTTAGGACCCCTTATAATCTTTTCTCAAATCAACTCAAAATGGGTAAAAATGTAAGCCAGACAATTTTTCCAAAGTTAAAATCAACCAACCCGCAATATTTTCATTAAATGAACTACGAAAGTATGATCCCAAATAGCGAGTATGTAGGCACCCGTACATAAGTACGGGGTGACTTAAAATGTGAAAGTTTTATTTTTTCCCTTTTTTTATATTTATGTGAATCGATCAATTTAGTCACGTATATTATAATTAGCTATTTTACAAATTAAAAACGATATATTTGAAACGCGAAATTAAATTCAAAAAGTTAAAAAGTGGTACCCATTTAAGGTCTAATAAATTAGCCCCCGAACCTAAATCTCTAGTTTTCAAAACAGTCATTTTACAAATTGGGTTTTTTTTTTTTTAAATCGATAGACCAATAGCTAAGTTATAGTCAATCCACCCAGTTGGTTATAACTTAAACCTTTTTCTTAACTCCAATCGGGTGGCGACTCCAAACCCTTTTTCAATTGAAAATATGGTTTTCTTTAAACCTTAGTCAAGGATTAGTATTAAACGGGTAAAGTTTAGTACTGATCGGCTTAGAGAAGACCTAATATTATATAAGAACCAAGAGAGTGAAAAACCAGGCTCGATAGCTTAGCAACTCCACTAGAGACTATCAAGAGGGCTAACCACTGAAAAACATTTCAAAATTAAAATCTCTTTTCAAATTACCTGTATTGTTTAGTTATTTATTTATTTCTTTATATATTGATTTGTTTATTTATTGTTTACTCTGTGTATATATTTGTTTTAATTAGCATATTTATTTTGTAAATAGCATACATCAGGGCATGGGGTTTCATTTGTTGCATCAAAGATGCAGGGTAGATACAGTCAGACCCAAGCTGTCTTAGGACCCTAAGAAGGGGGCCATTGTGTAAGTTCCAAGTGTAGTGGGGCAACCACTGTTTGGGGCCAATTCGGCTACCTCACTTAAGCTCATGTGACCAATGAAAGTGTTTTCTAAAAACAAGTGAGGTTACAAAGCTTAAGGACCTTTTAGAACCCACCTTAATTACATATACTTCATTCCTTAAGAAATTGGAGCCCTACTGATCATTCAAGAATTTTTGCAAATAAGTTTTGAAAATTACAGTAAAGTTGCAACTTAAGGAGTAATATATTAACCCAAGTGACCCTAGCATCTACATATTTCCACATTTTTGTTTTTCTATCATTGCATCGATGATTGATTCTTGTCCATAAAATGTGTAGACTTAGGATGGCAGACAACCAAGTAAATAATCAACCAAGTAATAAGCCAATGGACGCCTCTAGGTTCTATGAATAGTTACTGAGATATGAAATCGCCTATTTAAAAGAAAAGCTAAAGTCTTCTAAAGCTCACAACTGAGCCTTAAGGTCCCTTTTGGCATAAGTCATTGGGAATATTTATGAGATGATAGAGGACCTTAAGGCCCATTTATGAGACTTAATATAGGGTCTTTCCAATTCAAGTCTAAGGAGCCTAGAATAAAATTCCTAAATAAAGTTTACGTTCTGTGCCCTTTTTTTTTTGGGGGGGGGGGGGGTATTCTCATCTTCCTTTTTCAAAAATAATAAAGCTCTCTTTAGTTCATCGTTCATCGTTCATCATTCTTTAAAATTCCCATCTTTGTAAATAGTCTTCCATTTAACCACCATTCAATCTCATTTAGAAAAATATAAATAAAATCTATAGACTTGTAAATAGAAACTAAAAAATATATATATAAAAATAGACCACTATCCTTATTTGTAAATTATTTTCTAAAAATAAACTTTACCTTTCTCTCTTTAAAAAAAATTAAAAAAAAAACAAAAGAAAAAAATGAAAATAAAAGTTGCCAACAACTATAAATGCTTATGGGCTTAAGGAACCAGCATAAGCACAAGCCTCTGGCCTACTCAAGTGACCAACCTAAATACTTGGTTTTTAAACCACACAAGGTCTCTCGACCTATTAAGGAAGCCAAATACAAGCCCCTTACCCATTTAAGCCAAGCACGAGCCCCTTGGCTCATGATCTGTTAAAGTACAGGTGGTCAAATGAAGTGTGCTTTTCTTATCACATAGTAGGGAATGCCTAGAAAAGGTAAAGATTCGATAAGTGTAAAATTATACCCATCCGTTATGTTATTTTCCTAAATAATCTAAGCTATTTCAATATAATTGAAATCACTATTGATTTGAATTATTTTTTATTTTAGGACTCAAATGCAACAATGATAAGAAAAGATGAGAATTCATATGATTTTCAAGAAGAATTTCATCTATTTTGAAGGATAATCCATAAATAACAAGTATTGAAGAGAATTTGTTCAAGAATGAAGCAAGGAATATGTCCATGGTTGATCTTTACAACTGTGTTCCTTGGCCATGAAGCCCATGTCTTTCATTTCAAAATATTTTTTATAGGAACTTGACTACGGTCACTCACCATGGTCGTATTCTCAATCGTGTTCTTCTTGTAAATAATTTTAAGACAACTTCTCCAAAATTATTGCATGGCGTAGTTCACACCTTGCCACTATGCCCATGTACTTACCCATAGATCTTCAAATTAAGTTGATTCACTTGCCATTTGGAGATTGTTTAGTCCAGATATTATAAATAGATGAGGGATATTTGAAAAAAAAAAAAGGGACATTGTCATGAATTACACTTATACTTTACCCATTTTTTTCAATTTTACACTTGAACTTTTTACTTACCTTAATATACACTCAATTAAATATTGACTCGTATTAGCGTATACTTTGATTATCTCCCATAAACCTCGTTGGTCCAGTCAGCATTACGAACCAATGAATTCATGCTACGTAGATTACTGTCAGTAGATATTTCTAATGCCAGCTTTGTATTTCCAGTTAGCATCCACATCAACGACTTTTATCCACATCAGAAGCGCCATAACTATTGAAAAAACTAAATTTTGAACAATAGTATTACAAACAAAGTGTACTACATCGCATATCCAAACCAAAAACACTTTCTCCTTCCTATGAACCCTAACCCCTTTCCCTTAACATAAAACCCTAACTCCTTCTTATCAATGTGAAAATTGTATCCCTAACATAACAAATCGTAACAGCAAATGCGTTACCCCTTCCCCCTCTCTTTCACATACGCAAAAGCCCAAACAGTAAGGGATGCTCATGTTGACTTTGAGATGCCCAAATCTTGTCTAATGGAGTGTTGTTGAGAAAATTGTGTATGTAAAAAATGTCCTCTATAAATTCCATAAACTCATCGTAGTCTTCCCATAATTGTGGCAATGGTGCTATGATTTGCAACTATGTTATAAAAGCTAAGGTCTCAACAGTGAGGAAAGAAGCTAATGCAGGAAGGAGGTTCTATGGCTACCCAAGGTATAATGAGGTACTTGTTGATGGGTGATTCTCGTTCAGGTATATGAACACCTGCAATACGAGAAAATAGCTACAGGAGGCGCCAGAAGGTGCTTCGACACGACCTCTCCAATACCTAATTAGCCATCTCATCATGTAAAGAGAGATATCCAGTAGTTAGGAAAAATGAGAGAGGGGAAGGAGGCCCCTTTACCTGGGGTCTTGGATGGTATTTATAATAAGTCTATGGGGATTGTAAACCCTACTTTTAGTGGGCCTAAGATTTGAGTATGAGTATTTTTCGAACATTCCCAAAGATCAACTAGACCAAAAAATTAAGTTTATATTTAAAAACGAATTAAATTTTTCCCATCTAAAAACCAATTTTCGATAAAACCCAAGCTTGAAGAACAGCAAGCTCTAAAGTCACTTAAAACCCTAAACCCTAAAATAATTAAGGAATTTTAATCCTAAGTAATTAATCAATAATTTGATTTGAATAAATTCATTCAACTTTAGAAAATTTCATAATTTTATAAAAATCAAATCATAAATTACAAAACAATGTGAGATGAAAACCTAAAAAACAATTTCCTATAAGGCTATGCCCTTATCTTCATGTATAAGACTTACACATAAATAAGTAGACCAACCAAACACCTTAGATAACTTATCAATTGAGAGTTGGAATCATTTAACAATTGATAACTTATCAAAATCTAGTAATAAGACAATTTCCTTATCACCTCTTCGCTTATACTACATATGGATAATTTTTCACAAGATTTCATAAGCTTAACTTTAATAAATGAGACAAGACCACTCCATGGCCTAAAAAGACTTTAAATGGCAGATCTAAACAAGGAAGAAAGGGGGGCCATGCACTTGTCATTTACCCATCAATCACTTCTTCTTATACATCACTATTTACCCCTTAATGCTTATATCATCAATAGTTGCAATTGTTAACCTTTATGTAAGCTACAAGACAACACTTTCAAGATATTTAAACCCTCATTCTCTCTCCATTCCAACCGGCCGCTCTCTCCATCATTTCTCTCACTTTCATATCTTCTTTCTCTCCTTTGAAACAAACATAAAAAGGAGAAATAACCTTACCCCACAAAATCAACTTTTCTTCCATTTTTGAAGCTTTACTCACGGTAACTTTTTCTTTTGTTCTTGTGTCATTTTCTTTCACCATCTAAGACCTTTTAAGACCATTAGAACCTTCCACAAACCCCATTCCAAAAGACCAAAAGATTCGGGTTCCAAAAGGTGGCAAAAAGAAGGAAGCAAAGTTAAGAGCTTAAGTGAAATCTTAGTGCACAACCACCAAACTTTGCTTTAAGGACAAGTAAGTGTTTCTTGTGATATGTGGATTAGTATTTATATTAGGAGAATTTGATTTCTTGAAGATATAAGTAAGGTTTAAGTTGTTATAACACTAAAAATCGTTTTAAGAAACAAACCATGAAACCCTTACATGAAGTTGAAACATGAGCATGTAAAGTTGATGTTTTGTAAAGACATTTGTTTAATGCTTTGAATGGAAGATTTTAAGCTAAGAAAATCTTAAAATAATAACTTTAATGGAGGATGAGCATGCTGGACGTGAGGGTTCTATAGTCATTTGGATGTTGATTTTGTTAAGTTAAACATGCTCAAATCTAGACTTAAGTTAAGGAAAAATCCATCACATGAGGTTTTATGAAGAAACCAACTTTGTATGACATGAGCTATGATATGAGAGTTGTATTAAATATAAGATCTTCTATTTATTTGTGTGAAACATAAGTTAAAGAATCATCTTGTGGAAGAAAAGTTAAGTTAAGATTTGGACAAAAATAGTCTAAGTGTATAATCTACCAGCTAAACTTAAGGAAATGATGAAACAAGTCAAAAAACCAAGTAAGGACCCCTTGGAACCATCATGAACAAATCTGGAACGTTGGAGAAAGAAGCCTAAAAATATGAACAAAGTGAAAAGATTAACCAAAGCAAGTATGGTAAGCATATAAAGCCTAAAACTCTCAAAACAAGCCTAGAATAATAAGTTGGGCCTTCAATGAAATTCTAACCAGTACCTTAAAGTACCAAGAGAGGTTATTTTAAAGCCCATAAGAAATCCACCTAAAGTCCCATAAGCCAACCAAAGTTAGTAACTTTAGTTTGGATAAAAAACAAGCCCATTTGACAACTTAAGCCCATTAAAGGGCCCAAAAAGTGGTTGTTAGCCTTAGAAATATAAATCAAAATTGTAAATATGATCTCAAGGAGTATCTTAAGACCAAGCCTAATGAATTTCTTAAGTTATTAAAAAGCTCATTTACCAAATAAGGCCCAAAAACACTCCAACACATGAGGAACGCTACTGTTCTGACCCATGGACAGAACTATATACCTCATTTAGAAAATCTAACCTTACCATGTTAAAGTAAACTCGAAAATGATGAATATTAACTATAAGATCATAAAAATCGGATTTAAAACGAAAAAGTTATACGCGATTAAACTTTAGGTAAAAACTGGGAAAAATTACGAAACTAGTCAAGAATATAACTTAAGGAAAATTTACTTAGTTTCTTAAGTTTATTTCAATTCCTTATAAAAATGATTTTAATGACCAGGGGATACCGTTTACGGAGACGACTTGCCTTCGGATTACTTTGATTGACCCATATGGTAGAGTTAGTAAATTTCCGATAACTCTTTACTTGATTATGCTTGTAGAATAGATGCACTTAAACTTATATATATAAATTTGGATGCTTGTGGGATATGGGAGATGCATGTATATGGATTTATGGATGAATGTGATGACTTGTTAATTATATATATAATAATGGGAATTGTTTGTATTAATATATACATATGAATTGTATGGAATGAAATTATTTGATCACCCTAAAAATCAAGTTAATCACTTATATAATTAAGAACTCAAAATGAATCATGCATTCCCCATATTGCATACGAATAACACCGACTGTCACTTTACGCAGAAGATGGGAAGGGACTCACAGGAATACAAGTTTCCTGTAGGATTAGGCACTAGCTATGCCATCATATATATTGAGTCTCTATCTTAAGTTGATGGGCTTGCTAGGCACTGGGAGACGCCAACCTTCGGTGAGGGGCCGAATCTTGTGGCTTCTACTTAGGGCGTGTTTTTGTGGACTGCGGAGGCCACTACGCCACTAGACTTAAGATTTTAAAAGATATGATTTGATTTCGGTAAAGGATAAAGGAAGTATACATATATATATATAGAGAGAGAGAGAAAGAGAAAGAGAGTTTTGTTTTGGCATGAGCACGATAGTGCAAATGAAATAAAACCCAAGGTCTAGAACTAGGATTTTGGTTTGGGTCGGTTAATTATCTCCAAACCCCGACTTCAGGGGGCGTAATTCTGAGTCGTATGCAGTTCCTAGGTCACTGCATGCATTGTTTGGCATACTGATCTTTCATGCATTCATATGATTGTGCATCTAATAAATTTCTGTCATATGGTACTGACGAGGGTGTTTATCTCACTAAGCATAAGCTTACACCCCTATAAATTTTTGTTGATGCAGGAAAACCTCTTCACAAATCCAGGCCGAGGCATGCCTATGGTAAGTCTCGTATAGGGACGGGTTGGAGCGATCAGAGAGTGAAGAGGACTTTTTGTAATAGAATTATAAACGTTTAAATACTTTTGTGTTTTTGCTCATAACACAGATTTAATGCAGTTCCGTTATGAATTGCATTTGTTTGTAATATTCTTTTTTTTTTGTGAGTCCCACGAGCCCACACAATTAACTAATCTATAACATAGAAGCAATTTTAGTTAAATTGCTCTATATTACTTGTCTATAGGCCTAGTGGTAACGTAGAGTGGAAGGAGTCTTGTGTGTCGTATGAAAGGCCTATGATTAGCAAGGGGATTAATAATAGACCTTTATACGATACATGGCGACTAACCAAGACAACGATACTGTTGGGTCGTGATAGGGATTGTCCTTAGACTAGGTCATTGGACCGGGTTTAGGAATTGGGTCAATTAATATAAGCCCATATAATAATTATCCAAAAATGCCTATCAACACTTGCCCCTAACTTTCTTTGGTGACAAAGTTAAAAAAGAGAGTATTTAAGGAGGTTGATTTCGCATGCTTAAAAAAGCAAAGGCCTAAAGAGGCAAACGCTCTTGAAGAGGTGAAGGCACCTAAAGAGACCAATACTCTTGATAAGATAAGAGTGCCTAAAGAGAACAACACACTTGAGAAGACAAGGGTGCCTGAAGAGGCAAAAGCTTAAAAAAACTAATATGCTTGAAGAGGAAAGAGTACTTGAAGAGGCAAAGGCCTAAAGAGAGCAATACACCTGAAGAGGTGAGAGTGTTGAAGAGGTAAAAGCCTGAAGAGACCAATACGCTTGAAGAGGTAAAGGCCTAAAGAAACCAATACCCCAGAAGAGGCAAGGGTGCTTAAAAAGGCAAAGAGTTCTTAAAGAGGCAAAAGCTTAGAGAGGCTGTTGTGCCTGAAAAGGCTAGATAAGCAAGCAAGTCGTCTGAGTTGGACATAACTTATGCTAAATAGAGCCGTAAAAATTGGCTAATCGACCTCTAGTCCGTTAACTTATGGGACTTTGGCCTTATTCACTCATCATCCAGGTAAGTTGTTAGACTTAAGAATATTTTACTCGTCATCGCTAAATGGCTTAGAGTTTTCAAGAAGTTCACTGTCTATCAATTAGACAAGGCAATTAATTTATACTAACTCATTGTCCATTGTGTGTAGGACTTAAAGTTGTTAAGGAGTATCTTGTTAGCAAATTATGTCTACTTGGCCTCAAAATGGAGGACATTTATTTAGCCTCAATTTGTTTTTAAGTTATCATATTCAAGCTAATAGGAGGTTGAATGAACTCAATAAGAGTTAAATAAATTGTCAAAAGTGCCTAAATATAACTTCGTGTTGAAACCAAGAATTAAGCGTAAATATCAATAATAGATCAACATGAGCATAATTTGGATCATATATATTAGAAAGCAAGTTGTGAATAAAGAAAATAAAAAAAAAGGGATGATGAAGTGTTTACCCATCTTTCATCAATCAAGAGTTGATGTATATGTAGGCACTTGAAACTAAGTAGGCATCATCATTGTCTCATATTAGCTCGTCAATACTTGATGTCAACAGCTTCTGCATCAAATGGAGTTCAACATTAGGCAACTTACCCTTTAACAACTTCAACCACTATGAAGTGCATATATAGAGCTTGGCAATATTAAGTGCAGGTCGCCAAATCTCCTTGCATTGCTTCAACTAATTCAGCCAATAAATCACTATTTGGATAAAGGGCTACTCAGTTGTAGACTGGTAGTAATAGGTCAATATAGAGCTCAAATTTGTTTCAACTAAAGTCGAACCTCGGAATTGCTCAGCTATTAGAAGCCTAGAATCTGGAAGGTGCATATACTGCACTTGGTCGCTATAAAGTTGATTCGTTCCATATGAATCGTGATTTGATGCCTAGATTATGCTACATAGCCTGTATATTAGTTAGGATCGCAGCTTGGTGAAGGAAATTCAAGTCTACAACCCAGTTACTGTATTTTCCAAGCTGTCACCGTGTTAGTCAACTTAGGTGTGCTAAACAACCACGTGTATTCTGGTTCATGTAGGGATGAAATGTTGGGATTTATTTTTGAACCGATGTTGGAGCTTAGAATCCCGCATGGACATACTGTAGTAAACAACTCAACTCAATGACAGCACTCGCAAGCGTGTGAAGCTCATATATTAAAAACCATTATACACAGTATAGTTTACATGTAAACTAATGAAATAACCTCTACAGTTTGCGACGTCAAAGTTTTCCTCTTCTCAGCCACTCGGCATGGATGTGTTGCTGATAGGAATTCGAAGCTCGGCAACTAGATTAGAATGTTGTACTCCTCCCCGCAAGTTCGGAAAAGGACGCCAAGGTCACTCAGAAAATTTGCTTGGCATTCCTATCTGGTATATAAGATCATGGCCATTTCTCATCAACTCGGCATGGCCATGGATCTCTGGCTACTTGGTTATGTGTTGGTCGGCAACACTTGTTACTCGGCATAAAGAATTCTCAACATCTAGCCATGAACGAATGAACCACTCGGCCAAAACTTCTCAGTACACTTGGAGTAGCTCGGCGTTGGAGCTTAGTCGGCTCATGCCAATAGCTTTGGTCGGCGTTGGAGCTTGGAGACTTATGGAGAAGGGTCAGCATCAACTTTGGTTCGGTTGTTTAGATACAACAGCTTAGAGAGAATTGAAAATAACTCAACTTAATTTCTTTGAAGTGTAAGACGATTGTCGAGTGAGATTAGAGTTTGGACCTATCGTCCTCAGATTAGTGTTACTCGGCATACCATGCGACGAATATCATAAGTCAGCAGCGCTTACTTGGCAATGCGGTGGATAATTACTCAGCGACTAGTTGACTTGGATAGACTTGGCCTCTCAGCTTTTATCGTTGGTTGGAATTGGATCTCTCAGAGTTTGAGCCGTCACTATTGTAATGAGCTCAGCATTGGACTAGATATTATCTGTACGCTTGCAAAAGGCACGAATTTCGACTGTAATCATTCGGCAGTATTGAAAGTTGCTTTGTCTGGCTGCCATGTGTATTCGGCCCACTATTACCCAAAGTTTGTTCCTACTTAGTTCTCGGCCATGACATGCATGGGATTAGATCCAAAGTTGACAATAACTCGGATGGACGTCCGATTGGGTGCTTTTGCCGCTCCAGTATTCATGTCTAATGTTTACTTGGATATCTATCAATCATTAATGGTGTATTGGCATATGTTGCTATCCTCAACACGATTTGGAGCCAAATCGAGATGCTATATATCGAGCCTTATTTCGATTTTCTTAATATAACTTATATTAAGTCTAATCTACTTAATATAAATTATCTGATATTAAACTAAAGAAAAGAAAATATTACTTTTTAAAAAAAAAACTGGAGTTGCCAATCAGTTCAATCAATAAGAATAAAATTAAGATTTTCAAGCGAGAAAACTTTAATTTGACTACTAGTCTGCATATTTTCTAAAAATATAATTTTTAGAAAAAATAAACTAGAAAAGACCGAGTTAAGAGGTTAACCTATTAAGACTAAATCACCCTATGAAAATTAAAAGAAATTGATGGAATTTATTTTTTTGTAATTTTTCTAAAAATATTAAAAATATACCTAAATAGGCTAAAGTAACTAAAAATGATTTTTCAATTATTTTTTTATTACGAATTTCTAAAAAGGGGAATTTTTTTTTTAATTTTTAATGATTGTCCCGAAAGTACCTATGTACACACTAATTGGGATTAAAATGAACATAGTTTTTTTTTTATAAAATTTTTAGTTGATGGTTTATTTTTATTTTGAAAACCGAGCCAAATTTACATTTTTTTATCCATTTATTATTTTAAAAAACATAAACATTATCACGACTCAACAGTATCACTGTCATGGTAGGTTACCGTATACCGTACAAAGGTCTACTATCAATCCCTTTGTTGATTGCAAGCCTTCTATACGACACGCAAGGCTCTTTCCACTATACGCTACCACTAGACCCATAGATAAGTAATATAGAGTAATTTAACTCAAATTACTTCTATGGTATAAATTAATTAATCGTGTGGACTCATAAGACCCACACCAAAAAAATACTACAAACAAATGCAGTTCATAAGGGAATTGTATTAGAAATTTTAATTTATGTTATAAACAAAAAGTGTAAAAGTAACTAGTTATCTACAAATTGATTACAAAATTTCCTCTTCACTTTCTGATCACTCCAACCCGTCCTTACACGAAACTTACCATAGGCATGCCTCGATCCAGATTAGCGAAGAGATTTTCCTACATCAAAAGAAATCTATCAGGGTGTAAGCTTAAGTTTAAGCTTAGTGAGATAAATACGCTCGTCAATATCATATGACAGAAATTTATTACATGTACTATCATATGAATGCATGAAAAATCAGTATATCAAACAACGCATGCAGTAGCTTGAGAACTGCATACGACTCAGAATTACGCCCTTTGTATTCGCGGTTTAGAGATAATTAATCAACCCAAACCAAAATTCAAGTTTTAAACCTTCGGTTTTAATTCATTTGTACTATTGTGCTTAAGTAAAAACAAAACTATGTATACATACATACATATACTTTCATTATCAAATAATAAATCATATTTTCAAAATCCTAAGTCTAGCAATACGATAGCCTCCGCAATCTACAAATACATGCCCCAAGTAGAAGCCATAAGACCTAACTCCTCGCCAACGGTTGGCGTCTCCCGATACCTAATAAGCTCATCAGCTTAGGACAGTGACTCAATAAAAATGATGACATAGTTAATGCCCATTCCTATAGGAGGCTTGTCCTCCTATGAGTCCCTTCTCATCTTCTATGTGAAACAGCAGTCGATATTATCTAAATGCAATATGGGGAATGAATGATTCATCTTATTTCTTAATCATATAGATAGTTAATCTATTTTTTTAAGGTAATCAGATAATTTTCATACAATCGTACGTATAAATTTACCACAACAATTCTCATTATCATATAATTAACAAGTCATAGCATTCAGTTCACAAATCCATACATATGCATTTCCCATATCCCACAAGTATCCAAATTTATATATATATATTTATATATATATATGAGTTTAGGTATATCTATTTTACAAGCAAAATCGGGTAAAAAGTCATCAAGAATTTACTCACTCCGCCATACGATCAATTAAAATCGTCTAGAGGTAAGTTGTCTCCATACACGGTGTCCTTAAGTCATCGAAATCATACTACTATAAGGGATTGAAATAAACTTAGGAAACCAAGCTAAAATCCCTTAAGTTATACTCTTGACTAACTTTTGTCTCTTTTCCCAATTTTACTTAAAAGTTCAATCGCATATAACATTTTTGTTTTAAATCCGATTTTTATGATATTATAGTCAACCTTCATTGTTTTTTAGTGTACTTTAACATAGTGAGGTTAGATTTTCGAAATAAGATACGCAAATCTATCTATGGGTTAGAACAATAGCTATCTTCATGATTTGGAGTATTTTTAGGCTTTGTTTGGTTAATGAGCTTTTTGATAACTTGGGAAATCCTTTGAGCTTAGTCTTAAGATTTTCTTCTAAGCTCAGAATATTCCTTAAGGTTAGATTTGCAACTTTGATCTATACTCCTAAGGCTATCAACCACTTCTTGGGCTTTTAGTGGGCTTATGTTATCAAATGGGCTTATTTTTTATCAAACTCAAATTTAACCACTTTGTTAGGCTTAGCGAGTGTTTTGAGGGTTTCTTGAGAGTCTTAAAACAACTCTTATTGATGTGTCAAGTTGCTGGTCATAAATATAAGGGTGGTTCAACTTGGTGTATGAGGCCCATTTTGGAAGTTTTATGCACAATTTTGAGTTTTAAGCTTAATATACTTATCATACTTGCCTTGGTTAGTCTTTTTACTTTGTTTACTTACTTTTATTATATTTTTAAGTGTCTTTTAAGGATGTTCCAAATCTGGTCAATTTGAATATGAGGGCTTTCGACTTAGTTTTTCAACTTATTTCATCATTTTTTTAAGTTTGGGTGTTAGATCATAAACTTAGGTTACTTATATTCAAATCTTATCTTGACTTCTTTTCCATGAGAGGGTTATTTGATTCATACATTTCATGAAAATAGTAGATCTCATATTTATTACAATTTCCACATCATAGCTCATGTCTTACAAAGTTGGTTTTATCATGAAACTTTTTGTGATGAATTTTTTCTTAACCTAAGTCTAGACTTAAGCATATCCAACTTAATAGAAATGAAATCAACATCTAAATGACTTTTGAATCCTCATATCCAGCATGTTCCTCTTCCATTCGAGTTCTTGTTTCAAGATTTTCTCATCTTAAAATCTTCCATTCAAAGTATTAAACAAGTGTCTCTACAAAACACCAACTTTACATCCTCATAATTCAACTTCATGCAAGGGTTTCAAGAGTTTGTTTCTTAGTGTGGCCTTTAATGTTAGAACAACTTATGATCATACCCATATCTTCAAGAAATCATAGTCTCCTAACATGACTACTAACCTACTAACATAAGAAACACTTACCCGTCCACAAAGCAAAAGTATGGTAGTTGTGCACAAAGGTTCCACTTATGCTCCTTAACTTACTTCCTCCTTTTGCACCCTTTTGAAACCCAAGTTGTTGCATCCTTTGAAGTAGAGTTTATGGAATGTTCTAAGGGTCCTAAACGAGCTTGAATGTTAGAAGAGAAAGACACAAGAAAAAAAATGAAAGTGCCATAAGTGGAAGCTTAGAAGTGGCAACAAAATGAAAGATTTTGTAAGGTAAGATTGTTTCCTCTTTTGTATTGGTTTCAAGTGAGAGAAAAAGGAAGTGAAAATAAAATGGAAAGTGAGAGAAAATGATGCAAGAGTGGCCGATTGGAATGGGAGTGAATATATGTTTAAGAAGCTTGAAATTATTGTCTCGTAGCTTATACAAAAGTCAACAATTGCAACTATTGATGATATAAGCATTAAGGAGTAAATAGTGGTGTGTAAGATAAAGTGATTGTTGGATGGAAGACAAGAGTATGACCCCCCTTTCTTGCTTGTTCAAACTAGCCATGGGGTATCCTTTGGGGTATGGAATTGTCTTGTCTCATTTATTAAAGTTAAGCATGTGAAATCTTGTGACAATTTGTCCATTTATAGTATAAGTGAAGGAGTAATAAGGAAAGTGTCTTATCACTAGATTTTGATAAGTTATCGATTGATAAATGATTCCAACTTTTAATTGATAAGTCATCTAAGGTGATTGGTTGGTCTACTTATTTATATATAAGGCTTAAACATGAAGATAAGGGCATTGTCTTATAGAAAATTGTTTTAGGATTTTCTTCTTGCATTGTTATGTAATTTACGATTCAATTCTTATAAAATTGTGAAATTTTCTAGAATTGAATGAAATTATTTAAATTAAATTATCGATTAGTCACATTGTTTTAAGGTTTAAAGTCCCTAATTGTTTTAAGGTTTAGGGTCTTAAGTGACTTTAGAGTTCATAGTTTTTAAATTTTGGGTTTTATTGATAATAAGCTTTCGAATTGGAAAAATAAGTTCGTTTCTAATTATAAACTTGAGTTCTTAGTTTCGTTAATCCTTGGGAATGTTTGAAAAGTACCCTTAATCAAATCATAGGCCTGTTAAAAGTAAGGTTTACAAACTTAAAAAAAAAAATCTAATTTTCCGAAATTAAATAGAAAAACCAAATTATCTTTCCTAAAAAAACTCAATTTAAATTTTTATTTTTCCAAAAAATGAAAAACTAACTGTCAAAATGTTTTTTATTTAAAAAATGATTTTTTTTTTAAAAAAAAACCTAATTTAACCAAAAAATTTGCAAGAAAATAATAAATAAAAATAAACTAGGTCGGGTCAATCAATGTTGGGTGCTCTTGAGCGATACTATGAATGAAGATCTAAGTGTGAACAAGCAAGTTCCTAGGCATGTACTCAGGCAAGCATGCGACATGATTATGGGCGAGAGCTTGGGCATATGCAGGCGACACTGTGAGTAAGGGCTAGGGCGAACAACTAGGTGATGCATGAAGAGCAAAGGCCGTGCACTCAAGCAATAATGTAAGCAAGAGCGAGCGACACTATGGGGAGAGTTCAGGCAATACAAGCATAGATTTAGGCGTACGATGGGCATACTATGGGTAGTAGCTCGAGCGACAGTAGGCGATGATTTGGCCATGTGATAGGCAACTGTATAAGCAATAGTAGGTGGCTGTATTGGCGACAATGAACGTGCTATGGGCGATAGCTCGAGTGATAGTAGGCAGTGATTTGGGTGTGTGGTAAGCAATGCTTAGGCGGTAGTGTTAACTGCACATGCTAAGGTATTGTGGTGTTGAGGTAGGGCATGATGCTTATATAGCAATATATGAGGACACTTGGTGTTGCATGGGGGCTTATGGTGGTGCGTGAAGAGATGTGTGGCATATGTGTTGTTTTGTTAGGTGTGTGTGATTAAAAAGAAAAGCCTCCTCAACTCCTTAGCCAATACATTATTTATAAGTTCTAAAATCAAATCTTCCCTATCGAAGATATGGAAGATTTGTTTGCAATTTAACATAAATTCATCCTAGCTTCTAGGAACCCTAGCTAACTTGAGCCTTTCTTTTAAGGCCCAACCCAATCCAATTTAGCCCAATAAATCCTGATGTTAAGCCCTTAAATTAGTCTAACCCAAAACTAATGAATTCAGCCCATCTTAATAACTGATCTAACATCTCAACTTAGTCTAACTTGATATAACATGACTCTTGACTCAACTTCCTATGACCTAACTTGATTTTCTTTTTTTTTTTCATTTTTTTATGTATTTATTTCATTTTTTACATATTATATTTTTTTGTTTATTTATCAACCTGGCTCAACTAACAAAAATTGGCAAAAATGAGGTGTCTACAACTACCCCTCTTTGTAGTGAAGTTTGGTTAGAACTTTGCTACAATGATAAAAGAGATACCTATTTTTGCCAAACCCACTTTTAAACTAATCCACTAAGTTGTGTTTTATTTTGACCAACTTAAAAGGTTGATATAAAGAATGAGTTGCCCATTTAAAAAGGATGGGGCAAATGAATGTCTGTCTCGAAAGAATAGAGCAAAAGGTCAAGGAGCCTATCTTAAAAGGATAAGGCAAAGACTTCAAGGGGGCTTATCTTAGAAGGATAAAGCTTAATGGTATCTATCTTGAAAGGATAGAGCAAAAATTTCAAGGGGGGCCTATCTTGGAAGGATAGGGCTTAATGGGGTCTATCTTGAAATGATAGATCAAAAATTTCAAAAGGGGCCTATCCTAAAAAAATAGGGCTTAATGGAATCTATCTTTTAAATGATTAAACAGCGCTCCTTTGAGCAAGCGATCTAAGCGATTCTACAAAGGAATAGATAGGATAGTGCTCCTATGACAAAGCAATCCTAAAAAGGACTAAGATAGTGCTCCTTTGAGCAAGCAATCCAACTAAGGAATAAGTAAGACAGTGCTCCTTTGAGTAAGCGATTCTAGCAAAAGACTAAATAGGATAGTGCTCCAATAAGCAAGCAATGTTAGGAAGGGCACGATGACGCTCCATCGAGCAAGTGATCCAAGAAGTAAGAAAACTTTCATGAGTTTTGATAAATTGATCTATGACTTAAGTTTGAGGGATTTTGATGATTCCTTAAAAAGTTTTTCTTTTTTCTCTTTTTTCAAAAAAAAAAAAAGAACTCTTTGAAAGAAAATTGTGATGCTAACAAGTAAGAAAGCCTCGAAAACTCTTAAAGATCAACAATAAGGGGTTGGCTTGCCCTTTTCCCATTGATCACTCATTCTTTCAATCTCATTTCCTAAAGCATAATTCATGATCTTCGAAGTTTTAGAAGCACTGATTTCCAACTTATAATAGCACTCAACTCTTCAGTTTCAACTAAGGGAATAGATATCATTACTTGAAATGTTTAGTCAAATTAGACTTCTTTGTACTCTCATAGGTCTTTTTTTACTCTCAGCATTAATTCCAAAAAATTGTAGGCTATCTTATAAGTGATACATTCTGGTCAATCAATAGATCTTTTCTACGTTTGCAATGTAATATTAATGTATTTAGCCAATTTTGAAAAAAAAATCATATTTAATCTATCCTGAGTTTACAAACCAACTAAACATGGGCTTGCCTTAGTTTCATAAGCAAATTTTGCTTAAGATAAGTCAATTTCTTTAGTAAAAAAAGCTTTATTGAGGATGGTATACTGGGTTGGATCATAAAATGAGGGCTTTGCTTTTAAGCTTAGGAATTTAAAATGTTTAGACTTTGGATACCATCACAAGTTTGGATTTCAGACTTATGGGTAATTTAGCTCAACTTTGAAGGTGATCACCTTGATAATATATTCAATCTCTTTTTTTTCTTTTCACTTCAGTTCTTTTCTGCCTTTTTCTTTTTTTTTCTTTCTTGTTTTTTCTTTTTCCTTTTCTCTTTTCCCCTTTTTTTTTTTTGGTCAAGGTGATTACCTTCTAATGTTAAGTTTTCACTTAAAAGGATTCGAAACACCAAAAGGTAAATTCAAGGTGTATAAGCTTGGGAGAAGTGTATATGGCTTTAAAGTGTTTGGGAAAAGTCCATAGGCTTGAGGTGTTTGAATGTATAGGCCAAAGTGAGTGTTTATGGTTTGAAGCTTTTCCTCATCCTAAAGAAATTAAATTATCTATGACAACATTTGCATGTGAATTAGCACAACTAAAGTAAGCATAAGTTAGTTTACTCATTTTCTCCAAATTAATGATGCCAACCTCCTGATTGCCCCTAGTTTAGGGTGGTTCTTGGTAGGCCTAATTTTAAGAAAAATTCCCTAAAGGTTCAAATGGGTTTGCTTACAAGGGATAATCGTATTTAGTGATGATGGAATGAATGCCTAACATCATTTTGCCATGTGTACTAAGTTCAAGACAAGCCTCCTTTAAGGAATGAGCCCAATAATTCACCTTAATAACACTCTTCTCTCATGTGTATCTAAGGGTAGTGTTTGGGACATGGGTTGCCTCTTTTCATCCAAAACCTTTCAAGTAATGGGTTATCATTCCCTTAGGTAGAAAGTTTTAAGCTCTGAGTTCACATTTTCTTTATCCATTTTCACTCATTCAAAATGCCCCCATTTGAATTAAGTTAGCTTCATGGTAAACAAAATTGCTTTATTCAATAACTTGCATCTATTACAAGCACTTAAATGAAAGAAAATGCAGGAACTAAAATTCCTTACTTTTTCTTTTTCCCTATATTTCTATCACTTCTTCAAACTTGACTCATTCAACTAAATTGATCTCTCGAATATATACCCAACTGCTTTAAGTGGTGACTCACCTAGTCAATGATAATAGCAGATCCTCAATGCCTAATGTTGGAGGTTATCTATTTGATGCCCCTTCAAAACTTAGGGAAGGAATATCGTTGCTAATCAACTGATCAATCTCTAGAAAACTTGGTTAGATAATCTTGGTATTAATCAAATCTTGCACCTTATGCTTCAGTCTCTAGCAATCTTCGATGGAATGCCCCACTTAGCCCATATGGTATTCACACCATTTGTTGAGGTCACAATCCCTTAGCTTACATTTCATTGTTAGGTTTTCACATGTTAGTAGTCCTACATCTCTCAATCGCTTGAACACTTGGGCCATTAGAATCTTGAACTGCGTAAATCACCTCCTCTTGTTATGAATTGGCTTGTCCTGATTATGGGCTTCCCAATTGGCATATTCACTCCTGGGTTCTCTCACTGAATCATCTTCATACTTGGGCTACAACTTCCTATTCATAATAAGATATAGGTTTTCGAGCTGGTTGAGTACATGACCCATCGCCATTTTCGTACTAATGAGCATTTCTTCTAATATCACCAACTTTTCTTCTAGGGTAGCAACCTTTTCTTCTAGACCCTAGCAGTAACATACTCTTTGGACTTAACCATCTATTTCTGGCAACTTTTCTAATCCTTGTACCATGTTGATAATGGGCTCTTAAATGTACAACTCTTTGGACTCGTATGCTTGAGATCGTGTGTCAATAGGCTCTTAGGCTTAGATATAAGTTATGGCCTTGACTTGCTTTGGACTCGTATGCTTGAGAAAATATTGTTTTTTAAAAAAAAAATGGAGTCACCAATCAATTCAACTTGTAAAACTAAAATTAGAATTTTCAAGTGGGAAAACCTTAATTTAACCACTAGTTTGCAGATTTTCTAAGAAAATAATTTTTATAAAAAATAAACTAGAGAAAACCGGATTCAGGCGCTAGCCTACTAAGACTAAATTATCATGTGAAAATTAAAAGAAATTGATAGGCTTTATTTTTTTGTAATTTTTCTAAAAATAATAAAAATATACCTAAATAGGCAAGAGAATGATTTTTTAATTACGAATTTCTAAAAAGGGGAATTTTTTTTTATTTTTAAACGATTACCTCAAAAATACCTATGTACCCCCTAATAGAGATCAAACCCATCTAATTCCTTCTTATAAAATATTTAGTTGGTGGTTTATTTTTATTTTGAAAACCAAGCTAGATTTACGTTTTTTATTCATTTATTATTTTTAAAAAATCTAATTTTTTGAAATTAAACAAAAAAACCTATTTATCTTTCCTAAAAAAACTCAATTAAAATTTTATTTTTCCAAAAAAAGTAAACCTAAGTGTCAAAATATTTTTTATTTAAAAAATGATTTTTTTTTTTTTAAAAAAAATCTAATTTAACCAAAAATTTGAAAGAAAATAATTAATAAAAAAAAAACCTAGGTTATGTTGATCAATGTTGGGCAATGCTAGGCGTACTCGAGCGATACTGCAGGTGAGGATCTAGGCGTGAACAGGCAAGCGCTTAGGCATGCATAAGGCGTGTACTTGGGCAAGCATGTGGCATGGATCTAGGCGAGAGCTTAGGCGTACGCAGGCGACACTATAGGTAAGGGCTAGGGCGAGCAATTAGGCAATGCATGGTGAATAAGGGGCATGCACTCATGCGATACTGTGAGTGTTTAGGTGACATGAGCATGGATCTGGGTATACAATGGGCATGCTATGGGTAGTAGCTCAGGCAATAGTGGGCAAGGATCTAGGTGTATGATAGGCAACTGTATGGACGATAGTGGGCGATAGTGCGGGCAATAGTAAATGTGTTGTGGATGGTAGCTCGGGTGACAATAGGTGGTGAGCTAGGCGTGCAGTGGACAATGCTTGGGTGGTGGTGCTAACAGCGTGTACTAGGGTGTTATGGTGTTAGGGTGGTGCGTGATGCTTATACAACGATGTGTGGGGGCACGTAGCTATATGTGGTGATGCATGGTAGCACGTAAAGAGATGTGGGGCATGTATGTTGTTTTATTGGGTGTGTGTGATTAAAAATAAAAGCCTCCTTGACTCCTTGGACAATACATTATTTATAAGTTTTAAAATCAAATCTTTCATATAAAAAATACGGAAGATTTGTTTGCAATTTAACCTAGATTCACCTTAACTTCCAAAAAACCTTAGCTAATTCAGGCCTTTCTTTTAAGGCCTAGCCCCATAAATCTTGATGTTGAGCCTCTAAATTGGTTTAGCCTAAAACTAATAGATTCAACTTATCTCAATAACTGATTTGACATCTCAACTTAACCTAACATGATACAACTTAACTCTTGACTTAACTTTCTATGACCTAATTTGATTTTATTTTTTCATTTTTTTATTTTCTCTTTTTATTTCTTATATATTATATCTTTTTGTTTATTTATCAACCTAGCTCAATTAACAAAAGTTAGGCATCTACACCGAGTTTATTTTGGAAACAAATCAACATCCTCCTAGATGAAAGATGATGCCACTAGCAACATCCTTTGCTGATTGAAACTTAGACTATTAAGGAAAATAAAGCTCGAAATCCCCATACATTGGTTTAGTATTTAACTACTCGGCAAATCAACATGGAACTTAAGAGCAGCTCGTCATGCGTGATAGGAGTAACTCGGTAATTTAAGCTTAAAGCAGCTCTTCGACAACTCGGCATAAGGATGGATAATTGCGTAGCATAGATTGCTCAACATTTCGGCACATTGATGGACAATTTAGTTAGGCACTTATTGAACCGTGTAGAAGATGCCGAAGCTTGACATTGAGGTCATCAATGAGAAACTCGGCCAGATCGGCGTTGCCATAACTTAAACTTGGGAGGCTCGGAAATGGTGCAATTTCAACTTCGATCGATCATATAAATGCCTAGCTTTGATCTGAATTTGTACAATAGTGGATGGCTCAGGTTGTATTGTTATAACAGGCTATTCAACCACTTTTGATCAGGCCTCAATGTGTTTATTCCATGTCGATAAAACAAATGACTGGACAATAAAGTCTTTAAACCTTTTCACATGGAATCTAGACTCATTGAATAGTTTTATTGTTGTCTAAATATTGGTGGAGTCCAATTCCTTAGCGTGGCCTTCACAATTCAATTACGTGGCCTAAAATACAAGGTGCGTCGTAAAGTATCCGTCATATGTAGAATTCGACCATCATTTATCCATCTAATAGATGAAGAGCATGTTTACCTGAATCTGGAGATGATAGTAAGAGAAAGAAACTATCATAAATCAGGCTGAAAGAATTTGTAAAAAGGAAGAAATGTTTCATGCAACATTTTGATAAATCCTCAAGAATCATGGGAATAGATTGCTTATTCCCATAGATGACATCAATTGTTGATAGGTGATTCTTGTTTCGATATATGAACACCAAAGGCAAAGAACACTTGAAGAGGCGAAAGCCTAGAGAGGCTAATGTGCTTGAAAAGGCTGAATGAGCAAGCAAGTCATCTGAGTTGGACGTGACTTATGCTAAATAGAGTCTTAAAAATTGGCTAATCAGCCTTTAGTCCATTAACATATGGGACTTTGGCCTTTACTTCTTCAGGCACTCTTGTCTCATCAAGCGTATTGGTCTCTTTAGGGGCTTTTGCCTCTTCAGGCACTCCAACCTCTTCGAGCCTTCACTTTTTTAAGCACGCAAAATCAACCTCCCTAAATACTTTCTTTTCTAACTTTGTCACTAAAGAGAGTTGGAGGCAAGTGTGGATAAGTATTTTTGGATAATTATTATATGGGCTTATATTAATCAACCCAATTCCTAAGCTTGGTCCAATTACCCAGTCCAAGGACAATACCCATAAACTTACTATAAATACTAGCCAAGACATCAGGTAAAGGGACTACTCTTGTACTCTCTCATTTTTCCTAACTACTGGATATCTCTCTCTACATAATGAGATGGCTAACCTAAGCATCAAAGTAGGGGCACCCGAGCACCCTCCGGTGCCCCCATAGCCGTTTTCTTATGTTGCAGGGATTCGTATATCGGAACAAGAATCACCTGTCAATAGTATTATAAGTGTAGGCACAAAAAATTTCAAATGAGTTGATCTATATTTTTCAAGTTTTAAAATTTTTTAGTGACTGTTTATAAAGTCACATTTTTTCTTGCATTTTTTCAATATGATAGATGTTAGTTAAAATTGATTTATGCGTTATGATATGCATAAGTTGAATTTAGATGTTTTTATCTTTACTCAAACATCATGTTATTTCATTGTTACAAATTTATTGTTTGAACATAACAAGTTTGGGTGATTTTGTGCAATCTTATATTGTCAATGCTAGAGTTATCAAGAAACTATTGCTCATTAAGAATATATCCTTATAAATATCAAGCAAAAGGTTGTAATTTTCTTGCATAGGCTAGGAGTGTTGAAGGCGTAAAGCATAAGGAGCTAAGAATAAAGGAGAATCTAATGAGGGAGTTAGCTCGAATAGAAGAAGACAAGGCATGACTAATTGAAGAGAATGAAATATCGAAGAAGATGGTAATGGGATGTAACAATGATGAGTCAAGTGGGGGTCAATTGGAGAGTATGAAGAAGAAAAATAAATCATTGAAAGAATGAAATATGAGGCTAAATAGAGTTGTTCTTTTGTACAAAAGGTGTTTAATAATTAATTGGTGCTATATTATTGGGATCTAGTTATGGGGTAGGAAGTGTTAAAGTAGTTCTATTATTCTGGGTAGATTATTGAGTTTATTTAGGGGTTTTATATGTCAGTTACATTGGAGCTAGTATAGTTGTATCAACCTTTCTTTGTTGCAAAGTTTTTTTATATTACGAAAAATTACTAGTGTATGTAGATTTAAGCAATTTTCTTCATCATTTGAATTAATGAAATCATGTTCCTTTGTATAAGATAAATTTTCCTGAGCTTGGAATTAGTTTATTGATTTTAAAAGTGCAATCTTTAATTAGTTTTCTTATTGCAACTATTTTTGCTATAACAGACAACATTTTCACAATGTGGCATTCATGACTTCGAAAGCTTTATTTTGAATTAGTTTATTAATTATGAAAAATCTATTTGGTCTTACTTTTCCTATTCATGATATAGATAATAAGGCTTTCACTATGTTTTATGTTTTATTGATATAGACAATAAGGCTTTAACTATGCTATCCATTGATCGAGAAAGCAATATTTGGAATTAGTTTATGGATTCTAAAAGCTCTTTTTTGGAATTAGTTCTCCTGTTTCTAGTCTCTTTTATATAAGAAATAACCTCTTTGAAATGTTGTATATTAGCATGAGAAGTTGTATTGAGAATTATTTGTTTATTGTAAAAGATGTACTTAGAATTAGTTTTCCTATTCCAAGTCATTTTTGTTAAATAATTACATTTTTGCCCCGTAGATTATAGACTTGAACATTTCCTAAGGTTGGAATTATTTTATTGATTATATAAGCCCAATTTGGAACTAGTTTTCATGTTCCATGACTTTTTCACAAATAACTACATTTTTTACCTATTATAGAGCAACATAAAGAAAATAACATTCTTTGCAAAGCTTTATAATAGCCCATTGCCATGTCAATAATGTTTTTCACATAGACAATCCTTTGTAATGACTTGTTACCATAACGAGTAACAAAACCAACTTGAATTTCATTAATAATATTGTTTACAAATGAAATATCACTGAAAAAAAAAGACCATTAATTACAACTAACCTACCAAGCCTATTCACATAAGAGATTGACTTGGATATAGACATGCCATCAGTCAACCAATCAAAAATTAAAAAGAAAAAAAAAACATGGCTAGCAGTAAGACAAAACATGAACATAGACCTGTCTATATATACATAGCCAAAAAAATACTTCATAGCCAGTCATCCACAAACCCATAGATACAACTACTAGACCTTCAATTTAGTATGCATAGAAAAGATTAGCCAAGGCACATTCGCACATGCAATAGTTCACAAGTTGTTAATTCAACTCTCTTGAGTCAATACATTAAAAGCCTCATTCTCATCGTCAAACTCATCCAGATTGTTATGGAGGGGCTAACTCCACTTCTTCTTGCAAAGTTAATCATCACAATTAGTCACTATTGAAGTGAGGCACCAATTTCTATCTTCTTACATTCACTTTGGTCTATTTTAGTATGTTTATAGTATTCATATCAACTCATAACTATGCTTGGTATACAACAACCTGCTCTCTTAACCACTGTCCATGAAAATGTATCATGCAAGTCTTCTTGAACCTTCCTCCTTAGGGAGAAACTCGTACGAAATTCGATGTTTTCTACATCAAGTACAAACTAACAATTAAGATGTTTTTCTATGTATAGTAAGACACATTGGTTGGAGGGAAAAAAATTACTAAGGTTGTTTGAGATCAAACATTGACAAGTACACCGAATAAGGATTGGCTAGCTTATGAAGGTGCAGTTGTCTTCTCGTATCTGGATTATAGTTGCATATATTACTAGTTATGAAAAAAAACATTGAATGCCATTGCATTTAGAAATAAGCATTAATGGTAGTTAGCAAGTTATGTATATCAAATAAAAAAAATCATAGATAGCACTTATCTTGTTATAGAGGATCACATTTTGAACAATTATCAAAATTCTAGCACTGATTTATTTTCATAATATTAAATTCTAGTTGTTAAATACAATATATCAGAGTTACAATCCCAATAGCTATTGTACCCATTTTATCTATAGTTACTCCATTAATAAGCTATAACTTTGATACCCAACTCTAAATCCTTCATACATGTGTGAATTTTTTCTTTCCCATAGAAATAACAACCTTACAAAGAGAACTTTTATAATTAAAAAACAATGTAATACAAGATATAAAGTACTTAGGACAATAAACAATAGTTAACTACCAATTGTAGGCTAATTTTCTCCCAACTATGAACAATAGTTACCTACCACATTGTATGTGCTAATGCCACTCTTGGTTAAATGTTAGCCCTCCAGTCCACTGTTCTCTTCTACTCCGTTCATGGCAAGTGCAACTTCACTAATTGCACTTTGCTATAAGTTAAATCTCCCTATGAGATGGTACATATCAATGCCATATTCCCATTAATAAATTAAGTCTTAATAGTTCATTACCATATACAAGTGTAGATGTACATACCGCAGCTCTCTTCTTCTTCTCATCAAGACAAGCCCTAACATTGTGTTTGTTCCTTCTGCAAAGCTTATAATACACCACATTTCGTAGCATACTATAGCCCTTACTAGGCTTACCCTCTTCTCTTCTTCATACAGCCAAGTTGATTCTTCACAATCGATGGAATCATCGCAAGTTAATTGGTTTTTCTCCAAAATTTATGAATTGGAATTTGGTCTACGATATGGCTGTATGTGCATCTATATCTATCCATCATGTACCACTCACTAATGCAGTCATCTACATCTTGGCCAATGTATAATATAGCACTATGAGCATGTAGACATGAATGCCACTCGAACCCCACGACTGATAAGTATAGCTCCTCACTACTAAGTCAACAACATGATTGTCCACCTAAATATGAACTTCAAAAGACATTATACCATTTGGGTGGTAGATGACAACTTGAGATCACACTTTTATTCTTTTTTATGTTTTTACACACCTACTCAGGATTATAATCCTATCCATCACCTACTTATGTACTCCATCATGGATATTATGACCATGTGTCAAGCTTTTAAAATTGTTGAGTAAAAGCCTCTGACATATTGGTATCAACCACATCACACTTCACCTCATAGCAGAAGAATGTCCTACACCATCAATTTGGATTGATTCTCATCATATCTAAATGTGCCTTGGGCTTCAACTGTTGCATTTGAGCTAACACATCATTGAGCTCTTTAGTTGTTCTTGCCTTCCATGTAGTCCAAAACAATCTCTGAAGTTCAACATCCTTGTGTTTCTTCCACCAATTCGTAAAAAATGGTAAGCTCAAAACCTATGCTTTACTAAGGTGTAATGATACTACATTACTTCCATTAAACCCTGCAAGCTAATAAGTGCCTTGTTACTTGTTTCACAATAAATAGTATACAAAAAGTAGATGAAGATTCTAAGCTATGAAATAATTACCTTTTGCATGTCACTAATGATGGTAAACCTATATGAGTTTATGCCAACCAATGGTGATAGAGTATGCAAAAAACCACTTCCAAGTGTCTATGTTCTCACCCTCCATGTATGCCTAAGTAATGGGGTACATTTGATCATTTGCATCCTGAGCAACTGTAGATAAGACTCTCCTTTCAAATCCCCCTTTAAGAAATGCCCATCCAATCCCAAAATGGGTTGATAACCTTCAAGAAATGCCATCTTGCATCCTTTAAGGAAAATGAATAATCTCTTGAAAAAAAAGTAGTCCATTGAGACTTAGCCTTACAACCACCACATCAACTGTGTTCTCATGTTCATTTGATGTTGTCCTAAGTGTATATGCATAGTCCCATACTCAACTAATTTCAAACTCATAACTATGATAAATTTCTCATCACTTTCTCTTTGCACAGCGACACTAAGTATACATCACATCTACATGCATCTCTTCACGAGCTAGTTTTCCCTACTCATCTGGCTTCATGTGAGGCGTTAGTCAAAAATAAGGTAAGAAGTGCCTAGCTAGCACATGGTAAGTAACTTTTTTGTTAATAAATGATGGCCTACAATACTCGTTGTGTTTCTCATTAAAAGTCTTCACAACAAAGTGGCTGGTATTTCTCTCCCAAGAGGCAAATATGGAAAATGGGTAGTTCTTTCTATTACACTTATACTAAACTCACTTTGTATCAACCAATCTAAGTTTGAATAACGATTATGGTGGATCGAATATTGCTCCATTGCATCCTTAAACTAAGCTAAGCCATGAAAAATCATCCCAATATATATATGTGGCACTTCTATTCCTAGATCATAGTAAACTCTAATATTCACCCTATGATGTGATCGAACAACATTGCCATTCTAATTGGAGTTAAAGTAAAAACTCCCTTCATCACTAGAAAATACACAATTACTGTCTACACCAAACTTCTCCCTTATCTTTCGGTTATCATCTATCCTCACCTTTTTTTACATCTCACCTCTACGGGAATCTACAATCACTAAACCACATATCTAACCATTCAAGGAAGATATGATTTTCTTTTTCTACCTAGTTGCTAATACCTCATCAATGTCATCATCTAATAAATGCCCTCTCCTCAAACCCTTCAAAATGCCAACCATAGCACTATAAGCTACAACATTGTCCAAACACATCAATCCTTCTTTCTACAACTTACCAAGGATTAAGAACCAAATATTTGTGATGTTTACATAGCCTATGTCTTCGAGAAAGCAGAGAAGACATTCCTTCATTAGGGAGTCAACTTCTGTAGTCCATTGAATTTGCATTCCCACTTTGTACACCGTGTTGCTTCCTTCACCATCAAACTTCCTCATTACATGAATGATAAGATTTTCCATAAAAATAGGACTCATAGTACTATCACAAAGTGAGTAGGATGCATATAACATGTTAGTTAATAGTGTATGCACATACTAGTCTCTGTCCAGTTAAAAAAATTAGTCTTCAGACACAAAAAATTAATAAATATATAGCTATCCATCTGATATGATTTATTACTCATGTTAAATAAACTAAGAGAACTAATTTTCTTCATTAATATATATTCTATTCAAATCTTAGCATAAAGGACTGAAATAATTTTGTATATTATGAGTACAAGCAACTCCCTTTCGCTATTTTTCCTTCTCAAATGTTGGATATAAGATCCCAAGGAGTTGCATAATCAACACATGTTGATTATTATAGTAGATTAATTGAATGGAAAACATTCATAGTTGCAAATATGAATAGATTCATATACAAATATTTTTTATTGGATCGATTCATGAACAATTTATGCATGGCTACATTTGATATACATTAAGTGTAAGTATCGTTCACAACTCTTCTAAAAATAGTAGCTGTGAAGGTTATTAAGCATGAGTGTCATAACTCATAAAAGAAATAAAAACCCAATCCCCAACTTTAAAGCAAGCAAAGGTTGTTATTAGAAATACATTTCTAAAGAGAGTGCAAAGGTCTCTTTCAACATGGTTTAAGAGACCAAAATGTTCTCTCTATAACGAGCACACAATTATATGAACCAATTTTATAAAAAAAAAAAAAAATCAAACCATTCACATTAGATTCATCCACACCACATAACAATTTGGTGCTAGAACTGGCTATGTTAGATGAGTCTGAGTTGTTGAAGTTAAGATGGTTACTAGCAACTAGCAAGCAATAAGCAAAAATGCCCAACCGTATACTCATGTTTTTTCTTCAACTCTTCTTGGTAATCAAAGGATGGGCCAAGGCCAACTACTTCAATACCTATTGATGAACTTATTGAGAATGCTAATGGATTTGTTAGTAGTGTCCTTCCTACGCACAAGTATGAAATTGTAAAAAAGATTGCAAGAGAGGAAACGTATATGGGAAATTAATAGCGATGGGATCAATGAAGCATGTGTTGAGAAAGGTAAGCATAGAGATTGTTGTTTCCAATTCAACTAATGTAGCAAGAAGCCTAATAAAATAGTACTAATGATTCCTATTCTTAGCAATGAAATCATCATTTCTAAGGACATATTACAAACTTAATTTCCAATCATATTGTTTGACGGTGAAAGGAAGTAACCTAGCTTCAGCATCTCCATATGGTGATCTTATTAAACCCTTTTAAGTGAATTTAATTTTCTTTTATATTCTAAAATCATATGAAGATTGATTTGTGCTCGCAAATTTTCTATCTACAAATTAGAAAACTTGGTTATAAAACCTTGCAATTGTCTTTGTGTACACATAGGACCATATGCAACGTTACAATACAACCTCCGACAACAAAGTTGTTTATTCCAAGTTAGCCCATAAAATTCCAATATTTTACAATAGCAAATAATAACATGGCACCAACTACTATATGTTCAGTAACCAACAAAAAGCCACAACAACTAGGGACCATACTGGACACTACATGATAGCCACAAAGGCAATACTTTTACTCCTAATTAGATCACATAGACAAATAAATTAAGCACAATCTAGTGAGAAAGATCGTACCTACCATCATCGCCCCTTAAACAAACCATATTTCCTCACCAATCAATAAGACAACCTCAAAAATTCTATGGTTTTGTAGTGGTTTTCAATTTAAGGTTTAGATGAGTGAATGTTTGAGAAAAACAATTGGTTACTGATGGCTTAGCTTCAAATTGCTTAGGATTTCAGTTTAAGATTATTTTATTTTTAAGGTGGGGTTTCAATTTCCCATTTAGGAGAAAGGGGAAGGAATTTCGAGAGGAAGAAGCAACGTAAGGGTTTAACCTAGGTATTTTGTGTTTACAAATAGTAAGTAGCTCCATTTTTTGTTTCACTTGTATTTTGTTATTTTCTATAATATACATTTTTTAATTTCCATTTTAGTTCATTTTATTTGCTAATATGGATATTATTTTCTGACGTGGAAATATCTATTGACAGTAATCCACATGGTGCAAATTTATTGGTTTGTAACGCCAACCGAACTAATGGGGTTAGTAGGAGATAACTAAGGTGTATGCTAAGACAAGTCAATATTCAATTAAGTGTATACTAGGCCAAGTAGAATGTTCAGGTGTAAAATTGAAAAAATAGGTAAAGTATAGGTGTAATCCACAACAATGTCCCAAAAAAAAAAAGGAGGGACATAGGGGGAAATAGAGACATTCTTTTCTTAAGGTTTAATTTACCTTTACCATATAAGTTTTCATCTTTTTCATGATTATAACTTACAAGTTTGATCTCTAGACCTATGAACCATTGAGGTAATGATTAAGCATGCAATAATTGTTCTATTTTAATGCAATTCATTTGTTCTTATTAATTAAATTACGTATTTTGTTTAGGTTGAGTTATTATTTCTAGAATTACAACATAATTATCTAATTTTATGTATTGAAATCATGAGGCCAATACATAAATAGATCTACCACAATTGAAGGGATTTACTATAAGGTTATAGATAAGTTATAGATTTCTTCCAAAATTCAAAATTATTTCTTGTTTGTATGCGAAATTCCTGTTCAAAATGTTGTTCTAAGGAGTCATATCCTAGAAGCAATTCAGCTAGGATGTAATTAGGATTAGAATTTAATCGACAAGCGATTCCTATTACAATAGTTCTTGAATTCCTTCAGTTAATAAGAATAAGAAATTCATTAAAAAAAAAACCTATATTACTACATGTTACACTCATGGTAGTTAAAGTTTATATCCTAATTTATGGTTAGTTAATTTTATTTCATTATTGCATCTTTAGTAGATTTCTTATTAGTTTCCATTTCTCTATTTCATCTAATTTATTATCAATATTGCAATTCATCATTAGTTAGAGCAATTAGAACTGGTAAGTAAGTGTTTAGTCCTCGTTGGATCGATAATCTTAGAGTTCTCTATACTATTACTTGACAAATGCACTTGCTTGTTAGCACAATATACTCCCCATAAAGATTCCTCAAACCTTTTGCCTTAGTTATAAATAGAGGGGACATAAGAGTTTTTAATGTAATACATCACTCAACCAACCCTACTTCAATAGCTAGCACTACAGTAGAATGCCAACCCTCAAGGTAGAGGTTAGGGAGGTAGAGTTCTAACTACGGGACCAAAGCAAAGAACTCCTACAAGAGTGTTTACACTTCAACAACAACAACCAAATTATTAAGTGGATCAAGGGAGTGACACCATGGTAAGTACGCTTCTAGTGAATTCTATTAGAGCATATGCATTATTTAACATTGGTACTAATCATTCTTGCATAGTTGAGCTTTTTGTGTCTACTTATAGTATAAAACCTAAATTATTGGTTGATTCTTTATGTGTTAGGTCTCCTTTGGGAGTAAGTAGAATGTTAAACCAGATTTGTAAGGATGCAAAAATAGAGATTCAAGGTTGAGTCTTGCTAGCTGATCTGTATGACTTAAAGATGTTAAACTTTGACGTAATCCTAAGGGAAAATTAGTTAGCAAGGAATTATGTAATCATAGACTGCTATAACAAGTTAGTTTATTTAACTCCTAAGGACGAAGAGCCTTTTAGTTTCTAGTTAAAATATCAAAAGCTAATAGGGTTCACCTCATATGAGTTATAGGGTAGTAGTAGATTAATGACCTTAACCGCTAGCTCAAGCTAGATAGGGGAATTAGAAAGAGTTCCAGTAATGAATGAATTCTAGGATGCTTTCCTAAAGGATTTGCCCAAACTGCCTCTAATCAAAGAAGCCAAGTTTAGAATAGATTTGGTGCTAAAGACAAAAACTATCTATAGAGTAGCTTATAGGATTTTTTTTTTTTTTTTTTTGCCAGTAAGCAACTTATAAGATGGCTTTAGTAAAATTGTTTGAATGGAAGAAGCAGTTACAAGAATTGCAAGACAAATCAATTTATCAGGCCAGTCTATCATCTCGAAGTGCATCGATTCTTTTTATGAAGAAGAAAGATGGCAGTATGTACCTCTACATTGATTATCGAGATCTAAATAGTGTAACAATCAAGAACAAGTATCATTTCCCTCGTATCAACAATCTATTTCATCAACTGTAGGGAGCCTGAGTTTTCCCAAAGATAGACTTGAGATCAAGGTATTATTAGTTGAGGATCAAAGAAGAGGACATACATAAGATTACCACAATATGGACTGTACGAGTTTCTAGTTATGTCATTTAGGTTGATAAATGCACCAACCGCTTTTATGGATCTCATGAACAAGGTATTCAAAGATTTCTTTGATAGGCTTATAATGGCATTTATCAATGATATATTAGTTTACTCTAAAAGTGAAAAAAGAGCATGAAGAGCACTTGAGGCAGGTGGTCAACAGACTGCAAACCAAAGAGCTGTATGCCCAATTTTTAAAGTGTAAGTTATGTTGAAGTAAGTTTCCTTTCTATGGTACATTGTCAATGGAGATGGTTTGTTAGTAAACCCAGAGAAGATCAAAGCAATACTTGATTGGTTAAGACCAAAGACAGTGATAGAGATTAGGAGTTTTCTAAGTTTAGCTAGATATTACAAGAAGTTTTTTAAAGGCTTCTCTAGATTAGCTGTAGCACTAACGAGATTGACACAAAAAGGAGTAAAGTTTAAGTAACATGATAATTGTGAGAGCAATTTTCAAGAATTAAAGAGAAGATTGGTAACGACTCTAGTTTTGGCATTACCTTAAAGTAATGAAGAGTATGTAATATATAGTGACACTTCGCATCAAGGTTTAAGGTGTGTACTTATGCAAGAGAGAAGAGTGATAATGTATGCTTCTTGTAAATTCAAGCTGTATGAGAAAACCAACTCAACTAAGGACTTAAAGTTAGCAACAATAGTTTTGGTACTTAAGCTATGTAGACATTATCTATATGGTAAGAAGTATAAGATCTTTATTGACCACAAGAGTTTAAAGTACTTCTTCACTCAAAAGGAGCTGAACAGGAGGCAAGGAGGTGGTTGGAACTCAGAAAAGGATTTAGACATAGATATTCAGTATTACCTTGGTAAGGCAAATGTCATAGTAGGTGAATTAAGTAGGAAGAGGCAAGATAACTTAGCTACTTTTATTACTACTTAGAGGTACATATTGGAAGACATAAGGAGGATAGAATTAGAAATCATAACTAGTGAAGTGGAGGTACGATTGGCCACACTACGTACCTAACTTACTTTGATTGATCGGTTGAAAGCTGCCTGATTGGTTAATATAGAAATATAGGAAATCAAGTAAAAAGTAGTGCAAGGCAAGGTTACAAAGTTTGGTGTAGATGCTAAGGGAGTACCTAGGTTTGGAACCAAATTATGTATGCTTGCAAATTCAAAGTTAAAGAAAGACTTGTTCAAGGAAGCTCATTACTCTAGGTCTACAATATACCCAGGTAGTACAAAAATGTATAGAGATTTAAGAGTACTACTAGTGGAATCATATGAAGAGGGATATTATAGAGTATGTCACCAAGTGTTCTACTTATCAGTTGGTCAAAGCTGAACACTAGAGGCTAAGTGGTAGACTTCAACCATTGTCGATGCCAAGCATGTGACTATGGATTTTGTCACCCAATTGCCCAAGACTAAGGAAAAGCATGATGTAGTATGGGTAATGGTTGATATATTAACAAAGATAGCACACTTCATACTGATAAAGGTGAATTATAAATTAGAGAAGCTAGCAAGGTTATATATTCAAGACATAGTAAGGTTACATGGAATACCTATTACCGTCACCTCAGATTAAGACGAACGATTTGTAAGTAAATTTTGGAAGAGTTTACAGCAAACTTTGGATACGAAGGTACTATTCAACACAATGTTTTACCCTGAGACAACTAGAGATGCCACCGGGACACGTTTGGAACGAGTTTTTCAAAACTCAAACTCGACCCATTACCTTATAAGGCTTCCCAAAACCCTATAGGGTATCCTATATGGTTTTTACCTTGTTTCTAAAACCCTTTCCTATAAGATTTTGTGAAACCTATTAAAAACCCAACCCAACCCATTAGTATTAAAAAAATTAAAGCAAATAGTATATAGATTTTTTAAATAACAAAACAAATGGCATATGATTATTCGAGACTAAAGCAATTTCTTTTTATTTTAAGTTAAATAAATGATTAATGAAAAGGAGATGGATGGAAATAGAGAAATGTGGCCAACTAGCTAAGAGAAAGAGTAAAGGCAAGAGAAGAGAGATACAAAAAATGTAAGAGAGAGAAAGACACGAAGCAAAGGTTTTCTTAAAAGATAAAGTATGAAAAAGACAAGATGTTTCTTATTAATTATTATGTTTTATCATTTATAGCTAATTCTAAATTACTAATATCATATTATTATTTTTAGTCAGGTTTAGGTTTTCTATCAAGTTTTCTCTAAATCTCAAAACCTAACCCAGAACCTTATAGGGTTTGAAAACCACTTCTAGAACTTGACCTAAAACCCAATAGGATCAAATCCTATAAGTCTTTAGAGGGTTGAATGGGTCGGAAACCCTACAAGGACCCACCTAGTGGCATCCCTCAAATAGATGGACAATTTAAAAGGATTATACACATTTTAAAAGACATATTGTGAGCTTATACTTTAGATTTTGTTGGGAATTGGGATGAATACATACCTCTAATAGAGTTTTCCTACGATAATAATTACCAAAAAACCATTCAAATGGCACACTATAAGGCTCTATATGTTATGAAGTTTCGATGGCATTTACATTGGGGTGAGGTATGAGAAAAATAAGTTCTGAGACCAAAATTAGTCTAAAACATAGTTGATAAGGTGAGAATAATTATGCAAAGGATATTTGTAGCCCAAAGTCAATGTTACACCATGAAGTGACGAAATCGCATTAATCTCGTTGTGTAAATTAACCAATGATAGTAACTGACCTCATAGTCCCTATCATAGATACAACTTATACAAAGCACTCATGACTTCTCACTTTGAAGTAAACAATCATTCATAATTAAAGATAGAATTTACATATAACTAAAAACCTTAAGTCATATTTGCATAAAAATGCTCATATTGTCCTACATTCCTGGGAAATATCTACATGCTAAGGTAGTCTAATAAGTAGCATATTACATATTACATAATCAATCTAAAAACTTAAGAGTTAGTAACAAAACTCTAGAAGACTTGATTTTATTAACCAGCTTAATTCTCACTCCCCTATAGCTTAGCACTTCAAAAAGATACTAATCTTAGGATAGTTATAGTATAGCATATCAATCAGTACTTGCAAGAAAATCTATATGGGTATGAGCAACTAACAACTCAGTAAGTGGGGATAGAGACTTAAGAGTGTAGAACAAACACATACAATGTTTTTAAGCAATTAATTAAATGCAATGCAAGATGTAAATACCATCACACAACGTGGTCCGATCCATTGTGAAATCAGAGTAATTTCATTCGTTATGATCCAGGTTGAGGAGTTTTCATATTTGTGTAATAGCTTACAACTGAACGTAGGTTTATATAATGGAGACACCCCTCCTCCCATGACTATCCTTGAAACCATTGCCCTCATCCTTATAACGACCTCCTATCCTATCACTTAGTTCGCTTAAGAATGAGGAAAATACCATTCTGCTATCCTAAACATTACTTTTATCACTTAACTAGTATTCTAGTTTATATAGTAGATCCTAATCCTCATTTAACTATCAAATTTACTCTTGATGTGAGAAAATTTTACATTTCTCATATAATTACCAAAATTTAAATTTCATATCAGATTTATTATATAATTCTATTATTATTATATTATCAATTTTATTCTAATATTTTATATTTATTATAAATCAAATTTCACATATTATCAATTTTCATATATTCACTACATATTATACTTAATAATTACATCAACACTCTAAATGCTACAATTATCATACTTCATTAGAAGCTAATATCCTCAAACACCTAATTATATGCTAAATCAGTAATTATCAATTTAATTACTAAATTAGCCTAAAATCCCATATTTTATACATCATTTTAAGGCCTAAAAATTTTGAAAATTCAATTCCAAAAATTCTCTTCATAGCACCATTCGATATCCTCTAAATAATCTATATAAAAAAGCTGACCTCAAAACTACACATGTAAGACTATTTATTTCTAAATCGAAATAAGCTCGGGTTTACAAAATTTCTTAAGTACTATACTTTTCTAAATCTAAATTCATCAAACTAAGATTTTTTTCCTAAATCTACATACATAAAAACATAAGAATACAAAATTTCATAATTTTTTAAATACATTTAATATTTTTACAAAATTAAATAAAATCGAGTTAAGAATCCGACTCATCTATCCCATAGACTTTTGGATGCCGATGGTGGTCCTAAGGGTATCGACCAGTTTAGGCGATGGTGTTAAGGTAGGGTAATGGTGGTAGTTCAATTCTAGATGGCCATAGTTCGTAGGTTTCCCTTATACCCTAAATGTACACAATTTTTCCTATTTTTTTCTAAATATACTAAACCATCACTTTTTGGTTTCTCTCTAATTTTCTTAGATGTGTAATTGACCAAAATGAATTGTGATGGGTGATTTCAGATTTTATAAGGGCATTTAGAGTTTTGTTTTGATTTATAGGATGCCATTTGTCCCTTATCCTCTTACAATTTGCTTTTTATTTGCCCTAATTTGATTGGTTAATTTTTTCCTTCTTAATCCTAGCATGCTACGACCTACATACAGACAACTCCTTGCTTTTTTCTAGTTTTTCCTAATTTTTTCTTTATCTTTTGTAATTTTCTTTAATTATTTAGCATTAATTTAGTATATTTTAGGCATTTTAAGTAATTTCAAATATTTTTGCCTATACATAAATACAATGGACTCCAAGTAAATACTCCTAAATAGTATTTATATTATTTTATGATTTTTAGTGTGTATATAATTTATTTCTATCGACTTATAATTTATTAGAATTCATTTTAAGCATTTTCAATAAATAATAAGTAATATACTTATAATTCAATATTATGATATTTAATTATTTTATTAATTATTTTCCTAAATTCAAACTTATTGGGCCACTTTTACTAATACTCCTAATTTCATCATATAATTTAGGTTTGATTAGATACTTTATTCAATCGCCCTAAATTTTACGTATCAAATTCAAACTTCTAGTTGTAAATTTTATAATCAACAAAAGAGTTATGCCGATGAGAAGCAAAGACACATGGAGTTTGAAATTGGTGATTAGATGTTATTAAAGATTTTACCCATAAAAGGAGTACTAAGATTTGCCTTAAGAGGAAAATTAAGTCTTCGTTACATGAGGCTATATGTAATACAAGAGAAGATTAGAGATGTAGCATATTGGTTAAAGCTACCAACATAGTTAGCGGGTATACATAATGTCTTCCACGTCTCAATGTTGAAAAAGTTTAAACCAAATATCGAGCAAGAAATGGAGTTAGTAGTCTTAAGGTTGTAGAATGACATGACTACAATAGAAAGACTGGTCAAAATTATGGGTTAAAAGGTTTAGATACTATAGAAAAGAGAGATAAGATAGGTCAAAGTGCAATTGAGTAATCAACTAGAAAGAGAAGCAACATGGGAGTTGAAAGATGTAAAGAAGAAGTATCCAAAGCTTTTCACAAACCAAGGTAAACTTTCAAGGACTAAAGTTCTAAAATGGGGGAGTATGTGACACCATAGAAAATTAAATAAATAAATGGAATAAAGGAAATGAAATAATAAATATAAAGGATGGGGTAAGGAAGTAAATGATAGTTATTTAAGGGACAAGGAAGTCTTTTCTACCCTCAAATATAAAAAAGCTTTGCAAAACCCTAAAGGCTCTTTTTACACTTTTGTGTATTGTAGTTGCCTCTCCTAGTGAACCTCAAGAGCAAGGCTAAGATAAAGCCTTATTCAATAGTTCTTTCAATTTAGATACTTATGTCATGGTACTCGCTAACATCAAGGAGTGTTGCAACATTGTGGAAGTGTATGATTTGGGGTTTTACAAGGTAGAGTAAGGAAAGAGTTAATCCCTAATTCGATAAGCAAGTCATTAATTTTTTATAAAAAACGGAATGTTTTGTTATATTGATTAAGTGTGTTTATTGTTTGTAAACCTAGGATTTTCATTTAAGTGTCATGTCACATAGATTTTAGTTGCTTTGCAATCTCCAACACAAGGTATGTAATGTTATTGTCATTGTTATTGCTTTCATAATTGCAGATTAGAACACATTTGCGTGTTCCTTATTGTTAATGTGGTAAAAGAGACTAAATGTAGGGTGAATTTGGAGTTAATTATGCATTGGATTCGTTGTAAGGTGGATGAGGAAAGGTTAGATATAAAAGAGAAGAGAATTATTGAATAAGAGGACTACAAGTAAAGATTATGGCCATAAACTTACCTGTATTCCCCTCATTAATAATTTTGGTTAAAGTATCCAATTAGGCCGTAACAATCATGCCTTAAGACTACAGCTATGGACCCTAGATATGGACTTGCAATACTGTTAAGATCATGGACATAAACTGAGGAGTTTAACTTCAAGAAGGATCACAACCCAAGATTATGACCATGTTTCTCAACCATGGTCTTATACCTACCTTCTTTCCTTTTGTTTCTTGTTTCTAAGCTTCCTAAACCTTAATTCAATCAATTCTAAATGCAACCAAAGATCTAAGTTAAACCTAAAACCTTATAGTAAGCTAAGATCTCGATTTAAGAACTTAAAAGATAATTAAGAAAACCTAACTAAGAAGAGATAATAAGAGAATAGAAACAAAAAGAAGTTATTTTATGAATACTTCAACTGTTGACGCTAAAGAAACTTTTAAGTTAGAGATCTTCAATTGTTCTCAAGACCTAGGTACGTACTTCCCTTGCTTGTTACTTATGTTTATATAGGTTAATATAATTTTAATTGGATTAAAGGCTATTTGGATGGTAATTACATGTTGGTTATGCTTGGCTTAGCTTAGGGGATCGTAGCACCAGTATCCCTAAGGTGGTACCTCAATGATCCTTGAAACACATTATCCCTTATAGAGTCTTCCTTAGAAATGATCTAAGATATACTTAGGGTCATCGTACTAGTGTCTTGGAATCAATTAGGTTGGTGGCATCAGGGGGTCATAGTACCAATGTCCTAATGTTGGGTTTAGTCGAGGGTGGTAGTGCTAGTGTCTTAATTTATGACTTGTGTGGGAAGTCATAAGATACTCTAAGGTAAGGTTGGTCGTATATGATCTTACCTGTATTATATTGCAAGAATTAAATAAAAGACATGAATCGATAGTTGAATTACTTATTGTTGATTGTATTAATGAATTTGACATTGTATAATGCCTGGCGTGTGTTTTTGTTTGTGGGTTGTACATATTGGGCTCCGACTAATTCTTTTTATTTTTTGTTTCAACTATAAGAACTTTAGATGAGCAAGTAGACTATGATGGAAATGGGTTACGTTCTATCATTATCAGGATGAGGTTTTAAGGGATTATTATTATTATTATTATGAGGATGAGATATAAATAGTTTGATCTAGTTAGCTAAAGAGACGTTTTATTTGAGGAGCATGTTTGGTTATGATCATAAGAATTTGATTGTTTTATTCATAGTTATCTATTAAGGAGATTTACCATTGCATATAATTACTTTTGAAGAATTAATTATTATGGGAGTTTGAGGAGTTATTTATTTTACTAATAGAAGATTTTAGTAGCTCATTTAACTTTACGTATTAGTAGATTTTGGAGACATGTGGCGGTCATCGACACTCTTGAGTCTAGAGTTGTATAGGTTATTCTATCATCTACTTCTCTATTTCAATGGACAAAATGTTATGTTATAGCTTTAGATAAAATGAAATAGTTTAGCCTACAAAAAATAAAAGGAAATATTTTATCTAAAATTTGAAATGTACCGTCTTAGAACATGTCGCTATTGCACATTGTCAAAGCCGAAAGCTAAGACGGGGATGTCCTTTTTGCATTTAATGTAGCATTTTTTGTTTCCGACGATGTTCTGCCAGTGACTTATCCTATAGGGCAATTTCTAATATATACAAATGCATACGACCTAATTTATTTGTCACTATATTTCCATAATCCTATCAAGTATCATTGTTTTCTACGAAGTAAACATTTTTACCATCGTTTTCTACGAAGTAAACATTTTCATATATATATATATATATATATATATATATTATGAAAAGGTTAGACTAAGTTTAGCCTCAAGTTCTTAGCATAACCACCAAATGAAGAGCCTCTCTATGAAGGTACTAAGCATTAAATCAAGTGACCATTGAAGGAGTGATCCTTGTTAAGAGGAGCAGCTCCTTTAATAGTATTTTTTAATTATTTTTTTTTTTTATATGTTCTAGTCAGACTTCGTCAAACATTTACCCCTTTCCCACGTTTTTTGTTTTTTTTTTCCAATTCCCTCTCTACAGTTGCTTTTACACAATCTTAAAACAATTTTTTTTTTAAGCTTTATATTTTATCTCCGATAAATTAAATAAAAAATCTTAAGAGTCTCCAAAATATGGTAGAGATGTCTTTAAATGAAAGAAGTCCTTAAATGAAAGAAATCCTTAAAATAATGATATAGTGCTAAGGGTTCCATGAAGATCCCCAGCTTTAAAGTGACTCATACAGGAAACAAATTATGCTTAGTTGCATATAAATATGTACGCAATATATACATGTATATATATATATATGAAAACAGATTCCTTATTTGGATTTTTTTTCATCATAATGTCAAATATCAACATATCCGAAAGTTAAAACTAGCTTTCATGGCTATGTTTGGAAAGAGGGAAGGAATATAAGAGGGAAGGAAAGTGAGATGAAAGAACTAGGAAGTAAAAAGAAGAAAAAGAGTAAGGCAGCAAAATTACAAATTTCTCTATTTGGTTAAGGTAGAGTGAAATGGAGAGACAATTATATAATTATTTTATATTTTACCAAAACATCATAAAAGTCCATATAATTTTTTAATGTGCTATTAATTTAAGATAAGATAGCAATCTTATGTTAATTCCCTGTATTTCTCTCCAAATCTAGAGAGATCTAAGAAAAACTTCCCCTCCCTAATCAATTCATCTCCCTCCATTTTCCACCAAAAAAAACCAAAAAAAAATAATCTTAAAGCTGCACTGTGCTTTCCCAATCCATGATTCAATTCCTTCCCTCCATCCGAACATAGTGTAAATAAAATGCTACTAGGTGCACCTTTTTAGTTCCGTAATCTGGCTCGAGAACCATCAACGACGTCGACAGGGTTGCTGTGGTTTTAAAATATCACATTTATTAAACATGCGAATCACAACTAACTATTTTCATCGAGAAACAAGAAAAGCTTTATTTATGGCATCATCTCATGGCCAGTCAAGTGAGAGAATCAGCTAAAAGCATCAGGTAATCCAGTAAGTCCAAAAATTGAAAGAGATGTTAAAACTAAAAGAACATTGAAGAAAAAGGGGAACAAAAGAATGTGCCAAGAAGCTAAAGTAAAAAAGCGTAAGACGTGGGATTTGACAATTCTATAGATTTGACAATTGCATGCCAACAATTCTCTGCCCAAACTCAAGCCAGCAAAGGGTTTGCTAGACAAGTCGCCCAATCTGAATAGTGCTTTTATTGCTAAAAAGAAGAGAGAAAGGAAAAAAAAAAGGGGGGGGGGGGGGGGGTGGTTTGGTTGCGGGCGCGGGGCTTGTAGCATTACATTTTACGACTCCCACATCCTAGCAGCCATGGCAACCAATGGAGTTCAGAAGTAGAGTGAGCAATACCCTAATATTCTGCTTCTCAAGTGAAAAATTAAAACGATAAATACAACTTACATCGTTCGTCTGAAGATAATTCCGATTATAAAACAATTATTACAGCAAGAAAAAACAAAACAGATATGAATCATATGATACATGATATGAAAAATATGATTAGAACATGAATAATGACATGATTACAAGGTGAAAGATTATAATAATATTGTAGGGCTATTACAATAATAGAATTATAGAATATGAAGATAACACAATTCAAAATAATGATTATGGTGGCAATACAAAACGGTCACAACACACTATATGAAAAATGTAATTATAATATGAATAAATATATTTATAATGTAAGTTGATTGCTTGAGATCTCCATTCAATTTTATGGACTTTTACCATTGACAAGAATCAAGATGAAAATAAGATACAAATCCAACCTACTAATTAGAGTTACCACCCTAATAATATACGTGGAGTTATCAAAAATGTATGCTGTTGTTAATACTGTCCATATATAAATTTAGGTGTTCAATTTAATATCTCTATTCTCGGCAAAATCCTTTTAGATAGCCTCCTATAGCTAGTATAAATAATATAGCTAGTAAAACGAAAATACAATTCTTCTCTCCTTTCTACAATATTCTTTAAATAGTAGGCAGCGCATTTGCAATATATGTGTAATAAAAAAAATCTACACTACTTATAATATTTATTATGAAAAATTAAACAATACTTAAAAAAACTAATGATAATATTTTCAAGCCTGACGCAAATGTTGGATTAAAGATTAAAAGAAAAAGAAAAATAAACATTGATTCTAACTTTTATAATTATCTATGAAGAAGCATTTATAACATTTTATCATATGATTTCTTACTATATTAACATTAATACTAATCATAGGTTAATTACTTCACTAAGGATCCTACTATATGTTTGCAAAAATAATGTAAAAAAAAATGATCAACTAAATTTTTATTTAATGTTATAAGAGTTACTCATATAAATAGATATAACCTGCCAGGAATTTCATAAAAATTCACTATGAATCAAGCTACAAATGAGTTTTTAAGTATTGAGTTGTAGACAAAAGAGACTATATATGATTCAAATAAAAAAGAAAAAGAAAAAGGAAAGAATCATTAGAAAATGATTTATAATATCAAAATGCAATTAGTTTAAACCTTAATAAGGCAAATATAGATGGTTTTGTAAACATTAATTCTAATAAAAATAAAAATAATAAAATGAGATGTTTTTAGCCAAATTACACTATCAATGTGTTTAAAAGTTTTTTACCGTGTTACTAAATTTTGTTTGTTGAAATAAGATATTTTCTAATTGAAATGTTCATTAATAGCAAATACAATAATAGCATATAAGAAAAAACTATACTATAAAATAGTCCAACAAAACTGTTGACATTAATCTTTCAATTTGATGATGACCTTCATCAAATGGGTTGAGGATAAAATAGATCAAGGGAAATAAATTTAATAAGTAGAAACAACAATGAAACACTATATATATGACAACATTAACATTTCTCTAACTACTTCAATATGTAGCCTACTGTTGCTATAATTAGCTTGTGGTCTAAAACATAAAATACAAACACGTTAAATCCTAATCAAATATATGACTAAATACTTAACAATGAATAAGATATTGTACTCTTTTCTAAAACTTTAGAAGTAACATTTTAAAAATAAATAAAAGAAACAATTTAATTTCCAATTACTTTTCATGATGACCATTTAAAATAGAAATGTATAGTTTCTTTCAGTACTTTTTCTAAAAGCAAATGACTTGATTGTAGGGTAGTTTTCACAATAAATTGAATTGCAAATGATTATAATATGAATGGAAAATAAAAATTTTATATTTTTTGAATTTCAATCAAACAGTAACTATAACCTAAGTTTATTATTTCTTATCAAGCAATCCATAAAGATGTGATTTATACTGATTTAAGATGAGAAATAAAATAAATACATAGTTGAAAACATTTTAAATCATGATATATTTATATTTTTTTTAGTTTCAATTAAATAGTTATCATAACCTAAATTTATTGTTTCTTATCAAGCAATCCATAAAGATATAATTTGTAGAGGGCTAAAACTATTATATTAATTATTGAGCTAAACTCAATATTTATGTGGGGCTTGACACTTTATGCAAAGTGGCAAAGTTTAAGGAGTTTAATCTATATTGAGATAATTTAAAGAGATTTGGCTTGATGAACTAGAAATAGAGATTGTTGAATCGATCCGTCAACCTCCAACCTTTTTTAGGCAAGCTTATGTACCATGAAAATAGCTGTTAGCCTTGAGCCCTTACAAACTCATTGTAGATAATTATAAAATGAGTAAAACTCTATCTTATCCATCAATTATCAAGATGATCTTCATCTTGTCCATCAATTGTTAAGACAATCCAATGGATATCATCAAGCGCAAGAGCCTATAAATATTTACTCATTACTCTTCATCTGAGTAACTCTAGAGATCAAAGAAACGGTGTTGTATTATAAAACCTTTGCTCTCTAAGATCAAACAATATTCAGGTAAAAGAACGATCTCAATTGCTTAAGAATTGAAAGGTTGATGTCTTGGGTTCCCAGAGTTCCTTTACTTGTCACTTATGTATTTGAGATTCTAGAATTGCTTGTTCCTTCTCCCTTCCATTTTCTCTCCAATCATTTTATCAAGTGTCATCTCTACATCACTACTCCAAGGCCATGTGTAATGCGATACTCGTGTGACTTGTACGTGACTATTCTGCTTAAAACTCCTCATCTACATAATTTATCCTAATTTCAGATGATAAATAGAATGGATATACAATTAAAAATATTTTAAGTTGTGATATATATATAAATATATTTTTTCTATCATGTAGAAATATTATTTTCTTCAACTAAACTATAATAATAATGTATCAATTTTTTAAACTAAATTACATTTTATTGTAAATGGTAATTAAATTACCTTGATATGAAAGGAGATACCAAACATAATTAGTTGATAAAGAAAAGACATGAAATAATACATATTAGATACAAATCCAAATAAAATGTAAGATAATTAGAAATTCTATAGGCTCTCAAACCTTCAAATGTGATATGCCATATGTATTAAAATTCTTAATCAACTTACAAATAGAAAAGTATATTAAAAAATTGATCAAATGGTGATTGGCAAACTACTAATATAAGCATTATAATTATCGAGCCTACTTTTTCACCTACCGATACTTTTAAAATTAAGCCTTCTTTAAACTGATCAACACTAAACCATATCCATTTAATACTAACTCTCAAATAGAGTTTAAAGAAAATCATCTTAATTTGAAAATGTATTGAAGTTGCTACCCAACCGAAGTTAGAAAAAACAGTTAAGTTATAAACAATTTGATGGATTGGTTATAACTTAACCACTATTTTGTGATAAAACTAATTTTTGAAATAGTTTTTAAAAATTATAGATTTGAATTTGGGGGTTAAAAATTTTAAACCCTTATAGATATCACTGACTTTTCAAATTCAACCTTAATCTTAAAAATCACCTTTTTTTTTAAATTTCATAAAACTCAATTTTTAATTACTCTAATGGGACAATTTAAGTAATCTAAGAAAAAGGAAAATTAGATTTTTTTTTAGTTTTTATCGTCGTTCCATAAGTACCTACGTAACCGCTATTTGAGATAAAACATACGCAATTCTTTCGTAAAACTTTAGTGGGTTGGTTATCTTTTAATTTGAAAACGATCGAGTTTACGTTTTACTCAATTTGATTTATTTAAAGAAATTCCTAAAAAAAAAAGAAGGTCTTAAATTGGATTTTTATTTTCTTGGAAAATTCTAAAATGTCTTAACTTTAAAAAGAATCCAAATATATTTATTTAGGAAAACTTGATTTTTCTAAGTGTTAAAAAAGCAATCTTTATTCCTTAATTTATTTACTTATTTATTTTTGTTAAACTAAAAAATAAATAACTAAATAAACTACTCTTTCTTTTTCTTTTTCTTTCTTTCTTTTTTCTCTTTTTTTTCTTCTTTTTTTCTTTTTATTTTTTTCATTTTAATTTGATTACATTTACATTATGAACAAATAAATAATATCAATCTGATAGAGAATCAGACCAAGTAGGAGTCTTGGATGCAAGGGTTGGGTTAGACATAAGTCAGGTTAGGTTGGTTCGGGCGCTAGATCCAGGTCACTTTAACTCTACTTTAGCAATACAATGAGGCATGATTCAAGCTAATTCGATGGCTACAGTGAACAGGGGAAAGAGAATTTATGTGTATTTAATTGGGTTTGTAAGGTGGTAAGGTCGATGCCATAGTCGTTAAAGGTAGTTTAGGTGGTGTTAATGAGTGGTGGTCGATAGTAATTGATGGGGGCGTTCAGGTGGTGGCTTGCTGGGTTCAAGTAAGCTACTGAGGTTGGGTTTCAAGGTGTAAGGAGTTCAGCTGTAGGGTTAGTTTAGGCCTAGGGTAGTCAAAGGTGGTGGTTCGAGAGGGGGGCAATCGTGGGTTAGGTTTTCATGACACCAATTGGTGGCAAGCAATGGAGGTTATGGCGAAGGTTAAAAGGGGATGGAATGGGAAGCTTAAGCCAAGAGGAGTATTCATAAGGTAGTGGTGTGGCTTGAAATTGAATGGAGAAAGAAAGCCGAGGAGAGAGAGAGGAAGTGATCGGACGAGAGAGAGAGAGAGAGTTTGTGAGTAATTTCTCTGATTGTATGTGGTTTTCTACATTGCAATGAGATCCTTAACACCCTTTTTATACCCAAAAAACACCCCAGACAATAAGGAAAGCTCGGATTTGGATTAAAGAAAAATTCCATATTTTCAATTTTTTTGAACTTTTTAGAGCTTGATTTGAATGCGTTTTTTACTGATTTCAAACGCATTTATGATCACTATTAACATTAAGCCATGCCTAGAACAAGACTACAGTACGAAATCATATATGTACGTTTAGAATTTGTACCAAAAATGAATCCAAAGTGGGGAGTATGAACTGTTTTTTAGCCAAGAAAGAAGGGGAAAATCGCAAGAAAGATTGGGGAAAGGGAGTGAATGAAAAGGAAAATGTTAATGTGGCACCAACGAAGTACTACATTAACTAACCTAACCACCCATATTGTGCCACACGTCATCAAGTGATATGTAGCAACTGACGTGGCATGCTACATGGTTACCCTATGGCGTTACATCAACTCGTCATTCAACCCAATACTGCCACGCATCAAAATATATAGCATAATGAGATCTTGACATATAACAGTTCCTGATGTGATAAAAAATAAAAAGGCTTTTACATGCTTTCATCAAGATTCAAACCCTTGACCTTAATCAATACTAATATTTATATACTTATTCATTAGGCCATTGACCTATATCTTATCCATATACACAATTTAGACTAGGTCAGCGTAAATTAGATTCAAATTTAAGTCTAAACATAACAGCTCAATTTCTAAACTTATTTTAAAATTTAAAAAATATATCCTATTAAATTGATATTCCCTAAAATCTTATATATTTTTTTTCAAATTTTTCTAATTTTTATGACTTTTTAATTTTCTAAATTTTCTCATTTTTTTATTTTCTAAATTTCTTTTTTTTTTTTATATATATATTTCTTTCTAGATTTTCTATTTTTTGATATTTTTTCAATTTTTTTATTATTTTTACATTTTTTTGTATTTTTTTATAAATTTCTTAATTTTTGGATTTTCTTAATTTTTTTTTTGTGTTTTTCCTAATCTATGACCCATTTTCTTGAATTAGGACCCCCTATCCTATTGAAAGAAAATAAAATAGAGGAAATGGACAAAAATTGAGTGTTTACAATAATGACTATAAAAAATTATAGATGAACCTAGTATCAGCCTTACAATTTAGAAAGAAATAGAGAAGTTCTCAAGTTTTATACACAATGTGTTTTAGTAAGAGCATTGAGAAAAGGAGGAGTTTATAGAAAAGAAAGAAAGGGATGGAGAGAATGTTGAAGTGACAATGAAAACTGATGTCAATTACTTCACAATAGAAATATGATAAATTGTAGAAGTTGTAATTATAATACGAAATCACTATTTCCTTGGAGGATTCTTTTGAAAGATACCACTTTAGTATTTATAATTATTTACTGGAGTAACTTGACTTGTTGAATATTTTATTAAAAACTATTAAGCATTTTGGGGACTCTTTTTTAAAATTAAAAATCAAATAACTAATATTTTTTTTAAGTGACTCTCCTTTTTGAAAATTACTACTTTAGTAGAGGGAGATTCAAATCTTAATTTATCCCAACGAAAAATCAGTTATGCTACTAAGTTATAATGAACTTGTGATTGTTTTTTTAAGAAATTCAAGCGAAATTTGTCTCTTTTTTTTTCAAGCAATTCAGTTATATTAAAAAAAATAATATAGATATTCCTTCCTATCGTTACGGCAGACCAGGTACTGAGCCTTAACTCGCCTCGAATGACCGAAACTAGCATGGAGCCCTTGGTTCTTGAGGGAGTTCTTTAGTTACAGTACTTTATGTTGGTTCCAAGTTACGTGTTAGTGACCTGTGAACCAGCTCGAGTTAACATTTTCGTTTTTCAATTTTTTCTATTTAGATTCCTGTCCATTGATCATTTGGGTTTTAATTATACCAGCTTTTAATATTTTAGCTCTAGCATACCACTATACGATTTATGATTGTAATTATCTTCCATTGGTATGTGGAAGAACACAAAATTTATTATTTATTTGGTTACATATATATGGGAACCCTGCTACTAGTACAAGATATTACAATGCAAGAAGTAAATAGGTTGTACTATTACCCATGCATGAAATAGTTGTAAAGTAAGACAATAAAATAACTAAGATCAAAATTATGAGTAGACCTATAAGTCATATTACAATCACCAATATTGCACCATTTTTAGATAATTCCCAAGCTATTAAAACGGTTGATTGGAGCTATCAATTCAAAAGTACAAGAATTATATAGAGATGAAAATATGAGCACGTTGATGCGACACTTATTTCAATGTTGGCACCATACAATCAAGCACTTTAATTTATGGCCTAATGCATGGAAGATTTTCACAATCAAAGTATCGCAAACCATCTGGCCACCTTTTGTCTTTTTTCTTTTTTGTTGTATATCAGTTACATATAAGCATTCATCGTCTCCCTCTTCCATATATTTTAACTTGCTCACTTATTCGGTTCAAGCCAATATTTTATCAAACTTTGGCATCAATTAAGTTTTTCTTAAGTGTTACAGATATTAAAAAAAAAAAAAATCAAACATCGAGCGATATTAAGGAACAAAATAAAAATATATGAAAAATTGTCAAGACGATCGCCTGTGTGTAATCAATAGAACGGAATGCCATGAAAAGAGATACCAGACTTATTTACAATATACTCTTAACCATGAATATTTTTCAGGCATTTGATCAATAAGTTTGCACGTGTGAGTTATTACTGAAAATGAAATAAATGTTCCATTACAACCGCCACTTCTTTATCTCTTTGGAATTATTGACTTTTTTTTTATCAATTAGACAACATCAACTATCTAAATAGCTCGTCATTTCTAAAAATATGATACAAAAAGCATCACTTGAAGAGATGCTAACGGTTATTGCAATATGAATACTAAATGCAACACGTAAAATTTAAATAACAGGAAAAACAATAACATTAGACATATTTATAGGAAATAGAGGGTATGTATATGTACGTATATAGTGTTGTTGGAAATATGTGTATTTGTGTATGTGAACGTCAGGTGACACAGAGCAGGGAGAGTTGATTTTCTTTTTCGTTTCTTTTTTTTCTTCTTTTTGTATATTTTTTCTCTACGCTTATCCGGAACTGCTGGTTCTACAGATTCAAATGAATAAACTGCGGGCTCACCAGCAGAACCAGCAGGTCACACAACAACTCAAGAACCGACCTCATAGATTGGGTTTGATTCTCAACCCGTCAAGCCGGTTACAGATTGGTCGTGGATCACGAATCCTTCCGTACCCGCCATCTACATTACGGAGTCAAACTAAGAACTCATGAGCTTACATACTTCATCTAATTGTTTCATTTCAATGTTTGCATGAGCAAAGCGAATATGAGTTAACATGGTACAAACGAATTGAGACTTTTGCATTTAAATGCATCATCAAAATATGCACATTGTACCAAACCAAAATTAATAGTTGCAGAATACACCGCGTATCGTCATTACTTTGGTTATTTTGCCAGCGTATAGATCTATTCTCGTAAACTAACAATCTAGAAACCTTTTCAATTAAGCCAGAATCAAAACACCAGGACAAAGTTCCTGTATATGTGGTATTTAAGTTTATACGTAAATGCAATTAGCATTACAAACTACCCTGTTTTATGATTAAATAATGCTAAGTTATTTTATTTATCTGCATGAGGCACTCTACGATTTTAACTATAAAGTACTGGTGCAGTATGCCATTAACCTAGGTAAAGCCTTGGATATGCACAGATTTTGTTTTAAAAGGATATTTATATTAGTCAATCAGTAAATTTATTTGAACAATTATCAGAATTACATATAAAAAACGACCTTCTTAAAGAATTTTAAATATGATATGAATAATATTATTTAATTTTGTAAATATATGTTACATACTATATTTTTTATACGATCTTTCCATACTTATATAGATTGATATGTGATTTGAAACAAATCATAATCCTTTAAATTCTAGAAATGCAATAGCATACATCAAAAATTGTGTAATTTCATATTGTTATCATGCAAATGTTACAACTCCTCTCTATAGGTAACCTGCTTTACATGAAAGATATGTCAAATAAACACATAACTAAAAAAAGAAGAATACTCCTAATAGATAAAGGGTCATAATTTTACTAAATTTTTCAATTTATTATCTAAACTTTTAAATGTTCAATTTAATATCTAATTAAACTTTTCATTATTGCTCATAAACTCTATTAAATACCATTAGATTTCAGAGTCTTCAACTAATACATGATTGACACCTATCATAACATGTAAAATAAACATTTCAACAGTCACCTAGGTATCCATGTGGAATAGAAAAGAAAAAAAATAAAAAAGAAGTCTAAAATAAGGAAAAAAAAAATGCATGCGAATAAAACATAACCACAAATTCACCCAGATGTTTTTCAACTGGAAAAAAACCAATGAAGAGAGAAACTATTGAAACGTTACAATCAATCCTTATGAGAAGACAGTAAAACCCTAACATCTCCCCAAAAGGGACCACATTCTTGTGACCTTTACCTGGAGTTGAAACCCCGTAATGTCGTGACCTACACGGTCATCCTCTTGGTGCCACACGAAGATATTATTTCACAAGATGACAAAACAAAGCAGAATATTTCGTTGAAAATGTCACAAGGCCACATTGTTTTAACTAGAACTTCTTTCATACTAGAGAGACTTAGAAAAGAGAATAAAATTATAATATTGAAGTACTTTAGGTTCGCAAGTTTTTGTTGGCTTTTTTAACTTGTTAATGCACTCAAGTCGCGATATGCAAATGTCTTGTTCTTTATATTACAGGGTGAACCTACTAATACATGTAGGTGGCCGGTTTGAAGGGAAAGGCATGATTAAACGGTACACCGAACGTCAACAAATCGAGTGCACAACAGAAATTGAGAACATCAGCGAGGCGGAGCTCCTTTACTGCCTATGTGATTTTGGGTTCGTAAACATAACAAAAATTTACTTTTTGATTCCTAGGAAAAAGTATAGCAAATGGATTGTTTCACCTAAGGTTAGTAGAAGATAGCTCCTACAATGCTATGGTTGCTGCAATGCACCAAAACATGGAGTGCTAAATCCACCTAGTGTCCCTACAATCTATTGATACACTAAATGTAAACATCTACTAAAATCTCTAAAATAATTATTAGACATTCTAAATAATTTAAATAAAATTAAAAATCTTCAAATAATTTAAGATTACTTCTAAGTAAATTATACAAATCTATCAACAAGTAATTTTCAGATCCTATTTTAAAACATCAACTATCCAAATTCAAATATTATCCTCACAAAACAAATTCTATTTGCCTCTCCTAACCTAGAATTCCTGATTATGGTATCATAATCCACAACCTTGTAAAATCTACTTAAACGTGCCCCTTAAAAAAATAATACTAAATAAGTTGAAACCCGGTACGAAATACAACAATTACATGCACATAAACATGCTACCTCCAATCACACACATAAGTACAAATGCAATAATGTAACAACCGCCATTTAATTATCTTTAATTTAAATCCAATAAGCAACATAAGGATTGGGATACTCACAAGTATGCATATAATAATATTATATAGTATCGATATTGGGTCATTCCTAACATCCCATAAACTAAGAAACATCTAAAATCTACCCAAATCATTCCCATACGGGACTACACTCGAGACATCATCCGCAAGGAGCATCGAGTTGTCACTCCTAGATCACCGGTCCCCTTAGTCCCTTAGGCCCAGCTAAAAGCACACAATACAATACCCAATACAATTAAGATTAAGTAATTATTTAATTTGATTTTATTATCTAGCATGGTAACAACAAATAAACAAGCAAGTAAGTATCTCATACCTTATTCAATGACAATGTACTCATACTCAATTCTTCAGTTAATTTCTATTTCCTTCCCTAAAACTGGCAAAAGAAGGACCAAAGTTGGGTCAATCAAAGCCAAATGCGATATAGCATCCGCCCTCTTCCACTTTTTCGAAGTTCTTTGAACCGGAAGCGAGAATGTCGGCTTGAGTAACGCCCTCCATACTCTCACAGCCCGATAAGTCAATATCATACCTTCCCTTCTCTCTCCTTAAAAGTGAAGCGATTACCTACCTTATAGTTACGTTATGCATAGCCTTGCAGCAGAATGGTTGGATATAAAAGATGTGCTAAGATCGATCTATGCCTTCAATAGCAAGTTGGCAGCTGCCTTCTCCTATGAAGAAAACTTTTTTTTAGTAACCTATTTTGACATCAAAATTATATTATCCTATTCTCAACTATCCTTCTTTACCTTTATTCTAATGATATAAATACTAAGATCTGTTTTAAATGTCCCTACTTTACTTTTCATGTATTAAAATAATCAAACATATTAGTTTATTATTAAAAGAAAATAATAAGATGTGGTCTAAAAGGATAATACACATGGTGTACACCACACACATACACCATGTACATAACTTTCACAACATATTGTGTATTCATCATGCCCCCTATATGGTGTATGTAATCCTTGTTCATGGATTGCAAACCTCAAGACCTATCACCCAAGCCTAACTAATATGCTTATAAGGACTTGTTACAAGGATACAAGCATCTCAACCTGGCCTTGACGAGCTTCAGTATCAGGACAACAATTTGCTAAATTCATTAAGTGCCTAGCTCGAATGTACTTTTCTCTATTCAATCCATTATCTAAATATTGACATGCTAAGTGCCAAGGCCGAGGACTATGTACACCGAGCTCTCCAATCCCACCCTATTGAGCTACGACCTTATTCAATTACCTCAACAACCTTCAATACAAATCAACAAGAACAACCCAAACACCAGCATAGCTCAGCCACAATGTCCCAAGATTTCAAAATACGAATCGATTGACAAGCTACCACCTATTCCTTACTTTTCTAATATTTGTACTATATTCCTTTTTTTTTTCCTTTATCATATTTATCCTTTTTACTTATATTAGGAATCTTCTTCTTATATTATCCTTTAAATAGTTTTCCATTATTTTATTGTTGCTCTAAAGGATTTACTATAAATGGTCCTTTTACTATAGCCACTATCATCTTACACAACATTATTAATAAATATTCTTGTTCTTGCGAGACACCATTCTCCCAATACATCTTTTTTTCGCACTCTTATTAACTTGCCAAGTAGCTCAAGATTAGTGATGAGTGAACCTTAGTATCAACTTGTGCATCATATCAAGTGAATAAGTCATATTTAGAGAATAACTTCACAAAAGCTACTATGTTTACCAACCCACTTCCTCTTTCTTCGACATCTTACAAGATCCACCCAGTTACTATCTCTTATGGTAAGCTCTAGTAATTAACTGAGCTCCTAAGCACATCATACAATCTTAGTATCAAAGCTTTAGGTTATGATAGATAGCTAAGTATTATAGCAGTTGTTTTAGTTCTCATATTCTATTGTACTCTATTTTCCTATTTTGAAAATAGAGCAAGTCTTTGAAGTACTGTATTGCATACTGTTTAGTAGAGTGAATGGGTTTTTGTATTGATGAAGCTTTTGTTGTGCTTTACTATAAGAATGTCAAACCCTAGTGCTCAATGAGAGATTAATGATGTTAAGAGTGATGCTCAATGTCATGGCCATACCACCCAACAAACCCTGCCAACTATTGATGAGCAAGTGCAAGACCTTATTGCTATTATAGCTAACCTAGCTATATCTATACAAAGGATAGTAGAGATTAGGCCTTAAGAGAGAGTTAATGAATGAAGCTGAGATGTGAGAGATAGGCCGAGAAGACAAGTAGCTAAGCATAAAGCACTAAAAGCTATTAATGTAAACCTATCTCCACATTAACATGTTGAGAGGTTTGCGAGGAGGTAACTTAAGTTAGATTTGAAGAGTATGGGGAGGGGGAAGAGCAATATGACAGATTCGAGGAGTGTGAGCTCCATGCTCCGAGAGGAACCGAACATCTTAAAGTGTAAATTTCGAACTTTAATAGGTCTAATAATGTTGATGAGTACTTAGACTGCGAAGAGAAAATTGAGAAGATATTTGACTTCAATGATTATGAAGATTTAGTACGTGTTCAAGTAATTGCTTTAGAAATTTCTAAGTATACAGCAATATGATGGAAGAAATTGTAAAACGTACATTAGCAAGCCCGACGAAAAATCCAAACCTAGAATGAGATGAAAGTTCTAAGTAGATTTGTGCTAGAACATTATGCGTAAGACACCTTCTAACATCTTTAGGAACTCAAGCAGGGTAGGTGATCTATGGATGAGTATGTTTGAGAGTTCTAGTTACTAACAATTCGCTGTGATATTAATGAGCCAGAAGCACAAATAGTAGCTAGGTTCATTTTTAGGCTAAGATCTAAGATTGGTAATATACTGGAGGTACAAAGGCTTAGAAATCTAGATGAGAACATTCAAATGGCGCAAAGGGTCGAGAGGTAAAGTCAAAACCAGCTCAACCAAGCATGAAGCAAACAACTTGGCTTGTCAAGCAAAATTGGTATACCAAGGCGACCTAGATATGACCAAGCTCTGTACAGTTCTTAGGTTGATCGCTAAGGTCAAGTACCGAATAAACCTAATAATGATCAAGGTAAGGCTAAGGTCGAGGAGCCAAAGGTCAAAGCTTAGGATAGAAGACCTAAGAAATCAAGTGCTTTAAGTGTCTTGGCTTCAAACATGTTGCTAATCAATGCTCAAATAGACATGTGATGACTATCAAGGTTAGGACCCCATAGATTGAAGTAGAGAGTACAAGTGAAGGAAAAGAAGAGGTAGGTATATATCATCTACCAAATGAGTTTCAAGAAGATTCTAATGCCTTAACTCAACTTGAAATGGGAAAATACTCTATGGTTATATAGGGATCTCTCCGTGCCTTTACTTTTAATGAGAATATATAGGGAAAGAATCTCTTTCGTATGAATTGTCGAGTGAATGACAATCTATGTGCTTTGATCATCGACGAAGGGAGTTGTACCAATATAATAGCATAAGGAGTGGTGTAGGATCTAAAGTTACTAACCTTTTTTCTATCTTAGGCTTTACAAGATTCATTGGCTTAATGAGAAGAGAGGATTGCCTATTTCCGAGCAAGTCGGAGTACCAATCACTATTGATGACAAATATAAGGACGAGGTATTATGCGATGTCTTACTCACGTGTGCTTTGCACATACTACTTAGCCAACCATGGTTATTCAATTTGAGAGTGCTCCACGATAGATGTAGGATCACTTATGTGTTCCAAAAAGATGGGAAGAAGGTTATACTAACTCTTATGAGCTCGAGAGAAGTTTAGTAATCTTAAGTCAAGGTTTTTAAATCCTTGTAGAAGAATTCCTTGGTGATTTCCTAAGCACAATATTCTAAGGATGTTAAAAAGGAGGATTTTATACACCTATTGGTCAAAAAACTTCTTGAGTTAAAAGAGGACAAAGCATTACCTGCCGAAGTGCAGACCCTGCTCCAAGAATATTGCGACCTGTTTCCAACTAAGCTACTGAAAGGTTTACCTCCTATGAGAGGTATAGAGCATTGCATTGACCTTTAGCGTAAAGTTACCCCACTTAACTGACTTACATATAGGCTTAACCCCAAGCAGGCAACCAAGCTAAAGCAACAAGTTGATGAGTTGATTAAGTGTAGATATGTTTGGAAAAGCATGAGCCCCTGTACCATTCCAGCTATCCTAATACCAAAGAAGGATGGTTAATGGAGACTATGTATTGATAGCCAAGGTATAAACAAGATCACTATCAAATACCAATATCTGACTCCATAATTAGATGATATTCTAGATGAGTTACGTAGTGCATGGATATTTTCAAAAGTTGATCTGAAGAGCATTTGTTACCAAATTAGAATGAGACCTAAAGATGAGTAGAAGATTGCTTTCAAGACAAAAGATGGTTTATTTAAATGGCTGATAATGCCATTTGGACTTACAAACGCACCAATCACCGTTATATGACTTATGAATCATGGTTTGAGGTCTTTGATAGGAAAGTATGTTGTAGTTTATTTTGACGACATCTTAGTGTATAGTGTCGACCTCAATTCTCATGTAGAGCACTTAAGATCAATATTTGATATTCTTCGAGCTGAATGGCTATTTACCAATTTGAAGAAGTGTGTATTATGTCAGAATGAGGTTCTATTCGTCAGATATGTTATGTTTAGTGGAGGTATCAAAGTTAATGATGAAAAGGTCTAAGTTATTCTTGAATGGTTGACACTAACCAATACTGTTGAAGTGAGGAGTTTTCATGGTTTAGCTTTATTTTACCAAAGATTCATTCAGAACCTTAGTTCCATAGTAACCCCATTGATTGAGCTAACCAAGAAGAATTTTGAGTTCAAGTGGTCTAAGAAGGCCAAGATCAATTTTGATGAGATCAAGTTTAATTTGACCTTTACCCCATTACTTGTGCTATCAGACTTTGAGAAAGTTTTTGAATTGGAGTGCAATGCTTTAGGAGTAGGTGTTGGTACTGTCCTTATGCAAGAACACTAACCTGTTGAATTTTTTAGTGAGAAACTCAGAGTTGCCACTTTGAATTACTCAGCATATGACAAGGAGTTCTATGTGCATGTCCAAGCTCTTCAGAAATGGCAACATTACTTATTATTGAGAGAGTTTTATTATCAACACAAACCATGAGCCCCTTAAATACCTTCAAGGCCAATAGAAACTCTCCCAACATCATGCTAAATGGATCAAGTTCTTGGAAGCCTTTTGTTATGTCATCAAGTACAAGAAGGGAAGTGCAAACACTGTGGTTGATGCCCTTTCTCATTGGCATGTTCTTATTACATCTTTGCAAGCTAGAGTACTTAGGTTTGGTGCTCTACCTGATCAGTATGAGCATGATTTATACACTAGACCCTTAGTGTCCAAGTGCAATATTAGAGGAGTAGTAGATGGGTTTTACTTAATTCAAGGATTTTTAATGAAGAGATGAAAAATCTATGTGCCAAGTAGTTTTGTTAGGGAATTACTTGTGTGGGAAACCCATGTTGGAGGCTTAGCTAGCCATTTTGGCGAGAAGAGAACAGCTGAGTTATTGAAAGAACACTTTCATTGGCTTGTGATAATGAAGGATGTATGCAGAATTCTTAAATGTTGTATGGTGTCCAAGCAAGCTAAGGGAAGAAAGAAGCCATATGGAGAATATATACCTTTTCTCATACCTGAGCAACCATGGACTAATTTAAGCACGGATTTCATACTCAACTAACCCAAAACACCTCGGAAACATGATTCTATTATGCTAGCAATCAATTGGTTCAGCAAAGTGAGCCACTTCATCCCTTACCACAAAACTAATGATGTTTTATTTGTTGTTAACCTCTTTTTGTAGGAAATTGCATGGTTATATGGCATTCTAAGGAGTATTCTCTCATATTGTGACTCAAAGTTCACGAGCTTCTTCTAGCAAACACTATGGAAGAAGCTCAACACTAAACTTATGTTCAGTACTTTTTGTCACCCACAGACAAATGGCCAGACTGAAGTTGTAGATAGAACCATAGGAACCTCCTTCGAGCTACCATTGAGAAGAATCTGCATGATTAGGATTTATGCTTACCTATCATCAAGTTCGCTTACAACCTCTCTACCCATAGCTCGATAAGAAAGTCACCTTTCAAGATTGTCTATAGACTTATTTCAAACTTGAAATTAGACAAGATTACCAACTCAACCTCTTAAGGAGAAACCCAGTCAAGTTTTACAATGTGCCAAGAAATTTTAAAAACTAAATTACAAAGTTGCCAAGCAACTATCTAAGAAAATTACTCAACAGTGAAAGTAAGGGAATAGAGGACAAAAAGCATGTCATTTATAACCTTGAAAACCTTGTATAGGTTCACCTCAACAAGGAATGATTCCTAAGATGGAAGATGAGTAAGTTGTCCCCTAGATCAAATGGCTCCTTCAAAGTTCTACGAAGGATAAATGACAATGCTTATGAGTTAGAGATGTCCGAAGGCTATGGGGTATCCCCTATCACATCCCGACATAACACAGGATGTACCATCATACAGAAATACCTGTTTATATTCAAGAAATACCTATTTATATTCAAGAAAACTTTTGTTTATAACAAAAGATTACTACATTAGAGTTCTGTTTAACACCTGTTTATACAAAAGATTACATCTGTCAAACTTAACCAAGCTTAACATATAGTACTTTTTTTAACATATGTATAGGTCCTTTATGGAACTAAGATCAACATACTACAAGGCTTCTTTAAAAGCTGCTAACTCCATCGTGACAACTCTCAAAAAACATTTTCCCTCAACTGATGTTACCCTGTCAATTCTCTTCGTAACCTGAAGATACATAAGTATCCCCCCAACTCTTTGTAACCTAAGTGAGAATGGATAAAACAAAACATAGAATAAGTACAATACATATTTACCTAGATTAATACTATGAGATATTCAATTTCATAATCCAAGTTACTAATACAAACTGTTTATGCAGGAAATTCATACCATGCTCATGCATATGACATACATCGGTACTGATATCCTATACTTTTCCAATTCTTCATTTGGTTAGTCAAAATACCTGAGCATCTGTATACTATGTCTAAGAACTTAGGGCAACAAGGAGCTGCCTAGGAGTAAGACCCTAACAAAACCACCCATTATAACTTGAATATCCTATATATAGTCAACCACTTATCGTGGCCAAAATAAGTTGACTAATGTAGTTCTATATGCTCCAAAGCCAACTCAACCATGTTTAAGTTTTTAGAAACTCAACCCATAGTTCCTTTCATGCCTTGCCATGAATGCAGTAAATAGTACAATAGCCTAATATCAGGCATAAATCTCAAGTTCCACATTATAAACAATTTAACTATCTTAACTTTAGCTTTGTTTCTTAACTCTATATTACATTCCTTCACATAAGGTTCACTTAGGCAAACACCCTAAACAACAGTTCAATTTCCAAGTTTTCAAAACAAAAATACATATCAATGAATTAGTCATATACAAGGAAACTTTTCACTTGGTTAACACACATTCAATAGAATCATGTATCTAGTCAATCCAACACGTCACTACAATATACAATATAACTTACTCCAAGTCAAGTAGATATAGGTTTACATTTACAAAAACAAAACCACTTACTTGAGCTTGATAGTAATATAAAATTCCAAACTTCACGATGTGGTCATTCCTCACCTATCATACCTAGGAAAATACACACAGATCTCAAGTCAACTACTGGTCAATACTAATTTCTTATGCATTTTTTCTACTATGTTTCCAAGTTTATTTCCATTGTATCTTATTCATTTCTTATCCGATTTTAATAAACTTTATATCATCATGATCATTATTTTGAGTACTATTAAGATATCTTAAGAATAAAGACTAATCAATTTTGTCAAAAGTTCAAAAATAAGCTTTCGTCTTATCAATCTAAAATTCCTCATTTCCTGAGCTGATCAGCATTCATTATGTACCTAAAAATATTAATCCTTTACTTATTTAACAAATATAATATTAGAACTAATTACTATATCATATATTAGGCTAATATATTGGTTATTATCATGAAAATACATAATAAATAACATATGAGCCTAATTAATTTCACACAAAATCCTAGAGATTTAAAAAAAAATATGTAGTTTAATTATTGATCATAAATTTTTAAGATAGGATAAAGGGTCCTAAGTTAGGAAAAAGCACAAAAAAATACAAAAATATGGAAAATTTAAGAAAAAACCAAAAAATAAGAAATTTAGAAGAAGTACAAAAAAATATATAAATTTACAAAAACACAAAAAATTGAAAAAGTCACAAAAAAAAAAGAAAAACTTGGAAAAAAGTATAAACGATTCAGAGAATTTAGAAAATAATAAAATTTTTAGATAGTTTAATATAATAGAATTTTTAATTTAGATAAATATACGAAGAGAATCATTGGACCTAAGCTTAGATTTGAATCTAGCCTAGACTGACCTAGTTTATATATACAATTTAATTGTACATATAGACGAGGCATAGGCTAACAACTTAACGGATAAATACTTGGATTGGGTATTGGAGCTAGCTTCAAGGTTTAAGGTTCGAATCTCACCAAAGGTAAGGATTGCCTTCTATTCTTTTTTTCTAGAAAGCACACCACATACTGCCAATGACAAGAGATCATTGGGTTACATATATGGTCGTAATATGTAGCACTTCATGATTGGCCTTAACACCACATCTTTCTTTCTCCTCCTTCTCCTCTTTCCTTTTCTTTCCTTCCCTTTCTCACTCAAAAACAAAACACATTCACGATCCAATCAACTCCTCCCCATGTACATAAGACAGCACTCTCACTAAACCCTCATCATCTCCCTTTCTCATCACGGCAAGACCCACACAAGCTCTCTTCCTCATGAGCTCTCTCTCTCTCTGAACTATACCTACACCAACCCAAGCAGTTACCCTTATCCATACACGACCCTCTCTCACCCACAACCCCCAACACCGCAACCTAAAACCCACTCCCCCTCTCTTAATCTCACTACGTTAATCCTCTCCCATGCGACAAACTTAGATCCACGATACCACAATGAGCTAACAACCTACACACAACACTCTACGACATGCTCCCTTTCTATCTCGACCTTCACCTAAACACTAACCATTGCATCTAATCCAACCACTACCAATAGCAACTCGTAACTACCACCCCTGTCAACAACCATCCAATCGCACAACCAAGAAGCCCCCAACTGCTCTAACTTGATACACACATACAAACAACAAAACTTATTCTCTATAGTAGCTCATATGCTAAACACCCATGATACAATAACTCTACTACCACAAACCCTTTCCCCCCTTCAAACCACCACATTAGGCGGTTTTTTGTTCAAATTAACCCTACTACGAAGCTCCCCACATCCTTAAACATAGACTACCACCATCTACTCACCCTTAGACACCATCGTGAGCAACAATGCACTCTACCGCCACCCTCAAAGCTCCAACCTCCACTTAAACAAACTCCAACCACTAGAGCATCGCCCTTATACCCCCTAACCCTAATCAATAACACATGAAACCAATTTTTCCCTAAAAAAATTATGGCCTGAAATCCCTCCAATGCCATTATTTACTTCTCCATTGTAACCGAGTCAATTGACCTAAATTTTTACCCTTAGTCCAACCCAACCGGAACCCAAGATCTACGCCCACTATACCAACCTACGCATATAACTCTAAGTCTAGCCCTATTTGTTTTTCCTTTTTGTTTTGTTTTACTTCTTTTATTTGTTTATTTTTAGTTATTTCTTCCATTGTGACTGTAAATGTAAACAAATAAAAAAGAAGAAAAATAAAAAGAAACAAAAAAAGGTAGAATAGCTTAGCTTGTTATTTATTTCCTTTTTTAGTTAAAACTAAAAATAATAACTAAAAAATAGAAAATAATAATAATAATAAAATAAAAAATGAAAAAAACCATTTGTATCACTTAGAAAAATCGAGTTTCCAAATGAATAAAAAAAACAAAATGGACTCTTTCCAAATTAGGATTACTTTAGAGTTTTCAAAAAATAAAACACCGATTAGAACCTTTTAAAAAAATTTCCTTAAATAAATTGAACCAGGTAAAAATGTAAACCCTATCTTTTTCAAGAATTAAAATTAATCAACCTACAAAAATTTTTGTAAAAAGAACTACATACATTTAATTTGAAACAGTAAATACATAGGCACTCGCATGCAAAGATAAGGCAACTGAAAATATGGAAATTTTTTTTTTCATATTTTGTAAATAATGTTTAATTTAATTAATTTAGTTGCATGTGAATAGTTTATAAATAAGGGTATATTGAAAAGTGAAATTAAAATCGCAAAGTTAAAAAAATGGTCCCTACTAAGGGTTTAAAAAATTAGCCCCCGAACCTAAAATTTTTTGTTTTCAAATCATTTTCTAAAAATTAGTTTTTTAAGTGGACTAGTAGTTATGTTAAATTGGTCTACCCAATCAATTTAACCTATCCCTCTTTTTCTCAACTTCGATTGAATGGTGACTTCAAAGAATTTTCAAACTACATTTAAAAAATGAGTTTTTCTTAACTCCAAGTCAATGGCTAGTATTAAATAGATTACGATTTAATATTAATTGGGTTAAGAAAAATATTTAAAAATAGGGAAAAATCAAGTTCAATAAGAACTAAATTCTCCTTCTTCATTAACAATGTTTATTTATAACAATTTAATAAACTTATAAACAAACCCTTACCTCGTTGGATGAGTTGATTTAAAATCAACAACTCCCATAAAGGTTTCTCTCCACAAGCTCTACTAAAATCTTTACGTAGGGGAGAATCTACAATTAAATTCATATACATAAGATTCGCAAATTACTAGCCTACCTTCATCCATAATAGTCACTTGCTCCATAAATGTAACCGTAGGAGGGAAGCTTCTATCAAAGAGAGGAAAGCATTCTTTTAGGGGAAAGAGAGAAAAATACAAGACTAGGGCTTATTTCCCCTACACCATCCACCCCCTAATATATATCATCTTGCTCTCTTTTTTAGAATACTCATAGTCTAAAAAGCGTAATTACTTATTTGCCAAACCCCTTAAACTTACTAATATATTTTTTATATTTTACAAGTTTTAATTCTTCCCCCTAAACAAAAATTTTTTCCTCAAAAGTTTCCAAACTCCTAGATCTCAAATTGTGATTACTCTCTAGATCAGCTCTTACATCTTCAAACGCCCCTACTTAGTTTCCTTTTATATCTTTAGTCTCATCCTTACATCGATTAAGAGTTGAATGAGAATGTTAAAATGAAGCTTAATATAAAACATGTATATTTAATACTTATGTTCTTCAAAATTAAATAATAAATTACAAAGAGTAAGGGTAAAGTGTTACTTATCTTTTTATCGATAGGGATCAGCACGTATAGAGCTTGAGGCATTGCCGACTTTGTAGTAATTCAAGAAAATACTACACGCTTCAAACAGCTGTTTAGCTTTGGTTTCAAGGAGCTTAACATGTCCAAAGCAACTTGGCTCCATAACTGCTCAGCAGGGAAATAACTCAGTTTGATGTTCGAATTGTTCACGCATGCAGCATTATGAAAAGTACGATTAGTATGCTCGACCATGGGAGTGAATTGGCATGCAAATAATAACCAAATGGGAGTTCAAGTTTTATATCTGCAATCTAGGTGTTCTCATAGAACACTTTTCATCCCTTTGGTTCGGTTTGATGCAGATAAGAGCTTAAACTCTACTTAGCGTTGGCTTGGACTTGCTCGAAATTGTAATTATACTCAAATTACTTGTGAGCACGTGGTAGATAAATGAGAGTTCAGGAAGCAGTTTGAACAATTGGGCACACCAAATCCTCATGTTGGATATGCTGCCGAAGGAGCTCGAGTCAGTGTGTAGAATTAGATCAAGCCGAGACAAGCTAACTTTAAACAACCTAATACTCTATTTCGTGTTCTTGTTTTTCTCGTGCCTTGCTCTTACAATCACGTGCCTAGCCATGTGTAGCTCGACTATGGCTTTGCTTTGGACTCGTGTATGCAATTGTTGTGTAGAACAGCTCTGCTGAGTTGGCATTTGCTGCCACCTTCAAATTCATCTTCTTATAGCTCGACATTCTCTGTCTCGAAGTCTAAATCAACATTGCACCATAAACGTCGGCATGGACTCAAGTATTAAGTCAATCTCGTACGTTGAGGCTTCTAGATCGTCTCTTAACTAGCATTACTTCCATAGGAACTTCAATTTTGTACAATAAATCAATACTCGAGACATTTCAAATTTCCAATCCTTTGACATCTAACCTAAGGTAAGTACTTTGACATTTCCTTGTTTTGAAGCAAATTATATAAAGTGAGATGCTGTTGCAGTCATTGTGAGCTAGTTCAACACACGTATCTACAACAACTCGGCATAAGTATCTATAATAGGTTGAAATGTGATTCTCTTCATGACAATTTAGTGGAGTTTTACATGAATACGACATCTTTTTTGAAAAATATTACAAAAAGGGCATGTTTTGAAAAAAAAATATAAATATAGTGTAGTGAAAGCACATGCAGTTGTGGGTAGTTTTAGTACTGAAGGCACATCCAATATATATATCTTTAGTAACCCATGAATTTGGACATAGAATTAAAGGTGTATGTACTGGATACACCTTCAATATTAAAATTTACACTAAAGACACATCTAATACGTGAGTCTTCAGTATCCTAGTTTCAATTGAAGGCGGATCTAGTACATGCACCTTCAGTTCAAATTCCACTTGTGATTAAAAATAATTATTATTAAACATAATAATTTCCCTTAATTTGAAATGATAAAATAATGTTCTTTTAACCCTTAACTTACAAACTAAATGAAAAGTTTAATACATTAATCAATTACATGAAATCACAATTGGTGGAGTGCCTCAACAAAGATAGCAAGTAAGGAAGAAATAGGAACACGGGATGATCATCCAATAACCATATGAGTTGGATATAAGAAAAAATAATTACAAATTGTAATATTGGGATAAATAAACAATGCATTGAACTACAATATCTAATGAAAAGTAAATTGTATTTCAAATAATCAATATATATACAAAAATTGTAATGAGTCAATGATAACATCAATACAATGGCCAAAACATGGGAAAACAAAGTTAATATACAAAGCATATATACTAATGTCTATACCATGTAAAGGTTCTCATGGATAGGCCGAATGCAGCTAAGTAACGCCCTTACCTATGGATGACTGTATAAGGGTGGAATGTCGCTTTTGAGGCACTGGTAAAGTCATAAGATTGAGATCTTATTCGAACTCGAGAGTCATGTAAGAGCTAGATCTAACCCTAAAACTAGATTCAGCTCTCGAGGTGGAGGCAACACCTAACCCATAGTATGTGCTATATCCCTCGTTGATATACCTAAGGTCAACGGAATGACACACATGTGGTGAGATATTATCACCAAAGTTTACTCGACAACGTCCTGCTTTAACCTGCCTCCTCGAACTTTAACTCTACCCTTAGATAGTGCACAAGGAGCTGGTATATCCTTGTCAACAGGTAGTCCTTGCTCCTCGCCGTAGTCCACATAGGGTAGTTCATATACACCCTCAATAGGATAAGGCTACTATGCTGCTCAACAAAATGAAGTGTCCCATCTGCAATACCCTGCATTGTAGGATAATCAGATGCTAGTCTAACACTCCTAAGCGAGTCCACCTGAAATAAGTAGAAAAACAATTATCATTACATATGATAACAAGTATGTATGTGAAAAAAAAAAATGGACGATTATAGATGTACGTACTAGTCGTCCAATGAAAGCTTTATGGTGTGTAATGTATCGCTGGGTGATCTATCTATACCATAGCAAGTAACTCTAGTCAACCCCTCGAGGACCCTTGATGGGTACTAGGAATCCGTATCTCTATCCCTCAAGCCTAGATGTAAGAAGAGTGTATGTTAATCTAGTCAACATCCGTCCTACCTTGCAAGTCCAGCTGGTAGAGCTGCTCTGAGGTACCGACCTCCAATAAAACGTACTAGTATCCACCAAACTTCCAGATAACATGGTATAGAAAGTAACACTCAAAGATGTTAAAACATATGAGTGGCACCCAGGCAGTCTAAATGTATCACCCAGTAATATAGTAGTGAGGCAATAACCGCAGCAACTCTTCTGTATAGGGCTCCCAAACAACCTAATGGATACAAAAAAGGGAAAAAAAGTAAACAATTAGTGAAATAATGATGGTTATCACTTACAGATGAGAAAAGGACAGCAAAGTGGATAACTTATCATATCATACCTATTACATTGTCTACATGTCAAAGGCTGTGAGGTACGTATCCATAACATGCATTGAATGTTAAGTCGTATCCTACACTACCCTCCATCTAGTTGCTAATGGCCTATCTTTGTCAATAATAAACCCATATCGACTAAGGGGGCGATATGTGGGAATCTATCCTAAGCCTAGACCTATAGTAGATTCGCAGCCCCTCTTAGCTCATGCGCATCAAATGACAAGACAGAGCACAGTTGTCAGTATAACCATACCAAGCAACATTGCCTCAGCTAAACTACCCAGCTATTGAGAAGTCCTTCAACAATGGCAAGAACATCAAGTAAATAAGGTTGGAGGATTTATCCACAAATATTAATCATCCCATCAAGCTAAGTATATATGCATGTGTGTACTATCGAACCATCTTGTTGTTCGCCCTATGAGGAAGTATTTAGAAGTGCTCCTACAACCATGTCAAAGATAAGCGAGCACCCCTCATTCGAGTAAACCTTAAACCTAGCAATATCTACCCTATGTCAGCCCAGCATTCCTCATCATTTGTCTCTGTTCAGCCCGCTACCGCGAACCCCAAAATTTGAAGTCCATGCTGGACCTCCACATCCTGCAATATAATGGTCACCTCTCCAATGGATAGGTAGAACGTGTGTGTCTCAGGCTTCCATCTCTCAATAAGTACCATAATTAGATATCAATCCAATATAATAAATGGGAGCTGTGCAACTCCCTAAAATCCAGCCTCCTGTTTGTAAGGCTTTACCCTAAGATGAATAAGAATATATTGCTCATCTTTACATAATAACATCTTACTGTACTAAACTCGTAGTACATAAGCCGCCTCATACAGAAATATTCAATGAAGTTAGCAAGTAATACATCTTTAATAAAATATTTTATTATAGATGATAATGACATTACTCACCCTACCCTCCTAAATAGCCTATAAACGGTGGCTAGCCTATATCGCAAGTACGTGTAGATCAATCGGTCCTAGCTCCATCCATCCTACGAACACTACAAACATGTTTAGTATGCCTAAAACAAAAAAGAGAAAAGAAAAAGAAAAAGAAAACAAACTTATTAATCATTACACCTATGCTTGTATTATAATGTAATGCTTAGATAGAAAGGAAATATGTACCAACCCTGTTAATCTCTGAGTACCTCCTCCAATTATGTCCTTCTCGCCCACATGCGCTACATTAAGTTTTGTCCAACCGCTCTTGAACGTCCATCTCCATGTGATATCGCTTACACTTAGGTTTACTTTTCTTTCATAGTAAGTCAATGTTTGGGTGAAGATAAGGGAAGCTAACTTACAGCCAATTAAGCTCGCCACCAATCGGGTAGAAATGAGATCGGTAACAATCTATCTTATTTGCCCACTTATATCATGGCCCTATTGTTGATTTTTTATCTACCCTTGTGCTCGCTATAGCAGCACATGCATGGGAGCAAGGGATCCTATATATTTGCCACTTCTGACTAGTGCAAGTACAACCCTTAAAGTCAATTGTATATGTCTTTCCTCCTCCCTTTAATCCTATCTTCATCATTCAAGTACCAATTAAAACCTCAAAAATACCATTTTGGAAGCTAAATGAAATGACTTTATGTGTGTTTGCCCACCCCCTCCAAGTTTCATACATCTTTAGTGTATAATTAGTGTAGGTCTTTCCAACATCGATTGCCTCCTCGGTGTCCTTATGCCTCTCCTCCTAATAGGTGACACTATTGTAAAATATCTTCTTAACTAATGTAGTGATGGACAAACTACGTACTGATTTCAAAATAGAGTCATAATTCTTGACAATGTTTGATGTCATGTATCCAAAACGATAACATCATCATATGCAAGAGTCCACCTATCTAAATTAACATTATCAAACCACGTGGGAGCATCCTTAGCCTAGGTCAACTTCTCCATGAAACATTCGAATTTCCTTTGCTATGCCTAAACACCTGTAAACCATATAAGTTTCTTGCATAATTGGTTTTCGTAGACCGTATTGAAGTTACTAACAACATGCTGTAAACAATATCTCCAAACTACAAATAGTAGCTACCAGCCCACTAATGGTTCCTTGTATACAAAATCAATATTAAATGTCCTATCGGATATAAGACATTAGGTGTCTCTCTTTTAGCTGACTACATGCACTTTAAGCTTACATAGGAACCACCCTCAGGTTTCTTCCGATTCTATGTCAATAAGAGTAAATGCCAATGAAACTATTGAATTGTCTCGATCTATGGTACAAGTTATCAACAACTACATGTACTTTAAGCTTACATAGGAACCACCCTCAAGTTTCTGCCGATTCTATATCAACAAGAGCAAATGCCAATGGAACTATTGAATTGTCTCAATCTATAGTACAAGTTATCAATAACTTATGCCCATACTTTCCGTATAAGAATGCACCATCAACACATACAATAAGTCAACAGTATTTAAAGGTTTCAACACACAACCTAAATGTCCAAAAAACCCACTTGAACTAAGACTAACCTTACTTTGACAAACTACTCCAGCCCCAATCCATTTGTGTCCTCGAGTTGCTCAACTTCATTGTATTTAATAGTCTTGGCAATTCATTATACGACCTCTCCTAATTGTAGTATACTATATCAACAGCCTTTCCCTTAGCCTCGAAAACCCTTCTATTGCTTACTGTATACCTATACATAACTTATACATTAGCTGCATGATCATGTATCTTAACATCAGGGTTATTCTGTACGCCATTGATAAATAGTATAGCCATTATATTACCGTTGAGCTGAAGATGATCCTGATTCATCATCGAGTTTGCATAAGTATACAAACCCTTTACTTTATTCAAGTAAGCCCATAGCCTCTACTTACAACCCTGTTCTTTCTTCTTACAGTACACTGCATATACATTCAATTTCGAAATATTTACATAAACATCACAGTTGTTCCTTACGTAGAATGACTTCACCACATCTATGAGATCCTTCTTCGTGTTGAAATGCATATCAACACTTAATTCATTGAAACTGCTAATATTACTACACATTTCATTGACATCTCTCTCAAATGTTACGTAGCTGCTACCATTGTATCAACTATTGTAAAATAGGGTAGGATCTCTCACAAACTTGTCCACCGGTTCATTTATTGTCAAGAAGTCCTAAAACTGCCTACTGAATAATACTTCACCAGTGCAACGATAAGGCCTGCTTGGGCCATCTTCACAAAATGGTTGGACCGGCATGCCACTCTCGACAACATGTGGTCTCACCTAGACCTCTCCCGAATCCTCAGCATAGTCATCTTAGAAGTCAACATCATCCTCAACATAATCCTCATCACCATCGACATCATCATCAACATTTTCACCCTTAGCTACCCATCACTATATTTTCGTTTGCATAGACAGTAACTTTCATATAATCTACCATTTTTACCCTAGTAATGTTACGATGAATCAAATATTTAGATTACATTAAAGACTTCATCTACACATTAAGCAACAACTTTACAAAATGCACTTAGTCATCTCATTAAGCTATGTTGCGTACTGACCTAACTTTAACTATTTAATTCGACACAACACAATCAAAACACTAAAAAAAAATCAATATACACAACAATTTCCACCTACATTCCAATATTTTTCGCAACTACATTCTTATAACTTATGTACTGCAATATCAAAAATTCCTAAATTTAGACAACATATAATAAATTTTTGTGAAATTTTAATAATTTAAACAATTTACAGTATATCTATAATTATGTAATTAAGTAACAAGTTTTTTTCTAAAAAAAAATTGCATAATATTAATTACTAGTAATATAAAAAATAAAAAATAAAAAAATCATGCTTATAAGTTATAAATTATAACTTGTTTCAGACGTATACTCATGTTAAGAAATGGTTCAATACTTCAACTATGGATTCTCTCGAGTTTTCTTTTTATTTTGAAATTTTTTAAAAATTAATATAGATAAAAATAAATTTTGACAGCACGAATTAAAATTTATATAGTTGGTATAGTGAAGGTGCATAGTATATACACTTTTACTATATTATATTCGTATTTTTTTTTAACCAATCCTATTTCCATAATATTTTTAAAAAACGAGACTATATTAGTATAAAACTCCAATTTAGTGTAGATCGAATACTTGGATCGGACTCATTGCAGGTCAGCTAAGTCATGTGAAGGTCGGTTCGGCTAGTACTGGAGAATAGCTCAGTCTAGCGAATGATGGCACTCGGTTCAACACTTAGTGAATAGTTTGATCGGCATTGCTACTTAGGAGCTGAGATTGATCAACTCAAACAGCTCCTAATGATAAAGCTCGGTAACCAGCTAACTCTGTTCTTTGTTGCATGTAAAGTCAGTTAAGCTCTTCTTTGCTCAAATGCTCTCAGCTTTTGTTTGATCACTCGGTCATCGGCAGCGGGCGTGGTCGGCGCTTGCCCAGGATTTTTACCGTGCATGTAAATTTCTCGGCAATGTAAGATTGTAGCAACTGCCGATTAGCTCTTGCAATCAACTCTCATCGGAAAACGACTTCTAAAGTTCTGCCCAACTAAATTTGCCTATATACGGAGTTCAACTCTTGTGCTGCCATGAATGGACAGCTCAAATCGTGCTTGTTTGAGGAGCTTCGCTTACATGGCATCCAAGCCAGTTCAGAGCTAATAGATTTGCTCGCATATGTTGCTCGAATCGGCATGCACTCAGCTCAAGGTGTTCGAGTCCATTAACAGGAACTGCTCGGAGCACAAGTTCAGCTATAGAACTTAGCCAGCAACAGGTGCAGTTATTGTAATTGCTCGGAAAGAATACTCGGTGCTCGGAATTGCTTTGGAGCAGCTTAGAATTTGCTCGAAATTTGTTCTAGTGTTTCCTCGGCTTGATTGTTGTAGTTAAGAGCTCGGCGTGGACAGTTCTTAGCCAAAATGAGCTCGAAAATGGTGGCCGATCTATTATGGAGTGTGGAGCGCATATCATATGGCATCTAGATTTTCCATGCGGCGCTCGGCATTGGAGCTTCCATTTGGCGAAGTGAACAACTTAACCAAAACTTCTTGGCAATTCGGCGTAGGGCTTGATGTTCCCGTTCGGCAAACAGCTCAGCAATTCAATACAGGGCTTGAACTCGGACTAGTGCAAAGGATTTACTCACAAGGAGTACTCAACTCAACTAGCGAGTAGTTCGGCATAACTAACTTTGTTCCAAATCTTGGAATGAAGACTGAAAAGCGCCATGGTGGTTCGGATATGTCGCGCAGTCTTTTAGCAGCTGACCTTAGTTGTCCAAGAAGCCAAAGGAAAGAAAAACAAAATTATCTGATGCAAATCTACTTTAGAGCTCTGCCTCATTGAGTCGGCGGTCGGCATTGTAGTAAACTACTCAGCAGAGTTGTTGCTCAGGCATTAATTGCTATGGAGCATGGATCAGCATTTGCCCAGCATACAAACCTTGTCCTGTTCAACAGCTATCCTGGCTAGTACAATACGTGGGACATAAGCTATTCCACAATTTTAGGGAGCATGCGGGTGAAGTTTCAAAACATAACTGCTTCTTTCACCGCTTTTCTTCTCTCCCATTTTTCCTTTTTCTCTCGTTTTTTTTTTTTCCTTTTTAGGTAAAATCTGCACCTTGAGAAATGAAAACCGAAATCCAAATTGGCGGTATAAAAAATAGAGAATGGTGTGTTCAGATTCTGCATAAAACTAAATCTAACAGTCCAGATCTTCTTAAGGAATATTGCAACTGTACAAGCAACGATCACAGGCCATTCAACACTTTTAAAGCAAGTGTCCAAGCTACAAAGACTCCTCAATATAATGGAAATTCTCCAGATTAATTTAGATATCGAGAATATTTCCAGGGACCAACATTACACCACTTCCCTCTATTGGGACCACCTATCTAAAGCACCATGTCCCTTCTAAAATGAAAGTTAAAATAACAATAATGATAGAATATGTGCTACTGCAAATTCGGTGGCTTTATCAAATTTTAATAGAGCCGTGATCATGAAAATCTCCAATTGATGAACCCCAGAAACCATGCCAGTTACATGACGGTTTTTTGAACTTCAATGGAACAAACAAATTATGAACAATAGAAACCACTCAAAGATTCCAAGTATGCAAATGGATATATCCTCGGACATGAGAATGTCAAGAAAAGAGATACTAATGCAAATTTAATGCCAAAGGAGAAGAGCATAACTTCAATAAATCATCAAAAAACTATAGGGTAAAATTGCTCATTCTCGCAGACGATGCCAATTGTCAACTGTCGATTTTTGTTCCGATATGTAAGTACCTGCAAGAAAAAAAAACAGCTATGAAGGCCACTGAAGGGTACTTCGATGTAGCCAATTCAATACCTAAGTCAACCCTCTTATGATAAAAATAACATTATAGAGTGATAATGAGAATAAGAGAATGAAAGAGGGCTCCCCTTACTTGGGGGTCTTCTCTACTATTTATAACGAGTCAATGGAAGTAGTACTCGAAATTATTAGGCCAAGCTTAAGAACTAGGTTGGTTAATATAAGCTTATGGAATTATTATCAAAAAAGCCTTGTCAACAAGACTCATCAAGGACATCATAAGTGTCTTATTCGCCATTTAGGCTAACAAATGCACTTGCAACATTTGAAGCAATGATGAATGATTTATTTCATCCATATCTTCAACTTTTAGTGTTTTTTTTTTTTTCTTATGACATCTTGACATATAATGCCGATATGGAGAAACATTTGTCATACTTGAAGGTAGTGTTCGAATTATTGAGCAATGCTCAATTTTTTGCCAATAGAAAAAAAATGTATTTTTAGATAGCGGCACTTAGAATACTTAAGCCATATTGTTTCAAGTGAAGGTATGAGTATGTATCCAAATAAAGTAAAGGTAGTGTTGGAATGGTAGTCTCCAAAGTCATTCAAGAGTTTTAAGGGGTTTCTTGGGCTTATCCGAGTATTATAGAAAGCTTATTCGTGACTTCAATAAAATTGCTTGTCCACTCGCAAACTTATTGAAAAAGGATAAGTTTGAGCAAAGTATGGAGGTAGATATTACTTTTCGGCAACTTAAGGATTCTTTGGTGCAAGCTGTAGTACTTGTAATGCCAAATTTTAGCAATCCACTTGTAAAAGAATACGATGCTTCAAGAAGAGGATTAGGAGCTATTCTTTAACAAGATGGACACCTAATTACTTACTATAGTAAAGCACTTTCTGATCATATTTCATCTAAGTCTACTTATGAAAAAGTGCATATGGCTCTAGTGCTGGCAATAAAACATTAGCATCCCTATTTACTCAATCAAAAGTTTATAGTAAAATCTAACCATAAGGCATTGAAATATTTGCTGACAAAAAGAGTGACAACTAACAACTTCTACTCAATAGAAGTGGCTTTACAAGTTATTAGGCTATGATTTTGAAGTGGAATATCAAAGTGGGTTTGAAAATAAAACTGCTGATGCTCTTTCAAAACAATCTAATGAACCTTCAAAAGCTATCATGGGCAAATTAGGTGGTATGTCTGGTCTTATTTGGACTAATTTAATAGAAATTCAATAAGAAGTTATGAAGGATCCTAGTTTAATAGCTAAAGTTGATGCAAGAAAGGAGAAAATGCTAGTTAGGGTTTTCATTCAAGGAATGATGTATTATTTTACAATAACAAATTAGTGATTCTTTAGGATTCAAAATGGGTTACTTTATTTTTGCATGAATTCCACACATCTTTATTGGGAGGTCATGTTAATTTTTTAAAAACCTATAGAAGGATAGCATCCAATTTGCATTTGGATGGCCTCAAATGTGATGTTGACAATTTTGTAGCCAAATGTGCAATCTATCAACAAAGTACCAAACTCTTTCCCTTATTAGGTTGTTAAATCCTTCACCTATTCCTAAAGTACTTTAAGAGGATATATCAATGGATTTTGTAATGGGATTCCCTAAATCTAAAGGTATTGATACAATTTTTGTAGTCATGGAAACTTTCAAAATATGTACATTTTCTTCTATTAAAACATCCTTATTCCATAAGGATAGTGGCTGATATTTTTGTTAAAGAAATGGGGCATTTAAATGGGTTTCTATGGACTATTGTAAGTAATAAGGATCATATTTTTATGAGCACATTTTGGTGCCAATTGTTTCAATCTCAAGGTATAAGATTGCACTTTGTACTTCTTATCATCTGGAAACAGATGGTCAAACAGAGGTTCTTAATCGATGTTTAGAATGTTACTTGAGATGTTTTCGAAGTGAGCAATCAAAAGTGTGGTCAAATTGGATTTCTTGGGCTTAGTATTCTTATAATACTTCACATCACTCTTCCACTAAATTCACTCTTTTTGAGATTATATATGGGCGACCACCGCCATCCCTCTCTTCCTTTGTAGATAAAGAAGTAACTAACCTTACTATACTAACAGCTTTGAAAGAAAGAAATATGGTTCTCAAACACTTACAAGATAATTTGGTTAGAGCTCAGAGTAGTAATTATGAACAAGCTAACAAGCATAGACATGATGTGACATATAAGGCGGGAGATCGGTATTTTTAAAAATATAGCATATTTTACTAAAGAAGTTCAATATTTGAACTTGTTTCAAGTTTTCTCCCAAATATTATGGTCCTTTCCAAGTGTTGGGAGAGTGGATAATGTTGCATACAAGCTATAACTTCCTTCTAATTGTAAGGCCCATCCAGTTTTCCATTTATCCTTATTAAAAAAGTCATCGAGGTCTTTTCCTTCCTTAATAGATTTATCTAAGGATTTTCACATTGCTAATGGAGATTATTTGCTTCAATAGCCAAAACATATTTTAGGAAAATAATTTTAAAAAAATGGGGATGTTGAGATTCCACAATTATTGGTTCAATGGTATTGCCAATTTGTTAATGAGGCAACCCAAATGGATATTGCCACCTTCAAATTATAGTTCCTAGATTTTCTCCCTCAAGATAAGGAATCTTTTGGTGAGAGGGTATTGATAAGATTCAAAGGACATCTTGGCCGATATTAAATGTGTATATGAGATAGGATAAGAAGAGAGATTGACTATTGAGTGAGTAATTTTTAATGATTTTTATGGTATTGTTGTGTGTAGTGTGTACATAGCTGTGTTTGATGAGTAAGTACCGTCGTATCTGTTGAATACATGTAGTTGTGTATGTTATGTACATGTATGTTTAGTGTATGGAGTATAGTAGATATATGTGCATAGAATTAGTTAAGTAGGAGTTAGTTATTTGGTAGTTAAGCATAGCATATAAATAATGGATTGTTAATAGAAGGAGTTAGATTGGATTAACATAAATGGTACCACTTACTAAAGTGAGAGTGCAATCTACTCTTGTAAGTGCTTTCAACTACGATATCAAGTACTTTTCTATCATTAATTTCTTATCATTGTGTGTGATTACTAGCTGAGTGTATTAGTGTATCTTGTCACATATCTAATTATTTTTTAATTTGTGTTAGCTGTACAAAATCTTCTTTATCATATAATTCAAATTTGAATGAAAAGATCTACAACAATCAAAAGATTCATGATTATCTTGAAGTTTCTCCACATGTCCAAGAAAATCTTATTCTTCAAATTAAATGAGGATTTCGTAGATTGATTTCAACTTCCACGAAATCCTCCTTTAATCTTCATAAATATATACATTAAATATCTTGAAAAATCTAAGTGTAATAACCCGCCAAGAGTACTTCCAACAATTTTTTTTCATAATCTCTATGAAAGTAAGCTTTTCATAATATAATTAAATTTGTCTACCATTATCTCTATGAATATATGTCCAACTTAGTGGAGTGCAATAGAGATATTACCTAAATATATCCAATGTATGGAGTTAAGCCTTTAATTTATCAAAAATCCAAAATTACAGTTGATCTATATTATACAATGAAAAATTTATTATGTCTAGATCCTCTAATTTTCCCTAATTTATCCTCTAATTCTTGAAAACAAAACTTAAATAAAAACTTAACATTTTTAAATATCATGCACACTTAATATACTTGTTAATTACCTTTAACTCCTTTTGTTATCATCAAAATAATGATGAAAGAACTCAATACGTATCAATCTCTTAAATTAAATATTTTTAAGTTCCCTACAAAGTCTCCATTTTAATAGTAAGTTTTCATCACTATCCAATATTAATAATTCTACCAAACTTATCACTTAATCTACACAACTTAAGGAATTTAAGTTAGGATTACTATCCTAATGCTACCAAATTATAACTAAATCTACCAAATGCAATCCTTTGTGTTATCCATATTATTGTTGTAAGTTTTCGAATTTATGTCCAATCAACTTTACTAAGTATCTTTGATTCTCATAGCTTTCCCTTAATTGAATCACATTACCCCTCATTTGTCGATAGTGCACATATGAACAAGGTATAGGCCAATGGCCTAACGGTAATACACTTAGACTTACATTTGACTTGCATTTGGCTTGGAGATCAACGGTTTGAATCTTACTAGAGGCTTAAAAATGCTTTTTATTTTTCTCCTTCACAAAACACTCTATCATACGCACACCATACAATACGTATTAACCACATGGCCTGATACGTATCATTACGTAAAATGATACATGTAAGCTACATCACCGTCCATGTGACTTTCAAGATAAGTAACAACTGCACACTGGATGACACAACTGATCTGGTGCCATGTCAGCCCCTTTTCTCTCCATTTATTTCTCTTTCCCCTCCATTTCTTTCTCTTTCCCATGATTTCTACCTCTTTCCCCAGCAAAATCAGTCCATTCCCATCACTTTGGCCTCATTTTTTACGCAATTTCCATGTAAGAATACATCACTTAAGGGATAATTCTCATTCTCTACATGGCCCACTTTAGATTAAGGTAAAAAATACATCTAAATACAGACATTTAAGGCATTGAATTGGTATTGAAAAATGGGGAACAAAGAGACAAAAATTAGGGATTTTTCATTATTTAATCGGATTCTTTGTTCCAATTTGAGAGGGGACACAAATTAGAGACCGTCTCTAAACACACCCCAACAATAGAAACCCAACATCTACGACACTTGACAAAACCAAATGCACACACCCCATTGCACAGCACCTACATACATGAGCTCTCTTCCTTACAAGCTCTCTCTCTCTCTCACCACCATCAAACACCCTCTCTCTCATGATAGAAGCCAACATAATAGATACATACAACCTCAAATCACTATCCCTCCCTCGACATCACCCTCTTGCACCCATGACCCTCTCTCGTACATCGAATACACCATGCACAATCACAAATAGTGGACCCATCCCCAACACCTCTCTCTCTCTCTCGCTAAACCATACACATACAACACCCTCTCATAACCATCCCCCCCAATCCAAAAATTGAATCAATATGGCACCACTCTCAACCTTCCTCTCTCACCACCGCTCAACCAAAAATACTATACGAAAACATCGACCACCCTGCTCTTATGAATGCATGCTACTTCACACTACCACTCTTCTAGCTACTATCTAACACTCGATACTCTCACCTACCGTACAACACCTTTAACCTGCAACCTAGTCACACTAAACAACACTCTCTCAGAATCCAAACACCATCCAATCCTAACCCAGATCTATAGCACCCACATCATCTACCATACACTCAAACAACCTCTAATCGCACTAGACCACAACTACACTAATCATACATCAACCTTGAACCGACTGCCACTACCCATACACAACCCCATTCACGTATACTTATTAAACCACCATTGGCCCCTCGCACTTGAACCAAATCTCACGTACCACCACCAAACCACCTCCATTGGCCGTAACACTCTTCTAAACCTCCATTCCCTAATAAGAAACTCATGAAACACCTTTCATCCCCTTAAAATCCACCTTAAACCACCATGTTCACGTCTCCAAAGCTATTGATGTTCTTCACATAACTTAAACTGAGATCTGACCCGATCTAGTGCCTAACTCTACCCGACCAAACTGCTCCAACCCTACATCTACAATCCAACCCATACACCACTTGCAAAGTCCGACCCTCTTTCAATTTGATTTGTTTATTTATTTATTTATTTATTTATTTATTTATTTTATTTATTTATTTATTTATTTATTTATTATTATTATTATTATTATTATTATTATTATTATTATTATTATTATTATTATTATTATTATTATTATTATTATTATTATTATTATTATTATTATTATTTTATAACTAAAAAAAAGAAAAAGGAAAAACCTAAAAAATGAAAAAAGAGAGAGAAAAGAAAACAAGCTTGAAAAAAAACTGAAAAGAAAAAAAAAAGACGAAGAGATAAAGTAGTTTGTTTCTTTTTTTTGGGTTAAAACTTAAATAAGGTAAAATAAATGAATAGATAAAATAAAATAAAATAAAATAGAAAAAAATTAAAAAATAATAATAATAAATGTGTTTTATAACTTAGAAAAATTTGCCTTTCAAATAAATAAAATAATCAATCATTTTTCCAAATTAGGACTATTTTAGAATTTTCTAAAAATAAAACGATTGGGAAATTTTTAGAAAATTTTCAAAAGAAAATAAAAAGTTAAGACGTGAATCCGAGTTTTTTTCTCAAAATAAAAGTAACCAACTTGCTAATTTTTTAAAAGAACTATATACATTTAATTCCGAATAGCGAGTACGAAAGCACTCTTAGCAATTACAAAGTGACTTAAAATATGGAAAATTTTCTTTTTTTCATCTTTTGTAAATTTTCCATATTTTGTAAATAATCAAATTAATTAACTTAGTTGCATGTGATATGATCTGTTGTTTAGAAATTGAAATATAAAAAAAGGTATTATTGAAAAGTGAAATTAAATTCGGAAAGTTAAAAAGTGGTATCTGTTTAGGGTTTAATAAGATAGCCCTAAATCCAAATTTTTAGTTTTCAAACCGTTTTAATAATTTGTTTTATTGAAAAACCAATAACTTAACTCTTTTTCCTGACTCCAGTCAAATAATGACTCCGAACAATTTTATAAAGAAAACCCAATTTTCTTTAACCCTTAGTTGATGACTAATATTAAATGAGTTAGGATTTAATATTGATCGAGTTAAGGAAAAATATTAAGAAAGGGAAAACACCAGGCTCAACAGTTTAGTGACTCCACTATGGACGTCAAGAGGGCTAACCACTTAAAATACTTTCCAAAATTAAATTTACCTTTCAAAATACTTATGTTATTTATTTATTTGTTTATTATTAACTTCACATATATACTTTCATATTTATTTTTCATACAATGTACATTCGGATATGGGGGGTTTTTTGTTGCACTAAAGATGCAGGGTTGATATAGTCAGACTCATGCCGTCTTATGACCCTATGAAGGGGGCAATTGTGTAAACTTCGGGTGTATTGGTGTAGCTACCTCTTGAGAATAATTAGGCCACCCTACTTAAGTTTGATATGACCAATGAAAGTGTTTTCTAAGACCAAGTAAGGTCATAAAGCTTAAGGACCTTTGAGAACCTATCCTAATTATATACCACTTCAAGCTTAAGTTAATACACTACTCCTAAGAATTGCAACCTTACTAATGCTTGAAAAGATTTAAAAATATAATCAGTCTTTTTTTTTTAAAAAAAAAAGAAAGTAAAACACCAAATCAAATAATAGGGTTACAACCTAAGGAATAATGTATAACCCAAATAATACATATTTCCATGTACATTCTATTTTTTCATTAATAACTGATTCTTAGCTGTGAAATGTTTAGGCATAAAATGGCTAATAAGTAAGCAAATAATTAGAGAATTGATAGGCTATCAAAAATCTCTAGAATTCGCAAGCAACTGCTGAAGGATAAAATTGCCTATCTAAAAGAGAAGCTCAAATACTCTAAAGCTCATAATTTGGCCTTAAGGGCCCTTTTAGGATAGGTCATTGGAGAAACTTATGAAATGCTAAAAAACCTTAAGGCTCATCTATGAAACTTAGTTTAGGGTTTTTCTAGTTCATATCTAGAGAGCCTAGAATAAATGTCAGGTTTTGAAAATAAGTGTCAAGCCTTCTTCCTTTGTTTCCTACAACTCGATCCTCCAAAATAATCAAAGGTTCTCTTTTAGTTTGTCATTCTTCACTATCCTTCTTTGTAAATGAATGCTTCGATAAGACTTATCTAACCAATCTCCTCTCCCCCTTAAGGAAATGTAAATAATTGACTCATGTTTTTTCTCAGTTTCTGTAAAATAAAACTTTATATTTCTCTCTCATACAAAAATTAAAAAAAAAACACATAAAAATGATGAAAATAAAATAAAATTTGCTGATAATTATAAATCCTTATGGGCTCACCCAAATACGAAGGAGCTAACCTAAGCCTAAGCCTCTAGCCTACTTAGGCAGCTTGATGGGAGTCGAGCTACGGGGCCCTTGACCCGCTACCAAGCTCAAGGACTAGAGGAGCTTACATGACGAATCCTTATGTTTCAACCTACCCCTACTGAAGCCGAGTATGTCCTTACCGAGTTACCTCTAATGCCGTGCCGTATGACCGCCCATTATTGTGTAATATGCTGAGTTGACGATTACTCTCTATTGCTGAGTCAACCAATTGCTCGGTATCTTCCTTATCGAGAAACCAAGAGAGGGAGACCAGACTGACTAAGCTATCCCTGCTCAGACAAACCTATCTATCCGTACTTTTTGTCTACATCTCCTAACAACCTTGCCTATATAGCATCACTACGTATATAGTATCATGTGTAGAATCTATCGTTGCAATGATTGCTTTCCTTGTATATTCATTTTTACCCTTTTGTATCATGTACATTACTTTCTTAGGAAATGTCCTTTTTGTCTTTTCCCCTTTAAGCAAGTTACCCCAGTTTACAAGTATAAATACTCCTGTACTTGTAGTTATAAGATATTCAGATTACCTTCAATACACTTAAGTACTTTCTTCCTTACATAAACTGTAAACCCTATTTTTAATAGGCCTATGATTTGACTAAAAGTACTTTTCGAACATTCTTAAGGAACAACTAAACTCAGAACTCAAGTTTATAATTAGAAACGAACTTATTTTTTTAATTCAAAAGCCTATTATTGATAAAACCCAAACTTGAAAAACTACAAGCTCTAAAGTCACTTAAAACTTTTAACCCTAAGTGACTAATTGATAAGTTAATTTGAAAATTTCATTCAACTTTAGAAATTTTCACAATTTTATAAGAATCGAATCATAAATTACAAAACAATGCAAGAGGTAAATCCTAAAACAATTTCCTATAAGACAATGTCCTTATCTTCATGACTAAGCCTTATATATAAATAAGTAGACCAACCAATCACCTTAGATGACGTATCAATTAAAAGTTGGAATCATTTACCAATTGATAACTTATCAAAATCTAGTAATAAGACACTTTCCTTATCACCCCTTCACTTATACTACATATGGACAAATTGTCACAAGATTTCACATGCTTAACTTTAATAAATGAGACAAGACAATTCCATACCTCAAAGGACACCCCATGGCCGGTTTGAATAGGAAAGAAAGGGGAGGGGGGGTTCATACTTTTTTCTTCCATCCATCAATCACTTTATCTTACACACTATTATTCACTCCTTAATTCTTACATCATCAATAATTGCAATTGTTGACTTTTGTATAAGCTACAAGACAACAATTTCAAACTTCTTAAACACACATCTACCCCATTCCCAGCCGACCACATTTTCTTGCATTTCTCTCACTTTCAATTTCATTTTTACTTCCTTTTTCTCTCATTTGAAAACCAACGAAAAAGTGGAAACAACCATACGCCACAAATCCTTCACTTTGCTGCCACATTTAAGTACACTCACACTCACGATACATTCAATTTTTTTTCTTCTATCCTTCTTTTCCTACATTCAAGCTTCTCTAGGACCCTTAGAACATTCCACAAACCCCACTTCAAAGGATCCAACAACTCAAGTTTCAACAAGGTGTAAAAGGAGGAAGTAAGATAAAGAGCATAAGTGAAACCTTTGTGCACAACAACCATACTTTTGCTTTGTGGACCAGTAAGTGTATCTTTGTATTGGTAGGTTAGTATTCATGCTAGGAGATTATGATTTCTTAAAGATATGAGTATGATCATAAGTGCTTATAACATCAAAGACCACCCTAAGAAACAAATTCATGAAACCCTTACATGAAGTTGTAAGATGAGCATGTAAAGTTAATGTTTTTTAGAGATACTTGTTTGAATGGAAGATTTTAAGATAAGAAAATCTTGAAGCAAGAACTTGAATGAAAAAGGATCATGCAGAACGTGAGGATTTAAGAGTCATTTGGACGTTGATTTCAATTCTATTAAGTTGAACATGCTCAAATCTAGACTTAGGTTGTAGAAAAATTCCCCACATAAAGTTTCATGAGAAAACTAACCTTGTAAGACATGAGCTATGATGTGGAAATTGTCATAAGTATGAGATCTACTATTTTCATGAAAAGTATGAGTCAAATAACCCTCTCATGGAAAAGAAGTTAAGATAAGATTTGAATACAAGTAACCTAGGTTCATGATCTAACACCTAAACTTAAAAAAACGATAAAACAAGTTAGAAAACCAAGTCAAAAGCCCTCATATTCAAACCAAACACATCTGGAACATCCTTAAAATACACTTAAAAATATGATAAAAGTAATTAAACAAAGTAAAAAGATCAACCAAGGCAAGTATGATAAGTATATTATGCTTAAAACTCAAAATCGAGCTTAAAACTTCAAAAACGAGCCTTATACACCAAGTTAAACCACCCTTAAATTTATAACCAGAAACTTGATGCATCAATAAAAGTTGTTTTAAGACTCTCAAGAAACCCACAAGACACTCCCTAAGCCTCACAAAGTGGTTAAATTTGAGTTGGATAAAAAATAAGCCCATTTAATAACTTAAGCTCACTTCAAAACACAAGAAATGGTTGACAGCCTTAGAGGTATAAATCAAAGTTGCAAATCTAACCTTAAGGAATATTTTGATCTTAGAAGGAAATCTTAAGACCACGCCCAAAGAATTTCCCGAGTTACCAAAAAACTCATTAACCAAACAAAGCCCAAAAGCACTCCAAATCATGAGGACAACTATTGTTCTAACCCATGGATAGATTTACGTACCTCATTTCAAAAATCTAACCTCATTACGTTAAATTACACTCGAAAACGATGAAGATTGACTATAACATCATAAAAATCTGATTTAAAACGAAAAAGTTATACGCGATTGAACTTTTAAGTAAAACCAGAAAAAGATATGAAAGCTAATCAAGAGTATAACTTAAGGGAATTTAGCTTAGTTTCCTAAGTTTATTTCGATCCCTTATAGTATTATGATTTTAATGACCAAGCGACACCACGTATGGAGACGACTTGCCCCTAAACTACTTTGACTGACCGCATGGTAGAGTGAGTAAATTCCCGATAACTCTTTACTTAATTTTGCTTGTAGAAATAGATACACCTAAACTTATATATATAAATTTGGATGCTTGTAGGATACGGGAAATGCATGTCTGTGAATTTGTGAACTAAATGATATGACTTGTTAATTATATAATAATGGGAATTGTTGTAATAAATTTATACGTACGATTGTATGGAATGAAATTGTTTAATCACCTTGAAAAAAAATCGGATTAACTATCTATATGATTAAGAAATAAAATGAATCATGCATTCCCCATATTGCATTCGGATAGCATCAACTGCCGTTTCATACATAAGATAGGAAGGGACTCACAGGAGGACGAGCCTCCTATAGGATTAGGCACTAGCTATGTCATCATTTTTATTGAGTCTCTATCCTAGGCTGATAGGCTTACGGAGTGCCGAGAGACACCAACCATCGGCGAAGGGCCAAGTCTTGTAGCTTCTGCTTAGGGTGTATGTTTATAGATTGCAGGGGCCACTACACCACTAAACTTGGGATTTTAAAAATATGATTTGTTATTCATTAAAGAAAGTATATACATATATAAATATATAATAGTTTTGGTTTGGCTTAAGCATAATAAAGCAAATGAAATAAAACCTAAGGTCTAAAACCTGGATTTTGGTTTAGGTCAATCAATTATCTCCAAACCCTGACTACAGTAGGCATAATTCTAAGTCGTATGCATTTCCTAGGCTACTACATACTGATTGTTCGACATACTAATTGTTCATACATTCATATAATTATGCATTTAATAAATTTCTACCATCTGGTACTGACGAGGGTATTTCTATCATTAAGTTTAATCTTACACCTCGATAGATTTCTTTTGATTTAAGAAAATCTCTTTGCTAATCCAGACTGAGTCATACTCGTGGTATGTCTTGTATAGAGACGGGTTGGAGTGATCAGAGTGTGAAGAGAAAATTTTGTAATAGATTTGTAGATAACTAGTTACTTTTACACCTTTTTGTTTACAACATAGATTAAAATTTCGAATGCATTTTCCTTATGAACTGCATTTGTTTATAATATTCTTTTGGTGTGTATCTTATGAGTCCACAAGTCTAGTTAATTTGTACCATAGAAGTAAATTTAGTTAAATTGCCCTATGTTACACATCTATGAGCCTGGTGGAAACGTATAGTGGAAGGAGTCTTGTATGTCGTATGAAAGGCCTGCAATCAATAAGGGGGTTGATAATAGACCTTTATACAGTACATGGCGACCTACCACGACAACGATATTATTGGGTCGTGATATAAACACTGCTTATTTACTTTCGGCATCACTCTTATCATTTCCCTTAAGCAAGGTTAGGTGGCGAGTAACCTCGTTGAACTAATTTGTATGTCATATCGAATTATGCCGTGAGTCCTCAAAAGTTCGATTGGTGCATCATATCCTCTAGAGCTGTTCATAGGTTTAGTTACCATTTTTCATTCTTCATTTTTTACCCTTTTCATACCTTTCCCCATTTACCCTTTTCGTGCTTTCTACAAGCTTGGACCCATCTAACGACTATGCTTGTCTATTCTTGGTCACAGTTCGCATCAAACTCAATTAGCCAAACTTTTAATTCTAGTCATCTATTTCCTTTTCAATATGGTCACACATTTTAAGCTAATCACATTAATCTAAGTCATTAAGGGACTTAATCCTCAATGCCTATTTTGATATTAGATGATTTCCACCAAATTCTTTGTCTATAAATATTTTTCAAGTCAAGAAGAGTTTCAAACTAATTACTTTCCTTAATTTACTTCTTCAATCCTTCATAAACCTTCCTTAGGGTTCGACCTAGCTCTTACAGTGCTACCCCTTTTTCATTCATTTATAGGGTTCAAGCTAACTCTTAGAGCATTGTCCCCTCTTTCTTTCATTTTTAGGATTTAGCTAGCTCTTAGAATGCTATTCCCTCTCTCATTTACTTTCTAAGGTTTAAGCCAACTTTTTAAGCACTACCCACTCTTTCATCAATTTCCTTTAAGGTTGTTAGCTAGCCCATGGGGCACTTCTCTTCACTAATTTGTCTTAATAAGCCCATAGGGCGCTTCCATATACCAATTTTTCCTTGAGGGCCTTAGCTAGCCCATAGGGTACTTTCCTTTACCAATATCTCTCAAGCGAGCTCATAGGGCGCTTCCTCTCATCACTGATTCCTTTTAACGAGCCCAAAGGTGCTTCTTTAAAGTCTAACTTAAGGTTACTAGCTAAGTTAGTGAGCTCAAAAGAGCACGGCTAGGTTTTCTCAGTAAATTCCAGTTTAAGGTTGTTAGTCCCCTAAAGACACTCACGCTTAGGTTAGCGAGCTCAAAAGAGCACAACTAGGTTTCTTTCTAAAATCGATTTCAATTTAGGGTTTTTAGTCTCCTAAAGATGCTCCTACCTAGGTCAGTGAGCTTAGAAGAGCACAACCAAGTTTTCTCATCGATTCTAGTTTAAGGTTGTTAGTCCCCTAGAGACGATCCCGCTTAAGTTAATGAGCTAAGAAGAACACGACTAAGTTTCTTTCTAGAATTGATTCCAATTTAGGGTTACTAGTCCCTTAAAGATGCTCCTGTCTAAGGTAGTTAGCTTAAAGTAGCACAACTAGGTTTCTCTTAAATCAATTCCAATTTAGGGTTACTAGTACCCTAAAGATACTCCTACCTAGGTTAGTAAACTCAAAAGAGCACAACCAAGTTTTCTAAATCAATTCCAGTTTAAGGCTATTAGTCCCCTAAAAATGCTTTCGCTTAGGTTATTAAGCTCAAAAGAGCATGACTAGGTATTCCAAATCAATTCTAGTTTAGGGTAGCTAGTCCCCTGGAGATGCTCTCACTTAGGTTAGTAAGCTCAAAAGAGCACAACCAGATTCTCAAGTTGATTCCGAATCAAGGCAGCTAATCCCTTAATGATGCTTCCGCCTTGGTCAGTTATCTCATATGGGAATGACCAAGTTTTCAATATCTCTTTAAGGGTCTTAGCCAGTTTAAGGAGCGCTTCACTCGTTTCACCTTGGTCAATCAACTCATAACGGTACAACTAAGTCTTTAATGTCTCTTTAAGGCCTTAACCAGCTTAAGAAGCACTTTGCTCATTTCACCTTGGTTAATTAACTAATAAGGGCATGACCAAGAATTCTATATCTCTTTAGGGTCTTAGCCAACTCAAGGAGCACTTCTCCTCTCTCATCTTGGTTAGCTAACTTATAAGGGTACAACCAAGTTTTGAATCCATCTCTATAAGGTCTTAACCAGCTCTAGGAGCACTTCACCTACTTACCTAAGTCAATTAGCCCAATAAGGCACTACCAGGTTTCAACCTTTCATTCAAGGTTTAATAACTAAGTTTTTTGCATTCTTTTAGGGTTCTTTCCAGCCATAGGGGCACTACCCTTTTTCAATTTCTATGGTATCTTGATGAGTTCCTAATTGCACACATTTTAATTAGTGATTTTTTATAATTTTCCATAATATTTGAGTTTATTTTTAGATAATGATACTTAAGTGGGTAAAGTTTTATTTTCTAGGTTTGGAAACAATCTATGCAAGAAAATGAGAAGATAGAAACAAATTTCACTCGAATCAAAGTTGAAATGAGTAAGTTATGAAGGTTTAAAGATCGATACATCCAAATGACATAACTATGTCGTTTCCAAGCAAAAGTGGAGCTGATTTTCAACTATTACAACTCAATACACGACCATGTTGTTGGTCATATCATTTCCAGTTTAAAAAAAAAAAGAGAGAGAGAGAAAAGATAAACATCAAGCACAGTCAAGTACAAGACCAAAAGACACAGTTATGTCCCTGGTCGTGTCTTTTCCAGCCGACTTATTTTTTTTTTTTATCTCTTCCCATATAAAATACTTGTTATGGTTTGTTTTAAGGAACAATTTTTTTAATATGACTTTTAAGGAGTTTTTGAAGCCAAAAACAATCAAGAAAGTGAAGAGAAGATTTCAAGATTTAATTTTGTTTGGATTTCATGATTATTTTTTCTATTCTTTTCTATACTTTGATTTTAGATCCTTATTTTATGATGTATAGAGAGTAGAACCTTAGTATCTAAGTCTTGTAGAACTTAGATCTATTCATATGATATTATTATTGTTTATTAATTTAGTTCTTTATTATTTTATTGATTCAATTATGTTTGCTTCATAATTTGGGTTATTATTTCCATGAATAGTAATCTCGAGTTTGATATCTTATAAGAAATTATAAAAGAATCGAAAAATTTCTTATAAGATTAAATTTAGGCATAGTTGATTAGGGCTATTGCAAGACTAGAGATAATTTGGTCATGCTATTAAAAAGAGATTCTAATAGGTGATTTTAGAGTCAGGGTTAATTGACTTGAGAAAACAATTAATTTTAGTAGAAAATTCTCTTGATAAAAAAAATTAAAGAATAAATTAGAATATCTTTAGGAAAATCACATGTTAGAACTAGAGAAAGCAAGATCTAGGTACAATATTGAATCTTAAATTAATATCCAATTGAATTGCTTTCTTGTTAGTTCTTGAATTACATCTTAGTTAATCTTTAAATTAGCTTTAACAGTAATCTATATTTACTTCTTTAAGTTTCTTGAAATTTAATTTACAAATTAGATAATAGAAACCTAGTGAATACTAGTAGTTAATCTCTAAAGGTTTGACACTTTGATTTAATCCGCTATATTATAAACTAATATGTACACTTACCTGATAAATCATGTCCTGGTCAACTCTTAGAGCTCCTCCTCTCTCTTTCACCTTTCACCATTCACCAAATCCCTAGTAGATCAAACTTAGGTTAGCTAGCTAGCTATAGTGCTTTTTAAGACAAATTCTACCCTTGAAGCAAAAATAGTATCTTTTTTATCTTTATAGTAAAGCTTTACTCAAACTTTACCCCAAAAAAGGGATACCTTATTAAAAATAGAATTGTTAATTTAGATCAAAATGAGGAGAAAGACATTGGCCTTAGGCATAAATTTAAATCTAGCAAAGAAATAGAGGATTTTTACTAAATTTAGATAAATAATAATTTTAGATAGTATAATAAAATAGAATTTTTAATTTAGATCAAAATTAGGAGAAGGGCATTGGCCTTAGGCATAAATTTAAATCTAGCCTAAACTAACCTTATCACATATAAACAAAGCATAAGCCATTTGCACATATGAACAAGGCACAAGCCGTCTACACATATAAATAAGGCACAAACCAACGGCCCAACGGTAATGCACTTGGACTTACATTTAGGTTTGGTTTGGAGATCAGGGGTTCAAATCTCACATGAGGCATAAAAATCCCTTTTGTTTTTCTCCTTCACAAAACACGCTATCACATGCATACCACATGATATGTGTTGACCACGTGGCTTGACACGTATCGCCATGTGGAATGACACATGTCATATGTGTCAACCATGTCACCATCCATGTGTTTTTCGGGATATGTGATAACTGCTCACTGGATGACACTACTAACGTGGCTCTACGTCAGCCCCTTTTCTCTCCCTTCCTTTCTCTTTCCCATGATTTCCACCCCTTTCCTTAGTAAAACCGATCCATTTCCATCACTTTTAGCCTCATTTTTTGCACAATTTCCAAGTGACAATATACCAATTAAGGGATAATTCTCATTCTCCACACAACTTACTTTAAATTGGTGTAAAAAACACAGCCAAATACAAATATTTAAAGCATTGAATTTTTTTGAAAAATTAGAAAAAAAAATAGAAATTAGGGATTTTTCTTTTATAGTTAATCGAATTCTTTTTTCCAATTTGGGGGGAGACACAAATTAGAAACCATCTTTGACCACACGCCAATAGAAACCCAACATCTACGACACTTGACAAAACTAAACATACATGCCTTACTACTTAGCACCCACACACACGAGCTCTCTTACTTACGAGCTCTCTCTCTCTCTTACCACCATCAAATACCCTCTCTCTCATGACAGAAAACAATATAACAGACATATACAACCTCAAATCACCATCCCTCCCTCGACATCACCCTCTCTTGCCCATGACCCTCTCTCACACATCCTAAACACCATACACACTCACGAATAGTGGACCTATCCCAAACTCTTCTCTCTCTCTCACCGAACCACACACATACAATACCCTCTTATGACCATCCCTCTGTCCAAAAATTGAATCACCATAGCACCACTCTCAACTTCCCTCTCTCATCAGCACTCAACTGAAAACACTACACCAAAACACCAACCACCCTGTTCTTATAAACGCGTGCAACTACTGTCTAATACTCAACACTCTTACCCACTATGCAACACCTTTAACCTATGACCCAATCACACCAAACAATCCTCTCTTATACATCCCAATGCCATCCAATCCTAACCTAGATCTACAACACCCTTGCAGTCCACTGAACACCCAAAAAACCTCCAATTGCACTAGACCACACCTGTACAGACCAAACATCAACACCAAACCGACCACTAATACCCATATACAACCGCATTCATACACATTCACAGAACCACCATCGACCCCTTATACTCGAACCAAATCTCAAGCATTACCACCAAACCACCTCTGTTGGCCATAACACTCCTCCAAGCCCCATTTCCCTAATAAGAAACTCATGAAACACCTTTTACCCCCTTAAAAATCTACCTAGAACCAGCCTACTCACGTTTCCAAAGCTGTTGTTGTTCTTCACGTGACCCAAACTGAGATCCAACCTAATTCAACGCCTAACCTAACCTAATCGAACTGCTCTAGCCTTGTATCCACAATCTAACCCATACACCACTTGTAAAGTCCAACCCTCTTTCATTATTATTATTATTATTATTTCTTGTATTGTAACTGTAACTAAAAAAAGGATAAAGGAAAAACCAAAAAAAGAGAAAAGAGAAAAGAAAATAAGCTAAAAAAAAAAAAGAAAAAAAGAAGAAGAAGAGATAGAGTAGTTTATTTCTTTTTTTTTTGTTTTAAAAATTAAATAAGGTAAAATAAATAAATAGATATAAAATAAAATAAAATAGAAAAAAAATAATAAAAAATATGTTTTATAACTTAGAAAAATTTGCTTTTCAAGTAAATAAAATAATCAATCATTTTAAATTAGGACTATTTTGGAATTTTCCAAAAATAACCAATTAGGACCCTTTTAGAAAATTTTCAAAAAGAAATAAAAAGTAAAGAAATGTAAACTTGAGTGTTTTTCTCAAAATAAAAGAAACCAACTCGCTAATATTTTCTGAAAGAACTAGTTATGTCTGATCTCAAACAGTAGGTATATAGGCACTCGTAGTAATTATAGGGTAACTTAAAATATGGAAAATTTTCTTTTTCCATCTTTTGTAATAAATCAAATTAATTAACTTAGTTGCATGTGATAAGATCTACTATTTAGAAATTGAAATCTAAAAAAAAATATTATTGAAAAATGAAATTAAATTTGGAAAGTTAAAAAATGGTACCCGTTTAGGGGCCTTCAGATCTAAATTTTTAGTTTTAAAACCATTTTAAAAATTAGTTTTATTGAAAAACCGATAACTAAATTATAGTCAACCCACCTAATTGGTTATATTTTAACTGTTTTTCCTAACTCTGGTTAGATGGCAACTCCAAACAATTTTTTTTTTAAAAAAAAAAACAATTTTCTTTAACCTTTAGTCAATGACTGATATTAAATGGATTAGAGTTTAATATTGGCTAGGTTAAGTAAAAATATTAAAACTAGAAAAAACTAAGCACAACACTAATGTTATATTATTATGATTATTATATTCACAAGTTATGCTATTATTGTAACATCAATCATCATTAACAATTTTTCCCTTTAATGGCTTACATATATTCTTTTCTAGTTTAATTAAGTTTTCTTTAGAATTATTACATCATCCCTTATTACTTATATTATTACTATTATTTCTCATCTTTTTCAATAATTACTTATTTTATTATTTTTTTCTCTATTAATTAAGTATTTGCAAATTTATTTCTAACTTTGGTCTTAAGGCTATGAGTAAACCTCGTAAATTTCCTAGATAAGGGGTTGGAAGTTAATAAGATTTTCCAAAAAATATACTGAGTGTTGGTAAGATAACTAACCCTAAACCTAAGAAACTATGCTCAAAGACCCTAACTCAAACTCCTAAAACCCTAGATAGCAACCTCGACCTTAGGTTGACCCCTATACTCAAAGCCCTAAAACCCTATAAAAAAATGTTAATAACTAATGTTAACTTTCAAGGTCAAACTAATCTAACAAAACTAACCCCAAATCTCAATGAGAAAAAGATCAATAGTCGAAGCCCATGAGAGCTCTTTGAAACCAATAAAGGGTGAACTAAGCTAAAAAAAGAATGTCGATATAGATAACCCCAACAATGAATTTGAAACCTTAAAATGAATACTAAAAACCCTAGATGAACCTTTGAAACCTAAAACCTTAATTAGAAACCTAATATGTACAAACCCTTGAAATGATTATTAAATCTCAATCTAGGGTTGAAACCCTAATCTAACTATTATACTCTAATTAAATAACAAAATTATTCGTTTATCAAAGACCAATTGCTTAATTGCCTTAAAACCCTAATCTACCCTCTAAAACATACTCAAACAACAATAATTAGTCTCAAATCCTCTAACTAATTAGACAAGATGACCTAACAAGAATTACTAAAATTGAGACATTAAGCCCTAAACTGCACCTATATAGTGTCAAGTGTACTAATAATTAAGATTAAAAAATTAAATTATATGAAACCAAAGTAATTATATGAAAATATCTTCTTAATAATGCTAATGTTATACTTAAGGAGATAATATGAACCCCATAAACTTTTGGATTTGAACACATACTTAGATAAAGGAGTCGATAGTTAATTCCTAGAACTACTCAAGATATAATAATAAAACCCCTAATTAAGACAATTGAATGCAAAATAATAAGTCAAAAAACCCTAAAGAGAGTAAAATCCTAAAACCCTAATCGTACGCATAAAAAACTAAAAACCTCAATACAAGGGAAACTTTAAGATGATTGGAAAATATCAATAAACTGACTAAAACCTTAATTAAAAATCCAAAACCCTAATTCAACTAATAAACACTAAGTATATCCTTAAGCTATTCGTTAATTGTAAATAATTTCTCTTATCACTCAGAAAACCTAAATTGTCAACCTTGTATACAATTTGAAAACCCTAATCGATCTCAAATACTAAAAGATTCTAACAAACAAAATAATATAAGCTAATGAACTTAATTAAAGTAATAAAATGTGGCAAGACCTTGATTACAACCTAATTAGGCCTATATGGCTTAATTTAGTATAATCACAATTAAGTAGCTTAATTGCCCTTTAATATATCTATCAACCCTTATTACATCCTAATTACCATGAGGATAAGAGTGATTAGTTGACTAATCAAAGGATACTTATACTTTAGGAGACAAAATCCCCCTCTCATTTAGCAAAAAATAAATAAGATATAATAATACCAGGAGGGGACCATGTACCCCCATCTCAAAATAGCTACCTCTTGTCCCCCTTATCCCACCTTTATGATCTACCATTTTACCCCATTAAAACCTTTATTTAACTTATTCCTCATTCTTAGAAAACTCTTGGAACCACTCTCTAGAAACCTAAACAAAAATCAAAAGAAAAAGGAAAGAAAAACAAGAGAAGCTCTTAGATTACCATGCGCACATCAGTGCCTTTTGATATTACCACCACTACAAGGATCTAAATCAAAAACCACCATACCCAAAGATTACACATATCTCCTAGTTTCTTGCCAACAAACCCTTGCTCTCAAAGAAGCACATTTCAACTTGTTTTTTAGTGGAAAAGCTGAAACTTGTACAAACCAACCCAAGTTAAAACTTACCTAACTTAAGTTTCTTACTTACATAAGCTATACTCATTATATCTTGAAAGTTTATGATTAAAAATACTAGATAAATATGTTATAATCATGTAGATACATTTTAGAGCCATATAATTACACATATATTCATGTATTTAGCTAGTGTACTACTTGCATTCTAGAAGTATAGAAAATAGTTTTATGTAGATAACTTTAAAAGAAGTTGAGAAAACTCCATGAAACCTTAAGTACCATGCATGCTGCCCCCTCGTTGATACATCTCCATCTTGTTTTTACCATGTTATGTGATATTATTAGCTTAAAATAAGTAGAAATGTGATAAGCAACAAAGAAAATACACTAAAATAAGTATTAAATGAATGAAGTTAAAGAAACCCTAGAAAACCCTTACTTGGCTGCCACTATTGACAGACTTAATGAGTTGTAAATTTTGATTAATTAGTATAATGACATGATTAATTAGTGTAAGTATGATTTAGGATTTAATTAACCAACTTAAGTAGGGTAATAATGAGTTAGTGGCGTAAACTAGCTTAGTTGATGATTAGAGATTTAAGAATAGTGTTAGGAACCCCATTAATGAAAAGAACCAAATCTAGAACTTTAGTGGAAAAGGGCCAAACTTAAGGCTTTTAGTGGGCTTAGGCCCAAAATAATAAGTGTGGTCAGGTTTAAAGCCTAAAAATGCAAGATATGCTCAAAAGCCTTTACAAGGAGTAAGGATAGAGTCTAATAACTTAGTGATCAGATCCAATCCCTAAATTAAAAGGATTATAAAATAAAATATAAGAGGCTCATTAAGTTCATAAGCCCATTAAAGCCATCCTCTATAGGCTCCTTAGTAAGTTAAGATCTTAAACTAATAAAAAAGGCTATTTTTGGCCCACAAGAGTAACATTAAGGCCCAAATTAAAATCTACAAAATTTGGTAGAAACCTAAACTTAAAATATCTAAACAAAGACCTAAAAGGTCAAATGTAAGGTCCAAAACCCAAAAATTAAGCCCAAAACTAGGCCAAAACCCTAAGTAATACCATTGACCAACAAACTTGTTTGATCCAAATCAAATTCTTACAAATCTAAACACCCAAAAAGGACTTCACTAAATGAAAGAACACTTAAAAACAATAAAAATTGTCTATAAGAATGCAAAATTCTAACTTAAAATAAAAAATTTATAATCAAAATATGAAATAAGAAAATTATAGTGAGACTAGTGAATAGATTAAGTTTAAGATAAGTCTTATTTACTTTAATTACCTTACTCAGGTGATTTGAGATACCAAGTTCGAGACTATTAAAGACTACTAGGAATACTAGGCTTCAAGGCTAAGTGAGTATATCGCCTCCAATTTTACTTTGTTATGTGCTTGTAGTTAATACACCATCTAATTATATTTGATAATTGAACTTGCTGAATGTTAGGGTACATAAGAACTTGAATGTGCTTACTTTGGTTAACTCTTGGTTGCAAAATACCCTAAGATATTTCAAGCAGCCTTTTTAAAACTTAAGGTAATAAAGTGTCTACGATATATTTGCTTGGTCACCCCATGGATTCAAAATAATAAATATTCGACCTTTAATTAAATCAAACATGCATTAGATCCTATTGCATAACTTAAAGGGCATTAACACTACGCAATAGAGCAAAAGATCATGCATAGATGAATCCATATTGATATTAGATGTTGTAATTGTTTTATAGCATGATGTATTCTTGTAACATGTTCTTGTCTCAACCTTTGGGATCGACTTAGCACTAAGGAGTGTTGCCCTCTAGTTGAGGTCGTACCTTATCTACTGATTAAGGGTGTTTATATTGCTAATAGAACTCAAGTTAGACGTAGATACCTGAGTCTTGATGTACCTAAATACTTCCTAACCCGGGCAACAATGGGCATAAAACCATGCTTTACACTATAGTTAGCAAATTGTATATGATGTTTGCATTCATATGCTTGTACATGCTTTCATATGCTTATTTAATTAACTTAATTGTAATTGTTTGTTAATAAGGTAGGAAGGTTACTCAATAAACTGGATGTAGCTTACCCCTTAATAGTTTCTTTTGCAAGTCTTATAAAGTTTAGGTTAAGCTATGATTCAAGTGTAGAGTGCTCCACCGGGCTAAGAAAGTAGAATGATAAGTTTAAAAAACTAACTAAGATAATCAAATTAAACTTTTTAAGTGTTTAGTAACTTTATGATTGTCAAAATTTAGATACCCGTTTTTATTATTTAATATATGATTCTGATTCTCTACAGTTCTAGTAACCATGGATTGCTAGGCTACTTATAGCTATATATATAGTAGACGTACATAAAATGACTAAGTATGATGAGAAACTTACTAGTTAATATCATGTAATCTCTTACTTGCAAGACAAATTTTATGTTATAGGTATCACATGATATAAAAATTTTAGGTAAAACTACCCTCTTGAGGTACTATACTATGATACTTAGTTTATTCATCGTTTAGTTATCTAGGAAACTTTATGCCTCGTATAATTGAATATAAGTACATTTAAGTAAGGTTGACAAATACTAACATGACTAAGACTTTACTTAACATGAACAAAAATGATGACTTAACTCGATTCATCATAATGGACTCAACATGATACTGTTAAATGATAAGTAGAACTCGACACAATATGCCATGGCATAGGTTAAATACAAAAAATGAAATCTGATAGTCCCATTACAAATGTACACATATCAAATTATTTATATAATTATGATTTACATTTATTACCAAAATATTATTCTTATTGTTGTTATTGTTGTTGTTGTTGTTGTAGTTATTCACTAGACGCTTTTATAACGTATAAATTTTTTAGTTTGTTATCCTTATCTATTAGCACATCGCCATTGAATATTGTATGGTTTGTTAAGAGGGAAAGTACACGGTTTGTATTCTTGTTTTGAGTAAATACATTGTGTATACATGATTATTAGATGTACATAGCATGCACTTTCACTTTTGGAATATACTTTAGATAGATGAATTAATGTATTTTTTATTGGATTTGATTCCGTCAAGACTAATAGGACTCGAAACTGTAGTTTTCGCCTTAATAGGGCAATGCTCTAACCAATTGAACTATAATCCTAAAGGAAATAAAAAAGAAAGAGTATAGTATAAATATTCTTATGATTATGTTTAAACCAGTTCTATTTAGATTAGGATTGCCGTGTTATAACAGTTATAACACAACGCAGGATGTGAGATTAATATCCCATAAATGAGTGTTTTTTTAGAGCAACATAGTAATCCTTTCGTTTTTGTTATTGACAAATCGAGTGATAATCAATTATCACTTTAAACAAAATGATAAAAAAAGCCAGTCATTTTTTTTTCTTCTTTTCCTTACACTTTCTAATTAGTATTTAGAGATCTTGATATGAAATTTGATTGTTAGCAAAATCAAAATTTTTGGGAACAAATAAAAATAACGCGATAGGGGTATATTAGAAAATTTTACTTTTTTATTCATTTTTTTAATTTCAAGAAGCCAAATGTATACTTTTACTTTTAGAATGCATGGGATATATACTTTTGCTATTTGGTTCTCTCTCTCTCTTTCTCTTTCTTATGGTTCTAATTATGAACTTTTGAACCTTTATTTTATTTATTTATTTATTTATTTACTAATTTTATCATATACACTTTTATTTCATCAATCATAATTTTATTGTATTGTTGAATGTTGTTGGTTATATGTAAAGAGAAGTGCATATGACAATATTCTAATGTTGTTGTCATTGTATTAGGTCTCTTATGTCTGTTTATTTTTTTTCACTTAATTCTTATCATTGTTATTGTTATTTTTTTTTATTAGTTAAGTTATATTAGTCCTAGGTTAATATATGTTTTACTTAGAAATGAGCCTATCATGAGAACAAATTTACTAGTTTCCTTCTTATTTTCTAATAGAGTTTCCTTTTTCTAAGGCTCACTCTAGAAGAAGAAAAATGATAAAGAAAAACAAGTAATGACAATAGATGAATTTGTAAGACAAACAAAAGAAAATCATATGAAATGGTAAAATAGCATAATCATATATGGAAAATTGAAAACAATAATAAAAATAGAACCAAATAGATCTTATTAGCACCAAGAACATTACTCAACTCTAATAAGCCTTACAACTCTTCACAATTTCGAATTTAACCCTTATGCTACCTACTCTCCTCATATTTCACCATCCTATAAATCAATTACTTAATTTTCTAGTAATTCATAACTTAAACTTTGATACCACTATAACTATAACACCCTAGAACTAGAGATGCTGCAACTCACCATGTGTCCTTACCATTTATTGACACATCAAGTATAAATATCTACTAAAATCTCCAAAATAATTGTTAAAAACTCTAAATAATTAAATAATTTGAACTCTTCAAATAGTTCAAGATTACTTCTAAGTAAATTATAGAAATCCATGAAAAGTGATTTTTTGAATCTTAACATTAACTATTCAAATTCAAATATTATCCTCACAAATAAAAATATATTCATCTATCCCTAGCTTAGAACTCTTGATTATCATATCATAGTCCACAACCCTACAAAATATACTCAAACTTGCACTTGAAAATATTAATATGGAATTAGCTAAAACCTAGAAAATATTAATATGGAATTAGCTAAAACCTAGTATGGAATACGGCAATACATGCACATGAACATGAACATGCAACCTCCAATCATACATGAGTATAAATGCAATAATGCAACAGCGACCATTTAATTATCTTTAATTCAAATCTAACAAGCAACATAGGGGCACTTATGACCCTAGCACATATATATAATAATACCATATAATATTAGCATTGGGTCCTCTCTAACACCCTAGAAACTAAAAAACATCTTAAATCTACCTAGATCATTTCCATGCGAGACTACACTCAAGATACCATTACACAAGGATCATTCAGATACCATCTCAAGATCACTAGTCCTCTCAATCCCTTATGCCCAACTAAGCACACGTAACTCAATATAGTTAAGGTCAAGTAATTACTTAACCACAAACAAATAAGACAGTTTCAAGTACCTGGTTCCACAAAAATGTACTAATACTCAATTCTTAAGTAAACTTCTATTTCATTTCCTCAAGTATCACATAAAGACAACTTATTTTTAGTAACCTATTTGCACATGGAAATTATATTATCCTGATCTCAACTATCCCTTTTTACCTTAATACTAATGATATAAATACTAAGGTCTGCCTTAAATCTCCTTAATTAACTTTTAATGTATTTAAATAATCAAACACGTTAGTTAATTAATTTAATAATAATTAAGAAAAGAAAAGAAAAAGAAATTTACATAATTAAAAGAAAATAATAAGATGCAATCAAGAAGGATAATACATGCCGTGAAGCCCCTATACATGTCATCTACACCATACATTGATCGCATGTGCAGAACTTTTATAATGTACTATGTATTCAGCATGCCCCTTACACAACGTATACAACCTTTGTATATGCATGGCTCATCCTTATACATGTCGTGTACAGTAATTTCCCTTCACATAGCTTATATTCCCAAGAATCTCCTTCCACACATAAAATCTCTTAACTTCAATTATCAAAACCCATTACAATACACTCAAATGTATCCTTCAACTATTATTAAGCAACAACTTTGCTCATGAATTAATAAGAATTAGATCTTCTTGCCTTGTATCTTAGGAGTTATAGCAAATGATACCACACTATTGTGATATAAGATCCTTTCAATTAAAATGCATAAGCAAAATCTAAAGCCACTCCTTTTTTTTTTAATTCTTAAATTCCATAACAATAAAGAGCTAAATTCTTGTTCTTCTTAACGATATTTTATTTATATTAATTCACTAAACTTATAAACAAACCCTTACCTCTTTAGATGGATTAATCTGAAACAAGTAACTCTAAAAAAGATTTGTCTCCATAAGCTCCACTAAAACCTTCATATAAAGGAGAATCTATAATTAAATCCATATACACCATATAGTCACTTATTCTTAGGGGGAAGGCTTCTATCAAAAAGAGGAGAGCAGTCTTCAAGGGAAAAGAGAGAAAAGTATAAGACTAGGGCTTATTTCTCCCCTTATATGTATCATCTTGCTCTCTTTTTGAAAATACCCTAATCTTAAAGGTGTAATTACTTGTTATGTACCCCCTTAAAATTATTAATTTTTTTTTATATTTTATGGGTTTTACAGTTACAATTCTTAGGGGCTATAGTAGAGGTGAGGTTTATGTCGAGCATATTGATGGTGAAGTAAATCAGGAAGGGGTAGAAGTTGTTGTCCATAGTGAAGGTAATTCATATTCACATGAGGAAGAGGAGGCTATGGAGGTAGATTGTCTTTTAGATGATGACGATGAGGAAGTGCTTACCCTACATATGAAGAAGTTTTTCCTAGCCAATAGAGGCACCTACAAGATACAAGGTCTCCATATCGATGTTGATATTATCTTTGATGACCATAGGGAAGAGCATCATAAACCAAGGAAAGGAAGTAATGGGGATGGCGTTGTGAAGACAAATGAAGATTAGAATCTATTCTCCGATTATGAGGGTAGATTTTATACCAATTTTAGCAATGAAAACAAGATAGAAGGTGAGGCAAGACTAAAAAGAAGTAATGAAAGCTAAGAATCATTATGATCCAAGCAAAAAATATTACATACATATGTTGAGAGATGGTATTTCTAAATAGGAATCATTTTAAAGAAACAATGGACAGCTGTGCTATGCACCATAGGAGGGACATAGACTTAAAAGTAAATGATAAGAGGTAAGTTTGATTCAAGTACAAGAACGAGACATGCCCTTTTTCCATCTATGCATCTTATGAGCCCTCCACTAAGATTTCGTTATGAAAGCATTTAATGATAAACATAGTGAGTTCTATAGGCCATCATTCAAAAACTCTCGTATGACTTACAAAGCTCTTCTTGTCAAAACTAAGAATTATATCGAAAATGCCTCCCCTTGCCAAGGAAGGGCTGACAATAGAGGTTACCTATTGATATGTCACACCAAGGGTAAACAAGGGTATATACATTAGAGATGGGTTCGAACTTGTAGAAAGTTTGAAGAAAGAGTATAATTCAAAGGGGAAGACAAGTAAGCTATGAACTACTCCGAAGATATAATGCACCAAGGAGTTCCTGTAAACCAACTTCACTAGCTCGATATAATGCACAAGTAGTTTAATCAGGTCACTTATCACCTAACCTTACTTAAGGATTAGGATAAAAGTAAGGAGAAGGTAAGCAAAAGCTCGTAGAAGGGAAATTTCTAATATATTTTAATGTACCTAGGAGCTAAGTTATCACTAGGACTTATCATAATAGTGGAGATAGGTCCTTTAAGATATCAAAAAAACAGCAATGGGAATGAGGTAGAACTTCCAATAGCTTTGTAAAGCTATTCGTCGGATATGACTCACCAACGAGCACAACATAGCTTAGCTTCGACTTAATATGATGCATAAGCAAAGGATTATGATCCACTCGCCACTAACCTCGAGATACTAAGGGGATTAGAAAGGAGTGTAAGGGTTGTAACTTAGAGATGGTTTCTTACAAGAAACAATAAAGGGAATATTCATTAATTGAAAATCAGTTGATCTTGACTACAATGGATAAGGGAATATTTATAGTAATTCCCTCATATAACAAAGCAAAGAATGAAATTTAAAAAAGGGGTAATGTAAAATAAAGATACCTAATACAAGCTAAAAGGGGTAAATAAAACAAACAAAGAGAAAGGAATGTAATACAATGTCAAAAAAGGTTCGGACAAGTGATATGCTACAATAGGGTCCATAAGCTAGGACAATGTTGTGTTGAAACTAAGCTATTGGTGCAGTAGATAGATCGGTTGATCAGGTCAGCAACTAGAGCTAAATAATTTGGAGGTTGGATGCAAGAGTCCAAGTTAGGAGCTTAGTATCAAAGCCCTCAATGTAGAGTAAGGTTCGGCCAAGCTGATCTTGCAAAGAATTCAACCATAGGCCTCCCTAGTATAGCAGCTCATCCTAGGCAAGCTAAGATGATTAGATTCTTCTTACAAAACCTTGTAGACCTTTGAGACAAGCTAGAGTAAGGGTGTTAAGGTCAGCAATCCATCATATTTAGTGATAAGATGATGGTAACTTACAAGATTACTGTAAACCCCGCGAATTTAGCTTTCTAAGTGTAGAAACAAATATCCAAATTGTAGATGATTTTCTAAAGTCAATAGAGTCAATGAGATTTAAAACCGATTAAAATCTCAATCCAAAACCTAAAGTAAATACGAAAAACCTTAAATCATCAATTAAACCTCTAACTGCATACAAAGACCCTAAAACTTCGAGTATATGTAACTGGCAAAGTTAATCTCTAACTTCATCAAAACCCCAAAATAGCAATCGAAGACTTAATCACGTATGAATATATTAAACCCTAAATGTGTAAAAACATTAGAGATTGTGCCCTTAAGTAATAAAAACCCTAAAACTATAACTTTTAGAAAATAAAAGCACTAATTCACCATAATTTATCCTAAAACCCTAAGTGATAATATATCCTCCAGATTTTACCATTTCATTAGTAAATAACTAAATATAACTCTCAATTATGCATAAATATTTAGAATACTTAAGTGATCCCTTAGAAACTAAGATATTGCATTCTAGATCATATTCATCTTCTAAGTATATAACTAGGTTAGTATTACATAGAGTCAAAGATTTAGTTGAGGCTTAGGTTAAATGTAGTAAACCTTAATACCCTAAATGATATTTTTCATCTTAATTATATTAAGTAGCTTACCAAATGATGTATATAGGATATAAATACCTAAAGTAAGATTTTATCATCTATTTTCCTAATCAATCCATTAAACTCCTCATTTCCCTTCATTTCTTTAATTTTTCTCCTAATTTTCTTTAATTATTACATTATGTATGGGAAGTTGACCAAGTCAACACATGTTGACTAAAGTCAACAAAAATGTCCCTTTCATTTGAAAACAAATATCTTCCTTCTCATGATTTCTTTTATTTTCTTTTCTTTTAGCTTTTCCTTCTTCTTTTATTTCCTTAATTGCCGTCCACTACTTCCTCCTTCTAGACCCCACTTTTCTTCACTTTTTCAAATACAAACAAAACCAAAGCAAAGTTCTTTTCTTCTTCCCCTTTCCAACCATATCTTCCCTTTCCCTTTCACTCTTCTTTCCTTTTCAACTTTCAACCATTTCATCCATAGTAAAGGGTAACTTAAGGTATGCTATTATGTTCTTATGTCTTACTTCATCATCTTTATTAGTTAGAAGAAGAAAATGTTAGGTTATGTGTTGTATATGTATATATATGTTGATCTAGGCTTAAAGTTGCAATCTTTACATGTGGAAGTGTAGAAAACATGGTGAAGAAGAAGGATATGCATGTGTATATGTTTTTAGGTATATGTACATAAGGATATATTAGAGGAATACAAGTATGGAGATCTTTGTACATAAGTATTTACTATGTACAAAACTTAAACTAGGACAAATACTAACAATACGTACCTATACCATGCTAAATATACTCTTAAAACACAAAAAAGAATGAAATTAGGAAGGTTTTCCTAAGAGGAAAATTTGGTATACGAAATTTGTAAAAATATATGTATATGACCGTATAGGTATATGAGTATATGTACAAGTATAAATACGGTATAAGTATAAGTATATATATAAGTATGCTAGTATACATATAAGTAGAGGAAATGTATAAATATATGTACATTATGTATAAGCGTACATAAGTGTACATAAAACACATAATCATGAGATAAGGCTTAGGTAAGCAAAGAATGATGCAAGCAATGATGTCATAAAAAAATTATATAAGCCATGACATCATCAAAAGATTACATAAGCCATGACATAAGCATAAGCTTGTAAAATAATAAATTATAAGATTACATAAGAATATAACCTATATATGTATACATGTACTTAGGAGTTGACAATCTTTTAAACCCTAATACACTTTCTAAATTGGATTAAACTTAATCAAGTATGTGAATTAGTAATACCAATGTAAAATTTCCTAAGTGTAAGAATCAAATACCTAATTCAATCATTAAGTCCTAAATTAAGGCATAAACATAAGTAATAAGAATAATTAAACTTCAATAAGATAAAATTTCAATAAATTTAGCCCATATCGTAAAACACGGGTCTTAACGTCCAAAATAGACATCACCGTGTGAGCGTACGTTCGAAAACGATCAAAAAAGACTATAAGTTCGCAAATATTGGAATTAGAATGAAAAAGTTACAAAATACATAAAGGAAGTCTCATAACTTACAAATATAAGAAACTAGTTACTATTAATCCCATTGAGTATGGTAAACCCTATACATATAAGACTTGGGGTATATTGGGGAACTAGATAAACTACAATAGACTTTTAGTTGACTAAGAAGTCTGACTTCTTAGAACACTTATAAGTTTTACCATTTTGATTTAAGTATTCGATATCAAGTCCTGGAAACCCCAAAGGCTTGGAGAATAAGCAATAATCCAGATGAGGGAGTTCTAATGACCTGCTTGCTTGTGCATGTTACTTGTATGAGGTTCTGCTGCTTGCTGTTGCTTGTATATTTGAATGACTGCTTTGCTTGTTTGCTGTCATCTGTGTGATCATCTTTTTAAATTGATAAATATAAGTATCAGACCGAAATAACCCATTATACTCGTCGCATGTCTATGACTCAATAAAGGTATGAATGGAGAGTACTAGCTTTGCAAAAATCTTTGGAAAAATGTTTTTGGAAAAAGCTTTTCTACTCTTAAACATATTTTCGTATGATTTCTATAAGGGCTCGTAGAGTCATGAATAATACTTTAACGTTAAGGTAAAGCTAGCATGGGTTCTTCAGTTGATAGTAAAAGGACTCGCTTTATTATACCTGTAAGGCCTTGGATAATTTGGTTGCGAGAGGACTCGCATGTTTGTACCCAAGGGACCTCGGACGGTGGATAATCTTAGTTTGGAATCCCCCTCTTTGGATTGAAACTCTTTTCTCAACTAAGGTAATAGTCGAGTTTTGCCTAGAAGGGTAGTGCCCTTAGGTAGTCTCATGCAGGTAAATTGAGGTGCCATATACGGGTAAGTACAGGGGATAATCAAAATGTAGACAACGTAATTCTACACTTTCCATAGTTTCGAACTCCTATGGATGTATTGCTTGCATTCATCGCGCTTGCATTCATTATGTATGTAGATAGCTTACTTGCATGTGTGATAATAATGTGTGATAACTTGCTTAAACGGTAATGGTGAGGGACGAACTCACTAAGCTGTTTTATGCTCATTCCCTCTTAGTTTCCTTTATAGGTTTACTTATGATGGGATTGGGATATGTCTCGAGTGCTGAATGCGAGATGAACATAGGTATATTAATATTAGAAGTAGCTGAATACTTTTTAGATAATACATAGACATCCTTTGTAGAAAATATTTATATATTAAAACTTACTATAATATAATTTTTCTTATATCTATTTTTTTTATAATGTTAGTATATCCTATCTTATTATTTGATAGGGGATACCGATTCTTTGCGGTTGCTGAGGAACTGTAGGATATCGAACACCCATAGTTATTTATATTTGTATTCTATAGTAAATTAATTACTTCAAAAAAAATCAATAACCTTAGTGATTAATTATTTAGAGTTTTGCAATCTCTAACTTATAAGGCGATTTCTATATCATGGGTGCACACATGTTATAGAAATTTTAAGTAGTCCTACTAGGCCCCCTTTAGGGTCCTGACAATGACGATACATATACCTACTAATCTAAGGCTACTTACTATACATGGAAAAAGACAAAAAGGTAAAATCTTAAAATAAGTAAGATATAAGGAATTAATAAGGGTATAAAAGGAATTGTGAATTATGTTAAATGAAGCTTCCATAAAGGAATATTTCTACATGTTCTCGGAGAGATACGTAGCTATCATTTGTTGGTTGTGCTTTGGTAGAAGAAGACAAAACTGCACAATTATGATTGTAGAGTGCTAAGCTAATGCATGTTGTAGCCTTGGTTGATTTAGGCTTGAAGAGGTTAATTCTAGACAAGAGCTGATGTATGACCTCATTTGATGAACTTGAGCTAATGGTTTGGTTCGCTAAGCTATCTAATGGAGTACTAAGTTGCCAAACTATTATAAGGTAGTTTAGGACATGCTCAAGTCAGTACCATGCAATCCTCGATAAAGATTAGAGTTGTGATCGATTAATAGATGTATGAGATCGGAAGTAAACGAGAGCTAGGACTCCTTAAGGGTTGGTCGGCAAGAGAGAATCCACTTAGTAAGGCACTCAAGTCCTTAAGTTCAAGCTTAGGTCATAGGTTCGATTAGTTGATTCCTATCAGTTATAACCAATGTCAACGTACAAAGGAGCACACATTCAGAGATATACATGGGAGGTATAAGATAAAAATTGATCGTTTGTGGGACTATGCTATCGAGCTAAGGAAGTATGCAAAGGGTTTACCAAATACTGTAGAGATTTAAGTGAAGAGGCTTAATCCAACGCATCTCCTATACTTTAAGAGACTATTTATGTGCTTAGATGTGTGTAGAATGGGATTCCTTAAGGGATGTAAGGCAATTTTAGGTTTAGATGGATGCTTCCTTAAAGATGAGCTAAAGAATGAGTTATTAAGTGTCACTGCACATAATGTGAATGACTAGATGTATCTAGTAGCTTAGGCACATGTAGAAGGGGAATGCTTAGATAGCTAGTCATGATTTTTGAGTGAGTTAAATTTGTTGGTAAGATTAGGCGCTCCATCTAACTTCACTATTGCTAGCGATATGTAGAAAGTGAAATTATAACAAATTTGTTAGATTTTGAATATGTATATTTTTAATTGTGATGATAAGTACAAACTTATTTTTCCATCAATTTTTTATAGAGTTTAGAGCAAGCCATCAAAGAATCTTATCCACTAGTAGAGCGCCACTTCTATTCTCGTTACTTCTTCACTAATTACAAGAAGAAAAAAAAAAGGGTTGTAAGCTATAGCATTAGTTTTAGGCCTCATGTAAGTCTAATACTGTTAGTGAATTGTAGGAAACTGTTAAATGTCTTAAGCAATTGAAATCTATAGTAGCTGATGACATAATGTAGAGAAATCCTAAACATTGGTGCAAGGCAATGTTTAAGCATGAGACCAAGTACAATGTAGTGGACAACAACATGTTGGAGTGTTTTCAACTCCATTGTGATTGAGATAAGGCATATGTCCCTTGTATCTATGATAGAGTACATTTGGAAGTAAGTGATGGGGTAAGATTGCGAATAAAATTACAAAAAGCACTAAGTGGATGCACCAATTTACTCCACATCTATTAGTAAATTGAGAGGAAAAAAACTACAAGTTTCAATAGCTGCCCTTTACTTAATGGGCACATGGAGTTTGAGGTTGTACAAATTAGTGAGGGACCTAGGTATTTGTAATTGTATGCAACTTATGGGAAATGACCCACATTTTGTATGCCCATGCATGTGCTTGCATTTTGTATTTGGGTCAAAATGTAGAAGATTATACATTAGTAGTTGGTGTACAGTAGATAAGTATAAGAAGACATATGAGTATATGGTGATACTCATGCTAAGATCTAAGTTTTAGGATAAGAGCTTACAAGAGAAATGTTGCCTCCAATTCAAAAAAAAAAAAAAAAAGCCAAGGAGACTAAAGGCACAGCATAATAAAGAGGAAAGGGAAGGAAGTGGGATGTATAAAAGGAAACCACAATCCATGACATACAAACAATGTGGCAAAAAGAACTAAAATTCACAAGGAAGTCCTTAATAAAGGTATTTACAATTTGCATTTGACGTTTTCTACTTCATTTTGTCATATTTTGACATGTACCTTAAATCACTAAATTTTGACTTATATTTTAAAGGAAAGAACAAGAACACACCACCAACTATATATTGAATAGAGCGAAAAATGTATTTCACAAATTCAAGGAAAATTGAATAAGGAGAAATCATCATAAAGCACATTCCTTATATTGAGACAAATATAATAGATGTTAGTTGCTGATAGCAAACTACGATATATTTGGTAACTACAAAACTAAAAATAGCCCATGGATAGTTGAATGCAATAAAGCTCCTATAAACTATCAATCAACATTAGATGTTCTATGGAACACAAAATTATACATTCCTAATAGACATGTTCATTGCATTAGAATAATTATCCAAGTTTCACTTGTAACATAGTACATACTTATGGAAACATTGCTTAACCATATTTTTAAGTCTAGCACTCTCCTTTTACACATTCATTCCTTCTTTGTAAAGAATTGTTATCAACTTCCAAGTCTTCACATCTAAACACATCCCTTAAGGTAAGCTTTTGCAACATCTTATTTTGCTCTAATAATCTCAATCTTTCCTTTACCATCAATGTCAACATTCTCTCTTTCAATCTAAGTTCTTCACTCATATCCAATGTTTGATTTTGCTTCTCCTCTTCGCAGTATACCTATCGAAAGAAATTTTAACCATCCTCCTATATAATAATACTCATAAAATTAGACAAACTACTAATTATTTAGATTACAACGAAAATACACCAGCTATACATGAATGCATATATACATAGAAACATGTTTTCTCCTATTTATTTACATTAATGCACACAAAATCAGACCACCTACCATTAACTTAAAATAGAACAACTACACTTCAAATATATAAACAAACATATAGCAAACTTTGCTCTAAATTAATTAACGTCTCAAATTTTTTTATTACCTTGTTAAATCTTAGATATCCATTAAATTGTTTATTGTGGTTCATCTCTATCTTTGTAACTAAAACTCTCGCCTTTAATGTACAGTTGTAGAATACAAGCTCATTACTTTTCAAAAATGACATATGTGTATTAGTGGTTGACGTGGTTGAAGGCTTCCCCATCTTTCAGATCTTGATGTGCCTTTTTCCTTCTTTGACTTTTTTGAAACGAATTAGGGTTTTCCTCCTCCATTTTTTCTAAAACAATTAGGATATTCCACTTAATCAAGGTTAAGTTTATTCAATTGCTATACTAATAAACAGGAGGGCACCAAAAAATCCCATGATCCATTGCCCCTAGTTCTCTATCTCTCTCTTCCGTCTTTGTCTCTTTCATACTTTCTCTCAAATTAGGGTTTTGCTCTTTTCTCTTTGCTCATGTTTAACGTGAATGACAGTTTATATTGTTTCCAAATCATTAATGTTTTCTATTTGATTTTTTTTTTCTTTTTTTTTACTTGTATGGCTATTCTCCTATTGATTTAATGTGGATGCCTATTCAATAGTTTAATACATATATCAATATATTATTGGATGTTGTGTCTACGTAATTTAACGGTATTTAACAAAGTTAGGCCAAGGACAAAAAATCAACCACGAAAAGTTTAGTTAGGAACTAAATTGACCATTTATAAGTTTAGATAGTAAATTGGAAATTTTGGTAAAGTTGAGATACCAAATGTGATATTAACTCAATAGATAATTTTTTTTTTTTTAATGATGAATAGACAAATGGTACTACTATTGAAAGCTATTACCAAATGATATAAATATTGAGATGCTATTAAGTGACAAAAAGAGAATATTATAAGTGATTCTCAAATTGAGATAAACATATACTATGCCAAACTTTTTATCTAGAGCATATCTTCATCAATCACATTAAACATTTAAAAAATCTTTTCGGTCAAGCACAGGATTCGCATATATTTGGTAGAGATACGCTCAAGATAAAAAGTTCAGAACAGCAAATAATCCCTCAACATGTATCACTAACGAATAGATACAAATAAAAAAGTTTATGCTATATCTGCATGCACCGACAACACACCGTATGATATCCTTGCCCGCCTACGTCTACTGTAGCTTCCAACGACGTAGGCGGGTTACGGTTCCATGGTTTTGGTAGTTTGTGATATTAACCGCAGCCTATGTATGATTAAACGTGTCCGATCCCAGGGCAGTCATTTCTAATGCGGAACAAAGTCTACGCTGATTAAATGCAAATGAAAAGAAACATAACACATATCCATCATGAGGTCCACGACATAACGTCCCAACGAATGGTGATGTTGCCATGAGAACCAAGAGAATCGTAGCCATTAGCACAGGAGAAAATTGCTGTAAATGAAAGTAGATAAAGGGATACAACCCAAATGGTTGTTGGTTCCATTTGGTTACAAAGGCTTCTTAATAGTACAAACGCTGGCCGTTCTCGTCGTACCGGATCACCAGTAACTTATTTTGTATCTTATTTCATCTAAATATCAAAAGCACTTGAAATTAAAAAATAATTAGTTTATAATATAGTTATATTTATTTATATCATAATTATATCTTTTATATCACGTTTCATATAATTTTTATGTTTCCTTTCATAATAGAGTCTGTAATTATATGTTATCATCTTTTTGTTATATTGACGTATTATGATTCGTTAATTTTTTATGGACAAAAACATTTTTTCACTTCAATTGTTACATCTATTATATGCATCATGACATGCAAAATTTTAGTTTGTTTGTAACTATGAAATGTCCTCATCACTTATCTTCTTCTTTTTGGTCATTTGTTATAATCAAAGCATTACTGTTGCCAATTTTGTGTTACAATCTCAAAAGTTCGCAATGACTAGTGACTATTAGCGAGAGCTAATTGTCCAAGGCAAAAATCGTATCCTGTGGCCTATAATTATAGTTAACCATCATAGAAAAAGTCAATTGCAAAATAGAGAAAGTAACTTTTATCTAAAACAACCTTTTATTAACGTTTTTCATAGTAGCTAATCACCGCAACTAATGGTTAGCAATGTGGATCGCCTTATATTATCACTTACTATTAGAAGCCACTAATATCTACAATCTATTAAAACTATTATGATAATATCTAATAACCGTAAATTTTTTATTTTAATAAATATGGCAAGAGTTTAAACAACCTTTTGTTGCGTAATAAATACACTCATAATGGAGTGGGGCTCTTTTACTATTGTTCATATCTGCTATAATTTTCTTGTTCTTTTTTTTTTTTTTTTTTTTTTGCGTACTTAAGGAAATCCATGCATTACTTGACATAATATTTACACGAGTAGCACAGGCTACAATTATCCATGTACAAAAGAAACACATAGAACTTACCCATCATCCATTGTCAACAACAAGCAAAACTTTAACAAATATTAACACCATGTCCAGTAACATCATTTTGCGGCAACAACAAAAGCTCCCTTGGAGGCTCATCAATAAACTGTTCATCATGAGGACTTTTTTGCCGCTAACCAATCCGCTACTCTGTCGATTTTTCGCACTAACTTCCACTTTATACCTAAAAAGCTGCAACATTCTTTCCCCGCAAGAATTTACAGCATTACATACTTTAGTTTTAACTTAGTTAACGAAAAATTTATAATATTAACAATAGGCCATACATGTACCACTGATAAATCAATTTTTATTCTTAAAATTACGAGCAATTAAGCATAAGGAAAACGGAATTTTACTTAAAAAAATATTTTCCTCCGTCCATATGTGCTTTATATAGAGACATTAGCCATCTCATACATTACCACAATTGCTATCTAGTTGATGGGAATCGAAAGCAACAGGCCTACGGGATCATTTGCAAGTCTCACCCGGATTAATCATTAGCACATAAAATAAAACATTATAAACTGAGTTCAATGAATTTACATTATAGGTGAAGCTGTAAAGATAGCTAAGAAATATATTGATGTGACTTTAAAATCAAGCAAGGAGTTAATAAATATCATTTCCACAAAATCTAAAGTCGAGGAAATAGGCCAAGCTGAAGGTCAAGTCAACTAGATCATTTATAGATCAACTCGGTACAGCAGGAGCCATCCAGGCTAACCTAGGAAAGAAGGCCGGTCAACTTACGGTAGTCATGTGGTGGTGGACCGTTTCAAACTCCACTAAGTAATGAAAGAAATATTTAATAAATATTACACATTATATGTATGCACACATGCCCGATAACTATTAATAGTAATTGAACGTATGATAATATAAGTAATAATTTTTTTAATAATTACCTAGTACTACCTTCATGTGTTCAATAATTATTGGAAGCTACACACCATATAGATATCTATGTGTTTATATTGCTAGGGTTATAATAGATTCGAGTCAAACCAATATAGCATTAACCTTGAGCACTAACTTAAACTCAACTTAAAAACTCGAAACTATAGCTCGAGCTTTAAATTTTCAGCTCAAATTTGACTTAAAGATGTATATATGTGGTAAGCTCGAATTTAACTCAATTAGCTTAATTAAACTTAAATTTTTTTACAAATTTTCCTTAAATAAATCCATAATCACTTATATTTAAAATAAAATAAAATAAATTTAAAATTATACAAAACCTAATTAGGTTCATAAACCTAAAGAGTTTCATATTCTAAAACCCAAGCTTAACTCGATTCGCTATTTCAGTAGCTTAAGCTCAAGCTCAAGCTCAAACTCAAACTCAACTCGATTATAACTAAATCAAATTCAAGTAAAACTCAAGCCGAACTTAAGTAACTTATAAAGTACCTTAATTCATTTACACCTCTATGTATTAGCCATTGAATCCATTCCCCTAGGGATGAGTTTCCATGGATTTCTTTTTATACATTTACTTGCTTGTTTTGTTTTAATTTCCTAGTTTATTAAATTTCCTTTTAGACGCGTATTCTTATTTTATGTGAGGTTAAATTAAGCTCATAAATTGGCATGTCATTGTACATCAAAAAACAACTTCAATATTGACTTATGATTTACGAGAGAAAATCTTCTTTTGGTTATTTCGAACAACGTTAAATTTATCGAAAAATTTCATTTTTCTTGCATTTATTCACTATACCAGGGTTCATAATTAGTATTATTAATGGGTCAAGGTTTTACATACCAAAGTTCTTGAATTTGTCTCTACTAAAGAATCAAGTTTTTCATTCACAAGGTTCTTAGAACACATAATCAACACGATGCATTTAATATGTACCTCTGCTTTTTAGGTTATTTTCACAAAGAGTCAAGTTCTGCTTGTACTTGTTCTTAAAGTTTTTAGGTTCCACGATTACCATCTACTTAAAGATCCAAGAATTAGCATTAATGCTTCTAATATTCACGCTAGTATTTGCATTATAAAATCTCTTTTAACGTCAATTCCAATTTTGATTTTAGATTACTTGGAACATTTTAAACAAAATAATAACAATAGGGGTATTCATTTTTCAATTTGATTCGGTCTTAAGGGTTAAGCCAAACAAATTGTATTTGAAATGATTTAGTTCAACCTCCAATGAACTTAACTACTTTTAATGCATCTAAACTCGAGGAATATTTTAAATGCAGCTCATTTTGGTTCAACTTTATTAAGTTTAGTTCAAACCACTTTTAAAAACACATGGTTGTTGGATCACATTTCACTAATTACAATATACATCTATCATTGTAATTTGTACTTAGACCCAAGCACGAATCTGATCTGCCTAAACCCAGATCCAGAATCGATGGGTCATGGGTCCCATTCTCAAACCTATGAACTGTATCTGGTTTTTTTTTTTTTTAAGACATGTTATTTAGCAATAGCAAAATTATTCTTATAAACCTTGTAAATTTTTAGTCTAAATCCTAAATTGGATTTAGATACCCTAAACAATTTAATAAGTCGATAAGGATAGATAAATTAAAAACTTCACTAAATTACAAACTTAAATTTACTACCAATGAGAAAAATCTTAATATACTGATTGAAACCATAATTGTGTATAAAAATTTTAAACCTTATATATGCGTAAGCACAAAAAATTGAACCCGAACCAAATAAAAACCCTAAAACTAAAACTTTAAACTTATAAAACACACAAATTTACTTTAATGATGATAAAACCCTAATTAGGTACAATTATCAACCAATATGCAAAATCATATAAAATCACTAATAAATAAATAAAGATAACTCCTAAATATTTATAAACATAAAGAGTCACAAATAAATTAATTAAATTAACAAATTTACAAATATTATTTTATAAGTATTATGACTTCACATATGTGTATTAGTGTTATATTAATTTAATTATTTGAATTTAATTTTACTACATATTTTATGTTTATATATTATATAGTATACATTAATTTTACATTCTATATTTTCTTTTATAATTACATCATATTTCATTCCAAACATTATATAAAGATGGGGAAACACATTTAGAAAAGTCACATAATAAATTTTTCTTTCTTTCTTCTTGTTTCCTTCTTCTTTTCCCTTTTTCTTTTAATTTTCTTTTCTCATTTTTTTCTTTCCAAATATTTTGTTTTTCTTCTCTTTTTCTTGAACTACTATTCCACTAAAACCCCCATAACCTTCCTCATAATCTACCATCATTTTATTTTTAGTTTCAAAAGGAAATAGAAAGCTACAACTTCAAGGACTCTAAGATCAAGTAATGAAAATTCTATTAAGTTATTCAAATTTTTCTTTGTAATATTAGTTTGTATATTTTCTTAAGTTGATATTTTACTTAACACCTCATGTATTAGAGGATATGTTGTAGAAAAACATATGTATTTTAGCATCTTGTAATGAAAATTAGAGGAATATATATTTGGCTATATGTATATATACAATTTTTCTTATTTATATTTATGTATGTACTGAAATATACTCAGCTATATATATACATAAATTATATTCATTTAGTTATGTATATGTGTATGTGTGTCTGTGTGTATGGGTTACATATGTAGTACATGTACATACATATAATATTAAGTATATTTAGTTTATCATACACATTTGTAAAATATAGTATGAAATAGTATAAATATACATATAAATAAGTAGTAAATTATAGTTATATGTATGTGCCCATATGTATGAATATTTACATACTCTATTTATCTAAGATTTAAATAAGTATATATATATAGTATAATACAAGTATAAGTACATATGCATACCTAAAGATACAAGTATATGTATAATAATACCTTAATTTCTTAAAATAAGTTAATAAATAAATACATATATATATATGCATATGTTGGATGTGAACATCATAAATGAGATGAAAATTATTTTTCTAATATTTAACTATTATAAGATGTAATATATAACATTATAAATTGGTAAGAATATATAAATTAGACAATATAAAAAATACATTTTAAACCAATCAAAAGCTACCACATCAGCTTGTCCTAAAATTTCCAATTAAAACCACAATTTATAAAATATAGGATAATAATCATAATAAATAAATTAGAAGATTACAAATATAACAAAAAGTAATATAGTTATTGATTTAAACTTAAATTAGTAAAAATAGTGGAATTATTACGAGATGGACTTAAAAATAAAGATATTTAAAAGTTATACAAATATAGAAATTAATTAAGTCATAAAGTCAATAAAGAAAAGCTTAAAAGGATAATTAAAATTATTTAGGTCAAAATAAATAAATTCGTAACATTTCAGACTCATAACGAAAAATGCAGACTTCAAAGTCCACAACAGACACCGCTATGTGAAAATAACTTTGAAAATGATAAAAATCGATTATAAGATTATAAAAATCAGAGTTAAAATGAAAAAGTTACACACAAATGAAAAAGTCACACACAAATGAAAAAAAAAAAGCTGGAATTGGCAAATTACGTAGAATAAATGGAAAACTTAGGTGAATTTTTAGATAAATACTTACATAGAATATTATTTTACTTAGATATTTACTATTTTTCATATCTTTTAATTATCAGGTAATCTTGACAAGGATACTGATCTCCCCACTGACTATTATGAACCCTAAGCTTTACTATGATTGAGTAAGTACTCTTAATGATTCTATACTTATTTGTGTTTATAGTATCGATATTTAAATATTATTAATAATTGATTGATGTGTGGGGTTAGGATATGCATGTGATTATTATTGTTTGTTTGTATTATGAAAACAAATTAAATTATGATAATAAACTGTTTGTTGCATTATAAATATCTATGGAAACTTTGGCTATTTATGCTATTGGTTAATCAATTAATAACCGGACTTAAGTATAACTGACCTTATTGAATTAAATTGAATCATGCATATACATGCATCGCATTATAATTATTCTAACCATTACATCATATGGAGATAACAAGAGACCATATGAGATTTGATATCTATATATTTGGAATTAAGTGTTTTAGTACAATGCACATGGATAATATAACCTTACCTTGGGCCACAGAATTACTAGGTATTGGAGGTGCCAACTGCCTAACTAAAGTTCGAATCAAGAGGCTTTCGTTTAGGGGGTGAGTATAGATTATGGGGGCCCACTCACAATTATACCTAAAACTTATTTTTAAAGTTGAAATTAAACAAACTGTTTTTTTTTTTTAATACAAAACATGGAGTTTCGTAGTTATATAAGTTTAAGTATGATACCTAAATTTGACTGGTGCCATAGATTGTCCAACCTTGACTTCAAAGAGCATTAAATTTGAGTTGCATACAATACCTAATCAACTATATGTATTTATGTGACATTCCATTTGGCCATGCATTTATATGTTTGTTATTAGTTGTTGAGTAACTTATTTATCTGTATTGTTAAAGGATAATTTACTAAGTTTTATAGCTTACACTCTTATAAGCTTTTCATGTAGGAGGATCTATTTACTATACCTAACCGAGGCATACCTAAGGCCAATTCAAGACTTTTGGGATTATGTATACAAAAGAAGAGAGTTAAGTGAATATACGTAATACACTCTCAATTAGAACTTCTATGATATTTTGCAATAAAATATTCATTAGCCATATAAGGTAACTTACTTTGTTACTATAGATTGATAGTGTAGCTTGTTTACTAATATTTTGAAACTTAGGATACGGTATTACTATATGATGATGTTACTTTGAAATTTTACATTAATATGTATATGTTATGATATTATCTTTACCTGTATAACTTTTAGATATTTAGTTGTAGTAGTAACATTATATATTGTATAAAAGGTCATCGATTAAAAGGAAAACCAATCTATGGTTTTTTGTATGATATACAACGACCTGCCATAATTAGGCTATCCCTCGGGTCATGACAATTCCCAAATATATATATATATATATATATATATATATTGATAACATTGATTACATTACAAATCTAATCCATTTGGAAATTATAAATAGAACATGTACACAAAAAAAATTTTGGAAATCTAAAAATACAAGAAAATTTAGAAAAAATAAGAAAATAGAACAAAAACATAATACAATTCTATTATAAGCTAGTTCAATAAGTTGCTAATATCCAGTTGTGGTGGCCTTTTGGGATTAAATAGAAGGTGGTAAGGCAAGCTTTTCTAACAAGGTTGGGCAATCAGAGGCGGCTAGTTTAGGTGAACCAAATTTCCAACCAAAACTTTGTAAATTTTCTAAAAATAGCAAATAATGTTATTTAATTATGAAATTTGGTTTTCTAGAGTTATTTTATGTGTAGATTAATGTATTAATTTTATTTTAGTTAAATAATTAGTGAAAATACAAGGTGCTTAAGAAATAGGTCTGTTTGGATGAAAATTAAATTGAATTTTAGAAATATTAAATAATGTCCTTTCAAGCTGAAATTTTGTATGTAATATACTTAAAATATGTAATAAATTGTAGTAACAAGAATTTTTTAAAATAAGCAAGTCTACTATTTATTGTAATTATATTATATAAAACTATCAATTCTGTTGTTTTGTTGAATTAATTAGTTTTTGATAAAATCAAAGCATGAGCCCTATGTATTATGATTTTTGAAAGTTCATAATGATGTTTAGGACACTTAAATTTTATCTTGTGAATAAATTCACTTATTTTCTTAATTTTTACTAATTTTAAGTTAAAACTGCTATTTTCAAAAAAATAGATAATAGCTAGCTTAGTGTAATTTATGGTCAATAATTGAACTACTTATTTTTGTGAGTTTATAGGATTTTTCATGGAATTAATTGGGTTTGTATACTATTTATTATATATTTTTATATTATTAACCTATACATTAGCCTAATATATAATATAGTAATTAGTACTAATGGGATATTTGTTAAATATGTAAAGGATTAGTATTTTTGGGTACATAATGAATGTCGACAAGCTTAGGAAATGAGGAATTTTAGGATTTTAATTTAAATTTAGAATTTATTCGAGTTAATTACGAAGTTACAATAATGTATGATCAAATCGATAATACGAAAATGATAGTTTTTGACTTTTGACAAAATTAATTAGTCCTGATTCTTAAGATATCTTAATAGTACTCAAAATAATGATCGTAACGATATGAAGTTTATTTAAATCAGATAAGAAATGAATAAGATACAATCAGAATAAGCTCAGGGAAATGCAATAATAAAAGCTTATAAGAGCTTAGTATCAACTCATAGTTAACTTGGGGTCTGTACGTCTTTCCTAGGTGTGATAAGTAAGGAAGGGCCACATTGTGAAGCGTAGGATTTTACGCTACTATCAAGCCTAATTAAGTAGATATTTTTTATTTCATGCAAGTAAACCTATGCCTACTTGACTTGGAGTCAGTTGAGTCATAAACTGTAATAATGTGCTACATAGATTGGATAAATGATTCTGTTAAATGTGTATCTTGACTAAGTAATATATTTCCTCATATATGATTGATTCATCGATGCATATCTCTATTTAGAAAACTTAGAAACTAAATTATCCTTTAAGATGTACACCTAGGTAAACCTTATGTAAAGGAATGTAATATAAAGTTGAGAAACAAAGTTGAAGTTAAGATAGTTGAATTGTTTATAATATGGAACTTAAGATTCATACCTGATACTGAGTTATTGTACTATTTACTATATTCATGGCATGGCACGAAAGGACTTACGAGTCGAGTTTCTAAAAGCTTGAACACTATTGAGTTTGTTTTTTAGCATATAGAACTGTATTACTCAACTTATTCTAACCATGATGTGTAACTAACTAGGACTTGGATTTTCAAACCATAATAAGTGGTTTTTGTTGGGGATCCTATTCCTACATAGCTCATTATTGCCCTAAGTTCCTAGATGTTATATCTAGATCCCCGGGTATGTCCACTAATCAAATAAAGAATTGAAAAAGTATAAGATATCGGCACCGATACATGTCACGTACATGAGAATGGTACAAATTTCCTATATAGATAGTTTATATTGATAGCTCAAGTTATGAAATTAAATGCTTTATGGTACTAATCTCTATGAATGTGTCTTATACTTGCTCTATGCCTTGTTATATCTACTATCACTTAACTCACACAGAGCTGAGGAGATACTTATGTATCCCCAGGTTATAAAGAGAATTAACTGGCCATTGGCATCAATTGGGAAATGTCTTTTAAGAATGCGTAGGATGGAGTCAACCGCTTTTAAAGAAGTTTTGTTATATTTTGATCTTAGTTCCATAAAGGATCTGTAAATATAAAATAAAAAAAAGGTACTGCATTTTAGGTTTGGTTAAGCCTGACAAATATAATCTTTTGTATAAATAGATGTAAAGCAAAACTCTATTGTAGTACGTGTTTGTTATAAACAGGTATTCTTGTGTAATGGTACATCCTGTACTATACCAGAATGTGACATAAGTTCCTATAAGAATGGATCATAATGTGCATCTACTAAAGTAGCTAATATATCTATAGTTTCCATAACAAACAAATGAGAGCTAGACTAGTATACTTACAAAAATGTCTTAGTCCAATTATAAAAAAATTTTAATATAACAAATAACCCAATGCAATGTTCCCAATCACTTGGGTGTACTGAAACCTCTTAGACATGTTGCATGGTAGATCAACACAAATCATCTTTGAATGGGATAGCACTTTAAATGAGCTCATATGTTAAGTTCTACCTATGCTGTACATCTCTTTTAAATCTCTTGAGGAGTTTCCCTTGGCTTTTGCAAAATTTCATCTACTCCTTATGAATTGCTGGTTTATCTACAATTTGATCAATTACCTATTTGATGGGACACATTTTGAAGTCTAGACAAGCCAGGCCATTCTTGACACACAAATTCAGTATGTGATACGCACAGCGAATGTAGCAAAATGTAGCCCCAAGTATGGTTAGCATAGTCTTTGCAAGTCCAATATTGATGTCATGTTGGTTGCAATGTTATCAAAACTAATAGAGAATATTACTCAACCCGTATTCTTCCAGAATAGTACGTAAAATAACATAAATATTTTGAGCCAAGTGGCATTCATTAAATTTTCGTAATACAAGCAACCTTTTCTATAGTTATCATTAATCATCTACCTAGTGGCAAATAACCCAAATGCATGCATTTTGATTCCATTTGTCCATCCATATGTCCGCACAAATGGAAACATGCACGTCAAGAGTGCTTAGCATAGTTGCGAGTTCCCGCTTGCTACTGTAGTAAAGATGAATAATTATTCTACGCAATGCTTACGAAGAAAACAATTGAGCGTAGGATTTAAGCATTCTTATTCATAAAAGACAAGAAATGGATTATTGCCTACATCAAAAGAGAGATGTATAGCAACTATCATTTTACACAAAACTTCCTTCTAATTTTCCTCAGAAAAATTGAACAACGCAAACCTTTGTGAGGTGAATAGCCTTGCTATTTGTTGTGTATTTTGTAGGGGATACTCTGTCGGCTGTTTTGATCACATGTGCTTTCTTAACTTTCCATATCCATTACCAGTTTTCCATGCATAGTATTTGTTAAAATAATTACAATGTGCACAAACATTTCCATTTTCACCTACAACTTTACGAAAATGTTTAGTAAATATTTAGGATTGTAATGGCCTTAGTGGCTTACCGCTAAGTTCCCCTCCACTACCCGAAGAGCCTTCCATCTCTTGCTCCGGTTGCTTCTCTTCCTCTACATCCAAGTTATACACAGGCATCATTTGCTTAAACCCCGATGGAGGACTTTACATTACATCAAGAGCTTAATCTTACGTAAAGTCCTAGAAATTGTAATCCAACTCTATGCTCTGCATAGAGGCATTAGTTTATACTAGCGTCGTAACTTTGCCATGACCAATCTTCTTGCTTGTGACATTTCGAAAAAAAACCTACCATAATCTAAAAACACGAGTTGCTTAAAGAAAATAATTTAATATCGTTGTTGGTGATAAAATTAACACAAGTTGGGATTATGAAAGCAAATAAATGTAGGAAATATTATACTAGAATGAGAAATTGAACGTATTAGTAAAAGAGCCTAGTAATTACAAAGGAAAACATAATGTGTAAAATAGATGGCAAGGTTGTGTTGGTTAAAGTAGATAGCAGAAGAAATCGAATATTTGACGAATGAAATTCTCCAATTTATAGTGTTTTCATTTTTTGAATTCTTCAACATTTACTTGCCTCCATTCAATTATCAACGTCAATTTTTTCACATCTTTTTTAAACTTCACATAGCTTAGTCTATGGACTTTTCAGATGTAATAACTTTGCATTTTAAAATTTGAAATCGAGCTACCTTATTCACTTTTTCATTACCATAATTTCTTCTACGCGTCTGTCCTCTCCACTATCTTCTACCTTATTTAATCAAATCTTCCATATTTTTTCTATCGTATATTTCTCTCCCTCTCATCATCTCTCCTCAATAATGCATCATGTACATGTGTATGCAAGATGAGTAAAGTCAATAGTATATAGGCTAAGGTATATGTTTGTCTTTATGCATGTCACTTTGCAGAGAAAGGTAATTGATAATTTGATATAATATAAATTTGTAAATGGATAAAGTTTGCCTTATACCCACAAGACTTGTCACTTCTAATTAATGGACAATTTTTTTTTTAATTCCTCCTCTTTAGATGAACTTAGGAAAAGAATAAAAATAAATAAATAAATAAATAAACTATTACAGGTCAACCCATCAAGTTAAGGCTAGTTTGAACCCATCGATTCATGACAGGCCATTACATATGACCCATGTAGGACCCACTAAACCGGCAAGTCAACAAGGCAGGTCTAACCTATCTCACTAGTCCTGATTTGGGTCATAGACTAACTGAGGTGAGTCCAGTCCAAGTCATGGTTTTCGCCTGGACCATGCTTACATCTTTTTGTACTTATATTATTTGATTTAGGATTTTAAGTAAAAAGATTTAACAATTGGACCATTAAATACAAGTTATCAAAAACAAAACAAAAAAAAAATTATGGATAATAATTACAAAAAATTCTATGATATGATATGATCAATGACACCATATGATTTTTTTTTACCTACTAATAACAGGTAAAAGTTACTTATTCTCTCTATATATCTTCTTCTTTTTGAATAAAAGCTATTTTATTCCCTCTCTTCCCTTTCATCAATAAAAGCTATTTTAATGTTTTCTTTCTTTCATCTTAATCAATAAAATCTTTTTTTCTCTCTCATTCATCAATTCTTTTTTTTTTTTCAATAGTATATTATTCTCTCTTATCCTTCATCATTTTTTTTTCTATAGTACATTGATCCATACTTCATATAAATTACAAACTATACTATATAATTCATATAGAGTTATAATTTGCGTATTGTCTATATACTATACTATAAATATAATTTATATACATATAATCCATATATATTATTGTTCATTATTATACTTTGTATATTATTGATTTGTAATTGATATAAATCACAAAAACTATACTATATTATTGATTCATATATTATTGTATCCTAGTGTATTTAACATAAAATTAAGAAGCTTTGCTCATGTCTTTGTCAAAAGATTAAATAAAAAAGGAAAGAAAAAAACAGATCACTCTATTATAAAAACCTAGTAATACAGGTCATGTTTTTGTAATCTATTCAAACGAGTACAAATATATATATATATATATATATATGTGCCCTTGAAATGAAAGATCAACAAGAACAATAAAGTGCACTTCACCGGGAGGAAAAACCTAATTTGGGCATAATCATATTCAAAGTCCCATCATACAACCAAATAAGTGGCGAGACTAAAAATAAGAATTTTATATGGCTTAGTTTATATGATATTTAATATGGTGCAACGATTACTTACCTACAAATATCTAACAGAAAAAAAGCTAGACAACAATTTCTCCTAATTAACCTCAAATGGAGAACTGGCTGAGGGTGATGCCACTGATGGACAATTGACTTCCGCCGCATCGTCCAATGGATAGTAAGCAAAGGTACATTTCATTATTTCCAGTACTATCTAATCATCTAAAGATGAAAGCAAAAAGCTTCAGTATGGACCCAGCAGTGTGGCTTTAGTTTTGTCTCAGCTCCATTAGCATATCTGGATTCACACAGAAGAAAGTGGGGAAGGAGACTGACTTGTGTCGACTAAATAACTTGCACACCCAATTAGTTGATAATGAGGCAAGTAGAAATGGTCAAGCAAGTGGTGATAATAACGATCCTATCATGGAGAATCTTGATGAGGACGTATATATAGCAGTGAGAATGATTGATTTAAAATGGGGCTGCACTGTGGATGATTGTTAAGCAAAATGCGGTTGATGAGCAAGACCATGTTATAAAATAACATCAGAATGATATCAAAAAGACGGAAAAAAAAAAAAAGAAAAAAGAAACAACAACGAAAAAGCCGTTAAATAGAATCTAAGTTACAGTATTATGAGGGAAATTAAAATAAATGGTGTTGTTAGTATCTCTTTAAACGCTAGAATGATATCAACAAGATGCAAAAAAAAGACGAATCGTAAATGCCCTGAATACGAAATAGAACCTAAGTTATAGTACTATGCGTGAAATTAAAATGAATGACGTGACGGCGTTGCAAGATGGAATACATATATTAGGGTTTCTTGCTTCTATCGTCTTTTGTGAATTCTCGAGGGGAAATGGGAAGCTTTATTTTTGTAAGAAGAACTAGAGGTCACTTCAAATAAAGTTATTGTGATATTTCAATTTCATTTCGGAACCAGACACATCAGATCAGAGTATGGTTCATTACGATTGTCATTATGATGGAAGAAAAGGTTTTGTGTGAGAAAACACCAGAAAAACTGGGTTTCATGCGATGTCTATACGACGAAGACGTTCCGTCGCGGGAAAATAAAATGGATTCTGTTTTCCAATAGTAAAAAACGCCAGAGAAAGAAAATGAGTGGCCAAGAATAACAGAAAATAAACACATGAACGGTCGTAGAGATACGTGGCAATTTTTACACGCCGATGGCTTGAAGAACTTGCGTGGCCATATAAGGCAACCCACTTTGAAACCATGCACAACGCGCAAATGCTCGCATTTGAATAAGAGAATCCAAACAGATAGAAGAAACTAAAAGGAAGAAAATGAATCCTTTTGTCTCATCCCCATATATATATATATATATATATATATAGGTAACTAAACACAGAATTACTACCGTTCTTTTCGGTAGGCGTCATGTAGATATGAGTGATTGGTCGCCAACTTCCAATCAATTTACAATGAGTTAAAGGTTAACGACTCTGTCGTAGAGTTGAGATAAAACTTGTAACGTATTCACCTTACATGTATTCGAGCTAGAGCTATTAGCTTAAGTGAATTCTATAACAGTAACTATGGATATTCCTAACTTCTCGGCCATCACAACTATGTAGTGAGGATAGAAAATTCATCAACCAATTACCAAGTTAAATATCTAAGCTCATAGCATATCCGACACGCGTATAACATAATTATGGCTGGGTGCTTATATTGTGACAGCGAGATTTCACATAATGCGATCCACAGAAATGCTCACGCATCTCAACCACCACATACATAGTATAAAGGGTTCGAAGTCTTACCTAACCTTGCTTTCTAAGCTCCACTTCCATGTCACCTGTCGATGCTAGGGTTCATTAGATGTATATCATGTGAGTGTAGCATGAGTCATACCCTTCGTGTGATGCTAGAGGAGTGATGCGGTTTAAGCATGAAGAAGGAGCATTCGAGGAGGAAAAACAAAGCTCACACTCTTGTGTGACAACCAAAGGAGTTTAAAACCTTCAACTTTAATTTCTTGATCATTAAAGCAAGAATAGATTAACACAAGGAGTTCTAAGCATCTAGTCTTGAGTTTTATCTCTGAACTCTAAAACTTGGTAACTAATTATTAGCTATTCATTCGTTCTTCCCAAAAATGAAAAGCTAGGTGGTATTTATAGTATTTGATAGTCAATAACCACCATTAGGTAGTCTAAATGATTGATGGATGAGATTATTAGGGTTTCTAAGAGCTATTCTTGGTTTATAGGCCCGTAAATTGTCTTCTAAAGCACACAAGTCCTTGAGAAAGATTAACATTTGTCAGGCCAACTTTAAGGTTCATGTCGGACAAACAAAACCTGCCCGTCAATTATACTTAAGGATTTTAGCCGAAATAAGACTCAATTTTACTTGATGAAAGATTTTAGCCACAATAGATTTATCCCAAATTTAAAGAATACTTTTCCAAAACAAAAGTAACTTAATCACTTGACTACCGATTAAATAAGAAGACAGCACTTTTACTCAATCCTCTTACTTTAGTATATTATTAAAATATACTTAGTAAATGCTAAATCTTCTAATCTGGTTCTACCTCCTTGCTTCTCTGGGTTAACACTGGATACCCATGTTCAACAGACAATATACTTCATTAAAAACCAAATACTAAGAAACTGCACAGCTGTTTGTTTAGAGCATATTAAATGCAACCTACGTTTCCATATTTATCTCGATCTTTTCGGAACCCATATATATTTTGTACTTTAGGCCTCAAGTCAAACCCCAAAGTTCTATGGAAATTATATAATTTCTGCCAATTTTGCGTGCCGATGCCAGATCCTTTGGCCTTTCCTACCTCGTGTAACGTCTTCTTTGGTTGCTCTGACTTTAAGCATAGTTGACGGAGCTACTTGTATTTGATTCCGTTCGACCAACCTGTGGCGGTTGCCAAGATATTTAGTCTTTGCCCAATACCAAAAGTTGAAATTTCCTTCATGTTACAGGCCTAGTATTAAGAAGCTTTCCATCGGATCATGTGTGGTAAAATTTGTTCGAGTCCATTTTGGTTAAAAATTCTCTTATTTCCATTTGTCCAAATGATCCTGAGGTAAGATTAAAAAGAATTCCCATGGAGGTCATTGAGCTACTCTTGTTATTTGGCTATTTCTTTTGATCCAGCTTACTAGATCCTCTTCTTCCACTACATATTTCAATATTTTTCTCTCCAAACTTCTTGTACATATGGCCATTTCCGTAAGGAATGTTCGCGTTCCAAATCTTCACTTTCCTGCTGACCTCTAGGACAGTCCCACTAGAAATATATCTCACGTCTTTGGAGAGTGGGAACAATTGGTATTCCCTAATGACATCTTTTCAAATAAAAGATACATATATTTTGGTAGTGACATTATGGCTAAATCCAATTGCATTATTACTTTCTTTCCATCTCATTGCCCTTGAAGCGTTCGATTTAGTTCATACTAAAGGGAGCCAAGTCAAGATCTTCTCCCAAACTGTATCAAAAATTGTAATACAAATAAAAAAGAACCACATTTAAAAGTTTCAATCGATTGGACTCAACAACAAGCCCTATCAACTATGGTTTTGGAGTGTTAAAATGTAGGGAGTGGGCAAAAAGAACAAAAGAAGTGCCCAAATGCAACCGCCACATTACAGGCAGGCAAAGATTGAACTTCCAACAGAAAGTGAGCCAAACGTACGCATGAGTCACTGCCCATGGCATGTGCTAAGTTATATAGAATGAGCGCAGATGATGGGTTCCAAAATAAGAATAATATGGTCAACCAACTTGGTATAACAACAAACGGAGATGGCCTAAATAGAATCCTCAAAGTAGGATCTAAGGACCCCCACACACAATTAGGCCACATGACTGTTGTTTTGACGTATATTATGGCCAACCCACAATTGTTATTTTCTGTCTGTTTCTATCTAGCCATCTCTACCCAGCGTATCTCACATCTTCATGCTTAGTATTTTAAGCAACCTATTGTTCCTAGCCCATTCCATTTTCATTACCAAGGTGATATTGAACTTGAGTTTTGTCAAGGCAAAATGAAGGTAAAATGCATATATAAGTACGATTGCATAAGCAAAAGCTCTTCGTGGCATTCATCAACTTAAAATTGTTTGCTTTGGTTCTTGTAGTTACTCGGTTGGATGCATAGGAAGCTGTGGCATAATAGCAGCGATCCCCTCAAGGACTTCTCAGGTAACTTGTCATGTCATTACTATAAATTTCATAAGAGTGGACCAATATAATGTGAGCGTATGAATGCAAACTTTCTATCTAGTTAATATAGAATGTCCCAACTTTTGCGAGACAAGCCGGGATCATGATTCAGTAACTAGAATGCTTCGATATCCTGTACCAGACATATTAATGTCCAACCTACCTCTATAAAGATGATATTGATCTCCGTACCAAAGAATATTTTAGATGCTATCTTCTATAATTACACTTAAGTTGGTATTTTGCAATTCATATTTCATCATCTCTTGTTGAGCAGTAAGTTGTGCATAGTGTATATGACATTACACCGAGATTTTCTTTCTTCGTGAAACATGATATACCTTTGCCTTTGTAACTAACTTAAACGAATGCCTCAAAGCGAGTCTCTTCCATGTGGCATGGCTGCACACTTGGCTCAGAAAGAATTTTAATTATACTCGCAAGACTTTAGGGAAAAATGAAATAGTTTTACCCCTTATTTTGATTTTAAAACTTAATCCTGTCCCCATATCAAGGAAGGCCGTTACCTTTGATGGCATTCTGTGGAGAAATGATACCTACTTCCTAAGAAATTAATTTAGGAAAAGGAGGAAAAATGAGAGAGATGCAAAGGATAGCACTAAAACTGAAGCAAAACCATGCTCTAGAAATCTTTTTGGGGACATTCTTGATGATACCATAATCGTTCTTCAGGGCAGACGTCACTTGATGATCAGATCTATTACCAAAAGAGAAACAATGGCACCAAGCACTTCAAAACAGCTCAAAGAGACACTCTCTTCAGGAAATCTTTTGCTGGTTTGGAAGCAGCAAGAATTGAAGAAGAAGAAGAACAACAACAACAATTCTACGAGGAGGACTCTGTTACAGCGGCATCTGAAGAAATTTTCCATGGTTTCCTCACTATCGGTACTCTTGGTTCTGACCCTGTCATAGGTGATCCCGCAACACCAACATTCGCATACTCCGTTGAGAACATAACAGAAAAGGACACTGAAATAACGGAGAATGAACTGAAGCTGATCAATGAGGAGTTAGAGAAGGTGCTAGGATCTGAAGCCAGGGAGGATTGGTGCACCGATTCATCAGGAAGAAATAGCCATGTTAGCACAGGAAGAAGCAGCCATGGAAGCACCATTACACTCAGTGGCAAGTCAATTGAAGGCCAGGAGGTAGTATGTCCTCTCAAGGGGTATCTCTTGAATTCAGCGATCGAGTTTCCAGAAGCAACAACTGTGGCAAAGAAGGAGCACAGGACATCCCTTGGGGAGCTGTTTCAGAAGACTAAGATGACAGAGGAAGATTATGGAAAGTACGGTAAAGAAGAAAGGCGAAGCGAGAAAGAACAAGATAAATCAGCTATGCATCTGTTGAAAAGGAAACTTATGAAGAAGGTTTTGCATGCTTCTTCTAAGGGCTCCACCACAGCTTCTGGAGGAACTCTTGAACCTAATTCAGCTGAAACACGTATACATAAGGTATGTCTTCCGTTATTTTTATGTTGTCGTGTATCAATAAAACAGTGAAAAATAGGATCTGCATCGAATAAACATTATATCGTGGGACCATGGAGACACATTAAACAGAACGGGGTAAGAAATCCATATTCCATTACTTAATCACCTGCCTGAAACTTCATTCAAATGGTTTGTTTCCATGAAAACAGTTCCATGACAAACTATAAAACTATATATCTCTTGCCAGACGTGAGAGAAGTAATGGAAGTATCAACATTCTGCATCTAACAATGTACATGAGCATAAAGTAGTAGATCTGCCGAATTTATTTTACTTTGAATAGTTCAGGAAGCTCTGTTGTGGTAGAGTTGATCTACTCAAGGATATAGATCTGGATCTGCATACCATATTGGTATAGTATCAGTACCCTATCTAATCATATGTTGCTCTATATAACCCGAAAAATGAAAAATGGAGTGTTGATGAAACGCCTGTCATACAAAGAAAAATTTCGATGGTACTAACACCCCACATGGTTAAAAGGTGATGATTCCTATGACTATAGCTTGTGTTCTGTAGATCCTGCATATGCTTCATAAGAAGGTCCATCCTGAAAACTCAGCAGCAACAAAAGACCCTCATAAGCAGCAAAAAAATGACATCAACAAGAAAACCTCCAACAGATCGAGCAACAACGGCAACCACCTTTTCTCAGATGAAGATATCATGATTTTCCCTCACAGAAACATCGCAAAGGAAAAATTTAGGAGCCTCAAGGGCCAACCCAACCCAACCCAGTTTACATTTGCCGGCAATGAATCAAATGGCAACAGGGAGTGCTGGATCAAGACAGATGCAGACTGTAAGTGCATTCTATACTGATTCTTCTACTTAACAGCTGTTAGTTATTTTGCATTTTACAGTAATAGCAAGAACCATAACATTTAATCTATTATATCTATATATCTATATTAATCAGGTTAGAATGTCTGTTTTAATTTAACACTACAGTATTCCTTGGTATGCCCTCTTTATCCATGGATAGTTCATAGCAATGATTTAATTTGATAACCCTTAAGCAGCGCTGATGTTCCTTCCAAATTTTCTAACAGATACATGGATAAATCGATCCATTCAGGATTAATGGAAAAGGAAACTGAAAATTTTGCATGGATTCCACGACATAATTGGAGTAATACTCTTGAACCTAAAAATAGTAGGGGTTTAACCATCGAATTGTTCGGAGTTCATTGTGACATTACTATATATTTTCATTGTTTGAAGCTCCTCTTGACTCTATACATGGAAACGGGATGGAACAATAGCATTGACCCGGAACTACAGTAATATTACCACATATTTCGTAAGTTTTGGATTTATGTTTTCTGACATGCTTCTCACTCTCACTTGGGTCCATATGGAATGTGACTACCAAACCTTACAGCTCATGGGAGATATAAACGCTGTTTATAGAGTAAGGGGGGCATTACTCCATCACCCTCCTCCACATATTTTATTAAATGAAATTATTCAAACCTCAAATTCAAAATTATATAATGAAAAAATCAAAATCAAAAATATTATAAATATATTATAATATGAGTAATTTTGGTATTTTCCATAATTTCTCCTTACATCTCTCCCTCCATTTTCATAATAGCCTAAATTATAATCAACTCTACTCTTCCACATCCAACTCCAATCTCACTCCCACATCTTACACATATCCTACACAGCTTTCCACTTTCCTACAAATTTAAAATCATATACACTCATAATCACTTAAAACTTTCTCATCTATCTATTATTTATTATATTAAGCAAAAATATTTATTTGTAAGATTTCTTTTATAAACTTTTTGTAATAATTGATATCAAATCATCAACTATGCACATGTCATTCTTCATTCAAAAGAAAAAGAAAAAAAAATGTTATTTTTATAACTATTTCTATATGTGATTAATTTATTTAATTTTTTATCAACAAATTATTTTACATAATTATTTATTATTTTTTAGCACATAACACAGATGCAATATCCACTAGTTCCTACTAAAATATATAATTGGTTACATAAGTATTTAAATATAACACAGCACAACGAATTTTGAACATATATCTAACACATAATAAAGTATATCATCCTCCAAGAAAAAAGGGGAAAAATCACACTTAATGTCAAACACGCCATTCAAGTGTGTCTATGTATGTATGTGAGAATATAGATTTTACCTTGAAATTTTTTACTGAATGTTATTTTTTTCTATTTTTGTTTTTCTAAGTTTAGGTACTTAAATATATAACATAATATATATTGTTTTTTTTTATCCATTGAATCTACCTGTTTGCCTATACCATCTTCCGGTTGGCATGTCTGCGTTCATGCCTCATAGCCATAGAGCGTGAACTAGCTTAGGAAAAATGATACAAATTCAGCAAGATTTATAAACAGCTTTGTGACTGACGAGAACGACACAAATACTGATAAAAATTTTAAAGAAACTTAATAAATGAGAATTTTCAAAACAATGTCAATCTTTTAACACATCAGTGTGTCGAATTATCTACAATATTATTGGTGAGTATTCCTTAAGTCGATTTCCACTAGCAAAAAGGATTTGGTATTTGGAATTGAAATTAAAATTAAAATACGAATAAAAAGTAACAAATAATACAAATATTAAAGATGTGGGCTTGTGACATATTTTTGAAGTAAAGGTGAGGGTCTGCCATTGTTAAGAATAAATTTTTATTAGGTTTTGGTGAAATTCACTTAAGTTAGATTCTGGGTAGAACATCTCACTTAACTATATAACGAAAAATCTCCTTTCGATCTCATTTCCCTACCCAATCAGCTAAATACTCGAATCCTACCATGAATTAAGTACTCTAGTCCTAGAGACTAGGGGTTCAATTTCCTCTCAGTCTTATAACTTATCCAATATACTAAAACCGCATAACGTAATGTGAATTTAATGGGGAATGCTTAATCTCGTCTGAATCTCATAAGTGTAATAACCCGTTATTAATATTTCACTAACCCAATGACTTAAACACAACTAATCTCTTCTCAATCTCATAATTATATAAACCCAATAATTCTCTAAGAGTACTTCTTAAGGCTAATCTTCTCTCGGTCTTATAATCACGAGAAAACCCAATAAAAATTTCATTAGAAGCATCTCAAAGAGTTCAAATGAAATATCAATCATCAAAATCCTAATTAAATGCATATACCCATATCATAACTACAAAGTTACACCATCTACAACATCTACATTATCACAAACCACTAATAACTACTTAGCTACTCATAAGAGAAACAATAACAGCAATGAATGATAAGAATATAACAGCAAACTCCATTGATGGACAAGTAAACAATAGATTAAACAAAGAGAATGTAGTGAATACTTAATAAACAAACTTAAATATGCATCAAAATCAGAGAAGCATCCACCAAATATCATAAACAAGTCACTAAAACATGAAAACAGATAATAGGCTCACAAAATTAAACCTAACAATGCTAAAATGCAACTTGCATTTCTAGCTGCAAATGTGACTATGTATAGTTTTAGGCTAGCAATCAATCGGTAGATACGTATCAACTTCAAGTCACCTCTGTGTTTTATAAAACGCGGCATTTAAGGAGGATTAGGGTTTAGTTGAAAAACCTTAACCCTAATTTCTTCTACTAATCAATCGATACTTCTATGACCAATTGCTCAATATGCACAAATCCATTCCTATACAATCTGTTCACTAAGTCGGCCTCTCTAGCAATCAATCATCTAAGAAGTCATTGTAGCCCTAATGCTTCAACACACATCAATCGATGGTAGTCTAAATTCCTTAACTCTATTGATTCCAACCTCCTTAATCAAATAGTAAGGCTACTATGACCATGGTAGCCCCCATGTACCTGCACTTATGATATAAAATCAATTAAATTCTTCTAAAATTAATCCATTTTCATGCATTTTTCATAATTTTACACAAGTTGATTCATTTTATACATAAACTCTAATTTCATGCAAAATTAACAAATTTTCACTAATTGTATGCACAAATGCAAGTTTTAAAATTAGAAAAAATTATGTATTTTGAGCAGTGATCATTAACCAAAATACATTGTTTTACTTACTATATTTCTATTTGCAACAAAGTTCACATTTAATTCTTTTCTATTAGTCTCTTAGTTGTTAAATGATATAATTTTCCATTACTTTTAGTGTGCCACTGAATTTGATTTTAGCATTTGCACCTTTTGCTGATAAATTCTAATATGATTATTTAAATATATAATAATATGTAGATATATATAAATATAGACTACAAATAAATAAAATATGTGCCCCTACAATTTAGAGTTAGCTTTTTTAAGGAAAAAATGTAGAAGAAGGCTTGATATTTGTGCAATTTTTACAAAAGAAAAGAAAAACCTTTATTTTTTAAACATGCATTTAAGGGTTTGTTTCTATAAGTTATCCTTATTTAAGGATTTTTGTCTTTTGGCATTGTTATGCTCTCAAGTCAAGGTAATTCGTTACTATAGTCTCTTAGACACATTGCTAAAAAATTAAGGCCTTTTTTGGCAAAAACACAAAAATATGAGCCCTTCTTTTACATTTTTTTTTTCAGATAAACTATAATTAAATGAATAGGATATTTTACTTACAATATCACTTTTGCATTTTATTGAATTTATCTTATTTAATTTCCATTTAATTTTTTTTTAATAAATAGCTATTCCGTCTATATAGTTTTGAATGGAAAGGTATAACATTTACGGATAAATATGGTAAGTAAATTAATTTTCATTAAAGAATCAATAATTAATGTAAGAAAAAATAAACATTATAATTTATTTGGACAATTGTTTAAAATAATCATTATTTCAAATTTAATGCACATTATTTGAAATTTGGTTTAAGAATGATGAGTAAAAAAAATAAAATAAATAAAGTATAAACATCAATAAGGAAAATTAAAAAAAAAATCTTTCTCATATTCATAGGGATGTCATTTAATAGAGATATTTGATTTGTCACTAGTGTGTCTTAATGGGAATAAAAACTAAAATTATGCGGGAGAAACATCTATATGTGTACAAATTATCTATTATAAAGGAAAAACAAAGAGTTGGCTCATATTTTTGCATAATATATATATATATATATATATATATTAGTACAGGCATAAATGTTTGTCTCACATGATTTCATCTTTTAAGCTCATTAAGACATACACTAGAGATCAACCAAAACTCTTTATTCAATGACATCACTATGGATATGAGAAATGGTATTTTGTTTACAATTTCCCTAATGTTGTTTATGCTATTTCATTTTTTATGTTCATCGTCCTTGAATCAAATCTCAAATAATGCACATTAAATTCAAAATAATGATTATTTTAAATAATTGCAACTCATATACCAAAAATGTTCTTTAATCTCATTATTGTCTAAATAAATTATAATGTTTATACTTTTCTAATAAATTATTAAATCATTAATGAAAATTAATATACTTACTATATTTATCCGTAAATATTATACTATTCCATAAAAATATATATATATTAATAGCTATCTAAAAAAAACAAAGAAGGGAAATTGAGTAAAATATATTCAATAAAATATGTTAAGGTACTATTATAAGTAAAATATTCTTTTTATTTAATTATAGTTTATCTAGAAAAATATAAAGGAAGGATCCATATTTTTACAATTTTGAAAAAAAGGACCTCAATATTTCAACTATATGTTTAAGAGTCTGTATTTATAGATTACCTTCATTTGAGGGCCTTGGTCCGTGCCAAGTTAAATCTCATTAATTGCAAATAGATGAAGCCCTTAAATGTTTGCTTAAAACTTCTTCTCAAATTTTTTGTTATTTGAAGACATCTCGTTATGCCATCCCTTAATTAGGAATAAGGCGAAACATGTATCCAACCTACTATTCAATTTTCATAGAAGAACATATTTACAAATCTCTTCTTCTTCAATAAAACAAACAACATTAGAAATTCTTACAAAAGTAAGCGAAAGTTAGGGGATCTCAACATACACAAATCCTATTCAATAAATGGTTTCATTAAGAAGTCCATACATTATATCTATGATCGACATATTGAATTCTTTATAATGCCACTTCTTAAAGAACCACTTCCAAAAACTTCAACCATATTTTGCAACTAATCGCTTCTTCTTAGAAGAACTAACTCCAGTTAGTGATCCCATAATCTTCTCGCTCCTATGGTGGTGACAACCTGTCTAAACTCCCTTTTAACTTGGGGATAAAACAACCTACCCCTTCATCTAACGATAAGCAAAGTGAAAGTGGATATAAAAACAACAATATAAGCAAAACATATCAAAAATACACTAGCAAGTTGTTAATCAAATTATATTATGTTCTTAAATCCTATCTAAGTCAATACCATGAATGTATATCATGCTCATGTATATGACATGCATCTGTACCAATATCTTAGCATAGCCTTAGCCCTAGCCCATCTGGTTAGTCAACATCCCTGACCATTTGGGTAAGTCACCTAAGAACCTAATTGAGTAGAAGACAATGCAACTTCTATGTACTCAAAAACCAACACTTATAAACTAAGTTGTTTTCTTTATAAAATCAAGCTTTCAAAAACTAAGGTATCATCCGGCCTTTCAAACAAAACTCTTCCTAGCAAAATATCAATTTTTATAAAACTTGATCTGTAAGTCCTTTTCACAACATGCTATGAATGCATCAATCACATACTAAGTAATTACCAAGTAAGCTTATTTATTTACCTTTTACTTAAGCCTTTATTTCATTTTTATTTACATTTTCATCTTTAAGACCTCATTATCGAGTTCAATTAAGTAAATACCTTTGAAGGTAGGGTTAGTACCTAACTTCTTGTCCAGGTTAGTACCTAACTTCTTTCCTAAGTTAGTATATATGCATCGATCAAAGGGTTGACAAAAACAATCGCAGAGGTAGTCTAAGCTTGTAGAAAGCTTGAAGAATGAAATGGGAATTGCACAAAAATAAGAAAGGTAAATAAGCAAACCCTTAAACAGTTCCGAGAATGTGACGCACCAGGGAACTTTCACGGACTTATGGCTTAGCTCAATATAGCACACAAGCAAATCTAATGAGGGTACTTATCACCTAAACTTGCTTAAGGATTAGGATAAGAATGAAGTAGGCAAATAAGCTGTAAGCAATGTTTACGGAAAGAAGTATATTCAATATCTTGAAGTATAATCATCTTGCAACTATAGAACACTAGGTTAAACTCAAGATGAGGGTAAATTGAGTTTTTAGGACAAATTGCAATTATTTTCAAAATTATGTATTAAATACAATGATTAAAATGATCAAGACGATAATAAACTAATAATAATATTGAAATCAAAAGAGAAAAGGATAGAGAAGATCAAGCTTGAATATAACGTAGAGTTCAAACCGCACCTTACTCTCCATAAACCCACAAACGCCTCCAATTGAAGACTTCACATTGCTTTATTAACTACTCAATACAATGCTCAAAGAGCTACATAAGTCCACACAATCACTATTACACACAACACTCTTTAGTGTAGTGTTTTTCTTTCTCTAAAGACTAAGTATATGAACAAACAAGCACTACATAAGTCTCTTTTATTTGATAGCAAGTAAGAAGTACAAGAGACAAATAGTAAGTAATAAGGCTAAAAAACATAAGAGAATATCTTTTGATTGCAGTAGAATATCAGTTCTTAATCCCCTTTGGTTGGATTATTGAGCATTTATATCAACTCATTCAATTATTCCCATTATCTTGCATTAAATACTCTAACGGCTACTTTAAGCAAGTTTACCAGCATAACAGTACCTACCATCATGCCAATAAGCAGATGTATTACTAGCAAGTCCATCGTCATGTCAGCTCCTTAAGTTCATAGCACTTTCCTTTTCATTTTCCAAGGCTTTGCACCGTCATGCTAGTCTTTCCTCTTGCCATCATGATGGTGGGCTAAAGTACTTTTGAAATCAACTTTAACACAAAGACAACAACTATATGGTGCAATCCAACTTTAAGATCATTTAATCATCATTCAAAAACCAAATATCTTGTTGAGTTAATTGATCTATTTAATCATTAATCAAATTAAACAATCTTATTCAATTAACTCAATATTATCAAATTAATTTTATCATCTACTTTTGCTTTTTTCTTATCAAAATCAATTAGTGAATCTTTGGTTTAACAATCTCCTCCTTTTTTATGAGGACAAAATTCTTATACACTAAGAACTCCCCCTCAATTTAGCACTCAATTTCAAGATATTTGACATTTGAATAAGATTAAGCGAATGCTTACAAGTAGAGAGTATTAATGTGTTAGAGCATCAAATATTCTCTTCATAATAGCTTCATATATTAGATATACCAATTTTATAAGGACTTAAGATATGTCAAGTTATAAGATAAGTTTAGTATGCTAAGATAAGTCAACTATTATCAATTCAACTAAATCAACAAAATATACGTTTGACTCTCTAACGACTTGAATATCCTCTCCCCCTTTAGGCTCATCAAAAAAAGAGGATGATTTAGGTGATGAAGAGGGAATAGGATTCAAGTCAAAATTTCGGCATAGTCTTAGCTTAAACCTTAGAATATGCACTCAACAAGAAGAAGGACACAGAAGCTACAAGGCTCAAAAGGAGAAATCTAACAACAAAGCAGCCAGCAATAATATCCACTATCAGTAAAGCAAGAAGGAATCAACCATGCCTAATATAAGGAGCTAAGCATGTATCAACAAGTTCAACAAGATTAAGCCTTAGAACAGCCTACAATAATATCTAAGATCAACAAAGTTTAGCAAATGCAAGACAATGGAAACAAAAAATGGCCAAATGCCAAGTCTATAAACAAAGCATAAAAAAGATAAGAAAAAGCTAAAATTGATAATCTAACCAGTAGGTGGATCATCATCTTGAGCTGAAGGAGGAAATGGGCAAGATGGGAAGTGATAATCCAATTGGAAATGATTGTAGAGCCCTTGAAACCCGCTATGGATGTGACCATGAATGTCTTCCTTGAGCTGATTGAATCGCATCTTGGAATATTGATAGAAGGGATGCTGAAACGTGATGGGAGCAGTCGGATCAAAAGTAGGAAATCTAAAGTCAAGTGGAGGCTGGTGAGAAGAGCCTTTAGGAAGAGGAGTAGCAACATGATTAGGAGCCACACCAGAGGGAGTATGACCACTATGACTACCTGGCCCATCAGAGGATGTAATCAGGTCTAGTGGGTCACACTCAAAGCCAAGGTCAAGTAGAGGAAGGATTTTCTTTCTAACCTAATTATTGCTAGTTTTCTTCCAAACCCCCTAACAAATGTCAACTAGTTCAAGATGCTTGACGCGAGCTACCCGTAGGGGTGTAGAGAACTAAATACCCTTGCGAATCAATAATTGTGTAACCATCCACCCAAATCTTAGGAAAGCTTGAAAGGGGTTATTAGTAATATGCTTGAAACAATGAACCGTAATGCTTAAATCAATTTGTTTATTCATGAGGAGATGGTATAAAATCCATAAGTCTTGATATGTAACATTTGATTGCTAACCTCAACAAGGACAATAGTTATGGATCACAATGTAGTAGAGAATCTCGGTCCTATGGTTAAGTCTAATAGCAGCTAAATTCTTTACCTTCCTTTAGTTACCTCCAATGCCCTTATATCGAAAGACCCATCCATAGAAATTAGCACCATAGAAATTAACATTGACTTTGGTTCCCCTAACCGAAGCCTCATTAAGACCACAAATGTCCTTAGGAATGATTGTAATTGGGGTGCCATAAACATAAGTTTATACAATGGTATGATGCAATTCATCACTAAGATTCATTTTTAACTTAGGCATACCCTGATCGTCTAAAGAGTCAAACATATTACAATAGAAGTATTTGAGTGCATCATCATGTACCTCATTGAGAAGCCGAAGGATATCAAGGACATGGTTAGTGGTGACTTCAGGAACGACCACAATGTAAAATTCCTTTAGCACCTTCAGGGGATAGAATATGCCAATGTCAACTTTTTAGTTAGCAAACTTTTCAAACCATTAAGCATGTTGTCGTGAGGAAAAGAGGCAATGGTCATATGCTAAGGGTACTAGACCACGAGCAGTTCGCAACACTATGCTAGTTAAGAGTAAGTGAAGACGAGGGAGAGAGAAGAGGAGAGGATGGGTAAGGAAGTAGAGAGTATGAGAGATGGAAGTCAGGTTAACAGTAGAGGTGAGAGAATGGTAGTGGTGGCATGACAGTGTATGAGTGGTTTTAGAGAGAGAAAGTAGTGTGAAGAAGGAGAAGAAGACAAAGGGAGATGAGGGATTAGTGATTGAAAGAGTGGGGAGATGATTTGGGAGGAAAAAATAAGATTTTGAAGGTTGGAAGAGAGTGGATCGAAGAGAGAAGGAGAGGATAAGGTTTGTGAGGAAGAGAAAGGGGGTTTGGGAAAACAAATGAGGAGAGAGAGGATTATGACATCTAAATTTAGGGTGCCTAGAATTCCTTGTACTAGCATGATAGTAATTGGGTATGCAGACATGCTGGAGAATAAAAGCAATTTCAAGTTTTAATATAAAATAGTAAACCGACATGCCGGTAAAAAGAGGTACCATCATGCCTGTTCATGCAATAGAACCGATTGCAACTTCTTATCTAAAGGGGTATTCTAACATGTCAGTACTATGGGATACTATCATACCGATTCATAAAACAAAACCAAATCCATTTTTTTTTTTCCAAACGAGTATACCAGCATGCTAATAGTTGGGGATACCATCATGCTAGTATTTTTCAATTTTGTAAAATCTTAGGTAAGTCCTCTACACTTTGCAAGTTGCCAACACAAGATTGTTTTTATTGATTTAATGATTGTTTTAACACTTCAAACAAGTTTATGTGAGTTTGTTAGGGCTTGAAGAATTTAATTTTGAATGAAATTCATAAGATTTAGCCAAATCAAATCCGAAAAGCTATGAAGTTCATGATTGAATGAAAGTGCACATATATGAGTAAGTTTTATGCATGGACATTAAATTTCTACACACCGGCACTTGAAGCATATTTCAAATACTTATTTGAGCATGGTTAGAACACAATATAGCTTTAAGGTGCTTCAAATTGTAAAATCACTACTTGAATTCCTTAAGATCAATGTTAAGCATGCAAGTAGTTAGAGAGCAAGAAAAGATCCTTTCTCAAATTTAAGATAAGTTCATTCTTCAAACATGTTTGAAAGATATCAAGAAGCATAAGGGATTCATGATTAAACCAAGCAACATTCATATTGGCACAAATAGACATGAGATGCTCCAAATAGCACTTAATGCCTAATAAAGGTTTAGAGAGGTTAATTTTGTATAAAATTCAAATCAAGCTAGTTTAACCACTCAAACATGATTTATAATGAAAATAAATGTATAAAGCCTGGTTTTGGGAATGGAAACCAATGCATGACAATTTGTGCATATACGAACTTAAATAGGCATTAATGACTTTAAGTGTGCCAAAACATGATAAAAGTCATAATTAATGTATGAAATCTATATGACGAGTTTCTTAGACCTTATAGTGTAATATTTGCCGATCAAGCCACTTGGTATGTCATTTTTGCTCAAAAACACTATCTTAATTCTTATGTGTTTAGCACTCATCTTGCATGATCATTCCCAATTCTCTTCTTAAAATGCAAAATCTTTCCTCACTCAAGAGTTTATAAAGATATCAGCTATTTAATTGCTAGTATCAATAAATTCTAAACATATATCATTGTTTTGCACATGATCACAAATAAAGTGATGTCTAATTTCTATATGCTTAGTCCTTGAATGTTAAATTGGGTTCTTAGTCAAATTTATAGAACTTATATTATCATATCTTATTAGGACATTAGTGAATTCTAGACCATAGTTAAGCAATGTTTGATTTATGCATAGAGCTTGAATACAATAGCTACTGGCTACCACATATTCTACCTTAACAGTATAGAGTGTTATATAGTTTAATTTCTTTAAATACCATAACACTAAAGAGTTACCTAAAAAGTGACTTGTGTCCCTTGTGCTTTTTTTATCGACTTTACAACCGGCGAAGTTGGCATCAGAGTATGCAATAAGATCAAATCAGGTGAACTTAAGATACTACAAGTCGATTTCAATGGTGCCCATAAGATACTTTAAGATGCATTTAACCGCATTCAAGTGAGATTCTTTAAAGCAAGATTGAAATTGTACACATGGACACATAGCAAACATGATATCGAGCCTAGATGCCATTAAATATAGAAGACTTCCTATCATGCCCCTATACATCTTTTCACAAATGTTCTTTCTATTTTTGTCTTTATCAAGTTTTAGAGTAGTGCTCATTGGAGTAGGCCAACTTACAATTTTCCATTTTGAACCTTTTTAAGAGCTCCCTAATGTATTTGGCTTGGTTGATCAAGGTTCCATCTTTGGTTTTTTTAACTTGAAGACCTGAGAAATAGTTGAGTTCTCTCATCATACTCATTCCAAACTCATTTTTCATACATTGGACAAACTTATTAACTAAGTCCATGTGGGTAGCACTAAACACAATGTCATCTACATATATTTGTACAATTAGCATATGAGTATTATGTTGTTTAATGAACAACATCATATCAAGTTTCCCTCTAAAGAAGCCATTCTTTATTAAGAAGCTACATAATCATTTATACCAAACTCTAGGAGCTTGCTTAAGTCCATACAAGGCCCTGTTAAGCTTATATACATGTTCTAAAGATTCACTATCTTCAAATCCCAATAGTTGCTCTACATATACTTCATCTTTGATATAGCTATTTAGGAAGGTACTTTTAACATCCATTTGATATAGTTTGAAGTTTTTATATGTGGAAAATGCTAAAAGCATCCTAATAGCCTCTAATCTAATAACCAAAGCAAATGTCTAAGTGAAATATTCCCTCTCCTTGGTTATAACCTTTAATAACTAGATGTGCCTTATTTCTTATTATTATTTTGATTTCATCTAACTTGTTTTGAAACACCCATTTAGTTCTAATTATCGATCTATTTTTTGGTTTAGGTACTAAGTCTCATATGTCATTTCTAGTAAATTAATTTAGTTCTTCTTGTATAGCTTGAATCCAAAATTGTCCTTTAGAGCTTTATTTACATTTTTTTGTTCAAGTTGAGATAGGAACACTACATTACTTAGATTCTTAAGAGAAGCTCTAGTTTGCACTATATTAGATGGTTCTCCCATTATTAGATTCTTAGGGTAATGTTTTACGATTTTTCATTCTCTAGGTAAGTTTATGTTAGAATTTTCAATAATTCCATTTTGCTTAGAGGATTCTTTCTCTTTTAAAATGGATTGATCCTTGTTAAGACTAAGACTATCCAATTGAGCACCAATGTTCTCTATTTCATCATTAGACTCTCTATATGTATATGTATCATCAAAAGCAATATGAATCAATTCTTCTACAATAAGAGTTTTTTTGTTATATACTCTATAAACTTTACTAGCAAGTAAATAACCAAGAAAGATACATTCATCCAATTTTGAAACAAATTTACTAAGTTGTTCCTTTCCATTATTAAGAATGTAACACTTTATACCAAAAGGATGAAAATATGATATCTTAGGTCTTTTGCCTCTCCAAAGCTCATAGGGGGTTTTCTTAAGAATAGGCCTTATAAAAACTCAATTTGATATATAACAAATAGTACTAATAGCTTCGGCTCAAAAATACTTAACTAGATTATTATCACATAGCACAGTCTTAGCCATTTCTAGAAGAGTCCTATTTTTCCTTTTGATGACTCCACTTTGTTGTGGAGTTTTAGGTGCCAAAAATGTATGTTCTATTCCATTTTTATTACAAAAATCTTTTATATTATAATTTTCAAACTCTCTCCTATGATCACTTCTTATAAAGAAAATAGAAAGACCTTTTTTCATTTTGGACCTTCTTACTATAATTTAAGAATACATAATATATTTATTCCTTATTTACAACGAAGAAGGTCCAAGTATATCTAGTGAAATCATCAGCTATAACCAAAGCATATATTTTTCCTCCCAAACTTAAGGTTTGGGTTAGACCAAATAGATCTATGTGTAATAGTTAGAGTGGCTTAAAAGTTGAGATGGCATCTTTTAATTTGAATTATGACTTTATTTTTTTTGCTATATTGGCATGTTTGATATGTTCAACATGTTCTATCTTTGTCAAACTTAATATTAGGTAACTCTTTAACAAGATTCCTTTAGGCTAGTTTTGATAAGATTTTCATATTAGTATGTCCTAACTTCCTATGCCAAACCAACTGTCATTATTTTGAGTGGATAGATAAGTTTCAAATGAACATGAAAACATATTGAAGTTAATTTTGTAAATGTTTCCTCGTCTATACCCCTCAAAATGGATTTGGTCATTGTTAATGTTTTTATAAGAGTACTTTAATGCATGAAAGATTACTTTGTATCTGATATCACACAATTGGTTAATATTAAGTAAATTATGCTTCAAACTATCAACAAGTAATACATACTTAATAGTAAGATCATTGTTAATGCAAATGTTACCTTCTCGAATAACATGGGCCTTCCAGTTATCTTCGAAGGTCACACTTCCTCCATCCTTTAAGTCTATAGATATGAACTTAGATGCATCTCTCATCATGTGTCTCAAGCAATCGATATCCAAGATTCATTTGTTATTTTTCCTTGAAGGACCCTACAAAACAAATGGTTATTTCTTTGGTACCCATTTTAGTTTGTGTCCTTTAAGGTTAGTTATTATAATGTAAACTTGTCCCTTGGGGACCTGAACCATTTTACCTTTGTTATTTAAAGAGAAATTGTGATGTATTGCACGATTATGTGCAATATGACCATATCTTATACAATAATTGCAAGTTTTATTTGAGGCCTTAACAAAATAACTTTTGTACGCCTTATACACATTTTCTTTAATATAACCAATTCTAGTTTTGTCTAGCATTTGCCTTTGTGAGCGAAAGATTTTATCTTAGTTTTTCTCTACATCTACAAATTTTGCTATTATCTTTCTCGAATCATCTAAGGTAGATTTTAGAATTGAATTTCAAGTTTCAAGTCAACCTAGCTTATCAACCATACATTCATCATCTTTTTTCTCAAGTTTAAGTTCTTTCACTTCCTTTTCAAAATTTTCATTAGCTTCTTTCAATTTGCTATTTTCATCTATCAATTCACTATTTCTAGAACGTTCATTTTCCTTTGTCAATTTCCAAATATTCATTATCTTCTTCCAACCCTTCTTTTGCATTTACTTTATTGTATTCACTTTTGATAATATCAAATTCATCACCTACTTCACTCATCATTTGCTTAAAGACTTTATTCTTCTTTTGTACTTTTATGAATTCTTTCAATAATTCATCATACATACTTCGAAGTTCATTAAAGGAAGAGTCATGTAAGGGGAAAGCATACCTCTTCATTGAGAGCCATGAAACAAGTTTCATTATCAAAGTTGCTAGAATCTCCATCACTCTAAGTAGCAATCATAGCTTTCTTTCTTAACTCTTTATCAACCTTCTTGAGTAAGGGACAATATTATTGAATATGTCCTGGCTTTTGACAATTATAGCTTTGATGACTTCTTTCTTTTCCTTCTTAAACTTAAAAGGTGATCCATATCCATCCTTATCCTTCTTAATCCTTTTGTTGAATTTCATGAACTTTCTAAACTTCTTTGCCAACATTGCTACTTCATCATCATCTTCTTCACTTGTGTTCTCCTCCATGACTTTTAGAGTAATTTTCTTATTTTTAGAGTCCTCTCCTTGTCTCTTAATCATCTCATATGTCTTAAGTGTTCCAAGGAGTTGCTCTTTTGACATTTCATTTTAATCATAGGCTTCCTTGATTGCAATTTTTTTAGCTTGCCAATCTCTTGGCAAAGACTTAAGAATTTTAGAATTTATCTCAAGATTAGTAAATGTCTTTCCAAGAATACTCAAGGGATTGATGATATTGATAAATCTATTATGCATCTCATCAATCATTTCATTTGGATCCATCCTAAAATTCTCAAATTATCCACATAATAAGCTTATTTTTGTATCCCTTACTCTATTAGTTCCTTCATATATACTTTGTAGCTCATCCCATATTCCTTTAGCACTTTTCCATATACATATCTTATAGAAGTCATTTTCATTTATGGTACAATGCAAGATGTTCATAGGAACCTCATTTAGATCAAGTAACTACCAATCATCAGCCAAATAATCTTTTTCTTCTTTCCTTCTATCTTAAATGGTCCTTAGTTATCTATATGCCACAATAATCTATTTTATGGTTTCAAAAATATAGACATCCTACATTTCCAATATGGATAGTTGCTACCAGTTATAAGATGAGGCTTATTAATTGCTTGTCCTCCTAAAAAGCCTAATGCATTAGATGCCATGATCTTTACTCTAATATGAGATTAAGCAAGTGATTAAAGACTAGTTCTGATACCAATTGTAAAACATTAGGCTAAACTCAAGAGGATAGGTGAATTGAGCTTTTAAAACAAATTGCAATTCTTTTCGAAATTACGTATTAAATACAATAACTAAGATGATCAATATGATGATAAACAATAATAAATGCAGAAATTAAAAAAAAAAAGATAAGGATAGAGAAAATCAAGCTCGGATATAACGTTGAGTTCAAACTACACCCCCTAATCTACACAGACCCACAAATGCCTCTAATCAAGGACTTCACACCACTTTATTAATCACTCAATATAATGCTCAAAGAGTTATATAAGTTCACACAATCACTATTACATACAACACTCTATAGTGTAGTGTTTTTCTTTCTCTTAATATTATAAGTATATGAACAAACAAGTACTAACTACTAAGTCTCTTTTGTTTGATAGCAAGTAAGAAGTACAAGTAACAAATGGTAAGTAATAAGACCAAAGAATATAAGAGAATGTCTTTTGATTGTAGTAGAATATCGGTTCTTAATCCTCTTTAGTTAGGTTATTGAGAATTTATATCAACTCATTCAATTCTTCCAATTATCTTGTATTAAATGCTCCAACAGCTACTTTGAACAAGCTTATTGGCGTGATAGTACCTTACTCTTACCGTCTTGACAATAAGCAAATATACTACTGGCAAGTCCACTATCATGCTAGCTCATTAAGGTCAGAACACTTTCCTTTTCAATTTCTAAGGCTTTGCACAGTTATGCTAGTCTTTCTTCTTGTTGTCATAACGGTAAGCCAAAATCCTCCTAAAATCAACTTTAACACAAAGAGAACAACTATATGCTACAATACAACTTTGAGATCATTTAATCATCATTCAAAAACCAAATATCTTATTGAGTTAATTGATCTATTTAATCATTGAGCAAATTAAATGATTTTATTCAATTAACTTAGTATTACTAAATTAGTTCATCCACTTTTGTTTTGTTCTCATTAAAATCAATTAGTAAATCTTTGGTTCAATAGCAACTACATTACAATAAGACATTTATACTCGAAATATTAGGGCATCCTATCCAAAATGGAAAAGACAAAATGGTAATATCTAAAAGATTAATGTATAAGGAATGATAAAGAGTATAATTGAAAATATAAAAAGAATAGGTATCCTATATAGAGGATTCTATCATATGATTGCTCAAACACATGGCTCCTAGTAGATGGATGACTTTCTAGTAGAAAAGACAATTTTGTATGATCAGGTCAGTGACTTCCAAGCCGAGGTGTCGAACAGAGGTGGTATGTCAATTGTATTGTGCTAAGCAGATAATTTTTCCAAGGCGAATTCACTTCTGACACATTCAGTATGACTCAAATCTAAGTCGGCTAAGTGGGCAATCAAATCGACCGAGTTATTACTCGAGTGTAGCTCTAGTCAATAGTAAGGGATAATCAAGGAGTACAAGAGGCTCGACTCAAATAAGGCATCAGTTCAAGAGATTGCAGTTGCTTGAACTCCTTAGTGGTAGGTCATAAGGAAAAAATTTGTTTGCCTATACTTTCTAGCCCTCTAGCTTGAGCTCGAGTCAAGGGTCTAATGGTCTCCGCTAAGGCGATTGGGATTTAGGATCAAATCTGACTAATCCTCGTTTAAGTTCTCCTCAGGTCGGTAAGGGCTGAAGTCAACAACATTAAACATGTTTGATACTTTGAAGTCTTTTAGAAACTATAGCTGGTATACATTATCATTAATCTTCTAGAGTATCCAAAACGGTCCTTCAACTCAAGCAAAAACTTATTCTTCCTTTTATGAGGGAATCTTTACTTACTCAATTATAGCTATACTTGATCACCAGACTGAAACTACTTGGTCTTCCTTCCTTTACCTTTCTTCATTAGTTTTCTAGCAGTTCGGTCAATTTGCTAGGCAACTCATTAGTAGATCTACTGGATGGACTAGGCTCCAGTTCTTACTTCTGGATCTTCCTGGTCAATGGATGGCGTAAGGGTGTGATCAAGGGGTAGTTCAGGGTTGAAACCATAGATGACTTCAAATGGGCATGCCCAATTGTGGCATGTATTGTCCTACTGTAAGCAAATTTGACCACAAGTAGGTAGATGTTCTAGTAAATGAAGTTCTTCCCTACTATAACTCAAAGCAATGATCCTAAGGTACAGTTGACTACTTTTATTTTGTCATCAATTTGGGGATGGCAAGAAGTACTAAACAATAGTTTAGTTCCCATCCAATGCTAGAAGGTTCTCTAGAAATTGCTTAGAAATTTCAATTCTCTATCCGATACCATACTTCTTAGTACTCCATGCAAGCGAACTACTTCCTACAAAAACAAAGAAGCAATAGCAGAAGCAATAGCCAAAGCATCATTAGTTTTGGTACAAGATATGAAATGTACCATTTTACTAAACCTATCTATGATAACCATTACAGAATCTTTATCTTGAGAATTTCAAGGTAATCCAAGGACAAAGTCCATACTCACGTTGGCCCATGGTTTGGTCAGGATAGGTAGAGGAATTGTTTTCCCTTACTCTACTTGGTTCTTTGCTTTCTTATAGATGGCGCATCCCCCAATTACATGATGTACATCACACTTCATTCTAGGCTAAAAGAATTTATCGTTCAGTAGCTCATACATCTTCTGTTCCCCAAAGTGTCTAGAGAGTCCTCCATTATAAGCTTCTCTCGCTACAGCTCTCTAATTGAACATGTCAATACACACAACTTGCCACTTCGAAACAAATAACCATCTCCACATAAAACTCATCCACTACTCTTCCTTCTTTAGAGTACCCGTATATAGGGCTAAGATGAGGATTATTTTGATATTGTTCTTTAGTGCTTACAAACCCTAACAATCTGATATGTGACTCAATGAAAAGAATATGTCTTCTTGACAGCGTATTAGCAACTAAATTGTTCTTACCTTGCTTGTATTTGATGACAAAGTTAAATCCCTCAAAAAATTCAATCCATTGAGCTTGGCATTTAGACAGCTTAGATTGGCTCCACAAATATCTTAAGGATTCATGATCTATGTATATGACAAATTCCTTTGGCAAAAGATAATGTTGCTACATACAAAAAGCTTAAATTAGGGCCAAAAGTTCTTTGTCATAAATAAAATAGTTTAATTGTGCTCCTCTGAGCTTTTCACTATGATAAGTGACAGGTCAGCCTTCTTGCATTCATTACAACTCCGATGCCGACTCCTAATGTGTCGCATGCAAGCTTGAATACTCTATCAAAGTCTAGTAAAGCTAAGACTAGGGTAGAGGTCAACCTTGCTTTTTCCTTAACATAACTCTTCTCCTCTTTCTCTCCCCATTTGAACCCCATGTTCTTCTTGCTAAGCTTAGTCAAAGACACTACTATGGTACTTAATCCTTTGATAAAGCATTGGTAAATTGATGCCAATCCATAAAAACTTCTTACCTCGTCACACAAAGTTGAGGTCGGTCACTCAATAATAGCTTATACTTTCTCTTCATCTACTTTCAATCCTTTTCCACCAACCACATAACCCAGGAAGATCACTTCTTCCTGATAAAAACAATATTTCTTTAAGTTTCCAAACAACCTCTCTTCTCGGAGGACATTGAAAACGGTTTGGAGACAGTTTGTATGCATTTCCTAGTTAGCACCATAGACAAAGATGTCATCAAAGTAGACGATGACAAATTTTTTTATCAGATCTCTTAAAACATGGTTCATTAGTCTCACGAAAGTGCTTAGAGCATTTAATAGTTTGAAAGGCATAACCATCCACTCATACAGGCCATATCAGGTTTTAAAAGTAGCTTTCCATTCATCCCTTTGTCTCATTAGAATTTGGTGGTATCCAGACTTCAGATCAATCTTATTAAATATGTTTGCACTACTCAATTCATCCAACATATCGTCTAGTCTCAAGATAGGGTACTTGTACTTGATCCTAATCTTATTGACAACTCTACTATCCACACACATATGCTAAGTTCCATTCTTCTCCAACACAAGCAATGTAGGTACAACATAGGGGTTAAGACTCTCCCTTACATGTCCCCTTGTCGGTAGTTCATTGACTTGTCTCTGAAGTTCAGCAGCTTGTTTAAGATTCATTCGATAAGCTAGTTTATTTAGTACGATAATGCTAGATATCAAGTTAATGTAATGTTCAATACCTCCAAAAGGGGGTAATCCCTCGGGCAGCTATTTTGAAAACAAGTCAATATGTTCATCCAATAGCTCCTTGGACTTTAGGGGTAACTTACCTCACTCCTTCAACTCGAGCAATCGCCTAATCAACAAAAGGTTGGCATATAGGCCTTAATAGCTTCTCGAAGCTTAACCCTACTTAATAGTAAAGCCTTCTTTAATCCTCTAGCTAATTTATCTTGTAACTTACTCACCTGACTCAGGGTCATGGGGTTTAGGGAGATCATCCTACCATTCTTCTCAAACATATAGGTGTTCCTGAATCCATCATTTATAACTCTCTAATCAAAAAGCTAAGGCTTCCCTAACAATACATGAGATTTGCACATGGGCAATACATCAAAAAGAATTTTATCAGAATAATTTCCAATTGATATTAGCAACAACACTTGTTGTGTAACATGTAGTGCTCCCTTCTAGTGTAGCCAATGTAACTTATATGGCTTCAAATGTGAAATGGTCGACAACTTAAGTTTCTTAATTAGGTCATTAGATGTTACGTTGGTGCAGCTTCTACTTACACTATGAGCATGTAGACCTATTATGTTACTTTGTAAGTGATATGGAATTAGTTCTCTCTCTACTCTTCCTTGGTAGAGGGTTCCAAACTCATCACATGAACCATAGTCAACTTATCCAAGTCTTCTACAAACACATCTTCCTTAATCAAGTCAACATTGACCTCAACCTCATCTCTCACCTCTCACCTCTTTCTCCTCTGCTGGTTCCCCATCTTTGCTATCTACTTCAATTTTTAGGACATTTACCTTAATAATCATAGTTCTTATGTTCCAATACTAAGCAGCCATATATCGAAACCCCTTACATTTAAAGCACTTGATCTAGCTCGTCATCCTCTTTGATCCTTGTCCTTTCTCGTAAATTCTCGATAGCACTTCACCATTAACTACTCGACCCTTCTATTCGGCTTTAACATCTGCCTTTTTAGTTGGCTCAAAACCCATTTGAGCTTGGTAACTTCCTTAAACAAGTCAACTTAATTGACTAGGTCAACTCATCAGAAGTCAAGTCGGCCTGTTCCTTTTCTACCTCTCTACTCACTAAGTTATTCTTATAATGTCATCCAATGTAGTAAATTGTTAAAATTCCATGATATCTTGGATATCATTTCTCAATCTAGTGAAAAACCTAGATACTATTCATGTTGATAGCTCTTCTACTTTACAGCGGATCATGAGTATTTGGAACTCCTAAATATACTCATCAACAATTCAACTTCCTTGCCTTAGCTCTTAAAGTCAGGCAAAAGTGTCTTGCAAATAAGTATATGGAATGAACATGTTTCTGAGGATCCTTTTTATCTCAAGCCAAATGTTAACTTCCTTAAATCCTTCTCATCTCCTCATAATTTGGAAGTTCTTCCACCACATCATAGCATATCTAGAAAACTCTATAGGAACACTTCTCACCTTCTCACTATCCTCATACTGGTAAGTATAAAAAACCCACTATACCTTTTCCTCCCAATCTAGATAGTCATTTGTATCCCTAGAACCATTAAAGCTTGGAATCTGAAGCTTTACATGGTTAACAACTCGGGGTGCTCTAGCTTACTCACCTTCTTCTTCATACTCTTCTTCTCCTTCATCATCCATATCACCGAAGTTATTTCTCCTTCGTACTCATCCTCCTACTCCTCCATGTCAAGCTAGGTTCTATCCTCTCGCAAGTCAAGCAGCTTGGGGAGTATTCAATATGGCTTCGGCAAGTCAAAAGGCCAATACATGTACAGTCCTAGTAAGGTTGACTATAAGGTTAATCATTTCATCAATTCATTCATTTATACTTCTTGGGATGCCCTAGGCTTGTCATCCATGGTGGACAACACCACTATTATCATCTCCAATATCAACATTAACACTAAATCCATCATCTTCTTCGATAGAACTCAGTAACGATCTTCCAATTCTAAGAAACAACAAATATAGTCCCTTCAAGCTAACAATACACACATACTCTCCTTCTATACAAATATTCAACTAATCTATAAACACAAGAGCGACTCCTACGAATAATAAACCAAACTAAAACTTGCTCTAATTTCATATGTTTAAAACAAGGCAAAATAGAGTATGCAATCACAACAAACTTCTATGCCTTCTACTTACACAAGCACTTATAGCTAATCTTCTACGTAACTCCAATATGCTACTACAACAAATGCTACTTCGCAAAAGCTTAAATACAATTTACCTAAACATACCCCTACTCTGATAACAAGATGATATGCACCAATCTAAAGGCTGACAAGGATAGTTACAGGGGTGGGTCTAAGCTTACAAAAAGCTTGAAGAGCGAAATGGGAATTGTACAAAAACAAGAAAGGTAAATAAGCAAGCCCTTAAATAGCTCCAAGGATATGATATACCAAGGAACTTCCAAGGACTCACGGCTCAACTCAATATAACACACGAGCGAATCCAATGAGGGTACTCGCTACTTAGCCTCGTTTAAAAGTTAGGATAAGAGTAAAGTAGACAAACAAGTTGTAAGCAATGTTTACAAAAGAAGTCTATTCAATATCCTAAAGTATGATCATCTTGCAACTACATTACAATAGGGTATTTATACCTAAAATATTAGGGAATCCTACCTAAAATGGAAAAGACAAAAATGGTAATATCCAAAAGTAGTATATACAAGGAATGATGAAGGGTATAATTGAAAATACAACAAAAATGGATATCCCATATAAAGGATTCTATCATATGATTACTTAAATATGTAGCCTCCTGTAAATAGATGACTTTTTAGCAAAAAAGACAATTCTATACAATCAAGTTGGTGGCTTCCAAGCTGAAGTAACAAGTAGAGGTGGTAGGTTAACTGTATTGAGCTGAGCAAATAATTCTTCTAAGGCAAATTCACCTTGAACGCATTCAATACGGCTCAAATCTAGGTTGGCTAGATGGGTAATTGAATCTGCTGAGCCGTTGCTCAAATGTAACTCTAGTCGGCAGCTAAGGACAATCAAGGAGTACGAAAGGGTTTGACTCAACTAGGGCATCAGGTCAGAGATTGCAGCAACTTGTACTCCTTAGTATTAGGTTGTAAGGAAAGAATTCACCTAGCCATACTTTCCAACCCTCAAGCTTGAGTTCAAGCTCGAGTCAAGGGTCCGATGGTTTGATTCCTATCAGTATAAATATCAATCAACATTCATAACCAATCAGCAACACAATTATAATTTTCAAAGTCAATAACTAAGCATAGTTCATTCGACAATGTATACAAAGGAGATTGAGAATCATTTCATATCTCATAAATCAACATGTCACACTTGCACATAAGCTCAATTAAGACAACGTAGCTATGCAAGTTCAAAAGTCACATAAGTAGACATAATCTAGTCAAATATACAAAAGAATGCACTTACTAAGGCCGTTTCGCAAATTTCGAACTCATACTTTTATTCTCGAGGCTATTCCTTACCTGCTTCACCTAATCAAGATACATACCACACTTAAGTCAATTATATGTCAAGTGTTAATGAAACTAATAACTTTCTTACCCTTAAGGTTTAAGTCTTGAAATTATTCTTTTAAGATAACTTTTGTCCAAGATACCCTCTAGCATAGTCTTTAACTTGCTCACTCTATGTAAAGTTTTCCCAATGTACCTTCTAGCATAACCTCTGACTAACTTACCTGCTATAGAAGCATTACTAAAGCTACTTTTCTCACTAATACATTTTGAATTTCAATTTAAAAACTTTAGCAAAAGACTTGTTTAATGATCGTTTCACCTTAGTATTGTTAATACATGTCCTTAATAACCTTATAAGTTGACATACTTATAAATTATAGGGAATCATTTTGAGAATCTACATATGAATAGGTAACTCTCTAACTAAACTTCTCACCTAGCTTTTGGGTATCAATTTACTATATATTTTCAATTAACAAGATTCTCGACTTAGGTTCTAACCTCTTTGTTGTATTTATTTAATCACTAAATCACTTCACTTAACCACAAACTTCAATAGATTATTCCATTACCCCAAGAATCAATTAAAGCTAGGTTATAAAATATATAAGTGAAATTACTCAATGGAACATAACTTTCATACCTCCAGCTTAAAAATCATACTAAATCAAAATTACTCAAAATCCAACTTCTTGGCTTTCCAAAACTTTTCACAAAGCATCAAAGTAGATCCTCTCTAATATTTGTATAAAAATACTATGGTAAAAACAAAATCACTTGGCCCATTAAAAAAGTGACAAAAAATTCATTTTTAGGCTTAATTTCTTAAGGAACCCATAGTTTTGCTTTGAATTTCAAAATTTTTTATCTCATTTCTAGATTCTTTGTAAAAAATTTACTAAGGAAAACCGAAAATCAGAATTTTTTTTTTAAATTTTAGTAAGAAATCAAGAGAAATTAAATATTAACCATCGCTCAAGTTTCTAACCACTATTAGGGGAAAGATGGTTGTTGTCCAAACTTAGTGCTGCCTCTTCCTTTAAGTGACTTGATGGTTTACTCCTAAGTTCGCTTAATCCTTACTTACTCCAAAGATCTTAATTTTACACTATATTTTCTATTATTTTTTTCTTACTCCAATTCCCTTATTTCTCAAGCTCTCTTGATTTTTCCAAAATAAAGTCTCTCTCTAAAATGAGCAAAAAGTTCAAGAATGTAGTCTATAGAAGTGTTTATAGCTAAAAGAGTTTTTGTTGATTGGATTACATGTGTCAATTTCCACCTTTTACATGTGGACACCTAACTTATCCTTAGTCTACACTAATGCTACGCCTATAGTCCATTAAAATTAGCTCCCCAAGTGTCTTTATTGAACTTTTGTACATTTATATAATTAATTTATTAGTTTATGCATATATGTATATATATATATATATATTATATACTATTAATTCATAATCCCATGCACATGTACATACATATACTAATTCAATAATTTTCTTAGATTCAATTTACTTCAAATTATTATTTTTATAAATCTACTAACTTATATCTAGAGTCTCATTACGTTATGAAGCTAATATTTTAAGCTTACAAATAAAAAAATTTACCAATAAAACTATGTTTTTCTTAAATTAACCAAAGTATTTACTTTACTTTGCAAAATAACCTTCACTAAGGCTCTTCTTTTAACTTTTACAACCTTATATTAAAATTAAATTCAATTTTAAGAAAATTTTTTAGAAGCCCTAAATCCTCTAATTTTGAGCAGCTAGAGTCATATCACGTGATAATAGTTACGATTTTAGCTATCTATAACCACTTTACTTCCTTACTTCCCAATCCATACTTCTAGGTTTCACATTTATTAAGAATACACCACTGTTCTGTGTTAAGTAGGTTGAAAACTAAAGTTTCACAATTTACTCTAAAATAATTGAGCTAATATTAAAAGTAATTTAATATACCAAGTTCATACTTGTCAACAAATCTTGGCAGAAACATATGATATCTAGTGTATTGATACTTCATACCAATGTGTTTTTAATATAATTCTCTTCCTATCTCGTAAAAACTTCTAACAATTTATAAAGTGCTTTGAAATCTAATAATTGTACTCTAGAATTTCCTAAAGTTCATAAGATTTGCATCTTTGATTTGATTCATGATGACATTCATAACAATTCAGAGAAGTCCTAAACTCTTAATTTATCATATAAGCCACATAATTGCTTATAAAAATTTGTTATTTCACATAACTTATGGATACTCCTATATCAAATTTCATAAATTTGTCTATTAATTCCTCTATAAAATATTCATAATTTCTTGTAATTTCTTTATGAAAAACTAGAAACATGAAAGCATTGAATATCATAGAATTTAGTTGAACATTTTTAATAACGTTTATTAAACATGAAAGCATTATTAAACATGCTAGCATTTAGCATTTTGGTGATGATCATCCCTATGATGGCTTTAACAAAACCATTAGTATTTAGTTTGATTATCATTATGAGATGGGTTTCATATTATAGCTTCCTTTTCAACACCAAAGTTCTCTTGACTTTTTAAATTTTTATCTTTTCTTAAACACAAGTTCTATTCTAAAATCATAATGAATGAAATGTTGTCAAGTATTTGTTGATGATGGTTTTTTGAGGTTTCTTCACTTAGTTTAGTAAAATGCATATAGAAACCTAGACATCTGTTCTCTTCTTAAGTGACTACGTAGTCAAGCATCCTCATGGCTGATGGATTGTAAATGACTGGAAATAAATATGGTAGTTGTGAAAATCTAAGTAACATAAATAAGTAGAAATTTCTACTAAAACAATTGAAAAGACACAAAACTATACACCTATTAACACTTGTAAGGTCGCTACGTGTTATAATAAGACTATAGAAAACTCGAATTGAGACAATGCAGTGTTGAATTCGAATCAAGTTCAATTGAAAAAATTCAAAGCTTAAGCTCAACTTTCTTAATAGAGCTCACTAAGGCTCAATTTGTTTTAAATAAAAAAAGAAGTGTTTTTCTTTAAGATAAAATAATATTGATTATGAAACTCAACTCCAATCTAACAAATACCTAAGTTTGACACATACTTATTTAGGTATAAACTCATCAAATTAAATATCATGAATCTTAGCTCAATTCAATAAAATATTCAAATAGCTTGAGTTTGAACATAACCCCACATTAATGAATAAATTTGTTTTATTTACATCTTTCTAATGCTTCATATAGGCAGACTTGCTCCAAGATCATATGTAGAATAATTAAGCCTTGAAGGAGTTGGACAAAGTTCAAAACCTTAGTCTCGATCATACCATGTTCATGTATCTAATTAATCACTTCTAGTTTGAACATCTATAACATTGACTATTAGGCATTTAGTTATACTTATAAAGTTGATGTATTTACAACGACACTACTCAAAACTTATACACAACTAGCAATTATATTATGCTTAGAAAATATGGTTCGAAGAAGTAAAGAACTTACTATTATGTTTTAAGCCAATAGTTCTCTCTCTCTCTCTCTCTCTCTCTCTCTCTCTCTCTCTCTCTCTCTCTCTCTCTCTCTCTCTCTCTCTCTCTATGATTTCCTTTAATAAATTGACTTGGTTTCGCTTTGTCTATTACAGACCTTGTTTTGGAGCTCTAAACTCGAATGAAGTAATCATAATTACATGGTTTCAAGATTCGTCACATTCAGATGGAGAATGTTCCTTACTTAAGATTATGGCTAAAAATATACTTGGTTATTGTTGTAGTTTCTCTTGATTATCTCCTTCTAAAGAGTTTTAAGCAAAATTCCAAATAAAAGATGTCTAGTACCTTATAAAACTTGTTATTAAATAGCAACTACATATGTATAATGAGACCCATCTTGTACTTATAACTTGTTTTAGTTGTTGTTTGAGTGAATTATGACCTAGTTGAGTAATCAAAAAGTACATGTTCAAGATCTTAAAACCATTCATGAAGAGGATGGTCTTATCTAGTAGCTCCATTCATAAGGAGCATTTATTTTTCAATTGGGGAAAATTTTAACTAATGATTTAGTTACATGGTTACAACTAAATAGGGGGATTTATGAAGATTTATGCAAGATTTACAAATATATACATTACATACATATGTTTTTGCTAATTTTTATGAGAATTTACAAACTTCTATAAAATTACAAAGTTGCAACAAATTTATGAAACTTAAGTATATTTGCTAACGTACAAGTAATGTTATGAAAAAAGAGCACTTACTGATTTGTAAAAAAAAAAAAAATCAATATAATGTTATATATGTTTCAACTAAGTCACTTACTTTTATAGAAGTATTTGATACATTATAAGCATTACAAACTTTGACTACTTTACATTACTTAAAAGAAAATTATAAGAATAAAGGACATTTACAAAGAAAAAGAAGACAAAGTAAACAAAAAAAGTAAAAGAATAGGGTTAGTTGATAGACCAAGAAGAGTAAGTCTAGGAATCAACTATATCGTGAAAAGGATCTCTTATTCTATCAATAATTCATTCCCAAAAAAAAAAATTATCCATCTGATTGATTATAAGGCAATTTAGAATTGAAGGGCTTATTAGGAATAGGAAGAAATAACCAATTTGAGTTTATAGTTTTACCTAGTTTGAGTTATGAACCAAGAAAGGTTTTTTTTTTTATCTTCAAAACCCATTAGAATCAAAGAGAGTCATGTATAAGAAATCAAATTATACATAAATAATCAAATCCTCTAACGCACTGAAAATGCCAAGAGGTGTTTATTAGTAGTCATTTCTAGTTGTTGTCCCCTTCCCAAGGGCAAGTTCTTATGCATTACTAAAAACACCATTTCCTGTTTGACTTGCATGTATTAAGCATGCCGCTAGTGTTATCTTAAGCCAAAATTGAACTCTCCATGATCCTTGTGTTCCTCAAATGGATCTCTTAGTTGTTAAGAGAGCTACTCAAAAGCACTATATAAGGCATACGTAGTAAAACTTACAAATAACCTAGATATAAAGATGGTGACTAAGGTTGCTGTTTTCATTATTATATAATTTCAAGACCAAAATGGATCTATTCAAATAGTAGATATCTTAAGTCTTCCCGTTCCATCGTCCGACTTATGTTCTTCATGTAGCAGTCAAATTAAGTGACTCTCTAAAATTACATTGATACTTCCACATATTACGAATAACATAGTAGACATCTCTATTTTTCCCCCAAGAATCTTTCGAATTACACCCTTGCTTAGCTTTTATTTCACCTCTAACCATCAAATGAAATATGAATAACTCAGTTATTTTATGATGAGAGATTATAATCTAACCAATAGATATAACGATCTATTAGATTATGTTCTTAGACAATACAATGTAATCATATCCCATCTCAATTGCGTATATATATTTTTAGGCTTTCATAGTCTTCATTTATATATTTATCATGATACCATGAGCACTTTAGGGGTGCTTTCAAAATAGGTTTTCTGATACTATTATCAAATTATAATCCATCTTTGCTCAATGGATACAAAATGCCCATGCTTTGGTACCTAGTGCAACAGTAAGTACAAGTTTGACTTAAGGAGGTGGTGATTTAGTGGCAGTAAGGAGAAGTTTAGTTGTAAAGCTAAAATTAGTGAGAGTCATACTTTGGAAAGATTAAAACTGTGAACTAGAGGAATGAGTATGCAATAAAAAGACCCAAATGCCATATAAAGATTATAGTAAAAGATACAACTTTCCATTACATAAACAGATATGACCATCTATTCTTATGTTTAAAAAAAGCCAAATGGATTAAAAAAAAAAACAATAAGAATAAGAATGAAGATAAAACATTTTATGATATGTATAATAGTGGAGGATTATGGGACAAAAAATATATCATCTTATGAGGATACAGTATGATATAGATCAACTGAAAGAGGTATGCATAAAAGTATTTGCCCCAAGGACTAATCCTAGAATTCCATTTGTTTTATGAGTTTGAAAAAGTGCAAATTTTCAATAATGGGAATTTCATGATATGTCGGAAATCTATTATGATAATCAGCTATGATTGAAACATATCTTAATGCTTAAAAGTTGGATACGATGGCCTATGAATTCTTTTTATGAGGCATAAAGAACTACTAAAACTGCATGAAACATCGCAAGGGTTTATGTACAAAGAATGGGCAAACCTTGTTTTTATGCCAGCAACAACCTAAGCTCATGGAATTCTTGTAGCAATTGAATAAGAATAGCAATGATGATATGCAAATACATAACTTGAGATTTGTCTTCTTAGTATCGGGTTTCATAATATTTTATTCATTTATTATTAAATACAAAAGTAATTCATAATGATTCTGCTAGGATCAATCTAAACTAGCCTATTTAACATGTGTACAATCCTGTATGTCAACTATTAAACAACTTATTAAAAACACAAGATAGTTAATAAAAAATATTACAAAATCCCCCACTCTTCAAAGATGTCCTTAACACCAAGGAACATGTACCAGGGTGTATGCATAACTTATTCAAATCATCACTGGAACAAAATAAATAAAGGAAACTCATTTTCCAATAAGAATTATGAATACCGATGAAAAAGAGAAAAAAGGCTTATTCTATCCTTATATAGTTAAAGCGAAACAGTTTCAAATTCGAAAGTAGCATGGTATTATTTCTACCATTATGTTAATTTTCATTAGAAATGGTGTTAGAAAATAAATAGTTAAAAAATTTATCAATATAGAACACTCATGTCGATAAAATTATTTGAAACCTTTAATGGAAAAAAGTAACACTCTTTTTTTATCTTATCCAATGCTAAATCGATGACCTATGTAACTAAAGTAAGAAGAATTCTTTGGATTGGAAGAAAAAAGAAACAATTTTGCTAACAATTCCATATTTCTTGTTTGGTCAAAAGAGTCCTTTAAATCAAATATTACTAGGGCCCATGATTAGTGATCAATTTTGCTATTGTTTTTCGAATTTTGAACAGAATATGACTAGAGAAGAGACGATAATATCATACCATATGAATCACTAGAAACATGTAAAGTACATGGTTAACCCAATAACAAAAGCTTTGTAAGGAGACTAAAGCAAGCTACCATGAGAGAAAAGATCTTCTTTCTAAAAAGATTCAATTTAGAACTATTATATGTCTAGGGTTAATTATGGAAACAACTCCAGAGGTTTTCCTTGACTTTGTCCGTATTAATAAACAATTTGAAATGCCTCGACTTTTTTAAAATGGGTCCAAGTTAAATAACAATAATTCAAAGCACTTCTTTTTATTTTTACACTATTTCAAAAATCCAAGGACTCATTCATATAGATAAGTAAAATACAAGATTTCCAATCCTAGCAAGAAAGGGGAGAAATGGATACTCAATTTATAGTAAGAAAATAGAATTCTATACTCGATCTTGTTGATACATATAGAATTCTATGAAAAGCTATATTTGATGAAAGTTGTATATATGGCTTGGAAGGAGACCTTTCTTTCTTATCTTTTAAGATCTACCCTATAATTTGGGGTCATAAAGCCAAAATAAATTACTTTGCCCCTATAAAAAGAAATCTAATTCTTGAATCCACTTCATGCTCATGTAACATCAAGGTACCATATAAACAAAAATTGAAAATCCAATCCAATTCATCGTAATCGATTAGTTAACATGTTGGTTCACCATATTCTAAAACACGAAAAAGAAAATATTTGGCTTATCAAATTATCTATCGAGCCATGAAAAAGATTTGACAAAAGAAAAAAAACAAACCCACTATCCATTTTATGTCAAGCAAGTTAAACCCTTAATTTCTGTATTCAGCCCTAACTTAATGTAAAATTAAAGTCTAGTAAGGACAAATTCACTCTTAAACTTTATAATAGTGAAAAACAAACTACCTTTAGAGGAAGCAAAGTGAAAAAAAAAAAAAGTTAATAAAAGAGATTAGAGAGAGAAATCAAACACATCAAGACAGATTTGGTATACCTCATGATGTTACAAATTAATGGTTAAGATTTTCTAAACTTTTGAAATACCCATTACATCCTCATCGTCCTTGTAGCCTCAGTCATTGATTACACATGACAATATCTCATGAAATTAAATTGAGATAAATTGAGGAAAGTAAATAAAAAGGATCAATTGCTAAAGATTTAAAGTTAAAAGCCCATAATTCATCAGCTTACCTACAATACCACTTCTTAAGATGATATCTCAATGGAAGAAAGAGAATTATTCAAGTAAAAAATAGTTTTAAAACTATGCCAATCCCATTTTAGTTTTTTTAAGAGTTCTTGACTCGTGAAACCCAAATGAAACAAAGATATCTTTTAAAATTTACTAGAGAATCAACTCCCCTTTTGTTTAAATCCTTGAGAAAAGGCCTATGTTACACTTCAAAGAAAGATCAAGCAAATTGACTAAGATGTATCTTTTACATCATACCAAAAATTTGGAGATCAATATCGATATTACAAATAGACTATGAGAGAGCTTAAGGAAATTTCTTAAACTAAGCAAGAAGATACATATTCTTAGATAGGAAAATGCATTAAGTCTTAAGGTTGGAAAGTGACATTTACATGATGTACCCCCAAGTTTAAAAGCAATAACCCTATAAAGTTTAGAGATCTAGCAAAAAAATATTTTCCCTAATCCACATGAAGCTAAGGAAGATAAAGTAGTTCATAATGCTAACTTATCATAAAAGAGAATTTTCAAAAGGAGAATTGTGTAGACCACCCTCAAAAGCTTTTAATGTTCAGCAAATGCCCAGCTTTTTCAAAGGTTGACACTTACTATGCTTGAAACAAGCAAGGAACCCCCCTTTTCTATAACAAGGTTGTTATGTGTAAAATAAGTTTATTTAGACATTTATATGGCAATTTATACATGTGTTTAATTAATTAAAGTTAAAACAACTAGAAAAACTTTTATTAATTTGAATATATGGATAACAATTATTTAGTTAAAAATTGACATGAAAGCATCTACATAAGCTTATTTCACATATGGCAACTTATAAGCAAAAAAAGGGGCTAATGCTTGTTTTAAGGACTATAAGTGCTAAATTTTGAAAAAGATGGGGTCCATAATTTTCAAAGTTTTTAAGGTTGTTCTATAAAATCTACCTAGAATTTTTCAAGAGCTTTTTAAACTTACATCTATGTCCTTCAAAGGTTGTAGCCTTTTGAAGTTTTCTTAAAGAGAGAGAGAAAGAGAGAATTAATCACAAGTCTAGGCTCATCAATGCCCTAGCACTAAGAAACTTATGATCATTAATTATCCCAGTTTATATGTCTAAGTTGCCTTATGCCAAAGATTTAAGACTATCAGCCATTTTAGTTATCTAAGTATAAGCTTAGCAATGCTCTAGCACTAAGGAACTTAAGATCGTCGGTTATCCTAATTTAAGCATCTAAGCCTATTAGTTGCATTAACAAATAAATCTAAGATAGCCAACTACTTTAGCATTGTTTAAGTTTAGTCCTATCAACATCTTATTACTTAATGATCTAGGTTTGTCAACCATCCCAATCAATGATATGAATCTTGACCAAATCTAAGACAATCGCCTTAATACCCTTTGATGTCTATGCTGATCAATACCCCAGTCCCCAAGATTTCGAGTACATTAATCATCCTGATCATTCATCTTAATCTTGACTAAATATAGGACCACCAATCACCTTAGCAACTCCATGTGTTTAAGCTGTCATTCTCCTTAGTATTCGGTGAAGCCTAGGTCTTTCAATTGCCTTCATCCCTTTAATTGCATTAGTGCCTTTAAAACTTAGCATTATTAGTCATAGCTACACTTCATCATACAAGACTAACTAAGGAGTTCCATCTATTCGAGATGGCTCCCATAACAAGCCTTGTTCATCTAAGAAGAACTTAGCATCTAAGATGACCTTCTTGACAAGTGATAGGAATCAAGGTCCTATCAGTAGATCCCAAGCAGAAAGACTAACAACCTTAGTTCATCAATCCCTCCTACAATAGCTCACAAAAGAGGAAGCTAAGCTCGTATGTGTCAACCTAATTGAGTACCCAAGCTCATATCCGCACTTAGTAATCTCTTAAGTAGAAGAGCTCAGTTCATGCCCCAAGCTAGTCCAAACTAAGGCGGCTAAGCTCCTACTTGTTATGAGTCTATCCAGATTAACGTAAACAACTTAGCCGACCTACCTATCAATTTGACTAACACAACACCAAGCTTACCAATAAGTATGTCAATCTCCAACCAAGCTATCATCTTAACCTTCAACAAACTACTAACTTAAAGATAAAATTAATTCTCTACATCAATAGTTACCAATTCTAATGTGATACGCATCTTTTGACAATATACAATTATCGAGGCTATAACGAACTATGTTTTGTCCCTTTTGACCTTATAAATTATTATACATTTCTTCTTTAGCTTTTTACCCTTTTTAGTAATTGTATCATGTTATAAGTTGACCTAATTTGGAAACTATAAAGCTCCTGTTTTATACTCAACCTCTTCAATTAATGAATATTTCTTCTTCTTCTTCCTTGTGCTTGTATAAGTGTTACCCTAACTTCTAAGTTCAAGCACTCTTATCTATTCTTTTGAGCTAAGGGATAGTGGTAAATGACCCAAAGGCCTAGTTTGTGCATAATATCAGGCTTATCTTTTATGTTCATGTAAGGTACAAGATGTGTAATGTCTATATGCTTATGTATGAGCCCTAAATGACCCTCGACTCTCATTTAACCTTCCAACCATCTCTTGGTTAGGACCCTCCCCTAGTTAGTGTGATTGTTAGATGTTGTGTACTCACTATGCAGGCTACATCATCTTAGTATCAAAGCCTTGGTGATAAGGATCAAGGACTGATCATGCGCTCCCAAGCCCAAGGCCTTCCTCAGGCAATTCGCTAAGTTGTCTAAGATAAGTTAAACGCCGAGGAGCAGTACTTACCCCAGTTCAATCTACTAAGCTACTTTGCTTTCCAAACCATTTAGGATGCTGCTGAAGTGACCAACCGACGTGCTAAACTAAACCTTCCACTATAGACTAGTTGAAGCGCCACATCTGATTACAGTCGTCTCTACAGTACCGATGCTGAGCTAAGAATTGTCGAGAGCTAACCATCCAAGGGTGATCTGAATGTGAGTCGTCCCCTAAGCTAACCCTTGTCTAGCCCGAGTGCTAAACTACCAACGCTGACCAAACCTAATTAGAGACCTACCCCTACTTGGTCTATAGTATTAGGATCACAGATCGAGTAAAACGCGTACACTATCCTTTTTAACATCCGTACTATCCTTTCTAACAAAAGATGTTCCTTTTATAAGATTTTATGCTTCCCCTGTAAACTATTCTCCTTTTGTTTAGAAAGAAGGGATCCATGTAATTTCATGTAATGTAAGACGTACCCTAATTAGGTACTATAAATACTCGCATAATATAATAACCGCAATAAAATCATATATAGAAGATTATACTGAACTTTTATTCCCTCTTGAGCTAAGTATCCTTTTTCTTCTCACTCTTAAGCTACCCTTATCTAGGCATTGGGTATGGACTTGTAGGGAGTGACCTTTGGCCATACTTATGCATCATATCAAGTATGTCCTAAGATCATGTAAGGCATTGGTACGTAATATCCATCATCAATGTACAGGAACCCTTGCTCATTTCTCAACTATCATTTACTCTTCAAGCCATCTTGTAGCTTGGACTACCCCCTTTGGTTACGCATGATATTGGGTTCATTTGTTCATCGATGGAATATGTATCATCTTGGTATCAGAGATTAGCTACGTTTGAAGCTAGATTCTACTACTGTGTTCTTCGAGTGTTTTGTTATTACTCTCATGTGATAACGGTTCTATTATTAACTTTAGAGTTTAGTAACTGAAAAGTATTCTATGCTCTGTTTTCCCCTATTCTCAATACACAAAAATAGTGTAGTTGGTTGTTCGTTAGTGGTGTAATTGTTGTGGTGATTAGAGTATCAATTATTAATTTTCAAGTGGTATTATTAAACGTTAATTTTTGTGAAGTAACCTTCGATGTCAGAATTAAGTATTCAAGGAATTTTGGGAAACCAAGAAAGTGGCACTCGACATAGCCAAGGATAAGAAGGAAGGTTTACACCTCAATCAATGGGTAACCGCTTGGATAAGCTTACCGACTTGGTAGCTAGCTTAGTGACTGTTATCCAAGAAGACAAGCAGCAAGCTAGAAATAACCCCACTAGGGAACACAAACAGTAAGGTCAAGGTCATGGTCAATTTAGCCAAGTTAATGCCCTAACTTGACTACCCAAGTTGAAGGAATTGGTAAAGATGTGAGATGAAGGCTAGTGCTTGAAGAGATTAAGGAAAAAGCGGAAGAAGATGATGAAGTAGAGGAATATTATGGGCCTCAAGAAAGAAATGTATGAGCCCCTAAAGTCGAAGGATTGAGGATGCATATCCTGAGTTTTTCTAAAAGTGGTGATGATAAGGATTACCTAGATTGAGTAGATGGGATTGAAAAGCAATTTAAATGTCACGACATACCCGATAATGCAAAGGTTGGACTTATTACGATGGAGTTCACTGATTATGCTACCTTTTGGTGGAAGAAATTGCAAGCCACCCAAAGAAGGGAAAGAGACCAAGAGATTAGGAGTTAGGATGAAATGAAGAAGGTTAGTAGAGAAGGTTTGTACCAAGCTATTATTTGCAGGATGTCCCCAAAAGATTGTAAGAGCTTAGACAAGAAGGATCAAGTGTAGACACTTTCATTAAGGAATTCCAAATGTTAATGATTCGATGTGAAGTTGTAGAGCCAGAGGACCAAACTATATCTCAGTTCATCGATGGATTGAAGTATGAGATTGAAGATGTCCTAGAAACCCTAGATATTAGAACACTTGACAACGTAATTCAAGCTTGTAAGGACCCTAGGGGGAGCCTAGTAATATTGCTTAGAATTTTCATATCACATGTGCACCTATGATAAGAAAATCACCCTGCAAGTTAGAGATTACAAGACTTTAATTAGTTAATCGCTAGGGTCTTCAATTTTAGTTCATTAATCCATTGTATAATAAAAATAACTATAGATATCCATTATTCAACAATTCCTTATAACCGTAGAGAATCGTTATCCCCTATCAAAATAGTGAAATAAGATAGGTAATTCTAGAAAATTCTAAACTTACTAAAGATACTAGACTTAATTGAGATATTAGTCATTTTCTGGAGCATTCCGAATTAATTATACAAGTTTTTAATCATACTTATTCAATGGTAGCACTCTGCACTCAGTTCCTATCCTTATCTCAACTATCAATCAACCTGCAAGGAAAAGGACTGTTGGGGTATAAGCTTACAATCAGTGAGATAAATTTCCTTGTCAATACTACAAGGTAAAAATTCATTAAATGCACAAACATATGAATACATAAATAATCAATATGCCAAACAATGTATGCAGTAGCCTAGGAGCTACATATGAGTTAGAATTACACCCCCTGTAGTCAGGGTTGAAGATAATTAACCAACCCAAACCAAAATCTGGGTTCTAGCCCTTGGGTTTTATTTTATTTGCACTATTGTGCTTAAGCCAAAACAAAATTATATACTTTCTTTATTAAATAAAAAATCATATTTTCAGAATCCTAAATTTAATGATATAGTAGCCTCTGCAATCCACAAATATACACCCCTAAGCAGAAGTCACAAGATATGGCCCCTCACCAATGGTTGGCGTCTCTTGGTGCCTAGTAAGCCCGTCAACTTAGAACAAAGACTCAATAAAAATGATGGCATAGCTAGTGTTTAATCCTAGAGGAAGCCTTCCTCCTGTAAGTCCCTTCCCATTTTCTGTGTGAAGTGACAGTCAGTGTTATTCAAATGCAATTATGGGGAATGCATGATTCATTGAATTTCTTAATCATATAAGTAATTAATTTGGTTTTCCATGGTGATCAAACAATTTCATTCCATACAATCATACGTATGAATTATCACAAAAAAATTTCCATTATTACGTGACTAACAAACCATAGTATTCAATCACAAATCCATACACATGCATTTCCCATATGCCACAAGCATATAATTTTCATATATAAGTTTAGATGCATCTATTCTACAAGCAAAATCAAGTAAAAAATCATCAGGAATTCACTCACTAAATCATGCGAGTTAATCAAAGTAGTCTAGGGGTAAGTCATCTCAAAAAGCCGGGTCCCCTAGACATCACAAATGCAATACTATAAGGATTTGAAATAAAACTTAGAAAACTAAGCTAAAACCCTTTAAGCTATACTTTTGACTTAGTTTCATAATTTTTCCCAATTTACTCTTCAAAGTTCAATCGCATATAACTTTTTTGTTTTAAATCCAATTTTTATGATCTTATAGTCAATCTTCATCATTTTTTAGTGTAATTTAACATGGTGATGTTAAATTTTCAAGATGAGGCATGTAAAACTATCTATAGGTCAAAATAATAGCGATCCTCATGATTTGGAGTGCTTTTGGGCCTTATTTAGTTAACGGCCTTTTTGATAGCTTGGAAAACCCTTTAGGCTTAGGCTTAGAATCTCATTATAGGCTTAAAATACTCTTTAAGGTCAGATTTACAACTTTGATTTACACTCCTAAGGCTAACAACCACTTTTTGAACTCTTAAGTTGCCAAATAGGCTTGTTTTTTATCAAATTAAGAAAAGTCACTTTCTTAAGGGCTTCTTGAGAGTCTTAAAATAACTTTTATTATTGGGTTACGTTGCTAGTCAGAAATTTGATGAGGGTCTAACTTAGAGTTCCAGGCCCGTTTTGGAAATTTTAGGCTCGGTTTTGAGTTTTGAGTTTTAAGCTTAATACACTTATCGTTCTTGTCTCAGTCGACCTTTTCACTTTATTTACTTACTTTTACCATATTTTTTAAGTGTCTTTTAACAAGGTTCCAGATCTAGTCGTGGTGAATCCTAAGGGTTCTCACTTAGTTTCTCAACTTGTTCCATCATTTCTTTAAGTTTAGGTTTACATTTTTAAAAGTATACATATGTAGGGATTGGGGTTTTCATGCGTGATTAAGGTTTTCAAATCGTGTAATAAGATCTTTCATGTTCGTTTTAAGTTTTGAGTTTAAAATTTTAGTTGATTTTCATTTTATTTGGTTTTATCGACTTAAGGAAATATCTATGATACTCGAGTTCAACACCATGTCTAGAAGGTTGAATTTACGGAGTCTACAGAGCTACCTAGAGAATAGAAAGGCACTGAACAGGAAGGTTCCAACCGTCGATCAGTGAACCAAGCAATAACAAAATTGTTCTGAGTAAACTTATACGAAAAAAACCAAATAAGGTTTGAGACCTAGCTTACTCTGGTTACCTAAGTCGAGGAGAAGGGACCTCCAAGGAAGTTTGAGAAGGGCCAAAGTTTAGGGAGTAAGATGAGTGAGATCAAGTGTTTCAAATGCCAAGGAGTTGGACATATGGCCACTTAATGTTAGAACAAGCGAACAATGGTGATCCAAGGCGAGCTACCGACTATTGAAATTGATAGTTTTGATGAAGAAGTAGAGGAGTTGAAAGAGGATGGATAGACTGAACTATCTGAGGAGAAAATTATCTACAGTGAGGAAGACAACTTTATGTCAACCACTCTAGTGTTGAGAAGGACAATGAACATCGATCCTATACCTAAAGAAGAACAAAGGGAAAATCTTTTCCATATTAGATGTAAGGTGAATGAATCATTGTGCACACTAATCGTTGATAATAGGAGCTACACCAATGCAGCTACACCAATGCAGCCTCAGCATTTATGGTCCAACTGTTGAAATTGCTGACCAAACCCCACCCAAAACCTTACAAGCTTCATTAGCTTAGTGATAAGGGAGCCTACAGGTGAACAAGGAAGTATCTATGCCAATTTTCATTGGTAAGTATCAAGACAAAGTGTTATATGATGTGCTGCCCATTAATGCATCCCACATTTTGCATGAATGACCATTGATATTTGATCGAGTGGTTCTATATGACAAAAAGAGGAAGACATTTTCTGTGGGGCATGAAGGCAAAAGGATGAAATTGAGTCAAATGACTGCTGAATAGGTAAAGGTCATGGAATCCTAACTTAGTCGAAAACCCTGAAGAAAGAGGCTTTAGTGATGACCAAAGTCAAACTAAAAAGGGAAATGGAGCTAGAAGGTTCAACCTACCTACTTATCCAAAGGATTGTGGAGATGAAGCCCGAGGACAAGTTGCCTACCAAAGTGAAAACCCTACTAGAGGAATTTGCCGACCTATTTCTAAAGGAATTGCTAAAAGATCTACCCCCAATCCAAGGCATCAAGCATGCAATAGACCCACAACCAGGAGCTGTACTTTCGAACAAGCTTACCTATAAGCTAAATCCCAAACAGGCTGCCGAATTGTAGAAGCAAGTAGATGAGCTAATAGAGAAGGGGTATGTGCATAAGTCCTTTAGCCCCTATGCCGTTCTAGCCTGATTAATGCCAAAGAAGGATGGTTCTTAAAGGATGTATGTAAATAGCCAAGCAACCAATCGAATCACAATCAAGTACAGGTATCACATACCCAGGCTTGATGACATGCTAGATCAATTAAGTAGAGCAAGATTGTTTTCCAAGATCAACTTTAAATCTAGATATCATCAAATCTGAATGCGCGAAGGCAATGAGTAGAAGACCGCATTAAAGACATGACATGGTTTATATGAATGGCTTATAATTCCATTTGGATTGTCTAATGTACCAAGAACATTCATGTGCTTAATGAATCATGTGCTCTAAGAATTATTAGGAAGACTTATAGTAGTTTATTTTGATGACATTCTGGTGTACAACCCCTACCTAGAGAGTCACTAAGAGCATCTCCAAAGAGTCTTCACAAAACTCTAAACTGAACAAATCTACACCAATCTAAAGAAGTACGACTTTTTTCCGATCTGAGGTGATCTTCTTAGGGTTTGTTGTGAGTAGAGGTGGTATTCAAGTCAATGATGAGAAAATAAGGGTGATCATAGAATAGCCTGAGTCGACCTGTTTTGCAAATGTGAGAAGTTTCCACAACCTAGCGTCGTTCTATTGTCGATTCATAAAGAATTTGAATACAATTGTAGCCCCGCTTACCGAACTGTCGAAGAAGAATATTGAATTCAGATGGGGAGAGAGAGAGGGGAGGAGTTTTGAGGAAGTGAATAAAAAAGCTAACTATAGCCCCCGTCTTAGCTTTGCCAAGCTTTGACAAGGTGTTTGAAGTAGAGTATGGTTCATTCGGACTAGGCATAGGTTCTAACTAATGCAAGAAGGCCAGCATATTACCTACTTCAATGAGAAACTTCAAGGAGCTACACTCAACTATTCTGTCTATGACAAAGAGTTCTATTCCTTAATCCAAGCCCTAACAATATCACAAAACTACCTGTTGCCTAAGGAGTTTGTGATCTACGCCAATCATAGGTTTTTGAGGTATTTGAAGATCCAACCTAAGCTATCTCGAAGACGAGCCAAATGGATCGAGTTCATAGAGGGTTTTTCTTATGTCATAAAGTACAAGAATTGAAGAAACAATGTAATGGCTGATACCCTATCAAGACGATATACCCTCTTGATTGAGCTACAAACAAGGCTACTTAGTTTTTCAACTATAAGGAATTTATATGCCGAAGATCCATATTTTTGGTCTTATCTACACCCAATGTGAGGAAGGGCAAACACTGGATGACTATCACAAAGAGGACAGATACTTAATCAAGAAGAGGAAGTTATGTATCCCAACCTATTCCAGCAAAGAATTGCTAGTGCATGAAGCACACGGAAGCGGATTGACAAGACACTTTAGCTAACACCGAACTTATGAAGTACTATCCTCTATATTATTTTAGCCAAGGATGAAGAAAGGTGTCCAATCTGTGCTAGAAAATTCTATGACCTGCTAAAAGATGAAGAGCTTAACCAAGTAAGGACATTATTAACCATTACTGATCCTAAGCAAACAATGATCTGAGCTAAGCATGAACTTCATGTTAAGATTGCCAAGGACGTCTCGAAGAAAGGACTCCATCATGGTAGTTGTAGACTGATTTAGCAAGATGGCACGTTTCATGCTTTATTCCAAAACTAACAACGCTTCGACTATCTCTTTTCTTTTCTTGCAAGAAGTTATCAAACTTCACAAAATTCCCCGAACCATTGTTTCAAACTAAGATTCAAAGCTCATGAGCCACTTTTGGAGGACGCCATAGAGGCGAGTGGGAACTAAGCTATTATACAACACATCCTGACATCCATAGAGTGATGGACAGACTGAAGTTGTCGACAAAACTGTAGCTATCGGACACAACACAACCAATTGGGATCTATGCCTACCAATCATTGAGTTCTCTTAAAACAGGACCAACTATAGTGTAACAAACATGTCTCCATTCAAGGTCTCCTATAGGGTTCAAACTCAAGCTATTAATGGACCAAGTACCCCAACCGATGCCTGATGATGATTGGCCAGCTATTAAAAGAGTTGAGGCTATCTGAGCTATGCACTAGAAGATTATAGAATAGTTGAGCTAAGCTAATACTAAGCTCGAGAAGCAAAGCCAAGGATAGAGGAAGAAAGAGTTTCAACCAAGTGATTTGGTCCGGATACATCTCATAAGAAACAATTCCCAAACTTGAGGAAGAGCAAGTTGTCTCCTAGAACTAACAGACCTTTCAAAGTGCTTGAAAAGATCAATCCTAATGCCTATAAAATTGAATTACCTAGGGGATATGGAGTTTCAAACTCCTTTAACATTGCCGATCTCCAACCTTACATTCTTGAGAACGAGCTACCCAGAGTTGAACCAAATTTGATCACAAATCTCAAACAACCCAAAGGGGATGATAGGGATCAAGGAGGACCAATCATGATATCTTAAACCAGAGGGCTTTCTTAGGTGGTTCGCCAAGCTATCCAAGGTGAGTTATACGCCAAAGAGCAATGCTTACCCCAGTTTAATCTGCCAAGCTACTTTACTCTCACACCATTTAGGATGCTGTAGAGGTAACTAGCCGATGTATTGAACCAAACCCTCCGCTATACACTAGTCCAAGCACCACATCTAAATACAGCCATCACTACAGTGCTGAGGCTAAGCTGAGAATTGTCAAGAGCTGACCATTCTAGGCTAATCCGAATGTAAGTCATCCACGAGCCAACCCTCGTCCAACCCAACAATCTAAGTATTGAACTACCAACGTTAACCAAACTTAATCAAAGATCAGCCCCTATTCAGCCTATAGTATTATTAAGACCGTAGATTAAGTGGAACGTATGCGGCCTATCCTTTTTTACCGAAGATGTTCTTTTTACACAATTTCATGCTTTCCTTATAAATTATTCTCCTTTTGTTTAGAAAGAAGGGATCCATTTGTGTAATTTCCTATAATTTAATACTTACCCTAATTGAGTACTATAAATACTCGCATAATGTAATAGCTACAACAGAATCATATATAGAAGAATACACTAAATTTTAATTCCCTCTTGAGCTATGTCTTCCTTTTTTGCTTACTCTTGAGCTACTTTATCTAGCTCATTGAGCATAGACTAGTGGCGAGTAATGAGTGACCTCTAACCATACTTGTACATCATATCAAGTATGTCCCGAGCTCATGTGAGACATTACTGTGTAATATCCATCATCAATGCACAAGAATCCCTACTCATTCCTTGATTGTCATTTACTCTTCGAGCCATCTTGTGGCTTAGACCTACCCCTTTTGGTTACACGTGATATTGGGTTCATGTGTTCATCTACGGAATCCATATCAAAGCAACATTCGAAGTTAGAGCTTCTACTAGTATTTAAGTTGTTCTTGTATGTGCTACTATTGAATGTATTGTTGTTTAGCATGATAAAGTGTGATCTGATGTGTTTTTAACTAGTAACTGTTATGTATTTGAGGTATTTTGTGAAGTTATTATGAGTTTTTGTTGCATTTGTCTTATACTCTATATCACCCAGTTTTTAAAGCTTAGAAATAGATTCTTAGAAGTAGCTACTAAAATTTTGATGTAGATTGATTCATACATGGTTGTTGAAGTTTTAGGTAGCGAGTTAGTGTATGTATATGCTTTGTCCAAGTTGTGGGTTTGAGTTAGTGAAGTGGTTATAGTGATAATAAGATAGTAAAGTCGTGATTGTGGTGTTAAGTAATGCTTATCAAAGTATCAGGTTTGAGTTTTCTCCAAATTAATGTTTAGTATTATGTTTCATGTTGATTTCTAAAGGATGACCATCAACGCAAAAGTTAGTGATAATGAGAGTAGCATTGTCTACCATGGTAGGGTTGTCTCATCCACTCCAAGCTTGATAGACGAGCAGATTGATGAACTCTTAACCATGATGCCTAAGTTAAATCATAATGTTAATAAAATGGGCACTACTCAAGCTATTGAAGAGGCCCCTGCTAGTATTTGAGTTGTTCCTCAAGAAAGGCAAGGACAAGGTGCTAGTTACTAGCCTGATTATGGACACCAAGCTGATAAGTATGTATGATAAGACCGTAATGTCAGTGTTGAGAAGAAAGAAAGAAGGAAGATTGATTTAGAGGACATAAAAGAGAGCGAGGAAGAAGAGTGCTATGAGGTTGAAGAAAGGGCCACCTGACCTATTAAAGGAATGGAAAATGTCAAATTCCAAATACTGACCTACTCTAGGTTTAGAATGCCTATGACTACTTGGATTGGGAAGATAAGTTTAAAAAGATAATCGAGTGTCATGAAGTAGATGATCATGCTAAAGTCCAACTAGCTACACTTGAGTTCTTTGGATATGCCGCCTTATAGTAGAAGAATTTTCAACCTAACTGATGAAGAGATGGAGAGCTAAAGATCCGCACTTACAAAAGATGCACCGAACAATGCATGGGAGGTTTGTGCTAAACCACTATGTATAGGACACTTTCAAGAAGTTGTAAGAGCTCAAGCAAGGTGGAATATGTATGGACAACTATATAAAAAGAGTTTCAAATGTTGATTATTCATTGTGAAGACAAAGAACCTAAAGCCCAAACCATTTCATGATTTATTGGAGGATTGAAGTTTAAGATATGAGTGTTGCTTAATGTCTAGAGAATTGATACATAAGAAGATGCTATTCGAGTTGCTCAAAAAGTTGAGCGTTAGAGATGTAAGCCCCAAAGCTAAGCCAATTGACCGTAGGATTGAACTTAGAACATAAGTTTTGGACGATCGATTAAGGAATCTGATTAAACCCCAAATTATAAACTATTGAGAGAAATATTAGTAAAAATAACCTCGTAAACTCGAATTTAACAAAATAAGTAATAAAATAAGAGACTATAAAATTTTCAAATTTTAAGCATAATAATTACTAATTACTGAAAAAGCAAAAAGTGTAATCTAATAACTAATAAATTACTAGAGATAGATTATATGTATACTAAAAATAATAGAATGACTTAAATAATATTTAAGAATATTTATTTATACTATATATGAATTTACATATAAGTATAAATACACGTAATTACTTAAAATACGCGAAATGTGCTAAAATAATACTAAATGCTTAAAGAAAATTCATAATTAATTAAGGAAAATCAAGAAAAATAAGGAAAAATCATGAATCATCCAGAATTGGGTCATGGCAGCTGGGAAAAATAAGAAAAAATTCGGCCAATTAGAATAAGCCAACATAAAAGCCAAAAATCAAGGGATAAAGCAATTGTCTTGTCCCATTTAATGCACAATAAATCCCCTAAAGCCCTATAAATATCAGGAAAAATTAGGGAACTCATTTGGACAGTTAGAAATCAGAAAAAATTAGGGAAGGACGAAAATCAAGAGAAAAATTCGATTTAGAAAAAAAATTAGAAAACTGTGCAATTAGGGCTTTCAAAGGAAACCCACACCAGACGAGGAGCTGAGAGTCGATGGCCACCACCACCACACGGTGGTGGTAGAGCCACCCAAATCAGTGAGTCCGATTTCCAACCCGATTTTGTGTAATTTTGTAAAAATAGTAAATATTATTATAAAATTATGAATTTTATTATTCTGGGATATTTTGTATGTAGTTTGTAGGAAAAATATTATTTTGATGAAAAAATGCCCCGTAATATATGGTCCTTAAGAAATCATGCAAAACCTAGCACATTTCGGTTTAGAAATAAATGACCTTAGGAGTGTAGTTTGGAGCTCAATTTTTTTCTGTAGGATGCTCATGTGATATAGAATAGTTCTATGAAGCCATTTTTTTTTTTAAATTAATTTTCTAAATTTTTAAGTTAATTTTTAGCCCTAAAATGATGGAAAAATTGGGTAATTTGGAGTTAATTAAGTAATTAAATTATTAATTACTGACTTAGTGAATAAGTAGACGTTTAGTGATGTTGAAATCTGATGGAGAATGATATTTGTAGCATTTAGGGTGTTAGATGTAATTATTAGGTTAATTATGTAGTAAATAAGTAATATGGAAAAATAGTACATTTTAAGTTAATTTTGTAAATTAGGGTAATTAGGAGTAAAATCTGATTTAGGATGAATTTAGACATTTTGAAATGATAATTGATGTTTAGAGATGATAATTAGAGTGATATAAATATTAGAAGTGTAATATATACATAAAAGGTAATAATACATAATAGGTAATTATTGGAAATATAATAAATAGGAAATATTATAATAAAAATTGATATTGTGATAATAATAAAAATGTACCATAAATCTGATAGGAAATTTGAATTTATGTAATTATATGAAAAATGTAAAAATTTCTCACATTAGGAGTGAATTCGGTACACTAATAAGGATATAAGTGTACCGGGTGAAATAAAATACTGACTAGGGGTAATGATGGTATTTAGGAGATCGGGAAATAATGTGATTAATTTCGCATTATGGGTTAAAACGAATTTCTAGGGTTAGAATATAAAACGCTACTTAGAAAATCGAACTAGAACCTAATTTAAAAATCAATGCAGAAACCGAACCCGAACCTAATCCTAAACCTAGAATAATTGTAAAAGACTTAAGACCTAGATAATTAGGTATCTTAAACTCTAAATAAAACATAGCAATAAGCGTTATAGGATAAAACAAACCTAGTTATATGAAAAACTGAAACTACGTTTGTGTTATAGGGATGATCGGCGATAGCCTGAGCAAATCGGACCTCGAGTGAGTGAGCGAGGAGTCGAGGTAAGTTGGGATTAATACGATGTTGTATTTTGGAGGCTTAAGATTATGCTTGGTTGTGCTTGTTAGATAGTTGAATGTGTGCATGTGCTTGATTATGGGTGATGTTATGATTCTGTTTGTTGTTTTGGCATATATTATATAAATTGTATGAAAGGATTGACACCCTAAACTGGACTTAATCAAATATCCGACCAGTAATCATAATCGAACATACATGGCAACCCGTTAGGGAAACTTAGGACTCTCCGGCCAAATACTGACCCCTTCGGAAGGGATAGAGCAGGATTGCAAAGTGGTCCCTTCTTCATCCTCAGTCGAACTAAGTGACAAGAGAGGAGGTCGTGGTGAGGGTGAAGACAGTGGTTTGAAGGTAGTCGCGGGAGGAGCAAGGTCTCCATTACACAAGCCTGGGTTTGGTCGTGAGCTGTTGCATTAACGGCAACTCCTCAACCCGGATTAGAGCGGGTGCAATTATTCTAATCTCACGACAGGCCAGACAACGTCGTGCGATGGCATTTGCTTACACATGCATTGCATCTAATAAGTGATTGAAAACCTTGTTATATTTCTGGTATAGTTTTAAGTCCTTCATCCCTACTTACTAAGCTGTGGTTGCTCACATCCCTATAGACGTCATGCAGGTGCTGGCTAAGAAGCGGCAAACAACTACTCTGAAGCTAGCAACTGCTGGATCCTGGGGAGTAAGGAAAAATATTGAAGAATAAACACATATTTTTAAGGTCTAAGTTTTTATTATTTTTCATTTCCGAATGATGTAATGATATAGAAAAATACTATAGAGAAATATTGTAAACTTTAACTGCAATAACTGAATTATAACATATGTATAATTCCTCACTTTTATAGGTAAATGATTTATTTAAATTACAAACTGTCTACTTCAAAGCGGGTTAGTTGTGGACGCCTTGTGTAGATCAGGTCTAAGATAGCGGTTGTAAGGCCAACTTCTATCTTAAGATGGTTTACACGACGGGACTGTTACGACTCTGCCGCTTCGGGGCGTGACAAGAGACAATAGGATTATTCATGCGCTCATCCAATTTGAACATAACCTATCCAACCTATAAGATTAAAATTGAGAAAAAGTTGAGAGGTCTAACTTAACCCGAAGTCCCAACTGAATGACAAAGAGGCACCAAAGAGATTTGACAAGAGACAAAGTTTAAGAAGAAAAACGAGTGAGGTGAACTACTTTAAATGCCAAGGGAATGGTCATATGGCCACCAAATGCCCTAATGGATAAACTATGGTCTTCAAGTACAAGGTACCAACCATAGAGGTTGATAGTACCAAAGAGGAAGTTAAAGAGCTGAAACAATATACTAACCAAGGAGGATTTCCTAAACAAAAAGAGGTTATAGTAGGCATTGAATAAGGTAAGTTCCTGAATATAGTCATCTGCTAAGTTATGAGCCTTACTAGTTCAAAGGAGGATGAGCAAAGGGAAAATCCGTTTCACACAGGCTACCAAGTGAAAGGCTAGTTATATGCCATCATTGAAAACAATGGGAGCTATACTAACATAGCTGCAACAAGCGTGGTATAAAAGCTTAAGTTGTTAATTACTCCCCATTCCTAACCTTACAAGCCAAACTAGTTGAATAAGAAAGGATCTCTTTATGTTATATGGCAAGCTACCATACCAATCTCCTTTGGAGTCTATCAAGATGAACTACAATATGATGTCTTACCAATATGTGCATCGCACATATTTTAAGACAAACCTAGTATTTAATGGGCAAGTTATTCATAACGAGTTTAAGAATAGATATGCTTTTGAGCATAGAAGAAGGAAGATTATACTAAGTCCTATGACCTTGAGCTAAGTCCGAGATTTGCAGGCCCAATTGAGCTGAGCTTAGAGGAAAAGCCTAATCATGTCTTAATTAAAGCTATTACATGAAATGAAGTTAGATGCATTAAGGCCCATCCTTTCTATTAATACAGAGGTTGCTGAAGATAAGGGAATAGAATGTACAGTTACCATACTAGCCGGGGTATATACTTGATGAGTTTACTAATCTGTTCCTTAATGAGCTTCCAAAAGGGCTACCACAAATCGAAGGCATAGAGTAAGCCATAAACTTATAACCTAAGGCTGCCTTACCATACAAGCTCGCCTACAAAATGAACCAAGAGCAAGCTACCTAGCACTAGAGGTAGGTTAATGAACTAATTAAGAAGGGTTATGTTCAAGAATCCTTAAGTCCATATGCAATGCCAGCCTTACTTATGCTAAAGAAGAACGAATCATAGAGATTATGCATTGATAGCCGAGCTACCAATAGGATTACTATTAATTATAAATATCTAATCCCAAAACTTGATAATATGTTAATGAATTGCAAAAAGCTAGAATTTTCTCCAAAATTGACCTAAATTCAAGCTACCACCAAATCCAGATGCAAGTTGGAGATAAATGGCAGATTGCACAACAAAATACTAGGCATTGGTTGTATGAGTAACTTATGGGTCTCTCCAACAATCTAAGTACTTTTATGAGGTTGATGAATCATGCACTCCGAGGTTAGATTGATAAATTTGTTGTTGTTTACTTTGATGATATATTGGTATATAGTCTTGACTAAGAGAAGCATTGTGAATATCTTAAGACCACGTTTTCCATGCTCTAGGTTGAGAAACTATATGGAAATTTGAAGAAGTATGAATTTTGCCAATCTAAAGTGGTCTTCTTAAGGTTTGTAGTTAGTAGAGGAAGAATCTAAGTTAATGAAGGCAAAGTCCAAGCTATTACTGAATGGCTAGTACCGACCAATTCTATAAAAGTACTAAGCTTCAACGAACTAGCTTCTTTTTACCAATGCTTCATTAAGAACTTTAGTTTCATCATAGCTCCTTTGATAGAGCTATCAAAAAAGAACATTAAGTTTAAGTAAGGAGCATAAGAATAAAAGAGTTTTGACAAAGCAAAAGAGAAACTAACTGTTACCCCCTTCCTTGCTCTTTTCGACTTCGACATAGTGTTCAAACTAGAATGTAAAGCATCAAGTATAAGTATAGCTACCATGTTAATGTAGGAGGGCCAATTATCACCTATTTCAATAAGAAACTTTAAGGAACTACTCTCAAATAGTCATTATATGACAAGGAGTTCTACTCCTTGATTTGAGCTTTAATAATCTAGCAACATTTCTTATGTAGCAAAGTTTAAGAAGGCAAGGCCAATGCAATAGTCAATGCCCTATCCAGCTGTCATACCCTTCTGATTGACATCTAGATAAGGCTGCTTAGATTCTTTATTACTAAGGGCTTGTATGCCTAGGACCCCAACTTTGGTCCAATTTTTGCATAGTGCTATGATGGATGAATTGTTGGTGACTACCATAAGAAGGAGGGGTACCTATTCTACAAGAGCAAGTTACATATCCTGACTTGTTCCATAAGGGAATTGTTAATGCAAGAAGCATATGGAAGAGGATTATCTAATCATTTTGGTGAGAAACGAACTCTTTGAATTGTAATTCTAGGTTGTTTTAGCCAAGAATGACACAACATGGACACACAATACTTGAGAGGTATGCTATTTATAGAAAGGCCAAGTGCCAAGCCAAGTAAGGTATGTACCTATCATTACCCATCCCAATTCGCCATAGTCCAAGCTAAGTATAGACTTTGTATTTAGCCTACCATAGAGTCCCAAGAGAAGGACACCATCATGGTAGTTATAGACAAGTTTAGTAAGATAGGGCACTTTGGGCATAATAACCAAACTAACAATAATTCAGCTATTTCTTCTCTCTTTTTGAAGGAAGTGGTCAAGTTATATGGAGTGTAAAAGAACGTAATGTCTAATAGGGATCCGAAGTTCCTCGATCACTTCTTAAAGACTCTCTAAGGCACCGTTGGAACTAAGTTTCTATTCAATAAACCATGCCACCCCCCGATGAATGGACAAACCAAGGTTATCAATCAGACCCTAGGTACCCTGTTTAATACGATTAGTAAGTTATAACGCCTATTAGATTAAGCTACCTTTAGATTAGGCTAGGGACAAGGTATAGGTCTTAATACATGAATTAGGCCTAATTGAGCCAAAAGGCCCACAAATCAAGCCTTGATCCCATTTAAACATACGTGACTAGCTGGTATGATGGATGATTAGAACTTAATTAAAAAACTTATTAAGCCCACTAAATAATTCAAAGGACCCCTAATATGCCTTATTGTAAATAGTGCTCATAATTAGTTAAAAAGAGTAGTTTAGGCCCTTAAATAATAAGAGTTGGACTTAGACTTAAATTTAATCAGCTCAACCAAATTGATAAACTTAAAATAAAGAATAAAAAGCCCAATTAACAAAGATAGTGACTAAGACAAGGCCTTAAGCATTTAAATGCTTAATTAAACTAAAAAATCAACTAAGTAAATAGGGGAAAACATGAAATTTAAATCTAACCCCTATCTACATGAGCAGTTGTAGGCATTGATGGATTGCTGACCTCTAGCCCTCTTACTCGCAGGTGCTTTAGAGGCCTTCAATCTGTTGCCACAAGGATTCTCTCTCATCAGCATGCCAAGGAGGAGACACGGTATATAGAAGAACGATAGGCAAACTCCTTAAGGACTCAATTTGGATATACCTTACTCCATTTTAATCCTTGTGCCATTGCCAACCCCTCATTTGTCGAGGTTGACTAGCCAAGTGTCGGGGCCTAAGTTGATATACTCCAAGCCTTGCTGTAACCCAAAGGAATTTCATGTATCGAAGCTAACCAAATGAGTGCCAAGGCCGAAGCCGAGAACCCTATACATTGGGTCATTCTCTTTCAGCCTGCTAAATAGTAGCATTTCTTATTCACTTCAGCAATCCCAGATATTACCCATCTATAGCCACTACATCCTGAACCTAGCTCAACTATTACGCCCAAAGATTCCCTAGTACGGACCCATTGATGTGTTACCACTTGTCTATCACTTTTTTTAACATTATACTAATATTCTTTTTCATCATTTGTCCTATTTACCCCTTAAGTGCATACTAAGAATCCCTTTCTTCTTTAGTCTTTTTGTAATTTTCCTTATTTGTAATGTTGCCTTAGGAACTTACTATAAATAGTCAATTTTCACTATAGCCAAAATGTTTTACATTCCTTTCAGATATTGAATATACTTGTTCTTCTAAGATATTTCTCTTCGAGTACAATCTCTTTGCACTCTTATCTAATCTTGTTAAGTAACTCGAGATTAGTAGCAAGTGGGCCTTGACATTAACTTATGCATCACATCAAGGGAAGTGTTGAGTCGTGTTATGTTCGTTGGTGAGTCACATCCTCTAAACAGTTTCACGTAAGCTATTATACTACGTTTGCCGACCATTCCATCCTAATTTTCTTCAATATCTTGAAAGGCCCATTTGGTCCTCATTTCCTACAATAAGTCTTAGTGATTACTAAGCTTTTAGGCACATCAGGCATGGTTGTTAAAATCATGATTTTACTACTTGTTTGGATGCATAGAATCATACAGAACTGGCAAACTCATAAACTTGAAGAGCTGTACATGAAAGTTCATAATTTTACTAAAAGTCTGCAGATAAACAATTCTATATCCATTTTAACTAAGAAAAATATTATATAATCTTAAGCTCGTAGAATTGTATTTTTTACTCACAATTTTAACAACTATGGTTATAGGTCTTAACTCCCAAACAAACCCTACCTTGCAATAATACAACTGAAATCCTATGAAATCAACTACAAAAATGCAAAAATAGGATCTAAAACGAAGAAGATATTGTGAAAACAAATTTTGACTATACCCAAGAATGGTATAATGAGAATTAGGATAATTAATTAGAAACTTAGTATGCCTCTAATAATGTTATTATCCTATTATCAAGAGATACTAATTTGGATACTGACCTATCAAAGGACTATTACGATTCTTAATTGATATGGTTGAGTGATTATTTCTTCCATAGTTACCATGATTGTATGTACATGTAGTGTAGTAGTACTTAAATAAGATTATAAATTGGATTGTTTGGGGGCTATGGGTGCTTACATGTACATATATTTGCTTAATCATGTGATTAAGACATTTTAATTATAAGATAACATGTTTGTATGTTACATACTTATATTTCTTGCTGCTTTAGCATGTTTGAATGTTTGTAGAATTGCTTAATGGCCAAATGAATTGAACTTAATTATATTAGGCCTAATAATTAAATGATCGTGCATGTATAGGACATCACATTTATATTAATCATCACATCACACAAAGGTAAAGAGGGGTCTTACAAGGGTTGTATTTATCTTGTTGAAATGTTATGACACAAAAATTTGTTTAGTACATACACTCGTACAATAGGCACCCCATCCAGTTCTATAAACTTATTAAGCATTAGAGGTGCTAACCATACAACTAAGGATTGTGTCTTAAGACCTCTACTTAGGGTGAGTTGGATCACATGTGCTACTCACAACCTCAACTAGTGTTAGGTTTGTCACTTAAATAATTAATGATAAAATAATAAGTCGGATCAGTAATATGGATATAATGACTGGTTAGTACCCAAGTAATAGGTACCCAGATCTAATGATTTGAAATCTCTAACCCTAGTTTCAGAAGGCATTAAATATGAGTTATATACAGGGCCGGCTAATTATATATACTTGTTTGGTATATGGTTGATTGCATTGATATGCTTGCATAATTAAACTTACTTAACTAATGTTTGCCTAGTATGGTTTGAGAAGTTTACTCATTAAGGTAGTTAGCTTACCCCATAATAGACTTTTTATTAACATAAGCTGACTTATGGCTCATAGCCAAGCAAGGACTTTCTTAGGTTAGCACCACAAGATTTAGGATCGTAAGTAGTGAGGTTAAAGGTTTCAAAGGAATTTTCTAGCTATTTGGACGTATGTTAAGTTTTATGTGATTAGTAGTACACTTAGGCTATTGTTTAGTTACTACGTTGACTTTATGAGTTGTAGACTTATCTGGGAACTTATATGTCTTAAGCTATTCTTTTTTATGATATTTGAATGGTCATTAGTCATTTATTGCTTGAGTATCACTTGAATTCTACCTACCAATGGAGTAAACAAGTGTGTAGTAGTAACCTAGTATGTTGTAGGGAGGATTCTAAATTGACAGGGACATTAATCTAGGATCTTCATATTGACATGACTAACCTATACCTTAAGTTGTGACATCATGTAAGCTTTACCTAGCTTCTAAGCTTGAGTACTCTTATCTATTCCTTCAAGCTAAGGGATAGTGGCAAATGATCTAACGCCAAACTCATGCATAATATCAAGCTTAGCTCTTAAGTTCACATGAGGTATACGATATGTAATATTTGTATGCTTGTGCATGAGGCCCAGCTCACCCCTAAATCTCATTTAGCCTTCCAACTATCTCACTATTAAGACCCATCCTTGGTTCTTATGATTGGTAGACTCAGTGTATTCACCCATGAAGGCCATATCAACAAGTTTCTTCTATTCTAAGAGGACTATGAAGGCTTTACTAATACAAAATAACCCTTAGTAAGCTTTTTCCATCTAAGGCAAATCGAAGAGGCTTCATCCATCGAAAATAAACCAAGGAGCTCCTCAGTATGGACAACTACACCTATTAATTTTATGGTACAGCAGATAAGAGTAACAAGTGTTGATCCCATATAAACTATAATTACTAGTACATCACCCATTTTCTATTATCAAGCTAACAATTTCAATTCAAAAAGCATTAAATCTAAACTAAATATAATTAAATGAAAAATAAATAATAAGTGGTAAAATAAACAAGGACAAAAGAAAATCAAGGATGTAAAATATGAGATGGTACCTAAACATTGAATCCCCTAAAGAATACCCATACAATCATTATATAGTAAAAATTTCATCAATATTTCATTGGTTATGAGAATTCCTAAATCAAGGTAATATTTTTTCAAGTTATTAACTCCTACCCTAAGTTGAATCTGAAATCTCTTTCTAGTTAAAACTTCTATAATCGCATTAAGTTAAATGAATTCTTTATTGGGTTTGACCCAAATTTATAGGATTTATGTCAGAACTAACAATAGGCTGCATGCAACTCTTTTTAATCATGCAAGATCTACTCAAACATAGGATTTTTTAACCTCTAAGCATAAAATCAAATAATTGAATCAATGGGCTAGTAATATTAATTCAAAACACATAATTGGATCATAAAGAAATAAATAATCATCAATTAAATTAAAAGAAAAGAATAGTTACATGGTCTTCCTATGGTTTATCTAATGTAGGTACCGACTAATTAAAACAACAAGAATCTAGTACTGAAATAGCATCTTTGAAAACTACAAAATAAATGAATAAATAAATAAATATTATCTAATATGGGTGTTCAAAGTGTCTAATTTTGATTCTCTAATTAGGTCTTACCTTGTCTTCTATCTATATTATGGAAGTACGAGTCCAAAATAACTTAAAATATTCGAACATATCTTTTTGAATAAATCCCCAAGATTTGGTTAAAATAAGACTGACATACAACCTCATCATAGCTAAACATGCATGTAAGCTTCCAATGTTGCTCCAAGTATGGTTTAAATTCTCCAATGCTCCATCACACATCCGTAACTTACTTCCATACAGTGTATCTTCCAACTTTTATCCAATTTCATCTCCACAATACAGAGTTACATGATTCTTAAGCATGACCATGCTTCTCCTCTATGTATCTCACCAACCTTATTTACTTAGCAACATGACCCCAACATGACCATATCAAAAGGTTATGTATCTTTATAATCTTCTTCTCTCACTTGAAATAAATGAACATAGCTCTAACATGGTCTTATGATAAGCCACACCAAGAACAAATAAGGTCAACCGTATTAGTGGTAAGTCTAAACTCACTAAAAATCTAAAAACAAAGATGGAATGAGTGAAAATGAAAAGCAAATCAAGCAAAATCCTATGAATGATTTCAAGGATATGATGAACCAAAAAGTCTTTATAGAATCACGAACCAACTCAATATGACACACAAGTAACTCAATGAAGTCACTTATCACCTAACCTTACTCAATGAATAGGATAAAAGTTATGGTAGAAGTAAGCATAGTAGCTCACAAAAGGGAAAATGCAGTCTATTTAATATCAAATAATTGTTATGGTTGTAATGAATAAGGCTATTTATAGCTAACAATCTATAGTAACCTTCTAAAAATGGAAAAGACAAAAAGGGCATTGTGTAAAAGAAGTAAAATACAAGGAGAAAAAGGGCATAAGTGAAAAATCAAGAAAACAAGTGATTGGTGCTATAGATGCTTTCACATGGTTATTCGAATACATAGCTTGTAGCTAGTGGTTAAGCTTTTAGCAAAATAGAAAAAATTGTACTGCTAGTTAGGCTACTTTCAAGCAAAGATGCTGAGCAAAACTAAAGATTCTTCCAAGGTGAACTTGACTCAAACATGATCTAAGCAACTCGAAGTCAAGTCGACTGAGCAAGTGATTAGGTGAGCTAAGCTACTGCTTAGACACTCCTCAAGTCGACAATTAAAGATAAATGATAGGCTTGGGCGGGCAGTAGATCGGCAATCTAGACTAGATCGACTTCTTTGGCTGTAGGTTGGACCAAAAGGATCCGCTTTATCAATCCTTCAAGACCTCAAGCTTGGACTCAGGCCAGTGGTCTAATAACTTGATTCCTATCATCTTATCAATCGACCATGCTGACTTTTAAAAGCTCAAAAATCCTTCATTTTAACTCCAAATCAACTGAAACTCAATTCCATTCTTTTCTTCTCAAATACTTCTTAAAACTTGAAATCAAAATATTATCTAATTAAGTATCAAAATCCATACAAATACACGTAAGATCACCAAAAGCATTGCAAAAACTCACTAAAATATAAGTGTAATTTAGCGTTTATCACTTCTCCATCCAAGATGACCCCATGGCAAGCTTTCCCATCCAAAACAACCTCCATCACCTCCTTAAATTGTAACCTAACCAAAAAAAAAAAAAAAGAAAAGAAAAAAGACCTTAAGCATGCTTTATCCATCCAAAATAGTTTCTACCACATTTTAAAAAGGTCATCCAACTTAAAAACTCCTCGTAGAAAGCTTTAACTGTCTAAGGGAGCTTCTACAACATCTTTAGGAATTTGACTCAACTAGTAAATTGGCAATCTAAACCAATTAATTCTTATAGAATGACCTATCCATTATCTCTTAACCTCACTATGATAGGCTCTTTAACTATTATTGTAGCTCACCATATGTATTCCATGCCCCCTTATCCATAACTAGCTACTTACTATGGTACACAATTGTCATTATTCACGTATTACATATGGATTGGCGGATTTCTCATAGTTTGTGCTACTGCACATGCAATTATTTTTACAGTAATTGATTATGATCTAACTACTTGATATAACGATCTATTTAGATCATGTCCTTAGGCATCGTAATGCAATCATGTCACATCTCAATTGGGTTCTTTCATGGTAAGCCGGTAATTTCTCATAGAGCAATAAGTACATTCTCTTAAGGATAAAAAATAAGTTCCGATGCAGTGACCAATAAATTATCATTGGGCGAACTAATAAATTTCCATAAAGTGAACTAATGAATTATCATAGGTGTGCCTATAATTGTTATATACTTGTAGAATAATCAATAATTTCTCAAAGGGTAAGTAAATAAAAAGTTCCCATATGATAACCAAGATACCATAGACCAAGTCAATTTCCCCCTCGCATTTCTAGCTCAACAAAATGGGAAGTCCCTTCAATCTTCATAATGAAATATTCAACAAACTTCACTTCAAAGAGAGACAACTATACATTCTCATTCTTGCTCTTTTTAATTTCCTTTTATAGCCTAAAGTAGCATTATTTAGTCAAAAGTTTGAAAACATCAAAAAATGAGAAAATTGAAAAAGGAAAATAAGGAAGAAAAACCAAAAAGAAGAAAAATTAGGGGGGGGGGGGGGGGGGGGGGGGGGGGGGGAAATCATTTTAGGGGTTAGAGACCTTTCTTAGTGTATGAAATAATTATAAAGGTCAACAAAAGATTTAAGCCAAAATGCATATATGTGATTTCACTATATTTGAGTTTATGGTGAAAAAATCACTCAAATTTTTTTTTTTTAAATTTTACTAATCTAGTTGAGGTTGCACTTCTTAAACCATGAAATGAGATTTGTTTAAGTGAAATATGGGTTTATAACAATATCTCATTAGGACTTAAATTGATCATTTTAAGCTTAAATGAACTAAATTAACAAATACATTAATGCATGAGTGTAATATAGTGCACATGAGTTAATTTATAATAACATGACATAACTATTTCACTTTTGTCTTAGATTTGAATGTTACAAAATATACTAAACAAAAGATAAGGGCCTAGCTAAGTAATAGATTAATTGTTATCTATTTTAAGCTAAGTCGATAGAATAACATATTTTAAGGAATGTATATGAGATAAACACTAAAATGCTAATAAACATTACTAGCAATAAGGGCATGGATTTGTGCTAAGTTATCCTTTAGGATTAATGGCAAGTTATGTCCATTTGAGTATCTTATTTGATCTTTTCATAAGGATTAAAGGAATTTACTTAAACCTATCTCCTTAGTTAGGCTGATAGAATTCAAAGTATAGTAAAAACCTTAGTTATGGTGCATCTTCCTATGTGATCCACAAAATACTTGACCTAATGTCATTGACTAAACACTCCAATTATAAAAATGGTTAATCATTAGGTCAACCTCATAACCCATACTTATAGCCATATAAAGCGAGTGTATTTTACTAAACTTGATTACCATAAAATTTAGTAAAAATACCTAGCTATTCTTTAACCATTTTAAAATCTTAGGTTAGGCATTCAAAAGAACCCCAATTAATTAAACCCAATGGTCATACAATTTAACAAGTTCCTAAGAGTACTATACAAATTTATCATTCGAATATACAAGCATATACCCAAATAACACACATGACACTACAATACCCATCAAAATATCACAAATCCATAAACTATTTAGTCATACATGATATTAACATGTATACATACAAAACAATAGAGGAAACTCTTAAGCATCATTAACACTAAATAAAAGAAAGTGAAGTTACCCAACTGTAGAACCAACAAAACCTAGTCCATAAATGCTAATACATCCGCACTTCATAAATGCAAATCAACAAGTTTCTAAGAACACTACATTATTCTACCATTCAAACATACAAGCATATGATCAAATAATGCATATGATGCCACAGTATCCATCAAAATATCACAAATCAATAAGAAACTATTTAGCCACACATGATATTAACAAAAATATATGAGGAAACTTATAAGCATTACTAGCACTAAATAGAAAAAAGACAAGCCACCTAAGTGTAGAACTAAGAAAGCCCATTAAATAAATGCTAAGAAATCTACACTTCAATGGCTTCAATGCATTTAAGAGCCTTAAAAATATAAGAAAATCATAAAAACCAACCTAAATATACTAATACCAAGCTTACCTAAGGAACTAAGAGTATTTGCAACTATTAGTTAAAATCTTAAAAGTGGTTGCTTTCTTCTTAGCTATTGCATTAATAGCTTTTCATAATTTTCAACTAGCGTTTGAACAATATAGGTGATGGCATTTGGATGCCTAATGCATGTCAATCTTTCGTTAATTAAGATTTATGCTAGACACATGATAGCTTAAGGTTTTAAGCTAGCATTTAGATGCTAAGTAATGGCATTCGGATGTAATAAGAAAGAATTGCTATTGAACATTATTAAGGGATTTGGAGTTAGGATGCTTAACCTAATGTCCAAATAGCTTTTCTACCTAATAAGCATTTAGATAGTATCTACAGCAATATCTAAAGGAGCTCTAACCCAACTCTGTTCCTTCTATTAGCTTAGCATCCAAATGCCAACTAACGTAGCATCTAAGTGCAACATGTTCCCTACACCAAACATCACTAATTAAGTTCTTTTCCAAACAATATTAACTCTTTTCCATCATTTTATCCCATTGTCCATTTTATACATAATTAGTCCATATTTATCATTTTCAACCAATTTGCTTACTTAATTGTGTGAAAATGGAGCTTTTAAGTTAGGGAAATTGTGAAAATTCTCATATCATCAACGGCCATACGACAAGTACAATTCAAGTAACCCTTCATGTTTTACATAATAAAATGTTTTATTATTAACCATGGATGAATCAATGGCTCATTTAAATTAACTCATACTCTAGTTTTACCAAACTTGCTTCGTTCAAGACTAATAACATAAGAACCATATCTCAAAATCAAATTAATAGCCTTTCTAACTTTTGAATTATTAATAGGAAATGATATTTCATCAATGGTTCCCATTATTAAAACCCATGAAAAGAACAATTTGATGATAACAAAACTACATTCTTAATGTTACAAATAAAGTTACTAAGTGTGTAACAAAAATAATATTTTTGTTAAATAAAGAAAGAATTATCATGACAAATGACGGTACAGAACAAATAATAGAAATAATATAAGAAGAACTTCTTTGTCAAAAGTAAGTAGCAGAAGCAAAAATAATAAGATGAACGAAGAAAAGAAGAGTTTAAGTAAAACAAGAAGAAGAAAGTTTCATAAGCTAAAGAAACATCAAAAAACAAGTAACAAAAGATTGAATTAGAAGATTCAAAAATCCAAAAGCAACACAAGAAGTTTTATGATAGATCAAGTTACAAGAATGAATCGGAAGCCACTTAGAAGAAAAAGCATGAGACAAAAGTCAATAGATATGAAAATCCAGAAGCAAGAAGCTAAGAAAAAAACTACATGGATTCTAAAGCATAATAATGCAACAGAAGCATTATATTAGAGTTAACAACAACAAACAAAGAATTAATGAAATTACAAGTCTAGACCCAACATTTAGAAGAGGATATATTTAGGCAATATATCTAATCTGCTAGGGATACCGTAAACATGAATCAATCAAATAAAAGATCACAATTAAAAAGCTTTCTAGAAGGAACAAAAGAAGTAAGTCAAGATTATACAACTCATTTGATAGTAATGATAATTTGATGACCGAATGAAAGAAGATTATGAGATATTTTGAAGACAAATGTCTATTGGACAATTATTGCGAAAGATAGATCTTTTGAACATTAAAGTAACACCTATTTAAAGAGTTGAAGACTCAAGAAAAAAGAGATGTGAAAGAAGGTAGAAGTGAAAAAGATCAAGCTGGATAAATGATTTACGTTATCATAAAGTTTATGAGCTAAAGTACAATATCTATTATTGAGATTGAGATATTGAGTTAAAGTATGAGGAACAACATTGTAATCCTCAATGAAAGCTACTGAACTCTTTAAGCTTACTATATTTCTATTTGAAAGAATAGTAAAGAGATTCTATAAATTTGCGATTACATATATGATAAGGATTAGGGCGACAGGGTGGAGTGACAAGAACTATATACCTCATTTTGATATCCTTCAAGTAGTATATAAGCTAATGTAGAGGATTGCATCCCTAATATTAGGTGCTTGAAGAGAATACTGACTCATGAGGAGAAACCATTATCTATCGCTACCTAATGTTCTTATCCCTTATCTTTTTATTTATCAATATTTCAAATTTTATGTTTATTGCATGTTTGTATTAACAAAAGCAAGTGAATAAAATAGACTCAAATTAAAACTTAAAATATCATATTAAAAGATTTTAAAAACAAGTAAAAAGGCTTTTGCACATAAATCCTTTTTCTAAATTTGTTAAATTTCAATACGTTATGAATGAGAACAAGTTTATTGGCCATAGTTAATCTTGAACATTGAGATGGTGAAAAAATTGATTTAGTTTAAAATTTTAAAGTAACAATCAATTTAACCCTCCTTCACAATTGTTCTCTATGACCAATACCTATATATGCACCCAAACATTCACTAAGTCTAAGGTTACAAACAAAGGTCAAAAATTAGGCTCTCACTTCTTAATAGGGATGCCATTACATAGGTCTTTATAGGATACCCGACCCGCCCAACCCGTTAATAACTCTAAAAGGTCAGACCCTATGGAGTTTTGGGACGAGTTTTGGGAAGGGGTTCAAAATCTTTCTCGGACTTATAAGAAACCTAATGGGAAAACTCGAACCTGATAAAATTAATTAATTAATGTATATTTTTTGTGTTATATGTCTAATGTACCAAAGAATAAAATAATAAGAAGAAAAATAACTTAAAGAAACAAAAGTTTGAAAGTTGAGACCCTAGATATTTGTCTATGTTTTTTACTCTTTCCCAACCTCTTCTCACTCGACAAGTCGACAAAGTCACCATAAGAAAAACAATAATCTAACTTCAGTAGTCGTCTATCACTATACATATCCCTCTATTGATTAGTTCACATATCCCTTCCCTTTGTCTCTTTCTTAATTTACTTTCTTTTTCCTTTTTTTATTTTTATTTTTTTGCATTAGCTAATTGAGAATTGAAATATAAAATTTGGAGCATCTAAAACTTATCTTGTAGTATCAAATCTTCTAACTTGTGGAAGTATTTTTCTCCCCTTTTCATATTAATAAGTATGAGGTTTTTTCTCAATGAGACTAAGGAAGAAAACCTAAATACCTAGAAATAAAATCAAAAGAGGATTCCAGTTGTCAAATGAGCGTATATACCTTGTTTTATTTTATTTGTTTGAATTTTAATTTTAAATTATAAGATTCCATATTACTTTCAAACTTTAGCTTATAATTAATGTATGATTATTTGTTACATATTTCTTTTTTAGGTGGTTAATTTGGAATATTACATCATAAACTTCCCTCTTAAATAATTGATAGCATGTAATGATGAATTATCATTAAATATGTTTTGTTTTGTGAAGATTGACATTTCTTATATGCGGAGGATTTAATCTACAGTTCCTAAGGAACATTTGGTTACAAATGGTAATGAAGAAATAAAAAACTCTACATACAATGAAAAATAATAGGAAAGGAAAATGACCAGCATCAAATATTAATATTGTTCTTACAGAAGGTAACATGCAAATGATAAAAAACTAATATAGCAATCATTTTGAAAAGGATAGGTTGTTTGCTTTGTTCTTTATTGTGAGGCAATTTTCTATTACTTCTAAAGTGTTGTTTCAAATTGGTAAGAATGGAAAATTCTATGTCTTTTTCTTATGTTTTCTGTAACCAACAACATATCCTTTTAAGTAATGGATTATTTTCGCATTCATGAGCATATACATAGTCGTGCACTTATATATAAGCTTTTAAATTAATATTAGTATATTACACCAAAGTAATATGCATTTATAAATATTATATGACTATATTCGTTGGCTAGATTTTCATAGAGCATTACTTATTATGCTAATAGACTTGATAATCTCTTTTATCTAATGCGAGGAAGATGGATTTAGATGATATCGAGATGAACATCAATGCAAATGCAAATACCAATAATGATAAGAAAAGTCCCTCGCCAAAATCTTGATCTAAAAGGGAAGTAGTATCAATAAAACAACCAGCTACATCAAGGTCTCATGTTAGAAGTAGTAACGATCAAAGTGATAAAGCTAATAAACGTAAGTTGATTTCTCTTGTTTAGAAACATATGATGAGAGTAACAATTAATGGGGAGGATTCTGCTATATGCAATCATTGTGAAAGAAAAATTAAAGCAAATAGTTTAAATGGAACCAAGCACTTGTACAAGCATTTAAACAGGTGCTTGAAGAATAAAAATCAAAAAGACTTAAGGTGATGTCTTTTATCTATAGAGAAAAAACAAGCTGAGACTGAGAGTAGTAGTGGTGTAACAATAGGAAATTGGTTCTTTAATCAAGAAGTTTCTGGGAAAAAACTTGCATAGGCCATAATTGTTCATGAGTATCCTATCTCATGAATTTTTTAGAGACTATGTCAATAGCATTTGTCCTTTTGTTAATCATATAGATCACAGTACAATGAGGAAAGAAATTATGAGCATCTACAACAAGGAGAAGGAAAAATTGAGAGTATTGTTGAAAGGTGCTAATTCTCAAGTTGCGATAACAATGGGTATGTGGTTCTTCCAATAAAAAAAAAATACATGACCATGACAGTACACTTTGTTGACAACAATTAGGAGCTCCAAAGTCAACAGCTAAAGTAATTTTTTTTTTATTTTTGTTTGGTGTTTTCTAATTTTAATTTTTACATTATTAAGAATTTTATTTTTTTTAAACTATATTTAAATTTCTATGCAATTTTGTGCACATTCGAACTCCACACACAAATGAGGTTTTGGTCGATTGTTTGTTTTGTTCATTGATGGCATGTAGTATAGATAGAAAATTATCTACAATTACTATAGATAACTATTCTACAAATGATGCCATGATCACAAGTTTGATATTGAAGTTGAGAAGGGATGAATTGAATCTTCGAGGAAAGATATTACATATGCATTATCATAGGTAGCAGTAATAGAAAAGTCAATCGAAAGGATTCATGATAGTATCACATATTGGTCAGTAACACCATCATAAGTAGAGATATTTAGAGAGGGTGCAAGCAATAAACATTTTGTATAGTAAAAAGCTTTCTCTAGATTGTAAAACCAAGTAAAGCTCTACATATGACATGCTTATCATTGCCATTGGCTATAAGGAAGTTTTTTACAGAGTTCAACTAATCGATAGACATTATATATGCCTTCCAACAAATGATGATTAAGAGTTGGTGAAGGCGATTTGCAACAAATTAGCAATTTTCTATGAGGTAACTAATCTTTTTTTTTTTTTGTACGCAATATCTTATTGCTAATTACTATTTTGGGAAGGTGTTTAAAATTAGGGAAGCACTAATTGATTGGAAATGTTCTCTTAATCTGAATATTAGTACTATAGCTAATAAGATGTTTGAGAAGTTTGAAAAGTACTAGAGTTATGTACAATTGATTGTAGCTATTTGCACTCTTATGGACCCCCATTATAAGATAATGCTTCTATATTTTTAATTTCCTACAGTTTATGGAAAGAGTGCTTTTATGGAGATTCAAAAAATTAAGAATACTTGTTATGAATTACTCTAAGAGTATTAAAGAAAATCCAAATCTCGCCATAACAAGAGTGCAAGCAATAGTTCTTCGGTTCCTTCAGCAAATGGTGATTGTCTCCTTCTAATTTTATAACTAAACCAAAGTTTGCAGAATATGTGAGCACCATTAGTACTAATAGGCCATCAGTAAAATCAGAGCTAGAATGCTACTGAGAAGAGCACATATTACCTTAGAGTGATGATTTTGATATTATTAATTAGTAGAAGTGTAATGGAATCAAGTATCTTACATTGCAAACCATAAGAAGAGATATGTTAGCTTTTCCAATAGTTACAGTTGCTTCTAAATCTGCATTTAGTAGAAGTGGGAAGGTAATTAGCTTGTAGGGAAGTCAACTAAATCCAAATACAATAGCAGCATTAATGTGTTCTCAAAGTTGGTTATGACATGAAATAAGTGGGAAGAATTTCGATTACATAAAATTGAGTTCTTTTTTAAGAAAATGGTTTCTATTGTTTACTTTTTTATGTATTTTATGCATATTTTTTCTCTTTTTATAGGGATGGAGATGACTAAAGAAGAGGATGATTTCATGAGTTAATGGAGATGTTGGGAGATTGTAGGTTGCAAGCCTTTCTTGGTTTTATCTAGCAATAGAAGATGTTTATTATTATGGATATGGTGGAAGATAGTTGAACTCTATTTAATTTAGAATTATGATGAATATTTATTTTAAAGTTGTTTTTATTTTGGATTTATAACAAGGATTTATAACCATGGTTATTTGAAAATTGAATGTGATGTGTTGCATAAAAAATTTAACAGAGCCTGATTTTGACTCCATTTGTACAAGAATGTGATTTTTTTTATATATGTGTATTATAATATATATATATATATATATTATTTTATGTGTAACAGGATGAGTCAAGCTTTAAGCGGGGTTTCCTAAATAGTATAGGGATTTCTCAAACCTTAAAGGAGCAAGTTCTGGAAATAGGATAAAAACTCTATAAGGTAATAGGATGGGTTTTAGGATGCCTTACAACGTAAGGGACTGGTTCAAGTTTTGAAAAACCTACCTCGAACCCACCACGATGACATCCCTACTTCTTAATAACTAAATAAGTCCCATAAATAACTAAGGATGCTACCAGGGCGGGTTTGGGATGAGTTTTTCAAAACCTGAAACTGTCTCGTTATATTGTAAGACATCCCAAAATCCATCACAAAACCCTATAGGGTTTTTATCCTATTACCAAAACCCGCTCCTATAGGGTTTGAGAAAACCTGCTTATAGCTGGACTCATCCTGTTACACATAAAAGGATATATATATATATAAACATCACATTCTTGTACAAATGGAGTCAAAATCAAGCTCCATCAAATTTCTTATGCAACACATCGCATTACAATTCAATTTTCAAATAACCATGGTTATAAATCCTTGTTATAAATCTAAAATAAAAACAACTTTCAAATAAATATTCATCATAATTCTAAATTAAATAGAGTTCAACTATCTTCCATCATATCCATAATAATAAACATCCACATAAACGTCTTCTATTGCTAGATAAAACCAAGAAAGGCCTGCAACCTACAATCTCCCAACATCTCCATCAACTCATGAAATCATCCTCTTCCTTAGTCACCTCCATACCTACAAAAAGAGAAAAAATATTCACAAAATACATAAAAAAAAAAAAAGAGTAAACAATAGAAACCATTTTCTTGAAAAAAAAAACTCAATTTTAGATAATGGATAACTAACTTTGAGAGCACATTAATGCCACTACTATCTCTAGATTTAGTCAACTTCTATACAAGCTAATTACCTTCCCAGTACTAAATACAAATTACAAATTCAAAAGCAACTATTAACATTAGAAAAGATAACATATCTCTTCCCGTGGCTTGCAATGTAAGATACTTGATTCCATTACATTTCCACCAATTAAGACTATCAAAATCATCACTCTAAGGTAATATGGGCTCTTCCAGGTAGTTGTCCAACTCTGATTTTACTGATGGTCCATCAATACGAATGGTGCTCACATATTGTGCAAACTTTGGTTTAGTCATAAAATTAAAAGGAAACCATCACCAATTGCTAAAGGAACCAAAGAACTATTACTTTTACTCTTGTTATGGTGAGATTTAGATTTACTTTGATACTCTTGGAGTAATTCATAACAAGTCTCCTTAATTTTTTTAATCTCCATAAAAGAACACTCTCCATAGACAATAGGAAATTGAAAATCTAGAAGCATCATTGTATACCAAGAGTCCATAACAATATAAGTAGCTATAATCAAATGTACATCATCCCAATGCTTTTCAAACTTCTCAAACATCTTATTAGCCATAATACTAATATTTATATCAAGAGAACACTTCCAATCAATTAGTGCCTCCCTAATTTTAAACACTTTCTCAAAATAATAATTTGTAGTAGGATGTTATTTATTGAAAAAAGGATTAGCTACCTCGTAGAAAATTGCTAATTTGTAGCAAATCTCCTCCACCAACTCCCAATCATCATCTATTAGAAGGCATTTGTAATGTCTACCCATATGTTGAACTTTGTAAAAAGACTTCCTTATAGCTAATAGCAACGATAAGCATGTCATATGTAGAGCTCTACCTAGTTTTATAATCTAGAGAAAGCTTTTTATTATACAAAACGTCTAATTGCTTGCACGACTCTCTAAATCTCTCCACTCATGATGGTGTCACTGATCAATATGTGATACTATAACGAATCCTCTTAATTGACTTTTCTATTATTGCTACCCCCTCCTTTTCAATCAAATTCAACATATGTATACAACAACGTACATGTAATATCTTTCCTTGAAGAACCAACTCATCCCTTCTTAACTTCAATGTCAAACTTATGATTATGGCATCGTTTGTTGAACAATTATCTACAGTAACTATAGATAATTTCTATCTATACTCCATGGTGTTAATGATTGGAACAAACAATCAGCCAAAACGTCATTTGTGTGTAGAGTTGGAATGTAAACAAAACTACATAGAAATTTAAATATAGTTAAGAAAATTTAATTCTTAATAACGTAAAAATTAAAATTAGAAGATACCTAACAAAAAAAATTACTTTAACAGTTGACTTTAGAGCTTCCAATTGCTATCAATAAAGTGTGCTGGCATGGTTATGTATTCTTTTTTTTTATTGGGAGTCTACATATCCATTATTATTGCAACTCGAGAATTAACACCTTTTAACAACACTCACAATCTTTCCTTCTCCCCATTATAGATGCTCATAATTTCTTTCCACATTATAGTGCAATCGACATGATTAGCAAGAAGCTAGATGCTATTAACATAGTCTCTAAAAAATTCATGCTAAACCATTGAGAAAAGATATTCATGAACAATTATGGCCTATGTAAGTTTTTACCTAAAACTTCTTAATTGAAAGACTAATTTCCTATTATTACACCATTACCACCTTCAGTCTCAACTTTTTTTTTTCATCTATAGATAAAAGACATTACCTTAAGTCTTTTTTATTTGTATTCTTCACACCTCTTTAAATGGTTATGCAAGTGCTTAGATCCATTTAAACTATTTTCGTTAATTTTTCTCTTACAATGATTGCACACAACATAGTCCTCCCCATTAATTGTTACTCTCACCATATCTTTCCAAATAGGAGAAGCCAACTTACATTTATTAGGTTTATCACTTTGATCATGACTACTTCTAACATGAGAACTTGATGTAGCTGGTTGTTTTGTTGATACTACTTCACTTTCAGATCCAAATTTTGGCAAAGGACTTTCTAATGTGCCTACGAGCTCAATTATCACTAGGACTCACTGTAACAAATTTGAACCAATGAGTCCTTCGAAATATTGAAGAAAATAAGGTAAGTCGATCTACGAACGGATAAGAATAGTTGACGTAAAGCTGCTTGAAGGATATGATACACTAACGAACATAACATGGCTTAACACTTCACTTGATATTATGCACAAGTTGATGTCAAGATCTACCCACCACTAATCATGAGTTACTTGACAAGATTAGATAAGAGTGTATAAAAATGGACTTAAAGAAGGTTATCTCGCAAGAATAGTATATCCAATGTATATTTGTGTTGTAATATGATTCCGGCTTGCGAGCAAAATAGACTATTTATAATAAGTCCCTAAGGTAACCATACAAATAAAGAAATTACAAAAAGGCATATAAAAGAAGAATTCCCAGTACATACGAAAAAGGATATAAAGGATAAACAACAAAAAGGAAAAAATAGTACAATATCAGCTAAAAAGGATAGGTGGCAATGCAATATTAGTTACATACATAGATTCTCTGATCATAGTAGGCAAAGGAAATCAAAATGTTGCAACATCAGGGACTGGAGGAAGCTGAAAGAAAGTACTTAGCCCGAAGAAGAGTGTCTCATCACTCGGTAGGAGTCTCTCAGTAATTGAAAGTTCAATCATTCGACAAAGAGCCTTAAGCAAGCGAATTGTCGATATCGGCATAAGAGAGAAAACAGAGCAGGGTATAACCTCCCGAATTTGTCAAGGAATTCAACATCCTTCTCCAGCGTAGAGTCTCTCGTCATCGATAGGTTGCTGAGAGAGGATTCTTCGAATAAGGGACTGGAAGCCTTAAAGTCATGCATACGTAAGAGGACCAATGATTGAGAGCTCATTAGTTCTTCGAGGTTATTGAAGATTTACCCTCAAATCTTGGCCTTCTCCTTCATCTAGTACATATGGTACAGATCAGCCACATTAAAAGTAGCAGATACACCATATCCATTGGGTAGCTCTAGTTCATAGGCATTGTCATTGATGTGACCAAAGATATTAAAAGGTTTGTCTAATCTGGGGGCAAGCTTATTTGTTTTCTTCCCAGGGAAACGCTCCTTATTGAAGTGGACCCAAATAAGATCTCTAGAGTTGTAAACCATTCGTCTCTTTCCTAGGCTTCCTTATTCCTTCTACTAAGCTATAGTCTATGCTAGATGTTTGGCAACCTTTTAATGCAACTTCTAAAATTCCTCAGTGTACTGCAAGCTTGATTGGCTTTCCCCTTCTATGGCCAAGTTGACAGTTATATCCAAGGGTAAGTTTAGGTTAAGTCCATAGAGAACCTCAGAATGTAACTTTCCTATTGAGCTATAAACTAATCGATTGTAAGCGAACTCAACGATAGGTAAGCATAAGTCCCAATCATGTAAATTCTTCCTCACAACTGCTTATAGTAAGTTACTAATTGTCCTATTCACTACTTCAGTCTAACCATCTATCTAAGGGTAACAATAAGTATTATACATAAGCTTGGCGACAAGTGTCCTCCATAAGGTTTTCTAAAAGAAACTCGTGAACTTCAAATCATAGTTGGATACAACACTTCTTGGTAACCCACGCAGATGTACAATTTCCTAAAAAAGAGGTTAGCAATCAATAAAGTATCATTAGTTTTATGGTAGGGAATGAAGTGGCACATTTTGTTAAAACAATCGACTATAACCATAATGGAGTCATGTCTTTTCAATATTCGGGGAAGTTTGAGCATAAAATCTATGCTAAGATCAATCCATGGGTATTTAGGTATGGGCAAGGGTGTGTACTCTCAGTAAGGCTCTCTTCTTACTTTTGCATGCTTATAACACTTCATACCTCTCAAGAACTCAGCATACATCCCTCATTATCCCAAGCTAATAGAAATGTTCTTTCAGGATTTGAGCTGTCTTCTTTTCACCAAAATAGCTAGCTAAGCCTCCAACATAAGCTTCACAAACGAGTAGTTCTCTAGCTAAACTACTTGACATGTAAACTTGCTTACCCTTCATCAAGAACCCCTAACTCAAATATAATCCATCCACAACACCTCCAACATTACACTTAGCTACTAAGGGCCCAAAATACTAGTTGTGCTCATGTTAATAAAGTAGGGTATCGAATCTAAGTACCTTGGCTTGCATAGTTGTAATAAGGGTATGACGACTAGAAAGAGCATCAACTACAGTGTTGGTGCTTCCTTTCTTATCCGGATGATGTAGTAAAAAGACTTTAAGAATTTAACCTATTTAGCATGATGCCAAGAAAGTTTCTGCTACCCACAAAGATACTTAAGAGAAGCACGATCTGAGTAAATGATGAACTCTCTTGGCAACAAATAATGCCGCTAGTTCTACAGTGGTCGGACAAGGGCATAGAATTCCTTGTTGTAGGTTGAGTAATTTAGGGCAGCACCACAGAGTTTCTCACTAAAATAATCAATTAGTCGATGCTCCTACATAAGGATAGCACTAATGCCAACTCCAAACGCGTCACATTCAACCTCAAAAACCTTCTCGAAATTTAGTATGATGAGTACTAAAGCAAACATCAACTTAGACTTCATATCTTCAAAACTCTTCTAAGCTTTTTTTGAACACCTAAACTTAGTGTTATTCTTGGTCAATTTAGTTAACAGTGCAATTATGAAACTGAAGTTCCAAACGAATCTCTGATAGAACGAAGCTAAACTGTGGAAGGTCTTGACTTCAGTAGCACTAATTGGCATAGGCTACTCAAGAATAACTCTAACTTTCTTGTCATCAATTTGAACTCCTTTCCTTGAAACAAAATATCCGAGGAATATAACCTTACTTTGACAAAACACACATTTCTTCAGGTTGCAAAATAATCTCTCAGTATAGAGGATGTTGAGCACTAATCTTAAATGCTCAACATGAGTGATGAGGTCAGCACTATAGATCAAAATGTCATTAAAATAGACCACAACACATTTGCCAATCAATGTTATAAGCACATGATTCATTAGTTGCATAAATGTACTCGATGCATTAGTTAGGCCAAACGGCATTACTATCCATTCAAATAAGTCATCCCTTGTTTTGAAGGTCATCTTCCATTCATCTTTAAGCCTCATTCATATTTAGTAGTAGCCACTTTTCAAATCAATCTTTGAAAAGATACAAGCACCATGTACCTCATCAAGCATATCATCCAATCAAGGAATTAAATATCGGTACTTAATGGTAATTTTGTTGATGACAAGGCTATCAATATACATTCTCCATAACCCATCTTTCTTTAATACTAGCACAACAGGGATGGCACATGGGCTCATGCTTTCTTGGACATACCTACGATCCACCAACACATCAACCTGCTTCTTTAACTCCATTGCCTACTCAAGATTAAGTCTATAAGTGGGTCAGTTTAATAGAGTTGCTCCAGGCTGAAGATCAATGCAATGCTCAATACCTCTTAAGGGTGGTAAAGCTTTTGACATCTCAACACGAAATAAATCAACATAATGTTTGAGTAGAGCTCTCACTTCAACTGGGCAGTTCTTGGCATCTCTTACCTCCAAGAGTCTCCTGACTAAAAGGAGTACATAGTCCTCGACCTTAACTTCTCAAGCAAATTAAGCTCAAGAAATCACCAAGGACTTTCACTACAAAGATCTACTAACCTTTTCTTGGGCATCTTGCACTTCCTTAAGACTCATGAGTGTCGGTATAATTTTCTTCCCATCCTTCTAGAGCATGTAGGTGTTCTTGTACCCATCATGCAACACTCTTAAGTCAAACAACCATAGTCGACCAAGTAATATGTGAGAAGCGTACGTTAGGAGGACATTATGCAGTACCTCGTCCCTATACCTATCACCTATAGTAATCGGTACTCTAACCTACTCGGCAACATTTAAGCCTCCTTTCTCATTCAACTAGTGAATCTTGTACTACTTAGGATGTGGAAAGGTTTGTAGTTTCGTGGCCTTAACTATGCAATGACATTGGTGCAACTCCCTCCATCAATGATCAAAGTACATAGCTTGCCGTTCACTCGGCAATTCGTATAGAAGAGTTTCTCCCTCTACTCATTCTCATTAGCCATGAATGCACTAAGGAACTATCGAACAACAAAACAATACTTAGCACTACCCTCAAAAGGTGTCTTAGCATCGAAGTCTTCTTGAAACTCTTCTAGCATCTATTCAACTCCCATCTCTTCCTATCCTTCACTCACACTCTCTACTTCAAACTGAGGCTTATCTCCCTTAATAGTCATGACTTAGTGATTAAGACAGTGACTAGCTACATGCCTATAACCGAGACATTTAAAGCATTTGATTTCTTAAGTCTTTCTTCCAAAACTCTGACTTTAGTCTCTTCAGACCTTAAGTTCCTTGGCCTTACTCTTACTTCGGGCTTCTTTTGGTCAAATCGACACTTACCCTTGACATTCCACCTTGGAACTATTTGATGCTTGGTTATTCCCTGGTCGACTCAACATGCCACTTTTGTTCAGCAGCATAGGTCAACTACTTGGCATGCGACTAACTTAGTTCCACCTCTACCTTTTGGCACTCTGTACCACCCTGATGGCTTCATTTAGAGTCGTAAGACTCTGTAGCTCCATTATGTTACCAATCTTAGTCCTAAGCCTATATATAAACCTTGCGATAGTTCTTGTCTTAGGTTCATCGACATCATACTAGATCATGAGTAATTGAAACTCTCGGACATAGTATCCACTAATCTATTACCTTGTCTCAAGTCTTAAGGACATTTGAAAGTGTCTTGCTCATATTGTTCAAGAATGAATCTACCTCTCAAGAGCCTCTTCATTTCATTCCATGTCCGAACTTCTCGTTAAGCTCTTAAGCGGGCATTCTACAACTTCTTCCACCATATGGAGGCATATCCAAAAAATTCCAATGCAGTTACTCGAATACGAGCAGCATCTTCATAATCATAAAAATCAAATATCTTTTCAATCTTGTCTTCCAAGTCTAAGTAGTTGTCAACGCTACCCCACCCATTGAAGCTCGGAATTTATACTTTGAGGTGTTCAGCTCCCTTAAGAGCTCTAAGCTCACACTTGTCAACTCCAACATACTACTCCTCTTCTTCTTCATACTTTTCCACCTCATCCAACTCCAATCTTCTTCTCGAGGCTCTATCAGCATGTCGAGGTGGTGCTTAGTTCATAAGAAAGGCTTCAAGTGCCTGCTTGTTCATCTGCCTTCTAGGCTATCTCTCATTTCTCAACCCTATTCTACTACTCTCTCTCTTTCGACCCAGTCTCTAAGACCTTCTGTATTGAAAAAGCCAAATTAGCTATAATAACAGCAAGGCCTTTTATTTGCTCATCAGTAGTGCGTAGGGTTTATTGGGTAACTCGACCATAACTATGAGCATCAATCTCGGCATCATTAATCTCTCCCTAAACACTAGGATTCGACATTCTCCCAAAGAAAATAAGCTTCAAAACACACTGTTCACATAAGAAAATCACTACATAAAGAAAATACTAATCCAATAACGAACTACAATACCAATCACACATAACTCTCAGTTATAACCTTAAGCTCTTATCTCAGGTTTATATGATATGCCTAGGAGCTTAGTTATCACCAGAACTTATCGTAGCAAATTCGAACCAATGAATCCTTCAAAATATAAAAGAAAATAAGGTAAGTTAGTCTATGAATGAACAAGATAGCTAATGTGAAGCTATTTGAAAAATATGACACACCAATGAACACAACATGACTTGACACTTCACTTGATATGATACACAAGTTAATGTTAAGGTCCACCCACCACTAATCCTGAGCTACTCGGTAAGATTAAATAAGAGTGTATAAAAATAGATTGGGAAAGGGTTATCTCATATGAATAGTATATCTAATGTATATTTGTTATGTAAGATGATTCCGGCTTACAAGCAAAAGAGCTTATTTATAGTGAGTTCTTAGGGTAACTGTACAAATAAAGAAATCACAAAAAGGCATATAAAAGAAAAATTCCTAGTACATACGAAAAAGGGTAAAAATGATAAATAACAAAAAGAGAAAAATAGTACAATGTCAAGTGAAAGGGACAGCTGGTAGTACAAGATTGGTTCCGTATATAGATTCTCTAATCACAATAGGTGAGGGGAATCAAGATGTTGCAGCATCAAGGACTAGTAAGAAATCAAAAGAAAGTATTAGGCCCGAAGAAAAGTGTCTTGTCACTCGGTAAGAATCTCTCAACAATTAAAAGTTCAATCATTTGGCACAGAGCCTTCGGCAAGTGAATAGTTGACGTTAGCATAAGAGAGAGAACTAAGTAAGGTGTAACCTCCCAAATTTGTTAAGGAATTCATCCATCCTTCTTCTATGTAGAGTCTCTCGTCATCAGCAAATTATTGAGAGAAAATTCTTCAAGTAAAGGATTGGAGGCGTCAAAGTCATGTGCGCATAAGAGGACCAGTGGTCAGTAGCTCATCACTTTCCTAATCATTATTGGTATTTGCATTTGCATTGATGTTCATCTCAGTTTCATCCAAATCCATCTTCCCTACATTAAATAAAAGAGATTATCAAGTCTATTAGCATGATGAGTAATGCTCTATGAAAATCTAGCTAACGAATATAGTCACGTAAGATTTATTAGTGCATATTACTTTGATGCCATCTACCGACATTAATTTAAAAGCTTATATATAAGTGCACAACTATGTACATGTTAATGAGTGCAAAAATAATCCATTACTTTATCAACTATAGAGGTAGTTAACCATTGAATTTGAATGCATCATCATATCATAAAAAGACATGTTACTGGTTACAGAAAATACTAGAAAGGGATATAGAATTTTCCATCCCCACTAGTTTGAAACAAAACTTTGGAAGCAACAAAAAATTGCCCCACAATAAAGAACAAAGCAAATAATCTATCCTTTTTGAAATGATTGCTATATTAGTTTTTTATCATTTGCATATTACCTTCTATAGGAACTGTATTAACAGTTGAAGTCAATCATTTTCCTTCCCTATTATTTTTCGTTGTATGTAGAATTTTTTATTTCTTCATTAACATTTGTAACCAAATGTTCCTTAAGAACAATTCATATAAGAAATGTCAATCTTCACAAAACAAAATGGTTTTAATGATAATTCATCATTCCCAACTTAAGCATTAAGCAAAAAGTGTAACATGATATCAATTATTTAAGAGGAAAGCTTATGATGTAATATCCCAATTTAACTCCCTAAAAAATAAATTTGTAACGAATAATCATTCATAAATCATACGCTAAAGTTTGAAAGTTATATCTAATCTTATAATTTAAAATTCAAATAAATAAAATAAAACAAGGCATATACCCTCATTTTAGCAACTGAAATCTTCTTTCGAATTTATTTCTGGGTATTTTGGTCTTTTCCCTTAATCTCATTAAGAAAAAACCTCATACTTGTTAATATGAAAGGGGAGGAAAAATACTTCCACAAGTTAGAAGATTTGATAGTACAAGACAAGTTTTGAATACTCCAAGTTTTAGATTTCAATTTTCAATTAGCTATTGAAAAAAAAAAAAAGTGGAAAAAGAAATTAAATTAAGAAAGAGACAAAGGGAAGGGATATGTGAACAAATCGACGAAGGGATATGTGTAGCTACAAATGACAACTGAAGTTGGACTATTGTTTTCCTTATGGCAACTTTGTTGACTTGTTGAGTGAGAAGAGGTAGGGAAAGAGTCAAAAACACGGACAAATATCTAAGGTTTCAACTTTTAAACTTTTGTTCTTTTAAGTTATTTTTCTTTTATATATATATATATATTGGCATATTAAACACATAACACAAAAAATATATATTAATTAATTAATTTTATTGGTTTCGGGTTTTCCCATCAAGTTTTTTATAAGTCTCAAAACTCATCACAAAATCCTATAGGATTTGGAAGCCCTTCCCATAACTTATCCCAAAACTCTATAGGGTCTGACCCTATAAGGTTTTTAACAGGTTTGATGGTTGGATACCCTAAAAAGACCTACCTAGTAGCATCCTTATAAATAACCATGGACCATTCTAAACAATTGATTGTAAATATTCTATGTTATCTTAGAAAACCATATATATCTGTATCTATATCTAGGCAACAATATGGGAGTCAGATACGATGGACCTAGATATGACATGATGCAATTTAAACAAGTAAGTATACAAAAAAATTTGACATGAGATACAAACAGCTCAATCCCATTTAGATGTAGTGAAATTTTTGTTTGGGTTTAGGTCTAGACACTAGACCCGTTTATGGATATGTTTAAATAAACAAGTCCCATAAGTAGATATGGGTTTAACTCACGAACCCCTTATATTTAACTTTTAATTTATTTTTCATCCGACAAGAGTACAAAAGAAATAGTGAAATACCATACCAAAAGATTAAAAAATAAATAGCTAGTCTTTTCTTTTCTTTTCTTTTTTTCAACTTACGTAAACATAAGGTTTTAATTTTCATTGTTCCTATTTCCAGCTGCTCTTCATCGTAACTTCTTTTTCGCCTCTTTGTCTCAACATTTTTATTTTAGTTAGCAAGACAAGGAGATCCTCTTTATCAACTTGAAACATAAGTCTTTAGATTTTTTTTTTTTCTTTTCTTGTAACTTTTGTTTCGTCTTTTCTTCCTTTGATATTCTTTTACAATTAGAATAAAAATTATCTATTTTAAGGCTAGGACCTTTATGGTAAATCACTTTGATAGGCATTCCAATAGGAAGTGTAGGTTAACTTACGTTTATCAAATAGCCGATGGCCATTAGTATTTTTATGATGTGTTGGATTTTTGTTATGAAATTTTGTTTTGATTTAAAATACTTTCATAATGAGCACATTCAATTAATAAAAAACTAGTCAAAACAAAAATCTTTCTTAGCATTGCCATCCTCCATTAGAAATGTCATAATTATAGATACCAAGGTCAAAGAAAATAGTATTCCTTAAAATTTTTTAAAAAATTACACTTATCTCATCCTAAATTATTAAATTATTAATATAGGATCCACATTAATGAACATTTAGAGTAAAAAATATATAAAATATCATGATCAAAGTTTAAAAAATAGAAGAAACACGTGTTTTTACAATCTAAATTTGACCCTATTTGAGCTCAAATTCATAATTAGATTATGTATTAATTGATCTAGCCATATTAAAATATGAATGGTGAAAAAAAAATTAGTTAGTAAATCATATGAAAGAAGGAAATAAGTATAATTGTTTAAAATATATATAGATAATACTTATGTCATTGTCACCTGACCTATTAATATTAATAAAAAAAAAATTAATTGACTTTTTAACTTTTTAGGAATTTAGTTGCTTAATTTTTCAACCATTATCTAGTTTATTTGCATCACAATGTTATAGGGTTTTGCTATACAATTCATAACAATTTTTTTTTGTTATAAAAGAAAAAACTATATTAAATATAACAAAACTTGAATTTAAATCAAATGATAATGGGCATACGTTTGCTTTCATGATTGGTTCATATTTCATTGAACACATTTACTTGTCTTTAGCTTTGGATAATGAATGTCATGCACTCCGTAATTCAATTTAAATAGTGAATGTTAGAAAATGTGTATGCTCCATAAAATTTTTATGTATGTTTTTGGAATCTATACAATTTTTTTCTATCAAAATTGTAGAAATATATATATAAGTTTAGTATAAAGTTAGGGTGAAATAAAGGTTAACTATTGAAAAGGTAAAGAATAACTTTTTTCGATTTATTTATAAATTTTTAAGCAATATACAAGTCTAACCCAAATAAAGACACATTTATTAAACTGGTTAAATTACGGGTTTCAATTTTCTCATATAATTAATAAATAGATCGTATTACGGGTTGAGGTTTTTTAGACACAGTATTACAACACGAATTGCTAGCCCTATCTATATATATATTATTTAAGTCCTTGATACTTATTTGGTGTCTTTCATGTTTTAAAATAATTTATCATATTAAACTAATATTTCACTTATTTCACATCTAACTGTTACTACCTTTAAAGGATAATTTTTAATTTTATATCCTTAATTCTTTCTTTTATTGCCATTCATCACCTTAAAAATCTTCCACATTTTGCCACATGTCTCTTCTTGCACACTACTTAACTCCTCTCACATTATTTTCATTTGAAATTATCAACGATTTTCAATGTGATTTTTGAAAATTGTTCACACCCTTCACTAAGATTTTTTATCCTCTTTCTTTACAAATAAGAAGAAGACATGACCTAAAAAGTAAGAAATTAGAAAAAGATGTAGTAGGTTTTCACACTGAGATAAATTGCAACAATAGGTTTTTGAGTCAGTCAACACATAATTGGCAATCGACATTAGGGTAGAGAAGGAGGAGAAAGACTTAAGCAAAAGTCTATTGGTTGTACTACACTTAGAAAAGTTTTTCTCAAATAATATGTTATGTAATTTTTTTGTTATTATGAGAATAAAATTTTGTAAAGTGGCCATGTAAGTATTGATGATACATGTTTTTTTCTTATTCCCTACTACTATACTAATAGTCACTTTTTAAGGTTGAATATTGATTGGTTTCTCTATTTAAATAATAAAAGGTAATAAAGCTACAAAATAAAAAAAAAAAAAAAAAAACAAAAGAAGGAGAAATGTTTCTTTTGCAAGTTTATACTATATCAACGGTTACATATATCTTTACAGGCTTAATATAATGCATTTATATTTTCTTTTTAACATAATCTGCATTATTCAATATTATTTTTATCACTATCCAATTGTTTAAAAAAAAAAACTTTTCTTTACTCTATAACTAAAATTAAAATATTTAATCTACTTGGAAGATGGGCATGATTTTCTAAATAAAGAAAACCTATTACAAATGATTTGTAAAAGAGTAATCACACGCACATATATAAATACTAACAGATGAAACACCCTAGTTGTAGGTGTATCAATAGTTGTATTTGAAATTATTATTAAAAATGATTAAAATATAATACACCTATAATGCATATCTATAAAAAGTACATACTTGTAAAATTAAAATTTTTCTATAATTATTTTATCAAAATTTAAATACAATTATTGTCAAATTCTACAATGAACATGGATAGAGAAAGATGGAGTGAATCAGAACTCAAAATCATGGGATTTTTCTATTGTAACGCTAATATTACCATAATAGTGATTAAAGTAACATATTAAAGAAGATTAGTAAGTTACCTTCTCCTTCCCCTTTTCACATTTAATTAATTACCAATATATTCTCTTCCTTTCCTTTTTATGTTTTCTCCTCTTCCCATTTAATTAATATTCCTTTTTATATATTATTCCCTTTCCCATTTAATAAATATTCATTTTTATATATTTTCCCTCTCCCTTTTTACAATTAAATGTAAATATATATATTGTTACAATATCCCTCTCCATTTTTACAATTAAATATTAATATCTCTATTTTTATGATATCTCTCCTCCATTCTACAATGGAATATTAATATTTCCTTTTTTACCTTCCTTCATTCAAAACATTTTCCTATCTCCTCAATTCTTGCCCATATTATACTAAAGTATTTTTTATATAATTTTTCTTCATTTATCATTTACATTATTATTATGAAATTTATATAAACTAGAAATAATTAAATGTTTCATATGTTTTCTATAAGAAAGGGATAAGTTGTTGTCATTTGCACTATTTTATATATTACTTTTATAATTATTAGAAAATACTAAAACTATACACAATTCATGTAATTCCATAAATTTCACATATAATTCATATGGAAAAAACCTATACATACCATTATCTATATACTATATTATGATTAATGGAAAAGTACTAAATCTATACATAATTCATATAATTTGGTAATTTATACATATAATTCATATGGATGTAACTCATAAATAACATTGTCTATAAACTATATTATGATTAACGGAAAATACTAAATCTATACACAATTCATATAATTTAGCAATTTGTACGTAGAATTCATATAGATGTAACCTATATATACCATTATCTATAAACTATATTTTTCTTTTTGTTCGTACAATTAGATTCATGATTCATTAAAATTAAAAGATACACACCACATACTTTGAATATAATTATAATGTGTACATATAATTCGTATAGTGATAATTCATATATATTGTTGTCAAAATAAAATAATATGTTTATTATTGATTCGTAATGAGTTCGCAGTACATGTTTATAATTCATATATAAACCGTGCACGTAATGTACATACAGTTCGTATATATCATTGTTATTACACTATATTGTATTATATATCATTACTTTATAAATAATTTTAGTATAGTATATATAATTTTGTGTTAAAAAAATATGTGATATAATATTACGATCTATACGTAGTGTTAAAATTTTACACGATACAAGCATAAATTTTATAGTGACATGTATATTAAAATTAAAGAAAATATATAAATTATTTTTTAGTATGACTCAACAATGCAATATTACTGTCCATAGCTTAACTTACCATCAACTAAAGAGAACTCACCATCTTCAATCATCTTTTACTACAAAGGTGTTGGTATTGGGTTTTATGAGAATGGAGCACATGACTGTCAATAGTTTGACATTAGTATTGACAGTTTAATTTACCATCAACAGAGAAAATCAACCATGTTCGGTGATGTTTTACTACGAAGAAGTTGGGTTTTACTATAATGGAGTACATCACTATTAATAGTTAGATGGTATTTGTTGATCATTTTTTGTATGGGCATGTTACCATTGACAGTAACATCAAATTGTTGATAGTTTTTTAAAAATTAGACCATTCCACATTCTAATACTTTTATAGTAAAATCCACTCCCTTCATCTGAAAATACATAATTCTCCATACTAAAACCTTAAATGTACCTTGAATACCTAAAGAGAACAAAATCAACAACTCCCACAATCTCAATATTGATTCCAATAGGCATGCATTTGATTTGGGTTCTAATAATGAAGACGGATACGATGTTCATGACCATGATACCGAAATCGATGCCACATATTATAAATCATATGATATTCTAGTCTTAAGTCATGATGGAAGCAATGATTCTTCTTAGCATAGCAATATGATCACCATTGACGATTTGCCATCCTATACAGATTTGCATTTAATTAAACTTCTATTGGGTAAGAAGTTGGCATCTTTTTTTTATAATTGAGGATTTCTACAATAGGTATGCTACTAAATATGGGTTTAGCACTCGTTGTGTGATAGCAAAATGAATGAGCAAAAATAGGTGAGATTACGTCTATAAGTGTACCATAAGGAAGGTTTTAAGAGTTGGCAACATCTTGATAGGATCGATCGAGTTAGAAAGGAAAGCATGTTAAATATAATCGGTTATCTAACTATATTTTTAAAGTAAAACTTGTAGAGGAGGATGGACTTTAAGAGGTCTTAGCTGTAAATACTAAGCAATGAGCTTGTGCCACTATTAGAATTGCTTCTTAAATTCTAATAGGTCCATATCAGATGCTGATCAAGTTTAAATTAAGAGCATGTTAAATTCTATTATCTAGCCATGTGATATAATGGAATATCCAATTCATTAAGCAGGTTAATACGAAAAATGTTAGATTTATAAAGAAAGACCTATACAACTATATCGATAAGTAGAATCGGGTGGATACCTTTGATGGTGATGCTAAAACAACCTTAGCACTCCTAGCGAGCCAAAAGGAAGTTAATCCTGCTTTATTTTGATGAGTATATCATGAATGAAGAAGGAGAGCTTAATCAAATGTTTTGGTCATATTCTACATGTCAGCTCAATTATGCTTGTTTTGGAGATATCATTGCTTTTGATTCCACATATTGATCGAACAAGTACTTGATGCCATTAGTCATATTGGTCAATGTTAACCATCACTATTAGACTTACATCTTTAGCAATACATTATCAAATGATGAGATGGAAGAGGCATATAGTTGATTACTTGAGGTATTTGTACATGCAATGAAAGGTAAAAGGCCTTTGTCAATTATCACAAATGGGGATGGGGCAATGCAAGCAGCCATCATTTCTGTTTATCCTCAAGCATAGTATCACCTTTATTCACAGCATCTTGAGAGGAATGCAGTATCTCATGTTCATAGCGATGGATTCATACAAAATTTCAAGAGATACATGTTTGATATGGAATCTATTGATGAATTTGAAGTGGCTTAGGCAAATATCCTATAAAGGCATTAACTTTAAGGCAATGAATAGGTGGAGGAGTTGTACCAAAAGTGGTCTTCTTGGGCACATGTGTATTTGTGGGGACATTTTTAGGCTTTTACGCGAAGTACGTAGAGATATGAGGGAATCTGTTCATTTATAAAGGGAAATCGTTGTATTTCTAAGAGGTATTGAATGTACTAAGTAGTTCAACACTTTGAGAGGGTGTAAGCTAATTTGAGACACGCAGAAATGAAGGCTAACTATGATAATATACACATACCAAACTAGTTATGCATATCGTGCTCAAGAGTTTTGAAAACCATGTAACCTCCATATATACGAGGGTATCTTTTAAAAAAAATGAGGTCAAGGACTGAGGGGAGGCCTTATGGATTCCATGCCTTCATGATGATAATCAACTTAGGGTGACCATCCACGTTAAGTATATAAACTAAGGCCCAAATTAACACAAATCTCTACATATTGTGTCGACAACTTATTCTTCTTAAATGTACCCAACACCCCAATCAAACCTCAACTTCGATAAATCTAGTCCAAATTTCATCATTCATGGCACTACGTACAATTACTAAGAAGAACAAGCAAGGGACAGAGGGCTAATTGCCATCGATAGGCAGTCGAGTAAGCTCTATGGTCAAGATTTCCCCTTTGAAGCCTACTATCTATGGTATGAAAAATTTATTGTTGAATGTGATCTAGATTACGGTTAAGAGTTCAATTTCACTTTTGTGAGAGATATTTATGGTGGGTTTTACTAAAAATTGAAAGATAACGGTATTATTCAACTGCTTAAAATGATGAATTAGGAAGTGTATCTACGTTTATTCTGGATTTTTTATTCAAACGTCATGACAAGTAATGTAATGACTTATTTATAGGACCTTAACACCATCACTATAGATTTACAAACATTTCTTACTAGAATTCGTGTTTTTGTTAACCTTATTTTTTTCTAAATGTTCTAGCAATTGAGTGTGGAGGGTCGAAAATGTTATTCCAAACGATGTTAGGATAGCAGCGATGTTTTTCAAATGTTATATGGTGACTTGGAGAGATTAAACGATAACAATTGGTCAAGGATAATGCAAGTTATGGGGACAAAGCATTTGACTGCCTATCATAAGATTCTTCATTAAATGATATGATACAATGTGAATAGTCATTCTGGGGATCATGCCAGCATTTATGTAGAGGATTTATTGTTAATGGGAGAAATCTTAAGCGACCGAAAGATTAATTTAGGATATTGGATGATTTACATGATCAAGAAGGCCACAACATTGCCTTATGTAAGAGTCATTTCATAATTTTTGAAGAAACAAGGACTTGTCCCTGATGGTAAGCTTATTGCAAAAAAAAGTCGAGAGAATTGACAAGTCAACTCTTGGGAGGGGCCACTACCGAGAAGGCTAAGAAGGTAGATGGGTTTCTAACTAGCAACCCATGGACAATGCACAACTATCAGATGATGAAGAAAATGATAAGGAAGAGTAACCATACATATTTAACAAAACAAGTAGATAACCTACTTTGGCAAGTAGATAGCCTTAAGAAATCTATTAAAGATATTAGGGGAGAAGTTCACTAAGTTAGGGTCAAGATAAAAGGTTTGCTAGCTTGTATCAACACCTTAAGCTTGCTTAGCCACCACAACCATCATCATCCAATCTATTAGCTCAGTAAGATGATCAAGAGTGATTGTAGTTGTACATTAACATATAATCTTCAACATTAGCGGTTGTAGTCTCATTTATGTAATACTATTGGCCTTACATTATTTTGTTCGTTTTGTAGGGTTGAGCGTATTGTCTTTAAATGGATTGAATTGACCAAAAGGAGGGCTGTTAGATGCATGTTTTGTAGGAATGACAACTGTCTATTTTAGTTGGATAATGAAGGATGTTTTCCATTTTGTGTTTAAGACTAATGGCTAATGTAGTTGTTAAGATCAAAAATGTATTTTCTTTAGTATGGGGTTATATAGTTTATAAGGTTCTCATATATTTCTTGACCAAGATGTTGTTTTAGTGAAAACTTAGGTGTTTATGGAAATATTAAAGTAAAAGTGAAAAGATGTGACAATCAAATATTAGCATTTAAGATTGGCTTTTCTTTTTCCTTTTACTTACTAAAGAAATTGACAATGGCCAATTATATGGCCTAGAATGTGAAATGAAAGTTGAGCATTGAAAGAAGCTTTCAATTTAGTCCAATCAAGGAAAGATTAGACATTAGAAAGAATGGCTACATTACTCTTACTTTTTTAGGTCTGATTACAAAAGTATATCGACAAGCTTTGTGATTACATCTTTTCTACTAAGAGCTTGACAATCAATCGCATGTTTAATCAATGAATGTAGCAGGATGATGCATCTGTTTCAAAGAGGAAGCAGAACAAACACTTTGTCATTTTAAGTCACTCTAGCAAACCTATATACTTTAGGAATATCATTATGAAAGGGGATACAACATTCAAATATGAACTCAATTTAGCCACTAAATAAGGCTTAATAAAGCAATTTAACAATTGAAACTAGAATAACTTATCGACAATTTTGTAACCTAAAAAATTAATATAAAATTATCTATAATTTACAAGCATGGTCAATAGTAAGGTAATTTAACCACTAAATAGATATCTAAATGAATATTAGACTACTATTGCAATGATCAATCGATAATTAGATAAATATTGTCGACAGTTTTGTGATCACAAAAATTAATATAATTGACAAAACTGTCGACAGTTCACTAATGCAGTCTATAGATACTTTTTTTTTTCTAGATAGTTAGTACTAACCATCGATAGTTTTACATGGCACAATAATCTCCTTTACAGCAAGGTCATCATTTGAGCATAATAAAGTATGATTCAATTACAATAAAAGAAGCTTCATTTATAGTAAAGCAAGTTTTCTTTACTGTAAAGTTAGTATTTAAATAAAATAAAATGAGGTTCCTTTAAAGTTAAAAAAAATTATTTATAATAAAACATGCTTCTTTTATGGTAAAGCAGGCTTCTCTTATATTTGAGTAAAGTAAAATGGGATTCCTTTATAGTTGAACAAACTTCCTTTACAGTAAAGTAAGCTTTCTATATGATAACACTATTACTTGAACACAGTAAAATATAATATGGTTCTTTTATAATAAAACAAACTTCCTTTAGGGTAAAATAGGCTTCTTTTACATTAAAATATAATTCCTTTCTAATAAAAAAAAGCTTCCTTTATGATAAAGTGGACTTCCTTGACAATAAAGCTAGTATTTAAGTATAGTAAAATATAATTTATTTACAGTAAAATAAACTTCCTTTATATAGTAAAGTTAATATTTTAGCATAATAAAATGAGATTCATTTACGATAAAATGAACTTTCATTACAATAAAATAAGTTTCCTTTATGGTAAAACTAGTATTTTAGTAGTAAAATAGGATATTAAAATGAACTTTTTTTGTAGTAAAATAAATTTTCTTTATAGTAAAATTAGTATTTAAGCACAATAAATAGGATTTTTTCACAATAAAAGAAGCTTTCTCTACGGTGAGACGGATGGTAAAGCTAATATTTTAGCACAGTAAAATATAGTTCTTTTATAGTAAAAGAATCTACCTTTACAATAAAGCTAGCATTTTAGCACAATAAAATATGATTTATTTACATTAAAAGAAGTTTCCTTTACAGTAAAGCGACTTTCTTTACTATAAAACTAGTATCTAAGAACTGTAAAATAAGCTCCCTTTATAGTAAAAATGAGGTCGTTTACTATAATTTTACTTGTTTGTCAACAATAATGATGGTACAGTCGACAGTCTTTATGCCTCAACAATTATAATTCATTGGAAAATTGTTACAGTTATAGACATACTGTCGACAGTATTTGATATTATGAAATATTACAATATTGTTCACTATTGACATTTTGTTTGATATTGTCAATAGCTTAGTACAGTAATGGCACATGCAGCAAATTGAGAATACAATAAAATGAGAATATGGTAAATTCAATTATATAGTAATTATGTGATATTAGCATATAATAGTGCTATTCCTTTACAAAAATTTTTACTTCCTTAACAATAACATTCACTTATATGCACATTAAAATTAAGTGAATTTATACATATTAAAGATAAGAATACAAGTTACAAGATTTATACGGAAAAAGGATAAAAAATTGTACTTGTCCATACATGTAATCTTCATAAAGCTCTTTCTAATCTATATCGTATCTTGATGTTTTTCATCTCTCATAGTGATTATATGCATTTTGGATTGTATGATCCTCTTTGTATTTAATTTGGACTTCATGAATGCTAATAAAATGTCCAATCGATCCTTAAGGGTCGCAATTTGCAAAATAACATTAAGTAAGAGAAGATCAAAGACAAGGTTAAGGTTTAGGTAAAAATTAAAAGACAAAAAAATACTAATGGTTATATATTTCCTTTGATCTTAGCTATCCAACCTTTAGCTTTCAGATATTTGATAACTTATACACCATAGTTAGAATTACAATAAACAAAACATGTTATTAGCATTGAAACTCTGGATTATATTGCATGATTGAATGCATAATAAATAAGAGCATTACCCATCACCCATAATTATTTGTTGTGGCACTGTATCGTTTATTTCAATTGCTCAACTAAAAATGACTTTGTTGAAAGATTGAAATCCTTGTCTATAGATTCTTTTAGTTGGAATTTCCTATCCACGATTCTAACTTGTTAAAAAATCCCTTATTGGTACTCACACTTATATCTCTTAAACAAACACCGTACATTCAAACCATTGAATAACAACAAGATATTTAACATCTTTAAGTAGAAATCGGCTTTTGAAAATTAGAATGTCGATTTCTTTATTGATGATGCAATAGACTGTTTTCATGTTAAAATTTATATGTCTAGCTTTCTAGAAGTCAATTTCAATATATTTTAAAATTTTATATTGAAAAGCTTTTAGGATTATTTTTTATAATAATAGGACCAGTTTTGAAAAATACAATATTTTCTTTTCCCTTTTCTTCTTTACAAATAAAGTGGTCCAATCTCACTTTAACATTTCTAATAAAACGTTGAAAATAAAAAAATAAAACTTTGCAAAGAAGATATCTTTCTTTGTTTAATTTGAGGGATTATTCTACTGTTTTATGTTTATTTTTTATAAGTTCAAAATCTATAAAATTTCAATATTCAATGGGAGTAAAAATTTAAAAGAATCAAATTAACAAAAAAAAAAAATTAAAATAATCAAAATAAAAAATAAAAAATAAATTAAAATAATATTTCATTAAAATAAAAGGAGTTTTCAGTATTTTCACCGATTTTTTTTTTTTTTGTTAAAAAGATATAGGGTTTTCTCTTTCTTGTTTTATCATTGGACTTGCCCTGCAGTCTCCCTGTTTGCGGTTTACTTCAGTCTCGTTCAATGGGGCTACTTTCAATTGGAGATAAAAATCGGGACTCCATTCCTTGTTATTGTCAGTTGTCACCGTTACTATTATACTCACCAGTTAGCACTAAACTTTTTCACAACTTTTTTCATCTAGGGTTCGTCATGTTTCTTGATATGTTTCTTCTTTTTTAACTTTCAATTAAAATTCCAGAAGCTTCTTCTATTTGCATCAAGAGATGGCTCTACCTATTGGGAAGCTCACCATACTCGTCGGCGCAGGTCAGTTGCATGTTTCTATTCACTCCCATATTTGATTTTATTTCATGGCTTGATTGGATTCTAATTTTTTAGTTTGGTTTTGTATGTTGTTTGATTACGTGTTATTCGGAAAGAGTGTGAAATGGGTGTTTGTCATTTATCTGAGGGGGTTATGTTTGGGAATATAGTTTGGGGTTTTTGGTAAACCCTAATGTGTTAGTGGAGTTTGTGTATGAGGTATCTCGGTGGGGTAGTTATGCTTAGGAACTGGTGATAAATAATCGGGAATTAGGGAAAGTAAGTTGTCCTGTACTAAGAAGACAAATTATAATAGTTATGAGTTCAATTTGCACCGTGTTCACTTTAGCTATACAAGTGTCGGTTAAATTTATCTGGTCATCTAGGGTGGTTATTTGGCATGGTTAGTTGGATAGAATTTTTATGCCCTGATTGATACCGAATAGCTATTGTGTTGTTTTGGTTCCATATGGAATTGTTATTCCATGATTAACGGAAGATGAAAGGTCTCCTTGCTCGTTCCTTTCGTTGTGAAAATCTATATCAAAAAGACCCAGGTCTGGCATCACCTGCTTCAACCTGATCATCAACAACCTTTAAGTGTTTTTTTTTTTTGGCCAAAACCTTCTATTGATTAACAATGGCAAGTCAAATTGCACAAACAACACATTTTCACATCTAGGATTTACACATACACATATCTCACTGTCAAAAGTCAATTTCTTATTCTTCTTACTTTAATTACTTGGGCCATCCATCTAGTATCAGATAAGATAGTTAAAGTTAAAAAAGAACCTCAGGCCTATGGGTTCCCTAATAGTAACCAGGCTTGAGCAGGAGGATTCAGTCATGTGAACCCATAGCAGTTTTATGGGGAACGTCTTCATGGTGAGTTGTGCCTTTCAGTGGTGTCCAAGATAGAGGCCAAGGTTTGAGAAGAATAAGGATGGTATTATGGACATTTTATTCCTATTTTGGTCTATTCCTTTTTTTTTTTTCCACTTTATTTAGACCAAACAATGAAATGAGAAGTTTCATTTCCTTTCTATCTTTTTGATGGAATTCTATGCTATTTCCATGCCAACAAATTGTAATGTTTGGTTTTTAACTCAATCTAGCAGCTAGTTGTCTTTATTCATTTAATTTTTGGCAGGATTAGACAATGTTCATTGCAACTGTCAATAAGCTTTTGGGTGTAATCAATACTGAGATTTTTAATCAATTCCTGGTCAACTTATTGAAAGAAATTTAATGTATCAAACTGCTATAGAGGTAAAACTGAGTGACTTACCAAAAGAAACAAGGATGAAACTAAGTGGTCACTTTGGGTGTGGCTGCAAAGCAGCTGCTGGTTTATCATCGTTTTATCACTAAATGGTTGATATTGTCCTGTGCTTGGATTTTTATTGTCGATGGACGTTGGAAAGTAGAACAAGATCTATAACTTTACAGTGATATTGCTCATTCTATCTAAGAATGTTTACTTAATTGCATGGTCTTATTCCTAGTGTAAGATATTTTTTATTGCCACTAAATCGACCATCTTTGTCCATTAGGCATTGTTGGTTCAGTTCTAGCTAAAGAAGGGCAAATACGCGGTGTCTCGGATATTTTCTCTGGTGCTTTAAAGGTATCTGCTTGTTGAAACTGTGGGGTTTTCTTCATTGTGTGTCTTGCTGGCATGTTCTCTCTTTTCTTTTTGGTTTTATGGGTTTTGAAGAAGGGAGGAGAGAGAGGGGGGATGGGGGTGTTGGAGAAAAAGGTGTTGAAAAGTTCCATTTCTTTTTATCTCTCATGTGCCAGTCAGATGAACCGGTTTCAATGATTTTATTTTAAAGTAGTGAATGAAACACTTTTTTGAATCTGCTGCATAGCTTTCCTGAGCATGTTTAACTAAAAAAAAAAAAAAATGCTTATGATGGTCATATCCTTGTGTTGTTTAGCTTATTTCTGGATTGTGCTTTTTGCATTGTCAAATTTAGCTTTATGAAATCACTATGGATTATAACAGAAACTAAGTTAATGCTGGCCACAAGGATGAATTCCCTACTTTGATTTATATACTCATTTTCTTCTGTTTTAGGATGAGAAAACTGGAGTTGTTCTGGTATTAATGTTCCTTTCATCTTTATTGAGCTTCTATATCGCTTGTTGATGGTTTTTGGATTTTTAATTTTATTTTCAAACAAACTGCTTTGGTGCAGCTTGTTTTTAAGGGAATCAGACAAGATGAGTCTGGTGCAGTAGTCAAAAAACCGAGGAGTGACTCTTTAATGGCACAGGTATCTATTGGTTTTCCATATTATTGCAATTTGTCTTGAATATAGACCAATAACTCAAGTTTATTGGTTAATTGTTGCAAAAATGACAGAACTGGATATAGACAATGCCATTTTTTCCCTCATTCACTAAATGCAGTTAAATATGTTGTAGGCATTTGATCCTTGGAATTTTTTTTATAGGATTGCATTTGTGCTCTTGTTATAGTGTGATTTTGTGCAAATGTTTACTGCAAGTGCTCTTGCCCTTATTCACTTTTTTGCCAAATTTACCTATCTTGAATTGGTGTCTTGGGATACTTAAGAGAGAAACCTAGATCTCATTGGGGAAAAAAAAGGAAAAACAAAAAAATGAAAGTTAGGGCTGCTTATGAGAGAACCCTAGATCTCAAGATATCTAATAATTTAATTAATTTCTTGAAATTCCATTCTCCATGTTACTTCTCAAAAGCATGACTTACCCACATAACTGCCATCTATTTGACCAACGCTTGCAGGCAAACTACTACTTTTCTGCTCACATCTAGGAATATGGAGCAATAATCAACTTCCCACACTTATTAACATAAATGACACTTAGAAACAAAAATACATGTGCTGAAAATAAATATATCCAGCATAAATAAAAAGAAATACTGGCTAAACTGACTAACTAACAAACACTACTAATTAAATATCTTGCTTGGTTGCCCCTATGCTTATACACAGGTGGGTATGGCTCTATTGTAGCTGTTGAAGTAGAAATAGTTCGGAACAAATTATGATCTGCAATAGGGAACAAGTATTGCATTTTGTGTTCAACTAGTTATAACTTTGGTGGAAATTTTTCATTGTTCATTGATGCTCATCTCATTTGCTAAAACATCAAGAAATGCATCATCTCAGTTTTGGTCTTGAGCTGCATTTGTGCTGAGTATATTACATCTAAGTTGATAGAACGACTGTACAAATTTATTTTGAGATATTGCCCTAAAAAAACTTTTTGAGTGTCATTATAGTTAGAATTCTCTTTGGATTGCTTATAGTTGGAGTCTCTTTTCTATCTGGATGCATTTTTAGTTACTGCCCAGCAGCTGAGTTCTGATGCATCACATGCTCACCATCCTCCAAAATAATGCAGGTTCACAGCCTGAGAGAGGAGCTGGAGCGCCTGGCAGTAAATAGGCCAGTTACAATTGTTACTACTAGTACAAGAGGTTGCAATTAAAAACCAAATTCTTGAATATGCTCTTTTGTGGGTCCAGGATGGAGATATTAAATGTGCTGTAGGATTATTTTTATGTGACAGAATTTGTCTTTCAAGGCAATTGCCTGTAACAAATTAAATATTTAATGATAAAAATAATCAATTAGATGACCAAATATTTTTTAGTTTATCAGATCATTGTCATTGCTGTTGCTAAACAGTTTTGTTGATCTATACTGAAATGTGTTTCCTTGTAGTTAGTAATTTTGCTACTGCTCTTTCAGTTTTGTTAAGGCATTTAACTAATCATATATAGATGTTCTGGAGCCTAAATAATGATTGCAACACGGTTGCAGATAATTTTGTTGTTATACCTGTTTCTAAGAACTGTGCAATGAATAATTGAGGGCTCTCAAAATAGGTCCTAATAGGTTTTGATTAATCTTCTTTTGCACAGGTGCTAGCAGATATGGCATTGTAATTGTCATTGTTGTGATGGGATATGGCTATGTATGGTGGAAAGTAAGTTTGACTTTGATCAGGGTTTATCTTTACTTTTTTGATATTGCATGGTAAACATCTTCATTGGTAGAATGGAAGGAATTAGGGAAGAAAGATCCACAGGTAATGAATGGGATGATCGCAAAATTGGAAGAAGAAAGGATTTTTTGGTTAGACACATGAAATTAGCTAAGCATTTTATTTGAACAAATATCAAATCATATCCCCTATCAAGGAGAAACTTCTCCAATCAGTTTTCTTCAATGTTGGTGCTATCTAGGTATTACCTGGGACAAGCATGTGTAGTCTCCTATGCTATGTGAAATTTCATAATTTTTCTTCTTTGCAATATTATTGAAGTCAAAATATTATGTTATGTTACATAGCCTTCCACCCCCCACGCCAAAAAAGAAGGAAAAAAAAAAAATTTAAGTTATGTTCTAGATGTTCATTTCCAGTCTGCAAATATAGATCTTTCAGCTCAGACTTCATAAGTACCTGTATCCATTTGCCTGATGCAGCAGTTTACATATTTGATCCCATAAATCCATTTACTTATAGACATTTTGCAACTTGCAGATATCCAGGCCAACCAAAAATCTAATGTATGGCTTTTGAGTTACTTTAGTGGTTTTATCGATCTTAGTTGAATTGCACTTGTTCAATAAACTTTGTTGCTTCTTACTTGATTCATTTAGGGCCCTTTTTGGATTGTTTTCTTTTCTTGTCTTTATTTGTATTTTGTTTGATTTATATTTGTTTGAAATTTAGTTGTTGAAAAACTTTCTGATATATGTTTTATTAGTTTCTATTTCAAATCTAATGTTTTGATTAATTGTCCTTTTTGTATCTTTTATAATAATAGAGAAAATGGGTGATTGGAAATGGGTACTGGGTAGTGAAAGTTCACGAACTTTTAAGGGGAAAAGGTTTTAGAATATATTATATTTATTGGAAAAGGATTTTATTTTTCTTTTGTGTTTTTTGGTTGTAAAACTAAATAAATTAAAGGATAAATAAGTTCAGGGGAAAAGGTTTTAGAATATATTATATTTATTGGAAAAGGATTTTATTTTTCTTTTGTGTTTTTTGGTTGTAAAACTAAATAAATTAAAGGATAAATAAGTTCTTCTTCATATGTATTTGGTATCTAATTTTATAAGAGAGGTATATCATATTTTGTTATCATATTTTGGCAAACATGTCATTTCAAAATGATGCCAAAAGAATACAAAAAAGATGGGGAAAAAAAAGGCAAGCCAAACAGGCCCTTTGTAATTTTTCTTTGTAACATGATGAATTTTCAGTATCATATTTCTGACTTAATACATAATTTAGTTTTTTGAAATTGCATAATTATCACTGACAAGCAATCTAGCTGAACCTTATTATCTACTTCTGACAGTTTTTGCTTGCAACATTGTGACTTTCACTTAGCAATCTAGTTAGCTTAATGGCCAAATATTTGCTTCCGGCACCAGTCATGTGAAACTAACATTTTTTTTTCAGAGTAGAACAAGGGTGTCTCAGGTAGGAGGCACAATCATAAAAGTCTGGCTGCTCTTGTGCTTATTGCAGCATACCCGCTATAGAAATTCAATGTATTTTTCTTTAGGTTGGAACCGGGGAGTGCATTTTGCCCTTTTATACTTATTGGATTTGTCAAGACAATATAATTGACTGATTTGTGACTTTCTCTATTGGATGCACTTGCCTTCTCAGTGTGTATGAGCTTTTGTTTTTCTAGTGTCAGCAGTTTAACTCTTACATCTTTCTTTCCAAAAAAAAAAAAAAATTCATCCAAAAAGTTTAACTCATACATACTGTTAAAAATGTTTGCAGGGGTGGAAGCTTCCCGATTTGATGTTTGCAACTAGGCGTAGTTTGTCAGATGCTTGCAACACTATAGCTAAACGGCTTGAGAATGTTTATGCGTCAATTGCGGTACTTCTTTCCTAGTTCCATATAATTCATGTTCTGCTGCCAAAGTTATACCATGTGTGATTCTGTTATAGGATCGTGTTTGTAATCGTGTTATAGGGCAACTTAGGGTGAAATCCTCGCTGGCAATGCCCTTGCCCTTGTTTATTTTCCTCCCAAATCTACCTATTTTTGTGGTTTGTTTAGGAATGCTTAGAGAGAAGTCTAGATCTCGTAAGGAAATAACATATACAGTTTTTTTTTTTTTTTGAAAATTCTGGACTGCTTTACTTGTCGTTCATTACTGCATAAATTGCCATCAAGGACAGTCACACAACAGTTGCATGGCAATATCCCACTACTTCTGTAAAAACTGCACAGACCGCTACCCACTCTTGCTACATTTCCTCCATAAATTTGCACTCACATCTGCACTTAACCAACAGCACATACATGACTATAGCAATACAACAAACACACCACCTGTAGGACACACAAATACAGAGAACAAATAATAAAGTACAATCACCTATTAACAAAACTAGTAAGACACTGCACTCGTAATGTGTGCAAATTCAATAAAACCAATATCGTAAAAAATTAATTGCGAAACATATATGTAATTAATTACCTAGAGAACAACAAATAGAAATTTTTCAAAAGGATAAAAAGTTAATATAAAAATTGTTGGAAAATATGGACAACATAGAATTGCGTAATTATTTGTATTTGTCAATACATCATATGAAAGTAATTATAATTAGAATTGCATAATTATAAGAAACATTGGAATTTAGGAATTAATAATGAATTATATTTAAGAAGCAACGATGATAGAGTGTTTCATGATTAATTTAGTAAAATGAAAATAATCAATAAGCATGTATCATGAGATTAATAGATTTGTAAATATATAAACCCATTTCTGAGTATATCTCTATTAGCTGCTTTTGAGTCATATATCATATTCATTTAGAATCGTAGGTTTTTCTTTATTTCTTTCATACATAAAAACTTTGACTTCATTTTCATGTTATATTCACCATGAAATAAAATAATAGTAATAGCTACCGTGGCAATATGCAAGTTTGTTTTTTAGTTGGTTCTTTTATTTTTTTGGGTAAATTTGTTTTAGTTGTTTTTCAGTTATGATTTTAATGTCACTCAATTTAATTCTTGCAATACAGACAATGTGGGTGTGCTGACTGTTAATTTAATATGATCTAGTTGGCACAAAAGAAAAACAATCATATTTGAAGACATATTTCAAATATGCTTAACCATTAATTACCCAAACATATTTAATATGGTAATATAATCCATTTGTTTATGGGATACAAATCAAAAGGCTTCTAAAAACTTTAGTTTTATTTAATTACCCATGCACTTGTTTTCCTTTCATAATGTCATGTACCATTGCTGTTAATACTCTTTTAATTAGTTTTAATTTAAGTAATTTTTTATAGTAAATACACATTATCATTCAAGTCAAGGCCCCAAAAAAAATAAATAAATAAAAAAGAAGAAGAGAATAACACGAACCTGCCCATGATATTTCTTTTAAAGTTAAGTTTTTTCAACAAGTTTGATGAGTTGAATTGGCAGTAGATGGAAATATGGGATCAATGCAATAACAATGGTGAGAGAAAAAAGGGAGTATTGATATTTAATTGGAATATATACTATTTAATTGAAAATATGCAAAAGTTTCCATCCATTCCTCTGTCATTGCAGATTGGTAATAAATATTATTTAATTGGAAATAGGCAACTACCTAAAAAGTAGGATTGGGCTGCAATTACCATAGAATATGAATAATCCAAGATTTTCCTTCTATAAATTGTCTGTTGAATAAGAAAAAGAAGCTTATAGGGTTATTATTGTAATTTGGTATTAAAAATAATTCTATCAACACCTAAGACACCAAAAGGTGGCTCACCTGCTTTAATAATATAGATATAGATAACAATAAAACACATGCTGAATAGACACGTAAATGAATAAAAAGAACAGCTAAGTAAATAACAGAAAGCAGCCCAAAGAACTAGTCTCCTTTCTAGACCCCCAATTGTTCTACTACTATTGCTGCTGGACCCATAACAGATTCTTCCTAGATAAACTGCTGGAATCTGAAATCCTTACTTCTCTTAATCAAAAAAGAACAAAGTTTTTCCTTTTTTCTTTTTTTTTTCCCTCTCCAGGTTCAAGTCTTTTAATCCTCTGTTGGAGGAAGATGTAATTGATGTTTTTGTCTATTTAATGTAATGTTGCTTTCTTTTCATATTTTGGATTGGTCGTTCCTGCTGTCTATCTCATTAGTTCTTGCTCTCTGCCAGTAGAAATGCTATTTACGGGAGTTTCTTGTGTTAACATGAACTGTTGTGATGACCTTAGGCCACCAAGAGCCATTTGTCTTCTAGAATGGATCGACTCGATGCCAATTTGGATGAATTTGCTCAAATTAGTGCTGCTACAAGGGAGACGGTAGGTGTACTTTGTCCGTACTTGAACACAACCAGTGACAGAATTTCTTAGGAGGTCTAATATGCTTAAATGGGAAAAAAATGTAAAAAATGCTCTCAGCATAAACATTTCTTTCATTTTCATTCTTGGCAACCTGCAAGGATGTTGTCATGATCTTCAATTTCAGCTACATCAAATCCTTTTTTCAATGTTCTGTGAGATAAACAATCATCAGTCTATTCTGATGTTGAATAATCTATGTTAACTAAAAACGTGTTGTGATTCTCAGGTCTCTGACATAAGTTCAGATTTGGCGACAATCAATGTGAATGTTGCAAGTGTCTGTTATGCTGTTGAAAATTTGGTGGGTTTTCCTGAGTAGGGTTTAGCTCTCCTTTCTTCTCACCTCAACCACATGTTTATTTGGATTTGGTTTCTCTTCTCTTTTTCACCCAGAAAGAAATATTTGGTTTCTCTATATGATTATCGATTGAGACCTATTGTTTTATTCCAGGAGACGAAAATTGGCAGAATTGAAAGTAAACAGGTACTTGTCTAGTTGATGTAGTTTTTCATCCCCTCTGTGATTGCTATAGTATCTCTAGTGTGCTGATGGTGACCCGTGCCAGTATCTATGCAGGATGCTACAAATATAGGAGTACTCAGGTTGTGTGACTTTGCATCAACGCTGGAAACTAGGACAGTAGAGCGTATACAGGTACAAAATCAGTTGCCTTTTGTTTCAAAAGATGATTCATGTCTTCCTCTTTTCAATCTTGGTCACTTTGAGTCTTGCTGTTTTCTGCAGACTTCCCCAGCAAGTTCTTCGAAACCAGCTCTGGAACCACCTCCTGTATCACCGACCCAGAGAGTAAATATCATCTTTTCATCATATATGATATGTTGCTTTGATAATTCTATTCATATTCTCCTTTTCCTTCTTTTTGGTGGTCTATCTTTTCCTTTTTTTTTGTGTTCTTGTTCTCGATTTTGCAGCGGGGAGTCAAATGATCCCTTCCTTTATCAATAAGTTGGGTTAGGCATTATTTCTTCTTTTTTTCCCTTTTTTTTTTCTATTAAATTTGTCAAACGACAATGTAATCTCCAGTACTGAAACAAGAAGTTTTCAAGCAGGGTCCTATCACAAAGGAGAAAATTTGGCTTTATAGGACTCCTCATTCAGCAGTATTGAGAATTGAGACCAAATGTTGTCCTTGTTGCAGTCCATTATTAGCTTTTAGGAGCCTTGCTTGTGAAGTAAACTATAATTTCACTTGTCATTCTAAAAACGAGTGATTTTGTTGTTGACATTTATAATTTCTCTATTTGGCGAACAGATTTATCAAATCTGTTTAATAAATCCATTTCAGTAGCTTAAAATTTTTCCCCTGTCCTAATGGCAGACTGTGATAGTAATCTGGGTGGATGTTTCAGTTCTTGGCTATACAAGCATTTTGTTATCTCTAGACTTCATTGATATTATCATATTACTGAAATATTCTAGTTATTAGTAGTGTGCCCTAGTATTATTTTCCTTTCTGAATATATATTTTCAGTAATTTCCCCTTCCAGTATTTTGGAATATTCCATGAAAAAATTTCTCAATTCCCTGTGGTAAGTTGATTTTCTAGTCCTCTTATAAATTTATTATGGTGCTTTATAACAGACTGGTTCATCGCAACCAATGGGCTTGTTGGTTGTATCCCCATCCCAAGCCAACTCAAATGGTCCTCTCCAGGTTGGTTATCTGATTTCAAGCTTGTGAGAAGTTCCATGCTGTTCTTATTTGGCTTTGGGTTTAAATTTTTTGAATTGCACTGGGAAATCTATGTTAGCGAATAGCTACATTGTAGCCTCTTCCTTTGGGCCCTTAATAATTGCCCCCAGATCACTTGTTAGAGGCTAAAAAATAATAATAATAATATTCAATTGACAAAAAACAAGTGCTTGAAAAGATGAAAAACTTTATCTATGTGGCATATAAATGAGTGTCCCAGGGCACAAAACACATGAACATCGTCCTTTTTCGTTTTTAATTAGTTTATTATATTTACAACACTGGAATGACTCAATCAACCCCACCCAAAATTGGAAAAAATGTTGGAGACTGTCACATTTGTATTTAGTTATGTATTTGATATATTATTTGCATCTATTTTTTCCATTTGTAATCTGTCTCAACTGGTGATACTAGTTGGGTGAGAATGCCCGTTGTTCACCATCTTGAACAAACTGACAAACTATTTGGGCTTGTGAGTTTCTACAACTAATAATTCTGGTCTTGCATGGAGGTGTAGTATATATACGTCATTTTCTCTCAAAAACCTCTTCTTGTATTTTCTTCCTAATTCAACATGGCATGTGTTTAGAGCCACCGGTCCAGTGCTGCCTCAGATTTATGTATATAATGAGGATTGTTTTGTTCACCATACTTCATTATCTTCACATGGTTGTGTCCAAAACACTCTTCTCCTCTGTTTTCCTCCTTTCCCTATTAACCATGCATTTCTGACATTTTTTTTATTGGCACCATCTGCAGCAAAACAATGTAACCTTAGAAAACATGGAGTTGGCAAGTAATGATGTTCCAAGTAATGCTCAAACCTTGGAAAATGGAAATAGCAACAAATCTTCAGTTTCTGGTCTATTCAGCAAGCGGCTTTCTACCACTGCTTCATTCCTTACTAGAACACACAGTGCAACGAATGCAGTCTTGCAACAAATGCGGTCAGGTAGACAGCCATGTTGAGGAGTGTATAGTATAGCACAATAGTAATCAGCTCACAAGTAAAAGGTGTCGAAAAGTTATTTTTGGCCGAAGGGGAGGCTCCTTTACATTGATTCTGCCCAAGGATATACATGGGCATAACATGGGAAGGGTGAATTTTGTAGAGATGTTTCTATAGGCTCAGATATAGCAGGACTTTTTTGATGGTATGTATAATTCTGGCCATATCATAAATCTGTGCTCTGATATAACATCGAAGAGTTATGTAGCAGCGGCAAATTTTGGGGGCCGAGGTCTTCTTGGTTTATATGTTCCCCAGTTTCCTTTGTATTTTCACATAGTTTGAGAATAAGAAAAAGTTTTATTAGACAAGTGCGCGGTTCTGTTTGTTTGTTGGACTAATTATTTATAGACTATGACATTGATGCATATTGCACTGCATAAATTATGGGGCAATTCGTGTTGGGCAGATCAGATCCTTAGCTCATTTTAAATTCGTGTCAGTACATGAAAGTGAATAAAATCAAGTATTGAGTTAGATTATTGAGATTATGTTGTTTGTATAATCATGTTACAGCTGTAAGGGGTTTATATTTATTATATTATAATGCCTAGTTTACCTAGAGATTGCAGAAGTTAACAGCCAAAGCAACAATTGGTCGGGTTACCTGAAAGATTCGTTGGAGAATCCGCAAATGGCGTTAGGTTAGGGAAAAATGTCCTAGATTCCCTATCTGGGTACGATCAGTCATAATTCAAGAGTACAAATTAAGGATAGAGTAGAAGATAGTAAAAGCTCTATAAAAAATAAAAATGGAACAGCAAAAAATCCAATCATAGCTGTCTTTTCCTTTTTAATTTCTGAATGACTTATTTCATAAACTAAGGTCAATGACATATCTACCACCTCTTATTAGGAATTGCAGCTAGTCGATTCAACTTCTTGAGGGCGGAAATCTGAGTCACCACTAGGGAACATTTTGAAAACAAAACACCATCTACAACTTTCAGCAATATATGTCATTTCTGTATGGTTTTATCATAAATAATAATAAGTTGATAATTATTAGAAAGATTGCAATATATTTTATTACATTAAGAAAGAGTCGGTAAATCATGGAATTCGTATCATCCATTAACTTTTTTATTGGATACGGTATAGTTGAAACAAAATTCTTCTAAAGTACTAAATCATGAGAAGTATAATTGTTACTACTCACTAGCATGTTACCGAATGCTGTAAGAACAAGCTAAATGTGGCAAAAATTGTTTTGAAAGTGATAGATCAATTAAAATCTTTCAATTAAGCTATTTGTGGCCAAATTGTTCCAAAGGGATAGATTAACAAAATTATTTTGTATTGTCAACTTTACGGTAAAAGTACCTTAAACAAGCCATTTGAAATGTTGAATCACCAACGTTATATAGCGGTTAACAACTTTTTATTAAACATGGGAAAAGGTCTAAAGTATATGAAATTTGTTTTACGGTGGTAAATTGTGAAAATTATTAGTTTATTGACTTTTCAACTAGAAATAGGTGTGTTTATCTCTTTGAGACAAACTATTTCCTAGAAGGAGATCCCCGAGCAAAATAACTTTACAAATGAGGTTGTTAAATCGCATTTTCCAATTGCGATTTTGCTTCATCATCACTACATTCAGCAATGTGGTACAAAGGAAAAAAGAATTAAGGAAGAATTGCGATTTCTTTATGCCCAATCCAGCTGCTTTTGATAGCATAAAGCACAATCAGCAGCACGTACGCTTGTATCAAATGTTGAGGGATGAGCCAGGATTAAAATGCAGTTTGGTAAAGCGATTTAGAAATTGCAAAATTAAAATGCGATTTTGTAATCGCAACCCCGACCTTCAATTTCTTTAGATGATCATGTCACGTATTCTCATGCTATGAAAAAGCTAAATCGCATCGTTAAAATACGATTTAGGAACCGTATTTCTTAAAATATTTTGCCTGCAATATTTTTTAAGAAATAATTTATTCACATACCTATTTCTTACTTTTTCGACAATATAATAAGATATGATGAGAGGAATATTTTGCCTGTAATCTTTTTTAAGAAATAATTTGCTCTAGAAAGGAAAACATACTTATTTTTTGCTTTTCGACAATACAATAAGATATGATGAGAGGCTCTCGAGAGAGAAAGTTTCCTTAGGGATTATTCTCCTCGGGTGCTGACATTTGGTTTTCTCTGATCTTGTTTAGTATTATCGTATTTTTTGAGATTAATAGGGAATTGTATCTTATGTTGCCATTCAATATATCCGATTATTTTATTTGTTTTTAAAGTGAAACTATCACCTGAAGGAATGATTAAGTGAGAATAAGAGTGAGAATAAGGAAAGAAAGAAGAATAAGTAATCTCAATGTCTCAAATGTATAAGTGTTCATCTTGTAACTCGAGCAAATAAGATTAATATTTTGCCCGAATGTTATTTGATCTTAAAGAATAAAGTTTTCACAATAGAACACTATTTTTTTCCAATTTCCCTAAGAGTTAATACTAAGTATTTATAGGCTTTTGGACATAATGGTATCCGTCGGATTATTTAAGTGATCAACGAATAAGATAAAGTTTACTCAATTCATGATTATCCAGAATGAGTTAGCTAATGTGCCTAAAGTTAGTAGCTTTCCTTATAATTATATGAACCTGTCTGAAAAAAGTTGGAGGAGGATAAACCGGTTTAACAGTCTCTATTCCGAGCCTAATAAACCAAATTTCTCTTAATCATTCCAATATAGACTGGATTCCTTAAACCCCGTTACCTAACCCAAAAAGTCAAGTCTAAATATTCTAATAACTAATATAATAATTTTTAACCTTCTACATTTCCCTTACCTAGATTTGATTATGGTACAAATCAAGCCTTCGTTTGTTGGTCTTCTTTAATTCTATTATTCTTTTTTACCCATTTTGTCTTGTCTTTTTGCATGACGGCTTTGCAATCCCGTCACTATGGAACCGATTATTTCACTGACTGATGAAGAGGAAGTCTAAATTGAAGACCAGGAGACTGGAGCTGGAGGTGGGCAATAGGTTAGTCCAAAACTATTAGTTCACCAGCTTAACTACAGTTAAACCATAATCAATTTGTGAGAGTAGTCTCGAACTAGTTTAGCCCTTGAATCTTTTTTATTTCTTTAATATTTAATTTTTTATTAATTTGATTAATTTCTTTTTTTTTTTAAATACATTAATAATTTCTAATATATTTACTTATTTATCAATTTATTTTTTTAATACATTAATAATTTCTAATAATTTTCTCCTTTTTTTTATACTAATTCATTAATAATTTTTAATTTTTTTATTAATTTCCAATTTAATGTGATTCTAACTAGTTTATTTTTTTTCCTCAAATTTTATCTTTTCCTCATATTTAAGTTCTTAACATTTAACAAATTTTACGAAAAGAATTTATATCAACTGAAATTGAATTTTTCATCTATTCTTAATATATAATTAATTTATTATTAATCTTATATCATTAATTTAATGATATTTTTTTAAAAGAAATTATCCTTTAATATAGTAAATAAAGTAGCTTTGACATACAATAATATATTAGATATTATATAATTATTTTTTCTGACTTAATGATTTCTCTTTTCTTTTTTTTTTCTTTTTTTTTTTTTAAGGAATTGATCTGACCGACTCACAGCCCACTAGTTTGAACGATTTGATCCAACCTCTCACGAATCAAGCCACGATTCAGAACTAACACTTTCTTAAGTCTAACCGAAGCTATCAGTGCTAAATTTTACGTGGTGGGAAAAGTCCCTGCGGAAAATTAATCCTAAGAGCAGCGGCGATTAATATTCGTTCAAAATTATGGGGGAAGTATGGGGAGGCAGTTATATTCTCATCTGAATAATAATTTCTCCCTTGCAACTGTCGATGGCAAAGATATTCTTGAAAGGATTGTAACGGATGAACCATGGTCAGTCATGAGACAGCCACTGCTGGTTAGATTTTGGGATCAGAATCAGGGCTTAGAAGAGTTGGATTTCAAGTGGGTAAGCTATTGGTTACAACTACTTGGTTTACCTTCGAAATTATACTCGGCCAAAATGCAAGGGAGATCGGTTTGAGAATGGGGACGGTTATAGATGTTGAAGATCCAAAGCTCTGCTTAAGAAATTTCCCTATAGTGAAGGTGAGGTTTCATGTGTCTCATCCTTTAATGAAAGGAATTTGGTTAAAGGTGTCAAATGAAGAAAAATCGTGGATTTTGAAAGACTAGCGGACTTTTGCTCTGCATGTGGAAGAATTTGTCATCTTATCAATGCTCGTAAGAATAAGAGTAATCCTGGGTTTGTAAATCTGAAATTAGAAGAAGATGTCAAGGCAAGAGTGGCTTTGAAAATGAATCCGCCGAATCAGGATGAAGTTAAAATGAATTCTTCCCCGACATTGAGTAATAATTTACACTCCAATGGCACCAGTGAATCGAAGACCATTGACGGACGGCGGAGAAAGGCACAGGGAAGACCTAGTCAACGCTGACAAGGATGAGAAAGGAAAGTCCATTATGAGGGGTATGACAATTTTAGAAGCATGCAAAGATCATGAAGTATGCGAGGAAAGCAGTGCTGGAATTAAGGATTATATTTTAAGAATTAACTATGATCATAATGTGTCAGCACAACATTCTAGAGTAATAAGTGTGTTTGCTCCTAAAGAACAAACTATTTCATAAAAAAGGGTTTAGGCGACAGTAATTTGTGAAATAAGGTCATGTTGAATGTTGAAAATTTTCTATAATTATGTAGGTTACTTCCAAACCCGTCATGATAAAGCAAGTGAAGCACTTGATAACGGAGAAGTATTCGCTACTTGGGCAAGCAAGAGGATCCCGTGATGGCGACAGACGGCATCACGCCATCATGTTGTCACATTCGATTGGCTAAGTGGGATATTCGAGATTGAAATAGGTAGGTGAAATAGGTAGGCGAAGGACTAGACATGAGTGGAAACGTGGCAACAAGCATACGGTCAACAGTTGTATCTGCGGTAAATGGTAGACTAATAGGATACCTTGTTCTCCCGTCTTTGCAGCCATGGCAAAGTTTAACACAGAAGGGATGAAGAAAGTTGCAAGGTGGTACTATCGGGATTTACGACAAGTTGTCTATCGTGCCAATTTCTACTCTCTTAGTGATAGTAGTAGATGGCCTAATGTTAGGACACCACTCATCCACCCTGAATTACTGGTTTGTACGAATAAAAGGTTGTCCATGATTATCATACTACCACAACAAGATGGATCTTAGGAAGCCTCTAACAAAGAACTACTGTAGGTATTATAGGAAGCAAGGGTATAATAGGAAGAGTTGCCCTAAGCATAAGAAGTCGAGAGGTTTATTTAGCTGCTCCTTCTTTCATACATTACATGTTTACCTTGTTTGTGTGAATTTTTGTACTCTAAGTTACAAGACCTTTCTATTCAGTGATTTTCTTTTTCTTTCTTTTTTTTTTTAATGCAGATGGATTTGAGCCCAATTGATAGATCCTTGCTTAAACTCCAGTGCACTCATCGATCCACAACAATATGGGCTAGATGGGTGAATGATAACTTAATAACCTATGATTTACAAGTTCTTTATTGAAATGTCGATGTTGATGCATGTGGTGATTTTACTATATACATTGTTTCAAGATTTTCCCCTATTAGTATGCCGCCGACAAGAGGCATCTTTAAGTAGACATGAGCTCAGGAATTGACTGGACATGGACCTACACATCATGCCGTATGTAGAGTAGGGTAGGTTCCTTAGATTGGCATCTTATTACTGCTTTGATCAAGAGGTGGAGATAGGAGATGCACATTTTCCATATGCCATACGACAAGGTCACTATACAGGATGTATCCATCCAGTTTGATTTACCTATCGATGGTCATGTAGTTACTAGGCAGATATCCACTGGTTAGGTTGATGTATATGAGCACCTACTAGGCATCAGACTTGAGGAGAAGAAAGACTACAATGGTGGGAATCTGAAGATGTCATGGTTGGAGAGTCATTTTAGCCACTTACCTGTAGTAATGATGAAACTACCATCATGAGATATGCCCATGCGTATCTTTTATAGCTTATTGAGGGTTTCGTTTTCCTCAAGAAATCAGGTAACTTAGTTCACTTGATGTTTCTTCCTTTGTTAAAAGACTTTGCAATAGCGGGAGAGTATGCATGGGGGCCAGCCTGCCTAGCTTAGTTGTATAGGAATCTTTGTTTACTTGTTGACTATACGGTTAATGAGATTAGGGGTGTTATTGTACTATTGTAGGTCTGGTCGTGGGATCGATTTCCCCACATTGCACCCCGTTGTCCCCAATGAAGGACCTTTAGCATAGTGATGGCATGTCGACTTTGATGCTTTAGAGATTTCTACTCATACTGTATCCTAATACCAAGATACGTTTAATACACAGAGCTTAGAGTATGTAATAAATCATTTATCATTACTATTTACTATTATTGTATATGTTTTTTTAACTCAATTGTTTCATTTGCCCAATTTGTAGATCATTTGCAGACCTTACTAGTCAGGTATCCTAGAGGCATTACTAGCATATTTTTGGGCTGGATGTGACAATTGGCTTAGTTGAGTGCCTCTACTATTCTTTCATATTGTTGAGTGGCACCTCTCGGATTGTTTGCTCTAACAGTTCAGTGGAGTGCAAGGGATCCTGGATGACCCAAACACCTTAGACACTATCCATAAGATTAACTTGAGGGGGAAGACAACTAAGGATTGGAGACGGCATCATGCAGCATGGATCCGTCTGTAGGAGGAGCAGAGGTCGACACTTATTAAGCTAGACTACGATAAGTCTTTTCCAAATGGGTTAACTCCTTAGTAATATCAGTAGTTTTAGGTACATACTCGACAATACATAAGGTATACTGGAGCCTTACTAGGAGTGATGGTAAGATCTTTATAGACATCTTATGTGTTTCTACTTATTTATTTGCTTATAGAACAAATAATGCGTCATATGTTTTCTTTGCATACAAGAGAAAGGTTGGGCTCATATTGATAGCAATCACTGTACACTGCCATAGGCATGAGACATCGCCTGATCTATGAGGTAGCTCCTTAGGGGATATGGTAGTGTCACATTGTACCTTCCGGGCCATTGGGAGGAGGCTACGAATCTTCCTCCTCGATCGATATGCTTTAGAGGACAAGGTCATAGCTATAACTGTGCTTAAGGTAGCCACCTGCGAATAGGTTTCCTTCTCTACTACCTACTTGATCTCTTATTCATGCTCTAAACAAGCTAGAGCTAGACTACTCTCCATTATATCATAGGTCACCTTGGCATGAGTGATAGGAATCAACCTCTTAGACTGATCACAAAAAGCTAAGCTTGAGGATTTCAAGGGCTCGCATGGAAAATAATAGCTCTAAGCCATAACTAAGACGGGGACTCCTATCCCAATTCGACCTCTAGTCGACCTGTCTGTCAAATCCTCACGTATGTCCAATATGCTCTTGCCTAACTACAAAGTCCTGACCTAGAAGGTAATCCAGAAAGGCTAGCCGAGCTGAGTTCTCTAACCGACCACTGGTGCCTGACTCCAATTCAGCTGACTTCCTAACTAAACTGGTCGGCCCCCGACCTAATCTAAATCTGGTTAGCCCTTGACTGTAATGCATTCTTGCTCCTGCCTACGTTGTATCATATCCCTGATGTCTAGCCACTAAGCAATACGTATCTTCTAACACAATATTCTAGAATGATTCTTCTTTTTTCCATATCGAATAATCTTTGTCTCTTTTACCACTTTTAGTATGTCTTATGTAACCTAGTGTAAAATACCCCTCTATCTTTTCATGCACGTAAAGCAACCTTAGTGAACAAGTATATAAACCCCCACTTTCTTGTGTACAAAGATCATCCAGCTTTTAATATAGAATTACTCACTTAAAGCAACCTTAATATTCTTGTTATCATTCAACTTTTATCTATTCTCTTTATTAAGGAGTAGTAGTGAGTAACCCTTCAATTTGGACGGGTGTGTCATATCCGATGGATTGTAGGCCGAGTAGGATCAAGTGGTGAGTCATATCTACTCGATAGCTACCCGGACTTTGCTAATTTCTTTTTGATTCGTTTGTTGTAGTGTTTCTCTACATGTCCGACCCTGAAGATGTCACACCCCGAAGCGACAGAGTCGTAACAGCCCCGCCGTGTAAACCATCCTAAGATAAAAGTTGACCTTACAACTTCTATCTTAGACCTGATCCACACAAGGTGTCCACGACTAACTCGCTTTGAAGTAAACAGTTTGTAATTTAAATAAGTTGTTTACTTAAGAAAGTGAGAAAATTTATATATATATATATATATATACACTTTAATTCAGTTATTACATTATTCAAAAATGAAAAATAATTCTAAAATAAAAACTTAAACCTTAAAAATATGTGTTTATTCTTCAAATGTTTTTCCTTACTCCCCAGGATCCAGCAGTTGCTAGCTTCAGAGTAGTTGTTGCCACTTCTTAGCCAGCATCTGTACGACATCTATAGGAATGTGAGCGACCACAACTCAGTAAGTTAGGATGGAGGACTTAAAATTATACCATAAATACAACAAGGTTTTCAATCAACTTATTAGGTGCAATGCATGTGCAAGCAAATGCCATCGCACGACGTTGTTCGGCCTGTCGTGAGATTAGAGAAATTGCGTCCGTTTTAATCTGGGTTGAGAAGTTGCCATTAATGCAACAGCTCATGACCAAACCCAGGCTTGTGCAATGGAGACCTCGCTCCTCCCGCGACTACCTTCGAACCACTGACTTCACCCTCGCCACGACCTCCTCTCTTGTCATTTAGTTTGGCTAAGGATGAAGAAGAGACCATTATACAATCCTGTACTATCTCTTTCGAAGGGGTCTGTATTTGGCCGGAGAGTCCTAAGTTCCCCTAACGGGTTGCCATGTATGTCTGATTATGATTACTGGTTGTATATTTGATTAAGTCCAGTTTAGGGTGATCAATCATTACATACAAATCATACAATACATGCCAAAGCAGCAAACAGAATCATAGCATCACCCATAATCAAGCACATGCACACATCCAACTATTTAACAAGCATAACCAAGCATAATCTCAAGTCTCCAAAATACAACATTGTATTAATCCCAACTTACCTCGACTCCTCGCTCATTTACTCGAGGTCCGACTTGCTCAGGCCATCGCCGATCATCTCTATAACACAAACGTGGTTTCAGTTTTTCATATAACTATTATAGGTTCATTTTATCCTATAACGCTTATTGTTATGTTTTGTTTAGGGTTTAATATGCCTAATTATCTAGGTCTTAAGTCTTTTATAATTATTCTATATTCGGGTTCGGTTTTTGTATCAATTTCTAAATTAGATTCTAGTTTGATTTCTAAGTAGTGTTTTATACTCCAACCCTAGAAATTCATTTTAACCCATAATGTGAAATTAATTACATTACTTCTCGATTTCCTAAATACCATCATTACCTCTAATTAGTATTTTATTTTACCCTATACACTTAAATCCGTATTAGTATACTGAATTCACTCCTGATGTGAGAAATTTTTTATATTTTTCATATAATTACATAAATTCAAGTTTCCTATCAGATTTATTGTATATTTTTTATTCTTATTATAATATCAATTTTTATTCTAATATTTTCTATTTATTATATTTCTAATAATTATGTATTATGTATTATCACCTATTATGTACATAATACACATCTAATATTTTTATTACTCTAATTACCATCTCCCAATATCAATTATCATTTCAAAATGTCTAAATTCATCCTAAATCAGATTTTACATCTAATTACCCTATTTTACAAAATTAACTTAAAATGTATTATTTTTCCATATTACTTATTTACTATATAATTGACCTAATAATTACCTCTAACACTCTAAATGCTACAAGTATCATACTCCATTAGATTTCAACATCCTAAAACACATACTTATTCACTAAATCAGTAATTAACCATTTAATTACTTAATTAACCCTAAATTACCCATTTTATGCCTCATTTTAGGGTTTAAAAATTATCTAAAAATTTAGAAAATTAATTTTTGAAAACAGGCTTCATAGTACTGTTCTATATCAGCTAAGTAATCTATAAAAAAATTTTGGGTTCAAAATTACACTCCTAAGGTCATTTATTTCTAAACCGAAACTTACTCGGTTTTGCACGATTTGTTAGTGACCCTATATCATGAGACATATTTTCATCAAAATAATATTTTTTTCTCAAAACTACATACAAAAATATTGTAGAATAAAAAAATTCATAATTTTCTAATAATATTTACTATTTTTACAAAATTACACAAAATCGGGCTAGAAATCGAACTTACTGATTTAGGTGGCTCCGGCCACCGTCGGTGGCCATGGGTGTGTCGACCCACCTGGACGTTGCCACCACTGTATGGTGGTGGCCGCCGTCCATTCCCAGCTGCCCGTCGAATCTAGATACTCCTATGCGGCCCTAACTGCACGGTTTTCCTTTTCTTTTTTTTTCTTTGGTTTTTCTCTCAATTTTTGCCTCTCCTTAATTTTCTCTAATTTCTAACTGTCCAAATGAGCTTCTGAATTTTTCTTGCTATTTATAGAGCTTTGTAGTAATTAATATGTATTAATTTGATTAGACAAGTGCCTTATCTTCTTCCAATTTAACTTTTGTGTTGTTGTAATTTAATTGACTAATTTTTTTTCTTATTTTTCCTAGCTGTCACGACCTATATCTAGATTATTCCTTATTTTTCTTTATTTTTCCTTAATTAATTATGAATTTTCTTTAATTATTTAGTATTATTATAGCACATTACGCGTATTTTAAGTAATTATGCATATTTCTACATACATGTAAATTCATATATAGTATAAAAAAATATTCCTAAATATTATTTAGGTTATTTTATGATTTTTAGTATACATATCATTTATCTTTAACTATTCGTTAATTATCGGAATGCATTTTACGCATTTTCGATAAATAACGAGTTATATATTTAAAATTTGGAATTTTTATATTCTTTTATTTTATTGCTTATTTTCTTAAATTCAAACTTACGGGATCATTTTACTAATATTTCTAGCTTTACTTTATAATTTAGATTCAATTGGATCTTTCAGCCGATCGAAACATTGAGGGACTAGTTGTGGGGCTTATAGAAGATACATCAGCTTTGCTAGTATTAGACCACAATTCTACGAGGGAGTGTATGAAGTTGTAGTGAAGTTTTTGTTCGCTTTACTGTTAGTGGTTGTTGTATTCCTTCCGTAGCTACTATAGTATATTGGTACGACAGTAAGAGTGGTTTTATTGTTACTCAATTTTACTTAGTTTTTCATTACAAAAATAAAGCAAGTTTATTTCTATCTTATTTGGGTAACTATTAGGTTTTGAAACTGTTAGCAAGTTGTTAAATCGTTTAAGAAGTATTGTACCATGTCTAATTCAAGTATTCAGGGTGTTATTGGTGACTAGAGCAGTAGTGCCTAACCTAGTTGTGATCTTAATGGTAATAACACCCTAGGGTCGGTTGATGACAAGGTTAACAGACTCACAAAGCTTATTAAGAGTCTAGTCACCGCAATCTAAGTTAATAGACAACAACCCTAAGGTGTACAGTAGGAAAACTCACAAGAAGATGCTCCTAAGAGACGTTATGGCTAAGGAAATTGAACTAATTGCCCAATTTAACCACCACAAGCTGGAGGAGTAGCAGACCGAGCTATTAGACGAAGACTGGAGCTAAAGGAGATTGGGGAAGATGACAATGAGCTGGGTATTAAAGGGTTTGGTGAAGAAGGAGAAGTTGATTATTACCGAGCATAGGGACAAAGACGTTGGGTCCCTCGAGGGCTAGATAATGTCAAGGTATAAATCCCGCCCTTCAGTGGAAGTGGGGATGTAGATGAATACTTGGAGTAGGAAGAGAAGCTCAAGAAAGTATTTGAATGTAATGGGTATAACGATGCGATCAAAGTCTAACTTGCTACATTGGAGTTTACTAAGTATGCCACCATGTGGTGGAAGAATTTGAATGCAGCTAGGGAAAGAGATGGAAGACAAGGTGTTAAAATTTGGGATAAGATGAAAAGGTTGTTAAGAGATATATTTGTGCCAGAGACTTATCTATGAGATACGTTTGCAAAGTTACAGGAGCTGTGCCAAGGAAGTCGATCTATTGATGACTAGATGAGGGAGTTCCAAATGTTAATGATCGGAGCCAACATGGAAGAGCCAAAGGCCCGTACAATATCGAAGTTTATTTCTGAGCTCAAGTATGAGATTTGCAATATTATGGAAATATAGAGATTTTATAATTTGGATGAGGCCATCAAGATAACACAAAAGGTCGAAAAGCAAAAGAGAAATGTTCCGAGTTGACCTAGGCTAACATTCTCTTGAGCCCCAGTACCATGCCGACTTATTCAAGCCGAGCCTAGGAGACGATACGGAACTAGGAAAAAGAATGATAGACTTGTCAATAGCTGAGCAGGTCAACATAGCCAAGTAAGGTAGCTAGGTCAAGCCAAGGTTAGGCCACCCCCGAGAATGTGCGAAAAAGGACAGACCTCTGGACAAAAGTCTAATGAGATGAAATGCTTTAAATACTTAGGCTACGGATACATAGCTGTTGAGTGTCTAAACCGACATGTCATGGTGCTCCAAAAAGATGTTATGGATAACACCAACAACAATGAGCCCGAAAAGGAGTAGGATGATCAAAAGGTAGAAGCCAAGGAGGAAGAAGAGACTCGGTCTATGTCGACCAAGGAGAAGTGATAACCTTAGTCCTAAGACAAGTCTTGAGTATCTTACCGAACTCTAAAGAAGACTAGAGGGAAAATATATTCTATACTAAGTGTACTATTAGAGGCCAATTGTATACGATCATAGTGGATAGAGGAAGTTGTACAAATGTTGTTGCATAATCCCTTGTACAGAGGTTAGGTCTACCAACCTCAAAGTATCCCCGACTTTACAAGTTGCATTAGCTTCATGATAAGGGTGCTTTGCATGTGACTGAACAAGTGACTGAACAAGTGACTGTGCTGTTCAACATTAGAAATGTATATAGGAACGAAGTGGTGTACGATGTCGTTCCCATGGGAGCTTCACACCTGCTACTTAAATGACCTTGGTTGTTTGACCGATGTGTTATGCACGATGGGTATAAGAACACCTATGCCTTTGTTAAGAATGGAAGGAGAATAGTGTTGCAACCCCTAATCCTATCATAAGTAAATGAAACCCATAATCAACTCACTCGAGCTAGTAAGAAAAAGGCCTTAATGATAAGCAGTAAGAAGCTATTGAGGAAGCTGGTGAACCAATGTTCTTGTTGGTTAGACGATTGATGGAGATGAGGAAATTACAGGAAGTCCTGGAAGAAATCCGATACTTGCTAAATGAGTTTTCTGACCTATTTCTAGAAGAACTACCCAGAGGACTGCTACCAGTCTGAGGTATAGAACACTGTATTGATTTGCAGCCAGGCGCTGCCTTACCTAACCAACCTGCATATAGGATGAACCTTGAGTAGGCTATTGAGCTGAAAAGACAAGTAGATGAACTCATCGAGCGAAGATATGTAAAGGAGAGCATGAACCCTTATATTGTACCAACTCTACTTGTTCCAAAGAAAGATGGTTCATGGTATATGTGCATTGATAGCCGAATGATCAACCGAATAACTATCAGGTACAGATACCTGATACCAAGGTTTGATAACATGTTGGATGAGCTCTATGCTGCAAAGATATTTTCAAAGATAGATCTATGAGGTGACTATCATCAAATTTGCATGAGGTTGGGTAATGAATGGAAGACTGCCTTTAAGACTAGGCATAAGCTCTATGAATGGTTGGTTATGTCATTCGGAATTACTAATGTGCCAAATACATTCGTAAGGTTAATGAACCATGTAATGTGCGCTCTTCTTAGAAGATGTGGTTGTATACTTCAATGACATATTAGTGTATAGTGCCGACCTGAGTAACTATGTTCAACATCTTCACGAAGTATTTGGCATTCTGCGAGCTGAGAAGTTGTATGTGAATGTAAAGAAATGTATGTTTTGCTGTAAAGAAATGTATGTTTTGCTAGAAAGAGGTGATGTTCTTAGAGTTTGTAGTGTTAAGGGAAGGAATTCAAGCAGATGAGGAGAAGATCTAAGCCATTTTGGAATGGCCAACGCCAAATAATGTCACTGAAGTCTGAAGTTTCCATGGCCTAGCTTCTTTCTATAGGCAATTTATTAAGGACTTTAGAACAATAGCCGCCCCATTGATTGAGCTGATAAAGAAAAATGAAAGGTTCAAGTAAAATGATCAAGCTGAGTGAAACTTCAAGGAGATCAAACAGAAGCTCACCTCAACACCTATCCTTTCACTACCTGATTTTGATAAGCCCTTCAAACTGGAGTATGACATATCAAGAGTTGGAATTGGTGTTGTCATGATGTAAGAACTATGGCCTGTAACTTACCACAGTAAGAAATTGAGTAGCTTAGCCCTGAATTATTCTGTATACGAGAAGGAGATGTACTCCCTTTTCCAAACCTTACCATTTGGCAACACTACCTGTTACCATGAGAGTTTGTTGTTTACAAACAAAACTATTGGAATTCTCACTCATCATTGAGCAGTATGCTAATGACCCTCACTTTGGTTCCATTGTTGAATAGTATTGTGAAGGACTAGTTGTGGGAGGATATTATCTTAAGGATAACTATCTATTCAAGGACCGTAAGCTATGTATTCCAAATTGCTCTATATGTGAACTGTTGGTTCGGAAAGCTTACAGTAGTGGACTTTCAGGCCACTTTAGGGAGGTTAAGACAGTCAATTTGTTGAAAGAGAATTTTTACTGGCCAAGTCTGACTAAGGATGTCCATAAGGTAGTCAGTCGTTGTGAAATTTGTAAGCATGTTAAGGGGAAGAGAGAACCCCATGGAGAGTACATGCCTCTACCAACGCTTACCTTATCATGGACCGACCTTAGCATAGACTTTGTCCTAAAGTTGCCCTGGATATCAAGAAGGAAAGATTCTATTTTTGTTATAGTGAACCATTTCAGCAAGATGGCGCACTTCATTCTGTACCATCGGACTAACGATGCTTTATATATTGTTGATTTGTTTTTATAAAAGGTTGCTCGACTACACGAAGTACCGAAGACTATTGTGTCATATCGAGACGTAAAATTTTTGTGCTATTTCTGGAAGACTCTTTAGAAGAGACTTGAGACTAAACTAGTGTTCAGCTCCAACAGCCACCCTTAGACTGATGGCCAGATTGAAGTGGTGAATAGGCCACTAGGCAATCTACTCAAAGCTGTTGTAGGGAAGAACTTGAGGGATTGGAATTTATGCTTACTAATCGTGAAGTTTACATATAACTTAACTGTCTACAGCACTATAGGGAAGACCCCATTTGAGGTTGTCTTTGGCCTTAACCCAACCATTCCCCTGGATATGATTAGCACCTTAGCAGCTCCAAAGTTAATCAAACTCGAGAATTACATGAATTGCACCAGTTTTTAAGAAAGAAGATTGCCAAATTCAATCAAAGACAACAAGATATTAGTAGCTGAGGCTACCGAACTGTTTCTTTCCAACCAGGAGACTTAGTATGGATTCACCTCAGCCAAGAACGATTCCTACACTTAAGAAAAAGCAAACTATCTCCTCGAGCTAAGGGCTCATTTAAGGTCCTAAAGAAGATCAACCACAATGCTTACTAGATCGAGTTACCTGATGACTATGGTGTCTCCTCTACCTTCAATGTGTTTGATTTAATTCCCCATCAACTAATAGAAGAAGACCCTATGAGCACCCTAAAAGAACAAGCAGAAATTGCTTCAGATTTGAGGAAAAATCTTTCCAACCCCCAAGCAAATAATATGAATTAATCCCTTAGACTGATCACAAGAAGTTGAGATCGAGGACTTCAAAGGCTCGTATAGAAAATACAAACTCTAAGCCATAGCTGAGATGGGGACTTCTATCTCGATCCGACTTCTAGCCGACCTGTCTGTCAAATCCTCATGTGTGTCCAACATGCTCTTACCCAACTAAAAAATCCTAACCCAAAAGGTAACCCAAGAAAGGCTAGCCAAGCTGAGCTCTCCAACCGACTACTAGCGCCTAACTCTAATTCAGCTAACTTCCTAACTAAACTGGTCAACCCCTGACTATAATGTATTCATGCTCCTACCTACATTATATCATATCCCTGATGTCCAGCCACTAAGCAATACGTGTCTTTTGATATAATGTTCTAGAATGATTCTTCTTTTTTCCGTACCAAATATTTTTCTTCTCTTTTATCCCTTCTAGTATGTCTTATGTAACCTAATGTAGAATACCCTTTTGTTTTTTCATACATATAAAGTAATCCTAGTGAGCCGGTATATAAACCCCTACTTTCTTATGTACAAGGATCATCCAGCTTTGAATATAAAATTACTCGCTTTGAGCAATCTTGGTGTTCTTGTTATCATTCAACTCTTATCTATTCCCTTTAGCAAGGAGTAGTGGTGAATGACCCTTCAATTTGAACTGGTGTACCATATCCGGTGGCTTATAGGCCGAATAGGATCGAGTGATGAGCCATATCCATTCGGTAGCTGCTTGGACTTTGCTAGCTTTTTTTTTTATTCATTCATCTTGGTGTTTCTTCGTGTGTCCAACCTCAGAAATGCATCATGTCACGTATCCAAAACAGTAACATCCATCATATGCAATAGTCCACCTGTCTAAATCAACATTGTTGAACCACAGAGGAACATCCTCCTTAGCTTGGGCCAACTTCTCCATGAAACATTCGAATTTCCTTTATTATGCTCGAACACCTACAAACTATACAAGTTTTTTACACAATTGATTTTTGTAGACCTTGTTAGAGTTACTAGTAACATGCCGCAAACAGTATCTCTAAACTGCAAATGGTAGCTACTTACCTACTGATGATTCCTTGTATGCAAAATCAATACTGGATGCCTTGTCGAATATAAGATATAAGGTTTCCCCCTTCTGGCCGACTACATGCACTTTAAGCTTTCGTAAGAACCACTCCCAGGTTTCTACCGATTTTGTTTCAACAACAGCAAATGCCAATGAAACTATTGAATTGTCCTCATCCATGCTACAAGCTACCAATAACTTATGCCTATACTTTCCATATAAGAATGTGCCATCAACACATACAATAGGTCAACAGCATTTGAAGGCTTCTACACATGGCCCAAATGTCTAGAAAACCTACTTAAACTGGGATTGACCTTACTTTGGCAAACTACTCTAGCCCTAATTCACTTGTGTCCTCGGGTTACTTAACTTCATTGCATTTAATAGTCTTGACAACTCAATATATGACTTCTCCTAGTTACCATATACAATCTCAACAGCCTTTCACTTGGCCTCGAAAACTCTTCTATTACTTACTGTGTACCCATACATAGTTTTTGTGTTAGCTACAAGATCAGGTATCTTAACATCAGGGTTGTTCTGTACACTCTCGATGAATAGTGTAACCATTATGTTGCTATAAGCTGAGGATGATCTTAGTTCATCATTGAGTTCACACAAGTGTGCGGACTCTTTAGAATTGTTATTTTGAAAAAATTCTCTACTTTTTTCAAACAAGCCCATAGCCTCTACTTACAATCTTGTTCTTTCTTCTTATAGCAGACTGCATATATAGTCAGTTTCAAAATGTCCACATGCATATCATAGTAGTTCCTTAGGTGGAATGACTTTACTGCATCTATGAGATCCTTTTTCGTATTGAAAGGCATACCGACACTCAATTCATTGAAACTGCTAATGTTGCTGCACATTTCATTAACATCTCTCTCAAATATTACGTAGCTGCTACCATCGTATCTACTATTATAAAATGGGGTAGGATCTCTCACAAGCTCGTCCACCGATTCATTTATTGGCAAAAAGTCCTGAAATTACCTATTGGACAATACTTCACTAATATGATGATGGGGCTTGCTTGGGCTATTTTTGCAAAATGGCTGGACTAGCGCACTGCTACAGACAACATATAGTCTCACTTGGCTTCTCCTAAATCCTCAGCATGGTCATCTTCGAGGCCAACATTATCCTCATCACCATCCCCATCATCCTTATCACCATCCACATCTGCCTCATCCTCCCCATTATCGTCGACATTTATGTCCATATACATTCTCTCTACATATCGATCATAAGACTCTTCATGTTCGATAATGGAACCCAATGCTTCGTGAAGCTGCTCATCTATGATATTTACGTACTCGTATTCAGAGAAATACATGTATAATTCATTTGATTGATCTACATTTGTTTGCTTCCCATCAATCATTGTTGAATGCACATTGGAATCCGGAAGGGTTGGATAGTCTAGCTTATGTATTTCATACTCGTCCCGGGCACTCAATTCCCCAATGTGTCTTATGTATACTTTTTGAATAATCCGTTCCCCAAAAGACTCCGCCATTTCAATGAAATTTTCAATATTCTCATTGTCTCTAATGGCCATCAACTTATAGATAACTTCAGCATCATGGAAAAAGGGATGCCTGTGTAAGAGTTCAACACCACTCGGGTCAACTCCGACATATCCATAAATTCTTCAAATGAAATGAGAGAAGTTCAAATCCTCACTAATTTTCAACTTCTTAACAAGCTCCTTGTTATACTCTAGCCTTCAACTACCCATCATTATATTTCTGTTTGCATAAATAATAACTTTTATATAATCTGTTATTTCCACCCTAGTAATGTCACAATGAACCGAATATTTAGATGATATTAAAAACGTTATCTATATACCGAGCGATAACTTTACAAAATGCACTTAGTCATCTCGTTAAGTTGCATCACATACTACCTGATTTTAACTTTTGAATTTGACCGAACACAATAAAAACGCCAAAAAAAAAGTACATATATATATATACACACAACAATTTTCACCTACATTCCAACATTTTTCATACCCACATTCGTATAACTTTTGTATCGCAATACAAAAAACCCCTAAATTTAGACAACATATAATAAATTTTCATGAAATATTAATAATTTACACAAGATACGGTACATCTATGATTACAAAATTTACATAATTAAGTAACAAATTTTTTTATAAAAAAAATTACATAATGTTGATTACTACTAAGATAAAAAAAAAAAATCATGCTTGTAAATTATAGATTATTACCTATTTCAAACGTAAAGTCGTGTTAAGAAATGGTCTGGTACTTCAACTATGGGTTTTCTCAAGTTTTCTTTATGTCTTAGGAATTTTATAAATTGATATAAGTAAAAATGAAGTCTGGCCGCATGGATTGAGGTTTATATAGATAGTATAGTGCATGCGGCTTCAGTTATATGCGCCTTTAGTTATAAAGAATTACACTGAAGGCACATTCAGTGTATGCACGTTCAGTGCAAAAAACATAACTAAAGGCACATATGTTGCATATACCTTTACAATATCATATTCATATATATTTTTTTTAAACGAACCCTTTTTCGTAATATTTTTTAGAAAATGACCTGTATTCATATAAGACTTTACATAATAATCCTAATGACTTACCCCAAACCAAAACCATTAACCCAAGCTTCTATACCATTTCCTTAAATACCCCAAACATAGACCAGTAATCCTTAGCCAATTCACTTCCTTTGATTAACCAACCTATCTCTAGTAAGATCATTGTTAAAGAACCTTCCCAGAATCAAAATGGAACACCAAATCACAAATCATATCCTATTGTTACATCCCTAAGCCTAAACTCAACCCTAATACCAACCCTATCCTTAACCCCAAGTTCACCTATATAAAACCTCCAACCAACGTCACACAAATCCTTTATCATACCGTTGCCTTTCCCTAGAGCATTACGGCTACTATCCATCAAGAAGCCAAGAGAGTTACTAAGTGGAGAAGAGGACTTGTCTGTAGAGTTAAAGAAAGAAAAGGTAATGCTGCATTCTTAACAGTTGAGAGTAGAGGCAAGAGTATGAAGATATCCTACAAGGAAAACTACAAAGCTAAGTTAGAGAGGTTAGTTGTCAAAAGAAGAAGTAAGGTGAAAGGTAAACTTGATTTTACAAGCAAGCTAGTTGAAGTAGCTATTATGCAGGCTAATGAATAATTTTTGCAAGGTTCCAGTGGCTGACCTCATTCAGCTACCAGAGAGCCATGAGTCTCCTTCATTGGAACTGTCAAGGTTTTAGGTAATCTCTGATAGTTGATGAGCTGAAACATATTATTTTTCATAAAAGGGCCTTCTTGGTTTTCTTAATGGAAACTAAGATAAATCTCCTTATGTTGACTCAATTAGGAGAAGACTTAATATTTATAAAGGCTGTCATGTAAATCTAATTGGATGAAGTAGTGGAATTTCATTATGGTGGAGAGATGATGTTTCGATTGATATTTTGAGCATGGATAAAACCATGTTTGACAGTTAGGTGATGGGGTTGAAAAAAAATGAGATTGTTAGAGTTGGTCTTATGGAAACCCGAATTTGCAGGAAGACTGATTCTGTTGGATAAACCAAGAAGGATAGCAAGTACTATGAATCGACCATGAATGTTATGCAGTGACTTGAATGAGATTGCTTATCCTAATGAAAAAACTGGGGGAAGAGATAAGGCATTGTGCTAAATGAGGAATTTTCGAGCTATGATTCACGACTGTAGGCTTACAAACATTAGTTGTAAAGGCTAACATTTTACATGGTGTAATAAAAGAATAAATGGAGTATTAGTGAAAGAACGTGTGGAGAGTAGTCTATTCAACATCAAATGGCTAGAATCTTTTCCAAATTCTATTTGTTACTAATTTACCAACCTAAGGAAGTGATCATTCACCTATGCTTATTGAAATTAATAGGTGTCAAGTAGGCCAGGAAGGAAACTTTTTAGGTTTGAATAGACATGGCTAAATGTGAAGGGATACAGTACTATAGTTGAAGAATGTTGGCTAGAGATAAAGGCAAATGTAGAGCTCAGTAGGTTGGCATTTAAGATTAAGGAATGCAAAAGAGTTCTAATGAATTGGAGTAGACACAATGATAAGAACAATGCAATATAGATTGAAAAGCTACACCAAGAACTTTCCCGTCTCCAAAACAAGGGGTAGGAGACTATGATTATGATGAAGAGATTAGAATTCAATAGCAATTGGAGTTCTATATGAGACAAGAAGAGCTTTACTGGCAGCAACGATCAAGAAATAAGTAGCTTAAGGAAGATGACAAAAACACAAATTCTTCCACCAAAGTGCTAGACACAAAAAGATCCATAACATAATCACCACCCTTAAAGACTCAAATGGGAATTGGCTCAAAAGAAAAAAGGATATTGAGGGAGCCTTTTTGGAGTTCTATGATAAACTTTTCTCTTTTGAGGAAATATCAGTAGATGTTGATGTGCAAGAGAGTATTGAACATCTTATTATCACTCCAAAGATGAATAGGTGCTTAACACGAGAGGTCAATGAAGATGAAGTAAAGGAAGTAGTTTTTCAATTAGGCTGCTTAAAATCTCCCAATCCAAATGGCTTCAATAAGCTCTTCTTACAAATACATTGGGGAAAAATCAGTCCTTTAGTACATAGATAAAGTACTTGGCAAAAAATAATATGAAAATAAGTCTCGAGCAAAAATTAATACAAGAATATGGTAGTGAAGTTGCAACCGAATTTTTTTACACTAAAGTTGCAAACCCCCTCATGCGACTTCAATGTAATTTTTTTATAAAAGAATACAACTTTAGTATAATTTTTTTTTTAATTTTGACTTCATTGCAATTTTTTATCATACTTAAATGAATATGTGGTGAAAATTGCATGGCTTAATGCGACTTCAATAATTGTGTGGTTTTTTTTTTTCATTCTAATAGAAATGTCAAACACTTATATTTTAGATAAAAAATATATTTATTCGTCAATATCATATATACGTACGATAAGAGTGTAATAAAAAATAAATTTTAAATAATATCTAGATACATTAGTTGCTATTACAATCAAAATATAAAAAAAATATCTAGAAAATAAAATCTAATGCCGACCCTTACACCGACCTAAAAATGCATCATATCTAGATAGCAGTGATGGTCGTCTCTTAGAAGGACCTATAGAAAGCTCAGTCGACGAGTCTAAAAAGTCTCTAAGTAGTACAAGCTATCAACTGGAGGATATACACATGAGTATGACGCTTAACCATATCCTCGTCGGCATTGCTTGGTATAATTCTAAATCTACTAATTAGCCACGACAGTTGTACGCGGCCACCCTTCACATCATTAGATGGTGGAACATCACCTAACAAGTTTCTTACCACATTTGCCCAATTTTTATTGGTACTGCCAGTGACAGCAACACCATCAATCCTAAGGCTTAGCTAGACCTTAATATCCTGTAGCGTAATGGTCATCTCACTATGCACCATATGAATGTATGTGTCTTTAGCCTCTACCTCTCTACAAAGGCGATAATTAAGTGCCAATCCATTTGGATGAATGGAAGTCAGCTAACAAATTTAAACCTTGCCTCCACTAGGTACTACTTTATATGTAGATCCAACGATATGAGCTCCTCACTTTTCTTCATTGCCAGCTTACGCCATCTAATTGTGAGTGCACCTGGTGCCTATATTAAGTTACACGAATATAAATATTAACATATCCACACCTAACTTATGTTTTATATGAATGGAAGAAATCGTTAAATAACGTACCTATCCCTCCCATACATCCTGAGAGCGATGGGATGCTTGCTCACCTAAAACTAAAGGGTTAAATGGTCATGGGTCCATCTAACCTACAATTGTGATTAACATTCATAAGTGACAATGCAAGTAATATAAAACAAATAGATATTACAAACTAATGGTAAATTTATGTGTATGCATATGTAAAAAATAGTAATACAAATTACCAACCCTATTTAGATCCAGACATCTATGCTTGTTATGTCTTTCCCTTTAATAGTAACTACATCTATTCCTATTAGGTACTTTGCATATATCCATCTTCATGTGGTAATGTTTTGTTCTAGGCTTCCCTTTGTCTCTCTCGAACTTAGACCATGGCTTAAGTTTTGGAAAATTCACTGCTAGCTAATTAATCTCATCACCTAGAGGGAAAAAATGTCGTTGGTATACATCAAGTTGGTTTGTCCACTTATACCATTAACCAATACGGTTTAGGGTGTTTGTCCCTAGCTCAGTTACAACTGTGAATGCATGGGAGTAAAGAATTCTATATATTTGCTATTTCTGGCACGTGCAATACTAGTTATCTATGTCAACTATATGAACTCTACCTTCACCTTTTATCACTCCATTTGGCTCTCTTCGGCTACTAGTTCTTATCTCAAACAGTCCATTGCGCCTACTATAACTGGTAACCTTGTACGCACTTGCCCGCCCACGCCACTTCTCTATCAACTATTATGCGTATGTAGTGTACATCATACCCCCCGACATGGCTTTTGAAATTTCTTTGTCCTTCTTTTCCCATAATGCAACAATGTTATAGAATATCTTTTGTACTAAAGCTACAATTGGTAAGCCACGAGAACCTTTAAGAATTGCATTATAACTGTCAATAATGTTGGACGTCATGTATCTAAACTTGTAATTACCATTTGCATACAATGCCTATCTATAGATGTTAAGTTTTGCAAACCAACACGGAGTGTTCTCATTCACTATCGACATCTCTTCCATCAAAGCGAAAAATTTTCGTTGTTGCACTTGTATGCCTACTACTGTTGCCAATTTCTTACATGCTTAATTTTTATGTTTGTGGTTGAAATTACTAGCTATGTGTCTTGTGCAGTATCTTCATATTGTAAAAGATGGTTGCCAACCATTATTCACATTGTTAAAAGCTTTCTTAATACTAATATGCCTATCCGAGATTAAGCATATTGTCTATTCCTGTCCACCAACTACATGCTTCTTTAAATGCCAAAGGAACCAAGACCATGTCTTCTCAGATTACATGTTAATGAGTCCAAAAGCCAATGGCATGATGTTGTTATTTCCATTCATTATGCATGCAATGAGCAACTTATGGTCGTACTTGCCATGTAAAAAGGTGCCATCAACGCAAATGACGGGACGGCAGTATCTAAATAAATGTACACAAGGTCCGAATGTCCAAAACACCCACTTCATCTCCGATACACCTGGTTCAGTTGTATCTTTCCACCCCCACTTAACCTCTGACCCTGGGTTTGTTATCTTAATGGCGTTTAAAAGTTTTGGAAGATCATTGTACAATTTCTCCCAATTACCATACACCATCTCTATTGCTTTTCTCTTTCCCTCAAATACCTACCTTCTTGTCACCGTGTACCCAAACTCGTTCTGAATATTCTAAGTCAAGTCTGCAATAGTAATATTAAGGTTTGTGCTAACATTTCCAATGAATCATCTGACCGTTAAATCATTATCTATCTAGGGATGATCTTATCTTATTGCTGGGTTAACACATGTGTACGGTCCCTCGATAATCATTATCACAAACATACCATACACTTGCTTTTTACACGCTTTAACCTCTAATTGCATCCATTTGCCCTTTCTATACAGTGTATATGCCATAACGTTGGGTCATTATTGAACTTGAAAGTTGCAGTGCCGCATTATGTTGTAATTCTTCACAGCGTCCTGTAGCTCCTTCTTAGTGCAAAATTTTACGCCGACGCTTAACTTGTCACTGTCAACTATATTGTTACATTACGCGTTTTGTTCATCCTCAAATGTAGCATATCCACTATCACCACCTATATTTAGGAATGGGATTAGATCTCTTACAGCAGACTAGTTGTATTATGTCACAAGAGTTTGAACAAGGGCTGGCAAAGGTGCAAATGAATTGGCCATGGAGACATTACTCCCTAAGACAACAAAAGTCAACCTGTCCCTACCTTCATCATCTTCGTCATCATAGTCGACTTCGCCTTCCTCTTCCCCCTCATCACTATCCTCTTCACTGTTATCATCATCATTTTCATCGTCAGTACCATCAAGACCTATAGCAATCTTTTCTATATAAGGATGGTAACTTGGATCTTCCTGCCAAATTTCCCCATACTTTACATCAAGTGCTTCCTTGTTCACATTAACGTTAACAGCATCATCCTGAATCATGTCTTGTTTTGTAGTATGAAGGTAACTATCATCAACCATGGGAAAATTAGTTCCAAATGAGTGTACTTGTTGTGATGCAATATTCATGGGGTTATTACTGTGGCCCACACTACTCTGCTTACCTAACTAAACATAAATATGCTGAATACCTTGTTCACCTAATGATTCAGCCATCTCAATAAAGTTTTCAGCATCATCGTCATCCCTAATGGACATCAACTCGTAGTGGACACCGCCTTCATAATATGTCAAATGTTTGTGAACAATTTCTACCCCAGCAATGCTAATCCCAATACTATTGCATATTCTATTCAAAATGGGCATAATTTGACCCTTATTCATCTTCAACTTTTTCACTGGCTCCCTATCATACTCCACTTCTAAGTTACTTCTCACAATAGATAATAATTTTCACATAATCCACTATCTTGCTCTTAATTATTATACAAGTTACCACTAAATTAGCAAAAACTCCATACAACAATCACATTCTACTTACTAAAATTAACACTTTTGACTAACATATCATCATTACACAACTTCCATCTTTAAAAAGTCCTTAACCGATTATATTACTTACGCTAAATAACTAATATTTTTACTATTATCATCAACAACTAAATACAATTTTTCTAAACTACTACTACTACTACTACTACTACTACAACAAATATGCATTTTATATAAAATAAGTCTATGTTTTTCTACATAACATATATCACTAGAAATACTAAAATTTCATAACAAAAACTAAATAAGTAATAACAAATAAATATAATTAATTAAAAAAATAGAATAAATAAAACTAATCAATTCTTCTAAAACCTTCGGTATCTAGACACCAATAAGTTAGTGGGATTAAGAGATTTGTGTGTACATAATTTTTTGTGAGAGATTCTATGAGTGAGAAATGAAGAGGATGGCTGATTTAGGAGTGTATATTGGCACTGAAGTTGCATGTCTCTTATATGACTTCAGTGTAAAAAAATTTAGGTAGTGCATGCGACTTCACTACTATATTTTCGTATTAACTTTCTGTTGGGACTTATTTTCATATTATTTTTCGTTAAGTACTGTATTAATATACTAATCTCTCTTATGTGATCGAGGTTGTTAAAAGCTCTTTGCGTTCAGGTTCATTTCCTCCACTTTTCAATTCAACTGATCTTCTACTAATCCCTAAGGTATCTAGCCCGGAAATTATTTTCCAATTTAGACCAATTATCTTCTATAACTTTTCCTTCAAAATCATATCTATGGTTCTTTCTAATAAACTGCAACCTATCTTGAATGATATCATTTCTCCTTTCCAAAGTGCTTTTACTCAGATTCATCTTATTCATGATAATATTATGGTAGCTAATGAGATTTTTCACTTCTTAAAAATTACAAGGAAAAGGAAGAATGACTTTCGTGCACTTAAAATTAACACGTAAAAGGCATATGAAAGAGTTGAGTGGTCTTTTTCACAATTTGTGCTTGAAAAAATGGGTTTCTCAAATATCTGGGTCAATTAGATTATGGGTTGCGTCAAATCGGTGTCCTACAACTTCTTGTTAAATGGGAGTAGAATTTGACGTTTTATTTCAACCAGAGGACTTAGGCAGGGAGGTCCGATATCCCCTCCTCTTTTCTTGTAAGTTGCTGATACGTTATCCAAGATGGTCCAAAGAGCTAAGTTGTCGGGATATCTGGGGGGAATTAAAGTAAAACAGAATAGCCCGAGCATCACACACTTGTTTTTTTGCTGATGATACCTTGTTTTTTCTCAAAGCCTCCCAATTAAATTTGATGAGATTAAATAGAATCGTAGACTCTTATTGTGTTGCTTCATGTCAACATGTCAATATTCACAAATCTTCACCTTTATTCAAATCTTCCACGCCCGAATTTATAAAGCCAGCTTGCTGTGGTTGCATGGGTATTGATATCAATACTAAACCTGGCAATTACTTAAGGTATACCTACTCTGTGGGATAGATCTAAGTATAAAATTTTAGAATCCCTTAAAGATAAAATCTCAAAAAGGTTCAAAGTTGGAAATCTTCTCTTTTATCACCCGGGGGAAAAGAAGTCATGATTAAGTCTATCGCTTTTGCTATTTCCACCAACTCAATGACTGTTTTCCTCTTCCCAAAGAAAAAAATGGTGTAAGGGGCTGTCTGGTAATATTTCTAAATTTTGGTGGGAGGGTTCAGAAAAGGAAGATAAAATCCATTGGAAGAGTTGGGATGCGTTGACTTATCCGAGATTTGAAGGGGGGTCTTGGTCTTTAAGGACTTAAATGATTCTAATTTGTCTTTGTCGGGAAAGTTGGCTTGGAATATTATTCAAAACCCTAATGCATTATGGGTGAAATTTTTAGAAAGCATTTACTTTCTTAATACTGATTTTTTGAAAGATAAAAGTGTGGGGAGAGCTTCTTGGTTATGACAGAGTATGTTGGTTGGTGGAGATGCTATTTGTGAAAACTAGACGTGGTCCGTAGGGAAAAGGGATAAAATTAGTTTTTGGGATGATGCTTGGGTTCCCTCATTGCCTGGAAAAAGAATTGAAAGTAGACCAATTGATGATAATGTGCTGAATATGAAAGTTAAAGATGTCATAGATAGAGAAACGCTATCTTGGAATTTAGAAAGTGTCCAAATTATTTCTGAAGAGGAAAGGAATGCGATTCTTAAGATTCCCATCTCTTTAGTTTATATTGAAGACAGACTTGTTTGGACAGGAGATAAAAATGGTGCATACTCTGTTAAATCATGCTATCGTGTACTGCATGGAAGGAAAAATTGTGAACTCCATAATGTTGCATCATCACCCTATATTGTTGACAAGAGATAATGGAAGTTCATTTGGGTTATTGACTGCAAAACGAAACAGAAACACCATCTATGGAGGTTATGTTCCAATTCTCTTGCAATTAATGATAATCTTTGTCGCAGAAAGGTTCTTTGTAGTGCAACTTGTTTTAAGTGTAGCCATGACGAATCGGTTGAACACTCATCTTTTCACTGCAACTGGGTACGGCCAGTTTGGTTCGAGTGTCGTCAAATTCGTATGGAGTGTCAGAATACTAATCGATTTGAAAGATGGCTGGAAGAGTGGATAGACAACGGAATACGTTCCAAGACTGAGCATAAGGAACGGTTTACTAGTTTTGCTATTGTGCTTTGGCAGATCGGGAAGCATCGAAATTTCTGCATCTTTGAAGGAAAGAAACCAGATCCGAATTTGGTTGTTAGGAAAATCAAGGCAGAATTCACAAAGCACAATCTCTATGGATACAGGAATATGGGGGAGAAAGAGGAAGAGCTGAATAAAGACAACCAATGCAGCAGAATGAGGTCGAAGGGCAGCAACACGCCAACGGATGGAAAGAGAAAGAAGAAGAGACAAGCAGCTTATGTCTGATTGTTATCAGATATGCAGGGCTCAAAGCGCAACAAGTGGAGCATCGGATAGTGCGACAGGCGGTGTGATTAGTGGATTAAGAACATCAGCAGGGACGAGGCGAGTTCAGTGGATTCCTCCAACAGAAAACCAAAATCAAAATTAACCGCGGCGGTGCCCATAATAATAATACTAAAGATTCAGGTGCGGACTTTATTCCTTTATTTTATTTTGCTAGAAGCTACAGTGTACCATTTTCGAGTGAATGTTCCTATTGTTGCGGAAGCACTCGCAGTCCGAGAAGGCATCCATGCCTCGCTTAGAAGAGGTTGGAGCAAGATTATTCTTGAATCGGATTCCAAGCTTTGTTATTCAATCAATTTCATCTCCTTAGGTTTGTCCTTGGATTATTAAGAGTGCTGTTGATGACGTTTGTCAGTTGAAGAGCTTATTTTCGTCGTGTCTGTTTCTAGAGATGTAAGTGCTTGTGCCGACAGGGTTAGGGTTACATCCCAAGATGAAGTAGGAGTAGGAATGAGTTACAGCTTTTGGGTTTTTAAACCCCTCATCTTATTTGCTTCATCTTTTGTCTAATGACTTTGGTTAGCCAGACAAAGGCTCTTTACTAGAGTATTTTGGAGCCAAAGAAAAAAAAAATAATAAAAATGTGATAAGATTGACTCATAGAAGGTGAAATTTGTTCCAAAAGTAGTAAATCATCAGTTTTATGATTACTATCTGACTTCTAATTAAGTGCAGTGGATACATTTTAAATATGGTAAAATTGTTCCAAAGTCGTAATTTATAAAAACCATAAGCTATACCTATCGTCATCATTTCTTAATTGAATCCAGTAAAAGTATGTTTAATGTGACAAACCTGATCGAGAGTGCTAAATCATCAGGACATAACTATTATTCATCAAAATACATTATATGCGGTTAAAATGTTTTGAAATTACGGCTGCTAAACCGTATTAAATGCAGTTAAAAAACCATAAATATTGCAAAACCGTATCCATGTAGTAAATCATTACATTTATACTCGTCGTCAATTTTCGTTGGGAGAATAAGATGAATGTTTAAAAGTAAATTCAAATAAAGTATTAACGTTTTAGAAAATTCAAATAAAGAATAAACGTTGTTTTTAATAATTAAAAAAAAATCATCAATATTGCAAAACCATAATAGTATAGTAAATCATCATATTTATACTTGTCACTAATTTTTCATTGGAAGAATTAGATGGGAAGGTATAATGTTAGGAGGAAAATTTAAATGAAGGATCAATATTTTAAAAAATTTGAATAAATGATGAAATTATATTTAATGATTAATATAAAGGATTCCGTTAAAGGACTATTATGTCACCGTCAAATGTGTATAATGTGAATATTAAGTGTTAAATAATACTTAGTGTTGTTTATGTGGTTAGTCATATCCATTTCTTACAACTAAAAAAAAAAATGAAAATGGAAAAAATAAAAAATATATTAAAAAATTTTGAATAAGTGTAGAAAGTACATCATAAATAAATATTATTATCATATATAATTAAAAATTAAAAGAATCGTAAAAAAAAATTTAAAAAAGAAAAGTAACTAACCAACTGAATACCGAGGGCTAACTGATGGCCACTTATTTGTGGCAAAAACAAGAACGATAACTCTGGATTGCACTCCAATTTGAAAGAGCAATGCGTTCAAAGCACTTGTCATGCCTCACTTGTGTGTACTATTAGGTCTACATCAAGTCAATAGAATCGTTAATGTCACTTAACTAGTATATAAACAGCGATCTTCTTATTAAAGTATGGAAGGAAGAATTTCATGAGGTATTAATAATTATGGTTAGTTTAAATAGGGATCAATAATACTAAAAAAGGTATGAATATTATGTTTAATGATTAAAATAAACGATTCGGTTAAATGACTATTATGATGTCGTTAAATGTTTGTGATGTGGCCATCAAGTTACATACGTGGTATATACATGTTCACTTCTTGCAAATAAAAATAATAATAAAAGCAAAAATAATATAAAAACTATAAAAATGTAAAAATATATATATATAACAAATATGAGAAAAGAAATTCAAAAAGTACAGAAAGCACATCTTAAATAAATATTATTATATACATAATCAATATAATTATATTTCATTAAACAAGTTTCTGACTTTTCGGATTTCCTTGAATCACGGTATGATGAAATGGAAGGAGAATATTTCATTTTTTATCTGAAATTTTAGATTCAACTCGAGAGCCTCACCTAGCATCTTTCAAAACAAGAAAAATAGAAGCATGGAATATTTATGCAGATGAAAACAAGCTCTCGTACATGTATCCTGCTTTCATTTCACCGTCGGCAAATATGCTGGACAAATTCTATGATGGAAGTCATCTCCAATTCTGACATATTAATTACTCTCATTTCATATTCAACTATTATCTTATATCCTTGTATAGAAGGAGAATCTGATGAGAAAATTCTTATTTCATAACCAAAATAACAAATTTTTTTTTAGCTAACCAGGTAGTAAGTGTAGATCCATGTTTTAATATGCACTAGTTGTGTGATGTTAATAATTCTGCTAACTTGATGCAAGCGCTACAGTACACACATGAGTGAGGCTTAACGAAGTACTTCGAACATATTGCCCTTTCGAGCTGGAGATCAATCCAAAGATATTGTTCTTCTTCTTGCCACAAAGAGGTGGCCACCAGCCACTCCTCGACCTTGGGGTAGTTGGTTCCTTTTTTTTTTATTTTTCTGATTTTCAATTTCTTAATTTTATTAATTATATTATAATAATATTTATTTATCATTTGCTTTCTACACTTTTTTTTTTAATTTTTCCATTTTTTATAATTTTTTATAGTATTTTTGCTTTTTTCCTTTTAATTTTATTTGTAAGAAATTGACATTTATATGCCACATAAACAACATGTAAACACCACGTAACATTTAACAACCACATCACATACATTTAATTGCATAATAACAATCTTTTAATAGAATCATTTATTTCAAATTTAATAACATTTATCCTTAATTTAAAGTATTTGAACTTACCCGAAACATTGATACTTTTTTATATAATTATTTTAAGCATAAATCTATACCTAGACTACTAGGTTACCTCCAAAAACAATTTATTATTTTGGTTATGAAATAAATCAGATTTTCTCTCTATAAAAGGATATAAGATAGAAGTTGAATATCAAATGAGAGTAATTAATATATCATATTATAGAGATGACTTCCATCATAGAATTTATTCGGCACATTTGCCTACAGTGAAATGAAAGCAGGATACAAATACAATAGCTCATTTTCATCCACATAAATATTCCATGCTTCAATTTCTCTTGTTTCGAAAGATGTTTGGTGAGCTTCTCAAATGGAAGTTCAAATTTCAGATAAAAAATGAAATATTCTCCTTCCATTATCATCATACTGTGATTCAAGAAAATCCGAGGAGCAAGGGAAGAAAAATAAAGTCAAAAACTTGTTTAATGAAATATACTTATATTAATCATACATATAATAATAATATTTATTTAAGATGTGCTTTCTGCATTTTTCAAAATTTTTTTCCATATTCTTTATATTGTTTCTTTCTTTATAATTTCTATATTATTTTTTCTTTTTTTCTCTTTTTTTTTATTTGCAAGAAATGGACATGTATACACCGCATAAACAACTTGACTGTCACATCTCACACATTTAACAGCATTATAATCATCATTTAATGGAATTTTTTATTTTAACCATTAAATATAACATTCATCCTTTATTTAAATATTTTTAAAACAGTAATCCACTATTTAAATTATTCTTAACTATTAACTATTGGTACCTTCCATAAATTCTTTTCATTTTTCATTGAATGCGCATGGTGAAATACTGAAAGAGGAAAAATAAAAAAGAGTGAGATTGTTTCAAAGTGACAAATCGTGAAAAACTATCAACACTATCGACTATTTTGTCGTATGTACAAGTTAGATGCAGTAAAACTGTTTTAAAATAATAAATCACGAAAATTACAATGATAACCAACTTTTATGAAATGTGGTAATAATACATTGAATATGGTAAAATTTTCTCTAAATTGATAAAAATTCAAAATTATATCTATTACTAACTTCTTATGGCGACAAATTAAATGCATAGAAGTTGCTATCTTGTTTCTAACTTTTTGTCCAATATGATAAATCTTTTTTTTTTTTTGGTCAAAGTCCAATATGATAAATCATTAAACTCCAATTTACCCAAAATCATACACAATCCTTATTACTTCCAATAAACACCAACCTAATACAGAACATATATATACAAACGTGTCTTTGCCTTTCAAGATCAACCCACCATCTTTACCTAAATCAACCAATTATGCGCCCCAACCTAATGAGCTTTTACCTGCAATGACCCAGGAGGAGGAAGGTTTAGATGTGTTGGCAAATGTGAAATCTCCTTGGAATCTTGAAGTTGCTTCAAAATAAATAGAGGCCCAAGCACTTAGAAATTTAAAACTGAAGCAAAGTAGAGAGGAGGCAATTCTAAAAGAAATCAGTGTGAAGAAACTTTCTGGAAGAAATCAGTGTGAAGAAACAAAGGGTGAATCAGGCTTTTGGTTCAGAACACTTCGGTAGCTTAGCTTAAATAATATGATTGGTGATAGGGTGACTGGACCTAAGGTGGAAGAATTGAGAGGGGTGCATCAAAACAAAAAAATAAAATAAAATAGAAAGATTAATAAAAAAAATTAAAAAAATTGAAAAAGGAAATAGCAGAAAAATATTGTTGAAAGATGTAGAAAAACAATTGAGATTTATAGCAAGACAGTAGAGACGGTGTTTTTGCTTGATGTTCCTATTAGCACTTGGGATTTGGGTGGTGGTGTTTGGCCTAAAACAATAATAGGGAGGTTCGTGAATTTCTTATGTGAACTACTAAGGGATTGGGCCTTTTAAGATAGTTTGAAACTTAAATGGCCTAGTGAAAAAGTATGATCCAATTGTTGTTTGTTTGTTAGAAACACAAAATAAAGAAAATAAACTATAAAGACTAAGGAATCGATTGAGGTGTGGGGGGAAGCTTTTATGTTGCTAAAAAGGGCTTAAAAGGGGTTTAGCATTATGGTGGAATGATAGTGTGCCTTTGGAAATTTTGCCTGCTAAAGATTGTAGATCTTAAGGTTTATTTTTTTATTTTGATGAAAACAAAACAAAAATTGTATCTCTAAACATGTTTTTTTTTAAGAGAATAAAACAAGTAGATGATTAAACTAAGTATTATTTGATTATATTGAGATAATTGAATAAGATCAATTAGCTTACTTAATGATTAAATATATCAATTATCTCTACAAGAAATTTAATCTTTTGAGTGGTGATTAAATGATCTTAAAGTTAGAATGTAAAGAGTATTTGTTTGTTGTGTATAAAAAGAGTTTTCAAGAAATATTTAGCCTACTAAGTTGACGGCTTAAGGTAGAACTAAGCTGACAATATAAAGTCTTGAAAAACACACAAAAAAAAAGCTTACTAGCTCGGAGAAGCCGGCTTACCGGTTCACTTGCCGATAGAGTATTTTTTACCGGCTTGCTAGTAGTTCAAAGTACCAGCATGCCAATAAGTTGGTTTCAAGTAACCGTTGGATCATGTAATGCGCGATAACGGGAAGAATTTAATGAGTTGTTATAAAAGCTCAATAATCAAACCAAAAGCTTTTAAGATCGGATATTTTACTGCAATTTAAAGACATTCTCTTACATTCTTAAGTTTATTCTACTTCTCTTCGGTCTCTTGTACACTTATTTTCTATCAAACAAAAAAAGACATAGTTGTGGTGCTTGAAAGTCCTCGCATTTATAATCTTGAGTGAAGGAAGTAATACAATTGAGTTAGTTGTGTATAAAAGAGATTATGTAAGCTTGTGTAGCTCTTCGAGCAATTAGGTTGTGAAATCAATAAAATAAAGTGAAGTCTTCGGTTAGAGGCATTATGTGTCCGTGAAGACTAAGGGGTAGTCCAAACTCTATATTAAATCTTAGCTTAATCTTTTTTATCCCTATCTCTTTAAATTTCTGCATTTATTATTGTTTTATTGTTGCTTTGATTATTCTTATTATTGCATTTAGTCGTTTATATTGATAAAGAATTGCAAGTTGTCCTTAAAACTCAATTCACCCCCCATCTTGAGTTTAGCTTAGTGTTCTTCAAATATGCCTTTATTCACTCAAAACTTTGCTTGGTAAAGGGGGGAAGTATTAGTTAGATTACTTGGGTGCACTTTCCAACTAATTTTCATCTAAAGATGCAATTGTAGAGCTGTATTAAATAGATAGCAGCAATTTGTGATGAGGAATGGTTAGTTATTGGTGATTTTAATGCTTTATTACTGGGCATGAGAAGGAAAGTGGTAGACCTTTGGAGAAGAGGATTGTAGATAGCTTTAGACAAATGATTAAGGAATCTAATCTTCAAGATTTAAGTTTTGTGGGACCTAAATTTACATGGACTAACAAGAGGAAGGGTAATGCTTTTGTGAAGGGAAGAATAGGTAGGGGTTTGGGATCCATTGAGTGGATTGAAAAATCCTATTGCTCTTGTCATGAATTTGAATTATAAAGATAGAAGAAGTGCAGAAGTTTTTAAATTTGAGAATATGTGGTTAAGTTCTAATGAGCAGAGAAGTTGTTTAAGCAAATTGGAGGTATAATGATGAATTACCAGCGTAGGAATCAATGCTCTTTAAATTAGAAGTTTGCTATTATAGGTTGTAGCAATGGAGTAAAAATTCTTTCCCAAACAATTAGAGAGAAATCGATAATATTTTGGGGGATTTAGCAAGAGGGGTGAATGTGGAGGAAGAGGAGAAACTCTATGGATAGCTGAATAGTTTATGGGAAACAGAGGAGAAATACTAGCACCAAAGGCCATGAACTAATTGGTTGATGTGTAGTGATAGGAATATTTCTTTCTTCCATCACAATATTATTAACAGAAGGAACAAAAATAAGTAACTAAGATTGCAATGTGAAGATGGTTCTTAGATTGAAAATCAAGGGGATATTGCAATTGAATTTCAAAGATACTTTGGTATGTTGTTTTGCAAAAGTGATGGAGATAGGCAATTTGAAAGTGTTGACTGGATTACTAGAAGAGTGACAACGAATATGAATCATGTTTTGCGTACTAAACTTGATGACATTGGAATTTAAACAGCAATTTTTTATATGGGGAGGCTAAAAGCACCGGCTCTTGACGGTTTTTCAAGGATTTTATGTAAAAAATTCTAGAATGTTGTTGGGATTTCAGTTATAAAGGCAGTCAAAAGCTTCTTCACCCTTAAATACCTTGCCCTTTTCCCTAAATTCTATTGACTTAATTCTTATTCCTAAAGTGCTTAACCTCTAAAATGTTCCATAATTTCAACATACTAAATTCTATTGACTTAATTCTTATTCCGAAAGTGCTTAACCTCTAAAATGTTCCTTAATTTCAACATACTAGTTTGTGCAATTTTTTGTAAAAAATCATTTATAAAATCCTTGTAAATAGACTCAAATCTTTCAAGGTAAGCTTGTCTTGAAAAATCAAAGCGCTTTCATTTCAAGGCATATGATTCATGACAATATTTTAATAGCATATGATTCATGTTTTGAGGAATAAGAAAAATGGTAAAACCCCTTTTTGTGCTCTTAGACATGAGCAAAGCCTATGACCAAGTTGAGTAGAATTTCCTTGAAAAAATCCTTTTAAAGTACGGTTTTGAAGAGAAATGGATTCGATGGGTGATGAAATGTGTTTCTAAATCTAATTCGAATTTGGTCACTAATGGGAAAAGAGTAGATTAAGTTTTCCCCCGTAAAGGGTTGTGATAAGGAGATCCATTATCCCTCTATCTTTTTATTTAAGTTGTGGATGTTCTTTCTAAGGGGATTGAAATGAAAATTTCTAAAGGAGAGCTTAAGGATTTATCATAAAATCTTCTTGTCTTAGGCTATCTTACCTATTTTTTTGCAAATGATTCTTTATTTTTCTTAAAGGCAAAGAAAAATGAAGTAAGCTAGCTACTACAGATGATTGAAACATATTGTAAAGATTTTTGTCAATAGGTGAATTCAAAGAAATCTAGTTTTTTTTTTTTTTTTCTAATGAGAATGCCTTTGAAGATGTGAAAAGGGAGGTGAGAGCTTCATCGAGGTTTAAAGTGACTAATGATCCTAGATTTTATTTGGGCTTGCTTACTCTACAGGGGAGATCTAAGTACCAACCACTATCATATGTCAAATATAAGGTCATTAAAAAGCTAAATGTCTAGAAGAGTAAGCTATTAAGTGAACCTACTAGAGAAATCTTAATTAAATTAGCGACTACTGCCATATCCACCTATTCAATGTCTTGTTGTGCTTTTTCCATTAAGTTGGGCAGAGAGGTGAGTTCACTAATTGCTAGATTTTTTTTTAGGCCAAAAAAAAGATGAGAGGAAGATTCATAAGGCTAGTTGGAACGTTTGACTTTTAACGTTTTAAGATTGTCTAATCTTACTCTTCTCACAAAGTTAGCTTATAGGGTAGAAACAAATCCAATGCTCTATGGGTTCGGATCTTGAGGGGAATTTATTTTCCCTTAAAGGACTTTTATGAAGCAACAAAAGGTAGCAAAGCCTCCTAAGGTTAGAATAGCCTTTTGGAAGGAAAGAGAACTTTGTTTGAATGAGCTTTTTGGAAAGTGAATTTAGGATCAAGAATTTTTGCTTGGAAAGACAAGTGGGTTCCTTTCTCTAAGGATCGAAAATTGACTATGTTTCCTCATATGTAGTGGCTTGACATGAAAGCATGTGACTTTACAGACAATGAGACAATAAGTTAGGACATAAACAAGGTAAGGAATTTCTTAAATGATAAAAATGTTGGAAGGGTAAAGCATACACCTTTAAGTTTTTTTGCGTAGGAAGACTCCATAGTACAATCATACAATAGATAAGGAGAGTGTATTGTGAAGTCTACGTATTAACATCTAAAACAAAGCTAAACATGTGACTAGGGATTGGTTTCATCTTTCTTAAGAAAATTGTCTGAAAAACAGTAGAATAAGATTTAGAGAATCAAAACCTTACCTAAAGTTCAACACTTTCTATGGTGTCTTATGCATAACAATCTTCCTACCATGGAACAAATTTTTAAGCAAAAGGTGATTCCTTTGCTAAGTGCCCTATCTATGATGACATTGAGTTAGCAGAGCATATGTTGTTGTCGTGTACTTGAACGAAAGCAGTGTGGTTTGTTGCTCTTGGGTTTGTGTTAGTAGAGCTTCACATAGCCATTTTATGGAATGGTTTATGGGAGTTACTAAGGTAGCGAGGGGTGACAAATCTAAAACAAAGGGTAAAATTAGTTAGGTAGCTTAGAGAATCTGGAAAGAACAATGTAGAGTTGTCTATGAGGGTAGAATCTTAGAGCTAGAGAAATTAATTGAAAAATTTAGGGTTTTGGCTCACTATTGGAAGGAAAAGGGAGAAGATGGCTTACCAATGGAATATGAAGCAAAGAGAGCTAACCTAAGTGCCATCACTTGGCATAAACTGTCAAAATCTTGTTTGAAACTAAATGTTCAAGCCTCTTAGAACCAGTGGTGGTGACTGTTGTGGTGAAAGATAGCTAAGGGATGATTATTATGGGAAAAGAAAAAAAAGATGCTTTTTGAATGCAAAAGTAGCTCAAGCACATGCGATCTTAGAAGGAGTGTGACTTGTGTTTGTGATCAAGGTTAGCAATATGTCCTTATTGACACCGTATTTTGTAATCTTAAAGAGAGCGAAAATAAGCAATAATGTGTGGAAAGGAAATTAAAGAAAAAGAAATATAGTATTAATTTCTTATTTAGGCCTATAAAGAAAAAATAGAAGGAAATAATGTTAGTAATATACCTAAATATCCTTAAATTTTACATGATTATTTTTTCTTTTAGGGTTACTTTTGTAATTATGATGGATTTCTATCCATTTCCACCCATTTCTCTCTAAAAGTGAACAGAAAATAAGTAACTTTTAAAGTGGAAAGATTTTTACTGATTTCTTCTCATTTCTACCCATTTTCATCTTCACTTTTAATACCCAAACACAAACTTTTCATTGGTTTCATTCCATTTCCATACCTTTCCAACGATTTCATTCATACCAAACAAAGTGTGAGTTTAACTATAGAGCTACCATTAAGGCCATTAATGGTCCTGGCGACTTGACTCACTAAGCCGTTAGAGACATTATTGCCCAAATCTATACTTTGTCCTTTGTTTCTAATTGTAACATCTTTTTTACTCATGTTAGTAGCAGTATTATCAGACTCAAGTTATCATTCCTAATCTAACCAGGTTCAACCTAATCTCTCCATCAATTCGATTGAAGTCACTCATTTGACCTTTATCAATAGTGACATGGGTTTAACTAGTTGACCCCATCAATCCAACTTGGTTTCTATAAGAATCAACTAGGTTTTTTTTTTTTTTTTAAAGTTAAAATACATTATTTTCGCTTATATTTTCTAAAAAATATGCTAGTTTATTAAAAACATAAATATAGATTACAGAAAAACAAAAAATAGATTGTAAAAAACTCTCAATATTTAATTCTCGAGGATATAGATATTTTTTATTATTTTATATCTAAATATAAATTATATTATAATATTTTTATTGATCCTAATTCAATCTTAGTTAACCCTCTCAACTCTTAACCCCTTCTCATTCCTAAGTGAACCTTTCGATCTAGGCTTGAAAACATTAGTTAGTAGAAAAGCCAACTTAGTACCTAATTGGATAGCTTCCTATACTAAGAGAGGAATGTGTCTTATGCATCGGTGATATAACCCCTCATCCTAACTCTAGAAACATATCCTCTTTAACTTTACTAGTTGTAGTATGTCTAACAGTGTATCCATGGAAAATACCCAATTGGATAGTTGGTAATTAATAATAATATGAACATTTTATTTGGGAAAAAAAAAAGAAATCATTAAACTAGTAATCATTGCCAACTTTTTATTATGGTGATAAAAATACTATGAATATGATAAGAAAATTCCAATATGGTAAAATGGAGACTTTACATTCAATCAACTTTTTTTTCTTTTTTAATATGTACAATTTAATTGTTTGAATTTGATCAGAAAATGTATACCCAACATTTCGTTATTTATAATAAATTTATTTTAGAAGTAGTAAAAGTTATTAAATGTGACAATAGCAATACTATTTTGTTTTTTATTTCACCCTATCAACTAGATCCATCATAGAGACTATACACACAACATCATTAGGTGACTTAACTAAATAATAACTTCTTAATATCATTGCTTTGGTTTTAACCATTACTAATAGTAGCACACCTACATTGTGTGTAGAAAAATTAAATAAGGATGTACAATAAATTTATGGTATACAATTTAAATTTTTACAACCATACTTAATTAAAGTAAGTGAAATTCAACGTTGTTAACTTGAGGAGGAATCAACTCATAAATAATTATTTCACACATTTCCGATGAAAAAATGGCTTATTATCTTTATTATTTGTGAAGTACTCCAACCAATATCTTGATTATAATTACTATGAGCACTTAGCAATTTCTCGGTGAAGCAAATTAAATGTGATTAAAGTAAATATGAGTCTATTCTAGAAAATGAATTTACAACATATTACTTTATTGCAGTTATTTGTTCCTTGATGTTCTTAATACGTTTTTAACACATGTTTAACATTGTTTACAATCATGTGTATAATTTGATTCGATAACGTTTTTATGCTTTAAATTTCACTACACTTTTATATTAATTTTCACACACATAATGCGCATAGTTCAATTAATTTAAGTAGATTAGGATTTCTTTATTCACACAGATGCAAAATTAAGATGGTATATTATGAAACTCAAATCACAATTATATAACATTCCACCATGATCATTGTGATTTTTTTTCCAACCTTCCTAAGACTTTGTATCATAACCCATATGTATAAATTATAAAAAGCAAGTTAGATTCTTAATTAAACAATGGTCATCCATAATCATGAAATTATAAAGCTAACGTTCTAAACGTTTTACATTACAAAAGTCATTGAAAAATGAAGGTATAATACCCTAGAACCTGGAATGTTATAGCTCGCTGCGTGTCCCTATCATCTACTAACACATCAGGTATTTAGAAACTTATACCTTATCTATAATCCATAAAATAATTATATAAAATCTGCCGACTCACAATTTAATAACCTCAAATCTGAATTAAAGTGAAATGTCGACCACCTAATTTCCACATATCGCAATAGTACACGAACCCAACTATTTCAAGTAAATGAACTTAAATACGATATAACTTTAAGACAAACAACTTAAAGTAACATTATCTAAAGGAGTCACAGGCGAATCCAATCAATCAACGATTTCCAAAAATGTATAACATGAAACAATAACATATGATCCTTAATAGTTCACTCTTAAAATCTAAGCCACGTTGTCTCTGCTGCATCACCATAATAACAGAGATCACCCTCCTCATCATAATATAGATAATCACAACTCACATCCCTTACAAATTAACCACTATAAACTTTACAACTTGAACCTGCATCTAAAAAACAATAATTCCCCAAAAGGTAAGCTAATGCCTAGTATAAGATACAATACACATGCGCATGAACATACATGTAACAAGCCAAATACACATGAGTAACAGTCATAAATACAACAAAAAATCGATTAGATTTGCTTATTTAAATCCATAAGCATCACAATCCTGGCGTCCCGAGACTTGAGGTTACTTATGAACCCTATATACACAATATATAAATACTATATAAGTATTAGTATTAGGTCCTCCTCAATTACCTAAGTGTCAAAAATCATCCTAGTTTTACTTGGGTCCTTTCAATGTAGGACTCCACTGGGAATAGCGCCGCGCAAAGATCACCAGGTGCCTCACTAACACAACTGGATCCAACTATTGAATGGTCGAAGCCAAGCACAAGTAGCACTATTAATTAGGTCCAATTTTCAATTAAGTTCGGTTTACATACATATTAGCCTAACACATACAGTCAACAAACATATATCCTGTACTTGGTACTCTCATCTCAACAAAGTCTAGCACTACATGAATCCTAGCACCTAGTCACAAATATAATACCGAATTCAAAACTTAATTCATTAATCATTAACTCAACTCAACACTCTTTCGCTTTTACTCAACCCTTTATTTCAATGTCTGAGTTTTTGAACCATACTACACATATTTTTTCATATCCTTTTATACACTTTTCAAAGTCCCATAATATAGCTCTCTCTCTCTTTACAAACCCTTCTCTTTCATCCCATCTTTCTCTCTCCCTCTCGTCATCTTTTCTTTTCTCTCTTCCCTTTCCCATCAACGGCATACACACCTATACGCTGCCTACATACGAATTCACATATACTAAAAACACACAAAAATTCGCCACACTTGCTCACAACGTGCACATACTACCTCATCTCATACCCCGACTCTATACACTCCAACATCGACTTGACAATGCTAACAATATGCAATTTACACCATAATCATATCATCATCGTTCCGATCAATCTCATTAACCACCTTCGCTAAACTCACATAAAAACCACAAAACTAAAAATTCCTTAAAAAAAAGAATAAGAACAATACTTACATGTAATTCATGATAAGAAACACTTTAGACTTGAATTATAAACGTGTGAAGTTGTAAAAACGAAAATCTTTATAGTTTTTCCTACACCTTCTTAAAGAAGCACAAATTTCTATATTAGATAAACGAAGGACTTATTTAAAATTGTTGTATCTTTGCGTTTTCTTGAAGTTTCATCAATTTTTCTCTTGCCCTGATCCCTGATCCAAATTATGGCTTTGAATTTGAAAGGGGTTGAGTTGAGAACCATGAGTTTTCTATTTCTATTTTCTATAAAAAAAAGTAACGTAATAATTTGATAAGGAAAAGATATGAGGTTTATTTTGGATAAGAGATTATAGAAGGTCTGAATCTTTTACCATTACGAAATTTCCCTTGCTATCCCTTATAAATTATAACTTATACCATGTCTCTAAATCTTTATTCCACTATCTTATTCCTTCCCTTATTTTATAGAGGTGTCAATTGTAACCATTAGATCGAATTGATCTTAACCATTAAATTGTAAAGGCTTTCTGTATATATAGGGGTGTTCTCCTCAGATGTAACACACAAGTTATTTGAGTGAATACAATATACTTTCAGAGTTTCTCTCTCTACTTTCTTTCTCTAAGCTTTGTGAGTGTGTTATAGGCTGACTTAGCCTTCCTTAGTGAGGTCAGGAATGCTAAGTGCCGCACGGGATCAAGCGACGGAATCTGCCTATGACAAGCGGTATTAGAGCCTGAAAAAGGAACTGCTTATGGAGAAAATGTCATTTGGAGGAGACAACAACACTTCAATGGTTGATGAGTTGGCTAACCATAATGATCGCCGTGTTACCAGGCAAAGGGCTAGGTCCTGAGACTTGTTGAACTCCCTCCTTAATAAGATGAATAAGGCAAAGTTGAGCATCGCTGAGGCTAAGGAATAATTTGATGAGTCTTAAGGCAGTCTTGAGGAAATGGAGGAAGAACTTCGAGGCGAATTGCAAGGAGCACTGAATCGGGTAGTAGAGGAGCTTAGGCAGTATGGAAATGTTATTGAAGAGAAGGGTGATGCTCTCCAAGCTTGAGTCACGACTTTAGAAACTAAGGAAGAAGTTTATGAAGCTAAGATTGATGCAGTGGTAGTAGCCATGCATCAAGAGATTAAGGATCTCAAGACGCAATTGACGGCTTGTCAAATTGCTGTTACAAATGGAATGACCATCCAGATGGGCCATAGGGTTGATGTTCCAAAGCCAGAGCACTTTAACGGAATGCTGTCCGCTCGAGAAGTAGACAACTTCGTATGGGGAGTGGAACAATACTTTAATGCCGTAGGAATCTAGATGATGCTCAAAAGATACGAACTACTGCCATGTATCTGAAAGACTCTGCTATGGTATGGTGGCACAGGAGGGCAGTTGATATCAACATATGGGATAACTTTGTACAAGAACTGAAGGGTCAATTCTCCCCCCAAAATGCTATTAAGAAAGCAAAGGTGAAATTGCGTCACCTAACCCATAAAGGTGACATAAAGCAATATGTAAAGGAATTTTTAGAGTTGATGTTGGAGATCCCAGACCTCAACCAAGAAGATGCTTTGGTAATGTTTGTAGATGGCTTAAACCCTAGGCTAAATTAGAGCTGGAGTGAAGGGGAGTAGAAGACATTTCCAAGGCTATAGCAGTTGCTGAAGGCCTAATGGAATTTCGGAAGATTGATCCTAAGATTTTAGGGGGAAGATGGAAAGGGAGAGTTGAAAGGGAGAAGAGTGGAAGTTCTTCCAAAGGGAAAACCAAAGTAGAAGAAAGAGATAACGATCGAGGCAGAAATCGTAAAGGGAGAGATGGGGAAAGATGGAAACCCCATGAATTGAAATGTTATTTTTGTAATGGTCCCAATTATGCTAGGGAGTGTCCAAAGAAAGAGAAATTAGTGGCACTAGTAGCAGATGAAAGCTCAGATGATGGGGATGAGGCTCAGTGAGGCTCAGTTAGGGTCAATTCGTTTACTCAGTGCTATGAAGTCTCAAGTTAATGAAAGAAAGGATTGATGTATACTGAAGTATCGGTAGCAGGTAAGAAACTTAATGCCCTAGTAGATATAGGAACATCTCATCTTTTTATTTCTGATATGGCAACAAAGAAGTTAGGGCTAAAAGTGTAAGAGACCAAAACATGGCTCAAAACAGTTAACTTAAAAGAAGTTCCCACTATTGGAGTAACCAGGGGGATAAAGCTCCATATTGGGGGTTGACAGGGAAAGGAGACAGTTGAAGTGGTGCCAATGGATGATTTTGAGTTGTGATTGGGATGGATTTCTTAGATCACATTGATGCACTTATCGTACTGTCACGCCCCGAAGCGGCAGAGTCGTAATAGCCCCGCCGTGTAAACCATTCTAAGATAGAAGTTAGCCTTACAACCGCTATTTTAGACCTGATCTACACAAGGCGTCCACAACTAACCTGCTTTGAAGTAAACAGTTTGTAATTTAGATAAAGCATTTATCTAAGAAAGTGAGAAAATTTATATATATATATATATATATATATATATACTATACTATAATTCAGTTATTGCATCCTTCAAAAATGAAAAAAAAAATTCTAAAATAAAACTTAGACCTTAAGAATATATGTTTGTTCTTCAAATATTTTTCCTCACTTCCTAGTATCCAGCAGTTGCTACCTTCAGAGTAGTTATTTGCTGCTTCTTAGCCAGCACCTTCACGACGTCTATAGGGATGTGAGCAACCACAGCTCAGTAAGTTAGGATAGAGGACTTAAAACTATACTATGCACACAACAAGGTTTTCAATCACTTATTAGGTGCAATGTATGTGCAAGCAAATGCCATCGTACGACATTATCCGGCCAGTCATGAGATTAGAGAAATTGCGCCCGCTCTAATCTAGGTTGAGGAGTTGCTGTTAATGCAACAACTCACGATTAAACTTAGGCTTGTGTAATGGAGACCTTGCTCCTCCCGCAACTACCTTCGAACCACTGTCTTCACCCTCGGTGCGACTTCCTCTCCTGTCACTTAGTTCGACCAAGGATGAAGAAGGGACCATTTTGCAATCCTGCACTATCCCTTTCGAAGGGGTCGGTATTTAGCCGGAGAGTCCTAAGTTCCCCTAACAGATTGCCATGCATGTTCGATTATGATTACTGGTCGTATATTAGATTAAGTCTAGTTTAGGGTGATCAATCATTTCATACAAGTCATACAATACATGACAAAGCAACAAACAGAATCATAGTATCACCCATAATCAAGCACATGCACACAGCCAACTATCTAACAAGTACAACTAAGCATAATCTCAAGCCTCCAAAATATAGCAGTGTATTAATTCCCAACTGACCTCGACTCCTCGCTCACTCACTCAAGGTCCGATTTGCTCAAGCCATCGCCGATCATCCCTATAACACAAACGTAGTTTCAGCTTTTCATATAACTATTATAGGTTCATTTTATCCTATAACGCTTATTGTTAGGTTTTGTTTAGGGTTTAATATGCCTAATTATCTAGGTCTTAAGTCTTTTATAATTATTCTAGGTTTGGGGTTAGGTTCGAGTTCGGTTTCCACATCGATTTCTAAATTAGGTTCTAGTTCGATTTCTAAGAAATGTTTTATATTCCAACCCTAGAAATTCGTTTCAACTCATAATGTGAAACTAATCACATTACTTCTCAATCTCCTAAATATCATTATTATCTCTAGTCAGTATTTTATTTCATCTGGTACATTTATATCCTTATTAGTGTACCGAATTTATTCCTGATGTGAGAAATTTTTACATTTTTTCATATAATTACATAAATTCAAGTTTCTTATCAGATTTATTATATATCCTTATTATTTATATAATATCAATTTTTATCCTAATATTTTCTATTTATTATATTTTCAAAAATTACATATTATGCATTATTGCCTATTATGTACATAATGTATTTCTAATATTTTTATCACTTTAATTACCATCCCTAAACATCAATTATTATTTCAAAACATCTAAATTCATCCTAAATCAGATTTTACTCCTAATTTCCCTAATTTACAAAATTAACTTAAAGTTAACTATTTTTCCTTATTAATCATTTACTACATAATTAACCTAATAATTACATCTAACACCCTAAATGCTACAAGTATCATACTCCATTAGATTTTAACATCCTAAAACTTATAATTGTTCACTAAATCAGTAATTAATCATTTAATTACTTAATTAACCTTAAATTACCCATTTTATGCCTCATTTTAGGGCCTAAAAATTATCTAAAAATGTCGAAAATTAATTTTCTAAAATGGGCTTCATAGCACTGTTCTATATCATCTAAGTAATCTACACAAAAATTTTGAGTTCAAAACTACACTACTAAGGTCATTTATTTCTAAATCGAAACATGCTCGGTTTTACACAATTTCTTAAGGACCCTATATCACAAAACATATTTTCATCAAAATAATATTTTTTCCTTAAAACTACATACAAAAATATTCCATAATAACAAGTTTCATAATTTTCTAAGAATATTTACTATTTTTACAAAATTACATAAGAATCGGGCTGAAAATCGAACTCACCGATCTGGGTAGCTCCGGCCACCGCCAGTGGCCATGGGTGTGTCGGCCCACCTTGGCGTTGCCACCACCGTATGGTGGTGGTGGCCATCCACCCCCAGCTGCCCGTCGAATCTGGGTTCTCCTTTGTGGCTGTAACTGTACAGTTTTCCTTTTCTTTTTTTTTCTTTGGTTTTTCTCTCAATTTTCGACTCTCCTTAATTTTCTATGATTTCTAACTGTCCAAATGAGCTTTTAAATTTTTCTTTCTATTTATAGAGCTTTAGTGTAATTATTGTGCATTAATTAGACATGACTTTGCTCAATTTCCTTGATTTTTGGCTTTTGTGTTGTCTAATTTTAATTGGTTAATTTTTATTTTGTGGATTCTGACCTGCCACGACCTGATTTGGATCATTCTTGATTTTTCCTAATTTTTCTTGTTTTTTTATTAATTAATTATGAATTTTCTTTAAGTATTTAGTATTATTTTAGCACATTTCGCGTATTTTAAGTAATTACACGTATTTATACCTATATGTAAATTCATATATAGTACAAATAAATATTTCTAAATATTATTTAGGTTATTTTATAATTTTTAGTATACATATAATTTATCTCTAGCGATTTGTTAAGTATCGGAATGAATTTTACGCATTTTCGATAAATAGCGAGGTATATACTTAAAATTTGAAAATTTTGTAGTCTCCTATTTTGTTACTTATTTTATTAAATTCAAACTTACGAGATCAGTTTACTAATATTTCGAGCTTTACTTTATAATTTATGCTCGATCAGGTCTTTCAATCGATCGAAACCTCGGATTGTTAGTTTTGGGGCTTATACGTACCGTAGGCTAACTTCATTTGTGTACTTGATCACAACTCGCAATGTGTAGTCCCTATCGTAAGAAAGGTAGGCCAAGCCACCAAATTCCTATCGGCTATGCAATTGGAAAAGGGACTCAAGAAGAATGAAGTCACTTACTTGGCTACCTTAAAAGTCAGGAAAGAGACTCTTGGTCAAGAAAGGGTTCCACCTCAAGTGGGGGAAATATTGGAAGAATTTGAGGATATAATGTCGCCAATGTTTCCTAAGAAGTTATCACCAAGAAGAGAGGTCGACTATGTGATAGAATTGGAACCTGGAGCCAGGCCGCCCGCTGCCGTCCCATATAGGATGTCACCTTTAGAATTAGAAGAGTTGAGGCAACAATTGAATAAATTACTAGAAGCAGGTTTCATTAGGCCTTCAAAGGCACCTTTTGGAGCTCCCGTACTCTTTTAGAAGAAACAAGATGGATCACTCCGAATGTATATTGATTATCAAGCCTTAAATAAGGTCACTATAAAGAATAAGTATCCTATTCCACTGGTATCTGATCTATTTGATAATTTAGGAGAAGCTAAATACTTCTCCAAATTGGATTTACGGTCGGGATATCACCAAGTGAGGATTGAAGAAGGAGATGAACCTAAGACCACTTGTGTTACAACGTATGGTGCTTTTGAATTCCTAGTCATGCCGTTCGGCATTACCAATGCCTCGGCTACTTTTTGTACACTTACGAATTGTGTTTTGGCCCCCTTTCTTGATCAATTTGTAGTGGTGTATTTGGATGACATTATGATTTATAATAAGACGTTGGAGGAACACATAGAGCACCTTTGCTTGGTATTCTTAGCTTTGAGGAGGAATGATCTATATGTGAAAATAGAGAAATGTGCTTTTACACAAGAAAAAGTGACGTTCCTTGGTCACATAGTGGGGAGAGGAAAGATTAGAACAGATGAAGGAAAGGTGCGGGCCATCTGGGATTGGAAGGAACCCACCAAGCCTACTGAGCTGAGATCCTTCATTGGCTTAGTAAATTACTATAGAAGATTCATCAAGGGTTATTCAAGGATAGCGAGCCCATTGACAGACTTACTCAAAAAGGATACCCCTTGGGTTTGGAGTACAGATAGACAACGGGCACTCAAGACCTTGAAGATGGCAATCACTAAAGAGCAGGTCCTTCTCTTTCCTAACTTGAGCAAACCCTTTGAGGTATGTACTAATGCTAGTGATTTTGCTATTGGAGGGGTTTTAATGAAGGAAGGATACCCTGTGGCATTTGAGAGCTAGAAGTTGAATGACACAGAGAAGCGATATCCAGTGCATGAAAAGGAGATGACGGCAATAGTATACTGTCTTCGAATATGGAGGCACTACTTGTTAGGGAAAAATTTTGTGATCAAAACTGACAATATGGCTACTAGCTATTTTCAGACTCAAAAGAAGCTCTCTCCTAAGCAAGCCTGATGGCAAGTTTTCCTGGTAGAATTTGATTTTAACCTTAAACATAAGTTAGGTAAGACTAATGTTGTGGTGGATGCTTTGAGCAGAAGGGTTAAGTTGGCAGCCATTAGGAAACCTGAAAGCAACTTCATTGATATAATTCAAGAGAGGATGGAGAGTGATAAACAAGCTAAAGCTCTATTGATCCAATGTCAAGAAGGGAAGACAAGGAGATTTTAGCAAGAGAATGGACTAATATATATAAAGGGACAATGAATTTATGTGCCCCAATCCTTGAATCTAAGAAGGGAGATACTTAGAGAATGTCATGATTCTAAATGGGCAGGTCATCCAGGAATGCACCGTACCCAAGCCCTAATGGAAGAAAATTATTTTTGGCCATACATGAAGGAAGATATTGAGAGCTATGTCCAAACTTGTCTCGTATGCAAACAAGACAAAGTTGAACACAAGGCAACTCCGAGACTACTAGAGCCTCTTCCCATTCCTGAACGGCCATGGGAGAGTGTTTCCATGGACTTCATTGTAAGTTTACCTTGATCGGAAGGGTATGGTAAAATCATGATTGTGGTAGACAAGTTCTCAAAATATGCAACTTTTGTTCCAGCAACAAAGAAGTGCCCAGCAGATGAGGTTGCTCAATTATTCCTGAAACATGTAGTAAAGTATTGGGGCTTGCCAAGAAACATTATGAGTGATTGAGATGGGCGATTTACAGGAAAATTTTGGACAGAATTGTTCAAACTTCTAGGATCCAAGTTGAACTTTTCAACTAGTTTGTATCCCCAGACGGAGCGAGTAAATGCTTTAGTAGAATTATACTTAAGGCATTTTGTAGGAGCTAACCAATGCAATTGGACTAAGTTGTTAGATGTGGCACAGTTCCCGTTTAACCTACAAAAGAATGAGTCCATCAGACAGAGTCCTTTCGAGATCGTCCTGGGAAGGCAACCCTTAACTCCTCATACAGTGACAATGGGATATACGGGGTCCAGCCCTCCCGCATATAAATTTGTAAGGGAGTGGCAGAAAAATCACAACTTAGCTCGGACATACTTAGACCGAATTATCAAGAGAATGAAGAAGATTGCAGACAAGAAGCGTAGGCCGATGGAATATCAGGTAGGTGACCAAGTGCTTGTTAAGTTACATTTGATACAACGTACGAGGGGACAACTACATAAAAGTCTAATGAGGCACTACGAGGGTCCATTCCCAATTGTAAAACGAATGGGGCAAGTGTCTTATAAATTGGAACTTCCATCCAATCTGAAATTTCACCCGGTTTTCCACGTAAGTACGCTAAAACCATTCTACAAGGATGAGGAAGACCCTATAAGAGCTATATCACAAAGGGCCCCAATAGGAGTACGAGATTCATTTGATAAGGAAGTGAAAGGGATCATAACTAATAGACATGTGAAAAGATGTGGACAAACTCCCAAACATGAGTATATGGTAATGTGGAAGGGAAGACCAGAGAGTGAGGCCAGTTGGGAACTAACCAAAGCACTATGGCAATTTAAAGACAAGATTCAAAAGTTCCACGATAAAGGAGTGACGAGAGCGTCGCCGAATTGAGCGAGGGAGAATGTTACGGACCTCTCAAAATGGGCCATTCCCAAGAGGTTCCTAAAGCCCAAGACTAAAGTCTAAGCCCACTAAAAGCTTCTAGAAGATGAAAAGCTCCAGAAGGTTCAGGAAATTGTAGTGCTTCAATGAATTTTTCTTAAATTGAAAAAGAAAATCGAAATTTTGACATAACATGGCATATGCTGTCCCGACTGGAACTGCAATAAAGGAGGAAACGTATAGAGAAATAGTAAGAACTAAAAAATTAACCTCATTATTATAAATCAAGTTATTTAATATTTCGACCAAATCTTGAAATTCAAAACTACCAGTTATCCAATAAAGACCTAAAATTCCTAATAATAAACCAAAATCCCCTACACGATTAGTTACAAACGCTTTTTGACAAGCAGTAGCTGCAATAGGTCGTGTAAACCAAAACCTTAGCAAAAAACTAATAGAAAAATCTTGTATCAAACTACTTGTCTTCTTGTAGTTGGATCTCCAAGTTTTTGGAATGCTCCAAATTCCACTTGAGCATCCAAATCTAGGTCAATACCAGCAAAATCATCTCTGAACAAGGTTCTAGCAGAATCTTGTATAGTAGTAGGTGGGGTAGGTGAATATGGTAGTTAAGAGTCAATTGTAACCATTAAATCGAATTGATCTTAATCATTAAATTGTAAAGGCTTTCTGTATATATAGGGGTGTTCACCTCAAATGTAACACACAAGTTATTTGAGTGAATATAATATACTTTCAGAGTTTCTCTCTCTACTTTCTCTCTCTAAGTTTTGTGAGTGTTTTATAGGCTGACTTAACTTTTCTTAGTGAGGTCAAGAATGTTAAGTGCCGCACGGGATCGAGCGACGGAATCCGCCCGTGATACTTGCTCATCAAATCATCAAAATGCTTAGGAGTTATGAAGTCGTGTCTTTGTTGATTTAGATGCGGTGCCGGCTGTGGGAGTGAAAACTTCATGATAAGAATCCCCTTGTTTGTTAAACTCCCATCCGCATGCACTAACAGACCTCCCATGTTTTACATTTTCATATAAACATTCGAGCAACATAAGTAAAAGCAAGTTGGCAGCAACGATAGCTTGGTACGGCATTCGTAGGCAGTATTTCTCCAAATATTCAATCTACACAAAGAAAAACATAGTGGCGGTTAAAAGAAAAACCGTAAACTTGCATTTAAACAATATGAGATGTTAGAGAGGGGCGCAAACAGAGAGAAAAACGGGAAAAAAATTGACAATGAACCTTCATTTTTTTGTGCTTTAGGAGCGATAATGATAAAAAAAAAAACAAAGGAAAAAAAGAAGAAAAGATGCAGTTTTAGGTGTTCATAATTCCAACAAAAACGCAGTCATTACTTAATTAATTGACCTCACAAGCAACAATGACTAATGCTTATGCTGTAACATGAAAAAACAGAAGAAAATCGAAACAGAGAAGGATACCTATGGAGAAAAATTTCGGAAAAACGGATAAAAAGACCCATCTATTAAATCGGCATGTATTATTTATCACAGGAAACTCAACTCTATCTCTCTTACCAATAGAGCCGAGAAGAAGGGAAAGAATATGGCAAATGGTAAAGCTGCAGTACCCAGTAGTATTGTCGTCCCCTTTTTCATTTTCCCTAGAAAAAAAAAAAAAAAAGAGATAATGGATTCATGTGGAAGATAAAAACGGGTTTCAGTTGCATATTGTGAAACATTTGAAAAATTAAAATGGGTTTTTGCAGTTGAATATTGTGAAACATTTGGAAGATAACAGTGTTGGAGGTGGGAAGTCAAAAATATAAAGAAAGGATAGGATGAGATTATAAAGAAGCAAAAAACTCGTTGACAGTTACACTTAGATAATATGAGTGTAACCCGAGAAAGAGAAAGGGGAGCTTCTACAGTCCCATCCATATTTTTGATAAGATAGATCTCGTCTTTCATCTGATCTTTATTTTACTACCAATTAAATCTCAACTATTTAAAACACAACCAATTCAATTGTTGAGATCTTATAAATATGAAAAGAAAGGTTAGATGAATGATAGGACCGATCGTAGGATCATAGAAAAATCTAAGAGAAAAGGGGATAGATGAGAGAGGAAAAAACATAGAGAGAAAGAAACATAGAGAAAGAAAGTGGTTAAATATGATGGTATTTCCAAAATTTTTATGAAATTAACTAGTAAAAGAAATTGTAATAAATAAAAGGGAAAATTATACTTTTAATCCTTAAATTTTGTCTATAAACCCGTAAGTTTTCTAAATAGGGGATTGTAAGTTAATAAGATTTCCTAGAAGATACCTTTAATGTTAGCATGATAACTAACCCTAAGCTTGATTTAGACTATGCTCTAAAAACCCTAACTTAACCTCCTAAAACCTTAGACGGCAACCTCGACCCTAGTTTGACTCCTACACTTAAAGCCCTAAAATCCTGTAAACAAATACCAATAAGTAATATTAACTCTCAAGATTAACATAATCTAACAAAACCAACCTCAAATCATAATGGGAAAAAGACCGATAGAAAAAGTCCATGAACTCCCCTAAAACCAATAAAGCAAAAAACAAATATTGATATATAAAACCTTAGCAATGAATTCAAAACCCTAAAATGAGTACTAAAACCTTAAATGAATCTTTGAACCCTAAAATTCTAAACTATCCTCTAAATACACTCAAGCAACAATAATTAATTTCAATTCTTTAAACTAATTAGACAGGATGACCTAATGGACTTAACTAACTTAATTTGACACATTAAGCCCTAAACTATACCTAATTAGTATCAAGTATACTAGTCACTAAGCTTAAGAAACTTAATTACACTTTAATCTGCTATTCAGGATTTCCATCATAATTAACTATAAGTCAATAGCGATTAATTATATGAAAAAAAGTAATTATGTGAAAACATCTCCTTAATAATACCAACATTATACTTAAAGAGTAAATGTGAACCCCACGAACTTTTGGATCCGAACTTAGAGTCAACTATAGGAGTCAATAGGTAATCCCTAGAATCACTCAAGATATAATGATAAAAACCCTAAATAAAACAAATGAATCCTAAATAATAAGTCACAAACCTTGAACAACAAGTTAAAAAACCTTAAAGGAAGTGAAACCTTAAAACCTTAATTGTACGCGTAAAACCCTAAAAACCCTCGTATGTGGGAAACTCTAAAACGACTAAAAAATATTAATAGACTAACTAAACCCTAATTAGAAGTCCAATGCCTTAATTCAATTAATAAACCTAGGGATATCTCTAAATTATTCACTAATCATAAGTAATTTCTCTAATCACTCAAAAATCCTAAGTCACTAATCTTGTACACGGTTTGAAAACCCTAATTAGTATCGAATATTACAAGATTCTAACAAATGAGGTAATGTAGATCAATGAACTTAATTAAAGTGATAAAATATGGAAAAACCTTAATTACACCCTAATTAGGCCTAAATTACTTAATTAAGTATAATCGCTACTAATTACCTTAATTACCATTTCATCCATCTACCAACCTTAGTCTTCTTAATTAAGAAATGATAAGATTAATTAGGGAGACAAGATAAAAAGGTTAGTCGACAATTGAGTTATTTTTTAGACAAATTTTTGCCTTATTTTGTAAAAATCATAAAAACAAGCGATCCTAACTTAAAGTTAGTACTTAGTAACGTAAATAGGAGAGGATTTGTTGCCCTTCACCTATCTTTATGATAATATTTTTTGAATCTGGTAGTTTTTCAGGCGAATTTCTCACTTTGCATCTTTCACTATTGTTAGGGTTCTAGCTAGTATTTAGAGTGTTGTCCCCTCTTTTAATCTCTTTTAGAGTAAGCTAACTCTTAAAGCACTTACCTTCTACACTATCTTTTGGTACTTTGCCAGCCCTTAAAGGCGCTATCTAGAATCAGTTCGATTTCTCATAGCCAGCCCTTGAAGACGCTATCTTGACTCAATCCAATATTCTCATAGCAAGCCCATAGGGTGTTTCTCCTTGCCAATATCTTGTAGCGAGCCCATAGGGCACTTCTCTTTACTAATTTTTATAAGCCCCACAACCAGTCACTCAAGGTTTCGATCAGCTGAAAGATCCGATCGAGCCTCAATTATAAGTAAAACTAGAAATATTACTAAAATGATCCTGTAAGTTTGAATTTAAGAAAATAAGCAATAAAATAAAAGAATATAAAAATTCCAAATTTTAAGTATATAACTCGTTATTTATTGAAAATATGTAAAATGCATTACGATAATTAACGAATCGCTAGAGATAAATCATATGTATACTAAAAATCATAAAATGATCTAAATAATATTTAAGAATATTTATTTGTACTATATATGAATTTACATGTATGTAGAAATATGAGTAATTACTCAAAATACGCGAATTGTGCTAAAATAATAATAAATAATTAAAGAAAATTATTAATTAATTGAGAAAAAATCAGAAAAAAATCAGAGGGATAGGGAATGATGAAAATATGGTTGTGGCAAGTCAAGAACTAAAGAAGAAAAATTCTCCAAGTACAATTAAGCGGCACAAAAGCCAAAAATTAAGTAAATTGGGCAATGTCATGTCTAATTAATGCATATTAATTACCAAAAACGTCTATAAATAGGAAAAAAAAATTCAAAGAACTCCTTTGGACAGCTAGGGATTTGAGAAAAATAGAGAGACTCGAAAATTCAAGGGAAAAACTAGAGAAAAAAAAAAGAAAGGGAAAATTGTGCAGTTGGGGCTTATAAGGATAACCCAGACCCAACGAGCAGCTGGGAGTGGATGGCCACCACCACCACATGGTGATGGCAGCACCCAGGTGGGCTGACACACCCATGGCCATCGATGGTGGCCGAAGCCACCCAAATCGGTGAGTTCGATTTCCAGTCCAATTTTGTGTAATTTGTAAAAATAATAAATATTCTTAAAAATTTATGAAAATTGTTATTCTATAATATTTTTGTATGTAGTTTTTATGAAAAATATTATTTTGATAAAATATGTCCCGTGATATATGGTCCTTAAGAAATCATGCAAAACCAAGCATGTTTCGCTTTAGAAATAAATGACCTTAAAAGTGTAGTTTTGAACAAAAAATTTTTTTGTATATTACTTAGATGATATAGAACAGTGCTATGAAGCTCGTTTTCAAAAATTAATTTTTGAAAATTTTAGATAACTTTTAGGCCTTAAAATGAGGTATAAAATAGGTAATTTAGGGTTAGTTAAGTAATTAAATGGTTAATTACTGATTTCGTGAATAATTATATGTTCTAGGATGTTGAAATCTGATGAAGTATGATGCTTATAGCATTTAGGGTATTAGAAGTAATGATTAGTTTAATTATGTAGTAAATGAGTAATAGGGAAAAATGGTAAATTTTAAGTTAATTTTGTAAATTAGGGTAATTAGTAGTAAAATCTGATTTAGGATGAATTTAGACATTTTGAAATGATAATTGATGTTAAGAGATAGTAATTAGAGTGATAAAAATATTAGATGTGTATTATGTACATAATAAATAATAGTATATAATACACAATTATTAGAAATATAATAAATAGAAAATATTAGCATAAAAATTGATATAATAATAATATACAATAAAACTGATGGAAAACTTAAATTTATGTAATTATATGAAAAATGTAAAAATTTCTCACATTAAGAGTAAATTCAGTACACTAATAAGGATTTAAATGTACCGGATGGGAATAAAATACTAATTAGAGATAATGATGGTATTTAAGAGATCGGGAAGTAATGTAATTAATTTTACATTATGAGTTAAAACAAGTTTCTAGAGTTCGGGTATAAAACAGTACTTAGAAATCGAACTAGAATCTAATTTAAAAATCGATGCGAAAACCAAACTTGAACCTAACCCTAAACCTAGAATAATTGTAAAAAACTTAAGACCTAGATAATTAGATATATTAAACCCTAAACAAAACATAACAATAAGTGTTATAGGATAAAATGAACCTATAATAGTTATATGAAAAAACTGAAACCACGTTTGTGTTATAGGGATGATCGGCGATGGCTTGAGTAAGTCGAACGTCGAGTGAGTGAGCAAGGAGTCAAGGTAAGTTGGGATTAATACGTTGTTGTATTTTAGAGGCTTGAGATTATGCTTAGTTATGCTTATTAAATAGTTGGTTGTGTGCATGTGCTTGATTATGAGTGATGCTATGATTCTATCTGTTATTCTGGCTTGTATCGTATAATTTGTATGAAATGATTGATTACCCTAAACTGGACCTAATCAAATATATGACCTATAATCATAATCAGACCTATATGGCAACCTATTAGGGGAACTGAGAACTCTCCAGCCAAATACCGACCCCTTCTAAAGGGATAGCGTATGATTGCAATGGGTCCCTTCTTCATCCTTAGTCGAATTAAGTGACAGGAGAGGAGGTCGCAGTGAGGGTGAAGACAACGGTTCGAAGGTAGTCGCGGGATGAGTGGGGTCTTCATTACACAAGCTTAGGTTTGGTCGTGAGCTGTTACATTAATGATAACTCCTTAACCTGGATTAGAGCGGGCGCAATTTCTCTAATCTCACGACGGGCTGGACAACGTCGTAGATGTCATTTACTTGAACATGCATTGCAGTTAATAAGTTGGTTAATAACCTTATTATGTTTATGGTATAGTTTTAAGTCCTCCATCTTAACTTACTGAGCTGTGGTTGCTCACATCCCTATAGACATCATGCAGGTGTTGGCTAAGAAGCAGCATATAACTACCCTGAAGCTAGCAACTGCTGGATCTTGGGAAGTAAGGAAAAACATTTGAAGAACAGACATATATTTTTAAGATTTAAGCTATTATCGTTGAAAACGATAATTGTAATAACTAAATTCTAGTATATATATATATATAATTTTCTTACTTTCTTATGTAAATGATTTATTTAAATTACAACTGTTTACTTCAAAGCGGGTTAGTATAGACGCCTTGTGTAGATCAGGTCTAAGATAATGGTTATAAGGACAACTTCTATCTTAGAATGGTTTACATGGCGGGGCTGTTACGACTCTGCCGCTTCGGGGCGTGACAATTTCTTTTAGCTAACAAGGTGCTTCCCTTTACCAATTTCTCTTATGGTGAGCCCATAAGGCGTTTCCTTGTTTACTAATCTTATTTCATCATTTCAACAAGCTCGTAGAGCCTATCCTTATTCATCAAAGTCTCAGTGAGCCTGCAGGGCATTTCTCTTCATCAATCTCTCCTCACGGTTTTGGTGATCTCATAAGGCACTTCCTTATTTATTAGTCTTTCTTCAGCATTTCAAGCGAGCCCGTAGGGTGCTTCCTTTCATCATTAATTTCTCTCAAGCAAGCCTAGAAGGCACTTCTTTTCATTCGAATCCTTTTACCCAGCCTAAATCGCACTTCCTTTCATCATTGATCCCTTTTAGCGAGCTCGTAGGGCACTTTCTTTTACTAATTTCTCTCAAGCGAGTCCATAAGGAAATTCTCTTCATCACATCCTCGTAGCGAGTCTATAGGGTGCTTCTCTTCATCAATTTTTCTTAGCGAACTCATAAGGCACTTCCCTTCATGAAGTCCTTTAAGCAAGCCTGTTGGGCGCTATCTTTTTCCAATTACTCTCAAGTGAGCCCATAAGGCACTTCTCTTCATCAAATCCTTATAGTAAGCCCATAGGATACTTATTTTCATCAATTCCTCTTAGCATGCCCATAGGGAGCTTTCCTTTATTGAGTACTTTTAGTAACCCCATTGGGCACTTTCTTTTACCAATTTCTCTAAAGCAAGCCTATAGGGCACTTCTCTTCATCAAATCTTCATAGCAAACCCATAGGGAGCTTTTCTTCATCAATTCCGCTTAGCTAGTCTATAGGGTGCTTTCCTTCGTTAAGTCCTTTTAGCAAGCCTATTAGGTACTCTCTTTTACCGATTTCTCTTAAGAGAGCCCATAGGGTGCATCACTTCATGAAATCCTTTAGCGAGCCCATGAGGCACTTCCTTTAAAGTCAATTTAAGGTTGCTAGTCTCCGAATTAGGTTTTTCGAATTGATTCCAATTTAAGGTTGTTGGTTCTTGAGAGACGTTCTTGCCTAGGTTAGTGAGCTTAGAAGAGCATGACCAGGTTTTCTAAATCAATTCCAGCTTGGGGTTACTAGTCTTCAAGAAATGATCTTGTATAGATTAGTAAGCTTAAAAGAGTACGACCAGGTTTCCGAATCGATTCCAATTTAGGGTTGCGAGTCCCTAAGAGACGTTCCTACCTAGGTTAGTGAGCTTAAAAGAGCATAACTAGGTTTTCCAAATTGATTCCACCTTAGAGTTATTAGTCCTCAAAAGATGCTCCTGCTTAGGTTAGTGAGCTTAGAAGAGCACAACCAGGTTTTCCAAATCGATTCCAACATATGGTTTTTTCAAATTAATTTTAGTTTAGGGTTGCTAATCTCCAAGAGAAGCTCTTACCTAGGTTAGTGAGCTTAGAAAAGCATAACTAGGTTTTCCAAATTGATTCTAATTTATGGCTGCTAGTCCCCTAGAGATGCTCTCGCCTAGGTTAGTAAGCTTAGAAGAGCATGGCTAAGTTTTCCAAATCGATTCCAATTTAAAGTTGCTAATCCCCTAGAGATGCTCTTACCTAGGTTAGTGAACTTAGAAGAGCACAACTAGGTTTTCAAAATTGACTCCAGTTAAGGGTTGCTAGTCCCCAAAAGACGCTCTCACCTAAGTTAGTAAGCTTAGAAAAGCACAACCAGGTTTTCAAAATCAATTCCAACTTAGGGTTGCTAGTCCCCTAGAGATGTTCTTGCCTAAGATAGTGAACTTAGAAGAACATGATCAGGTTTTTTAAATCGATTACAGCTTAAGGTTGCTAATCCCCTAGAGATGCTCTAGCCTAGGTTAGTCAGCCCATAGGAGCACTTACTCGATTACCTCAGCTCGTCAGCTTATAATGGTACGGCTAGGCTTTAACTCCTCTTTTAAGTCTCTCGACTAGCTCTTAGAGTGCCTCCTTTCCCTTTTTACTATTCACCAAAATCCCTAATGGACTGAACCTAGGATAGTTAGCTAAGGTGTCCCTTGGGACAAAATTGCACTCTTGGGGGCAAAAATAGTGTTTTATTTATCTTTGTGGTAAAATTTTACTCAAATTTCATCACAAAAAAAGAGTAGTTATAGACACCTTATTTTTGCTCCCTTGTTTTTTTATTATTTTTAAAATAGAATAAAGTATCCTAATTTAGGAAAAACCCAAAAAAATAAGAAACTTAGAGAAACACAAAAAGTATAAAATTTAAGAAAAGCCAAAAAATAAGAAATTTAGAAAAAATGCAAAAAATAAAAAATTTAGGAAAAACCAAAATATAAGAAATTTAGAAAAAATTAAAAAATAGAGAATTTAGGAAATATAGAATTTTTTTGAATTTATATAGGCTTGGGCTTAGATAAATAAGACATAAGTCAACGGCCTAATGGATAAACACTTAAAATTAGCATCGAATTAAGTTAGAAGTTTAGAGTTCAAATCTTACCAGCCACAAAGTGCTTTTTCTTTTTTTTCTTTTTTGAAAGGAAAAGTATATATAATAGTAATAATAAGATCTTAATGTACAATTAAAATAGGACTTCTTAGTTAAAAAGAAAAAAGAAAATCTGGTGCAGACTAGAATTTGGCCTACAAATATTAAACTGGGCACAAAGCCCTAACAACGCGGCATGGGGGAATGTTAGGCATGCTTCATTTTTTTGAACTACGTGTATACATTACACGCGCGTGTGTCACATGCACTGCATGTAGCCTGTGCCCCCCTTTTCTTTTCTTCTTCCTTGATTTCAACTTCGTTTCTATTTTTTTTTTCCCATCTCATTCAAGCCACTTCTAGTCATTTTTTGACCGCTTTTATTACACGATTTCACCGAATTAATGGTGAGGTGAAATTGTGTAATACGTATGGCTTATTGTCAAATTCACCCTGAAACCTGTCCAAATTCAGTCGTTAAAGCATTTGCAATCGAAGTCAAAAACTAGAAATAGTTAGATTTTCGAGTCAAAATTCATAAACACATTTAATCCGACTTTTGAACTTTCTCAACTTATTTAATGTTAGTTTAGTATAAATAGAGTCCTTTGATTCATTCCCAACGACAAAGAAGATCAGAAATCATCTCTCTCTCTCTAAATGTCCTCTTCCAAAACCATTATCACGACTAACTTCATGGTGGTAAAAAATTTAAGACTCGACCTCCCATTCCCTTGTAGTGATCGCCGCATGCCATTACCAATAACTACTGCAAGCCACCAACTCCAATCACAACCTAAACGACCACCGAACATTAAGGCACTAAGCTTACCTCCACCCCTAAGTCCAATACGAAAGTCATAAATCTCCCATTCCTTGCTCGTTTTGACATTAATAAGTGTCTGAAACCACTTCGACCAATCACTACAATTGGAGTTTGGAGTCACCCAAGCTAACCCAGTCTGCTATATATATTTCTTATTATTATTTTATTTATTTATTTTACTTTTTGTTTAATTTATTGCTCATGTATTTGTAATAATAAAAGAAAAAGAAAAAGAAGAGAAAAAGAGAAGAGCTCAAGTTTGTCGTGAAATAAAAATAATGATAAATGACAATAAAAATAAGATAGAAATAAGTTAATGAAATACAAAAAAAAAAAACTATTTTACCACTTAAAAAATTGGTTTCCTAAAATAAAAATAAGCAACCCCTTTTTCAATTTAGGACCTTTTCTAGAACTTTCCAAAAATAAAACTTGGATTTAAGACCTTTTGGACTTTTCTCAATAAAACCCGAACCCACTTAAAACGTAAACTCGGTTTTCTTTTCAAGTTTAAAATCAAAGTTTTCATAAAACGAACTATAGAAGTTTGGTCCTAAACAATGGGTATATAGGCACCCGTACGTATAAGGCAAGTTAAAATACGAAAAAAAATTATTTTTCCCTCTTTAGTAAATAATTCTTTAAATCCTTATTTTTTGTAAATAGTTATAGTTTCAGTTGTTTCTTGTAAATAAACATTATTGGAAGGGTATTTAAAAAGCAAAATTAAATTTGGAAAGTTGAAAATGGTATCTGTTTAAGATTTAATAGGCTAGCCTCCAGATCCAAATCTCTAGTTTTAAAAAATGGTTTTATCAATAGATTGGTACCTAATTTATAACCAATCCACTCAATTGGTTATAACTTAACTCTTTTTCCCGACTATGATCGAGTGATGACTCCAAAAATTTTTTGAAGTTAAAAGAACCATTTTTCTTTAAAACCTTGTTGATGGTTAATATTAAACGGGTAGAGTTTAATATTGATTGGTTTAAAGAAAACTAATTTATAAAAACCAAGAGAAAACCAAGCTCAACTCATGCTTTAGATTAAAGAAAATGATTACATTACTTAGGCCGTAAACATTATGAAATGTATTAGTTTTTAACACAGTATGGCAAATCGAAAGTTTTCTACGAATACAGGATGCTTTTAAAAAAATATTACGAAAAAAGGACCCTTATCTAAAAATATTTTTGGTATAGGGGAGTGAAAGCGCATATGAAGCATGTGCCTATAATGTAAAAAATTTTCAAAATAAACTATAAAAAAAGATGCATACACTATATGTGCCTTTAATGTTATATCACTTGCACCACACTAACAAAGTCAACAAACATAATACAAATAACTATAACATCTGCAAAATATGCAAGATCTAATATAATTGTAGATATTTAAATGACTAAATAATTACAACATCCACTCATTATCTCAAAATTTAAAGTCTAAATAGCGAACATAAATTTCAATCCTCCCTTCTAGTACACAAACTCCACTGATAGTCGACTCAGATTATATAACTCAATACATATGAAAAGTAAATGTACGCCAAACTCTATTGCATAGAAGATGTGACCAATGCAATATACAAAAAATGAGAAAATTTATAATAAATGTAAACATTCAGTAAAAGTTTAAGAAATGTCTTTAGAAAAGTGCATGTACACCAAATATGTTAGTTTAGAGGCATACAATTTTGTACATATAGGTCTATCTTAGTTCTTATTACGTTGTTTAAATGTCTTAGATGCTGGGATAACATGGAATGCCTTTATCTTAATGTAGACTGTGAGGGCTTTGTAAGTGTATCATTAAGCTCACTTGGAGGCAAAAGAGTCGACTATGAAGGCAGATCTAACTTCGTCACTCTTTCTCCCATGGACGACGGCTGTGAATATCCTAAATGATGCTTATTCGAAGTTGGCTGAGTAAGGATCTCCAGGTGATGCTGGAACTTTGGAGTCATGTAAGAGTTAGAACCGACTCGGAAACTAGACCTGCCACTTGAGCTATAACCTATATCACCTAAGTCAATGAAATGGCATCCTTCAGACGGCATGTAATGATCCTAACTAGTATGGCCATGTGTGCACCAAGCAACTCCTCCTCAAACCTTAACTCAACCTCTAATTTGGGGATAAAGAGGCAAAACAACATTAGGTTAGCTACTCCCTCATTTACGACTGGTGCCTTATAGTCTTGCTATTTTTGTTGAACAAGGTAGGGATACAAAATAAGTCTGTTGTGCTCTTCAACAAACTAAAGTGCTTCATCCACAACATTTAGGGCAGATAGATAGTTTTCTGCCAATTACACGTGTTATGACCCTAACGGGGGCCTAGTAGGATTGCTTAAAATTTTTATATCATGTGTGCACTCATGATTTGAAAATCATCTTGCAAGTCAGAGATTGCAAGATTGTAAATAATTAGTCACTAAAGTTTTTATTTATTTATTTACTTATCTTACGATCACATATATGTGACTATGGATATCCGATAAGCCACAGTCCAACAGAACCATAGAGAATTGGTATCCCCTACCAAATAATAAGATTAAGTAGTAAAGTCCTAAAACTCAAACTTATTAAAGTCACAAAATTTAAGTGTAGTATACAATAATTCCAATGAACCATATAGTCTGTCCTCAGAGTCTAACTTCTATGCATCTCGACATTAGCACCCAACTCTCAGTTCTTAACCCATGCCCGATCATCTAACAACCTATAAGAGAAAACTATTGGGGAGTAAACTACAAGAGCTTAGTGGCTTAATGAGTTAACTTCCCTCAACCACACAGCAATCAAGTCATGCAATATTTAAGTTCAACTAAATGAATGCATGGCAAACAATATGCCAAACAAATACATGCAGGTGACCAGGTACTGTATGTAACTCAAATTTGGCACCTTCCAAAGTCAGGGTTAGAGATTCATCGGTACAGTTAGATCCAGGTAGTATATTAGAAATTATTTCATAACGAAACTCCGCGTTTCATATTTAAAATGTAATGGTACATCTATTACTAGGTTTATTAAAACGAGTTCTACATATGATTGTAAGTAGGTTCACGCAACCCTCACTTACCCTTAAACGAAGGTCTCTAGACTTGACCCATAGTCGGGCAGTTGGCGCCTCTAACGCCTAATCATCCCACGAGCCAGGGTGAGGTCATATCGCATGTGTATACCGTACGAAATCAATAACAATCAATAATTAACCCACGTATGGCCTCTCACTACTTCCGTGTAATGTAACTGCCCGGAATTAGTTATGCAGTGCATGATTTATGCATGATCCAAGTTAACTTTTCTAGTTGAATGAAATTTAGTCTTATTTATTCAATAATCATTCCAAGCTACAAACAATCAATCTAGTGAATCTACTATGCAACAAACATTATATTATTGTAAATTAAGGTAAATTTACCATCAACAACAATTATCATGCATAAGTATAACCCAACCCCATACACATTCATTTATAATTCATAATTTATGTTCAACAAATATTATATTATTGCAATTTAAGGTAAATTCACCATCAACAACAATTATCATGCATAAGTATAACCCAACCCCATACACATTCATTTATAATTCATAATTTATGTTCACTAACTACAAGCACATACAAATATGGAATCATTCGGAAACACTTACTCGGCCATGGCTAACTCAAGAGTTATAGTAGTCTAGTTGCAGCTTAGGGTTGATATTGAAATCACCTAAGAATAATAAAAATTTTGTAAGGTAGGGAATATAAAGCTAACTAGTGCTATAATTTATAAGGTCTATTTCACTTAGTTACGTGAAGTTACTGATTCGAGCTTTTTATCGAATCGCGTGTAACTTTTTCGTTTTAGCTCGGATCGTAATGAACTTATAGTTCATTTTGATCGTTTTCGAGCATATTTTCAAGCATATTTTCTCGTAACGAGGTCCGTTTTGGACTTTGTGATTCGCAGTATAAATTGTAACATAAAAATATCATAAAATTTATTGTTTTAGTTTAAAAATTATAAAATATTAATTTTAGCTTTTATTAATATATTTATGATTTAATAATTATTTAAATCATATAATTGATATTTTTATTATTTTAAGATTATTTTTCCTATTTTTGAGATTCTAGTCTTATTACAATTATTATTATTATTATTGCTATTATTATTTTTTTTATTTATTATTTTCTTATTATTCATTCGTATTTTATGATTTATATATATGCATATTTATGTACTTATACTATATTTAATTAATTTTATAATTTACTTTATTTTGTAATTCCTAACTTACGGTAATACACATATATATATTTATTTATATACCTATTTCTTACATATTTATAAATTTATTTTATTTAGTAACTATTATATGATATATATACCACTTGATATTTGGTATACTATATATCTACTATATGTTGTACATATACTATATATTATATATACTTTAACGCCACATACATGTATACCTATATATATATATATATAATAACTTACATGTATATATATGAAATATATATTTATAAAAATACTTATACATACTATTCAAATACATATTCATGTATATATGTATATATATATATATGCCTCACGTATATAACTATATATATGTGTCCATATTTATTTTGTAAAAAAAATATTACTAAATACATATTATGTATAGTCTTATTACATACATATGCATACTATATATTTTACTTATATACGTACATGTCTACATACATATCTTTATACATACATACATATATAATATAAAAATAATTATACATGTATATACATATATATATAGTTACGATACATACATATATATTTATACTATAGTTATGTAATGAAATACTTAATATTAATTATATGTATTCTAAAAATAAAATACATAATACATACTCTTTCCATATAATATACTTACATTCATACATGTATACATACATAACCTAATACATGCATATATAATTTAATTTATGTATTTATGCACATATACATGTATTAGTAATGTTATATTAAAAAAATAAAAAATAAAATAACACTATACAAATACTATATTTATACATGTATATACTATATACATACATCTATACTAAATAATTTATTTACCTTTTTTTTCTAATTAGGATCACATTACATTGCAATGAGTGTAAGATGTCAACATACAAATGTAAACAAATGGAGAGACTGTATTGTACATATATCCAATCAATAAGTCAAAGCGATCCTATAAGTGTCCATAACATAGGTAACATGCTGTGTAGTATTGCATTGAATCCACCATCAAGCCGCTAACGTGATCCCTTCATGTATGTTGAAGTTGTAATGACTTTGATGGGAATCAGGCTATTGGACTATTAACTCGCATCCAAGCTAAAGAATTAAAAGGATTAACAAGATGAATCCTCTTACTCTAGCTAAATTAAATGGATAATAATACTATTACCTATGTTGATTTCCAAATTTATTGCATTGTTTGTCGAATTTCAGGAGAGAAAGTCAAATGATCTACATATGGGTTAATAATTTTTTTCCAGTTTAAACCATGATACAACAAGAAGAGTATATAATATTAATAAATTTAAGTTACATAACATTATTAAATTATGTAGAACCATGACTTAAATGGATTTTGATATTGCTACCAATGATAATTTTGAAATTTATCATATTATCTGTCTGATTTTCAAGAGAGATAGAAAAAGATCTATACATGATTTCGTATTTTTTTGCTTGTTTAAACTCCAATGCAACAAGAAGGATATATAGTTAAAAATATCTCATATCTTTAATTAAAATCTATGACTTTGAAAAAAAATTATTTACGCAACAAATGCAAATAAGGAAGAAAATATAATGTGTATTATGTCCCTTGTCTGGATCTGAAAGCTTGACCCAAATTCGAACATAAATCTTATCGTATTTAAATGGGTTTGACCCATTTATGTCTCGTATCAAATTTTTCTATACACTAGCTCATTTAAATTATGTTTTGTTATGTCCAACTCTATTGTGTGTTCCAAATTGCTAACCTTACTCCTACATAACCTATGAATGATGATTGACCAACACCTTCACCCCCTTCATACCCCAAGTGTATGAGGATTAATGGGTCTTAGCTCTATCTCTTTTGCAAAATCACATGAAAAAGGTCATAATAGTTTCATGACAAAATAAAAGGAAAGAATGTGGAAGTGTTCGGAAAGAGGTAAACAAAAAAAAAAAGAAAAAGAAAAAAACAACAACAATGTGTCTATCTATTTATTCAAACATTTCCACAAATCCTCTACAAGAAGTGAGTGAAGCTTGTATCATTCTCATCTTTAACTTCTTAACGGGCTCTCTACTGTACTCTAACTCTGTATCACCACTTACGATGTTTCTATGGGCATACATAATTAGTTTCAAATATCCCACCATTTTTCATCCTAAAATTGTTATGAACAACTAATAAGTTAGTTCACACAACACCAATTCTCCAAACATCACATGTCATTTGCATTTCGATCATCTTCAAAAATTAACTAACACATTGTGTGGATACAATTTTAATTATAAATTTGGGTATTACACCTACGTTTTCATGAATAAACCAACAAATTTTAACAACATGAGTAGCGTATCAAGTGATTCTAACAAGATTCTAAACAAACAATTAAAATATATCAATTAATTGGTAAATTTAGGGATTATGCATCATAGATTAACAGGATAAAAAGTTAAGTAATTCTTGGCAAAAAAATGAGAAAATATAGTTGTTACGCATGAAATAATACTTGATTAGGTTGAGTAGAGTGAAAATAAGTTAAAACTTCAATGAAACTCAAAGATACTGCACAATAGAGGTGCGTTTTTTGAAGAGTAAATATGTTAAATTTGTATGCGTAAAGTGTGGATTGCATTTTGTGCTGGGTATTAGTAGGTTGTAGATACCACATTTTTACCCTCTTATAGTTTAGTATTTCATGATTTAAAAAAATTGAAAAATATAAAATTGATAATAATTGAATCTTAAGAAAATAAAGACCCTAGATTTTTTATTGTCCTTAGGTCATGTTAAATGAGTCATTTCTTTTTAAGGTCTTTAAATTATTTAGAAAATGGTCATTTACTTTTTTACGTCAAGTTTGAGTATAAATAAATAAATAAATTTGGGCTAAAATAAAAGTTTGTAAGGGATCTAATTTTAGGGTTGGTCTATTTTAGGTTGAAACTTTGTTTAGTATAGTATTTTCTATTTTATTTATTTATTCTATTAATTAAAAAAAAGGGAAAGGGGATTGGACTAAGTGTGAAACCTGCTCCATGAAAGTTCATAAATAGGGCTTTCCACCCTAAAATGTGGGGATTAGACCCCCACAATGTAGGTACTTTGTGCCTTGACCATTTTCCTTAGGCGCATGTAGCGCACATGCCATTCCAAGCACATCCATACGTCCCAGGCAAGTTTCTTACTAGTTCCCCTTATTTCCTTTGAATTCTCAAACTTTCTCCAACAAGGTCCACGTTGTTTCCAGCATGGTGGCTCACATTTTAGCCAATTTTTCCTGTGGTTTTCACACAATTTCACTCAAATTAATGGTGAAATTGTGTACTAGGCATAGCCTAGTATTAAATCTAACTTTTAACACGTCCATATTTAAAAATTTAATAAGTCAAATTTAGATTCAAAATTAGAAAAAAACCTTAAATGTACACTTGTTTCCTGAGTTTAACTAGCTTGATTTGAGCTTAGTATTGAGGATTTAAAGCCTCCAATTTGTGTTTTTAACAAGATTGAGGCTCTATTAACATGTTTTGACCAATATTACACTTGGACTACAACATTTCATGTCCAAGCCACATTAAACCAATCTTGGTCTTCAAATTTAATTCCTTCCTTTAACTTTCCATGCTCGTTCCACCATCAATTAATATAAATAGGAACTTAAACTTTATAGCCCAACATAAAACATTAATCAATTTCCTCTCATTCGAGCTATCATCAAGCTTTCTCACTCTAGATCTGAGTTCTCTCTCCCTCTAGTTTTTCTTCAATTATCTCATAAATTGAAGAAAACCACCACCATTATAAGCATCATCAAGCCTCTAGCTTTCACTTTTGATTACCAACACACTCAGTCGTGACCACCTAAGTTGTAACCAAGGACCACCATTGCCACCTCTCTTAGTGTTTATCCGAAATCTTTCAAACAACCACTTTGAAGCATGGCACTAGCATCAAACCAGCTTTCATCGATCATTTCCTCATAAATTCATAATCACCGATTGAAAATACGGATCAAAATGTTCTATGAGAGGTTGTTTGAAGCTAGCAATGAAGAGTAGTAGGAGATCTAAACCTAGTTGAATCGACCCAACCCAAAGTGCTTGACTTGACCACCTACAGTCCGACTTGCTTATAAGGTTGGTTTGGTTTTCATTTTTGTTTTATGTTGTTACTAATTATATAATAAAAAGAAAAAGGAAACATGAAGATTGTCTTTCTGTGCCTTCTTTTCCCTTTTTATTCTTATTCTTTTTTTCCCTTTTCTTCCTTAATTTTTTTTGGGAGAATTTATTAAAAAAAATTAAAAAGCTTTTAAACAAAATCATTTTTCAAAAGAAAAATTTCTTCTTTCATCACTTTTGAATTCTTAATTTTTTTTATGTACCTTTTTTTATTTTATTTCTCTAAACAAAAATTTTTAATCACTTAAAATAGAAACCCATCTAAAAAGAAGTTTCTTATGGAAAAATTTGTTTTATAAAAGAAAATGTAGTGAATTCTTTTTTCCCAAAATTAAGGCTTTTACAATTTCTCAATAAAAATGATGACTCAAAATTAGTTCCCTTCTTTTTTTTTTTTTCTTCTTAAAAAAATAAATTGATTAAAACATAAACCTAACCAGTTTTTAGAAATTAAAAGAAACAAGCCACTAATGTTTTTAGAGAATAAATTACAAAAGTTTGATCTTGAATAACGAGTATATAGGCACTTATAAGTAATTACAGGGTAACTTAAATTATAAAAAATTTATATTTTTCCCCTTTGAATTTTTTCTCGTTTTTCTTTAAGTTTTTTCCCTTTGTAGATAATTATAATTTCTTTTTTTCTTTTTTGCCTATAAATATAAGCTCCCTCCCTTAAGTTAGATGGGTAATTCTGAAATGTAAACTTAAATTCGGAAGGTTAAAGTGGTACTCGAAAATGTTTAATAGGATAGCCTTCAAAATTTTAAATCTAGTTTCTTGAAAGATTTCTTAAAAATTTTTCAAAACATAGGCTAGTGACTAAGTTAATATCGATCCGCCTAATTGATTCTAATTTAATCACCTTTCCTCAAATTTACTGGGTGGTAACTCCATTTGTTTTCAAAAACAAGAAGCCAGGTTTTTCTTAATTTTAGTCAAGAGTTTAAATTAAATAAACATAAGGTTTAGTTTAAATCAAATTAAGGAAAATGAATAAAAAAAATAAGCTTGATAGCTTGGGAACTCTACTAATAACTCTCAAGAGGGCTAGCCACTTAAACCTCTCGAAGTTAGATTTATTTTTCAAATTACCCAATTTATATTGTAATTTATGCATTTAAATATTTTTCTTAAGTATAAATAGTTGTACTAACTTATTTATTGCAGTTAACTTGTAGTGTTTATTTGGTGGTGGGCGAAGGATGGTTTAAATATTTAAATCATGAAATGTGTAGTAAATATGTTCAGAACCAAGTTGTCTTAGGATCCTAAGAGGGAGACCATTGTGTAAGATTCGGATATTGTGGGATAACTACCTTCCTAGGTCAATCGGGTTAACCCACTTAAGTTTTAACATGACTTAGGAATTGTTTCTTTGAAAACATGTAAGGTTACAAAGCTTGAAAATCGTTAGAACCCACTCTTCTACATACGTGAAACCTCTTTTCAAAAATTGGCAAGAACTAATAATGTGGCAAACCTAATGAAAAACTTGCAACTGTAGAGCCATTGTAATTTTTCTTGTATTTTTTTTTCCCTTTGTGATGACTCTTGTAACATATCCATTGTAAATTTCCTTGTAAAGGTTATATGTAAAGACTAGAATAGGCTTTTAATGTAAGATTTTCTTTTGTAGAAATGGCTAGCTCTGTCCAAGATACTTTCAAAGAGATTCATGTCTACCCGCCTCATGAGTGTCAAAATTCACTACAGAATTGGCTTCATCCTTTTATCCTAGATAAGCAGAAATTCATTAACAGCAAGGTTAAACCCATCATATCCTTATAGAATATCACTTCAAACATTCCTTTGATAAAGGCTTTAGTGTATTTTTGGGAGCCTAAAGCTGTTGCCTTTTGTTTTAGCCCATACTAGCTAAGCCCAATTATTGAAGAATATTCCCAATTACTTTAAGCTCCAGCTATCATTGATGACATTTATGTACCAAATCTTAAGGTCGTTGTACCAAAAATTTTCAACAAACTACTAAGAGTAAGGAAAATATAAATAAACTAAGTACTACTTAAGGGAAAGCCCATAGGATGGATGATATTATTATGCGGTTCTCCACTGTAGTAAAATATGAGGAAAAACGAGACATCTTCTATGCAGATCTAGAAACTTGGCACTAACATTAGGTAAATGCTTATATCTCAGTGATATTCAATGTCATTCTATTCCTAAATGGAGTACGCTGTATTCACTTTCGGGTAACCGAATTGGTATCTCAATTCTTAGAAAGGAAGTCTTACATACCTACCTTCTTAGCTGAGCAGTCTACTTGTTGAACCATCTCAAGAGTAAGAAGTCTAGGGATTTGAAAACTAACATGGCCCTACTCATGGTTTGGTTTGTTAATCACACGAGAAGCCACCAACTATACTTTAATCAGCCGAGTTCATACAACGATATGATATCTCATTAAATCCGTTGAAGAACGAATCCAGTTACCTGAAAATATCGCTACTAGTCATTAAGTTCAATATTTTCAAAACATGGCAGTTGAAGAGATACCCTTGACGACCAGATGGAATTCAAATGATTAGATGATTAAAGGATGCAAGGGCTTTGAAGCAGTTCCTCTAATTGGATTCAATATTTGCATTGTGTATTATTCAACTACAATAATCCAGTAGGCTAGGCCCTTTTAGGCTTTAGTTTAAAAACCAACACTTGAGCTTATTACAGTTAATTTTCATGATCCCAATATCCTTATAGTTAATAAAGTGGACTAAAACTTGAACATCAAATCTCTTTGGTGTAAAAGGGTGATCACTATCATCAAAGGGATGTTCGATAAATCTCGAACAACCAAGGAAAACATCTACTACCAACTTTAGAAATCAAGGGAAGAGGTAAAGATGAAGAAACAAGAAAATCAAGTTAGAGACACACCAAAGAAGATAGGAGAAGGAATGTAGAATCCAAAGGCCTAATATAAAGAATATCAACAAAAGATAAAAGCCTTGGAAGTACAACTCAAAAAAGTTAGGGGCAAAATTCAAAAGTTAAAGGTGCCCAAAGTGTAAAAGAGAAAGAAGGAGGAAGTTGAGCAAAGTCATCACCAAAAGAAAAGACTTTAGGCCTTAGGAATTTTATTTTTTATGAAATAAAATGACAAATAATATAAGCCCCACAAATTGTGAGAATTAATAAAAATGAAGTATTTTGCTACATTATGAGTTTCTTGCCAACTTAATGTTCTTTACATCCATGTGCCATGCATTTTTTGCATTTTTGAGATTATTTTCTTTAAAAAAACAGGAAAAATATTTATGCTAACTTATTGAAAAGTGTTCTTTCCAAGCTACGCAGATAACTCCCAAACATTAATCCTTTCAAAGAAGTTTGATCTATGCTCACTCTCAAACTAGAATGGTCAACCAAGGAAACAACGACATTAATACGAATAACAACAACAACAATGACAACCTCAAAATCATTGATCCCACTGAGTTGAGGATTCACTCTTTGGAGCAAACCATTAGAAAAATCGCAGCATAGTTGAATTTCCTTACTGACAGTATTGCTTTAGTCAAAGCTATAGAGCCATCAAATGAAAAAAGCTCTAGAACCCATTATGGGAAGCATGTTGAAGCTCCAACACTTGAAGCAGAAGAGAGATATCATAAAGTTAATCCAACTTTTGAGACTTTTAAATCAAAAGGGATCTACCTAAAAGTCAACCCAAATTTTAAACCTAACACATACCCATGCCCTATCAATATAAAACTAGTTATCTCAGGGGCCAAGCAAGACAGTTTAAAAGAATTAGAAAGAAGTTGACCTAATAGATCACTAAGAAGATGAAGGCGCTTAAAAGCTACAATGGTTTTAAGCAAGCTGGTATCATAGGCTTCTCTGCTTATGATTATGGAATTTACCCTTAAATGTTCAAGGTATTAGAATTTGAAAAATATGATAAGCCTGGATGCCCTAAACTGCACACCAGGTTATACGTACAAAAGATGGGTTAGTATGTGCAATACGAATATCTTATGGTACAAACTTTTTAGGATAGCTTAACAGGTCTAGCTTTGACTTGGTATGCCCAACTTGACTTAAATCAGGTAAACACATGAGAGAAGCTTGTTAGGGCATTCTATGAATAGTACAAGTTTAATGTTAAAATGACACCAACCATGATGGACTTGGGTACCTTGCGGAAAAGGAGCAACGAATCATTTAAGAAGTATGCACAAAGATGGAGATCCCTAGTTGCAAAGGTATCCTCCTCATGATCGAAAAGAAGCTAACCTCAACTTTTATTTATACTCTGGAAAAGCCTTACTTCTTTTACTTGATTGGGCGTGCCTCCTCCAGCTTTGTAGAAATAGTAGTGGCAAGGTGTAAAATTGAAAGAACCGTCTCTTCCAACAAACTCTAAGACCCATCAAATAGAATACCACAATCTGTAAAGCCAGCAAAAAGTAAGTATGGAGAAGCTATTGTCAGTGTAGTAAATTTAAACACCAAATCTAATAGCAAGGTCTCTTTCAAAACAACTTCCCTACAAGTTCGACAACAATTTCGAAGCTATCCTTAGGCTAATAGGGCCCTAAGATAGTTCACTAGAATACCAATTTCTCTCAGTTAGGTCTTCCAAAAGTTAAGAAAGAATAATTTGATTTCGTTTGAGCTTCTTAACAAAAGATATAGGCTAAGGATTTTTTATCCTAATGTAAAGTGTGAATACCATCTAGGGTAGGTGGGTCATTCAACCAACACATACAGGAGGCTAAAAAATAAAATTTAGGATTTGATTGACAAAGGGTCAGTCTAATTAGACTTCATAGAAGCTTCAGTTCCAAACGTCAACAACAACCCTTTTCCTAACCATGGCCCTATTATCAACATGATTTTTGACAATATAGATTTCGCCATCAATATGATCAATTTAAAGTAAAAACTCAAGGTTTTTGAGTTTTACAAATCAAAAGAGAAGTAAGAACCAGGAGGTTCTAAGAGTGGTCCCAAATACGTGGTAGCAATGCATTGGGTGGTGCTATTGGAGGATGTAGACAAAGCAGTATGGCCTGGTTGGGTAGCCGAGTAAGAGTTCCAAGCAATCATAGGTCCATCCGAATATAGGTAACTAAGGATTGGAGTAGGATAGGACTTTCAGCCTCTCGACAGTAATGATGTTGAGCAAATGGTTGGGTTGGACAGGTTTGAGCTGGTGCATGGAGTGCGTTATAGTCAAGGAATTCTACTACTTGATACATAATTTCCAAGGGATGAGTAGTCATCCAGCTCAGCTTGTGGAGTTGATCGATAGAGAGATATTTGGCCTTAGCTAGAGTCAGTTAGAGCAGGAAGATTCTCCTTATTAGTCTCTTTAGTCTTCGAGCTCAACTGTGGGTCAATGGTCTAATAGCCTAATTCCCATCATTCCCTCCAAGTTAATTTGGATTTGGGATCAAATTCAAACAATCTTTGGTCAACCTTCCATCAAGGTGATATGGACTAAGGTCGGCAACGTTGAAGGTGTCAGATACCCCATAATCCACAGGTAGCTCCAATTTGTAGGTGTTATCATTGATCTTTTGGAGGATTCTAAAAAGTATTTTAACCCTTGGGGATAGTTTGTTCATCTTCTTGCTTAGAAACCTTTCTTTGCTTAGGTACAACCATACCAAGTTTCTTGGCTGAAAATGTTTTGTCGTTTGACCCTTGGCCTTCTCTTGCATACGTTTAGCGGCTTGATCGATGTGCAAAATGACTTTGTTGTAGATGTATTGAAGGGATTGTGCTCTGGCTCTTGTGTCAAGGTCATTTTACATGAGTACAGGTACAGGGCTATGATTAAGGGGCAACTCAAGATTAAAACCATAAACTATTGTTCGATTGTAAGAAAATTCGACCACCGGTAAGTAAAAGTCCCAGTCAGCCAAGTTCTTGCCCACTTTAGCTCGAAGCAATGATCCTAAAGTGTGATTAATCACCTTTGTTTAGCTGTTAGTTTAGGGGTAATAGAAAACACTAAATAGTAGCTTAGTCCTCATCCGATGCCATAGATCCTCTAAAAATGGCTCAAGAACTTTGAGTCTCTATCGGATATTACACTTCTCAAAACACTGTGTAAACGTACAATCTTCTGTAAGAAAATAGAAGCAATAGTCGAAGCATCATTAGTCTTGGAACAGGGTACAAAGTGTGCCACCTTATTGAACCTATCCATGAAAACCATTATAGAATCTTTGACTCGAGCAATTCGTGGTAGTTTAAGAACAAAGCCCATGCTCAATTTGGTCTATGACTTCATTAGAATAGGTAAAGGCATTGCTTTTCCTTATTCAGCTTAGTACTTAGCCCTCTTATACACAGCACAACTTTCAATAACTTGGTGTACATCTTGCCTCATTCTTGGCCAAAAGAATCGACCACTTAGCAATTCATATGTTCTTTTCTCCCCAAAATGTCCGAATAGTCCTTCATTGTGGGCTTCCCTGATCAGCAGCTTCCGAAGTGAATAGGCCAGCATACACAATTTTCCTCTTCCTCTTCGAAACAAGTATCTTTCCTCTATATAAGACTCATCAACTGTTCTTTTACCAGCACAACGCAAAAATATGGGTCTAAAGCATAGATCCCCGAAGTATTGCTCCTTAATGCTGGCAAACCCAAATAATCTGCCCTATAGTTTAGTCGGAAGGGCATGCCTCCTCAAAAGAGCATCTACAGCTACGTTGCTCTTCCCTTGTTTGTATTTTATTACAAAATTGAATCCTTTAAGAAATTTAACCTATCTTACATGTTGCTTCGATAACTTAGTTTGACTTCGGAGGTACCTCAAAGACTCATGGTCAGTATACATGACAAATTCTCTTAACAGTAAATAATGTTGCCATACTTACAATGCTCAAACCAATGCCAAGAGTTCTTTATCATACATAGAGTAGTTTAGTTGAGGTCCTCTAAGCTTCTTACTGTGGAAGGCAATTGGTCAGCCTTTTGTATCAGGATAACGCCTATCACAATGCCTGATGCATCACACGCTAGCTTAAATATTTTCTCGAAGTTAGGCAGAATTAGTATAAGGGCAGAGGTCAACCTTTCCTTTATCTCGATAAAACTCCTCTCCTCCTTTTCTCTCTATCGAAAGTCTATGTTCATTTTTGTTAGCTTAATAAGTGGTGCGGCGAGAGTACTAAAATTCCTAATGAATCTTTTATAGAATGAAGCAAGTCCGTAGAAACTTCTTAAGTCATCATAAGTAATTGGAGTCGGTTACTCATGAGCCTCATCTACTTATTACGTAGCCTAAGAATACTATTTCCTCCTAGCATCGTATACTAGGATGTCGTTACGGTATACCACAATATACTTCCCTATTAGATGTCTCAGCATATGGTTCATCAGTCTCATGAAAGTACTTGAGGCATTTGATAATAAAGGCATGACCATCTATTCATAAAGTCTATGTCAAGTCTTGAACGCAGTTTGCCACTCGTCTCCTACCCTTATGCAAATTTAATAGTAACAAAACCTAACATCAATCTTGCTGAAGATCTTAGTTCCATTCAATTCATCTAACATGTCTTCTAATCGCGAGATAATATACTTGTATTTGATCATAATCTTGTTTATGGCTCGGTTGTTTACATACATCTGCCAAGTTATATCCTTTTTCGGTACTAGTAGTGCTGGCACAACGCAAAGGTTGGGACTTTTCCTAACATAATCTCTCTCCAATAACTCATCAACTTGACATTGGAGCTCAAAAGCTTGTTTGGGACTCATTCGATAGGCATACTTATTTGACGGGGTGGCACCAAGTATTAAGTCAATGCAGTGTTTTATGCCTTGTAATGACGGCAATCCTTCAGATAACTTTTCTGGGAACAGATTGGCATATTCATCCAATAGTGTTCTCACTTCCTAGGGTAGTTCACCCCGCTCCCTTATCTCTAATAGGTGCCTAACTAACATAAGGGTTGGCTCATCAGCATTGATGGCCTATCGGAGTTTGGCTTTACTCATCACCAGAGCCTTCTTCGATCTGCGAGCAAGTTTAGTCTATAGTTTGTTAACTTCTCTCAGTGGCATTGAGTTCAGTGTAATCTTTCAATCATCCTTCTCGAACATATACGTATTTTTGTACCTGTCATGGATAACTTTCCTATCAAATAGCCATGGTTGGCCAAGCAACACATGTAAAGCACACATAAGTAGTACGTCATAGAGAATTTCATTAGAGTAATGTCCAATAATAATTTGTAGTAGTACTTACCAAGTGACATATAGTGCCCCTTTCTCATTTAACCAATGTAGCTTGTATGACCTCAGGTGTGCAATAATCAACAGTTTTAACCTTGTGACCAGATCGGTCAACACTATATTGGTACAACTTCCATTATCAACAATTAGTGCACTTACCTAATTATTCACTCTAAAGGTAGTATGAAACAAGTTCTTCTTTTGCTTGTCCTCTCACGAGGGTTCGATGTTCATTATACGTTGGACAACTAAGGCCAATTGGTCTAAGTCCAAGGCAAACACATCTTCTTCAATCAGTTCTTTCTCGGTAGCTTCTTTCTCGGTAGTGCTCTCCTCCTCCTCAAGTTCCTCATTAGTACTTTCTACCTTTAGCTTCGAGACGTCTCCCTTAATGACCATTATTCTTCGGTTCGGGTAGTAGGTAGTTATATGTCTAAACCCTTAGTACTTGAAGCACTTAATCTGGCTCATCTTCCTACCGAATCCTTACCTTTTCTCATAAGTTCGGCCCGTTGCATCGTTGTCGGGTTTGCCTTTCTATTCGACTTAGACATCTACCTTTCGGATTGGTTTAATACTTGACTGAGCTTGCTGACTTCCCTATCTTGGTCAGTACTCGGCTTCTTCTCTACCTTTTTACTCATTAAGCTATTATAATGACTGCATCCATTGTGGTAAACCGTTGGAGTTCTACAATGTTTCGAATGTCGCCTCTTAATCCAATAAGGAACCTAAAGATTGTTCGTGTTGTTGGTTCATTCACTTCACATTGGATCACGAGCATTTAGATTTTCTAGACAAACTCATCAACTATTTGGCCTCCTTATCTTAGCTCTTGAAGCTAAGTGAAAGTATCTTACAGATAAGTATCCGATACAAATCTATTTCTCAGTATTCTTTTCATTTTAGGCTAAGTATTAATCTTTCAATAACTTTATCACCTCCTTATAGCCTAGAAATTCTTCCACCATAAGGCGGCATATTTGGAGAACTCAACAATAACAGTTCTCACTTTCTCATAATCCTTGTATTGATAAAAATAAAACAAGCTTCACTTTCTCTTCCTATTCTAGATATTCATCAGCAATTTTAAATCCATTGAAGCTTGGAATCTAAAGCTTTACATAGTCAGATGCTCTGGGAACTCGAGCTCACTCTTCTTCAAAATACTCTTCCTCGTCCTGTTCACCCAGTTCTCTCATGTCTATCCTTCATCTTACTTGTCTGCCTACTCCTCCATCTCAAATGGGTCAAGTTAAGTTCTGACTTTAAATAAATTAAGCAACTTGTAGGGTGTTTTGTGCAGCTTTAGCAGGTAGATAAGCTAACGCATGAATGGCTTAGGTTAAATCCACTAAGAGGTTAGCCACCTCGTCAGTGTCTCATCAATGCTCCTAGGGGTTTCTTAAAACTTTCGGCCATAATGGACAACTCTATTGTTTCCATCTTTAACACCAATGTTTATACTTGGGTTAGTCATTTTCTCCATAAATTCAAAGCTCAAACTCTTCAATTAGGTGTTTTATCAAACACTTCCATAAACCAAGAAAGCAACAGCTAACAAGCATAGCAAATAAATGAACACAATAACTTACTCTATTCTACATTCGCAAAACAGAGTATAAATAAAACTACAACTCAAACAATAGCCTCCACTTTGATACTAAGATGGTATGAACCGTGACCAAGAACAAATAAGGCCAATTGCTAAATAGGTCTAAGCTTACTAAAAGCTTCAAAAAGGAAGTGATAGAGAATTTATGAAAGAACAAAAAAGTGAACAAAAAGTAAGCAAAAACCCACGAACAGCTCCAATGGATATAACATATCAATAGAACTTCCGAGGAATCATGACATAACTCGATATGATGTATGAGATGGTTAGTGAGGTTACTCGCTACCTAGCTTTGCTTAAGGGTTAGGATAAGAGTGAAATGAATGTAAACAAGAAGTACTTACGAGAGGAAAAATGTCAACTATATTAATGCTCAATTTGATTTTTTATAACTACAAATGCAAGGGGTATTGATACCCTAGAATTTAGGGTAACATGCCAAAAAAAAAAAAGGAAAAGACAAAAAGGTATAGTCTTAAAGAAGTAATGTACAAGATATACAAAAGGTAAAAAGGAATATTCATGGAAGAAGCAATGATTATAGTAATAGATTCTACGAGTATTCCCAGACATGTGGCAGCAATGCATTGGTGGTGTTGTTGGAGGATGTAGACAAAATAATATAGCCTGATTAGGTAGCCGATTAGGAGTTCTAAGTAGTCATAGGTCCGTTTAAACAAGGGTAGCTAAGGATTAGAGTAGGATAGGACTCGCAGCCTCTCAACAGTAATGATGCCAAGTAAGTGTTCAGGTCAGATAGGTTCGAGTTGGTGTATGGAGTGTCGTTGTAGTAAGGGCATTCTACTAGTCAAAACATAATTTCTAAGAGATAGGTAATCATTTGGCTTAGCTTACAAAATTGATTGGTAGAGAGATACTTAGCTTCAATAGGAATCGGTTGGAGTAGGGGGATTTGCCTTATCAATCCTTCTAGTCCTCAGGCTTGGCTGCGAGTCAATGGTCCAATAGTTTGATTATTGTCAGGGTCTATGACCTAAAAGAAGAAATTATCGGAGGAAACAAGCAACAAACTGATTGAATATGAGGAAAGGTTGTCTGTCTTCATCAAAATGATCAAGTCAAGGGAATACAAGATAATGAATTAGCTTATCAAAACTCTAATACAAATATCACTTATGGGTTTGTTGATGACATTCGAACCACATCGAGGAAGCTCTTTTTCGAACTCTGAGGGGGGTTAAGGTCTATTGTGAAATGTTGACTGAAAGGATGGGACTAATCACCAACTCTATTTTTACTATGAATCAAGTCTCTTTTTCTACTGAAGAGTTGGGTAGGGAAGGTAACCAGCACGCTAAACCACTTTTTGTAGTGTTGAGAAGCAATGATATAATCATAACTAGAGTCCTTATTGATAATGGATCGTCATTAAATGTCTACCCTCTTGCTACCTTGGATTTGTTAGGTGCCGACATGATCACAATTAAGCCCAATTTTATGATGGTTAAGGCTTTTGATGGATCTAGAAGAGAAATTATAAGGGAGATTGACTTACCAATTGACATCAGCCCTTAAACTTTCAACATTCGATTCTAGGTTTTAGACATCCCAAGGTCCTTCAACTTCTTCTTAAGAAGACTCTAGATTCATGGAACGGGGGTTATCCTTCAAGTTTGCAACAGCAGGTTAAGTTTATCTCAAATGGCTAAGTGGTAACAATTCTGGAAGATCAAAAGTCTGATATCTATAAGGAAATAGCCATACTCTATATTGTCATTGAGGACCAAGAGGATTTTAGGCTCTAAATGTTTGATGAAGTATTCATAGTTGCTAGTCCTAGGAAAGGAAGGACAAGAGGCTGAAGTTCAAGGAAGGCTAGATTGGTACTTATGGCCTTAGCTATATCTTAACTCCAATGGAAGAGTTACAAAAAAAGCAAGCGAAGGGCAAGAGAGGTGATAGATTATATCATGCCCCAATGACCTTTTGATAACTCTGATTTTAAACATATTTCATAGGATGATTTTATAGTATTTTTCTCACATTTTTTGGTTTTCTTTAAAGAAATTGATACTTAATTGAGTAAAATTTTGATTTCAAGGTTTGAACGCGTTCTATGATCGAAAACGAAGAAAAGGAATCAAATTTCACTCAAATCGGAGTTCAAATGAAGAAGTTTTGAAGTTTTGTAGAAAATTTTGCCTTAATGCAGAAAGTTACACGACCTGGGGACACGGCCATGTCCCAAGCCGTATCTAGTGACGAAAATAGAATCCTTTTGATACACTATAAAAGGACATATTAGGGTTTCAAAAGACATGAGAGACATTACAGAAACGAGGAGACACAAGAGAAGAGAAAGAGACTTAAGGAAGAGGCGGAACAACATCAACTTCAAGATTAGAAAGATTGTTCATCAATCAAAAGGGGTTTCCATGTTTTATTTTATATTATTGATGAAACTCGTTTTTAGATTCATTATGATAGCTTAGAATTCGAGTATTTAGGATTATGGAACCTAGTGTTTCATGTGATTCTTAGATCGATTTAGAATTCTCAATAAAGTTTCTATCTTTACTTAATTCAATTATGTTGTTAATTATTGATTGATATTTCTAGAACATCAATATATGATATTATGCATGTTGATTGAGAAATTGCATGTGTAATTAGATCTTTACATAATTGAAGAGAATTACATGTATACTTAGAGATAAGATACATGTTTCTTTCGGAAAGTTAATTATTTGTATGGGAATTCATTATACATTAATGCAATTCTAAATTATATTACTAAGTGAAGAGATTCCGGTGAATAATTTAGGATTAGGGTTAATATGCTTGAGAAAGGTATTAACTTTAGTTGTGAATCCCTCCAATCAAGAATAATAGAAACCGAATTGAATATATTTTAAGCGATCACATAATTAACTCTAAAGGAAATAATTCCTAAATACGTTATTACTTTCTTGAAATCGTTCTTGATTTTATCGCTTTTTCAATTACTTAATTAAGTCTTATAATTAAGTTAGTTTGTTAATTTTAGTATTGTTAATTAATTCAAACTTTCATAATTTTCCGGTTAGATAATAAAGCTAAGGTTAATATTAATACTCGAAGTCTCTGAGGGATCGACTCGGACTCACATCCGCTATATTAAAACTGATAGGTGCACTTGCCTCATATAACCTTTCCATCGTTAAACGAAACATTTACCCGAGTTGATGTTCAAACCTCTAAATCTTCCAAAGAAAACACCTCTAATAAAGTTGAATTGGTAGGCCCATCCCATAAGCTCCATCCTTACCTAAATAATTAGTTCTCCATCCCTATAAATGGCAATAGGTCTTCTTTAAGGTAAAGAATGAATCATAGTCTAATATTTTCATGAGTTTTGTAATAATTATCTTTGTTCTAAATAATGTACTTGCAATAACTCTTGATTTCAATAAATGAAAGATCAGTTTCCTTTTCTCCATTATGTTACATTTCTACTTTACTTATACTTTTTTCTTTACACGCTTTTTGTCCAGATCTAATGCTCTGGATGAAAGTTAGGGATACGTCATGCAAGTAGACAATGAAAATATTGATATTACTTTTAGCCCTACTGGGTTAGTTTTTGGGAGTAATGTTGATGACCACAGTGAAATACAAGAGAGCTAGCAAAAATAAGAGATTGGTATAATTTCCATTGATAAGCTAACTAAGACAATTAATAAAAGGGCCAATGATAACCTAAAGAATTTGAAGATTGGAGGGAACCTAAAAGAAGGGTGGAAGGTAGAAATATCCATACTATTATTTGAGTATCAAAATTTGTTCACATGGTCTTATGAGGATATGGCCGGGTTAGATCTATTAAGTATAGTCAACTGTTTGCTTACATGAGAAGACATTAAACCTGAGAAGTAGAAGCTAAGAAGATTTTGACTAGATATCGTATTGAAGATCAAAGAAGAAGTCAAGAAGTTACTTAATGTCAATTTCATCGAAGTATTTGATTATCCTAAGTGAGTGACTAATATTATGCCAGTAACGAAGAAGAATGAGAAAGTTAAAGTGTACATAGATTTCCGATACCTCAATCAGGCAACACCGAAAGATAATTTTATTTTGCCCCATATTAATGTCTTGGTAAATAATACAGCCGGGAACCATCTTTTCTTATTTATGGATAGCTTCATTAGGTACAATCAAATCCGAATATCTAAAAAAGATAAGACCAAGACGATTTTCATTACAACTTGGGATACGTTTTGCTACAAAGTAATGCCATTTGGACTAAAAAATGCTGGGGCAACTTACCAAAGAGCAATGGTCACAATCTTTCATGTCATAATGCATAGAAGTAGAAGTATATGTTAACGATATGATTGAAAAATCAAAAGAAGGGGAAAATCACATGAATAATGTTACGCCCCGAAGTCGCAAAGTCGCAACAGTCCCGCCGTGTAAACCATTCTATGATAGTAACTGGCCTCACAGTGCCTACCATAGAGATAATCTACACAAGGCGTCGACGACTCCTCGCTTTGAAGTAAACAGTTCGAGTAATGATTATACTACAATTATGATAATTATCACAAAGTTCTATAAAACATAGATAATTATAAATAAGTCCACAGAGCTTCCCAGGAAGTTTTACATAATAACTATAGTTTACTAATTTACAGAATAACTAACAGTCTTCAACCTTTAACTACAAGGTCAGTCTAGTTACACATTTGCGAAATAACTTGCTTCTCACACCCCTGGCTTCAAAAAGACTAACCTCTGGATAATTATAGGGCGGCATAGTACTTGAAGTATTCACAAATCGGAACCCGCAAAAGGATCTATAAGGGTATGAGCAACTAAAGCCCAGTAAGTTGAATTGGAGACTCATGAATGCATACAAGCACAAACAGAGTTATCAAACAATTATTTTCATGCAATGCAACAATCAAGTGTCATCGCACAACGTAGTCCGGTCCATTGTGAAATCAAAGAAATTTCACCCGCTCCAATCCGGGTTGAGGAGTTCCATGTTATGCAGCAGCTCACAACCAAACCCAGGCTTGTGCAATGGAGACCTCGCTCCTCCCGCGACTACCTTCGAACCATTGACTCCATCCCCGCCGCGACCTCCTCTCCTGTCACTTAGTTCGACTGAGGATGAAGAAGGGACCGTTTTGCAATCCTGCGCTATCCCTTTCGAAGGGGTCGGTATTTGGTTGGAGAGTCCTATGATCCCCTAACGGGTTGCAATGCATGACATTTTCGGTTATTAGGGTCGACTGAGATTAAATGCCGGTTAGGGTGTTCAACAAGTTCATACCAATTCAATCAGTCACAAAGTCATTCACAGTACAAATTCCAGCACGAATTCAGATACATCAAGCACATGCGCAAACTATTTACAATCACAATCATATACAAGCCTAAGTCTCCGAATACTACGAAACTAGTACTCTATTACAATAAGCAATAACCCAACTTACTTGAATTTGCTCAATCGCTCGATCCTCTAGTTGCGAGTTGATTTGTTCCTGAGTGTCCTATAATACAAATAGGTTCTTTTAGTACTTATATTTTATGGATTCTTATTCTAATTTATAATGTAACTCATTTTCCTCATGTATACCTACAACGTATTAATAATTCGTTGTATTTTATTTCGGGGTTCGGTTCCTAAACTAGATTCTAGTTTTAATTCCTAAGTCGTAATTAGGCTCGAATCCCAATGTGACATTAATCACATTATGTTTGGGTATTCAAATATTCTATTAGGTCGTAATTTTGGTATTCTAACTATTCGGTACACGCTAACCCTAATTGAGGTATCGGATTTATTCCCGATGTGTAAAAATCTTAAATTTTAAAATATTTACTTAAAATTAAATATTATTTCAGATTTATTATTTTTATGATTTCAATTATAATATTATCTAATAACCTTATTTTTTTTTTTAGATTTATCAATTTACATTTTCACATATTACTAATTTATTATATTACTTACCTAATTGCCCTAATTAACCATACTTAGTACCTAAAGGCTAGGATTAAGGTTCCACTGCAGAGATTAACTTCCATAAACCTCTAATTAAGATCCAAATCAGTAATTAACATCCTAATCACTTAATTAACCCTTAATCACTCAATTTTACCATCATTTTAGGGCTAAAAATTAACTTAAAAATTTCGAAAATTAATTTTAAAAAAATGGCTTCATAGCACTGTTATACATCAAATGAGCATCCTACAGAAAAATTTTGAACTCCAAACTACATCCCTAAGCCTATTTATTTTCCGGTTTACTAATGCTCGGTTTTGAACAATTCGTTAGGGACCCTATATTTTCAGATCTAATTAAACTAAACCAATATTTTTCCCTAAATATACATACAATAAAACCTCAGAATAACAAGTTTCATAATTTTTTGGACAAAATAAATAATTTTACAAAATTTTACAAAAATCGGGTGAATAAATGACTAACCGGTCCGAAGCTTTTGAGCCGTCCAAACCCGGTCCAATGTTGTCGGCCGGTCCAGGCGGTGGGTCTACTATAGGGTGGTGGTGGTGGTTCGGTCCCAGGTGGTGGTGGGTGGTGGCTTTAGTTCACCTTGCTAATCTGCACAGTTTTCTTTTTTTTTTCTGGAATTTCTCTCGATTTTTGTTGTGTTTCAATTTTTCTCAGATCACAAACTAGCCAAATGACTTCTGAGAATTTTTTCCTTGTTTATAGACAAATGTAGTAATTAATGTGCATTAATTTGATGGGATTTTTGCCCCATTTCCTGGATTTTAGGCTTTTAGTTTGTTAAATTCTTATTGGTTAATTTTTTTCTTTTCAGTCCACGACCTGACCTTGTTGCAGTTATCTTATCCTGATTTTTTCTAATTTTTTTTTATAATTATTTTGTATTTTTCTTTAATTATTTACTTAGTTTTCGGCCTATTTTAGCAAATACGCGTATTTTTTATCTACACGTAAATACATGTAGGGTACACGTGAACATCCCTAAATATTATTTTGGTCATTCTAAAATTTTTAGTACACATATAATTTATCTCTAGTAATTTCTTAGTTATTTCATGACACTTTTCGCCTTTTCGGTAATTAGCAGTTATTATGCTTAAAATTTGAAAATTTTATAGTCTCCTATTTTACTACTTACTTTCTTAAATTTAAGTTTACAGGGTCATTTTTACTAATATTCCTCACAATAGTTTCTAATTTGGGTTTGATCGGATCCTTTAACCGATCGCCCTAAACCTTGGGTTCTAAGTTCAATCCTACGGTTACTTGGCTTGGCTTTAGGGCTTACAAATAATTTAAGGAAATTGTTTGACAAGTTAAGGAAGTTTCAATTGAAGTTGAACCTAAAGAAGTTTGACTTTAAGCTAACATCAAGCAAATTGTTAGGTTTCATAATTAGTCAAAAGGGCATTGAAATGGATCATAATAATGTCAAAGTAATACTCGACATGCCCTCTTCACACATACTTAAAGAAGTTAGAGGCTTATTGAGTCGTTTGAACTACATAGCTAGGTTTATATCTCAACTTATAGACAAGTGTCACCCTTTATTTAAGCTATTAAAGAAGAATGTTGATTTAAGATAGGATGAAAACTATGAGGAAGCCTTCACAATAATCAAGGAATACCTTATGAGCCCTCCAGTTCTAGTAGCTCCTAAACTTGGGAAACTATTGTTTTTATACCTCACCGTATTGCTAGAGTCCATGGGATGTAAACTTGGTCAAAAAGATGAGAAAAAAAAAAGAGTAGGCTATATACTACCTAAGCAAGAAGTTTACGCAAAGGGAATAGAAATATTCTGAAATTGAAAGAACTTATTGTACTTTGGTTTGGGTTTTACATTGACTCAAACAATATACACTCTACTACCAAATTGAATTACAGACTTAACATGATCCCCTAAAGTATTTGGTAGAAAGGCCAACCTTGATTAATAGGGTGTCAAAGCGGCAGATGTTATTGTTGATAGGTATTTTTCAATAATTATTATGTGGCCTTATATTAGTCAACTCGATATTTAAGCTCGGTCTAATTATTCAATATAGGGATAATCTCCATCGACACACTATGAATACCAGGTAAAACCCTAGGGAAAGGGACCCTCTTCCATTCGCTGAACACCATAGCTACTTAATATCTTTCTCTCTACATGACGAGGGAACTAACTTAGGCATCAGAGTGGTTGCGCCGGAGCACCCTCTGGCGTCCCTCATAGCCATTTTCTCACGTTATAGGTGTTCATATACCAAAAACGAAAATTAACCGTCAACAATTGGCATTGTCTATAGGAATCAAGCAATATGTTCCCTACATTTGTTGAGAATTTATTGGAATTTTGTGGTGAATTTTTCTCCCTTTCGATGAACTCCTCTTAGATTGGTTTTTTTTGCACTTTCATTCCCTTATTAATAGCTCATAGTTTGCTAACTTGTCTTGGTATGGGAAGATTGCTTTTCCCCTTTTTGCTTTAAATTTGGATCGATATTTCTTTGCATACACATGTTGATGTCTGAAGATGTATTAGGTTTGATTTCACAGTTTCTCCACTCGGTTTCTCCACTCTTCAAAATTTATTAGTGCCTTTGAAGTTGAGAAAACCATCGATAACTGCCATTTTTTTTCACATGGTGGAGGATATGGTGGAGGATTTGAGATCTCTTTCATGCAAAACTGATCAACATTTCTTACATGTTTTGGGTTTGACTCAAGCATGTTTTTCAATACAAGAGTATAGATCTAAAATTTTTTTCCTTTGAGCCTTTCGAAATTTCTCTGAAGCTGTGAGTCTCGTTAACTGCTCGCCATAAATCGCAATGTCTAGGCTACCATTTGATGTTTTGTTTAACATATGTTTATATTAGTATAGCCTTATTGTCGATAGATTTAAAACAATCTCAAAATTGTCCATGGCAAAGAATCGTCTGTGCCGCAACTAGCGAAACGCGCGACAGCAACTAGCAACCGAGTTGAACTCCAAAGCTCGAACTTCGAGACTACGAGACCAAATTGGATTCCAAATTCCAGAGTTTAAATCCGCATGCCTACCGACTAAGTTGATGGCTGCCGAAGCACTCATATCAATAGCACCGAACACCCATGTTCAAAGGACCAGATGAAGCTCCAAGTTGACTTCATCCAAGGAATAGAAGGTCAGAATTCGAGTCTCCAATTTACCGAAGAGGGGCTGTCCTTTATTGAAAGAATTGCCGAACCATACTATAATGGCAATAAGAGATAGAGCTTTCCGTTGACGACATCAACACTAGATGAATGCGGAGTGTAATTTTATCCAAAGTTCCACGCCAAGTGCAAAGTGCAATTTATTCAAGTTCTATGCCGAAAATAATTTATGCCGAGCAACTGGCTTTGGCCGAGTGGTTCATCTAAAGTATGAAGGGCAGAATTGTGCCGAGTATCCGAGCAAGTGTTACCAACCAACACAGCCGAGTAGCCAAAGATCCATGGCCATGCCGAGTTGACGAGAAACGGCTACGATCTCATATAGCAGATAGCAATGCTGAGCAAAGTTTCCAAGTGACCTTGGCATCCTTTTCCAAACTTCCGAGGAGGAGTACAACATCCCAATGTGAATACCTGATGCCGAGATTCAGATTTAAGCAACAATAAACAAAGCTTAGCAACTTCATTCCTCTAAGGCTGAGCCGACTGCCATAATGCATGAAGCTAGTCACTAAGCTTCAAATTCCGATCAGTAATCATCTCGAATACATCGTGCATGAGCCTGACCAAATTCAAGGAGGTTGACACTAGCGTTTCGTAGGACTTAGTGCTGTGGTGCAATCGGTTGAAGCACTTGTCTACTACAGCTTTCCTAAAGACGGCTTCTACAGTTCGTCTAGCTAGTGGATCTTCCCATGAAGGGGATAGATCATGGGAAGATCCACAGCAAACCCATCAGCCCTGGGTAATTTGATCATAGTACGACCACTTGTTGATGCAAATGCATAAGAATCAGAATGTGACGCCATTCGGCTAACTTTAAAAGCGTCTTGACAGCTCTGTATATACTCTGAAAAGACTAGGTTGAAGGCTGTCCATTGCACAATATACCTCTCAAGCTTTGATTTTCTTCACGACCAGCCCTATTCTCCATTAAGCTTCAGCAACTCAAAATGCCGAGCTCTTTGTTTGAGTTGCATAAAGTCGCTAAGCACCATGGTTAAATAGTCGATGTTTTTTGCGAGAATTCCGAATGGACGAGAAGCTCCATCTTGACTCACAATGCCGACTTATCTAAGTAGTACAGTTGCAACTACACGGCAACTATGCCGAACTTTTATGACAAGAAATTGATGTAGCCGAGAAGCCGAATATATCCAAGTGGTCGAGAAGCTGCTCCAAACTTAGTGCCGAGCTCTTTTTAGTGTGATGTTAAGGGGCTTTGAACAACTTGCTGAGCCGTTGTGTTTGATGCGAGCAATTGTAATCTCGGCCAAGTAAATGCTGACCTAAGTGTTTCCATGGCGATCTATTTGTTACTCGGCCAAGCGAATGCCGAGATTCTGACATGACGAACAATAGTTGCTAAGCATTAAAGTGAGCGTTTCCATGGTCCAATGCCGAGAGGTTTGATAGTGGCCCCACTTTCCAATCCAAGCTATTCTGTTGCCCAAGCCGCTGCAAAGATCGATCTACAAAATAGATGTGTGAAGCACACATCCCAATCAAACTCCGACTTGCTTTCCCACGCATGCCAACACATGCACAACCAATGATCGGCAGTTCAGAGCCAACAACCTGAATGATTCAAATGGAAATACATTTGAGTTGCTGGTAGCAGCACAATGGATTTAAGTTATACGTTGTCCTGAAACCTCACGGCAAAAGATTAAGCCCATGCAAATGTAATGTGCTAGTAGGCTACTCTTTAATAGCAATAAATCCTATACACAATGGACACCAAGCTAGTATAAATTTAATGGCTTCATCTAATAAATAGGTGACAAGCTAATTGAAAACCCTAAGCCACTAAGTAGTTACAAGTAAACTACTCAAAGTCCAAAATATTTGCATGGATGATGAGCAAACAAGCCTATAATCCTATACATTAATGGACTAAGAGATAACTAGCCTATCTTATGACTCTATTTAAGCCCTTGCCTCATCAGGCACCTTAGCCTCTTCAAGTTCTCTCACCTCTTTAGGTACTTTACCTCTTCAGGCACTTACGCCGCCTCAGGCGCTCAAACCTCTTTAGGCACTCTCGCCCCCTCAAGTGCTCTGGCTTCTTCAGGAACTTTCGCTTTTTTAGGCACTCCGGCCTCTTTAGGCACTCCGGCCTCTCTAGGCCTTTGCTTCTTTAAGCTTCGGGCACTCTAGCCTCTTTGGGTCTTTGCTTTTTTAGGCATACCAATATTTATAGGTGCTTTGATTACTTTTAGTTTTCGCCTTTTCAAGCCTTTGCTTCTTCAAGCACTCGAACCTCTTCAAGTTGGAATTACAAATCTTTCTAGAAATCCCACGAAATCAAGCTCCCAAGATACTCTCTTTTCTAACTTTGTTACCAAAGAAAGTGGGGGATAAGTGTTGTTAGGCATTTTTAGATAATTATTATATGGGCTTATATCGGCTCGATACTTAAGCCCGGTCTAATTATCCAATCCAAGGACAATCTCCATCGACACACTATAAATACCAAGTAAAACCCCTAGGGAAATGGACCCTCTTCCATTTACTGAACACTGTAGCTACTTCATATCTTTCTCTTTCCATAACAAGGGAACTAACTTAAGTATCAAAGTGACCATGCCGAAACACTTTTCAGTGTCTCTTGTAGTCATTTTCTTGTGTTGCAGGTGTTCGTATACCAAAACGAAAATTAACCGTCAATAGTTACTATCAAAGTTTGACATCACCTATGTAAACAGAAATTTAGTTAAGGGGCAAGCCCTAACAAATCAACTAGCAAAGAATCCCCCTAAAAATTCTCCCCAAGAAGTGTAAGTTAGATTTCCTAATGAGGATATCTTGGTAGCTAAAGGTGATTTGAATAAAGAAAAAGACGAAAAGCTCCCGAAATGGAAGACGTTCTTTAATAGAGCTACCAATGTGTTTTGGGTATGGAATTGGGGCAATATTGATATCCCTTGAAGGTATGCAGTATAAGACTCATTTTCCCATATACCAACAATATTATTAAATATAAGGCATGCATTATGGGACTCAAAATGGCCTTAGATAAAGAGACTCGAGAATTAGAAGTATATTGGGATTATTCACTCATTATTTGCTAGGCTTAAGGAGAATATAAAATAGAGGATCCTATACTAGTACCTCATCACCGGCACTTGACTAAATTAGTAGAGAAGCTTGAAGAAATCATGTTCACATACATTCCAAGGACTCAGAACCAATTTGCTAATACATTGGCCACCTTAACATCCATGATCCAAATGTCTGGCTGGGTCGAAATGCAACCGCTTAAAATTGAAGTTGAAGAGAAGCCTACTTTCTATATGGCAATCGAAGGGGTATATGACAAAAAGCCTTGGTACTATGACATCAAAATATTCCTACAAAAAGTACGTGTCCTGATAAGGTTGAAAAAAACGATAAAAAGACAATTAGGAGGTTAACCACCTAGTTCTTAATAAGTGAATCCACCTTATACTAACGATCTTTTAACGGTATACTTCTAAACTGTATAAATGACAGAGAAGCTAAAGCTTTGATGAAGGAAGTATACAAGGGAGTATGTGACCCCCACATGAATGGCTACATGCTTGCTAAGAAGATTACGTGATTGGGATACTATTGGTCAACTATGGAGATGATTGCATCTAGCATGTTAGGCATTGCTACTTGTCCAAGTTTATGCAAACAAGATAAATGCTTCGCCTTAAGAATTAAATAAATCATCTACACTATGGCCATTTTTAATGTGGGGTATAGACATCATTGGCCCGATCACTCAAAATGCATCCAATGGTCATCGTTTCATACTAGTTGCCATCGATTATTTTAGTAAGTGGGTTAAAACCTCATCTTATTCAAATGTTACCAAAGGAGTAATGATCAAGTTCATTAAGAGAGATATCTTGATTTGATACAGGACTCTAGAGACAATCATTACCGATGATGGAACAAATCTTAACAACAAACTCATATCAAAGTTGTATCGACAATTCAAAATCATCCACAAGAATTCCACCCTCCATTGACCTCGGATGAACAAGACTGTAGAGGCGGCTAACAAAAATCTCAAGAGAATTATTAAAAAGATAGCTATTACGTATAGAGATTAGCATGAGATGTTACCAATTGCACTATAGCCTATTGAACTTCTATCAAAAAGTTGATTGGGATAATACCCTATTCCTTAGTATATGGCATTGAAGCAATATCACCGGTGGAAGTCGAGATCCCATCCTCAGAGTCTTATAGGAAACTTAGTTGGATGATGTTGATTGGGTAAAGAAGCATATGAAGCAATTGAATTTGATTGGTGAAAAAAGATTGAAAGCCTTGTATCATAATTAATGCTATCAACAAAAAATGGCTCGAGCTTTTAACAAGAAGGTACGGCCCTGAAATTTCAAAGAAGGTGATATGGTGTTGGGAAAGGCTCTCTGATATAGACAAGTACACCTATCAGTTTATAATATAGCAGATATAAATTTGAATGTCAATCCCTCAAAGACTTTGACTATTAATACTAACTAGATCTCTATTATCTAACCTACGAATTCGAGTTTGAGAATTTAAAATATCTAATATAATTGTAGTGATCACTAAATTAGCAACAAATCAAGAATTATTCAAGAACTTAGCAAGAAAGCAACAAAAGAATAAACTAATTTAAGATTCAAAAACCGTATCTAGATTTTTGCTTCCTTTAGACCTAACATGTGAATTCCATTAAAGATAATCAATTCCTAAATCTTCCTTCACTCAGATAATTCTCTAGTAAAGTTAATCACTTTCTCAAACTAGTTAATTCTAACTCTAAAATCACCTATTAGAATCTCTTCTTAATAATATGATCTAAGATTACATTATTGAACAATGAATTCTCTACTCTTTAATTTAAAATTCCGGAAAAATATTGCAAATTATCTCTAATTTTGCAACAACCTCCATTAACTATGCTTAAATCTAATCTTATAGGAAATCTCTTGATTATTTTATAAAATATCTAACTCTAGATTACTACCTATGGAAATAATAACCGAAATCAAGAAGCAAACATAGTTGATCAAGAAAAAGACTAAAGAATTAAATTAATCAAATACTAATCATGTCACATGAATAGATTTAGGTTTCACAAGACTTAGATACCAAATATTTACTTTGTATACGTCTTAAAATAAGAATCTAAAAATAAAGAGTAGAAAATTGTAGAAAAGAAAGTCATAAAGTCTAAATAATATCGAATCTTGAATTCTTGATGGTCCCTCACTCTTTGAGTGTTCTTGTCTTGAAAAACTCTCTAAAATTCGTATCCTATAAGTTCTCTCTCTCTCTCTCTTTGTTTTATTTTTATTTTTATTTTTATTTTTTTTTGCTTCGAAATAAACCTTAGTAAGGCTTTATATAGGAAGAAATAAAAAAAAATAGGCCGGTAGGAAAATTGGGGACATGATTGTGCCTTTTGGTCTTATACTAAGTTGTGACAGTTGAAAATAAGCTTCAAATTTGCCTAGAAATGATATAATCATGTCATTCGATTGTGTCGATCTTCAAACTTTTATAACTTACTCGTTTTAACTTCAATTTGAGTGAAATTTATTTCTATCTTGTCGTATTCTTGCATAGATTGTTTCAAAACCTAAAACACAAAATTTTACTCAATTAAGCATCATTATCTAAAAATAAACCCAAATATCAAGAAAAATTATAAAAAAATTGCCATATAAAATATGTGCAATTAGGTTCTCCCCACTCTCCCCAAATGTACAAGACCCTAGAGGAAAATTTGCTCTAAATTATGAATGTCCTTATATTATGAAGCGATGTTAATGAGAGGGGTTTTAATTTTATCACAAATGAATGGTTCGAATTTGAGGGACCCTATTGATGTTGTAAAGTTGTACTACCTATAAAAATCAATGGAAATTCTTACTTGAAACACAAAATGCTAGCAATCTTAAATATTATTGTAGTTTAATTTTTATTTTCTATAGGCAAAGTTGGTATCCTTAGTAGTTGTCGACATTAAACTAACCTTTAGCATTGTTCCTATTCCATCAAGCAAATCTCATTCTCTTACTTTACTCAAACAAGTCCTATGCACTTTAAACACGAGAGAAAATGGAAGCAAGCTATAGAACAATAATAGTTAACAAAACTCTTTCAAATACTTTATTACAAATTCATCTTCCTCAATGGAGAGATTTGTTTTCTATTTTCAAGGTAAGGCTACATTTGGAGGAGCAAACACCCTATGGCAAATAATTATTACTCGATCTGGGATAAAGGCCAAAGAATTTAAAAAGGATTGATAAGTGGGGCGAGAAATATGAGACATTGGCTTTTTCTACTAATAGAAGATAGCAATTCACATTTTGTGTTGTCTTCCTTAATTCTTTAACAATGAGGATGCCAGCGAAGTTATGTGCTCCATGCCAAGTTTAGTTAGGTTGACAATAGAAAATTCTATATCTCCAAGAGGTTTGAATCCATTTCAAATACCGAATTAGCTAGTTTTGATTGGACCATTTAAAAAAAAGCTTGATTGTTTGGGTGGTATTGACAAAACCAGGTAAGTGCTTCTATAATTTTAGCATATTTGTTTTTAAGCATTGCATTTACGTTAAGCCTTTGTAATATGAATCAGTCCCCTGGATCAATCACACATAATCAAGCTAGAGGACTCTAAAAATTCACTCGGAGAATACTAGTTCGAAGGCCTATCCAGGATGAGAACTCTTATCCTGACCTCTATGTTTCCTTCCTTTGTCAACCTAACTACAGAGCCATCGCATGCATCGGGCTTGTTGAACAGCTATACCATGACAAAATATTTGAATAAATAGCCTTAAGATTGTTTGAGTTGAACTCTTGACCCAACTACAATGACCACTGGCATTCAACCCTAGCCTAAGTTGATTACATTACAATGAATGGCTGATAGAGCTCTAACCTGATCCAACTTAAGTCGGCCCCTGACTATAGAATCCCTCTTTTCTTCATTTCTTCTAATTTGTACTATAATTCAGGACGATCAACCACCATGCAACACGTATCTTCTAGCACGGTATTCCAGTAAGATTCTTTATATTTTTGTATAGGATATTCTTTGTCTCTTTTACCTTTCTTAGCATGTTTTATGTATTTTATTTGTAAAATACCCTTTTGTTTTTTTATACATGTACAAATAACCCTAGTAGGATAGGTATATAAACCCCTATTAAATGTATGCAGATGATCAATCTACATCATCATAAGATTTATTTGAGTTTTTCTTTGAGTAACTTAGTGTTCTCATTACTATTCAAGTCTTATCTATTCCCTTTAATAAAGAGTAGTAACGAGTGACCTTTCAATTCAAATCGGTATTTGACGAATTATAGGTTGAGTAGGATTGATTAGTGTATCATATCCAGTTGGTAACTGCGTTGACTTTTACTTTTACTAGCTTTTCTTTTTCTGTTTGATTTGTTAACGTTGTAGTGCTCCTTCATATGTTTAACCCTAGAGACGCATTACTTTATCTCTTAAGGTAATAGCTAGCATATGGGACACTTTCTCCCTTTTTAATCACCTTTTAAAATTATAGCTAGCTCATAGAGTGCTATCATAACTCTATTTCTCTCTTAAGGTTTTAGCTAACCTATAAGGGACTTCCCTTCTACCTTTCTCTCTTAAGATTTTAGCTAGCCTTTAAGGCACATCCCTTTCATCAATCCCTCTTAGAATCTTAGCCAGCTCATAAGGCACTTTCCCTTTTCTAACCAGCTTTCCCACCTAGGTTAGTTAGCTTACAGGAGTACGATTGGTTTCAACTCGATCCTAATTTAGGGATGTTAGTCCTTTAAAGACTCTCTACTAAGGTTATTTACCTTAGAAATGTACTGCTAGGTCTCTATCGATTTCTCATTTAGGATTGCTAGTCTCCTGGAGACACTCTCGCTTAAGTTAGTCAACTTAGAAAAGTACTATCAAGTTTCTAACGATTTCTTATTTAAGATTACTAGTCTCTTAGAGATGCTCTCACCTAAGTAAGTCAACTTAGAAAAACATAATTAGGTTTCTATCAATTTTTCATTTAAGGTTGCTAGTCCTTTAGAGATGCTACCTCGCTTAGGTTAGTCAGCTTAAAAAAAACATTACTAGGTTTTCATATTAATTTTTCAATTAGGAGTCCTAACCTTCTAAAGACGTTCTTACCTAAGTTAGTCAGCTTAAAAAAGCACTACTAGGTTTTCGTATCAATTTCTCAGTTAGGTTGCTAGTCTTATAGAGATGCTCCCGCTTAAATTAGTCAGCTTAGAAAAGCATTACTGAGTTTTTTCTTTCAAATTCTCAATTAAGGTTGCTAGTCCCTTAGAGACGCTCTTGCTTAAGTTAGTCAGCTTAGAAAAGTTACTAGGATTTCATATCAATTTCTTAGATAGGGTTGCTAGTCTTCTAGAAACGCTCCTACCTAGGTTAGTCAGTTTAGAAAAGCGCAATAGGTTTTATATCAACTTCTCACTTAGGGATGCTAGTTTTTTAGTAACGCTGTTGTAAGTTAGCTAGCTCTCAATGCGCTACCCTTTTAGAACTTTAGCCAACTCATAGAAGTGTTATCTTTCTTAGATCCCTATAAGGTTATAGAAACATACTCTTAAACCTTGGCTATCTCATAAAGTGTCTCCTTTCTCTTTACACCAAATCTCCAATGGATTAGGCCTAGGATAGTTAGTTGTTTATAGTGCTACTTATGGCAACTTTATCCTCAGGGCAAAAATGGTGTCACTTTATCCTTATGGTAAAGTTTTAATCAAATTTTACCATAAAGAGAAACAATTGTAGACACCATATTTTTTCCCCTCTTATAATTTAGTATTTTATGGATTAAAAAAATTAAAAAATGAAAAAAAAAATTAAGAATAATTATATCTTATGAAAATAAAGAGACTATATCTTTTCAATGTCTTTAGGTTACGTTGAATGAGCCATTTCTTTTTAGGGTCTTTAAGTTATTTAGAAAAGGGTCATTTAATTATTTGCGTTAGGTTTGAGTACAAAAAATAAATAAATAAAATTGAGCTTGAATAAAAATTTGTATGGGATCTAATTTTAGGGTTGGTCTATTTTAGCTTGAAACTTTGTTTAGTATAGTATTTATTATTTTATTTATTTATTCTATTTTTTAAACAAGAAGTATTTAAAAAAGAAAAAGAAGAGAAAGAGGATCGGACTAGGTGTGAAACCTGGTCCATGAAAGTTGATGAACAAGGCCTTTGGCCCTAAAATGCAAGGATTTGACCCCTACAACGCAGGTGCTTTGCACCTTAAATTTTTTCCCCTAAGCGTGTCTACACACGCTAGGCGAGTTTCTCACCAATCCCCTTTGTTTCCTTCGAATTCACAAACTTTCCCTAGCAAGGTCCATGTCATTTCCATCATAGTGGCTTATGTTTGAGCTACTTTATCATGTGGTTTCCACACAATTCCACCCAAATTAATAGTGAAATAGTATACTAGGCATGGCTTAGTATTGAATCCAACTTTTAATACATCTAAATTCAGAAATTTAATAGGTCAAATTTAGATTCAAAATAAGAAAAAAACCTTAAATACACACTTGTTTCTCGAGTTTGACTAGCTTGATTCGAGCTTGGTATTGAAGATTCAAAGCTTCTAATTTGTGCTTTTAGCAAGATCAAAGCTCCATTAACATGTTTTGATCAATAATTACACTTGGATTACAACATTTCATGTTCAATCCACATTAAACCAATCAAGACCCATTTAAATTTGGTTTTTGAATTTAATCCCTTATTTTGACTTGCTAAGCTTGTTCCACCATCGATTAGTATAAATAGGAACATGGACTTCACATCCTAGCATAAAATACTCATCAATTTTCTCTCTTTAGTTTTTCTTCAATTATCTCATCAATTAAAGAAAACCACCACTATAGTGAGCATCATCAAGCCTCTCGCTTTCACTTCCAATTACTAATACACTCAACTATGACCACCTAAGTTGTGACTAAGCACCATTACCACCACCTCTCTTGGAATCTATTCGAAATCCGTCAAACAACCACTATGAAGTGCGGTACTAGCATAAAACCAATTTTCATCAATCATTTCCTCATAAATTCGTAATCACCCATTGAAAATATGGATTGGAACGCTTTATGAAAGGTTGATTTAAAGTTAACAATGAAGAGTGATAGTAGATCCGAACCTAGTTGAAATGATCGGACCCGAAGTGCCTGACCTGACCACCCACAGTTTAACCTAAAACTTGCTTATCAGGTTGGTTTTGTTTTGTTTTGTTTTGTTTTTTTTTTGTTGTTAATAATTATATAATAGAAAGAAAAAAAAGGAAACACGAAGTTTATCTTTCTTTACCTTCTTTTCCTTTTTTTTTCTTTTCCTTTTCTTCCTTAAACTTTTTTTGGGAGAATTCATAAAAAAAGGTTCTAAAAAAACAAAATAAAATAAATTTTTCAAAAGAAAATTTTCTTCTTTCATGACTTTCAAATTTTTAGTTTTTCAGTGTACCTTTTTTTTTTTTTAATTTCCTTTCTCTAAACAAAATATTTTAATCACTTAAAATAGGAACCTATTTAAAAATTTTTTTTGCACTTAAGAAAAATCTATTTTTTGAAACAAAAACGTAATGGACCTTTATTTTCCCAAAATTAGAGCTTTTAGAATTTCTCAATAAAAATGACGATTCAAAATTAGAAACCTTCTTTTTTTTTAAAAAAAAAGAAAATAAATAGATTAAAACGTAAACCTAACTAGCTTTCAAAAATTAAAAGAAACCAACTTACTAATGGTTTCAAAGAATGAACTATGAAAGTTTGATTTCGAATAGTGCATATTTAAGTACCCATAAGCGATTACAGGGTGAATTAAAATATAAAAAATTTTACTTTTCCCCTTTGATTTTTTTCCTTTCTCTTTAAGTTGTTTTCCCTTGGTAGATAATTATAATTTCCTTTTTTTTTTTTACTTGTAAATGTAAACTCCCTCCCTTAAGTTAGTTTGGTAATTTTGAAATATAAACTTAAATTTGGAAAGTAAAAATGGTATTTGAAAGAGTTTAATAAGATAGCCATCGAATATGTGAATCTAGTTTCTTGAAAGATTTTTCAAAAATGTTTTAAAATGCAGTCTAATATATAAGTTAGAATCAATTTACTTAATTGGTTTTAATTTAATCATCTTTTTTCGGTTCTATTGGATAGTAACTTTACTTGTTTTCAAAAACAAAAAAGTCAAATTTTTCTTTATTTTAATCGAGGATTTAAACTAAATAAACACAAAGATTAATTTAAATTAAATTAAAGAAAACAAATAAAAACCGAAAAATTGAAGCTTTACAAAGCAACATGTACTATTTCAATTACAAAGAAGGTCCACATAATACATGCGTCTTCCTTTGCAATTTTGTAGGCCAATTTTTCACACCAAAGCGCTTTTCTTCCTCTATACTAAGAATATTTTTATATAAAGATTTTTTTGGTTATATTTTTTGAAAAGTGCTTCGTATACATAAAACTCGACGAATTGGGAATGGTAGAAGTGAATGGATCCCGCCGATAAAGACCGGTTCGGGGTTTCGCGCCATTTCTTTTGTCCGGATCGTTTTACGCGCCAACGTATCAATTACCTGCAAATTACTCTCTCACTCCTCCCTCACTCACAAACACAAACACACACATCATTCTCTCTTTTTGGGTTTAGTTTTCAAACTCTCTCTCTCTCTCTCTCTCTCTCTCTCTCATTGTGTCTTTCACACACTCGGCATTCGCATCCAAACCAAAACGAAATGCAAAGCTTTCGAACGCAGAGGACCCCTTCCCAAAACTTAACCGTTTCCTCTCTCCCCCTCTATCGCTCTGCTCCACCTCTCGAGGTCCGTCTTGAAGACTTTGAGCTCTTTGCTATAGATCGTCTTCGTGGTACTGTCTCTCTTCACTACTGAAATGCTTGAGGTTTTGTTATGTAATTCCTGTTAATCGTTTTAATTGAAAAAATGTTGCAGTCCTCAAGGCGATCTCTGATGGATTATCTCGAGGAAAGAAACCCGAAGAAATGGAGAAATTGGTCAGTATAACTTCGATTATTATTGTTATTACTATGCTCATGGCAATTGGTGCGTTAGTGTTATAATTAGGATCCATTGAATAATATTGGAAGCCAATTCAGCATCTCAGGCATTTAATTTATCTTGTGATAGTGTCGATTCTTGTCATATTCGTGCATTGGATGCACTGTGTCATGATTTTGTCCTTGTGATCGGAGTTCCAAATCTCGATCGAGTGGTATTGTGTTTGTGACGAGTGGTGGACAGTGGATGATTTGCCTGGGGACGCGCTATTCGTGAATTTTAAATTTTCTAGGTATGGTTTGAAAAATTTCAAAGTTAGCTGTAGTCCCCGGGACTAATTCTCCGTCAGCCGCTGTCTGTAGTTGCCGTCTCTAGTAACCTCTTGTTGTTACTTGTAACTGAATGTCTTCAATTTCTTTTAGATTAAGGATCTGTGGGGATCACACATGAAGCTTTCCTCAGCATCAGAGTCTCACAATAAGGATATCATCTCACATTTTGTCTTGCGGCTTGTGCATTGTAGGTCGTAAGTATTTAAAATCATGCAGGGAGTTTGTTTCCATCATGGCTGTGACATGTGATTTTTTTTTTTTTTTTTGAATTTTAATGTTTGGAAATGTTTGCACTTGCCATAGGGAGGATTTGAGAAAGTGGTTTCTCTCAATGGAGACAACACTTTTCCGCTACCGTTTTAAACTTGAGAACCTAGAAGCTCAGGTGGGGAAAAAAAAAAAAAGCATGTCATAAGTTGCTAGTTTTGTTTTATCTATGCTTGGATTGGTTTTAATTAGGATTTTATGATTCTTGGTATCAGAGAGCTCTTGTGGCAGAATTAAATCTTCCCTACAAGATAGTGACCAGTGCAGAATATGAGGTAATTATATCTCTTCGATTCTTCCTTTAGCCAGTATATTTAGTTTCCTACAAACTTGTGATCTCTCTTGCTCCTACTATTTATATACTTTCCCAAAGTGCCTGTTTTGCAGGTGAGAATATTAAGGTTGGACTGGTTAACTCATTAAAGTTTTCAACACATGTTGCAAATTCTTTTTCATTTTATCCCCAAGTAGAGATTATGTTTTGTTGTAGTAATTGATAACTGTTCATTTGATGTATTTGGTACTATAGCTTTAGGAGTTTTAACTCAGAAATTGCAATCCAAACCCAAGAAATCTTAGTTTACCTAGCTAGTCTCATTGAGACAATCAATTTTTGTCATAAACTAATAATCGTGTTGCAAATACATAGAATGGTAACCTCAAGGGGTTGACCTAGTGGATAAATCTCAAAAACTCTCATGACAATTTGCACGAAATATTGGGTTTTAAATCTTACTTTAGGATACTTCTTGAGGCTACTACCTACATAATGCAAGCTACATTTAATTAATGCATAGTTTTTATAGGATGGTTCACATGCCCTATCATATTATGACAGTGCATCTGCGCCCCTCTGTTACCTCCCCACCCAATGAAAAGGAAAAAAAGAAAAAAAAAATTATATATATATATATATATATATATTTAGAGAGAGAGAGAGAGAGAGAATGGTGGTCTTGATGGTGCTTTTTCTTTCATTGCATATAGAGGGTGAAGGATAAATTGGGGCAGGTTGCACGATCAATTGGTCAGCCTCTGCCAACTGGTATGAATTAAATTATTTATTGTATTGACTATTTGTTTTAGGAATGAAATCTAATTGGCTTTTCTCCTTTCTGTTGCAGCTAATGCAATATTTTATGAGGTGTGTTCAAATAAAACTTATTTTGCCTTCTTTTCACCTTAGACATGTTTTTATGCACTTGCTGCTTTGCTGCACAATTCTGTTCATGGATACAAACATTTCAAGTGGCAGAATTTTATTGATACATTCCACTGCTTAGTTCTCATTTGGGTGCATTTGGATCTTTCGAAGGAAGAGCTCATGTTCCTGTAAGTTTTTAGCTAGAATGTGCAATATCTGCTAATTGGCATTTCCTATGCGTATGTCTTCTGAAGGTTCCTTTTGAAGAAGTTCCAGAACTTGTAGCTGGCCGTAGAGTTTACATTCATCGTGGATATGCATATGTTGCCATGAACCAGGTGACTGCTCTTGGAACTGTTCAGGACATGATAGCACTAATCTCATCTATTTTGTTCTTTTATGCTAATTCCATTTTTCCTTGTCTTTCATAAGGTAGTTTCCCTCATAGTCACACAGTTTCGCACGCATTTGTCTAAGGTGCTTATTTTGACCAACAGGTGATTTGCTTATTTAATATATTTTATGTTTATTTGTATTGTTAAATCAGTTTACTTTTTGAGTGCAATAAAGGAATATGAAAAAAATCCAGTGTGCTTAGCATCTCTGTAGCTGCAGCAGAAGACTAGATGTTTCTTCCTTCTATGGTTGTATGTTGCATCTGAGGATACTTGTTAGTCTTGTATATTTAAAAGTATATCAGGAGCACTATTTATAAACAATCATATGGTTCATAGCAAAGTAATTTTATCTACATCTACTGACCTACTACATGGTTAAATGTGTTTAATTATCGTATTAACTATTCCAGCAAAATACTAATTACAATATGAGCAAATTCTCAATAAACAGAAATCTCAAATCATGAGATATGATCCCAATTAATGGTGTGATCTCCAACACTACTCCTCAATCTGATGAGTGGATGTCTTGCTTTCCCATCTTGCAAGTGATGTCCTAAAATCTTGTTTTTGATAGTCCCTTTATGAAAACACTTGCCAATTGCTCATTGGAAGGTACATACTGTGCACTGGTTAGTCCACTCTCTAACTTTTCTTTTATAAAATGTCAGTCTAGCTCAATAAATTTTGTATGATCATATTAGACTACATTATGTGCAATGCTAATGGTATATTTGTTGTCACAATATAACTGCAATACTCCTTTCATAACTCCAAGCTCTTCCAAAATTATTTTCAGCCATATAAGTTCACATATATCATGTGCCATAGCCCTGAACTCAGTTTTTGTATTAGATCTTGCAATTATGGTTTTCTTCTTACTTATTCAAATAACTAAGTTTCTTGCAAAAAGAAAAAGTCTGTGGTAGATCTATTTGTCAGGGACCCTGTGCTTCAAATATAAATTGATGCCCCTTTCTGTAACATAATTCCATGTCTTGTAGAGGCTTATAAGTAACTTGGAAATTTCTCCACTACCTGCTCATGTTCCTGTCAAGTTAAGGGTCATGCATGAATAGACTCACTACTCCAACCACATAGACTATATCAGGTTGAGTACAGTCCAAGGATATTAGAAGCGGTAATCCTCATATATTGTCTTTTCATCCTAATCTACGATTGTGTTTAGTGGAAACACTAGTTTGTCTATACCCATGTTCTCCCTTTTCCTTTAACAAATCTAGTGTATGTTTTCTCTTTGAGATAAAGATGCCTTGTCTTGAATAAGCCACTTTTGTTCTGAAGAAGTACTATTTTTTCCATATCTTTCATTTCAAATCCTGTCGCTAACTATTCCATAAGAATCCATCGTTCCTTAATATCAGTTTTGCTAATGATTATGTCATTCATTTCAAATCCTTTGGCTATTTTTTACTGAAGAATCCATTGTTCCACGATATCATTTTTGGTAATGAATATGTCATCCACATAGACCAATAACGTTGTGAATCGGCCATCCTTTGTATGCTTATCTCCATACAAGAGGGCATTCTTCACATTAAACTGTAGTAAATTTCCAATCAAAGTTAGTTAGTTAAGAGAAAGTAACATTCTTATTGTATTCATCTTAGCAATGGTGGCTAACATTTCTTAGTAGTCAACTCCATACGTCTGAGTATATCTTTTGAACTACCAATCTTGCTTTCTAACTTTAGAAGGAGCCATCAGCCCTTCTTCAAGTTATATACCCATCTGCACCCAACAGTCTATTTCTTTAGGGGGTGATCAATTACTTCTCAAGTTCCATTCCTTTTTGAAGCATTTATCTCATCCTTTATAGCAAGTTTCTCTTCTTGTCCTGTAATGCTTTTGGAAAAGCTTTGTAATTCTATTTGAACCTAAGGGTTGTAATAAACTCTTTATAATGATGAGACAACTTGTTGGATGAGATCAAGTGAGCAATAGAATGCTGGATTTATGTGTACCATTTCTCTAGACAATAGGCAAATCAATATCATCAAGCCAATCAATACTGGAAGTTTTGGAATGTAAACATTGCCTTCATCCTGATTGGATTCTTGGTGTTCGAAGATGTTCGATGTGCATTTGTTTCCTTGTAGAAACTAATTTATACTGGTCAAAGCTTTTCTGAGGCAAACTTGGCTGGTTAGAAACAACGGGGGGTTGACCAGAAGAATCAAGAGGCTGATTTAAAGCATTAGAGGTCTGGTAAGGCTGATTAGAAGCAATGGGAAGATCTGATAATGGAGTAGGCTGAATGGCTTTGTTTTGAAGCCAAAGTGGATAATCTGCTTGTTTTTCCCCTAAAGCTGAGATTTTGGATATAATAATAAACTAGAAAATTACACACACGATGTGCTGGTGGTGGTACAAATATTTCATTATAGTAGATAATATGACATATATTTACATTATAAAATGTCTATATATTATATGTATGAACATTTTATAAAGGTTGTAGATTTCCAAAGTTGTGTTTTTTTGCACAAGTCACGCCTCTTGGATACATGTCTGTAATTTGTGATTTCAGATTTTGCCAATATATGCATATATGACAAAGCAATATATGGGTACCATACCATTTAAAGGTTATAGCTCCTCCAGAGTTTTATGCTTTTGCATTAAGTCGTGTCTCTCAGGAGTATAATTAATGCACAAAATATTTGAAATTTATGTACATGCAGGAAATGGTCTTCTATTATCAGGGAACAAGAGAAGGACCGCTTGACCCCAGTAAGTATTTCAATTCTAAGCCATTGCTGGAATGAGCTCGAGATATTTTTTTAGAGGTGCCTCTTACCTTCTTTATGAAATACCCTATCAGATTGTGGAGGCTTTATCAACGAGCTATCTGGGTCCTGATTATTCTCAGGTAATCCGTTTTTGTATTATGCTTTGTATGTGTTCTGCTATTGTCATTGGTACAATATCCTTAGATTTGATCTGTTTGCTGAGTGCATCTGCAGCCAAGAGAATCTGCTGAAATATCAATTAAAGATCTTGATCATATGTCTAGGACATCCTTTCCACTCTGTATGCGCCACTTATTTCAGAAGGTACAAAATAAAATCTAAAACCAATTACATTTCATTCTAAAGAAGTTGGCAGCCTTGTCTTTTAATATCTACCAACCTAACTTGTTACACTTCTGTCCACATGCAGTTGAGAGAGGATCATCATTTAAAACACGGAGGCAGGATGCAACTTGGTCTCTTTCTCAAGGTTGTTTTCATGTAAATAAGCACTGCACACCTGCATTGACAAGACTAGTAATTGTAGTAGCTGCATGATGCTTGAATATTTTTAGTGTGCTTTGAACTTATTTGTATTTGTCATTTCACTCAATTGCCAGCGTGTCTTGAAGCCACTACCTTTTAATGATGTATTGTAGCTATACTATAATCTTGATATGTGTTTTAATGTGTGTTTGGGTATATACTAGTGAATCAATTAATTTTGCTATGAGAAGGGATTGGGCCATTTAGTGTTTGTGTAATTGAAAATCTACATTTACAATGAGTGTTGGTTTTGATGGATAACTTTCTCAGCCTTTTGGCTACAATCAAGTGTAGGTTGTGATGGCTCAAACGAGCTGGATATGACCCCCAAGAAAAAAAAAAACCAGAAAAGAAATCATTGATGTAGATGACATCATATGCTAAATTTATGATGTTCTTCCTGAGCTTATCTTAGTCATTTTCTGATTTTCCATTATCACATGTCTAGGGCGTTGGTTTAAAGTTGGATGATGCTCTTGCTTTCTGGAGGGCCGAGTTCTCACAAAAGGTACTATCTTCTAGTTTTGCTTCTAAAAACACATATATGGATTTATACAAGCTTTAGGAGAGATGCTTTGTTTTTTCTCATTTCATTTGCTATGCAACATAGAACCATAGAAATTTTTATGATTTTGTTTTCAAAGTCATCCTTTATATATATCTTATTTCAAAAGCTTTTGTCTCTTATGCTTTTTCAAGAGTAACGCCATTCAAAAGCCATCATTAGTATCCAATTGTTCTTAGAACATTTTTAATGATAGCTTTTTAAAGACATATCCAAAAGACATTAATAATAATATTTACAGTTTCAATGTTTGCTCGACTTAAAGTAGATCGACACAACTTTTAATATTCCTACATTTAAAAGCATGTAACTCTTCTTATTATTTATATTCATATAAATATATACTTTAAGCTGCCATCTGCATATAGCATGGGATTTACGTAATATTATTATTAAATTGGATGCTAGGGTTTCATCTATCCTGGGCAAGTTGCACATACCTACATTCTTATTTTGCATACTCACGAAATTCTGATACAAACATTATTCTTATTATACTTCTACATTCTAACTTATTTTATGGGAGCGATGTGGTGACTTTGTGCTACATTTCACTGTCCTCATACTTCATCATCCTATTTGGTGGGTTACATTGCCAAGTTACTTCCTCTTTGTCAACATTTATATTAGGTGTGCCTTGAGAGATTTGAGCTCATCATACGAAATGAATATCTTCTGATTTTATGGGATGCTTTAGACTATATATTAATACCGTTGTTCAATTAGATGTTCAAAATCGAAGGACTTTTTGGTAAATAAAATTGCAGGATTTCCTTATGAACCTTGAAGAAAGTTGCATCCTTCTGTCATTTCTGCTGACATAACAAACTTGACGATTTTTAAGTTTATATGTACCTTTGAAATTACAGTTTGCATAGCCAAGCTCAAAATATAATCTGTGAATACCCATTGTGGACAAGAGGTCTGTTGGAACTTTTAGTTTGTGAATCATATATAGGCTCTTGAAGTTCATGATATGTGACATAATTGACATCCTGCAGATAAGTTAGAGAAAGTGCTCCGAACAAGCTGAAGTTTTGGTGTGTTACTTGTTGGGATGTGCAACTTTATGCCTATGCTGCAGTGCTTGTTTGGAAGTGCTTTGTTTTGGCAGTTGCACGGCCTTTTTGCCTCTGATTTTTGTGGCCGAATATTGTCTTTTTAGGTTGGTGCTGAGAAGTTCGATAAAGAGTATGCCTATGGTATACGCCATAACTATGGAAGAGAAGGAAAGAGAACAGTAAGTGCTGTTATCTCTCTATTTCTCTGACTATCAGGATTCGGGGGCATTATTTATGTGGGTATATAACTATTGTGCAAGCTAGCATATGGATTACAGCTCTACCTGTTGATATCATTAAATAGCAAGATATAGGTTACCTTTACTTGCGATGTTAGAAATTTTGAGCTTATGTTAGTTCTATTGGTTTTCCTGCCCTTTCTTTTGTTCTCAAAAGCATCTGTCCCTTGTTCACAGGATTACACACCTTATTCTTGTCAAAAGATCATCTCATCAACCCCTAGTGTCGGAGATCATCATGGCTGTCCTTTCCGGCATTTCAGGTGAAAATTTAGGCCAATAATATAGGACGATTGTGTATAAGGCTCAGTATAGTACTGCCAGCTTTAACTCATTACCGTATAAATTTCAACCAAAATTTCATTTTTGTGTAATTTTACATATATAGGGTACAGAGAAGCCCCAAATATAGAATAATTACATGATGTTCCTGCACCATTATAAAAATGGAAACAAATTATATATTATATTGTATTACATCATAATAACAATTATAATATTCTTTCGATCATTTGATTGATTAGCTGTATTACTATATTCTACTTGTTCTTTTGGGAGAGAAAACTACTAATTGGTATGATTAGGGTTACAAAACAATGTTGAAACTTACAATCACATTTTAAGGGCAGGCTTTTCATTCCTTATGTGTAGACGTGTGTGAATTTTGGTAATCATTTATGGTCTCATGAGAGATGTCAAGTCATGTATGACATAATATGATCAGTGATGAGGCTAAAATAGCAACATATTTAAACTCTAAATTTCGGTTACATTGGATGCAAGTAACTGTCATCAACTGTTCAAGCAAATAACAAATTCATCTGGGGGATTGCAGTGTCCTGAGATTTATCTCCAATATTTCATTGGCAAAAACCTTTTAACCACATTCTTTGCCTATCATTCATGGTTTTGCAATATTTTCATCTTAATGTAGTGGATCTAATTCTGGAATGTACCCTCATAATTACAGCCCAATATGATGAACCAGAGCAGTATATATACAGTAGAGACCGCATGCTAATATTTATGAATTTTATGTTACAGTGAAGAGAATCTAAGAGCTGCTCTTGGTAGAATGGGAGTAGCTAATCGAGCAATGGAGGGTGTGATAGACAAAGTGCGCAATCGACACTATCAGGTCTTACAGCATGCACCTGCTATGTTTAAATTTGCTCCTCTTTTTGTTTAAAATATTTACTACTATTATAGCATTGGTGGTTACAATATAATTGCAGGTGGCATGTACGTTAACATTTGAAGCTGTTCATGGCACAACATATGATGCTGGAATTAACCATCCCAATCAATATTTCATTGATAGTCAAAAGATTCTGCAGTCAAAGGTTATTTTCTTGAAAGTAGACAATATGCAGCTTAATATTTTTCTTGATTGAAATATTGATTATATGAGACAGAAGGATTGTCAATCTGCCTTTGTGAACTTGTATATGCATATGTCTGCAACAAAGGCTATCACAGTAATAGTGAATAAAGATAACTAGAAAAAGCTTTAGTAAAGTTTCAAATTCTGAAGCATCATTTTTCTTGCTTGACAAGGCAACAAGCTCTTGTTTAACCTATGTTCAAATATCTTCACTATATATTAGAAGTGTTAAAAAAACATAATATCTCATAATAGTAATAGCATGTCTATATTACATAAATCATTAAAAATTATCTTATGTTAAAAACATGCTTATCATATTATTGAAAAAAATATCCTTTTCCTGGGTAAGTTTACAACATCAAGAAAAGGAGGAAATCTATCAGAGGTAATATCTCTACTTGATGCTGGGTTAAGTGATATTGGAACATAATTGACTCAGTAAATGACATTTAGTTGCAAAAAGTAGTAATACAAGAACAACTAGGTGAAATACAATACTTTTTCCACTGTCTCAAGACTATTGTGCTTGGGGTGGACAGAAGGTAAATCTAGCTTGTGCAGTCCTCAAATTGCAACGTGGGGAATTTATGGTCTTAATTCAGTGTCAAGACTTATCATTTGTTCAAAGCAATGTATAACTTGAATGATGTATGAAAATGCATTTTTTTGAAGGTAGGAATGTGTGCTTGCAGCTTGTCCAGAGACAGTTCATCTCATGGCCTAGTGCTAGATGTATGCATAATTATGCAGTTAGCTATGATTGTAATGAAATTGTACCAATACAGCTTGTTTTCTCACTGTAGAATAAATCAAATATGCAAAGCTGAAGCATCTTTATCCTATTGTAAATGATTGGAGATGCTGCCTCACTCAGGTTTGGAGTTCTTCCTCTTTCTACTTGTTCTCATGATAAATCTAGTAGAATGTCCTGCTTTTCACAGCTTATAGTTTAAATAATGCAAGGTACCATGGGGAAAAAGAATGGACATCATAGACAAGAGTTTTGTCCATTGTATGTATTTGTGACAATGAAAGTTGTTCTTGTCAACCTGAAATAATATTTTAAAACAGTCCATCTACTCAAGAAATGGTTGTGGCCTGCTTAGACCATTTCTTTAGTGTTTTTATTGTCTTTTATCTCTTTTTTCTTTTTCTTGGGTGCTTCTTATGGAAATTTAGATGCTATTAACAAAAATTTAATGGAAATATAAGAAAGGATGATTTTTGAGTACAACTCTCAAAAAAGTACAAGAGTAGGTTTAATTTATAGGCACCTCAAAGGATATGGCAGAAGGTGGTAGGTGGCAGAAGGTGGTAGGCAGCAGAAGGTGGTAGGCAGCACTAGCCTCACCATTTATTCACCTAATACAATAATTTATTACTATCCGGAAAATATGGTTAATACTTCTAGGAAAAACATATGTTATACTAAAAATAAATTTGGTAAATTGAGTATGTAGATTGAACAATATCAAGTTGAGCTGTTCTTTGATTTCAGCCAAATTACAATTTCCCATGGTAATATTGCATAAGGCTTATTCTTTAGCAATGCTACAATTAGCAACTCTTAAATTCTTTAGTTTCTTCTCAAAGCTATACCTCTAATTCTGCAAAACCTATAAAAATCACATTACGTTCCTCCAATTTGCCTTAGTGTCTTCTCAATGGTGATAATGTTACTTTTAGCTAATAAGAATAATCTACCACTAAAATGCAATTATAATGTGTGAACTTCTATTTGCATGATTTTTTTTTTTTTTTTTTTTTGAAAGAATTTGGGGAAAGGAGAAGTAGATGTTTATGCTTTTGGTGTGATGAAACGTTTGTACTAGAGCATAAGTGTAAGAATAAGTTGATTAGTATGATAATTTTTAATCGAGTTTTTGATGATGTGGAAGTAGAAGAAGAGAAGTAACTGGAGGATCTCTCTACATTGTCTATTCATGTGATGAAAGGGTGATGGATGGTGAAGAGTGCCACATTACAAGAGTGGTCAGGTTGTGCGAAAGATGCAATTAACAGTTTTAGTGGATTCCAGTAGTTCAAATTGTTTCATAGATGAGAACACAATTAAGAACTCCGGATTTGTGATTGCTGAAACTAAAATACTGGTAATAGTGGCTGATGAAACACAATAGCAGTGTAATAAGTCCATCAGTATATGCATGTTTGAGAGCTTGAAGCCAAGGTTCATTTGTTACTCCTCTTGTGGGCTATGTGTTGATTATGGAGATCCAATGGTAGGCACTTTGGGAATGATTTTGTGGAATTTCTGAAACTCTACTGTAGGAAGATTTGTAATCCATGACGTGATAAGGCTTTAAAGATTCTTATACTGATTGAAGATGCATTGAATAAGTAGATTGGGAAGAGACTATACAATAAGCAACTATTGTTGTTGATTACTAGTGCGGGAAACATTATTTCATAATGTGATGGGGACTTCTTCCTCATATTTAATAGTGGCTTAATAGTTTTGTGATTTATTTGAAATCCTACTTTGCCTCCTATTCATGTGCATGGCTAATAATTATTCTGAAGGAAAGGGTAGCCCTAATAAAAGTCAAGCCATTTTACAAATCTAATTTCCAAAAGAAGTTGATCAAAGGAATGTTCGCTTAAGGAGATTTTTAGTGCAGCAAGAGGCCATTTTCAATACCGGTTGTGCTACTTACAGAGAGGTATGGGTCTTGGTTTATGTATGTAGATTATTGGGAAATAAATAAGAACATTGTTAAAGATAAGTCTCCAATTTCCTTTCCATGATGAGCAGCATGGTGCAACTATCTTTTGCAAACTTGACTTTATGATTGAGTTATTACCTAACTTAGATTGGAAGTGAAAATATAGCCAAAATTACTTTTCGAACGCATGATGGTCAATTGCAAAGTTTTGGTGATGCCCTTTGGACTCATCAATGCCTCTTCAACATTCCAAAATCTAATGCATGATTTATTTTGAGCCTTATTTATATAAATTTATTCTCATTTTTCTTTGACATATTAGTGATAGCAAGCATATTGATAACTGTATAGAGCATTAGAATTCAAAGCAAGTTTTCGCTTAGAAATATCAGTAGCAACTTCTTTTATAAGAAAATGACTTAGAAACTCCACTTGAATTCTACCAAACAAATGCTTAATTTTATAACATATGACTAAAATACTTGCTAGATAAACAACACCTTCTTCCAATTTATAATGAATAGTTACTTGTCTTTGGTGTTTGCTATTGATTAATGCTGTTATTATTTGGCGGGAGGAGATTTCTTGTGCGAATTGATCATCAAAACTTGAAGCATATCATTGAACAAAGGATGTCTTCTATCAATAAAAAATAATAGGTAGCTTGTCTTGTATATATGTTTTTTATGTTCATTATAAACCACGATAGGACGATGCTATTAAGGATGCACTATAATAGTGCGCTCTACTGCTAAGTTGCAACAACTCTTATTTAAAGTTCAAGAATCATTGTTGATTAAGGAAATTAGTGAAGAATGGAATAAGGATATGAGTTTAAGGAAGTTGATATAGCAGTCGAGAAAAGAACAAAAGAGTGTCTTTTCTTGGTGTACAAATGAAAAGAAAGTGTAATTGTATTGCATAAAGAAAAGTATGGTTACAGTAAGTTGAATATGTAGCCTTAATACATTGAAAAGTACTATTTAACCTCTATACAGTATAATACATGTAGAAACGCAATAATATGCCTCCTCAATCTCATGTTGTGACAATGTGAGATTGCTACAGTGATCAAATAATGCTTTCGTGGAGAGATTCATTGTAAGAACGTTGATATGACCAATTGCAACCATTTTTCAAATAAAGTGATAATCAATGTTCATATGTTTAGTGCAATCATGTCAAATAGGTGTACAGGTGAGATATGCTACCCTACGATTATCATAACAGAGTATGAGAGGTTTTTAAATGGGAATGCTCACCTCTTAAGCTAAGTGATATATCTATGTAGACTTAGCTATAGCATAAGCTAATGCTTTGTATTCAACCTTGGTAGAGTTACATGAGACTTTAGGTTATTACTTGGATTGAGACCAAGAAAGATTGCAGCCAAGAGAGATTGCATATACAATGGTTGAGTGATTAGTGTTAGGACAATTGGTTGAGCCAGCATCAGCAATCATAGTTAAGAAGAGGCTAGACGTTTGAGATATGGGCAAGCTAATTTTCACAGTAACACAAATGTATCTTAAAACCTGTTTCACGGTTGCATGTGATTAGTATTTGATTGATGCATTTACTAGCTCGATTGATTGTAAAATTGATGTTCGTCGAATGATAGTAAGGTATTGTAGTGCCCCCATAATCTCATGGTAAGTAGAGGGATTGGTTAGCGAAGAGGAACCATGAGTAGAGAAGTGAATTTAGGGAGATAGAGATGTTTTTACTAGTTTGGATAAATGTATGTTACGATGTTTGAGGAGGTAAGAGTAAATTGTGATTGACATAGATGAATTCCTTGAGGAGTATGACAGTGAAGATCACTGAGGTCTTTCATAGCAGACTATTGGGATGGATTAGAGATGAAGTGAGACAAGATGAGGATTGCTTTCAGTAGATATGTTGTCATCAACACAGAGTAGGAGGTTGTTTGATGAAGATTGTTTCATTGAGATCATCATGAAGGAAAGTATTTTTAATGTCAAGTTGACAAATAGCTTAATGGGACGAAATGGTACTAGAGAGAATGAAACAAATGGTGGTGAGTTTGATAACGGGATTGAACTTTTCTAGGTAATCGAGACTTACTCTATGGGTGAATCCCTGGGCAACTAAGTAGGTTTTGTATCTTTTCACTATGTCATTTGTATTGTATTTAATGCAAAATTTTCATATGCTACTTATGAGAAGGATGTGAGGGTACAAGAACCTAAGTTTTATTCTGAAGTAAAGAGTTCAATTCCTCTTTCATTGCAACATAAGGGTAGGTTGACGAAGGGCTCAAGAATAGTGTTCAAGTTTAGATGGAATTGTATAGGTGCTAAGGTTGAGAATCTGTCGAGGTATTGTGAATGCTAGATTTGGATCTTGCAATCATTTGATGAGAGGATAAGGGGATGGAAGGTGATGGTGGAGATGGAGGTAGGGAAGAGGATAAGGTTGTCTGACACACTGTTGAGAGGAGAACCACTGGAAGAGAGTTGGTCAGCAATAGACTTGATTTTGTGGAGATATTCCGTTATGGTGCTATTGTTCAGACAAAGAGAGAAGATGCTGTTTAAGCTTCGTTTCTCTCGCCATTATATTCTCGAGGAGCATTAGCAAGGTGTAGCATAAGCCGGAGAATATAATGAATCTTAATAAAGATGTCGGTTGAGATGGTGGCAAGTAACAAGGCTTGTGTAGTGTGATTGATGTGAAGGCAATTTGTATATGCAAGACGGGTGATAGTTGTAGAGCCGGAGGAAAGAGTGAGGGTAGGTGGGGGTGCCAAAATAGTACAGTCGGTACGATGTAATGAATAAGAGTCAAATTTGATAATTGTCTGCTGCAAGTTTGATTGGAACAATCGTTGTAATATTCGTAGAAGAGGGGATAATGGAAGGCATGGTTTTGGGGAATGGGTTGCAAAGTAGTGGTATGATGGAAGAGACATTGGGAAGAGATTGTAAATGGCTGATATATGGTTGAAGTGTGTTGGGAGATTGGACAGAATTGTGGGACGTTGGAGTGAAAGGAAGGTGAATGTGAGAATGTCTGTTAGAAGCGGATAGGGGGTTGAAGGAGAAAGTAGGGAAGAAAGAGAAGGAGACAACAGCGGCATGTTGTGCAGTGTTGGAGACAGCAGCATGGTGGGTGGGGTTTGGGGGTAGTGGGGTCGACAGAGAGGGTAGGAGGGATGTGGGTAATGGGGGCATGAGATTGTTGGATATGGGAGGCATTGTGGAGGTGACTGCAAGGACTACTGCTGCGACGGCATCAGAAGGGGAAGTAGCAAGGAGAGGGATAGCGATAGTGGTGGTGGCAGGGTTGATGATGATGCGATTGTCAGATGTGGATGGGAGTGGAGTTGACGTTGTTTTCCAGTGAGGGGGATGATTGGTCGGAGAAAGGGAAGAAGACGAAGTCGACGGCAAGAAGTAAAAAAGACGTGTTATGGCAGCAGACAAAGACAAGGAAAGTGGAATAGAATAATTTAGGGTTTTTGTTTTTGTGTGTGATTTGGCTCTAATACCATGTACAAGTGAAAAGAAAGTATAATTGTATTGCATAAAGAAAGGCGTGGTTACATGATGCATATTGATGTGTACATATAGTAGATAGAAAGTGTAACCGTAATACATTAAAAAGTACCATTCTACCCCTATACGTACTATACATGTAGATATATAGTAGTACATGGCACTATGGAAGATTATGACATTATACCATGGTGAAGCGATACGCAGGGATTCTGGTGTTATTGTTAAGAAGTTTCAAAAGGTATTTCATTGATGTGGCCTGGATAGAGAAGTATGCCAATTTGTGCGTGAATGTGAGATCTGTTAGAGGTTCTTGTTTTTTTTTTTTTTTGTTACTCTCTCCTTTTTAGCTAGAAGATTTAAAGATGAAAATGTTGCATGTTTTGGGTTACTGCAGCCTAATAAATACCACAAGGCTTTTGATATTTCTATGGATTTTATTGAGAGTTTGTTAAACATGGAAGGAAAAGAATTCATCATGGTTATAGTTGGTAGACCCTACAGATATGCTGATTTTATAGTTTATCCCATTCTTATTCAGCTATTTTCAGAGAAAGTGTTTAAGCTATATGGAATGCCCCCGCCAAATCAATATTGAGAGGAATCCTGCTTTTATTGGTTGGTTTCAGCAAGAGTTTCTCAAATCATGAGGAATTGGATGGAGTATTTCATAACACCTTGATTGTGATGGACAATTGGACGTGGTTGATAGATGCTTGAAGGGATACCTATGGTGTATGCTTGGTGATGTGATTAAGAAGTGGTTGCCACTGGTGAAATGATAGTATACCACCACCTATTATAGTTCCTTTGACATTTCTCCTTTTGAAGCCTTTATGTGTATACACATTAGCTGCATTTACAAAACGTTTCTCAAGATGCTTGGGTGGCTGAAGTTGATAATCTGCAGCAAGAAAGAGAAGGAATAGAATGTTGAAGTTTCATATATGCGGTACTCAAAAATCGTGGGAAGCAATTGGTGGACAAGGATAAGATCTGATAGTCTTAGACTGGAGATTGAGTATTTATGAAGTTGCAGTCATATGGGCGACTTTGTGTACAAGGTAGATCAATAAGATCATGTTTGAAGTTATCACCCATGTATTTTGGTTTCACTGCGTACAAACTACAGTTGCCTTAGTTGGCTACGGTTCACCCATTCTTCCATGTTTCTCAATTGGAAAAGCTGATGGGTAGTTACCTAATATTTTTCATCATTTACTTGCTACTATGCTAGAGAATCAGCCGTACTTGTGGTTATTTTAGAGATAAAACTGGTGAAGAGAAAATCGGTTTGCTTTACCGAAATAAAGAAAATTGGTTCCTTTGACGCTTACAGCGTCCTGATTAGAATTTGACTCCGCGAGAAATTGGCTGCAACACAATTTTAGTTCACTGGAAGGTTGTAGTCCAATCTTATGCGACATGGGAGTTTTACGAGGATGTCATGACGAGATACCCTGATAGTTCCTTTTTCAGAACGATTCTAAGTGAAGGGGAATGATAAATGTTAAAAATCAGCGCATAGCTCATATAAGTGCATTGGTTTAATTGTATGTGGTTATGTGTCGTGTACGAAAATGTTGCGTAGAGAAGTATAATGTGACGTGTGGTGCTCGTAGATGTTAGTGGGCTTCGTATCATTTTACGCCACTTCTGACTTTCTACCAATAAGAGTTACTAGAAATTCCTCCAATTTATTATTATTATTTTTTTCTTCCCAATACTGGCTGGAGTTGTTTTTTATTTATTCTGTTTGTTCTTATTAAATATTTAGCGGAATATTTTCTTTAGTGGTTAAGCCGTTTCTGGGAAATGCTTTTTACTTGAAACTTTTTATTGCGACACAAAGAACCATTAGTAGAGAGTTTAACTCTGGTTGTTGAAAATTTAATTTTGAAAATATGTTGTCAGGTGTGGCACTGGCCGGGCGACGGGCAATTATTGACAGACACAGTTCCTGAGAAAGGAATATGTTGCAATATTCGCTGTGCTTGCTTACTCGGAAAGGGCTTTGTAATTTATTATCTTGTTACCATCCATACATGTCGATGTTACTCCTTTTATAACTTCTAGGCCACATAGGTACTTGTAACTCACTACGGTTCGTATTTGACCCAATTGTAGACTCTAGTAGGTCATAAAGTTGGTGAAGATTATTTAAAGACATCAGAGAATATTTTGCATCTTTTTATTTCTTTGCATTTTTGCTGAATATGGATTTCTGGAGATTTGATTATAAAAACTAAAGAATATGAATTGATGTGAACTATTACTATACACAAATGATGCTCATCAAGAAAGCATATGACCCAAAACGTTAGGATTTTGGGATCTTTTTATGCATACTATTTGCATTTTTGTTTTCAAGGCTGCCTTTTATTTGCTAGTGGAGGTGTTTTCTGCGAGCTCACGTTTTCTTCTCTCTAATTTTTCCTTTTTAATATTAGCGACGGACCTGGTCACTATCTATCAACTGCTACTCAGTTCCCTAGCCAGTGACATTTTCCTTGACACTCTGGTCGATAATTCATAGAGCACAGGAATGATATTGTATTGGATATCAGAACTAATAATTTTTCAATTCAACATTAAAACTCTTTATTTGCCGGTTTTACTATCCAGTCGAGCTTTTGGTTGATAGTGTTAAGACTAAACTAATTCTGTCGACTTCTTCCGAGGCACTACACGTATTAATTTACTTAATTTACAATTAAAGGCCAACTGGGACCTTATCATCTTACAAATAAAAAAGAACCAAATGCAACTTCCTTATCACATTAAGATGATTTGGAATAAAACACATAATAAAAATTACTTTTTTTTTTCCTTCTGACAAATCAGCTAAAGAGATGCTATGTATCGAATCAAGGGAAAATGTTCACCCCTTTTCTTTTTCCCCCAGAATTAAAGTGATAGAAGCTTTTCCGTTGCTTTTTTGTGGGCACTATAACTTCTTGCGTTTTCTGCATCCTAATTGACAAAGTTTTGGCTTGCCACCTCATTCATCATACATTTTTGCTCAGGACAATGAAGTTCCCTACCTATTTTCCTAGCTTCATGACACTTGGTGAATGCAACAACTAAATTCACTTTACCTTCACCTGGATGTAAGCCTTATACTATTGTTGCTGAACAATTTGTAAGAATATGCAATGCATTTTTCTGTATTATCTGTGTCAAAAAGTACAAGTACAATTCAATGGGTATTTATATACCATGAAGTACATATAACCTTAGTACATGAATGAGAAGACCATCTTGTCCTTACTTAACAGTAAATAAACAATACATGCTCTAATATATTCCCTCAATCTCAAGGTATGATAGTTAGTGTGAGATTGGCATAATAATTGGTGAAGGCTGCTGTAGATAAATTCTTAGTGAAAATATTTGTGCTTTGAAGATGAGTAGGAATGTAGCAAACAAGGACTTAACTTGAGGCAACCATCTCCTACAAAAAATGATAATCAATATCAACATGTTTGGTGCGATCATGTTAAATGGGATTGTGAGAGAGATACACGATACCAAGATTATCGCAACATAGAATTTGGGGTTGTTGAATGTGAACCCCAATTGCCCATACAAGATGAGATATCTATGTAGACTTAGCAACTGCATAAGCTAAAGCGCCATACTTAGCTTTAGTAAAGCTACGAGACACTATAGGTTGCTTCTTTGACCTCCAAGAGATGAGATTTCAACCAAGAAATATAGCATATCTAGTGGTAGAATGGCGAGCATTAGGGTAGCCTACCTAATCAGCATCAGTAAAGGTAAGCAAAAAGGTAGTAGATGTCCAAACTATACGGAGGCGCATAGAGATAGTGCCTCAAAGGTATCGAAGAATCCGTTTGGCTACCTGAATGTGATTTATGTTTGGTTAATGTATGTATTGGCTCAATTGCTTGACCAAAAAGTTGATGTTTGGCTGAGTGATGGTAAGATATTATAATACACCCATAATTTTATGGTAAGTAATGGAGTTAGACAATAGAGGAACATCATAGGCAATGAGTTGACTACGAGGAGATAAGGGGGTTTTCATAGGTTTGGAGAGGTACATGTGGTGATGCTTAAGAAGGTCAAGGGTGAATTGAGATTGGCTTAAGTAGATGCCTTGAGGAGTTTGTTGAACCCTATCCTTGAGAAAGAAGTGAATGTCACCTAAGTCCTTCATTGCGAACTAACTAGAAAGAAGTGAGAGGCAATGTTTGATAAGGTATGGATTGTTGCCCATGAATATGGTGTCATCAACATAAAGCAGGAGGACAAGAGTGTTAGTACCTCTAATATAGACAAACATAGAGGTATCAGCCTTACTTTGCTTGAATCCAAAATGAAGAAGGAAGTTGTTGAATCAAGAGAACCAAGCATGTAATTTATAAAGGGTCGAGCTATGGGGTAAGTGGTGACAATGGAAGAGTTAGAAAAAGATGGCAAGTTAGGTGAAGATGTGGGGATAGTAGTAGTAGTGGGAAGGGTAATGATGGTAGGTGTTGCTGTTGAAGAAGAATGTGATGACACATGTCTAGTATGGGAGGGAGGTGGAGTGAAGGTAAAGGAGGAAGGTGGAATAGGTCGATTTTCTGGTATGGGATGAGTAGGGGTGGAGAGAAGGGTAGTATATGGAAAAACTGTTTCATGAAAGAGCACGTGTCGATTGATGTAGATATGGCTTGAGGTGGGCTTTAGGTAGTGATATCCTTTATGGTGAATAGAGAACCTTATGAAAATGCAAGGTACTGATGGAGGTGATCATTTGTTTTGAGCAGTGGGGGTGGTATTAGGGTAGCAAAGGCATCTAATGGTGTAAAGATAGGTGTAATCGGGAATTAAGTGGTGTTAGAGTTCAAAAGGAGACTTGTGACCAAGTATAGGTGGGTGTAATCGATTGATGGTGTAGACCGTAATAAGGGTAGCGTCTACCTAGAAAGTGGGTGGTAAGTGAGCATGAAGACATATTGTTTGAGCCAAATCTGTGATATGCTTGTTTTTATGTTCTACAATACTATTTTGTTGTAGTGTATGAGGACAAGATAATTGAAGGTGTATGCCGTTTTCTTCGAGAAATTTAGTGAAAGCCTTGTTTAAATATTCACCACCATCATCATTGTGAAAAGTTTTAATATAAGTGGAAAAATAATTTTCAACTAAAGTTTTAAATCGGTTAAAATGGGACAAGACCTTTGTCTTATTATACATTGGAAATATCCAGGAAAAACGAGTGCAATCATTTACAAAGAGTACATTATAATGAAACCTTAAGTTTGATTTAATTAGCAATTTCCATACATAAGAGTGAATAATCTCTAGGGGTTTTTGTACTCGAGTAGATGATTGAACGAAGGGGAGGTGAGTGGACTTTCCAATGCTGCATGACTAACATGGACTAGATGACTTGGGCAAAGACTTGACTGGAAGATGATGGTTGCAAACTAATTAATGTAGAACAGCATTATTTGGATGATAGAGCGGGGAGTGCCGGATGGTAGTAAAGGCCGTAGATGCAATAAAGGACATCAGTAGACTCATGGAGGGTAGATGAATAAGGTAAAGAGGACGGCTAGCTCATTGGTGGAAGAGTGCTTGACCTAATTTCGAGTCTTAAACAAAAAAAAGAAGAGTTGTCAAATTTAACAGTATAATGGTTATTGGTACACAGCTTAAGTGCTGAGAGGAGATTATATGTGAGGTTTGGTATATGTAAAACACTTTTAAGGTACAAAGGAGAACCATTTGTTTTTATGGTGAGATCACTAGTGAGTAGTATGGATAGAGATGCAATAACATATGCAGTTAAATTAGAGAGCATACCTACATCGGGTGTCATGTGGTATGTAATCCTAAAATTTAGATACCAAATGGCTTCATTGGTCTCACTAAAGGAAAGAGCAACAAAGGATTGGGAGACATCAGTATAGGTATTGGTGAAACAACGAAAACAATGCATAATAGAATGGCTAGGCTTCTCACAGATCTAACATGTGAGAGAAGACAGAGAGGAGGAGCTGAATATAGAGGCATATGTTGAACGTGGATAGTTGCAGATGCCCCTTGTTTCCAAGTTTGCTGTGTGCATGACTACAATTTCTTGATGTTGTAGAGGATGTGTGAGTATTTAGTGCAGTAGTAGGAGAATCAAGGGAGACATTAGAGTCATGATTCTTGAGCCATTGTTCCTGATTGAGGAGCTTGGCATGGACTTGTTCAAATGTGAAAGCTACTGGTAAGTGTGTTAAGGTTGTAACTAGAGCATTGTAGTCTCGTGGAAGACCCTGAAAGGCATGAGATATAAGATTAGCGGAGCTGAGGGGTAAACTAATGGAGGCTAATTGATGAGCGCTGGTCTTAACGTTATGAAGATAATCCAACATGGGATGATTATTCATTTAAAGTAATAAGAGATACTGCTTGAGTTCCATCTCTCGTGCCATAGAATTGTTTAAGGAATCGTTGAAGAAGTGCATGCCAAATGTCATAAGCAACCAAAATATCATGAATCTCTATAAGTATGTTAGTAGAGATGGTGGCAAGAAGTAGAGCATGAATCAAGTGATTTATGTGCAGCTAAGTTGGATATAAAAAGTTGGTAGATGGAGATGCTTGTATGGTGCCATTGACATAAAAATAGAAGTTGGAAGAAATGACAAAAAAGGTCATGAGTAAGAGTCATAATTGATAATTGTCAGATAATAATTTAATTGGAATAATTGTGGTGATGTTGGTGGAGGAGGGAGTAGATATAGGGAGTTGGATGGGGAGATGAATTAGTAAGGGAAGTGTAGTGGTGTCATTAAACTGCTGGGTTTGGGTAGGGTTTGTTAGACATGATGGAGTGGACGACATAGGATATTAGGAGTAGTGGAGAGGATTTTCAAACTAAAAAGTGGATGACATGGTGTTCGTAATGGTGGTTAGGGGGCTAATGGACAAGAGGGGAATGGTAGAGAAAGTAGGAGTAGGTAGTTAGTTAAGATTCAATTTAGTTAGCGATTGAGTGTGTATGTTACATGACATGGTGGTTGGAGCAATAGCAGTGAAGGCCAATATGGTGGTCATCACTGGGGTTAGAGAGCTGTGAATGTGTATGTCGATATGGAGAATGTAGATAGAGGATGTTGGATTCACTATAGTGGGCAGATTGGTGGATTGCAAATGATTAGTTATGTTTTTCGACAAGAGTAGCAGCAGGATGAAGCTGTTAGTGGAGAAGAAGAAGAAAAGAAAAAATTGAAAAAAAAAAAATTAAGGTTTATATTAAAGTATTGGTAGGCTTTAAAATTAAGGTTTATATTAATGTATTGGTAGGCTCTGATACCATGAACAATTTGTAAAAATATGTAATGTATTTTTCTATATTGTGTGTGTCAAAAAATACAAGTACAATACAATGGGTATTTACATACTATGGAGTACATGTAACCCTAATACATGAATGAAAAGATTATCTTGTCCCTACTTAATAATAAATAAACAATATAGGCTTGTTGCTTACTCTCTCATTCCCCTCCATTGCCTCCAAATCTATTTCTTTTCCTCTGTTGCTACTCCATCACCATTTCCTCTTGTCTCTCTCTTTGCTAGTATTGCTTAAGGAAGCTTGCTAATTATGTCTATCATAACTTCCATCGATGCCTTTACTGGAGATGCTGTCACAGATATTATAGGCATATTAATTGTTGTCTCTTCTTTTTGGGTTTGTAAACTAGATTAATGCAATGCAAGTTTTAAACTTTATGGCTAAAAGTGTCAATGTAGTCCTAAAATGTATATTAATTCACTTTAATTTTGAAAAAAAAAAATTGTAAAACATTTAAATCCTTCAATATATATTATCATGAGGCTTATGTAAAAGTAGTTACTGTGGTGGTGGTGGAAGAGGTGAAGAAATTGAGGTTTGAAGTTGATAACATCTAAGAAGGTTTCAAAAAAATTTTAAGATTACTATTAAGAGGATATGAGAACAATAGCAATTTCGATGTTGTGTAGGATTAGAGATTATGAAAAGAACCGCATCTTCAATTTTTTTTTGTCAATTTTTTTTATTATTTTGTGGGTCCCACATGTGTAGTCCATAGGAAACTAATTGGTTCCTTTGATACATAAGAGAAACTTATGTTTACGTTAAATGAAGACATGTACATATTTCTTGACATCAAGTATAGTGGGTATGCAAATGTGACAGCTCTAAAAATATCAAGCAGAAGTTTTTGTCTCTATAGCTTCCATGGTTGTCTTGAGTTCTCTTGACGACTCTTATCCTAACTTTTGGGGTTCTTCTAACTCTCTCTAATATAATCCCTATAATCCTTCTTTTAAAATGCTTTCACTTCTTAAACTTGTATTAGGTTCTAAATCTTTGTTTATAATTCACATCTCACTACAACAAACTTCTCTTCCTAAAAATATTCCCCTTTAGAAAATGGAGGAATTATGAACAAGTGGATAAACATTTAGGGTCAAGTTTAAATAGATGATTAAACTTTTAAGTAGTTAAAATAGATGATTAATGTTATGATAAGTGATTCAAATAAAGGGATGAAATTGAAATAAAATTAAGATTTAAATCTTTTATTTGAACCACTTATACAACACGAACTTGTATTTTAACCATTTAAAACTCTTTATTTGAACTATTTATCATAATGCAGATCCTTTATTTTAATAATTTGAAAGTCCGATCCTCTATTTAAATTTGACCTTAAATGTTAATCCTCTAGTAAGTAAGTTTCCCTTTAGAAAATACATCACAATTAAATTCCTTAGACTTTTTTTGTTAAGCATTTCTCTCAATTTTTCATTGCTTAGTCTTCCCCCTTCCAAAAGACTCAAATATGTTAAGAAGGTTGAACTTGTCTAAATACATCTTCCATACAAGTTTGGTAAGATTAATTTTCCATGGTTTTTCCAAAAGCATTTGATTATTGTAATGGCTAGTAAAGTGTTTTAATAAAACCCAATTTGAATGTTTCTTGAAGAAAGTTATGACTTATTCTAGTGAGCTTAGTTTCAAAGATATGTTACTTTGAAATGATGAGGTTAAGATAATTGAAATAAGTTATCTTTTGATTTTTCAAGTAAGATAGTTTAAGACAGTGCTCAAATCTTATTACTTACAAAGGACTTTTGAGATTCCAAGACAACTAGGAGTCTTAGCCAACATTATTTGATGCCTTAAAAAATATCTTAGGTTTAAATTTGAACTTTTTTTTTAAATGTTTAAAAACATTAGTTACAAGTTGTAAAAAAAAATTCAATTAATTTATAAAATGCAGAATTAGTTGGAAACAATTTGAAACCAATATATATCAATTAGGATCTCTTCCTTATGCTATCCAAATATACTTGGTTGGTAAATATTGGGTTTTTTAAATATGATTTTATCAAATCAAACCTTACTACTTTTTAGGGATAAAGTTAGTAGAAGTACCTAAACTTTCATATTTTTTCATTTTAGTACTTAAACTTTAAATTAGCTCATTTTAGTACCTTAATTTTTTAAATAAGATAAATTAGTATCTCTGTTATGATGGTTGTTATTATAAAATGGTAGAATATAATTTAAGTACATTAACTTTTATTTTATTTCTATTTTAGTGCTAAAACTTTATTATTTATTTATTTTTTTCATTTTGATACTTCAACTTTTTCAAGTAAAACAAATAGATATTCTTTATAATAAATTTTGTAAAAACATTACAAAAAAAATCCAAAAAATAACAATAAATAATAATAAATTGTAAAAAAAAATATAAGAGAATAAGTCTAGTTTTTGAAATTTTATTTATACATATAATTTTTGTAGACAATGTCCAATCTTTGCAAGTTTTCATATCTCTAAATAAATTGTGTCATTTGTTATTATTATTATTATGATAAAAAGACAACAATGACAACCACCATAATTATAATAAATAGAAAAAAAAATGAAAATGGATTAAAAATAGGTACATATCTATGTAATTGATCTTGTGTTAATCTGATTTAGCTTCACATAGATCAAATTGACCCAATATCTCAATTCTTACTTGGCTTCTATTAACTAAAGCAATTTTTTATATCCATTTTAATTGATTTTCAATTTTTTTTTATTATTACTATTATTTTTGATAAATAATGATATAATACACATCATATTTTATTTGGCAATATAAAAGCTTGCAAAAGTGGCATATTGTCTATAAAAGCCACATCAAACAAAATCTTAAGACTCGATTCTATTCTTTGTTATTCTTTTTCTTTGAATTTATTGAGATTATTCATTGTTATTTGTTGATGTTTTTTAAATGATTATTATAAAGAATATTTATTTGTTTTATTTTAAAAAGTTGAAGTACCGAAATGAAAAGTAAACAAAGTTTGAGCACAAAAATAAAAATAAAATGAAAGTTGTTGTACTTAAATTATTATTTTACCATTTTATAAAGATGACAATTATAACGTAGATACCGATTTGTCTTATTTAAAATATTGAGGTATTAAAATGAATAAGTTTGAAGTTTATGCATTAAAATAAAAAAATATGAAAGTTCATGTACTCATACTAGCTTTATCCAACCCCCACCCTCTTCCCCCTTCTTTTAAGGAAAAGTATAAAAAAGTCTCTAATATTTTATGTTTTTACAAATCATTCCTTAATCTCTCATTTAGTTCAATTTTGTCCTTAACCTTTTTAAGTCGTATTAAATAAGTTTTTATGTTAAACTCTGTTAAATTCCTATATGTATGAATCATCCATTAACCTTTTCATTTAGTTCATTTTAATCCTTTACGTGTCCACATATAATGGAAAAACTACTATTTTTTGTTAATTTATTAAAATGTTAAGGATTAAAATAAACTAAATGAAAGGTCAAGGATTGATTCATAAAAACGTGAAACGTTAAAGACTTTTTTGTACTTTTTTTATTATTATTAGATTCTATATGGTTCCATTTGCTTCTTCTTTGTTAGATTCTACATGATTATTCTCCTTCTTCTTCTTAAAATTTAATACACATATTAGAAAAATAACATGCATCATAAAAATTAGGACATTAAAATCCCCTTTTCTTAATGAAGCCAAAACACATATTAATTGGAATAGACATAATAAATTATCCCTTGATTAAATAGATTATATTTTCATTGGTATCTTGTTAATGTAGATTCTACTTCTTTTTCATTTGCAACTCCATTCAAACATTCCTAATCATTGTAATTATCTCTCTTTTTAACTCATTAGAATAAGTTTGACGTAGTCGCTAGGCCGAACTAGCTCAGAATTGCTGGTTCACTAGTTGGCTCTAAGTTGAGCCATGACCTGCCCGTGTGACCACGGCCTTAGGTCGATTAGTCAGCCTTTGCTTCGTTTCATGGTTTTTTTTTTTTTTTTTTTTATTTTAGTTCCTTGTTATTATTATTTTTTTTTGTATTTTTTTCCATTTTAGGTTTATATTAATGGGTCCAAATATTTAAGCCTAGTCTAATGACTGGGTTTAGGGATAATCTCCATTAACTTACTATACATACTAAGCAAGACCCCAAGTATGTATGCTCTTCTCTATTCTCTTACTCCTATAACCACTAAATAATTTCACTCTCATTATGAAAGAGTTAACTTAAGCATTGGAATGGCCGTACTCGAGTATCCTTCGATATCCTTCCTAGCCATTTTCTCATGTTGCAGGTGTTTGTGTACTATAACGAGAATTACCCATCAACAATTGACGTTGTTCGTAGGAATCAAAAGAAATTGAACGATTCTCCGTAAAAATGCAAAAGGATATTTTCTTTCATGAGTTTTTCTAAATCTGGTTTGTCCAATTTGATTTTTTCCACTTCTCCTAGAAATCTAGATAAACATATTCATAGTTTGTTGTTAAATTTTGAAGACTCGAATTCCTCCATGCTTCTTGCTTTTAAGCCAGGACATTGATGTTTCCTTTTCATACTTTTATGGCATTCGATGGTGATTTAAATCGTTGATTTCTCTGAATATACAGTTACATTTTCCTTGACATCTATTTGCACGATAAAAGTTGAGAAAATTTCCCTCGTTAACCATTATGCCATCATACATTAGTGGATTTGTAATCTAAAGCCGTTTCATTATCTGTTGAAAGGATTCGCCACCAGGGTGTTGAAACGACTTTATTAACCGTCATTTGTCTGGCATTTGATGTGTCGTAATCAGCCATCCAACCACTTGGTAACACGATGATGCTGCGGTTTTTAAGAATATTCGATAAGGTTTGTTCTTCAAACAGGAACTTCATCACTATTTCCTTTCGACAATATTTATCCTCAAACGCCTTACTGGATGATGGAAGAAAGATGATGCTCTATGCTCACAAAAATGTTAGAGAGCTGAGCAACTCTGGCAACCGAATTTTATCCTACTATTGCAGGTGCGGATAGCTCGGCACATATATTCTCAGCGAATATGAATGCTTTTCTATCCATGTGGATATCCAAGCCAATCGCCGAACAGCTTCATAGATTTTCGAATGCACTAATTGTTGCCAAAGCTTCAGTCTCCTTAGCATTGAACAACTCAATTCGAAAGATTTGCCGAGCTGCTAAGATCAATATTGATGCCGAGATATATGAATCGGCCAGCAACAATGGCCAAGAAGCCAAATATATTCCTTCGAGATATTATTGAGCTCGATGCTCCGGTTAGCAGTCGGCAACCAGAACTTGGTTTACATGCCGTATACACTTCAAACCAAGCTATCAATTCAATATCTGAGCTATGGTTTAGCACGAATTCGGGCAGAAATTCATTTGCTCGGCTCGAGTACTGATACAGGATCGAGATAAGAAAGAAACGGTAGTGGATCTGGAATGAAAGAATAGAAATGGGTAATAAAAAAGAAGATGGGTACGAAGAACATGAAGTGTTTTGATGGTGAATATAAATGGTTATAACTCACCAAGACACAAATATGATCAGGAGTTTGAGCTTAAAATAGAGTTTTGATACGACTCACGAACATTAAATATTATTATGAAAGCTAAGAACGCAGGCTAGGTTTTAAATGAAGGTTAATACAACTCATTAATCGGTTTAAATGAAGGGGTTCATCACAATCTAAAAACAAGATTGATAAAAATGTGGGGATGATTAAAGAGTATGATTAACATTCGATAATCCAGCATATGCTAACTCAAATATAGTCTTACTTGAAAAGCGGAAACTTCACTCTCTGCATATATCTCTATATAGTTATCTGTCTGTATCTATCTCTATCTATCTATCTAAGTACTAATGTTGCTATTTATAGCAAGTTCTAAATCTTAGTGGCAAAATTCTAAGTAAAGTGCAAGGCTTTAAACCCTAAAGAATCGGACTCATAAATAAAATAAAAAGGAAAAACATATATAAGAATACAAAACTGTGTATTTTATAAAAATCGGCATGCAGTTACTTGGTATATTTTGAGAGGAGTAGTATCCGAATTTGATAAGATCGGTAGTTAAATGTACAGGTTAGGGAAGAGATCCTTGATGTCTCGCGTAATTTGGTCAAAACACTAGAAAGGTCGGCCCATAATTGCCGAGTCATAGAATTAGTTTGCACAAGTCTCTCTCTAATGTGCTGAGTGGTTCTTTGGTTCCGATTACTCGACTGTGTGATCTCTTCGCACTTCGGCTGACAATAGACCTGATGCCTAGTGTTCATCTTTTTTCCTTTCATCCTTCTGGCTGCAGTTCAGCCTCGGCAAGCATTAATAGGCCTCGGCTTGAATATGGTCGGAAGCCGATTCTCATCAAGTACCGTATATGATTCAATATGAGGCTGACGCAACAGTTCGAGTGGAGCTTTACTTACCAAGCAGTCCACTTACCGACCTACTGTACATTGCCAAGCAAGATCCGAGCTCTTTTGAGTAGCAACTTTAGTCCGAGCTACTCGCCTTGTTAAATGCTTGAAGTCCAGCCTTGTTATATGCCAACTAATTTCTATACTGTGCATCCATCCCGAGGTGTCCAACTGTTCTCGGCCCCTCCGATCTTCACTTCGTTATACTAGTGTATGCCACAAGTTCCGAGTGATAGATCCCAACATTGGATATTCGAACTGCTTCTTGTTGTGGACAGCAGTAGAACTTCCAATGCCGAGCAAATTCTATCGGCCAGAGCTTCTCCAAGTGAAGTGATAAGAGTCCGAGGTCCAAGCTCCTTTCGATCGAGCACCGATTTGTAATTCGGGCCATCCCAAGAAAATTCTATCGGCTTGCAAGTGCCGAGAAAATAAGTGCTATGGTCGAGGGCCGAGTGGTCGTGAATGTTCCCCAAGCTCCACATGCCGGGTTAAAACGCCAAGCAACTTGCCGAGCTATTTCTTTCGGCTTGCAACAATGGCTGAGAGGCCGAGTTTTTTGAGTAATTTGAAGTTGCCGAACTATCAACTGTCGAGCCAATTGCTAAGTTCAAGAGTGAGTATCGAGCTTGTGTGAGCGATAATGGAAAATTATTGCACTGAACTGAGCGTAGGGGATAAGCCAAGAAGACGACCATGGACGAGTACCCCTTGCAACTAAAGCCAGACAATGGGAAAAGGAACCGAAGTGTCTCGAAAGTCTTACCTAGAGTGTAGCGTCCTTGTAGAAAAGAAAGGGATGTGCTGTATGGCAGAGCACCACAAAACATTGGAACTATATCTGAGCTTCCATGTGATATTGCATGCAAACTACAATTAAAATGGAATCAAACTCAACTAGATTGGGCTTCCATCCCTTTGTAACAACACGAGGATCCTCATAAATGCCATCACATGAACAGGACTCGAACTCTGTTGGAGTGCGATCATGAGAGCGGTCCTCATTCTGTGTTCGAGCTGCAAGATATACATGGGTGAGTGGATCAGCTGCACTCAATAGTCCAAACTTCGAGCTGCGTAATGACTTACCGAGCAGAACAGAAGTAGCCGATGTACAACTGACACAAGCTTTACTGAATGTCTAAAGCGCCGACGTAAGCTACGCAGCCAAAGAATCCCGAAAAAAGCATGGACCATTCTCTCGAGCTGTTCAAATGCCCATATAAAACAAGTTAAGCCAGTTGTTTTCAATTTCAATTGGACAGGCATTGTTTTCAATTTCAACTAGTTGTTAACAATCATAAATAAGCATAACAGGACTTGCCTGGCGTTCGAATTCTCTCGGCAATCTATAGCCGAACAATATTTGTCTGAGTATCATGACGAATGCTTCCATAGTCGAATGCCGAGAGCTTTTATGCTGAGCAGCAAGTTTGCCGAGTTGTTCGTCAGTAGTATGAAGGGCCGAACTGTGTCGAGTAACCGAGAAATTGTTGCCGACCAACACATAGCTAAGTAGCCGAAGAACTATAGAAGTGTTGAGTTGCCGACAAGTTCAATGAAAATGTAGATTAGTCACCCTGAGCCTTTCCATCACTAGAGCTGAACTGCTCACTAATAACAATGTGGCCGAGTGGCTCTCTAAAACAGTATCCCCAACCTAGTGCTCCGCCAGTACTAAACCAAGTTGCCGACCGCTGAACCAAGTTTGCTTCTTAGGATGTATCTCGTGCTACATGAAACGCCAGGTAAATGACATAGCCCAACTTAATAATGATATTTAAAAACTATGCATAGACAATTTGTCAATCTAGTTGCTCAATCCCAAAACAAAGAAAAGATGCACTAGTTGATTATTTACCCTTTAAGGCATGTGTCTAATTTTACACGTTGTATTGTGATATTATTGATATCTACACTTAATTCTTGGTTTTTACACCAAGTCATATTTGGGCATTTGTAACAATTTATTTAACTCTTATCAAGTTCATTCAACTCTCCATTGACACGAGTGTGATAACTTAAAAATAAATTGAGGCTAAGTAAACGCCCTCTATTCTAAGCCCACACAGACATAATCTATTAACGGGATACTCTTTCGTAGCTCTAAATCCAACACATTATGGACAACGAGCTAGTATAAATCCTACGACTCTATTTAGCATAGGCCATGCTTAACTTGGATGGCTTGCATACTTCCCTAGCCTTTTTAGCCGTATTGGCCTCATCTCTCCAGGCGCTTTAGCCTCCTCAAGCCCTCACTTCTTCTGGTACTTTGGCCTCCTTAGGCCCTTGCCTCTTCTAGCGCTCCGACCTACTCAGGCCCTTACTTCTTTAAGTGTTGTAGCCTCTTTTGGCTCTTACTTTTTAAGGCATGCCAATATTTATAAGCGCTTCGGTAACTCTCACTTTTTGCCTCTTTAGGCTTTTACTTTTTCAAGCACTATAACTCCATTAAGCTGGGATTACAATCCTTTTTAGAAATCCTACAAAATCAACTTCCCTAAATACTCTTTTTTTTCGACTTTGTTACTAAAGAGAGTTGGGGGCAAGTGTTGATAGGTATTTTTGGATAATTATTATGTAGGCTTATATTAATGGGCCTAATATCTAAGCTCGGTCCAATGGTTCAGTCCAAAGATAATTTTTTTTGACTTACTATAAATACCAGGCAAGACCTCCAGGTAAAAGGATCCTCTTCTCCATTCTTTCACTCCCATAACTATTCAATAATTTCACTCTCATCACAAGAGGGCTAACTTAGGCATCGGAGTGCCTGCGCTGGAGTATCCTCCTGCGTCTCCTGTAGCCGTTTTCTCGTGTTACAAGTGTTCGTATACTAGAATAAGAATCACCCGTCAACATCTCGTACTTGTATTTCTTTTCCAGATTATTGTAATACTTTACTCGTACATTTACATTACATGTACTACTGCATAAATGATTAACTGTTATTTTTTATTCAAATTTTACTTTGCTCTAAAATAATTGGTTTGGACCACGTGAATTTGATATTAATTTAATGTGAAAATATTGAGTGATGTTAAGTATAGTGAGACAAGTTACAAAGGATAAAGAATTCTCATTGAAATGTCGAAAATTCAAAATACTTGAAATAAATAAATTAAAGTGTCACTATTAACTATAAATCATGGTAGTACATTACAAAATAAAATACCATTCATAAACCACAATGGTATAGAAGAGCATTGTAATAGTTCACTCTTGGAGAAACTAAGGGTAGGGGAAAAAGTTTGTTTAGTTAATTTTGAGGTTGTCCTGAAAGGTACCCATGTATTTGCTAGTTGGAATTTGACCATTATAGTTTGGTGTAGAATTTTAGAAAAGCTTTCATGTGTTGGTCGCTTTTAAATTATGAAAAACTGTTAAGTGCTTATGATTATCTATTTAAATTTTTTCGAAGAAAAATAATTTTAGTTGGTGATAATTTGAAAAGCCTAAGGTTAGATAGCTACTTTTTGAAAAATCACACCATTTAGTTTTTTTTGGAGTATAATTTCCTTAGGTGGCAAAACATTTTTAAAGGACCGATAAAAATAAAGGGAAGATTTATTAGTATTACTAGTTGTCTCCTTAGGTTGGCAGTGCGTGCTTAGGAGTGGTACCTTGGCTAAGTTTAGGCTTTCGTCAGATTTGTTCGAGTTGTTGAAGTATTCATCATCCTTGCTTGATGTCCCACATAGCTCTTGCTATCTATAGGCTGCTTTGTATTAGTCTTCTATGAAAGTTCTTGCTTTGATGTTGACAATAGAAAGGGAGGCTCACCGACTGTCAACGATGAGGCTAGTGGTACTAAATGCTTGCTTAATGGCTACCATTGATGTGGGATTAATGAGCACTTGATGGGCGATGCGAGCTAGGATTAGATAGTCCCTTGCGTGCCTTTGCCACCACTTTAAGATGTCGAAATCCTTGATGGTAATCATTTCAGAGAACTTGAAATTCATGTTCATATAGTGTTGTAACTTAGACATTGGCCCCCCTGTAAAGACCTTATAGGATGCCTAATAGTATTGCCTAAAATTTCCATATCACGTGTGTACCCATGATAAGAAAATTACCTTGCAAGACTTTAAATAGTTAATTATTAAGGTTTTTAGTTTTAGTTCATTAACTCATTGTATAATATAAATAACTATAGATATCCATTATTCTACAGTTCCTTAGACCCATAGAGAATCGGTATCTCCTACCAAATAATGAAATAAGATAGACAATTCTAGAAAATTCTAAACTTACTAAAGATACTAAACTTAATTGAGATATTAATTATTTCCCGGAGCATTCCAAATTAACTACACAAGCTTTTCATCATGCTTATTCAATGATAGCACTCCGCACTTGATTTCTATCCTTGTCTTAACCATCGATCAACCTGCAAGGAAAATAATTGTTGGGATATAAGCTTACGCTTAGTGAGATGATCCTTTCGTCAATACCACATAACAATTTTATTTAATGCACAAACATATGAATGTATGAATAATTAGGTTGCCAAACAATATATGCAGTGACTTAGGAATTGCATACAACTCAGAATTACGCCCCTTGTAGTCAGGTTGGAGATGATTAATCGACGTAAACTACAACTGGGTCCTAATACTTAGGTTTTATATCAATTGCACTATTGTGCTTAAGTAAAAACAAAATCATATATATATATATAACATATACCACTTTAATACGGAAAGTACTCTTTCTTTTTATGTCTCGTACTTTAAACCAAAATTTCTAGGTCTAGCAATGTAGTGGCTTCTATAATCCATAATCACACGTTGTAAGCAAAAGCCATAAGATATACTGCTTCGACAACGGTTAGCGTCTTCCAGCGCCTAGTAAGCCCATTAGCTTAAGATAGAAACTTAATAATAAAATGATGGCGTAGCTAATGCTTAGTCCTGCAGGAGGCCCTCCTCTTGTGAGTCCCTTCTTATCTTCTACATGAGGTAGCAGTCGATATAGTATGATGTGATTATGAGAAATGCATGATTCATTGAATTTCTTAATCAAATAAGTACTTAATCCAATTTTTATGGGGATCATACAAATCTATTCCATATAATTATACATAGATATCATCATAAACAATTCTCATTATTATTCGATTAATAAGTCATAGCATTCAATCATAATATCATACATATTCATTTCCCATATTCTATGAGTTCAAGTTCCTTATATAAGTTTAAGTGCATCTACTCTATAAGCAAAAATCAAGTATAGAGTCATTAGGAATCACTCACTTAGCCATGTGGATTAGTTGTAGTAATCTGGGGACAAATCGCCTTCAAAAGTTAGGTCCCTTGGACATCGCAAATATGATACTATAAGGATTTGAAATAGAACTTAAAAAACTAGGCTAAAACCCTTTAAGTAATACTTTTAGCTAGGTTTTGCATTTTTCCCAATTTTAGTCAAAAGTTTAATTGCCTATAACTTTCTCATTTCAAATTCGATTTTTATGATCTTATAGTCAATCTTCATCATTTTCAAGTGTACTTTAATGTGGTGAGATTATATTTTTGAAATGAGGTACGTAGTTCTACTTGTAGGTTAGAATAGTAGCGATTCTCATGATTTAGAGTACTTTTGGGCTTTGTTTGATTGTCGAGCTTCTTGATATCTAAGGAACTCTTTTGGGCTTAGGCTTAAGATCTCATTCTAAGCTTAAAATAGGTCAAGTTTCCAACTTTGATTTACACTCTTAGGGCTAACAACAACTTGTTGGGCTTTTAGGTGGGCTTAAGTTGTCAAATGGGCTTGTTTTTTATCCAAATCAAAGATAGTTACTTTGTTGGGCTTAGGGAATGTTATGTGGACTTCTTAAAGGTCTCAAAATGACTCTTAATGGTGGATTAAGTTGCTGCTTAGAAAATTGATGAAGGCCCAACTTGGAGTTTCAGGCCAATTTTCACCCTTTGGGGCTCGGTTTTGAGATTTAGGCTTTATACACTTATTATACTTTCCTTGGTTGGTCTTTCCACTTTGTTTACTTGCTTTTGTCATATTTTTAAGTGACTTTTAACATGGTTCCAGATTTGACTATGGTGAATCAAAAGGGTACTCACTTGATTGTTTAACTTATTTCATCATTTTCTTAAGTTTAAAGGTTAGATCATGAACTTATACTACTTATATTTCAATCTGGACTTAACTCCTCTTCCATGAGATGATTATTTAGCTTATATTTTACATGAAAATAATAGATCTCATACTTATCATAACTTCAATGCCATAGTTCATATCTTACAAAGTTGGTTTCCTCACAAAAACTTTATGTAATTGATTTTTCTTTACTTAAGGCTATGTTTGAGCATGTTTAACTTAACAGAAGTGAGAATAACATCTAAATGACCTACAAACACTTCACGTCCAGCATGATATCCCCTCTTTCAAGTACTAATTTCATGATTTTCTCAACTTAAAATTTTCTATTCTAGGTATTAAACATGTAGCCTTGCATAACACTAACTTAGCATGCTCATATTCTAACTTTCTTATGAAAGACTAATGACTAGCTATCATATTGACATTGGTAGCATGTGCAAAACTCCTCTAGGTCGATTTTTGCTATAGAAACCTTTTGTTGTGCTTTCAAGTTGTACATATCTTGTGAATTCATTAGATTATCAATATAATCGTCATAAATTTTCAAAAACATTTGTTTTACAACAGGGATCTAAAATAGTTACAACAAGATAAATATAGGGAATTTCTTTATAATAAGACAACCACTTCAACACCACATCATAATCGCAGTTGTGTAGGTTTGGGTCCTTACGCGCTTGAAATAGGATGCTAAGAATGTTGATCGCTGACATAATGAACCAATGGACACTCAGCCTATACACTTGTGAGAAAGTCTCAGTCACATCATAAAAAACTTTAAGAACCTTTAGCAACTAGATATATATATCTTAGTTGTTGGAGTGAATTTCAACCTCATATATGTTGTACATAGTGAAGTTACATAGCAGTTCATTATAAGGAATTGTGTTATGCAACAACTCTTATGTGGAGTTCTATGGTGTTGTACATCCATCTTAAATTTTCGGGGCCTCATCTCATGCTTTGTGCAAAAGTTTCTCCACTTCTTGTGGAGCATGGAGGGATGACCTTTGTACTATTATCCTCATTATGTTTTCATCACATTTTTAATTGGGGTTATATTGTCTTCCAGACTGCAATACCATCCTTGATATATAAGTTGAGAATATGACATGCACAATGTATATGGAAACAACCCCTCCCCCAAAGCGTTGGCTAACAAAGATTTTGCAGATTTTATGGGGGTTGTGTTCGCACATTCATTGTCAAAACCAATAGAAAAGAATTTTTAAACCAAGACATACTCATTTAAAATTTCTCTAATAACTTTATAAATATTTTACGTTGTGTGGCACTTGTTAAATACCCTCAATGTGAATAGTTTTTTACTTTGTTGCCAATTATCCTCCATTTAGTGAATAGTTATACCTGTGTATGAATTGTTATAGAAAGGATTTATCCATATGTTGGTACGTATGGATACTAGCGAATTGAGTGAAGTGAACTTACCTACGGGCTTTTGCTTACCTTTGTGGTAGAGATCCTACATGGCTTGACTCAACGTACTATAGCTTAATTGTCACAAGCTAGGGTTAAATGTTTGCCATTTGTATTGGCTTTACTACTCTAACGCATTGATGTTGAAGGATAGGTACATGTTAATGAGGTTTTGCATGAGATTGTACTTGTGCTTTTCTTGATTATACCTCATTAGCACTTGTTTGGACAACCCATTGCCTTGGGTGATCTATTGTTGCATATTGCCTATCCCTTCCTCCTTGAGATGCTTCAATTTTAGGTTCTTGTTGAGGGTACTATACCCTTCTCCCGTCTTCTAAACGTAGCTTGAATTGCTGGAGTTATAGTACGCCAATGAGTTCCCCTTTTCATCTGTATCTTTATGATAATGTGTAGTGAAAATATTAGATTTACTGGGTTTAGGAGACTTACCTGAGCTTGGCGGCCTTGAACCTCTAAGTGTATGTTGACCCATATGTTGCTCCTTGGTCTAGGGAATCATTTTGATCCTGTCCTCCTCATCTTTGAATATGGTTACAGGGTAACTTATGCGTAGAGGTTCAAATCTAGTAGGTCGTATAGGGATACTCATGCGTGGAGATTCAAACCTCGGAGATGTTGTATCTTGGCAACTTATGTGTGAAGGTTTAAATCCAGGAAGTGGTGTACCTTGATGGTTGACGTTTGCCATCACCTTATGGGCCATCTCTTTGTTGAGGTCATATTCGTACTTTGGGTACACTGAAACATCATTGAACAACAGACCGTTTCAACGTTCAAATTTAAATTTTCCACTTCAGAAACACGCTCCTTCCTCAAAATATTTGCAGCGCAATATGTGCTACACTGCATGTGTCATCTCCGTCTGCATTCTAAAGAAATTTTTACTTTACATGCTCGTTCAATAATGTGTTGCATCAATCCTGAATTCTCTTACCAAACCATTGTACAATTCCCATTGTGGGATGAAGCATTGTGATAACATGATGTGTAAAGTTAATATAAAGTAAAGGCAAGAGATATGATAATTGAGGAAGCTTTGTCTTCTTCTTTCAGTCAATGATGAATATTCCAAAGCAAAAGTGAGGTGTATTGTATGCATGTGAATATGTGATGGCAGATGGTTTGGTTGGTTTTCTTTCTTTTGTTTTTCTTTAAAAATTGAGGTAGCTTACCTTAAATTGGCGGGGTGGAACCATCAATTCAAAAATTGGCCAACCCACCGGTTCTTCAGCGTCGAACAATTGGGCCCTCCAATGGGTGGTTCAGGTTTGACCACGCCGGGTCGGGATGGTCCACTAGCCTACGAGGCTAGAGTCGTCTCATGTACAGAGTCTAGAAGAATGGATGGAAGGAGAAATAACATTTTTAGAAATGAAGCCATAAATAACCACAGTATTTATAAACACCATCTGTAGCTTCTCTTAGTCCACAACTCATTTTCTTTTCGTTTGTAACTCCATAAATTATATTTATTTAATAAAGCACAACGATGTTTCATAGAATAACTTAACAAACATATTATATGTGAAACCCCAAAAATTAACACTTAGAATATAAGCACATAAATTAGAGCACTCGCGAGAGTTCTTCGAGTGTACTCGAAAAGGGGCGATGAGCTATAACTTAGATCGTTCACTCCTTAAAACTTATAAAATTATGGACCTACAGTTTTCAAAATTATGCAGTACCCCCCTTTAATATGTAGCCCTGCATTTTTCTAGATATGCATGAAGAATATCAAATGTGGTATTACATTGTTAAAAAAAAAATAAGTGAAAGGAATAGAAAATTAAAGAGACTTAAAAAGTGTAAAATGAAATGCAAAACCAAGAAAGGGATGTCTAGAATGAACAATCTCAAAGAGTCAAAGGTGCTGGCTCTTTTACTATCTAATCGATGATCGTGCATGTATATCCATTACCACCACCAGCATTAAGGTTGTTAACAACCACCCCCTCTTACTCATTCTCACAACACATTTGGATTTGCATTAGTGGGTTGTATAACTTATCACTCTATGGAAGCCTACCACCTATTATTGTATGTGGGGGTAAGCAACCAACCTAGGTAATGAGTCATCACTTACCATTTTAGAAAATAAAATAAAATAAGATTTTTGGTGTTGGGATGCCATACCTAAGTTTTATTCCAATAATTTTTTATTTTTTGATTTCTTGGTGGTGGTTGGCAGCATACTACTAGCTTAGTTATTGGCATTGCGAGTTAAATATACCATTCCAGGAGTTTATGATTTTATGATATTTTTTTTACTTAAAATATATTTAAAATCATTTAGATATATATTACTAATCGAAGTATAAATTTTAATGTATGATCTGACAAACTTACAATTTTTCGGTTTTGTATAATTTTACATGATTCTACTAATCCATCCGTTTTAAGTAATAGTAAAATCGTGATTTTGATAATTATACTACGTAGATCCCATGATCTATTTTTTTTTCACCGTTAGTTAATGAGTTGTATGACCCCTAAACTCGAACTTGATTACGGTCTTATGTAGGAAGGGAGGGAGTAGTTAGCTAGTGACCAGGGGGAGGTGATGATAAGGTAGAGTATGGTAGTGGACTTATTGCTTAGAAAGGATCTCTTCTTATGTTAGTTTTTCTTCCATGTAGTGTCCATCTATGTAAAATGAGGGTCCTATGTGTGTTAAGAGGTCAGAATGCATAATTTTCAATCTAGGGGTATTAATGCAGTCTCAAAAATTTTATAGGAAATAAATATTATTCATAAAATTATCATTTTATCTTAGGTCGGCTGTGGCTTCTACCATGCTGTGACTATAACTTAAGCCGGTAATTTTTTTTCCCATCTTGATTATCATGCTTCATATGGGAGCCATCACCTTTGTTTGTTGCTCTTTGTTTTGTTTTTTTAAATGGGCACATTAATGTACACTCCAATTTTTATTACATATGTGCTTAGCCCCTTATTTTTGAAATTTCGTACCTAAACCTCCAAATCTTCAAAAGTTTACTTTTAGACCCTATTATACTATTGTGCATTGAGATAAGGTAATTTTTAAAAATTTAAAAACTGAAATAGATCACATGAAATTGAGAAGAAAAAAGAGTTTCCATATTTTGCACTTTAGTTTTAGAATATTTTGTTACAATCAATATGATGTTTTCCCTTTGCTTTTTTCTTTTCCTTAAAGAATTTTACGAAGGGTAAAATGATCATGCAGTGATAAGTGAATTTTTAAAGATTTTAGGCTCCAAATACTCAATTTCAACGGAAAGGGACTAAATGCATACATGAAAAAAATATAAGGGGTTCTATTTATAATTTACCAATTTTAAATTCTTACTTTTTTTTTTTTTTTTTACAGTTTCCTCAATATTTCTTGTAAGTAATTTTTCAAATCATGTCAAGATTAAGTGGCATGATAAATTATTATAATATATAGACTTATTTCCACTTGGTTATATGGGAATTAATTACGCTATACTTTAAAGTTTTAGGAGATTTAAGAGAAAATTATAAAAATATGACATGTGATTTGATGTTGTTGCAAATTCTTAAACTACACATATTCTTTAATAAACACACGACTTCTATTTTATCACTATGTGTTAATATTAGTTAGTGGATACATATAACTTATAAATGATTTTGATTAAATAATAAAATAAACATAATTCAAATTTCAAAAAAAAAAATAGACAATCTGGTCGAAAATTTAACCAACTTAATTAGTCAATTGATAAGAGTGTAAACTATATACTTATCTTACATAATTCTCTCTAAACTATATGTAATTTGGGTTAAAGATAAAATTAACTACACTAACTTTGTATAGAATTCAAATATAGTCAATCTATACAAATGGAGCCCAAGTTTTTATCAAATTGAGCAAGAAAATTTCAAACATTGAACAAAACATAGAGTTTTTATTACTGTAGGTCTAGGGGCTACCAATTGAATGGTAGCCTCTATATTAGTTGAGAGTAAGAAGAATGGAGAAATGTGAAGATAGAGCTTATTGACCAACCATCAGCAAGCTTATCGATTGGATGTTTAATGAAAGAGCTATTGATTGAAGTAGCGATAGAATATTACATGAGTTAGTAACATTCATAAGGAGCATAGAAATTTGTCCCATTTCACATTACTAATCTGTCGATCCATCTTATACCAATTGATTGGCTGTTGCAAAACCTTTGAGCCTCAAATGTCACTTGTCATTAAATGCTTGAATCGGTAGACGATACGTGTCTATCAACTGATTGGTAGCCTTGTTATTGATTGATCAGAGGCTCCTTGCTATAGAATCTCACATTTGGCTTCATTTTAGAGATCAAACTATACATCAGAAAGTACAGAAAAAGTTTAGTATTATACGGTTAATTTTGAAGATTAAGAAGCTAGAAATAGTTAAAGTTTGATTTTTGAGAAGTAACAATCAATTCAACTCCTTCTTCTTAGTTGTTTATTGTGACCTATAGTAGTTTGTACTTTTTATTGTATTTCTCTTGCACTATGTTAGTAATAACTTAGATTTGTAGTGGATTTTGGCTGTTCTAAGACTTGGGTTACAAATTTCCAAATGGAAGGTTTTAGGTACTTCTTGTGGAGTTCCCCAATGTTAGCTATGGGAGGTTGGTTTTATATCTCTAACTCAATTTCTTTCGTGTTTTATGCAATGTTTTCTTCATGTTCAGTGTATTTGTGTTTTGATTTGTTATCTACTGTGAATGTGATGTTTAGTACTTAATGTGTGAATATGGATTGTGTGGAAAAGCAATGAAATAGTCATTGCTAATGATGTATTAATATTGTGTTAGGAGTAAATTCAATGCTTTAGGTAGTTCTGGGGAGTCATTGTGACTACTTGAGTAGGGAAGGGCTTATCATGTATTGTTTATTACCATGATTCCTCTTATATAGGCATTAACCCTTATAGAATTACAAGACCTAAATACCTTAACTGGATTTAAAAGTCTCAAATAGAACATAGGATTCCTAATTCTTACAATGTCAGAATTGTGAATTAAGGCAACGTGGTCCTTATACTCACCTTAAACTTTGTGTGATTAGAATTAAGACCTAATCTTAGCTAAATTTTCTAAGATGTGATGGAGTTTAGCTAGTTACTTGATAAGTGTAGATGAAATTTGGTAATACAATGCTCCTCATTACATTATAGGATTCACTAAGTGAATGGAATGCGAGTTCTTTGAGTAAGCCTACTGTAGTGTAAAATAGTTTAGTTAGTTTAATTCATAATTTATTGATTTTTTATTAATCTTTGCATAGCTTGTTTTAGTTTTTAGTGTTAGTTAGTGATTTCTTGCTTTTTTAGTAAATCTCTAAAAAATTTGAAACTTTACTTTTTTTTCTTTAGGAAAAGTTGATTTTGCTTGTCTACTTATGTTTTAGAGATAGATTTTAAGGAAAGATTGGATCTTTTGCTTGATTTTCTATTGGACAGTTATTGTGTTTGTACTTTTGTTGTTTAAGGTCTAAAGTTTTCTCGAGGAGTGTATTTGTTGGAGTGTCTTAAGCCACTTGCTTACAATTGTGTTGGTGTTGGGAACTTTGAAACCCTTTTGTATTTTACCTTCTAGATTCACTCTTGTAGTTAGAAAATTAAAGCGCTATTTGCTTTATACAAAGAAGAGGAGTAGCTAAATTTGAGGAGATTTTTGACCCAAAAATTGACAAAACTTTTCATAGAAGGTTGAGGGCAAGGAGAATAGTAAAGATGCACATAGTTTGAATGGTAATGGCTTGAATGGTAACGAGGTAAATAGGAATGGCTATGGAAATGGTTTAAATAGTCATATACCATCCCGACTATGAAGAGATTAGCACCTATAGTAGCATGACCAACAATTTAAGTTAACAAAATTTAAGAAAAACTTGCTTTGATACAATTAGTGTAGATGAACTAATTTGCCAAAAATGCATTAGAGAATCCCAATGAACATTTATGAAGTTTCTTGCAATTATGTGCAACATTGAAAAGTAATGAGGTTTTTGAAGATGCTATCTACCTTAAGTTATTTCCATTGTCCCAATGGGATAGAGGAAGATGTTGGTTATTTTCATTTCCTCCCTACTCTATTACTAACTAGAAGTAGCTAACTTAAAGAATCTTATCTAGATTCTTGTTTCCTTGCAAGACTATGAAGATGAGAAATGACATTATTATGTTTATATAGATTGATGGAGAATCATTATATGAGAGTTGGGAAAGGTTTAAAGAGTTGTTGAGAAGGTGTCTACATCATGGACTACCTATCTTATTATAGGTTCAAACTGTTTATAATAGACTGTTAAGCCATTTGCAATTAATGATTAATGTTGCTACTGGATGAAATCTAATGAGAAAAAGCCTAAAAGGAGCATATAAGTTAATGGAAGAGATTACTTTAAGCTCCTTTGGTTGGCAAGTAGAGAGAACATATAGTAGGAGAGTAGCCAGCATACAGGAGGAAGAGAAGTTTAGTATGCTAACTGCATAGGTTATGGCTCTCTCCAATAAGTTCAATAAGGCATTTGAAGCTAAAGTAAGTGCGAGCTAGATAGTAAATGTTAAGTATGTGGAGGAATATCATGATGAGAATAATCATTACCAATTTTGGTGAATTTATGAACAAAATATGGAGGAAGTTAATTATATGAATAATTTTTAGAGATGAAGAGCTAATGACAGAAACCCTTATTCAAACATCTTTAATCTAAGTTGAAGGCAACATCTTGATCTCAGGTATGAGAACAATTAGCAAAACAATTAGAGTTTCTCTCCCTTCCTTGCACTTCTACAAGGTGATGAACAATATTATCAATCACAAAGGGAGAGGCAAACAATGGTTTAATGAGAAGATATCCAGCTGAGAAACTGCATTGTAATACATCCAAAGCAGTTGCAACTAATCTTTAACATATTGAATGGTCGATTGCAAGGTGCTAACTAAATAATATAGAAAAGAATTTGAAGGAGCAAGTGGCAATCAAAGCATTTGCGAACTATCAACTAGGACTATTGAATGGCAAAGACAAGGATGTAAATGTTGTTGACACGGATTGTAATGATTGCTAGCGAAAGGATGTGAGTTTGACGCTAGTGATGCTAAAAGTGTAGATGAGGAGTTTGAAATCATTGAGGAAGAAAGTAGATCTAATATATGAAATGAGACCTTTGAGGAAGAAGAAGTTGAAGAGGAGGAGATAGAGGAAAAAGTAGTTAGTGAAGAGATGGAGGAAAAATTTTTGAAGGAAGTCTTTGAAAATCAAGTTGATGAGAGTATGAAGCAAAAACTGATATAGAGGAAGATCATTTAGAATGTAACAACTACATGGAAATTAAGAAGACCTCCCTTACTTGGGATGAACGGGGAAAAACTTTTGAGAAGAATGTAGTTGAACAAGAGTATGATCTAAATGAGGCGAGTGAAGAAGAGGATGCAAGGAATAATGAAGTCGAGAAAGAAGAGAAGTTGAAGGACAAGCGAGATATGATAAAAGAGAGTGAGGATTTTAATCCTCTACTTGAACTTGATGATGAGGACATTGTTGAATTAGCAAGGACAATGTGCGTAAGGAACTACATGTATATGTCCTGAAAAAGAGAGAATCTTAGATAGTGTACCATCTCATATGCAATTATAATGAGATATATTTCAAAACTTTACTATTATTTAAGAACCTTGGATATAATGTAAACCCCTAAAATTTTCAACGTAATACCTAAAGTAGACCCTTGTGTGCTTGAAGACTCTAAGAGTTGACAAGGCCAGTTAAGATGAAAACCTTAAGATAACAACCGAAGATTCAATCGCGTATAAAATTTTTAAACCCTAAACATATATAAACAATAGAGATTGCACTTAAAAGTGATAAAACCCAAAAAATATAACTTTAAAGATATGAAAGTACTAATTAACTATAATTCACCTTAAAACCCTAATTGCTAATATATCCTTAGTATCATACTAAATAATTATCAAATAATTAAGATAACTTTCAATTATTCATAAATGCTTACAATACTAATTTAATTTACTAAAAAACTAAGATATTACATTATAGATCACATCCATCTTCTAATCATATAACTAGGTTAGTATTTTATAGAGTTAAGTGTATAGTTAATGTTTATATTATATGTAGTTAATATTAACATTCTAAATGGCATATTTCATGATAGTTACACTAAGTGCCATATTAAATAATGTATATAAAATACAAATACTTAGAGGGATATCGCATTAACTATTTTTACTAATCATTTCAATAAACTTCATATTTCCTTTCATTTCCTTAATTTTCTTCCCAATTTTCCTTAACTACCTCATGATGTACACATATATTACATTTAATTTCAAAGAGTTGACTAAGTCAAAAGGTTGATCAAGTCAACATATTGAAATGTCAACAAATATGTCATTGTCATCATTATCTAGAGTTTTCTTCTCTTTTCTTTTGATTTTTTTTTCCTTTCCTTTTCCTTATCTTGCCATACACTCTAGAGAACACTCTAGACCCCACTTGTCCTACTTATAAAACAAAAAATCAAGACATGAAAAACCCTTTCTTTTCCCCCATCAAAACCGTAAACAACCCCCCCCCCCCCCCCCCCCTTCCTTTCTATCTCCAACACTTTCTCAATTCCATTTTCACAACTTCGACTACCACCGCAAATTACTATACCATATATACTTCCTTTCCTTTTCATATTACAAGGAGAAAATTATACAATTGCATTTGATTTTCTAGTTTAATAGTTATCATATTACAAGGAGAAAAATGTACTATACCATATATACTTGCTTTCCTTTTCATATTACATATATACTTGTTAGTGTAGAAAGTTTATGTAACATATACTCATGTGTTGTTGAAAATAAGAATCCTTATACTACGCTTAGAAGTATAGAAATAGTTAGGTATATAGGTAGAAATACATATGTACATATATCAAGTGATTACTTATGAAGTGTATACATAAGGGTTTTAGTGAAATATTTAGTATACGTATAAGAAACTCTAGATAAGTGGAGAAGGAACACATGTACATATGCTTAAGTATGTGTATACAAGGGTATTCTTGATGTACATGTATATGGATACTCTTATACATAACTATCTTTTATGTACATAACAAAAAAGAAAGAGTATACAAACTATATATACATATACCTTGCTAAATTAAGCCCATAAGGTGCAAAAACATGGATTACATGAAGATTTCTTAAAAGAGTATAGAAGGCATATAAAAATACCTATAAAATACATATACCACTATATGTATATATGGGTATATGTACAAGTATACTAGTTTATATACAAGTGTATTAGAAGTATATATATACATAACATAAGTATAAGGTACATAAGTACTTAAGTGTAAAAGTCATACATAAATAATTTATAACATAATTATTTAAAATACCATAAGATAGTATAGTAAGATAATAAACTATACAATATGTACAAATGTATACATATATGGGTCGAAATTACTTTAAGCCCATAACATACATCTCAAATTGAATTAGCCTTATGTGAGCACATAAAATAGTAATAACAATGTAAAATCATTTAAGTGTAAGAATCTAATGTCTAATTAAATCATTAAGTATTAAAATAGAATATAAACATAAGCAATAAGAATATTTAAGTTTCAATAGTTAGAATTTCAATAAATTTAGTCCATATCGTAAAACATGGGTCTTAACGTCTAAAATGGATATCATTGTGTGAAAGTGCATCCAAAAACGATGGAAAACGATGAAAAATTCGTAAATATAAAAAATATAATGAAAAAATTACGTAAGATTAACGATTAGGTTTAATCAAATAAAAACTAATAGTAATCTAACTAGAATTAGGTAGATAAATATTTAGAACCGTTAGTTAATTCAATTACTTATTATCCTTATTATCTTGTAATGATTAGGTGATCCCGACGAAGGCGAGGATTTTCTAATTGATTATTACGACTAGAGTAAGTCGTCATAGTCAAGTGAGTACTCTCGATAATGCTATACTTGTTTGTGCTTGCAGTTAGTGCACTTAAATTGAATATTAATAACTTGATGCATGGGGTTTCGGGATATGCATGTGCTTGATATTGATTGATTATTGTGAGAAATATTGTTAAATATGATAATTGATGATTTGATCATATGATTGATTGTTCCATGATTTGGATGGTTTGTTGATATTGATTGATCACCTCATAATTTAACTTAATTATATTTGGTTTATCTTAAATTAAAAGGGTCATGCATTATTCATGCATTGAATTATTTATTTCTACCCTCACTTCACACGGAGGTAAAGAGAGGCCTTACTAGGTTTGTTTATATATATTAAAGTGTTTTTGTACGGTGCACTCGTATAACATGACCTTACCCGAACCTACGGGCTTACTAGGCGATGGAGATGCCAACTGTATGGTTGAGGATCGAGTTTAGAGATCTCCGATGTAGGGTGCGAGTATAAACTGTGGGGGCCACCTCACCGCTAGGCCTGGGATTTTGTGCACTACTAGATTTTCATAAATGAAAATGTATTTTGTGAAATATGGAATTCAAAGTTATGGTTAAAAACCTAAGTGCTAGAGCCCGGTTGTAATTGGTGCCTATGTATATCCAACCCTTATTTCGGAGGGCGTTAAAATCCGATATTATATGCAGCATCAGTCAACTGCATATATTATTTGGCATATTACATGTGTATGCATTCATATGGTTATAACAATTTGTTTGATAACTTGTTTGCCAGTATAGTATGAGGGATAACTCGTTAAGCTCTTGTAACTTACTCCCCAATAGTTTTTTTTTTTTTTTTTGTAGGTTAATAGATAATCGGACATAGGTTAAAAGCTGGGAGTTGAGTACAAGTGCTGAGATGTTTTAGAGGTTAGACTTAGAGAGAGATTTTTTAGTGTATGTGAAACTTTATATGTAAATACCACTTATGTACTTAGTTTTTTCAACCTTATTAAGTTTGAACTTTTAAGTCTATAGTACTTGATTTTGTCATTTGGTAGGAGATACTGATTCTCTACGGTTCTAAGGAACTATGGGATATTAGGCATTCATAGTTATTTATATTTATACGTTATAATAAATTAATTACTTAAAAATTAGTAATCTTAGTGATTTATCATTTAAAGTCTTGCAATTTCTGACTTGCAAGGCAGTTTCTACATCATGGGTGCACAGGTGACATGAAAATTTTCAAGCAATCCTATGAGGCTTCCTTTAGGGCCCTGACATATAATCTCATAACTAATGAATTGATGAGAATGCTGGGGTTAGAAGGGTTTCTTAAGGAGGCTAACTTTGTCCTATCCCTTACGTATAGGTTTACTAAGAAAACTTGAAGGCTCCTTTTTGATCTAATTGTTGAAGTAGGTTGTTGTACCTAACTTGTAGACTTTATAGTGATGGATATGCATGATGGGGCATGACTACTTATGTTGGTTGGTCTATTCTAGCTAAGGTTAAGACATTGATATATGTAAAGGGCAAGAAAGTTGTCCTTAGGATTGGTTTAGTAAAGATATAGCTTTTTGTTAAGAAAGTGAATGAGAAGCTAAAGGAAGATTTGCTTAAGATTAAATTCAATGATTTGAAAAATGAGTTTATAAAGGAGTAGAATGGACCTCCTTACTTAATATATGGATTTTCTTTGTAACTCTTGGAACTTATTAGTAATGGCTTCATTTTATGCCTCATTTCATAGGGAACCTCTAAAGAAAATGATACAAATGAGTAGATAAGGAGAATCTAAGTGGTGAAACTACCTTGATTATGTTTGAAAGAATGGGAGGAAAGTCTAGTTGAGGGACTTCAACTTAAGTGTAACCCACCATTACCAATTTTAATTTATTTCTATTTATGCATGTTTCCTTTAGTGTTAATTTTGTTGGGCTTTAGCTGAATAAGGTACTATGAGATGTTTCCTATTTTTTTTTTTACAAATAATCTTGTGGCATGTAAATAAATGAAGACTAGACTCACAATATAATAAGTGCTTGAAGTTGCTAACCAAGTTTAATCCTTGGGATAGTCTTGTTCTGTCCCTTTCTTTTTATATTTTATGCATTTTCTGGAATAATGAGGACATTGTTGTCCTAAAGTTAAGGGTAGATATATCTAAAAGTTGGGATTGACACCAAGATGATTATGCTTGAATTGTGAAGTTGGGGTTGATGATTTGATTGAGAACTGTTTTGATTATATGTTGATTTTGTTTACATGCCACATGTATTGTTTGTTTGCCATAAATGCACTTAATGTGTACATTTTTGTTGATCATAATTGTTGATTCGGTAAATTTTTCAAGATTAATCCAAAATTTTTAATATTTTATTTAAAGTTTTATATTGAAAAGCAAGCAATTTCGAACAAAATCTTTCATTTTGTGCATGAATAGAGATGGAAGTATAATGAACTATCTATACTACTCTAGAATTCATTTATCAAATCTTTAGTTTGGATAGTTATCCTTGTATTTAACTTTTGATTTATGATTTGAGAATAAGATGATGCTCTTTGTGTGGAGTTAGGCACTTGCATTTTAGAAAATTGACTATTATGTATTATGTTCTCTAAATTTTCAAGTGATTAGTTATAGTTTAGCTAAGGTGCTTGAATTGAGTTAGTTCTGAAAATATTACTTGACCAAAAATAGAAAAACAAAAATTAGCCAAAACTCAAAAGTTTAGGTAGACCCAAAAATAAATAAATAAATAAATAAATAAGAGGAAAGGAAAAAAAAGGAAAAAAATTTGAGGGTATAAGTGGACGTATGGGTAGGTCAAACAACTTACTCTCATATGCGGATAGCAACTCAATAGATCTTTTCTAGTTTTTCTAGCCATCCTAAGGCCAAGGGTGGTAAAGACCGCATAGAGAGGGTCATGCAATCCTTACATGAAACCAAGGCATTGATTGGCTAGCCCTAGCCTTGAGGTGGTTGGTGCTATTTTTTTTTTTCTCATTTCTTTTTCCAATTATTTTATTTTTATTATGTTAGTTAATTAATATATATATATGTATATGATTATAATATTCAAATAACATTATTAATTTTTCTAATTTAGTGATGACACTTCATCATTTTTGTTATATCTGCATCCACATAGGTAAAGGGATGGGAGAATTTGTTGTATTTTCAAAAAATGGGGTGCTGATGTAATTTATAAAAATTTAGATGTTCAATATAATCTACCTAAACCTTTATTTAAGTGACACTTAAACTTATTTATTGCTTATAGTAACCAAACTTGTAACTTTTTGGATTTATTGCTTATTAAGGCAACAATTGTTTATTGGCATTGCATACATTATTGATATGAACAACAATTTATGGAAATGGTTGCCAAAAGTTTGAGAGTTAAGGCAATGATTTATATGAACTATTGCCTTTCTCTTAAGAACTATTAGCAATATAATATATTTGTTACCATGTCATTGCATAGAATTCATTATAGTAATATTTTTCATGTTATTGCTTAAAAGTTTTGCCTTTAAATAACCTTCTTAGCAACACTAAAAAATTCCATTGCAATTGAGTATTATAGGCAATACATCTATGAGGTGTTGCAAAATTAGTGTTACCTTAGACCCTTTCCAACATACTAGAACAAATTGATTTGATGCTTGTCACCTATCAAGAGCGGCAAATACTTAGGCAACTCATCGAAAAATAAATTGCTAAACTCTTTGAGCAATAATTTTAGCCCCTTGAATCTATACTCTCTACTAATCTCCTACAACTCATGTCTCACCATTAACATCAACTTGGGTTCTCTACTCTTTCAAACTTCCTCCAACTCTACTCTTACCATCAATAACATCTTCTTAAATTGCTTTGATAGGGCAATTTAATCAACTTTAATTTCCTTTGGGCTTAAGGACCATAAAGTAACTTGCCTTTTGTCCTTTTGGAATATGTAGGTATTTTGAATTTTATCATGCAGTACATACTTAATAAACAATCATGATCTCTACAAAAAAACGTGTATGGCATCTATCGACACTATGTAACATATAATTTATCTTTGAATCCACCATCAATGAAGTAAATAGGAACACTCACTTGCTTAATCACCTAGAATGTACCTTTATCACTCATCTATTATAGATAGTATGGTTGAGAATGTGCCATGGTTAATGACTCGACCTTCTCCACTATCAAGGTCTTCACTACATTTGCAGAATTACCTTGTTTATTATGATTCCACATAAAGTCCCATTCACCTTGTACTGAGTGTAAAAATGACTCTTTTATGTCATCTTCAATGGTAGGCACCATGCTTAACATATTCCTTAATGCTAAATTCTTTAACCCCCCATTTATGCTATCAATATACTCCTATGGGGTTTTATAGGAACCGATTTCACCTTCCATATACTCTCTCTCCCCAACTCTTTAGCTTCCCCTTCACTAACTATTAAAATCATGCCCCTCTTTTTACCACAATTACTCTTTAGTTTAGGCATTGAGATGCAACTGTACATATCCAAGACATTTTAAACATTTTATTTGGCTATTAATCCTCCTCGTGATAGGTGGTTCAACTCTTCTTCCTCCTTCATTCATAGTTCTTTTATTTCTCTTCTCCTCACTCCCCTTCAATCTTTATCCTTAACTTCTCTATTTTCTTCGCTTTGCCTCTTACCTCATACACCAAAGTGATTTTCAGTAACTAGGATACTAGTGGTCCCTTATCTAGCATCTCATAAGGTTACAACTTTACTAATAGGTAGTTCAACTCTTTGTCCTCTTTCATTTACAATTCCTTTATTTCTCTCCTCCTCATTTCCCTTAGATCTTTATCCTTGACTTCTCTATTTTCTTCACTCTACCTCTTACCTCCTAAACTAAAGTGATTTTAGGTGATTAGTGTAATAGTGGTCACTTATTCAGCATCTCATAGGGTTACAACTTCAATACACTCACAATGTCAAATTTCAATTTGGTGATAAATCTTGCAACAATATGCTCTTTAGGCTCCTTAACCTCATATTTAATCATTAACATCTCAAAGTCCTTAATGTAATCATCTACACTCATCCCTCCTTGACAAAAGGTTTGAAGCTTCATGAAAGTTACTTGTTTATAATGGTAGGGAACAAATCGCTTGTGTAACACTCGCTTCATCTCCCTTTAAGTAACTATTTCACCTTTACCACTTTCCCTCTTTATACTCTTGAATTCCTCTAATATAAGGTTGCATAACCACTAAAATTTGAAGATACTTATCTCACCTTAGACTAATCATCATAGTCATAGCAAGCATTTAAAAACTCTCTGTTTTGTATATCTAATCAAGGTAATCATTTGTTGTACCACTTCCTTTTAAAGATGGAATCTTCATTTTGGTATTTTTTACTTATACATTTGTCTTCCCTATAACCTCTTTCTTTTATATGGAAATTGTCAAATTCCTCTTTTAGATAGTCATATACTTCTTGAGAAATCTAAATTCCAACACCTCTTCCTCCTTATTCTCTAATTCCTTAATCTCTTCTATATGTCATTTGGCCTTATAGTTTTTCTACCATCTGCATTAAGATTTGGAATCATTCCTTCATAATGGGTGCAAGAGCATTATTGGTTCCTCTCTTACTATTATTATCCCATTTTGACTTCCATTTACTCCTATTTTATATATACTTCTCCTTGATGTATTTAAGCTTTACCACATAAAATTATAGTATTATACACTCTTAGGAATTTTGTAATCCTCTCCATAAGTTCGTTGTCCCCATAAATGTGATATTATAGTAAATTATGTTATCATTACAACTTACATTCTTCTTTGCTCAAAATGAACTACAATTTGATAGTATACTTATCTAAGATATGCAAAATTGGTAACAGTTGATAGTTGTATAACTAATGGATCTATGTCAAGCACACATGGGTAACCACCATGTTGACTCCATCATGTTGGTAGATGAGGGTATTACACTTGATTGATAATTGCACATCTTGTTGGCTAGTATTGTCTATGTGAAATAAAATCAATTTGTATAGTATCCTTTTTAGTTTTAATAATATCAACAACATTCCAATCAATTACGTCACATTCAAAAGTACTTGAAGTGAATCTATATCCACTTCTATGGCCTTGTTTCCATTATGGAATTTAACTTCTATAGATTCAATACGATCCTTAACAATGTTTTTATAAGTGACACAATCATTAATGCTATGTGCAAAAGCATGATATCATTTGTAGTAGATTTTTCCATTTAAGTTTGTAATAAGAGATTTCTATCTTCCTTTTAACCTAATTTTGTTGTTTTTCAATGGTAACAAAGCCTCATCTACTTTATAGAGAGATTGTGTAAGTATTTATGCTATTTTTAATTGTAAATAAACTTTTTGGATTGAATGTTATTTCTTTAGGGGCTCATATGTGATAGCCTTATCCTTCACCATCTTTACAATGTCTACCTTAGGGATATATGTATATAATCAAGAACAATAGTAGGCTTGCCACTAGGTTCATGAGGTAAGACATTGTAATTTCCTCATGTGTTTATTTTATCATTGTTTCTCCATGTTTATGGCCTTATCATACAACTCATAAAAGTTGTTTAAGTTTTTTTCTTGAACACTAAGACTAATATTACAATCAAGGAGCATATGCATACAATATGTGGTCTATTCTTGTAATATTTCATCAAACGATCTTAGTTTATCATTGCTAAAATGGTTAAGGTAATATTCTATTATCGATACTACATTGTTCAAATCAAATATCCTAATCCTCTTTTCATTTTCACATAATATCCTAGGAATTGGATTTGTTATTTTACTATATGTAATGGCATTTGGGAGAAGTTTAAGGTACAATCAAATGTATGACTAAAGAGAGATTCTCAAGTTGAGGAATTCATTGTGAATCACTTTATCATATTGATAGTTGATGTGACCAGATGTGCTATAGGTATCTTAGATCTATCCTTATGCATTTAAATACTTTTTAACTCCTAAAAAGGAAAAGATAACTCTTTTCTATTTCATCATAGTATAACTTTTATTATACTTCTCAATTTGTTTTGTCCTGACTTTGGCTCTAAATTCTTCGTTTATTATATTCAAAAATATATTCTCCTTTTGTTTACTTAGGGATGCACCGTAGAAATGGGACCTTATAGTAGCAGAATTCCATTAAGATATTTTGCATACGCTAATCCAATAGTTACGTATTTATAAGGTGTTATTATTAATAGGAACTAATCTACCTTAGTTACAAGAAGGTCTAGCACATATTGGGATATATTTGATTAGGTACCTTAATTGATATGCCGCACCAAGAATTGATAAGAGCCACGATATTAGGGTGGGTTGGTACCTATCAAAGGAACAAAAAGTAAATGGAAGTTGATGGGTTTAACCATTCTATGCACTAAACTAACAGATATGATGCATCGTGGAATCACACATGGATCAACTAGCTTGCTAGATATGATGCACTAGTCTAAGTTGGGTGGGTCGCTCACTATAATGCTTGCTCAAGGGATTAATAAGAGTTAGAGGTAAAGTGAACTTGCAATGGGTGAGAACAAAATACAGTAGGGGAAAGTGAAATTCTATTAAGCATCACTCTACTTATGGTTTACATCTTACATGGGTATTTATACTTGAGTTTCTATGGCATCATATAATTAGGACAATTTACAAAAAATGGGCACTTTACCTAAAATGGAAACAGTACTAAGAAGAATATACATGAAAAGGACAAATTCATAATATAACAAGAAAAGAATATACTCGTTTCATCCATATTACTACGGATGTTAGAGGATATGTGTCCTCCTCTAAGTGGATAGAGTAACTGGAGAAGGATTTGATTATAGTAGGATAATGACCTTCGAACAACTCAAGATTTGGAAGTTGGGTTATCAGTTCTTATAGGTATCATCTAGGATGGTTTAACAGTCTAAGATGCTAGTCAAGGGTAGGCAAATAGTTAGATAGCTTAACTTTTGAAGTGATACAACATTAAGATGGCTAAGCTCTAGGTTTGCCGAGTTGTTTGGGAGACTAATTTGGTTGGTGCAAGGTTGGTGCACTACTAATTCCTCGCCTTCTAGCACTATGTAATAGTTAAGACTAGTGGAGAAGTGGAGAAACTTAAAATTGAGTAAGAGGTTGGATTCTTCTAGAGTAGGTTAGAAGGTTAGAATTTTTCGAGCTATCTTTTCTAATATAAGGGCTTGTGCTCAAGTTAGGGGTTTGGTTGGCTAGTTGATGGATTGCTGACCTTAGGACCTCTTATCTAAGATTGTCTTAGAGGTCTGTAAGGTCTTGTATGAAGAATCCAATCTTCTTAGCTTACTTAGGATGGGCTCCAGTATTAGGAAGGCCTATTGTTGAACTCTTTACGTACTAAACTTGGATGTACCGTACTTTGCTCAATTGTAAGTATAGAGGTTGAGCTCACGACCCCTCCCAACACAAATAACCCACCTAATGTCGAGGTCCTTAACTCTAACCTAAGAACTCTTCTCTGCCGACCTATTATTGCATTAGAATAGCTCGACCCTAGTACCTCATTACCCTAGAGTAAGGATGCAATAATAGCGCACCACCTATCTTAGCTTTTTTCTGGCATTATACTATATTCCTTTTGTTTTGTATGTCGTATTTACCATTTTTAGCTTGTACTAGGTATCTTTATTTTGTATTACCCTTTTGTAATTTCATTCTTTCCTTTTGTTGCTCTAGGGACTTACTATAAATAGTCCCTTAACCTTTGTAGTTGAAATCATTAGACTATTGTTAATTAATATTCCTTTCTTCTATCTTGCAAGAAACTCTCTCTAAGTTACAGCTAATACACTCTTATCTAATCTTGCTAGTAGCTTGAGGCTAGTAATGAGTGGACCTTGACTCTTTGTTTATGAGTCATATCAAGTGAAGACCAAGTGTGCTTATTGGTGTGTCATATCTATTAAATAACTTCATGAAGTTACTGAAGTTTTATCCTTCCCATTGTACTTTTCTTCAGTACTTCGAAGGACCCATTTCAACCTTATGGTAAGTCTAAGTGATAACTTAGCTCTTAGATACATCATATTATCCTGGTATCAAAGCTTGAGGTTATTACTAAGAGCTAAGTAGTGGCATTGTATGATGTTATTGTGATTGTTATATGTACTTTGTTTTATTTTGTTCTCGCTACTATCAAACAAAGTAGGTTGTTAAAGCATTGAGTGAAGTATTGTTTAGTAGTGTTTTGTGGAATCTCTTGTTAGTTTGTGCGGTCATTGAGATTTTGTCGTGATTTGAGAGCGATGCACCTAAGTATCGTTGTATTGAGCAATAGACTCCTCGAAGTCTAGAAGAACAGATTCAAAACTTTACCACCATCATTACCAACTTGGTTATGACCATATAGAGGTTTGTAGATGTGTAACCTCGAGATAAAAATGTTGAGTATGGTCGAGGCATGGGAAATAGGCCAAGAGGATAGGGTGTAGAAATCCGAGCTCTTGATGCTATGAATGCACCTTAAATGCGACTAATTCAGGCTAAAGGACTTGTTCAACGGAGGTGTAAGTTGGAGGAAGTTGAAGAAGAAGAAGAGGATGAACAGTTCCAAGACTTTGATGAGCATGAAATTTAAGCACCTAGAGAAATTGAGAATATTAAGGTTCAAGTTCCAAGCTTCTCTAGAACAAGCAAGGTAGATGAATATATTGATTGGGAAGAAAAGATTGACAAAATATTTGACTTCTACAATTATGAAGGTTCAATGCTCATTCGTATGGCTGCTTTGGAGTTTTATAGGTATGCAGCGATGTGGTGGAATAAGGTATAGACTACATTTCAATGAGCCTAACGTAAGATAAGAGCTTAGAGTGAGATGAAGTGAGTTTTGAGGAACAGATTTGTTCCCAAACACTATAAACAAGACACTTTCTGATGTCTTCAAGAGCTTAAGTAGGGTAGTCGAACTGTGGATGAGTATGTTTGAGAGTTTTAACTATTAATGATTTGATTTGATGTGATGTTGACGAACCAAAATCTAGGACCATCACTAGATTCCCATCTGCACTACAACCTAAGATTGGGAACATAGTAGAAGTATAAAGAATTGAGACTTTAGATGAAATTATTTGACTCGCTTAGAGAGTTGAGTAGTAGAGGCAAAGTTAGCTTAGTTGACAATTAAGTAGTTGACCTATTATGCTGACTCAACCTATCTCTAGCAAACCTCCCTATAGTTTCGAAGCGGATAGACGTGGACCACATTTGAGCCAACCTAATGATAGTTAGAGCAAAACTGAGGCTAAGGAGCTTGAAGTCAAGAAAGACTTTGGCTAGAATTCAAGATAGACGACAAGGGAGATTAAAAGCTTCAAATGCCATGGTTTTGGACATGTAGCTAATCAATGTTCGAATAGATGTATGATGACCATCAAGGGTGAGAAGCCACAGTTTAAAGTAGAAAGCGCTAGTGAAGGAGAAGAGAAAGTAGATGTTGAGCACTTACTAGATGAGTGCTAAGAAGATCTTGAAGCCTTCACCTGACTTGAATTTGGAGAATACTATATGGTTGTTAGGAGAGTTTTTAGCGCTAACATTGGTAAGAAGAGTGCGTAAAGGGAGAATCTCTTTAACACTAATTGTTGAGTAAGCAATAACTTGTGTGCTTTGATTATTGATGAGGGAAGTTGTACTAATGTTGTAGCATAAGGAGTTGTATGTACCTTGAAGTTGCCAACCTATCCTTACCTTTAACCTTACAAACTCTACTAACTGAATGAAAAAGGTGGACTATAGGTCACCGAGTAGGTGAAGGTGCCCATCTCTATTGGGGATAGGTATAAGGATAAGGTCCTATAGGATGTCTTGCCAATGTATACTTCACTTATACTTTTGGGTTGACCTTGGTTATTTAATTTGAAGGTACTCTATGACGGATACCAAAATAATTACATGTTTCAGAAGGACGATAGAGGGTTGTACTTACTCCTATGATCCTTAAGGAGGTTTAAGGATCGTAGGATATGGTCTTGAAGTCCTTAAAGAAGAAGTCTTAGGTAATTTTCCAAGTTGAATTTCCTAAGATAGTCAAGATGGAAGAACATGCATTTTTGTTAATGAGGAGACTACTTGAATTGAAAGAGGTTAGAACATTGCAGCTAATATGTAAGCATTACTCCAAGAATATGACAACCTATTTCCTCAAGAGCTACCTAAGGGGTTACCACCAAACATAGGTATTAAGCACTAAATTGATCTTCAGCTTGGAACAACCCTGCCAAATCAATTTTCCTATAGGCTCAATCTCGAGTAGGTAGCTGAGCTTAAGAAACAAGTTGATGAACTGATTGATCGAGGATATGTTGGGAAAGCATGAGCCCTTATGCTGTGCTAACTTTCCTAATGCCAAAGAAGGATGGCTCCTGGCATATATGCATCGACAATAGAGCTATCAATAAGATAACTGTCAAATATAGATATCTAATACCTCAGCTGGATGACATGTTAGACGTACTACTTGGTGCATAGATCTTATCGAAGGTAGATTTGAAAAGTAGCTACCACTAGATTCAAATGAGACTAGGTCAAAACAAAGGACAGTTTCTTGAGTAGATGGTGATGCCTTTTAGACTTATAAATGCATCGACCATTTTTATGCAACTCATGAATCATGTCTTGAGATCATTAATTGGTAAGTGTGTTGTGGTTATTTTGATGACATTTTAGTATAAGTGTTGACTTCTCATCTCATGTCAAGTACTTGAGAGCTGTGTTTGATATTCTTTGAGTTGACCACTTGTTTGGCAACTTGAAGGAATGTATGTTTTGTTAGAGTGAGGTTATGTTCCTTAGATATGTTGTGTCTAATGGAGGCATACGAGTTGACAACGAAAAGATTTGAGCTGCACTTGGTTGGTCCACATCAACTAGTGTTGCAGATGTAAGGACCTTTCATGGTTTATCTTCATTCTATCGAAGGTTCATTCAAAACTTTGGTTCCATTGCCATTCCATTAACTAAGCTAACTAAGAAGAACTTAAAGTTTAGGTGGTTGGAGAAAGCTCAAAGGAGTTTTGAGGAGATTAAGTCCAAGTTGACTTTTACCCTTATGCTTGCATTTCCAGATTTTAATGAAGTCTTTGAGTTAGAATATGATGCCTCAAGAGTTGGCATTAGTGCTGTTCTCATGCAAGAGCGTCAACCTATTGTGTACTTCAATGAGAAACTTAGTGGAGCTATATTGAACTATTCTGTGTATGACAAGGAATTTTATGCTCTCATTTGAGCTCTTTAGAACTGGCAGCATTACTTGTTATCCTGAGAATTCATTACTTGTTATCCTGAGAATTCATTACCTATATGGTTCATGAATCTCTTAAACATTTGCAAGGTTAATAGAAGCTCTCCTGACATCATGACAAGTTGGTAAAGTTGTTGGAAAGTTTCTACTATGTAATTAAGCATAAGAAAGGAAGTTCTAACACTGTAGTTGATGCTTTATCACTTTGGAATGTTTTTATTATGACCCTATAAGCTTGGATACTATGGTTTAGTACTCTACTTGATCAGTATGAACAAGATCCTTACTTTAGACCCATAGTGGTCAAATGTAATTCTACAGGAGTTGTGGATAGGTTTTACTTGAACCAAGGGTTTTTGATAAAGAAAGGACACATGTTTGTGTCAAATAGGTTGGCCAAAGAACTATTAGTTCATGAAGCTCATGCAAGAGGCCTAGGTGGCCATTTTTGGGAAACATGAACACATAAACTACTGAAAGAGAACTTTTATTGGCTAGGGATGGTAAAAGACATTCATAAAGTCTTAGAACGGTATGAGTTGTATAAATGAGATAAAGGAAGGAACCCTATAGAGAGTACATACCTCTACCTGTACCTGATTGACCCTAGATAGACTTGAGCATGGATTTCATGCTTAGACTACCTCAAACAATGTAGAAGCATGACTCTGTCACGATAGTGGTTGATCAGTTTAGCAAAATGAGCCACTTCATTCCAAGCCATAAGACTAATGATGTTTTATATGTTGTGTAGATATCTTATTTTTGCCCTCCTTTTTTATTTATTTTATATAGTTTAAAGAGTCCTAAATTAGGAAAAATAAAAAAAAATAAAGAAAACCCCAAAAATAAGAGATTTAGGAAAAATACAAAAAAAAATTTAAATTAAGAAAACTAAAAAATTCTAGAAACTTAGAAAAAAAATAAAAAAATAGGAAGAAATATAAAAAAAATAAGAAATTTAGAAAAAATACAAAAAATGGAAAAATTTAGAAAAATATATTAAATTTTTTTTGAAAAGTCACAAAAGATAGAAAAAATTGAAAAAATAGAAGATTTAAAGAATTTAAAAAGAATAGATTCTTAATTTAAATAAAGGACCGTTGGACTTGTGTTTAGATTTGAATCTAGCCTAGGTTAATCTGATCCATATGTGTAATTACAAGTCATAGGCCAACAATTTATCGAATAAACACTTAAGCATGGAACAAAGCTTAAGTATGAGGTCAGGGGTTTGAATCTAGGTAGAAGCATGGGAATTTTTTTTTTAATTTTCTCTCAAGAATATACGTTGCCACATCATCCATAGCACATGTGCTACGTATCAAGGAATCATTGTGCTACGTTTCAATTGTGGAATACGTAGTACCACCACACGACACATGTTTCCACTTGGCATGACATGTATTGTCACATCATCGCTAAGTGTCTTTAAGACATGTGGAACATCCTCGTTGGTTGACACTATTGACATGGCATGACATTAGCACCACGTTAGCACCTTTTCTTTCTATTTCTTTCTTCCTCGATTTTCTCTAGAAATCTTGCACTTTCCCTTCTAGTTAGTCAACTTTAGCATCACTTTTAAATAATTTATTGTTGCAATTTCACCAAATTATTGGTGAAGTTGTAAAATAGGCATGGAATATTATAATTTGAGCACAAAAAATAGCCCTATTACTGTCATTTACTTTGGTCAAAATGGATTTGAAAAGAGGAAAAGAAAAAACAAGAAAATTGGACGGGCATTGAATTCATTTTCTTTTAAGAGTTCAAAGCATACTCACACACAGGTATGGGGTCCACTGGCGATATTCACACACACATACACTAGTAGTGGTGGTCCCTTTTTTTTTTTTTTCAAAAAAGAAAACACACATAAACACATAGACCTCTCTCTTTTTGTCGGTTCTCTCTCTTTCTCGGCTATCTCTCTCTCTCAACCTGTCTATCTTTCGGCCTACTCTCTCTCTCTCTACTATCTCTCTCTCTAGAATCCAACCTCTCTATTTCTCTCTCCACTGTCTCGTACTCTCGCACATAACCCCAAGACACATAGACGCTCTTAGTCTTATCCTTCTCTCTCATAACCCCAACCAACTCCCTTGTACAACCTTCTCTCTCGCACTCACCACCCTCTTTCAATACCGACCTACACCATAACCACTACAACATGCACACAATGGCCACGGCATGCACAATGCACACATATACCGAACCATGAACACATAGCCACTCACAACTTATCCTCTAAACGTACTCCACCACACCCATACCCACATAATTGCACCACTCCAACCCCTCTCCTAACTACAAACTCTCACTCGTGACCCACTACTATGATAAACACCACTAATCACCACTAACGACCAAATGAAGTTGTAGCACTACTCTTGGACCCCCCTAAGTCCAATATAAAACCCACAAAACTACCCTTTCTTGCTCGATTTGGTGGCTAAAGCACCCTAGGAAACATCTTCTCCAAGTTGTTACAAGTGATCCACCCAAACCTTCATTCAACCCGAGACCTAACCCGATCTATATCTCTAGTCCAACCCATCCACATCCTTTGTATTGACTCGACCCAGTAAAAAGTTTGGCCCTGTCTCGCAATTTAGTTTTTTTTTTAATTAATGTCATTATTATTGTTTCTTTTTTTATGTTTATTTATTTTTCTAGTATATTTCAATTGTAACTAAAAAAAAAAAGAAAAAAAAGGAAAAAGAAAAAGAAAAAAGGAAGAAAAAAAAAGAAAAAGAAGAAAAAGTGGGAAGAATATTTAGTTTAGTTTTATTTTTATTTTTTGTGTTTTAACCAAAAAACCAAAAATAAAAATAAAAAGTAAATAAATAAATAATAAAAAATAAAATAATGATAGAAAATAAAGTTACTTCATCACTTAGAAAAACTGATTTTCCAAATAAATAAAATAAAGTCAACTCTTAGGATTTTCCAATTTAGGACCTTTTTAGGAAATTTCCTTAAATAAATCAAAACGGGTAAAGAATGTAAAACCTGATTTCTTTTCTAAAATTAAAATTATTTCACTTACTAAAGTTTTCGTGAACAAACTACAGAAGCTTATCTCGAATAGCGGGTATGTAGGCACTCGTACATAAGTATGGGGGGACTTAAAATATGGAAACTTTTATTTTTTCCATCTTTATAGATATTTGTGTAGATTAATCAAATTAGTTGCATATAATATGATTAGCTGTTTGGAAACTGAGAAAAAGGGTATTAAATGAAAAGTGAAGTTAAATTCGAAAAGTAAAAAAAAAAAATGGTATTTGTTTAGGGTTTAATAGGATAGCTCTCGGATCTAGATCTAGCATTTTAGAAAAATGTTTTGAAAACCGGTTTTATCGATAGACTAGTAGCTAAGTTATAATCAATTCGGCCAATTGATTGTAACTTAACTCTTTTTCTCGACTACAGCCGGGTGGCGACTCTAAGGCAGTTTTCAAAATATAAAAAAATTGGTTTTCTTTAAGCTTTAGTCGAGGGCCAATATTAAATAAGTAAGGTTTAATACTAATCGATTTAGAGAAACCTAACTTATAAAAGACTCGGGAGGAAAAAAATCAAGCTCGATAGCTTGGCGACTCTATTGGGGACATCAAGAGGGCTAACTACTTAAAAGCATTTCGAAATTAAAATCGCTTTTCAAAATACCCAGGTTATTTAGTTATTTGTTTGTATATTTGTTATTGACTTCACATTTATATTTGTTTTGATTAGCATATTTATTTTGCAAATAGCATGCACTAGGACATGGGGGGTTCATTTGTTGTATCAAAGATATAGGGTAGATGCAATCAGACCTAGGCTGTCTTAGGACCCTAAGAGGGGGGGCCACTGCGTAATTTTTGGGAATTATGGGGTAACCACTGTTTAGGGCCGATTAGGCAACTTGACTTAAGCTCCTTGTGACTAATGAGGTCACAAAGCTTAAGGACCTTTTAAAACCCACCTTAATTGTATATACTCCCCTTTGAGCTTGAGTTAATACATTACCCTTAAGAAATTGCAACCCTACTAATCGTTCAAGAGTTTTAATGCAATCAAGTTTTTGAAAATTATAGTAGGGTTGCAACTTAAGGAGTAATGTATTAACCTAAATGACCCTAACATCAGCATATTTTCTTGTTTTTTCTTTTATTACATTGATGACTGATTCTTGTCCATAAAATGTGTAGACTTAGGATGGCGGACAAAAAAGCAAATGTTCAAGTAAGCAATAGGCCATTAGACATCTCTAGGATTCGTAAACAGATGTTGAGAGATGAGATTGCATACTTGAAGGAAAAGTTCCAGTGTTCTAAGGCTCATAATTGGGCCTTAAGGTCCCTTTTCGCACAGGTCAGTGGGGATACTTATGAGATGATAAAGGACCTTAAGGCTCGTATATGAGACTTAACGTAGGGTTTTTTTCCATTTCATAGAGCCTAGAATAAATATCAAGTTTCATAATAAATGTTAGGATCTTTGCTTTTTCTTTTTGTATTTTGATCTTATAAACCTTACTTTTTAGTAGGTTTGTGAATCAACTTAGAGCAATTCCCAAATGTCCTTAAGGATCGACTAAACTAAGAATTTGAGTTTACATTTAAAAATGAATTTAATTTTCCAATTTGAAAGTTTACTATCGATAAAACTCGAGTACGATTGCTGTAGACCCTAAGTTACCCAAAACCTTAAACCCTAAATCAATTAAGGATTTGTAATCCTAAGTGACTAATTGAGAATTTAATTTGAAAAATTTTGTTCAACTATATAAAATTTCATAATTTTATAAAAATTAAATCATAACTTACAAATTAATTTAAGAAACAAACTCTAAAAGAATTTCATATAAGACAATTCCCTTATCTTCATGTATAAGACTTGTACACATGAATAATTGAATTGACTAATCACTCCAAATAACTTATCAATTGAAAGTTGGAATCATTTATCAATTAATAACTTATCAAAAACTAGTGATAAGATACTTTCCTTATCACACTACATATGGACAAGATATCATGATATTTTATGTCTTCAGCTTTAATTTAAGAAGACAAGACAACTCTATGCCAAAAGGAAGCCTATTTGGCCGATTCTACATGGTTAGAAAAGGGAGGCCATGCCTTGTCTTTCATCAATCAATCAACTTGTCTTATACACTGCTATTCACCCCTTAATGCTTACATCATCTAGTCTTGTCAAATTTTGGCATTTATGCAAGCTATAAGATAACAAATCAACAAATCAAAGCTTCTTAAACATACCTCTTTTCCCCACACAATTGGCCACTCTCTCTCTCTCCATACCCTCACTTTCACTTTCATTTTCATTTCCTTTTCTCTCACTTTAAAGTCAACACAAAGGAGGAAACACAAACCCCATAAAACCCTACACAATTGCTGCCACTTCTAAGCTTCCACACTCAAGGCATAAAGCCCCATTTTGTGTCTCCCATTTGTCAACTTCCAAAGCCACTTTTAGGAACCTTAGAACACTCTTAAAACCACACTTTAAAATATCAAAACTCAAGATTCCAAAAAGGTTGCAGGAAGGAGAAGGTAAAACAAAGAGCATAAGTGTATACTTAGTGCACAACTACCTTGATTTTGCTTTAAGGACGAGTAAGTTGTTGTTTTTTTTTTTTTGTGTTAGTAACCTAGTATGCCATATTAGGAGACCATGTTTTCATGAAGATATTAGCATGATCATAAGTTGACAAAATAGCTAAGACCACCCTAAGAAGCAAACTTATGAAACCCTTACTTGAAAGTTGAAATATAAGCATGTAAAGTTGGTATTGTGTAAAGATATTTATTTAACACTTAGAATGGAAGATTTTAAGTTAAGAAAATCATGAAATGAGCACTTGAAAGAGGGGATATCATGTTGGACGTGAAGTGTTTGTAGGTCATTTAGATGCTATTCTCACTTTTATTAAGTTAAACATGCTCAAATCTAGACTTAGGTAAAGGAAAATCCATTACATGAAGTTTTTATGAGGAAACCAACTTTGCAAGATGTGAACTATGTTATGGAAGTTATGATAAGTATGAGATTTACTATTTTCATGTAAAGTATGAGCTAAGTAATCATCTCATGGAAGAGAAGCTAAGTCAAGATTTGAATATAAGTAGCATAGGTTCATGATCTAACCCTTAAACTTAAGGAAATCATTAAACAAGTTGAAAAACTAACTGGGAACCCCTTGCATTCACCATGACCAGATTTGTAACCATGTGGAAAGTCACTTAAAAATATGATAAAAGTAAGTAAACAAAGTGAAAAGATCAACCGAGGTAAGTACGATAAGTGTATAAAGCTTAAAACTCAAAATTGAACCTAAAACTTCCAAAAACGGGCCTCAAACTCTAAGTTGTAACCCCATAAATTTTTAGACTAGCAACTTACCCTAACAATGGAAGTTGTTTTAAGATTTTTTAGAAGCCTACATGACACTCCCTAAGCCTAACAAAGTTACTATTCTTGTTTTGGATAAAAAAACAAGCCTATTTGACAACTTAAGCCTACATGAAAGCCCAAGAAGTTGTTGTTAGCCCTAGGAATGTAAACCAAAGTTAGAAATCTAACCTTAAGGAGTATTTTAAGCTTGGAATGAAATCCTAAGCCCAAGCCCAAAAGATTTCCTAAGATATCAAAAAACCTAACAATCAAATAAAGCCCAAAAGTACTCCAAATCATGAGGATTACTACTATTCTGACCTATAGATAGATTTTCATCTCTCATCTCGAAAATATAACCTCGCCATATTAAAGTACACTTGAAAAAGATGAAGTTTGACTATAAGATCATAAAAACTGGATTTAAAATGAGAAAGTTATATACGATTGAACTTTTAAGTAAAATCGGGGAAAATATGAAACCTAGTTAAAAGTATAGCTTAAAGGGTTTTATCTTAGTTTTATTTCAAATCTTTATAGCATATTTGCGGTGTCCAGGGGACCCGGCTTTTGGAGATGATTTTCCCTCGAATTACTTTAACTGATCTACTATAGCTAATGAGTGATTCTCAATGACTTCATACTTGATTTTGCTTGTAGTGTAGATGCACTTAAACTTATATAATGAACTTTATTGCTTGTAGTGTATGGGAAATGCATGTGTGTGATATTATGATTGAATGCTATGACTTGTTAATCAGATAATAATTGAAATTGTTTTGTTATGACATATATGTTTGGTGGTATGGAATGAAATTGTCTGATCCCCATAAAAAAAAACTGGAGTAAGCACTTATTTGATTAAGTAATTCAATGAATCATACATTTCTCATAAATCGTGTCATACTATACCAATTGTCACCTCACGCAAAAGATGAGAAGGGACTCATAGAAGGAGGGCCTCTTGTAGGATTGGGCATTAGCTACGCCATCATTATATTATTGAGTCTCTATTCTAAGATGATAGGCTTACTAGGCTCTAAGGAACGCTAACTGTTAGTGAAGAGCCGTATCTTGTAGCTTCTACTTAGGGTGTGTGGTTGTAGGTTGCGGAGACTGCCACACCACTAGACTTGGTCATTTTGGTTTAAACTATGAGATATAAAAAGGAGTACATTTCGTATTAAAGTTGTATATGATATATATATATATATATGATTTTGTTTTGACTTAAGCACAAGAGTGCGATTGGTATAAAACCCAGGTGCTAGGACCTGGTTATGGTTTGTATTGGTTAATCATCTCTAACCTTGACTATAGGGGGCATAATTTTGAGTTGCATGCAATTCTTAAGTTGCTATTTGTATTGCTTTGCATCCTGATTGTTCATGCATTCATATATTTGTGCATTTAATAAAATTGTTATGTAATATTAACGAGGGAATTTATCTCACTAAGCGTAAACCTATACCCCGATAGATTTTTTTTTTTTTTTTTTATGTAGGAACACCTCTTCATCCATTCAAGTTGAGGAATGCCCAAGGTGAGTCTCGTATAGAGATGGGATGTTGCGTTTAGGGAGTGGAGAGAGAATTTTTGTAATAGCATTTCGTAGGTATTGATTTATCATTTTTAGTTCATATTCTTGATAGCAATTTCTAATGCAAATTCTTATGAGAACTGCATTTGTGTTGTAATATTCTTTGGTGTGGAATTCAACGAATCCACATGTTTACTTTATTGTTTTATATCAAAGAGTAAATTTTAGTTAAATTGCTTGATATTACATCTCTATGGGCTTAGTGGTAATGTATAGTGGAAGGAGCCTTGTATGTCGTATGAAAGACCTACGATCAACGATGGGGTTGATTGTAGGTCTTCGTATGGTATATGGTGATCTACCACGACAACAATACTGTTGGGTCGTGATAGATCTCTTTCAAAATAATGAAGTTCTATTTAGTTTTTGTTCTTCATTCTTTAACATTCCCGTTTTTGTAAATAGTCCTTCAATAAGAATCTATCTAACTACTGTTCCTTCTCATTTAGGGAAATGTAAATAAAATCTATAGACTTATAAATAGCACCTTAAAATATCATTACCCTTTTTGTAAATAATTTTTCTTATTTTCTATACAATAGAACTTTATCTTTCTCTCTCTCAAAAAGAAAAAGAAACAAAAATTGAAAAAAAAAAAAGAAAGGTTACTAACAACTATAAATTTTTAAGGGCTTAAGGAGCTAACACAAGCTCAGGCCTTTGGCCTACTCAAGTAACCAGCGTAAATACCTGGTTTCCAAACCATACAAGTTCCCTCAATCTATTAAAAAGGCGAACATGAGCCCATTGGCCCATTCAACACAAACACGAGCCCCTTAGCCCATTCAACACAAACATGAGCCACTAAGCTAGGCAGCCAATTCGAACATGAACTATTGCCCATCGAGGCAGCCGACCTAAGTACAATCCTCAGCCCCTAAAAGTAACCAACCTAAGCCAGAACCCTTGATTTGTTTAGAAAGCCAAGCTTAATCGTGAACCAAACTAAAACACAAAGTCAAATACCAGGGCATGATTTGAGAAAACACAAAGGAAAGCTAATCGTTACCTTAGGAAAATAAATATAGATTCCTCCTTAAGAAACCGGTAACTCACTTTTTGAAAAGTTTAAGATGGGAAGAAGCAAACTATATCCTATACACCAACTTGAAACACTTTGAGAGTTGAATGACATAAGGGTGAAGATACTTTGGACTCATTCCTTAAAGGATGTCTACTGTGAATGTAATACATAGATTAAAATGAAGTTAGGCATTTATTTTCAAATCCCAAACATGATTACCCTTCGTTAACCCCGTTGGACCAATTTAGAGAACCTTCAAATTTAAACCTTATCAAGAACCAACCTACAATGGAGCAATTCGAAGTTTAGGGTCATTGATTAGAAGATATGGGTAAGATTGATTTATACTTGTTTAAGTAACATTAATTCAAAAACGACTTTTATTTTGATAAATTATTTTTCTTTGAAATGAGGAAGAGACAATTTCCTTTTCAAGCACCTTAAGCCCATACACTAGAAATCTATGGATTTAGGGCCTTGAATAGCTTAAAAAGCAAAAACTCAGCGATGGAGACAATTACTGTTAGGGCCAAAACAAGAGAAATAATAGTAAGAGATAATGGGGCAAAGCAATTAAAAAATAAAATAAAATAAAAAAATGAGAAGAAAAGAGGCCAAAGAATTAGGCCCAATCGTAAGATGAAAGCCTCAAGAAATGTTTCACATCCCAATAAGTGCAACCAAACTGAATCAAAAGGCTAGGAGGCAAAGCCCAATTAGTCCCAACAACATAAGGCCTTAAATTACATTGCAAAGCTCCTAAACCCAAAATCTCTATATCTACTCTAAAGCCTCTCTTACCTATGCTGAATCATATGAGGTCTTCCTACCTACAATACTACCCTTACGTAGTAAAAGCTCTTCTAATCTTAAAAGATAATTTATCTTTAATAAAAAATATTTTTGAAATTAGGACAAGCATACTTCTAATTTTTCCCTAAGATGCTTGACTTATACACTTAGGATAAATAAAATTATTTCTTTCAAAGTAAACCTCCTCATTAGTCCTCTTTAAAACCCTTAGACTAAAAGCCTGAATTCATAATGATTGAACCGAAAGAGACCTAATGGATTGATTAAAGAGTATCACTTACAAAATGGACTGTAATTTTTGAAACTATAGTTGAGAGCAAAATCTAGATCTAGAGCTAGCAAGGAAGCCCTCTTCAACCAAATTAATCACGGGTTACCTTTTCCCTAAGAAAGGAATCTTTAAAATTACAAAGCCTCATGAAGGAGCTTCACATCAAGGTCAAAGGCATCGAGAAACCTTACATGATTGTTAAGGATAGAGGTAGTTATAAACTTGTTCCTTAAGTATTCGAAAAAAAAAAGGAAAAAAAAAGAAGAAGAAAAAAAAGAAGAGGGAGAAAGTAAAGGCTTGTCATAAAATTCTTGTCCAATCCATATTGGCTTAAGTAGCTAAGCTTTCATTCCATATCATTTGTTTCCTTTTCAAAGTGGTCTGTTTTTTAAAAAATTAACCTTAATAGTCTAAATCATTCTTCCCTAATTGTAGTTTTTAATATCCTTTAACTCTTTTTCAAATCAATGAGCCTATCCCTAATTCCTTTTTCATAAATGGTTTTTTAACAATCTTCTTGTAAATCCTTTTCCAAGTCAAGAAGTCTTTTAAAACTGGTTGGTATCCTTTCTTTAATTCTTCAATCCTTGATCAATTTCCTCTTAGGGTTTAAGTCAGCTCTTGTAGCATTGTCCCCTTTTTTATTTTATTTTTTAAGGTTCTAGCTAGCCTTTAAGGTGCTATCCCATCTTTCAAGGTATTAGCCAGCACTTAGAGTGCTGACCTCTCTTTTGTTCTTTTTAGGGTTCTTACTAGTTGTCACTTCTTTTAATTTTTTTTAAGGATTTTGCCAATAGGGCGCTATCCCGTCTTTCTTTTTTTAGGGAACTTATTAGCCTTTAAGGTGCCATTCCACTCTTTCTTTCTGGAGAGTAGCCAGCTTTAAAAGCACTATCCATTTCTTTTTAGGGTTCTAGCTAGCTCTTAGAGCGTTGACCCATTCTTTTATTCTTTCTAGAGTTTCAGCTAGCCTTTAGGGTGCGTCTCGTCTTTCTAGGGTGTTATCTAGCTCTTGGAGCATTGACTCCTCTTTTATTCTTTTTAGGGTTCTAGTTAGCATTGAGGCCGCTACCCCGTTTTCCTTTTTTTTTTTAGGGTTCTAGCCAGCTCTCGAAGTATTTACCCCTCTTTTATTCTCTTTAGGGTTCTAGCTTACCTTTAGGGCGTTGCCTTGTCTTCCTTTTTTAAGGTTCTAGCCAGCTCTTGGAGTGTTGACCCCTCTTTTATTCTATTCAGGGTTCTAACTAACCTTTAAGGTGCTGTCCCATTTTTCTAGGGTTATAGTCAGCTCTTAAAGCGCTAACCTCTCTTTGATTCTTTTTAGTATTCTAACCAACCCTTAGGGGCTATCCCGTCTTTCTAAGGTATTAGCTAGCTCTTGTAGCGCTAACTCACTCATATATTCTTTTTAGGGATTCAGCTAGCCTTTAGGATGCTATCCCATCTTTCATTTTAGGGATCTTGTTACCTTTAGGGCTCTTTTGTTTCTTTAGCGAGCCTATAGGGTGCTTCCCTTTGTCAATTTCTCTCAAGCATCAAATCTTCTTAGCGAGCCTGTTAGGCGTTTTTTTTTTTTTACCACACATGGTGCTTTCTTTTACCATTTCTTCTTAGGCAAGCCCAAAAGGCACTTTCTCTCATCATCGATTCCAAAAGTTAGGGTTACTAGTCTTCAAGAGACGCTCTAACTTAGGTCAGTCAGCTCAAAGGAGCATTACCAAGTTTATCTTGAATAAATTCCAAAAGTTAAGGTTGCTAGTCTCCAAGAGATGCTTCCGCTTAGGTTAGTGAGCCTAAAGAGGTACTACTAGGTCCTTCAAATCGATCCTAGCTTAGGGTTGCCGGTCCTCGAGAGACACTCCTGCCTAGTTTAGTTAGTACAGTAGAGTACTACTAAGTTTCAATTTAGGGTCTTTGTTGAACCTGGTTTTTCACCTTCTTGATTCTTTTTACAAATTGGGTCTTTTCTAAACTGATCAATACTAAATCCTACCCATTTAATACCGACTCTTGACTAGGGTTTAAAGAAAACTATTTTTTTTTTATATTTTGAAAATACTTTGGAGTCACCATACGACTAAAGTCGAGAAAAAGAATTAAGTTATAACCAATTGAGTGGATTAGTTATAACTTAGCTATCGGTTTATCGATTAAACCATTTTATAAAACAGTTTTTGAAAACTAGAGATTAGATCTGGAGGCTAATTTTTTTAAACACTAAATGGGTAACACTTTTTAACTTTCAAAATTTAAATTTGTTTTTCAATTATACCCTTTTTTAATTTCTAAACAACTAATCATATTACTTGCAACTAAAATTAATAAATTTACATGAATATCTAAAAATGGAAATAATAAAACTTTTTAATATTTTAAGTCACCCCTACTTATGTATGGGTGCCTATGTACTCGTAATTCGAGATTAGACTTTCCTAGTTTGTTCACCAAAAACATAGTAGGTTGAATTAATTTTAATTTTTGAAAACTAGTTGAGTTTACTTTTTTACCCATTTTTATTTATTTAAAGAAATTTCCTAAAGAGTCCTAAATCGTAATTTATTTGGAAAATTCTAAATAAGGTCCTAATTTTGAAAAATGATCATTTACTTTTATTTATTTTGGAAAATTGATTTTTAAATGATAAAATAACTTTATTTTCTAATTTACTCATTTTTATTTTTTATTATTATTTTATTACATTTTTTTAATTGAGCCTTAATTGAAAATGAGTAAATAAAACAAAGCTAAGTTGCTCTATCTTTTTTTTCTTTCTTTTTCTTTTCTTTGTATTTTTCTTTCTCCCTTCTTTTTGCTTTTCTTTTCTTCTTTTTCATTTTTTTCAGATATATAAATTACAAGTACCTAAAAATAATGAGTAAATAAATAAAAAAAGAAAAAGAAAATAAAAACATAAAACAACCGGGCTAAAATATGGAAAGGAGATGCGTGGGTTGGTTGGGTCAGGAGTGGGTCAAAGTTGGGTATGGACTAGGTTGGATTTAAAGTGCAGGTCGAATATGGGTTGCAGATCGAGTTGTATGCAACAACTACTCATGGACACACATGGGGTGGATTCAACCACTGAATTGAGCGGGAAAAGCCACTTTTGTGGCTAATCTATTGGAAATTGAAGGTTTACCTAAGTGCTGCAACCTAAAGTGGTAGTTTAGTGGTAGTCAACACTTGGATGGTGTTGGGTGTGTATGGTTGAGGTGATCAAGAGAAGGTGTGGCTATATGGAATGGTGTGGTGTAGTGTAAATGTGTGATGAAGTGTGTTGCTGTTGGCATGTGAAGTAATGTGGGGTTGTGGTGACGCATGGACTATAGCGAATGGCGTATTAATGCGTACTGCAATGTGTTGCATCGATAGTTGGCTTGGTGGATAGGGGATGTGCAATGGAGAGAGTGGGCATTGCGGTGAAGTTATGGTTTGGTGTATCTGTGCGTGTTGCTATTATGGTGTTGGAGATGGTGTATCAGGGGCAGTTATATGATTGTATGTTGGGCAGCATAGTGAAGTGTAGCAACGGAGACATATGTATGTAGTTTGCTGTTGTACTTGGGTATATTGCTTAGTCAGTGAACTGTGGAGTTTGTACCTTTAAAAACTAGATCCCCTCCGGCGTGTGTTGTGTATACGTGAGTTTGAGAGATAGAGTTCAGAGAGAGAGAGCATACCAAGAGTAGAGAGAAACAGTACACCAAGAGTGGTTGGTGAGAGAAAGGGTTGTATGAGGGTAGGTCTCCTTTGTGTGTGTGTTGTCTCATTTTTTAAAAATCTAATCCCTCCCCCTTGTATGTTTCCAATGTCCCTTGGTATTATGTATAGCCTTTTTTAAAAAAGAAAGAGAGGAAAATGAAAAGGAAGGGGGAGAAGAAAAAGGGGGAAAGAATGTTTATTATCACAGAAAATCGCAATGCGCCACGTGTCATAATTAGATACATGGCCTAGTGATGCTATGACGTATGGCAATATGTGAATTTAAAATAGAAAAAGATAAAAAGCCATCTTCATGCCTCTAGAGAGTTTGGAACCCCTAACCTCAAACTGAACCCTAATGTCATGTCTATAAGTTTATTCGTTAAGCTGTTAGCCTGTGCTTTGTCCATATGTGTAATTAAATTGCAATATGGACTTGGTCAGCTTGGGTTAGACTCAAATCTAAACCTAGGTCCAACGGTCTTTTATTTAGATTTATTTAAATAAAAGAGCTATTCTATTCAAACTATCTAAAAAAATTTATTATTTTCTAAATTCTCTATTTTTTTTCAATTTTTTGTGACTTTTCAATTTTTTATATATTTTTCATTTTTTTTCATTTTTTGTATTTTTTTCTAAATTTCTAATTTTTTTGTGCTTTTTCTTGCTTTCCCTTTTTTTTTTGGTATTTTCCTGAATTTCATATTTTTGGATTTTCTTATTTTTCTATTTTTTCCTTAAATCTCTTATCTTTGGGTTTTTTTTTTATTTCTTATTCTTTTATATATTTTTTCTAATTTAGGACCATTTAACCTATTATAAAAATGGGGGGGGGGAGGGGTGCAAAAATAAGGTGTCCACAGTTTTAGCCAGCTCTAAGAGCACTTTGCCTGCTTTGGTTAGTTAGCTCATTGAGGTATGACCAAGTTTTCTCATTCAGTTTAAGGTCTTACCCAACTCTAGGAGTGCTTACCCATTTCATGCAGTTTAGGTCCTTAGCCATCTCAAGGAGTATTTCACCCGCCTTGGTTAGTTAATTCATTGGGGCACAACCAAATTTTCTCATTCTTTTAGGGTTTTAGCTAGCTCTAGGAGCGCTTACACATTTCATTTAGTTTAAAGCTTTAGCCAGCTCAAAGAGCACTTTGCCTGCCTTGGTTAGTTAGCACATTGGGGTATGACTAAGTTTTCCCATTTTTTTAGGGCCTTAGCTCGAGGAGCACTTCACTCGTTTCACCTCGGTTCGTCAACTCATAAGAGCATAACCAGACTTTAATTCTTCTTTTAGTTTTACAGCCAGCTTTCAGAGCACCACTCCTCTCTTCACCAAATCCTTAGTGGATCGGGCTTAAAATAGCTAGTTAGTTGTAGCGCTAGTGCATCTTAGGATAAAATTCACTCTTGAGGCAAAAATAATGTCTCTTTTATCTTTATGGTAAAGTTTTGCTCAAACTTTACCATAAAGAGGGGTAGCTATAGATACCTTATTTTTACCTCATTTTTATTTTTTTTATGTAGGTTAACAGGTCCCAAATTAGGAAAAATAAAAAACAAATAGAAAATTAAAGAACCCCCCCCCCCCCCCCCCCCCCCCCCCCCTCCCCAAAAAAAAAGAGATTAAAGAAAAATTATAAAAAAATAGAAAATTAAGAAAACTCAAAAATTCTAGAAAGCTAGAAAAAAAGAATACAAAAATAGGAAGAAACACAAAAAAATAAGAAATTTAGAAAAAATACAAAGAAAAGGAAAAATTTAGAAAAATATATAAAAAATTTGAAAAGTCATAAAAGATTGAAAAAATTGAAAAAATAGAAGATTTAAAGAATTTAAAAAGAATAGATTTTTAATTTAAATAAATGACCATCGGATTTGAGCTTAGATTTGAATCTAGTCTAAGCTGACTTAGTCTATATGTGTAATTTAATTATGCATATGGATAAGGTACAGGTCAATAGCCTAATGAATAAACACTTAAGTTTTGAATAAGGTTCGAATCTAGGCAAAAGCATAGGAAAGTTTTTTTTTTTTTATTTTTTCTCAAGAATACATGTTGCCACATCATCCATAGCACATGTGTCATTGTGGGACACGTAGTACTACCATATGACATGTGTCACCATTTGGCATGATACGTATTGTTACGTCATCACCATACGTCTTCAAGACACGTGGTACTTCTTCGTTGGTTGACATTACTGACATGGTGCCACGTCGGTGCCACGTTAACACCCTTTCTTTCTCTTTCTTTCTTCTTCCTTAATTTTCTCTACAAATCCTGCACTTTCCCTTCTAGTCAGTTAACTTTAGCATTATTTCTAGGCATTTTATTATTGCAATTTAACCAAATTAATGGTAAAGTTACAAAATAGGCATGGAATACTATAATTTGAGCACAAAAAATAGCCTTATTACTGTCATTTATTTGGTCAAAATGGATTTGAAAAGAGGAAAAAAAACAAGAAAATTGGATAGGCATTAAATCCATTTTCTTTTAAAAGTTCAGGGCACACTCATACGTAGGTACGTGTTCCATTGGTGACATTCACACATACATAGGTAGTGGGGGTCCTTTTTTTTTTTCAAAAAAGAAAACATACACAAACATACAATCCTCTCTCTCTCTTAGCCAGCTCTCTCTTTCTCTCGGCTCTCTCTCTCTCTTAACCTACTTATCTTTCAGCCTACTCTCTTTCTCTCCACTGTCTCTCTTTATGGAAATTGACCTTTCTATCTAGTACTCTCTCACACAACCCTAAGGCACACAGATGCTATCAGTTTTCTCTCTATCTCTCTCTTTCTCCCTCTTACAACCTGAACTAGCTCCCTTACATGCCCCTCTCTCTTGTGCACACCACCCTCTTTTGACATTGACCCATACTTTAACCACCACAATAGGCATGCAGCAGCCATGGCGTGTATAGCGTATACAAACACTGAACCACGAATACGTAGCCACCACAACCCATCCTCTGAATGTATCCCATAACACCCACATGCACATAATCACCCCACTCTAGCCCCTCTCCCGATTATGAACTCTCTCTTGTGACCCACCATTGCAACAAACACTGCCAACCACCACCAACGGCCGAATTAAGCCACGATACCACTCTTGGACCCCCTATGTCCAATACAAAAACCACAAAACCACCCTTTCTTGCTTGATTTGGTGGCTAAATCACCTTAGGAAATGTCATCTCCAAGCTGCTGAGAGTGACCGGCTTGAACCCGCATCTGACCCAGATCCGACTCGATCCGTAGCTCCAGCCCAACCCGTCTGCATCCTTTGCACCAACCCGACCTAGGAAAAATCTAACCTTATCTCCTAATTTAGTTTTTCTAGTTCATATCATTATTGTTGTTTTTTTTTTATGTTTATTTCTTTATCTAGTATAATTCAGTTGTAACTAAAAAAAAAGGGAAAGGAAAAAAGGAAGGAAAAAAAAAGAGAAAAAAAAAGGAAAAAGAGAGAAGAAGTATTTAGTTTAATTTTATTTTTATTTTTATTTTTTGCATTTTAACCAAAAAACCAAAAATAAAAATAAAAATTAAATAAATAAATAATAAAAAATAAAATAATAATAGAAAATAAAGTTACTTCATCACTTAGAATGACCTATTTTCCAAATAAATAAAATAAAGTCAACTCTTAGGATTTTCTGATTTAGGACCCTTTTAGGAAATTTCCTTAAATAAATTAAAATGGATAAAGAATGTAAAACACGATAACTTTCTAAAATTAAAATTAAAATTAAAATCAACTCACTCGCTAAAGCTTTCATGAACGAATTATGGAAGTCTAATCCCAAATAACGGGGATGTAGGCACTAGTACGTAAGTATGGGGTGACTTAAAATATGCAAACTTTTATTTTTTTCCATCTTTGTAGATATTTGTGTAGATTAATCATATTAGTTGTGTGTAAAAAAAAGGGTATTATTTGAAAAGGAAAGTAAAAAAAAAAAGGTGGTATCCATTTAGGGTTTAATAGAAAGCCCCCAGATTCGGATCTTTCATTTTAGAAAACCATTTTGAAAATTGGTTTTATCGATAAATTAGTAGCTAAGTTATAATTAATTCACTCAATTGCTTATAACTTAAATCTTTTTCCTGACTCTAATGGGGTGGTTACTCTAAGGCATTTTTCAAAATACAAAAAAATTGGTTTTCTTTAAACCCTGGTCGAGGGTTAGTATTAAATGGGTAGGGTTTAATATGATTAGTTTAGAGAAACCTAATTTATAAAAGACTCAGTAGGGAAAAAACTAGGCTAAACATATTGCTAACCTCTTTTTGTAGGAGATCGTATGACTTCATGGAGTTTTTAGAAGTATCATTTCAAATCGAGATACAAAGTTTACAAGTCTCTTTTGGCGGACCTTATGGGAGAAGCTTGACAATAAGTTGATGTTTAGTACTTCATGTCACCCCCAAACGGATGGTCAAACCAAAGTGGTGAATAAGATAGTTGTTAGTCTATTACAAGCCACTATTGGGATGAATTTATATGAATGGGATTTACGCTTGCCCATCATTGAGTTTGCTTACAATTGTTCTACCAATAGCTTAATAGGAAGATCATCGTTCTAGGTCATTTATAGACTCAACCCAAGCTTACCCTTAGATATGATTACTAGCCTAACCTATAGAGGAGAAAGTTAGTTCAACCTATAACGCATCAAGGAATTCTAGAGATTGCGTAAGAAGGTAGCTAAGTAGTTAGCCAAAACAGTAGCCTAATAGCAAGAGCAAGGAAGTAAAGGTCGAAAGAGTATTGCCTATAACCCAAGAGACCTTATTTGGGTTCACTTTAGTAGGGAGCGTTTCCTAGGAAAGAGAACGAACAAGCTATCCCCTAGGTTAGATGGTCCCTTCAAGGTTCAACGATGGATCAATGACAGTGCCTACGGGCTAGAATTAAAAGGGTATGAGGTGTCACTAACCTTTAACGTCTATGATCTAATGCCCTATGTACCAAAAGAGGAAGCTGACTAAGATTTGTGGGTGAATTTTCAACACCTCAGGAGAGATGATGTACTATCGACCTTAGGACTTCTCACTTGAGCTTATCTCAAAGGTTTGCAAGGTCTTATAAGAAGAATCCAGTCTTCTCAACTTACCTAGGATAAGATCTAGTACAAATAAGACCTGTAGATAAACTCTTTATGCACCTAATTCGGATACGCCTACTCTGCTCTACTATAAGTACAGACGCCGAGCTCATAACCCCTCTTAGTATGGTCGACTCGCCTAGTGTTGAGGTCCTTAACTCCAACCTAAAGACTCTTTTCTACCAACCTATTACCGTATTAGAACAACTCGGGCCTAGCACCTCACTTCCCTAGAGTACGAACGCAGTAGTAGCTCACAACTTGTTTTAGCCTTTTTTTGAGAATGTACTTTATTCCTTTTGTTTTGTTTTTCGTACTTGCCCTTTTTAGCTTAAACTAGGTATCTTTATTTTGTATTACCCTTTATTAAATTCATTCTTCCTATTGTTACTTTAGAGACTTACTATAAATAGTCTATTAACCTTTGTAGCTAAAATCATCAAACTATTGTTAATGAATATGCTTTGTCTCGTGAGAAACCCTCTCCAAGTTACATCCCCCCAACTCTTATCTAATCTTCCTGGTAGCTTAAGGTTAGTAGTGAGTGAACCTTTTCTCTTTGCTTGTAAGTAATAATTAGGTGAAAACCAATCCATGTTGTGTTCGTCGGCGCATCGTATCCACCAAATAGCTTCACGAAGCTACAAAAGTTTTACCTTTCCCATTGCACGTTTCTTTGATACCTTGACGAACCTATTTCAACCTTACAATAAGCTCTAGTGATAACTTAGCTCCTAAGTACATTACTAATTCTTATCATCTCCTCCAGGTTGACTGGGATTTGGGATCAAATTCGAATGGTCTTCTTACTGGTCATCTCCTTTAGGTTGACATGGACTCAGGTTGGCAATGCTAAGTACATTGAACACTCCATTATCCTTAGGTTGCTCTACTTGATATGTATTGTCATTATTCATTAATCTTCTAGAGTGCCTTGAATTAGAGATGTAACTAGGCGAGTTGTGATAAGGTACCTGACCCATCCAACCTGGTAAAAACCCTATATAGTTTATGGTCAGGTTTTAGAAATTAAATTAAAACTTGATATTATTTGAGGTCGGGTTATGGAATTCAAAAAAAAAAAAAAAACTCAATAGAAAACCCGGCTTGATAAAAAAATAAATAATATAAATATTGATAATTAAAAGGTCTATATGTTATTAGTTGGTACATTATGGCCTATATACATTTTACATTACGCTGCACCTAAGTCCCTTGACCTCTTTAGCCCTCTTGCTTGGTTATCCTTGCATAGTATATGTCTATTTTTATCTTTTAAATTTTCACTTTTCAGTCATCAGTCTCTCTTTAGGAAACACAAAATCCTAGCTATTGTCTTTCCATCATCACTCCATTTTAATATTTCCTTTAACTTGATCGACTGATCCAGTTTATGGAGTAAAGAGGTAAATCATTTAATTTTCATGCTTTGAAACTAAACAATTAGCATTGTTTCTTTCTTTTTGTGTTTTATAATGAATTGAACAAAAATTCTTGTCATATGATCTTGGTTGCATTTGTTTCGTAATAAATGTTAATTTTAAGATAGATTTGTAACTCTCTTAGAATAGATTTATATTTAATATTTTCGAGTGACTCAGATTCAAGCATGCTAATGCATAATTTGGTTATCCAATTTCAATCATCCTTATCCACTATTCTTGTTGAGAACTTCTTGAGACTTCTATAGGTACATTGCTACAGTCTATGCAAAGTCTATACGGTTTAAGTCGAGTTAGTATCGAGTCATCATTTTTCTAATAGGGGCGAGTCGCGGGTTATTCCTTAAAAACCCTATAAGGTTCTTCATGGGTTTTGGAAACCCATTAATCTAACTAGGGCGAGTTTAGGTTTTATAAAACCCATCTTAAACTTGCCCTGATTGCATCCTTACCTTAAATGGTCTAATTGCTTGGGCAAAAAGTTTGTTCTTCCTTTTGATTGGGAACTTATCTCGGCTTAGGTGCAAACCAAACTAAGTCATTGGGCTAGAACTACCTTCCTTTTCTTCTTCCTTGTCCCTTTTGCTCTAGCCTATATATAGCTTATTCTAGTTGTTGTGTAATATTTGGGTAGATTTTATGAAGATCTTGAGTTCGGTCTCTTGTTTCGGGATCATCTTATTTGAGAGATGGCACAAAAATATGGTTAAGTGGTAGCCTGGGATTGAATATGTAGACAACTTCTAGTAGTGTCTTGCCCATAGCATTGTAGATAGATCAGTTATAGGTGAACTCAACCATGGGTAGACACATACCCCAATTAGCAAAGTTTCTTCCCATAGTAGCTTAGAGTAGGGACCCTAGGGTACGTTTGACAACCTTTATCTGTCTATCAATCTAAGGGTAGCATCATGTACTGAAGAGTAACTTGGTTCCCAATTGATACCAGATAATCTTCCAAAAGTAGCTTAGAAACGTTAGGTCTCTATTAGATACTATACTCCTTGGTACACCATGTAATCTGACGATTTCCTGTAAGAAGAGAAAATAAATAGCTAAAGCATTGTTAGTTTTGGTACAAGGGATGAAATGTGCTATCTTGTTGAATCAATTCACAATGACATTATAGGATCTTTGCCTTAGGATGTCCCAAGTAGGCCGAAAACAAAGTCTATGCTCAATTTAACCTAAGTTTGAGTCAGGACTGGTAGAGGCATGGCTCTCCCTTGCTTTACTCAACTATTTGCTCTCTTATAGGTTATGCATCTCTCCACAACCCGATGTACATTTTTCCTCATTTTAGGCCAAAAGAACCAAGTATATAGTCAATCAAAAGTCCTCTTTTCTCCAAAGTGTTTGGAGAGTCCTCTACTATAGTCTTCTCTTGTTAACAAATCTCTCATTGAATAGTTCAGCATATAGAGTTTATTACATTGAAACAAATATTTTTCTTCTATAAAGTAGTCATTTACTACCCTTTCTTCCATAAACTAGGCATAGATTAAATCGAAGTAGGGATCTTAAGGATATTGTTCCTTGATGCTGGCAAATCTTAACAGTTTGGTTTGAAGCTCAGGAAAGAGGTTATGCTTGTACTTGGTAATGAAAGTAAATCTTCCCAAGATTTCCATCCATTTAGCTTGTTGTTTTGAAAGTTTTGGTTGGCTTCTTAAATATCTTAGAGACTCTTGGTTGTTGTAGATAACAAACTCCTTTAGCAGAAGTAATGCTGCTATACTTGTAGGGCTTAGATCAATGCATAGAGCTCCTTTTCATACATGGAATAGTTCAACTAGGCTCTTCTTAGCTTCTGATTGTGATAGGCAATAGGTTGGCCTTTTTGCATGAGCGTAACACTAATGCTGGCTCTCAAAGCATCGAATTCTAATTCAATGACCTTCTCAAAGTTGCAGAAAGCCAAAACAGGGGATGGGGTTAACTTTTCCTTTACCTTAGGAAAACTCTTGTCTTCATTCTCTCTCCATTTGAACTCTATGTTCTTCTTCGTCAGCACGATAAGAGATGCCACAATTGTGCTAAAGCCTTGGATGAATCTTTGGTAAAAAGGAGCCAAACCATGAAAACTTCTTGCATTAGCACAAGAGGTTAGATTGGGCCACTTAACAATAGCTTTGATTTTCTTTTTGTCTACATGCATGCCTCTTCTACTTACAACATAGCTTGGGAAGGCCACTTCCTCCTGGTAGAAGCAACACTTATCTAGATTGTCAAATAACTTCTTGGTTCATAACACATTGAAAATAGCTTAGAGGTGATCTAGGTGACTTGGTAAGTCAAGGATGTTCACAAGTATGTCATCAAAGTACACCACAATAAACTTTCCGATCTGCTTCCTTAGCACATGATTCATTAACGTCATAAAAGTACTAAGGGCATTAGATTAGCCAAATGGCATAACCAACCATTCATATAGTCTACGTTAAGTCTTGCATGCCATCTTCCATTCATCATCCAGACTCATTCTTACGTGGTGAGAACCAGTCGTGAGGTCAATCTTGCTAAACAGTTATGTTGTATGCAACTCATCAAACATATCGTTAAGTTAGGGATTAGGATACTTGTACTTGATCTAGATTTTGCCGGTAGCTCAGCTATCCATGCACATCCTCTATGTCTCCTCTTTCTTCAACACAAGTAACGTTAGGACAACATATGGTTTAAGACTTTCTCTTACATATGCTCTGTTGCTTAATGGCTTGTTTAAAGTTCATCCGATAGGATGGATTATTGGGTAATGTAGCATTGAGCATTAAGTCAATGCAGTGCTCTATCTCTTGGAATAGGGATAGTCCCTTAGGTAGCTCTTCGAGAAATAAGCCGACAAATTCCTCAATCAACTTTCTGATCTATTTGAGTAAATTAGTTTGCTTTCTTATTTCTAAAAATGTTTGTATCAACAAGAATGTTGGCTATCTAACTTCATCGCCACTTTTAATCCAAATTGCCTCAAGATTAAGGCCTTCTTTGAACCTTGGCAAGTTTAGCTTATAAATTACTCACTTGTCTGAGGGTAATTAAGTTCAAGGTGATCTTCCTTTCATCCTTCTCAAATGCATAGGTGCCCTTGTATTCATCATGTATTATCCTTTGGTTGAATAACAAAGGTCGGCCTAACAGCACATGCGATGTGTACCTGTGCAAACAATTACAATAAATCTCATTAGAGTAATTTTGAATAGAGATTGGTAGGAGTACCTTGTAGGAGATATAGAGTGCACCCTTCTCGTTCAGCCAATGCAATTTGTACAGCCTTGGGTGTGATAAGTCAACAGCTTCAACTTCTATACTAGGTTAGTAGACATAAAGTTAGTGCAACTTCTACTGTTTATAATTAGTATACAGACTTAGTCCTTGACCTTGCATGTAATGTGGAACAGGTTCTCTCTTTGCTTATCCTCAATAGATAGCTTGATGTGTCTCCAGTGTTGGATATATGGAGAAGCACCACAACGAAGTGAACTAGAAAGAAACAAAAGAAAAAGCTAGCAAAGCCCAAGTAGCTACCAAATGAATGTGATGCATCACTCGATCTTACTTAGCCTACCATCTGCCAGATATAACACACTGGTCCGAATTAAAGGGTCACTCACCACTACTCCTTACTAAAGGAAATAGATAAGAGTTGAATGATAACAAGAACTCTAAGTTGCTCAAAGTGAGTAATTTTTGTATTGAAGAGATGATTGTTTGCATACAAGAAAGTGGGGTTTATATACTTGTTCACTAGGGTTACTTTACATGTATGAAAAGACAAAAGGGTATTCTACAACTAGGTTGCATAAGACATACTAAAAAAGGTAAAAGAGACAAAATATTTAGTGTGAAAAAGAAAGAATCATTCTAGAATATTATGTTAGAAGACATGTGTTACTTGGTGTTTGGATGGGAGAAATACGATATAAGGTAGGCAGAAACAAAGTAACACTTGTGGTTAGGGGCCAACCTGATGTGGACCAGGTTAAGGATCAATTAGTTCTTTTGAAGAGAAGTTAGCTTGATTTGAGGTCGGATTCTTGTGGTCGAATTGGGAGCTCGCCTTAGCTACTCTTAGGATAAAGCGTTGCTATTGAATAAGGGCAGATCTAACGTATGTAAGGATTTGATAATTAGGTCGGCATGAGATCATCTCCAGATAAGAATCCTTATCTTAGCTATGGGCCAAAGTTAGTAACCTTTGAGCGAGTCCTTAGAGTCCTTTAGCTCGACTGCCTGTAATCGGTCCGAGAGGTCAATTCCTTCATCTGCCAGAGGGTCAAAAATATTTGTTCTCAAATTTGGAATGGTCTCTACTCTTTCTTCTAGGGTGCTCATAAGGTTTTCTTTTGTTGGTTGGTAAGGGATCAGATTGGACACATTGAAGGTGGAAGAAACTCCATAGTCGTAAAGTAACTCGATTTGGTAAGCATTATGGTTCATTTTCTTTAGGACTTAAAACGGACCATCAGCTCGAGGTGATAGTTTGTTTTGTCTCAAGTGTAGGAATCATTCTCAATTGAGATGTATCCATACCAAGTCTCTTGGGTGGAAAGAAATAGTTTGGTGGCCTCAAATGCCAATTTTATGTTGCTTCTGATTGAACTTGGAGATCTTCCTGGTTATAGGCTGGTGTAGCTTATGCAATTCTTGGGCTCGGTCTACTCCAGATTGACTCTCTTTAGTAGCTCCTAGGGTACCGATCATATCTAGGGGAATGGTAGGGCTAAGGCCATAGACGACCTCGCATGGGGTCTTCTTAATAGTGCTATAGACAGTCCGATTGTATACGAACTCTACAATGGGTAGGCACCTATCCTAATCCCTCAAGTTCTTCTCGATAACAACTTTAAGCAGATTGCCTAGCGTCCTGTTCACTACTTCAGTCTGGCCATCGGTCTAAGGGTGGTTACTAGAGTTGAATACGAGTTTGGTTTCAAGTCTTCTCCAAAGAGTCTTCCAAAAATAGCTCAAGAATTTTTTGTCTTGATTTGAGACAATAATCTTCGGCACCCTATGTAGTTAGATAATCTCTTGCAAAAACAAATCATCACTATATAGAGCATTGTTAGTTCAATGGCACAGAATGAAGTATGCCATTTTGTTGAAACGGTTCACTATAACAAAAATAGAATCTTTCCCTTTAGATATCTGGGGCAACCTTAAGACAAAGTTCATGCTGAGGTAAGCCTAAGGTGAGGTTAGTGTTGGTAGCGACATGTATTCTCCATAGGGTTCTCTCTTCCCCTTTGTACATTTGCACACTTCACAACTACTAACTACCTTATAGACATCCTTGGCCAAATCTAGCCAATAAAAGTTTTCCCTCAACAGATTGGCTATCTTGGTTTCCCCAAAATGACCAAATAATCCTTTGTTATGAGCTTCTCTAATCAATAGCTCTTGCGTGGAATGGTTTAGCATACAAAGCCTTTGGTCCTTTAAACAGGGAGCTGTCCTTGAGATAATATCCCTTTACGGTAATTCCGTCCTTACACTGTTATATGATAGGGCTGAAATGAGAATCATGGGCATATTACTCGGTAATTTGTGAGAATTCCAACAATTTTGTCTACAAAGTGGTCAGCAACATTTGCCATCGTGATAGAGCATTGTAGACTACATTTGCACTTCCCTTCTTGTGTTAGATGACGTACGAGAAACCTTCTATTAGCTCCAACCACTTGGCTTGCCTCTTCGAAAGCTTGTTCTGACTCCTTAGATGCTTCAGAAACTCATGGTCTATATAAATAACAAACTCTCACAGCAGCAAATAATGTTGCCAAATAATAAGGGCTCGTTAAAGAGAGTAGAACTCTTTCTCATACATAGAATAGTTTAGGGTAAGACCATTAAGTTTCTTACTATAATAGGCTATGGGCCATCGCTCTTCCTTTATGATAGCACCAATTCTAACTCCTGATGCATCGCATTCAAATTTAAAGGGCTTGTCAAAATTTGGTAGTGACAACACAAGTGTCAAGGTGAGCTTTTCCTTAATCGCTATAAAGCTCTATTTAGCTCGATCATTCTACCTGAATCCTTCACTCTTCTTAGTCAACTTGGTCAATGGGGTAGCTATTGTGTTGAAGTCTTTAATAAATCGGACCTTAGTGACATTCTTCAGCGTTAACCATTCTAGAACAGCTTGGATCTTGTAAACCCTACTTTTAGAGGGCATAAGACTCAATTAAGAGTACTTTCCGAATGTTCCTAAAGATCAAATAAACTAAAAACTTAAATTTATATTTAGAAACGAATTAAATTTTTACAATTCAAAAGCCAATTATCGAGAAAACCTGAGCTTGAAGAACTACGAGCTCTAAAGCTACTTAAAACCGTGAACCTTAAAGCCATTAAGGAATTTTAACCCTAAATAATTAATCGATAATTTAGTTTGAATAATTTCATCCAACTTTAGAGAATTTCACAATTTTATAAAAATCAAATCATAAAAAACAAAACAATGTAGGATAAAAATCCTAAAACAATTTTCTATAAGGTTATGTCCTTATCTTCATGTATAAGTCTTACACATAAATAAGTAGACCAACCAATCACCTTAGATAACTTATCAATTGAGAATTAGAATCAATTATCAATTGATAACTTATCAAAATCTAGTGATAAGACAATTTCCTTATCACCTATTCACTTATACAAAATATGGACAATTTTTCACAAGAATTAATAAGCTTTACTTTAATAAAGAAGACAAGACCACTCCATGGCATGTAAGGACTTAAAATGGCAGATCTAAAAAGGGGAGAAAGGGGGGCCATGCATTGGTCATTCACCCATCAATCACTTTCTCTTACACATCACTATTCATCCCTTAATGCTTACATCATCAAGAGTTGCAATTGTTGACTTTATGTAAGCTACAAGACAACACATCCAAGACATTTAAACACTCCTTCTCTCTCCATTTCCAACCGGCCATACTCTTTCTCATTTCTTTCACTTTCAATTTCACTTTCACTTCATCATTCTCCCTTTTGAAACAAACATAAAAAGGGGAAACAACCTTACCCCACAAAATCAATTTTTCTCCCATTTGAAAGCTTCAACTCACGGCATTTTTTCCCTTTGCACTTGCGCCATTTTCTTTCATCATTTAAGGCATTTAAGACCATTAGAATCTTCCATAAACCCTTTTCCAAAAGATCAAAAGATTCGGGTTTCAAAAGGTAAGCAAAAAGGAGGAAGCAAAGTTAAAGGCTTAAGAGGAACCTTAGTGCATAACCACCAAACTTTGCGTTAAGGACGAGTAAGTATTTCTTGTGATGTGTGGGTTGATATTTATGTTAGGAGACTTGGATTTCGTGAAGATGCAAGAAATGTTTAAGTTGTTAGAATGTCCAAAAATCGTTTTAAGAAACCAACCACAAAACCCTTGCATGAAGTTGAAATATGAGCATGTAAAGTTGGTATTTTGTGAAGACATTTGTTTAATGTTTTGAATGGAAGATTTTAAGCTAAGGAAACCTTGAAATGAGAACTTTAATGGAGGATATGCATGCTGGACGTGAGGGTTCCATGGCCATTTGAATGTTGATTTTGTTTCCATTTAGTTAAACATGCTCAAATCTAGATTTAAGTTAAGGAAAAATCCATCACATGAACTTTTATGAAAAAACCAACTTTGTATGACATGAGTCATGATATGGGAGTTGTATTAAGTATGAGATCTTTTATTTCTTTATGTGGAACATGAGTTAAAGGATCATTTGATGGAAGGAAACTTAAGTTAAGATTTGTACACAAGTAGTTAAGTGCATAATCTACCCTTTAAACTTAAGGAAATGGTGAAAGAAGTTGAAAAACCAAGTGAGGACCCGTTAGGACCAACATGAACAGATCTGGAACATGGAAAAATGAGGCCTAAAAATATGATAAAAGTAAAAGAACAAAGTGAAAAGATTAACTAAAGAAAGTATAGTGAGCATATAAAGCCAGTATAGTGAGCATATAAAGCCTAAAACCCAAAACCGAGCTTAAAACTCCCAAAACAAGCCTAAAACTCTAGGATGGGCCTTCAACAAAAATCTGATCAGCACCTTAAAGTACCAAGAAAGGTTGTTTGGAAGCCCATAAGAAATCCACATAGGGCCCCATAAGCCCACCAAAGTCATAAACCTTAGTTTGAACTAAAAACAAGCCCATTTACCAAACAAGGCCCAAAAACACTCCAACACATGAGGAACGCTACTGTTCTGACCCATAGACAGAATTGCATACCTCATTTCGAAAATCTAACCTTACCACGTTAAAGTACACTCGAAAACGATGAAGATTGACTATAAGATCATAAAAATCGGATTTAAAACGAAAAAGTTATACGCGATTGAACTTTAGGTAAAAACCGGAAAAATTCCGAGAACTAGCTAAGAATATAACTTAAGAAAAATTTACATAGTTTCTTAAGTTTACTTCAATTCCTTATAAAAATTATTTCGATGACCAGGGGACACTGTTTTCGGAGACGACTTGCCTCCGGACTACTTTGATTGAACCACATGGCAGAGTGAGTAAATTTCCGATGACTCTTTACTTGATTGTGCTTGTAAATTAGATGCACCTAATCTTATATTTATAAATTTGGATGCTTGTGGGATATGGGAGATGCATGTGTATGAAATTATGGATGAGTGTGATGACTTGTTAATTATATATAATAATGGGAATTGTTTGCATGAATATATACTTGTGAATTGTATGGAATGAAATTGGTTGATCACCCTGAAAATCAAGTTAATCACTTATATGATTAAGATTACTCAAAATGAATCATGCATTCCCCATATTACATATGGGTAACACCGACTGCCGCTTCACGCAGAAGATGGGAAGGGACTCACAGGAATACGAGTTTCCTGCAGGATTGGGCACTAGCTATGCCATCATATATATTGAGTCTCTGACCTAAGCTGATGGGCTTACTAGGCGCTGGGAGACGCCAACCGTCGGCGAGGGGCCGAGTCTTGTGGCTTCTGCTTAGGACGTGTGTTTGTGGACTGCGGGGGCCACCACACCGCTAGACTTGGGATTTTTAAAGGATATGATTTGATTTTGATAAAGGAAGTATATGTATATATATGTAGAGTTTTGTTTTGGTATGAGCACGATAGTGCAAATGAAATAAAACCCAAGGTCTAGAACCCGGATTTTGGTTTAGGTCGGTTAATTATCTCCAAACCCCGACTTCAGGGGGCGAAATTCTGAGTCGTATGCAGTTCCTAGGTCACTGCATGCGTTGTATGGCATACTGTTTGTTCATGCATTCATATGATTGTGCATCTAATAAATTTCTGCCTTGTGGTACTGATGAGGGCATTTATCTCAGTAAGCGTAAGTTTACTCCCCTATAGATTTCTGTTGGTGCTGGAGAACCTCTTCGTCAATCCGGGCCGAGGCATGCCCGTGGTAAGTCTCGGGTAGAGACGGGTTGGAGCGATCAGAGAGCGAAGAGGATATTTTGTAATAGATATTTAGATACTTTCATGTATTTATGCATTACTTAGATTTTATGCAGTTCCATTATGAACTGCATTCGTTTGTAATATTGTTTTGGTGTAGGTCTTACCAGCCCACACAATTAGTTAATTTATAACATAGAAGTAATTTTAGTTAAATTGCTCTATATTACTTGTCTATGGGCCTAGTGGTAACGTAGAGTGGAAGGAGCCTTGTGTGTCGTATGAAAGGCCTATGATCAGCAAGGGGGTTGATAATAGACCTTTATACGGTACACGGCGACCTATCACGACAACAATACTGTTGGGTCGTTATAGATCTTCTCCTCATTGGCTCAAATTCCTTCTCTTAACACTACAAACCCTAGGAATATCACTTGTCTCTAGTAGAACATGCATTTCTTTACATTCCCATACAACTTCTCGATTCACAAAATGTCAAATACTTCACGAAGATATTGAACATGGTTGTTCAGGTCGGCACTATATATCAATATATCATCAAAATACATGACCACACATCTCTTGATTAGGGGTTGCATTACATGGTTCATTAACCTCATGAATGTGCTTGGCAAAATTAGTAAGTATGAGTGGCATAACTTACCATTTGTAGAGTCCGTACCTAATTTTAACGACAGTCTTCCATTCATCACTTGGCCTCATACTAATTTGTTGGTAGCCACTTCACAGATCAATCTTTGAAAATATCTTTATGCCATGAAGCTCATCTAACATGTCATCAAGCCTCAGTATTTGGGATTTGTACTTGACAGTATTTCGGTTGATTGCTCAGCTATCGATGCATATGTGCCATGAACCATCTTTCTTTGGAATGAGCAAAGATGGCACATCACAAGGGCTCATGCTCTCCCTCACATATCCTCACTTTATGAGTTTGTCCATCTATTTTTTTAGTTCAGCAACCTGCTGAGGGTTCTTCCTGTATGCAGATCAGTTCAATAGGGTGGTACCTAGTTGCAGATCAATACAGTGCTGTATATCGTAGACTGGCGGTAGTCCTTTAGGTAGTTCTTTTGGAAACAGGTCGGAAAACCCATTTTGCAAGCTTTAGATCTCTTTTGGAACATCCTATAATTCCTTCATCTCCAACAATCTCCTAACCAGTAGGAATATCGATTCACTAGCCTTCTTAGTAAATTGGAGGTCTCTTCGGCTCATAACTAAGGTATTCTTCTTATTATCTTGGGTGAGCTGGTTATGGGTTTAATTTACTTGGGATGAGGTTAGAGATTGCAAAACAATCTTCCTTCCATCCTTAATGAAGGTGGAAGTGTTTTTATACCTGTTGATTGAATAACCAAGGTTGTCCAAGCAACTGATGTGAAGCTCCCATGGGGATGACATTGCACACTACTTTATCCCTATATACATTTTCAACACTAAACGATATGGTCACTTGTTTAGTTATGTGCAAAGCACCCTTATCATGAAGTTAATGTAGCTTATAAGGTCGGGGATGCTTTGAAGTTAGCAAACGTAAACTTTGCACAAAGGATTGCACAACCACATTAGTATAACTTCCTCCATCCACTATGATCGTGCATAATTGGCCTTTAATGATACACTTGGTATGGAACAAATTCTCGCTTTAGTCCTCTTCAAAGTTCAGTAAGGAACTTAGTATTCACCTCAGGACTAGGGTCATCACTTCTCCCTGGTCATCATAAACACAAGTCTACTCTTCCTCTTTAGCCTTGGGTTTTCCAACATCTTCTTCCTTTTCGAGCTCACTTTCGTTGGTGCTATCTACTACATCTCCTTAGAGCATCATGACGCGTTGGTTCGGACATTTTACGGCCATATGTTCGAAGCCTAAGTATTTAAAGCATTTTACTTCGCTAGTCTTTCCTCTGAAGGTCTGCCTTTTCTCATATGTCCTTTAGGTTAGCCTATTCTTAGTTCAGCTTAAATGATCGACTCGGCACTGCTGGTTTCCTTGGCTGTCTTCAGATCGGTCATTCCTCGATTAGCTTCCTTGGCCCAATTCAATTAGCTCGATGCGGTAGTAAGACTCGCATGAATGTAGACCTAAGTCAGCTTAGAGGACCTTTTCTCTACGTTTCGACCCTCTATGTTATCTTGATGACCTCTTCCAATATATAAAACCTCTATACCTCCATGATATTATGAATCTCATATGTGAGCCATGAAATGAACCTCGATACTGTATGGGTCATTAGTTCTTCATGTCAGCTCGGATCATTAACATTTGGAACTTTCTTACATAATCATCAACAGATCGGTTCCTTTAGTGAAATTCCCATAATTTTGCAAAAGTATCTTGTAGGTAAGTCTTGGGTGCAAATTTGCCTCTTAATAACCTTTTCATCTTATCCTAGGTCCCGACACCTCGTCTTCCAACTCTTGCTCTGGCTGCATGCAAATTCTTTTATTACATGGTAGCATACCATATAAACTCCAACGTAGTAAGTTGGACTTTAACTATATCCTCATACCCATAACATTCAAATACTTTCTCGACCTTCTCTTCCCACTCCAAGTATTCATCTGCATCTCCACTTCTACCAAAGGGTAAGATTTGCACCTCAACATTGTCTAACCCTTGAGGAACTTAGTGTCCTTGTTCCTGCACTTGGTAATAGTCTACTTCTTCTTCACCAAACTCTTTAACATCCATCTCCTTATCATCTTCACTAATCTCCTCCAGCTCCAGTCTTCATCTAGCAACTCTATCTGCTACTCCTTTAGCTCATGGCAGTTGAATTGGGTGATTGGTTCGATTGCCTTGTCCATAGTCTCTTAGGGCTATCTTCCTGTAAGTTTTGCTACTTCACACCATGGGGTTATTGTCTGTTAACTTACATTGTGGTGACTAGACTTTCAATAAGGTTTGTGAGTCTGTTAAGTTTATCGTTAACTGACCTATGGTGTTACTACCATTATGACTACGACCAGGTTGAGCACCACTGCTCTGATCACCAATAACACCCTAGACACTTGAATCAGACATGGTACAATACTACTCAAACAGATTAACAACTTGCTAGCAACTTCAATACCAGATAAACAGATTAACAACTTGCTAGCAACTTCAATACCAGATAATCACTCAAATAATATAGAAACAAACTTGCCATGTTTTCACAATGAGAAACAAAGTAAAAACTGAGTAACAATAAAATCACTCTTGCTGTCACACCAACATACAATGCAGTAGCTATGGAAGTGAGTAATTTTTGTATTGAAGAGATGATTGTTTGCATACAAGAAAGTGGGGTTTATATACTCGTTCACTAAGGTTACTTTACATGTATGAAAAGACAAAAGGGTATTTAATAACTAAGTTACATAAGACATACTAAAAAGAGTACAAGAAACAAAAAATATTCAGTGGAAAAAAAAAAGAATTATTCTGGAATACTGCGTCAAAAGATATGTGTTGCTTGGTGTCTAAATGGGAGAAACATAGTATAAGGTAGGCAGAAATAGAGTAACGCTTATAGTCAAGGGCCGACCTGATGTAAACTAGGTCGGGGACCAATTAGTTCTTCTCAAGAGAAGTCAGCTTGATTCAGGGTCGAATTCTTGTGGTCGGATCAGGAGCTCGCATCGACTACTCTTAGGCTATCTCTTGGGATAAAGCATTACTACTAAACAGGGGTGGATTTGATGCATGTAAGGATCTACTAGTTAGGTTAGCATAAGATTAGGTTGGGATAGGAATCCTCATCTCAGCTGTAGCCTATAGCTAATATCCTTTGAATGAGTCCTTGGAGTCTTCTAGCTCAGCTATGCGTAACCGGTCCGAGGGGTTGATTCCTATCAATCCTGTTTTCTCTTCTTTTAAATGAAAATATGAATAAATAATTTTTTCTTCTTGGTTAATTAGTTTGCTCTTTGTTTTGGACTTATATACTCAAGGTATTAATGTAATTGACTCTCAAATGAAGATGCATCCCTTAGGGATGCTATTTAACATCAATTGTTCATTAATAATTCCAGCCTTGCTACATCTAGCAAGTGGAAAACTAAATAGCGCTTCATTTTCAGTATGAATCATTTGAAGCATTCTTAAGAAAGTTCTTGAGACCTTTTTATTCTAATGGCTTCTTAAAGGGGGTTCTTGTGTGAACCTACCTCATAGCTTGAAAATAGATTAAAGGATGCATTTCAACAAGTAATTTTTTTTTTTTAGATGACATGATGTATTCTACATACCTTATGTAATCACCTATAGCTACTACATAATTGCCGATTCTTATGACATTTATCATCGATCTCTATGAGTCCTTCTTGAGTTAGGCCTTACTGTTTATGGTGTAATCATCTATAAGATAAGCCATGCCTTCCATTATTTTTCAAGGAACGTCATTGGAAGTTTACATAGGGACATTGTCCATGATTCACATACAATACCAAATTCTTGTATAAAGTTCAAACAACTTCCACTTGGTCTAAGTAATTGCTAGACATCACTAGTGGTCAGCATTGTTTTTGAATCAATAGCTTAAGATAATTGATGTTCACCAATTATTAGGGTAGTGGAGATGCTTATGGGTTGGCATTATACCAAAAGTATTTCAACTTAGCTGCTACAAGATTTCTTAAGCTCAATTTTATTGGCAACTAACCCACATACAAGTTATGCAAAAACATAGCATAGTATAGAGTTAAAGGTAATGTAAGGTTAATAATATAGATTTAATGATCAATGACCCCTAAATTAGGTGTCTTGTTTGTAAATACTAAAGTAATTTTTGTACTCCTTTTTATATGTGAGAGTTTAGCTAAAATATTGAAATAAACTTGGTTTAAAAATTAAGGAAATGAAGATTTGAGACTAAAATTGAAATTGAGACTTACACTATATTGTTAGATAGACGATGAAGCAAGAATATACGATGCAATATAAATGATATAAATTTATAATATAAAGGTGTTTTGGGGTAAAAGTACATTAGATGATGTGGAAATTAAGAAAGAACATTTTTAGGAAAAAAATTCGAAATATAAGTTTGTGATCACTTAAATTGTAGGCATATGGTTTATATCCTTTAGATTTGATAGTTGTCTAATTATCAAGGTTCCTAATTGTGATTTTTTTTATTATGCATTGTCCAGTGGGATATAGAGGATTTTACATCCCTTACCATGTCTCTCTATATTACAATTCAAGCTTAGAGGAAAATTCAATCCAAAAGACTATCTTGATAGGTAGGAACACACTTAGACATGGGATAGTAAAATTACCACTCCCTTTGAAAGCTAATGCCAACATTAGTTTAATTTTTACTACCCATTCTAAGTAGCTCTTGCTCTTTTGGGATAGTAGCCCCTTTCCTAAGTAGACCTCTTCTAGGTGGGCCTCTTTTAGGTTGCTCCTTTTCCAGGTTACCCCTTTCTTAAATTTGGTTGTAAATATAAGCTTTTGAGCATTCATGATTTATCCCAATTCATGGCTATTTTCCTTCAACAAAGTTCATGGTTCTATCAAAGGTTTCCATCCAAGCTAGGTATTAGCCATTAGAACTACCAATCTAGTTCCTAACCATGCAGTTTGATTGAATGTCAATTCTCACATATAGCTTACTTTGGGTTCTCACATGTGTATATTCATGGGTTAGTCTTATTAGAGCCTAATAATAATCTAGTGCCTTCGACAATGTTATGTTTAGGATAGGGAAGGAAAGAATATAGGATAAAAGAATAAGAAGGGAACAGTTTGTGGAAATATTTGATTCCTTTGACCATGTTTGAATAATAAAAGGGAAGTAAAATGGAAGGAATTGTATTTATTGTTGAAGATAAAATGAATATAATTTAAAATCACTGACAAATCCACTAAAGATAATAACAATAAGAAAGAAAAATAAGCAAAAACGAGGGGGCACATTGGTAATTGCACTTTTTTCCAATCTTTCCTTTCTCTTTCTCTCCGTTTTGAAGGGGAAAGAAAATGAAGTGGCCTCATGGAAACAAACATCTCTACTTTCCTATCCTCCTTACTATTACTTTCCATCCTAGATCAAACAGAATGGAAGCCACCCCCACCCCCCACTCCCCCCCCCCCCCCCCCCTCCTCCTCTTTTTTCCTCCTCACTCCTTCCCTCTTCTTTCCCTTATCCCAAACTTAGTACAAGTTGCTTGGAATTGGGATCATTAATCGTAGTATTATTGATTGTTTCTATCCTTCTAATCCCAAATCTTAGACAATGATGCCATGATATTTTTCCTTTTAGAATATATAACTAAGGCATTTCTTCTTTTTGTACATTGCAGAGGTTATTGTTAGAAATAGAAATGTTGATTAGATGTAGATACTGTTACTAGATTCTTTCATCCAAAGGTCTCAGGCCTAATAACAAACTGTATACAATTCCCCCAATTCTCTTGTTTTGTAGCAACTATAATACCCCAGGTTTTTCCAACTAGTTTAATAATTTTAGGATTTGGGCTCCTAAATTTAGGGCGTTAGACTAAGTTATTAATTTTATTTCAAACTTTACAGTAAAGTTAGATGAAGTAATTCAAGTATAGTCAATTTCTTAAAATAAGCTATATAAAAATGTTAATTTATTGATAAAGCCGATACTAGTAAAATTTAAGCTTTTAGATATAGTAAGATATTAGAGATAAGTTAATTAACTTTCAAAAATAATACCTATGTGATAGCTTAGGATTAATTTGAATGATGAGTTAAAAGCCAAGAAATGAGGAAATGACACCTCATGCATTGAAAATGAAAAAAAAAAAAAAGACTTGTAAGCTATATGCCCAATTTTTGTAAGTCCTAATCCATTTGGAAAATATAAATAGATCTTGTACACTTCAAAAACAACATTTTGGAAGTATGAAAATATAAGAAAAACACTCAAGAAAATTTCGAAACAAATTAGAAAAAAAAAAGAAAATTAGATAAAAAAAACAGAGCACAAAATCTGATCAGACCAGCTCAATAGGTTGTTGGTGTCCAATTGTGATGGCCATTTGGGGTTAAAGGAAGCATTACTAGGGAAGGTTTTTTGACAAGGTTGGGTAGCCAAAGGTGGTAGGTTCGGGTGAATCAAATTTCTAGTCGAAAATTTGTAAATTTTGTAAAAATAGTAAATGATGTTATTTAATTATGAAATTTGGTCTTATAGAGTTATTTTATATATAGATTAATTTAGTAATTTTATTTTTGATAAATAATTATTGGAAATATAGGGTCCTTAAGAAATTACTCTGTTTGAACAAAAATTGAATTAAATTTTAGAAATATTAAGTAATGTTCTTTCAAGCTAAAAATTTGTACATAATATGATGAATATATGTATTTAATTGTAGTAAAAATAATTTTTGAAAATAATCATGTTTATTATTTATTGTAATTATTTTGGATAAAACTGGTAATTTCTTTATTTTAGATAATTAATTAGTTTTTTATAAAATCAAAGTACAAGCCCTATGTATTATGAATTCTGGAAGTTTATAATGATGATTGAGACACTTGAATTTTATCTTGTGATTAAATTCCCGCTTAATTTTTACTAATTTCAAGTTAAAATCACTATTTTTCATAAAAATATATAATAGCTAGTTTAGTATAATTCATGGTTAATAATTAAACTACATATTTTTGTGAGTTTATAGGATTTTTTATGGAATTAATTGAGTTCATATACTATTTATTATGTATTTCCTTAATATAAACCTATATATTAGTCTAATGTATGATATACTAATAAGTACTAATATGATACTCGTTAAACGTGTAAAGGATTTGCATTTTTGAGTACATAACGAATGCTACCAAATCAGGAAATGAGGAATTTTATGACTTTTAATTTAGATTTAGGATTTATTTGAGTTAATTATAAAGTTATAATAACATATAGTCAAATCGGTAACACGAAAGGGTATTTTTGGAATTTTTTTTAAAAAAATAAGTCTTGATTCTTAAGATATCTTTATAGTACTCAAAATAACAATTGTAACAATATGAAGTTTGTTGAAATCGGATAAAAAATTCGTAAGATACGATCAAATGAAATTTAAAAATACGGAAGTGAAAGCTCATAACAGTTTCAGTTCGACCCATAGTTGATTTGAAAACTGTGTTATATTTTCATAACTATGATTTGTAAGGAAGGATCATGTCGTAAAGTTTAAGATTTTGCGCCATTACTAAGCCTAGATAAGTGAATCTAATCCATGCTTGGAGTAGATATATTGCTAGGCATAACATAGTATGCTATTTGATGCTGTATTGATTAAATATGGGTATATCTTCGGTGAATTGATATGCTATTATAATAGATACTGATGTATTGATTTTGAATGATAGTAACTGTATTCTAGTTATACTGTTATTTTGCCATGTTGGGCGATGATTTGTGCTTATGAATAATTGTGTTAACTAAGAAAGTTAAGTAATTGCTAACTCAATCTTCTAGGTGTTCACCTAAGTGAACCTTAAGTGAGATACTAAAATTTCGCTAGGGAGAGTTTGAAAAAGTAGAATCAGCTTATTGGGTTGAATAAAAGTGAAAGATTAATTGTGCTGATTGGTATTCTTGAGTTGCTCTTGCATATAATGGCATGACATAGCATAGAAAGGGACCTAAGGGTCAAAACTTTCATAATGTGGCTTCCAAATGATCATGGAGAAAAGCATGGTTTTATGAACTCAACTTTTTGAAGCATATAGATTGCATTGCCCAAATATTGTGACTATTTTGATAGTCAAATTTAGTAGACTATAGTGTGTGGTTTAATTTAGTAGTGTTGCCACATTGATTTGGTGAACTATAGTGTATAGTCTAATTTTGTAAAGTTGGGGGTCTTACTCTCAAGCAGCTCCTTGTTGCCCTAGGTTCTTAGACGTTGTATCTAGATACTCAGCTATGTTGACTAACCAAAAGAAGTTTGGAGGGCATAGGATATCAATACCGATTCATGCTATGTGCATGAGCATAGCATATTGTTAGCAATAAATGCTTGGTTGGGTGGATGCATATGCATAGGTTCTTAGACGTTGTATCTAGACACTCAGCTATGTTGACTAACCAAAAGAAGTTTAGAGGGCATAGGATATCGATACCGATTCATGCTATGTGCATGAGCATAGCATATTGTTAGCAATAAATGCTTGGTTGGATAGATGCATATGTAAAGTTGAACTTGTGGGTTATAATTGAAATGTTTTAGTTGTGATATGCAGTATTATCTATCATATTGTCTATGTTTTGTTGTTTGTTATCTACATTCACTAAGCTTCAATAGTTGAGAAAATAAAATGTTCTATCTTTAGGTTAATTGTATCATAAAGGGCTCAACATTAAAAGGGGATATATATACTAAGAGCGTGGTTGGACTCAGCGATTTTTGTATGAAGCTTGTATTAAGTTAGGGATCCTATTACTATGAAGATGACAAACGAAAAAAGCTAGCTCATGTTTTGATGTAAATATTATGTTGTATACATAATTTGTAATAGGAAATCCAGCTGAACTTTGATGTAGAAACCTCTTTATTATGTAAACAATGTTGTCTTTTGATGAATAAGTAGGTTGAGTTAAGGTTTCAATAGGTATTCCTGTGTGGTGGTGCATCTCGTACTATGCCTAGATGTAATAGCAGCAATGGGGGAAAGTACTATTCTATTCTTAATCCTTTGAATGTGAGTTCCATTGCGAGGGAGCAATTTTTAGGGCAAGTTCAGATTAAAACCATAACTTGACTCGGCTCTCTTTGCCCTTGCGTTATCTCTTGGTGGTTCACGTTCATTTGAAATAATTGGGCATGGAGGAGAGAAAAAAAATCTAATAAATATACATTAGAACGTTGTAAAGAATACACATAGTTTAGATACCAAGTACATACTAGGTACAGGAATCTTGAATTGGTATTATTAATTTGATCATACTAAGTTTTTGGCCATAACCCTGTGAATATTGATATACGAATGGATAAGAGGTGGTTTCTAGTCAAGACTTGACTTTAGTTGGATTAGAGTGGATGTTATTAGATTATTATATACGAATCTAGACAAATAAAATCCATACTAAATCGATTAGCCCTACCAGAGACATAACGTTAGATTAGAAAACTTCTTTATGTCCTTCGTATATGTTATATGATGCTGGACTTCTATATATACATCTGGATAAAGCTGTAGCTCTTATAGTTGTTGTAGATGGTTAATTTTGTATTGGACTAAACTCTCTATTAATTTAGTATTAATCTATTATTTATATGGGTTTGACTCCTTAGGTTAAGTAATAGGGCCAATGGAGTCAGTTCTATAATTGGGATAACTTAAGAATATTTAGCTTCGTGAGATATGAAAAAGAATCGCTATACTGGTTTATCTACTCTTAATCTTTCTCAAATAAGCTTGCACACTCAATAAGATAGATTATTAGCCTTAGGCTCATAATGAGCTCATAAGAATAATTCTAAAAAGAGTAAGATTAATATCAAGTCATCAAACCCCAAAGTCTAAATACCTAGCCTAGTTTTTTTTTTTTTTCAAAAGCTCTAGAGTAAGTGAAATGGTGCTATCTTGTGAATTTCTTCATTCAATGATAAAAACAATGCTCAAATAAGAATGAATCAATACTCAATCAATGAGATTGATGCTCTATATTTCTCATATCTATTACAAGTGCGTTTGAGCCATTCAAACTACTTGATCCTCCTCTTCGCTATTTTTCTCTATGCCCTCTTTGTAAGTTCATGTGTTGCTCTTTTGAAGTTATGTGTTCATGTAATTTGAACGTGACGATATAATTAAGAACTCAGTCTATAGTTGTAATTAACACTTTTGTGTGGCCCTATTTTTCGGTTTTATTTTATTTTATTATTTTATGTATATTTAAGTTAATCGATCACCGAGAGATAAGAATGAAACAAGGTAGGAGAATTTTATCGACAGGTTCTTTATATTACAAAGATTCATCGAAAGTTATTTATTTATTTTTTCCAAATTCCAAGAGGAGATCGGCACAAATTCATCTTTTTGCCTAGAACTATATCTTTTGCTACAGAGGAAAGCTTATCATTATTTCACTTTATTATATCAAATGGATTATCTTTTGGTAGTTCTTCCTAATCCATATCCACAAAAATAGTTTATGAACATTCTAGTGAAAGGAGGAGAATATATTCATATCGTGAAAAACAGGAGATTAGAAGGGACATCTTTCCCAGAGTTTTTTATAATGGAAGTCGACCAACCCAAGGAATTTTTCGTCCGATACCTAATAATCATCTAAGTCATTTCCTAATAATGCTCACAGTTTTTACTATATTATATTGATTAAATGGTGAAGAAGTCTTTTTCTCCCTTTTACCTGCTTTAGTTCTTGTTTGTAATCATCTTATGAAATTTCTTGTTGTAAAGTTGCGGCTATAAATATGTTGTGATTCTGTTTAAGAATTTCTGAAAACTTTTTATGTGAACCATGGTGCAAACAGGAGCCATTCATTTAAATCTTATATTATTGATAATAAAGGGCACAATAGTTTTATTTTTTAAGCAAATTAATCTTTGTTTTTTTAAGAATGTGACCTGAGCAAATTTGGGATAAGGTTTCACCTTATAGGGTCTGACATTTTGCAAAATCTTATAAAAGTTTTGTAGTGTTTTACCTCTTATTTCCTAAACCCACTCTTATGGGTAAAGAACCTTAAGGTGTGTTTATTAGTCAAATGAGATAAAAAAAGAGAATAGAGTGGAAAGTATCTAAGTAGAGTTAGGGTTACACTCATTAACTTATACACAATTGAAACCTAAAATTAAAAGTAGTTGTATAGTGTAGAGTTTGTATAGGATATGTATTATGCCTAAGTTAAAAGAAAATATTTTTATTAATATATTATTTTTTATTGAGTCGGATTTCTTATCAGTTTTTTTTTTTTATAATTTTAAAATGTGACACCAAACACTGTACGGTTTTAAATTATGTTCTAGAATTTGATCCTAAACCCTATAAAGAGCGGGTCAAGTACTCTATAATGACTCTTTCGGTTGCATCTATATGTTTTTCCATTAACAATAATGTTTGTCAAATATAAAAAAACTTGCTAATGTGGGTTTTATGAACCTTCAATATTACTTTGGTATATTGAAATATATGGATAAATTGCAAATATACTCCTCTATTTTGCTCCATATGAGTTTAGTCTTTTATCTCTAAAATTGAGTGATGGATTTTTAAATCCTTAAAGAAAGCATATTTAGACTCATATATGACTATTTTACTATTAATTTTATATGACCAAGTAGTAATGTAGGAGGAAAAATTTAATAGTACTACTATGTCACATGAATTGATGAATAATGTGTAAATATCAATAAAATTTTAATATGTAATAATAAAGTAACATATTTTCTAAAAAAGTACTAATTATGTTTTTATATATCAAAATTTTATTGATATTTATATGCCATTCATCAATACACGTTGGGTGTTAGTAGTATTGTAGCCTTTCTCCTAAAAGCGATATTTTTTAAATAATTCATAGGGTTTAAATGCTCAATTTTCAAAATAAAAGATTAAATGCACATAAAATAAATATAAAAGAATGCATTTGCAATTTACTCTTACAACTTTTCATAGTAAAAGTCGAATTGCGTTTCCCAATCTTACATCGTCTAAGTATTATCTCACGAGCGAAATTGTTTTTTTTTTCATATTAATGTTTGATATGTTTTAATTCATCTTAGTTGTTGATTTTTATGGGAAGTTGTTTACGATAATTACTTTTTTCTTTCATAAATTTGTGCTTTTGTGAATTAGGAGGCTCAATGAATTATTGTGGAGTTTTCACCACCAAAAAAAGAGGAAATCATTTCACTTTAAACAATTACACTGTACAATTATAGGACGTATCAGAAGTTTATTTTAGCAATCAATCTTAAGAAAAGAAAGAATTAGCATATGGATGAGTTTCTTAGTGGAGTAGCTGTTCTCAAGTAACCTGCGTACTAAATTCAAACCCTATCCCTTTCCTATCGAATAGCATCTAGTAAGATCAAATAAAATATCTAATAATAGGAATTATAGGGTTGGATGATTTTGAAAATTGTCCCGTTCAAAACCCTCGTCTATTTTTTTTTTTTGCTTTTATGTATCTTCTCTACTCTCTGGTTTTAGATGGAGGTAAAATGAACAAGGTTCAGCTAAATAAAAACCGCTCCAAACTATAGGATGCTAAATGATTGATTAGCTTCATACACATCAAACCACTATTAGATTGGTTTTGAGAATATCTTTCTAACATAGTAATATATAAAATTTTCAATCTAACACATAAAAACATGTGACCATATTTGTGCGTTCTAAGTTTTTATACATTAATAAATAATAAATATCTAATATCTTTATATATAATCCGTTCTATTTTTTTTTTTTATATAATTTCCTTAATTTTCGCCCCCAATAATAGAACCTATATCCTATTCTTATGGGCTCCACTTAGTTACATAAATCGGCAAAATATATATACTAAATTAATTTTAAACAGAAAAGTGACTTTTGATAACCAATAAGTCAGTAGGGCCGGATCAGTTACTTGCATATTTGTATCTGCAACTATAAATACTCCCTTTGTTAAGAAGAGTTAAGAGCATAATGGAGTCACAAAACCGTCCGAGAAGGTCAGGGTTTCATATCAAAACTAGTTTAGCCAAATCTCTATCCCTAGTCGCACAGCCATTTGGTCTTGTTCAAGCTCCTCATCAACGTAGTATGAACTCAATCCTATTCCACCTACTATACGATTGGATTATTCTTATTCTTCAACAGCACACGTGTCCAAATCTCCATTGCAGAAGGCACCTTTATCTATGGCCGACAGCTTAATCTTCCATTTTCAAGGCTATGTACCTAAATATTGTTCCAGTTATGGTGAAGATGAGAACGTCAACACAAAAGCATCAAGCTACATTTCTCATGTTCTAGAAGGCTTTCAACTAGAGCGAGCATAACAAGTGCAATTAAGATGAAGTTGGATTATAGAGCATGATAGCTAGTTCCTGGTTGCTGTCCAAAAATGCTAGGAAAGAGGGATCGATTTAGCTATTCGATGGTAACATCTTGTAAACTGTTTTCTTAAAACAGTAGTTTTATTTTCTTCTGCGTCGATGCCTTTCAAGGTTGTGGTTCCATCTATATATTCAAAGAAATGTAAGTCGTGTTATCAATTGCAATTTACTGGGTGACGAGCAATAATTACCGTCTGAAGGCTGGTTTAGTGTGTACTTCATCCAAACTCCCAACTCTAATTACGTCGAAACATAAATTCATTATAAATCCATAATTTTTACATTCCTGAATTATTAGATTTACAAGAAATTATAGTGAGACCTGATAACTCCTTTACGCTTTTTCTTTTCTTTTCTTTTCTGTATGCCATTTTGATAGAGGCTATATGTGTGTCCATTCTAGTGCAAAGAGAGGACTAATTATACATATGTTCATGTTAAATCTGATGCGTCCATTGAATACAAGTTATCCTTTAAATGGATAAATGAGGTTAGTCCATTCTTAACTCTCAAATGAATGATAAATTAATTATTTATAATTAACGTTAAATGGATAGTCACAATTCTAATTTTGTCCCTCAATTTCTGACCACAATATAAGTATCTAAACTATTAAAGTGAAAGAAGGAAGTCATTTGGTATCTTTTTACGGTTCTTTAAAATACCCTCAAAGAATATTAAAAGTAATCATTAAAATATATAATATTAAAATCTAACTTAATAAAATGAGGAGTAGATCTAGTAATCTACCTGTTTTTTTTTTTTTTGCTTTTCTTTTCATTCCCCTATCCTACTTTTAATAACATCATTGATTTTCTCTCTACATTTAATTCCTCTATTCTACTTTTAATGATATTTACAATTCTTAATTTTGTAACTCAAATGTAGCCAATTTTTTTTTCTTTGTTCCTCTTCCGACACTCAAAAAACATATAAACTTCTATTTAGCTTTAGATTGTTTTTTTCTTTTTCTTTTTTTTTTTAAAGTATCTTGAATATCTTTTTCTATTTTATGGTGTCTTTTTCTATTTTCTTAAATTGCCCTTTTATAACACCAATACTTCATATTATTTACTATTTGTACTTTTTCAATATATTATTTAATTAGGGTTATAACATTTAATTATTTTACTCACGCTTTACACCGAAAATAATTACTTTTATAACATCATTAACACATATTATGATCATTATTATGTTTATATTTTCATGATTATTATTGATTAAAATAATAACTATGTTTATTTGTATTTAATTTAGTATTTTGTCTATCTATATTTATATTTACACTATGAATATTGGAATCAACACTTTCCAAAATATATTTTTACCCACATTAGTCAATCACTTGCCCTTATATATAATAAGAGTTATTTTTTCCCACAAGTTTAATTAATATTTTCAGGTGAATTTCCTCTTCCCACCTATAATGTTGATGAAGTAATTAACCTATGATTAGTATTAGTTTCAATATAATAAGAAATTGTGGGCTAAAATGCTATAAAACCTTCTTCAATGGATAATTATAAAAGCCTAAATGATTTTTTTCCCTTTTTATTATTCATCCAACATAAGAGTCAACCTCTGAAATCTTATCATTAGTTTTGTTTAATATTTTTTGAATTTTCATAATAAATATTATTAAGCAGTATTTTTTTATTGCATATGCATCATGAGTGCATCAGCTTCTGCAAAGTTTATAGTTTAGATGAGGCAAAAACACTTGTGAAATTCTGCTCAATATAAGCAAATATAGTCTATTAGTTGAGAATTGACCAAATTCCTCAAAGTTACTCTTAGAATTAGTTCGAACTTATTTCTTACGGCTCGATATGGGCAAACTGTCCATTTCCAAAAATCTTGACAATACTTTGTTGGGGTTGCCCGTTAAAGGATCCGAACGGAGTAATTTCTGAATCTCACTGATGAGACTCTGAACAAAGCCTTGCCAAGAGCGAATTGGTCTACGGGATTTCAAGGGATCCGGACAAAGTAATCGAGGCACTCGGATGAGGGTGAAGAAAAACTAACTGCTGCAGAGTTTGATTTACCATTTAATGCTAATTGCTTTCGAATTACATCACGATTTTGCCAGTGATGATTTGTTTTTGTTAATGGGCCTTTTTGAGCCTAGCTTCAAAGGCCTAGGTCCAAGTGCTTCATCATCCTCATGTTCCTTGAGGGTGAACTAAGCCTTGCCAAGAGCTATGGGATTTCAAGGGATTTGGACAAAGTAATCGAGGTACTGGGATGAGGGTGAAGAAAAACTAATTGTTGCAAAGTTTGATAAACCATTTAATGCTAATTGCTTTCAAGTAGCATTATTTATTTATTTATTTTGGCTAGTGAAGATTTGTTTTTGTTAATAAGCTTTTTTTTAGATCTAAGCTTCAAAGGCCTAAGTCCAAATGCCTCATCATGCACAAGTTCCCTTGAGCTCTTTTTTGGCTGGCAACTCAACCTTCCCTTACAAGCCAACCATCTCAGCATGTATGCTAGAGTATGGCACTAACAATTCCCAATCATGTATTGTACTCCCCTGACAAATTGTACTGTCATTCCTTTTTTGTAATTGTCTTTTATACTCTTTTAGGTATGTGTTAGTTAATTTCATTTGTAGTTATCATTGTAGTCATGTCCTTTTTCATTTTGTTACCTTAGGAGGCTTATTATAAATAGCCACTCATTATGTATGCCATTATTATCATCCATCATCATGAATATTTGGTATCTTCTTCCAACTTGTGAGTATTTATCAATGTTTCCTATACACTCTTATCTAGCTAGAATATGTACCTAAGGTTAGTGGTGAGTTAACCTCCTTCTTCATTTGTGAGTTATATTAAGTGAGAATTGAGTTGTGTTGGATTCCATAAGATTGCTTCACATTTGTTACTATTTCTTGCAATATCTCCCTTATGCATTGTTCATTACCTTGAAGGACCCACCTTATCAAAGTAAGCCTTAAGCGATAACTTAGCTCCTTAAGTATACCATATAAACCTGTTATTAGAACTTTAGGTTGCAACCAAGAGTGTAAGTGTTATGTGTTTGTGAAATCTCAAAGTGCAGTACCATAGTATTATGTGAGTGTCGTTTAGTTGTTAGATTCATGTATTTTGTCCAATGCCTTGCTGTGCTTTGTTTTTATACTTTTAGAATAGGGTAGTTAGTAACATGTGGTAGATTGAAGTTTTAGGTTAAATTACTTTTAAGTATGGTTATTTTCAAAGTATTTACTAGTTAGAGCTTCAGTTTAAGTAGCTGTCACTATCTAATGCTTAGTAGACACCTGACACATTAATAACATGCCATTGAATGATTGAGTTGATCACAATCAATAGGGAGTGTAGTTTGTTGGTCTCTGAGGTCATAATGAAGTGGGTACTCCCTTAGCTCGAGATAAAAGGGTGCCGATATCCATTAAGGAGAGGTATAGAGATGGGTAATATGCAACATTCTTCCCATGTGTGCATCATACATTATATTAGGTTGATCTTAGCTCTTTGACATGAGAGTGTTGCATGATGGATAATAGAATACTTACATGCTCTAAAAGGATGGTAAGAGGGTCATACTATTCTCAATTAGTGTAAAAGAGGTTTAGGAAGCGAAGGGACATAACTTTAGGACCCTTAAGAAGAAGTCATTAGTAATCTCTTAAGCTGAATTCACTAAGACTATTGGGTCGAAGACCATGTGCTCTTACTGGTTAGGAGATTGTTAGAGCTAAAAGAGGTTAGAACCTTGCCTAATGAGGTTTAGAGGTTATTGAAAGTGTTTGAGGGCTTGTTTCCTAATGAGTTACTAAGAGGACTACCTCCTATGTAAGGGATTAAGCATTGTATAGAACTCCAAATCGGGAGTCAATCTACCCAACAACTTGCTATAGGCTTAGCCCTGAGCAAGTAGCTAAGCTCAAAATGCAGGTGGAGGAGCTCATTGATAGAGGGTATGCATAGGAAAGCATAAGTCCTTATGTTATGCCTGTTATCCTCGTTCCTAAGAAAGACACATTTTGGTAAATGTGTAAAGATAGCTGAGCCATCAATAAGATTACGGTTAAATATTGGTACCCTATACTTTAGTTGGATTATATGTTGGATGAACTTTATGGTGCATGGATCTTCTCTAAGGTTAACCTAGAGAGTGGTTATCACCAAATTCATATGAAGCTAAGGATGAATGGAAAACGACTTTAAAGACAAAAATAGCCTTTATGAATTGTTAGTTATGTCTTTCAGTCTCACGAATGTATTGTGTACCTTTTATATAGCTTATGAACCATGTACTAAGGTCCTTGATTAGGAAACGTATTCCAGTTCGTTGTAATGATATTCTAGTGTATAGTACCAACCTCCAATCCCATGTTGAGCATTTACGTATAGTATTTGATATCCTCTGAGTTGAGAAACTGTACGAGAATCTAAAGAAATGCATATTTTGCTAGAATGAAGTGGCATTCCTCAAATGTATCATGTCAAACGATGGTATCCAAGTTAGTGAGGAGAAAGTAAGTGCTATTCTCAATTGGCTTACTTTGACTTGTATTGCGATGTATGGAGTTTCTATGGTCTAGCTTCATTCCATAGAAGCTTCATCCATAACTATAGCTCGATACCCATGCCTTTGACGAAGCTAACTAGGAAGAATTTAGAGTTTAAGTAGATGTAGAAAGCTTAGAAGAGTTTTAAGGAGATTAAGTCTAGGTTGGCCTTAGCCTCATCATTAGTATTACTTGATTTTGATAAAGTATTTGAACTTGAGTATAACGCATAGGTTGTAGCCATAGGAGCTGTCTTGATGTAAGATAATCGACTAATCACCTACTTTATAAAGAAGCTCGGTAAGGTTGCTCTAAACTATTTTACACATGACTACGAATTTTGTTTCGTTATTCAAGCTCTATAAGTCTAGCAACATTATCTTCTACTCCGTATGTTCATCATCTACATGGACCATGAATCCTTGAAGTATCTTCAATGTTAGCAGATGTTATCTCAATGTCATGCCAAGTAGGTTAAGTTTCTTAAAACATTCTCTTGGTTGATTAGGTATGAGAGAGGTAGCTTTCATGGTGTAAGTAATGTCGTACCTTACTGACTGTACTTGTCATAACCATGTAAGCATGGATACTCTAGTTTGGTGCACTCTTAAAACACTATGATACGGATACCTTCTTTGCGCTCATAGTAGCTAAGTGTAGATTGGGAATGGTTGTGGATTGATTCTACTTAACCTAAGGATTCTTGTTTGAAGGAGATTTGATGAGTGTGCCAAATGGCTTGGCCAAAGAATTACTGATTTGAAAGGCTCATGCAGGAGGCCAGATTGTCCATTTTAGGGAAAAGAGAACACATGAGTTGTTAGAAGAGTACTTTTATTAGCCAGGGATGATGAAGAATGTCCATGATGTGCTAGAGAGGAGTGAAGTATGATCGTTCCAAGGGTCGGAAGGAGTTGTATGGAGAATATACATCTTACCTCTATTTGAACAATCTTGGACTGACTTAAGCATGGATTTCATGCTTGGACTACCCAAAACAACTTAGAAGCATAACTATATTGTGGTAGTATCGATTGGTTCAGTAAGATGGGCTACTTCATCCCCTGCCATAAAATTGATGATGCTTTATCTATTATTGACATCTTTTTGCAAGAAATATTATGCCTTTATGGGGCCCCTTGGAGCATAGTGTTAGATCAGGATACCAAATTCAAGAGTTTCTTTGGAAGACACTTTGGAGGAAGCTTGGCATTAAGTAAATGTTTTGCACTTTCTATTATCCCTAGATCAATGGCTAGATTGAAGTGATTAATTGGATGCTAAAAGTTTACTCTGAGCATGATGGGAAAGAACATGAGTGATTGTGACTTGTGCCTGCTAATTATCAAGTTTGCTTATAATCGCTCAACCTATAGCTCAACAAGCAAGTCCCTTTTTGAGATCATCTATGGAGTTAACTCAAGCTTGCCATTAGACATGATCCTTAGTTTGATCCTAAATTAGTATAGTTTGCAAGGAATATAACGTATAAAAGAGCTCCAGAAGTTACACAAGAAGTTCACTAAACAATTGGAGAAAATTGTAGCCAAGCAACAAGGTTATGGAAACAGAGGTTAAAAGTTGATTATCTACAATGTAAGAGATCTAATTTAGGTTCATCTGATCAAAGAGTGATTCCTAAATGGAAGAGTCAATAACCTTTCACCATGAGTTGACACTCCTTTCAAAGTCTTGAGTTTATAGCCAACCAAAGATGAACCTTAATACTAAGTTAGGCCTTGATTAGACTCTTTCCTTGCCTAGTCTACCTACATATGATAGTTCAAGTTGTTGAAGCCCCTATTGTCGACCTTCAAGCTATCAACTTGCTAACTTCCTATCTGCCTATCGAAGTCTATCTTGTCCTAATGACACCCCTAAAAGTTGTAGCCCTAACCTTCCCTTAACAGCTAAACCTAATTTTTAGCTCTCCCTAAGCCTATCCTATGTTAGAGTATGGCACTAATGATTCCTAGCCACATATTGTACTCTTATGAAAAATTGTACAATTATTCCTTTTGCATAGTCGTCTTTTATACCCTTTTAATTATGTGTTAAGTAGTTATATTTGTAATTACCTTATGGCCTTTCTCTGTCATTTTTCTACCCTAAGAAGCTTATTATAGATAGTCTCTCATTATGTATGCCATTATTATCATCCATCACCAAGAATATTCAATATCTTCTTCTACCTTATGAACATTTCTCCAAGTTTCTTAGACATTCTTATCTAGCCGGATTAGTAGTTACGGTTAGTGGTGAGTGGACCTCCTTCTTTATTTGTATGTTGTATTAAGTGGGGATCGAGTTGTGTTGGATCCTTTGGTGAGTTATATCCATAGGATTGCTCTACATTTGCTACTATATCTTGCATTATTTTCCTCACACTTTCTTCATTACCTCAAAGGACCTACCTTACAAAAATAATCCTTAAGTGATAACTTACCTCTTTAGGCACAACACACCCCCTCAAATATTGCCATGCATCTCATCTTCCATATTTGCTAAGCTACTACACCCATAAGTGCTTCGAGATCCCTTCTTCTCATTCCCTCCACCATGGTCACTTCCTTAAGCCATTCCATAAAGCAATTAGCTTTCAACTTATCTATCCTCATACCAATGCTTCCAAACTACACAACTTTTGTCTATTTACAAAGTAACAACACATATTCTACGGTTTCAACTTCTTAACAAAAGGTATAAAGAGGTGTGGGTTTTCCCTTCCTTTGATGCAATTTGTCCATGGTAGGAAGGGTGTTCAAGCCAACTTTGTAAAGGATAGATGATGGTTATAACAATTGTTTATCTTGTTTTACGTTTATCAAGCGTTAGGATACTGATTTAACTATACACTTCCCCCATCAATTGCAAGGCCAAAAAATGGAATCTTGCTCATATAAAGGTATTGAACGCTTAATTTATAGAAAGAAAAGTGATATTGCACACAATCTATTCGAAAACAAGAGCACATACTTTTCCATCAAAATTCATCCTTATAAATACCAATTTCAAAGCTTTAGCAACTTTTATATCATAAAATTCCACTAAACCATATTTACATGCCCTTAAAACACTAAAGTACTAAGGGATGTAATAAGTAATAAAAATACACTGGAGTTTAACAATTAGTCAATGTAAACTAAAGTTAGTCATATCATTTAAATAAGGATTAAACTTAAAATTAGAGTAAGCATTAACAAATTAAGAGAGAGTTATAGATATTTTAATCACTATGACTAAAGAGTATACATCCCTATCTTCAATTTCATTAAGCATAAAAAAAGCTTGGAGTGAATGCATGTTATATCAACTCATCCCTTGATCATCTCCATAGTTGTGATTTTCATTAGGTTTTTTTTTTCTTTTTTCCAATTGAGCTAGTGTAGTTTCATTTGGACAATAAGTCTTGGATCAAACAATCTTAGGGCATAAGCATTAAACTCTTCTTCAAACCATCCATTTGCTTTATTCCATTCTAATTTTTCACTTTTATACACATCTAGCTTTCACATGGACTTTTCTCTTAACCTTTCTAGTGAGCTTTCAGTCAAAAATCCTAAGCTCATCACCCAAGTTGACAAGCATTATTCTACACAAAGGAGGCACCTCGCAGGCTTAATTACTCAAGTCAACAAGGCTTACAACTAGACTTTCTAACATTTTAGTTCTTTTAATTCATTCACTTCTCAATTTTAGACTCAACTTTGAACCCTTTCTTATTTAATTTATTTATCCTCTAACTACTATGGATTTTTTAGGATATTCTCAAGAGACAAGTCTCATTTGTGCATCCTCTTTAAATAAAATGCTTTAAGAGATATCAAAGAGGAATGTATACACTAAAGTATGCTTAAAAAAGTAAACAACTAACCCTTAACTGGTCAATATCTAAATTAATCTCATGTCTCAATCTAAGTTTAAATAATAGATAACTTTACTTCACAAAGATTTTATTATTTAACTTTGGAAAATTATAAAAATGGTATAATGATAAAGTAAAATCCATACAAAATGAAAAAAAATTATCCCTGGCCTTTTAATTAGATGAAAAATTAATGGTGCATAGATGTTCGATATTAAACAAATTGATTCCACACTTCTTCAAAAATTTATTTGCAAAAATCTTATGTGTTGGAATATAATCAATTCAGCTCATATGCTTTTATAAAAACTATTTTAGTGTCATATTACTTGCTATTCTTTCCTTACAATCGTCTTGTACATCATTGTCAATGTACATAATATAATGATATGAGCACCAAAAATCAAGAGGGAATCAATTCGTATAAGTTTGCAAAATGAAAGAAAAAACAGAAAATAAAGAAAAATGGAGCTAAAAACTAAAACCAAGAACTAAAGCTACTATACCTACAATCAATAAAAAGTAGCATGAAATTGAGGGGACTAATACTTTGATAACTATAAAATATGTCAAAAACAAACAAAACCCAAGTTAGCAAGTAAATCATCAAAGCACATCCTACTAATTCTCTTTGTCTCTTATCTCTTAACATGTTTTCTTAAAAAGGAAAAATACAATTTCTTATTTCATAGACATCTTCTTCACATTGAAAATATATCAATATACAAGAAACTTTATAAGTATGAAGCATTAATACGTAAACTTCAACATAGTATCTATGAAACACAATTAGAGACTAATCAATCCTCTTGTCAAACACAAAATCGAGATAAATAGTTGTCTAGTCTCTAATTTCATTGGTCTTAGCATCAAAACTACATGACTCAATTAGTAAATTAGCAAATTAGCAAGCTTGCATTGCAAATAGATATGAAAGAACACTAAAAGAGTGAAAAAATTCATAAAATATTTTAAGACCATGAAAACAAATAATTTTTATGCTATTCCAAAGTTCATGAATCATCTATTCCATGTCTAAAAATATAAGTAACCACTTATCTCTATGGATGCAATCAATAAATCAAAACAAAAAGTATACATCCATAATATGCCAAAACTAAATGTATTCCCACAATTGTAAATGCTAAATAAAAGTGAAAAGAGGGTAAGATAATAGTAATGCACACTTGCATGGAAGAATAGATATAAGAAAGAGAAAAATTAGGGAGAAAAAGTGAGAAAACATACCTAGTCCTTGAAAAATAAGAAACAATTCAAATCCTAAAAACCTAGCTCATGTAAGAAAGATCATGGTTAAGGATTTTGGGTGTGCTCTTTGCTAATGCTTCCCTTGGCCAATCTTCTCACCTAGCATCCGGTAAGGATCATGCTCTAGATCATGGGTGTGATTTTTACCTGTACTTCTCTCAGCCAATTTTCGCACATAAAACTCCTCACAAAATCTCCCTTGTATCATGCAAAAACTTGTTCTAACCCTTAAACTACATGAAAGAATTAATTTAAGCTGCTAAATTCCGAAAAAAAAATGTAGGTGGAGTATTTTTTTTTTCTTTTTATGAAAAGAAAGAAAATCTAAAAGCCTAAACAAAACAAAACATACAATCCTTCCCTTGCTTTTCAGTTTGCCATGTTCCTATAGGTCCGAGATACATTTTTTGTGCTATTTAGCACTTTAGGGGGTCTTTTTAGTATTAGCTTAGCCAATTGCTGATTTAAATTCTTGATTTTATGCACACATCTTTTCTAAACATTTTGGAAAGTCATGGACTACTCTTAGACATGTCCTATAAAAGAAAATAATTACAGTAAAAATGACTCAAATAATAAAAAGTAAGGAAGGAATAAATAAGCAAAGAATAATGGTTAGAATAATAAGTCAAAGGGTTTTCTAATATTCAAAATCCTTAATCCCTAGCAATAGTGCCAAAACTTAATGGGAGGCAAACGCACCTATTAGTTTTATAATATAGCAGATTTTAGTATAATTGTCGATCTTAATTATGAATCACTAGCACTTTCCTTTAATGTTTCTATTATCTAACCTAACAATTAAGTGTAAGTGATTTAACTATTAATCTAAATTAAACTAAACTGATTTAATCTAGAGAAAAAAAAATAAAAGAACTACTAAAACATGAAAATAAAAGAGAACACAAATAAATTTATTAAGAACACATGAACTTTATTATCAAAATATTGAATTTGCAAACCCCTACGCCCAAGAATCCATGCCACATTCAATTTCATCCATGCTATTGGACCGTAAGAGTTTTCTAATGTAGCTAACCGAACTCACATCTTTGATTAACCTAATGATAAGTCGTAATTACTGGGAATCTGTTCCTCAAAACTAGCTTAAAGCCACATTTAGGTCATGAAAAAATCTATTAAGTATCATGCTTAATCTAAAAAAATTAAAATAGCTAATCGCTTAGCCTATTCCAATTTCCTCTAATTACATAGACTTAATTCATGACATGATCTTGTAAACTCTAAAGTGAATATCAAATATTGAATTAACAAAACGGTTAAATATTAATTCAATACGGTAAAGCACAATGTTATTAGACCTCAATAGCAAGAAATCGTAGATTGAATAACAAGAAATATTATAGAAATCTAGATGTCGATATTTTAATATAAAAAAGAATTAGATTTACACATTGAAAAGAAACTAAAAAGAAGCAATAAAATAGAGAGAGCATTAAGAGACTTCCCTCTTTCCTAAGAATTAATTGTGTTTAATGATGTATGTTCTAATTTATAAGGCTTATATCCCTTTTTTTTTTTTCGGGTAATAAAACATGCATTAAAAAGCCAATGCCAACAACAAATGGTCTAACTGTTCTACAACGTTGTCTTACTACAACTAACAACATTAATAAAATTATCTAGAAAGTTATCTATAAAAATAAACCTTGATAAAAACAAAGGACAAACACTATCAAAATGAACAACAACATATTCCTCTAGCCCTTACTTGGCAAGAGTCTTTGTAGTTACATTTCCTTTACAATTCACCCTTTGTAATATAATAGCATCAAAAGTCACAAGATTAGTTTTAAATTTCACAAGAGCTAGGTGACAAATGTTAAAATTCCAATCTTGCTTCTTAATCCAATCCATTGACTATCAAGGATTCATTTAAAAAATGACTTATGTCTTTTCAAGATGTCGGGCTAAATTTATACCTATGCAAATCGCCTAAAGTTTTGCTTCCAATAGAGAAGCGTTTTTCATGTGTTTACGTATACCCACAAGGATAGTTCTATGGTGGTATTGAAAAATGACTCCAATTCTCGCAATCCTCCCATTATCACTTGAGATTCCATTGCAGTTGATTTTTACCCACCCCTCCATAGGCTTCTCCCATCCTTGCATAAATTCATATAAATCTACCAGATATCTCTTAAGGTGGTTTGATGCCATCCATTCATTTACTTCTATTCTAACTTCCCTGTTCCATTCTTCAGTCATTTCTTTTGGCTGGAATATTCTTCTATTTTTCTCCCTTCAAATGGCTCTGATAGTAAACAAAATGAAAGCCTGCTTTGGAGGTATGAATTGTTTCCAATTCTTTCACTTCCAGACTATTCAATCCCTTGGCCATGCTTGGAACTCAAAAAAGATAGGTCCTAGTTAGTGGTTGGGATATTTAGCCTTCTCTATATGTCCTTTGTCCAATTACAGTTCATAAAATGGTGTTGGACTCTATCTTCTACATTCTGCCAGGGAAGGCATTCCGCAGTAATAATAATTCCTCATTTCCTCAGGTTATCCCTTATGGGAATACAATTATGAAGGATTTTCCAAATCAACATTCAAATCCTAGGGATTGTTAGGGTTTTCCAAATCTAATCCCATGCTACCTTCATTTCTTACTGCATCTCCTCCAAACACATGTATTAGTAGGTTGATTTGGATGATAGTTTGCCATTCACTTCATTAGGCCTTGTACAAACATCTTCTATGTATCTCTTCAATATTTCTTCTTTCAAATCTAGCTCCAAAGATATATGGAAGCATGGCATCTTTTAAGGCTTCAAATCTTTTCAAAAATAATATAATTTGCAAGGAACAACATGTTCAATTCCTAAGATCACGACTGTGATCCCTACCCATGATCTTTTTCTACTTGAAAATTACAAATAAGTTAAATAAGAGGTTCACACCCTAAGATCATACTTGTGATCTTGACCATGATTCTCTCGCATTATCAATTCTTCCTTGTTTTCTTGCTCTTTTGTTCACAATTTTAGTTTATGGTCCCTATTCATGGACACAATCCTTTTTTAAGCTTCAAAACTTGTCCAAATGCTCTTTAATTAATCCAAAACTTTGTTTGAAATCATCAAATCAATAAAAAAAAAACCTAAAATTAAAATATAAACCAAATAAGTATCAAATTTAATATGAACATCTAGAAAAATCTTACAAAAGCATTATAAAATCAACTACAAAATATATGAATTTATACATTCATCAGGCAATATCTTGATTCTTTCTACATTACTTTCACTCATAAATTGTCTAAGTTTGGTAATGTTCCAAGAACCTTCATTTCTGCTCCCAAACTTGCTAACACTCATTCCATCCCCACCTAATCTCAAACTATTTAGGGGCTTATTATCCTCCAAAAAGGTTTAGCTATCTTGTGAAACCTTTATCCTCTCTCCAGTATCTCCCTCCAGAAACCCTCCTCAAACATAATTTTCCCCCCTTACAATATGCCAATCCACACCTATGATGCCTTCCCCTACTCTTACCCCTCGTAAGATGCATCATTAAGCAATCTTTATCTGAGAAATAAAGTTCCTAGAGCACCCTTACCCATAAGGAATTAGGAATATTTTCTAATCTCTAGGCTAATTTAGTTAGCAATGCCAAGTTGAATGTGTGGAGATCATTGATTCCCATTCCTCCTTTTCTTTAGCTTCTTAGCTTCTCCAGTAAGTTTTAGCTTCATTCTTCTATTGTTTGTAAAAAAAAATTTGCTATCATAGAATTATCTTCATTACACCATTTTAGAGGATAGCTAAAGCATGACATTGGGTAGGTAAGGATTGTTGGAACTATTGATTTTATGAATACTTCCCTTCCTACTTCACCATGCAAGCATTGCATCCACCCTTTAAACTTCTTAATCACCTTTTCTTTTATAAATAGCAAAGCTTTATTTTTTAAACTTCACATAGATAGTGGGCCAGCCTAAATATATGCCTAGATCATTAATGACTTTGATTCCCAGCAAATCATCCACTTCCTGCCTCATTTGAGCTATCATGTTTCAACTAAAGTAAACACTTGACTTGTAAAAATTAACCTTCTGGCTTAATGTCCTACAATACAGTTGAATTAACTCAGACAGCTTCCTCACTTCATGTCTAACGCTTCTAAAAAGAAGAGTGAGCTATCTATAAATAACAAACAAGATAAAGTACGATAAGAACTTTTCAAGGTTAGGCTTGATAGTTCACTCTTAATCACTACCCTTTCGATGCCATTTATTGCTCATAATATTTAATACTGCAAATTTATTAAGGTTTTTATCTGCATTTACTTTTGCAATAGCTAATGTCTCTTTTAAATTATTTTCTTTAGGTAGATTTGGTCCAACCAAATCTTTAAGTTGAACTTCATCAATAACTTGACTTGATGAGGGTTTAGATGTTGAGGTTGATTGACAAAAACATGAACCATTGGAAAAATAATAGATTTGAAAATACAAGTAGTCCTTACCAATAGTGCCAAAAACTAACAAACGATACAAAATACTAGTAAAAATGACTTTTGGAAACAATGATTTTAAACATGTGTTGGCATATCTAACCAGTGTGTCAGATTATGTGCAATAATAATACCGGTGAGTATTCACCTAGTCATTTCTTTGAAGAGAAGGGCTCGTTTAAGTACTAGACTATAAGTATAAACTCCTAAAATTTTGAACCTAATACCTAGAGTAAACCCTAGTGTGCTAGAAGACTCTAAGAGTTAATAAGGTTAGCTAAGATGAAAACTCTAAAATAACAACCAAAGATTCAATCGTATATAAAATTCTTAGACTCTAAATGTATCTAAACATTAGAGATTGTACCTAAAAGTGATAAAACCCTAAAACTATAATTTTAAGGATATAAAAGTACTAATTCATTAAGTTTATTCTAAAACCTTAATTGCTAATATATTCTTAGTATCATATTAAATCATTATTAAATGATCAAGATAACTTTCAATTATTTATAAATGTATACAATAGTAATTCAATTTACTAAGGACTAAGATATTGTATTATAGATCACATCCATCTTCTAATTATATAACTAGGTTAGTGCTATATAAAGTTAAGTGATTGGTTAATGTTTATATTACATATAGTAAACATTAGCATCTTAAATGATATATTTCATGATAGTTACACTAAGTACCATACTAAATAATGTATTTAGGATATAAATATTTAGAGGGATATTTCATTAACTATTTTTACTAATCATTTCAATAAACATCACATTTCCTTAATTTTTCTTCTAGTTATCCTCAATTACCTCATTATGTGCATTCAAATAACATGTAATTTTAAGAGAGTTGATTAAGTCAAAAGATGACCAAGTTAAAGGTTGATAAAGTCAACAAAATGTCATTGTCATCTAAAATTTTCTCCCATCTTCTTTAACTTTCTATACATTTACGCATGTAATCTTCTTCTAATTTTTGCCTCTTCTTGCCATCCATCTTTCCCCACATCTAGACCCCACTTGTTTTCATTTTTAAAATACAATTGAAGATACAAAAACATTCTTTTCTCCTTCACTTCCAAACCATAAAATTCCCTTGCCTTTTTCACCTTCAACCTTTTTCCCAATTTCAACGCACAACTTCAACTACTACCATAAACTAACATACCATATATACTTATATTCCTTTTCATATTATAAAGGAGAGAAAGGTATGTTTTTATATGATCACTTATGTTAATTAGTAATTAGTTGTGTAAGTAAGGTTAGTTTTGAAATTTACATGTAATATGTACTTATATGTTGTTGAAGATAGGAATCCTCATACCATGCTTAGAAGTATAGAAATACTTAAGTATATAGGTAGAAATATACATGTACATATAACAAGTGGATCCATGTGAAGTAGTAGTATAAGAATTTTAGTAAAATACTTAGTATAAGTAAAAGAATCCTCAGATAAATAGAGAAGGACCACATATACATATGCTCAAGTATGTGTATACAAGAATATCCTTGATGTACATGTGTATGGATACCCTTATACATAAGTATCTTCTATGTATATAACCTAAAATGAGGAGTATACTAAGTATACATACATATAACTTGCTAAATAAGCCTATAAGGTACAAAAATATGGATTACATGAAGATTTATTAAAGGATTATATATGGCATACGAAAACACATAAAAATACATATAACACTGTATGTATATATAGGTATATGTACAAGTATAGATACGGTATATGTACTAGTATACTAACATACATACAAGTGTATTAGAATTATATATATACATAACATAAGTATAGGATCCATAAGCACTTAAGTTTAAAAATTATACATAAATAATTTATAACATAATTATTTAAAATACTATAAGATGGTATAGTAAAATAATAAAATATACATTATGTACAAATGTGTACATATATGAGCCGAAATCACTTTAAGCCTATAACACACATCTTAAATTGAATTAGCCTTATTTGAGCACATAAAATAGTAATAATAATGTAAAATCATCTAAGTGTAATAATCTAATGGCTAATTAAATCATTAAGTACTAAAATAAGGTATAAAACTAGATAATAAGAATATTCAAGCTTTAACAATTAAAATTTCAATAAATCTAATCCATATCATAAAACACGGGTCATAACGTTCAAAATAAACATCACCGTGTGAACATACATCCGAAAACAATAAAAAACAATTATAAGTTCATAAATATTGAAAATAAAACAAAAAAGTTACATACGGTTGGTGATAGGGTTTGAACCTAAGTAGAAATAAATGAACAAATACATATAATAACTAGTTCATTCAGTTATTTACTATTGTTTTTATTTTATAATAATTAGGTGATCCTAATGAGGGTTGGGATATTCCTAAGGACTACTGCAATTAGTATGAGACATCATAGCCAAGTGAGTACTCCCAATGACTTTATATTTGTTTGTGCTTGTAATTAGTGCACTTTAATTGAATATTAATAACTTGACGCATGGGGTTTTAGGATATGCATGCACTTGATATTGATTTATTACTGTGAGAAATATTGTTAAATACAATAATTGATAATTTGATTATATGATTGATTGTTACATGATTTGGATGTTTTGATGATATTGATTGATCACCTCATAATTTGATTTAATTATATTTAGCCTATCTTAAATTAAAAGGGTCATGCATTGTCCATGCGTTGTATTATTTATTCCGGCCGTCACTTCACGCGAAGGTAAGGAAAGGCCTTACGGGGGTTATTTACATATATTAAAGTGTTTCTGTACGGTGCACTCGTACAACATGACCTTACCTAAACCTACGGGCTTATTAGGCGATGGAGATGCCAACCGTATGATTAAGGGTCGAGTTTAGAGACCTTTGCTGCAGGGTGTGAGTGTGGACTACGGGGACCACCTTACCATTAAGACTAGGATTTTGTGTATTACTATACTTCTTAGAAATGGAAATATAATTTGTGAAATACAAAATTCAAAGTTATGGTTAAAAACCCAGGTGCTAGAGCCTGGTTATGATTGGTACCGATGTATCTTCAACCCTTACCTCGGAAGGCATTAAAATTCAACATTATATGCAGCACTGGTCAACAATATATATTGTTTGGCATACTACATGTACATGAATTCATATGATTGTAATAATTTGTTTAATAACTTGCTTGTTAGTATAGTAGGAGGGATAACTCACTAAGCTATTGTAGCTTCCTCCTCAATAGTTTTTCTTTGGCAAGTTGATAGATAATTAGATATAGGTTAAGAGTTAAGTATTGACTGCAAGTACTGAGACATTTTAGAGGTTGGAATTAGAGAGAAGTTGTTTAGTTCATGTGAAACTTTAAACGTAAATACCAATTGTGTACTTAAATTTTTCAACCTTATTAAGTCTGAACTTTTGAGTCTATATTACTTGATCTTATCATTTAGTAGAGGATACTAATTCTCAGTGGTTTTGAGAAACTGTAAAATATCGGATACTATAGTTATTTATATTTATATTTTATAATAAATTAATTACTTAAAAATAAGTAATCTTAGTGATTTATTATTTAAAGTCTTGCGATCTCTGACTTGAAAGGCGGTTTCCATATCATGGGTGCACTTGTGATATGGAAATTTTCAAGCAATCCTACTAGGCCCCCTTTAGTGTCCTGATAGTAACCTACCACTCTAATCTAGGCCAATTGAATAGAAAGTTATGAAGTGTGACCGAAAGTAAATATAGGAGCAAAAATTAACAATGAACACAAATTCTAAAGACGTGGGCTTGTGATGTGTTTCTAATGTACTAGTGAGGTTAAGTTGTTAGAAAATCGAGTATGGTTTTTAATTGGGTTTTGATGAAATTCACTTAAGCTCAATCCTAGGTAGGGCATTGAACTCAAATATGTAGCAAAAAATCTCCTCTTGATCTTATTTTCCTGTATGATTAGATAAACACTTTAATTCCTATCATGAATTAAGTGTTGTAGTTCTAGAAATTAGGGGTTCAGTCTCTTCTTGATCTCATAACCTATCTTAATTTACTAGAATTACATAGAGTAGTGTAAATTGAATGAGATTTCTACTCTTAATCTCCTTTAGGTCTCATTGTTGTAAAAACCCATTTATCAATACTTTAAAAACTCATTGACTCATGTTGGAAATTACTTAACTAATCTCCTCTCGATCTCGTAATTATGTAAGCCCTTTCAACTCTCAAGGGATTTCCTAGGACCAATCTCCTCCCGGTCTCATAATCATAAGAAAATCCATTAAAAGCACCTCAACAAGTTTAATTAGAGCATTAAACAATGAAATCGCAAAAAAAATACACAAACCTACATCAAAAGTATAAGAGTTCACCAACTAGATCTTCTACATTGTCATAAACCCACAAGAAACTATTCAACCACTAATGTTCTTAACAAAAACAGCAAGAATATAATAACAACTTCTGTGAATGAACAAGATAACAAGATATCTAAACAAAAACAAGAAAGTAAATGAAGAACAAGATGTTAACAAGCATTAATTTAACTCAAATAATAAGAAATATGCATTCAAATCTAAAAAGCAAGTGTTGAAAAACATAGCAAATGAAATAGAGTAGTAAAAACTACAATGAGAATGCAAAACTAAGCTAAACTGAAACAAAATCCTAATTGTGGTTTACGATTTTTGCACTAAATGAAAGTATATATAAAATTGAGTTACCGATAGATCGGTAATTAAGTCTATCAATTGATAGTTAGACACATGTCGACATGGTGTTCTCTGTGTGTTTTATGAAATGAAACATCTTATGGTTAGGGTTTTAGGTTAGATAGACTCTAACCTTAATCTCTTTTACCTATTGATTGGTAAAGTGGGTACCATTGCAATTAAGTCCCAAATTGAAGCTTCTATTCACACACCATCTTCTTATATCAATTGGTTAGCCATGACACGGCTTACTCTTGATACTTTAGGGCATACCAATCGGTTAGTAGCATGGCTATAGATTGGTCAGTAGGCTTATTTCCCATATTTCTTCAATTTTTGCCTCTTTATCGATTGGTAGCATCTACTAGGACCATGGTAACCTTTGTGGGATAAAATTAGTGAAATTCAATTGAAAATTGATCTTTTTCAAGTATTTTTATCAATTTTGTTCAAGTTGGTTCATCTTGTGCATAAACTCAACTTTTACAAAAAAAAAATCTATTAATTTTTCCTAAATTTATGGACATATGTAAACTTTAACGTTGGGAAAAAATTGTGTATTTTGAACCGTGATCACCAATGCCCAACTTTACATACTTTCTTGTCCTCAAGCAAGCTTTAAAATTCAATTCGTAGAATAGAGAGGACAATCATGCACTTCCTTTACACTTAGTCATAATTAAGAGTATGTCATTCCATTGAAAATGCAAAATTTTCATATTGTCAATTCAACATAAAACTTTTAGAAGTGATATCGAATTTGTTCCACTTATGACTAATCAAATGCACACAAGTAAAAAATTGTGTAAGTAATTCAGGAATCAATGCCTAGAAGAGATAATAATCACATTTAGGTTAAGCTTAGGAAATTTGAAGTCAAGTCTAACATTCTAAACAAAATGAGAATTTTCAGCATTTAATTGGTTGGCACGATTATATATTTCTTCCTTATCGGGTTCATAAGCATCCCAATGCCACGTAGAAAGAGTGAACATTGAATCACACTCTCCTTTGCCTCCTCAATCTTGGTAAATTTCATTTCTTGCCCATTATATTCTTTTTGTATTTTCCATTTTTGAAAATTTTCTATTTCTTTCCTTTTCATTTCTCTTCTTTTCCTTTATTTTCTTTTTCACTTTCATTTCCCTTTTATGATGGGCTTACAATTTTACTTTGTAATGACTTTTGCTTTATTGCCATCATTTCTTTTCCATTCATTTTTTGCTTTACAAGCATTCACTGTACATTTGTCAGGGAACATTTAGGTAGAATCTAGTACTAACTTTCATTCACATGAGATTAATAGACTTCTAGATTCCTTAAAAGAGTGGTATATAAAAATAGGTTGACTTTTGGAAGCATAAAAACCTAACACAAATCAAAACATTTCCCTAACTTCAAATCTCTAAACCATGCCTAAATTAATCATAACTAAACAGAGCAGAGATGCTGTGAATTGATTACAAAGTGTTGGAAAGCATTCATGACAAATTCATAAGGGAATTCATTCAAAATTAGGCCCTAATCACTTCCTTTTACTTTCATTTATGTAAATCTTATAAGAATAATGACACATTTGAAGTGAAAACTATAGTATAGGGAATGATGGGTCCAACTTCTCATAAAATGATCATTTCATTAGGTGCCTAGAAGGGATAATCTTAGCATGAATTACTTCAACCATTAAGGCCTAATCAGAACCACACAACTTCAATGTTCATGTCTAACCTTCCCTATCCTTAACTTCATGTTCAAGAAGTACTTTTGGTAATTCAACACATGCATACTTAAAGGGTAAAAGAGAAAAGTTAGAGTATGACTTTCCTAGTTTCTTGGTGCATTTTGATTCCTTGATTCCCTTCTAAAATATCTTTGATGGTGTCCCTTTATTGATGGATTCAACTTTCCTTTATTTATTTACAAACACTTGTGAAACTTAAAAGGAAATAAAACTAAATAGACTCTAAAATGAAAGACTTGAGATAAACTAATTAAAATGATAAGGAAAAGATGGTGGATTGGGTTGCCTCTTGCAAGTGCTTGTTTTTATGCCTTCAGCCTAGCTCATTAGTATCGTATCATGGTAGATCCTTAATGGAATACCGACCACTGAACCCTTCACTCAATCTAGACTTCGAGGACTATAGGGCTTAGTATAGAGGATCATGGTTGCTTAGCTTAGCCTTAACTAGCACATCTATTTGGAAGGCTGGGTGATGAACACTCTGAGTGCTCTGCTCGAATGCACACTGATCTACTTATTCGCTCATTCAAATACCGAACACTCACATGCTAGCCTATCAAGTGCTGAGAACTTTATTATCGACTTGTCAAGTGTCAAGGACAAGGTCTTTGTCCTTGACTATTGCATTCTCCTCTCCTATTCTACAAAGTTATTACCTTACTCAATAACCTTAGCAACAGTCAGTACAACTCAACAACAACACTCTAGCGCCCTGCTATATTTAGTATAACCACAATAACAATGTGCTGCCTATCATTCTCTTTTTCTAACATTATACTATATTACTTTTCTTTAATTATCGAAAATACCCTTTTGGGTAGTACTACGTTACTTATTTCTAGCATTGCCCATTTCTATAATTTGTTTATTTCCCTTTGTTGCCTTAAGGACTAACTATAAATAGTCCTTCTTCTTATAAGCCGTAATCTACTTTTTACCTCATTATTAATGAATATTCCTCTTGTCCTTGTTAGACACCACTCTTCAAGCACATGCTCCCTACTCTTATTTAATCTTGCTTGTAGCTCAAGATTGGTGGCAAATGAACCTTATGACTTACTTATGTGTTATATCAAGTAAAGCTTAAGTCATGTCATGTCCATTCGTAAGTCATATTTGATGAGTAACCCCACGATAGCTATTGTGTTTGCTTACCCATTTCTTCTTCTTCAATATCTTAAAGGACCTATTGGTTACCTTCCTTATGATAAGCCCTAATGATTAACTTAGCTCCTAGGCACATCATACGATCTTAGTATTAGAGCTTAAGGTTTCAACCGTAAGCTATGTATTGTAGTGGTTGTCTTTTGAAGTAGTTCCGATGCTCTATTGCACTTTATTTCTTTACTTCGAAAATAGAGAAAATCTAAGTTCCTGTATGTTATAGTTTCTAACTTATGTTGTATAGCATCTTCTGTTGAATTGTGAATTTGTTGAAGTCTTGTTGTAAGAATATTGAACCCTAATGTATAAGGAGAGATAGGTGATGTTGAGAATGATGTTCTTAGTTGTAGTTACATTAAGTAACAAACCCCATGGATTATAGATGAACAGATACAAAACTTTTCTTCTATTGTGGCTAACTTAGCCATATCTGTGCAATAGTTAGAGGAAGCCTGACAACTAAAAGTAAATGTTGAATGTAAACAAGGTATACATGATAAACCGATAGGACATGCTATGGAAATCTGAGTTCCTAGTGCAATGAATGCATTACAGGTGCAACCTATCCGAGTTGAAGGACTTATACATTGATGACTTGAGTTGGGAGAAGTTGAGAACATGGAAGATGACGAGGATGAAGATGAGTAGTTCCTTGAGTATGATGAACGTGAACTTTGACCTTCTAGAGGGGTAAAGCACATCAAGGTATAAGTTTCGAGCTTCTCTGAATCTAGTAATCCTAATGAGTATTTAGACTGGGAAGAGAAGATTAAGAATATTTTTTACTTCTATGATTATGAAGACAGTGTGCATCCAGGTAGTAGCCTTAGAGTATTTTGGGTATGCAGTAATGTAGTGGATGAAATTACAGATCATGCATCAATGAGCTCAATGACAAATATGAACTTAGAATGAAATGAAACGAGTTCTAAGAAGTAGATTTGTTCTAGAACACTATTAGTAAGATTCCTTTTGATGTCTCTAAGAACTCAAGTAGGGTAGCCGATCTATGGAAAAGTATGTCCTAGGGTTCTAATTGTTATTGATTCAATCTGATGTTGATGAACCAAAAGTACAAATAGAGGCTAGGTTTATTTTTAGCCTAAAGCGAGAGATTGGTAATATAATAGAGGTACAAAGGCTTGGGAACCTAGAAGAAACCATTCGAGTGGCACAAAGAATAGAAAGGCAGAGGCGAAGTCAACTCCACCAAACATTAAGTAGCCGACTTGGTATGTCAAATAGATCTGGCGTACCGAGCTAACCTACATAAGACCAAGCTTAGTATAGTTTCAAGGTCGATTGCTGAGGTCAGGCTTGAGTAGACCTCATGAAGGTTGAGGTAAGACTAAGGCTTAAGAGCTTGAGGTTAGGATGGACCGAGGTTAAAGCTTGGTATAGAAGACTCAAGAAATCAAATGATTCAATTGCTTTAGTTTTGGACACGTGGTTAGTCAATGTTTGAACCGACGTATCATGACCATTAAAGGAGAGAAGCTTTAGTTCAAAGTGAAAACTGCTAATGAAGGCGAAGAGGAGGTAGATGTTGAGCAATTTCTCTATGAATTCCTATAGGACCCTAAAGCTCTCATTCAACTCTAATAGGGTGAGTAATGCCTCAACATGGTCATTTGAAGAGGCCTCGGTACCTATGTTGTGAAAGAAAGTGAGCAGGGAGAAAATCTCTTCCACACCAATTACTGGGTGAGAAGAAGTTTGTGTGCCTTGATTATTTATGGGGGAAGTTGTACTAATGTAGTAGCATAAGGGGTAGTGAAGACCCTGAAGTTGCAAACCTATCCTTACCCCTAACCTTATAAGATCTATTGGTTGAATAAGAAAGGTAGATTCTAAGTCTTGGAGCAAGTGAAGTTGCCAATCTCCATTGGGGAAAGGTATAAGGATGAGATATTGTGTGACATTTTTCCTATGCGTGCTTTGCACATACTGTGAGGCCAATCATGGCTATTTGATCTTAAGATACTCTACAACTGGTATAAGAACACTTACATGTTGCAAAAAGATGGGAAGAGGGTTATACTGACCCCAATAAGCCCTTACAAAGTCCAAGAATTGTAGGAGAAGATTTATAGATCCTCATAGAGGACCTCCCTAATGATTTTTCAAGTGCAATTTTCTAAGGATGTTAAAAGGGAAGAATTTTTATTTCTATTGATTAGGAGAGACTAGTTGAAATGAAAGAGGATAGAGTATTGCCAGTCAAGGTGCAGGCTTTGCTTTAAGAATATGTCAACTTGTTTCTAGTAGAGTTGTTGAGAGATTTACCCCCTATAAGAGGCATATAACACTGCATTGTTCTCCAACCTAGAGCTACTCTACCTATAGATTCAATCTTGAGTAGGTAACTGAGTTGAGAAGGTAAGTAGATAAGTTGGTTGAATACGATTATGTCAAAGAGAGCATAAGCTCTTATGTTGTGTTAGCTATCTTATTGTTGAAGAAGGATGGCTCATGGAGAATATGCATCAATAGCCAAGCTATCAATAAGATCACTATCAAGTACCAATATCCAATTTTACAATTGGGTGATACGTTAGATGGTATGTGCATATTCTCAAAAGTTGATCTAAAGAGTGGCTATCACTAGATTAGAATGAGATTTGGAGATGAGTCGAAAACTGCCTTTAAGACAAAGAATGGTCTTTTGAATGGTTGGCAATGTTGTTTAAACTCACTAACACACTGAGCACCTTCATGCGATTGATGTAGCATGTTTTGAGATCTTTGATTAGTAAATGTGTCGTTGTTTACTTTGATGACATCTTAGTGTATAGTGCTAACCTAGTATCTCATGTTACGCACATGGGGTTAGTATTTGATATCCTCTGTGCTAAGTAATTGTTCAACAACTTGAAGAAGTGTATCTTTTGCCAAAGTGAGGTATCGTATTAGAAAGAGGTATCTGAGTTGATGAAGAAAAAGTAAGAGCAATTCTTGAATGGCCGATGCCAACTAATGTTACCAAAGTAAGGAGTTTTCATGGTTTAGCTTCATTTTATAGAAGATTCATTCAGAACTTTAGTTCCATAACAACCTCATAGATTGAGTTGACTAGGAATCTAAATTCAAATGGTCTAAAAGAGCTCAAAGTAGTTCAGAAGACATCAAATCCTATTTGACTTCCGTCCCAGTATTAACATTGCCTGACTTTAGCAAGGTTTTTGAACTAGAGTATGATGCATATGGAGTCAGTATTGGTGTTGTTCTAATGTAAGAGTGCTGACCATTCACATATTTCAGTGAGAAACTTAGAGGTGCCACATTGAATTACTCGGCATATGACAAAGATTTCTATGCTCTTATCCAAGCACTTTAGAACGGTAGCATTACCTGTTGTTGAGAGAGTTAATTATCTATGTAAGCCATAAGTCTCTCAAGCATCTCAAAGGCCAGCAAAAACTCTCCTGACATCATGCCAAGTAGGTAGAGTTTCTGGAAACCTTTTGCTATGTCATCAAGTATAAGAAGGGAAGTGCGAACATTCTAGTTGATGTCCTTTCTCATCGACATATCCTTATTACATCATTACAAGTTAAAGTACATGGGTTTGGTACTCTACTTGACCAGTATAAGCATTGTCAAGCTTGATTTTTCTTAGTTTTATTATTTTCCCTAAACCGATCAATATCGAACCCTACCCATTTAATATTGACCCTTCACTAAAGTTTAAGGAAAACTAAGGCTTTTAAAAAGAATTTTGTAAACTCTTGGAGTCGTCATCTAACTGGAGTTAGGAAATGGTTTAGGTAAAAACCAAATGAGTAGATGTGGTAATGATCTAGACACTAGATCATGTAAGGAAAACCGATTTTAGAAAGGTTTTTTTGAAAGACACGATATACGAGTTCAAAGATTAGGCTTTTAAAGCTTTGACGGGTATTATAAACTTGCCAAATTTAGACGTGAATTCTTAAAATCACCTTTTTTGAATAACAGCTTAAAAACTACTTTTAATTGAGTAGTTTCAAACTAAAAGGAAAAACTTTTTTTTTTTATTTTTTATGTTGCCCCATAGGTACCTTTATACTCGCTATTTGGAATCAAATGTATGTAGTGGGTTGATTGGTTTTAATTTAAAAAAGAGCCGAGTTTAAGTTTCTTATCCTTTTTTTTATTTATTTTGAAAATTTTCTAAAAAGGTCTTAATTAGGGTTTTATTTTTGAAAAATTTTAAAGTAGTCCTAATTTTTCGAAAAGAGTTGGTTAATTTTTATTTATTCTAAAAATAGGCTTTTCCAAGTCATAAAAATATTTCTCCATTTTTTCTTATTTTATTTTATTTTATCTAATTTTTGTTCCTTTTATCTTTTTTTTTAATTAAGGGAGTAAATAAAAATTTAAAATTACTCTACTTTTACTTTATCATTTCCTTCTTTTTTTTTCTTTTTAGTTTTCTTCTTTCTTTTTTCCTTTTTTGTTTTCTTTTTTTTTTTGGTATACAATTACAATGAGAGAATAACCGAAAAAAATTATAGAAAAATTAAAACAAAAAGAATGCAAAACAATCTAAATAGAGTCGAGGCCAGACCAAACATTATTCGTATATCAAACTTGGAGCGACTTTCGGGTCAGGTTAATGCTCTTAGATTGGGTTGAGTTGGATGATCTTCAACAGTAGCAGTAGTAAGGGCACACTTCAACTAGCTTTAATCACCGAAACGAGAGGGAGAGGGGGGGGGGGGTGTTAAGAGTTTTGTATTGGACTTATGGGGGGTAGGAAGGATGCCAAAGCTATTGGTGGTGGTTCAGTGGTTGTTTAGAGTTTAGCCGATGGTAGGTAGTTATGGTAGTCGCACATGGTAGCTGTTAAGAGTAAAGAGTGCTATAGTCGAGGGTTTTAAGGCACAACGAGTTTTGCCATGAAGTTGGGTAGTGCTAAAAGTGGTTAAGTGTGGTGGTTTAAGAGTGAGGTATGGTGACTTAGGGTTTTGTGGTGGGCATTTCGACAGGGGCTATGGGAGGTCATGGCAATGGTTGAGTGGGGAAGCTAATGGTATGGGGATTCAGTTATGGTGGTAGGGTGGCTTGAAAGTAACTGGAGAGAGAGCTATGGATAGAGAGAGAGAGGTACAGTGGTAGAGAGAGATTGTGGAGAGAGAAATTGCGATAGTGTTTGAAAGGAGTTTTTCATGATTACGAAGGGATAGGGAAACTCTATTTATAGCTCCTTGAGCTTATACAAGCTTGGAAATTTCATTAACGGTTGAAATCTACCATTAATGCTCTAGGTTGAAAATTGATTTATTTCAATTTTCTAATATCAATTTAGGTAAGTAAATGGATGAATGAAGATGGGATTTTCGGTTTAATGCGAAGAAGGTTGTGTCTAGTTTGCAATTTCACCATTAATTTGGAAAAATTGCAATAAAAGAAGGCTCAAATTTGGGATTGAAGAAGGTTGATTGGCAAGGAAAAGTGCAAAAATTCTAAGGAAAATGGAGGAAAGTAAGGGAAGAGATGTTGACATGACATTACATCAACCATGTGATCTACTAATATCATGCCACATGGTACGATACGTGTCACCGTATTGCTGACATGGCACCACATGGTGCCACGTTAGTTGTGACCTAACGATATAATGCTACGTGTCCACAGTAGACAAGTGGTCCAATGCTATCTCAATACGTGGCGATTTGTCTTAGAGAAGAAAAGAAACAAAAGGTAGTTTGTGCCTTTAATGAGATTTGAACTTAGGTCTCCTTTATGCATACGTTTGTCTTTTTCCATCTACACATTAGCTTGTATCCTATCCATACATGCAATTAAATTGCATATATGGACTAAGTCGATTTGTACTAGTTTTAAATCTAAGTTCGAGCCTAAAATTCCTTTTTCCCTTTATTATTATTTCAGGCCCTAAAAAAAAGGCTAAATAAAAAATTCTATTCTGTTAAACTATTTTAAAAAATTATTATTATCATTTTTATTTATTCTAAATTTTCCTTAAATTTTCTACTTTTGTGATTTTTTTGTAAATTTTCTATCTTTTTGTATTTTTCTAAATTTTCTACTTTTTTGTAACTTTTTCTAAATCTTTTTTTTTTTTTATAGTTTTCTAAATTTTCTATTTTTTAATTCTTTTTCTAAATTAAGACCCTTTACCCTAAAAAAAAATCTAAAAATAAAAGGAGACAATAATTGGGTGTCTACAAGCATGATCTATACTTTTGACCCCTATTACCTAAGTGTAATTTTAATGAAATAGTAGATGGGTTCTACTTAAGCTAATGATTTCTAATGAAGGCAAAGCAAGTATGAGTACCAAGCAACTTTGCCAAGGAATTACTCTTTAAGGAAGCCCATGTTAGGGGCTTAGCCAGCTATGTTGATATGAAAAGAACTACCAAGCTATTGAAGGAACACTTTTATTGGTCAAGAATGATGAGGGATGTGCACAAGGTCCTTGAATGTTGTGAGTTGGGTAAGTGAGCCAAAGGAAGAAAAGAGTCATATGGAGAATATACTCCTTGACCTATACCTGAGTGGCTATAGACTGATCTAAGGATGGATTTCATACTCAGCTTACCTAGAATGCCTTGGAAACATGATTCTATTATGGTGGTGCTCTATCAATTCAGTAAAATGAGCTACTTCATCCCCTACTATAAAAGTAATAATGCTTTATTTTTCACTTACCTCTTTTTATAAGAGATTGTGTGGTTGTATGGTGTCCCAAGAAGTATTGTCTCAAATCACAATTTGAAGTTTATGAGCTTCTTATGGTGAACACTATGGAAGACGCTCAACACTAAACTTATGTTCAATACTTCTCGCCGTCTACAAATAAATGACCAAACAAAGGTTATAAATAAAATAGTAGGCAACCAGCTTCAAGCTACTATTGGTCGGAATCTACATGACTAGGACCTTTGTTTGCTAGTCATATAGTTTACTTACAACTACTCTACCCACAGCTCAATAGGAAAGTCACCTTTCGAGGTTGTTTACAAACGTAATCTGAATTTGCTAATATATATGATTACTGGCCCAAACTCTTTAAGAGAAAGTTATTTTGGTTTGCAACGTATTAAGGAATTTCAAAGGCTAAATCAAAAGGTTGCCAAGCAACTAGTCAGAATGGTTGATTAATAGTGAGAGCAAGGGAATCGAGGATGAAAGCATGTCATTTATAACCCTAGAGACCTTATCTAAGTTTACCTCAACAAGAAACGATTTTCAAGAAGGAGGATGGACAAACTTTCCCCCAGATCAGATGCCCGCCCCCTTTAAAGTCTTATGGAGGATAAATGGTAGCACTTATGAGTTAGAGTTGCTAGAAGGCTTTGAAGTATACCTAACTTGATAGGAATTGAACTACTAGACCTTTAACCTAAGCTCAAGCATGAGGTCTTGAGGGATTTGTGAAGCAGATTCTATTATTTCAGATCAATTTTACTGAAGATCTTGTCTACATTCAATTCATCCAATATGCCATCCAACTTAGAAATTGGATACCGAACTTAATTGTAATCTTATTCATGACCCTGCTATCTATACACATATGTCATGTACCATCCTTTTTAGGCATAAGGAGCACTAGCATAAAATAGGGGTTGAGCCTCTCCCTTACATATCCTTTTGCCAATAGCTCATTGCCTTGTCTCTAGAGCTTAGCAGCTTGTTCGGGATTCATTTGATAAGTTGGTTTGTTCAGTAGGGCAGCGCTGTATATTAATTCAATACAATGTTCAATGCATTTGAAAGGGAGTAATCCCTAGGTAACTATTTAGGAAACAAGTTAGCATAATCATCCAGTAGCTCTTTGACCTCTAAGGGTAGGTGTGAGCTTAGTATGCTTACTTTTCTCTTCTTACTCTAATCCTAACCCTTAATTAATACTAGGTAGTAAGTGTCCTAATTGAGTTGCTTGTACATCATATCGAGTTAGCTTTATGGTCTACAAAGTTTCCACGGTGTATCATATCCTTGGAATTGATTGTGGTTATGCTTATTTGTCTCATTCACTTGTTTCATATTTTCACATTGTCACCCTTCATTTCAAGCTTTCTATAAGTTTAGACCCACCTCAATATTGTTGCCCTTATCTACTCTCAACGTGGTGTATCATAACATTTAATGTTTCCGATCTGATGCCTTATGTGCTGGAAAGAGAAGTCAACCAAGATTTGAGAGCAAATCTTCAACAAACCCAAGGAGCTGATGGAACACTGATCATTAGACGCTTCAACTAAGCTAGACTTTGAGGATTGCAAGGCTTGACTGGGAGAATCGTGGTTGCTCAACTCGGCTTTAACAACTACATCCATCAAGAAGGCTATGTGGTGAACACTCTTAGTACTTTACTCGAATGTACACTGGTCTACTTATTTGCTCATTTAGATACTAAATGCTCATATGCCGTTTCATTAGATGCTAAGAACTCTAATGCCAAACTATCGAGTGAAGAGGACAAGGTCCTTGTCCCTAACCGCGGCTTGCTATATTCGATATAGCCACAATAACAATGTATTACCTATCATTCTCTTTTTCTAACATTATACTACATTACTTTTCTTTAATTGTCGTATATACCCTTTTAAGTAGTACTATGTTACTTATTTCTAACATTGTCCATTTTTGTAATTCCTTTATTTTCCTTTGTTGCCTCAAGGACTTACTATAAATAGTCTTTGTAAGCCATAGTCAACTTTTTACCTTACTGTTAATGAATATTCCTCATGTCCTTGTGAGATACAACTCTCTATGTACATACTCCCCACTCTTATCTACTATTACTCGTAGCTCGAGACTAGTGATGAGTGAACCTTAAGTATGAGTTGTGTTGTGTTCATTGTTGTATCATATCTGATGAGCAGCCTTATGAAAGCTACTATGTTTGCATACCCATTTCTTCTTCTTCGATATCTCGAAGGAACCATTAGACACCTTCCCCGCAGTACGCCTTAGTGATTAACTTAGCACCTGGATACATCAATCCTCATCTATCCTCTAAGGCTCTTGTCTTATAGCTCACTACCCTGTAATTGACTCTTCCTACGTAAGATTCCTTCTTTTTCTCATGCGGTTTCTTTTTCGAATTTTTCTTCTAGATCCAAATCTCTGTCACCTTCCCTTAATTTTTTAATGCATTCTTTAGCAAGGAGAGTTACCTTTCAAGCTCCACCTTCCAGGATAATCACTCTTTCTCATATGTCTAAAATGGCAATAAAAGTGGCCAAGAATGATCTCTTAAAGACTAACGGTTGATCTTCATCATTATGTCTATTACTGTAAAGTTAACAGGGAAGTAACAAGGTCCTATACTCATAGGTATGAAATAGAGCTCTCCTAATGATTTTGTCCAACCCCTATCGATGGCCCTTATGTAGTATAGGCTTTCCTTCATGAAACTTTCCAACTCCAATTCTTGCATAGATTTTTTTTGACATAAAATTATTCAAGGTCGATGGAGTGTATACCACACTATTAAGTAAGTGCACCTGTTAAGTAATAGTATAGAGAACTACAAGAGTCTTGGGTTGTCGATCTTGTGAGGACTGAACACTTATGCACCCATTCTAATTACTCTGATCTATGTTGAATTGCAATAAAATTGTTAAAATAAATAAAACCAAGGAACATAAATTAACTAAAAGATTAGCTAACAATTGAATAATAGGAATAAACTAAATAACATAAGTTAGGATATTTAGATGTTGATCACCATGAGTGTAACATGTAGTATCTTTTGGGATCTTAACGAATCCCTTATTTTCACTACCTAAGGGAATTTAAGTGCTAACCTAATAGGAATCGCTTCTCTATTAGATTCTAATCCTAATTACATCTTACCTAAATCGCTTTTAAGATAGGACCCCTTAGATCAGCATTAAGAATAGGAATCTCGAACACAAATAATAAATAAGTTAATTTTGGAAGAAACCTATAACTTAGTTCTAAGCTTTTAGCAAATTCCTTTAATTATGGTAGATCTAATTATGTGTTAGGCTCATGATTTCAATACATAATATTAGATAAATTAAGTCGAGACTCAAGAAATAACGACTTAATTCAAATTAACAATGTAATTGAATTAATAAGAATAAGAAGATTGCATTAAAATAAAACAATTCATGTACACTACATTGTTACCTTAATGGTTCACAAATCTAGATATCATTGCTTCAATGCTAGAATCATAGAAAAGATAGAAACTTTCTTAGTTACAGGAGTGTTTCTATTCCTTATTCTCTTGTTCTTCTTTGATCTCTCTCTTCTATATACAACTGTCCATCTTTTATTTATGATGTCTGGACTGAATAATCTCTAAATGGTAAGTGTATCATATCAAGTTGGACTTATACAGCCATGAACATGATTGTGGTGGCTAGGTGAAAATGGAATTATCCTTACAAATGGATTTGCATCCCTTAAAATTTCCTAGTCACTCCTACACTTTTTCTTCTTATTCACTTTTTCAATGCATGCTTGACCTAATATTAGAATTCAATGGTTAATTCTTGTAAATCGATGTTTAACTATATAATTTAACCAGTGATTCTCTTCCTAAATTGGTTTGGTTTTTGTTCAACTGGGCAAAATCCATATACAACTCCCTTCCATTTAGCTAAGATGTATAGAAATCTCTCCCGACTCTATCAAATACCATAATCAAGAGTAAATACATATTGTATCTATTCATTCCCTACTCATTCCCTTAAAATAAGGTTCTATTGATAGGCTTTTTAACTTGTTTAATTACTGAAGCTTCAATAGCAATAGGAAAGTACGTTGCTCTTCTTAAGGACTAAGGTTGATCCTTGCTTATTCAGCCGTTTATAATTAACATTGAGAGAAGGAAGTACTTTACTTTTCTAAGGGACTAAGGCTAACCCTTATCAATTTTTCATCATTAATTTGCTTTTTTTTTTTTTAGTAGATTAGCAATGGGAAAGAATCTTATGCTTCTAAAGGACTGAGATCTATCCTTACCAATCACTAGTTATCAATTTTACTTTTAATTATGCCCTTAGTTAATTGAATTTGTAAGGGGAAATTACAAGAGATAATTTTCTTTTACTTATTTACTCAAGATTATAGAATTTTAAAAATTAAAAGGGATAAGCATACATCTAAGAAAAATTTAGAGGTATCATATGACTTGTAATGCCCTAGAAACCAGAACATTATAGCTTGCTACGTGTCCCTATATTTTATTAACACGTTAGGCATTTGGATTCAACCTGTTAGCCTCCCTACATAAATAACAATTCTCAAAACCTATTGTATTTCCATGAAATATCATGGATGTCTACAACATCCTTAGACTACAAACAGTAGTAATCGATCAACTTCTCAACTTCTTTTATTCAATGAAAATAAGCTTAAACATACTTCAATAGCTTTTGTCTCAATAGCTTAAAATAACAAAACTTAACATCTCATCCAACCAAACACACTAACTAACATACTTCCAACAACCCTGACACAAGAAGTCTCAAGTGACTTCTCATGACCTAAGATACAAATAGACATAAATAAATAATAGCCTAATATGATTTTCAACAAATTCCTCAATCTTACTCAAGTTACATAGAGTCGTTTCTAACATCATAATAATATACACAATAATTTGCTACATCACCTTAATATTCAAGTCACCATACTAAACTTCATAAATGCCAAAACTTATACTTTCACCTAAAAATTTTAAGAAGGGACGAGTTGAAGCCCAGTACGAAATATGTCAAATACATGCGCATGAACATATGATTCCAATCACACACAAACATGGAGTGCAAAATGCAATAACCAATCATTTAATTATTTTTATTTTAATTCAACAAGAAACATACGGGTACTCATAAACCCAACATACATAAATGTACTTATACCATATAGTATTGGTGTTGAGTCCTCTACAACACACTAGGAACTAAGGAACGACATAAATCTACCTAGATCATTTTCAAGTGAGACTCCAATGAAGACATCATCATATAAGAATCATTAGGGTGCAACTCCAAGGTCTAGTCCTCCCAATGCCTTGGGCTCAGCCAACCATAAGCAACATATATTCATTTAATGTCCGATAATTATTTAATCTAGTTATACCACTATCCTAATAGCATAACCATCAAGCAAGTATCCTATACCTAATTCAACTATAGCTGTGGGATTTACCTCAATTACACTCCTAGAACTTGACGTAACATAAATAACTTAATTTATGACTTGTACTTATACCAAAACAATATTGTACTTGGTCTTTAGACTTGATTAACAACGCTAGCTAACTTAACTACTCAACCATCTCATACTTGTATTTAAGTCTATTGAGGTTCTTAGGATCACTTATATTCATGCTTAAGAAACGTAGTTATACGTAATAGGGGTCATGTCATCCAGATGCCATGATCGAGGGGAGTAGATTGCTCTTTGGCATTTGGATGCTAACAGGGTGGCATCTAGATGCTAGCTTGCAATTTGTAGATCTTTTCAAATTGCAATGGCATACACCCCTTACAAAATCACCCCAACTTTATCACTTTCAAAAACCACCACTTCCACAATATTATCCCTTCAATAACCTAACCCTACACTTATTAAAACATTCCCTAAACATCATAACATAATCAAATCTCAACCCAAATCTCTTGATTTCAAACTATGCCATCTATGAAACAATACATGTAGAGTTTATGCAAAAATTCTTATTGTTGGGATCTAAAATCCTTGCTTTTACCATTAAGAATCCGTTTTAGGACTCTTAAACAACCACACCAAAATCTTTTTGATTGCTGCCTAATGAGGAAAAATGAATTTCTTATTGAAATTCAATAAAAGACCTATTAGAAAAGTGATTCCATACTTACCTTAGTCCCTCTTGTAATTTGATCCTTGTCCAAATGCACTAAATACTTCCCTTAGATCAAGGTGGGTGCAAAAACCCTGATCAAAACAAAGTTTGCAGCACATGAGGGAATTTGTAAAAAGGGTTTCCAATAAGTTATGCTAGGCTTTTATGGTTAGGGTTATAGAAATTTTCCTATGCCTAAACTGCCGCTCCTTCTTTTAGTAAATACCGTCTTATGTCCTTAATGAAAAATCATCATTTATTTATCAATTTTCTATTATTATATTTCTTTATTTTTCTCCTTTATCCTGGTTTTACAATTCTTTCCCCTTAAAAAAACTTTTATCCTTAAAAGTTTGCTTGAATCATTATTGAGCTTACAATTTTCCTAGTTTTTACATAACTTCCTTAATCTGATCAATATTAGACTTTACACATTTAATATTAATCCTTGATTAAGAATTAAGGAAAATCAAAATTTTTAAACATGTTTTAAAAATACTTGGAGTTGCCACTTGACGGGGGTCAGGAAAAGTTTTAAATTAAAATCAATTGGGTGAATTGATTTTAATTTGGATATTGGACCACGAGAAAACAAATTTTGAAAAAAAAAAAAAGATTTTTGAAAATCAGAAATTTGAGTTCGGGGGCTAACTTATTAAACTTTAATGTGTACTACTTTTATGTTTCTGAAATTAATTTTACCTTTTAAAATACCCATTTTAACTATTTCTACATTTATAATTAAAACTAATTCTCTTTGCATAAATAACATATCAAAATTATTTGCACAAGAAAAAACAAAAAGATTTCCTTATTTTTAGTTACCTCATAAGTGCCTACATATCCTTTGTTAGGGATCAAACTTTTGCCAATTCATTTCGAAAATTTAAGTGTGTTGGTTTGTTTTAATTTTAAAAAGTAGCTGAGTTTACGTCTTTTAGCCATTTTGTTTCATTTAGGAAAGGATCCTATATTGAGTATTTTTATTTTTTGAAAATTTTAAAATGACCTAATTTTGAAAAGGATTAATTTATTTTTGTTTTTGTTGAAAAATGATTTTATAAGTGATAAAATGTTTTTCACTTTTTTTTTATTCTTATTTTTATTTTTACTTATTTACCAAAGCAAAGGGAAAATAAAATAAAGCTTTCCTAGTACTCTTCTTTCTTTACTTTGTTTTCTTTCTTTTTCTCTCTTTTTTTTGGATTTTTCTCTTCTTCCTTTTTTTTTTTTGAATTACAATTGGTATATGAAATAAGCTAAATTAAAAAATTAAAAATATGAAAAATGAAAACAAAATGACCAAATAGAATAAGGTTGGAATAGTTGGATAGGGAGCACAAGTCGATGGATATGGGTCGAAGGGTTGAATCCAAGTTGGGTATATGGGTCATGGACCAAGTTGAAGTAGAGAAGAAGGAGAAGATGACGTGGGGGGCTCTATTTAGGTGGTTTTAACTATTGAATCAAATGGGTGAAGGGGGATTCATGTATTTTAGATTAGGGAATAGAGGCATAGGGATGATGCCTTGGTGTTTGGAGGTGATTTAGGTAGTTATCAAAGTTGGTGGCGGTGACAGTGGTACGGTTTGTCACATGAGGGTAGCCTAGAGGTGAAAAAGCTATGGAGTCTTAAGTTTTAAGTGGTGTTGAGTTTAGCCATAGTCCTATCTTAGAGAGGGATTGTTCAGTGGTGATGGTTTTGAAGGAGTAGTTGTAAGTGGTTAGGTTTTTGCAACAATGGTTGGAATGGAAGATCTAGGAGGTGTGGTAAGCTTCATGGGTGGTGTCTTTGTAATGGTCTCGAGCTACAGATTCTAGTAACAAAAGTAGTTTTCCTCGAAGATCATTGAGGAAACTAGGCTCTTTTAGAGAGAGAGAGAGAGTAGTTTTGGATATGGAGTCACTGAAATCTATTAATGAGGTCCAAAGGTTAACATGAAGAGTAATAACATTAAATCACTTTGTATCGAAGAGTACTAAGAAGTTTATGGAGTTTTTCAAGTTCTGAGAAATCCATTTGAGTCTAGATGGACCGAAGAATGTGAAATAGCCTTTAAATCCCTAAAAGAGTTTCTCACAACACCTCTGATCTTATCTAAGCCCTTTGAAGGTGAAGTTCGTTACTTATATATGTTTTAAGTAACTAAGCTCCATTATCCATTTTGGTACAAGTAGATGGAAGGATACACCAACTTATTTATCATGTCAGCCATGTCTTGTAAGGACTTGAACTTCGTTATGCAAAGTTAGAAATTTCTTTTTCTTTTTTTTTTTTGGCTATAATTGTAGCAGAAAGAAAACTCCAACCTTATTTCGAGTTTTACCCAGTTATTATCTTAATCGACCAACCTCTAAAGCAAGTGCTATAGAAGTGTAGTGCTTTAAGTTGGACGATGAAGTATCCTTTAGAGCTTTGCATTTTTAGTATCCAATATTGACCAATAGAAGGATACAAACCTCAAATTTTAGCTGACTTCATAGTAAAGTTCACATGAAGTAAAGAATCTACCCCCTAAAACCAAGAGCTGACCCAAATTCTATATGTAGATGGTTCGTAAACATGTAAAGGTAGTGATGTTGGCCTAATTTTCACAAGTCTAATGGGAGCATGAATCTCATATGCTCTAAAATTAGGGTTCCTAACCAACAACAATGAATCGAAATATGAGGTGCATTTGGGTGGAATGAAGTTAGTAAAGGAGGTTGAAGGCAAATAATTGGATATCTATTCCAACTCTTAACTAGTTTCAATTAGGTTAAAGGTGATGGCGTGGAAAAGGAAAGAATATGGTCAAGTATTTACAGTTGTTCAAAGAGCTCGAAGCAAGTTTTGATTCTTGGCAATTGGTTAAGATCCCGCAAAGCAAAATTATGCAGCTAATAAATTGTCGAAGTTGGCATCTACAAGTCTACCAAATTGGGAAGAAATAATTTTCATTGAATATCTGCCAGAGAAGAGCACGAATAAGTGACTTATGGAATGTTTGGAAGTATAGGAGAAAGAACTAGAACCATGTTGGATAGATCCTATCCTTGATTATTTAGAGAAAGGAATCTTGCCTTAAGACATTAATGAAGATTGAAGGCTTATTTATGAGGCTACCTATTTCACAATGATAGAAGCAAAGCTCCATAAGAGAGGATTAGGCATGCTTACTTAAGGTACCTACAACCTACTAAGGCTAAACAGGTCCTTTCCAACCTACATGCTAGGGTTTGTAATAACCATGCTAAGGTTGGAGCTTTATATGTAAGAGCCTTAGGGCTTGGATATCAGTGGCCTCTAATGAAGAAGGGCTCCTTCAATTAGTATAAACTTATGATCATTGTCAAAGGAATGCTACTATTGAAAGAGCACTAAGTGCATATCTCATTATGCTCACTAGCCCTTAAACTCTTTCTTAATGGGGGTTAGACATCTCAAGCCCTTTTTCAAAGACTACTAAATAGAGGCAATACATTATTATAGCAGTGGACTCCTTTACGAAATGGTTAAGGTAAAAGCAATGGTGAGTATTACAGAATAGAGTATTGAGGCTTTTGTGGTTAGCAATATTTTGACTAGGTTCGAGATACCTTATGCTATTACTATGAATAATGGACCTCAATATGATAATGACAAGTTTAGAGAGTTTTGTGAAGCATGCCAAATCAAACTATGTTATACATAGGTTACACACTCCCAAAGCTATGGGCAAGAATATGGTTATTTTCCATAACCTAAGTAAAAAGGTAAACTAAGCTAGTAGTAAATGGGTGGATGAGCTACCTAATGTTCTATGGGCTTACAAGACTACGTAGAGAAATTCAACTAACTACGCTCCTTTTCAACTGGCCTTTGTGTTTGAAACTGTTATACTTATTGAGCTTCAAGTGGAAAGCGCAAGAGATTAAGCTTATAGCCCTAAGTATAATGAAGTTGGCCTAAAAGCAAACCTCGACATTATTCACAAGACTTAATCTTTGGCTAAGGCTTATCTATCTTTGTATTAGCAACGTGCAACTTGGTATTATGATAAATATGTTAGGCATAAATGCTTCCAACCTAGTGATCTAGTATGTAGAAAGTTGGAGCCAATAAGAGTCAAAGAAAGTTGAGCAAAACTAACTCTAGGTCGGGAGGATACGGTCAAGGTTAAGGAGGTCATAAGGAATAGAAGAGCCTAAAAGTTGGATAGGCCTAATGGTTAGCCTATTCCCCAAGCATGGAATGTAGACAACCTCGTGCCATACTTTAAGTGATCAACCTCTTGGAAGTAGAAGTTAATAGAGTTTGTGATTTGGAATTTAATACTAAAGAACTTGTGTGTATGTTTTAATATTTTTATGTTAATGTTGTGAATTGTCAGTGTTAATATGCTGATGACAACGCCACACAATCATCATAAGTGCGCCATGTGGCATAAAGTGAAAAATTAATTGCTACACAACTTGACATGTAAAGACCACATGTCACCACATAGTCACTTGTAAGCGTGCTACGTAGGATGAGGCAAAAAAGTAAAAATAAAATAACAGCAAAAAAAAAGAAAAGAAAGGAAACCAAATGCGTGAGTGCAATGCACACATACATAGGGGGGAGTAAGAGTGCCCATCCTCCTTCCCCTACCCCTTTCTTTCCTTGACCAAGTTCCTTGATGAACAAAGGCATTTACATTACCAAACTAGTTTCCTTCCAAAAAACACTTGTATATTATATCCTATTTTATCCCCCTTTTTTCATCTAAAAATTAGAAAAAAATGTATTGGATAGGAAGGACAACCAAAGCATAGGCATTTTAGTCCAAAAATCTTAAAAGATAATAAAGGAAAATGGCACTAATAGTAAAATTAAAAAAAAAAAAAAGAAGAAGAAGAAGAAAAGGAAACCTCTTATCAGTTAAATGTAGCATATCTTGGAAAGAATTGGAAAATTAAATCTCCTAAGGCTAACCCATTACGAAATTGATATATACAATTGGTAACAAGACATTAAGGAAGAATTTTAACCTTTTATTTAGCAAAAATAATATCTCAAAAGTACTAAAATTGGATAAAAAAAGGGAGAAAAAATAAAAACAAGTTATACTTGCATGATAGAAAGATAATTAATTGCTCTATACAAAAAAAGATGTTTTTTGATCACTAAGCCTAATTCTACACTATAAATAAAGCTCTTAGCCATACATTCCAAGAAGCAATTATAAGAAATATTAACTAGAGTATGAGAATTTCTCTTCTTTTCAACAAAAGGTTTAGTTTAGGTTTCTGTTGAGAAATCCGAGCATTTTGGAAAAATTGAAGGGATTAGACATGAGTTTTATTGAAATTGATTGAGGGCTTTCGAAGATTGGAAAGTTAGGAGTTAAGAATTGCTACCACCAGATTGAAAACTAGCTAAAAACCCCTTAAACTAGCCTTTGATTCTTTATTATGCAAGGTAAGTTTTCTAGGCTTTAAAGTTTGTGCTTAATTGTTCTTGAGTTTTATTGAATGTTGATGCATAATGTATGTGATTAACACCTATAATTTTGTTATGTGATTTAGATTATATAATGTGATATGCAATTTATGTCGCTCTTATTATAATTTGTGTATGAATATTATAGAAACCCATGCTTTGATGTTTTTGTAACTTTAATGATTTATTGTTCTTGTTGAAATAAAATGGATTGTAATAATTTTATATGTAATTTGTGTTCTTCTTGTTATATGGTTTGATGTTGTTCTAACCATCATTATTTAAGAAAATATGTTTGTTCTTGTTGAAACAAGAAAAGAGATTGTGATTCTATGAATGAGTTGGTTATAATTCTTGTTTGCCCATAAATTAATATGTTAATCCTTGAAGAAGGTTTTGATTTGTACAATACTTGTTTCTTTTATTTTTTATTCAAAAGTGTTTTCGAAAAAGTTGATAAAGTTGTTTTTTTTTTTTTGCAATTCTTGTATATGTCTCACCTATCGTTCACGTTGACATCTTAACTTGATTATCATTGAGACCTATCTTTGTCCATCGGCAAACATAAAGACACTGTACTAAGTCAATTCAATTCGCATTCTCAACATCCAAACATTCTTGCTGGTTGCTACACTTGAGAACACTAAGCCCTTAAGTCCTACCTCAAGCACCTGATAGGTACTTAAACCTAAAGGCCCATACAAGTTGAGCACATCAACATACTCTATAAAGCTTGGCCTTCCAAAGCCAAGCTTCAAATGCATAGATACCCTCTATAACATTCAACCTCTCACGACCACGCTTCACGTGCTTAATGCTCCTAACTGAGCAATACTTAGACTAGGATTCCCAAGCCCATGCTTAATACCACATTAAGGAAGTACAAGACTAAAAACGACTTTACACTTGTAACCATGATTAGGCATAAGTAAAACGTGAAAAGAGTACGAAGGTAAATGGAGAATGAACATCAAAAGAAAAAGATGCACAACAAGGGATAAAGCATACTTGCTAAACTTTCATTACATTTAATCATCATAAGTACAGAGGTTGAAGGGTCGGCATAAGAAAAATAATACAGCAATTACAAGTCCCCTAAAACAACCTACCAGAAAGCTAAGTCCTTAAGTATTCCCAGGCTCATCATTGCTTGTGCCATTTTCCCTAGCATTGCCACCATCCTCAACATCATCATCCTCCTTGAGCTCATTTTCTTCATCTTCTATCTCTCTACCCATCGAAACTTCACCAGTTAAGCAATCGAGATAGCTAAGATTGAGATTGGGATACTTTTCCTCAACCACATCCCTTGTTAGCTTCACTCAATCCTAACTAACCTCATTCCATAAACAACTCCTATATTGTTATCTTAGTCAACTCCTTCCCATCCATCAGTTTAGCCTCCTTTTCCAAGAACCAGACTCAAGCTTCCTCGACCTTTGCCTATGTAGCATTAGCCTCCCCCCTAGCCACTTCTACCTCCTTCCTTATAGATTCAACCTTCTCCTTAACGACCTTCGCTTCCCACTTAGTAGACTTAGGTAATTGTCTAGTTGCCTTCTCTTCCTCCTTGTCCACTCTCAGTTCCTCAGCATGAGCAAAGAGTGCCGACTCTAAGTTCTCGGCTCGTTTCTTAGCATTGCCTACTTCGAACTTATCCCTAGCCACCTCCTGCTACAACCACATGTTCTCAATCCTGTACTAGTTGAACTCATCTTTCCAAGATGTTGCCAATACCCTCAAACCCTCTAGTTCCTTCTCCAACCAATCATGTTCTTCTCATATCTCCCACCAATGCTACTTGGTAGACTAGAATAAACAAGTTTTAGTTCAAACACATATTCATGAAAACTTGAATAAGAAAATGGCATGTAGAAGGATCGGAATCATACCGCCTCAAGAAAGGATTGCCTTCATACAAATGCATACCTACATAAGCTCATGGCTTCGCCAAAGCCCTCTAGAGCAATTAGGATGCTCTCATCATAACTTTTATCTTAGAAGAGAAGCGCAGGTGCCTTCCTCAAAGGCTACGATGGGGCCACCGAAAACACACACTCACCAATAGATTCTTTAGCATTCTTGTTCGTATCGACCTCATGGTCAACCACATGTATTAGCTACCCCTACATCGTACTGCCAACTTAAGTGGCATCCGCACCCTCTTGGTCCCTGAACACATCCATAGCTTCAATAGTACTCCTCTTCAAGGACTTCTCCTACACTAGTTGGTTTAGGATAGGTCTCTCTAACACCTTCTCAATAGTCGCCTCTTACTCACGCAACTCCTACTTAGGTGCCTTCACTACTTCAGCAATGACCATAGCCATCCCCTACTCGACAATAGGCTATAAAGGCACTATGATCAGGATGCCTCCCAACCCTTCACCATTGTAGCCTTCTTGCTTCTCTTTGCCATTAAAGATAGATCTTTCCCTTCGATGGGCCTCTTTCTTTTGTCCTGGCCCGTCAACTCCCTTATCTCCATCATCCGTACGTTAAAGGAGTTGCTACATAAACTAAAGGCTACAAGCACAACAATAAAGTTAGCTCAACAATGCATTTACAAAATTAAAGAAAAATACCTGCCGTGAACAAATAGCCTTGAGCTCCCCCTTACCAATGAAGGCGAACTCCCAACTACCCTCCCTAGCTATATCTTCATCCCTACCTATCTCCTAAGGGTGCAACATCTCCTTCCACAAATATAAACTTGTGATCTCCTCTACATAGAAACCTTATTCTTTCTAATGAGCTACATCTAAATCCATTCCTTTGCTTCATCATCCTCCTCCTTAAAGTAACTAATAAGCTTCATTCAAATAAGCTTATTCCACTTGGTAGGAAAGTCTAGCTCGTGAACTGACTTCACCTGTAGAACTGGTACTTCCATTCCTCAATCTTCAACTTCTAACCACTAAACAACCTTATATGTGACCCTTGGCTTGAGCAATACACCCAACCCTCCTACTTACCCTTTAGTTGGAAAAAAGTGATGCAAGAGCTGAGCTATTAACCTTCTTATGTGGAATATAAAAATGGCCTTAAAGACTAGCAACACCTACCAAGTATTTAGGTGGAGAGAACCTAGGGACATTTGAAAATAGTTAAATAACTCCAACCAGAAGGTAGTAAATGCCAGACCTAGCCATATGTCAATCACCTTCCAATACAAGCAAAAGGAGCACTTATCCTCCTGATAGACGCACCACCCATGATCAACCTTCTCGAGCCTTACTACTTCCTACATGTCAATGTACTAGGTAACCTTTCGGTAAACCCAACACCACTGTCTTCATTATACTTATACTTAACCTCTGTCATGCCCTAACTACCTTCCTTAGTAAGCAATAGCTTTATAACCTTATCCTTCTCCTTAGGAACATACCTACATCGAGGCCTCTCCTCTATAATTACTCTCCTTATCTCCTACGTGTAGCTCATATCCATGCTACTATATGTTTAGGGGGAAAGTGGGGACGAGCATACCCTTCCTGTAATCCTTGTTTACAAATGCCTCACCTATAAACTTACTGCTTTGTTATTGTTTTTTATCAGCCATCCTTAAGGAATTTCCCAAGAAAAAGAAAGGAAAATGTGAGAAAAGGGAAGAAAGTCTCTAGAAGTACTTCAACAAAGTTTCAATAGACTGAAAAGTTCAAATGAGGATCAAACTGACCTTGAAGACCCTTATATGAGCTATCATAGCCAAGCGAAGCATCACCTCACCAATAACCATCATAGATGCCCACATATCACAACCAAAGGATCAACAGATAGGATTTACTTGATGGGTGGATTACCAACTCAACATTTGCATCACATCATTAATGGCTCATGCCATCGGGGACCTCAGGCATCCCAATGATCACACCAATTATCAAAATTTGGCAAGAAAATAGATAATTGTCAAATTCTTCAACACACTCCAAAGTGCTTAAAAGTATGGAAATACTTAAGCTTGGGTATATACCATATAAGCTTGAAAAAGACATACTAATGCTCAACTAAAACCCTAAGCAACCAATAAGTGAATGCGAGTGCACAAACAAAACAACACGTTCAGTGAGAAGTGATCGTAAGAAAACAAGCTCAGCAAGATAAAAATTAAAAAAAACTGACAAGCATATACCAAAACTTCATTTTATTAATAATCCGAGATTCTTTAAATGGCTTAGGGCTCAGCATACTAGCCTTAAGTACAAGTCAATAAAAGAAAGAGGAAAATGAAGAATACAACAAATCGACTTAAAGCCTTCTTGGTCTATTACTTGATGCTAGATGTTTATCTTCAGCTTATAAACCTTAACTCAGCTACATGAAAGGGCTCTTACCCAAGCCAGTTTGCTCTTACCTTCAACTCATCTCGCTAATCTTCCTTAGCCAGCCATGGTAGACCTTTAGCATCCGAGCTAATGGCCACAGTCTTTAAGAAATACACAAGTAACGTTCCTCTACCACCCAATACGATGTGGTAGTAAGCTCTTCCTCCATTATGCCCAAACCATGTCAATATCAGAAGCTTCGAGAGGAATCCATTGCTTACTAAAACGACCAGGAGACAATCGATCTATTTTGAATATGCAGCCAAGAACCCCTAAGGAAGATCTAAATCTAATGGAGGCTACCTAAGTTATCAAAGGTACATACAGTGGTTACCATTGAATCGACTGTGAGAGCATGTGGACTTATATGAATTGCCATGTTGTCAAGCCTAATAACCCCTTAGGAGTTGCAAAGACAACTCAGGAAGGCTACCCTTGAGCCGCTGGGGAACCTTCTCTTAAGGCTAGAAACACTACGGACGATAGGTAACACTCGGGCATCTATAACATGTGCTTATGCGACTAAGTTAATGGTGCCACAATAACTAAAGGATGTACCCATGACCTCCTCTTGCTAAGCTAAGGGATTTATGTAAATCCCGTAATCAATACTTAAAGGCTACCCGTAATCATGGGGTAACCTACTACGTCCTTCAATCAATGCCTAAGGAGCCTACTATAAAGGCGCAACTTGAGTTTATACACTCTCTCCCACAATATTATTCTCTTAAACTTAGACATTTGCTGCACTCTACGAGGATGAAAGAGGTTTCATCACACTCTTAGAGCATTTCAAATGGTAAACATCAAGCCTTTACATAACTATAAGGGAAGAAATCTAAGCCATCTACATGTTGCTACCAATCTATCCAATAGTCAAGGCAAGGTGACAATGAAAATTCATCATTAATGCCCTCATTAATCTCTAATTACATCATTCTCTAGGCACCTTGATGACCATGCATACGGCATACTTCCCTAAGCACCGTTAATGTGTTTGGAAATAGGGATGCAACCGAAGTAAGCTCAAAATGGGTTTTATAAAACTCAAACTTACCCCAGTTAGATTAATGGGTTTCTAAAACCCATGAAGAACCCTACAAGGTTTTTGAGTAACCCTTGACCCACTTTTATTAGAAAAATGCTGACCTGATACCTGCCCGACTTGAATTGTGTAGACTTTGCATAAACTGTAGCGATGTGCTGGCAACAGCCTCAAGAAATTCTTAATAAGAAAAGTAGACAAAGATGATCGGAATTAGATAACCAAAGTCTTTGTTAGCATGCTTCAATCTAAGTCACTTGAAAATATTGAATATGAATCTCTTCCAAGAAAGTTGCAAATTTGTCTTAAAATTAACATTTATCACAAAACAAAAGCACCTAAGGTCATAAGACAAGAATTTTTATCTGATTCATTCTAAAACACAAAAAGAAAGAAACAATGCCAATTGTTTAGTTTCAAAGCATGAAAATTAAATGATTTACCTCTTTACTCCCTAAATTGGATGAGCCAATGACTTTAAAGGAAATAGGAAAGTGGAGCAACAAGCAGCGTAATGATAGATAGACAACAACTAGGGTTTTGTATTACCTAAAGAGAGACTAATGATTGAAAAGTGAAAATTAATATATATATATATATAAACTATATAGGGATTGCTAAGCAAGAGGGCTAAGGGGTTTAAGGAACTTAAGCGCAGTACAATGTAAAATGTATGTAGGTTTTAGTATAATAACAAATAACATACAAACCTCATACCAACCTTTAATTATCAATATTTATATTATTTATCTTTTTATCAAGTTGAGTTTTTTATCGGGTTTTTTGGGAATTTCATAACTCAATTCAAAATAATATCAAGTTTTAATTTAATGTATAAAATTCAACCCTAAACCCTATAAGGTTTTTGTCACAACCCAAAGGGGGGTTGAGTTATGGCAGTACCGCCATGTAATACAAGAAGATATGAGATCAAGCATCATCCTTGATCAAGGGCCTTCGGCATACTATACGAGGCATCTCACAACTACAACTTCTTCTTAGTAACTAGCATCAAGTAATAGCTGAGCACTTAATTTAAAGTCATATTATCCAATTAATACTAACACAAATAGAAATAAAAGGGAATATAAGGTTTTTCCCTTAAGATAGTCATATAATGCTGGAATAAGATAACAATAGTAGTCCAAGCTACTTAATAACTAAAGATACTTAATAATTGAAAATATAAAGAGAGTTCAAATATAAATAAATTGTTCACTCGTGGTCTCATCTTCTTCACACTAAACAACCCCAGGCTAGTATAACTGATCTCAAGCATCCCACGGCTTAGGTCTAGTCAAAGATTTTATTGTAATAACAAACTATATGGAGGTAAGCTCAACTGCTTAGTGAGTAACCTTTCTACTTTACTAACAAGTAATAACAAACGAGTTATTAATCAAGCATATGAATGCATGGTCAAACATATGCAATGTATACAATCGATTGGTAACTATATACATTACGGCTTTAACGCCTACCGTTGCTTAGGTTAGGAAGTATTTTAGCATGTCAGGACCCAGGTATGCACATTTAACTCAAAGTCTCTTATCAACAATATAACCATCAACAATATAACCCTTAACAGGAGACACGGCATGGCCTCAAGCAGAAGGTGGCACTCCCCAAAGCTAAGTAGTTCTCAAAGGTCAAGGTAAGAACATGTCGTACAAAATATGTCATACGATAACAATTTTAATATACATTATACAACATGGATCTAACTAGGCATGATCCCCTATTCTACTGCATGATGCTAACACCCTTAATAGTATGTTATAAGATACAATGCATGTCCAGTTTAATTTATTAGTTCAAATTCATGGGTGACTAATCAATTATATTCAGACACTCCAAGATCGTAACTTCTAATGCAATAAGCATACAAGTTCGCATTAACTTAAGATATTTTACAAGCAAGATCAATCATAACAAGCACATAAAATATCTCATATGCCCTAATCATGCAACAAATTCAATTATCTGATATAATTAAATAATTCTTTAACTATAGGCATAAAACAAGCAAAACAAGGGGGCGGTATACTCACTCAGCCATGATACTTAGCAATCCCAGTAATCCTCAACCGCATCTAAGTCAATATCCTTGTCACTAAAAGAAGATAATTAAGGTCTATGAGTATTCCATTTGTGGTAGCTAATTAAGCTTACCACTCATTAACCTTAGCTTAGTTATTTTTGTAATTCAAACATATTTTCTTTGTTTAAACTTCATTTTCGGTGATCTTATAGTCATTTTCATCTTTTTTTAATGTTCTTTCATTTGGTGGAGTTATTTTTGAGTTTCTAGGTCAGAAAATTTTTGGTTTGGGCTTTATAAGGTCATGGGCTCAAATGGTGAGTTGGGTTACTTTAGGGTTTAGATCTAGTTTTGAGTCTTAAGCTTGATTTTTTACCTTAGGCCTTATACTCGATAATTTAGGCTTTCTTTTAAGTGTTTTAAATGGGCTTTTTCTGCCCATCATCTTAAAATTTTAAAGTAGACCTTAGTGATACTCTTTTTGGTCTAAATGAGCCTTTTTACTAAGTTTAAAGCTCTAAATCACTAAGAGGCCCATGATGGGTATCTTGGATGGGCCTTTAGGTTTAGTAGACCTTTTAATTAACTCATTCTAAGCTCTTTAACCAAAGTTTTAGATCCGGTCACTTAACTACATGGGTTCTAAAGTTAGTTCTTTTGGGCTTTATGTGTTTAAATTGCTATTTAAGGCCTTGGGCTGAAGCCCACTTATCCTTTTGGGCTTAGGCCTAACATTGGACTTAAGTTTAGCCCACTTTTGTTAGGTTTATAGATTTTTTCATTAAAGTTTTAGTAGCCATTATCACCATTTTTAAGCCTATAATCACTAACTAAGCTAGTTTAGGACCTTAACCACACTTTAGCTTACTTAACATGGTTAATTAAGTCCTAAATTATACTTAACACTAAATAAACATGTCATTAATCTAATAAACAATAATTTGCAGATTTGATGGGTTCACAAAAGTGGTGTCCTCTTAGTGTTCTTAGGGTCAAATCTTTCATTTTCATGCAATACTTGATTTTATGGTGGTTCTACTTAAGTAACCTATATTTTTACTCATCTAAAATGATAATCACTACATAAAAGTGTGTAGAAATGTTGTGTGGAAACATGTAAGGGGTGGCATGCATGTGGAATGGGGGTTCTACCATCCTACTTAACGATTTGATCCTAAAAGTAACACTACACTACACCACTTAATTTACTAGTGTTATATCTTCTACCAAAAGTTGTTTTTCTTTTACTAACCTTTGTTTGTCCTTCTTGGAATGCCTTAGAAATCCTAGGGATTTACTATAAAGTACGGTTCATCAATGAAAACATTAGTTTCTAACATTATTTTACAAGAAAAACTAAGGAAAAACTAGCCTAAACACTTAATGGAGCAAGGAGTTGGAGGGTCCTCTTTGTAGGGGTGTGCCGTGAGCTTGGAGTGTATGTAATGGTGTATATATGTGTGTATCAAAGGACTAAAGGGATATGTGTGGGTGGTGTAAATCTTGGTGTTTGGTGGTTTAGAGTGGTAGTGGTGATGACAAAGTGGCCAACTATAGTATGCGTATATGTAGCCAAATGAGGAAGATGGAAGGGGTTTGAGTGTTTGATCTTTTAAGAGAGTTTATGAGAGTGTTTTAGGGCTTGTGAAAATAAAAAATGAGTGAAGGAGGAGGGTAGTCGGTTGTAAGGAAGAGAGAAGGTGCGGGGGGTGCAAGCGGTGTGTGATTTGGGTAATAAAAGACAAGGCACAAAAAGGAGACCATGTACTCTTATGCTTTTTTGCCAAATTGAGTAAGATCTTGTCCCCTTAGGGTACAAGATATTTTAAGGTCATTAATGGTTTGTCTTTTGGTCATTAATCATGTTTAACATATAGCTAATTAAAATATAATGAAGATTGGTTAAGGATTACGGTTTGATTAGGGTAATTGAATTAAGTTAATTAGGTGTAATTAGGATACACTTAGGGTTCTATTGAACTTTGATACTATACTTTAGTTAATCCAAGAACCCTACATGTGTACTTAAGGTTTCCTTAGGGTTTAGTGCTTGTTTATAGTAATTTGATTCATATACGAGCTCGAAAGTCAAGGTTTCAATAATTTAGTGATATATGTCACTTGTATTGATCAGTTTGACCTTACTATTAGTGTTTATTTTTGGTGTTAAGATATTCGATCATTTACCTAAGGTTAGATGATCATTTTAGGGTTTTATTATGGTCCTAAGATTTTTCAAGTATTAAGGTTCTCAAGGTTCTTGCTCATTTAGTTAGGGTTTTAGGGCTTACTTCAATTAAAGTTTTTTGTTGAACATTTAGGGTTCGATTCCTTTAGCTAGGTTTTATTATTATGTTTAGGTGGTCGTAAGGACTATTTGAGGATGCTTCCATTCGATTTCGCTTTTAAGCTATCAAAATTTCATAGGGTTTATAGTTTTTACTTGGTTAGATGGGTCAAGCACCCTATTAGGGCCTGCAACGGTCATTTTAACTATCATGTCTAAAAGGCATCAAACAATGCCTCTCCCCCTAACACCCAAGACCACTTGTTTCCTTCTCACAATGCATCTCATAAGGGCTTTGGCCTCCTAAGCCGAAGTCTGTTGTACCCTCCTTGCTACTCCAACACTAAGGAGAGTAAGGCGATAACTATCGATGGCTACCGCTTGGCCCAAGGCTTTAGAAGCCTAAAGCCTACCAATGAGTTTAGCCCTCGTAGCTAGGAGCCTTTTCTACCTTAACCAAATAATCCCTTCCACTAAGTATGCCAATTAGCTCGAGATGTACTCTTAAGATATCGATCGAGCCTAGGTCACTTGCAAACTCTACAATCAACCCCAAGCACCAAATGCTTGCTGACGTCCTCCTTGTGGTTGGATGATCGAGGAACCATTTGCCTCCAAATCGAGTCAAACCCCAAGCACTCAAGGGGTCTTCCTCCAAAGACCTAAGATTCTATCTTCAAAGCACTAAGGGAAAGCTCACCTCTAACTTAGATAGCATCCATAGAACGTACTCTCCAGTACAATCGAGCTCGAAGCCTCATCACCTTTTTCTCTCTCCTTATAAAATGTCAAATGAATGCCATATACACAACTTGCACACTAGCCGCCAGGCTAAGGTGACCACTCCTAATTGATGGGATAGACCCATCCCCCAAGCTTCTACCAACTGACAGAAGGATGAAAGTCTTTTCTTATACTAACAATGCCACCTCCATGGATTTCGTTCTAGCCAATCCTCTCTTACCACTTGTATATCTCCACACATGGCCACCGGACCACTAAGAGTTCACCAAGGAGTTATACCTACGATATCTATTATCACCATTTATGTACATATACATTAGGATGCATAAGAGCACCCATCCTTCTTCCCCTGCCCCATTTTTTCCCTGATCAAGTTCCTCAACAAACAGAGGCATTTACATTACTAAACTAGTTTCCTTTTAAAAAATGCTAGTATGTTTTACCAAGTCTAATTCCATATTTTGCAAATAGAAATTAGGAAAATTGTTGGTTAGAAAGGGAAATTAAAGCATTACATTTTGGTTTAGAAATTTTAAAAAACAATAAAGAAAAAATGGCCCTAACAAAAATAAAATAAAATAAAAAGGGAAACCTCTCATCAATTAAGTGGTGCATATCCTAGAAAGAATTGGAAAATCGAATCTCCTAAAGCTAACCCATCATGAAATTGATATATAGAATTGGTAACAAGACATTAAGAAAGGATTTTCACCATTTACTTAGCAAAAATAATATATAGAAAGTACTAAAATTGGATGAAAAGGGGAAGAAAATAATAAAAACAAGTTAAACTTGTATGATACAAAGAGATTTAATTTCCTTACACAAAAAACATGTTTCTTGATCACTAAGCTCGGTTCTCCATTATAAATAAAGCCCTTAGCCATGCATTCCCAGAAGCAATTGCAAAAAATATTAATTAGAGTAAGAGTATCAAGCTTGGTTTTTTACCCTTTTAGTTCTTTTTAAATTAAGTTTTCTCTAAACTAATCGGTACTAAACCTTACCTGTCTACTAGATAAATTACTTACGTCATGGACCTTAGAAGCAGCTAATTGTAACAAGTTGTTAGAACCCAAGTTTTGACGAAATTTGACATTGTAGGTGAGCTGATTGATGTCTTCTTGAAGTTAGATTCCTTTCACTAACTCAGAGGGCAATCTTACCATTGCCCAAGGAAAAGTTAACCATTTTGATGTTCTACAAAGAAAAATATTGATAAACCTCCTTATTCTCCTTCCTAAAAGGAGTTATTAGGTCTAAAGGTACTAATGGTGCCTGCTTAGGTTGAGGGTCTATAGAGCCCCCATCAAGTCGGCCATCATTCTTCCCTCGACCTTCTTCAGGGGCCTTCCCTTTAGCCAGATCACAAACTAAGAGGGTATCCTTTGATCAACATTAGACCGCTTCCTTAGATGAATAGCCTCTATGGCCTTCCTTTTTTGTATGCCCTTCGAAGCTAGCGTCTCTTGGGGCTTCTCGGTTGTAGCGGTGGCTTTTGTTTAGGTCCTCGTTCGATCCTTATCCTTCTTTCTAGCATTGTTGGCCTTTAGCCAAGCAATGAGATTCTTAGAGTTTAGACTTTTTAGTTACATATCTGCATGAGAGATTAAAAGTAGTTAAGTTGGAAAAGTACAAAAATGAGGAAAAGGGAACGTACATACGCTATGCCGAGCATGAGGAAGGAAGAGCACTCAGCTTCTAAAGTAAACAGTAAAGGTCCCTCCTCTTGCAAGCCCATTCACCATGGCAAAATTTCAAGCAGCCTATACCTTGCTCCACAACAGTATCTTCATTAAAACCTTCAATGTCCTTGCCATGGGTTACACTAACACCCTCAAGGGCTCTAATCTCATCCCTTCGGAAGATCAAAGCTCCATAAAAATACTCGTTAATAATCATGTTGGCATCCCAAAGAAGCCAGCGCTTATTATACTCCTTCATGATGCTATCATAAGCGGCTTGCTCGTTAGGGAGCAGCTTCTTAATATCCAATTGTCTAATGGGCTAGCTACAAATTGTAGGAAAATATAAGTTGGCCATTTCTTTTTCCAATTATAGATAAAAAGATTCTAACCTGATCAAAATAAATTTTTATAGGTCAGGCACAATTGTAAAACCAACCATCACCTTTCTTGATTGTAAAAAAGAAATAGAGTCATGGTAGCCCAAACTTCTAAATCCTCACATATGCATCCAAATGCTATCATAAGCCTATACAAGTTAGGGGTCAACATAGAGGGGCATATACAAGGGTACATAAAGAGGGATCTTTCGAAAAGAGAAAAAAGGAATCTTAAACTGAGCCTAAAATATTTATCAAAGAATGCAAATTCATGATCCCCTAGTGAAGTGATCCATCTATGAGATTGGGGCGTCTTATTTCTTCAATTGTGAGGAGCCGAACAAAAAGAAAGTCTCGAGTCATTGAATTCCTTCTCAATGATTGTACTTGTAACGCTGTTAGGGCCCATATCATACTTTATACCCTAATATAAGGGAATGGCTAAAGAAGTACCTTCATTGTCGTACTAATACTCATTAAAAGGGATTTTCCTAATCTTCCAAGCTTTGAGGGCACAGGTTTATGCTAAGCTAGTCAAGCCAGACAAGTTCAAAGGACAATCATTATCGATATCAGCCATACTGGTGGCTTGTTCATGAGGAGAAGAACTGCCTACTTCAAGAGTGGTGATGACTTCCTTGCTCTACTGTTGAGCATTAGTTAAGTCGTCAGATTGTGAACCAGACATATTTACCTCTAAAAACTGCTCGGATGAACAAAGAGTGAAGAGGAAAAGAAGAATTGAGAGTTTAGATGTGAGAAGAAGAATCGGAGTCAAGGAATGAGAATCCAAGCAGTGTGATTTGCTATGGGAAGAGTGATTAGAAGGCAAGAAAGAGGGAAAATGGAGAATGAAAAATAATAGATAAAACATAACGTAAGAATGAATTTTAGGATCATGTGAGGAGGTGGTTATAGACAATTTTTGACCATATGATTACACTATCTTTGCAAAAATCGAATGGCTACAATTAAATCATATTATATGGAGCATGTATGGTACCTAATACGTTCGTACGAATTCCAAAATCCGAGATACGAAGCATCACAAATTAGATGCAATACTTAAGCTAGTGAAATACGTATCGGTACTGGAAAGAAACACCACGACCTCATGAAAATGATGTCGAGATAACAAGCTCGGGGTGAATGAAGCTCGAATACCCCTAAACTTCGTTAATAAGCGACTCTAAGATTCCTAATATAAGGTCATTTTAAAGCAAAATTTTACTCTCCTTGGTGTCTTCACTAAAGAGGGTCATGAGGCAAATATTAATAAAGATTCTTAAGGCACTTGAGCCTCTAAACCAACCTAAAATAGCCTATATCCGACCTACTGCCTTACTCTTGACCTCCCAAGTCCTGCGTCAAATCTCTCCTAGTAATCCTGTAGCTTCTAAGGGCTTGAGAAGCTAAAGAGCTTCGAATATATCTAAACGCCTAGAAGTTGGTTAGACTAACCTAAATTAGCTTGGCTAAGTGACATGGAGCTCAAGAAGACATAGTTAAGCCTACAGAAAGTTTAAATTCAAACAAAGGTGTAAGTAGTTAAGAATCTTTACAAGAATAACTGCCTACTAGTTGCCAATAAGCTGCCTACTAGTTACTAATAAGCTACCTATGTTTTAGAATATCAAGGCTGTAGATATCTCATTTTTACCATTTTTTCATTTTTGTTAGTTAAGCTAGGTTGAGAAATAAATAAGAATAAACAAAAAAAAATTAAAAGAAATAATGAAAAATTAAAAAAAAAAAGAGCTGAGTCGTTTTGTATCGAGTTGTGTTATATCAAATCGTATTAAGTCAACTTGAATTATATCAAGTCGAGTCGAGTCTAATCATATCGAGTCAAGTTGAGTTATATCAAGAGTCAAGTCGAATCGAGTCGAGTCAAGTTACATCAAATTATTTAATATTAAATCGGTTAATAACGTGTGATTAATTTAATAAATCATTAAGCCATCTGAGAGTTGGGTTTTATTAAAATAATTATGGCCCAATCTAATTTAAAATGGAATTTTATCTAATTTATATTGAGTTAAAATGGATTTAGGATTTCTTAAATAAGTGACTAGGCTATAACAAGATTGGATCAGATTAGGTCGTGAAAAATGAAAAACTTGAATTAAGTAAGGTTTTTAAAATTTAGGGTAAATCTTCCGAGAATCATTATCAAATTTTTTGTATTTTCGGTATGAAAGATTTGATCGGTAGTTTTAATAAGGATTTAACGATAGAATTAAAGGATTTTTTTTATTATTCATACAATTAATTCCAAATTTCCATAAATCCAGACCAATTCCAACTTTCCACGATCTGAAGCCGAGATCAAATTCTGAAGCCAATCCAATTTCGACCAGACAACTAGCCAAAGTCTAAATTCCCTGGAAGCATTTGATCTCCGAAGCTTGAAATCAATTACAAATGCTGCGGCCAACGATCAAATCTCTGAGCTGACGCAAGTCCACACTCCAACATCCAATGGACTAATGATTTCTGAAGCTGAAGACCACATCCCACGCTCCAACATCCAATGCCGACTAGACATATCAATTCGTCCCTCACCACTTTTGAACGTCAAGCTAAAATCCAAAATCCAACGACAAGCCAGAGTCCAAATCCAACGTCAAGCAAATCAAATCACAAGCTCCTGACCAAAGTCCACATCCTCAATCTAGCGAAGCACACACATTTCGATCAGCACGACACACATCCTTAATCCAACAATTTCAAACAACAAACGCCTGACAAAATCCGATCTCAATCCTCATCCCACACACAATCTGATTATTTAAGACGTATAAGTAAAATTATTTTATTTTATTTTATTATTTTTAGTTCAATTATTTTATTAACCTATTTTTTTGTTTTAGTACAATCTTTTTTACTATTATTTTCATATTTGATGATATTTTTTAAACAATTCCAATGAAATTTAATTAAATTGAGTTTTTAGTAAAATTGAGTTAAAAAAAATGAACATATCTTATGCGTGAGATTTAAAAAAAATACCTATCGAGATACGTATATTGCGATTAAGATTTGAAAAATCAAAATACGTATCATGCAATTAGGATTTTAAAAAAAAAATACGTATCTTATAGTTATGATTTAAAAAAAGATACGTATTGAGATATATATTTTATGGTTGAGATTCAGAAAAAATACTTATAAAGATACGTATCTAAATCATATCTTTAATATATCTTATAATTAAGATTTAAAAAAGATATTTTTGACACGTAGTGGTTTAAAAAAAAAAATCTTAACTGAGTTTTTAAAAAAGATTTAATTAATTAAGGTTTTCTTTAATTCGGGAAAATTAGATTTCTTAAACTTTTTTAAAAAAATAATAAATTGTTAAAAAACATAAACTTAGCTCAATTTTTGAAATAAAAAGAATTTATCCACTAAAAATTTTATGAAAGGAGAACTACGATTGGTTTGATTTCGAATAATTGGTACGTAAACACCTTCGAAACAATTGCATAAAAAAATCCCTTTATATTAGAAATTCGCAATAAAAAAAATAATCTAAAAATCACTTTAGTTATCTTTTGTATGTTTAGGTACATTCTTAGTATTTTTAGGAAATTATAAAAATAAAAGCTCATCAATTTGTCTTTAGTTTTTATATAGTGACTTAATCTTAATAAGTTAGCCCTCGAATCCAGTTTTTCTGATTTAATTTTCTAAAATCATTTTCTTAAAAAATCTACAAATCAGTAGTCAAATTAGAGTTTTTCCATCTAAAAATCCTAATTTCATTTTTTACTAGTTAAACTGGTTGGTGACTCCAATTTAAATTTTTTTAAGAAAAGTATTTCCTTAGTTTAATGTTGAGTAATTTATATTAAGCGGATTAAGCTTGATATAGGTTAAATTAAGGAAATTGAAATAGGGCTCAACAGAGGCGCAATTTGTAATTCAAATTCCCCACATATGAATTCTAAAGGCAATAAATATAAGGTAGTTGTTAGACTTCAACTATAAATAGAGCTCAGCCTTCTAATATAAGTTCTTCTAGCCACTAACATTTTGCACACATTTTGCTTTCTCTTATTTCTTTGTATTTCACCTACAAAATCTAACTTGGGCATCAGAGTGACTACGTTGGAATTGTCTCATCACCCTTATTATAGTGACTCTAAAAGGAGCCTGATAGGATTATCTAAAATCTTCATATTATGTGTTCACCCATCATAAAATCGCTTTATAAGTAAAAGATTGTAAGACTCTAACTAATTAATTGAAATAGGGCTCAACAGAGGCGCATTTTGTAATTCAAATTCCCCACATATGAATTATAAAGGCAATAAATATAAGGTAGTTGTTAGACTTCAACTATAAATAGAGCTCAGCCTTCTAATATAAGTTCTTCTAGCCACTAACATTTTGCACACATTTTGCTTTCTCTTATTTCTTTGTATTTCACCTACAAAATCTAACTTGGGCATCAGAGTGATTACGTTGGAATTGTCTCATCACCCTTATTATAATGACTCTAAAAGGAGCCTGATAGGATTATCTAAAATCTTCATATTATGTGTTCACCCATCATAAAATCGCTTTATAAGTAAAAGATTGTAAGACTCTAACTAATTAATTGTTATGACTTTTAATGCAAAATTTATTAATTTAACTTGAAATATAAATTACTATAGATACTTAATATTCTACAATCCATCAGAACTGCAAAAAATCGGTATCCTCTACCAAAAAATAAGATAAGGTATATTAATTTCATAAATTACAACAATTACTAAATATTATAGAGCCTTAACCGATAAATACTTTATGTTCTTACTCGTCTATTATTCTACTGGTTAGATTGCTTTGCACTTAAGTCCTACCCTAAATCCTAGCTCTTAAATAACCTATAAAAGAAACTATAAAAGGGTAAGTTACATCCAGTTTAGTGAGATATTCTTCCTATTACACTTTTCGAATAAAAGTAAGTTAAATTAACAACCATATGAATGCAAACAAATCTTATGTGATGCAATAACCATGTATATACAACCATATAGAAACTATGTAGCTTAGATTTCCACCCTTCGTAGCTAGAGTTAGAGATGATGGTCCATCAAACCCAGGTTCCAATCATTCTAGCTTCAAATCCATCGAATAGCCTCACACAACAATCAATATTTCTCTTTCTCTTATTATTGTTATTATATATATAATATATATATATATATTAATATTATTTAGCCTATGCTGCAAGTGTAGATTAAAATAGCACACGCAGTCTACTCACCCCTAAGTGGTAGACTCTAAGACTCAGCCCATTGCCATGCGGTTAGTGTTTCCAGCACCTAGTAAGCCCGTAGGTTAGGGTGAGACCATGTTACACAAGTGTACCATGCGAAAAAACTCAAATATAATAATTACAACCCCCATAAGACCCTTCTATCCCGCATGCATAGACCGATGGCCAATAAGTCCTTGGTAATGCATGGTATGCATGACCATTTATTTTATTGAGTCAAATTTACTTAGGTTCATTTTATTTAAGTAACCAAACAATCATCGTAAACAATCATCATATCAAATAGATACTATTGATTTATCACTCAATTCAGTTCATATTTCTTATGATATTTTGGCAATCAAGGCAAGCAATTACCAATCACATGCATGATTCCCAATTCCCCATGCAACCAGTTAATGGTAGTTATACAATTAAGCGTGACTAATCTACAAGCACAATAAAGTATAACATTCATCGAAATACTCACTTGGTCAAGTTATCCTATAGTTGTAATAATCCAAGAGCAAGTCCATATCAAGGTCGATATGACTTTATATTAATAGAGGAGAATACCAATAAGTGTTTGAATAACTACCAATTAAGTTGCCTAAATTCGCTATAATTCCCAATTATTACTACAACTTGTTTTTATCATAACTTTCTCATTTTAACTCCAATTTCCACGTTCTTATGGTTGTTTTCCATTGTTTTCGAATATAGATTATCGTGGTGTAGTCCATTTTGATAGATTGTAACTATAATTTTCAATACTCGTCCAAAAAGATACGTACCTCTTTAATTGTTGGGCTTATTGTTTCCATTTTGCATGATCTTAATCTTTGATTTTTATTTCTCCAATTTTTAATAGGTTCTAAATTCTTATTTGGTCCTTGGGGTATATCTAGGATGAATTCTTTATGGGTCCATGTTTAATTATTGATCCAACTTAGCCCCTCTTTATTGGTGTTTCTTGCTTGGGTCCATGGGCCCTTTTATTAAGGCCTTTTAAGTGGGGCTTTATACTTATTCTTTTGGGTTTTTTAATTGATCAAGTTAGGCCTTAAACTTTATTCATGATCTGGAAATATTGGTTCCTTAAGTTTTTATGCTCAGAACTTTATCGGCTTGGCTCGTTTTGTAGTTCTAGGCTTGTTTTAGCTATTTAGGTTTTTATGGCCTAAGCCCTACATGCTTATTCAAGTTCACACATTATTCGAACATATTTTTAAAAGGGTTATTGAGTAGGGATTAGTCCTGTCCATAGCATTTTTGGGGATTGTTCAGCTCCATTTTAGGCCTAAAACATGTTTTTGGCTTGGTTTATCCTCCTAATGTCTTCATATGCTAGCTATACTACTTTAGGAAGTTTCAAAACATTTCAATCTTTTCTAAAACATGATTATAGGTGGATTTTAAAGTGGGGTCAGATTTATATCTTTTGGTTAATCTTCCAAATAAACACCTTTCTTAAGGATTCTTGCCTAAACAACATATATACTTATACAAGAGATGTATGGTAGCATTTTTAAGCAAGTTTCAACAAGAATAAGTCTAAGAAAGTTTAGGATTACTCTATAACACATCACATCTAGCAGCTATTCCAAAAATGGTTGAGTCTCATTTTTAGTTCTCTTATGAGTTACACGCTCATATCATCACAAACACTTCACATGTTGATTTTTCCTTCAGTAAAGGCTATTCTAAGGCTTGTGAAACCTAATAGAAGTAGAGATATCATCTAGAAATGCTCCATACATGCCATGTCCAGCTTATGTAGTTCTTTTATACAAATGATTTCATGGTTTTTTTCAAGCCTGAAAACTAAACCCTAAGTGACAAACAAATGTACTACTAAGAAGTTAAGCCTAAACCATTTATACCATAATGTCCATATGAAAAATCTCAAGAAGTTCATGAACTTGCTAGGATACATCTATGGTACATAACACTTCCCTTAGATAAGAGATAATCTTCTAAGCATGATACTCTAGCACTTCTAAAAGTGAAACTTACTTCACTAAGCGAAGATAATGGTAGATGACACTACTTGTTGTCCCCTTAACTCCTTATCTTTTTTGCTCCTCCTTTGCTCCTTAGCTCCTTAAGAATCAAACCCTTGTTATGTTAGTTGATTTTCCTACTTTCCAAAAGATGACACAATGTTTCTAACTTTGGTTTTCCAAGTGTTTTAAGATGGTGTTGCTAAGTGGTGAGCATGTGTATGTGACATGAAAAGGGGAGTAAAGGAGTGGATGGTTTGCTTTATATGTGTTAGGAGTGAGTTCTCTTCTTGTTGCTTCAAATGTGTGAGGGTTTTTAGAACTTGAAATAAATAGGGAGGAAATGAGGGGAGATGGCTGGTTGGTGTTAGTCTTATGCAAACACATTTCTCCCTATTTGTTTGACAAATTGGAAGTGTAAAGAGTTAAAACATAATGATGGAAGGAGGTATGCGTCTTATGACAAAATAGTGACTAAAGTTGACAAGTGAATAGATGTAGAAAAGATGGGGAATGGCCTATCATTCCTTCCTTGTGGCCGATTGGGTGTGTATGTGTTGTGCATCTCCATAAAATGTCTTTGTTGCTTTTAAAGTTATGTAAAGGCTTATTCATGAAGTGATTAGACGATGTAAACAACATGGGACAAATAGTAGATGTGGAAGACTAAAGAATAGATGTTTGATTGACAAGGAATAGCCCTCCATTCCCTTCTTTTTGAACCAGTCAGAGCTATGTTTTTAAGGGCATGGCTTTGTCAAATCATGTTAACTTTAGTACATGACTAGTTACACCATTTATCAATAAGTAATATGGCTTATATAAAGGTAAGGGAATTGTCTTTTCTTATACCTATGGGGAGTTATCCTATGATAAGTTATTCTAACTCCCACTATTGTCTTTAGTTTTTTAAAAAAAATTCAAATCTAAAATTGAATTGAATTGATCAGTTGGAAATCTTATATATATGATTCTTTTAGTATTCAATTTTTGTAATGATTCATATATCATGATTTGCTTCTTAAAAGAAGTTATAATTTTTTAGAGTCAAGTAGAATTTGGTCAGATTCAAGTTTCAAATTTTAATGCATAAGTTGTCATGTAATAATTAGGTGATGTAAGCATGTAAGGACTAATAATGATTAGGATAAAACAAGTGAAAGGATGTTAAAATGACAAGGTATAGCATCTCCTTTCCTTCCTCTTCCAAATGGCATGGCTTATATCCTTTAGGGTATAGGAGGTTGTCTTACCATTATACTTTTACATCTTAAATAATTGATTTATTGGTTTACTTATCTATAAGTAGTATAGCCTATATGAAGATATAGGAATTGACTTATTTTATACTTATGGAAAATGTGAAGTGAAAGGTCAATTAAGTTATCACCATTAACTTTAGTTTAAATATATTCAATTTGATAAGGAAATTTGATATAAGTGGTGGGTTTATCTTCATATCTGATTTTTCTAAAACTTTTACTATTGCATAACCTAATTGGACACCTTACTCAATTAACTATATAAAGTTTGTTTCGTAATTATTTTCTCACTTCAAATTGGCTTTTAAGACAAATAGTAGCCAAGATGAGACAATCGAGTGGATGCTAAAATGATGGAGAATGGCATGGTATTGCAAAATGTGAAAGGTATGAAGAAAAGATGATTTGACAACTCTTATACTTGATCAAGTTTAATTGTATGTCCTTGATTTATGGGATATTTCATATGAGATGCGATGGGAAAAAGACAAAACAAATTAATGGTACATTTGTTTGCTTCATGGCATACATGAAAAGCATTAAGAAAGGAAAAATATTTTCTCCTTTTTGTCACATTTTCCTAAGTTGCTAGGTTTAGGTTATAATATGATTAGTTGAGGGGTATAATGGGATGGTTTTACTTAGTTAAGGAAGAGATTAAACTCTAAAAAAAAAGTTGATTATCTTTGTTAGTCTAGTTACAACTCAAATAAATTATATTATACTTAATAGAGTATTAGTAAAAATATCTAGTATAATATATTATTTTACGTATTTAAGAAAATGATGGATAGGATAAATATAAAAAAATATATGTATGTATAGTGCCATACGTATATGTCATGTAGGGTTGAATTCATAATTTCACAAATTTACTATTTTAATTGGTTCAATTTAATTAATTATTAATATTTAAAATCATCTCTAGCCATTCATAGTAATTTGATGCAATTTTTTTTTATTTAGCAATAATTTTATTGATTCAGGGTTTTATTAGCATTAGGTTAAATGATAGAGTTTTACAATCTTAGTTAGTGTTTAAGGTTTTTGTTTAGTTTGGGTTCAAATTTTTATGAGTACACATATGTGGAGTTAAGGGTTTTTCTTATGCGATTAAGATTTTCAAACCGTATATTAGGGTTTTTCCTGTTCATTTTAGGTTTTCAAATAAATTTTAAATTTATTTTAATTTTATAATATTTTAATGACTTAGGGAATTTATCTATAGTACTTTAGTTCGACACTATATCTAGAAAGCTAAATTTTTTGGGCTTACACTTATAGCCTAATTTGCTTTCTTTTGCAGAATTCTAAGCTACAATGTCAAGAGTTCTTTTGGTCCAATTTCTACTGTCAATGGGATGTATTTCCTTAAAGCATGAACTAGGCATTTCTTAGAATACTCATTATTCAGCCTAACACTATGCTACTAAAGGGTTTAGCTTAGTCTCAAAGTAATTACATATGAGGATGAAATATTTGAACCCGTCTTAAAATGGAAAGATGAGACTAGATTAGAATGAAAACAAACATGTGTCTAAAATAAAAGGATAAATGAAAGTGATCTCCATACAAATAAAAGCAAATTCAAAATTAGATTTTCTAAATATGAATATCACTAGAGAGGATCCCGAACAAATTGGACCCCCTAAAAACTATCCAACAACTCCATATTAAGTTGTCTATTGCTCACACAAATCATATGTAATGCCCTAGAACCGAAGAAACTACAACCCCACCACATGTCAACCCTAGGAGCCGATATGCTAAGCCATTTAGTAATCTGTCATCTGTCTATAAACCAAAAAAAATAAAAATATAAAAAAGAGCAAACACCAACTCACAATAAATATTTCATCAGCATTAATATGTGATTAACCACTTATCTTTAAATATATGCCACCTAGAAGCACCTTGATTATATTCAAAAACATCTATAACTTATTCAATTTATTATACCTCAAGACTCTTAGCAAGGAGTCTCCTACTCTAGCAATACATAAAAATTAATAAGGAGTCACAAGTAACCCCTACATAATCCACATAATAAAACTCATACTCAAACAACTATTCAAAACTCTCCAATAGTATTCTCTAAATCAAATTTAATTACTAAGTGAAACCTATCCCATTGTCAAAGTAATAATAGCTCATCTCCTCATCAAAGTAATAATAATCATAATCTACTTTCTCATAGAACTCAATAGTCTCTATAGTACCTATACATGTAACCCAAAAACCACAAATCCCCGAAGGGTAAGCTATGTTTAGTACGGAACACCAAAAACACATGCTTATGTCACACATAACAAGAATTCACATGCAAACATACATAAACTAATGCAACAAACATAATTTAATTATCTTGTTTATTAGCCAACAAACAATAGTCTCAACGTCCTAAAACTTGAAATAACTCAGCACTCCTATGCACACCATATATATATATACACATACACATACACACATACAATAATAATGGTGTGGGTCATACCCATTTCCTAAATAGCCCCTCCTAAAATCTAATTAGGTCATCTTAATATGGAATCCCCAAAAGGCAAGTCACGTACGATCACCAGATGTTTTACCAACCCTATTGGACCTTACCATTAGACAATTGAAGCTAAGCACATGCAAGAATACATTATTATATCTAATTTGGCATCAATACCGATTACATGTTGCAATTACATCTTAGATGAACACAACAAGCAAGCAAGCAAGTGTTCGTACTTATCTTAAGTAACATGTCACAAACTTAAACTATATTTCTATATCTTGACAAATCAATAAAATAAACATTAGTTTAGTTTTCAAATTCATCCTAGTGTAAACTCGCACCTATATTAACCACTCACTCCTCACTTGTGCATAGATAACTACAAAAGAAAGAGAAATACTCAAGCAAAGAGAGCTATTTAGAATTTGTTTTGATGCGTAAGGTTAATGGAAAACATATTAGAGACATTTAGGAATCGAAAATATAGTAGAAAAACTTAAGGCAGACGAGTTGGGAAATAAACCATGCACCCCTACAACATGGCGTTCAAATGTTAGAGTCATAGCCATCCAAACGCCCCTAACGAACTCACACGAGGTGAATACAAGAGGCTAGCATCCAAACATTAGCCATGATGTTGTTCAAATGCCAACTACAAAACACTACTTCTCTAGCCAACTTCATTCTCCACCATAAAACACCACTTCTAAAGGCCCTTCCACCAATGACACTCCATTTGTAATCACCTAAACTCCCCTCAAACTCCAAAATTCAAACATTTCAACCTTCATTGTTATCAAATTCAACCCTACTTTATATATCTTTCACAAAACCAAGACAAAATCAAGAGATTACAATCACATACTCGTTTTTCTAATAGAACAACACTCAAGACTCAAATCACCACCTTCCTAACACTTTAAAACTTGAACCTAAAAGGTTTTTCATCCCTTACTAAAGATAAGCGAATTTCTATTATCATACATGGAAAACTTACCTAAAAATCATATAGCATTCGCAAATCTAGCACTCCCTTGCGATCTTTAGCACCCAAAGCTCAAGGATCCAAATGTTGGACTTTGGGTTCAATGGCAACTAAAGAATTTTCTATTAGGTTAAGTAAGGAGTTAAAAACTTATTAGGGTTAAGATTATCTTAACTCTTTTGTTAAGGGAAAGGATTTCTAATTTTTCTATTGACTAAAATGTCTTTATAAACATTGGTCAGTTACATACCATACTAGCACTAACTTATGACTTTATTTTATTTTATTTTATTTTTCTTTACTCTTTTGTTTTTATTTTTCTGAGCTTTACACCATACATTGCCACAAGCCCAATGAATAAGATTCATATTTCCAACATTATACACAAACAAGACAAATACTATAAAAGTATCTTAACTTTCATTTTTTAACAATTTAGTGTCTATTTAATATTTGTGCAATTTACTGTGTACTTATATTTGCCGAATGGTGCCTCTGAAACACTTAACAAATACTAAGTTGTAAGTTTTTAATTTAATAGAGACAGTATTTTACAACTTCCAAAAAGTATAAACACTAACTGCACAAATATAAAGAAATACTAAATTATCAAAAAACAAAAGTTGATATATTTCTAGAGCATTTATCCCTGTGCATACAGAACAAGAACATAAAAGCACATATTGCATGCCTGATGCAACAGGACCAACAATTTTATACTTCTTGATCATTTTCACCCCAACGTTAGTATCTTGTTGGCCCTACTATAAGATACAGAATGATGTGACAGACCACCAGAAATACCAAATGGTTGAGACATCTATTCTGCCATCCCATAGTGAAACAATGGTTTCGTTCAACATGCATGACACATCGTTGCTGCTGAAGGCATCTACATTGCCACCGCTGTCAAGATACTTTAGAACTAAACAAAGATGGCATGGATTGGCAATTTAATGAGAATGCCCCATTACAAGCAAAATTAAAATAACAATTCAACTAGGCAACTAGAGATTATCAGTCTGACCACTGGAAACAAAAGTGTTTCCTGTGTGCCATCACAAATACGAGATCCAACTTGAGTCCTTAACACCATCAATTACGACATTTCTGCTCTTAAATGTTGATACCATGAAAAGATGGAATTTACTCTGTTGTACATTCTACAAGTGTACTGGAACATTGGTAACACTTACATGGAGTACCTGCTAGATATTTTGAGTCTTAGTTTCCTAGCTAATGAAATCTGCTCTAACTGTTTCTTGGCCAAAAAAATCTGCTCTAAATAAATCAACATTTGTAGTCCTGGTCATCCAACAACAGTTACATTTAAGTATACAGGAAGAAGGTAAATTGAGATTAATTTAAAAATCAGTAGCCTACTGCCAACTACCTAAGCTCTATATATCACATGAAGCTATTTCCCACATGAAAACAATAGTGATCCATTTTCTTGATTACAAATTGTAGATATAACAAAGCTTGTCATGCTTCAGCTATAAGCTCTCACCAAGGTTGCCCCTTTCCTCCAAGCCGACGTGCCAATTCAAAGTCCTTTTTCACTGAGGAAAAGAAGAATGAACTTGGGAAATAAAACAGATTTGTGAATACTAGTCTAAATAAACCAAGAAAATTAAGCAGGAGTAATTGTTCCTAATCTCATCCATGTCTCGGCTATTGAAATGTTGCTGCATGCATGAGATGGAGACAAAAATTTCATCAAAACAAAGAATGAGATGGTTGGTTATGACAGCTTCAAATCCAAAGATGTCTCACCACAAGAATGCACTTCATGATTTAGTTGCTTCCCACATTAACCCAATATTATGGGGTTAACACCTTGAAGTGTGGTAGGAAGCTGTCTTTCTCAAATAATATGTATTTGTGTGCATCATTTGCCTTTGTTGCTTGTTTTCTAATAAATGACATTAATTGGACAATGCACAGGCCAGGCTAAAGAACAATATATATTATAAGTAATTATGTGTATACATTAGTGTAAATGTAAATCATATGAGTAGAATAGTCTTCCTACATATATTAGGTTAAAAAACACCTAATTACATGTATATATACTTTCTTAATACATTAAATGCAATAAAGCTCACAGTTATCAAATATTAAATTTGTACATTTTGTTGGCAGTTCAGAGAGCAGAGAAGAGCAGTAATCTCTTTCATCTAGCGATTTTCCTTTGAGATTTAAAGCTATCGAATACTGATTACATGTATCATTCAGATTTCAACTGAACCTCTATCCAAGAGAAGCAAACTCGAGAAAAGAATGGATAAGCTTGTTTACCCCTTGTTACTCCCTGTGCTGTCTTTCATTGGTTCTATTTTCTCAGAACAGCAACTAGTCAGGACTTGGAAGACCATGTGATGACAATTTGGTACTTGAGACCAGATATTACTTCAATTAACTCCGATGTAGGAAAGCAGCAATAGCAGCATTATTGCATTTCTTGATGGCCCTTAAGTTGTATAGTTATTTTGTATTCATTGTATGTGTCAATAGAAATAGTCAAAAGTTCTTCAGAGGGTATTCATTAACCAAGATCTGCATATGTATGATAAGGAAACTGATAAGCATAAGCCAGCTCAAGCCCATTGCATTTGAATGATACACAGGCAGGCTAACACTATACTTCCAGATAAAATAAGAACTCCAACTTGTAACTTAACAGCATTTATCAAATGCTCTACTGCTAGCACAACTTACAGCTTTTGGATTACTGTAGTTGAAAGAGTTATAGCTATGAGGAGAGAATTAGATTTTGGTGAAGAGGTTGGAGAGGAAGGCCACGGCAAGGATAATCATGAGGCAAAATGTTCGTTTGAAGGGTTCAATTATAGTGATGAGAGGATCATGAAGACTGGATGAATGAGCCTCATCCTGATGCCATTCAGAGTTTCCTACGGTTGCTACACATCACAATGCAAAGAAAAAGTTTCATATGAAGCTTAATCACCTCATGATGCTACTTTTGCGATTGCAGCAAGAGAACTTGGCTTTGAGTCCTTTGAAAGGACACAAACAAGAATTTCGCTTTACGAATTGGATCCAAAGCCAGGGAGAAGGGTGGAAAGAACATATCAGCTGTTGGATATCTTGGGCTTCATTAGCTCTAGGAAGTGGATGCCAGTAATTGTCAGGGACGAAGATGGGAGATCACTACTGATCACTAAGGGAGCAGACAGCGTCATGTTTGAGATACTGTTCTACCTGTATGATATTAGAGAACACACTACATATGGTCTTTTGTCGTGTCCCACACAAACTCCTAAGTAGATTTTTGAAATTTATGCAATCCATATCAATATAAGATACAGCAAATTTAGGGCTAAAAAGATTCTATATGAGAAAGGAATACCTATATGCAACTTAGCATGACGAAAAGTTCCAGATTGAACAAGGCCACACATAGGAAACAAATCCATTATCCTGCCATATTTGCCCTAGTATTTGAATTGACCAAATAAGAACACAAGACATTGAACCAATTTCCAAATTAATAGACAATTTCCAAATGGGTGCCCCAATTTTATGTACACAGTCTCCAGTTACTTTTCATTTATTTCCTCTTCATTCATTGCTGATTCAAACTGTTAGAAAATTCAAAAATGCTTAGTGAAAATAAAATAAATAAATAAAAATATTCAATTAAGCAGGAGAAGAAAGGCTCACTAAGAGTGACTCGCTTTGCATGAATAGCACATAGCATGCCATCTTCAAACAAATGAACCAAAAAGTCCTCTGCTGCCTGTGAAATTATGATGAATCAGCATTACTATAACAAATAATTATAAGATCAACATTATTGTGAACAATTCATTTCTTGTACCTAGTTGTTGAATATGTAATTTTTATTTGTCATACCTATTTACCACACAGCATTCAATTACATTAATTAAATGGATAACTTTTCTGTTAAGTAAAATCAGGTACTAATAACTTCTCAACCTTCATCCAAACAGAGGATTTCTAATTCCATTGTAAGAAATTTCTCCACTTCCCTCCCAATGACCCCATCCAAAATAAGGAAAGTAAAGCTTTTAGGAGTTTGAATGAGAGAAGCACATATACTAAACAAGAAGATCACTGCACTCGCAATGAAACTGCCAGGTTTTGTGGTTAATGAAGCCAAAAAAGCTTTTAGGAGTTTGAACAAGAGAAGCACATATACTAAACAAGAAGATCACTGCACATGCAATGGAACTGCCAGGTTTTGTGGTTAATGAAGCAAAAAAAAATTCCAATTACCTCTTGCATTGCATCTAAAGCTTCCATTGTCCAACGGTTGACATCCGGGGCAAGAATGTTGCTGATTTCTCTTACCTACAAAAATTGCAAGGTTCTAGGAGACTGAATCAAGCAAAAAGCAAGGAAACCCACGCAAGCAAGTTTGTAAATAGCATCTATTGGCAAAAGAAAAGATGTATCACACTGCTGGAAAGGAGGCATGAACCATGTAAAATATATTGGAAGAATATGGGTTACTGCTTGAAATTAGATACAATTTGTAGTATTATCTGTATAGCTGATATCAGTAGTAGGACACTTAACAAATAGGGGAAAATTATTGAAGAGCTAAGGAGTAATTTTTCATTTTTCTATAGTATAGAGTGAGTGAGGAGCTATAAGCACCGTTGATATATATCTGCAAGCTTATCAGCCTTTAACTCAGGTTTATAAGAGGCGTTCCAGGTTACATAAGGAATAATAGGTCTAATAGTTCTGTTTAGAGTGCGGTTATAGGGACTTGAGTTGACTATATTAGCTATTGCAGTACTAATGGTTGCAGCCCCTATAAATAGAAGCGAGAGAGAGTTAGTTATTTAGTTGGTTAGTAAGAAAATATCTTGTAAACAGTAAGGAAAACCCTAGCAGAGGGTTAAGAGTTCATAGCTGGACTCTATGTAAGTTTTCCTTTGAATATCGATAAAATTACATATTTTCCCCACTGATTCTGCCAAGTACCTATCAACCGTGTGAGGAGCGATTTGTTCAGTGTTCAACACCAGAGGAAGAGAAGCCACTACATCTCACCAAACCACCACCCCATCTCAGTTGCATGGACCCATCACCACACCCAGTCATCTACATCATAGACGAACCACAGCCACCCAAACCCAGTTGGCGCTACCTTCTCCAATGTAAATCCACCATACTTAAGTACTGCTATGCTAGCTCATTTTTCATTATCTTTTCTTCTCAAATCAGATCACAAACACAAATTAGAGCTATGATTTTCCATTATTTTTTTGCACCCATCACACAAAACCCACCAGCCAAACCCTAAAGCACAAGCCACCACCTATGTCTAACAAAACAACACCCTAAACACAGATTCTTGGTGGAAACAGATTCAAACCAGTGATCGACCAACACAATAACCCACACATTGACCGCCCATCTCCTCTAGAAGTGATTCAAAGGTCACAATCAAAATGAAAAAATTCCAACAATGGGAGTCTTTGATCAACAAGTTGAAGCAACTCATGGAGAAGCCAATAGAGTAGCTTAAAGAGGAGCAATTAAATATTCTGATATCTAAGCCACGTGCTAAAGGAACAATAACGTTGACATTGGAATTTCCTACCAGTAATGTGAAGTTGTATGAAGTACCGAGTACAGGCGACTGGAGCAATTGCCTTTAAGCATCCCAAATTTGAGCCAAATAACACGAATAATAGTGAGCAACCAGAGACCTAAAGAAGAATTCCTATCTTAGTAGAGTTGTGGCAACTGTTTTTATGAGCCATCACTCGAAGGATGGAGTTTGAGTCAACAAAAGTTGTTGAAGGCGAGTTAAGGAAGCAGTTTAACAATAAAAAGGAGTGCTTTAGAGGCTCAAATGATAATCAACTTACAGAAGGTGGGGCCTATGATGGAAAATGAGTCTGCTATCCCCCAAGGTTTATTTAGCTAAAAAGTCATCCCTTATAAATGAGATATACTTTGCCATCAAACTTAATCCTAAAACTGCTAGCACACATATTGAAGCCTGTAGTAGAGGAACTAAAGGTTCCAATTGATGTCATTCAAGGAAAAGCAGATGAAGATGTTGCTATAGATGGATTAGGTTTGAAGCAGGCAGATACGAGTGCTACTATTGAGCAGGTGAAAAAGTTGTACAAGCTTTTCTGTGCATGTGATAGCACAATGGAGACCAACCCTCTTGCAGATAGCTCCAATAACAAATTAGTTGTTGATGATATGAAATTGGATCTTGATGACAATGCTGCTTTCCAACAGAAAGAGATTGTTGCTCTTTACAATCCAACTCAAGAAGTTTCTACAGAGCTCACATCTGCAAAAGCAAATTTGACTACATTGGTTTGGATGGTAAATGGAGCTGGTTTGGAAAGGGCTACAAGGGATTGAATTGCATGGTGGAACTCCTATCAATTGCTTGATGTTGGTAAAAAAAAAAATCAGAAAGCCAACTTGTGGAAGAGGTTAAGATATTGACTCCAAACAAGTAGAGAAATTCATTCTATTGGCTCTTGGATAGTCTTTGATGGAGGTGTATTATGGCTCTTGTGGTTTTTTATTTCTACCTTTCAGCTTATCCGTTGCCCATTCATAGTGCACGTCAGCTAGCTGAAGCCATCACTTGAAAAGCTTCCATTATTCACCTTGAGGACAAAGTGATTTTAAGGAGGTGGCATTGTTAGAAATTTAGCTCTAATTTATAATAGTATATATATATATATAGCTAATATCTGTAGTAATATAGTAATTAATAAGGCCAATGACATGTAATGTATCACACAAATAACAGAGTAGTACTATAAATCGGTAGAGTAGTAATGAAGAGTTTGCAAGTCATTTTTCATTTTTCTCTAGCATAGAGTGCGTAAGGAATATGAACTCTGTGTAAGGAGAAATTCGCTATGCACCTGAGTGTCTTTTAGCCACAACTCCTTCAATTTGGGGTTTGTTATTACTTGTTGTTACATAAAATTAGTCTTTGAGTCTTCTAGTCTCTATCAATTACTCTAGGAATTAAGTAATAATAATCCCACCAAAATGCTAAAGAATCCTTGTTACCACTAGTCATACAATGAAATCAATTTGTGCAACAATGTTGATGGATTGCAAGTACCATTATCTAAGAAAATTTTTCTCAATATTGCATTGCATACTAAGTTGGTGAAGAAACAATAATCTAATGTTTTATCAAGAAGAACTTTGTACTCTTCACAGGTTCAAGAAGATTTTTACATGTGTATATGATGGGATATTTGCTAGGATTATATTCTCAATACAATCTATCGAGTCTATCATCAATAAAACAATGGATGCATTTCTCACAAGCAACTTAGCTGTTGAAAAAACAGGCATGCTGACAAAAAGTTAATATAACTAAAGATCAAGGTATGAATACAGAGCAAATTGTCAATCATCAGATTTTAGATCACAAAAATCGGATCCTTTACAATCTAGTCAACCCTCGACAATCCAGAGCTTTATTTGTAAGTTTTTATTTGATTTCTACAAGAGAGGAACACAAATTATGCTCTCTAAAGTATGAGGAACAAAGACATAATAAACAGCATCTCAGGGATACTATGTAAAAGAAACAAATGGATAACTAAATCTAGGAAAAACATGAAAATGTAGGAAAAAAGCAAATAAAAGCTGAGAGACAGAAGATGAATTCAGGCTGACCAGTCCATTCACTTCACTTTATTGGCATCAAGCAATTAGTTTGGACAAACAGTCTCAAATAACGTCTATATTCAACATAAACCCTACAAAAGACAACGATTTTTGTATTACATACACCCCGCAAAAGATAACAATATGAAAATGTACCCCCTTGACTCTTCAAGCCATAAGAGAATTTGCTTCTTAACAAGTTACTCTGACACTGCAATCATTTGTTACAATAAGCAAAAAATACTGGCAAAATACTTATTTAAAAAATGCCAAATATTGTGTATGTTGTAATTATTGAACATATATTCAACCACCAGAAACTCCCAAGAGATGCCTTCAATTTGTCTCAGAGGTTAATATATGCAGTAGTATTCAATCATTTGTTAATCATATCTATATGAGATGATTAGACTCACAGTTCTGATAAAAGGAGCACGTGGTATCAGCAAATGAAAAGACTTCTGAAAACGTCGAATCTCACGAAGTGCTACTGTTCCAGGTCTGGCACGGCGTGTCTTCTTTTGTCCTTGTGTTTGCAAGGCTTGTACCAGAAAGGAGAAAAAAAACGAGTATCACCTGAATTCTATTAAAAGAAGAAAATTACATAGAGAGAACCATATGAATTTTTTTCAAACATACTATCTGGTGTTCTCCTTCCTCTTGGGCTTCGTCTTGTTGTAGCTGCCTTCAATTTGATGGGAAAAAATAGTAAACAAGAATGTCAAAAACCATACCCAAAAATAGAATGTCAAGAATACTTGGATATAAAATTACTGTGCAAATTAAGCTGCTAACTTATACATTATCATCAGTTCTACACTAGCAGTATAGACAAGTTGAGTCATGACCACCCAGAATTAAGCTCAAGGGCGATCCAAAAGTTTAAAGTGCAAGCTCAAACGAAGCTCAATCTAAAAATCCAAAGTGCAAGATTAACTGGAGGCGAAGCTTCACTTGAAATGAAATTTGACAAACTTGAACTTGAGACGTTATTTGAAAGAATATTTTTCTTGACCTAAATGATACTGATGCCTGAACTCACCTTATCCTTAAACTTAGACTCAAGCTCAACTGGGCACACAAATTCATCAAGTCAGATATATGAAGTACAAGCATGCCACATTAACTACTCACGTAGCTCAAGTTTAGCATAACTCGATTGTAATCAAATCAAACCTAAGAAAATATCGGGCCCAGCTCAATGTACTTACATTATGGTTCATTTACAAACCTGTTTCCCACATAGCCGAGGACAAAACTAATAAAATTTTTTAGCTGAAACCACACATCATTGGCAATTTTACACAATTAAGTTTTAAAAAATAATAATAAATGATTTAGCAAAAGCAATATATACTGTAACAATAATAAAAGGAATTAGCCAGATATTCTCTTTTTATAAAATTTTACTAACAACGAACCAAAATGGAAACATGATGCAGTAAACCGAGTTAGCAGATAAAAATTAAATCCTCCAAAGAAAGAGAAGATACCGTGCTCTTGCTGGGCGTGGACAGCAAAGAGTAACCTGCATTTACAATTTCAAATACAATGTTAACTTAGGGTTTCAAAAACAGGACAAAATTACAGGTCTTTTTCTTCAATAACAGACGAGATTTAAACTCACATAAAGAGAAAGAAAGAGAGAAAGAGGAGGAGGAATAGGAGAAGAAAATGAAGAAGAAGTACCGAGAGGTCGTTTACTTCGGCCTACGGATTTGGAAGCAACTTGTTTGGTTCTGGCCATGGAGGAGGCGGGTGAGTTGGGGAATCGCAAGTCACCACCGAGTCATATAACGAGTGTTTCGCTGTGTTGTGCTGTGGTGTGACTTCCAAAGGATAGATTTCAAGAAGAGGGGTTTTCTTTTTCCCCTTTGTTTGTTTTAATGTTTGGGGTAGTGAGAATTGAAATGGGTGCGCAGAGAACTCAAAAAAGGGCGATTTTGTGGAAAGTGAAGGGGGAAAACCCAGTGAATCAGTCTGAGTCCCATAGATGCAACTCAAAAATATGTATTTCCCGCTTTGTTTCTTGTGGTCGCATTAAACCACGTCGGTCCCTCCCGTATCAGTTCCCTTCATTTCTAACCGTAGCCTTCTTTTCCTTTCCCCTTCCTGTATGTCTTCTTCTTTTTTTATTTTTTTATTTTTACCAAAGCTCTTTGCTGTATGTTTGAATTCTAATTCCATTTGTTTGTCTCGTCTAGGTATCAATAGCTATGAAATAGATTTCAAATATAAATTTTTTGAAACCTAATCCTACAATTTGGATATGAATAGGAAGTCTTCTTATCTTGTACTCACATTAAAACTTGTATTTTAAGATATAAAAATACAAGTTTCATAATATTTTTTATACATCCTATATAAAATTAAGTTAAATGATGACCTAAGAAAAGAAAATAATGAGCTAAGGAAGAATAATGAGCACTTGAAAAGTGTGAAAGATGAGCATGTTGAATATGATATAATTATGAAGCTTAAAAGGCTAAAAGTGGAAAATATAGTATTAAAATCTAGTCTTAATGATACATAGCAAACTATAGTCAAATTTATTAAAAGCAAAAAGAATCTATAGAAGCTCTTGGGTCAAAAGAGGTTTAGATAAAAGTGAAATTGGTTCTAATAGAAGTAATGATTACAAATATTATATAAGTTATTTTATCAAAGCAAAAAATAAGACTCGCAATTATTATGGTACATATGATCATATTACACATATTTATGCAATAAAAGGAGATGCCAATTTGAATCATAAAGGTAAGATGATTTGAGTTTTTAAGAGCCAAGATTATATTGTTACTACTAGCTTTAAAGAACTAAACTCAAGTGAGTATTAAATAGCAGTCTCTTATGTTGTAAGGTCTTTCGAGGTAGAGCAATAAATAGATCTTGCATAGGAAGTGCTTAAGCTATATAACAAGATATGCATCTAAGTTTTCTACAATAAACTTAAAGGACACTGACAACCAAAAACCACATGTAATAAGTGAGAGTAATATTCTTGTCAATAATGATTTAACAATTAAAAATGTGTTATTAGTAGATAATTTGAAAATACAATTTATTTAGTATTAGTCAATTATGTGATATTGGATATAAGGTAATATTTCTAACTTCAAAGTGTTCTATTGCAAACATTGTTAATGACCAAATTCGTTTCAAGGGGTATAGATGAAAAAACAATTACAAAATCAACTTTGAGATTTTTTTAAATTATGGTGAAACTTATTTATCCGCTCAAAACAATAATAGTTGGCTGTAGCATAAGAAATTAGGACATGCTAGCATGGAAGTTGTTTCAAAACTTTTTAAAAATGAACTTATCAAAGTCTTATCGAAATTAAATTTTCATAAAGATAAGGTTTGCCAAGCTTGTCAACGTAGTAAGCAAACAAAATCTTCTTTTAAACCAAAAGATGTCATCTCAACTTTTAGGTCACTACAACTATTGCATATGGATTTATTTGGTCTTACTTAAACCATAAGTTTGGATAGAAAGAAATATATCTTAGTCATTATTAATGATTTCATTAGATACACATAAACTTTCTTTTTTATAAGTAAGGATGAATGTGATAATATATTATTTAAATATCACAAGAAGGTTTAAAATGAAAAAGTTTGTACAATTACCTCTATAAGAAGTGGTCATAAGGGAGAATTTAAAAAATTTTAAATGATATATTTTTGTAATCAAAATGATATAAAACCCACTTTCTTAATAACTAGAACTCTACAACAAAATAGAATTACTCAAAGGGAAAATAGAATCTTAATTGATATAGCAAGAACAATGCTTTATGAAAACAACTTACCAAAATATTTTTGGGTTGAAGCTATAAATACTGCATGTTATATCTCAAATTGAGTTTTTGTAAGGCCTATTTTTTATTAAAAAAAAAAACTTATGAGCTTTGGAGAGGTAAAAGACCTAAGAGAGCATATTTGCATTTCCTTAATACCAAGTGCTATGCACTTAATAATGGTAAGAAACAACTTAGTGAGTTTGATTCAAAATTTGATGAACATATCTTTCCTAGCTATTCTCATTCTAGCTAACTTAAAGAGTTTTTTATAAGAAAACTTTATTAGTTAAAGAATTTATTCATGTTATGTTTGATGATGCATTACCATGTAATGAATCTAATAATTATATTGATGGTGTATGCACTCAATTAGATAGGTTTAACCTTGATAAGAATCAACTCAATTCACTTAATAAGGAAGTCTCTAGAAAAGGTGAAATCTTAGATCAAATAGGGTGCAAAACAAAGCTTCTCTTAGAAATATGGGCAATGTAGTATTCTTATCTCAAATAGAACCTAAAAAAGTTGATGAAGTCTAAGAGATGAATTTTTTATGTAAGCAATGTAAGAGGAGATTAATTAACTTACTAGAAACAAGATACAAGACTTAGTACCTAGGCTTAGTGATAGACTAGTTACTTGACTTAAATGGGTACATGGAAACGAACTAAATGAAATTGATATAGTAAGTAGGAGTAAGGCACACTTAATTACTAAAGGTTACAATTAAGAAGAAGCCATTAATTTTGACAAGACATTTACCCCAATTGCTAGACTTTAGTTTATGGCTTGAGTCGATTGCCATGAATTGCGACATGTACTTAGCTGTCCTAAGTAGCTGGTATATTTAATTGAGTTATCATATAGCTATGATTAGCAGAATGGATGGAGCTACAACTATGTTAAGTATCTAGTTGAATCTCATCGGTAAGAACATGGTTGGTTATCTGTACATATAAAGGAATATTACTATCTACCTCTATTAGTTTTCTAATCAGTAAACCTCATATTCGAAGGCTCAACTAGGTGCTATTATGCATTTATCTGTTTACTTGATTTTAGGTAGGTTTTACTAAAGTAGGTATTTATGTTAGAAACTAAGATCTCTTGTACTCAACTAAAAACAAGAGAGTATAACATGTAAATTTATATAACGTATACCTAATGGCAGTTTTTTATGTTAATTGTTACTATGCACTCTTGATGTTAGGTAATTGTTACTAAAGTAAATCTTGTTTATATTGTTTTGTTTGAATAAATATGATTCAAAATAAAACATAATCCTTTTGAAGTATGTAGAGAAACTTCAGGGTAATTGTTGGAAGTGCAAGTTTTGCATGGAATATCATACATCTTCAAAGGATCAGAGACTACATGACTCAAGTAGAACCACAAGGGTATCCAAAGTTGTCCTAATGTTGCTAATGATCTATGATGTGAAAGCAAAAGATTTGAGGGTAGTGAACAAGGGAGCATCAAGTAGATAACAATACAAAGTGGAAGAGACATCCTAATGGAGAGACCAAGGGATTGGAGCTACTGATCTTCGTCTCATTGCAATCCTGTATAAGTTCGTTTTAACACCAATATTTGTTAGAAAAACTTCACATTTTGCAATGTTAGAAGCCTCGTTAAGCCAATTAGAGGCTATGTTGCATACTTAATCCAATGATCACTTGCAAGGCTATCATCAATCTATATATAACCAATATTTCTCTAGAGAAGCCTTATCAATCTCTACAAACATTGGACTCGATTATGCTTTGTTGCATGCTTAATCATAGTGAGTCGATCAACCCCCTAGTAGTAATTCCCAATAACTTGGTGCAATACAAGATCTTCAAAATCAACCTAGTAACTATAATATAAATAAGTAAATAAATAAATAAATTCCTTTCTTGTATGATAGATTATTTATATATATTGTCTACATCCGATTTTTCTCTTGACATTCTCGCAAAATTAGTAACTCTAATCTTTATTTATTTTTTTAAACTAGGAAATAGAGTACAAGAAATTTAAGTTGTGATAATGAAATATTACAGTAAAATATCTTTTTGTAATAAATTTTTTCCTATTGCATTAAGGTAATTATTGCAAAAAGGTATCTAATTTTTTTTTAAGCTATTACAACATTATTTTATTTCACAAAAATGCATGGATGAAGAATTTTTGTTGCCTAAATATAGAACTAAAAGAAATCATTGTTCATAATAAAAAATATTAACGATAAATAGTTATATATGATAAAAACAATCACAAATTGCCAAAAAATTATCACTAATATAAAGATGACAACAATATATTATTGCAACAAAGGGAAAAAAAATCTAGGTACCTTTTATAGTGACAAACCCATTGCACTAGAAAAACAAAATTGTTGCAAAAATGCATTTTTTTTGCAATATTTTGTTGCTAATGACTAAATTTCTTGTAGTGCCAATAGAAAATTTTAACCTAGCATTTTATTTTATTTATTCTTTTATTTAATCATGTTTAACAAATTGTGTCCACTTATCTAAGGTCATAAACTTATTTTTCATTAAAAAAAAGGAGAATATTTATACGTATAAGGAACATAATAAGTTAAACTTGATTATTAACATATGGTCAAAATAATTAAAATTGTGCGTTTTTGGTGCATGAAGAAGATAAATAGAACATGCAACATATACTTTATCGGCATAAATAGAACTAATTAGTAATTAGTTTTATTCATGTAAAAATCTACTTTTGTTTTTACAATAATTAGTGATTACTTCTCATCCTCTTTTTGAAAAAATATGATTTTTGTTTGATATCAAGTAAGAATATATTTTTACAAGATATTTGTATAAGCTTCGATTAGAGTTTACTTACCCTCAAAAGAGAATTAGAATGCTTAGCAAAAAAGGAGGAGCTACATCAAGGGTCATAGAAAGTAAAGAAAAAAAAAAAGTTTACAAAAGCACGACAAAGAAACAAAGAGAAGGAAAAGATCCCTCTTTGGAGCAAGTAAATTAAGTGAAAGAATTGATCAACCAAATAGAAGTGCTTAGCAATATAGACATATCTAGGGAAGGAATTTTAAGAATTGCTCCCAATACCAAAGCTTCTCCATTATTTACCACATTAATTGGTCCTAATGACAAGATGTCAAATATCTTTTACTATATAGTACATGATGGCATTTCAAGAATTTGCATCTATAGTATGGTTAAAGTAGGTAAAACAAAAATCATGAAGAATGTTTACAATAAATTACTCAACCTACAATCTTTTAATAATATCTTCTACGTCATGGTGCTAATCTAAGACATAATAGAAAATGTAATGCATTTGGAAGAACTTTTTAAAGAGAAGGTGTTAAGATCATCTTTGTTGGTCCTGAATAAGATATCAAGAGTGGGGCGCGCGCACGAAGGGGGGGGGGGGGCTTGTTAGGTTTGAATTGATATATTTAAACTTTTGAAAACTCTTTGATATAAAAAAAAATTATCCCTCTTAATAATTTATAATGGTAAACAAAGCAAATTAGAAGAATAAGGAAGAAGAATATTAAGCTGAGATTTTATAAAGTTTCGACCTTCTGCCTATTACTCTCTTTTAACTCTACTACTGGAGACTCGGTCTATTTCACCAGTGCCGTCCCACTTAATCCACTAAATCAAATCACAACAAGATTACAAGTGCTTGCCACATATGTACTTTATAATACTCTGCTATGTCTATCTAGCCTTTGTACAATCTAAGCTAATATAGATTTACAAAGTATAAATGTACTTATCTCAATACTTAAACAAAAAAATAAAAGTTATAAATTACAAGTGAGAACAAAAATATAAATCTCAATTAGTTTCTCTCTAAAGAGAAATAACAATTATTGTATAATTTGCTTTGAGACAATTTTTTGAAAAAATATCTAAAGGACTTTTTGTGGTTTTTCAGAAGGTTAAATCTGATCACACTTCTTTTTGTGTAGCGAAAACTTTTTTCAGAGTTGTTTTTTTTTTTCTTTTTTCATCCAAATGAAGTTTTGAATCCTTTCACTTTTCCTATAGAAATCTTCCAATGGCTAAATTGAAGATTATTTTTACTTTTGTATTTATCCAATCGTTAGTTGTTAAACATAATTCCTTGGATATTTGGAAAAGATCTCAATCAATTTAAATTCAAAAGCAACTTTTCTTATCTAGATTAGATTAGATATACTTCAATTTGTAACTCCCAAATAAGCTTCTGATTTGAATATGACAAGGAGATATGCTTAATCAGCAACTTCTAAATAAAATTTATATTTAAGATTTAAAATTGCACAAAATCCGATTCAACCTTATCCTTATCCATATTTGTGCATATCTTGATTTTTCAAAAATAAATTCACTTAAAAATCCTCATGGATCATGAATCCATTTTGAGTACAATGAGATAAAGTGTATTTTCCTAATACACCTAATCTAGTGGAGCTAAGCCTTGTTGAATTTGAATCTTAATATTAAAAATTAAAGTCATATTTTTAGATCAACTTTTTGAATGACCTTCTAAAGAGTATTAATTCTTCCTATCTTTGAAGTTTCTAAACAAGCTCTTAAAGTGCTATACTACTTCTACTTATAAAGCTTCTGAAATACTTTTTTGAAAACTTTTAGACTATTCTCTTCTTCAAGTCAAACCTTTTGAATGAGTTTTTGAAGATAACTTAGTTTAGTGAATTTAAACTTTCTGTGAACCCTTCTGAATCCTTGTAATCTTAATGATTCATTAGCATTTATCCCTTTTGTTATCATCAAAATATATGAGAGATATTTAACATTCTTCCCCTTTTTGATGATAACAAAAACATTATTATAAAACAAAAATAAAACATAATCACTATGTCATACAATGTGCAGACCATAATTGTTTTTGGTTTTCCTCTCCCCCTTTTTTGTTATCATTCTTAATATACTCCCTCTTAAACTTTGTAAAATGTGCAGAATAATTAAAAGATAACAAAAATAAAAGATTAAACTGCATTGATTAAAGGATATATCACAACTAAGTTTAAAGATAACAGAAATAACGAGAAACAAGTCCATAAGAGGATTGAAACAAAATATCCTAACACATAGTTTAGCTAAAACTAAAATACTGGATAAAAGAAAAGGAAAAACGAAGACAATCATTTTTTTTTATTTCTTGGTTTTCTTCCTAGCACATAGTTTGAATCTACTAGAATACATTGGAAGAGCTTTGCTAAGAGATGGAGTGGCTTTAGAAGATGTTGTGATAGATAAAGTGGGTCCTTTGTTTTTGTTGGATGATGGTGTGTTTTAGACGAAAGCAGGTAGAGAGACTTCTTTTGTGGAAGCTACAAAGAGAGTTTTTGTGTTTCCTTTTAGAGGTGTCTGTTCTTCAAGATTGAGAATAGGTGTAGAAACTTAAAGTAACTTGTCAGGTGATTGAGGGGAGATGATAAAGGTGGTATCTGAAGCTGGAATAGGGTTGGAATCAGTCTGATCTATTGGTTGAATAGAAACAAAGGAGAGATCAAGTTTAAGTAGTGTAGGGGGAGTACCCGAAATAGGAATAGATGGTTCAGATGATATGAGATGAGGATCAGAGATAGCGACAGATGGTTGAGTTTATGTAGGGTGTTCAAATGGTTCAATAAGATGAACTTGGTTACTAGTTGTTGGATTTGATTCAATAATAGTTTCCTTGACTTAAGCTTTAAATAAGTCTTTCATTCCAATAATCCGATCCCTAACAATCTTTCCTACAACTTCCTTGATTCCTTTAGAAAGTTGTTTAACAAAAGCTAAGTTCTCCCCTTGTTTGTAGTGAACAGGCTGAAATTCTGTACCTTCTGAATCACTATCTAAAATTGATCCTGTTGGTTCCCTGAATTCATTGCCACTTGATCTTCTAATCAATTTCCCTTTCCTTTTTGATTCCTTTTTAGTTGGCTCCTTTCCTATCTTCCTTTTCTTTTCATTGCCTTTTTCTTCAATTATAATGACCCTTCTTCCAAGACTTCAGGGATGGACATAGATTCCTCCATTATGTGAATGCCAAATTTTTCATTTACATAAATTCCCATCTGTTTGAAAATTTTTTCACCTAATTTAATAAGGAAAAATGGGTAACTTGCTTCTCCTAGAATTTTCAATTTCTTAAAACTAAAAAGAGTCATTAATAGATTTCCATATGGCCTAACATCTAAATGCTACTCTATGTACTGTATCATGATACCAACAACATCTACCTTCCTCTTCCCTAGCATTGCTAAAATAATCAGTGCATCCTTTATTAAGACCTTAAAGGGGGCCTAATAGAATTGCTTGAAAATTTCCATGTTACATGTGCACTCATGATATGGAAATCGCCTTATAAATTAGAGATTGCAAGACTAAATAATAAATCACTAAAATTATTAATTTTTAAGTAATTAATTTATTGTAAAATATAAATATAAGTCATTATGGATATCCGATATCTCACGATTCCTTGGAACAGTAGAAAATCGGTATCTCCTACCAAATGATAAGATCGAATAAAATAAACTTGAAATTCAAACTTATTGAAGTTACTAAATCTAAATATATAAGTACAATTAAAGTCTCAAATAAGTTATATAATCTTTCTCTAATTCTAACCTCTAAAACATCTCAATACTTGCACTCAATGCTCGACTCTTAACCCATGCCCAATTATCTATCAACCTGTAAAAGAGAAGCTATTAGAGAATAAGCTATAAGAGCTTAGTGAGCTATTCTTCGTACTATATTGGCAAACAAGTTATCAAACAATTTGTTACAACCATATTAATGTATGCACATATAGTATGGTAAACAGTATATGCAGTTGACCGATGCCGCATATAATATCGAATTTTAATGCCCTTCGAGATAAAGGTTAAAGATACATCGGCACCAATCGCGACCAGGCTCTAGCACCTAGATTTTTAAAGCATAACTTTGAATTTTGTATTTCACAAAATGCATTTTCATTTTTGAAAATCTAATAGTACACAAAATCCTAAGCCTAGCAATGAGGTGGCCCCCATTGTCACGAACTGAGGACGGCCTAGTTGTGGCAGACGCCGTATACTGTATGAAGAACCCCTGATTGGTTACCCTTCCAATCAAGAACTCTTCATACAATATACAAGGCTCTACAACCACTAGTTTCCAAAGAACATCTAGATTCACATGATATCATCATACAAATATATTTATATAAAATTTGAGTTATAAAGCTTACAATACACAGTGTTTAAGTATGTCTAAGTCTATAATAATAAGATAAACAAAAGTACATGAGTAAGAGTCTACATAAACTATTCTCTCTCAATACACAGGACAGCTCGCTCTTACCCAAGTCCCCAAGCTAACCTGTGGCGTCCCTCGTCCTGCCTCTACGAACAGGCTATCCTGCAACAAAAGTCTAAAAGGGTATAAGCCTAAGCTTAGTGAGCAAAACCCTCAGCCACACCACAAGCAAGTTATAAGTACATTATATTCATGCATATGAATGAATGATCAACTAGAATGCCAAACAATATGTATAATTAACTAGTTCATATACGTAACTCAGATTTAACACCCTCCGAAGTCAGGGTTGGAGTTTACACAGCACCAATCAGATCCAGGTATTATATTAGAACTTATTTACTATGGAACTCCACGCTCCGTATTCAAATCAACTAGATCTTTTATTTTTATAAAACCAAGTTCTAGTATAATCGTGAGTGGGCCCCCACTGTCCACACTCACCGCTAAATGGAGGCCTCTAGACTCGACCCTTAGCCAGGCGGTTAGAACCTCCAACGCCTAGTGTTCTCGCTGGCCAGGGTAAAGTCATTTTGTATGAATGCACCATACAAAACCAAATAAATCAATAATATCAACCCTCGAATGGCCTCTCTTTACCTCCATGTGATGTGATGGCCGGAATGGTATCTATGCTATGCATGTTCTAGTTTCTTTTTATAGGCCGAGTATAATTTAGTTCAAATTATGCTGTGACCATCCAAGAATACACACAATCATTTCCTATATTACCATGCAATAAACAAGACATTTTCTGTATTTAAGGTAAATTCACAACTCAACATACAATTACATACACAAGCATTTCCCGAACCCCACACAGTAGTCAATTAACAATAATATTTAAGTCCACTATCTACAATCACAATCAAGCATGGAATCATAGGGTAAATACTCACTTAGTCATGGTGACTCACCCTAATCGTAGTAATCGATTGGAAGGTCTTCGCTCACCTCGGGGTCACCTGATCATTATGATTTGATAACGCTAGTAAGTACTTGAATTAACTAATAATTCTAAACATCTAATTACCTAATTCTACTTAAATTACTATCAACTTTTATCTGGTGAGACTTTATTATCAATTGTATGTAACTTTTTCGTTTTATTTCTGATATTTATGAATTTATAGTCGTTTTTCATCGTTTTTGGACGTATATTCACACGGTAATATCTGTTTTGGATGTTAAGACCCCTATTTCACGTTATGAACTAAATTTATAGAAATTTTTAGCTATAACACTTAAGTATTCTTATTACTTATGTTTATATCTTTTATTCCTTAAATTCTTATAATTAAAGGAGTTTACTTTGCTATTACTAATTCATGTACTGAATTAGGTATAATCTAATTTAGAAGGTGTATTAGGATTTACTAATTTAAGTACCTAATTACCTACACTTTTCTTATTGTTCTCATTTTCTAAACTTATACTTATGTCATCGCTTATGTCATCACTTGCTTATGTCATCGCTTATGTCATCACTTGCTTATGTCATCGCTTATGTCATTATGTGCTTACCTCATTACTTACCTTATCATATGATTACATAAGCCTTTCCTTATGCTTATGTCATATGTACATGTATTATGTACATGTTACCTCTCCTCTTATACTTATGTACACATACCTTATACATACATATACTTATACTTATACTTAGACTTATACTGTATTTATACGTATATACATACTCATATACCTATACGGTTGGATACGTATTTTTATATAAAAATTCGTATACCTAATCTTCTCTTAAGAAAATCTTCCCAATTTCATCCTTTTGTGTTTTTATGTATGTATTTAGTGTAATATAGGTATGTATAGTTAAACATGGTCTTAATTTAGGTTATGTACATGATAAATACTCATGTACAAAGGTTTACATACTTGTACTCTTTTAGTATTCCCTTATGTGCACATACTTATAAGCATATACTCATGTCTTCCTTTCTTCTTCTTCATAATTTCTAATTCCTACACTTAAAGATGGAAACTTTGTTCCCTCTTCTTCAAGACAATACTAAAAACATAACTACTTATCTAATCTATCTAATTAACTAACTAATGAATAATATAAACCAACATAAAGTAAGTTAAGTACATACCTTTAGTTGTATTGGAATTATGGAGACAAAAGTGAAGTAATGAAAGTGAAAGGGGGAGATGAAGCTCACGACAATGGAGGGTATATTTTGTTTTGTTTTGTTTCTTTTGTTTGATTTTCATAATGGAAGACAATAAATGGTGGGGTCTAGATGGGAGAGATGTGGACGGCAACAATTGAGGGAAACGGAAAAAGAAAAATCAAAAGAAAAGGAAAAGAAAAGCCATCATGAGAAGTAGATATTTTCTTTATCTTTTAGTCTTTTGTTGACTTTAGTCAGCATGTGTTGACTTGGTTAACCCTTGGACTTTGGTCAACATATGTTGACTTAATCAATTTTCCTTAAGTATGTGTAATTTTGTGCACATAATGTAGTAATTAAGGAAAATTAAGGGAAAAATAAAGGAAATGAGAAGAAATGAGGTATTTGATGAATTGATTAGTAAACATAATTGATGAGGTCTTACTTTAGGTCTTTATAGCTTATATATCTTATTTAATAAACTACTTTGGAGAACAAATGCAAAAAGTAGTAATTTGAGTATTAAAGTTTATTACATGTAACCTAATCTTCAACTATAACCCTAACTCTAAGTGAGACTATCTTAATCACATACTTAAGGGATAAATATAATCTATGACTCATTATCTTAGTTTCTAATGGATTGCTTGAGGATTAGAATCATATAAGCATGAATGAGGGTAATCTCTAACCTTTTACTAATGATTTGGCAAAATATGAGCATTATATTATCAATTAGGGTTTTAGGGTATATCATGTTGGATTAGTGCACGTATGTCTTTAAGGTAATCATTTTTTAAGGTTTCTATCACTTTTGAATGAAATCATTAGCATTTAGAAACATTTAGGGTAAAAAAGTTCTTTATGCAATTGATTAATTCTTTTAGGTTTTTCACTTTTATTAGCCTTGTCAACTCGTAAATTGTCTAATATAGTTAAGTATATTTCAAAAGCTAGGTTGATAATTTTAAGGGTTTACACCCGTAGTCCACACTCATACCATACAGCGAAGATCTCTAGACTTGACCCTCAGTCATATGGTTGGTGTCTCCATTGCCTAATAAGCCCGTAGGTTTGGATAAGGTCATATTGTACAAATACATCGTATAGAAATACTTTAATATATATAAACAATCCTCGCAAGGCCTTTCTTTACCTTTGTGTAAAGTGACGGCAGAAATAAGTAATGCAATACATAGATAATGCATGAACCTTTTAATTTAAGTTAAGCCAAATATAATTAAGTCAAATTATGTGGCAATCAATCAATATCAGCAAACCATCCAAATCATGTAACAATTAATTATACAATCAAATCCTTAATTATTGTATTAAATAATATTTTTCATAGTAAGCAATTAGTATCAAGCACATGCATATCCCAAATCCCCATGCATCAAGTTATTACTATTTTATTTAAGTGTACTAACTATAAGCACAAAATAAGTGTAGAGTTATCGGAAGTACTCACTTGATTATGACAACTCGCTCTAGTCGTAATAATTGATCGAAAATTTTTTGCCCTCGTCGGGATCACCTAATCATTATGAGATAATAGAGATGATAAGTAATTGAATTAAATAATGGTTTTAGATATCTATCTACCTAATTTTACTTAGATTACTATCAATTTTTATTTGATTAAACCTAATTGCTAATCGTATGTAACTTTTTCATTCTATTTCCAATATCTACAAACTTATAGTCATTTTTCATCGTTTTCGGATGCATGTTCATATCCATTTTGGATATTCAGACCCATGTTTTATGACATAGACTAAATTTATTGAAATTCTAACTATTGAAGCTTAATTATTCTTATTAGCTAGTTTTATGTTCTATTTTAGTAGTTAATGATTTCATTAGCCATTAATTCTTACACTTAGATGATCTTATGGTTTATTATTTTAGAAGCTTATGTCATCAATTGCTTATGTTATCGTTTATGTCATTAATTGCTTATGTTATTGCTTATGTCATCAATTGATTAGGTTATTGCTTAGGTTATCAATTGATTAGGTTATTGCTTAAGTCATCATTTGTTTACATAAGTCCTTACTTGATGCTTAAGTGTCTTATATACATTTATACATATGCTAAGTATACACTTATACTTTTACTATACTTGTATGTGTACTAGTATACTTATACATATACCATATTTATACTTGTACATATAGCCATATATAAATATGATTACATACGTATTTTATACATATTTTCGTATGCCTAGTATACCCCCTTAAGAAATCTTCACAAAATCCATATTTTTGTACTTTAAGGGCTTATTTAGCAAGATATATGTATATATACTCAGTATACTCCTTATTTTAGCTTATGTACATAAAAGGGTATCATGTACATGGATTTCTATGCTTATGTACAAGTAGTTTTCCTATTCTTACCTATGTATATGTACATCTATACTACGTATTCTACTTTTATACCTAAGTGTTCTTACACTTATGTACATGTATATAAGAATCCTATTTGTATCAACATATATGTACATATTACATGATAATTCCAAAACTAACATAACATAAACAACTAATTACTAATTTTAGATGAAAGATTATATGAAAACATATCTCTTTCTACTTTAGGATATAAAAAAGGAAAGCAAGTATATGTCTTTTATCGGTTTATGATAGTAAGTGAAGTTGTGTAGTTAAAGTTATGAAGAGGTTGAAGATGGAAAGGATAAGGGGAGTTCACGGTTTTGTAGGAAGGGAAAAGAACTTATTCTTATCTTAATTTGTATTTTATAATTGAGAAAAATGAAGTCTAGAAGAGGGAGAAGAGTAGACGGCGACAAAGGGGCAAAATTGGACAAAAAATTGTGTAGAAAGTTAAAGAGAAAGGAAGAAGGCTCTAGATGACAATGATACATTTGTTGACTTTATCAACATGTTGACTTGGTCAACATTTGACTTAGTCAACTCTTTGAAATTAAGTAAAATTTGTGTATACATAATGGGGTAATTAAGGAAAATTTAGGAGAAAAATTAAGGTATTGAAGGGAAATGTGGAGTTTATTGAAATGATTAGTAAGTATAGATAATAAGATCTTTCTCTAGGTGTTTATATCTAATATAAATCATTTGGTAAGCTACTTAATGTAATTATCATGGAAAGTGCCATTTAGGGTACAAATACTTACTATATGTAGTATAATCATCAACTAAGCTCTTAACTATATATAATACTAACCTAGTCATATAATTGGAAGATGAATATGATTTATAATGCAATATATTAATTTCTAATGGATTATTTTAGTATTATATGTATTTATGAATGATTGAAAATTATTTTTGATCTTTTAGTAATAATTTGATAAGATACTGAGGATATATTGTCAATTAGGATTTTAGAGTAAAGTATAATGAATCAGTACTTTTATATCTTCAAAGTTATAGTTTTAGAGTTTTATCACTTTCGGACGTAATATCTAGTGTTTATATACATTTAGGGTCTAAAAATTTTATATACGATTGAATCTTCGGTTGTTAACTTAAGGTTTTCATCTTAACTAGTTTTATCAACTCTTAGAGTCTTTAAGCGTGCTAAGGTCTACTTTAGGTATCAGGTTGAAAATTTTAAGGGTTTATATCTTCTTTAGTTACAGAGGTTACACTACCTTTCTTGGGTAATATAAATGAGTTGACAAATTTATGTAAAATTCTAACCAACAATTCAAATTTAGTACTGAAGATATCTCTTTCTTTTCCTAACTCAACTCCATCATTTAATTTTGTGAATAAATTTTCCTTTGTCAATTAGACTAAGCTCTTATCCTTATGTACTTCTTTAATGCCAAAGCATTTTAGAATGTCCTTCTTAGTTATTTTAATCGTTTGTCTTAGTACAACTAACTTCCACACTACCTGATTCTTATTATCAAGCTTCTTATAGAATTCATCTACCAATTCTCCATAAATCACTCTACGCATATCAATCAAATAATTTAAACCCAGTCCATTTAGATAGTCTTTCTAATAAAAACCATTCTTATCAAGGAATTCTAAGTCTAAATAAAATAAATCTTTGATGGAGAGATTTTTACCTTTGATTGTATATCTCTCTTAGGTTTGTCTTTTGATTTGAAGAAAGGAAATTGGAGTTTTTACTTCTAAAGACTTTTGCACATTCTTAGAAGCTTTAGATGTCTTCTTCATTGGAGTACCAGCCTTAGACTTTTGTGGGGTCTTCTTTAGTTTAGGTATAGGGGGTGGTTTAAAAGGATTTCTTCCAGAAACTTCTTTAGATGATTTACCTAAGGGATCAATACCTTTAGATTTAGTCGCTTCTTTGAATGAACTAGATTCTTGAATATCCTGATCAACCTTCTGATTAACTTCTTGAATTTGTTTAGAATGTACCTCAGAAGCATTCTGTTGATTCACTTCTTGAGGAGCTTCTTTTGATGGTTCATCATGAAGTTCTAGGATTAGGGTTTTTTTAGATGAATTTTATTATGTTTTGGAGAGTGGATTAGGTTGCGAGTTAGTAAGAATGGTGGTGTTTGGCTCTCATTTATACAAAATAATGGGATTCTTGGGATCATTTTAAATTTTGGATTTAATCCCCTTAGCTGCAATACTCGTAGATTTTCTAGGTGCCATGGAGTTTGATTGAAAGAAAAACACAGGAGAAGAATAGGAGAGGTTTGATGAAGTGAGAGAGAAAAAAAAATGAGGCTTTTATAAGGCATGAGGAATTGAGCTACTAGAATTAGATATCTTTAACCTTAATTGAGTGGATTAACTTAATGGATCCACTAAAGAGGATTTTGTGGACTTACTAAGTACATGCTAAAGGCTTCAATTTTTTGTGTTTAGCATATAAAAAAAAAACTTGTACGTGATTAAAGAATATATAAACAAAGAAAATTAATAAAAATGCTCTCTAAGTTAATAAAAAAGATTACAAACACCTAACTTATTACAAATAAATTTAAATCTTAATTTATCTAGAGGCTTAGTAAAAATATCAGCAAATTGATATTCAATTGGAACAAAATCAACACTCACATCATTATTTGCTAGATGATCACGAATGAAATGATGCCTTATTTCTATATGTTTTAACCTTAAGTGATGAACTAATTTTTTTGTTAGATTAATAGCACTAGTATTATTATATTTTATGGGTATATTGTTACAACTTATTCCATAGTCATCTAATTGTTGTTTTAACCAAAGTATCTATGCACAATAATTTCCAATAGATACATATTCAACTTCTGTAGTTGAAAAAGCAATAGAATTTTATTTCTTGGAAGACCAAGAAACTAAATTATCTCCTAAGAACTGACAAGTTCCTGAAGTACTCTTCTTATCTACTTTGCAACCTGCATAGTCAGTATCTGGATATCCTATGAGATCTACATTTTTACTCTTAAGATACCAAATTCCTAATTTTGCAGTGCTTTTTATATATTTAAAGATCTTTTTAATTACAGTTAAGTGTGTTTCAGTTGGTGAACTTTGAAATCTAGCATACACACAAGCATTGAACAAATATTAAGGCATGAAGTAGTTAGATATAATAAAGATCCAATTAAGCTTTGATATATTTTTTCATTTACCTTTTTGCCATTACCTGTGATGTCAAGCTTTGTTGAGGTACTTTTAGGTATTGAATAAATATTCCATTCTCTGATGGTTTGATTTGTAATCCCAAGAAGAAGTTTAATTTACTCATGAGTGACATCTTAAATTCTGCTTACATCAAACTTGAAAATTCTTGGCAATATATTTTATTAGTTACACTAAAAATAATGTCATCAACATAGATTTGTACAACTAGCATATATTTTCCATAGTGTTTCATGAAAAGTGCGGTATCTACTTTTCCTTTTTGAAAGTCATTTTTAATCAAGAATTGACTTAATCTATCATACTAAGCACGAGGAGCCTGTTTAAGTTCATACAAAGCTCTTTTTAACTTATACACATGATCTGATTTGAAGGGATCTTCAAATCTAAGGGGTTGATTAACATATACTTCTTCTTTTATGAATTCATTCAGAAAAGCACTTTTTACATCCATCTGATATAGTTTTAAATTTTTCAAACAAGCAAAAGCAAGTAATAATCTTGTAGCTTCTAATCTACCAATAGGGGCATAGGTTTCATCATAGTCTATTCCTTCTTTCCACGAATAACCTTTAGCTACTAATCGCTCTTTATTTTTTATTATTTTTCCGTGTTCATTCCAGTTTGTTCTTAAATACCCATTTAGTTCTAATGATTGACTTATTTTTAGGTCTTGGAACTAAACTTCAAACTTGATTTCTCTGAAATTGATTATGCTCTTCTTGCATGGCTAAGATCTAGTTACTATCATTTAAAGCTTCATCAATTGAGTGAAGTTTAATTTCAGATAAAAGAGCAAAATTATATTTTCAAAGTTTTGTAAGCTCGACCTTGTTCTTATTCTAGATCTAATATTACTAGTTATAAGCTTAGGAGGATGATCAGATTTAAATTTTAAAGTTGATAGTGGAGTATGAAAGTGTATAGAAGCTTCACACTTACCTTTTGGATGTGTTTAAATAAACCTGGTATTAGTTTCTGAAGTACCTTTTGATTTAGATTTTTTTTTGGATTCACCCAATATCCTTGAAGCTTTTGAAGTACCTTTTGAAGGAAGTTTTGTCTTTCCTTCTGAATCAGGATGCATTGTATTCTTTTTGTTTGAAGCAAATGGAACTTCATCGTTCGATTATTCATGGATTGTTTTTTCAATAAATTTGACATTTATTGATTCTTCCGTGACTTTTGTTTCTTTATTGTATACTTGTATGCTTTTGAGTTTAGAAAGTAGCCTAGAAAGATCGCTTCATTTGCTCTCTCTTTAAAATTTCCTAAAGCTTTTCCTATTTGCTTAACAAAATTGTTACAACTAAACGTATGAAAATATAAAACCGTAGGTTTCCTTCCTTTGTAAATCTTATAAGTAGTTTTATTTGTCAAAGGTCTTACATATACTCGATTAATGATATGACAAGTTGTTGAAGTTGCTTCTACTTAGAAAAGATTAGTTATATCACTTTCATTAAGTAGAGTTCTTGTCATTTTTTGGATCGTCCTATTTTTGCATTCAACTACTCCATTTTGTTATGGAGTATAGCGTGTAGAAAAAATTATGAGTGATGCCATTTTTTTTTTTATAAAAGGTTATGAAATCTAAGTTTTCAAATTCCTTGCCATGATCAATTTGTAACCTAATGATGGAGAGGCCTTTTTCATTTTCAACTCTTTTTCAAAAGATTTCAAAACTTTTAAAAGCATCACTTTTATGATGCAAAAATAAGATCCCAATAAATCTAGACAAATCATCTACTATAACAAATCCACATTTATTTCTTTCTATCGGACTAAAAAGATCTAAATGCAATAATTTTAAAGGTCTTTGAGTAAAGATAACATTTTTACTTTAATGAGAAGATGAGCTCATTTTATTCTTAAGACAAGCAGCACAACGAATATTCTCATGAGTATGCAGTTTTGGTAAGCCTAGGATTCAATTCTTTTTAGACAAGTTCTCCAATTATTGAAAGTTCACATGTCTTAGTCTTTTATACCAAAGCATAGCGTTATTATTTATTGAAATAAAACAGCTTTTAGATGATACTTTAGATGGTTTAATTAGATAAACATTCTTCTTTCTGAAACCTTCAAACAGATTAAAACCATCCTTAGTAAAAGCAACACATTTATCAAGTTCAAAAACTACTCTATATCCTATATCACATGATTGACTTATATTTAATAAGTTATGTTTTAATCCTTTAACTACCAAAACATTTTCGATTGAATAAGGTACCAAACTAATTGATCATACCGCAATTATTTTACCTCTACTATTGTTACCAAACTTCGCACAACGAAGCATCATCGGTCATGTGTCTTGAACATCCACTATCAAGATACCATGTTCCTTTTATCTTTGCTTCATATTCTTGCTTACATTAAAGCATAATCAAGTTTGTTTATGAACCTAATGAAGCTTAGGTTTTGAAAATTTAAGCTTGTCTTTTGAATAGAACCTTGATTATTGCTGAGCTTGTATTTTTTTATAAAAGCAATGTTTCTTTAGATGATCTATTTTATTATAAAGAAAATAAGCATAAGGTTTTTACTTAGTATACCTATTACTTACCACTTTCCTTTGATTTGGATTTTTTTTCTGAAATACCTTCTATTCAAACTTTTATTGTACCTTCTAAGGGGATACTTGACGTTGTTTTGAGAGAAACTTTTGTTGTACTTTTTGATAGGTTTAAATGCTTTGTTGTTTTCCCTACCTTTGATCATTTCTTGATTTTTATCTTTTGATTTAACAAATACTATTTCTTTCTTTGTTTTAGATGTTTCTCCAAATTTGAATACTAGTCTAGATTTTGAATTATTTATCCTTTAGCTAGAAATCAACATTTGTAACTTTTTGTCACTTTCATCAAACTTGAGGAATGTTTTCTCTATAGACTTAGATAAGTCTTCCATACGATTCTTCAAATTTTTTATTTTTTCTTTTAGAATGATATTTTCATTGACTAAGGCTTCATTGGCAATATGCAATTCTTCGAAATCATTTTTCAAAAAATCATTTTTGTCTACTAGCAGTTTGTTAGCTTGACTAAGTGCATGCCTTTCGGTTTTCAACTTTTTTTACATCGGTTTCAAGCTTTAATGTTTTGCTACTCAACTTAGAAAGAGCTTTGAGGAGTTTGTTAATTTTAGCACATCTATTGTTTGGTACTTCTAAATCATAATCAAAATCAGTTTTAGAATCTACCTCAGAAAGTACCATAAGATATAAATTTGCTTTCCTGCATTCTTCCGAACCTTCTAATTTAGTTTCTGAATCTTCTAGATGACTCCATGTTGCCATAAGAGATTTGTGTTTCTTCTTAAATTTCTCCATTTTCTTAATTAACATGGGACATTTATATTTGATATGTCTAGGCTTCTTGCATTCATAGCAAATAATCTTCTTTTTGAACTTTTTTACCTCTTTTTCTTTGATTGCCTTTCCTACATCAATAAACTGATTATTATTATTAGTAAATCTTTTAGTAAACATTTTCTTACCCTTTTTCTTAAGTCATTTGTTGAGCTTTCTAGCTAGAAGTATCACATCTTCATCTTTTTCTTCAGATGAACCTTCTTCTTCTAAATCAGTATCTGTTTCCTTAGCTTTGAAAGCTATGGTCCTTTTCCTTGAATGTTTCAAAGTACTTTCTAATTTGAGAAAATTAGTTTCATATGCCGTGAGCTTGCTGTGCGGTTGACTTAGAGTTAACGTTTTTAGATCACAAGCTTCTTCTATGGTAGTTTTCTTTGCATTCCAAATTTTGAGAAAAATCTTTAATGTCTTACGTACCATATCTGCATCACTAATAATTTTGCTAAGAGAAGACAATTCACTAGTTATAGCAATAAATCTATTGAAATAATCTTTGATTTCTTCACAAGGGAGAATTCAAAATGTTTCATATTGTTGAACTAGTAAGTTGATTCTTATATCCTTGATTGTTTCTGTGCCTTCATGGGTTTGCATCAAAGTGTCCCAAATGTCTTTAGCTATTTCACAGGAAGTAACTAGATAAAATTCTAATTATACAATAGTACTCAACAAAAGATTCTTAGCCTTTGAATTAAGTTTGGCTTTGGTGATATCATCTCTTAACGTAATGATGCTTGGAACTTTGAGATCTCCTGTAGAAATAATTTGCCAAGCCAGATAATCTGATGCATTTACATAAGTCTCCATCTTAAATTTCCAATAAGAAAGTTAGTTCCATCCACAAATAGTGCCTTATTAGGCTGAACTATTAAATTACCACTTGATTCACCTATAATCTTGAACTTTTGAAGATACTAGAGCAAGACTTTAATACCAATTGTTGGTCCCGAATAAAATATCAAGAGAGAGAATGAATTGATATCTTTAAATTTTTGCAAACTTTTTGATATAAGAAATATAAAATTATTCCTTTTAACAATTTATAATGGTGAACAGTGATATTTTAATAATTTAACACACAATAATTAATAAAGTAAATTAAAAGAGTAAGGAAGGATAATATCAGGCTGAGATTTTATGAAGCTTCGACCTTTTGCCTATTACTCTCTTCTAACACTACTGCTGGGGATCCAGTCTACTTCATCGATGCTGTTTCACTTGATCTACTAAATCAAATTATAACAAGATTATAAGCATTGGTCATACATGAACTTTACAATACTTTACTCTATTTATTTAGCCTTTATATAGTTTAGGCTAATACAGATCTACAGAGTATAAATGTACTTGTCTCAACACTCAAACAACAAAATAAAAGTTATAAATTACAAATGAGAACAAAAATATAAATCTCAATTAGTTTCTCTCTAAAGAGAAATAACAATTGTCGTATAATTTGCTTCGAGGAAATTTTTTGAAAAAGTATCTAAAGGACTTTTCGTGGTTTTTTAGAAGGTTGAATCTGATCACACTTCTTTTTGTGTAGCGAAAGGTTTTTCCAGAGTTGCTTTTTTTTTTTTTTTTTCATCTAAATGAAGTTTTGAATCCTTTCACTTTTCATATAGAAATCTTCCGATGGCTAAATTGAAGATTATTTTCACTTTCGTGTTTATCCAACCATTAGTTGTTAAAGATAATTCCTTGGATATTTGGAAAAGATCTTGATCAATTTAAATTCAAAAGCAACTCTCCTTATCTAGATTAGATTAGATATACTTCAATTTGTAACTCCTAAATAAGCTTCTGATTTGAATATGACGAGGAGATATGCTTAATCAGCAACTTCCAAATAAAACTTATATTCAAGATTTAAAATTACACAAAATCCGATTCAACCTTATCCTTATCCATATTTGTGCATATCTTGATTTTTCAGAAATTAATTCGCTTAAAAATCCTCATGGATCATGATTCCATTTTGAGTACAACGGGATAATGTGCATTTTCCTAATACACTTAATTTAGTAGAGTTAAGCCTTGTTGAATTCGAATCTTGATATTAAAAATTAAAGTCATATATTTCCAAACCAACTTTTTGAATGGCCTTCTAAAGACTATCAAGTCTTCTTTTCTTTGAAGTTTTTAAACAAGCTTTTGAATTGCTATACTACTTCTACTTATAAAGCTTTTGAAATACTTTATGAAAACTTTTAGATTATTCTCTTCTTTAAGTTAGACATTTTGAATGAGTTTTTGAAGATAACTTAGTTTAGCGAATTTAAACTTTCTATGAACCCTTCTGAATGCTTGTAATCTTAATGATTCATTAGCATTTATCCTATTTTGTTATCATCAAAATATGAGAGATATCTAACAATCTTCACATCTAGTGGTTTCAAGTTACTCATAACTTATCAATCATTCAGTTATGTTGTGAATGATATCATGTCAAGGAAAAGAAAAAAGAATCAAAATTCTATCTTTCCTTGCTTAGGAGGGAAAGGATTGGAAGTTATATATGCATGATGTTAATGTAGAGATGAATATTCTATAAAAAGTGGAAAACAATTTATATCAGAAGGGGTCTTGAGTATGGCTAAAGGAAACTGAAAATATGGCATAGAAAATGTACTACGTGATACGCTACTCTATATGTGCAATAGATAGTATAATTTGAATTGTTTTTTTTTTCTTTTGGGGTCTTAAATTTAAAGGATATGGACAAACTACTTAGGATATAATACACCTAAATGATTTGAATTGATCTAATTGCAATGATATTATGTATACTACAATTAGAATAGAGTCACCATAATTATTGCTAGTTGATAAGATAATGTATGTGCAAAACATAAGACTGAAATTTCAATTTTTCAAAAGTTTTTACACGTCTTACTAAATGATATTCATAGAAAAATTACAAGAAATTGAAGAGGCATCATTTCTCTATGTTATACAATCCATTGGGACCAAGAAGAGATGAAAATTATAGAAAAATAAGGAAAAAAAAAGACATAAGGTAATTTTCACTACGTGAATAAACACTTTGTCAATTGAATGGATGTGACTTGTATTTCTTTGAATTTATGTCTACCTCTAGGCCTTGAATGGTCTTGACTTCTTCTTACCTTGGTTAAAATTTAATGCATTAAAGAGATTTATCTTGAGAAAAGTTTGGATGACAACATCTTATGGATAAAAGAAGTTATAATACTAAACAGAAAAGTCACAAATCTCATTTGAATTAACACTACTCACATAGTAGTGACTTAAGGGACATTTTACTTAGATTAAGCTGAATTTAGAGACTCAAAATATCACTATAAGTTTGGAAATCACTATTCTTGAATCATTTTGATTTTTAGTAATTTGAAACAATATAACTATTACACTAAAATAGCCACATTAATCAATTAACATTATTGACAATTAAACCATTACTATTTTGTAATCTAGTTGAAGCCTTAAATAATCCTTGCCCAAACTATTTTCTATGACTAAAAACTCTTCAGATAATCTAGAAATATCAGAATTTGAACCAAAATGACCAAAGAACCAATAAAGCATATACAAAATAACTAACTCCTACTTAACACACTCTTTCATGATCGAACTAATGTTAAGGAAGACTAAATAGCCTAACCACCTTTTAGTGTAGCCCAATTGTTGAGCCAATCAATTTTGACATTGTACTAACCTTGATGTTAATCATAGATCATTGACCATAGGGGTTAACTATTTACCTAATTTTCTCACCTAAATTGTTTACTAACTCAAAGTTTAATGTCTATTATAACACCTTGCAATGAGGTAGGTTTCAAATAAATTAAGATTTGTGTGAATCGTAAAATCATAAATGTAAACGTGCTCATGATCATTGGGAATGCACAATAAGATTCAACTTATTAAAATTTGCATTCTTGTAACCTTAACTCAATAATGGGTCCTTTAGGTATTTGCTTCCCATCATCCCCTTAAGGCTTTTGAAGATTTGCGCTCAATTCTTGTTGCCACTTCAGTTGGTATTCTAGAACAAAATTCTTTAGCAAAAACACCATTCTTCCTTTATTGTTTACCTTTTATTATGTGATCTCGCCTAATCTCCTTTCGACTCTTAGGTAAGAGAGTTATTTTGTCACCATTGTATTGAAATGAATATGTATTATGAGTAGCATCCTTAGGTGCAATGTTACTCATGATTTCATTTGAGTACTTGTTGATTGATATTGGTACTCGTATCCTTTGAGTGATATCAATGAAATCTCTGTCTCCAAACTATTGTAAGCAATAAGGATGTAGATATACTTTTAGTTTCAATCTAGACATATAAATAAATGTGGTAGATACCAAATTAGTGCAACTCCCGCCATAAAAATTGTAGAGTATATCTTTCCATTGACAAAATAGCAAGTGTAAAATAAATTGTCCTACTATTTATTGTCCATGGAAACTTATGCAAATAAGTTTCTTCTTATGACAACCTTAATTCCTTCCTATCTTTACTGATAGTTTGATTTTACATCTCCTCATCTTTAACCCTCTCTTCTTCCTTGTCTTTACTTACTACATTAAGTTCTATAACCTCACCAAGGGTTACTTTCACCCTTCAATTAAGGCATTGTGTTGTTGTGTATCCATATTTGAAGCACTTGAAACACTTTTCTTCACTAGTTTTCCTCCCATCCTTTCTTTCCTCTTGCTTAAATCCTTCCCTCTTCATAGGTTCTTACCCTTCTACCATGGACTTCCTACATCCTTTCTTCTATTCGACTTACACATTCTTGTTTAAATGGTGAATCTGGCATTTAGAATGGGTTCCTTTTTCATAATTGCTTCATGTTTAGTATAAGTTGCATGGCTTCCTCGAGTGTTTTGAACTTTTAAGGTTTGCCAACACTTTAGATCTCAAATTGGAGACCAGTAATGGTTACTCTCTTGGTTTCTTAGCTTCACATCAAATAAGTAATATTTCAAAATCTTTGATGTAGAGATCCATGCTACGACCACCTTATCAAAGTACTTGCCTGTAATACCCCAGGATAAAGCATTTCACTTAAGAAACTTCATGTCTTTCCATGTTGGTATCTCTCCTTTACCAATTGACTTTGATGTGTTAGCACATTTTTCCATTATAAGGATGCATATTGTATAAACTCAAGTATAGCAAGTCTTGTCTTCATCCGATCATTGTAATCATAACACTCAAACATCATTTTAACCTTGTGTTCCCATTCCAAATAAAAGATGGTATCTTAAGTTTAATAGGGTTAATACCTCTCATCTAGTGATTTCTTCTCGCATTTTAATGTTCCCTAGAGTTGCCATCTTCCCTTTCATCAATCTGATTTGCTCTCTTCTCTCATTAGGAGGTACAAGAGTTTCTTATATTATGCTCTGAGTGTCACAGTTGTACTAAGTGTCACTAATGTGCCTTGGAAGAGGTCTTACCTACATGTGGATGGATCCCCTAGAGAACAAGTTCTAGAGAAAGGAAATGTATGGGTTTAGATGGAAAAGTATAAGGAACATGAAAAGATTAAGCCTTATAAGCTACTTGTGGATGTGATTCACCACTCAAGTACTCATAAACCAAAACCTTGCTGGATGTGATGTACAAGTTTGAAATGTTGGGTTGCTTGCTAGCATAACCTTATTTAAGAGTTGCTATGAGTTGGGGTAGAGAGAAACTTAAGGAGGAAATTTCATTAATATCAAAGAGAAGTTTGATTACAATTGCTGTTCATAAATGGGAATTTATACTCGATGCTTCTTGGGGTTATAAATGTACTAATTCAAATGGATAAAGGTTACATGATATCAAGAATGAAAAAGGAAAAAAGACAATTAAGTAGTCTTTTTAGAAAGAGAAACTTCTTCTGTTAGGTTTATACACATGGGAAATGGGATACGTATCTTAATGAGAGAGCTTGGAGCACCTATCAATAACGGTTTCTGATACATTTAGATAAGGTTAATATTAGTAGACTACTTTGGTAGCTTAGAGCAGGGGACTTAGGATAAGAGACGACCTTCTAAAAAGGTTGGAAGGTTGGATATAAGAGCTCTTGATAACTTGGCTACCTCTAGGCTTGTTAAGGTGACATTCCAAGTGGCTTGGAAACTACAGAGGTCATATAGGTTGGTGTCTTCAACTTTTATGTTAAGGTTTGAAGAACTGGCTTGACAATGGAGGTTTTAGAAGACTAGGTTGGATAGATCTTTGGCTCTTACTTGGGTGAGGGGTTTAGTTAGTTAACTCCTATAATCCCTTTCGGGTTTTTTAGTATTTGGGATCAAATCCTTAGGATGCTCTACTAGGGGGTCTTTGTTTGGGACATATGGGTTCAAGTCTACAAAGTTGAAAACATTAGAGATTTTGTATCTGTTTGAGAGTTTAAGAGGCATAATTTTTGACTTTCTAAAGTACTAGATATGGTCATTTTGCTCAAGGTAAGAGTTTACTTTTTCTTTTGTTGGGGAAACTTTCTTTACTGAGGTGAAGCTACATAAGTTCTCCTAGTTGGGACTGCTTCTTCTTCCTTTATCCTTGGTTTCCTTGCATTAGTTTCTCAGTAACTCAAGTTAATTGCTCAATAACTTATTGGTAGGTTTGTTGTATGGCTCTAGCTCAATCCTTAGCTCTTAGGTCACTTTTTCAATCCTTGGTGTTGGTGTTTGATTAAGTGGTAGCTTAAGATTGAAATTGTATACTACCTCAAATGGTGTTTTGTCAGTTATGCTATGAGCAGTTCGATTGTACGCAAATTCCACTATAGGTAGGATAGTTGAAGCATTGTTACTTTTGTTGTATGGCATAAAATGTGCTATTTTACTAAATCTCTTGACCATGACCATGATGAAATCCTTTCCTCATGCCATCTTTGGCAATCCAAGAGAAAAATTCACACTCAGGTTTTCTTATGGCTTAGTTGGTATTGATGAGGGCATAGCTTTCCCTTATTTAGCTAGTTACTTGGCCTCATTTGCAAGTTGCACATCTTTCAACTATTCGATGGACATGCCTTATCATTTTGGGCCAATAAAATCTTGATTTTAACAGCTATACTTCCTATTTTTTCTAAAATGATTAGATAGTCTTCTTCCATATGCTTCTCAAATGAGTAAGTCTCATACCAAGCAATTTGGCACACACAATCTTCTTGCTAAAAAAAGACATCCTTCTTCTACAAAGTGGTAATCCTTTGTCCTCCCGTCCTTGCATTGAGCAAGGATTGGTTTGAAATGGAGGTCTAGGGTATATTGTTCTTTGATGCTTCTAAATCCAAGTAATCTTATTTTAGCTTAGAAGGTAGTATATGTCATCTTGATAAGGCATTTGCAATTACATTAACCTGCTCTCACTTGTACTTGATCATGAATGTGAATCTCTTTAAGAATTCAACCCTTTTGATGTGTTGTTTTGAGAATTTTGGTTAGCTCCTCATTTATTATATACTGAATAGTTCAAAGTAGGTCCTCTAAGTTTCTCACTAAAGTAGGCAATAGGTTGGCAATCTTTAATGAGAATTGCTCTAATTCCTACACTCGAGTTATCTTATTCCAATTCAAAAACCAAGTTGAAGTTCGTCAAAGATAATACAGTGCTGGAGTTAACCTCCTTATCAACTCAACGAAACTCTCCTCTTCCTTATTTCCCCATCAAAATTTAGTATTCTTCTTTGTGAGCTCAATAAGGGGTATAGTAACAAAATTTTGTATGAACCTACGATAGAGAAGCTAAATTGTAGAAACCTTTGATGACAACACATGAGGTTATGGTAGGCTACTCAACAATAGCTTAGACTTTTTCTTTGTCCACTTTAAGGCCTCCTCTATTAACCATGTACCCAAGTAATATAGCTTCTTTTTGATAGAAACAACATTTCCTTAGATTTTCAAACAACTGATTAGCTCATAGTACTTTAGAAATAGCTTGGAGGTGTTTTACATGATTAGGTAGGTTAGGACTATATATTAGAATGTCATTAAAGTAGATGATAACAAACTTCCTTATTTGGTTCCTTAGCACATAGTTCATCAACCTCATAAATGTGATTAGTACATTAGATAGTCTAAATGGTATGATAAGCCACTCATATAGTTTGTGTCTCATTTTGAATATTGATTTCTACTCATTGCCTTCACATATTCGAATTTGATGGTATCCTAACTTGAGATCAATTTTAGAGAATAAACTCGATCTATGCAACTCATCCAAGATGTTGTCTAACCTGGAAATTAGATATCCATACTTAATGGTGATCCTATTAGCCGTTTAGCTATCTATACACATCCTTTAACTTTTATCCTTTTAGGGAACTAATAGTGTAGGTGTAGTACATGGACTCATGCTTTCATGAACATAACCTTTCTCAATGAGTTCATTTACCTATTGTTGTAGCTTGGTGGCTTGTTTAAGATTCATGTAGTAAGCCAGTTAATTTGACAACACCACTCTAGGTTGTAGATCATTGCCATGCTTTATTTCTCACTTGAGGTAAACCTTTTGGCAATTCGTCTAAAAATAAGTTAATAAATTATTTGAGCAATTCTTCGACTTCTTCAGGTAGCTTAGTATGTTTCTAAATTTCTAGCAACCTTCATACAAGCAAGAAGGTCGATTCATTGCTTTTTATAGGTTCTCTCATCTCGGTTCGGCTCATCACTAAGGTTTTCTTAGTCTTTTGATTTAGTTTGGACTATGTACTACTAACTTGACTTAGTGTCATTGGAAAGAATGTAACGGGTTAGTCATCTATCACATCTTGGCATAGCACAGGATGCACCATCACACAAGAATACCTGTTGAAAACTTAACTCCACTTGCTCATTTATCAAAAGACAACTTTGTTTACGTAATAAAGGGGTTGCTACATTAGTGTTCGGCTAGATATTTTATTACAACTTATGTGCACAACATAATATTTACATGAAAATATGAACCAACTTTTTCCTTTATTTTCTTCATAGTAATAGGATCTCTAACCTAATATATGTTCCATACAACAGTCATTGACTTCGACTTACGCTCTCAGTATACATATCCCCCTTAAGTGTTGGGCCCTTCACGATATAGTTAACCTGAGGATAGAACATTTTATCCTCTCAGCTACTGAAACCTAGTAAGAGTGGATAACAAACAACACAATATAGATAATATGATAAACAATATTGCATATCACAATTGAAACATTTTAATCATAACTCGCAAGTTCAACTTCACAAATGCATTCGCCCAACCGGGCCCTTACTGCTAATGATGCAGCATACTATGCTCATGCACGTGACATGCATCGATACCAATATCCTATACTTTTCCAATTCTTGATCCGGTTAGTTGACATAACCGAGCATTTGGATACAACGTCCAGGAACCTAGAGCAATAAAGAGCTGCTTGGGAGTAGGACCCTTACCAAATTGGACTACACACTGTAGTCTACCATTTCCAAAAAGGGCAACAAAGAGCTGCTTGGGAGTAGGACACCTAACTTTACAAAATTAGACTACACATTGTAGTTCACCAAATCAAAGTGGCAACATTACCAAATTAGACCACATACTGTAGTCTACCAAATTTGACTATCAAAATAGTTATAATGTTTGGGCAATGCAATCTATATGCTTCTAAAAACCGAGTTCATAAAGCCATGCTTTTTCAATGATAATTTGGAAGCCTCATTTTGAAATTTCTAACCCGTAGGTCCCTTTTTGTGCCATGTCGTGCCGTATCGTGTCGTGCCGTGCCATGCCATGCCATGATATGCAATAGCAATTCAAGAATATTAATTAGTACAATCAATCTTTAAGTTTTATTCAACCTAGTGATCTGATTCTGGTTTTTGAACTCTCCCTAGTGGAATTCTAGTATCTTATTTAGGGTTCACTTAGGTAAATAGCCAAAAGATTGGGTTAGATCACTTAACTTCCCTAGTTAGTATGATCAATCGTAAGCAAAAATCATCACTCAACATAGCCGTATAACTATTTAACTAAAATACAGTTATTATCATTCAAAATCACCACACCAGCACCCATTATTGTAGCATATAAATTTACCCAAGATATATCGATATTCAATCAACACACCATCAAACGACATACAGTGTTATGAGTAGCGATATATCTATTCTAAGCATGGGTTAGATCCACTTACCTGGGCTTAGCAATAGCGCAATATCCTATACATCGTAACGTAGTCCTTCCTTACTTATCATACCTATGAAAATATGATATAGTCTTCAAATCTAGTGTAGGTCGAACTCTAACTATTATAAGCTTTCATTTTCGCATTTTTAAACTTCATTTGATTATGTCTTACTTATTTATTATTTGATTTCATTAAAATTTATATCATCACGATCCTTATTTCGAGTGCTATTGATATATATATTAAGAGTCAAGACTCATCAATATTGCCAAATATCCAAAAATACCCTTTCGTATTACGATTCAACCGTATGTTACCCTAATTCTATAATTGACTCAAGTAAGCTTTAGTATTAAACTAAAAACCTAAAAAATTATACTTTCCAAACTTGTCCAGCAAAACTTATTATACTCCAAAGTGTTCGTTTGACACAGATTTAATAAACTAGTTACTATATTACATATTAAGCTAATGTATAAGTTTATACTAGGAAAATACATAACAAATAGTATATGAGCCCGATTAATTTCACGAAAAATTCTATAAACTTACAAAAATATGTAGTTTAGTTATTGATTACCAATTACACTAAATTGGCTATTATTTATTTTTACAAAAATAGTGGTTTTTGCTCAAAATTATAGAAAATTAAGGAAAATAAATAAATTTTTGAGTGAGATAAAAGTAAAATATTCAAAATATCATTATAAATATCCAGAAGTCTAAACATGCATGGCTCATTCATTAATTTCATATTTAATAATATGGTAAAATTGGCAGTTTTATTCAAAATAATTATAAAAAATAGTAACATTATTTAAAATTTTGAAAAATTTATTTAAAATTTGTCCGAACAAGGCACATTCTTAAGAAATTACCATAAATTAATGCTATTTTAATAAAATAAAATTATCACATGAAAGTACATGTAAAATAACCCAATGAAACCAAATTTCATAATTTTATAAGCTAATTTGATATTTTTAGCGAATTAATAAAAATTAGGTAGTAAAATTTGACTCACTGACACATGGTGCTTCGACCACGCTCCGGCCACCACCCTATGTTGGCCCACCTTCTCTGTCCACCACAACTTTAAATCCTAAGTGATTGCTTGTTAGGTTGCCTATAGCCTTAAGAACCATAATTCACTATATTTTCCCAATATTTTCTTTTATTTCTTTTGAATTTTTTTCTAATTTTCTAAAATTATTTTCTTGTGTTTTCAAGTTCACAAAATATTGTAAATGTTGTCAGGAGCCCTATTTATAGGTTTTAGGATTTTTGCATTAAAAAAGTAAAATTATACATGTCAATTTCACGTTTTCCTAGGTGCCATGTATCATTTTCTAGTTAATTAGGTATTGAATCATCATTTCCAATTAATACCAGCTTAATACATCATTTGATGACTAATCCATGCAATTTTTTTTATTAATTTTCCATTATTTTACCTTATTTTAATAATAATTTATTATTATATATATCTATTTAATACATATAATGCATATCATATGTAAATATATGTATATTATGTATAATTCAACTTCATTTATTATTTTTGTAAGTTAATTAATTTATCTCTAATACCTCGCTGTATTTAAAAACTCGAATTTCTCGTTTTCGATAATTATCGGCTTTTAGCGATAAATTGACGTTTTTCTTAAATTAATATTTTTATATAGCTTATTTTGACAAATTGACTTTACTTAAATTACTTTATCTAACTTTTCTAACTTTATTGTGAAATTTAAAATAAAACAGATATTATAGCCTGACACTCTAAATTTAGGAGGTTGGATCCTAGAGTTATTGAACTAGTTGGAAAAACTTAGGATATTACATCATCTTTCTTAAAACTATAAGCATTCTCATATCCATCGTGCATGACTCTTCAATCAAACAACCAAGGTCAGCCTAGTAGAATATGGGAAGTACATACTGGTAATACATCACACATGACCTCATCCTTGCAACTCCTTATGGTAATTAGTAATGGCACTTGCTTTTTAACATGCAATGACCTCCTCTCATTTAGCCAATGCAATTTGTATGGTCTAAGGTGCATTGAGGTTGGTAAGTTCAACTGTTATACCATTTTAACATAAGCAACATTCGTATAACTTCTACTATCAATAATCAAAGCACAAAGTTGATGGTTTACCTTACAGGTAGTATGGAACAAATTCTTATACTGCTCTTCTTATTGATCATGTTCTACATTAAGAGCTTAGCAGTTAGCATGTCTCTTTCCTTGGGGTAAATATCATCTCCCATAACTTCCACATTCACTTCATCCTCTACTTCTTCTATAACTTCATTACCTTCTTCATTTATAATGTATACATTGAAGGTTAGTACCTTGCTCCTAATAACCATCGTTCTCTAATTTGGACAATAGAAGGCTAAGTGACCAAAACCCTTTCACTTAATGCACTTTAGCTTGCTAGTCTTTCTTCTAGAAATCTATCCCTTTTTAAATTCCTTCTCTTTCCCTCCTTACTCCTTTAGAGCTTTGGATTTGACCTTCCCTTCGGCTCGGAATTGAACTAATAGGCTTCTTACCTTATCCTTATGTAAGCCGGCTTGTTCAAATAGGTTAGGAATCAATAGGTTAATAAGGTCTTTTCCTCCTTTACCTTACAACATGTTAGGTGACCTTTTTAACTTCCTTAAGGTTTCGGTGGGACAATACTTCTATAATATCTCGAAGTTCATATTTCAAACTTATAATGAATCTTGAAATAGTTTAGGCCCTAGGCTCTTCCACTTCACATTATGTCATCAACATCTATAACTCTTATACATAATCATCAATAGTTTAGTTACCATGGTTAAGTTCCTACAATTTGCAATTGCAATAGTATCCTGATAGTAAGATTCAGGTATGAATATATTTTGCTTGACCCTTTTTATCTCTTCCCATTACCTTATACCTCAGCATCTTCCTCTCTCTCTCTTTCATGGCACATGTGATCGTGACAAAAAATGTGTTTTTTTTTTTTTAACTTTAAAACCTGCATTAGTGCATAAATTCTTACAAAGTTTATTAATTTTTCATGAAATTGGAGCTTATGTGTAAAATGGACCAATTATTGCAAAGTTGTTAAAAATGCATGAAAGATTGTTGTTTTTAAATGAATTTAATACATTTTATATCTTATGTGTAGTTGCATGGAGGCTACTATGGTCTTGGTAGCCTCTATCGTTTGATCAACGATGCTAAAGTGAACGCATTAGTGAATTTAACTTATCAACCAATCACCATTCCTTCAAGCATTAAGCATGAGGCAATCTATTGAGTGACCGATTGTTGGAGAGGCTAATGTCATTAATAGAATGTACAACAATGGATTTAACCATACTAACCAATCGGTAGCTTCAGCATCGATTGATTGGTAGAAGAAACTAAGATTAGGGTTTTTTGATTAAAACCTTAATCCTTCTAAATGCTGTGTTTCATTAAATAGAGAGAAAACCTGGAGCTGACACGTGCCTATCGATCAATTGGCGGACCTTCCTATCGATCGATTGATAGCCTAAATCTATCTATACTTGCATTTGTAGCTAGAAATGTGAGCTGCGATTATGTTTTAGACGTTTCTCAATGTAGATTTATGAGCTCCTTGTTTAAGTTATTGTTCTATTGCTTTGTTTATGACATTTAATGATCGTTTTTATGATTTAGATGTACATTATTATTAATTTAATAAGCATTGATTAGAGTTTCTTCACATAGTCTCATGTTCAATTGTTCACATCATCTGAGTTTTCTACTATTTTCTGATCTTTTATTGTTGCTATTGTTGATAATATAAAGTGGCTAAGTTAGTTTTAACGGGTTTGTGAATATATGGATGTTGTAGATGGTGTAACCTTATAGTTATGATATGGGTATGTATTTGTGTGTTCAATTGGGATTTTGATGATTGGTATTGTCTTTAGTTTCTTTAAGGTGCCTTTTAACGAAATTTTCAATAGCTTCCTTATGATTATGAGACTGAGAGGAGATTAGTTGTGTAATTCCCAATTTAGGTCATTGAGTCGGTGAAATATTGGTAATGGGTTCTTAAGCTTATGAGACTGAGAGGAGATTAGGTGTTCTCTATTGAATTCATAATGTGTTATGTGGTCTTAATGAGTTAAGATAGATTATGAGATTGATCTGCTAATTCCTAGGACTAGATTACTTAATTCGTGACATAAATTAAGTAATTTAGCTGACTATATAGGGAAATGAGACCGAAAGGAGATTTTTCGCTATATAGTTGAGTGAGGTACCCTATCTGGGATCAAACTCAAGTGAGTTTCATGAAAACCCAATTAAAAACCATCCCTAATATCTTAACGGCATTCCTTCACCATACTTCGGAAACATGACACAAAACCACGTCTTTAGAATTTATGTTTGTTGTTAAATTTCATTCTCGTTTAGTTGCATTCACTTTTAACTCACTAACTCTTATTTAGTTAGCTTAGATTAGAGTAGCAGGTTATAATTTGGTACTTAACTAAACCCTTTTCCTTATGGAAATGACTTGGTGAATACTCACCAGTTTTATTACAATAAATGATTTGGCATACTGGTCTGTTAAGAGATTGATATTGTTTTGAAAATTTCTATATATAAAGTGTCTTCAATCTAATAAATTTTTATTTAGCGTTCTTGTCATCTCATCAATGTGTCCTGGGGACAGGAGGTTTACCCACTTCTTATGTGCCCATATGACACTTGACTCTCCTTTGGTTTGTTATATTTACTTATATCATGGAAGACAAGCCAACTTTTCTTTATCTTGTCTTCCAAAGACTATTCCAAGCCCTTCTATCTTTAGGAGTGTCGATCGCTATTGTCATCATCTTCCATATAATTGGAAGGCTCAACTTCTCTATTGGCTTCAGCTTGCTATGGTCATCATTAAGAGAATGGCATTAGCTTTCAACTAATTTGCTTATGGGAAGCCAACCTCGCCTTGAGAGAACACCTTACACATGAACAAATCGCTTGTTGATACCACTCATTTCACATTAAGCCCTATGTTAAACACCCCCACTTTCTTTTAGAATATGGATCATGACATTCTTCCTCACCTAAATCTATGATACCTTTATTGTGGGGCCAACTCTTTGCTACAACCTTTCCTACGTAAGATCACTGACCCTATTCCTCCATTTCCTAACTCTACGTCAAGATCATCTCCACAAGGATTCAGGTCTTCCACAAGCTTTCCTCCCCTTCACCTTCTTATCTTTTCATCTAAGCTTACCTCTTGTTGTGTGGCCCAATGATAGGATTTGCCTCTTAAAGTACTTTTTACTTTCTTAAGATTTGGGTAGAGTCTTGTTATAATACTACTCATGATACAGTTGCCTCCTCTAGTAATGATGTCCTTTACTTGGTAGCTATTCTTTCCCTCGAGCTTCATTCGTTTGAACCCAGTTGTCAATAAGAACTACCCTTTTTATTAAGCATAATGGGTAGTATTTAGGTGGCTAGCTTGGGTTGGAACTTTTTGTGCTCTGATATTACTTGTCATAAGATAGGAGGTTTACCCTTTCCTTATGTGCCCATGTGGTGTTTGACTCTCTTTTAGCTAATCATATTTACTCATATTATGAAAGGTGAACGGACCTTTCTACTTCCTATCTTCCTAAGATTGCTTTAGGCTGTTTTATCTTTAGGAGTGCCAGCCAATATTATTAATGTTCTCCATATGATTGGGAGGCCCAACTTCTCTATTGGTTTCAACCTTTTATGCCCATCATCAGGAGAATGGCATTAGCTCTTGATCAGTTTGCTCATGGAAGGCTAACCTTGCATTGAGAGAACACTTCACCCATAAACAAGTCGCTTGCCGATGTACTCACTTCACATTAAGCCTTAAGTTGAATACCCTTACTTCCCTTTAGAACATGATTGTAACACATACATCTTCTTCCACCACATATGTGTATACCTAGTGAACTCTAGGCAGCAAGCCTAATCATATCTCTTTCAGCATAATGATAACATTCAAATAACTTTTTAATGTGCTCTTCCCATTCTAAGTATTCATCAATAGTACCACTTCTTGAGAAGCTTCGTATTTGGATTTTCACATCATCAATACTTTTGGGAGCTCGAGTAGCATGTCCCACATCAAAATATTCCTCATCAAATTCCTCTTCAACCTCACTAATATCATCTAGGTCAATTTGGCAATGAGCTTGCCAATCAACTCTCCTTTATGGCTGTTAAATAAGGAAATATGCTTGATTAGGTTGGCCTTTGTACTTTTACCTCTAGGTGCATGCTTTATTTTTTCCTTATCTTTATAGAGCTATTCTTCTTCACTTTCTTCTTTTTAGGCTAGTTACAATCTATGATTAACCCTCCATTCATCTCATTCAAACTACGCGTGATGAGTTAGGTTGATTTCTCTTTTGTGTGGAGCATCATAAGTTTAGTTAATCCTATGGTTAGCTTGGTTTTCAATTGAGATGATCTCATCAACTTGATTGTTGGCTTGTTGAGCTTTACCTATAAGGTGACTACCATGCTTTGTATCAAAATTATCATATTCTCCATTAGTCTCGTAAGGCAGTCGATTTACCTATCAGTGGTCCTTAGTGCTGGCTCCACACATCGCCCTCCTCTTGGAGCATCTCTCTTTGTTGCCAACAACTGCATTCACATTTATGTATGCCATTTATTTACCTTTAATAACTATTACAACATTATACAACTCAACAATTTCTAATCACTATTCGACACAACAACAACTGACTCGAACCATAAACGTTAACTCCACTCACTACTCTGCTTGCAAATTAGAAGCATAATGCAACAAATTCTCTTGAAACACACCTAATCCATATTCAATTAAAATACCTATAACTTCAACCACCACTATTCTAAGATACTTTATCCAATACGCTCATTATAGCCAGTCACCAACACAACCAACATGTGTAACTATAGACCATAACTATACAGCTTAAACTCTCAGCCTTATTCATAACTTCGGGGTTTGATGTGCCTTAGAAGAGGTCTTACCTACGTGTGGATAGATCCCCTAGAGAATAGTTATTAAAGAAAGTAAAGGTATGGGTTTAGATGGATAAATATAAGGAAAAGGAAAAGATTAAGCCTTGTAAGTTGTTCATGGATATAACTCATTGTTCAAGCACTTATGATCCAACACCTCATCAAACGTGATGCACCTATCCAAAATGTTGGCTTGCTCATTGGCAAAACCTTACTCAAGGGTTGCTATGAACTAGGGTAGGGAAGAACTTTCCATAGAAGAACTTAAGGAGGAAATTTCATTAATGTCAAAGAGAGGTCTGAATACAAATGCTGTTCATAAATAGGTATTTATTCCTGATGCTTCCTCGGGTTACAAACATGCTAATTTACCAAAAAAGGTAAAGGTTACATGATATCAAGAATAAAATAGGAAAATAGACAATTAAGTAATCCCTTTAGGAAGAGAAACTTCTTTTGTTAGGCTTATGTACATAGGAAATGGGAGAATGTCTCCGTGGGAGAGTTCAGAGTGCCTGTTAGTAACGGTTTTTGACATATCTAGATAATGTTAGCATTAGTAGACTCCTTAGACAGCTTGGTATAGGGGACTTGGGATAAGAGACTACCATTTGGAAAGGTTGAAAGGTTGCGAGAGCTCATGATAGCTTAGCTACATTTAGGCTTATTAAGATGACACTCAAAATGGCTTGAAAACTAAAGAGGTCATACTGGTTGGCATCTTTAACTTTGAGGTCAAGGTCTAAATAATTGGCTTGATAATAGAGGATTCAAAAGACTAGGTTGAGTAGACCTTTAGCTTTCACTTGGATGAAGGGTTCAGTTGGTTGATTCTTATCAATCACGCTCTTTTATGTTTGGATTAGATGGTGTAATTTGAATTTTTTTTGTTTTATGGTTGTTAAATTTAAAGGACATGGACCAACCACTTAGGATATAACATACCTACATGATTCGAACCGAACTAATCTAATTACCATGCTTCATAATTGGAAAGCATCAATGGGCCCATTGAACTATCCATATTGTTAGTGGATTTTGGTAATTAGAATTATCCTGCAAAGAAAGGAAAAACTCTTAGTATCGGGGCTAGTTTAGTACAGCTACTCTGATGCCTAAGTTAGTAAAATGAGAGTAGGGAAAGTTAAGTGAGTGGTCAAGAGTTATTAGATGTCTCTTACAGTATTTCTTTCTTATATTTATAGGTGAATGCCGTATCAGAAGTAACAGTTATTGGAATGATTAATGAGACATGTAGAGGCTTCTTAATCAGATACCTTTTGAAAATGTAGGGTGAGTAGGCAATTATGTGATATAATCGTGTAAGGTAATAATTGTTCACACCACTTTACTCAATTTAAATCAGATGCTGGTCTATGTTACTTGACATCAATTGATAATTGAGTTACTCATCATGTTGATGTTACTTGGCACAATTGGGAATAGAGTCTCTCATCCTATAGGCAGTCGAGTGATTGAAATTCGACTATCAACATTTGCCCCCTAACTCCCGTAGTTGAGTATTCAGCTAAGGGAGTAAACATCTTGATGTTTTGTGGCGGTTAAGTGGGGAATAATTTCCCAAAAGCTAAGTAATTAGAAAAGTTCTTTGATTTTCAAGAGATGGATCATGTCTTATACAAAAGGTTACAACTTTTAATTTTCTCACCTGTCAGAAGTTTAAGTGATGGTATGAATGATAACTATTACATTAGCCATAATCATACCACAGATAATAATAACTATCAAAGCCTTAGCAACTATTGGATCTCTATCTCAAAACATAAGTTAGTAATCCATGCCATCTTCTATTTAGTACGTCATTTCCAACAAAGTATTTAAGAGTTTTTCCATAGTAGAATCAAACTTTACAATCGCGTTCATAAACTTTCTCTTACTTTTGGTGTTTTTTCTTTAACTTCAAACTCTTCGAATGTTGTGAATTTACTATCAAGTAGGTATGGTTGGCAACATAATTTGTCGACTTATCCTTTTAGATTCTGAAATTATAGACTAAGGCCACTTCTCCAGCCCAAAAAAGGAATGAGACGGTGTGTTCCTTAAGTAGTTCTGTTGATAGTGTGGTGGAGCGGTAAGACAAATTCACCTAAATCAATTCCCTCACAGTGGATACCTACCTAGAGGATAAGGAGGGAAGGTTTGTCGCTAGGTATCTATAAAATAATATAGTCTATTTTTGTAATTCTCCAAATGGAGTAGTTCGTGCTACTCATAGGGTCTTTGTTTTGAAATATAACAAGTGCTAGCAAGACCTTCTAGGGGCATGGAATCTTAGGAGGTTAAGAGAAGAGGAAAGAACATTTTTCGAGGGAGCGCGATATTTGAGGTATCTTGATTTTAGACTACACTTCCCTTTCTTAGCATTCATTAAGTAGTTCTTCAATTATTTCCGAGTTGTATCGAGTATGTTTTCACTAAATACATATCGATTTCTAGTGGCTTTCGAAATAATCTATGAAGAGATTGAAGTCAAGGCTACGCCTCAACTGTTTTGGTACTTCTTTACAATTAGGAGGCAACTTGATGGTTGGTACTTTGCTGTTGAGGTATGGTCAGAAGTTCATGGATGAGTTGGAGTCTAAGATCCATAAGTGACATGACAAATTCGTATCAATAGTTTCAAATGAGGAGTTGGATTTCTAGACTCAATGGACCATCTACAGTAAGGAAATAGAGTTGATGTCGGATGATGTCATTGTAGCAAAGAAGATTTAAGAAAGGAAGAAGAACAAAATGTTCTTCTAGGATGCTGAGAGAATAATAAGGCGTTGTGAGAGTGGAGAGAAAATCTTTTTTGAAAAGGAAGGTACACTAAATGAGTAACCACTGTGTTGAGTATATCTATAAGAGAAAAGCCGTTCTTAAAACTAGGGGGAGGAATTGTTGCCTTTGAGCCTTGTTCGGCATGGATAATGTAAGTTCATTCTTTTTCCTTACATTAATATTAATGCGTCTACTTCATATTGCAAATATTGGTACGGTGAGGTGAATCTTGCTAAGCTATTAGCCCAAGCCAAGGCCAAGAAGTCAAAGGCTAACAAGCATGTGGCTACTATTGTTACTACCACTCAGCTAGTTGCTGTAAAAAAGGCAATAGAGGAGGGTACAATGAAGCAAGCGGTGGCCCATAAAAAGACCTCCTAATGGGCTGAGAAGAGGAAAGGGAGTGAGAAGTTTGGGTTGGCCGAGGCTACACAAACTGAGGCATCTCCAGCTGGGAATATTCCATCTATTGCAGAGTTGAGAAAGGGTAGCTTGGCAACCTAACCACACAATGAGGCTGAAACCACCACTACCGCTGAAGGTCGTCAATCATGATGGAAGCTACATCGAATACTAATAAGAGAAGTAGGAAGGAACTTATCAAACAACCCCTTACTAAGAGGTCTAAAGAGTTCGATGAGAGGATGAAGGGGGCCATGGGCAACAAAGCTCTTAACATCAATAGTACTAAATTCATCCCCAACACGGATGTCGGCAAGTACTTTATCCCATGTTAGTACCATACTGTCTCATGTATTGATTGGCCCTAGGAGACAGGATGAAGTCTTTGGCCTTGATGGAAGGCATTATACTTCCTAAGGACAGAGAGATCACGATGAAAGATGTCGATAGGGTCAGTGGTTATAACAAGGCTCATATTGTGGCCAAGTGTATGATGTAAGTATCTATAGCATCCTTTCAACTGTTAACTTTGTTTTATTGCTAATACTTCTGTATGATAGTCAAATTTCCATAACTCAGCTACCTATATGATGAGAGACTTTCCTAGCTATGCTGGGTAACATCAACATGACAAGTAACTCGATTCTCAGCTAATGCCAAGTAATGTGGACTAGCATCTGATTTAAATTGAGTAAAGTGGCATGAACAATTATCACCTGATACAGTTACCTATTCTTTCTGCATTTTTGGAATATGTCTAATTAAGAGGCCTTTACATGTCTTGTTAATCATTCCAATAATTGCTGCTTTAGATATAACATTCACTTATAAATATAGGAAAGAAACATTGTAAGGGACATTTGATAACTCTTGACCATTCACTTAACTTTCCCTACTCTCATTTTACTAACTTAGGCATTGAAGTGGTTGCCTTAGATTGGCTTTGGTACCAAGAGCTTTTCCTTTCTTTGCAGGATAATTCCAATTACCAAAATCCACCAACAACATGTGTGGCTATGTAGACCATAATTAAAATAAAGTTACTACAAGTAATGTTGGTTTGTAAGACAAAGTTATGTGTAAAACACAAAGCTGAAATTTCAATTTGTCAAAGTTTTTACTTGTCTATTAGTACATGATGTTTATAAGAAAATTGCAAGAAATTAAAATGACACAGACTTCTCTAAGGTACACAATCTTTTAAGATTATGAAGACATGGAAATCATAAAAAAATTCATAAAAATAACTAATAATGACATAAGGTAACTTTCACTATGCAAATGGACACTTTATGGATCGAGTAGATATAATTTGTCTTCCATTGAATTTGCACCAACCTATAAGGCCTTGAGATGTCTTGACTTCTTATTTTCATGATTTAAATTTAACGTATTGAAGAGATTTATCTTGAAAAAAAAAAATCAAATGAAAACTCTTTATAAATCGAAAACTTCCAATACCAAATGGAAAAGTCATAAATCTCATCTAAACCAATATTACTCATATGGTGATTACTTAGGAGACATTTTCCTTAGACCAACCTGACTTTTGAGACTTAAAACATCACTACAAGTCTAGGAGTAACTAACTTTTCAACCATTTTGACTTTTAGTGAATCGAAACAACACAATAATCACATCAAAACAACTACTTTTGTTGATCAACAGCATTGAGAATTATACTATCACTATGGTGCAATTCAATTGAAATCTTGAATAATTCTTGACTAAAACCAACTTATCATGACTTAAAACTTTCTAATAAACTAAAAATATCATAATTTGAATCAAAATAGCCCTTACACTAATGAAGCCAACACGTATATACCCAAAAATAATTAACTCTTACTCAACATACCCTCTCATAACCAAACCAACTCTAAGAAAAATCTAAATGACCTAACCCCTTTTGATGTAGCCCCTAACTTTGAACTGATAAATGTTTTTGGCCTAGTGTAACCTTAAAATTGACCATTGACCCAATTTCCTTACCTAAATTATTGAATGAGGTAAACTCTAATGTTTGTGCATAATACCTTATAGTTGAGTTTCCACCTTCATTTCCTCCATATTTTTCAAGTGTATCTAGCTCATCTAACACTTAGAAAATGTAGCTTTGAACCAAATTAAGATTCATGTGGATCCCAAAAACATTAAAGTAAATATGCTTAGCATCATTCGGAATGCATAATAAGATGCAACTTCTTAAATTTTGCAAACTATTAGACCTAACTTAGGTAATATGCCCTCTAGGCATTTGATTCCCATTAAGATTGCTCAAAAGATTAGGAAAGCTTGTTGAGGTTTGTCACTTTATATCCAAGAAATTACAACAAGAATGAGGGGAGAGGAGGATGTGCAAAAGTGGACTTGTATGATTGACATAAAAAATATTTCAAGAAAAAAGGTCTATGGGTAGAAAGGCAAGATGCTTGATCAACTAAAGCAAAGTTATGAGTTTTTGAAAGATCATTAACTGCAACAATGCCTCATTTTATTGTGAGAATAGAAAAGGTGTAAAAATAAGAGAATTGGAGGAGTTTATGGTTGACATGGAGTTAAATGATAGAAGGAACAACCAAAAGGAGTTGTTACATAAAGCTTGCAACAATTTAGAAAAACTTGAAAGAGTCTATCTAATTTGTGTTGAAATAGAAAGAATAGTGATGCTTGACTCCACATAGAGATGGCATTGCATGTAGCAATTCACACTATTCTTTTTGGGGTTGATTTTGGCATTTGTTCATTGTAGATGATTACAAATTAGAGGTTTGGTTAATGGGGGATGTGATAAGGTGAAATTTTAATATTAAAGGATATTTCCAGCTTATGGATGATATCAGATTTATTCTTTATTATTTTCATTGAATTGAAGATTTTGAATCTAAGTAGATTACAAAGTTTCTTGTGAAACCTAGTTAGGTTAACTACTTTTGTTCTTTAGGATTTTGATTGATTACATCAAATTCCTAATGTAGATAAGTTGATGTTGCTAAGGAAAAGGGATCTTAATTGATGCAAAAGTCTAAAACATTTACTTAATGGATTTAGTTGATTAGTTAATTAAAATACCTTGATGTACTTGATACTGGTGTTATAGATCTAATGGAAGGAGTGTTAAGGAATCTTACAAAATTGCAATACCTTTAAACTAATTGTGAATGCAAGCAATCCATAGGGATTAGTTAAGTTAGAAAGGTTATATTATGGGTTCTTAAACCTTGAAGAGTTAACTATCTTTCTTAAATCTCTTAATGAAAGAGGCTAAGCAAATACTAATTATGTGATCTTTGTTAGAAGACATGATAAAGACAAGATATAAAATTTAGAAAATTGATATGGATATTTTAAGAAAATTATAATTCTCAATAAAATTATGGACACGAAAATAGATGGTATTGGAGAGGATAAAGATAATAGATGGTGTTAGAGAGGATAAAGATGAATGGTATGTATTCTTGAGTAAAGGTATGTTTCAAATGACTTCTTTTCTCAATGTTGAGTTATTATATCTATTCTTACCTAAAGTTTAAGTATATTATAAGGCTAAGAGCATAGTCGAGGTTATTTGATAAGAATTAACTCCATAGACCCATTATTAGAAACTAAGTGAGGGAAATAAAAGGACATGCGTGATGAGTACAAGCTCGAGGACACTTTAAGGATGAGGATTTCGACATTAACCAGTGTATGTTACACTTCATTTGACTTGAGCACCGAAATGTGGTCATGATAGGAATAGTTTTCGAGTTAGTTAACACTACATGTCTTCTTAAGCCAAGTAGAAAAGCTATCTGACTAGTTAAGTCTTCAGGACAATGCCCAATATCCAAGCTTCGATTTGACCCAGATTAAGTTGGCCAATTCATCAATTCCTTTCTTGACTTCTACTTAGCTGGCACTATCAGTTGCTAAGCTACTTGAGATCTTACACTCGTAGGAACAATCTAACATACATAATTTTAGGTTTGCCAACCATAATTTGACATGTGTCCTTTGACATAACTATCCAGAAGGATCCTCCTATTTCCATACTTTGTACTATTTTGTCAGTTTTGTCCTTTAAGCACGTTTTAGAAATCTTTATTATTCAATTGCCATTTTTATCTTTTTTTTTTTATGTAACTGTACGGAGCCCACATAAAAGCCTCATTTTCTTGTAATGTAGCAATCAACTTCCTTCACTAATGTTTACAAAAACTTTCCTTTCAGAGTAACTCTTGTGTTATTTGTCTTACCTAACTCTTATCTAGTTCCTTTAGTAAGAGTTAGTGGTAAGTGACTCTAATACCTAGATTCATGTGTAATATTGAGTTTAGACTTAAGACGTGTAAGCTTGTGGTGTATCATATCCATAAGTTGTGTATGGAATTACTATTTTCCTTTGTTTCATTTTCATTCGTCATGGTACAATGTTTGTATGTACAACCTCGAAGATGTATTATTATCCTTTCCAAATCTTTCATAAATTAAGATAGACTCATGTCTACATCTTCAAAAAGTAATTGCAAGTTGTGGTGCCTTCCCTTGTTGGAAACATTGAAATTGAAGAATGTCATGAATTGAGGAGATAATGGCAACTCTTACTACTATTTCTATTGCTCTTATACCTACCCATATCTTATCTAACATCACTTCACGTATGGAGATGAAATTAGATGAACATACTATTTAATTATAATGTGCTATTACAAATCTTCATCCTTCAATCTATTTAATTTTACGGTTGCAAGAAGATAAAGGAGGCAATAAGCACATATGATGAGTACATAGGCGAGCATACTACAATTCTTCTTCCTTGCTTAAAGGCACTAGAATTGATTTGGTTACCATAATTGAGAAACAGTGGTTCAAAGGCACTTGCTGTCCCATGGAAACAATCATACTCTTAAAATGTCCAAAGATAGAGATGAAACACCCAAAAAATTCACAAGTTATTTTGTTGAAAAAAAATGGTCTTTTAAAGGTCATTTAAGGAGCAAATTCCAAATTTTGAAACCTAACATTTCAAAATGACTTCCCCCCCCCTCCTTACTTATTTGTAATAAGCCTTACTTAGAGAAAAGTCTTTAAACCTTAAGACAAAAAAAAAAAAATTTTTTTTTGAAGTTTAATTAAAGAAGAAATTCTAATTTTAAGGCAAATTTAAAAGAAAAATGACAAAAATGTCCCTATACTTGATTTTCAAATGAAAGATAAAAAATCAAGTTTGATGAATTAAAATGAGGTTTTAGAGTATTTTAGACCCTAATCAAGTTGGAAATTGTGAATTGGTAAGCAAAAGTCTTAATCGGAGAATTTAGATAACATAAGGAGAAAAGTTAGGAAAAATGAAAGGACGACATATGTTTAATGGCACCGAAGTTTTAGAAAACCTTAACACGCCCCTTTAATTACCTATTTTTGCAGCTACACTTTATCTTAACCCAATTTTTTCATCTTCTAAACTTCTCTTAAGGTGGAAATCCTCCACCTTTTCAAAATCCTAACTTTTTTTAGCTAAAAACCTTAGATTTTTCTTAAATAACTAACTAGTCCAACTTATTTTATGTTTTCTTAAGGTCTAGTCTTGTACAAGAATAGGTGACCCTTTAAGGGACTTTGATAAATTTTTAAGTACTAATGAGTGCACATATGTTAGATACTGCTATAGTAGTTGAAAACACTTCCTTTAGGAGCATTTTGGTGGTTGCCAATTGGGTTAAAAAAGAAATATCTAGATATTCTTTCAAGAGGAAAGTGTTAATTTATGTTGATTTGATGAGTTAAGTAGTGAATCTTGAAGTTGAGTGAAGTTTGATGCTAAGAATTGGTTGAAATGGATATGAAAACTATAATTTGGTATTTGGAACTTCTAAAGATGGTGTAGAGTATGATGGTGTGGGTCTTGAATATTTTGATGTGGTTTCTTGATGTAGGTGTTAATTTAGTTATATATTTTAGGTTAATACTTTGATCTTGAAGATGAGCATGTATAATTAATGAATTTAGATTATCATGACGATTTGATGGGTATTTTGATACTAAGGGGCTAATTATGCTCATTTTGTTAGTGTGCATAGGAAGAATTTCATGATTTTGAAAATTGATGATTTTGATGATATTTTTAGTATATTTTGATGATCTTTTGATAATCTAAAGTTTGGTTTCATTTAGAGTTGTTTAAAGTAGTTTGGAATTAAATTTAGTATGTTTTGATGCTAGTTTGTGTTTATTTGATTTTTTTGTAAATTTTTTTGAAATCTTAAATGCGCTTTTAATGTTCTTGAAAGTACTTGATGTTAGAATGTTGATTCATGATGGGTTTATTAAGTATCTAATTGAATATTCTTGATTTAGAAGGTTTTGATGCAAGATTATTGAAGATATGATGTTAGTTAGTGTTATTGTTATAGATTTCAGGAAAATTGGTTGAATACATTCAATGTTCACCAAGAACATTCAACGTTCATAATGAACATTCAATTTGTTCTTAGCCAAAAAGCAATTTAGATCATCTTAACTCCTTAAAATCTATCAAAAACTTGTTTTTTTTTTTATTTTTTTTTTATGTAAATTGAGCTTATGGACGAATCAAATGTATTTCAATCAATTTCTACAAACCAAATCTTTAAAATCAAATTACATTTTACCCAAATTGAGATCAAAGTCATGGATCAAAAGTCAATTCAAGAATGAGTTTGATCTTCATGAGTGTTAAACCTTATGTCTAATGGCAATATTGTAATTTCAATTAAGATGGTGATAATCTTGAGAATTATAACAACTACGAATATAATATGTGCAACATCTTTAGTAAAACGAATAATATAAAATAATAAAATATTGCTCTTAGGTAGCGCTACCCTTTGGACCGAACTAGTCTAAACAGGTTCCCCCAACGAAATGACTAGTTCTCTCTAATTGGTTTAGTTAAACCAATTTTCAACTTAGATAGGCTTAATTAAATAATAAAACATCTTAATTGAATAGAAATAAGGCAAAAACTATTTTAGTTAAATCAATCCAAATTAAGCCATTCAACCAATCCTTAGTTGGTTCATAACCTTATAAACTGGTTGACTTAGTTAAGTTGATGCTGGTTAAATAGATACATGAATGTTTAATAAAATTAAACAAAAAATTTATTATTAATTAGATTGATCAACTTAGTTAGGATAGTAGGCTGGTTTACTAAATACTAAATGGCCTATTAACTTAAGTAAATGCTCCTTGGGCATATAAGGTAGACTTAATTAGTAATTAAACAAAAGCTTTTAAAATTTATAAATCCATAAAATTTTTATCTTTTCTTTGTATATAAGTTCAAAAATTAGCTTATCTTGATGAAAATGTTTTAGAGGTGGCTTTAACTGATGATTCGTAAATGTAATATCTTCAAGTATGCAATGAATTGTATGTTATAGTAGAAATTTAATAAGCCAGACTAATATATAAACTTGGTTGATTAATTGTTTATTACTTATGCTTTGTTATTCTAAGCTAAAGAATGGTACCCTTAGACTGGGATTATCTTGCCATTGTTGCATACCCCAAGATGATATAGTAGTTTAGGTACATATGTCCATTAAGGAATGGCTTGGTTAGTAGTTGATGGATGGAACTACATTGGTTATTGAGCAATGCAAGCAGAGTAAAGTTATTATGAGAGTCGAAATAATGCAATATAAACGGGTTGTAGGCAATGAGGGCTACATAACAGTGGTGACATCTAGACAAGGTTACTTTTAGTTTTGCATCAACATGGAGGCTAGTGACTTTTTTCCACCCTTGATGGTCATTAACATGACATCAAACCCTAGGTCCCTTATCAAAATTTTTAAAGTCATGAATACTCCTATATAGCTTGTTATACTATTAAATTAATTATATTGAATGGAATTGCTCGGTGCATTATATTTATGTCATATATGATATTTTGCATGTGGTTGTATCACTGTATATTGAGTCTATTGTAGGGCACTCCTTTTTACCTTTTTTTTTTTTTCAGGAGTTGATTTGGTGTTGTGAGTTGTAAGTGATCTCAAGGATATGGGTTGGTGTTAGTGAAATGTTGTAGAGCCTATTCTTATTTAGTAATTGACAAACTATTGAAATGTGTTTTTAAATGTGATTTGGATTTTTGTAAATATTAAAACTTGGACAATTATGGACTTGTGATATCACAATAATTCTTTTCAGAAATGTTTTCTACACATTGAAAAACCAATGAAAGTTTTTCAAAAGTTAAAATCAAACGATTAGCTCACCCTACAATGATTGAGTTGTTGTGAGGTCTTAAAGTTACGCTTAAGTATGAGATGTAGTGGCCTGTTAATGCCTTTTAAGTTTCAAAGTATTACAAGAGAGGATTTCTCCCTAGATGCATCCACTTCTAAATGGTTTTATTGCTTATCCGACTTCTCTAAAAGAGATCATTGTAAGAGAATGTAGTAAAGAATCCGGTTTTATTGCTTATCCGACTTCTCTAAAAGAGATCATTGTAAGAGAATGTAGTAAAGAATGGTGGGAATCATTGAAGTGGGAATCTTTAGAGACCAAGGCTGCTCTCTAAAGATTATGTCCATTTTACTTGGCCATGGTACAATTTTGTTTGTTCAATCCATGAAATTCTCTACTTTCAAAATATGTGGTGAATAAAAAAAAAAAAAAAAGAGAGGAAGAATATATTCAAGTATTTCAAGAGTTAGTAATTGAGTATGTGTTGTATACAACTATATAGTGATAATTATTTGGCCAAAACGAAAAAAATTATGCCAAGGTTGATCAACACCTTTAAAAATATATTCATATATATATATATTTACGGAAAGGTATAATCTATTTTATTTTTATTTTTTTCAGTTGACCCTTTAACGAGTGCTTTCGGCATAGTTGACAATTTATCGGCATTTTAACTTTACTGAAAATTTAAACCATGGTCATCTTTTGTTTAGTTTTATATTTACGAGGGCATTACGAGTCCCATTCCCAATGTTATTAAAATTTAATTTATTCTATTTTATATTCAATTATTTTGATAAGTTTTGTATTTGTAGTTTGTTAATGTCCTCATATAATTTTGAATATGATCGCAAATAGGGGTCACTAACTAGAGGGTGCTAAAGAATTTTAAATGCGCTTTAGGAGTACGATGTAATTGTAAATCTGATAAAATTGTAAAAATGCCAATCTCTTGTGTAACTTCGTCTCTTCCATTCATCTATTTGATATATGGGAGTATCCACCAAATTAATATCTTGCATTTTGATTTTGCTATTTCCTGTTTACCTAAGCCACAAATAATAATAAATTATCACATGATTTTTCCATTCATGAAATCTTACACCTTGAGCTTGGTATTTACTTACTAATGATACTATCATAATAAATGGGAGTATTGACTATTCATTGGATAGTCATACTTGCTGCCATCAGTAACATATAGGATTTGAATAGCATGGGATAGAATATGAATCGTTTGATTAAACATCATCAGCCTTCCATCTGTTCGAGTACAATATAAAGAGAACGAATAGCTTTTAATGCGAAAATTTCAAGCCTCATTCCTTAACCTTCTGCTACCTACTGGAAAAAACTTCATGGACTACTCCAAAAAAAAAAAAAAAAAAAAAAACACTTAAGAAAAGAGAAAAGAAGCCATTCAACAACAGCAGTTATGGTAGAAGCTATAGAAGACTGGAGGGTACTCAATTAAGTATAGTGGTAAGGCTGTCTGATGAAAATTCCTTCCTATGGTTTTCATGTCCAAAAAGTATGGCATGTCCCCCAAATCAGTCATCTCATGTACCATCATCACTTGGCACAATATTTTGAATTGTGCTAGAAAGAGGGTTCAAGTGCTTAAGGGACAGGAGATAGAGACTTATTTTAAGAACCAACCTAGTTGCCCCAGCGTCATGTGTATGGGATTACTTGATTCATTTATAGCTAGGCATAGAAACAACGGTAGTTCGGCCTCATTAATAACCCCATCCTAGAAAGATGAGATTGAGCGATAATGTGAGTAGATGATGCAACTGTGAATTCTCAAACCTTTCTATTGCTAAGAAATAGGATAGTTTGGTGATTTTGTGTAGACTACCATGTATTAAACTCCAAACATGAAGGACGAGTTTTAGATCCCAAAGCAACTAGATGAGTTTCATGTGTCTAGATTCTTCTCCACATCAGACTTGAATTTGGTCATCATTCTTATAGACGTGGAGAAAATAGCATTGAGTACTTATAATTTCTTTGGCACCAGGTGCTAAGAAAAACTATATATAGACACGTTGAGAGATAAAGCATTATAAGGTTGTATCTGTGCATGGTTTCGAACCTGATGGATTCTTATTGGAATACCATGATCATCACATTGATATCCATAATTTACTTCTAGCTACAATTATCTCTTTCCTCATTAAGGTTCTTGAGTTTCTGAGCTATTCTTTGATCACTGCTTTGACAACTACTTCCTTAAAGTCCTTTGTTTCTTTAATTAGCTTAGCCACCTAAGTTGATAGATTCCTACCATGGTCCATAGCCACCACTTCTACTATTGTTCTGTTTTCAATCCTACAATTTTATTACTATGGGCCTAACATATCTTCTAACTTAGTCTCTACCTCTTTGCACTTACCCAATTTCCTAATTTTACTTGGGATTAATCATGGTTATATTGTTGTCGTTTAGGTGTAATACATAACTTAATACATCTCCTTATGTTTTTGTGTCGTATTTTTACAATTATTGCACTATAAACATTGTTAAAGACTTGAGTGCTTTGTATAGCTAACACATATTTCAGAATGGAAAATTTAAACTTTTAACCTACTTAAACTCCAATGAAATAGAGAATGACTTAGACCAAGTGGATTTGACTTGATCTAATGAAAATTATACAACTCTTTGACCAACAAGACACTTAATGATACTAATTACATACTTGTTCCAAAATTGATATGATATGATTAGATCAACAACCAAGATGGGGGACTTTGACAAGAGAGACATAAGAGTCATAGTAAATAGGAGACTTCACAAAAGAGATATTAGAGTCGTAGATTTGCTATTCTTTTCTTGTTTACCTATGTGTGCTAAGGGATAAATGAAGAGTATTAGTTCATAACCTTTGAATTATATCTCATGCTGCAATTATTATATTTCATTTCCCCTTCTTGCAGTAATGGTTAGTTAAAAGTGTATTGCTTAACCTTGAGTTTTCTTACTTTTCACATTAGTTACTCTTTATATGAAATAGAATGAGTCTAGTGGTTCTTTTGGAAAAACTTTCCATTACCATCATTAGTGTGGTAGCTATCGATTACTACCTTCTTATCAAACCTAAGCTAACATAACTAGCCCATACAATTTCAAACACGTTTTTATAGTAAAGTCTTCCATATACAGAAAGTTTCCATATCTTAGAACATTCTTCAAACCTTTTCTTCGTGATTCTAAGATATACACATACCGAAATCTTCTATTTACTTCCTTTGGTACATAATTTCACTAAGGTTTCCTTCTCAATGCTTGCTCAATTTCATCAAGTTTTTAAGCACTTCTCTAAGGTTTTTCCTCATAATGTACTCCAAGGCATGCTATCCTTTACCTTATTTCGTTCTTTCTTCCTGAGCATACCTGATTCATATTCCTAAACATGTGTTAACGTCATCCCCATCTTTACTTTAATCCCTAAAATCTACATAAAAGTCAAAATTCATTGATCCATTGCACTTCAAATCCTTAACTACTAACAAGAGTGATATTCTGAGGCCCATTATACAAAACAATGCTTTGATACCACTTTGTAATGCTTTAACTTTCGGGTGTCTACTTTAAACTTTTCTCAGATTTTCTAAATCTCTTTTTATTAAACTTGATAATGACAACAAAAATTTGTATAATACTGAGTCGTACTCAGAGTATCATAGCTATACATTCCTATATAATATATGATTCCAATACAAATATACACATTACAACTAAAATCGTTATACTAAATTCTTTGTAATGTAATGCCATAATTATCCTTTAAGAACCCTTTCCAAGAACTTGGATCATATCTTGTAGCTAAAGGCTTCTTCTAAGAAACCATCTCTAACTAGCACTCCGTAGTCTCTTTGCCTCTATGATGTGATGCTATGTTTAACTCATCCTTATCTTAAGGATAAGATAACTTTTCCCTTCAGTTTACTACAAGTTGAGTGAGAGTAGATAAAACACAACAATAAGCATAGCCAATACCATAGACACATTAACAAATTGTTAATCTGATTATATTATTTTGTATCCCAGCCAAGGAGATAATGCAGTAATGTATGCTGTACTCATGTATGTAACATGTATCGGTATCGATATCTTAACCGAGCCTAGTGCTCATCCGATTTATCGACTTCAATCTGGGCATATAGATAACTTATCTGGTAACCTAGCAAGAATTCAGCTTAGTGATAACCACATTATATGGTTAAGATTGTTAGTCAATGTGATTTTATATTCTTGAAAACCCTACTTCCATAAAATAAGTTGTTTACTTGATAAAACCTAGCTCTTAGAAAACATATGATTTGGTTATCAAAACCTATCTTCTTAAATAATCTTAGCCTAACAAAACCTTACTTTCATAAAACTTGATTTGCAATTCCTTCTTATGCCATGCCATGAATGCATCAAACCACATCCCAAGTAATACCCAGTAAAAAGCAAGCATACTTTTTGCTTATTTAGCTTTGCCTTTACCTTGTTTCATCTAATATTTTGTTTCTATGACCTTATTATTGAGTTCACTTAAGTGAACACCTTAGGAGGTAGAGTTAGTTTCTAACTTCTTTTCCAAGTTAATGTAAATCCCAATAAATGTCACACAAACAATAAGCAACACATACATAGTAACCAAGTCTAATATCAATACATGTTTTAGTCAACAATGGTTATAAAAAGAAGTATCGCATAACTTATTAAGTAGCATATCAAAACTCGCAATCAAGCTCAACTAAGCTAAAACACCAAAAAGCATATAAAGTTAGAAATCAACATAAGTCTACTTTAGACGTGCACATAATCCGCTTACTTAGACTCATCGATATCTTGAGTCCCATGCTTTAATGTGATGTTCTTCTTCACTTACTTTACTTAGGAAATATATATATACAAGACCTAAGTCAACTATGAGTTAAATATAAACTAATTACTTAAGCTTATAGTATTGAGTATCCTTTGACTTAACCTTTGAATTACCTTCCGAGTCCATACTATTTAAAACTCTCACCCTTATCTTTTGATTTTGTCTTTGAGTCCATCTTATATAAAAGCTACCTAAAGAATCCTCTAATAATTCCTCTGCTTTATCCTTTGAGTTGTGTTAAGTATAGAGTTCTTAACCAAGGCACCCTCTATTCTCTAAGTGGTTTTAGGTGGTTTCAAGTCTAAAATTCTTACTTAATGAAACCTTTTTCAACTACTGTTTCCCTTTGTATTTGTCTTAACTATGTAATTGATTTGAATTATACTTGACGATATAATAACTACTATACTTACCTTTTGAATAAAAAATCACCATTTTGTGATACTTATCAAAAGATCAATTTAAATCATAAGAACATTATAATTATTAATAAATTAATCCATGCTTACCAATTACGCTATGATATGTCTAATTACTAGTTATTCATATAAGGATTAGCATATTGATTCAATAAATTTTGTGAAAATTACTTTGAGTGCACAAAATGCTATGCTTTTAATTCTACTCTATGATATATCCTATTACGCTATGATATATCTAATTACAAGTTATTCATATAAGGACTAGCATATTGATTCAATAAATTTCGTGAAAATTACTTTGAGTGCACAAAATGATATGCTTTTAATTCTACTTGATCTTGATATTAGCCAAACATCACCTAGGTTTACTAAAAAATGATCTTTAACCTTGAAATTGCTATAAGTTGTGTAAATAGCCCCAATCGATTACATAATCATGATCAAACATCATCCATATTGAGATATAAGTTAAATAAGACATCCCTCGAAAACATATTGATTTAATATAGTTGATTAAATCATACCTCGCTGGTGAGGCAATGGCCTTCTTATCAAGTGGACTCTAGCTCTAAAGGATGAAACGGTTCAAAAAGTAATGTACTGTATTTTTTGACTTAGAATTTAGGAAGTGAAATGATGGCTGATCTAAAACCTTCTATGAACTTAAGACACTCAAACATGGTATCGCATCAATAATTTAATTGGGAGTTCTTAAAGAAACTCTTTCTTTGTTTTTTCCCCTTTCATAACTTAATGTCCTCCAGTATGTATATATATGTGTATATGTATATATATATATACATACATACATATACTCAATTGTCTAAGTGTTGTCCTACATTCAACACAATGAGTTTACATTCTATATTACGCTCCATATCCTTAGCAAACTACACAGTCTAATAATGTTACAACAACAAACAATTTAAGTGAAGTTAATTGCTTTATCACATTGGTATGTAAAATATATATACATACATATATATATATATATATATTAAAAGCTAGGTGTCCATTTTTCAATGATTTAAGTTGTATATTCACCATCTATTTAAATTTTTTTTCTCTTTTTTCTTTCTATTTTTCTTTCCTTTCCCTCTTTTCTTTTTTGTTTCCCAAATATTTATTTTGTTCCTCAGCTACGCAATTAATCCATTGCAAATTATTTTATTTAGTTCCTTAATAAACACAACATTTAACGAATATATATTTAACATATAAACTATATTTAGTAGGCATACATTATCTCTAAAAATTGTTTCATGTCAAATCATTAATCTTATTGTCTAAATAATTTATCTTTAAGGTAATATATATCAGAACTCAAATTTGGTGTTCTTAATAAAGAGTGAATAATTTAACTTAACTAGTTATTTTTAGTTATAATACTATTTTACTATTTTGTTGGCTTAGGTTGCTAAGCCAAAAGTCTTACTATTGGGTCCTCTCATCATCTTAATTAATAGTTTAAGGTGATAGTATAAACAAATTCACACATGCACATATGTATTAAGTATCATGTAGATCTGATGATTATACTTGTCCTTGGAATGTTGTTTTCTAGCATATATTTATCTTTATATACTGAATAATTTATTTCCAATACCTCGATATGTGTTGAAACTAAATATTTGAGTTATTGATAAAGTGTTAGCCCTCTTATTTTCTTGCTATTCTACATCCCATGTTTGGTAAGTATAAACCATTATGCTAAGTCCAAGATAGTTAGGTAAGTATTGGGGTTTCATATGTCATCCCCCCCTACAAAAAAGTTTCATGCTTAAAACTTCCATATTTAAGAACATATAAGTTTCAAACCTACTACTACTTTTGTTGTGCAGCTTTGATTCTCAGATCACTTCACTATCAGCAAATGTTGTTTAGGTTAAGTCCTTCTATACTTGTTTCCTTATTCTTAACTCTAATTGTGTCAAGTCGAGAGACTCTTTACTTTAAATTCTATGTCTCAGTGCTTTTCATTATTGAGTTTATCTTACATTCTATTTTAACTTCTATATTATGAACTTAATATGATTGACTTTGAAGATGCTCTGCTTTATGCTATGCGACATCTTCTACAATATCCTTTACTTCTTATCCTTCACTTATTCTTTTCAATTGGATGTTCTCCTATTACCACTATCTATTATGCTTGCTATATCACATTCTCATCTTAATACCGTGATCATCACATTGATATCCATAATTTACCTATGGCTACCATCCTATACTCTTTCCTTATTAAGGTTATTGAGCTTTTGAGACATCCTTTGATCACTGCTCTAATCAATACTTTCTTATTGTCCTTACTCTATTACTTTGATTAGCTTAGCAACCTAAGTTGACAAATTCCTAAGGTGGTCCATAGCTACTACTTCCACTATTCTTCTATTTTCCATCCTATAGTTTTATTACTATGGGTCCAATATATCTTTTAACTTAGTCTCTACCTCCTTACACATACCTAATGATGACATGAATTTATCATATATTTTCTATAGTTAATTTGTTCTGATTTAGACTTTATTCTTATTAGTTTTATGTTAATTTGAGCTTAATTTGTTTTATTATTATTTTTAGGGACCTCAAGAACATTTCATGAAGTTTTGAAGAATTTTTATGTGATTAGAGGTTAATTGATGTGAAACCATGGAATAAATAGTGAAGAGGAGAAATTTTGATCAAGGAATGAAGTCCAATAAAGATCACAGTTTAGGACTACGCTCGTAGTCCTTACCTGTGATCCTCTCATCATGAATTTTGTTGAAAATTGAATATTGCAAAAAAAAAAAAAAGCAAGTATACGCCTAAGTTTCACGGTAGTGTACTTCGGATGTGGAGTGCAATGATTTTTGAATTTTCTATTTTTATTAGGTTTTCTTTGTAATCTTACATCTACTTCTTATAAATAGACTCTTAAACCTTAGTTTACAGAGAGAGCCTCTTGAGCATTAGTTGTTAGACTTTAGAATTACCAAGGGGGATTTCTCTATTCTTCTACTCTTTTCTTTTAGTTATCATGTTTTTCTTTTGTATTTAGTAAATTGTTATTGAACCCTATGTTTTAAGGGTGATTTTTATTAGTGAATTTCAGTCTATGATTTTGCTTATTGCAATATAATTATATCGTTTATATTGTTGTTAAATTAATATTTACCTAGGTTATTAATTTGATGTTTGAGTTTGCTGTAAAGACACAAGTCCTGTAGTAGACAAATAAGTGTAATTAGAGAGGATTACAATTAACTAAACCATTCATCAATTCGATTCTTCTGGATCATGGTAATCGAAGGTGGCCAACCTAATAGCAGGATCCAAGTTCTTAATGTGATCCTATGATGCTCTATTTAGAAGCGATTTGAGTAAAGAGGGTTTCAAGATTAGGTATTAGCTAGAGATGTAAGTTTGACTAATTTAGAATTTGATTTCCATAGGAATAAGATTAGGAACCTCCATGATCTAATGTGGTAACTAAAGTTGAATAAATCCTCTAGAACTAGATAGTAAACATTAATAAAGGTTTATTATGGAAAATTTTATCTCTTCATTAATTAGTCTTGGTTAATTAAGTTATTTGGTTATTTTGCTGTTTTAATCTTTGTTAATTGTTTTAATTTGATTTTCTTGCTTTTATTTTAATCTTCTATTTCATTATTGCAATCTTTCCTTTATGCTTTTAGTTTATTTTATTCAATCTTTTATTGTTAGAAGTTAGGTAATTGAATGATTTAAGGGCGTTACTGCTAAAAAAATAATTAGATGTACTTACATATCCGGTTCCTCATGGGATCAACACTCAGACTCAATATTCGTTTTATCTATACTATAACTGGATTAGGTACACTTGTTTAGTAGAGTGGTATATGTCGATCAACTGATTTCCTGATGTTACTTAGGATCAATGGTAGTTATATTGTTGTTGTTTAGGTATACTACATAACTTAGTTCATCTCGTTATGTTGATGTGTCATATTTTTACAATTATTCCACTATAATCTTAGTTAAAGACTCGAGTGCTTTACATAGCTAATACATATATTAGCAAGAATGAGTTATGTAAACTTAAACATTCAATCGACTTAAATTCTAATGAGATAGAGAATGACTTGAACTAAGTAGATTTGACTTAATCTAGAGAAAATGACATAACTCTTTGATCAATAAGACATTCAAAGATACTAAGTACATAGCTGATCTACAGTTGATACGACATGATTGGATCAACAACTAAGATAGGAGACTTTGACAAGAGAGACATTAAAGTCATAGCAAATGGGAGACTTCATAAAAGAGATATGAGAGTTATAGATTTGCCATTCTCTTTTTGCTTACTCATGTATGCTAAGGGGTATATGAAGAACATTATTTCATAACCTTTGAATTATTTCTCATGCTACAATTATTATATTTCATTCCCATTCTCGCAGTAGTGGTTAGTTAAAAGTGTATAGCTTAACCATGAGTTATTTTACTTTTCACATTAGTTACTCACTATGAAAAACAGAGTGAGTTTAGTGGTTATTTTGGAAAAAATTTTTTGTTACCATCACTACTATGGTAACTATTGGTATATACTACCATTTTAACTTACCTAAGCTATCCTAGCTACCCTATAAAATTTCACACATGTTTCTATAGTATAGTCTTTCATAAATAGAAAGTTTCCTTATCTTAGATAATACTTTGATCCCTTGTGCTTGATTCTAACATATACATATAGCTAAATCTTTTGTTTACTTCTTTTGGTACATAATTTCACAAAGGTTTCCTTCTCAATGCTTGCTCAATTTTATCGAGTTCTTAAGCACATCTCTAAGATTTTTCCTCATAATGTACTTTGACTTATGCTATCCCTTACCTTATTTTGTTTTGTTTACCCGAGCATACTTGATCCATATTCCTAAACATGTATTAACATCATCCCCACCTTTACTTTAATCCATCAAATCCACATATAATTCAAAATTCATTGATCTACTGTACTTTAAATCCTTAACAATTGACGAGATGTGATACTTTGAGGTCCATTATATAAAACAATGCTTTAATACTACCCTATAATGCCCCGCCTCTTAAGATGTCTACTTATATATTTTTTTACCCTTGGTGCCTAAGGAGTAGTTTGTTATGCCATTCCTAAGTTAGGGATAAGGCTAAAACTATAATCAACTTATTAACTTAACTCCATTATATAATTTTCCAATAAAACTTCTTTCAAATAATATAAAATAGCACTACAGAATTTCAAAAAATATGAGCCTCATTTAGAATATTACTTTTACTTCATTATTCAACTCATAATTCGATTAAGAGAGTAAACTTTTATGTTTAAAACTTATCATTAGAAATCTATAAGGTAGCATGGTGACCTTCCTGTAAAGCTGTTTCAAAGAATTTGAAACAAAACTCTATAGCTATTCACTCTCTCTTACCTAGCCGAACTTTTAGGTTTTAGCTTACTCTATCTTCAGTACCTATGGTTAGATAAGCTAACCCCTTAGCTTAGGTTTTGAGCAATGTGAGCATAAAACTAAACACAAAAAGCATAGAAATCGAGTATTCTAAATCATAATAAGCAATATATGTTATATATTTAATAATCCCTACATCATCAATAACTTAACACATTTAAGCATTAAACTAATGTCAAGCACCCATGCAACAATTCAAACATCATACAAATGCCATGCTATTGCATGTAACATATACCGGTACTAGTATCTTAGCCCTGCTTAGCTTCTCATTTTGTTTGTTGACACTCGTAGGCATCTAAATATAAAGTCCAAGAACTAATGGAAACTTGGAGTTACCAAAACCAAGCATGTAGATGGTTTAGCTAAAACCACATATAGTGGCCAAATAAACCTAGCATGTAGTTGGCTTAGATGAAACCATATGAAGTGCCTAGAGAAAATCGACATGTATTTAGCTTAGTTGAAATCACATGAAGTGGCTAAAGAAACCTAGCTTGTAGCTGACTTAGCTGAAACCACGCAAAGTAGCTAAGGAAACCTAGCATGTAGTTAGCCTAGTTGAAGTGGCTAAAGAAACCTAGCTTGTAGCTAAATTAGTTGAAGCCACACAAAGTGGCTAGGGAAACCTAGTATGTAGTTGGCCTAGATGAAGTGGCTAAAGAAACCTAATCATACAACATAATTAGACATTGATTGAGCAATGCATCTCTATATGCTCAAAACCTAGCCTAACAATATCTCAAGTTGAGAAAGAGTAACCTATAGGTTCCTTTTGTGCTATGCCATGAATATATTCAAACAATATATTTAGTCCTACTAAGTATAGGTTCCAAACGAACTTAAGAAAATACAGTTTCCACTAAGTATAGTTTTCAAGTTAATCAAGTCAGGTCTGAATTTTGGCTGAATATCGAGAACGAAGAAAATGGTAACCATGCTTAGCTTATAGTATAGTAGTCAAATATCACAATTGCATGCATGGCATGATATAAAAGTCATAATTTTTTCACAAAGCCAAGTCATCTCAACATTTACTTAATATCATCTAAAATTTAATAAGTCACAAACATAATATGATCAATCATCATATAGAGGCAAATGCTTTTGTCAGCTAAGTGTTATTGCATTCACTAGGGTTAACTATGTTAAATGTCTAATGAATCTCAATCTAATATCAGAAACATAAAACACTAGAACTGTGATATACCAAGCAAAGATTTATCATAAATCATATTGATTCAAAGTATAAATACTTAAAGCCATGAGATACAGTTAAGTGAATCTCACAACAGCACATAAAAAGCAGGTGAGTGTTTTATGTTTTCGACTACCATATAACATAGAACAACTAAGTAGGGGGCATTTACATGGGCCAGTGCTTAAGCCCATTGTTCAATGCGAATATCTTCACCCATCACATTCATATTGATATTTCATCATTAGTTATCCTTCTTCAAGTATAGTAATAGTAACTACTATATATCGCCAATTGCTTATATAGCTAACTTCTATTAATCACATCTTTCTATTCCATTCTTATTTGATTTCGGTGTTCATTATGTTGTCATGTTCTCCACAATATAAACCATTGTATTATCATGTTCCCTTTAGTACAAACCATTATATACCATCTCATGATTACTCATCTATGCATTTGTTATTGCTAAATATATAAGAAAGAGTCTCATATAAGCATATTATACAAAGGGGATATTATTATTTGTCTAAATAAATCAAATATAATGGTATATAACTATATTAAGGGGAACATGACAATATAATGGTTTGCATTAAGGGGAACATGATAATATAATGAACACCAAAATCAAATAAGAAATGGAATAGAAAGATATGGTTAATAAAAGCTAGCTATACAATGGATTGGTGATATACAGTAGTTACTGTTACTGTACTTAAAGGAAGATAATTAATGATGAAATTTTGATATGAATGTCATAGGTGAAGATATTTACATTGAACAATGGGCTTAAGCATTGGCTTAGGTGAGTATCCCCTGCTTGGTTGTTTTATGTTACATGGTAGCTGAGAACATAGAACACTTGCTTACTTATTGTGTGCTATTGTGAGATTTACTTAAGTATGTATCATGGCTTGGAGTATTTATACTCCAAATTAATATGATTTATGATAAACCTTTGCTTGGTATATTATAGTTGTGGTGTTTTGTGTTTTTGATTATGGATTGAGATTCATTGGACATATAACTTGATTGACCTTAGTGAATGCAATTGTACTTGGTTGATGAGAGCATTTTCCCCAATATAATGATTGATCATATTATGTTTGTGACTTAGTAAATCTTAGATGTATTAAGTAAATGTCGAGATAACTTGGCTTCAAGCAAAAGTTGTGATTTCTATATCATGCCATACATGTGATTATGATATTTGATTGCTAAGTTGAAAGCTAGGCTTGGTTACCATTTTCTTTCTTCTCAGTATTTGGTTGGATTTCATACTTAGCTTTATTAACTTAGAAGCTATATTTGGTGGAAATTGTACTTAGCAGGGTTTATTCAGAACCTATACATGGCAGGGCTAAATATGTTGTTTGAATGCATTCACGACATAGTTAGAAATGGACTTATGGGTCATTTTCTCAACTTGGGATATTGTTAGGTCGGGTTTTGAGCATATATAGATGCATTGCTCAATCAGTTTTTGGCCATTTCATGTGATTTCAACTAGGCCAGTTACATGCTAGGTCTCTCTAGACACTTTGTATGGTTTTAGTTAGGTGGGTTTCTTTAGCCACTTTGTATGGTTTTAGCGAGGTGGGTTTCTTTCGCTACTTTGTGTGGTTTCAACTAGGCTAGCTATATGTTAGGTTTCTCTTGCCACTATACGTGGTTTCAATTAGGTTAGCTACATGTTGCATTTTGGCAACAAGGTTCTTGGACTTTGTATCTAGATTCTAAGAGTGTTGACTAATTGGATGAGATATTAGGTTGGGCTAGGATATCGGTATTGGTAGGTATCATATGTATTAGAATGGCATCCATATGATGCCTGAATCATTGCACATGTGCTTGATATTAATTTAATGCATGAATGTGCCAAGTTATTAATGATGTGGGGATTATCAATTATATAATATATATTTCTTATTATGATTTAGAATACTCAGTTGCTATGCTTTCTACATTTCGGTTTATAATCACTTGACTCAAAATCTAAGCTAAGAGGTTAGCTTATCTAACCTTAGGAACTTAAGATAAAGCAAAAGTAAGACTTGAAAGTTGGGCTGGGTAAGAGAGTGATTAGCTGCAAAGTTATATATCAAATTCTTGGAATCAGCTTTGTAGGAAGTTGTAGTGCTACCTTATAGGTTTCTAGTGTTAAGGTTTTGGATGTAAAGGTTTACTCTTCTAATTGGATTTTGAGTTGAACAACGAAGTGAAATGTGATACTCTAAATGAGGCTTAAATTTTTTAAAGTTTTGTAATGCCATTTTATAATAATTGAAAGAAGTTTTATTAAAAATTTATATAATGGATTTATGTTAGCGAGTTGATTACAGTTTCAACCTTATTCTTAACTTAGGGATGGCATAATGAATTGTCTCTTGGGCGGGATGTGTTAAGTAAAACTATAAATAGATGCCTTGAGAGGTAGGACATTATAGGACAGTATCGGAGCATGGTTTGGAACTTAATAGATTGTAATAAGCTTTAAAGAAGTATTTGAGTATTGGTTTGTAGAATAGGCTTTAGAGTATCATAACTTGTTTATGGGTAAAGATCAAGAGTGTAATGGATAGGAGACTTAAGGTATTTTATGGATCTAATGGATCGAAGTATTGACATAGATGATAATTATGGCATTTTTAATGAGAGAAGGATCAAGTCTTAGTTGAGTATTGGATGAAACCATGTTTAGGTAGAAGATAAAATATTATTGAGGTATGTGATTTGGATATTTGGATGAAAAAACGAACTCAATATTATGCGTAACCAAAGGGGGTGGGTGCGACCCATAAGATAATTTGAAAGATAAATGCTAGTCAAACGATGAGAAGGGGTTCCCATGCACCGACGATGGATATGATGCATAAACGCCTCACATGAGCTTAAGTTACACTTGATATAACTCATAAGTATGGTCGAAGGTCACACGTCACTAGTCCATGCTCAATGGGCTAGATAAGAGTAGCTTAAGAGTAAACGGAAGGACACTTAGCTTAAGAGGGAGTAAAAGTTTCATGTATTCTTTGTATGATATGTGGTTATTTCATTATGCGAGTATTTATAGTTTCTAGTTAAGGTAAGTCCTAGATTATAGAAAATTACAGAAATGGATCCCTATTTGCTAAACACAAGGAGAATAATTTATAGCCAAAATAAGTATTCGTACAAAAGAATATCCTCTATCAGAAAGGATAATATGGATGTTAGAAAGGATAGCACGTGTGTTTTTCTCAGCTTATGGTCTTAATAACACTATGAGTCGAGCAAGGGTAGGCCTTATTTAGGTCTAGTTGGCATTAGCAGTTCAATAGCTTTAATTGCTGGGGTTAGACAAGGGTTGGATCAAGGATGGCTCACATTTGGGTTGACCTTGGGTAGTTAGCTCTTGACAATTGTCAGCTCGACTTCAGTATTGTGGAGATGGCTGTTTTCCTAATTTGGTGCTTGGCCTGGGGTATTACGGAGAGGTTGGCTCCACATGTCGGTTAATCACCTCAGCAACTTCCTAGATGGTGTGGAGAGTAGAGTAGCTTGACAAATTGGACTAGGGTAAACATTGCTCCTTAGCGCTTAACTCACTTCGGATAGCTTAACGAACCAGTTGTTTGAGATTTAGGATCAAATCTGGTTTAACTCTAGGTTACTTGTCTTCTGGAGTGTAAGGTTGGAGATCAACAATGTTGAAAGAGTTTAAGACTCTATAACATTTAGGTAATTCAATCCTATAAGCATTAGGGTTGATCTTTTCAAGCATTAGGGTTGATCTTTTCAAGCATTTTGAAAGGTTCATCAGCTCTAGGAGACAACTTGCTCTTCCTTAAGTTTCGTCCTCAGCTTCGCTTCTCGAGCTTAGTATTAGCTCAGTTTAATTGCTTAACAACCTTTTGGTGTATGTCTTTGATGGCATCAACTCTTTCAATGATTGGTTGGTTCGGTTAAGGTTCTTGGTTTATTGGGAGCTCGGGGTTAAACCCATAGGCAACCTTGAAGGGAGACGTACTTGTTACGCTATGGGTGGTCTTATTGTAGGCGAACTCAATGATTGGTAGAGACAGATCGTAATTAACCGTGTTTGTTTCGATAGTAACCTGTAGCAAAGTTCCTATGGTTTTGTTGACAACCTTAGTCTACCCATCGGTCTATAGATAGTAGGACGTGCTGTACAATAGCTTAGTCCCCTTTTGCCTCCATAGCATCCTCTAAAAGTAGCTCATAAACTTTGGGTTTCGGTTCGAAACAATGGTTTTGGGAACTTCGTGAAGTTTGATTACTTCCTACAAGATAAGAAAAGAATAGCTAAAGCGTTGCTAGTTTTGGAACAGGGCATAAAATGTGCCATCTTGCTAAATCGATCCATAACCATAATGATGGAGTCCTTCCCTCGGGATATCCTTGGCATTCCTAACATGAAGTTCATACTTAGCTCGGACTATGGTTTGGTTGGGATGGGGTAAGGGTAGATAATGTCCTTACTTAACTTAGCTCTTTGCCTTTTAGTAGGTTGCATTCTTCTCTAACATAGACTGTACATCTCTCATCATTCTAAACTAAAAGAATCTTACAGATAGTACTTCATGGGTTCTGCATTGGCCAAAGTGTCCTACCAATCCTCCTCTATGCGCCTCGTGTACTAGTAGTTCTCTTGTGGAATAGGTTGGGATACATAACCTCCTCTTCTTGAATAAGTATCCATCTTCCTTGTGATAGTCGTCCAATATTTTTCTTTCCTCACATCGAGCATAGATACGACCAAAGTGTGGATCTTCAACATGCAAATTCTTTGTGGTTGAAAAACTAAGTAGCCTTATTTGCAATTTGGTCAGGAGGGTATGTTGTCTCGATAAGGCATTCGCTACTACGTTGTTCTTTTCATTCTTATATTTCACGACATAGGAAAAACCCTCTATTAAGTCGACCCATTTGGCTTGTCTTTGGGATAACTTAAGTTGGCTCTTTAAATACCTCAAGAATTCATGATCAGTGTAGATCAACAATTCCTTAGGTAGCAAATAGTGTTGGCATATCATTAGGGCTCGGATTAAGGAGTAGAACTCCTTGTCATAGATAGAATAATTGAGTATAGCTCCTCAAAGTTTCTCGTTAAAGTAAGTAATAAGTTGACCTTCTTACATTAGTACGGTACCTATGCCTAGTCCGGATATATCACACTTTACTTCAAACACTTTGTCGTAGCTCGGTAAAGCTAAGACAAGGGTTATAGTTAACCTATCATTCACTTTCCCAAAACTCCTCTTCTTTTTCTCTCCCTATTAGAATTCAACATTCTTCTTTGAGAGTTTGGTGAGAGGGGCTGCAATCGTACTAAAATTCTTTATAAATCTGAGATAAAATGATTCTGGGTTGTAGAAACTTCTTAAGTTGGTAGAACAGGTTGGCTTAAGCCATTCTATGATTGCTCTTATTTTCTCATCAGTGACTCTAATGCCACGTTCACTCATAACAAACCCTAACAAGATTACCTCGAGTCAGAAAAAGTCATACTTCTTCAGATTGGTGTAGAGCTATTCAGCTTAAAGTCTTGCAAAGACTCTTTAGAGATGCTTCTAGTGAATCTCCAAGTCCAAGCTGTACATTAGAATGTCATCAAAATAAACTGCGACAAATCTTCCTATTAATTTTCGAAGCACATGATTCATCAGCTGCATAAATGTGCTCGGTACATTAGACAGTCCAAATGGCATTACAAGCCATTCATATAAACTAAATCGTACCTTGAATGCGATCTTTCACTCATCACCTTCATGCATTTGAATTTGATGGTATCTAGATTTAAGGTCAATCTTGGAGAACACTTTTACTCCACTTAATTTGTCTAGCATATTATCGAGTTTGAGTATAGTGTACCTATACTTGATGGTAATTCGATTGATTGTTAGGTTATTTACATACATCCTCTAAGAACCATCTTTCTTCAGTATTAACAAGGCCGGTATGGTATAGGGCCTAAAGGACTCGCGCATACACCCCTTCTTCATTAGCTCATCTACTTACTTCTACAGTTCAGTAGCTTATTTAAGATTAAGCTTATAAGCAGGCTTGTTCGGTAGTACAGCTCTTGGCTGTAGGTTGATTGCATGCTTGATGCCTTAGATTGGGGGCAGACCTTTTGGTAGCTCCTTTAGAAACAGGTCGGCAAATTCCTTTAGTAAGGTTTTTACCTCAATAGGCTGCTTCCTCTCCTCGGACCTCACCTCTAGTAACCTTCGGACTAGCAAATTGGTTGGTCCTTTGAGCTCCATTTCTCATTTTAGTTTGGCCCGGGACATCACTAAAGCCGCTTTCTTCAAGGTTCGACAGTCATAAGACTCAATTTCACCCTCTTGCCTTCAAACTCTAGGGAATAAGTATTCTTCCTTCCATCATATATCATTGCTCGATTGAACATCTATGGTCATTTAAGTAGATAGTGGGATGTACTCATAGGCAGTGCATTACAGAGCACTTCATCTCGATATTTGCCAACACAGATCGGCATAGACACTTGTTTGTTCTCTTGTAAGGCTCCTTTATCATTGAGCCAATGAAGCTTATACGGTTTTGGGTGGGGCTTAGTCAGCAATTTTAATTGTTGGACCATGAATGTAGAGGCTACATTGGTACATCTCCCATTATCAACTATCAAGGCGTATAGTCACTCATTTACCTTGCATTTGATGTGGAAGAGATTTTCTCTCTATTTGTCTTTAGGTACAGGACTGACTCTTATTGTTCTCCTCAACATTAAAGTGGTCGACATGAAGTTGCCTTCCTCATTGTAGATAACTTCTTCCTCGGACAGCTTGGTTTGTCTGTCTTCCTTTAGCTCCTTTATTTCTTCGTTAGTGCTGTCCACTTCAAGAGTTGGCATCTTGCTTCAGATCACCATAGTCTTCTATTCGAATACTGGGTGGCTATATGTCCAAATCCTTAGTATTTAGAACACTTGATCTTATTCATCTTCTTACCTAAACTCTGGCTTTTCTCAAACTTCCTCGGGCCTCCCTTTTCCTTTGTTTAAGTGGTCTAAGTAGGTTGGGTCTAAGTAAACTTACTTGGTTCTATTGGCTCTAGTTTCCTAGGAACAGTTTAGCTATTTCCTGGTAGGCTAATTGGTGATTGGAAACTTCTTATTAGGTGTCTTTCTATCCTTTAGGCAACTAGAATTATGTCATCCAGCGAACTAATTTCCATCGTTTCCAGGATATCTCTAATCTCATATTTCAGTCTACTGAAGAATCAAGATATTGTTCGGTCTTCAGGCTATCTTACTTTGCATCGGATCATCAACATGTAGAATTCCTTAACATAAGCTTCAACAGTCGATCCTCCTTGCTTTAGTTCTTATAACCTTTTGAAGGCATCTTGAAGATAGTAGCTTGGCATAAACCTTCTCCTCATAATTCTCTTCATTTCATCCTATCTCTTGATTTCTTGTTCTCCTTCTCTTCATCGAGTGGCTTGCAAGTTTTTCCATCATAGGATGACATAACTAGTAAATTCCAACACAATAAGTCTAACCTTTGCATTATTAGGCACTTTGTGGTATTCAAACTACTTTTCAATCTTATCTACCTAATCTAGGTAATTCTTAATATCATTACTTCTAAAAAAACTTGGAATACGGATCCTCAATCCTTCGACTCTAGAGGCTCATAGATTTCTTTCTTCAGCCTCATAGTGCTCCTTTGCATTGTCATCTCCTTCTACTTCTTCCTTAATCTCTTCAAGTGCTAGCCTTCATCTAGCATCCCTACCAACTCCTTTAGGTCGGGGTGGTCGAGTTGGACATTAACTTAGCCAAACTAACCATTGCCTCACTTTTGCTACTCACGTTCTCTAGTAAGGCTATTTCTAACTCGTTGCTTGTCTTCTTGGATGGCAGTTATCAAATTAGCTACTAAGTTGGTAAGTCTATCCAAGCGGTCATCCATTAACTGAGGCATGAAGCTTCCTTTTTGCCCTTGACCATGTTGAGGACCATGTCGAGTACTACTTTCTTAGTTTCCTAAAGTTCCTTAAACACTTGAATATGATGTTGATGGTTACTCTACAAAATTGTAGTCTAATAATATTACTTGAAGTTCTTTCCATAATTAACAATAACAGATTAATAACCGATACTTCCAATACCTTGAAAACACTTAAAGAACAAGCAGTCAACTACACTTTATTTTGCATATTGAAAACAAGGGAAAATAGAATAAAGAACACTTCTCAACTACTAAACTCCAATGTTAACAATATAATCTCTGGCATACAAGAGCAGTAACAAACTACTAAAAAAATACAGTAGTAGAATCCAACTTTGAATGTAGCCTGGCTCTAATACCAAGATGATATGGACTCATGGATGAACTCACGAATCTAATATCATATGTAACCAAAGGGGTTGGGTTTGAACTACGAGATGGTTCGAAGAATAAATGGTAGTCGAAGGATAAGCAAGGGTTCTTGTACACTAACGTTGGATATGATACACCAATGCCTCACATGAGCTTGGTTTACACTTGATATGACGCACAAGTATGGTTGGCGGTCACTTGCTACTAGTTCATGCTTAATAGTATAGATAGTAGTAGCTTAAGAGTAAGTAGAAGGACAGTAAGCTCAAGAGGGAGTAAAAGTTTCGTGTATTCTTTATATGATACTTGGCTATTTCATTATGTGAATATTTATAGTATCCAGTTAAGGTAAGTCCTAGATTACAGAAAATTATAGAAATGGATCCCTACTTGCTAAACAAAGGAGAATAATTTATAGGGAAAGTAAGTATTCATGTAAAAGAAGTACGGATGTTAGAAAGGACAACATTCACGTATTTTACTTAGTTTGTGGTCCTAATAGCACTGTGAGCTAAGTAGGGGTAGGCTTTGATTAGGTTTAGTTAGTATGTTCAGCAGCTTTGAATGCTAGGGTTGGATAAGGCTTAGATCAAGACTGGCTCACATTCGGGTTGGCCTCAGGTAGTTGGCTATAACAATTGTTAACTTGGCCTTGGCACTATGGAGATGGTTGTTTTCTTAATTTAGTGCTTGGATCGGGGTATTGCGGAGGGGTTGACTTTGCATGTCAACTGATCACCTCGGCAACTTCTTGGATGGTATAGAGTATAAAGTACCTCGACAGATCGGATTGAGGTAAACGCTGCTCTTCGGTACTTAACTCACATTGAATAACTTGACGAACCATCTGAGAAAGCCCTCAGGCTCGAGAGTGCATAATCAATCCTCAATCCCCTATAAGTATGGTTAAGGAATACTATGGATTAGAGTAATCTTTAGGAAGAATATTAGCTAAATGCTTGAGTACTCAATGAATCAAAGCTATTTTGGGTGGAGAATCAATTTCAACTTAGGAAATTTATGGATCAAAGGATTATTGGAGAGAAGACTTAAGTGACACAAATGGATAAGTATCTAGAATAAAAAGATCAAAGAATATTATAAGTCATGAAAATGTTGTCTAAACTTGAGGGTTTTTGTATAGAAATGCATCTAAGACAATGTGAGGAAGTTAAGAAAAATTAAGTAAGGAAAAATAATATTATCCCTAATATAGCATGAATAGGGTTTGAATCAATGACAGTGTCATGAAATAAAGCATTGGTAAAGAAGATCCTTATAACAAGTTATAAAGAGTAGATCTTGGTTATATATAGTAACTAAAGAGAATAATGGAATCTATGAGGCCAAACTAAGAATGTGTACTAAAGAAGCAAATGGAATAATGGTAATCTTCATAAGTTTAGCCAGAGGAATAGGAATTGAAAGGTGAATCGAAATAAAAGCAATAGCAACAAATTTTGTGGAAAGTAGTTAATGTGTATGCTTAAGTCATTTGGAGAGACAAATATATGGATCAAAGGACCAACATAAAAGAAAGGAAATAAGAAGCTTTGCTTTGAGTAGTGATCAGAGGATGCTTGACGCTCACTAACTCTTGACTTATAAAAAGGAGTAAAGGACAAAAACTAAGGATAAAATAAGATTATCAACATGACCATTATAGTATTTAGATTGAAGTTGAATGACCAACTGATCACAACAAAGCATTGAGAGTAATTGGAGTAATTTATGAAGAATGAGAAATGTAGAGGGTACAGGAGAACAAAAGATATGCTAAGTCAAACATGTTAAATTCAAAATGAGGAAGCTAAAGTAGAAGATCAAATTACTTAGTGGTTGTAAGCACAAAGATGTAGAGGTAGAAGTAGAAGGTCTTTCGAAATGACCATCTTAAAGCTTAAGACTTAGAAGTTAATATAGAGGCTAAAATGGCCATCCTAAAGTGAAAGGCCCTAAATATATTAGTTGTGATATAGAAAAACCATCTCCCAATTAAGAAACTGAGGAAAACTTAAGTTAATAATTCCAATCTTAGCTAAGAAGTATCACAAGAAGCAATGATAAAGAAACTAGGATATTGTCATGAATTAGTAGGTTATTAATGTGTTAAAATAGTCATTATCATCACCCTTGTCTCTAAAATAAGCGAGTGGATATGACTAAAGAATGAAATGATAAGAAAAAGAAATAATTGATATTTTCATTTGTGCATATGTTATGTGAAACAAGGTATTGTAACAGATAATTGATAAAAGTATAAGTACTTGAGGAGCACAAGTTGTGATACAATAGGGTGGTGGATTAGCAAATATGGATGATCTTGTTGAGAAATGATCTTAGTAGGGTTCTAACCTTAATAAAAGTTGATGATTATAATGTAATGTGAGATTGAAATTACGTAACAGAAGTATGGTTGTACATTTGGAACTATTACGATCTAGGAAGTGATAGTTTCGAGGATGAAACTATTTATAAGGAGGGCTGAATATGATAACCCTAAGTTCTGAGTTACTAAATTTTGCACTTTGGATAAATTTATTTATTTTAGTTAAAACTTTACATCAAGGTCACAAAAGTTTAATGAAGTGACCTCATAAAGTTCATTCCTTAAAAATGGAGTTCACAAAAGTAAAATTTGATATAAGTTCCATATTGTAATGCAATGCTAAGCAATATTCTTTACACATACACACATATATATAGCTTAGATAATTTATAATATTAGTTGAAAATACATTAATGGAGTACTTGTATAGTAATGTATATACGTATATATATTTACAAATTGTTGTAATGCATATGCATATGTTTACAAAATCATCAATATCATCAATGTTAGTTATACTTACAAAGGAGAACAATATATATTTTTGTACATTAACATAACTACATTTGTCGAAGCAATCTTAAAAGTAGTTGAACCTTTACTTATTGCTACAATAGGGATATTAGTATATTAATAAATATAACGTGTACCTATATATAATAGGATTCCATAGAGTTGTTTCTACTTGATGGTGATACCTTCATCTTTGGGGGTAACTTAACACTAACATAAATCCTTATAAGACAATAAGCCAAATATAAACATATGGAGTATAAAGACACAAACACTTAGACCTTATCTATTTTAGTCTTAATTATAGACCAATAAGAGAAGATAAAAAAATAAAATAAAATATCAGGTAGGAGAAAGAGTGTAACTATAGCAGTAAATGAAAGAGCCAATGGTGAGTCATCAAGCAAAATTGTTGAGACATAATACATGATTCATCCATAAGTGATTAAACCAACTTACCTTTTCAATAACTATAAATTAAACCAATTGAACACATAATAGTTGGAGGAAAGTTTATAAGAGGTTACTTCAACCATCATTAAGCTAAGGATAAGGCCCTTTTACTACAAGTGCAGTAGTTCGAATTCCAAAAGTTCTGTTGAATTATAGGTAAAGATATTTGCATTGAATAATGGGTTGAAGCATTAGCCTAGGTGAGTAGCCCCTGTTTGGTTATTATGTGTTACATAGTGGCCAAGAATGTAGACCACTTGCCTGCTTATTGTTTACTACTCTAAGATTCACTTAGGTGTATCTTATGGCTTATAGTATTTATACTTCAAATCAATATGGTTTATAATAAACCTTTGCTTAATATCTAATAATTTTGGTGTCTCGTGTTTTTGATAATGGATTGAGATTTATTAGACATGTATCTTGATTGACCCTAGTAAGTGTAATTGTACTTAGTTGATGAGAGCGTTTTCCGTAATATAATGATTGATCATATTACATTTGTGACTTGGTAAATCTTAGATGATATTGAGTAAATGTTGAGATGACTTGGCTTTGTGCAACTATTATGATTTCTATATCATACCATGCATGCAATTGTGATATTTGACTACAAGGTTGAAAGCTAGGCTTGGTTATCATTTACTTCATTCTCGCTATTTGGTTAGATTCATACTTAGCTTAATTAACCTAGAAACTATACTTGGTGGAAACTGTAATTGGTTGGGTATGATTCGAAACCTATGCTTAGGTAAGCTAAATATGTTGTTTGAATGCATTCATGTCATAACATGAGGTGGACTTATGGGTTAGGCTTTCTCAACATGAGATATTGCTAGGTTAGATTTTGAGCATGTAAGGATTCATTGCTTAATGAGTTTCTAGCCACTTTATGTGGTTTTAACTAAGCTAACTACATGTTAAATTTCTTTGGCCATTTCGTGTGATTTTAGTTAAGCTAGCTACATGTTGGGTTTCTTTGGCTACTTCATGTGATTTCAATTGGACTAGCTATACGTTAGGTTTCTTTTGCCACTATATGTGGTTTTAGCTAGGCTAGATACATACTAGATTTTGGCAACTGCATGTTGCCTTAGGTTCTTGAACTTTATATTCAGATGCTAGGAATGTTGACTAACTGGATGAAAAGCTAAGCTAGGTTAGGCTAAGATATCGGTATTGGTGCATGTTACATGCATTAGCATGGCATTCATATGATGCATGAATCATTATGCTTGTGCTTAATATTAGTTTGATGCTTCAATGCGTTGATTTATTGATGATGCGGGGGTATCAAATATATAATATATATTGCTTATTATGATTTAGAACACCTGGTTGCTATGCTTTATGAGTTTAGTTTATACTCACTTGGCTCAAAGCCTAAGTTGATGGGTTAGCTTATTTAACCTTATTGGTAAAGACAAAGCAAGCTAAGACCTAGAGGCTAAGCTAATTAAGAGAGGATGATTAGTAGTAGAGTTTTGAATCAAATTCTTAGAAGCAACTTTATAGGATGGTTGGCATGTTACTTTATAGGGTTTTAGTGTTAAAGTTTTGAATGTAAAAGTTTACTACCCTAATTGGATTATGAGTTGAGCAATGAAGTGAAATGTGATGCTCTTAATGAGGCCTATATTTTCTAAAGTTCTGTTGTGCTATTTTATATTAATTTAAAAGATGTTTTATTGGAAATTTGTATAGTGGAGTTAAGTTAGTAGGTTAATTATAGTTTTAGCCTTGTCTCTAACTTAGGGATGGCATAATGAACCATTTCTTAGGCACCAGGTGTTAAGAAAAACTATAAGTAGATGTTTTGAGAGACGAAGAGTTACAATTTGCATGTCATGTGCATATTATTCATGTATTATTTATGTTCACATGTTAGAATATATCTTCCATAATCGATGTTATCGTTTTGCATGGTATGTCTAAAACACTAACATGATTTTTGTGGGTTCTTTTATCAAATTAGTGTTTCTTAGTGTGTCGATTCCTATTAGTGTCACAAAATTAGTATTTTCATAAGAATTGCATATTTTCATAAAATTTATAGCTGAGGTTTAAAAATTTGATTTAAAAAAAAATCAGGTACTTTATGGTTTTTATTTATAAAGAACTTAGGTCATTTTCCAATGTTAGCTTTTTAGGTTTTCAACAAATTTAGGCAAAAAAAAAGGTTTTGTTAGAATAAAAATAAACGGAGAAAAATGTAAATCTTGTATTTTTTCAAAAATAAAATAAATGCACACACTAAAGTTTTATAAAAAGTATAGAACTATGGTGGTTTGATTTAACTAGCTGGTATATAGGAAGCTTCTAGCCAATCGTTAGAAAATAAATGTTTTGTTTCTTTTCCAGAATATTTATAATGAAAAAATAGAAAAAAATTGCTTTTCTTGTATCTTTTTATGCCTTTGTTATTGTTTTTATAATTTTCTTAAAATAATAAAAATAATGGCCTAATAATTATTTTTTAAAAAATTTATACATTATGACTTGGTCTCAATAATTTATCTTCTAAATTTGAAATCTTTGATTAAAATTTTGTAAAAATTATTTTGTGGGTTTTTCTACCTAGAAACTTTAGTCCTATTTTTTTACTAGCTTTAGCTGATTAGTGAATCCGAGATGTTTCTTCCTTAAAAATATATTTTTAACATTTTTTATAAAAATTTTCCTTAATTTTATGTTAAGTAATTTATATTAAGTAGACTGGGCTTAGTACAAATTAAATTAAGCAAACATTCAAAAGGGGGCTCGATAATACCTTATGATTGATGACTCAAGGTGGAGGTATCTAATTAGAGGGAGAGAGCCTATATGGTTGAGGCCATTATCATGAGTCTGTTGGCTTAAGTAGAAAGGACTGAGGGTGCCTTTGTGTCAGTGTTGGATATGTTATAAGCCATACTCAACTATCTTGGAGATTAGATTATTTTATTTTAAGTTTGTCCCTTTCAAGACTATCAATAAACAAGGTCCATAACTCTAAATAAATAATAAAGTTAATCAAGTCCATAATCAGTTTAGCTTGTGAGTTAAACAAGAGTCCAGTTAGGTCATTGAGTTTATAATAGACCCATTAGGTTACATTTTCCCTACATGGGCCCAAAATCTAATAAATTACTCTAATTTAGTGCAACTTTGGTGCTTAATTATTCATTATTTTATCTTACATTTTTAGCCTAAAAAAGAAAAAAAAAGGAGTAGAGGAGGTTTTTTGTTAATGAAAACTTTATTTGGAGATTTTGAAGGCTCATCAAAGTAGCACCTCGATGGCAACCTAAAGCTTGTCATCCAATTATCACTAAATCAATATCTCAAATGTCTAGCAAAAATAAACTCTCTGGAATAGAATGTAGCACTGGTTAAAAAGGCTTTTGATTAGGTTCTGTAGTGACTTGACAATACGAATTGATTGAATAATGGAAATGTACCAATTGTTAACGTCAATCTTGATCATCAAGAAGGGTAGTTTACTGACAATTTTTAGTAGTTAACCAAAGATTAGGAAGAAAAGTAGAAGGAACTAGAAAGAAGGTTGATGCAGAAAGTTAATAAAAACATGAAATTTATGGAAAGACAAGAAGGTCTTAAGAGAAGAGAATTAACCAACTTGAAAATTGATGACATATAGGACTACCTTGAGAACTTCCATGTGCTGTAATTCGAGAAGTTCAATAGTGCTAGTTATCTTATATTACACACTTGCCCTTTAAATTTACAAGATGGTAAGATTTTCCAAATATGATTCCTTAATGGTTCAAACTTTCTAGGATAGCGTCACAGGACTTGCATTGGTTTGATATACCTAACTTGATTTAAAAGAGGTTGATACTTGAGATAAGCTAGTCCAAGCTTTCTACAACCAATATCAGTTTAACATAGATATGGCACCTTCCATGATTGACCTAAATAGAATGACTAAGAGAAATAATGAAACCTTCAAGAAGTACATATAAAGGTGAAGTAAGGTTGCCATTGTCAGTATCCTTTCCCTTGAGAAAGATTTGACTACGATGTTCATCAACACATAGGGGAAACCTTATTATAGCTTTTGCTAGGGTAAGCTGCTTTAAGTTTTGTAGGCATAATGGTAGTAGGAATTGGAATTGAAGATGCCATTATGATGAGCAACCTATGTGAACCATCTGAAAAGAAAGCATTCTTGTTCTTTAGGTAAGGAGAAAGATGCAAAAGTAAGCATAGTCAATAGTGGGTTATTTATTATTAGTATATAAATGACTTACTTATTGGAGAACGACATTGAAGTAGTCAAAGTAAAAGAGATAGACCAAGAAGGCAATACATAAGGTTCTTGATCTCTATGATTTAGATACTAAACAAGTTGAGAGAAGAAAAGATGCTAACTTTTGAGATGCCCATGTTGTACCTAGAGGCTCTTGTGTGTGATTTTGATGAAGACCAAAACTATGCAAGTTTTGTTAAATTAATCATTGATTATAAACCTCTTTGAAAATCTTATAAGAACATGGATAATTTGATAAAGGACTTGAATTATCTTTATAAACTATGTTTTGCATGATATCCTTATAACATAACATGATTAGATTGAGTTTGAAATTCTTGAAAAAAGTAAAAGGGAACAAAACTATTTGCTGTATCTTAGTGTGTGTTATTTAGTTGTTTTGGTCTGAACCATTTGGCTGGTTGCATTAGGTGTTCTGTGGTCAATGGTAGGTGATGGACTATGTGGTTGATTGTCCCTAAACTATCTAACTGGTCGCTGTAGGTTAGTGAGCTAATTTAGGCCATGTAGCTAGTTATCCCTAGACCATCCAGTTGATTGTTGTAGGTTAGTGAGCTATGTTGGACCATGTAGCTAGTGACCTGAAGACCATCCAAATGGTGACCCTATTTGAATGGATTGTTTAGTTTATCTGATCACAATCATTCAACTGATCTACATAGAAATTAGCCGTTACAATGCATTTAATGCAGGATGAACAGGGCTAACGATTGGATTTTTGCTTGAGGATATAAATGCAAGTGTGTAGGCAGTTGAAGGACAATTAATAGTGCTAAATTCCTGTAATTATTCCTCTTGTCTACTTGTACTTCATTCCAATTGTCTTGTGCTCATTATTTGCAATCTTTTATAAACCTTAATATATCGCTAAGCTTCATATTTATAATTTTTACTTAAGAGAGAGCACTATACTATGTGATTGAGAGTGGTTGTAATTGTGAGATCATTTCTAATAGAGATTGGGTATAGGCACTTGTGCCATTGAGATTGTGATTAATAAAATCGTGTATGAAAACTTCGGTTGCCATTGAGTGATCAAGGAGAGTAGGTGGTACTCCGAATTCTAAGTTAAAATTCTAGGCTTGATTTTTCTATCCCTTTCTCTTTATATTTTTGTACTCTAATTGTTTCTTAAATATTTTCATATTGCATCTATTTAGTCAATTTGATTAAAATTTGGTCATTAAACTCAATTCACCCCTCCCTCTTGAGTTCCTAATATAGTATTTTGTTTGGTATCAGAGCTAGTCTCTATAGTTTTCATTGCTTAATCTCATTATAGAGTAAAGATCTAAATGCACTAGGTTTCATGGAGGGTTAAGCCATAAATAGGCCACTACTTCTTACTAATGGAAACTATCCTTAGTGGAAGTATGGAATGAAAATCTTTGTTAAAGCATAAAATAAAAAAAAAATGTTGGGATGTAATTAAAAAGGACCAATTAAAATAGAAGGAAAGGAAGAGGATGAATATACCATAGAAGATTGGAAGAAAGTAGACTTAAATGAAATAGCCATGAATATATTGCATTGTGCTATGAGAAAAAATGATTTTAATAGAACTTGTACATGCATAAATACTAAGGAAATTTGGGATGATCTACAAAGCACATATGAGACCACATCTAGAGTTAAAGACATTAAAATAAGTTTATTACGTAGTGAATTTGACAACTTCAAAATGCTTCTTAGTGAGACTATAGGTGAAAGGTGTAGGAGATTTATTGATATCATTAATCCATTAATGGTGCTTGGTAAGAGGCTTTTTAACTTGGAGATTAATTTGAAAATTCTTAGGTCTCTTCTAAAAGAATGGGAAGCTAGGAGGATCACTATTGAAGAAGTGCATGATCTAGATGCACTATCGAAGGAACAACTTCTTAGTACACTCAAGACTTATCAGATGATCAAAAGACATGGAGAAGAATTTAAGAAGAAGGCTATTACTCTTAAAGCTATCGATTGCAATACTAGTGATGAAGGTAATGAAAGTGATAATGATGATGATGAAATAGCAATGATGGTAAAGAGATTTAAGAAGTTCATGAAGTTTAACAAGAAGTTAAGGAGAGACAAAGTTGGTCGGAGCAATACCTCAAAGCCTACAAAGGAGGAAAAGAAGTTATAAAGTGCTAAATTGCCACCAATTGGGACACATCAAAGATTATTGTCCACTCCTCAAGAAAGGCAATGAAACATCAACAAAGAAAGCCTTGGTAGCCACTTGGAGTGATAGTGATTCGAATGATAATCTTTACCTCATGGCCTTGGATAATAAGGTATGCACTATATCCTAATCCTCTTATGTTGAGTTAGAGACATGTATGATGATCTTTTAAAAGAGTTTGTTAAAATGTAAAAAAAGAATAAGATTCTTAAACAAATGATGAATGATGTAGGAAAGGAATTTGATGTATTCAAACATGAGTATAATCAGGTAGTTAAGGAAAAAAGAACCTAAAAGAAGATAATGAATATTTGAGAATTGAAAATGAAAAGTTAAAAGTTAAGCATGATAGTTTAAAGAAGGGAAATGATGAATTGAACAAGAGGAAGGAGGAAATTATGAATGAAACTAAAGAGCTCACTAAGGAAAATGGAGAAATGAAATCAAAGATCAATGTAATTGAAAATGAAAATGCATGTTTAGAAATGGAAAATAATGCATTGAAATTTAGTCTAGATGATTCAAGACAAACTATAGTTAAGTTCGTTGAAGGAAAAAAGAATTTAGAAAAACTTTTGGGACAACAAAGGTATGGTCTTGAGAAAACCGGAATTGGCTATCGTAAAAACAATATCTATAAGTCTTATAAATGTTACTTTGTTAAAATAACTAATAGGACTTATAACTATTGTGGAAGGTATGACCATATTGCTCACACATATGTAATAAGGAGAAAGACCAACTTAAATCAAAGAGGAAAGATGGTTTAAGTCTCCAAGGGACATAGTTTTGTTACTACAACTAACCTGAAAGGACCCAAACTCAAGTGGGTACCAAAAGTTTAAATTTCTTACTCTTGTAGGAACCTTCAAGGAAGAGCAATAAATGGATTTTAGATAGTAGATGTACAAGACATGTGATGGGAAACACTACCAATTCACTACATTGGCCTTAAAGGATGAAGGGAATGTTATCTTTGGGGACAATAGAAAATCAACAGTCTTGGGTGAAGGTAACATTCTTATTAACAATGATCTCATTATTATTAGTGTATTGCTAGTTGATAATCTAAGACATAACTTGCTTAGCATTAGTCAATTATGTGATGGTGGATATAAGGTTACAGTCCTAGCAAATAAGTGTAACATTGAAAGAATTAGAAATGATCAAATTAGCTTTGAAGGGTATAGACAAGGAAATATTTATAAAATCAATTTTGACAAATTTTCAAGTCAAAATGAAACTTGTCTATCTATCTAAGATAATGATAGTTGGTTGTATCATAGAAGATTAAGACTTGTTAGTGCGGAAGTTATTTTTAAGCTTGTTAAAAGAGATCTTATAAAAGGTCAATTAAAAATTAATTTTCCAAAGGACAAAGTATGCCAAGCATGTTAACAAGGAAAATAAACCAAAAATTCTTTCAAACTAAAAGATGTTATTTCGTCTTCTAGGCTGCTATAACTACTACATTTAGACTTGTTTAGCCCTATAGAAACATTGAGTTTGGAAGGGAAAAGATACATTTTGGTCATTGTTGATGATCTCTCTAGATATACATGGACATATTTTCTTGTAAGTAAGGATGAAACAAATCATGTGTTCTTTAAATATTGCAAGAAGGTCTAAAATGAAAAAAAGGCCTTACAATTGTCTCTCTTAGGAGAAATCATTAGGGAGAATTTGAAAACTTTGAAATGGATAATTTTTGTAATCAATATGGCATAGAACATACATTTTCGATACCTAAAACTCTGCAATAAAATGGAGTTGTTGAAAGGAAAAATAGTACCATAATTGAAATGGATGGAACAATTCTTTGTGAAAACAATTTGCAAAAGTATTTTTAGACAGAAGCCGTTAACATTGCATATTATATTTCAAACCATGTTTTCATAAGATCAATTTTAAAGAAAACTCACTATGAGCGCCGTTAACATTGCATATTATATTTCAAACCATGTTTTCATAAGATCAATTTTAAAAAAAACTCACTATGAGCTTTGAAAAGGCAAGAGGCTTAACATTTCTTATTTTCACCCTTTTGGTACCAAGAGTTATGTGCTTAATAATGGTAAAGAACAATTAGGCAAATTTGACTCTAAATCCGATGAAACTACTTTTCTTGGATACTTACTAACAAGTAAAGCTTATAGAGTATTTAATAAAAGAACTTTAGTTATTGAAGGGTGTATACATGTTATGTTTAATGATTCATTGCATGATGTGTCTCATAATGAAATGAATGATATAAATGCACATTTGGATAGGATAAACTTAAGCAATAACCAAAACAATGATCTTGATAAAGATGTTCTCAGGGAAGATAAAGATTTTGAATCAATCAAATTTAGACACAACATGTATACACTCTTTAACATGTCCCTTGAGAATGGTGGTTTTTTAAAGATCACCCTAAAGAAGTAATTATAGGAGAACCTTCAAATAGGGTATTAACAAGATCATCCCTTAGAAATATAAGCAACCTAGTATTCTTGTCTCAAGTTGAGCCTGAGAATATTGATGAAGCTATAAAAGATCAATGTTGGATACAAGCAATGCAAGAGGAACTTAATCAATTCACTAGGAATGAAGTATGGGATTTAGCACTTAGACTTAGTAATAAACTGGTAATTGGAACAAAATGAGTCCATAGGAACAAACTTGATGAAAACGGTATAGTAACTAGAAATAAAGCTAGATTAGTCACTAAGGGCTATAACCAAGAGGAAAGGATAGATTTTGATGAGACCTTTACCCTAGTTGTTAGACTAGAAGCCATTAGGATGGTTTTGGCATTTGTGACACACAAAGACTTCAAACTATTCCAAATGGATGTCAAAAGTACTTTCTTAAATGGCTATATCAAGGAAGAAGTGTATGTAGAGCAACCTCTAGGTTTGGAGCGTAATGAGTTACTCGATCATATTTATAAACTTAACAAAGCACTTTATGGACTTAAACAAGCTCCTAGAGCTTGGTATGAAAAACTTCATAGCTTCTTAATAGAAAATGGCTTTATAAGAAGAAAATTAGATATAGCTTGTTCATTAAAAATTACAATTCTTATACATTGATTATTCAAATCTATGTAGATGATATTGTTTTTGGAGCTACTAGCATGGATCTTGTAAATGAATTCGTAGAGCGTATGAAGAAAGAATTTGAAATGAGTGTAATGAGAGAACTTAATTACCTCTCATGTCTCCAAGTTAAGCAAACAGAAAATGGAACATTTATAAATCAATCGAAGTATACAAAAGATCGTTTGAAACGTTTCAAAATTGATAATTGTAAAGTTAGGCCTACTCCTATGAGCACAATACTAAAACTAGACAAAGATGAACATGGTAAATCAATTTGTGAAAAGATTTACAAAGGTATGATAGGAAGCCTATTGTATTTAACTGCATCTAGATTAAATATCATGTTCACCTTATGCTTATGTGCAAGATTTCAATCTTGCCTAAAAGAATCTCACTTGAATGTGGTATAACACATCTTCAAGTATCTAATGAGTACTATTGAAATCGGCTTGTGGTATCCTAAATACACTTCTTTCAATCTTGTAGGATATTTCGATGTTGACTTTGCCGAATGCAAAGTTAATTGGAAAAGCATAAGTAACACATGTCATTTTCTATGAAACTCTCTAGTATCTCGGCACTTTAAGAAACAAAACTTTGTAGCACTCTCAACCACCGAAGCCGAATATGTAGTTGTTGATAGTTGTTGTGCTCATGTCCTATGGATGAAGCAAACATTATATGATTATGGTCTTAATTTTTCTAATATCCTAACTTGATGTGATAACACAAGTGCTATTAACCTTGCCAAAAATCTGATCCAACACTCTAGGACTAAGCATATTGAGATTAGGCATCATTTTATTAGAGATCATGTTCAAAACAATGATGTGTACTTAGAATTTGTGGATATAAGTAGTCAAATAGTTGATATTTTTATTAAACCTTTGAGTAAAGATCACTTTTACACTTTAAGAAGAGAGTTAGGGATCATGCAAGATGAGTACTAAGACCCATAAAGCTACATGGTAATTTTTGTATACAATGAGGTTCTCTTTTAGACAATAGGTTTAGAACACCATTTTTGGTCTAAGAAATATGGTTAAGTATGCTTCTTGTATGAATTTCCTCATTTGATGTGTTTTGTGTAAACTTCATCATCTTTCTTGTTTTTCATTAGGGTATATCTCTTTCTAAATGTTTTTCAAATAGAATTTATGTGTTTGCATGCTTGATTAAGTCTACAAACTACAATGAATTGGTTTAAATGGTCACTATGTGAAATCACATATATTTTTCACTATTAATAAAGCTTAATTCAATTTGGAAAATCTAATACTAATCTAAGCTAAATCTCTCTCATCCAACATGTCAAAATGCTCTCTCTAGGTTTTTTATTGATTATTCGACTAGTTTAAATATCAATCCTATAAACATCATAAACAATTCATGAGCTAAGCTTCTTCTCGAGTAAGCTATTATGGACTATAGTTAACTAGTTAGATGGTAGCGTAAATCATGCACACAATTGCATGAAGTCTTCTGACCTCATAATGTTTGCTCAGACCATCCAGATGATCACAATCAAACTATCTAGTCAGTCTCAACAGATAGATTTTTAGTATTGACATTTTGTTTGCAATTGTCCAGGCAATTACCTTCAACCATAGGCATAGTTTCATCAGGGTCTCTAATCATAGCATACATCTTCAAACCGTCCAAATGTTTGCCCTCAACCATGGGTACGGATCCAATAGATGATTTAAAAAATCAAATTTCTATATTTAATTGTTCAAACAATTCTCCCCTTATCATCTAATCGATTCACACTATCATTAGAAAAAAAAATGTAAAAGGAAGCCCAATCGTTTTTTTCCCCATTTTCTCCTTCTTTTCTATCGTTTGCACCACTCTCTCCCTCCTTCGACAAGTCCTCACCACTCCTCTTTCTTTCACCATCTAAACCACTCCCCCATCACTCGATTCCTTCCCTTCTCATCTTTAACACCTTCCCTTCTCTTAAACCCCTCTATCCCTAAACCCTAAACCCTAACTTTCTCATCCTAAACCCTAACTCTCTCATCTTAAACCCTAACTCTCTCACACTCCTTTCTATGGCTAGATGAGGAGGCAGAGCTTAAGGTAGCCATGCTCAGGGTTAGGGACGACAAGCTCCGCATGCTTAGTTCGACAATCATCTCTTTCCAACAATTCACCATGCATAAAGGTATGAAAAGTTTCATCTCATGAAAATATATTATGGCTGTCATTTCAATGAGGATGTTCTTCGGGCTTTTGAGATGCTTGATATGGAAGGGGTTATCACAAATTGTATTCTTGATACCATGGATATACCTAATATAGTAAATGAAGAGGCAATTTAGTATTTCTATTGTAATCTCATTGATAATCATGATTGTGATGGTAATCTATTAGTTGGCATAGATACTAGTGATATTGACGATTATGGCTGTACAATTATGTGTATGGACAAGAGATTGAGATCCACCTAGTGGTGCTTGTTATAAGGAAGGGATTAATAATGTTGGACCTGCATTTTATGAGGATGTCTTTCAAGAATGATAGATTGGTGAAAATAACTGGGCTAATAAGCATAATCTTAGAGTCATTAGATTATCTCTTCACTATTGGATCCTTCATTTATTTATCTATCATAACTATTGTCCAAGATGTGGAGGCCATAAGAATGTTACCAAAGGCAACTTGTGGATATTGGGTCACATTCACAATGATGTACGAATTGATTATACTAACTTGATTTTTTATTGTTTCAAACTGGCTCATTAACAAGTCTAAGCAAGCCGTTCTTCTCTGTGGCCACCTAATTACTGAAATTCTACTAGCCAAGGGTGTTATTTTTCCCACTCCTATCATCAATCCACACACTGAGCCCTTTACTATTCGTCACATTAGAAAAGGAGGATGGAAATTGGATAAGCAGGTTGGATGGGTTTGAAAAGAATTCCTATCCCTTCTTACTGGTGGTACCTCTCAAGAATTAGGTGAACTGATTGATGATGAGGATGTTGACCCCATTGAACCACTTGCTTAGAATATTCCTTAGGAAGGGGAAGAACATGTAGATGGGGATATTTCTTCGAGCACTTTAGCTCCTATTCCCCCAGAACACATCTTAAGGTAGCCATTAAGATTCTATGTATACCTACATTGATCAAATGGAGGTAGACTTCACCACCACATTGATGATATCATTTACTAGATGGAGCAAGGGTCTCTTACTGATAGGATTGTATCTTCTATCACTATTTTAGCACTTCCAGCTATAATACCCTTTCCCTCCACCCTCTTTTGGCCTTTACATTTAGCCCTAACTACCACCTCCTGGGCCCTTTAGCAATTCTTCTCTACCTCTTGAAGTCTAGCTCATGAAGTCCTTTTATCTTGTTATTTGTTTTCTCTTTTCTCATATTTGTACCTAGACTTGGCCTTTGGCTATCTTTTGTGCTACTCCTTTAATCCTCTGTTGGCCTTTTGACCATCTTTAGTTGTCTTTTGTATGGACCTTGGCCACTTACCTTGTTGTTATGCCCTACTTTATGTAATGTCTATTATAGTATTGGGATTAGCTCATGGTATTGTTTATGTATGCTTGAGTATGTTGTTCATGGAATTTTCCTATATTCTTGGCATTTATAGCTCTTTGTGATTTTCTTATATCCCTATTGGCTTGTGTGTTGCTTTTCTTTTGTAAGTAGCATACCTTTAGGCTTAAGCTGGGGATATGCCAACTTTTTGCCATGCTTTTCTCTTTCCCTTTATTGTCTAAACTCTCATCCTTTTGATGTGGCCAAAGGGGGCAAAGAATTCAATTCACCTAATTAAGTGCCTAAATAAAGTGAATCTATTTGTAAAATGAAGATTAGCATGCAAATTTGAATCGTGGAGTTATTTTTGGCTATCTTCCAAAGCAAAGAGTAAATACTTAAATATTCTCATATTGACTCTTCCACAAGTTTTTATTTTTTATATCTTTTACTAACCTTAAGGGGGAGCATCTATTAACAGGGAGTTTGTTTAGTAAGGTTTTGTCCTTGTTAAAAAGGGGGAGATTGTTGTACCTAAGCTCTTGTGTGTGATTTTGATGAAGACAAAACCATGCAAATTATGCTAAATTAATCATTGATATAAACATCTTTGCAAATCTTATAAAAACATGGTTAATTTGATAAAGGACATGAATTATCTTTATAACATTATGTTTTGCTTGATATCCTTATAATATAACTTAATTATATTGAGGTTAAAATTCTTGAAAGAAGTAAAAGGAAACAAAACTATTTGTTGTATCTTAGTGTGAGTTGTTTAGCTATTTTGGTGTGAACTGTCTAGTTGGTTACATCAAGTGTTCTGCAGTCAGTGGCAGGTGATGGACTGTATGACTAGTTGTCCTTAGACCATCTGGCTGGTTGCTAGAGGTTAGTGAGTTATGTTGGACCTTATGGCTAGTAATCCTTAAACCATCTGATTGGTTGCTGTAGGTTAGTGAGTTATGTTAGACCATGCGGTTGGTGACTTGAAGATCATCCAAATGGTGACCCTATTTGAATAGATTATTTAGATGGTCCAACCATAATCGTTTGATTGGTCTGCATAGAAATTAGCCATTATAGTACATTTAATGCAGGATGAATAGGGCTAATGGTTGGATTTTTGCTTAAGGATATAATTGTAAGTGTGTGGGTAGTTAAAGGGAAATTAATAGAGCCAAATTCCTACAATTATTCCTCTTGTCTACTTATACTTCATTCCAATTATCTTGTTCTCATATTTGCAATCTTTTATAAACCCTAGTATAGTGCCAAGCTTCATATTTGCAATGTCTACTTAAGAGAGCACTATATTACGTAATTGAGAGTTGTTGTGAATTTGAGATCATTTGTAATAAAGATTGGGAGTAGGCACTCGTGCTACTGAGATTGTAATCAATAAAATTGTGTGTGAAGACCTTGGTTAAGGCATTGGGTGATCGTCAAGAGTAAGGGATGGTATGAACTCCACATTAAAATTCTAGGCTTGATTTCTCTATTCCTTTCCCTTTATATTTCTGTACTCTAATTGTTTTTTAAATATTTAGATATTGCATCTATTTAGTCAATTTGATTAAAAATTTGTTGTTAAAGTAAAATTTAGTCAATAAACTCAATTCACACCCCCCTCCCGTGAGTTCCTACTATAGTATTTCAGCCTATCTTAGGGTACCATCCTAAAGGTTATGACCCTTCCTTAAAATGTGAATATCACATGGGTTAAGAGGGACATCTAATTTACAATTGTTGGAGACTGGGGAATTGCATGCAAGACATTGTTGATGCAAAACTCATCTGACTGGACTTCATCGTAGCACCTAAGCCTAATTGTAACACCAATCCTCTCCTTGATCATGGTCCGACCATCAATTTGATTATGGTTGAGGATATGACCACAAAAATAAATCTATATGAGCTTCCTGTCATGATAGAAGGGATCGCATGGAACTTGTGACAAGTTGGACCTTTGTAATACATGAACCTTAAGGATTAAACTCAAACTCTGCTGCCAATTACCAATTTCTTATGGAAGGAAAGGTCACAAAAGGAGATATAATGGCTATGCTAATCCCAAAGCCACAAAAGAATTGTACTTAGAAAGAGTTGCAAAAAAGGCTGCTAGTAGGAGATCCAATAGTTGATGGATTAGGAGAACCATTTGGAACTTTTGAGTATTTTATCGATTACTTGTTCTTACCTAGGTATATGCCTAAATAGAGAAAAATTTGAAGATTAAGATAGAAAGGCTCGAGAAGAGAAAGAAAAGCAACAAAAAACATAATGAGGAAAAAGAAAAAAGGAAGGAACAAACTTAACTTGAGGAAGGAGAAATTTGCATGATTAGGGAAAATCCCAAACCACAAGTCATCATATGTTACAAGGTGAAGATGAGAAAGGTCGGCTAGCTTTGAAGAAGTTAGTATTCAATATCTTGTTATCACATACTAATTACAAAGCCATCCCTTTCAATTACCAAAGGACTATGGAACTCAGCAATCAATGAATTTGGGCTAAGGAGAACCTCAAAAGGAAAACATAATGAACCTTTCTTGAAAATAGTGAAAGTAAGTGAAGATAAGGTGACAGACCAACTAGCTAAGATTCTAGGCCAAAATTCACTTATGGACTCCTATTGACATAAGATGTTCACTAAGAAGCCTTGATAAAAGTGTTGATAGATGTAAACATCCCTGAAGGCATTTCAACATACTAACTTGGGCCCATTATTAATTCCATCATAGCTATAGACCAAGTGTTGTTCTCCATGAAGATTTAGTAGAGGAAGGAAATCACCAATACAAAAGTACTCTTTATCATCCCTAAATACAATGGCATGATCGTGGCATGGGTGTTGATAAATAATGGTTCATCCCTTAGCATCTATCCATTTACAACCTTGAAGATTCTAAGAGTTGATAAATCTAAAATAAAGCAAAGTCCTTTAATAGTTTGAGCATTTTATGATTAAAAAGAAACATAGAAGGAGAAATCGAGCTAGAAGTTGAGATCAGCCTAGTATTCATAATAACATGAATTTAGCTTACATTTTTTATAGTTATTTTATGCTATTTTAGATATTAATCTAGTCAATTTTATATTATTTTGAGCTTAATTAGTTTAACTTTCATTTTCAAGGAATTTAAGAGCATTTTATGAAGTTTCTAGGATTTTTATCAAGTTTTGAATTATTTTGAAGCAAAAGTGTCAATTGAGGATTGAAGTAGATGAATTGTGAGTGAGACATGAAGTTTACAAAAGTACAGTTGAAGACTACGATTGTTGTCTATGCCCGTGTTCCTGACATCCTCAAATTCCATTAAATTTTCAAAGCTTTTGGACAAAATACAAGTACATGCCCTAACTCTATTGCTATGTACCTTGCATGTGGACTTGCAATGATTTATGTATCTTCTATTTTTGTAAGGTTTTCTTTATGAATGTAGGTCAAACTCCTACAAATAGATGTCTAAGCCTAGGTTTACAAAGAGAGCCCCTTTAGGGAAAAGTTGTAGAATTGAATTATTTTGGGGGTTTCTCATCTATCTTTTCATCTTTGTCATCATGTCATTACTTTAATTTATTCTTAGAAAATTGTTGTTATACCCCAGTTTTTACTAAACAAATTTTTTTATTCAATCTATGATTTTATTTTTTAAAGATCCAATTACATCGTTTAAATTATCATCTATTAGTATGTAGTTGAGTTGCTAATTTGATGTCTATATTTGCTATGGAGATGCGATACCTATAGTGAACATACTAGCGTAATTATAGGGAAATAGAACTAACTAAACTATTTAACAGTTTAGTTCTTTTGAATTAGGGTAACTTAGGATGGCCAACCAAATAGCAAGATCTAAGTTTTTAATGCGATTCTACAACACTATTCGGGAGCAATTTGGGTAGAGAAGGTTTTAGGATTACGTATTGGCTAGAGATGCAAGTCTGGTCAAGCCCAATTATGTATCTCCATGGTTCAAAGAGTAATTGAGATTGAAAATTTTTATAGAGCCAAGTAGTAAATATTAATAGTTTGATGAGGATTATGCACTTTTTATTTTAATTGAATCATTCTTATTTATGTTATTTAGTTTAGTGATTTTATTTCATTGTTCTTATTTTATTTTTTATTCTCTATTCATCTTTCCTTCTTAATCACAATTACCCCTATATTGTTAAGTAATTGGTGATTTAAGATAAATTGCTAATAATCTAAGGCTCTCACATTTATGGTTCTTCATAGTCGTTTTAACTATATTAAAGCTTAACCAGGTATACTTACCTGATGTATATGCATGTAATCAAGTTTTTCGTATCGTTGTTAGGGGGGCAAAAGAGTAACATATTTAGAATATTAGCATAAACCTGTAAGCCTTACAATCAGGTGTTTGGAGTTCAGTATGTAAAATTTAAGATGATCGGATAAGTTGTCCGATTGAATCCAATTTTAAGATAAAGTTAGGAATATTAGTAAAAGTGATTATAAGAGTTTGGATTTAGGAAAATGAATAATAAAATAATTAAAAATGATAATATTAAGTTATATATATATTACCTATTATTTATTAGAAACGCATAAAATGAGTTTCGATAATTAATGAATCAATAGAGATAAATAATATATCTACTAAAAATCATAAAATAATTTCAATAATATTTATGAGTATAAGGTTAGCTTATATTTTTTATACTTTCTTAGGTAAATAACTTATTTAATTTGTAAACAATTTACTTGAAAGCGGGTTAGTCATGGGTGTCTTGTGTAAATTAGGTTTAAGATAATGGCTATAAGGTTAGTTTCTATCTTAGAATGGTTTGTATAGCGGAACTATTACGCTCTGCCATTTCAGGACATGATAAAACCTTAATTTCCAAATTATTTTAACGTTCTCATAATAAATCTTCCCTACAATTTTTACGGTAATTTTTCTTTATCTGCATGCTTTTAACTAGTGGAGTGTTATAGTTATTAACTAGGGAATTGCATAGAGATGGATTCAACTATGGAGCTAATGACATAAAACAATGGTGCTTGCTTACGAGGTAGCCCAAGTTTGATCTTTTTTATTTTCAGTTACTTTATTAGTTGATTTTGTTGTTTTGTTAATAAGTTAGTTCAAGTATCAAAACTTTAAGTTGCTCTTCCATAATTTGAATTTTTTTTTTATCAAAGTCAATTATTGAATTATGTTTATGCAATGGTAATTATTGAAGTTGTCATTCGATTTGATTCTTGTTTGTCTTGTTTTTGTGCTTCAATTCGTGCTAATTCGAAGTTTTTCAAGTAATTTAGGAACTGAGTCTAAGGAAACATAATGGTATTGAATTAAAAAAATTACAAGAAGAACTCAGCTAAAGCCTACAGTCATTGACCTAGACCGTGATCCTCTTGAAATTAATTTTAAGAGGAAGTGAAGAATTTTTAGATGGGAGGTCCATGACAGTGGACATGCTTGGTTTGTGATATTTATGCACAGCAAAGGATCATAGCTACACTCTATTGCCGTGATCCTTGCTCGTGGTCTCCTTCAAATTTAAAAATCACTAGTATTGCTTCTCTATTTCATTCTAAACTTATTTTCTCTCTCTAAAACACACTTTTCCCTCAATTTTCTCTCTATATCCATACCCAAATCTTGCAAAACTTTACAAACCAACACCATACACTTCGAATCTAAGGTCGTACATCATCCCTATCTATTTCTTTTCTTAGATTTGTTGATATTGTGCGTAAAAATTGGACTATTAGTTAGGGTTTCCTAAAGAACTCTTTGACTTGTATGTATAGAAATCTTGGTTTTTGGGAGTAACTTAGGATATATAATGTGATGAAACATGTTTTCTACCCATTATTTGTTAGAAACCATTTGATAAAATGCATGCTTTTTAAGGATTGAATTCATAAGATTGTGGGGGTTATTTTCCATGTTGAAGGAAAGTGACAGAAAGTGATGGAATCTATGATGCTAATTGTTGTCATTGGCATGTGATGTGCACAATTTATGTAGAAATGCAAAAACTTATTGTGAATTGAATTTTTTATGCAATTAGTGTATTCCTAAAACTCATGAATTTGCAACATCAATTAAATTGTTTAACATGCTATAGAATTCATGTTTAGTGATATGGAATTCGTTATTGACAATTGCACATGACAATAAGATTACTAGGAATTGTAAACAACAAGTTCTAATGATTTGTATATTGAATGCTAATATATATGTTAATAGAGATTATGAATTGAAATAGGATTTAATATTGATTTAATCTTATAATTCATTAATCTTTGATTTTATAAGAAATTAGCATTTCATTAGACATTCTTTTGCTAGTTTAAGATTTTTTAGGTTGCTTAATTAGATTTATTAGCAATAAACTAGGAATGATTTTTGAGTTTTATTAGCTTCTTGAATTAGCCATTATGTAACATGAATTGTTATTTTTTTTTTCTCAAAGTTGAAATCCTTTTCCTTTTGGATTTTAGATCATTCTAAGGGTTAAATACACTATGTGCAAAAACTTAAGTGCCATTCCTACACATCAACTCTTGATGTTTCATTACTGCTGGCAACGAAAGAGATATCTTTGTTTGTCTAAGAAGGAAATTTGCCAAACCACATACTTGAGTTGGGAATCGCTAGTGCAAGCTGGCTATGATGCTAGAGTTTGGTAGTTAATTGAGCTTAGAGGATGGGACCAACTCTTAACGATCAATGAGTCGGTATATAAGGAGTTAACACTAAAAGTGGTTAGTACATTGAGGTCAGCATTTGATAACACAGAACTTGGTAGATAGAATACTTTATATTTCAATTGTAATGATCAACAGGTGACCATGTCATTTGATGAGTTGACTATTAGAAAGGGAATTTATTTTATGAATTATGTTAAGACTTAAGAGTTTATGGAGCTACCATAGAAGTTGCCTCAAGGTATTTATGAGCCTTTTGTTTAGATGGATTTTACTAATAAAGATGGAGGAGCTTATGACTTAAGGAGGGTTAAGGCTTCCAAATTGAGTGATCTTGCTCTTAGATTTGTGCATTATATTTTCATTAGGGGATTTACTTGGAGAAAGAATAGTCAAAGGGTTATTAATGAGAAGGAAATTTTATACTTGCATGGTATTGGTAACCAATGACTTATAAACTTAGGTGTCAGGATGGTTTGCATCCTTAGGAACTACGCCACTAAGGGTCATTCAGGTTTTATTTTTGTAGGTCCCTTTGTCACTTATCTAATGAGAAACACCCCTTACTTCCATGACACACTTCGTATGTTAGGATTAGATCCCCTTACTCCTTTGACCTATGATTCTATTAAAGCCATGAAGTTGCCTTCAGTAGAAGGTCTACTACCTAAGCCTTCTAGTAAGGCCACTTCTTCATCATCCCAACCATAATTCGATTCATCATCATCTTCAGTTCTTGGCAAGCTTAAGAGGATTATGAGGAAGATACTAAAGAAGTAATGGATCTTGACACATAAGATTGATCACACTAAGGTTAGATAGGCTGCATTCTTTGTCCATTTAGGAGTCCATCTATCACCTTCACTACTTATACTAGCCCTAGACTTAGATGAGGAGTTAGCAGAAGAGTAGATTGAGGAGGAGGATGAAGAGGATGAGGAAGAGGATGAAGAGTGTTTTCCTTTGCAAATTTATTTATTAATTTTTTTAAAAGACTCAATTTGATTTTTCTGTTTTGGATGATTATACTCCTAACTTATTTACAATTGCTCTTTTTCTTTAACTGTTTTTATGGTACTTGAATTAGTAGTTGTCATTTTATTTTGTTTGTTTTGTCAACTTCTTCTTTTCTTTCTCCAGCTAGTTCATTTTGATAGATGTAAAGAAAACCATGTGCTTAAATGGTTTGATGGAATTTAGATTTTGGACTTTAGATTTTTCTCAAGGATTAATGTTAAATCAGGAAGTCCTAAATCTTTCTCTTTTTCTCTTTATTTTTATTTATCTTCCACTTATATTTTGATTTTCATTATTATAATGTATATTGAGGATAATGTATAACTTAAGTGTGGGAGGAAAGGATAGGTTATGTATGTTAATACATTTAGATAATCACTTAAAATTTTGAAAAATTTTCTTGAATTTTAGAAATTTGTGCCCTCTATAAAGCTAGCAATTTTTTTTTTTTAAATTTTCCTATAATCCTTTATGAATTTAGAACACTTTGCTGAATTTGAGTGGTCAAATCCTCATGAATTAGAGTTCCCTATTACTTAAGCTTAGACCTAGACTCGAGATTAAGATAGATGTAAATGGGTTAAGGATTAATTATTTTGATTTCTAAACTTAATTCCAGAGGATAGTTATCTCTCCCTTTTTTTTAAACAATTTTTAGATTAAATGAATAAAGAAAATTTGTCCTTTGAAAATTGCTTGAAAAATGAAATTAGTTAAAGGTATTGAATGAATTGATAAAATAATTGCTAAGAATAGGTAAGGATTGATCTTGGTCTCTTAGAAGAGCAAGAGTCTTTCTTATCACCAATTTGTAAGAAGAAAATTGGTTAAAATTATTAAGGATCAGTCTTGGTCCCTTAGAAGAGCGAGGTGTTTTTCTACTAGCAACTGTTAAATAATAAAAATAAGAGCTAAATTAGTAAGGATCAACCTTGGTTTATCAGAGAAGCAAAGTTCTTTCCTAATGCTAATCAAACTTTAATAAAGGAATTTAGTTGAACATAAAAGCCTCTAAATAAAAATTGAAATAAGTTGAGAGAGAATTAGAAGATGAATTGATGTAATATGCATTTAGTCTAGTTTTTCAATTAAAATTAGTTAAGGAAAGATTTCCCACCTCTTGAGTTAGAGTGAGAAAATCTCTATAACGCTTTCATCATTGGTCAACGTTTATTTTAATCTTTGGTTTAGCTTCTATTTAAATGACATGGTTAACTCTGAATTATTTGTATTGATTATTGGAACTTATTAGTTCTTAAGTATTATTATCTAAGTGTTCTAAGGGCATTGTGAAGTTAAGGAAAGAGGGCAATTTCGAAAGAAATTTTTGTTAAGTTGTTTGAACTTGATAGTATACTTTTCTAAGGATTATATTAAATTATCTTATCCTTAAGATATTCTTACTTTGGTTTTTATTATTTTGCTTGAGGACAAGCAAGAGCTTAAGTGTGAGGACATTTGATAACATGAATTTAGTATATATTTTCTATAGTTATTTTATGCTATTTTAGACATTAAACTAGTCAATTCTATATTATTTTGAGCTTAATTAGTTTAATTTTCATTTTTAGGGACTTCGATAACATTTTATGAATTTTCAAGGATTGTTATCTAGTTTTGAAGTATTTCAATGCAAAAGCATTGATCAAAGATTGAAGTGGATGAATTGCGAATGAGAAATGAAGTTTAGAAAACACCGTGGTTGAAGACCATAGTAGTGGTCCATGCCTGTGTTCCGTATGTCATCCAATTCCATTGAATTTTCAAAGATTTCAGATAAAGTGCAAGCATACATCGCAACTCCACGGGCATGTACTATACCCATGGACTTACAATGATTTATGTATCTTTTATTTTTGTTAGCTTTTTTTTTCTTTTTTTTTTTTTGTGAATCTAGGTCAAACTCCTATAGAGAGATGTCTAGGCTTAGGTTTATGAATAGAACCCCTTTAGGGAAAAATCATGGAGTAGAATTGTTTTAGGGCTTTCTCATCTATCTTTTCATCATTGTCATCATGTTATTACTTAGCAAATTGTTATTGAACCTTAATTTTTATTACAAAAAATTTTCTTTTATACAATCTATGATTTTATTCTTTGAAGATCTAATTACATTGTTTATGTTGTTGTCGATTAATATTTACCCATGTTGCTAATTTGATGTCTTAGTTCATTGTAGAGATGTAAGTCCTATAGTAAACATATTAGTGTAATTATAGGGAATTAGAACTAACTCAATCATTTAGTAGTTTAGTTCTTCTGGATTAGGGTAACCTAGGATGGTAAACCTAATAGTGGGATCCAAGGTCTTTATGCAATTCTACAATGCTCTATTCAGAAGTGATTTGGATAGAGAAGGTTTCAAGATTAGGGATTGGCTAGAGATGTGAGTCCGATCAATATAGGTTGGGTATCTCCATGGTTTAAAGAGTAATTGCGATTGAAAAGTTGTATAGAACTAGGTAGTAAATAATAACAGTTTGCTGAAGATTATGCAATCTTTATTTTAATTGAATCATGCTTATTTATGTTATTTAGTTTAATGATTTTATTTTATTGTTCTTATTTTATTTATTGTTCTTTATGCATCTTTCCTTCTTAATCACAATTATCCATATACTATTAAGTTAAGTAATTGGTGATTTAGGGTGAACTACTAGTAATCTAGGGTTCTCAAATTGATGTTTGCTTGTGGGTTCGATACTCAAACTTATATCCATTTTAACTATACTATAACTTGACTGGGTGTACTTACTTGAAGCATATGCATGCAATTAATTCATCATCATGTTTTAAGTCTTAGATATGCTTAAGTCATTCAATGTACTACTAAGATGACCTTTGATTTATTTTGCTTGAGCCATATAATCTTTTCTACGTAAAAAAGTTAAGTTTGAGGTGAATGGTTAAGTTGAAATAGTTATAAGGGAACAAGACTATGCTATCTACAAAGAACCTACCATTCCTTATATTGGCGGTAGAGAAACTAAAGAACTAAGACTCCAGATTTTTTATCAAGTGAACACTCTTACTAGTAAAAATAAGAAGACCAGCACCTTCAAATTAGGGTACGCTCCTATTACCTAAAAGATCATGGAGATGAAAGAGAAGGTCTAAGATAAAAGAGGGAAAAGTTGATGGATACCTTGATGGAGTTTCCTCCACTCAAGCAAACATTTCCAACATCATGCTATATCTAAGTCCTTAAGATTGAAGTCAATGAACTAATTGCCCAAGCTCATCAAATGAAAATCATTGCTAAAGAAGTTAAGTCAACTACTAGTAACAGCTAGATAAGTAACTATTTCTCTGATCTAGTCAACAACTTTAACTTTTCTCTAGAGTAAGAGTCCTTGGTGATGGAGTTAGTAGTACTAAGCCCCATAATGTCCCTATACTATTATCACATTTATACGCTTGTTCATAAATAAAAACTATGGTATCAGTGAAAATTTCCTTATGTTTCTACCATTTCTTATATTCTATATTCATCCTTTTATTCCTTTCTTTTGCCATCTTGCTATTATTCCTCTATCAAAGGTTTAATCTTATCAACGGAAGTCAAGAATATCCTGAATTGATGACAAATGAGAATACTAATATCCTTTCAAGCCCTACTAGGTTAGTCGCTAGGGTTGAAATGAATAGCACAAAGGTTCAGGAGCACTAGAATAGATAAACAACATTAGATACATGTCAATGAGCCAACTATAGTAATCAATATGGGAATTGAGGAACATCTAGAAAAACCTAAGGATTGGTGGAAATTTCACTGAGAAATAGAGACAAGAGCAATCTAGTTTCTTAGTTGAGTATTTAGATGTTGTTGTCTGGTCATATGTAGACATGCCTAGTTTAGACCCTTCTATTGTCATCCTTAAGTTACCTACAAAGGCAAATGTTAAGCCTAAGAAACAAAAATTGAGAAAGTTTGAGCTTATCATCTTGCTTAAACTTAAGGAGGAAGTTAAAAGGTTGTTGGAAGTTGGATTTATCAAAGTTTTTTACCACCTCAAATGGGTAGCAAAGGTCATTCCTGTAATAAAGAAAAAGGCAAAATAAGAGTATGTGTCGACTTATGAGACTTGAACTAAGCTACCTAAAAGATGCTTTCCTTCTGCCACACATTGATGTCTTGGTGGATAACACAACAAGGAATTGTAAGTTCTCCTTTATGGATTGTTTCTTTGGATATAGTCAAATCTATAAGAGGATAAAGCCAAAAAAATTTAATTACCACCTAGCAAATAATTTGCTATCAATTAATGCACTTTGGTGTAAAAAATGATAGGGGAACATATTAGAGGGCTATACTAACCTTGTTTCATGACTTGATGCATAAAGAAGTCAATGTATATGTGGACAACATGATAGCTAAATCTAAGGAAGACCAATACTAAAAAGACTCTTTCATCGGTTAAGAAGATTCCAACTTAAACTTAAACTAGAAAAGTGTACTTTTAGAGTTTTATTCGGGAAATTACTCGATTTCATCATCAGTCAAATAGGATTTGAGATAGATAAAAAAAAAAGTCAAAGCCATTCTAAAGATGCCTTCACCAAGTACCTTAAAAGAAATTAGGGGTTTGTTAGGAAGACTAAATTACATTTCCAAATTCATATCTCAACCCTTTTATAGATGTAAACTATGGTTTAAGCTCTTGATAAAGAATGCCATAGTTTAGTGGGATGAAGAATGTAAACTGGCCTTCTAAAAAATCAAAGAGTACCTCATTAATCCTCTAATCCTAATATCCTTAACATTGAGTAACCATTTGATCCTATACCTTACTATCTTATCAAAGTCCATAAGATGCATTCTTGGATAAAAGGATGAAGAGGGGAATGAACATGCCATTTACTACCTCAGTAAGAAATTTACCCTAAGAGAACAATAGTACATAGGGATAAAAAGAACTTATTGCATATTAGTGTAGATCATGCACCGATTGTGTCAATATACTCTATATTACTTTGTAGAGTTATTCACAAAAAATGATCCTTTGAAATGCTTGTTAACGAAACCTAGCATGATCGAATGAATCTCTAAGTGGAAAATAGTTGTATCTAGTATGATATCACTTGTGTAACACAAAAGTTACTTAAGGGACAAGTAATTACCGACCAATTAGTAGACTTACCAATGAGAGGAAATTCCTAAGACATAAATACAATTCCCTAGTGAGCAAATACTGACAATGAGAAATGAACTAGCAATCGAGCAACATTGGAGAATGTATTTTGATGATGCTATAAACATTTGTGGATGTGGGATTAAGGTAGTGTTGATTTTCCTTAAAGAAGAGAATTTTTTCACAATAGCTTAGTTTTATTCTTCTATATAAATAATATAGTCAATTATGAAGCATGCATCATTAGATTGAAGATGCAGCTAAATATGGGGATAAAATGATTGGAAATATATGGAGATTCTATCCTTATTATACTCCAAACCTTGGGCAAATACAAAATTAAAGAATTAAAATTGATTCCATATCACCAATGACTAGAGATTGATCTAGAATTTGAAAAGATTTCTTTTTGATATGTGCCAAGATCACATAATGAGCTTGCAAATGCCTTAGATACATTAGCTTCATTAATCAGGATTACATAATAGGGTGGAGATTCAGCCCTTGGAGATTGAAATTTAAGAAAAACTTGCTTTTTGTCTCCATATAGAATCAACTCATCAACCATGGTACCAAGATTTCATAACTTCTCTTTAAGAGGGTTAATTACTAGATTCAACAAGTAAAGAAGATCAGAAGGGCTTTAAGAAGGTTAGCTCACCTTTTGTCCTCAATGGTAACACCTTTTACCAACATGACTTTATTGAGTTGTTTGAATGAGGAAGAAGTGGAGAGATTAATACAAGTACATGAAAGGATATGTAGCACACATATGAATGTTCACATGTTAGTTGGGAAGATCATGAGAATGGGATAATATTGGCCACTATTGGAAGAAGATTGGGTTGAATATGTTTGAAGTTTCTTTGTATGCCATATATAGTCCAACAAAAAGAATGCCCCACCATGAGAACTTCCTATGCTATTAGCTCCTTTGCCATTTTCTATGTGGTGAATTGACATCTTAGGACCCATCACTCTAAAAACTTCAAATAGCTACCACTTTATGCTGGTGGCTATTGATTACTAAATGGATCAAAGCTAGCTCCCATGAAATTGTTACAAAAGGGGTATTTGCCAAATTTCTAAAAACAGACATAATCTTTCACTATGGAGTGCCTAAATCAATAACAATCAATAATGGCACAAATTTAAACAATAAGCTGACCAAAGAGATATGTTACCAATTTAGGATCAATTATAGAAATTATTCCTCTTATCATCCCCAAATGAATGGAGTAATTGAGGCAGCAAATAAAAACATCAAAAAGAATATTGGAAAGATGGCGATCATATATAACAATTGGCATGACATGCTTGCTTTTGCATTTACAGCTGATAGCAACAAATGGAGTATTGACCCATGGCTATGTTCCTTGCGTAGCTTAACTTACTTGATGAGAAAAAATTAAGAGCTATCTTCCATGGGCAACATTGTCAAGGCATAATTGCTTGGTCCTTCAATAAGAAAGTGAAATCATGATCTTTTAAAGTTAGAGATTTGGTGCTATAGAAAGTGTTATTGATGGATGTGAATTTATACATATTTCTTGATGGATCTGTAATGAGTGTAATTTCACATTCATTTCTTTTATTATTTTCATGGTTAATCTAAGTTACTTTAATATATAATATTGATGATTTTGTTACTAAATTAGGTCATCTATTGATTTTAGGACTTTAATGGAGGAATAAGGTGAAAAAAATGGAATTAATAGGATTTTTAAAGATAATTTCACCAAATTTGAAGAATGACTTAAGGATAGCAAGTGTTAGAGAAGATTTGTTCAAGAATTAAGAGTAAAGGAAGACTATGGTTACACTCCATGACTGTGTTCCTTGGCAAGCCCTTGTCATTAATTTCCAATTGAAGTTAGAAGATTTTTCAACAAGTGCAAGATCATGGTTCAACTCTATAGCAGTGCAAGATTATGGTCGAACTCCACGACCGTGATCTTTAGTCGTGATCCCCTTGTAATTGAATTCAAGATAATTTCTCAAAGAAATATTGCAAGGAATAGTCCACTCCCCAACTCTATGCCTATGGTTCCAACCTATAGACATGTCATGCTTTACGATACTTGCCATTTGAAGTTTGTTTTGTCAAGATCATATAAATAGATGTTAGACATGCACAAATAAGAAGGGAGAGATGTCAAAGGGAAGAATAGAAGAACTCCATAGAAATTCTTAAGATTTTTACTCATTTTATCATTCAAGTTAGCATTTTTGTCATGTCCATAGCATAGATTTGTGGGTATCTACACCTATAACCCTAAGGATACATGTAGCATACTCAATTGAAATTATTCCAAAGAAATTCCATTTTTTCTTATTAATTCAATTACGTATTTTGTATTGATTAAGTTGTTATTTCTAAGGTTTCAACTAAAATATTGGATTTTACGTATTGATGTTGTGAGACCAATACGTAATTAGATTTAGTATAATTGGAGGGATCTGCTATAAGCGCTGTGATAAGTTATAGATTTCTCCCATAATTAATATTGTTATATTATTTGTCTATTGAATTCTTATTCTTAATGCAGTTCTAATTTGTTCTATTATAGAAGCGATTTAGATAGAATATAATTAGGATTAGGAATTAATAGAGAACTAATTTCTATTAATTTAATAATTGAGTTCCTCCAGTTAATAAGAATAGGGAATGCATTAGAAATCTTAGGATAACTACATGTTAATCTCTCAATGATTAGAGTCTAGGTATCATTACTTATAGTTATTTAGGGGTATTGTTAGTTGTTCATATTAGTAATCATTAGTTATTAATTAATCCTTGTATTGTTTAATCAATTTAATCAGTATTGCAATTGTTATTTTATTTTAAGTAGAGAAATTTAGTGCGAGTAAGTAAATGTGCAGTCTTCGTGAGATTGATAACCCTGGACTTTAGTGTCTTCTATACTATTACTTGATAGGTGCATTTGCCTACGCAAACCTAGCAAGTTTTTTGCATTGTTGTCAGGAACTGTTGATCAAGAAAGCTTGCACCTCTATTATTTTGCTATTTCTTTTTTAGTTATTTTCCTATTTCTATCATGTAAGTTAATTCAATTCTAACTTAATTTTCTTATTTGTGTGTTTAAGGAGACTCAAGTGATGGCCAATAACGACAAAGCACCAAATATCGTAGTTAATTACATTAAGCCATCAGTTAGTGGAGCCGAATCTAACATTTCAAGACAAACTATCATTACGAACAATTTCATAATCTCATATATAGTTATCCAAATGGTCTAACAACAATTGTGTTTTGAGGTATCCCTAAAAGAGGATCTATATGTGCATATTGCTAATTTTCTAGGGATATGTGCTACCTTTAGACTTGATGGAGCCACGAAGAATGTGATAAGGTTAAGACTATTTTCTTTTTTCTTTGTAGGGAAAAGTAAAGTAATGTTTAGCTTCTCTCCAAAAAGATTCTATCATATCATCGGAAGAATTGACGAATAAGTTCTTAGAAAAATATTTTCTTCTAGCTAGGACAGCTAAACTTCATAATGACATTTCGTCATTTGCTCATTTTAGCTTTGAGACCATATATGATGCTTGAAAGTGTTTTAAAGAGTTGCTTAGAAAGCGTCTTGATCATACTCTTCCACTATGGATGCAAGTATAAACTTTTTATAATAGGTTAAATTTTTCTACTAAACAGTTTCTTGATTTAGCTATAGGTAGAGCACTAAATTCAAAAACGTTAGATGAAGCTTAGGCTTTGCTTGAAAGCTTAGTGATGAATAGCCATCATTAGGAAGGTGTTAGACCTTATGGAAAGAATCCTAGCATGGTAAATGTAGATGCTACCACAATTTAGCGACTAAGGTAGATGCTCTAAACAAGAGGTTAAACACATGTCCTATGTTAGCACAACATTCCATGATGATTCTGAATCTACTAAACGCAAAGGGTTATATGGGACAATATTATCAAAGGTTGTTTAGCAATTTCATGAATCAATGCAGATATCAACATATGCATTATAATGATTGTGCAGAATAGGGTAAGGAGTGGTTTCAAGGCCTTACTTAGTGAGAGGAAGCATTAAAACTAAGCAATGATGATAGATTGATGAGCATCAAAAAACAAATTGATTAACTTGCAAAAATTTCAATTGAGAAGCAACAAGAACCTTCATTACAAGCTTAAGCAAAAGTTGTAACTCGACAAAGTGGTAAGGAATTGCAAGCTGCTAAAAAGCTTGAAAAGAACCAAGTTAACTAAGAGCCAATAATAGAAGAGTTCAAAAGACAAAGTTATAGAAACTCTAAAGCCACCCAGGGAAGAATTAGAGCCCCAAAAAGTTAGAGAGTATAGACCACCGAACTAATATCCCTAGAGGTTAAGGAAAGAACGCCGAGATGAGTAATACAATAAGTTTTTAGATTTGTTTAAATAATTGCACATTAATCTACCACTTGTGGAGGCTTCGTCGCAGATGCCTAAGTATGAAAAAATTTTGAAGGAGCTGCTTTCCAACAAAAAGAAATTAAAAGAACTATCAAGAATCATGCTAAGCAAGGACTATTTAACAATCCTTCAAAACAAGCTTCTAACAAAACTAAAGGAACTAGGGATTTTCATTATCCCTTGTTTGATTGGAAATTACCTATTAAAAAAGAATTAGCTGATATAGGAGCTAGCATAAATTTAATGCCTTATAAATTATTTAAATAGCTAGGCTTAGAAGAACCTAAACTGACTCAAATGAGTTTACAATTAGTTAATAAATCAGTAACTTAACTTAGGGGTATAATTGAGGATGTACTTATTAAGGTAGATAAATTTATTTTTCTTGTTGATTATGTCATCCTAGATATTGATGAAGATATTAAAGTGCTACTCATCTTAAGTAGATCCTTCTTAGCTATAACTAGAGCTATAATTGATATTAGGGATGGTTAGCTCACATTAAGGGTATGAGAAGAGGAGATGGTAATTACAATAAAAGAGGTAATGAAGAAATGTATTGAATAAGATGACACTTTTTTTTCGTCTTGATGTTGTTGACACCTTTATGTCTAAGAAGAACCATCTAGTGATTAAAATAAGGACCTTTTAGATTTTTGTTTGTAATGGGTTATTTAAGAAGAACTATCTAGTGATCTAGATATTACCAATATAGAAGCTCGATTGGAAGTTAATCCTCCATCTATGGAAGGAAGAAGGCTTAGGAGATTTGAGTAGGTAAGAGAAGCAAAATTGAAGCACTTTATTGAGGAACTAATTGAGTTAGAATTAAAGAAATTACCAGATTATTTGAAGTACGGCTTTCTAGAAGAAAATTCACAATTGCTTGTGATACTATCCTCTAAATTAATTGGTAACAAAAGGAGAAGCTTTTGAATGTGCTAAGAAGTCACAAGAAAGTGATCACCTGGAATATCTTTGACATTAAAGGAATTAATCCATTGCTTTACATTCATAAAATTTTGTTAGAAGAAGGTTACAAGCCGATAGTACAACCGTAGAGACATTTGAACCCAAACATGAAACCAGTCAAAGGAGATGTAATTAAAATTTTGGATGCACGTATGATTTATCTTATTTTTGACAATTCTTGGGTTAATCCTGTATAGGTTGCACCTAAAAAGGGAGGAATGACGGTAGTATAAAATGAGGGAATGAGATGATTCCGATGAGAGTAATTATAGGTTGGAGAGTTTATATTGACTACTGGAAGCTCAATGATGCCACAATAAATGATAAGAATTAGATCATCGGACCCTTAACCTAAGCCTAAGCCCGAGGGTTAGAAATCATGGCTAGGTGAATTCTTTCCTTATGTCCTACCATTAAGGAATCCGAATTGCTGCAACCTATTAACCTGATGCCTTGGCCAAGCCGAACCTTTTTGTACTCATCATTTGTTGCCAGCAGCCAACCTAAGTTATACCCTTAAGCATCAACTCGACTCATTCGACCATCAGCTTGGTTGACCTGAATCTAAGCCATATTGAATACATTAAAGGTGAATTCACCTTAGAAGAATTAATTGATTGGCTTAGCACAGGTGACCTACCACCTTTGCTCAATACCTTGGCTTAGCAAATACTAGATTAATCGCATAGAATTGCCTTTTTTACCAGAAAACCATCTATCTACAAGACGCCATGTATTAGAACAACCATATGATAGAATCCTCCATATAAATACCTATTGTACATGTAGCCACAATCATCTTACATCAAAATATTAAATATACTCTTTGTGAATATTGTTTTCGTTAGCTTGTTTACTTACTTCACTCATATCCTAATCCTTAAGCAAGGTTAGGTAGTGAGTAACCTCACTGGACCATCTTATGCATCTATCAAGTTGTGTCGTAAGTCTTTAGAAGTTTCCTAGTGCATCATATCCTTGAAGCTGTTTGTGGGTTTGCTTCTTTTACTTTTACTGTTTTCATCTGATTCCCATTTCATTTCTTCAAGCTTTCTATAAGCTAAGACCTACCCTTTGACTGGCCTTATCAGTCCTTCGCTCTAGTTCACATCATCTTAGTATCAAAGTAGAAGTTTCATTTGAGTAAGTTGTTTGAACTTTCTTGTGAGTAGTGATTATTGTGGTAGTGTATTGTAGTTGCTTGAAAGTTAGTTGTAAGTATCGGAGAGAGTAGAAGAAGTAGTATTTGGTTTTGGTTACATACTTTATTTTTCTCTATTTTGAGTATATGAAAATATAGTAAGTTTTCATTTAGGTTTGTCATTCTTTTAAGTGATTATGTATGCAGTTATTGGGTATAGAGGAGCGGTTTCTATTATTTTGTGGATTCCAAGTTTGTTTACTAAGTCTTATCTAAAGAATGACTGATCTTAGTGTCAACGTTGGTATTGAAGATGATAATAGTGGTGTTGTCCATCGTGGATGGCATCCCTAGAATACCCTTAGGAGTATAGACGAATGCTTAGATGAGATGGCAAACCTTAAAGTTGATTTAACTAGAGCTGTTTGAGTAATGGCCTATTGACCAATTGAGGTCGGGTAGAATACTCCACAAATTGCTCAGCTTGTTAGAGGAAAGATCCTAGCTTGATTAGTTTGAGGTGGAAGCATAGGAGGATGAGTATGAAGAAGGTTTGATTTGAGTGATAAGGATGATGAAGAAGAAGAAGAGTATAATGAGGAAGAAGAATGAGCTCGAGTACCTTAAGCTTTCAACAATGTGAAGTTATAGATCTCGAGCTTCAATGGTTCTAGGAATGACGACTATCTAGATTGGGAGGAAAAGGTTGAGCATATTTTTTATTATTACTAGTATAGGGACTGAGAGAAAGTGAGAACCATTGTTGTTGAGTTCTTAGGATATGCTGCGATGTGGAGAAAGAACTTCCAAATTATGAGAAAATGAGAAGGATACAAAGAAGTGAATACTTGGCTTGAGATGAAAAGGATACCTAGAAACATGTTCGTGCTAAATACCTATTTTTAAGATACTTTTGCTCGGCTACATAAGTTGAGGTAAGGAAGTCAAACTATTGATGAGTATATTTAGGAGCTTGAAATACTTATGATTTGTTGTGAAGTAGAAGAGCTATCATCACGAATGGTGTCCGAGTTTCTTACTAGGTTAAGGAGTGACCTAGGAGATATAGTAGAACTTAAATAGTTCCCATACTGGATGAGGCTAGAAGAATAGTCCAAGATGACCAAAAGGATAGATGTTGACCACTAAGTTGACCAAAAGGATAGATGTTAGGGCCGAACAGAAGGGTTAAACTGATGGTGACATGCTCACAAGAATATAAGAGAAGGGATAAGGATCTAGAAGAAAGACGAGCCAAATCAAATGTTTTATATGTCAAGGGTTTGGGTACATGGCTACTCAATTTCTAAACCGAAGGAACATGATTATCAAGCGAGATGTCTCAAAGATCGAAGTAGATAGTATAGATGAGGAACTAGAGGAGGAGAGAGAAGTGGAAGATGAGGTTAATTTTAATGCTAACCTAATTAAGAAGGATGTGTTTGCAGAGGATCTAAATAAGTTAACCCTAATTGTTTGATGTGTAATGAGTTTGGAGCCTTTTACTAAGGATGAGCAGAGAGAGAACTTATTCCATTTCACTTGTAGAGTGAATGAGTAGGTCTATACTTTCATAGTGGATAATGGAAGCTACACTAATGTTACATTTGCTGACCAGATTAAGAAGCTTAAGTTGCCGACCATTCTACATCTGAAACCATATAAGTTACTTTAGCTAAACGAAAAGGGAACACTACATGTCACTTAGCAAGTGTTACTGATAATCTCAATTGGGAACTATTCCAATGAAATTCTTTGTGATGTGTCACCCATGTATGCATCTCACATACTGTTAAGCTGACCTTGGCTTTTTGATCAAAGTGTTATTTATGATGGCTATAAGAATACGTATGTATTTGAGAAGGATGGATGGAAGATTATGTTTAACCTTATGTAGTTGAGTTAAGTTAGCAAGCTACACGCTAGACTTGCCCGCGTATCAAAGAAGGCTTTAGTAATGAGCAAAGCCGATCTCTAAGAAGCAATTGAGGTTGACATGCTAACTATTCTACTAGTCAGACAACTGCTAGAATTGTAGGAGTGGGGTGAACTACCTCTAGAAGTTCGAGAACTACTAAGAGAATATGTTGACTTGTTTCCAAAATAGTTGCTTAAGGCATTACCCCCTTTCCGAGGCATTGAACACTCCATTAACTTAATATCTAACGTCGCCTTGCCGAACAAGCTAGCTTATTGAATGAATCTTGTGTAAGCTACTAAACTCCAAAGATAAGTTAATAAACTACTAGAAAAAGGATATGTGAGAGAGAGCCTTAACCCTTGTGCTGTACTTGTATTGCTTGTGCTGAAGAAGGATAGAACTTGGTGTATGTGTATTGACAACAGAGCTATCAACAAGATTATGATCAATTATAGATACCCCATTTCGAGGTTAGACAATATGTTGGATGAATTGAGTGGTACAAGAGAGTTTGGCAAGATTGATTTGAAGTGTAGATGCTACCAGATTCAAGTGAAGCAAGGGGATGAATGGACAACTACTTTTAAGACCCGACATGGCCTATACAAGTGGATGGTCATGCCTTTTAGGCTATTAAATACCCTAAGCACTTTCATGAGACTAATGGATCATATATTAAGAGATTTGATTGGAAAGTTTGTTGTCATCTACTTTAATAACATCCTTGTCTATAATGCCAACCTAGCAATGTATACTAAACATCTTAGAGCTGTTTTCAATGCTCTCTACGTAGAAATGTTATTTGGAAACTTGAAGAAATGCTATTTTTGTTAGTAAGAAGTGATCTTCCTAAGATTTGTGGTAGGAGGAAGAGGATTGAGAAGGGATGAAGAAAAGGGACAAGCTATTGTTGAGTGGTTGACCTCAACCTCTTATACTGATGTGAAAAGTTTTCATAGATTGGCATCGTTCTATTGATGCTTTATCTAAGGATTTAGTACAATTGTAGCACCTTTAACTGAGTTGAAAAAGAAGAATGTAGAGTTCAAATGGGGAGAAAAAGAGGAGAAGAGTATTGTTGAGGTAAAAGCGAAGTTGACCTTGGCTTCAGTATTAGCTCTACTAGACTTTGACAAGGTATTTGAGCTTGAATGCGATGCATCAAGTATAGGCATTGGAGCTGTACTAACGCAAGAAGGTTGACCCTTCTTTTATCATAACAAGAAGCTAAAAAGAGTACAATTAGGCTATTCTGTTTATGACAAAGAACTTTTGGTCTTAATCTAAGTAGTTAAGCTTGAATACGATGCGTTAAGTGTAAGCATTAGAGCTGTGCTAATACAAGAAGGTCAACCTATTGTTTATCATAGCAAAAAGCTAATAAGAGAAAAATTATGCTATTCTGTTTATGATAAAGAACTTTTGGCCCTAATCCAAGCTCTCCGTGTATGGTGACATTATCTTTTGTGAAAGGATTTTGTCATATACACAAATAATGAGTCCTTGAGATATTTGCAAAGCCAATCAAAGCTTTCTAAATGCAATGCTCGATGGATTAAGTTCTTAGGAGTATTTAATCTTATGATTAAGTACAAGCAGGGCAAGAGTAATGTAGTTACCAATGCTTTGTCGAGGAGATATATTCTATTGTTTGAGTTGCAGACTAGATTGTTAGGGTTTGCAAGCATGAAAGAACAGTATCAGAATGATCCTTATTTTAGCCCTATATACAAGCACTGTAAGGATGGAAGAGCAGTAGATGAGTACCATATATGGTTATTTGCTTAGAGGTGGTAAGTTATGTGTGTTGACCTGTTTGATAAGGGAGCTATAGGTGAGAGAAGCCCACAATGGAGGACCATTTGGACACTTTAGGGAACAAAGAATATATGAACTATTGAATGATAGATTCTTCTGGCCAAGAATGAAGCATGATGTACATTACGTGATTGAGAGATGTGCCATCTGTAAGAAAGCAAAGAGTTAAGCAAAGCAAGGGAAAACAATGCCTTTAATTGTTTTGACCAAACCATAGGCCGACTTGAGTATGAATTGTCCTCAGACTTCCCTAAATTGCCCATAATAAAGATTTTGTGATGGTTATCATGGATAGGTTTAGCAAAATGGTATATTTTGTGCCTTATACCAAAACTAACGATGCCTCGGCTATTGCTTCTTTGTTTTTGTAAGAAGTAGTTTGCTTACATGGAGTACTGAGGAGTGTAGCATCGGATTGAGACCCAAAATTTCTAAGCCATTTCTAGAGAACCCTCTAGCATCAGATGGGAACCAAACTACTGTTCAGTACCTCTTGCCATCCCTAAATCGACTGCTAGATAAAAGTGGTCAACTGTACCTTAGGATCACTACTTTGAGTTACAATAGGGAGGAACTTAATTGATTGGAACATCTATTTACTTGTGGTCAAATTTTCTTACAAAAGGATAGTACTTGCTACCATTGTGCAGTCCTCATTTGAGGTTTTCTATGGTTTCAATCTCGAATTACCTCTTAATTACACTCCTATGACGTCCATTGACCAATAAGATCTTGAGGCAAGAATAAGAGCCCAGTCCATCCAATTGGACTATTAATGAGTCACCTAATAGATTGATACACCCACCAGAAAGCTAAAGGAGAAAGGCAAAGGAAGGAAGACCAAGCAGTTTTAGTTAGAGACTAAGTGTAGTTATACCTGAATAAGGAAAGATTCCCTAATAAGAAGAAGAATAAGTTATTTGCCAGAGCTAATGGACTGTTTAGAATAATTTAGAAGGTTAATGAAAATGCATACCAACTTAAGCTTACTGAAGACTTCAGAGTGTTAAATGTGTTCATTGTTGCCGACCTTATCCCTTAGAAAACTAAGGAGAACTTGGATGAGGACCAGCTTAATTTGATCCTAAATCCTAATTAACCTGGCAGGGATGATAAGAATTTGACTGTTAGACCTTGGACCTGAACCCGAACCTAAGGGCTAGAAAGCATGGTTACGGGAATTCATTCCTTATGTCTTACTACTAAGCAATCTAAGCTACTGCAATCTACTAACTTGATGCCCTGGCCAAGTCGACTCCTTTTGTACTCATCATTCATCTCCAATTTCCAACCTAAGTTACACTTGAGCATCAACTCGACTCATCTAACCATCAACTCAACCGACTTGAATCCAAGCCATACTGAATACATTCGAGGAAAATTCACCTCAAAAGAATTAACTGATTAGCTTGGTATAATGACTTACCACCTCTGCTTAATACCTTGGCTCAGCAAATACTAAACTAATTGTATAAAATTATCTTTTCTTCTAGAAAGCCATGCATCTACATGGAGCTACGTGTCAGAGCAACCATGTGATAGAATCCTTTGTATAAGATACTTATTTTTGTTGTATTTTCAATTGTACCCTTATTACTCCTTATACATTACTTCTTTTAGATACTACCCTTTTTAGTCTTTTCCATTTTAGACAAGTGACCTTAGTTTTTCAGGTATAAATACCCACTATATATGTAGTCGCAATCATCTTACATCAAAATATTGAATATATTCTTTGTGAACATCGCTCTCATTAGTGTTTTTTGCTTACTTCACTCTTATTAAGCAAGGCAAAGTGGCGAGTAACCTCACCAGACTACCTTGTGCATCATATTAAGTTGTGCCATGACTCCTTGGAAGTTCCTTAGTGTGTCATGCCCTTGGAGCTATTCATGGGTTTGCTTGTTCTACTTTTACCTTTCAGGCTATTCCCATTTCTTTTTGTTAAGTCTTTTGCAAACTTGGACCCACCTCATGACTGGAATCATCAGTCCTTAGCTTCGATTCACATTAAGAAAGGATTACTTCCCTTTGCCATTTGTCGACTAGATGTTAGAGTGCTTATTAGGTCATATGTAATGTTGTCTTTTAGATGATTTGTTAGGTTATTTTCAAATTCCTATTGCCCAAGAGGACCAAGAGAAAACTTTTACATGCCGTTAAGGTATTTTGCATGCATTGGCCTTTATAATGCGTCAACAACATTTTAGCGGTATATGATGACAATCTTTGATGAATTTATAGAATACATAATGGAAGTATTTATGGATGATTTCTTGATCTTTGGGAATTCATCTGATCATTATCTTAGGAATCTATAGAAGGTTTTAGCTAGATGTGAGGAAACTAATCTCATATTAAATTAGGAAAAATGCCACTTTATGATACAAAAGGGCATAGTACTAGGACATAAGGTATCCTGGAGAGGTATTGAGGTGAATAATGCAAATATTGACACCATTGGAAAATTACTCCCTCTAACATTTGTTAGAGCCATATGTAGTTTCTTCGATCATGTCAGGTTTTATAGAAGGTTTATTAAATATTTTTCAAAAATAGTTAGACTGCTAACTTAATTATTGGAAAAAGATGCTCCATTTATATTTTCTTAAGACTACATGGAAACATTTAATATTTTAAAAGATAAATTAACTCCTGCCTTGATGTGTCTCTAGGGTTGGATACATGGAGAAACACCATAATGAATTAAACCAAAATAAATAAGGAAAAAGTTAGCAAAGTCCGGGCAGCTACCAAATGGATATGATGTACCATTCAATTTTACTCGGCTTATAATCCGTCGGATATGACACACCAGTTTGAACTAAAGGGCCACTTAGCACTACTCCTTGTTAAAGGGAATAGATAAGAGTTGAATGATAATGAGAACAATAAGGTTACTCAAGTGAATAATTTTGTATTGATTAGTTGACTCATTTTGTGCATACAAGAAAGTGGGAGTTTATATACCCATCAAATAGCTTACTTTATATACATGAAAAGACTAAAGGTTATTCTATAATTAGGTTACATAAATCATACTAAAAGGACTAAAAAGGGTAAAGAATATTCAGTACAGAAAAGAAAGGATCATTCTGGAATATTATGTCAGAAGATACGTGTCGCTTGGTGGCTGGGTAGGAGAAATATGATGTATGGTAGGTAGAAGCAGAGTAATGCTTGGATCAGGTTGGGGGTCAATCATTCTTGTAGAGAAGTCAGCTGTCTTGGCATTAGGTGTCTGTAGTTGGTCCAGCAGCTCGGCCTGGATAGTCTTAGGCTATCTTCTGGAGTAAAGCATCATTGTTGGCAGGAGCAAATCTAACATATGTAAGGATATGATAGACAGGTCAATAGGAGATTAATTCGGCATTGGAATCCCTATCTTGGCTTTGGTTTTGAGTTAATATTCTTCATGTAAGTCCTTGGAGTCTTCTAGCTCGGCTACAAGTGATTGGTTTAGGGGCCTAATTCCTATCATACCCCTATAATGGTAGCATCATATTAGAGCTTACCATTTGAACTAATGTATGATGCCAATGATTATGTTGTAGGGACAATTTTAGGCCAAAGGTAGGAGAAGCACTTCCAACCAATCTATTATGCAAGTAAGACCCTTATTAAAGCTTAGTAAAATTATATTACAAGAGAGAAGGAGCTATTAGTAGTTGTTTTCGCAGTAAATAAATTCAGGTCACATCTAATTCTTTTTAAAGTTATTGTTTACATTGACCATTCTACTTTATGATATTTGTCGAATAAGATAGATGATAATGCAACATTAATCAAGTAGATACTATTACTTCAAGAATTTGACCTAAAGATTAGAGATAATAAATGATTAGAGAATTTGAGAGCCAATCATCTCTTATGCCTAGAAAATCCATCATTGGAAAAGCTTAATGAACAGGATATTAATGACAAGTTCCTAAAAGAAAGACTAGACCAGGTAAGTCCTTAAGAAACTTCTTCTGTTGTCGAAATAGCAAATTATCTAGTAGCTAGAATTCTTCCTAAGGGATTAGATTATGGATAAAAGAATTTTTTTTTCCATGATGTTAGAAGTTATTTTTGGGAAGACCCCTTTTTATCCAAAATTTGTATAGATAAGATGATTTGTTGGTATGTAACTTACTTAGAAGGTTGGTAGCTTTTAGAACATCATCATGTAAGCCCAATTGGAGGACATCTACGTGCAAACAAAACAGCTTATAAGGTCCTTGAGTCTAGTTTCTATTGGCCAACACCATTTAGTGATGCTTAGAAATTTGTTGAGTTGTATGAGAGAAGTCAAAGGGCAAGGAACATATATAAGAGGGACGAAATGCCAGGAAACCTGATGCTAATATGTAAAGTCCTTAATATTTAGGTGTTGACTTCATGGGACCATTTTTGAATTCAAATGGAAACAAATACATTCTAATAGTTGTAGATTGTATCCAAATGGGTGGAATCTCAAGCTCTACCAATTAATGACAGTAGTATGGTAAAACGGTTCTTGAAAATGTTTATTTTCTTGATTTGTTGGTCTTAGAGCACTCATTAATGATAGAGAAACCCATTTTTGCAATGTCCAATTATAACAAGTGTTGAAGTGATATGGAGATATGTACTGGATTGCAGCTAAATACCATCCCCAAACTAGTTGACAAGTTAAAGTTATAAACAAGGACCTCAAGCAAATTATAGAGAAGACAATTGAGTATAATTGAATAGATTGGTTAGAGGAACTTAACGATGTACTTTGGGCATATAGGACCGCAAATAAGATGTTGATTGGAATAACTCCATATTAGCCAATGTATGGAAAAGCATGCCATTTACCTATAGAAATTGAATATAAATCCTATTGGGTTATAAAATGTGCTAACCTTAATCTTGAGTATACAGGTGAATATAGGAAACTTTAACTAAATGAGCTAGAAGAGTGGTGTGATATGGCCTATTATAATTAAGGATATTCAAGGATTGAGCTAAGTGTTATCACGATAACTAGCTTAAGCAAGGGAAGCAATTTTGAGTTGAAGACAAAGTTCTCTTGTACCAATCTTGATTGAAGCTTTTTTTCTAGGTAAGCTTAAATCTAGATGATCCATGCCCTCTAAAGTAATGCAACTATTCCTATATAGAGCAGTAGAGATTTCAAATTCAGAGAAAGGAACTTTTAAGGTAAATGGTCATCAACTCAATTTATATTTAGGGGGGAAGTTTGACTAAGAGGACAATATTGAGTACAACCTCCACATAATTAAGGAAAATGGGTAACCTCTATTGTGAATGACGCTAAACAAAAGCACTTCATGGGAGGCAACCTAAGATACTTTTAATTTTGATTTTATTTAGATTTTTATTTCATTTCTTTTTTATTTTCATTTAGTCATTTAATAGTTCAACATATGTGACTTATCACAATCTTTCTAAGTGTTGTAGGTAAGAAACACTTAACAAGAAGTTGAATTTGTTAAGGAAATGAAGAAAAAGATCGTGATCATGAACTAGGGCACTAAGCTTAAGGAATCAAAGAGTTAAATAGAGATCGAGGAGAACTATGGTTAAGGACTATACCTGCGACCCTATCATTGTGAAATTTTTCTTGAAATTGAAAAAATAGTTGGAGAGAACCACTAGCAAAGATCACATCTATGATCTTACTGGTAGACCTCTCATAAGAAAATTGCACTTAATCAAATTTTTGATGAATTGCGTTAAGGAAGAACTACAACCATAGATCACAGTCGTGATCTTGATCATGGTTATTTAATAATGACGCCACTCAGCTACACTTGAAACTTTCTTATTTATTCTATTTCAAGCTTTTCTAATTTAGACTCCTTTTACTATAAAATCACTTTTCTTCTTTCTAATATGTTACCTCCCTTAAGCTTTAATGAATATTTGAGGAAATCTCATTACCAAGATTGGATTATATATTTTGCTTATTTGATTAATAGTAGGTTTCCAATTTGAGGAACAATATCATAATAGTTATGTTCTATTCATATCTATCTTTTAATGTTGTGTAATTCATTGTACCACTAAAATATAAACTCCACTTCAATAGCTAAAGGATAAGCATGAGGAAAATTCTCTCAATCACAATCCATGGCTCCTACTAACTCAAAAACCACCTATTGAATAACCAGTAGGACCTCTTCCCAACCAATATTAGAGGAGGAACCCCTAGCAACATTACCACCACTTCTAAAATATATGTTGGAGCTTGACAATTCTAATTACCAGGCTAGATATGAAATCCTCACCAAAAAGACCTTTTCACTTTATAGCTTCATTGATTAGGAAATCCTCAAACAAGCCAATATGGAACTTGAAATCTGAGCTATGTTGGAGAAGGGAGGATAGGAGAGATAATTTAGCATCTAAGAGCTTGTTTACAAAGAACTTACTCTAGAGTTCTTTACTGCCTTCTTTATGGAGCAAATCAAATCCCATGTGAAGCCCAAAACACCATATCCTTCAAACTAGAAAACACCAAATTCAACATATCCATTGCTGAATTTGGGGCTTTCGTAGGGCTGTACAACAATGCTTACGTACAATCTCCCCAATTTTATACCTTACCCTATGAACTTCCTTGTAGAGTTTTTCCCATGAGTTATTAGCAAAAACTAAGTGGAGAGAAAGCTTACAACACCAAACTTGTGAGAGGATCCCACCTCAAAAATCCAATATAGCAGGGTATCCATTGGTTGCTCATAGACATCATTAGCAGGAGAAAGAAAAAGCATGAAAGTTGTAGCCATGCATAAGGTCTTTTACCTCTATAGCCTTATAGAGAGGTATGCAATCAATCTATTACTTTTTACATGAGACACCAAGCTACTGACACTTGCGTCAACCAGATTAGGCATAGACCGTATGTTACGGTCCTTGCTAAAAGGTTAAAACTTCTTGTTGATAACCCCTAGCTAACCATGATCTGAAGTGTCACCCCAATGTTACTTTCTACATTCTAGTAGATGGGACTTCTTTGGGATGACATCGACAAGACCCCTTGAAAAGAAAAGAAGTTGAAAATTCTAGTGACCAAGGGAGTTTGGTTAGGGAGTTGGAAAAGTTGATGAATGAAGTGAAATGGTTGGTCATTTCACTTGAACTTTTTCAATAATCTCTCAAAAGATTGTTTTGTCGCTAAACAAAAATGATGAAATTTTGTAGAAACCTCGCCAATTAAGTCAAAATGAAAATTCTTCCACCAACTGATGATGAATTAATTGATATGGTAAGAAGAATGAACTTAAGGCATGAAGAGGAAGGGACATCCAAGGGAGATGAGGGAAAGGCCTATCAATATAGAATCTAAAGATGAAAATAATGAAGACGATCTACATTTCTTTTAGCTGTCCTTGTGTTGAATTTTTTTATGTTTAGTTATTAATTTCCAATTTTCATGTTTTGATATTGATTTAGAATAAGTTTTAGTTAGATTTAATTTTTAATTTCAATGTTTTCAACTTTAGAGTCTATGTTTGAGTTCCATTTTATCAATGAAATAATCAAAATTTTTGTTTGTTGCACATGCTTTCCTCTTTCTTCTTAATTTCTTTTAGATCTCTCTTGCGCCAACAAATTGACAACTAATCCTTCTCATGGACATTCATGCACAAATTACATTCATTTAGGGGAATATTGTTTCCCTAATATTCTCTTCTCCATCACGTTTTTATTTGTTCAGGAAAATGTACCAAAATAAGTATGGGGAAGGGGTACGACTGAAAATACTATACTTTATACTATTATCCAAGAAATCAATTCATTAATTTTATACCCAACTTTTCTTTTTTGGTCTAGAATTCCCTATTAATAGTAAATAGTGCTTGTATTTAATTTCTCCTAAGTCACTATTGCATATTGTATATATTACTAGAATCGAATAGTGAAATTCTTGTAGAGTGAAAGTTACATGTTATTTAGATTGGGATTTAAGGGAAATAATTAACTAAAATTGTGATTTAATACTAGTCATATTCTACCTTTAGTGTGTATCTTGATATAATTTATTAGACTAATGGTGTGATTGAGGAATTAGGTAAGTCAAGGTAAGATATTTTTTAAGTTTAATCCTTTAAAGTAGTAGGTAGTTTTTCCAAGTTTTGTTCTAGGTTGTTTTCTATGTATACTTATACATTCTTTCTAAACTAACATTACTCATGTCGTAGGGTGCTATTATCTAACTCATGCAACATGTCATAAAAGTAATAGTTCGTCGTCTTATGAGCATTATGCCGTTAACTTATCACACATTAACATTATACCCCTACATCTCTAAGTCGAATAATGTATCCCCTATTATACTTGTACAAACACTCTACTATTTATTATAGTAGGTTGGTATTGGTTATGCTTATTACATAAGTTAAAGGAACAAATTTAACATTTATATAACTATGCATTTGGGTCACATGCTGCTAAATAATTATATTGCAAAAGAATAAAGATTTGATTTCCCTCCATGATTAGTGTCGTTCTTAATTCTTAAATATGCTTGATTTAATGATGACCTTGTTGCATTAAAAATCTTATTCAAATTGCTATTTTGTGCTCGGAGTCAGAATATACTATAAGTCATTAAAATATCTCAGATATATCATCAAGAGTCATAGTTATTCCTAGTATTTTAAATATATCTATGCTACTGAGCTTATCATGTTGAGCAATCAATTTATATTGCTAGGTTTCCCAACATAAAATCACCTTCTTCATAACACCAACTATACAATTACCATAATCAATGTAAATTGTTATTTTCTTATTTAAATCCAATTCAATTTCCTTTGCAACTCTCAACTTTATTTTTAGTTCCTGAATTTACATTTGGTAATATACTTTCAATAGTTGCTCAAATATTTATAACTTCATATGCCTCTATCTTGGCACTAATAGCATTATTACTCTCGATAAGCCTTTCCTCTAAATTCACCTCTTGACTTTTTGAATCAGGTTCTACTTCACTTTCTGATTTGATTTCATACCTTATAATCTCATTGAATTTCCATACTTTGAGCCTATATTCCAATTCTTTCTTACTATAGCAGTTTAATGCTTAACTCCAAATAACCATTCCTAACTCAAGTTAAGATAGTCAAGTCACAATCCTTTCAATCATCCAAATTTGATTGTTATTCTTAACTATTTCCATTTTAACTATATACGTTTAGTAATTATTAGCACTCCATACTACTTATATACCTACAGTATTAATCAATTTACTTTGCATGTGATAATACTCTATTACAAGCACAAGCATCTTAATATATTTAACATACATGCATACATAATCAATGTAAGAATTTCGTATGGTATCATACTTTTCATATAGAAAAATGACACATATAGGTAAATATCTTGATTATATTATGTAATTACACAAGTTAAGGTATTTCAATGCTATACATTTTATTCAAACATATATACTTTGATCTAATGGAGAGATACACAATTTCTATAAGGTTTCCAAGAAATGTTATGTTGAAGTACGCATTCTTATTTAACTTGTTATCGATGCCTCTTTTCATATAAAATTTATATTTTGTATAAGACTCATATTGGTATGATTAGGTTTAGTAATTGATTTAAGGTGCTTGGGAAAGTAACCCGATTAGGCTAGAAACTTATAAGGAGCTTCATGATATTGATCGAGGAGTTTTCATAGGCTCGAAATTTGAAAATATAATAAAATATTAGAAAATATAGCCAAAATCGTATAAATTTATTATATTATTATATTATTGGTAACAAGCAAATTAGTCTTAGAAATTAATGAACACTTAGAGATAAATTATAGGAGTAATATAATTAATATTGAATATAAATAATTTATAAAAGACATATATATACATCGGGTATAATTATTATATAAATATATATACCTGTAATTATTGAAAATACTCGAAATTGGGTAAAATCAACTAAGTAATTAATAAAAAATTATTAAAATTTTTAAAAAAGTATAAAACAATGAGGGAAAGTCTCTTTTTCCTATAGCAAACCTTGATAACAGCTAGAGAATTAAAAAATTTGGAGTCATCTTGCATAGACACTTGAACCAAACTTTTCCACATGTTGAATAAGGATAGAAAAATCAAAAGCAACCTAAGTGAGTTGTGAAAAATTAGAATCATCTTCTAGGATCCAGGACAAATTTTAGGTATTTGTAAGTCTAAGGAAAATTTTGGAGTGAGAAAATAAGAAAAAGAAAATGGGGAAAAATAGTACGTATATGAGGCAATTTACGAGATCTTAACGAAAATGATCAATTAGAAGTAAAACAAGGTAATGACATGATGGAGTAGCCAGTGCTTAGCTTAGTTGACAATCTTCCCCTTTCTCACGATGGCTAGAGCTTAGACTTCTGGTGAGTTGCTAATCTCTTTAATCTTTATAAAATAATTAGGGAAAAATAGCAGACGAACTCCAAAAATTTTGAAATTTGGTTTCTACAAGTATTTTTACATGAGAAATTCAAATCTTAAATCAGATTTTCAAAATTTTGAGTGCAGATATGGAGTCCTTAAGAAAAATGTGCCGTATAACAATTTCAATTAGCTTTTTGAAAGATTAATTCTTATAGTTTCAACTTGATATTTTGTGGTTACTCTTCTAAGATGTTGAGCTTTGATGCTATATGATTGGATTTTCAAAGTTTGGTAGTTGGATTTTGGGGAAATTTTGTTTTTCACAAAATAGTGCATTAGAAGTGAGTTTTTCCAAAAGAGCTAAGTTGGGTTTTCGTAAAAGCATGCTTCAATCTATGTTGGCCAACATGTAGTAACTATATATGAGTGAATAGGAGCTTCAAGATGTTGATTTTCAATTTTAGGTGTATATTTGGTGGTTTAAGAATTCAATTGTGAAAGTTTTGATGAGATGTATTAAGTGAAGGCATAAGAGAAAAGTGTATATATTATGATAGTACTAAATTGCTATTTTCTACACATATAGGTTTATTAAGACTTTGGAACCTAGGGTAAGTTGAATTTTATATGAAATAGTTGGATATATTAGTAGTAGCAAGATTAGAAATTGTGTTAAAAAGTAAGTTAGAATGTGATCTGGTGTAAATATGTTAAATACAATAGGAAAATGGAATCTATACAAAAAAATGTCTTATATTTGGACTTTACCCTATTTCTTGAGACAAGTTGCAAGTTAGGAGCTTCCTAAATAAGAATCTAACTTTAGATTGAGGGTCAAAAACTATGTGAGAAATTGGATTAAAAAGTTGTTTGGTATTAGATATCGTTGACCACATTAGGATTTCGATAGTAGATTAGTAATTCGTATATGAATTTCATACCTTTATTAGAGTCAGAATATGAGATTGAAGCCACTTAGACAATAGCCTACACCACAAGGTTAGGTTAGAACCAAGTTAGAAAGTAGTTTGATGAAAGATGCAAAATATAAGAGCAAGTGAAAGTTTGAAGATGGTTGATATTGAACATTGGAACATTAGGAGTTGGAGAATAAATCAAAAAGTCATCAGATTATACTTTCTAAGAATTTATTGAAGTCGAAACCTAGATAAAAAACTATTGGGTAGCAAACTATACTAGGTTAGAACCTTGCTCAGAATATATTTTACTTAACTAATATCTAATAAACATCTTAGGAAACTCACCTAACACAATTAAGGAACATATTTAAATGTCCAATCGAACTCATATACTATATAAATTATAGAAACTAAAGATGTTACATTAATTTTAGGGATAATAAAGGAAGACAAGAACGATACACGAGGAGAATAAGCATTAGTATCAAAGTAAGTGGGATCAATATTTCACCGCACTTTGAAGTATTGTTTAAGAATACTTGGAAACTTTACTATATGTCTTGTTTGTGGTTGTAAGTTATTTGCCAGTGAGTATGCTATGTATGTGCCTGAATATTCTTATGCTATTTGAGTGCTAGATTGATGTATTGATTGCTTCATAATATTATATGCTTTGAACTATTTGAATTTGCCTAATCACTCCAAAAGCAATCTAAAACAAACTTAGCTTAACTACTAACTAGACTTGTATTGCAACCCATTAAAGGAAAATGACTAGGAATTGTAGGCTAAACTTGGACCCCTTTGTTAAGGATAGTAAAAACGGTCTTCTTCCTACCCTAAATTAAATTAACTGATAGGAGAGGAGGTCACATTTAGGTTAGGATTCATGGTTTAAAGGTAGTCTTAAGTAGAGAGTATTCTTCATTGCACAAGCCCCAGTTTAGTGACCAAATTGGTGAGTACAAGGCATTAAACTCCTTGAAACCTAGATTAGAGTAGGTAAAACTTCTTTGATCTCACAACGTTAGCCAATGCCATGCGATGGTATTTGCTTGATCTTGTATTGTATCTAATTAAACTTGCTTGAAAACCCAAGTTGCTTTGTGTCAGATATGTGCTACTATCTCCATCCTACTTACTAAGTAAGTTGTTACTCATTCTAGTATAGTTGTTTTGCAGGTTTCCCCAACAAACTCACTAGTACTATTCTAAGTTTCAAAAGACTAGAGAATAGGGTTAAGGAGTGAGATTCAAAATTACTTGACTGGATTTCTACTCGGTTTATTAATTATACAAATTTCTCAGAAAACTAATAGGATCTCCTCAAGTAACCCCTAATTTTTAGATAATGAGATATATTCCATGCTCTGTAAGATTATGGTTTATAGTAAATTTTTCATAGATCTTTTAGTAAATTCAAGGTTTTATTCTTTATACAATTTATAAAACTTGAATTTTCCTTGGATATTTAAGCTGTAAAACTATTTTTATTAGCTATTTTGAAAAGTAATACCATAGGTTGATTCCCATTAGGTACTAAATAAGATACTTCCAAGTCATGGAGTAGTAAATACTTTATGTAAGCTATGCCTACATTAGCGGCCAGCTTCTAGCATAGGTTAGTTTATATGGTAAGGTTGTTATAGCTCCTTAAGTTTGGAGTATGACATTTTGTAAAGGATACAACATCTAACCAATTTAATAAAGAAAGATAGCCACCTATCCTAAAAACTTGTAAATAAATGTTTTCCTTTCATATTAGTCTTATTAACATATTATATCTAATTTCTAGAGGAACCTAAGTTAGACTATCAGTTATATATCTTTAAATATGAGGAAGACACAGAAAAGATGTTATTATCCAAAGAAAAACATACTATCATCTTGGTATCTTTTGTATTAATAACTGTCGACACACCATGTACTTTATTTTCATCACATATCATTACTAGAAACCATCATTTTATAGTTTTCCATGATTTTCCCTCAATTATTTAGTTTCACCTATTCACCTCACCATAATCTACTTTTCTTTCTAAATCAAACTTCACAACACTTCTAGATTAGAGCATACCTCTGGAATTATCTCAAGCTCACTCCTTGCATCAATTTATGACTTTCATTTTGTATCTCTAGTTATTCATGTTTTCATTTACTCAACCTTTAGGCTCATATTCTATGTCACAATCTAACTCCCATTCTAACCCACCTAAGATACTTCTTAAGTGTTTAAGTCACCTAATTCCACTACCAATTCCCTTGTTTTCATACTTCACTAGAATAGTTTAGCATCTTAATACTCCTTCATAACCATGATATTATATATGCAAATCAAACTACTTAATAAATCTTGTATCTCCAACACCTTACTTTTACATTAAACTAGAATTCCCTAAAATCCAACTTTATAGACAAGAAGTACACCATCGAACAGTTAATTTAGGAAGCATTTCCAAAAATGCATATGATATATCTATGTATACCTAGTTTACACCTATTAGTTTAGTGTATCTAAACCTTCTTATCTTTCCAACATTACTTAAACAGTCAACTTCAACAATAACCTTAGAAATCACATTTCATATTCCATAAATGGTTCTTTTCCGTTTTAATTTGTTTCCACTCACATTACTACTCTATAAGTTTCCTATACAAAAGTTATCATCTTTTATAATTCAAAAGCAATATAAGTGCTTCTTATCTTTTCCTCGAATATATAGGCAATGAATATAAACCTATAGTTTAAATCTTTTGTGTCCCACTTAGGTTCTACTGTTAATACTTTCCTATGTTGTCTAATTGATTTTATTTACTATGCTTTAAAGAAAATTATAAAAAATTACGCTTTAAGTGAGTTCTTAAGTATTTCTTTGATACCAACTTAGAATTATCATGTCTTGAAGAGGTAGAGTCATAATAGCCCCATTGTGTGAGCCATTTTAAGATAGTAGTAAATCTTACAGCCACTATTATGGACTTAGTCAAGATAAGGTGAACACAACTCAACCACTTTGAAGCATTCAATCATGTATCTGTCTATTATAAACCTATGTTGTAATCTTGGAAAATGATTGTAAAGCTTGATTTTGTAATAGCAATTTGTTAAAAGATTTGAGTTTGAAAAGTAATACTTAGCAAAATATTCAAAACTATAAGCATTTACAAAATTACATTTATGGAGGAAACAATCACAAGTCCTAGAAAAAGGGTTATAAAAATCCATTGGTTTACCAAATTTAATAACCATGTTAGTAGTAGAAAACTAGAGTGCCACTTGAGGAGTCCCTAGTAGTTTCCCTAAAGGTTAGTAAAACTAATGTTCATGACTCAATTTAACCAATTCTTCACAATCTCACTTCCGACCTTGCATTCAATCTTTTGGATATAGGTGGCGTACTAGAAATTCTACTGTAAACCTACAAGACAACTATAAGGGAATGAGTGACAACTTGCTTAGTGAGTGGGATAGAGATAAAAGTATGTATTCAAGGCAAACACATTTAGTTTTTCAACCAAGTTAGTTAGATGCCATACATTTATAAGTAAATGCTATCACACAACGTTGTCTATTTTATTGTAAGATTAGAGAAGTTATGCCGCTCTAATTTAAGTTAAGGAGTTTGATGCCATGCACTGGCAAATTGAAACCAAACTGGGGCTTGTGCAATAGAGAACACCCCTTCTAAATCACTGTCCCCAACCTTGCTGCAACATCCTCTCTTACTACTTAGTTCAATTAAGAGTAGGGAAAGGACCGTTTCTTCTATTCTCATCGAAGGGCTTCGTGTTTGGCCTAAAAATCCTAGTCGTTATCTATAATAGGTTGTGATGCATGTTAAGTTAGAAATTAGGTTGAGTTTGAGTCAATTCCTTTTTTGGGAAGGAATCTAAACAAAACATAGTATACAAAACAATCACTAAATGGAGCTTAGCTCCTACAACAACAAAGGAATATTTAAGCACATGTGTTGCATAATCACAAGCCAAAAGCATACTAAAGCCTCTAAGTTCTTTAACGTACTACAAAATGCTGCGAAGCATTAATCCTACTTACGTGGATATGGATGCCTGTTCTCTTTGTGTGTCACTCTCGCCTTTCTTTATTATCCCTAAAATTTCATGTAACCTCTTTTAGTTTCCATCTAATATATAATATATATGTTCATTTTGACATTTAGGTATGTTCTTCAATTGTGTTAAGTAAGTTTTCCAAAGTTTTATAAGGCATTAGTTATGTAGTGTAAGTTCTGACTAAGAATTTGACTTGGTATTTTAGCATAGGTTATTGCCTCAACAGTTTCTAACCCAGGTTTTGACTTCAGCAAATCTTTAGAGGTTATAAGTAACCAAATTTCTGACCTATTATCTGGCTTCCAATGATCCTATATTTAGTTCCTACCATCTTTTAACTTCTTAGGTACTCCTACATTTAACTTCTCCCATTAAACTATTTTTCTGACTAAGTTTCTAACTTAGGTTCTAACGCAGCATTGTGGTATAGGTTATTGTCTGAGAGGCTTTTCACTTATGTTTTGACTTTGATAAAGATATAGAATTCATATACAAATCATTAGCTAACCTATTATCAGACTCTTAGTGTGATCAAGGATTTTCAATACTAAACTACATTTCGACCCAATTTCCAACCCATTATCCTTAATTAGATTCTTATTCAGGAAGTTTTTGACTTGTATTTATCCTTTAGAATTAGTATAGAGTCCAAGAATAGGCCACTTTTTTATCTAGATTCAATTTCTAGTGATTTCAATATATTTGGACTAGGTTACATTCCGAATTACTTTTTAACACAGTTTTTGACCTTGCTACTACTAGTACATCTGACTACTTCACATATACTCCACTTACCTTGCATTCTAGAAGTTCAAACCTTGCATATATAGTAAGTATCAACTAATACTTCAATCATCTATTCCTTTTCTTTATTATATCATCCATATGTTTACAAATACACTAAATACATGAAAAATTTAACCTTGAATCACTAAATACCCACTTTTACTTGAAAATAATCCTCCTTAAACTCATATTAAGCCACTTTCAGTAGTTGCATGTAGGTAAATATAGATTACACTATAATTTTATAAAGACTGATTAAGCTCCTTTATGAAATAACCCTTCTCGCATAGTGTGTTCATGAAATTGAAAATTTCCCTAAAATTCAACAACTCAGTTCTTATCATCCAATACATAACATCAAAACTCAACAGCTTAGGAGTATAACCACAAAATTTCAGACAGCCATACACTAATTGGTTTTTCAAAAACTTGATTAAAATGTTGTGCATAGGACATTTTTCCTAAGGAGCTCATATCTATACTCAAAATTTTGAAAATTTGATTGAAGATTTAAATTCCTCACGTAAAAATAGATAGGGAAACTAAATTTCAAAAGTTTTGGTAAACATTTGCTATTTTTCCTAAGTTTTTAATAAAATCAAGACATTTGGCAACTCATCTACAACTCCAACCTTTGGCCACCATAGGGGAGAGGAGGCTTTTTTACCAGCTTAGGCGGTGGTTCCTCCTTCAAGTGGTGGTTTGGCCTCATACCTAAATGATAATCTTCCTTAGGAATGCACTAAACTATGGTTTCGAGCCCTAATTTTCCTTCTTCTCTCTCTCTCTCTCTATCTCACACGCACATATATATGCTTTCCATATTTTTTTCAACCTTGCAAATGGTCAAACTTTCATCTAGAATTTAGGTTGTATTATTATATGATGGTTTGATGGTCTTTTGATTTTTTTTATTCCAACATTAGCAAGTGTAATCCAAGATCTTAAGTATCCTAACATGCCTTTTCCTTTTACTTTTTTGTACATCCAATTGCTTGTTACGCATAAAGTAATGTCCCCTTGGTTATCTATTAATTTTCTACAATTTTCCCACATTTTATTGATTTATTTAGTGAATTTTACCCAATTTCGGGTATTTTCGATAATTATGGGTATATATATTAACATATTAATTGTATCCAATGTTGATTGGTGATTTTTGTTCCGTTGCATGAATACCTACAATACGAGAAAACGATTACGGAGGGGCACTAGATGGTGTTCTAGCATAGCTATTCCAATGCCTAAGTATGACCCTTTAATGATGAGAGTAAACTTGTAGCAGAATAGGAAAAACAAGAGAGAATGGAAGAGGGTCTCTTACTTGGAGGTTTTATCTAGTATTTATAGTAAGTCAATGAAAATTATACTTAAACTAGATTATTGGATTAGGCTTAAGTATTGGGCAAACAAATATTAGCTTACATAATAATTGTCAGAAAATACCTATGAACACTTAACCCCTACTCTCTTTGGTGATAAAGTCATAAAAGAGAGTATCTAGGGAGGTTGATTTTAGGGGATTTTTGGAAAAGTTTGAAATCCAAGCTTGAAGAGGCTAGAGTATTTAAAGAATTAAAGGCTTGAAGAAGGAAAAAGTAAGAGTGACCAAATCACTTATAAATGTTGGTACGCCTTAAAAAGTGAAGGCTTGAAGAGACTGGAGTGCTTGAAGAGGTAAAGGCCTGAAAAGGCTAGAGCACTTAAAGAAGCAAGCACCTAAAGAGGCTAGAACGCCTGAAGAGGCAAAGACCTAAAGAGGCAAAGGCTTAAAGAGGTTAGAATGCCTGGAGAGGTGAGGGCTTGAAGAGGCCAATATGGCCGAAAAGGCTAGGGAATCTTTCAGGCAGTCTAAGCTAGGCAAGACCTATGCTAAGTAGAGCCATAAAATTGGCCAATCTACCTCTTGTCCGTTAATGTATAGGATTGTAGGCTTGTTTACTCATTGTCCATGTAACTTTTTAGACTTGAGTGCGTTTAGTGCATAGGATTTAGAGCTATTAAGGAGTAACTTGTTGGCTAATTATACTTGCATGGGCTTAGGACAAAGGGTGTTTCTACCCTAATATTTCTCGACATATATCCTTGAATGGAGGAAGAATTAAGCCTACTAAGAATTGGGACAAATTATCACTAGCACCAAAAAATGAACACTTTTATTATCAAGTTTGTTGGAGTCCGAGTGACAAATCAACATATTGAAATAACTTAATAAAGAGTTCACGAAGCAAATTCAAATATGAATGTTAATAATATATCAACTCAAGCATGATATAGAACACTTATCTTGAAGAATAAATAATAGCTTAGAGTCTATTGGCCAAGTGTAGCTTGATGCTAAGATTAGAAATAACTCAAATTTTTGGTGAGACACCCTTTGTTCAACTTGCTTGACAGCTTGAGGTGTTGGAGCTTAACACAAAATAGAGCTCGATAATTGTTGTGGGGTGCTCAAAATTTGTATGAAGCTCATGCTCTTTTCAGCTTAGCACGTCTAAGTAAAGAAGCTCAGTCTTGTTGGATCACTTGAGATATAATACACTACTATTCACGCTAGCTAGAATATATAGAGAACTTCCCGATTTGTAATAAGTATAATTCGGTGTTGCTATAACCCAGTAACTTAGAATCTTTCCCAAATGCACACTCTTCGTTAATGCAGATTTATTCAATAGATTGGCCCCATTACCATAGTTACATTAAGGTTTGATTGTTTACTAGCATAAAACTTGGAGCTTGGAACTGACATTCAGGTGCCAAGAAATTCGGCCTTTAGCTCTGGTTAGTGTTTGACTTATAGGAGCGATGAATAGCTCGACATCTGTTAAGATTAGCTTGGTTGCTATTAAGTGGATAGCAGTTCGCTACTTATACAGAACTTCATGAAAATGGATGAGTCACTCTTGGTGTTCAAGTGGTTACAACTGCTCAAAGCTAAGCATGATTAGCATATTATTTGTCACTAGGCTGGCAATGTACGAATCGAGCTTAGTCCTTGATGGGTGCATTGCTGCAGGCTCAACAAGTGTAAGCTTGGAAGGTGTTGCTCGGAATATCGATGTTACAACAATTCATAGGAACTACTATTAGAGCTCAAAAAACTTTTCGAGATGCTGAGGCCAGACATGGAGCTCATTTTGACAATAGTTATCAAAGATAATGGCATGACTTCATTTAGCCAAAGAGCACTTTAAGTTCTTAGCAGCTTGTCGGCTACTCGGCATCTCAGGCATTTTGCCTGTTGATAGAAAAACTTGGCATCAATAGCTCGGCATCTTGGCTATTGTCGTTGGTCGGTAGCATTTGCTCGGTAAGGAGATGAACAACTATTCGATAAATATTCATGGCAACTAGGTACTCGGCATGGATGTATTGCTGATTGGAATTTGAAGATCGGCAATAAGTCTTAGAGGAATAAATTCGGCTTGGCTTTTCTATAACTCGGCACAACCATCAGATGATAGCTCGGAACAGTGGAGCTAAACTCAGTACGCTGTAGAAAAACTCGACATTGCGGTTGCTGTTTGACCCCAAAGAAGCCCGGCACTCAATCTTAAACTTGGCTTTTGAATTATGCTACGGCATTGTCAAATTATAACTTGGTAGCACACATATTTGCTACGTCCACAGCTCAGATATTACATCATGGCATAACTCGCTTGTCAGCAAATCAAACGTAACGTACACAACACCTGTAATTGTACACATAAAAAGTCAGCTACTGCAATCTATAAAGAAACTTGTTGCTTGGCAATCCATAAAGAAACTTGTCACAAAAATCAGATGCTTCACTGTTTGGTATTTGAGTTCAGAGAAGATCTCGTGCTCAAGTTAAACTTGTTGCTTAAGGAGATGCATGGCAGGTCTACAATGGAGAAGAACTTGTGGGTCAACAATGGACTTATTGCAAAGTTGAACTTGTTTTGGAGTAGCTCAATAAGTTATGGACAGCTTGGATTTAGGGGCTTGGAGCTTAGTTACGCTTAAATTTGTTCAGTACTCAATTTGCAAAAGCTAATCAGAGCTTGGATAAGGTATGAGCTACTCAAGCCAATACACAAAAAACTGCTTGGTTGTTGTGTGACTACACAATGGCACTCGACGTGGGTAGCTCAGTGTGCAGAGAAAGCTGACTAGAATTAACTGCATGGATCAACTCTCCATGTGGGATATGAGCATCTGGTCGGTCGTACGTGTAACCATTGCAATTTTTCAGGTATTGGTGTCCAACTCGGCATCATTGGGGAACTTGCATGAGCTACTCAGCTCGGACTTGCTATCAAGTTGCTTGTCAAAGCTTGGTTTATTGGATAGGAAGCAACTGCTCTCTTGCTGTAGCTTAGCAATTTAGATAGTCTCCTACTTGGCATGTGAGCTAGAAAGGCATGTGAATTGTTTGGAATTGTGTTCGAGTGGAGAAGCTCAGCTCTTTAGACTTTGGATGAACAACTTGGCATGAGTACGGAACACAACTTAACTCAGCAACATTGAGAGTCAAGCTTCTTGAAGTGTAGAGCATTAGCCAAATTGGATTGTAGTTCGGATCCATTACTCAATAAGACGATTAAGGTAGATAATGGAGTAAAGTTATAGGAGCTCAACATTGTGGAGGAAAGGTTAGTAGAATTCCTGGCTTTGTTGTGTATTGGTTCCATTATGTTGTACTCGACTAGCCATTGCGTTTATGTAACTCTGGGCATGTCGGGCTACCATGCATGGGGTTGCTACGCTTTGGTGTGATGAAAAGCAAACGAGAATCTTGAATCTCAGGCCAGCGTGATGGAGTGAGACCATTTAGCTTGGTATTTCGAAGCTTTATTTCCACTATCAACTCAAGTCTTCATAGGAAAATCGTATTGTTATCCGTGTATGTGAACTTCGGATGCCTAAGGTCGGTTATTGGTGTTGCTCAACTATTAAGAGCTCATTGTTCAAAAAGTGCAGCTTGCTGTTGTGTTCTGTCGAATACTCGGCAACTGAGCACATACAAGTAAAGAAGCTTAGGTTATCACGTACTTGGTCTTGCTTGCAATTATGAATAGCTAAGTCACAAGGAGCTTGGTCAAAAAGAAGTTGTATGATAAGAAGAAGCTTGGATAAATTGCTATCGACACTCGGCAACTCGGCATTGAACTTCGCTGCTCGGCATGAAACTAGTAGACTAAGTTCTTGCATCGCTGTTAGGCCATATAACATTGATTTCGTATGGAAGACCTCACTGAATGCTTGAATTTATATGTGTGACCAGTGTTCAAATATAGGTGAAACCACAACTTTATCTCAATTCAAGTTTTTTAACTATTCCATTGCCGTTTCTTCGTAATTCATGGAATATCATAAACGTGGTGCTCTAAAAGACAAAAAAATAAAGAAGACCTCTTCAACAATCCAAATATACTTTAGCAACAGAAATTCCATGCCACTATTGTGGCGATATTCGATCTCGTCAATCATAAGGAATTGTTTCCAAAATCAAATCATTTTTATTAGTCTTTTTTTGCAGATTGGGGCATAAATAGGAGAAATACCATGGCATAAAGGGAAATAACCTGGATCTTGCTCAGAACAAGGAAGCTTAGCAAGGGATTGCTATGAGCACAGTAACTTGGTGAGGATTTGCTTGTAAGCATATTAAAGGTGCTTGGTAGAGTATTGTTTCGCCGGAGTCATAGTTCGGCCATAGACTTTTTCTTTCTTACAACAATGGGAGCCATTTCGCATTGAACCCATGGAGACGACAACTCAAAAACTTGGCTAATATTATCCCCCCTGCTCGACCCGTATAGTTGAAGAAATATAAACAATACATGAAGTTACAATTATCACTTGATGATGACGGTTACGAACCATAGGAAGACAAAGTAGCGGTTACTTAAGTATACAAACTCATATGAGGGAGGTGGTTACAAATTAGCTGGTAGATGAAATTGTAGTGGCTAAAATCTCACAGATGTGGAAGAAACCATCCAACGGAAGAAAATCTCATTAACCAATTTCATAATAACATTGGGAATCGTAGTAATAAATTACATTTTCCCACAGATGGTATCAATTGTTGACTAGTGATTTTCATTCTAGTGCACGACTACTTGCAATATAAGAAAATGGCTATGGAGGGTGGCAAAAGGTGCTTTGGCGCTGTTATTCCGATGCTTAAGTCAACCCTTTTGTGATGAGAGTAAATTTGTAGCATAATAGGAAGAATGAGAGAGAATGGAAGAAGGTTGCTTTTTTGTAACGAGAGTAAATTTATAGTATAATAGGAAGAATGAGAGAGAATGGAAGAAGGTCGCTTACCTGAGAGTCTTGCTTGATATTTATAGTGAGTCAACGGAAATTGTATTTGAATTGGATTATTGGACTGGGCTTAAGTATTAGGTCGATTGATATTAGCTTACATAATAATTATTAGAAATTACCTATCAACACCCCACATATCTTTTATACATTATTTTGTATACATTATTGAGTGTATTTCTCTTATAATTTATCCCTAAGTATTTGTTAATTTTTCAAACTTACTTCATGCGTTATCGATAATGTAATAATAATAGAGTAAATTTCTACTATTTCTCTATATTTTAAATATTTATTATATTTTTAAATACTAAGCTTACAAAAACCCCTCGACCAATATTTCTATGCCCTCCATAAGTTTTTAACTTAATTGGGTTACCTTTCCTAATGCCTTAAATAAGCTATCAAACCTAGTTGTCTAAATACAAATCTCACAACAAGCTTGGAGTAAGGCCCTCTAGAATGGTCTGCCCAATCCAATTTTTCTTGATTTAGCTTATACTAAAATATAAAGTCTTTATTTAGGCATAAACCCATGAAAAAGAGTCTGCCTAAAACCTATTAATAAAAGGTTTCAATCTTAGCGATTGATTACCTTCATAATCCGATGTATGAGAGTAACTACTATTTCTTATAAATATTGCCTTGAATTCCTCATTTAGACAAGAGAAAATCCCCATTAACACAATTACTCTGCCAAAATTCTACTTCAAAGATTAAACACTTAAATACCCTAAGAATCTTACCTCATTCTTTATCGATTATAGAGTGTCAACATAATCCTCTGCTTGTCACCATGTGTGTTAGAACTTCACTTATATTACCTATTTCTTCTCCTTATCCTATGTCACTTGATCATCCCATTTGTGTGATTTAAGTCATTTCCTTAGTTATGTATAAGGTGATCTAACAAACGGCATGTACGTGATCATTGTGTGTGAACCTATATACCTACATTTTTTATGACTCCTCTAAGGAGGGAAGACTTGATATATACACAACGATACCTCTATGAAGAAGAGATGCTAATCTTAGGGACATCAATAATCAAGAACAAGATGGTACTACTATCACCAATGACCAAAATCCACCCTTAGCTGGAGGTACGAATCAAATGAATGCAATGCAAGAAGGTGTCCTCAACAATGCATAATTTAGGGTGCTGTTTTCCCAATATGTACTCATTTTGGCTTCTTTCGCTACTACCCAACAAGAGGCAACTACTTTGAGTCCCTCCAATATAATGCAACAACATGTTACATAAGCTCCTCAACCATTCAACCCTTTTACTACTAGTGAGTAAGATACTCTTAGGGTCGAGGAGCAGCTTCTTATAGTAGAGCTTGTACCTGTATAATAACATTCCTTACTTGAAATGGGAAATCAAGGAATTCAGATTTGAGGTTTGTCATCTTCACGTACTACCCCATGCGTTACGATTGTTGAATTTGTACATCTTATGCCCATAAATTTACCTCCAGCAAATTCTGTGCCTATGAATTTCACTAACTCCCCCTATAATGCCAAAAAGGGAAGAAATATCTCATCAAAGGGCTTCGTTTGTAACCAAAGAAGATCTCAACATGTTCATGAGAGAAATACAAGAAAAATTCACAACAAACGTATTGGAATTAAAGCCCTTGTATCATCCGTACGTCACTATGAAACCATATCCAAAGGACTACTTGAGTCTAAAATTCATGTTGTTTAGTAGAAAGAAAGGGAGTCTCAAGGATTGCTTGTTGAAATTCATTGAAACTTTAAAAGTCTATAGATTAGATGATGATTTGAATTTGAAGGAAATTTTTGAATTCTCTCATAGAGAAAGCCTACACTTGGTATGTTTTTGGAAAGGTTTTTCTCTACTAAAGAAATGGTTACTCTCACCAACATTAGCAGGATTTGTCAGAAGCCTAAGGAGGATCTCATGTACTATATTAAGCATTTTAGAGAATATTCTTTAGATATGAAGACATATGTGATGAGAGGGAGTTAGTTAAGATTTGCATTCAAGGAATATTTTCTAAGTACATAGTTTATCTTGAAAATCTTTCATTGGTTTTCTTTGTGACTAGTAAAAAATGTGCAAAGGACCAACAACTCGATGGTTCGACAAAGAAATGAAATTGCAAGATTTACAAATGTACACACTTAGTGAATTTAACCAAAGAAGAGAATGCTAAAGGAGTACAGAAATCTAGAAGTAAGAAGCTTGTAAACACCAAATCATCTTTGGTATACCGATGAACAATGGGATACATTACCTGACTAATGGTTACAAGATGAAAATATCAAACTCTCTAAATTTGAATGCTTACCAACGGATGAGGAAAAAAGTGAAACTAAGTTTTACAAATTCCATAGGAGTGTAGGCTACCTTATGAAAGATTGTTGGACACTAAAAAAAATATTTAACGAGCATGTCTAGAATGGATAATTGATTATTAAAGACAATGATGGAAAAAATAATCCACTTCTAGCTTACAACATTCTATATAGGGTTGTGAATGTTATCACTCATAAACCTACAAAGATGGAAAGTATGAATGTGCAGCCACTCTAAGTGTATAAAGTTAAACATGGAGGATCTAAGGTCAAGACAAATGGAGATAACAACACTGTCTTTGCTTTGTTGAAAACTATTAATGTTAAGAATTTCTTTGATCAACTTAGCTTTAATGAGGATACTTGTTGGGCTCCAAGAGACTAATCGTGCACACATGACTCATGTTATTCACTCTGTCTATTTTACCTTGCTACTTTGCTCTCCTCACTCAGCTTTATTATTCTCTTCTACCCTTACTCTATTGTGCTATGTATGCTTGGTCATTTTAGGTCGGCTCGGTCAAGTCAAGTGAGTTTGGCTAGTTTAGGTTCGCTTGGCCCATCTAGGTCGGCCCGAGTGGGTTTGTGTACTCGAGTGGTGGACTTCAGGATTACTTACTTATGTTTTATTTTCTACTTTGCCATTGTATTTTATTTTATATTTACGAAATTGCCATTAAGGCTACGATTTATTATGTACATAATTGCCATTATATAGAAATAGTTTATACTTGTAAGGTTTTAGGATTAACACACTTATGACATGAATGGAAAACCCTTCTGAGTATTTTTTTATGAAAGCTCTTCTATCTTGCTTTTATCAATCCTTTTAGCAAGGATTGTGGTGAGCAACCCTAATTAATACTTAATGTGTCATATCCTCGTGGACAACTCACGAATTCATTAAACTCAGTCCTATTCTCTTTTCTTCGATATTTCAGCGGACTCATTGGACTTTCTATGGTAAAATTTAGTGATAATTGAACTTCTAGCCACATCATATATTTTTTATATCAAAGCTCGAGGTTCTAAATAGGGTCAAGAGTTTGTTGAGTTTCGATAAAGTATTGTTTTGAATATGTAGAAAAGAGGTTTGATGAAGGAAGTAAAATTTACTTATTGTTTGTAATGTTTAAGAAGCTTACTGTTTAGAATATTGGTTTTGCTGGTAATTTCTATTGTTACTTTTCTAACTATTGAAGGTAGTTGAGCCAGTGAATGTGTGCTCAAGTTCAATTCTGAGTCTTAATGGTGGCTTGAAGTTTCAAATATTATATATATATATATATATATGAAAAAGAAAAGAAAAGGAAGAGAAGAAGAACCGATTGAAGGGTTTTGTGTTTGAAATAGAGCTTTAGTTGTAGTTTGAAGTTTTAGATAGTAGGTCATATTATATATATATACATATATATATAGAAGGGGAGAGAGAGCACAGCGACAGGGCAAATTGAATTGGGGATTTTTCTTACTTGAACCCATTGAAAATTGTAAGACTCGTAGGCCATGGTTGTTGAGGGTACTGTGATTGTTTGTGTAGTGTACTGGGTCACTGGAATTCAAACGTTGCTGTACTGGGTATTAGTGTTTGGGTCTCGAGTTGTGTGACATCGTGATCGTAAAATATCGCCTATTGGGCTCGAGTTGTGTAATGGACACTTTGGTGTTCGATTTGGGTTGCAGAAATTCGATTCACGTTTGTCACTTGTACGCAAAATTGCAACAAGTAGATGTATGTTTAAGGAAGTGCAGCAGTAGATTGAGTGTTTGAGAATGTAGTTGCAGGGTGTTGGCTTGTTAGTGGGTAAATTGTAGTTAGTGGCTACGTGTTTAGTGGTTGGTGGTTGCTGGAATTGTGTGTGTGCGCTATTGATAGTTCGAGAAGTTGCAGTGTGCGTGAAATTGAGCTTCATGGCATAGCTCAATTGAGATAGACTAGCTGCACTGTCAAGTGTCGAGCTTATTGTAAAATTGGTGCTGTATGGTTCTGTAATTTGCTGCTGTAACCAAGTACTTGCCGAAGCTACCGATTGTGTGTGGAAGTGTAGAAATGCCCACCGCCTATTGAGGTGACGAATTGAACTGTTACGATTCTCAAAGCAGCTGAACTGTTGCTGGAGTGCCGAATTGTTGACTTAACATTTTAACCAAATGCCGAGTTGAATTAAGTGTAGGAGTCCGAGCTACCAAGTTGAAGTGTCCAGATCGAGCTGCTATGTAAGAAGTATCAACGTGGAGTGAACCCATTCCCAAGTTACTGTCAGCTATCAAGCTGCAAATCACTTGTCTGAGCTGTTGTGTAAGAGGTCGAACTGTGGAATAAGCCAAGCATCTCCGAGTTGTTTCAATCCGAAGCGTCGAGTTGAGTGAACTTAATAGCCAAACTGATTAAAGTGTTGTTAAACTTGTACCGAGCTACACATTACTTGACTGAGTTGTTTAGATTGAATTCTGAGTTGTTGACTGTCCCGTGCCCGAGTAGAACCACTACAAGTGCAATCTGAGCTGCTGTGTGAAGTGCTATCGCGTTGTGCTGAGTCAAGCTATTGTAACTGGAGCTTTGCCGAGTTGCCTAAATCATGCGATGTTCGAGCTTGTTGTAGTGAGTGCATGCTAGAACTTGGTGCGAGAGAGAGACCAAAGCAGTTAATTCCAGTTGTTGTGCACGAGGCATTACCGAACTACAGAATTCATCTTGTCCATTGCTGTCCAAGTTGGGAATTGCCAAATTGTATAGTTTCCGAGCTAGTTACTATATAAGAATCAAGTGTCCAAGCTCCTTGCGTGTGCAACACCCATCGGAAACTTACATGTCCGAGCTGTTGAACCCCGCTGCTCTGTTTAATCGTCGCTCGCGATGTTGTGTGCCGAGCTGCTGTAAGCTCAATCTAACACTGAGTTGACCAAGTGTTGTGCTATTATGTATGAGTGTCGAACTGAGGTTATGTTTGAACTAAGCTACCGTAGTACAAGTCCGAAGTGGCTAAAGTGCAGAATTGAACTATCCTTAAGTGCGTGTTAGTGTGCCAAGCTAAATGTGTAACAAGGCTACCCCTTCTTTATATCTATCGAGCTAATTTAATCTACTAAAAATGAACCAATTTTCGAGCTGATTAATTATGCATGCATTTAAATAAATTACCAAGCTGCTCGAACACAAAGGAACAGGTGTAGCTAAGTTGTCCTAGATTGGCATAGAGGGAGATTGAGCTGCTCAATTCGAGACAAGAGAGTTCCGAAGTGGAGAAATTACAACCGAGCTGTTGTCATTTCAAACTTATCCGAGTTGTGGATGTAGCAACTATGTGTGCTGAGAAATTGTTAACTTGTATACAGTGTGTGTGAAGCGAGTGTATTTTGCATACACATACTGATTGAGAAGTGACATACCCCTGCAAGTGAAAAGCCATCAACTCATCTCATGCCTGCAAGATAAGTATGGAGCTTAAAGGCTGAGTTGTTAAATTGAGATATACTTAACATGGCATATGAAGTTGGATATGAGTATGAATATTATTATGAGGATATGATATCCTGAATTTCGAAATTTGATGGATATGACACTTCGAATGAATGTTTGAATTAAGAATTTCGAGTAAATCAGGCTTTTGAAAATTATTTTTATCCAAAGTATGAAAAGGTAAGGTTATTCAAGAACTTGTTGAGTGGCTTTACGGTGACTTGGTGAGATCATATGATAGGTCAAAGAATTGAGGAAGGGAATCTTGAAGTTATCACATGAGAAGAGATAAGATGTTTGATGTGAAGAGAATTCATGCCTTATGATTATCAAGACAAAGTGTATGAAAGAAAATCCAACTATGACGCTTACATCTCTAGTGTACAAGAACAATTGGAGATTAAACTTGCTGATTAGAGAAGGAAGAAAACAACAAAGGTTTACTCATTCAGAGAATGTTGCAGGGGAGGAAATGGAAGTAAGAGAAGTATGAATTGAAGATGAAAGGAAGGAAGGGGCTAAGGAAGAGTTTAATTGATTGTGCCCATGACGAGTGGATGGAGTTGAGGATTATTCCAACACTAATCATGGACTCAAGCTATTACTGTATCCCTTTGTTTAGTTTTTGCAAGTTAGTGTTTGACCCTAGTGCATTTTGAAGTAAGTAGATGCCAAATTTTAGGTTTAAACATTTTTCAAGGGAGGGGCAATGTTGGGTTCCAAGAGATTGATTGTACACACATGATTCATGTTGTCCGCTCTCTACCTTGCTACTTTACTCTCATCACTTAGCTCTTCTGTCCTGTTCTGTTCTACTGTATTTTACCTACCTTACTCTGTTGTACTATGTATGCTTGACCATTTTAGGTCAGGTCGGCTAGGCCAGTTTAGGTCGACTTAGCCCATCCAGGTCAGGCCGGGCAGGTCTATGCATCTAAGGTAGAGGACTTCAGGATTACTTACTTATGCATTATTTTCTACTTTACTATTGTATTTTATTTTGTATTTACAAAACTACCACTAGGGTAATCCTTACTTTATTTTATTTGCGTAATTGCCATCATGTATAGATAGTTCATACTTGTAAGGTTTTAGGATTAATACACTTATGACATGAATGAAAAACTTTTGAGTATTTCCTTGTGAAAGCTCTTCTATCCTACTCTTATCAATCCTTTTAGCAAGAATTATGATGATTAACCTAATTAATACTTTGTGCATAATATCAAAGTAGAGATTAGGTCATGTAGTGTTCATCTAGTGCATCATATCTTCATGGACAGCTCACAAATTCGCTAAACTTAATCCTATTATCCTTTCTTCGATATCTTGGAGGATCTACTCGACCTTTTATTATAAAGTCTAGTGATAATTGCACTCCTAAGCATATCAATACTCAACTTGAGGTAGCAACTAAACTCATGAGGATCTTTTAAGTTCAATACCAGAAGTATATTAGAGTACGTCCCATGAGGAGAATTGTCTCAATGAATGAAAGTGCAATTATATTCACTAGCTTTAACATGTGCATAAAAAATCTCAATCATAATTGCCCTTTATAAGTAGAAAGTATGCTCAATGATTACCTAATCAAAAGGACATTTGTTGACAATGTATCTTCACCTAATGTTATGCTAATGTCTACTTCTAAAGCTATAAAGGTAGATATTCGAAACCTAGTAAGGTAACCCATCACATTAAGTAGCTTTTACAAGTCTTCCATGAAGACAATAGGGGTGTATTAAGATAGACTTTGATGTCGAACCTATCCATAACTCTATATGGTTCCATGTGATCAATGCACCTATATCTTACCATCTCCTTGTAGGAAGAACGTAGCTACATGATTGCCACATGATACCCTCAACATGGCATCAATGCATTAAGGGTCATTGAAATGCTAAGGATGTCCTTATTCTTGCAATAAAGAACCTGTTTACAAACAATAAACTATACTTTGTTGAAACAACTTTCTTTAGTGAGCATATAAATCAAGGAGAGATACTCATAGTAGAATCCCCTAAGGTATAATTACCTATAAGGGAAGAAGTTCAGGCATAAACATTTAACAAGAAAAAGATGTGTGATTGTTGTTGAGGTACAAAAGAAGGCAAGCAAACCAATAATATTATGACAATGGAAATCATTACTTGAGCTAAAAAATATAAGAGCTACTGACAGCAAAAGACAACCTTATTAGTTTTCTCCCTCCTCTTTTCTTCTTGCAAGCGATAATCACTTCTTATCAATGAAAAAAGTTTCTTTCTTTTACTGTGGACATTCACTTTTAAGATCATGATTGTATCTATTTATACTCCTTTATTGCTATTGTTGCTACAAAGTAAAGACTAGTCTCTCTAGTGCATAAGGCTAATCTTACAAAACAATTTACATATGACAAAGAGCATCTAGACTCTCTTGATTGTTTAAAAGAAAATTCATAACGAATATGACATATAATCTACAGATTGTGGTCGTCGGTACGAGATTTGGCTCTTAAGTACATGATGATGAGCTTAGCTTATATGTGTGAGTTGGTAAGAGCATCGCCTCCTAGGTGCAAACAAGCTATTGCAATCTCACATGATTATTATGTTTTTGAGTTGATTTGAATGTTTCTTGCCACCAAGTAGTGGAGATAATCCCATCTACAGATTGTGGTTATTGGTACAAGATTTGGCTCCTAAGCACATGATGATGAGCTTAGCTTATATGTGTGAGTTGGTAAGAGCATTGCCTCCTAAGTGAAAACAAGCTATTGCAATCTTACATGATTATTATGTTATTGAGTTGATTTGAATGTTTCTTGCCATCAAGTTGTGGAGATAATCCCATTGATGAGCACCTTAATGTATTGACACTTCAAACTAGGTAATTCTTTGGTAAGCCATTATAGACACCTAATTTTTGTTCTCTTTATTTTATTTTATCACTAGGTCATAAATTAGGAAAAACAAAAAAAAAAATAGAAAATTAAAGAAAGTTTAAAAAAAAAGAAGTTTAGAAAAATAAAAAAATAGGGAAAAGGATAAAAAAAAACATAAATCTAGGAAAAATATAAAAAATAGGAAAGTTGGAAAAAACACAAAATAATAAGAAATTTAGAAAATAAAAAAATGAAAAAAATTTGAAAGATTTATAAGCCACAAAAAATTGAAAATAGAAGATTTAGTAAATTTAGAAAATAATAATTTAATAGAATAGATTTTTTAGAAAGAGGAACCATTGGGCTTGGGCTAGATTCGGCTTGGGTTTAGATTTAAATATAGCCCAGGCTGGCCTAGGCTAACCTAGTCCATATGTGCAATTTAATTACAAATATGAACAAGGTATATGCTAACAGCTTGACAATAAATCACATGCATATCACATTCTGGCATAACACGAGATGCACTATCATACAAGAATACTTGTTGAAAACTTAACTCAACTTACTCATTCATCAAAAGACAACATTGTTTACATAATAAAGGGATTTCTACATCGAAGTTCAGCTATATTCCCTGTTACAACTTATGTGTACAATATAATATTTACATCAAAATATGAACTAGCTTTTTCCTTTATCATCTTCACAATAATAAGATCTCTGACCTAATATAAGCTCCATACAAAAGTCACTAACTTTGACTTATGCTCTTAGTTTATGTATCCCCTTTAGCGTTAGACCCTTCACAATGTTATTAAGCTAAGGATAAAATATTTTATCTCCTCAACTATTGAAGTTGAGTGAGAGTGGATAACAAACAACATAATATAGATAATATTACATATCACAACTAAAACATTTCAATCATAACTTGCAGGTTCAACTTCACATATGCATTTGCCGAATTGGGCATTTACTGTTAGCAATATAGCATGCTATGCTCATGCACGTGGCATGCATCGATACCAATATCTTATGCCCTCCAAACTTCTTCGAGTTAGTTGACGTAGTCGTGCATCTGGATACAATGTCCAGAAACCTAGGGTAACATGGAGCTGCCTAGAAGTAGGACCCCCACCAAATTGGACTATATACTGTAAACTACCATTATCAAAAGGGGTAGTAAGGAGTTACCTAGGAGTAGGAGCCGTAACTTTACAAAATTAGACTACACATTGTAGTTCATTAAATCAAAGTAGCAATATTATTAAATTAGACCATATACTGCAATTTACCAAATTTGACTATCAAAATAGTCACAATGTTTGGGCAATGCAATCCATATGCTTCTAAAAACTGAGTTCATAAAGCCATGTTTTTTCCATGATCATTTGGAAGCCTCATTTTGAAAGTTTTGATTCGTAGGTTCCTTTTTATGCCATGCCATGATATATAATGGCAACTCAAGAATATCAATTAGCATAATCAATTTCCCAATTTTATTCAACCTAATGATCTGATTCTAGTTTTTCAACTCTTTCTAGTAGAATTATAGTATCTTACTTAAGGTTCACTTAGGTGAACACTTAGAAGATTGAGTTAGCAATCACTCAACTTCCCTAGTAAGCATAATCATTTGCAAGCACAAATAGCATACAGTATTATATCAATTCACCCAACATGACAACATAATAGTTTAACCAGAATACAATTACTGTCATTTAAAATCAACACATCGGTATCTACTATAGTAGCATATCAATTCACCCAAGATATATTCATATTCAATTAACACTACATCAAATAGCATACAGTATTATGAGTAGCAATATATCTGCTCCAAGCATAGGTTAGATCTACTTACCTAGACTTATTAATAATGCAAAATCTTAAGCTCCGCCATATGGTCTTTCCTTACTTATCAAGCTTATGAAAATCTAATACAGTCTTCAAATCAAGTATAGGTCAAACCTGAATTGCTATAAGCTTTCATTTTTGCATTTTTAAACTTTATTTGATCATATCTTACTCATTTCCTATTTGATTTCAATAAACTTTATATCATCACAATTATTATTTTGAGTACTATTAATATATTTCGTGTCTTGTTTTTTATCTAGACACCATCAGCTTATTAAACTAGCCTAATCAGATTTTGTGTCTTGTTTTTTTGTCTAATTTTCTTTTTCTTTTTTCTAATTTGCTTCAAAATTTTCTTGAGTGTTTTTCTTATATTTTTAGATTTACAAAATATTTTTTTTGAAGTGTATAAGCCCTATTTATATTTTACAAATGGATTAAGATTTATAAAAATTGAACATGTGGCTTACATATGTTATATTCTTATTTTCCCAAAGCATGAGGTGTCATTTTCTTATTATTTACCTTTTGACTCATTAATCCAATTTAATCCTTCGCTACGACATCATGGGATGACTCGTCCTTTCATTTTTTTTTATTAATTTTTCCTTTTTTATATTAATTTACCTTATTTAAATAATAATTTCTTATTATATATGTGTCTTTAATATGCATAATGCATTTTTTTACGTTAATACATATATATTACAGATAATTCAACTTCATTTATTATTTTTGTAAGTTAAATAACTTATCTCTAGTATCTCGTTATATCTAAAATTTCGAATTTTACAATTACTGATTTTATTGATAAATTAACATTTTTCTCAAATTACTATTTTTATATAGCTTATCTTGAAAAATTGACTTTACTTGAATAATTTTATCTAGGGTATTACAATGCATAAATACAAAGGAGGTTAGGGGTTTGAATCATGGCAAAGGTGTATAAAGCCATTTTATTTTTTCAGTTGCCCAAGAATTGCTACGTGTCAAAATTTCATTGCACCACGTGTCTTGACACATAGTAACATCAGATTGGATAGCGAACTGATGTGGCGCCATGTGGAAAGCTATGTAGCATGCTATGTCAACTACCACGTGTCATACACGTGGCACACGACCATTATGTCAGCAGACTTTCTTTCCCTTTTCACCTCTTTATCCCCTCTTTCTCTTATTTTCCCTCTCTTTCTCAACTAAAAAGCAGCTTACACCCTTCACTTTAGCCTCAGATTTCGCATAGCTTCCTTACTTAAACATGCCAATTAATGATGCAATATCATCTTTTGGATGGCTTACTTCAAATAGAACCAAAGAGTAAGACTAGATTCAATAAAAAATCTATTCAGTTCAAGCTCCAAAAGTTAGAAAAAACATGAATTTTAAAAATTTCATTTAATCTGAATTCGAGCTTTCCTTATTTACTTGGTTAATTTTTTTGTATAAAAGGGGCTTTAGGGGCTCATTGCACAGCATACACAATCACCAGAAACCACTCACAAGATCTCTCTCTCTCTTCTTAATCATTCTCTCTCTACACCCACCAAACCCTCTCTCTCTCTTCAACTTCTTCTCTTTAGCCACCCTCAAAAGGCACCACTACCCTAGCTAGCTCTCTTACCACATAAGTAACCAGACCCAACCACTCTCATCCCTAACCATAACCTAAAGCTCCTCTACCATCGAAACCTGAGCCACCACCACCACCTTAATCTCGGAACACCACCTTAACCACCGTGTCGGAGTAAACTAAACTTACTTGATACTCCCCGACCTAAAAAATCCTTGATTTAATTTCCCTTCGACCTCTAGCAACCCCAAACAATGCAGAGCTCCACCATCGCCACTACCTATAATCCAACCATTGCTTAAACAACCTCTAACTACTGTGGCATCAAGCTTACCCCTTATCCCTAGTCCAAAAGTCATCAAAAACCATTTCCCCACTTGTTTTGGCCATCGAATCACTTTGAATGACATCCTCTAAGTTGCTGCCATCGAAGAGAACTTGGAGCCAACCTTGATCTAGTTGACTTGAACTCGACTAACCCGACTCGAATTTGTTATAGGTTCGACCCATGCGCCTAACTACATTTGAAGCCCATCTTTTTTTTTTCTTTTATTTAGTTGTTGTTTTTATTTTATTATTTTATATTGCTACCATCATTTTTTTTTATAATTGTGAATGTAAATGTAATAAAAAAGAAGAAGAAGAAGAAGAAGAAAGAAGAGGGGAGGGGGGGGGGGGGGGGGGCGAGTTGGGGGTTGTGGGGAGAGGGGAAGAAAAGAACAAAAGAAAAAAGAAAGAATAGTTTATTTCATTTTCGAAATATATAAAGAAAATAGTATAACAATAATAAAAATAAATAAGTTAATAAATGAAAATCATTTTTTTAACACTTAGAAAAATTAGGTTTTTCCAAAATAAATAAAAAAATAATTAGACCTCTTTTTTTTTTTAAAAAAAAATTAGGATCCTTTAGAACTTTCCAAAAAATAAGATTTCCGATTTAAGACCCTTTTTTTTTAGAAATTTCTTTAAATAAATCAAATCAAATTAAAAAACGTAAATCCAACATATTTTCAAATTAAAATAAACCCAATCCACTAAAGTTTTACAAAAATAATTACATACGTCTAATCTTGAATAACAGGCACATAGGCATCTACGAGACGATATTAACCAAATAATTTTTCATTTTTCTAGATTACTTAAGTTATTCAATTAGAGTAACTAATAATTGAGTTTTGAATTGAAAAGTGATTTTTAAGGATAAGGTTAAATTTAGAACGTTAATGGTATTCGTAAAGGTTTTAAAAATTTAACCTTAGGATCTAAATCTCTGGTTTCTAAAACCAATTTTTTTTTTTATAAAATGGGTTTGACCGATAGACCAATAGCTAAGTTATGTTTTTTCCCAACTTCAGTCAAGTGACGACTCTAATGCATTTTCAAATAAAAACCAATTTTCTTTAAACCTTAGTTTATGGTTAGTATTAAACGAGTAGGGCATAAAACTAGTCGGTTTAAAGAAGTCTAATTAGAAAAAGAACCAGGAGGAATAAACTAGGCTCCATAGCTAATCTTTTCCTTATAAATGTTTTCTTCCTTTAAAATAAAGGTAGCCATGCTACAAAAGAGCATTACAGATCTAGAAATGCCAATAGGCCCCATACTTAGAAGAGTTTAATACTTAACGTTCAATATTGATCAAATGTTAGTAAGCCTAAATAATGGAGGAGGCCTAAGAAGAAAAAGGAAAAAACAAGCCCTAGGGACTTCGAGGAGACAATTCACTTGACTGAAGATCTCAATTATCCAAATCTTTCATCATCTAAAAGCAGTAAGGATTATAGCTTATGAAGCCCCTAATCTGAATTACAAACCATGCAGCTTTAACCTAGAAGCACGATGGGACTATCATATGGGTTAGAAAGGGTACTCTACTAAAAAATGCTGGAGATTAAAGAATAAGATTCGAGACCTAATTGATGCAAAAGTTATTAAGCCAAAGCTACAACATGTCGGTCCTTCTTTAAGTCATGGGAGTACTTCAACTGAGTTACCTAAAGCCCCATTCCCTTTAAGTAAACTAATGCCTTCTGATAAGCTCACAGATTGTTTTAAGTAGTTGGATAATTGTTAAGATAGGGGCAAAGAAAATTGTTTTTCAATAAAGTTTGTAACAGTTGGAATAATATAATCTTTTTACCTTTTCAATTGAATGATTACAGTGTTATTAGTAATGAGTAAAATACATTCCTCCTTAAGAAATTGGCAACTCACTTTTAAAAGGTTTAGAATGGAAATAGGTAAACTATTTTCCATATACTAACCTGAAACATTGAGAAGTTAAGCAACATAATGATGAGGATACTTTGGACTCAGTCCTTATAGGAGGTCCACTTTGAATGTGATATGCAAATTAAAATGAAGTTAAGCATTCATTTTCAAATTATAAACATAATCATCCCTTATTCATCCCGTTGGACCCATTTGAAGAATTTTCAAATTTAAACCTTGTCGAGAACCACCCCATAATGGGGCAATTTGAAGGTTACGGTCATTGATGAGGAAAGAAGGATAAAATTGGTTTGTGCTTGCTTCAGTAACGTTAAATTCAAAAGCAACTTTTATTTTTGATAAGTTATTTTTCTTTTGAAATGAAGAAGAGCTATATCCTTTTTTAAACACCTTATGCTTATACTTACCTCACTCGAGCTCATATAATAGAAATCTATGGATTTAGAGCCCTGAATCGCTTAAAAGGCAAAAACTTGGCAATGGAGACAAACATTCTTAGGGCTAAAAGAAAAGAAAGAACAACAAGAGAACAATGGGCAAAGTAATAATAACAAAAAAGAAATGAAAAAGAGAAGAAAAGTGGATGGAAAATTAGGCCTAAGCATAAGTTAAAAGCCCAAAGAGATATATCATATTGTAGAAAGGGCATCCAAATTGAATAAAAATCAAAGACCAAATAGCCCCAAAGACGCAAAGCTCTGAATCATAGTTTGAGCTCAGAAACCCAAAATCTCTATATTCACTTTGAAGCCTCTCTTATACTGAATCATACTAGGCCTTCCCACCCGCAAAACCACCTTTACACAACAAAAGCTCTTTAGATCTTAAAAGGTGATCTATCTTTAATAAAAGTTGTTTTTGAAATTGGGGTAAGCACTTTTCTAATTTTTCTTAAGGTTCTCGACTTGTACACTTGGGATTAATAAAATATGTTTGTTTTAAAATAGGCTTCTTCATCAGTCCTTTTTGAAATCCTTGGGCTACAAGCTTAAATTCATAATTTTAAAACTAAAAAAGGACCTAATGGATTGATTAAGGTATATTACACGCAAAAAGGACTATAATTTTGGGGTTGTAGTCAAAAGTGTATTATAGGCTGGGAGTTTGCAAGAAAGTCATCTTTGACTAAACTAGTCATGAGTTACCTTTTCCTTAAAAAATAAGGGGAACATAAGAGGACCCATGTGATTTTCAAGGAAGGTTCTTTATCTATTAGTAAACCAAAAAAAAAAAAAAGTAATGATAAAAAAGAAAAAAAAAAGAGAGAGAAAGTATCTTTATTCCAAGTTTTCAATCCATCCCAAAAAAGTTGACTACAATAGTTTAGGTTTTTCTCATTCTTCCCAAATGAAGGAAATTATCCTCAATGTAAATGGTGTTCACCAAAGGGTTTATTTGTAAATAGTTTCCTCAAATTAGGTATTGTTTCGGATAAGTTTAAACCTAGCTAAATCTTAAAAAGGCTATCTCGGTTTCCATCCATTCGACTCTTTTTAGGGTCTTTAGCTAGCCCATAAGGCATTCACCTTCTGCATTTGGTGTTTAGCTAATCTTTGAAGGGATAATGTTAGCTCAGTTTCTCTTCGAAGTTCCCTAGCTAGCCCATAGGGTACTTCTCCTCCTTAATTCTCTTATAGAACTTCTCTTCATTAGTTCCTTTTGGCAAGCCCATAAGGTACAACATTAGGTCCAAGTTTAAGATTTCTAATCCCCGAGTGATGCTTTTACCTAGGTTAGTAAGCTTAGATAGGTATGACTAGATTTTCCAAATTGATCCCAACATAGGGTTGCTGGTCCTTAAGAGACACTCCTACCTAGGTTAGTAGGCCTAAAGAGGCATGACTAGGTTTTCTAGATCGATCCTAGCTTAGGGTTACTAGTCCTCAAGAGACACTCTCGTCTAGGTTAGTGAGCCTAAAGAGGTACGACTAGCTTTTTTAGATTGATCCTGCCTTAGAGTTGCTAGTCCCCGAGAGACGCTCTCACCTAGGTTAGTAAGCCTAGAAAGGCATGACCAGGTTTTTCAGATCGATCTTAACTTAGGGTTACTAGTCCCTAAGAGATACTCATGCCTAGGTTAGTGAGCCTAGAGAGGTATGACCAAGTTCTTTAGATCAATCCCAACTTAAGGTTGCTATGCCCCAAGAGACTCTCCAGCTTAGGTTAGTGAGCCTAAAGAGGCATGACCACGTTTTCCTGATCGATTCTAACTTAAGGTTGTTAGTTTCTAAGAGATACTCCTGCTTAGGTTAGTAAGCTTAAAGAGGTTCAATCAAGTTTTTTTGAAAAACACTAGGTTAAACTCAAGAAGGGGGGAGGGGGGTAAATTGAGTTTTAAGGATAAATTGCAATTCTTTTTCAATATAAACAACTAAATGTAATAATAAGAGTAATCAAAGCAATGATAAAACAATAATAAGTTTGGAAATTAAAAGAGATAAGGATAAAGAAGATTAAGCCCAGATATAATGTGGAGTTCGGACTACTCCCTAGTCTCCACAGACACATAATACCTCCAATTGAGGAATTCACACCATTTTATTGATTTCTCATTCCAAGCTCCAAGAGCTACACTCATATAAACTTGATTACACAAGTTTCTCATTCATAATTCTCAATACAAGTCACAATCTTAACTCACAACACAAAAACTCAATCTTAAGAATTATTGGTGTAGTTTTTAACTCTCAATACTTTGCAACTAATAACTCACAAGTACTACACTTTAAATCTCTCTAAATATTAGCAATTTACGGTATAAGTGACAATGAGAATTATAGACAATAAGAATACAAGAAAATATTGAAATATTGCAGCAAAAGATTAGTTCGCTTTTATCCTTAGTCAGGTTGTTGAGCATTTATAGCATCCCATTCAATTCTTCCCATTATAATGCATTAAATGCTCCATCGGCTAATTGTATCAGACTCACCAACATGCTGGTACTTTTAACTACCGGTAAGCCGGTAAAAATTACTCTACTGACAAGTGAACCAATAAGCTGGTTCTTTTAGGTTAGTGTGCTTTTCTTTATGTTTTATAGGGTTTTATACCATTAGCCTGGTTCTTCCTTAAGCTGTCAACCCAATAGACCAAATATCACTTGAAAATTCTTTTAACACACAGCAAATAAATATTCTTTGTAATCTAGCTTCAAGATTATTTGATTACTACTTAAAAAATTAAATTTCTTGTAAAGATAATTGATATATTTAATCATTAAGCAAATTAATTGATCTTATTCAATTACCTTAATATAATAAAATAATACTTAGTTTAATCATCTACTTGTTTTGTTCTCTTAAAAAACAACATGTTTAGTTATATACTTTTTGTTTTGTTCTCATCAAAATTAATAAGTTTAATTATACACTTTACGTTTTGTTCTTATCAAAATCAAATAATAAACTTTAGGTTCAACATTTTTCAGATCGATCCTAGCTTAGTGGTGCTAGTCTCCGAGAGACACTCCTGCCTTAGTTAGTGAGCCTAGAGAAGTATGATCAGGTTCTTTAGATTGATCCCAATTTAGGGTTACTAGTCCCTTAGAGACACTTTCGCCTAAGTTAGTAAGCTTAGAGAGGCACTACTAGGTCCTTTAGATTGATTCCAACTTAGGGTTGCTAGTCCTTGAGAGATATTCCCACTTAGGTTAATGAGTGTAAAGAGGCATGACCAAGTTTTTCATATCGATCCCAACTTAGGGTTGCTAGTTTTTAAAAGACACTTTCGGTTAGGTTCATGAGCCTAGAGAGGTACGACTAGGTTTTATAAATTGATTCTAACTTAAGGTTGCTAGTCCCTAAGAGACTCTCCTACCTTAGTTAGTGAGCCTAGAGAGGCACAATTAGGTTTTCCGAATCAATTCCAGCATAGGGTTACTTATCCTCTAGAGACACTCCTACTTAGGTTAGTGAGCTTAGGGAGGTACTACCAAGTTTCGTTTCTTCACTAGATCCTTAGTAGATTGAGTCTTGGATAGTTAAGTAGATGTTATAAAGTCTTCCTCAAGGAAAAAATAGTATCTCTTTGTTTTTGTGGCAAAATTTCATTTAAAGTTCATCATAAACCACAAAGAGGGGTAGCTGCAGATACCAATTTTTACCTTTTTTTATTTTATTTTATCAATAGGTCCTAAATTATGAAAAACACAAAATAAAAAGATAAAATTAAATAAATTTTAAAAAATAAAAAAAATAGGAAAAAACATAAAAAAAAATCTAGGAAAAATATGAAAAATAGGAAAATAGAAAAAAAAAAGAAATGTAGAAAATAAAAGAAAAATAAAAAAATTTTGAAAGATTTATAAGTCACAAAAAATTGTAAATAGAAGATTTAGGGAATTTAGAAAATAATAATTTAATAGAATAGATTTTATAGAAAGGGGGACCGTTGGGTCTAAACTTAGATTTAAATCAACTTAAGCTAACCTAGTCCATATGTGCAATTTAATTGTACATATGGGTATGGCATAAGCTAATAACTTGATGGGAAACAACATGAATAAACACAAAGGAGGTTAGTGGTTTGAAACCTGGCAAAGGTATGCAAAGCTTTTTTATTTTTTCAACTGATTAGGAAATGCTATACATAAGGATTTCATTACGCCACGTAGCAGCATCAGATTGGACAGCGAATTGACGTGGCACTACATAGTATGCTATGTTAGTTGCCACATATCATGTAATGACACGTAGCACATAACCATTAGATGTCGCAGTTGACATGGTGCCATGTCAGCACTACGTTAGCTAACTTTCTTTCCTTTTTTGCCTCTTTCTCCCCTCTTTTCCTATTTTCCCCTTGTTACTTGGCTGAAAAACAGCTTACACCCTTTACTTTGGCCCCATATTTTGCACAACTTCCTTGCTTAAACATACCATTTAATAGTGCAATATCATCCTTCGCATAGCCTACTTCAAATAGAACCAAAGAGGAAGACCAAATTCAGCAAAAAATGTATTCAATTCTAGCTCCAAAAATCTAAAAAAACATGAATGTTGGAAATTTCATTTAATCCGAATTCGAGCTTTCCTTGCTTATTAAGTTAATTTTGTGTATAAAAGGGGCTTTGTGGGCTTGTTGCACAACACACACAATCACTAGAAGCCACTCATAAGCTCTTTCTCTCTCTTCTTGATCACTTTCTCTTTACACCCACTAAACCCTCTCTCTCTCTTTGACTTCCTCTCTCTAGCTACCATCGGTAGGCACCACCACCTTAGCTAGCTCCCTTACAACGTACGCAGCCAGACCTAACCACTCTCGTCCTTAGTCATAACCCAAAGCTCCTCTACCATCGAAACCCTAGCCACCACCACCCCAAGCTTAGAACACCACCCTAACCATTGTAGCAGAGCAAACTAAACCTACCATGATACTCCCCAACCTCAAAACCCCCTGACCTAATTTCCTTTTGACCTCCAGTAACCCCAAACAACGCAGAGCTCCACCACTACCACTACTTACAATTCGACCACTGCCTAAAAGAATAGTTTATTTCTTTTTAGAAATAGATAAAACAAAAAAAATATAAAAATAAAAAAATAAATAAGTTAATAAATGAATTTTTTTTTACACTTAGAAAAATTTGGTTTTTCCAAATTAAATAAAAAAATCATTAGACCTTTTTTTTAAAAAAAAATTAAGGTCCTTTAGAACTTTCCAAAAAATAAAATTTCTAATTTAGGACTTTTTTCTAGAAATTTCCTTAAATAAATCAAATTGAATTGGAAAACGTAAATCTAGTATATTTTCAAATTAAAACAAACTCAATTCACTAAAGTTTTACAAAAAGAACCACGTACTTTAATCTTAAATAGCAGATACATAAGCACTTATGGGGCGATGGTAAAAATATAATTTTTTCTTTTTTTTTTTAGTTTAATTAAGTTATTCAATTAGAGTAACTAATAATTGAGCTTTGATTAGAAAGGTGATTTTTAAGGATAAGGTTGAATTTGAAAAGTTAACGATACCCATAAGGGTTTAAAAAATCTAACCCTTAGATTGAAATCTCTAGTTTTTAAAATCGTTTTTTATAAAATGGGTTAAACCGATAGACCAGTACTTAAGTTATAACCAATCCTCTCAATTGGTTATAACTTAAGTCTTTTTTCTCGACTTCAGTCGGGTGGTAACTCCAATATATTTTCAAATAAAAATTGTTTTTTTTTTAAACCCTAGTCAAGAGTCAGTATTAAACAGGTAGGGTTCAATACTAGTTGGTTTAAAAAAGACTAATTAAAAAAAAAAAGAAACTAGGCTTGACAGCCATGATTAGTAGTTAAGTAGTTGGAAATACCCTTTGATTAGTAGAATGAATTATTGATCCTAAACAATGAATGCCATTATCATTGCATAGGTATGATCAAACATTTCCTCAAAAGGAATCTCTAAAAAATTATTATCAATAAGCAAGAGTCCTGCTCCAACATATGAGATGAGATGAGATAAAAAGCCCCTTTGATCAAAGAGTTTAAGTAGTCTCAAAGTTATACTAATTAAAAAATTTTAGGTTCATGCTACTTAACACTAAAGTGACTAAGTTAAGCCTTTGCTCCTTATTAAGTTATTAGAAAAATACAAAATAAAAAATATTGAGATAATAAGATAATTTTGTTACTTTTCACTAGACTGCTTAGTTGATGCTTTGCCCCTGAGTACATGAAGCCCTTAAGAACAAAGCATGCTTTGATGTGAGTGAATGCCTTTCTTTAGCAATTGTTATCCTTTTCCATATTAGCATTAATAAATGTTTTTTACAGTTTGTCAAGACTTTATAAGTTGCTAAGGGGATCAAAGCAATCTTACTATATTATCTTCTAGTGTACTGCCACTAAAAGAAGAGGTATCACTCTTGAGTGTATGATGATAAGACATTTCATAAAAGAAAATGAAAGGGTAAGGAAATAAAGGAATATGAAAGCCAGTAAATGGAGTTCATCACTATTGATTCTCTTCGTTCAATCACTACTTATATTTATAAGGTAATAGAGTAACAATTGTATGATTAAGAAAACTATAATAGAAAGCTTAAGACAACATTTGTTAGTACAAGTGTACATAACTGTTCCTATGCATATGATATGTTACCATGAAGTTAAATCAATATGATCCATTGAAGTTGTTGTCGCTTGTAAATATTAAAGGACTATAGTACAACATTGGATTTCTAATGATGTCTTGAAGGAAGGGGGAGTACTAAGACTTATTAATCTACCTCATTGTTACATGTTAATAATTGGGGAAGGGAAGTTATAGATGGATATGATATCTAAGGTGGTTAGACTTGCATAGTCATTACTATTCATGCCACTTGCTTCATATGACACTCCTTGTATACAATGCTCAACTAACACATGCCCTCTTTGCAAATAGCGCATGATGTGCATGTACGTATGAGACTTGATGCATACATACTCACAATACTTGATGCGGATGCTTAGTGCTTACATGCTTGCTTGGATGGCTTAATGAACTAATGTTTGCGATGCTTAGTGTGCTATACTTATGTGTGATGCTCTCTCATACAATTTGAAGGACAATAATGTTAAAGTTTTTTTTTATTATATAAGACTCTTTGGAATGAAACTATGTTGCTTCCTCATATGGTCCTTGTAGATTGAGCATCCTGATACGGTCTTCATTATACATTATTGGTGTTGAAAAGTGGTAGCAGTGACTGAATACAATTCCTTCCACTTAGAGGAGGAGAAGGAAGACTTGAGGTTGTATTATATGTAGAATATAAAAATGAAGATGAATCAATTTCATGATAAGTGAATAGAAAGTATGGTGAATGCTTAAGTTAATGGTATCTTATTGAAGAATTTTTTTTAGTCAAAAACTGTGTGAAATTCAAAATCACTCCTAGCTATTAACGAAAGCTCAAAGATCATGTGTAAGTTATTCACAAATATTTGTGATCAAGAATTTAAGCTATTTATTTATCCTAAGATATATAATGCGGATATAATAGTAATGAATATAACTATGTAAAAAGCATCATGGATTGATCATTTAGATGGGAACTAGATATATTAAACCACATGTCACAAGTCATGTGAGCTACAACTTTGTTAAAAAAAAAAAGATAACCCTTTCCCTTTGTTGAAAAGAAAAAATGGAGATCCCTATCACTCACCCTAGCTTCGATCAATTCGCTCCTCTCTCTCTGTTGCAAACATAATGCCATAAACCACTGTTTTACTCTCCCCTACATGGCATAAAAGATATGAAATCCAAAACCCCACTTTCTCAAGACCTATAATCTTTACATAAATGGGAAAATTTACAACGGAAGGGATCAACATTTCATTTCAAAGTGGTCCAAGTAAGGGATAAACGTTTTGAAAAGTTCAAATAAGAGATCAATGTTTCATAAAGTAATTCAAATAAGGGATTTATAATAGTTAATTCATAAAATTATTTTAATCACTTTATGAAACGTTGATTCCTTATTTGAACTTTTCAAGACATTTATCTTTTATTTGAATTAGTTTATGAAATATTAATTCTTTATTTGAACTTTTTAAAACGTTGATCTCCTATTTGAATTTACTCTTAAACATTAATCCCTCTGTTGTAATTCTCCCTTACATACCAAGGATCCTCTATAGAAAACATCATGTACATGCTTTTATGCATGAAAGGGAAGCAAGCCAATCAATTAGATGAAACATCATAATGGTTTCATGTATAGTCTCTGGGAATAGAGAAAAAAAAAAAAGAAAAAAAAGAAGAAGAAGATAATTCTAAGTGTGGGCAATAGATGTTAGCCTATGGTGGTGAATTGGTGCGCAGATTGTCTTCCACTGTCCAGCATGGTAGGTACTGTAGCTTCAGTACAATGGTCTTGCTACTGAGCATAGCCAGATTGATTTCGAGTGTTCCATGTGGCTAGTTATGTTGATCGTGCGTGTGTGTGTTATATAATACTGCGACTGGTTGGAACGTAAGAAAGTTGACGAGAGAACGAACGAACTTTGTTGATAAAACTTCACGGTTATCTCCTAATTGGCTACTTGATTGCAATGTGAAGGTATATTAGAGGTTTATTTTTCGAAGTTGTAACCTTCGGTTCTTTTCTTTGGATATCAAAAGGTAGTAAATTTTAAGTTGTGTAGATACGGCTTGTTCCACCTCATGTGGTAATGCTTATACGGGTTGCTTGATTTTGAAGAGAAGTAAGCAAAGAGGTGAAGTGTTGATGTAAAGCTCATGCTCTGTCTTGCGAAAGGGGGATAGATAAAATTATGCCAGATTGCTTTGTTATCTCGAATGTACTATCAGCTTGTGGACAGTTGGGTTCTCTAGAAAGTGGTAATGAGATGTATGAAACGTTGGGATCGAAAAAAGAAAGAAAGGAGGGATTTGATATGTTTAGTGATGTGCTCGAGATGCATCCTCTGTTATGAGTTCTGTTTGCTTCAATGTGTATTGGGAATTTGTATCGGGGCTATTGCTACTATCTTGGCTCGACTAAGAGGCTGCTGCCACTACCGACTGTCGAGAGATGGAAGTAAAAGTTCATATAACAAGTGAAAAACTGTAATTAGCATAACAAATTCCCAAGTCATCAGAGACTCACGCATATACGACACAAGGGATCCTACAAAAGAGATGCTTGATTGTTAGTCTAACATTGGAGAAAAAGTTTGGGATTGAATTGAAAGTGGAGCATTATGGTTACTTGGTTGAAAACTTTGCCATGGTTATTTGGAAAAGATTTACCATCTTATTACATAATTAATTGTTGCTTGACTTCTATTGAAGAAGCCTTCTGTTGAGTTGTCCTACTACACTAACATTTGGAGCGCGCCCAGGCTGCTCTAATAAGACATTTTATAAAGTCAGTTGCCTACTGATTTATTGTAGGTAGGTAAGCTATTTCAAGATGCATCAATGGCTAGAAAAATGAGAAAGGAGCTTATGACCAAAGAAAAATGTAGAAGGTAAAGCCGAATTGTCAATAAAGGTACTCCTCCTAAACCATGAAGGGACCAAGACAAGAAGACTCAAAACAACTACTTTGTGCCGGAGCTGACTCGAAAGTGATCATATGCTATACACTTTCAAGCATCAGTGCAAGTATGGAAGATAGCCCAGCAATACCGTGGACACACAAGACATGATAGATGAGTGTTGAAGCAGTTCCACATGCGGTCTGGTTCCGACGGATTACACGTTGGCTAATTTTACAAGTTATGTAGACAATGTTGTCTTGTGCATGGTTATCATCAGATGCAAACACAGGGGGGTAATTTCCAATATATATATATATATATATATATATAAAAGAAAGAGGCAATGGTTATTTAAAAAAAAAAAAAAATACACAAGCGCAAAGAGAAGGACATGAAAGTGTATAACAGCAATAGAGGCAGCAAGACTTTGATTTTCAACAACAGACATGTCAACCCGTTATGAGTTAGTCTACATTTAGAAGAAAGCACAGCTCATGAGACAAACTCAAAGTAAAAAATCTCAACACTACCCACTCTCTATTAAATGAACTACATTCATAAATAAATAAATAAATATATATATATATATATATTGTAGAGGGCTAAATCTAACTCATGGACTTTAAGCTCAATAAACAAAATTGATTTGACTCTTTAGGTTAAAGTGATAGGGCTTAGAAAATCATGTCCATGAAATTCGAGGATTAAGGGAGATTTGGCATGGTAGACTTGGAGTAAGACCCATTAGATTAGTCCGCTCAATTCAACTTTTCTTGATTTGACTCACACTAAAATATAATAAAGCTTTTTATTTGGGCCTAAACCCATAAAAAGAGCCCATTTGAGATTCATTTATAAGAAGCTTCCATCTTACCTATTGATTAACATCATAATCAAACGGAGTGAATCTTATCATCTTCGATAAATACCCCTTTCACTTCCTCATTGAGAGAAGAGACAAAATTCTAACTAACGTTGTTACTTTGTTGGAATCTTGTCTCAAAGATTAAACAGTCAAACATCATAAGATCACTATCTCGCTCTTCATCCATTGTGGAGTTTGGTGTCATCACGCTCTTCTACCTATCACCTAACATGTTAGAGCCTACCAAGACTTCTTATGCTTCCTCCCTATCCTATCTCACTTAATCATCTCACGTATAAGGAGCTTTGACTCCCAAGCGTACAATAGGGTGTGTTAAAGTAGATAGATATTTGATACTTCATAAAACAACCCATCCTGTTGAATAGCTTCTATGAATCTTCCATGAAGATAATAGGATACATAAAGTAGACTTTAATGTTGGATTTATCCATAGTCCCACATGGTTCCATGTGATCGATGCACCTACATCTTACCACCTCCGTATAAGAAAGATATGGCTACATGATCACTACATGATACCCTTAACATGGCATCAATGCATTAAGGGTTATTAGGATGAGATGGATGTTTTTATTCTTTCAACAAAGGATCCATTTAAATATAATGAATTACACTTTGTTGAAGCAGCTTTCTTTAATGAACATAAAGAGGCAGCATTCTAAAAGATAAAAGAACCTCCTAATGCATTGCTACCCATGGTAGATGAAGCTCATGCTCAAACATCTAAAAAGAAAATGATGCATGGTTGCCATGGAGGTATAAAGAAACACAAGCAAACAAATAACATTATGGAAATTGAAGGTGCTTAAAAAAAAGAGGTATGAAAACTACTAAGTGCAGAGAATGACCTCACTCATTTTTTCTTTTGTCTTTTCTTGTTACATGTAAGTGAAGTGGTAGTCGCTTCTTATCAATGAAAGAAGTTTCTTTCTCTATCACAAATATTATCTTGTGAAACACGATTTTGTCTATTTGTATCTCTTTATTGTTGTTGTTGCTGCTATGTAAGAGACTTATCTCTTAAGTACGCAAGGTTAATCTTACAAAATGATTTACATTTCATTATGGGGCATTTGGACCCACTTGATTATTTAAAAGAAAAATTGATAGCAAACATGACATATAGTTTACACATTGTTGTTGCTTATTAAGGAGCTTTGACTCCCAAGCATACAATGATGAACTTGACTTGTCTGTGTGGCCTAGTAAGAGCATTGTCTCCTGTGTACAAATAAGCCATGCCAATCTTGCATATTTATTATGCTATCTAAGTAATCTAAATGTTTCCTACCATCAAGTAGTGGAGACAATCTCATTGATGAGCAAATTGACATATTGACACTTCAATTTAAGTAATACCTTAGGAAGCCATATTACATAGTTAAATAGTGGGGAATACCTCCTTGACTAACAAGAAAGAATTATTGATCCTGAGCAATCAATGCCACTATCGTTGCATATGCGTGATTGAACACTTCTTGAAAGGGATCTTTTATATATATATTATCATTACTAAGCAAAAAGTCTTCCCTCAATACGAGATGACATATGAGATCCTGTAGATCACTAAGTCTAAGCAGTTTCATAATAATGCCTATTATAAAATAAGGGATCCCTTAAATCAAAGAGTCTAAGCATTCTCAAAGTTATGCCAATTCATAAATTTCAAGTTCATGCTATTTAACGCTATTACGATTAGGTTGAGCCTTTGCTCCCTATTGTATGGTGTCATTTTTACAATAGAACTACTTAGTTGAGGCACTATTCTTAAGCATATGAAGTTTTCAAGCATAAAATATGCTCTGACTCAAGAGAATGCCTTCTTTAGCAACTCATGTAATAGGAGAATATCTATTTACATTTACGTCAAAAGGCAAATGTATCAACTACTTACATTCAGCTTACATATCAAGTGAGATACTTAACTTATGATGCTAAGACTTATGTCATGTTTAGGCCTTACGTCTCACTTAGACCTTGCATCATGCTCAGGCCTTGCATCGCATTCAGATTCAATATTATGTTCAAGCCTCATGTCATATCATGTTCAAGACTCATGTCATATCATGTTCAAGACAAGTGACGCATTCAAGAATTATTCCATATTTGAGGCTTGTGACTATTACTTATGCTCACTCACATTTGACTCTAATGTTTAAGATCCATGTTCAACTCACATATGCTCATGTCTCAAGTTTCATGTTCAATTTATGTGTCTTTAGCTCATGTGTGGCTTACGTCTGCTTTCATATACTACTGTGCTCATAACCTCTTATCTCATGGCTTATGTTCAATTTGCATTACAAGTTGCAATTGGCCCTATCAAAATCACTGAAATGAAGTCATACACAATCCTAGCACAACACTTGCCAAAAATGTGCAATAAGGTAATGTTAGTTTACAATTAAAGAAAAGAAGATGATGAAAAAGAACAAAATTTAGCATAAGGTGAACAAAATGAATTGAACAAAGAGACCATGCAAGGTATAATGAAAATCAACTCAATTGAAGATTGTACTATGTAATGAAATGGTTACGAACACGAGAGGTATTTCTTCAAAGAAAAAGTTTACATATGGATGGAATAAGGAACACAATTCATGAAAGGAGTGATAAAACAAAATTCGAGTATTAGCACCCGTCACCCCCTCCATCATGGGTGTGACTAAGGGAGTGATGGAAGAAAATTCAAATATCAACGCTCGTTAACCCCTCCATCATGGGCATAATCAACAGAGTGATAAGAGAAAATTTAAGTGCCAATGCCCATCACTTTCTCCATCATGAGTGTGACCAGGGACATGACCAAGGATGAAGTTGATGTCTATCTCTTCATCATAGCTATGATAACACATCAAAAGGGTGATCAATCCCCCCATTACGTTCATGATGGGGTAGAATGTTTGCAACAAACCATTGATGTCTCATGTCAAGTCGAGATAGAGTGAAGGAGTCTTGACATTATGAACATTAAAATTCAAACAATGTGTCACGCCCAGAAGCGGTAGAGTCGTAATAGCTCCGCCGTGTAAACTATCCTGAGATAGAAGTTGGCCTTACAACCGCTATCTTAGACCTGATCTACCAAAGCGTCCATGACTAACCCATTTTGAAGTAAACAGTTTGTAATTTAAATAAATCATTTACCTAAAAAAGTGAGAAAATATATATATACACTATAATTCAATTATTGCAATTAAAGTTTACAATAATTCTCCATAACATATTTCTTAGTTATACATTATTCAGAAATGAAAAGTAATAAAATATATGTTGATTCTTCAATGTTTTTCCTCACTTCGCAGGATCCAGCAGTTGCTAGCTTCAGAGTAGTTGTTTGTCGCTTCTTAATCAACACCTGCACGACGTCTATAGGGATGTGAGCAACTACAGCTCAGTAAGTTAGGATGGAGGACTTAAAACTATACCATAAACACAACAAAGTTTTCAATCAACTTATTAGGTGCAATGTATGTGCAAGTAAATGCCATTGCACGACGTTGTCCGGCCCGTCGTGAGATTAGAGAAATTGCGCCCGCTCTAATTCAGGTTGAGGAGTTGCCATTAATGCAACAGCTCACGATCAAACCCAGGCTTGTGCAATGGAGACCTCGCTCTTCTCACGACAACCTTCAAACCATTGACTTAACCCTCGCCGCGACCTCCTCTCCTATCACTTAGTTCGACTGAGGATGAAGAAGGGACCAATTGCAATCCTGCGCTATCCCTTTCAAAGGGGTCGGTATTTGGCTGGAGAGTCCTAAGTTCCCTTAATAGGTTGCTATGTAGGTCCGATTATGATTATAGGTTGTATATTTGATTAGGTCCAATTTAGGGTGATCAATCATTTCATATAAACCATACAATATAAGCCAGGATAACAGGCAAAATCATAGCATCACTTATAATCAAACACATGCACATATCCAACTATTTAATAAGCATAACCAAGCATAATCTTAAGCCTCCAAAATACAACATCGTATTAATCCCAATTTACCTCGACTCCTCGCTCACTCACTCGAGGTCCGACTTGCTCAGGCCATCGCCGATCATCCTTATAACACAAACGTGGTTTCAGTTTTCATATAATGATTATAGGTTCATTTTCTCCTACAACGCTTATTGTTATGTTTTATTTAGGGTTTAATATACCTAATTATCTAAGTCTTAAGTCTTTTACAATTATTCTAGGTTTAGGGTTAAGTTCGGGTTTGGTTTCTACATCAAATTTTTTAAATTAGGTTCTAATTCGATTTCTAAGTCCTGAATATGCTCGAATCCTAATGTGAAATTAATTACATTAAGCTCGAGTATTTAAATATCCTATTGGGTCTTAAGTTAGTATTCTAAACTATTCAGTACACGTTAGTCCTAATTGAGGTATCGGATTTGTCGTCGATATGAGAAAATCTTATATTTTTATACAATTATCTAAAATTAAATCTTAATTTAGATTTAATATTATTCTGATTTTTATTCTAATATTATTTAAATAACTCTAATGTTTTAGATTTATTAATTTTTAATTCCACATATTACTAATTTCTTACAATAATTACCTAATTTCCTAAATTAACTATACTTAATACTTCAAAGACTAGGATTAGGTTTTCACATCAGAGATTAACATCCTTAAACATCTAATTACTATTTAAATCAGTAATTAGTATCTTTATCACCTAATTAATCCAAAATTACCCAATTTTTCCATCATTTTAGGGCTAAAAATTAACTTAAAAATTTCAAAAATTAATTTTAGAAAAATAGCTTCATAACACTGTTCTATATCATATAAGCATTCTACAGAAAAAAATTGAGCTTCAAACTACACTCCTAAGCCTATTTATTTTTCATTTTAATTATGCTCGGTTTTGCTTAATTTGTTAATAAACCTATATTTTCAGACGTGGTTAAACTAAATCACTATTTTTTCCTAAATCTACATACAATAAAACCTTAGAATAACAAGTTTCATAATTTTCTAAGAATATTTATTATTTTTAACAAAATTACATAAAATCGGGTTGGAAATTGGACTCATCGGTTTGGGTGGCTTCGGCTACCGCCGGCCGCCGTGGCCATATTGACCGGTCTAGGCGCTACCACCACCGTATGGTGGTGGTGGCCGTCCACTCCTAGTTGCTCGTCTGGTGTGAGTTCCCTTTAAAGGCCCTAATTGCAAAGTTTTTCTTATTTTTTTTTCTAACTCGAATTTTTCTCTCAATTTTTGCATCTCCCTAATTTTCTTTGATTTCTAACTGTCCAAATAAGCTTCTGAATTTTTTTCCCTATTTATAGAGCTTTAGGGAATTTATTGTGTATTACATTGGACAAGACAATTGCCTTATCCCTTAATTTTTGGCTTTTGTGTTGTCTTAATTTAATTGGCCGATTTTTTTCTTATTTTTCCCAGCTGCGATTACCTATATCTGGATCATTTCTTATTTTTCTTTATTTTTCCTTAATTAATTATGAATTTTCTTTAATTATTTAGTATGATTTTAGCATATTATGCGTATTTTCAATAATTACGCGTATTTCTACATACATGCAAATTCATATATAGTACAAATAAATATTTCTAAATATTATTTAGGTTATTTTATGATTTTTAGTATACATATAATTTATCTCAAGCGATTCGTTAATTATTGGAATGCATTTTACGTATTTTCGATAAATAATGAATTATATACTTAAAATTTGGAATTTTTATATTCTTTTATTTTATTACTTATTTTCTTAAATTCAAGTTTACGAGATTATTTTACTAATATTTTTAACTTTACTTTGTAATTTAGGCTCGATCGGATCTTTCAACCGATCGAAACCTCGAATAGCTAGTTTTAGGGCTTACACGATGGAGGCACTTAAAGAGGTAAATTTCCTACATAGTTGGTGCATAGTGAGATGGAGAAAAGAAAGTAGGTAATTACACTTAGTAAAAAATAAAAAATGAATAAGGATCAAAGAATTTAAGTAGTATTTCATTTATATAGTCAACAAGATATGCATGTGCCCTATGAGTTTTACTAAGGACGTCACAACACCCACAAGTCCAACAATGTATAACTACATCAAATATGAACAATGAAGAATGAAAATGGGTTTATTGATAAGGTTTGTGACAATGCAAGGAAGAAAAAGGGACAAAAAAATACCTAGATTATATAGGAATTGGATACTATGGCTTACAACTATGAAGATGGAATCCTGGTCTCAACTACTTGTATTGAATTTAGATTGACGGCTATTGATTAAACACCGAATGGTTCTACTATGTTTACTTTATTCGGTGATGCTATTGGTGTGTTGAATTTGGTAGCTACTATAGAACGTTTTCTTGCATACAAGTTCAATTATTGTCAGAGATAAACTTCACAATTGACCTTCAAGTGCTAGTCTTCATCTTCGAATGTTGGTATTTAGGCATCCTTGAGAAAGATGTTTGTTGTGTTTAGGCTAGAAAGAAAACAACATCAAAGTTGAAAGTGTAAAAGAAAAACTGATTGTAAATGAAGTAGGATGAGATTTGAATGTAGATGAAAGCAAGGAAATGTAGATGAGATGAACTAATGAGAAGTAAGAAGATAATGTTTGTAGAATGGGTGTATGAAGATTTCACTAGGGATTAACTCTTCTTGGTTTAACTCATACTAAAATATAAAGCCTTTATTTGGGTTTAAACCTATCAAAAAGAGTCAACTTGAAGCTCATTAATAAAAGACTTCAATCTTGGCCGCTAATCACCATCATGATCTAATAGATGGGATTAATTACCATTTCTTATAAATACTCTCTTTACTTCCTCATTTAAACAAGAGAAAATTCTCATTTGCACCATCACTTTGCTCAAATTTTGCCTCAAAAATCAAATACCCCTAAGAATTCTACCTTGTTCTTTATTGGTTGTAGAGTTTAATACCTTATACTTCTCCATCTATTACCATATGTATTAAAGTCTTATTTAGATTGCTTGTTTCTCTTCCTTATTCTACCTTATTTGATTAATCCATTCGTGTAATTTAAATAATTTCTTTAGTCATATGTAGCACGATATAATATGCGGCATGCACATGATCATCATATCTAAATCCATACACCTACAACATCGCGATCTAATATGCGGCATGCACATGATCATCATATTTGAATCCATATACCTATAACATCTATTCAAGCAGGGATCAAATACCTAACAAACTCTAATTAGTAAACTTATATTTTGATACATAATATTCTTCCTTCAAATGATGCAATAATTTTTTATTCATTTTGATTCATTTCGAGAGCTTTCGCTCTCTATTTATTTTGCTCTATATTTATTTTTGTAAATATTATTAATAAGCAATATGCTATGGAAATTATTAGATGAAATTATTGTATATGAAGTTGCAGTTATAATTGTGGTATAAACATATATATCTTAATAACATGAATATATGATTAGAATTGATATATTTGTATTATATTTATAAAATGTAATTTCATGTAAAGTGGTCTGTACGCGAGTTTACTCATTTTACATGTAAACGTGGTGTTACTACAAAAAGCTAAAAGTGCAAATGGAGTGCCAATTAATCACCGACGCTTTACGCATCCATTGCTAGAGGGATGAGAGTGGCATCCTTGAAAGCAAAATGCATGGTGGCAAAGAGGCAGGAATGAATAATTTGTCCATCTGATGGGCCCACCACTTGGGGTCCCCACCAACCCCCTAAGAGAATTCTGCTCTCCCCCGCATTGATGAAAGTTAGTACTCATTGGTACTTAGAAATCGTGTAATTGTTTGCTTTTTCATATTTAAACTGGGAGAATTATGACACATTTCAATTAGGTGAAAACTTCAACGACCGTAATATTCAGAATTTAAGTATTCAAGCCTTCTTAACAAATTGATATGGTTATACATTATTCTATATATAAATCAAAATTGAAAAGCTTTCAAATAATATAAAGTAGTATACAGTTAATTATCTGCCATATGCATAGCCGGTCCGGGCTGTGGATATCGAGGTTTTTCATCTCATTTTCAGCCATCGGACATGATGTATAACTTTATATATTATACGATTATAATTAGTTAGGCTTATATATCGTTGATTATGTCAGATAGTTTGGCTTCACTAAAATGATCCTTAAGGTCCAAGTCACCGATAGAAAATAAAGAAAAAACTTTCACAGGTTCGAAAATCATGTTGTAGCTGGAAGTGCATATTAAAAGCATACAGTCGTGAATTTTATTCTTTCATAAAATAATATTTTTCGTTTTCTTCATTTCTGTATGTGAGATAACCATCCCTTAAATACCAAGCCCCAGCTGTAATCATCACAAATGTAACCATTCCTTATTTCTTTACAGAGGAAAAGGGACTTATAAACCTCTTCATGAAAGAAGTTCTGAATAATCAACACTTCGTGCTTAGTTGATGGATAGCCTTTCGTCCCCGGAAGGTCAATTCCCAACTGAATTTAATATATTGCAATAGGGAAGGATTTCCCTTAATAATGCCACTGATAATATATGTTTATTTTATCATGGATGCAGCAGAAATTTCCAAAAAGAAATAGATCTATAAAAAATCTGATAGAATATAAAAGTAGATGCGAGAGACAGATGAAGTCCAAATGATTCAATAACATTCTTCCATTATTTCAATTTGGAGTTTTTAATAATTAGATTTATGATAAAGCAAGAAAGTGATTCGAGCGGGAGTGGGGAATAATAATAGTTGAGTGGGGTGAAAGCTAACTTTCAGGGGAAGCTGGCAACAATTAAATGGAGGAATGGCGCAAGGCTGGTGCAGTACAAACTCCGAAAATACAAGAAAAATCATGACCTTCATGTGCGCGTACGTAAATGCAGCCAAAATTTGTCGACTTCCTGCAATTTTCAACAGTGACGTAAAACTACGCGTACGACACGATGTGCGTAGAAGCAGCACGAACGGAGCAACTTTCACCCGTTGTGCTTTACTTGACCAGGAAACTTATCCATATAAACCAATCATGGCCCGTAATTGTGTCCTTTCGCCACACTTACATATTTCAGTATTAATTAGGATACGCGAAACTAACATCGCCTTAGGGGTAAGAAAAATGCGGGCTCATAGTTTGGTTCTAGCATCAAACCAAAATAAAATTATATAGACTATTCATGTCATTATAAAATGGTTTAATTTAATTTTTAATTTGATTTAAATTGACTCTTTTTTCTTTTATTTTTATTTTTCATTTCATCTTCTCATTTGTGTTTATATTTGGATATATTAAATTCTGTTTCCATTTAAATTAAACATGCTCTAATATAAAGGCATACAAAAACTCACCGAATCCTTAAACAACTATATGTTAAGATGTATAAATATTAGAGTTTTTAACGTCTATATAAATTTGACTCAATGGCAACGAAGGTTTTTTTTTTTTTTCTTGGGTAATGGAAGAAAAATAAATTGATCAATGTAAAATTAACATATAGAAGATAAATGTGTTGTGTATCGGAGAGACTGTCGTTCTCTCTTTGGCTAGTTTCCCCTTTGGGTTGTATGGAAATTCCGCTGTAGTGTTTTTTTTTTTTTTTTGGTTTGTCTGTGACCATGTCTATTCAACTTTACGTTCGTCCACTATGTTCAGGCTTGCATGGGTCATCGAATTTGGTTATGTTTTTAGTCTCTTGAATGTGTCTCTATACATGTGGCATTATGGTGCCTATTCACGTCCTCCTTCAACAGACGTAATTTTGTATAAATATGTTTAATTAATGAAATCACCTTTGATCGAAAAGAAAAAAATATAGAAGGTGAAAATAGGGACTTTCTTTTATAAGCCACAAATATTTTCTTTTGTCCGAACAATATGACCAAGTTCGGTTCCAAGGGGATCAATTTGCATAGACTATCCCACCAAACCACTCTAATTGGTATATGTAGTGAAAGTGGAATTATTTAAAAGGATTGCATTATGACCGTTTGATTTTGTTTAGTATGATGTGTCGCTTGTTCTATCGTTTTAGTGCAACTATATTGCATTGACATGGCATGCATGATGCATTCTGGGGAACTATTGAATCAAATGACATGATGTATTCATGATTGTTAAATTCACAATTTCTTCTAGAATTGAAATATAAAATTAGATGGAGTTAATAGGTTTATGAATTTGAAGAATCATATATCTAAACTTATAATTTTTTTTTTTTAAAGTTTACAATTAAAAAGATTTTATATTTAGTAATAGTTGATATCAATGGTATAACTCTTGGGTGAACCCTTGGTGGTCCACTTGCCGTTAATGGTAATGTACCTACAAAAAGCCTCTTATAGCATTGTTAGTGAAGTCTCTCCAACGCTTAAATTAGAAGGAGAGTATTTGAGTTCTAAGGAATATGAGAGTTTGTGGGTTGAGAGGATTCTCGAGAGGTTCTAAAATCCTTTTACTCGATGGTGTTCCTTCTATTTATAGGTTGATGCTAACCTATTTGGACATGTAGTGTTGATGGTTAGCTTTCACCTTATGATATTATTTGTCTATTCTACTAACGAAAGATTGAGTGACACGGCTTTCGATTGATGCCAGCTAAGGCTCAACCCATTTGATGGGCCTTAAAGCCCAGCTTGTTAATACCTTTAGTTTGAACTTAGGAAAGTGGTATGAACGATTATGATTTGGTATGATCTCATCACATAATTACCTACTATTCTTATATTTTAAGCATGTGTTTAATTACAAGATCTCCATGTATCCTACTACCAATGATCAATTTCTATTTTAGATACTCAACATTTGCATATAAACATAAAAAGAAAGTATTGTAAGAACTCTCTTAACACCCTTAACTCATTACTCAATCACTCTACTTCTTTCTAAAACATTTACTGACTTAAACATTAGAGTTACTACATCGGACTAGTCTCGATACCTCTTAGTTTATATATTTATATATATATATATATATCATTGTAGGAACAAATTCTGACCTAAAAATCATCTAACAACATTTGGCGTTATCTATTTTTTATTTTATACCTACATTGCAAAGACATGAATGACAAAATGTGCAAGTGTTGGCTCTTCACTCCCATCACCAAGCGGGGGGAAGTAGGCATCTTGATGAACAACACTTGGTTAAGTTGGAGCAACTTTGCCTTGACTTATCAAAAAAGAACCAATAACTCAACAAAAAACATGATGAGATCTTTAACATTCTCCATAAAAATGTTTACCCAAGTCAAAACCAAGAATACAGCAATAACAATGCCGATAATAGTGGTGATTCAATCTATTATCTTGAATTACTAAGAAAGTAGGCTAAAGTTACACTTAGACCTTCGACCCCTGTTCCAAAGAAAAGTGACAAAGGAAAGCAACCATAGTAGGTGCACCATATAGGACCCTCACACATTAGTACTCGTGCTATGATGAGTAAACAATTCCAAATAAAGAAGAGTCAATTTCATTTATGAAATATTGGGAAAAGTAATATCACGACACATTAAGTTGCCATAATTTGAGACATATGATGCAACAAGAGACCTTGAAGATCATCTTGAGTATTACTATACTTTGACTAAGTTGTACGGCTTAAGTGATGCCATAGCTTGCCAAGCTTTTCCCTCAACATTAAGGAACGCGATTAGTACATGGTTCAAACATTTAAAACCAAACGCAATCTCATGTTTTGAAGATTTGGTAGAAGTGTTCCTATAACACTTCCTTATAAGTAAACTTCCAGTTAAAGATTCTTCTATCCTTAACATTATTAAGCAAAAATAGGATGAGTCCATCAGGGACTATTTGGCTAGGTTTATGGTTCAAATGGTTTGAATCCTGGAGCTAGACATGAGCATTACCCTTAACGTAGTCATTGATGGTGTTAAACCCCATGGAGACTTCTTTAAGTCTTTGGTAAAAAATAAGTCAAAAACTTCTATTAAGTTTAATGCTAAGGCCATGTCATACATCCAACAAGAGGACAACATTAAAACTCGCTGAGAGGTCGATTAGAGTAGAAGAGATCGAAAAGGTGACAAGAAAAAGAGTGCAAAAGGTTTACTTGGAACAAATGATGGCCAGTATTCCCAAGAATATAATGCCAAAAAAAGAGGCCATGTATCCTAACATGTTATGTCTATATGCTACTTAATTGTTAAATTGCGAACATATTGATGGAAGTCTACGATGAAAGTAGCATATTGTAATGGCCAGAAAGAATGAGAGAAAATCCTTCTCAATGGAATTCTAATAAATATTGTGATTTCCATCACAATAAAGGCCAAAATATGGACAAGTGCATCCAACTCAAAAATGTGATTGAGGATGCAATCCAACGAGGGTATCTAAGCAAGTTTCTTGCATACGATGCTGAAAATATTAAGCACCCAACTCAAAGGAGACATGAAGAGTAGGAGATTGTCACAAGGCCTTCTCAAGTCGGAAAAGATACAAGAGATGGTAGTAGTAGCAAGGCACCAAATGGTATCATAAATACTATTATCGGTAAACTTCTACCTTAGGTTGGTCCAACTCTTCAGGCTTGACTAAAGCCATACATTATGTTTATAATGTACTGGGCAAGAAGGTTAAGGTTGATAATTCAATTTCTTTCATAGAGGATTTTGAGGGTATTCAAAGACCCCATAATGATGCGCTTGTAATTAACGCAAGAATTGCCAACTTCGAGCTAAAAAAGGTTCTTATTGATATTGGAAGTTCAATAAATATCATTTTTAAACATGCTTTTGATTAGGTTAGGCCCAAAATTAAAGCGTAGTTGAGATCTTATGATTACGATTTGTATACTTTCAATAATTAACCCGTTTAGGTTAGTAAAGTAATCTCTCTCTATATCCAGATTAGAGGTAACAAACATATTATGGAAGATATGGTAGATTCCTTACTATCAAGTGTTGGTCCTCATATAATATGATTGTGGGTCGGCTATGTTAGCATTTATTCAGCATGGTCCCTTCTACTATGCATCTCAAGGCCAAATTTCCTACTCCCATTAGAGCTGGTGTATGTAAAGGGGACCAACAGTTAGCATGATCCTTGTACATAAGGGCACTATGCCGAAAAGAAATTTTTTAAGTTGAAACTTATCTGGATAAAAAATTAGTCAGCATAGAAAATGTTGAGGAAGAGATAGAAGATATTGGACTAGAAATGATCCAGGGAAGACAACCAAGATAGGGAAACCATTATCGGCAGACATTCACTAAAGTTTGATTCACCTTTTACAGGATAATGTCAATGTTTTTGCATAGTCTCCCTCGGATTTGTTGGCTATCCTTAGAGATGTTATGACACACAAAATTTAAATCGATCCTAATGCGAAAGTTATTCAATAATGGAAGAAGCATTTCGTTCCTGAACAAGAAGCAGCCATAGAAGAAGAAGTACAAAAGTTGCTTAAGGTAGGGTTCATTAAGGAAGAATCTTATCTGACTTGGCTAGCTAATTACTTGCTAGTCAAGAAATGTAACGAAAAGTGGTGTACGTGCATAGATTTCATGGATTTGAATAAGGCCTATCCCAAGAATAGATCAATTGGTTGACTCAACTATTGGACATGCCTTCCTATTTTTTATGGATGTGTTTTCTAGCTACAATCAAATCAAAATGGATGAAGAAGATAAAGTTCACACATCATCTATCACCAACTTTGGGATGTATTATTACACGATGATGCCTTTTGAGTTAAAAAACACCGATGTGACCTATTAATGACTTGTCACCAAGATGTTTAAGCCTTAGATTCACCATAATGTCAAAAGTACATGTCGACAATATGATGGTTAAAAGCAAAACAGAAATTTGGCATCCTATTGGTCTTGAGGAGTCATTCAGCACTTTGAGAAGATATATTATAAAGTTGAATTCGCAGAAATGTTTTTTTTGCGCTACTTTAGGAAAATTTTTAGGGTATATAGTGATTCGATGTGGTACTAAAGCAAACCCAAGGAAGATTGATGCAATTTGGAACTTGAAGTCTCCTTGCATTATCAAGGAAGTTTAGGAGCTGATTAGGTGGATAGTTGCCCTAAACATATTTGTGTAAAAAAGTGCTAATAGATGTATGGAATTCTTCAAAATTTTAAAGAATCTAAAAGATTTTAGGTAGACGGACGAGTGTAAGAGAGTATTTAGTGAGTTAAAGGAGTTTCTTGTGTTACTATCGATGCTCTTGACACCATGTCCAAAAGACAATTTGTATCTATGTTTGTCAGTTAGCAACCAAACACTTTCTTCTATCTTAGATTGTATTGAAGGCAAAGAGCATCAACTAATTTATTATGTAAGCTATGCCTTGTAAGGTCTAAAACACCAATATACATAAATTGAGAAATTTGTATTGGTAGTGGTTCTCTCAACAAGAAAGTTAAAGCCATATTTTAAGGCACATCAATTTGTTGTCCTTACTGATCAACCTTTGCGGCAAGGTTTACAATAACTAGATTCCTCAGGGAGAATGATGAAGTATGCTCTAGAGCTAAGTATATGAATAAGTGAATAAACCAATCACCTTAAATAACTTATCAATTGAGAGTTAGAATTATTTATGAATTGATAACTTATCAAAAATCAATAATAAGACACTTTCCTCATATCACCATGACTTATACTACGTATGGACAAATTAACACATTATTTTATATGTTCAACTTTTAATTAAAAGATAAGATAATACCGTACCAAAAAGGAGCCTACATGGCCGGTTCTAAAAGTGAGGTTGGCATGCTTTGTCTTTCATCAATCAATCAACTTGTTTTACACACTACTATTTACCCTCTTAATGCTTACATCATCTAGTCTTGTTAAAAGTTGTCATTTGTGCATACTACAAGACAATACATCAAAGCTTCTTAAAGACACTTCTTTTCCCTTACACAACCAGCCACTCTCTCTTTACTCTTACTTTTACTTTCATTTTCACTCTCTTTTCTCTCACTTTAAACACAAAAACAAAAGAGGAAACACAATCCCACAAAATCCCAACATTGCCACCATTCATTTGCTTCCTTTCTCACGGCACAAAGCTTGTTTTATGTCTCCAAATTGTCAACTTCAAAACCCACTTTTGGAAACCTTAGAATATCCTCAAAACCTTACCTTAAAGATTAAAACTCAAGATTTCAAAAGAGATTGCAAGAAGGAGGAGCATAAGTAAAGACTTAGTGCACAACTACCTTGTTTTTGCTTTTGAGGACAAGTAAGTTGTTTCTTTCTTTTTGTGACCTAGTGTGCCATGTTGGGAGACCATGTTTTCATGAATATATTAGTATAATCATAAGTTGATGAAATAGCTAGATTACCTTAAGAAACGAGCCTATGAAACCCTTACATGAAAGTTAAAATATGACCATATAATGTTGGTGTTATGTAAAGATACATATTTAACACTTTGAATGGAAGATTTTAAGTTGAGAAAATCATGAAATGAGTACTTGAAAGAGGGGATGTCATGCTGGACGTGATGTGTTTATAGGTTATTTAGATGTTATTCTCACTTCTATTAAATTAAAGATGCTTAACCTTAGCCTTAAGTAAAGGAAAATCCATTACATGAAACTTTTATAAGGAAACCAACATTGTAAGCTGTAAACTATGGTATGGAAGTTATGATACGTATGAGATCTATTATTTTCATGTAGAATATAAGCTAAATAATCATTTTATGGAAGAGAAGTTAAGTTAAGATTTGAATATAAGTAGCATAGGTTTATGATCTTACCCTTAAACTTAAGGAAATGATGAAATAAGTTGAAAAACCAAGTGAGTATCGCTTGGATTCACCATGACCAGATCAAGAACCATGTCAAAATTCACTAAAAAATATGATAAAAGCAAGTAAAAAAAGTGGAAATACCATCAAGGAAAGTACGATAAGTGTATAAAACCTAAATTTCAAAATCAAGCTTAAAACTTTCAAATCGGGCCTTAAACTCCAAGTTAGGCGTTCATCCATTTTTCTGACTAGCAACTTAATCCACCATTAAGAGTCATTTCGAGACCTTTAACAAGCCCACATAATACTCCCTAAGCCCAACAAAGTGACTATCTTTGATTTGGATAAAAAAACAAGCCCATTTAATAACGTAAGCTCACTTTAAAGCCTAAGATGTTATTATTAGCTTTAAGAGTGTAAATCAAAGTTGGAAATCTAACTTTAAGGAGTATTTTAAGCTTAGAATGAAATCCTAAACCTAAGCCCAAAAAATTTCCTAAGATATTACAAAGCCCAACAATCAAACAAAGCCCAAAAGTACTCTAAATCATGAGGATTGCTATTTTTCTAACCTATAAATTGATTTGTAAGCCTCATATTGAAAATCTAACCTCACTATGTTAAAGTACACTTGAAAAAGATGAAGATTGACTATAAGATCATAAAAATTAGATTTAAAATGAGAAAGTTAAATGTAATTGAACTTTCAAGTAAAATTGGGAAAAATACGAAACCTAGTTATAAGTATAACTATAAGGGTTTTAGCTTAACTTTCTCAGTTCTATTTCAAATCCTTATAGTATCATATTTACGATGTCCAGGGGACCTAGCTTTTGGAGATGGTTTGCCCTTGGATTTCTACAATTGATCTGCATGGCTAAGCGAGTGATTCTTGATGACTCTATACTTGATTTTTGCTTGTAGAGTAGATGCACTTAAATTTACATAAGCAACTTGAATGCTTGTAGGATATGGGAAGTACATGTGTGATATTATGATTATATGCTATGACTTATGAATTAGATAATAATGGAAATTGTTTGTGATGATATCTATATATAGTTGTATGGAATGAATTTGTATGATCCTCATGAAAACTGGATTAAATAGTTATTTGATTAAGAAATTCAATGAATCATACATTCCTCATAATTACATCATACTACATTGATTGTACCTTATGCAAAAGATGGGAAGGCACTCATAGGAAAAGGGCCTCTTACAAGATTAGGCATTAATTATGCCATTATTTTATTATTGAGTCTCTATCCTAAGCTAATGGGCTTATTATGTGCTAGGGGATGCTAACCGTTAGTGAAAGGTCATGTCTTGTGGCTTTTACTTAGGGTGTGTGATTGTGGATTGTGGATTGTGGATTATGGATTATGGAGGCTACCTTACCACTAGACTTAGAAATTTTGATTTAAAGTATGACACATAAAAAGAAAGAGTGCTTTCCGTATCAAAGTGGTCTATGTTATATATGTATGTATATATATATATATATATGAATTTGTTTTGACTTCAGCACAATAGTGCAATTGGTATAAAACCTAGGTGCTAGGAACCGGTTGTGGTTTGTGTCGATTAATCATCTCTAACCTCGATTATAGGGGGCGTAATTCTAAATTACATATAGTTCCTAAGTCATTGCATGTATTGTTTGGAATCTTAATTGTTTATGCATTCATATATTTATGCATTAAATAAAATTTGTTATACAGTATTGACGAGGGGATTTATCTCACCGAGTGTAAACTTACACCCCGATAGATTTCTTTTGATGCAGGATCACCTCTTCATTCATCCGGGTCGAGGAATGCCTAAGGTAAGTCTTGTGGGAAGACGGGATGGTATGTTTAGAGAGCAAAGAGGGAATTTTGTAATAGTATTTAGTAGATGTTTGTTTATCTTTTTCAGTTCATATTCTAGATAAAACTTCCTAATGTAGATTTCTATAAGATTTATAATGTGTTGTAATATTCTTTTAGTGTAGAATTGTATAAATCCACACTTTTGCTTTATTATTTCATATCAAAGAGTAAATTTTAGTTAAATTGCTTGATATTATATATCTATGGGCCTAGTAGTAATATATAGTGGAAGGAGTCTTGTGCGTTATATGAAAAGCTTATGGTCAACAAGGGGGTTGATTGTAGATCTTTATATGGCACATAACGGTCTACCATAATAATAATACTATTGGGTTGTGATATTAAGTGATTATGGTGTACAATACAAACCTAGAGTGGCGTTAAAAGCTCAAGTATTGGTGGATTTTGTGGCTAAGTTCACTAGTGAAGAGGATAGCATAGAGATGGAAGAGAAACTGATATGGAATCTATATTTTGATGGCTCCTCTACTAAAGAAAGATGTAGTGCGGGTCCCATTCTATAAGGCCCCTATAATGTCAAAGTTAACAAGACTTCAAATTTTGGATTTTCAGCTAACAATAATGAAGCAGCATATGAAGCCTTAATAGTTAGATTGAAGTTAGTGTTGAGAAAGTGGAAGTTTTTTGTAACTCACAAATAGTGGTGAATCAAGTCAAAGGGAGTTACATGGTAAAGGAAGTGATAAGTAACTACTTATTGATAGTCTAAACATTTATGGAAGAGTTTTAGTCCTTTTTGATTGAGAAAATACTGAGAAACAAGAACATCGCTACCAACAAGTTGTCAAAACTGGCCAATATGGCACTTTTCCTAATAAGAGCTTATGAACTATTGGCTAGAGCTGTGAATTGGCTCCTTACTTAATGGAGAAGTCTTGGATGGACTTAATCATAGACTATTTGAAGGATTCTTCTTGATGATAGGAAAGAGGCTTAAAGTTTGATATATTAAGTTGTAAACTATACATGGATAGATGATTGACTGTACAAACATGGTATTTCTTAACCTTATCTTTGTTGCCTTCCTTTAAAGGATGCATAACGAATATTGCCTAAATTATATAGCAGTATTTGTAGCAACCATATGAAGAGTCAAACTTGGTATTTCCACATATTGTGACTCAGCTATTATTAGCTAATTATGAAAGAAGATGCATGATTCTCTATTCGACAATGTCTACAATGCTAGAAACATAAGGCACTGAGTTATGCACCTTTTACTAAACTATACAACCTCACTAGTCTATGGCCCTTTGCCCAATGGGGACTGGGCATACTCAAACCATTTCTAAAGTCTATAGCCTAACGACAATTTATCATAGCTGCAGTAGATTATTTTACAAAGTGGGTGAAGGCCAAAGTAGTGGCTGTAATTACTGAATAGAAGGTTGAAGCTTCTGTTTTCAACTTTATCATATTAAGGTTTAGGGTTCCATTTATGATAATCACTGATAATGGATCACAGTTTGATAATGATAAATTTTGGGCATTTTGTGAGAAACATGGCATTTGTTTGAATTACATAGCAGTAGCTCATCTTCAGACTAATGGGTAAGTGGAATCCATTAATAAGATCATCTTGCATAGTTTAAAGAGGAAAGTTAACCAAGTTAAGGGTAAATGGGTTGAGGAACTGCTAACCATTTTATAGGGGTATAAGACCACCCACCTGACTTCCACAAGAGAAATACCTTTTAAGTTGGCATTTAGGTCAGAAGCTGTGCTGCCAATTGAATTGGATCTATCTAATCTTCATATGTAAAACTTTTATTTAATGGCTAATCTAGTCGGTCTTATAGCTAATTTCGACATAATTGAAGAGATGAGATGTTGTAAGGGCGAGATTTACTACATATCATCATAAAGTAGCCATATATTACAATCAAAAGGTGAAACACAAGGTCTTTCACCTTGGCAATTTGGTTTGTAGGAAGTTAAAGGCAATTAGCTCACAAGATAAATAAGTGAAACTCGATGCAGACTGAGAGGATCCCATTAGGAAACGAGAAGTCATAGGCAAAGGGCTTATCGGCTAAAAAGGTTGAATGGTACAATCATCCATTAAGCATGGAATGTTGAGAATCTAAAGCTTTATTTTGCTTAATTACTTTGATATTATGGTTTATTTCTACTTTAAACTTTGTAAGATGATGTCCTATGTCTTTTTCCGACAATGAAATGTTCTTTTTGAGATTGTGTTTTTTTTTTTTTTCTCGTCATCCCCATCCTTGATCATTTTATGATTAATGGATTAATAAAGTTCTAGCTACACAGCAAACAAACTAGTATTTAATGAGTTCAAGCCTATAATAGTTACCGAACTTTTTAATTATTGGCTTATAATGTCATTTCTTATTTAAAATAAGCGAAGAAGTTGAAAAAATGAAATTTGTTATTTTAGATAACAGGTAATCTCATAGTTCAAACAAAGATACATTAGTTTACCTCCTATGCAACTAACGAACATTGTCTTTGAAAAGACACCCAACAATTTTTGCATGAAATAAAACATGTTGAAAACCAACAATTTGCATGTGAAATAAAACATGTTGAAAATTAACAATTTGCATGTTAAATAAAACATGATGAATACTAGTAATTTACATGTTAAATGAAATGTACTGGAAGCAAAATACTTGAAGGCTAAACATCACATTACAATAAATTATCAACATCTTGACCATATTTAGTCCATACGACATCGAGTACAAATTAACAAAATTTCAAGGATCTGAAGCATTCTTTTTCTTCGACTGGGCCAATGCATTGTCTTGATCAAAAGAAGACGAGAGCCTTTGAGAGCTTGTTTCTTTTTCAATACTAGGGGTTTTAGAGCAGGTGGATGTTTCCTTTTGATCATAAGGGTTCTCTTTGGATGGTCTTTCTTTATCCTTAGTAAGAGCTTCAACATTGTCAACCTGACCGTAAACCTCAGTCTCTACCTATTAATTGACTTCTTTATCACCCTTGCTAACATCAATGTCATCAACATTAGTGAAATCTAGACATAAAAGGTCTTAGTTTCACAATTTCTTCTTTCACCTATTGAACCTCCTTTAAAAGCTTCTTTCTAAGTAGTTTCTCATAGTGTTGACTATGATAGGGATCAAGGATTGATTACACGGTCCCGAGCCCAAGGGTTTGTCTAGCTATTCTAGTAGAGTTAAGCACCAAAGAGCAGTACTTACCCTAGTCCGATCTATTAAGCTACTTCACTCTCCATGTATCTAAGGTGTCGTCAAAATGGCTAGCCGACATGAGAAGTTGAACCCTTAACTATGTACTAGTCCATGCACTAAATTTGAAAACAGCAATCTCCACGACGCTAAGGCTGGGTTGATAACTATCAGGAGCTAACCATTTGAGGTCGACTCGACTGTAAGCTATCCCTAAACTAACCCTAGTCTAGCCGCAGTAGTTAGGGGTATCATACATCTAATGTCGAACAGACTTGAATAAAGGCCTACCCTTGCTCGACTTACGATATTAACAAAATTGCATAGTAAAAACATGAGCATATTGTCCTTTTTGACAACCGTACTGTCCTTTTCGATAGAGGACATTCATTGTGTATGATTTCATGCTTGTCTTATAAATTATTTTCCTTTTATTTAGCAAATAGGGCTTCTTTTTCTAATTTTCTTTAATTTAGAACTTGCCCTAATAAGGTACTATAAATAATCACATAATGTAACAGTCACAAGAGAATATACAAAAGAATACACTAAACTGTTTTACCCTCGCTCGAGTTAAGTATCCTATTGCTTACTTTTGAGCTACTTTTATATAGCCCATTCGAGTATGGACTAATGGCGAGTGACCTCTAGCCATACTTGTGCATCATATCAAGTGTGACTAGAGCTCATGTAAGGTGTTGGTACATCATATCCATCATCGGTGCATGGAAACCCCTGCTTACCCTCAACTATCATTTACTTTTCAAGCCATCTTACTATTTAGACCACCCTTTAGGTTATGCGTGGTATTAGGTTCATATGTTCATCCACAAGTTCGTATCATCTTAGTATCAGAGCTTAGCTATGTTCAAAGCTGGATTCTACTACTGTATTGTTTGAGTATTCTGTTACTGTTCCCGTAAGATAATGGTTCTATTGTTAGTTTTAAATTTTAGTAGTTGAGAAGTATTCTGTACTCTGTTTTCCCCTTTTTTTGTTACGTAAAATATAGTGTAGTTGACCATTCATTTGCTATGTAATTGCCATTATGAAGTGACCAAAGGATTTTAGGAAATCAAGAAAGTGGTACTCGACATGGCTAGGGTCAAGAAGGATGCTTAATACATCAGCCAGTAAGTGAAGATTGAATAGGCTTACCGACTTGGTAGCTAGTTTGGTGACTATTATCTAAGAAGATCCGCTAGGGAATGCGAACAACGAAGATGAGGCCATGGTCAGTTTGGCTGAGTTAATGCCCTCGTTTGACTACCCCAAGTTAAAGGAATTGGTAGGGACGCTAGACGAAGGATAGCGCTTGAAGAGAATGAGGAGGAAATAGAAGTAGATGACGAGGTAGAGGAGTACTACAAGCTTGAGGAAAGAAATGTACGAGCCCCAAGAGTTGAGGGATTGAGAATGTGAATTCTAAGTTTTTCTAGAAGTGGTGATGCTAAAGACTACCGTGATTGGGCAGATAAGATTGAAAAGCAGTTTGAATGCCATAAAGTGCTTGATAATGCAAAGGTTAGACTTGCAGTATTAGAGTTCACTGGTTATGCCGCCTTATGGTGGAAGAACTTGCAGACTACTAGAAGAAGGGAAGGAGAACAAGAGATTAGGAGTTGGGATGATATGAAGATAGTTATGTAGAGAAGGTTTGTGCCAAGCTATTATTTGTAGGATAACTTCAAGAGACTGCAAGAATTGAGACAAAGAGGATCGAGTGAAGATGCTTATGTTAAGGAATTCCAAATATTAATGATTCGATGTGAAGTTATGGAACCAGAAGACCGAACTTTATCTCAATTCATTGGTAGGTAGAAGTATGGGATTGGGGATGTCTTGGAAACCTTGGACATTAGAACACTTGATGATGCAATTCGAGCTACTTAGAGGATAGAAAGGTATCGAACTGGAAGATTCTGACCACCCGCCAACTATCCTGGTAGTAGTTGACCTATTTCGAATAGACTTGTGCGAATAGAACCAATTAAGGCTACTGTAGCTTAACTTACTTAGGCTACCTAAGTAGAGGAGAAGGAACCTCCAAGAAAGTTTGAGAAAGGCTAGAGTTCAGGGAGAAAGACGCGTGAGATTAAGTGTTTCATATGCTAAGGATTTGGACACATGGTCGCTTAGTGTTCGAATAAGTGAACAATAGTGATTAGAGGCGAGGCGCCAATTATTGAGGTCAATAGTACTGATGAGGAAGTAGAGGAGTTGAAGGAGGATGGATAGACTAAGATATCCAAGGAGGAAGTTATTTATAGTGAGGAAGGCAACTTCATGCCAACTACTTTAATGTTGAAGAGGATAATGAGTGCCAATCCTATGCCTGAAGACTAGTAAAGAGAAAATCTCTTCCATATTAGATGCAAGGTAAATGACTCACTGTGTGTACTAATTGTTGACAACATGAGCTGCACTAATACAACCTCTACATTCATGATTTAGCAGCTAAACTTACCAACTATGCCTTACCCAAAACCTTACAAGCTTCATTGGCTTAGTGATAAGGGAGCCCTACAAGTAGACAAACAGGTTTCTACGCTGATCTGTATTAGCAAGTATCGAGATGAAGTGCTTTATCATGTATTACCCTTGAGTGCATCCTACCTCCTATTTGGACAACCATGGATGTTTGACCAAGCAGTTATGTATGACGACAGGATGAACACGTGTTCTGTAGAGCATGAGGGAAGAAGGTTGAAATTGAGTCCTATGATTACTGAGTAAGTAAAAGTCATATAGTCTTAGCTTAGCCGAACCTTGAGGAAAGAGGATTTGGTGTTGACTCGAACCAGACAGAAAAGAGAAATGGAGCTGGAGGGATTGACTTATCTACTGGTAAGGAGGCTTCTAGAGATGAGACCTAGGGCTGTTGACTAAAGTAAAAATGCTATTGGAGGAATTTGTCGATCTTTTTCTGGAAGATTTATTGAACGGTCTACCCCCAAACTAAGGCATTGAGCATGAGATCGACCTATAGCTAGGAGTTGCATTGCTAAACAAGCCTACCAATAGGTTGAATCTTGAATAGGCTACTGAACTGTAGAGGTAAGTAGATGAGTTGATGAAAAAGGAGCATATGCATGAGTCCCTAAGCCCCTGTACTTTACCAACCTTATTAGTGTCGAAGAAAGATAGGTCTTGGAGGATGTATGTGTATAGCCGAATGATCAATCGAATCACCATCAAGTACAAGTATCCCATACCCAAGCTTGATGACATTGAGTAGAGCAAGAGTATTCTCTAAGATCAACCTTAAAAATAGGTACCATAAGATTCGAATGTGTAGAGGCAATGAGTGGAAGACCACCTTCAAGACACAACTTATATGAATGGCTTGTAATGCCATTTAGGTTGTCCAATGCGCTAAGCACATTCATGCAACTTATGAATCATGTGCTCTAAGAATTACTAAGAAGGTTTGTCATAGTTTATTTTGATGATATTTTAGTATACAATCTTGACTTGGAGACTCACCTAGAGCATCTCCGATAAGTGCTTACAAAACTTTGAGTTGAACAGCTTTACGCCAATCTAAAGAAGTGTGACTTTTGTTGTTCCAAGGTGATCTTCTTGGGTTTTATTGTGAGTGGAGGTAGCATTTAGGTTGGTGAAGAGAAGATAAGAGTGAGCATAGAATGACCTAAGCCAATTTGTTCTGCCGATGTGAGAAGTTTCTATAGCCTAACATCATTCTATCACCAATTCATAAAGAATTTTAGTATGATTGTAGTCCCACTCACCAAACTCTCAAAGAAGAATGTTGAATTCAGATGTGGTGATAAAAAGAGGAGGAGTTTTGAGGATGTGAAGGCGAAGTTAACAACAGCCCTCGTCTTAGCTATACCGAGCTTTGATAAGGTATTTGAAGTAGAATATGATGTGTCCAAACTAGGAATAGGTGCTGTACTAATGCAAGAAGGCTGACCTATTGCTTACTTTAGTGAGAAACTTCGAGGAGCCACACTTAACTATTCCATCTACAACAAGGAGTTTTACTCCTTAATCTGAGCGCTAATGGTATGGCAATACTATCTTCTGCCTAAGGAATTTGTAATCTACATCAATCATGAATCCTTGAGATATCTAAAGAGCCAACTGAAGCTATCCTAGAGATAAGCCAAGTAGGTTAAGTTCATGGAGGTTTTTCTTATGTTGTAAAATACAAGAACGAGAAGAATAATGTAATACCCATTACCTTATCGAGATGACATACCTTCTTGACCAAGTTGTAGACAAAGTTACTTGGTTTTTCGACCATAAAATATTTGTATGCTAAGGACCCATACTTTGGTCCTATCTATGCTTGTTGTGAGGAAGGAAGGACAGTGGATGACTATCATAGGGAGGATAGATACTTATTAAGGCAGAGAAGTCTATGTATCTCGACCTGTTCCATGTGAGAACTGCCAGTACGTGAGGCATATGGAAGAGAATTGATAGGACACTTTGGTCAGCATTGAACTTATGAGGTATTATTCTCTAGATTCTTTTAGCTAAGGATGAAGAGAGATGTCCAATCCATATTGGAAAAGTGTGCAACTTGCTAAAAAGCGAAGAGTTGAGCCAAACAATGACACTACTAACCTTTGTTGATCTTGACTAAACCATGGTCTGAGCTAAGTATGGACTTCATGTTAGGATTGCCAAGGATGTCCCGAGAGAAGGACTCTATCATAGTGGGTGTGGATTGATTTAGCAAGATGGTACATTTTGTGCCTTGTTCTAAAGCTAATCATGCTTTGTTTATCTTTTTTCTTTTCTTATAGGAAGTAATCAAGCTGTACGGAATTCCTAGGACCATTGTTTCATACTAAGACCCCTAGTTCAAAAGTCACTTTTGGAGGACACTGTAGAGGTGAATGGGAACCAAGTTGCTGTATAGCACGTCTTACCACCTACAGATCGATGGATAGATCGAAGTTGTCAATAGAACTGTGAGAAATTTGTTGCTGGTTGTTATTGGATGAAACATGGCTGATTGGGATTATTGCCTACCAATCATTAAGTTCGCCTAGAATAGGACTGTCCATAGTGTAACAAGCATGTCTCCATTCGAGGTTGCCTATGGGTTCAACCCCGAGCTACCATTAGATTAAGCACCCCAACCGATGCTTAATGATGACCAGCCAGCTGTGGAGAGAGATGAGGTCATCAAAGCCATTAAGAAGCTCTTAAGCCTGCTGTAATTGTAACTATGCTTAAAATTTAAAAAAAAAATGCCCCCAACAAATGTGCTGCTGTTAATTTGGCTTACTGTCAAGAAGGGAAATTAATTGAAATAAGTTCCAATTGCTCTTTAGATAGATACTCTTGACCGGTACAAATAGTATGAGGCTACAATTAGATAATTTTTCTAAATATTAACAAAATTGATCCAAACAAATGCATTTTAGCAACTTTAAATGAGAAATAATAGTAAAACTCTCTAAAATCCTTGAAATGTGTCATTTTGGAGAAGATAAATGTGTAATTTAACACAAATTTCAATGAGTAATTAAAGGTCTCGGAGGAGGAGACAAGTGAGAAGGCTAGAGGTTAATAGTTCATCAGTTCCCTAAGGTTATTGAAGATTTACCCTCAAATCTCGGTTCTCTTCTTCGTCAAGTACATAGGGTATCAGGTTATTGATATTGAAAGTAGTAGATACACCGTATCCATTGGGGCTTGACCCAAGCTGGGTAGATAAGGCTAGAACATGTGCTAAGATAATCTTCATACATGTTGGGAGGAGTATAATACTACGTTAATTAAGCGCTTAAGTAGGCTTAGGCCTTTGGAGCTTTGGGTCGAAGGATGACATTCAACAATATCCATTTTAATTGGAAAACTTATAAAATTGTATATTTGTTGTAAAGTCATATGAGTCTCTCCTTCATTGTCCACCAAGGAGCAGCATTACTCATTTATGGGTGAGTAGTTACTGGAGCAAAAATTGAAGAGGCAATGATGTAGTAGTCTAATGTTTGAGATGTAACACTATACCAATATGAATTTCAAGTTTTTTGATAATATTTCCATCAAGGACTTCAATATTTTAGAGTGATAACAAAGGCATAGAAGGGACTTTCTACCGCTATCTCACATCACCTGTGAATTACTCACTGCTCTAGCTTCAATGGTCACTATTAAGCAAGCATTTAGTATAGTAGGCCAGATCTTTGACGAATGCCGAGCCTCCTATTTATTGTGAACGTTGAGGCAAATGCTTATATAGAAAATTAGTATAAGGTAACTTATAGATGACAAAGATTATGTGAGATATCAAGCGAGGAGGATGATTACTTCATTAATTGGAACTAATATGATGGAAGCCTAAGCTCAATTGTGGGTTCCACTCTTAGTCATAGCTACCTCAAGAGGAGACATAGTAATTTTTCGTTTTTCATCTTTTTTGAAAATGTTTTGTTAGGTAGAAAAATCCTTTTTTCGAATTATTCAAAAAAAAAAGGAAATGGCTTGGTTTTCCCAAAAGTGGTGATCTAGTGTTAGGTTTTTCCAAATTATGATTGAGTAAAATTATTTTCCTTTAAAAAATTTAAAGTGAATAGTCATGCACACTTGGATTTTTTTTCATAAAACATAAAATTGGCCAATAAACTAAAATTTTTCTAAAAATCTAAACCAAATTATAGCGATTTGGTTATAATTAGTGGATATATAGGCACATTTTGGATGGCCGTAAAATACAGTAAAAAATATTTTTCTTCTAACCACTCTACTCTACTCAATTAGATTAGTTATTCATATTGTAAAAGACTTTTTTATATTTTAAATTTTTTTCTTATTTTAATGTATGCTACACTTTATGGAAGGATGAAAGGAAAAAAAAGAAGATGAAGGATGGGCAAGGAAAAAGGAAAAAAATTTATAGAAAGGAAGAAAAAGAAAAAGAAAAAAAAAAACAATTTAAAGGCTTTGAATCAACCCTTGAACCACTAAGCCCTCTAAACTATTAACTCACGAGTCGATCATGGTTTATTATGGTACTAATTTGTGAACCAACGGTTTAAGGTCAGATTAACCTAACTCCCACTACTAACTATAGGTGGTTGATAATTATCTACCTACTTGGATGGATGGTGTAATACATTTAAGATTGTGAGTCATTTCCCACCATTTTAGATGTACAAAAAAGGTAAAATATGATAATGAGTTGTGTTACTCCATCCAAGAATTGAAACCACAATGTGATTTAAGTTTATCCTATCTTGGTGGTTGTGGTTATTGCCACCTAGGAAGGATTGTCGCTGGGATGTTTCATGGGATATGGAAGTTCCACGCCTTATTCTAGCCAGCCAAGATGATGAAACTTACTATCAGCCCTTTTAGCGGCTGGAATCGGAGGTCGGCCCCCTACTAGTTACTCGCCTTCTCATTTACTTTTAATGTTGGATTTTCCGTACTTTGATTACACATATATACACTTACATAGATACACATAACATGAAATAAAACTTTAACATTACTTGCCTGCTGTACATGTCTGCACGTTCTAAAAAAGTTCTATGACCCCATAATTATCTGATGGAGAAAATGTTAGTATTGCACTGAAAAAAACTCTAAAAGGCAGGAATTCATAAACACATTTATATAAAAACTACATTTTTTTAAAGAATACTTGTTATTGGGCCAAAAAAGACAAAAAAGTGCGATTATACGAGCCCAAAAAGTTACTGAAACATTCATAGTCGTATTTGGAAAATTAGCCGTCCTTTATGTGCTGTCTTAAACGAAAATAATGCGTGTCACTATGAATATTTACATGGGCTTACATTAATTGCGAGAGTTTTTTGATTTCTGTAAAATAGACCGATTAAGTTAATTGACATTGATAAGCGCCCATGGCACCTTGTTAGACTGATGTGATGATGGCACTATGAGTTAAACTTATTATTATTGGGTGAAGTCACAGTTAAAAATATAATACAAACATAGAAATTCTTATATATATATTACTGTTACAAGAATCTGTGGGTTTGTACCATAATTTATATATTTATACTACAATTTAATGTAACTTTACATATAACAACTTCACCCAATAATTTCCCAATAATATTATTGGAGCCTATGATGATAGGTTTCATAAATTTATGTTACATAAAGGCCATAGAGCAATGTAATATTAGGAGGGAAGAGAGAAAGAGAGGGCGTGTGGTATGACAAATAACCTTGAACTTCTATATAAGAAGAACTAATTTACTTTCATTTCTCTTAGAAATAGAAACCTCAAAGCTCTCTTTGCAATTGAAAAACATCCTACACTAGCTGATTAATTTTCTTTATTTATTTAATTTTAATATTAGGGATATTTTTTAATTTTTCCCTAAGTTTTCATTTTTCCAAATATTAATATGATTGCTTCTTTCCTTCTTCTCTTTAAATGATAGTTCTTCAATTGATTTCTTTCTCCCTTCCCAAATCATTCATTTAAGATAGAATTGGCAAGATAATCACAATTGATGGTGGCTTCTTCTCCCTTGTAGATACCTCATTTTTGCCAATTTTTATTTTTTGATTAATTAAGTTATGTTAATAAATAAATAGAAAAAATAAAGAATAATAAAACAAAAATAAAAAAATGAAAAAATGAAAAAGAAAATCAAGTCATGCCATAACAAGTTTAATCATAAATCAAGTAACGTTATGAGTTGAATTATTAGATCAGATGACAATGTGGACTTAATTACTTAATTTTGGGCTAGAACAATATAGGTTAAATATTTATCTAATTTAGAGGCTAAAATTACATTTAGGAGTTATTGGGCTAAATTATAGCAGATCAGATCAGGCCTGGAAAAAAAAAAAGAGAAAGATTTTTTTTGAGTTTATAAATAGCACGTCGATGGAGAATTTATAAATAGTACCTCAACGGGAAAGTTAAAAAGATTTTTTTTTTTAATCACATTCCTTTACAAACACCCAACCACCATACGCCACCACGTACCAGCACCCAAACAACCATGCATCACTACTTAAGCTACCACCCACAATACTATGATACCACCACAACACCACAGTACTGCTAGCATCATCACTCATGCCTAGACCTACCTCCAGGTTTTTTTATTTTAATTACATTCCTTTACAAACACTAAACCACCATACGCTACCATGTGCCACCACCCAAACAACCATGCATCACTACTTAAGCTACCACCTACAATACTATGACACCACTACAACACCACAGTACTGCTAGCATCATCGCTCATGCCTAGACCTACCGCCAGGTTTTTTTTTTTTAATCACATTCCTTTATAAACACCAAACCACCATACGCCTCCACGTGCTACCACCCAAACAACCATGCATCACTGCTTAAGCTACCACCCACAATACTATGACACCACCACAACACTACAGTACTGCTAGTATCATTGCTCACGCCTAGACCTACTGCCGTGTACGCCCAATCTCTGCCCATGTTGGTCATCCTGACTCTTGCCTTTACTCACCTAGTCCTTCGCCCATCACTGTTACCTGTGCGTACACCAACACTCGCCTGTGCTGTTACCTAGATCCTTGCCTTCGCTTGCTTGTGCTATTGCCCTTGCTCACCTGTGCTATCACCTAAGTCCTTACCTTTGCTCGTTCATACTGTCGCTCAGGTCCTCGTTTGTGCCGTTGCCCTTCGCTTGCCCACTTCTGTCGCCCATACACACGCCTACACTTGCTCGTGCTATCACCCTTCACTCACTCATGCTCTTGCCCTCACTCTCGCCCAGTGCTTACCCTAACTCTTCCCTATGCTCGCTTAACTATCGCCTACTCTCTTAACTATCACCTGCTCTCACCTATGTCTTGGCCCAGCATCGTCTGTATTGTTGCCTACTATTGCCCACATGTCGCCCAACGCAGTAGCTATACACGAGCAAAAGATCTAACCTAGGAAAATTAATTTTTATTATTTTATTTATTTCACTAATTTATTTTATTAGTTATGTTTTTATTAATTTATTTCATGTTTAAGTGCAAATTTTAATCATTATTGCAACTTTTTTAAAAATAATTAGTTAAATTAAGTTTTTTGTAAATCATGTTTTTATGAAAAATAAAAATGAAAAAATATATATAATTTTGACACATAAGGGTTTTGGAAAAATAAATAAGATCTAAATTAAGTTTTTTTTCAAAAAGACTTAGTTAGTTAGAATTTTTTTTTATTTAATTCGAGAAAATTAGATTTATTAAGTTTTCTTTTTTAAAATAATAAATTGATAAAAAAATAAAAACATAAATTGGCTTAGTTTTCAATATAAAAATGACCCACCCACTAAAAATTAAAAAAAAAAAAACTATGGTCAGCTTAATCTTGAGTAGTGAGTATGTCAGTACCTTTAAAGTAACCGTCTAAAAATGAAAATAATTTTTTTTTCTCATTTTTTAGAAATTCGCAATAAAAATCATTTTTAGTTACATTTTGTGAATTTAGGTATATTTTTAGAAAAATTACAAAATTAAAGCCTATCAATTTTTTTTTTAAATTTTCATATGGTGACTTAGTCTTAATAGGTTAGCTCTCGTACTCAGTTTTCTGGTTCAATTTTCTAAAAATTAATTTGTTTAGGATATCTACAAGCTAGTAGTAAAATTAGAGTTTTCTTATCTAAAAATCCTAATTTTATCTATTTACTAGTTGAACTGGTTAGCAACTCCATCTATTTTTTTTTTAAATTATTTTCCTTAATTTAATGTCGAGGTACTTATATTAAGCGAGTTAGACTTGATATAAGTTAAATTAAAGAAATAAAAATAGAGCTCGATAGAATTTGTAACTCCATTGGGACACTTGGTGGGCTAGCCATGTGAAAGTTTAAAAAACAATTGTTAGGCTTTTGTATTATTATTTTCTTTTTGTATTATATTATAGTTGTTCTAATTATCTTTTAGTAATGTAGGCCTTAATAAGAAAAAGCATGGCTTAATGGGCCCTTTAGGGGAATTGAGGGAGGTTTTTATTAATTATTTATGGGTTTAGATATGGTCGGATCTGGGCCACCTTAGGAACCTTGGATAGGCCGCCATTGTGTAACCCTTAGGTCGTTGGGGTCTTTACTCCTGCTTGGCGGTGATAGGTGAGTCCATCTGAGCTTCGATGTAGCCTACTTGGTTTTTCTTTGGAAAGCCTTGAAGCTATAGAGCTTAGGATCCGGAGACCCTATCTTTTTGCATCATCCTTTTGGAAAAAAAGGCTAGTTATTCTTAAGTTATAGGAAAAGCCTAATCAATCCATGGTTGTCCCTATATTATTCTTCAAGAAAGTGAAAAAAAAAAAACCAGTAACCCTTGTGTATGAGTATTTGTAAACTTCATTTGAAAAATGAACAAATCTTTTATCATATCTACTTATGTATAAGGGTATTTTGTGATCGTTGATTCATCATACTTCCTATAATTTATTAATTACCAACCCCTATTGCATTGCACATGTATGTAACATCTTGCACTTTTTATATGTTAGATTATGCTTATTTCTCTGTGAATATTTTATTTCCTTAGGTTATATGTGTTTTATTTTATTGCTTCTTAGTTTGTGAAAGACTGTAATTTCTAAGAAATTTTTTGAAAAAGCTGCGAAATTATTAGTACCATATTTAACTTTATTCTAAATTTAGTAGCTTTGTTGTAAATAATCATTGCCTTTTATTTTGTTTATATATTTTTTTTTTGTAATATAAATATGGAGAGTCAGGGTAGTGTCATTCTAGTACCCGTCCATGAAGTCCAGTTGAATAAGTACTCTTTCCTCGAGGCCCTCTTGAGAGATTGGTTGAACTAGCTTCTGCGTACCAAGCAAGACTATATTTGTAAGAAGATTGGGTCAATCATATCCCTTATGCTAGTCCAGCTCCATTGGCCTCTAATTCAAGCCGTTATCCATTACTAAGATCCAGAATCTACAGTTTTCAACTTCAGCTTGCACGTATTGACACCTACTATAGAAGAGTACTCATAACTACTCAGTACACCGCCCTTCGGAGAAAGCATAGCTATCCCTAATCTTAGAGTCCAACTAAGAAAGCTTTTATGACATTGTTAGGAGTCAAGAAGTTAACCTTGGTGCCATTCTTGTCTTTAGAGGGCTAGAAATGTCTCAACATTCTAAGATTAATGGAGTGGTTTTCATGCCCAAATGCCTATCAGAGATATTGTCAGATTTTTTATGAAGGATATTAATCATGAGCTAAAAAGAAGGTCAATGCATTTATTGTAGCGGTTTTTGGAACAGTGCTATTTCCCTTCAAATATGGTTAAGTCCATTATAGGGTAGTTAAGCTAGTGACTCAATTCCTAGCTATTAAATCCTATATATTGGCGTTACTAGCAGAACAATTCATGACATTCGCCCATTTAAAGATGTAGGGATACAGTTATTTCACATTTAACCCAATAATCCTTGCCATGTAGTTTCTTAGTTACACATAAGGGTATAAAGGGAATCTTCTTAGAGAGTCCCTCATTGAAAATATGAATTTGATTGATGACTTTGCCCGCTACCTTAAGGTACTAGATGATACTCAGTTTAATAGATGGGTATTAGTTATTAGCCAAATGTAGCTAGTAGACTTTAGGTAGATAGCTAGACATAGCCACTGCACTCAAGTCGTGTTAAGGTGCACTAACTATATAGGAGTCCCTCTTATTAGTATCACGGGTTGTACAGGATATTTCATGGCTTGTGCTGGGTTCACTTCAAGAGATAGCCTATAGAGACTCCGTGGACATCGTTACAGTAAATTATCAAGATCCTTGTTTACTTACAACTACTCTAATTGAACGACTAGTAGAACACGTAAAATTGTGGAAACGGAGAGAAGTAAAAAACATAGTCAACATGGGAACTTTGAGAGGCAAAGTTGAAGAATACTGAGCCACTCAGTAGTTCATTTATGATTAGTTAAAGAAGATTGGAAAGATATGATATGAAGCTCTAGATGTCTTCAAACATGAGCTAGAAGTAGTACATCTTTTACCCACTGAGTAGGCCTATCGAGACACCATATAGGCTAGAGTTTAAGTTCAGTTGCAAAAAAGTAAGATAATCATTGAAGAGTTGAAGTTGGAAAATAAGAGACTTTTGGAGGAAAATCAATTCTTAAGGAGCAAGATCCAAGAAAGGGATATTACAGTACAAAGACTTATGAGGGAAGTTAATGAAGCTCATCTTAGTTAGAACCATCGGCTCTTGTAGATATAGAATTTAAGTTTTTAAGAAGATTAGTTAGGAGTTGTTCTTTTCTTTTCTATTAGTCCATTGTATAAGTTCGATCTTATGATTAATAAATTTGTAACTTTAGTAAATAGAATTTCCATTAATTGCGCTGCCTTTTACTCATTATTATTATTGTGATTATTATTTATTTTTTTATCTTTGATAGTTGACTTCTAAAAAAAAAGGAAAAGAAAAAAAAAAACGCACAAAAAGGCAAAACAACAAAAAATTGCAAAAAAGAAGAAGAAATATAAAAAAAATAGAAAAAGAAAAAAATATCTTTAATTCACCAAAAATTCTAAAACTTAGGTTTTCATGTAGGATTTCGAAATTAGCATCTAAATGAACAGGCTCAATTAGAAGCCTGATACTCACTCATTTTAAGGCCAAAATGTCAACCCAGGGTACTGGAAATGTCATTCAAATGAAGCCTAACTTGAGAGTAGTAACTCTAGAAGAAAGCATGCATAAGATGGCTAAATAGATTTAGGCTCTTACTCAAGCTATTGGGATTCTTAATGATAGACAAGGATCTCAAGTCAACTTGAATCAGAATGTAGAAACGACCCATCTCCCTAAATTGGAAGATGAAGAATTGGTCTTTAATGCTAAAGTATGGAGGAAAGAGATTGATGAGAAATGCTGAGAGAAGGAAAGAAAATTTATGCAGAAGTTGACTAAGAAGATGAAAACCCTAGAAATGGTCAATAGGGTTTGACCAAATGGAAACGATCAACTTGCCGACATATGGAGATGATGACTTCCCAACAAGATTTAAAGTATCGGAATTCGAGAAATAAGATGGGATTGGCTGCCCGTAACTCCACTTTAGGTTGTACGTTAGGATAATGGGAAAATACACAAAATATGATAAAGTGATGGTCCAAACTTTTTAAGATAACTTGACTAGTCTCGCCTTACCTTGGTATGCCCAATTGGATTTGAATGAGATTGATACTTGGGATAAGTTAGTATGGACTTTCTACAACTAATATAAATTCAACATTGAAGTGGCCCCGTCCATGTGGGATCTGAATAATCTACAAAAGAAGGCCAACAAAACCTTTAAAGAATTTGCTCAAAGATGGAGGGGCATAGGGGCTAGGGTAACTTTACCCTTAACCAAGAAGGATCTGACCTTCGCTTTCATTAATACTCTTGGAAGCCCATATTACCAAATCTAGTCAAGTACCCTATCTCCAACTTTGCAAAAATTATAGCCTCAAGGTACCGAATTGAGAAAGCTATTGCTACTGGAAGGCTTCTTAATCTTGAAGTAGTTGAGAAGAAGACACCTCCCCTAAGATTTTCTAACAAAACCAAAGAAACCATTGTAAGTGTTGTCAATATTGGCAATGTTGTCAGACCTATAGCCCTAGTAGCCATAACTGGAGGATCTAATCCCTTACTGAGTTCAAATCAGAATAATTGCCCACAAAGAATACAGTTCACACGTATTCCCATTCCTCTAAGCTAGGTTCTCTTGATGTTTGAAATACTGAGGGAAGGACAAAGACCGGGGTATTATAACCCAAAGCTTCGATGTGATTATCATCTGGGATAAGTGGGGTACTCTACAAATCAGTGTTAAAGACTCAAACATAAGATCTAGGATCTTATTGATGCTAAATTGGTTCAATTAGATTTCATCTAGACTCCTACTCCCAATGTGGGTAACAACCATTTGCTAAATCATGGAAATTCGATCAATATGATCATTGCTGAAGTTTTTGAACCAGAAATTGATCTAGACAATCTCCCCATCACTACTGAGGAGATAGCATGGAATCTAAGGCAAGCTGAGTACTTACGTAACAAGAATCTTAGGGATAGGAATTAGACTAGATTGGCAATATATTAGTTGTTGAAGGATGGGAAGACAAAGAAAGTTGATATTATGGCTATGACGATTCAAACTGCAAAAGAGAAGTACTTAGAAGGAGCTTAGAAAAAGATATGAAGTCGAAGATCTGATGATTGATACCTTAGGAGAACTGTCAGGGAAGTTTAAGTATGTAGTGGATTACGTCAATTCTCCCACCATATACGTTGACGCCCTAACTACTAGATGGGGTCCAGATTTTGAGGAAGAAGACAAACTTATTGCAGAATCTAAGAAGATGTCTAAGATGGTTGGAATGATTGGAGATGGACGTAAACCATAGGTCTTTGAGTATAATAGGAAGACTAAGAAGGTTGAGGAATTGGGAAAACTTAACAAGATTGCTTTCAATGTCTTAATAGCCTTAGAAAATTACAAAGCAGCACCTCTATATTACCAGGCGGTGAATCAAATAACCAGGGCCTCATCACCCATGGTTGGTGGGCTTACGTGCTTCGGACGAGTTTATGATTAGAATGAGGAAGCCAAGAGGAAGTCCACTATAGAAGAGGCTTCTTGAAAGATATTTGAATATACAGATAATAAAGATTAGAATGTTGTCAAGAAAATAGTAAAGGCTAGTGAATACAAGATAATGGACCAGTTAGCTAAAGTATCTGCCCAGATCTCTCTAATGGGCTGGCTGTTGTCATAAGATACACATCGAGTGGCATTAATCAAAATTCTGAAGGATGTTGAAGTATCTGAAGGGATTTCTATTGAAAAACTAGGGTTAGTGGTAAAGTCAATATTTGGAATAAATCATGCCAAATGAGTTAGGTAAAGGAGACCAGCACATAAAACCCTTCTTCATAGTGGTTAAATGTATAGGGAAAGTGGTTGCTCAAGTTCTAATAAATAATGGGTTGTCACTGAATGTATGACCTTTGGCGATACTACGTTTACTCAGAGTCGATGCAACTAAGATAAAGCCCAACATGATTTTAGTATGAGCTTTTGATTGATCAAAAAGGGAGATAATTAGAGAAGTTAGGTTATAAGTTGAGATTGGCCTACAAATGTTTACTATTACCTTTCAAGTTTTAGATATACCATGAACTTTCAACCTTCTGTTAGGAAGACTATTGATTCATTCAATAGGGGCAATTCTATCCAATTTGCATCAGAAAGTGAAATTCATAGCTAATGAGCAGTTAGTTACTATTCTCGGGGAGCAAGACTACGAGATTTACAAAGAGACGACTATTCCCTATATCAGGGATGAAGAATTGGAAGAGCCAGGGTTTTAGATTTTCGATGAAGTCTGTATGATAGAAGAAACAAGATAGAGGGCATAAGGTCGTTTGAAACAACCTAAGCAGTAGATTGGAACATTTGGGCTTAGGTATGAATCTATTAAAGAGGAGATTTAAGAAATGAAGGTTGAAACCAAAAGCAAGAGAGAAGATTAGCTGTATCATGCTTACATGGACTTTCCAAACATTCGCTAGATGTTCCTGATACCAACTAGTGTTCAAGAACCCAAATTAGCTAGCCTATCCCAGGCCTTGACTCCACAATATAGCATTAGTCCAGACGAGAAGGAAGATATTGGCATACTAGTTTCCTTGTACAATTGATTTTCCATTCCCATTAATAAGTCTCTTTAGAAATGCAAAATTAGATTAATTAGGAACATTTGATTTCGATAATTAGTCCGATTATTTTGACTTTTCCTTTTACATAATTTGAATCCATTCATTCAATAAAAGTCATTGCTTTCTTTCTATCAATTCTTCTTTATTATTTATTTGTTTTCCTTTTTCTTTTTTCCTTTATTGTTTAGATCTAACAAAAACGATGAACATAATGGATATCTGGAGCATGTAAACAATGAAAGTACCAATTTCACCTGCGACCTTGTTGAGTCAAACATCGAAGATGATATTGAGACTCCAAAAAAAATTTAGGAGATTTAGTATTGACATGAATAGTGTAAGGTAATCATTAACGAATCAATGGATGAGATTAATCTAGTGTTAGAGGAAAGTCTACAAAACTTGAAAATTGGTGGTAATTTAATGGATGATCAGAAATAGGAGTTGTCATGATTGCTATTAGAATACTTTGACATATTTGCTTGGTTTTATGAGGATATTCCTGATTTAGATTCATCAATTATGGCTCATAAATTGCCAACTAAGGAGCAAATTAAACTAAAATGAAAAAAGCTTAGATGATTTAGGCTGGACATACTCCTCAAAACAAAAGAAGAAGTAAAGAATTTAATAGAAGTCGAGTTTCATAGAAGTGTCGGATGAAGAAAAATGGGAAAGTTAAGGTTTGTGTAGGTTTTCGATATTTAAACCAGGTAACATAAAAGGATAACTTTCCTTTGCCGCATATTGATGTATTAGTGGATAACATAGCCAAGAACCATCTATTCTCATTTATGGATGGTTTCTCGAGGTATAATCAATTTAAAATAGCATAAGAGGATGAAATCAAAATAACTTTTGTTACCACTTAGGGAATGTTTTTTTATCGTGTAATGCCTTTCGAGTTGAAGAATGCTGGGGCAACTTATCAGCATACTATGGTTGCCTTTGTTTCATGATATGATGCATCAAGAGATCAAAGTTTATGTAGATGATATAATTACTAAATCTAAGGAAGATGAAAGTTACGCAGATATTTTACATAAACTATTTGAACGATTGAGGAAGTTTTAACTAAAGTTAAATCTTGAAAAGTGCACCTTTAGAGTAACTTCAGGCAAATTGTTGGGTTTTGTAGTCAGTAGAAAAGGAATCGAAGTAAACCTAGATAAAGTCAAGGCAATCGTAAACATGCCAAGACCTAAGACTGTAAAAGAAGTTCGAGGATTGTTAGGAAGGTTGAATTACATCATTCGGTTTGTCTCGCAGTTAATTGATAGATGTAAGCCGTTATTTAAACTTTGAAGGAAGGGTGAAGAGTGTAAGTGAGCATTTACTAAAATCAAAGAGTATCTCATGAATCCTCTTGCACTGGTCACTCCTACACCAAGACGACCCTTGATCTTATACTTAACAATTCTTCCTGAGTTGATGGGATGTATGCTAGGGAAAAAATGAAACTGGAAGACAAGAGCATCTTATACGCTATTTGAGCGAGAAATTCATAAAAGGCGAGCAAAAATACTCAGAAGTGGAAAGAACATGTTATGCCTTAGTATGGGTAATGCATAGGCTCAGGCAATACACTTTCTATTACTCAATAGAGTTGTTGATAAAACATGACTCTTTAAGGTATTTAATAGAAAAGCTAGCGTTGATTGGGAAAATATTGAAGTGGCAGATGGTACTCTTTAAATTTGATATTAAGTATGTAAGTCAAAGTTCAATCAAAGGGCAGGTAGTAGATGATCAGTTGCAAAAATACACATTAGAAGAAGAGGATGATGGTTCAGAGGCACAATTTCTTGATGAAAATGTGATGATGATGAATGAATTTAAAGATGAGAAATTAAGATGGAAAATATATTTTGATGGAGCAGTTAATACGTTTGGATGTGGGATAGGGGCATTATTGGTATCACCTAAGGGTAACCATTTCCCTATGGTAGCAAGATTAATATTTCCATATACTAATAACATAGCATAATATGAAGCCTACATTTTGGGGCTCAAAATGGCGCTAAATATGGGAATATAAGAGCTTGAAGTATACGGAGATTCTTCCCTTATAATTCTCTAGATCTTGGAAAGTATAAGATGAAAGACGAAAAATTGGTACCTTATCATGAAAATTAAGGAAAGCTAATTGAAAAGTTCTACAAGATTTCATTTACTTATATTCCAATGATCTAGACTCAATTTGCCGATGCGTTGGCTACATTAGCATCAATTGTAAAGATCATAGATGGGATAGAAATTCAACCCCTGAAGATTAAAGTGAAAGAAAAAAACTAGCTTTTTGCCTTATAGTTGGAGAGAAGGAATCAAAAGAACCTTGGTATCATGACATCAAAAAGTTACTTTAAACAGGGAAACTTCCTGAAGGTGCTGATAGAAAAGATAAAAAAAACTTTAAGAAGGTTGGCTCCTCATTTCCTATTAAGTGGAGCTACACAATATAAGAGATCACTAGATATAGTATTGCTAAGGTATACGAATGAAGAAGAAGCCGAGAAATTGATGGAAGAAGTATATGAAGGAGTTTGTGGTCTTCACATGAATGGGCATATGTTAGCTAGAAAAATCATGAGAATGGGGTATTTTTGGATGATGATGAAATTAGATTATATCAAGCATGTAAGGCATTATCATTTGTGTCAGGTGTATGTTAACAAAATTAACGCTTCTCCCCAAGAATTGCAGGTGTTATCAGCTCCTTAGCCTTTCTTGATGTGGGGAATTGATATGATTGGTCCAATTTCACTAATAGCTTCAAATGGACACAGATTCATTTTAGTCGCAATCGATTATTTTACCAAATGGGTAGAAGTAGTATCATATGCTATGGTAACCAAAGGAGTAGTGGTCAAATTCCTAAAAAGAGATATTATTGCGAGATACAGTGCACTTGAGTCTATTACTATAGACAATGAGACAAATTTGAATAACAAGTTGGTGCATGAAATGTACCACAAATTGAAGATCAATTACAGAAACTCAACTCCATATCGACCTTAGATAAATAGGGCAGTTGAAGCTGCTAATAGGAACATCAAAAGGATCATTGTGAAGCTAGTGATTACTTATAATGACTAGCATTAGATGCTTTCCTTTACTCTCATGGCTTATAGAACCTCAATCAAAACCTCTACTGGTGCAACACTGTATTCATTGGTGTATGGAACTGAAGTAGTATAACTAGTGGAAGTAGAAATACCATCGTTTCAAGTATTGGTAAAAACTAAGCTCGATGAAGTAGAGTGGGTAAAGAAGTGGATGGAACATTTGAACCTCTTAGATGAAAGGAGGCTTGTAGTAATATGTCATAATCTTGAAGAGATCGATCCTCTTCAGATTATCTAAGTTGAGTTTGGCAAAAATAGGTGTCTCTTTCGTCTTTGTAGCAAAATTATAATCGAACTTCACTATTAAGAGGGGCAGTTATATACACCTCATTTTTGCTAATTTTTTATTTTTTGATTAATTGAGCCAAGATAATAAATAAATAGAAAAAATAAAGAATAATAAAATAAAAATAAAAAGAAAATCAATTCAGGTGGTAGCAAGTTAAGTTGTGAGTCGAGTCGTATTATGAGTTAGATAGTTGGATCAAATGACGATATGGGCTTAATTAATCAATTTTAGGTCAGACCAATACAGGATAAATATTTATCTAATTTAGGGCCTCAAATTAGATTTAGGAGTTATTAGGCTAAATTGTAGCGAATCGAATCAAGCTTGGAAAGAAAAAGCCTAAAATAAATTAGCGTTTCTATAAGTTAAGGTAAATCCTTGACAAATCATAATCATATCTTTCGTATCATTGATATGAAAGATTTGATTTTGAGTTTATAAATAGCACGTCGATGGGGGAGTTGAAAAGTTTTTTTTTAATCACATTCCTTCACAAACACCAAACCACTATGCATTACCATACGTACCACCACGAGGCCATTACCTAAACCATGGTACATTGCCACCCACAATACCACAACACTACAGTATTGCCAGTAATGTCGCTTATGCCCAGACCTACCACAACACATACCCAGTCCTCGCCTTAACTCTCGCTCGTACTCACCTAGTCACTCGCCTATCCCTATTGCTCGTATACATGTTGACACTCACCTGTATTGTCGCTTAGATCCTCGTCTATGCTGTCACCCTCACTTGCCTAAGTCCTCTCCCTCACTCGCCCAAGCTCTTACTTATGCTATCACCCTTCGTTTGCCTGTGCATACACCTATGTTCGCCTGTGCTGTCACCCTTCACTCATCCATGCTTTCGCCCTCATTCTGGCCCAATGTAGTAACTATGCATGAGTACAAGATCTTACCTAAGTAATTTTTTTATTATTTTATTTATTTTATTAGTTATGTTTTTATTAATTAATTTCATGTTTAAGTGTAGGTTTTAATTGTTGTTAGTGAATTTCAAGATAAAGAAAAATCCTGCAAAATTAAGTGATATCAGGGCCAATTTGATATGGTCACTTTGATGCCTAAGTTAGTGAGGTAAAATAGTAGAGTAAGTATGTAGAAAAAGAAGTGTTTATCCCCCTTACAAAGTTTCTTTCTAGTATTTATAGATGATTGTAGTTTCTAAGGCAGTTGTCAAGATAACTGTTAAGATATATGGAAGCTTTTTGACTTGACATCTCTCTTCATATATAGGAGTAGCAGGCAGTTGTGTAATATAACTGCGCTTTTGACACCTATTCACGCTAGACATAAATTCAAACCAGGAGTGTTTCTTATACGCAGCATAAATTCCGTACATCATATAGGCGGTACCAATGCCGACAGAGTTAGTTACTCAGCTTCTCAGTAGACTAAAGGCCAAGTGTTAGATGAACGAAACCTAACTACCAACATTTGCCCCCTAACTCTAGTGTTCAAGAAATCGATGTAGGGAGTTATACATATATTGTACTAGAGGATGAGTGGGGAGAGATTCTTTAAATTTATGCCGAGTAATATTGGAAATAGGATGGATCATATCCCATCCAAAAAGGTCACTATTTCTAAACTCTTACCCCTTCGAGAAACTAAGAAATTGGAGGATTGACATCTGTCGCCTAAGTCATTATTTTGTTGCAAGCCTAATAACTATTAGAGAGTTTTCAGCCATCAGATTTCTGTCACAAGATACAAGTTAGTGAACCATGAGATTACCAAATTAGTGCATCATTACTGTTAGAAGCAGATTTGCAGTTACAAAGGTGAATTGTCCTTACATAAAGTAATATTCACAGTCAGAATCGGCTTCTCTAGTTACATCTTAAACTTTCATTCGTTTCCTTATCTTCAACCCAAATTTTTCGATTTGAATTGTATCATTTCACATAACCATTTAGGTATGGTTCACAAAGTTGCTCATTGACTTGAACTTTCCGATTTTGAGGCAATGAAGACTAAGGCTACTTTTCCTCCCCAAATAAGGAGCGAAGTGGTTTGTTCTTCGGACAATTTAGCTTATAGTACGGAGAAAAAGTGGGATAAACTTGCTCAAATCAATGAGATTTCTATAGATAATTATCTTGAGGATAAGTAAGGGAGGTCTTCGGCAAGATATTTGTTTGACACAATAGCCTATTTTTGCGATTCTCCAATTGAAACCGCTAGTTTTGTTGATAGGGTTTTCGTCACAAAATATAATCAATACTGGTGAGATCTTCCCAGGACATGGAACTTAAGGAGGCTAAGAGATGGGGAGAGGGTATGCTTCCCTAGGGAGCGCAAGTTCCATATATACCTTAAATATTTGGATTTTAGGTTATGCTTCCCTTTTTCAGCTTTTGTTAAGGCCTTTTTCAACTATTTCAGAGTTGCATTGAGTATGTTCTCACCTAACACATATCAACTTTTGGTGGCCTTTGAGATAGTTTGTGAAAAAGTTAAAGTTAGGGCTACACCTCAACTGTTTCAATATTTCTTCACTATTCGAAGGCAGCTTGATGGGTGGTACTTTGCTATTGTGAGGCATAGGCATAAGTCCATAGATGGATTATAATCCAAGATTCACAAGTGGCACGATAAGTTCATGTCAATAGTATTTAATGAGGACTTAGACTTCTGGACCCAATACACTAAGCTGATACATACAAAAGACGTAGATCTGATGCCAAATGATGTGGTGGCAACGAAGAAAATTCAGGAGAGAAGAAGAAACAAAATGTTCTTCTGGGATGCTGAGAGAATTATATGGCATTACAAAAATGGAGAACCAATATTTTATAAAAAAGAAGGTATGCTAATGTGGTTCGGCTGTATCAAGTATAGCCATGTAGAAAGCCATTCTCGGGACTTAGAGGGAGAATAGTAAACTTTGAGCCTCTCTTGGCATGGAAAATATAAGTTCATATTTTTTTTACATGTTTATATTAATTGGTGTACTTGTATCATAGATATGGGTAATGGAGAGCTGAATTCGACAAAGCTACTAACTTAAGCCAAAACAAAAAAAAAACAAGGCTGATAAGAGGGTAACCACCTTAGTAGCTATAACTCAGCCTGCTCTCATAAAGAAACCAGCAAAAGAAGTGCAGCAAAGTAGATGGTTGCGCAAAAGATCTCTTGTCTTGCTAAGAGGTTGAAGGAGAATGAGAAAACACAGTCGACTGGGGTTATTCATTCTAAGGAGCCTCCGATCATGATTATTCAAACTTCTGTCGAACCGAGGGATGGTGAGCATCAAGACATATGTCCTGACAAGGAGGATGAAAATTCCATTGATGTAGAAGTTTCATCATTGGCAATCACGGTGGCTCCAAGTGGTGACAAAAGACTCGGGAAGGAGCTTACTAGCTAATCACCTATCAAGAAGTCTGAAGGACTGGATGAAAGGGAGAAGGAGGCTATGCGTTCCAAATCTCTCTGCATTAGTAGTACCGAATTCATCCCCAGCAAAGAGGTCTGTAAATACTTCATCCCTTGTTGGAGCCACAAAATTTTGGACACCAACTCAGCCTTAGTAAAGAAGATGAGATCTTTAGCTTTAATGGAAGGGATCATCCTTCCAAAAGATAAAGATATCGCCAAGAACAATGTCCATAGGGTCAGCGGTTGCAATAAGACCCATATTATGGCTAAATTGTATGATGTAAGTATCCATGACCATTGCTTTTGATTATCAAATTCGCTTGGGGAACTAACACATTTCCTTTTCTAGATGAGTAGCCACATTTGGTAGCATTAGATGAAGCTGATAAAGAGGCAAAGAAGGTAATATCTTCAATTGTATGTGTAATACCTAACCACTTTTGATTGAAATAAATGAATTTGCCCCAGAAAGTTATGGATGCATACAATACATAAAAGGCCTAGATTACTACTGTTAGGAATGCGAGGATTAGGACTGAGATGGAGGTGAGAAAGCTTAAGGAGGAACTTGCTATCGAGAAATTAGCACATGACCTTGCCGTTGATGAATTCTCTAGCATGAAGGCCAAAATAGAAGAATAGTATAAAGAGTCCAAAAGCTTGAAGGAAGAGCTACAAAAGAAAAAGGAAAAGTATTGTAGCTTAGGCTGAACTATTTGTACGATGAGCGACTATGAAGATAAGCTTAGGGTGCAAATAAAGGAGTTAGAGACTAACGACTCGAATTTATAGAGCCGTGTTGTCGAGTTGGAGGAGATTGTGAAGAGGTGGTCATCTATTGAAGAGGTTCTCAATATAGTCACTCCTAGCCAACAATACGAGAAGCTTCTACACAAAAAGTTTTTGGAGGGAGTTCAAGAGGCAAGAGAAGAGGTCTTGAAGCTTCATCCCAATTATGATCTCTTGTGTCTCGACTTTATCGACATTAACGACAAAGTTAGTAGTGCCAATGAAGATCAAAGTGACGAGACAGGTGCCAAGAGTATGGATTAAAGTGGTAATGAAGCTCATGTCAAAGAAGTTGCGTGCTTTGAGAACCCAACTGTTGAGGAAGCCCCAGCTAATGATTTAAGAATTACTTCTACTGAATCTGAAGATAAGCCATAGGACTTTTTGTATTGGCATACTACATTGTATAATTATTAATTAAAATGTAATAAAGATAATGCCAAGTTCATGCAACATTTAATTTCACGTACTGCACTTTCTCGGTTTGTATGGTATGTACATGTTGCTTTGAATCTCATTCATTAGCATGTTTTATTTTTCACGTCATTTGTTTCTCGGCATGTTTTATTTTATATAAACTATCTCTTGGCATGTTTTATTTCACACACCCAATTTTCTTTCGGCATGTTTCATTTCACACCATTTGTTTCTTGGCATGTTTTATTCCATATGCCATTTTTCTTCGATATGTTTTATTTCACACACCATATGTTTCTTAGCATGTTTTATTACACACTTTTTGTTTCTCTGCATGTTTGACTTCACACCTTTTGTTTCTTGGCATGGTTTATTTCACATGCCATTTTTCCTCGGTGTATTTTATTTTACATACCATATGTTTTTCGGCATATTTTATTACATACACACAACTATCTCTCGACATGTTTTATTTCACACACCCACTATTTTATACCATTTGTTAACCATTTGAGGTGTAGACTAGCTGCATTACTCGGCCCTAAGGTTAATTTGTATAGGTTGTTAACCGTGTTAGGCTAGAACCTAGATCAGTTCGTTTGCTATGCAACATAGAACTCATTAGCTTGGTAATCGTAACCAAAATATGATGAGACTTCAAATATATAATGATAGACGGAAGAAATCATCTCACATTAATTGAAATAAAGTTTCAGATTTTCAGTGTTCTAAGCTCGAGGGATGAAAGATCTATCTAACCTTTCTAGTCAGTAGGTCTCCTCACGAATGACTTCCTGAATAGTGATCGGATGCTCTTAATTTGCGCTGAGCTTTCCCTGATTTGCTTGTGCCTTAGTTGCCTCTATCTTATGGAATGCTAGATCTTTAGGTTGGAAAACCATGTACTTTACTTTCTAATTATAGTATCTTGTTACTTTATACTGGTATGCCGCGACCCTAGCTCTTGTAATGTCTTGAATTTCCTTAATAGTATCTAGATTCATTGTCAATTCAACTTGATTGAGCATAACATCAAAATTATGCATTTGTAGATTGGGCAATTCCAACTCAATTGACAATATGGCTTTAGTGCTGTAAGCTAACTTAAATGGTGTCTCTCTTGTTGTAGTTTTGTAAGTGGTCCTATTTCCTCATAGGACATTAGGTAATTCATCGGCCCACTTCCCTTTGACATGATCCACTTTCCATTTTAGGCTGTATAGTATGATCTTGTTTATGGCCTTGACTTGTCCATTTGTCTAAGGGTACGCTATAGATGTATAGTTGAGTTGAATGTCATGCCTCTCATAAAATGACTGGAACTTATTGTTATCAAATTGCAGGCCATTATCTGTAACTAACATGTAGGGAACTCCGAATCATGATATGAAGGAGTTGAATACAAAAGCTTCCACTTTCTGCTCAGTAATTTTTGCCATAGCCTCAGTCTTAGCTCATTTGGTAAAGTAGTCGATAGTGACAATGACGAATTGGCATTGGGTGGTAGAATTTGGAAAGGGTCCGAGAATATCTAGCCCCACTAGGCAAAAGGCCAAGGGCTAGCTAGCTACATAGCTCAATTGTAGGTGCGTTGCTCGTGACTCATGCTTCAGGCATTAAGGACACTACCGGACAACATCCTTTGCATCTTCTCTCATAGTCGGCCAATAATAGCTAAGTTGCATTGCTCGAATGTACAGTGTTTGTGCTTTACATGATTAATACATATGCCACCATGTAGTTTAGATAACACCCTCTAAGCATCCCTCTCGGAAAGGCATCGAAGGTAATGTTAAGATACGCGGTGCTTATACAACTAACTATCAATTAGTGTGTAGTTCGTAGCCTGGTAAGCCAATCTTCATACCTCCTTTTTGTCGTGAAGGACAGTAACATTTTTTAGATAATTTATTAGGGAATCCATTCATGATTCTTCTCTTGGGTAAGGAGTTAACTCATAGCTTCATGAGAGATTGAATAAGCTTTTCTTCAAGAGAAACTCGATGAAAAGTTTCTTATTCAATTTAGGGAATGCCATATTGGCCAACTTCAATAGCTTGTCAGCAATGATATTCTTGCTTCTAGGAATTTTGTTAATGTTAAATGATAGGAATTATTCTATGAACATTTGTACTACCAAGAGGTACTTGTTCATCTCTTCTTCTCTTGCTGCGCAACTTCCAGTAACCTGATTTACTACTAGCTAGGAATTAGAGAACACTTAGAGTTTCTCGGTACCAATTTCTTTCGCCAGTTTCAATCTAGCGATTATAGCTTTGTACTCTGCTTCATTGTTACTGGTTGGGAGTCTAAATTTCATTGTAATAGATTTTAACATTATGTAGGCCTTGAAGGACTAAGTCTACAACGCTTCCTTCTCATGTTGAAGAATCATCGACATAAAGAAACTAGATAAGTTTCTCAGGTATCTCCATATGGTCTTCCTCTCCCATAAACTCGACAACAAAATCTGCCAGTACTTGGGCTTTTAGTACCATTCTAGGTTTATATTGCATACCATGGGCATTGAGCTCTAAGGCATATTTCATCATCCTCCTCCCCGAGGAATTAAGGCACTGCAATGCTTGTTTCAATGGTTGATTAGCGAGGATAATAATCTCATGAGCTTCAAAATATAACTTTAACTTTCTTGCCAAGAAAACCATTACTAATACAAATTTTGCAGTCTTTGTATACCAAAACTTTAGCCCCTACAAAGCATGACTCACGTAATAAACTAGTTGGTGCTCCTTGCTGTCAATTTAGACAAGTTAGAGGAAAGTGCTTAGTAGTTGATTGATAGATATGAGTATAAATTTCCCCTAGATTGGGTGTTGAGAGTATTAGGGGTAACGTAATAAATTCCTTGAGCTCATTGAAAGCTCTTTCGCAATCGTCGATCCAATTGAATTTCTTTAGATTCTTTAAAATTTTAATGAATTCTACGTACCTATCTACACTTCTTGATAAGAATCTATTGAGGGCAGCAATTTACCCAGTAAGTTCCTGCACCTCCTTGACCTTGTGAGGTGATTTCATATTCCTTATGGCTTTAATCTTTTTTGGATTGGCCTCAATGCTACGTCATGTAACTATAAATCCAAGGAATTTCCTGATGTTATGCTAAAGACGTACTTTTGTAGGTTGAGTTTCATGCTATATCTCCTCAATGTGGAGAACGTTTCCTCTCGATCACTAAGATTCCGATCCTCTTTACTCTTCACAATCATGTCATCTACATATACTTCAATATTTTTGTGGATCTGAGATTTGAATATCTTCGTTACTAATCTTTAGTATGTGGCACCAGCGTTCTTCAGCCCAGAGGGTATCACAGTATGTTTCTCTAATATGTTTCAAAATTGGTAACGAAAGATGTGTAGACTTCATCCACCTTGTTCATCGTGATTTGATTGTAACTAGGGAAAGCGTTCATAAAAGAAAGCAACGCATGCCCTGAGATTATTTCTACACATAAAGCCCCATGGGAGTAGAGAACTTGGCCTTTAGATGTGTCGTTGATGGGATAATGCCGAATAAATATTGGCATGGCCATCCCATTATCATGTTGTAAGGAGTCTAACATTTGACGACGAGAAAATCTATTTTGTCCTCTACAACATGCTTATCATCCCCTATCTATGTTGGTAGAGAGATAACTCTAGCTACTTAGACGGGTTGATTATTGAAGGTATAGAGGTCGTACTTGTAAGACCGTAGTTGTGCTTTGATATTGGGCCTCATTTGATCGAAGGCTTGCAGAAAAATGATATCGGCCGAACTTCCTGTGTTAAGAATCTTCTTGACTTTGAAGTTGGCGACTCTTGCACTGATGACAAGTGCATCATTGTGTAGCCTCTAGATACCCTTAAAATCCTCTTCTTTGAAAGATATTATATTGTCAATCTTAACCTTTTTCCCATGAATATTGCAAACATAATTTTTAGCATTAATTGAGTTCGAATAACTTGATTGGCCTATACTAGGTCTGGCTACAATGGTATTAATTACTTCGTTGGGTGCTTTTGTGGGATTAACATCCTTTGCATCTCTTACGGCCAATTTTGGTCAAGTGTCATCTTCTCTTTCCTCTCTTTTCCTTTGAGATGGTCTTTCGATTCTTTCGGCATCATACACTAAAAATTTTGTTGGTTTCTACATTGTATTGCATCTTCAATTGCATTCTTGAGTTGAATGCACTCATTTGTATTTTGACCCTTGTCACGATGGAAATTACAGTACTTATTTGAATTTCTTCTTGAGGGATTCCCTCGCATTCATTTTAGCCATTGCAGGACACCATTCTCCCCACATACTTCCATCAAAATGTCCGAGATTAGGCGATTGATAGATGTATGGGATGTGAATGTCTATATCCTTGGTCTCTTTCTCTTGGCATTTTAACTATTGTTGCTGTCCGTACTAAGTCTATCTTTTGCATTTTTTTTGTTTGTCACTCTTTCCATCTCTTTTGCTTTGATCAGCCTCTCATCATGCTTTTATGTTGTCTTCTTATTGGATGTATGAGGTGGCTTTAACCTTAAAATTAGCGAAATTTTTTGGCTTGTTCTTTGCAAGAGACTTGAAAAAGTCTCAATGAGGTTTAACTCCATCAATTATGATGTTGAGGGCTACACTCATATCCAGTTCTAGGATTTAGAACATCTTGGCCATAAATTTAGCCAAGCCCTTGATTGACTCATCGGACATTTGTTTAATGGTGTTAAGGATTGAAGAGTCCTTAACAGGAAGTTTGATAGCAAGAAAGTGTTGAACATACACCTCTGTTAGTTCATCAAAACATGAAATTGTTCTTGGTTTCAGGTGTTTAGACCATATGCTAGCTGCATTCCTCAAGGTTGAGGAAAAGGCTTGACAAGCCATCGCGTTGCTTAAACCATGCAATTTAGCCAGTGTATGGTAGTACTCCAAGTAGCTTTCAAGGTATTTCATCCCATCATATGTTTTGAACTGGGGTAGCTTGACGTGCCTAGGAATTACTTCTTGCAAAATCTCTGGGAGGAAAGGAGTTTTCTTGATTTAGAACTATTTGGTCGTTGCAATAAGGGTGCTCACATGTAAGGGTCCTACATGATGCACATGCTACGGTTGCTTACCCTTATCAATCTTCTTGAAAGCAGGAATTGAGGGTTTTGCTAGAACCTCAGCTTGCTCTTTTGGTAATTTAGGTGAATAAATGGAATCGTCAGCACTGTTGGCATTATGATCGCCATGCTCTTTGTCCTAATTTGAGTGAAAACTTTTATGAAGAAGGTCAAGGATTTGTTCATGTTTTTTATGTAACTCAAAATTTTCTTTGGCTAAATCGAGACAAAGTTGCTTAAGTTGAGCCAATCGTTGTTCATCAATATGCCAACTCTACTCTTTAAGGTAGTGGGAAGAAGTACCAACACCTACACTTCTGGTCATTCTAGCTTTAACCATGAGGTCGTGTTTAGAGAAAAACAGACAATACCAAATGTTGTTAGTAAATTTTGGGATGAGGAAAAATCTTGCAAAAGAAAGTGAAATATTTGGTATTGGGGCAGTTTGATGCGGCTACTCTGATGCCTACGTCAGAAAGGTAACTCACTAGAGTAAGTATGTGAAAAAAGAAGTGTTCGCCCTCCTTACAGAGTTTCTTTCTGGTATTTATAGATGGTTCTAGTGTTTAAGGAAGTTGTTGGGATAATTGTTAAGAAAAATGGAAGCTTCTTCACTTGACATCTCTCTTCATATGTAAGAGTAACAGGTAGTTGTGTAATATAACCGTCTTAATAATAACTATTCTCACTAGACTTAAATTCAAACCAGGAGCGTTTCTTATACTCGACATAAATTTCATACATCATATAGGCGGTGTGAATGCTAAGAAAGTTGGTTACTTAGCTTCTCGGTAGGCAAAAGGCTGAGTGTCATTCACATTACCTATATGATGACATACCCTATTATTTATAGTGTCATATAATTTGTCCTTTTAGGAAAAACTTATAAAAATCAAGAACTGTGATTGTTGAAAAGTGAAAGAGATTATAGTCGGTGTTGTTTAAAAGATTACTTAAATTGTAATTCTCAATCATGAAATGTAGTTCATGAGAAGGAAGAAGAAAGTGTACAAAATGGTTGATGAACTAAGTTAGTTATTTTCTATTATCACTCGAGGAGTGTTTATATATAAGCATTGATCCATGTTGTATGACTTAAAATATGTAAAACCCCTACCGTACACCCTCCCCCCCCCCTGGCCTTCTAAGTTGGATATATTTGAGAATCCAACTTAGACAAAAAAGATTGTGATTGAAATTCACTAACACCCTTTTTCATAATGTTTGCAATTGTCATGTGGAAGGAATGTGTTGTAACTTCAAGAATTATGATGGAAGATGATCATGAGCAAAATAGATGGTAATCTCAATGTACTTGGCATGACAATGGTATTAGGGATTCTTTGCCAGCAAACATTGTGATTTGCTATCAGTAAATAGAGTAATGGGAAATGGAGCAACAACTTGAAAGTCATGTATCAACATAGGAAGACCATAAGAGTTCCTTGGTAATAAAAGCAATGCTTCTATATTCTACTTTAGCAGATGATGTAGAAATTGTGGGTTACTTCTTAGTTTTCCAAGAAATTAAGGAAGAATGAAGCAAAATTTAGAATCTAAGTAAGAATTTTCTATCAATGTGATTTGCTCCCTAATCTACATCTATAACATCATGTAAATGTAATAGTGAAGATGAAGAATAAAACATGCCCTGATCAATTGTCCCCTTTAAGTAACATAACAAATGAAGAGCAAGATTCAAGTGTGAAGTGTGAAGAGTTGCTACAAATTGACTTAATTATTGAAATGTATATGTAGTGTTTGGTTAAGTCATAATCATATATAACAATTTGCCTACAAGCCTTCGATATTGACTAGGGTTTATTAAAAGAGAACCAGAACATTATCTAAGTGCAAATTTGAAGGAAAGGGAAGATTGTTGATATAGCTCCAAATAACCTAACATCTTGTAAGATATCTAATAGGAATTTCCTTTGATTAATGTAAAATTCATTAGCAACACGATAGACTTCTAAACCCAAAAACAATTGTACTTCACCTAAATCCTTAACAGTAAAAGCTTGATGAAGAGCCTCTTATATTGGCATAATTTGATTAAGATTATTACCAACTACTAACACATCATCAATGTAAACAAGTGTAATAGTAAAAAAAAAAATGATTATTAGCTCTAGTGAACAATGAAAGTCAACCTTAGATTGTTGGAAACCAAGATAATAGAGAAGTTCAGTGAATTTCTTATTCTATTAATGTAATGCTTATTTCAATTTGTATAGAGATTGAATATGGCTAAATACTTGAGCTAGCTCCTTTGTAACATATCCTTCGAGAGGTATCATAAATATTTCTTCATCAACATACCCATGTAGAAAAGCATTGTTAAAGTTAAGTTGGAGAATGAACTATTTATTGACTATTGCCATTGTTAATAATAAATGAATAGTAGTTAACTTTGTAACTACAGATAAAGTGTGAGTGCAGTCAATTCCTTCAATTTGATCATAACCCTTTTCCATTAACCTTCTTTAAACCTTTTAATAAATCCATCAAGATTATATTTTATTTTATACACTCACTTAGAACCTTTAACTTTCTTTCCTAAGGGTAAGGAAACTAAGTTGCATGTCTAATTTGATACTAAAGCCAACAATTACTTCTGCATAACTTCTATCTTCCTAGAATCTTGTTTTGCTTCATAAGAGTTTCATAGTTCATGTATAGTAAACACATTAGCTAGTGATGTAATATACTCCTCACGATATAGGATGAAGGAATTATGATTGAAAAGAAGATATTTGATGAGTTCTCTTGAAGAAGGATCATGAGATGATGTATGCATTAGACAAGTACTAAAACTCACTTGCATTGTAATAATGTAGTCATTAAGCTCAGCTAGTAGTTGTGTGACTCTAGAAGATTTGTGAGGAATAAATACATTAGGTTACTATGGTTATAAGGATTGTTGTGTTTGTAAACTAACTTTAGGATCATAAACAAAAGACTTATGAGTAGAAAATGAGAATTGCAAGTCATCTGTGTTAGAATCAAGAACATGATATGAAGGAAATGACAACAAAGGATTCTGTTGATTAGGACTCCATCAAATGTTAAGTAAAGGTAGAACATGTGATGAAAGAAAAGGAAATGTTTGTTCAAAGAAAGTCACATCTTGACTCACAAACAGCTGTTGTGTTTCAAGGTTAAACAATTCATAACCTTTTTGTCCTTATAGGCATCAAAGAAATATACACTCCCATCCTCTAGCATAAGTTTATCCCCAAAAGGAGCATTGGTTACTATATAACAAAGGCAACTAAATTTGATAGGTATTCATAGATGGCAATGATTGATTACAACTAGTAATATGTTTTAGTCTAGATAGAGTAGTAAGTCCTTATCTACAATGTAAGAGTTCAACAGACATTTAACTAGCTTCTGAAGTGGATACGTAAGACTAAGTGTTTCTTTACAAATTGTAAGACAACAAGTAGTAGAATTACACCTACTTTGAGATGTCACCATATATAATCCAAATTGAGCTTATGTCTTGAAAAAGGAAATTATTTACATTAAAAGTTATTACTGTAGTATTAGTTGCAACAACTAACCAATGGACTAATAAAAGGTTATAATAGAATTTTAAGATAAGAAAGACCTTAGTCAATAAGATGTGTTTATATAGTATAACATTGCCAAATGTAGTAATAAGTCTTGTGTAGCCATCAGGTAGCTTTATCTTTATGGGTTCTTTAAGGTATTGTGTGTACATTAAAATTTATGGAAAATGACTTATATAATAAGAAGCTCCTAATTCTACTATCCAAGAATTCACTTTACTATTATTCACAAAACTTGATTTATAAATAGAAGAAGAGAAAGTAGTATTACCTATAAAATTCATAGATGCATCTGGCTAAAATGAACTTCCACATCTACCTTGATCATCTTTTAGCATGTTAACTACTTTTGCCCATACCTTACTCAAAAATTTATTATTAGAATGTAGAGATTTCTCAATAACATAACATTTCTTTTAGTATCTTTTGGTAAATATTTTGAAACCCTCTTTTATAGTAAAAGCTATTATATTATTACTAAACAAACTAGACACTTCTTTTTGTCTTTCCATTTGATATACTAGAAAATAAGCCTTGCTAATAGTAAGAAAAGGCTCCATAACCAAAACTTGACTTTTAACTCCTTTAAAAGAATCATTCAAGCCTTCTGAGAATTGTATCAATCAACTTCTATTCTCAATTTCTTGATATTTACGCATAATGTCATATTTACACTTAGCTAAAGCTCCATAGGAACACTCCAAATTATGACACAAATTTGACATTTCAACCTATAATTTCTTTAGTTGTAATACATTAAGACATTTAAGTTTCGTTGCCTAAAATTGATTATCCCATGTTGAAGCTAATATATCAATGGACCATTCATTAATCTAAAACGTTCACATGATACATTCTAGAATTCTCTTGCTGATTACACATTAAATTAGAGATCCAGTAGCAGTTCATGAATTCACATCTAATCCATTGATCAAAATCAATAGAATGATCATTTGGATTGTTACAATTACCCTTTATAAACCTTAATTTAGCTTTTGTACCAAGAGCCAATCCAATAGACCTACTTCAATTCAAGAAATTAGGTCCATAAAAAATAATACTGGTAATCATAGTACCTAGATTGTCTAATCCAAAAAGATAAAGAGGATCATTGGTTGAGGATTTCATAGTTAGATTCATATTGTTATGTAACCAAATACAAATTCCTAAATGAAGCAACAACAAACAAGATTCTAATAAAAAAATTAAGAAAAAGCAATGAAGTTTACCTATTCTAGTACCATGAAAAAATCGCTTAAATTGTAAATCTCAACCATGAAATATAGTTCACAAGAAGGAAGAAGAAAGTGTAGAAAATGGTTAATGAATCGAGTTAGTTATTTTCTATTATCACTTGAGGAGTATTTATATATAAGTATTGATCCCTACCATATGTCTTTATGTAAAAGTGTTAGTTTGTATAAATAAATTGTTCTATGTAAAATATTCAATATGTAATAGGAATTTCGTTTTGCTTTCATTGTAACTACTAGTATTGTTGATTTATGATATGATAAGTATGCTTCTTTAGTTAAATTAGTGTTATTTGAATGCTTTTGTTGATGGGTGTGCTTGAAGTGCTTGAATGCATAAGTTGGTCATATTTCAATGACCCTTCTTGGTCCTAATTCAACAATTAAGAGGGTAAGTGAATTGAATGCATATAGGATTTTTTTTAGCTTTCCTTATAGAAATTTCTCTTTAACTACTTAATTATATGGTGATGGTTTGATTCAATTATCTACAAATATGTAATGCCCCATCTCTTGAGGAATCTACTTATGCTTTTTTCTTAATACCTTGTGCCTAAAAGATGGTTTGTCATACTATCCCTAAGTTAAAGATAAGGCTAAAATTACAACAAATCTATTAATTCAAACTCCATTATGTGAATTTCCAATAAAAATTCTTTCAATTAATATAAAATAACATAGTTGAACTTCATAAATATGGGTTTCATTAAAAGTATCACATTTCACTTCACCTTTTAACTCAAAATCCAACTAGGATAATAAACTTTTACATTTAAAACCTTAATACTAGAAACCTAAAAGTAGTATGGTGACCTTCTTGCAAACTTCCTTCTAAGAACTTGATCTAAAACTCTACAATTAATCGCCTTCTCTTTTACCTAGCCTAATCTCTAAGTCCTAACTTTTTTTTTTTTTTAGTATCTAAGGTTAGATAAGCTAACCCCTTAGCTCAAGTTTTGAGCCAAGTGATTTTAAAAACTAAACATAGAAAATATAAGAATCGTATGTTCTAAATCATAACAAGTAGTATATATCTTATATTTGATAATTCCAACATCATCAACAATATAGTACATTCAAATCATCAAACTATTATTAAGTATATGCATAATGATTCATGCCTCAAATGAATGCCATGCTAATGTACGTGGTATGTATTGGTACCGATATCACATGCTCTTCCAATTTAGTCGACATACCTGGGCATTTGGATACAACATCTAAGAAACTAGAGGTAATAAGGAGCTGCCTATAAGTAGGACCTCTAAAACTTAGCAAAATAAAGACTACCTGCTGTTGTTTGAAAATGTAGCGTATAGTTAGCCTAGCTGAAACCACCTCAACTAGCTAGAATTGATTAAGTAATGCATTTATGTGCTCAAAAACCATCCTAGAAATATCTTAAGTTGAGAAAGCTTGACCCGTATGTCCATTTCGTGCTATGCCATGAATGCATTCAAGCAACATATTTAGCCTAACCAAGTATGAGTTCTAAATCAACCTAGCCAAATATAATTTCCAAGTTAACCAAACCAAGTATGAAATCCACCTAAATATTAAAAACCAAGAAAATGGCAACTAAGCTTATGTTTCAACCCAATATTCACATATTATAGTTGCATACATGGCATGGTATACAGCTCATTGCTTTTGCACAAAGTCAAGTTATCTTAGTATTTACTCAATATCATCTAAGATTTACCAAATATGAAGTATAATACAATGAATCATCACATAAGACAAACATTCTCCTTATCTAAGTACAATTACATCATCAAGGTCAATCGAGTTACATTTCCCATAAATCCCAATCCATTACCATAATCACGAAACTCAAGAACTATGATATAAAAAAAAAGGGTTTATTATAATCTGTATTAGCTCAAACTTAAGTACTCCAAGCCATGCGATACACTTAAGTGTATCTTACATATAACGAATAAGCAAGTGGTCTACATTTTTAGCTACTATGTAACACAAAGCAACCAAGCAAGGGGTACTTACCTAGGCTAAATGCTTATTGTACTTTTTGATACACCTATCTTCACCTATAAACATTAATACACATAATAGAGTAATCATCTTTTGAATACAATAATAGTAGCTATTATATATCACTAATCGATTATACAACTAAACAGGTATTGATTTTCTTTATTCCTTATCTCTTTTTAGCAAACTGTGTACCACCCAAATCCTTATATAGAGAACAATAGAAATATCATAAGGTATCAAATTGACCAATAAGGTGACATTGCTAAAAAAGCTCTTTCATAATTCCGATAAATAATCTTAGTCACCTAAATAATTCATATTATACTCAATAGCTTAGTATTACTTATAAATCTATACTAAATCACATTGGTCAACAAGTGTTCTTTATGAAAAATCTAGCTTGAGTAATCTCAGTATTATAAATATATCAACATGGTCAAAATGTAGCTAAATACTCACTATTCATAGAATAAATAGTAAATTAACTTGATTAAATCAACAAAAAATACTAAAAACTCATAAAACATATTGTTTTATATTTATTTATTAGACATATTAAATCAGCCCATTAGATGTAGTTTCCAAATTATCGTTTTTAGGTCCAATTTTGCTAAAAATTAGGTTAAATTAGTTCAGTAATCAAATTTAATTACACTATCAAAGCTAAACACTCTAAATATCATTATAGATTCCAAAAATCACTTAAATTGGAGTTCATCAACAAATTATTTGAAAAACCCTTTATTTCCTTAAATTGCAAAACAAGGTAGATTTAGTAAAATAATTTTAATAAATTCTAAACATATGGTTTATCAAAAATTATATTTATGTAAATTAAATATATCATATGAGGAATATGAAAACCAAAAATTAGCTCAAAAAAATATTTACTATTTTTTTTAAATTAACACAAAATTAGTTAGAACGGAGTGGTCTCTTAAGGAAACCCATATAAGCACTTCCCATTTTGAATTCTAGGTTCATATTCTGATTTTACATGTGTAAATACTTAGGAAACCAAATTTTATAAATTTTAGACATCATTTGATATTTTTAATAAATTTAGGGACTTATAGATGGAAATTCAAATTGGTCGATTTGTCAACCACAAGAGCTCTACTAATGGTGAAGCTATGTTGGTCAAACTTCCTATGGTGGCCACCTTTGACCACTAGAGTCCTAAGATGTCAGGTTGAGGCTTGCTATACAAACCTTAAAGACTGGGTCACTTCCCCTATTTTCTCTATATTTTCGAAAACTTAATTTCTATTGCTTTTCCTATTGATTTCTAGTAACTAAAATGTTAAAATAAAGTGATGTTGGTGTATTTATAGGCTTAAGATTCCTTTAGGTCAAGCGGGTGTGCTAGGTGTGTGCCATGTGTCCAATCTTCATGAATTTGTAGCATGAGGTTGCATTTTCTCCTTTAATTGTTGGTGAGTCACCATTTTGGTCCAATCCTAAGCTACCACCAACTAATTTGGATCAAATTGATGACTCATTGCTTGACTTTAGGATAATTTTCATTATTTTATATTAATTTATCTATATTTTTTAATTTATTAATATTACATATACATATTTAATACATGTAATGTATATTCTATATAAATTCATATATATTATATTAATTTTAACTTCATTTATTGTTTTTATAAGTTAGATAACTTATCTCTAATATCTCATTATATTTCAAAATTCGAATTTCACATTTTTTATAATTATCGACTTTATCGATAAATTAACGTTTTTATCAAAATAGTTATTTTATTTAGCTTATTTTGAGAAATTGACTTTTCCAAGTTACTTTGTCTAACTTTCTTGACCTTATTGTGAAGTTTGGATTAAAACAAATAATATTGCTTAGTGCCTTAAATTTAGGGGCTCGAATCTTAGGGTTATCATATTGGCTCAAATCCCTAGGATATTATATCCTACAATCCTTACAAAAAGTTTCCTCCTCAAAACTTCTACACTCTAAGATACTCAAGCTCAAAACTAATATAGTGCTTATGCTACATAACTCTAATTTCCTCATCACACCATAGTTAACAACTATTGTAGGGTGCAATCCTGCTATACCAACTTCTATTTCTTAACCTCAAGATTATCAACTCAAAAACTTCTTGCTTTAACTTACGTATCTCATTACCTTTCTTCATCTTGTGTTTCTAACTTGTACAGCATAAGCTTAATATAGCTAGTTCTGAATATTCACTTGTTTCATCTTCTGTTATATCCTTTACTTATCTTATTCTTCATTACCCTTTTTATTTAAGTTATCTTCTCATGGCAACTAATCCATCACTGTAACTTCGTTAGGTTCTTATCTAAACATCGCAACGGTCATGTTACTAATTATGATTTTACCCCTTATCACTACTTATATCGAACTAGCATGTTTTTGTACCATTCTTTTATTAGCATCTAAACTAGTACTTTCACTTAGTCCCCATTTCTTCCCTTCACTTAGTTCAGACTCTTGTATTAGTTAGTCTTGTAGAACTTGTAATCATCCCTTCCATTAATTCATTGTTTGTCCCATAGCTCGCTAACATACATTTTCACCTCATCCCGATCACATATGCATTGTCTAAGTCTTAATTTCCACTTAAGATGAATATAACAAATTCAATTTCTTCACGTCATAGTTAAGATCTTAGGTACTTCCTATAGTTAACGTATATATTAGTAAGAATGAGTTAGACAAATATGAATTTTACACTAACTTGTATACTAAGGAGATAAAGAATGACTCAAACCAAGTGGACTTGATTGAATCTAACATAAATTGATACAGCCCTTGATGAACAAGACTCATAAAGACATTAAACACTTTTTTGGCTAACCACTAACACGATAGGACTCATAGGATAAGAAAATTTGTTATGAAAGATACAGGAGTTATAACAAAGATGAGTTGTTTTGATAAAAGAGTTATGAAAGTCATAGATTTGTCATTCTCTTCTTACAAATCACATGTTCCAAGGGGTACATGAAAGGTATACTCTCATAGTATCATAGTTATGTTCCTTATTGACTTCACATACTTTGTCGTCTTTTGACTCTTGAATCTCATAATTAGCCATTTCCTTATGAGTTACAATCTCATTCTATACATGGTCAACCTTTGAATTAGTCTTTGATTATGCCTCTTATAAAAGTTTTGATTTATGCTTGAAACTCACTTTTGATTATGCACCTTTAATGTTTCTTACCATTTTATTCATTTTAATAACAACTTTAGCTTGCCTTACCACAACATGCATATCTACCTTAAGATATACTCCAATTGTCTACTTTCAAGTTCTCCTCTTTAGGTGCCTTTTCTTCTAGCAATATTCCCTTAGTACATAAATTTCTATAAATCTCCTATGATTCCCTTCTCGTCAAGCCACTTAAATGCTTCCATCTTTTCCTCATAGTCAACGGTCAATCTAAGATTACCCGTAGAATTGCATTAAATCCCTTTCATACCCGAAAAGGCCAACTTTATAATCATCTCATGAGTATCTAAAGTCACATTCCTATCCTTCAAATTATGTTACATCGCTTGTTCTCCTTTAAAAGGGATTGTAACTATTAGTTCATAAACTAAGGTTTCCATAGAAAGTTTATTTCTATCAATGAACTCTTTTGAAATACATGTGTGAGTTGCACCTAGTACAAACAAAGAATAGGCATAACTATCTCATATTCATATCGACCTTAATGAATTCTAATGTTCCTCTCTTTTTTTCTTAGATAATCAAATCATCTTTCTGAATAAACACCACATGATATTCTATGGATAACTATGACAAGTGTTTTATTGAACCATGATGCTTTATTACCTAATTGCCCTATACATTTGATATGTCCCCAAAGATTATGGTCCCTAATTAATGCTTTGGTACTCCCTTATAATGCCCTATTTCTTAAGGTATCTACTCATGCTTTTTCTTAATACTTGGTACCTAAGAGATAGTTTGTTATGCCATCCTCAAGTTAAGGATAAGGTTAAAATTGCAACAAATTTATTAAGTGAAACTCTACTATGTGAATTTTCAATAAAACTTCTTTCAATTAATACAAAATAACATAGTTGAGCTTCATAAAATATGGGTCTTTTTAGAAGTATCGCATTTCACTTCACCTTTCAACTTAAAATCAAACTAGGATAATAAACTTTGACATTTAAAACCTTAATACTCAAAAACTAAAAGTAGTATGATGACCTTCTTGCAAAATTGCTTCTAAGAACTTGATCTAAAACTTTGCAACTAATCGTTCTCTCTTTTACCTAGCCCAGCCTCTACATCTTAGATTTTTTTATTTTTTTTCATCTTCAATACCTAAGGTTAGATAAGCTAACTCCTTAACTCAAGTTTTGAGCCAAGCGAGTACAAACTAAACATAAAAGGCATAGTAATCAAGTATTCTAACTCATAACAAGTAGTATATATCTTACATTTGATAATTCCAAAATCATCAACAATACATTACGTTCAAATCATCAAACTATTATAATACGCACGTGAAATGATTCATGTCTCATATGGATGCCATGCTAATGTACGTAACACGCCTCGGTAGCAATATCTTATGCTCCTCCAATTTACTTATTTGATTAGTTAACATATTTGAGTATTTGGATACAATGTCTAAGAACAAAGTGGCAATAAGAAGCTACCTGGTCGTAAGGCCCTCAAAACTCAATAAAATAGAAACCACCCGCTATGGTTTGGAAATCTAACATTCAACTGGCCTAGCTAAAACTACCTTAAGTGGCTAGAATTGATTGAACGATGCATCTATATATTTAAAACCCAGCCTAGCAATATCTTAAGTTAAGAGAGCTTGATACATATTTCATATTCGTACTATACCATGAATGCATTCAAATAGCATATTTAGCTTAGCTAAGTATTGGTTCTGAATCAACCCAGTTAAATACAATTTCTAAGTTAACCTAACTAAGTATGATTTCCAGCTAAATAGTGAAAACTAAGAAAATGGCAACCATACCTAAGTTTCAGCCTAATAGTCACATATTACAATTGCATACATGGTACAGTATCAAAATCACCACTTTTGCACAAAGTCAAGTCATCGGTATTTACTCAATATCATCTAAGATTTACCAAATCACAAGCATAATATAATGAATCATCTCATAAGGTAAACATTCTCCTTAGCTAAGTACAATTGCATCACTAAGGTCAACCGAGTTATATTTCCCATAAATCTCAATCCATTATCAAAAGCATTGAAACTAAAGAATTATAATATACGAAGCAATGGTTTATCACAAACTGTATCACTTCGGAGTATACGTATTCCAAGCTATGCGATACACTTAAGCCTATCTTATGGCTACATACAACAAGTAAGCGAGTGGTTTATGTTTTTAACTACCATGTAATAGAGAGCAACCAAGCAGGGGGTACTCACTTAAGCCTAATGCTTATTCTACTTTTCGATACACCTATCTTCACCTATCATCATTAATATACATAATAGAGTAATTGATTTTTCATCTTTAGAATATAGTAACAGTGGCTATTATATATTGCTAATTGATTATACAACTAAACTAGCATTGATTTTATTCGTTTCTTATGTCTTTTTAGCAAAATGTGTATCACCTTGATCCTTATATTAAAAACTATAGAAATATCTTAGGGTATTAAATTGACCAATAAAGTGACATTACCAAAAATTCTCTTTTGCAATTTCAATTTGGTCATAAATTATCTTAGTTGCCTAAATAATTCATATTTTACTTAATAGCCTAGTGTTACTCATAAATCCATACTAAATCATATAGATTATCAAGTGTTCTATAGGAAAACATCAAGCTTGGGTCATGCAAGTACTATAAATATATCAATATAGTCAAAATATAGCTAAATACTTGTTATTTATAGAATAAATAATAAACTAACTCGATCAATTCTACAAAAAATCCCACAAACTCTTAAAAAAATATATACTACTATTTATTTATTGAAGATATTGAATCATTTCGTTAGATATAGTTTCCAAATTATTGAATATATGTTCGATTTTACTAAAAATTAGCTTAAATTAGTTCCATAATCAAATTTAACTCCAATATCAAAACTAAACACTTCAAATATCAATACTAGATTCCATAAATCACTTAAAGTGGTATTCATCAAGAAATTATTTGAAAAACCCTTTATTTCCTTAAACTACAAAATAGAGCAAATTTAATAAAATAATTTTAATAAATTATAGACATGTAATTTATATCATATGAGGAATATATAAACAAAAATTAACTCAAAACAACATTTTGTAATATTTTTTAAAATTAATGCAAAATTCATTATTATAGAGTGGTTTCTTAAGGAACCCATATTAGAACCTCTTATTTTAAAATTTTTGGTTGATATTCTTATTCTATATACAAAAATACATAGCAAAACCAAATTTCATAAATTTTTTACATTATTTGATATTTTTAATACATTTAGAGACTTACGAGCGAAAATTTAAAATGGTCGATCTACTGGCTGCTGAAGCTCCATCGACATTAAGGCTATGTTGGCTAGACTTTGTATGATAGCCACTTTGGATCACTGAAGCCCTAAGATGTCAAGTTGAGGCTTGCTACAAGAACCTTAAAAATCAAGTTGCTTCTCCTGTTTTTTCTATATTTTTGAGAAATTAATTTTTATTGCTTTTTATCTTTTTCCTACTGATTTCTAGTTGCTAAAATGTTGAAAATAAAGTGATGTTGGTATACTTATAAGCTTAAGGTTGGTTTAGGTCAAGGGTGGTGCCAAGTATGTTCTACATGTCAATTTTTCATGAATTTATAACATGAGGTACATTTTCTCTTTCAATTGCTGATGACTTACCAGTTTTGTCTAATCCCAAGGTGCTATGAACTAATTTGGACTGGATTGATGACTCATCACTTGATTTTTGGATAATTTTCATTATTTTATATTAATTTATCTATATTTTATAATTTATCAATATTACATATACATATTTAATACATGCAATGCATATTCTATATAAATTCATATATCATATATTTATTTCAACTTCATTTATTATTTTTATAAGTTAGATAACTTGTCTTTAACATCTTGCTATACTTTAAAGCTTAAATTTCACGTTTTCGATAATTGTTGGTTTTATCGATGAACTAACATTTTTGTCAAACTAATTATTTTATATATCTTATTTTTAAAAAATTGACTTTACCTAGTTACTTCGTTTAACTATCCTAACTTTATCGTGAAGTTTGGATTAAAATGGATAATGTTGCTTAATGTCCAAAATTTAGCGGCTTGGATCCCAGGGTTATCATATTAATATGAATCCCTAGGGTATTATGAAACAATTATAATAAAATGACATAAGTAAAAAGATAATAGAAGAGAAAATCAAGCTTTGAATATATAATGGTTCAGCTTTACCCTTATGCTACTCTTTTAGCTCCACCATTAAGGATTCGGTTTTCAATACTAGTGGTTCCATTAGTTCAATCAATAAAAGAAAGTTACGTAAGTATGGCCTCCTATACTACTTATACTATATTGTCTCATAGATAAACCACTAACTCTTATAGACTATAGTTCCTTACACTCAAACTATCTCAAAGTAGTTTCAAAAGAATGAGGAAGTAATAAGCAAAAATCCTTAAAAATATCAACATAGGGGAACATATATGTTTCCATATAACCATCTAAGTTTACATTAAAAAGGAAATGATTAAGACATCTATGTCAATAGAGTATCAAAGTTAGAGTTTTTAGATTATTTTTGGTCTTCTTCCTTCTCTCATATGTTATGTAGTGCTTTCGAATCTTTTATACATACGTATATATATATAATATATATATATATATATACGTACACAGTTCTTCTAACGTTTAGTTAAAAAAAAAAAACCTTCATTTGGGATGTTAATAATGGGATAGGTCTTCCTTGCTAAAATATCTCCTATTGCCAATAACTATTTGAAAATGTTGCTGATAACTCCAACAAAATTTACTCATTTTGAATTTGAATTCATGACCACAAACTGAATAATATCCATGGAATCTTAGGTTATTTTGTAAAATTTGTCCAAAATAAATATGCTAATTTTTCTTATGACAATTTTCATGAAAATCGTCCAATAATATATTCAGAGTTTATCCTACAGTTGTATTTGCCATTCTTATTTGAATTAAATATATAAATTGATAAATATCTCCATATATTTGCTTTAAATAATTTGCACCAAATTCATATCCTTGTTTTCAAATCCTTTATATAAATTTGAACATCCTACAAATCTCAACCTTGTAACAACAAAAATCTTCCAAGATGCATTTAACTTAAAAAGCATACTGATGTTAAAACTTGATCTCCATGATGGTGTTTTAGAAAGTACAACTTTCCATGTTACTTACATTGTGGAAACTATTCATGTAACAGGCGAGTAGCTTCTACTTTTCTTTAACATATAGTAATTGCTGATGAGGAAATCTAGATATAAACTGCTATATACCATGTTGAAAAATCCATAACTAGATTTTGAGACGTTAAAAAATATTAATGTTCAAAAAATATTGAATCACAGCATTGATTTAGGCTTGAAGTTGATGAATTTTTTTTTTCTTGGCTAAGAAAATTTATTCATTGGATATTAGTTCGGAGGATGGAAAACCAATCCTTAGAAAGAAACCATAATAGCTGGGATAGGGGTTTAAGAGCCCAAAAATCAGTACATCCTTGCTTTGCTTTGGGTTGCGGTTGAATCAATACACCTATTTGTGTCCTTATAAACAAGAGAAAAATAACAACAATGAAACTGAGATTTAAGGAAAATAATGTCATATATAACTATTCTAATCTTCCATAAATGTTGCTTTTGAGGAGATTCCATATAAACCACTTTCAAATTAGTTTCTAAGATGACTCTTTCCCATCCTCTTTGATGAGCAATTAGTAATCCTTCTTGAGCAACTAATGCTTTAGCTTCTTATGCCACTACAACTTTAAGACGTATTGTTGTTGTTTGTAACAATTGACCCTTTTCATTCCTCTAAATAAAACCATAACCATTCTTCTTTTTTCTAAAAATCAGCCACTCCAATGTAATTTATCTTTACAAAAGAGATTTCAACAAGATGCCATTACTTCTTATAAGGATACTGTAATGAGATGGCTCACTCCTCAAATGACTAAATTGGAAGATTAGTTTGAATTAATCTAATGTTTCTTAATTGCCTCTTGACTTCTTCTACTACTTTTCTTAGATTGGTCACCTATTTTTGAAAATACATTTGTTCCCACAATTCCAACTATACTAAAGTAATGGCTACTTACATTAGGAAATCCTTCAATTTTGTTCTTGCAAATCTTCTTGAATTCAATATTGATTCAATCAACATATCAGCCCTACATGTATTGAATTCGTCAACTTTAATGTTACAACACTCAAACCATAGAGGTCTTGCCTAACAACGATTTAAGTTTAAAGGGTAGCTCATTCCTCACTTTCATAGGTAAACAAGAAGTGTCCATTCTAATTTGCCCACAAAATATATTTAATTAGTGGCTCATGCTTTAGTACAAAGTCCTTATAAGTGATGTTTTTGTTTTAGCCTACAATTTAAACCCCATGCCATTTTCCACTCACTTTTGGCTACCACATATGAAGTAGAAGCTTTACCACTTAAAATGCAATTTCTCTCAATGAGAGCATGATCAAATGCAAGTACACTTGTCAACTTATAGTATAGTAAACAAATTTTGAGTCCATGTTGTCAATCTCATAGGTAACCATTAAATGAGAGAAAACATTGAATTGTTAGTACTTTCCCCTAGTTTCCAATTATCAAACTCAATAAGTAAGAATTAATTAGATTAAGTGAATTCTGGATTAATTAAACCCTAACTAATAAAAGAAAGGAATAAGAACCATAAATTAAAAAGGGAATAAAATTATTAAAAAAACACATATGTCATAGTAAATGTATTATTTACTACCTAACCCTTTGTAACTTTTAATTCTCAATTATTTATTAGATCAATAGGAATTCTTAATACAAGTAAATTGGACTGGCATCTCAAATTAACTCCTAACCTTAAGCATATCTTACGTGAATCACTTTTGTAGGAAAATATCCTAAGATTGCATTGCACTTTTGAGTTCCACTATTAGGTTATCCTAATTTGATGAAATAAAATAGCTAAACCTCAATCCTTTTAATTACTTCTAATTACATTAGTCTATTTTCTATAGGATTTTATAGACTCAATATCAGACTCAAATAGTAAATCAATAACTGGCAATATTGATTTAAAGGCAATATGCACAATGCAATTAGATCATAAAGAGTACAAAATGAAGAGAATAATCTTAAACTCTATCCTACCTTACATATTCTTCCTCTTAGCTCTCTCTTAAAACTAGGCTTAGACTCCTATTTATAATATTATAAACCTAGGGTTATAAGTAAACTTTGCAAAAATAAGGAATTCTTTTATTAATAACATGTTCACATGCTAAGGTTACGGTCGAGAAACCCAGGCTTGATTCTTCTTTACAATTGAAACTCTTAGAAGTCTTCGATAAGAGGATCACAACCAAAAGCACGAGCATAATCTTCAACTATAATCTTCTCTAGACTTCAATTCTGAAGTAAAATTCCTTCATTTGCATGCAATAATCAATGTAATCCTCATTACGGCTTCAAAACTTCTCAAAATTCTTCAAAAAATCATTAAAGACACTCTAACATCCTACAAATGAAGTAATTTATAAATAAGCTAAAATCACTTCAAAAGTAACATATTTAGTCAATAAAACTTTATAAAACAATGCCAAAATATGTGTTAAATGAGTGTCATCAAAGCATAAGAACAAGATTTCACAAAGTAATGTCAAGATTTGTCTTAGCCATATCAGTCTATCTTTCATAGGACAATGGCTCATAAGGATCTTTCTTAGGGTATGCATCTCATCAGCGCACAAAAATTGGTGAACTCAATGAAAATCCCAAGATAGGGTGTTAAGGTCATAAGATCTTATACTTTTGGACTTATAAATGTAAATCTACTACACTTGGGGCTAGCACATATCTTAGGAGTAAAGGAATCTAGGGAGAAGTCTAAACTTATGCTTTATTTCTTTTCACTACTTGCTACATCAAACTTTTTAAGGTAGCCTCTCTATCGATTTGAATGTTTGTCATGCCCAATGTCCTTCTGTCCTTCTTAGAATTCATGTACTCATCCTTATGTAAGTAGATGCTCTTTAGAACTTTGACCTATGATGCTTTTGGGTTTTCCATTATTCTTTAAGCTAACTTTCCAAGAAGGTAACCACTAAAAGTTTGTTAATCTGTAAGTCTTAAGCTCCCATTTGTTTAGAACTAGTTAAGGCCTCCTAATTTTTCCATTGAATTTTGTGGATACCTTAGAGTCTCTCCCTACAGAAAATCAGCAATTAGGCTTTAAATTCCCTTACACTACTTTCAAGGGAATTTAAAGACATCCATGAAGTAGGTAAGGATAGCAAAGGCTATTGCTTTAATCATCATTTCCTTGCTTCCTATTAAAAGAAGACTCCTTTTCCTACCTTATTATTTAGCTTTGAACTTAACTTAACCCAAGCTAGAGTCTAGGGCCTCCGAAGGTTAACTAAATGGATTTTATCTCAATAAGTAGGTGAAGATGAGCTGGAATACTTTAAAGGTCCACTCTTACACTTACTCTTTACTTGCTTTGGCCCTTAAACACTTGTTCAAGCTACTAAGCCATCTATTAAGTTCCTTACTAATCACTTTAGTAGCTTAGCAAGCATTGTTAATAGCTTGGCCATTCCTAAGGTTGCTTATGCTTTAGCTAACATGTTTTCCATTTTGTTAACCTACATTAGCTTGACTCAACTTGAGCTACATTCCTTCTCCATACAGATTCTATGGAGCATAAGGCACCAACAAGCTCTTAATATGTCTCCACTTACCTTTGTACAACTTATACTATTATCCTTTGTACTATGTCCTTTTTTTATGCCTTTTAGGATTATCTTTGGTCATTGCTTTTGTATTTCCATATTTGCAATTTTCTTTACTTTTGTTGCCCTATAAGCTTACTATGAAAAGATTCTAAATAATGTGGCCAAATTATCTTTTTCCAATCCATGAATATTCTCCTTCTTGTAAGACATTCTCTCAAAGTTATTATCCTTACACTCTTATCTACCTTGAATGTAGCTTGGGTAGAGGGAAGTTAATAAGAATCTACTCCTTGGACCAATCGCATACAGTTGAGCTAGAGGACTGCAAGGGCTCACATGAAGGATACTAGCTCGAGACCCCAATTAAGTTAAGGAGTCTAATTTCAATCTCCATCTTTTACACTATTGTCAACTTAAATGCTAAGCCTTCGTTAATACTAGTACCGGTTTTAAGCTACTAGGTAGTCACGCTAACTTACCAAAATGCATGCTAACCGGCCAAGCAATCATACATATTGCCGAGCTCATACCAAGATCCAAGCAATCTATTCGAGCTGAGCTATTGAGATACCCAACTAAGAAAGGATTGAAGTGTTCCTCAAAGCTTGAGCTTTGACTTGAACCTAATTAGGTTAGCTTTGTTTGATGACCACCTTCTAAACATGTCTAAATAAGACCCTACAACTATTTAGCGACCTCAACAGTCATTTCAACTTAACCATCTACACAACTAGCCTCCAATCACTTCTTAACATGTGTCTGTTGGTCCATTAGTTTAGAATGATTCTTCACTTTTCTGTACAATATATTATTTACCCCTTTGACTCTTTTAATAATGTTTTAAGAATCATTTTGTATATTATCCATTTTTTCTTTTCCTTGTTTAGTATAACCTTAGTGACACCATATAAATACCTCACTACCTTTGTATGTAGACAACAACTCATTACATTAGATTATTATAAGTTTCCTTTCATAAGCAACCCTAATGTTTTCATGTTCTTTCTAACTCTTATTTATTACCTTTAGCAAGGAGTAGTAATGAGTAACCCTATAGTTTGAACCAGCGAATTATATCCGATGAATTGTAGGTCTAGTAGGATCATTCAATGCATCATATCCAATTGGTAGTTGTTTGGATTTGCTAAACCCCCCCTTATTTTCTTTTTCTACCTATCCGTTGTAGTGCTTTTCCATGTGTATGACCTTAGAGACGTATTAGCTTTGCTGGTATTAGAGCATAGTTTCAAGAGGGAGTATGTGGAGTTATAGTGAAGTTTTGGTTCGTGTTTACTATTAGTGGCTTCCATATTCCTTTCATAGCTACTGTAATGCATGTTCGAGTGAAGTAAGTTTGGAGTCGTAAGCTATGAAGTGGAGGTTCGTGGATTAGTAATTATAGTTAGTATTGCTACTTTGTTATACCTTATTTTTCATTGCAAAAACAAAGCAAGTTCATTTATGCTATATTTGAATGAATGTTGTGTATTGAAGTTGTCAAAGTATCTTAATATGGATTTAGGTAGTCAGTAGGAGTGTTTGTTGTGTATTGTGTTGCCAATCTATTGGAGAAGTATTATACTATGTTAGATACAAGTATTTAAGGTGTTATTGGTGACCTAAGTAGTGGTGCTCATATTAGTTAAGGTAAAAATGGAAGTAATTCTCCTAGGTCAGTTGATGATAAGCTTAACAAACTCACCAATCTTATTGAGAGTTTGGTTATTGCGATGCAAGTTAACAGATAGCAACCATAGGGTATACTACATCATAACCCTCTTAAGAGATGATATGGCCAAGGCAGTCAAGCTAATCACCTAGCTTGAACCCATCAAGTTAGAGGAGTTATAGACCAAATTGCTAGATGAAGGCTGGATTCGAAGGAGATAGAGGAGGATGTTGATGAGAAAGATGTAGGGACTGATAGAAAGGAAGAAGAAGAGGTTACATATTATCGAGCACAAGAGTGAGGATGCCTAGCTCCTCAAAGATTAGACAATATCAAGGTCCAAATCCTACCCTTTAGTGAAAGTAGAGATCTAGATGAATATTTAGAGTGGAAAGAGAAGGTTGATAAAGTGTTTCACTATTATGGGTACGCAAATGTAATTAAGGTTTGACTTATTACCCTTGAATTTTCTAAGTATGCTACTATGTGGTGGAAAAATTTAAATGCAGCTAAAGCAATAGATGGAAGACGAGGTATACTGGCTTAGGAAGAGATGAAGAATCACTGATGGGAAGATTTGTGCTCGAAGTTATAGGATACATTTGCAAAGTTATAGGAACTTCACTAAGGAAGTTGATTTGTCGATGACTATGTGAGAGAATTTTAAATGTTGATGATTTGAGCAGACATAGATGAACTTCGAGGCTAGTTTCGGTGTTGAGGTTCATTTTTAAACTCTAATATGAGCTTCACAATATTATGAAAGTACAGAGGTTCCATACCTTTAAAGGGGCCATTAAAGTAATGTAGAAGGTTGAAAAGTATAGTAGAAATGCTTTGAGTTGACCTGAGTTGACATTTTCCTTAGCTCTTGTTCTACTCGGACTTGCTCATGCCAAGTTGAGGAGACCTTCTTGAGGTAAGGAAAAATATAACTAACCTGATGATAGTCAAGTAGGTTAGAAGAGTTAAGCTGGAGATAGGCTGACCTTGAGGACATATGAGAAGGAATAAACCTATAGACATGAGATAAGTGAGGTGAAGTGTTTCAAATACATAGGTTTTAGACACATAGTTGCTGAGTGTTTAAGCCAACATGCTATGGTGCTCTGTGGAGATGTATTAGATAACATCGATGAGAGCGAGTTAGAAGAAGAGAAGAATGCTAGAAGAGTTAAATTTGAGGAGGAAGAGGAGACCTGTATCTAAGCAGACTAAGGAGAAGTGATGACCTTAGTATTAAGATGAATGCTGAGCTCCTTGCTGAGCTTCGAAGAAGTTTAGAAAGAGAATTTATTCTATACAAAGTGTACCATTAAGAGACAGTTGTGCACCATCATTGTACATGGAAGGAGTTGTACCAATGTCGTTACATTGTCCTTTGTGCAAAGGTTAAAACTGCTGGTCGTTAAGTACCCTCGACCTGATACACTAAACTGGCTTAATGATAAGGGTGCTTTGTATATTACTGAACAAGTAACCATACCTTTCAATGTTGGGAATATGTACAATGATGAAGTGGTGTATGATGTTATCCCTATGGGAGCTTCACATCTACTACTTAGAAGACCTTAGTTGTTCGACTGATGTGTTACGATGGATATAAGAACACTTATGCCTTTATCAAGGATGGAAAGAAGATTGTACTACAACCCATTGCCCCAACCTAGGTAAATGAGATCCATAACAAGCTTACTCGAGCTAGTAAGAAGAAAGCTTCAGTGATGAGTTGAAGAGAACTCCAAGCTATTAAAAGGGCCAATGAGCTTATGTTTCTATTGATTAGAAGAATACTAGAGATGAGAAATTTAGAAGAAATATCTGATGAGATTGAAAGGTTGATTGGTGAGTTTTTCAACCTATTTCTTGAAGATTTGCCTAAGGTACTACACCTACTTTGAAGCATAGAACTATGTATCAATCTATAACCAAGCATAGCCCTACCAAACCAACCTGCCTATAGAATGAATCTAGGGTAAGCCCTTGAGATGAAAAGGCAAGTGGATGAGTTGATAGAACAAGGATATGTAAGGGAAAGCATGAGTCCTTATGCTATACAACCTCCATGTATCCTAATGAAGGATATTGCGTAGTACATGTACATCAGACAGTCGAGTTATCAACTGTATCATTATCGAGTACAAATATCTAATATCAAGGCTTGATGACATGTTAGATGAGTTATACAATACTTAAATATTAATGAATATTGATTTATGAAGTGGCTACCACCAAATTCACATAAGACCTAGCGATGAATGGAAAGTTGCTTTCAAGACAAAGCATGACCTCTATGAGTGGTTGGTTATACTATTTGAACTTACAAATGCACCAAGTACATTTATGTGACTTATAAACCATGTGATGCATTCACTGAATGAAATATATGTGGTCGTATACTTCAATGACATACTAGTGTATAATACCGACCTAAATAATCATGTTCAACATCTCTAAGCTATTATTGATATTTTACAAGTCGAGAAGTTGTATGGAAACCTAAAGAAATGCATGTTTTGTCAAAGTGAAGTAGTTTTTCTTAGGTAAGTAACATTAGGAGAAGGAGTCCAAGTAGATAAAGAAAAGGTCTACGCTGTCTTAGAGTGGTCAACACCAAAGAATGTCATTGAAGTACAAAGTTTTCATGGCCTTTCTTCTTTTGATAGAAGATTCATTAAAAACTTTAGTACAACTAGCCCCCTTAACTAAGCTAAAAAAGAAGAGTAAAGGATTATGATGGAATGATTGAGTTAAACAGATGTAAACCCTGCTACATAAGGGACATGTAATTAACTAAGAGTACTTCTCAATTATTCCCAAGGATTAACATAGGTTTACATTTAGAAAATGTACTTAGTTATTCTACTCAAAGTTCATTACGGATAGAAACTCGAATACAAGAATAAAAAATTCTAAATCATTTAAAACCTTAAACCCTACGATAATTAAAGACTTATGACCCTAAAAAATTAATTAAAAATTTAATTTGAATAATTTTATTCAACTCCAAAATATTATAAAATTCCATAAGAAGCATATCATATCTTATGAATTAATTTAAGAAATAAACCCTAAAAGAATTACATTTAAGATAACTCTCTTATTTCCCTCATAAGCTATGTTACTTATGGATAGGTAAACCACCTAATCACTTAAAATAACTTATCATTTGAGAGTTGGAATCATTTATCACTTAATAACCTATCAAAAGCTATTGATAAGACCATTTCTATATATCACTATAACTTATACAAAACAAGGATAAGTTATCCCATCACCTTATCAACTCAATTTTTAAATTGTGAAATGACAAGGCCTATAACCTAAAAAGGACACTCTTTGGCCGGTTGGAAAGGTGGGAAATGGGAGGCCATACTATGTCAATCATCAATCAAACCAATTGTTTTTCTCATCTACTATTTGCCACTTAATGCTTACATCATCCAATCATATCAAAATATGGCTTATGTACTTTATTTAAAGGCAATAAAAAGAGGCTTGTTGGATGCATTACACATATATTCACAATTGGCATAGTCTCTCCCATTTCTTCTCATCTTTCATTTTCTTTTCCACATTGCAAACACATAAACCAAAAGAAGAAATCAGGCTCCACTTCTCTTACAATTGCTGCTAACCATAAGCACATACACTTACGGCACAAAACTTGCTTTTGTTGCCATCTCTAGTCCACATCAAAAGTTATTTTAGGAAATCTTAGAGCACCCCACCATTGACCCTAAACATTAAAACTTTAGTAACTTAAGGAGCATAAAAAAAAAAAGGGAGGAAAGTAAGGAGCAAAAGAGGATCCATTATGCATAACCACCTTTTTATTCTACTTAGGACGAATAAGTTTTTAAGATTTGAAGTTCTATATTATGCCATGTTTAGGAGTTCATATATGTTCTTGAAGATATTGACATGCACCTAAGGTAATAACATAGCTAGTTTACTTTAGGTGATAAGCTCATGAATCCCTAACATAAAAGATGAACTATGAGCATACTAAGTTGGGTATTATGTCTATCACCTAGAATAGAAGTTTGTAAGTTGAGAAAATCATGAAATATGTACATAGACAATGGCATATCATGGTGGATGTGAAGTGTATGTAGGGCATTTAGATGTTACTTTTAATTTCATTTAGCTACATATGCTTAAATTTAGCTTTAAGTGAAAAAAAAATCCATTACATGATGTGTTATGAGGAAATCAACTCTTTGAGATGTAAACTAAGTTGTAAAATTAATGATAAGTGTGTGACTAATAACTTTTACTTAGTACTTAAGCCAAATAATCATCTCATGGAAGAAAAGTTAAGTTGGGGTTATAATATAAATAATTTAGGTTCATGGTTTAACACTTAAACTTAAGGAAATGATGAAACAACTTAAAAAACCAAGCCACAACCCACAACTCCAAACTATCTAGATTTGCAACCCTAAGAAAACTCACTTAAAAATATGATAAAACAAAGTAAACAAAATGAAAAGACCAACCAAAGGAAGTATAATAAGTATATAAAGCCTAAAACTTAAAATCGAGCTTAAAATCATCCCTCACCAAATTTCTCACTAGCACTTTAATTTATCAAGAAAAAGTTGTTTTGAAGCCTATAAGAAGCCTACATAAAACTCTATAAGCTTATTAAAATCATTAACTTTAGTTTCGACCATAAACAAGTTCATTTGACCACATAAGCCCACATAAGAGTCTAAGAAAATGTTGATAGCACCAAGGTCATAAGACATAGATGGAAATCTAACTTTAGGGGGTGTTTTAAGCTTAGAATAAAGTGTTATGCTCAAGCCCAAAAGATTTCCTAAGATAACAAAAAGCCTAACAATTAAATTAAGCATAAAAAAGCACTAAACCATATGGACCACTACTATTCTAACTAGTGGATAGCTTTGTATGCCTTATTATGTAAACAACACTTGAAAATGATAAAAATAGACTATAAGATCATAAAAATTAAATTTAAAATGAGAATATTATACGCAATTAAAGTTTTAAATAAAATTGAGGAAAAATACGAAAACCAAGTTAAAAATGTAACTTAAAAGATTTTAGCTTAGCCTTTTAAGTTTTATTTCAAAATCTTATGATATCATATTTGTGATGTTCAGGGGACCCAACGACTTACCATCAGACAATTACAACTAAGCTATGGCCGAGTGAGTGATTCCTAATAACCTCATACTTGATTTTGCTTATAGTATTGATGTACTTAAACTTATATAATGAACTTGGATGCTTATGAGACATGAGAAATGCATGTGTATGATATTGTGATTAAATGTCATGTCATAATAATCAAATAATAATGGGAATTATTATGATGGTAGTCATGCATAGTTGCATGGAATGAAATTACCTGATCACAATGAAAGTTGAATTAACTAAGTATTTGATTAAGAACTCCAATGAGTCATGTATTTCTCATAATTGCATCATAGGAGTAGGGGCTCCTATAGGGATTAGGCAATAGTTATGCCATTATTATATTATTGTGTCTCTATCCTAGCTATTGGGCATACTAGGCACTAGGGGATGATAACCATTAATGAAAGGCCGTATTTAGTAACTTTCACTTAAGGTGTGTAATGTGGACCATGGTGGCCATTACATTACTAGACTTGGGATTTTTGGCATAAATTTTGATTCTTGAAAAAGGTAAGTATATTTCTGTATAAAAGGAAAGATTTGTATATATTACATATGTGTTTAAGTTGATTTGAGCATGATAGTGCAATTGGCATAAAAACCTAGGTATTAGGACTCGGTTGATGGTTTATGTCAGTTAATTATCTCCAACCTCAACTAGCGGAGGTAGAATTTTGAGTTGTATGTAGTTCCTAGGTCGCTGCATGTATTGGTTAGCATTCTAATTGTTCTTATATTCTTATGTTTGTGCTTTTAATAAAATTGTTATGCAGTAGGACGAGGAGATTAACTCACTAAGTGTACGCTTACGTTCCAATAGATTTCTTTTGATGTAGGACCACCTCTTTGTCTATCCAGGCCAAGGAATGTCCAAAGTAAGTCTTAAGCTAAGACAGGATTATGAGTTTCAAGAAGCAAAGAGAGAATTTTGTAATAATGACTTATAGATATTTATTTACTCTATTTAGTTTAATTCTATAGTTAAACTTTCTCAATGTAGACTCTCGTAGGACTTTAAATGCATTATAATATTTTGTTGTGGAATTCTATAAATCCACACTTTCACTTCATTATTTTTTGTATTTAAATGGTAAATCCTAATTAATATGCTCGATATTGTATATCTATGGTCCTGATGGTAGCATAGAGTGGAAGGAGCCTTATGTGTCATATGGAAGGCTTATGATCAAAAGAGAAGGTTGATTGTAAATCTTTATATGGTACAAAGCGATCTACTGTGATAATTATACTGTTTGGGTCATGAAAATAGAGCTTTAAAGAAATCAAGAAGAAGCCTACTACTGCCCTTGTCTTATCCTCACTAGATTTTAACAAGCCATTTGAATATGAATATGATGTATTAGGCATTAGAATTAGAGCCATCTTGATGTAAGAAATATGACCGATTGCCTACCACAATGAAAAGCTCAATATTGCAGCATTGAACTATTCTAAGTATGAGAAAGAATCGTAGTCACTCTACTAACCTCTAGTATATGGCAACATTATTTATTACTACATGAGTTTATAATTTATACTGACCATGAATCTTTGAAGCATCTTAGAAGTTCAAATAAACTTTTGAAAAGGCAACTTAAGCAGCTAGAATTTAGGGAAGGTTTTTCTAGTAACACCCTAAAATTTCGAGCTAGTTTAATAGCCCTCGGATCTAAGCCCCTAAATTTAAGGCGTCGAACTAAGTTATTAGTTATATTTTAAACTTCACAGTAAAATTAGAAAAGCTAGATGAAATAATTTAAGTAAAATCAATTTCTTAAAATAAGCTATATAAAAACATTAATTTGAGAAAAACGTTAATTTATCGATAAAGTCTATAATCGTAAAATTCAAGCTTTTAGATACAATTAGATACTAGAGATAAGTTAATTAACTTTAAAAAATAATAAATGAAATTGAATTTTACATAATGTACATATATTACATGTGATATGCAATACATAACTTAAATATATATATAATAATAAATTATTTAAATTAGGTAAAATAATGAAAAATTAATAAAAAAGTTGGATAAGTGAGTCATCAAATAATGTCTTAAGCTAAGATTAATTGGAAGTGATAAGTCAACACTTAATTAGCTAGAAAATGACACAATGCATTTAGGAAAACATGAAATTGACATGTGTAATTTTACTTTTTTACATGCAAAAAATTATAAAACTGATAAATAGGGGTTCAAATATCATTTACAATATTTTGGGAACCTAAAAACATAGGAAAATAATTTTATAAAATTCGAAGACAATTTAGAAAAAATAAAAGAAAATATGGTGAATTATAGTTCGTACGGCTGCAAGCAACCTGACAAGGAGCCACTTAGGACTTAAACTTATGGTAGAGAGAGAAGATGGGCCAACATATGATGATAGCTAGAGCACTGTGCTTCGGTGAGTTAAATTTCACTACTCAATTTTCATTAATTCACTAAAAATATCAAATCAACTTAAAAAATTATGAAATTTGGTTTCCCTAGTTTATTTTACATGTAATTTCACGTGGTAAATTTATTTTCTTCAAATAACATTGATTTACAGTATTTTCCTAAGTACCTACCTTATTTAGATGAATTTTAAATAAAATTTTCCAAAATATTAAATAATGTTACTTCGGCCTCAAAATTTTTTTATAACATACTTATATAATGTATAAAATTTTAGTAACAATAAATTTTGAAAATCTCCATGTTTACTATTTTTTATAATTATTTTGAATAAAATTGTCAATTTTATCGAATTATAGAAATAATTAATTTTTGATGAAATTAATGAATGAGCCTTATATGTTTAGACTTCTGGATGTTTATAGTGATATTTGGAATATTTATTTTTGTATCTCATTCAAAAATTTATTTATTTTCCTTAATTTTCACTAATTTCGAACTAAAACCACTATTTTCGTAAAAATGGTTAATAGCCAATCTAGTGTAATTAGTGATCAATAACTAAACTACATATTTTTATGAGCCAATAGGATTTTTTGTGAAATTAATCAAGCTTGTATACTATTTATTATATATTTTCCTAATATAAACTTATATATTTGCTTAATATGTAATATAGTAACTAGTACTATTAGAATGTTTATTAAATCCGTGTCAAATGAAGACTTTGGGGTATAATTAGTGTTACTGGATAAGTTTGGAAAGTGTGATTTTTAGGGTTTTTAGTTCAACACTAAAGCTTACTCGAGTTAATTACAGAGTTAGGATAGTATATAGTCGAGTTATAATGAGAAAAGGGTATTTTTGGGTTTTTAACAATATTGATTTGTTTTTATTCTTAAGATATATCAATAGTAGACATAACGATCATGATGATATAAAGCTTATTTAAATAAGATAACAAATGAGTAAGATACTGTCTAATGAAGTTTAAAAATGTGGAAATGAAAGCTTATAATAGTTTAGGTTTGACCTATACTTGATTTAAAGATTGTGTCATATTTTTATAAGTACGACAAATAAGGAAGTGCCATATCGTGAAGTTTAGGATTTTGAATTATTACGAAGCCTAAGTATGTGGACATGTCAAGACCCTAAAGAGGGCTTAATAAGATTACCGAAAATTTCCATAACATATATGCATCCATGATATAAAAATCACCTTGCAAGTTAGAGATTGCAAGACTCTAAATAATAAATCACTAAGCTTACTGATTTTCAAGTAAGTAATTTATTGTAACATAACATAATATATAATTATAAATATCTATAGATATTCGATATCCCACAATTCCTTAGAACCGTAGAGAATCAGTATCATTTACCAAATAATAAGACAGGATATACCAACATTAGAAAACTACAAGAAAAATTAAATTATATTAAATTCTAACATATAGATGTTTTCTACGAATGATGTTTATGTATCATCTAAAGAGTACTCAACTACTTTTGATACTAGTATACATATCTTCATCTTGCACTCAATATTCAAGACTTATCCTAATCCTATCGTAAGTAAACCTATAGAGGAAACTAAGGGGGAATGAGTATAAAACAACTTAGTGAGTTCGTCCCCCACTACTACCATTTAAGCAAGTTATCATACATTATTATCACACATGCAAGCAAGCTATCTACATATAAAATGAATGCAAGCGTGATGAATGCAAGCAACACATCCATAGGAGTTTGGAACCATGAAAGATGTACAATTACGTCGTCTACACTTTGATTATTCCCTATACTTACTAGTACAGGGTACCTCAACTTACCCACATGAGGCTACTGTCATGACCCTAAAGGAGCTTAGTAGGATTACCTCAAATTTTCGAATCATGTGTGCACCCATGATTTGAAAATCATCTTGCAAGTCAAAGATTGCAAGATTCTAAATAATTAGTTACTAAAGTTTTTATTTAATTAACTTACAACCATATATATGTGACTATAGATATCCGATAAGCCATAATCCAACAGAACCGTAGAGAATTGATATCTCTTACCAAATAATAAGATTAAGTAGTAATGTTCTAAAATTTAAACTTACTAAAGTCACAAAATTTAAATGTAGTATACACTACAATAATTCCAATGAACCATATAGTCTGTCTTCAGAGTCTAACTTCTATGCATCTCGACGTTGACACTGAACCCTCAATTCTTAACCCATGCCTAATCATCTAGAAACCTACAAGAGAAAACTATTGGGATATAAGCTACAAGAGCTTAGTGAGTTAATTTCCCTCAACCACACAACAATCAAGTCATATAATAGTTAGGTTCAACCAAATGAATGCCTGGCAAACAAATACATGTAAGTGACAGGTACTGCATGTAACTCAAATTTAATACCTTCTGAAGTCAGGGTTGGAGATTCATCGGTACAATTAGATTTAGGTATCATATTAGAACTTATTTCATAACGAAACTCTATGTTTCTTATTTAAAATGTAATGGTATATTAATTACCAGCTTTATCAAAATGAGTTCTCCATATGATTGTGAGTAGGTTCACGCAACCCTTACTTACCCCTAAACGAAGGGCTCTAGACTCGACCCATAGCTAGGCAGTTGGCGCCTCCAACGTCTAGTCATCCCGTAAGTCGAGGTAAGGTCATATCGTATATGTGCATCATACGAAATCAATAACACTCAATAATCAACCCACGTATGGCCTCTCACTACCTCCGTGTAATGTGACTGCTCGGAATTAATTATGCAGTGCATGATTTATGCATGATCTAAGTTAACTTTTCTAGTCGAATATAATTTAGTCTTATTTATTCAGTGATCATTCTAAGCCACAAACAATCAATCTAGTGAATCTACTATGCAACAAACATTATATTAGTGCAATTTAAGGTAAATTTACCATCAACAACAATTATCATACATATGCATAACCTAACCCTATACACATTCATTTATAATTCATAATTTATATTTACTAACGATAAGCACATACAAGTATGGAATCATTAGAAAACACTCACTCGGCCATGGCAAGCTCAAGGGTCGTAGTAGTTTGATGGCAGCTCAGGGTTGATATCGAAATCACCTAAAAATAATGAAAATTTATAAGGTAGGGAATTTAAAGCTAACTAATGTTAGAATTTGTAAGGTCTACTTCACTTAGTTATGTAAAATTGCTGATTCGAGCTTTATTGAATTACGTGTAATTTTTTCGTTTTAACTTGGATCGTTATGAACTTATAGTTCATTTTGATTGTTTTCGAGCGTATTTCCTCATAGCAAGGTCCGTTTTAGACGTAGTGACTCGTAATTTAAATTGTGATATAAAAATATCACAAAATTTATTATTTAAGTTTAAAAATTGTAAAATATTAATTTTCACTTTTTCTTAACATATTTATGATTTAATGATTATTTAAATCATATATTTGATATTTTTATTATTTTGAGTATATTTTCCTATTTTTGAGATTTTTAGTTTATTATGATTATTATTATTATTATTTTCTTGATTATTTTTATTGTTTCTCATTTTCCCATTATTTATATCTTTTACGTTTAATATATATATATATATATATATATACTTATAATATATATTATAATTTTATTTTTACCAAAATCCTTAATCACGGTATTATATATATATATATATACACACATATACGCCTTGCATATTTACTAATTTAGTAAATATATTATATATGCTATTACATATTCGATGTACTACTTATATATATATATACTCTACATTATACATATTAATATGTATATGTATTTATACATAATAATATACCCATATAATTTCTGAAGACCTAAATATATTATATATAATTTACAAATACCCATTCTTATATTATATATATTCGGTATATATGTTTACATAATATTTATTATAAAATATGTATACTATATATTATACATATATTATGCCGTATACTCCAAAGCATATACTCTATATTATATATATATATATATATAAATAATTATACATGTATACACACACATATATATATATATAGTTACGGTACATACATATATATTTATACTATAGTTATGTAATGAAAATACTTATTACTAATTATATGTATTCTAAAAAAACAAATACATAATACATACTCTTCCATATACCTATGTACATACATATATACATACCTAATCTTATACATACATATATAATTAAATTTAAGTATTCATGTACATAGATATATAATAGCAATGCTATATGTAAAAATATCATAAAAATACCGTACAAATACTATATTTATACATATGTATACTATATAGTATACATCTATACTACTAAAAAAATTACTTACCTATTTATTTAATTCCTCTTCTTCTTTTCCTTATTCTTTTATTTTTCCTTTCTTTCTTCTTTTCCTTCTTTCTTTCTCTCTTCTTTTTTTTCTTTCTCATGATTTCTCCCAGCTTTCGGTTTCTTGTACAGAATTTTTTTTTCTTTTTTCCAGATTTTTTTCCTTTTATTCACATAAAGTTAGCTTAGAATTTAAGCTAAGATCTTATCTTATCTTTTGCATTAATGAGAATAAAACAAAAATAATCACACATAGCACTTTTATTCCTCACGTGGCTGCTGATTCTTTTTTCTAATTGTTTCGGTTTCTAGGATGTTCAATTAGGTAAAAGGAAGAAAAGAAAGAAAAGAGATAAATTGAAAATAACAGAGAGGGAAAATAAAAATTTATAATAAATATATGTAATTTTTCGTAACATATAAATTATAACAAATCTCATCATAAATTAATTTTTAAATTTTCTTGAAATTTTATCAATTTAATTGCTACCCGGTACAATTAAAATTTTTACAAGTTATTATAGCGATTTTATTATAATTTCACACTAATAAGCGATTTAGTCAAGAATTTGTAATCGACTATAATTTTATCACTATTGAGTAATATTTAACCATTTTATAGGTTTACATTTATAATTTTAGGATTTTGAACAAATTCGGGTTCAATTTTGATTAACGGTACTTAAAGTAGTTTTAGAGTTTTAGTATATGATTTAGGGTTTTGATCAATTCCTAAAGTTTTTACTACTTATAATATATTTAGATTTATGATTTATTAAACTTTTATCTTGCTCGGCTTTAATTACTCTCTAATTCATCTGTAGTATTAGGGTTCAATCTTATTCTTAAAAAGCTAAATTTGTAGGGTTTACAGCTATTTAGGAGCACCACCCCTCTAGGTAACACTCAACTATTACCCTAGTCGAGAAAAAGTTCTAATCTAAATAGGTAGATCCCAAACTAGGACCATCTACCATCCAATGCTACTCGGGCACAAACATACGAGTCCTCTCGCAACCAAAATTATCTAAGACCTTATAGGCACAATAAAGCGAGTCCTCTCGTTATCAATTAGAGATCCCATGCTAGCTTGGTCTTAACGTTAAAATATTATTTGTGGCTCTATGAGCCTTTATAGAGATCATACAAAAATATGTTTAAGAGTAGAAAAGCTTTTTCCAAAAACACTTTTCTCAAGATTTTCGTAAAGCTAACACTTTCTGTTCATACCTTTACCAAGTCATGGACATACGATAAGTATAATTGGTTTTTTTGGTATGATACTTATATTTATCAATTTAAAAAAAGTGATCATATAGATGATAGCAAGCAAGTAAAGCAGTCATTTAGACATATAAGCAACAGTAAGTTGCAAAACCTCACATAAGCAATAGCAAGCAGCAAAACCTCATACAAGTAATACTCACAAATAAGTAATAGGCCATTAAAACTCCCTCACCTAGATTATTGCTGATTCTTCAAGCCTTTAGGACTTCCAAAACTCGATATTGAATGCCTAAATCTAAATAGTAAAACTTATAAGTATTCTGAGAAGTTAAACTCCTTAGTTAACTAAAAGTCTATTGTAGTTTATCTAGTTCCCTTAAAATAACCTAAGTATAATGTGTATAGGTTTACCATACTTAATGGGGTTAATAGTAACTATTTTCTTATATTTGTAAGTTATGAGACTTTCTTTATGTATTTATTAACTTTTCATCATAATTCCAATATTTGTGAACTTATAGTTGTTTTTCATAGTTTTTGGACGCACATTCACACGGTGATATCCATTTTGGACATTAAGACTCGTGTTTTACGATATGGGCTAAAATCATTGAAATTTTAACTCATTGAAGCTTAATTATTCTTATTGCTTAGGTTTATATCCTATTTTAGTACTTAATGATTTCATTAGCCATTAGCTTCTTGCACTTAGGAAATTTTATAGTGGTATTACTAATTCACGTACTTAGTTAAGTTTAATTCAATTTGGGAAGTGTATTACGGTTTAAAGGATCTTCGACTCCTATGTAAATGTATACATATATATATATATTATATTCTTATGTAATCTTATAATTTACAAGCTTATGCTTATGTCATCGCTTAGGTCATCAATTGCTTGTGTCATCGCGTATGTCATCATTTGCTCATGTCATAGCTTATGTAATCATTTGATGATGTCATGGCTTATGTAATTATTCATTATATATAAATATATATATATATCCTTATGTATATATATCTTTATGTACTCATACATATACTTTATACATATGTTATATACATACCTATACTTCTAACATACTAATATGTATACTTATGTACTTATACATATACTAATAATATACCATATACACATACGGTGGCTTATGTATTTTTATATGTATTTTTGTATGCCTTATTTACCCTCTTAAGAAAGCTTCTCAAGTTTCATCTTTTTATATTTTAAAGGTGTATTTAGCATGGTATATGTATGTATAGTTAGTATATGCCTTAGTTTAGGTTATGTACATAATGAATATTTACGTACAAGGGTCTTTATACATGTATATCTCTAGTAAACCCTTATGTACACATACTCAAAGACATATACACATACATCTTCCATTGTCTAAAGATTCCTCCACCTCTATAGATAAAGATCAAAACTTTAAGGCTTAATCAACATATATATACACAACACATAACTACTTAACCTAACCTAACTCTTCATCTAATTAGTAAAGAATATGAAGCAAGGCATGGTAACATAAGAACATAGCTTAATTTGTTCTTAAATATGGATGCAAAGTTGAAAAGTAAAGAAGAGTGTAAGGGAAAGGGAAGATACAGTTGGGAAAGGAGAAGAAGAAAAGGACTTTGTTTTGTGTTCTTTTTTGAAAAGGAAAACAAGTGGGGTCCATGAAAGGGAAAGAAGTGGATGGAAAGAAAAAGGAAAAAGGGAAGAGAAAACCAAAAGAAAAGAAATCATTAGAAAGGAGGAGAGAATTCTGTATGACAATGACATTTGTTGACTTTGTCAACATATTGATTTAGTCAATCTTTGACTTGGTCAAATGTTGACTTAGTTAACTCTCTTAGAGTTGCATGTAATTTAAATGCTCATAATGAAGTAATTAAGAAAAATTAGGAAGAAAATTAAGGAAATGAAAGGAAATGTGGGGTTTGTTAAAATAATTAGTAAAAATAGGTAATGAGATCTTTCTCCAATTATTTATATTCTAGAAACATCATTTGGTATGCCACTTTATATAATTGTCATGAAAAGTATTATTTAGGGTGCTAATACCTACTATATGTAATATAAACATCAACTAAACTCTTAACTCTATATAATACTAACCTAGTTATATACTTAGAAGATGAATGTGATATATGATGTAATATCTTAGTTTCTAATTAATTACTTTAGTATTGTATGTATTTATGAGTGATTGAAAGTTATCTTTAATCATTTACCAATAAAATGGCAAAATATAGAGGATATAATATCACTGAGGGTTTTAGGATAAATTATGGTGAATTAGTGCTTTTATATCCTTAAAGTTATAGTTTTACGGTTCTTATTATTTTCGGGTACAATCTCTAGTGTTTTTACACATTTAGGGTTTAATATATTCATACGTGATTAAATCTTTGATTCTTATCTTAGGGTAATAATAAGGTTCGAGGTTAACTTTTGTAATTACATATACTTAAGGTTTTAAGGTCTTCATATGCAGTTAGAGGTTCAATTGATAATTTAAGGTTTTTCATATTCACTTTAGGTTTTGAATTGAGATTTTAATCGGTTTTAAATCTTACTAGCTCTATTCACTTCAGGAAATCATCTATAGTTTGGGCGTTTGATTCTATACTTAAAAAGCTAGATTTGTGGGGTTTACAGGATCTAACCTTGGAGTAGATATATTGCTACTTATAACACTCCATGTGGTTTGATGCTATGTTGATTGAATATAGGTATATTTTGGATGATTTGACATGCTACTATAATGGATGCTGGTGTGGTAATTTTGAAGGATAGTAGTTATGTCTTAGTTAAATAGTTATGCTGCTATGTTGGGTGGTAATTTGTGCCTATGAATGATTGTACTAACTAAGGAAGTTGAGTGATTCAATTCAATCTTATAGGTGTTCACTTAAATGAACCGTAAGTAAGATATTAGAATCCCACTAAGGAGAGTTCGAAAACTAGAATTAAATCATTGGGTTGAATAAATTGGCAGATTGATTGTATTGATTAATATTCTTAAGTGGCTATTACATATCATGGCATGGGATGGCACAAAAAGGGACATACGAGTGAGAACTTTTAGAATGAGGTTTTTAAATAATCATGGAAAAAGCATGGCTATATGAACTTAGTTTTTGGAAGCATATAGATTATATTTCCCCAACATTGTGACTATTTTGATAGTTAAATTTAGTAAACTATAGTGTGTGGTCTAATTTGGCAATGTTACCACTTTGATTTGATGAACTACAGTGTGTAGTCTAATTTTGTAAAGTTAGGAGTCCTACTCCTAGGTAGCTTAATGGGAATTAAATTATGGGGCCCCTGGCTCGCAGTTGAGCTCAAGGACTAAAGGAGCTCACATGACGAATCCTTATGTTTTAACCAACCCCTATCGAGGCCGAGTACATCCTTGCCAAGTCACCTCTAATGTCGTACCGTATGACTGCCCATTATTGTGTAGTATACCGATTTAAGGATTACTCTCTATTACCGAGTCAACCAACTACGGGCCTTTTCCTTGCTGAGAAGCCAAGAGATAAAGATAGGATTGACTAGGCCATCCTTGCTTGGACAAACCTATCCGTCCGTACATTGTTTTTGCATTTGCTAATAACCTCGCCAATGCAGTATCACCACATGTACTGTATCATGTGTAGAATCTGTAGCACCAATGGTTGTTTTCTTGCATATTCATTTTTACCCTTTATATCATGTAATATTGCTTCTTTAGAAAATGTCTTTTATTTCTTTTCCCCTTTGGACAAGTTGCCCTAGTTTGCTAGTGTAAATACGCCTGTACTTGTAGTTATAAGAGATTAGAAAATCTTGAATACACTTTTGAGTACCTTCTTCCCTACATAAACACTATTGTTTACTTTCAACATCACTCTTATCCTTTCCTTTAAGTAAGGTTAGGTGGCGAGTAACCTCATTGGACCAATTCATACATCACATCGAATTATGCCATGAGTCCTCGGAAGTTTCATTAATGCGTCATATCTTTTGAAGCTATTCATAGGTTTTGCTTATTGTTTTTTTCCTTTACTTTCACCCTTTCATACCATTCCCTATTGAATCTTTTCGTGCTTTTTGCAAGCTCAAACCCATTCAGTGATCGACCTTATCTATTCTTAGTCACGGTTCGCATCATCTTAGTATTAGAATTAAGGTTTTGTATGAGCTGTAGTTAGTTCTTTCTAAGTTCTATTGTACTTTGTTTTGTGTGTGCAAAACTGAGCAAATTACTTTGTTCATTTAACTGTTGTATTGTTAATTGTTCACTCTTTGAAGTGTTTGTTTGAATTTTAAGCTGTAAGGAAAAATGATAGATCCAAGTATGAATGTTAATGTTGGTGATGACAATGGAGTTAACTATCATGGACGACAATCTTAGGGAACTCCTAGAAGTACTGACAAGAGACTTGATGAGGTAACTAATCTCTTAGTCAATCTGACCTGAGTTGTTCTTACCTTGTCTTACCGACTCACTAAGGCCGTGTAAAACACTTCACACACTGCTTAACCTATTAGAGGTTAGAACCCAGCTCGACCATTTTGAGGTGGAGAAGTTAGTGGATGAGTAAGGCGAATGATAGACCTGAGAGAGCTAGATTAGGAGGAAGAAGAGTACTTTCAAGGGGAGCATGTATGAGGTGAAGAGAATTGGGACTCTGGATGAAACTATTCGAATCACTTAGAGAGTCGAGCAACAAAGGCAAAATTAGCCTAACTGAGCACCTAGTAGTTGACCAGTTATAAGCAAACTACCTTATAGTTCTAAGTGGACAAATGTGGAGCACATTTGAGTCAACCTAATGATAACCAAGGTAAAGCTAAGGCTGAGGAACCTAAAGCCAAGAAAGACAATGGCCACAACTCAAGATAGAAGATAAGGGAGATTAAATGCTTCAAATGCCTTGGTTTTAACCATGTTACCAATCAATAACTGAACCAACATATGATAACTATAATGGGCAAAAAGCCATAGATCAAGGTGGAGAGTGTAAGTGAATGTGAGGGAGAGAAAATTGTTGAAAATTTGTTAGGTGAATTTTAAGAAGATCTTGAAGCCTTAACCTAGCCTAAACATGGGGGAAACTTCAACATGGTTGTCAGATAAATTCATAGTATCATCGTTACGGAAGAGAGCGAGTTAGGAGAAAATATTTTCCACATTAAATGCCATGTGAATGGCAATCTTTATACCTTAATCATTAATGGAGGGAGTTATACTAATATGGTGGCATAAGGAGTTATACGTACCATGAAGTTGCCGACCTATCCTCATACCCAACCTTATAAGATCTACCGGCTTAATGAGAAAAGTGGACTCTATATCACTAAGTAGGTGAAGGTGTTAATCTCCATTAAGGATTGGTAAAAGGATGAGGTGCTACATGACATCCTACCAAGTTGTGCTTCACATTTATTTCTTGCATAACCTTGGTTATTTGATTTGAGGGTATACTATGATGGATACCAAAATACTTATATGTTTTTACTCGCTCTTGTGAGGCCTGAGGAAGTTCAAGAATCCTAAAATAAGGTCTTCAAGTCCTTACCAAAGAAGTCTTTGGTAATCTCTCAAGTTGCATTCTCTACGAAAATAAAGGCTAGAGACTATGTCTTTTTTGTTGGTAAGGAGACTACTTGACCTAAAAGAAGTCGAAACATTGCCAACTGATGTATAGGTACTACTCTATGAATATGCCAACCTATTTCTCGATAAGTTACCTAAGTAGTTATCCCTTGTTAGAGGTATTGAGCATTTTATCGATCTCCATCTCAAAGTAACTCTACCAAATCGACCTACCTATAGGCTTAATCCCGAGTAAGAAGAAGCAAGTTGATTAGCTGATTAACTGTAGATATGTTAGAGGATGCATAAGCCCTTATGCTATGCCAATTATTCGAGTGTCAAAGAAGGATGACTCTTGGCATATGTATATCGACAACTAAGCTATCAACAAAATCACTAACAAATACTAGTATCCAATACCTGAATCGTATGACATGTTAGATGAACTACATGGTTTATGGATCTTTTTAAAGGTAGATTTGAAGAGTAGCTACCACCAGATCTAATTGACATCAAGAGACGAGTGGAAGATAGCTTTCAAAATGAAGGACAGTCTCTTTAAGTGGTTGGTGATGTCTTTCGAACTTACAAATGCACCAGAAACTTTTGTATAACTCATGAATCTTGAATGAAAGGGTATTGGAGTTTCTTTTGATGATATTCCAGTATATAATGCCGACCTCTCATCATGCGCCAAGCATTTAAGAACTATATTTAATGTGCTCCAAGCCGAATATCTATTTGACAACTTGAAGAAATATTTGTTTTGTTAGAATGAGGTTGTATTTCTTAGATATGTTATTTGTGATGGAGGTATTTGAGTTGCTAATGAAAGGTTAAAGCTATCCTTAATTGGCTGGCATTGACCTATGTAGTAGATGTGAGGAGATTTCATGATTTAGCTTTGTTCTATTGAAGGTTCATTCGAAACTTAAGTACTATAGCTAACCCATCAACCTAGCTCACCAAGAAAACCTTTGAATTTAGTTAGTCAGAGAAAGTTTAGAGTAGTTTTGAAGAGATTAAATCCAAGTTGACATCTACCCTAGTACTTGCATTTCTAAACTTTAGTAAACTCTTTGAGTTAGAATGTGATGCCTTAAGAGTAGGCATTAGTATTGTTTTAATGCAAGAGCATCGACCTATTGCATGCTTTAGTGAAAAACTTAGTGAAGCTACATTGAACTATTCTATGTATGATAGGAAATTCTATGCTCTTATCTAAGCTCTTCAAAACTGGTAGCATTACTTGCTACATTGAGAATCCATCACTTATACAGGTCATGAGTCCCTTAAGCATTTGCGAGTTCAACAAAAACTTTCCTGACGTCACGCTAAGGTGTTGAAGTTCTTAGAAACTTGCTATTATGTGATCAAATACAAGAAAGGAAGTTCTTATACTATAACATATGCCTTATCACATCTGTATGTGCTTATTACCACCTTACAAGCTTAAATACTTGGATTTGGTATGCTTTCAGATCAATATGAACAAAATCCATACTTTAGATCCTTAGTGGTCAAATGTAATTATGGAGGTGTTATGGATGGGTTTTATCTAAACCAAGGGTTTCTGATGAAAAATGGACGTGTATATGTACCAAATAGCTTGGGTAGAGAGTTACTAGTTTAGGAAGCTCATACAGGAGGCCTAGTTGGTTATTTTTGGGGAAGTGAGAACATATGAACTATGGAAAGAGCACTTCTATTAGCTAGTGATAGTGAAAGACGTGCACATGGCCTTAGAAAGGTGTAAGGTACATGGGCGAGCTAGAGGAAGGAAGGAACCTTATGGGGAGTACATACCCATGCTTGTACTTGATTAGCCTTAGATCAACCAGAGCATAGATTTCATGCTTAGACTACCCCAAATAGCTTAGAAACATGACTCCATCGTAGTGGTGGTCAGTCGGTTCAACAAAATGAGCTACTTCAATGCTTGCTATAAGATTGATGATAATTTATATGTTGCTAATTTCTTTTTGCAAGAGATTATGTGACTTCATGGAGTCCTTAGAAGTATTGTTTTAAATCAAGATATAATGTTTATAAGCTTCGTTTAGCAAACCTTATGGAAGAAACTCAACACAAAGTTGATGCTCATTACTTCTAATTACCCCAAACAAACAATCAAACTGAAGTGGGGGATTAGATAGTTAGTAGTCTACTACGAGCTACTATTGGGAAGAATCTACATGATTAGGATTTTTGCCTACCTATCATAGAGTTTGTCTACAATTGCTCCACCTACAACTTGATGGGAAAATCACCCTTCAAAGTCATCTATGAACTTAACCTAAGTTTACCCGTAGATATGATTACCAGCTTGACCACTAGAGGAAAAAGTTAGTCTGGCCTACAACATGTAGAGGAATTCTAAAGATTGCATAAGAAGAACATCGAGCAGTTAGCCAAAAAGATAGCCTAACAGTAAAGACAAAGAGTAGAGGAACTATAAACCCTACTTTTAGTGGGCCTAAGACTCGATTAAGAGTACTTTCCGAATGTTCCTAAAGATCAACTAAACTAAAAACTTAAGTTTATATTTAGAAACGAATTAAATTTTTACAATTCAAAAGCCAATTGTCGATAAAACCCGACCTTGAAGAACAACGAGCTCTAAAGCTACTTAAAACCATAGACCTTAAAACCATTAAGGAATTTTAACCCTAAATAATTAATCGATCATTTAATTTGAATAATTTCATTCAACTTGAGAAAATTTCACAATTCTACAAAAATCAAAACATAAATTACAAAACAATGTAAGATAAAAATCCTAAAACAATTTTCTATAAGGCTATGCCCTCATCTTCATGTATAAGCCTTACACATAAATAAGTAGGCCAACCAATCACCTTAGATAACTTATCAATTGAGAGTTGGAATCATTTATCAATTAACAACTTATCAAAATCTAGTGATAAGACAATTTCCTTATCACCTCTTCACTTATACTACATATACAATTTTTCACAATAATTCATAAGCTTAACTTTAATAAAGGAGACAAGACCACTCCATGGCATAAAAAGACTTCCAATGGCAGATCTAAAAAGGGGAGAAAGGGGGGGCCATGCACTTGTCATTCACCCATCAACCACTTCTTCTTACACACCACTATTCACCTCTTAATGCGTATATCATCAAGAGTTGCAATTATTGACTCTATGTAAGCTACAAGACAACACTTTCAAGACATTTAAACACTACTTCTCTCTCCATTTCCAACTGGCCGCACTCTCCACCATTTCTCTCCCTTTCAATTTCACTTTCACTTCATCTTTCTCTCTTTTGAAACAAACATAAAAAGGGGAAACAACCTTACCCTACAAAATTAATTTTTCTCCCATTTTTGAAGCTTAACTTACGGCATTTTTTCCTTTATTCTTGTGTCATTTTCTTTCACCATTTAAGACCATTAGAATCTTCCATAAACCCCATTCCAAAAGACCAAAAGATTCGGGTTTCAAAAGGTAGCAAAAAGGAGGAAGCAAAGTTAAAGGCTTAAGAGGAACCTTAGTACACAACCACGAAACTTTGCGTTAAGGACGAGTATGTGTTTCTTGTGATGTGTGGATTAGTATTTATGTTAGGAGACTTGGATTTTTTGAAGATATGAGTAAGGTTTAAGTTGTTAGAACACCAAAAATCGTTTCAACAAACAAACCATAAAACCCTTACATGAAGTTGAAATATGAGCATGTAAAATTGGTGTTTTGTGAAGACATTTGTTTAATGTTTTCAATGGAAGATTTTAAGCTAAGAAAATCTTGAAATGAGAACTTTAATGGAGGCTAAGCATGCTGTACATGAGGGTTCCATAGTCATTTGAATGTTGATTTTGTTTCCATTAAGTTAAACATGCTCAAATCTAGACTTAAGTTAAGGAAAATTCCATTACATAAAGTTTTATGAAGAAACCAACTTTGTATGACATGAGCTATGATATTGGAGTTGTACTAAGTGTAAGATCTTTTATTTCTTTATGTGGAGCATGAGTTAAAGGATCATTTGATGGAAGAAAACTTAAGATAAGATTTGTACACAAGTAGTTAAGTGCATAATTTACCACCTAAACTTAAGGAAATGATGAAATAAGTTGAAAAACCAAGTAAGGTCCCCTTAGGACCATCATGAACAGATCTGGAACGTGGGAAAATGAGGCCTATAAATATGATAAAAGTGAAACAACAAAGTGAAAAGATTAACTAAAGCAAGTATAGTACGCATATAAAGCCTAAAACTCAAAACCGAGCTTAAAACTCCCAAAACAAGCCTAGAACTCTAAGATGGCCCTTCAATAAAAATCTGATCAACACCTTAAAGTATCAAGAGAGGTTGTTTTGAAGCCCATAAGAAATCCACCTAGGGCCCCATAAGCCCACCAAAGTCATTAACTTTAGTTTAAACAAAAAACAAGCCCATTTGACAACTTAAGCCCACAAAAGGGCCCAAGAAGTGGTTGTTAGCCTTAGGGATATAAATCAAAGTTGTAAATCTGATCTCAAGGAGTATTTTAAGCTTAGGATAAAATCTAAAGACCAAGCCCAAAGGATTCCTCAAGTTATCAAAAGCCCATTTACCAAAAAAGGCCTAAAAACACTCCAACGCATGTGGAATGCTACTATTCTGACCCATGGATAGAATTGTATACCTCATTTCGAAAATCTAACCTTTCCACGTTAAAGTACACTCGGAAACGATGAAGATTGACAATAAATCATAAAAATTGGATTTAAAACGAAAAAGTTATACTCGATTGAACTTTAGGTAAAAACCAGGAAAAATTACGAAAACTAGTTAAGAATATAACTCAAGGAAAATTTACTTAGTTTCTTGAGTTTGCTTCAATTCCTTATAAAAATTATTTCAATGACCAGGGGACGCCGTTTACGGAGATGACTTGCCTCTAGATTACTTTGACTAACCCATATGGCAAGTGAGTAAATTCTCGATGACTCTTTACTTGATTGTGCTTGTAAAGTAGATGCACCTAATCTTATATTTATAAATTTGGATGCTTGTGGGATATGGGAGATGCATGTGTATGAATTTATGAATGAATGTGATGACTTGTTAATTATATATAATAATGGGAATTGTTTGTATGAATATATACTTGTGAATTGTATGGAATGAAATTGGTTGATCACCCTGAAAATCAAGTTAATCACTTATATGATTAAGAACTCAAAATGAATCATGCATTCCCCATATTACATGCAGGTAACACTGACTACCGCTTCACGCAGAAGATGGGAAGGGACTCACAGGAATACGAGTTTCCTGTAGGATTGGGCACTAGCTATGCCATCATATATATTGAGTCTCTGTCTTAAGTTGATGGGCTTACTAGGCGTTGGGAGATGCCAACCATCGGCGAGGGGCCGAGTCTTGTGGCTTCTGCTTAGGACGTGTGTTTGTGGACTGCGGGGGCCACCACACTGCTAGACTTGGGATTTTTAAAGGATACGATTTGATTTTGGTAAAGGAAGTATATATATATATAGAGTTTTGTTTTGGTATGAGCACGATAGTGCAAATGAAATAAAACCCAAGGTCTAGAACCCAGATTTTAGTTTAGGTCGGTTAATTATCTCTAAACCCCGACTATCAGGACCCTAAAGGGGGCCTAGTAGGATTACCTAAAATTTCCATAACATGTATGCACCCATGATATGAAAACCGTCTTGCAAGTCAGAGATTGCAAGACTCTAAATTATAAATCACTAAGGTTAATGATTTTCAAGTAATTAATTTATTGTAACATGACATAATATAGAATTATAAATACCTATGGATATCCGATAGCCCACAGTTCCTCAGAACAGTAGAGAATCGGTATCCCCTACCAAATAATAGGATAGGATATGCTAACATTATAAAACTGCAGGTAGAATTAAATTATATTGAATTCTAACATGTGAATATTTTCTACAAAGAGTGTTATGTATCACCTATAAAGATCTCAACTAATCCTAACATTAATGTACATATCTTCATCTTCACTCAGCACTCGAGACTCATCCCAATCCCATCGTAGGCAAACCTGCAAAAGAAAGACTATTGGGGAATAAGCTATAAGAGCTTAGTGAGCTATCCTTCATACCATACTGGCAAACAAGTTATCAAACAAATTATTACAACCATATAAATGCATGCACACGCAGAATGCCAAACAATATATGAAATTGACCGGTACTACATATAATATCGGATTTTAACGCCCTCCGAAATAAGGGTTGGAGATTCATCGGCACCAATCACGACCGGGCTCTAGCACCTGGATTTTTACCCATAACTTTGAATTCCGTATTTTACAAAACTATATTTCCATTTCTAAAATCCAGTAGTTCACAAAGTCCCAAGCCTAGCGGTGAGGTGGCCCCCGCAGTCCACACTTACACCCTACAGCAGTGGTCTCTAGACGCGACCCCCAGCCACCCACGGTTAGCGTCTCCAGCGCCAATAGAACCCGCGAGCCAAGGGTAGGGTCTTATTGTACCCATGCTTCTGCACAGTACTAATCAAATCATGTGGGAATCCATCCCTCCAAGGCCCTTCATTACCAACCACGTGAAGTAACGGTCGGAACAATTAATACGATGCATGGATAATGTATGACCCTTTTGATTCAAGATAAGTCAAATATAATTAGGTCAAATTATGAGGTGATCAATCAATATCAGCAAACCATCCAAATCATATAAAAATCAATCATACCATCAAATCATCAATTATCGTATTTAACAATATTTCTTACAATAATCAAGCAATATCAAGCATACGCATATCCCGAAACCCCATGCATCAAGTTATTGATATTCAATTTAAGTGCACTAAGTACAAGCACAAACAAGTATATAGTCATCAAGAGTACTCACTTAATCATAATGACTCGCTCTAGCCGTAATAACCGATCGGGAGATCCTGGCCTTCGTCGGGCTCACCTGATCATTACGAGATAATAAGGATAATAAGTAGTTGACTCAACTAATGGTTCTTGATATCTATCTACCTAATTCTACTTAGATTACTATCAGCCCTTATTCGATTACACATAATTGCTAATCGTACGTAACTTTTTCATTCTATTTTCAATATTTACGAAATTATAGTCGTTTTTCATCGTTTTCAGATATACATTCACACCGTAATGTTTGTTTTGGACGTTAAGACCCGTGTTTTATGATATGAACTAAATTTATTGAAATTTTATCTTATTGAAGTTTAATTATTCTTATTGCTTATGTTTATGCCCTAGTTTAGGATTTAATGATTGAATTAGCTATTTGATTCTTATACTTAGGAAATTTTACATTAGTGCTACTAATCCACATACTTGATTAAATTTAATTCAATCTAGGAAGTGTGTTAGGGTTTAAGGGATTTTCGACTTCTAAATACATGTACATACCTATGTTATGTGCTTATGTAATCTTATTATTTCTTCTATTATAAACCTACGCTTACATCATCACTTATGTAATCAATTGATGATGTCATGGCTTATGTAATGTTTAGATGATGTCATGGCTTATGTAATCCATTTATTACATGTAAATATATATGTCATTAGGTACTTATACATATACATATGTTATATACCTACCTACACTCATAATATACTAATATGTGTACTTATGTACTAATACATATACTAATACATATACCCATATACACATACGGTGAAATACGTATTTTTATACGTATTTTCGTATGCCTTATCTAGCCCCTTAAGAAAGCTTCACAATTTCATTCTTTTTGTATTTTAAGAGTATATTTGACATGATATATGTATGTATAGTTAGTATATACCTTATTTTAGGTTTTGTACATATTGTATACTTATGTACAAAGGTATTTATACTTGTATTCTTCTAGCATATCCTTTTATACATATACATAAGGACATATGCACATGCATATCCTTTTTCTTCTTCATGATTCCTAGATTTCTACACTTAAAGAGGAGAACTTTGTGCTCTTTTCTTCAAGACAACACTAAACACATAACGACTTATCTAATCTACCTAATTAACTAACTAATGAATAACATAAAGCAACATAAAACAACTTAAAGACATACCTTTAATTGTGTTGGAATTAAGAAGACAAAAGGAGGAGTGATGAGAGTGAAATGGGAAGAAGAAGCTCACGGCAATGGGGAATGTTTTTGTTTTGTTTCTTTTTCTTTGTTTTTGATTATGGAAGAAGACAAATGGTGGGACCAAAATGAGGAATAAGTGGATGGAGACAATTGAAGAGAAAGAGAAGAAGAAAAAAAATCAAGAGAAACGATAAGCATTGTCATCATGAAGAAGGAGATATTTTCTTTATCTCTTTAGTGTATTTTGTTGACTTTTCAAAGTGTTGACTTTGGTCAACATGTGTTGACTTGGTCAACATGTGTTATCTTAGTCAACATTCCTTATGTATGTGTAATTTTGTGCACATAATGTAGTAAGTAAGAGAAATTAGGGGAAAAATGAAGGAAATGAGAAGAATGAGGTATATGATGAATTGATTAGTAAATATGGTTGATGAGGTCTGACTTTAGGTCTTTATAGCTTATATATCTCATTTGATAAACTACTTTGGATAACAAGTGCAAAAAGTACTAATTTGAGTATTAAAGTTCACTATATGTAACCTAATCTTCAATTATAACCCTAACTCTAAGTGAGACTACCTTAATCACATACTTAAGGGATAAATATAATCTATGACTCATTATCTTAGTTTCTAATGGATTACTTAAGGATTTGAATCATATAAGCATGAATGAAGGTCATCTCCAACCTTTTATTAATGATTTGGCAAAATGTGAGCAATTTATTATCAATTAGGATTTTAGGGTATATCACGATGAATTAGTGCTTTTATATCCTTAAAGTTATAGTTTTAGGATTTTTATCACTTTAGGGTACAATCTCTAATGTTTTTACACATTTAGGGTTTCATATATTCTTACGCGATTAAATCTTCGATTGTCATCTTAGGGTTTTGATGAGGTTCAAGGTTTTAGAGTCTTCGTATGCGGTTAGGGGTTCAATTGATGATTTAAGGTTTTTCATGTCCACTTTAGGTTTTGGATTGAGATTTTAATCGGTTTTAAATCTCACTGGCTCTTTTGAGTTTGGGAAATCATCTACAGTTTGGACGTTTGTTTCTATACTTAGAAAGCTAAATTCGTGGGGTGTACACCGAATTAGGGGGCGAAATTCTGAGTCGTATGCAGTTCCTAGGTCACTGCATGCGTTGTTTGGCATACTGTTTATTCATGCATTCATATGATTGCGCATCTAATAAATTTCTATCGTGTGGTACTGATGAGGGTATTTATCTCACTAAGCGTAAGCTTACACCCTTATAGATTTTTGTTGGTGCTGGAGAACCTCTTTGTCAATCTGGGCCGAGGCATGCCATGGTAAGTCTCGGGTAAAGACGGGTTCGAACGATCAGAGAGCGAAGAGGACATTTTGTAATAGATTATAGATATTTAGATAATTTTATGTATTTATGCATAACTTAGATTTTATGTAGTTCCGTTATGAACTGCATTTGTTTGTAATATTGTTTTGGTACGGGTCTCACGAGCCCACACAATTAGTTAATTTATAACATAGAAGAAATTTTAGTTAAATTGCTCTATATTACTTGTCTATGGGCCTAGTGGTAACGTAGAGTGGAAGGAGCCTTGTGTGTCGTATGAAAGGCTTATGATTAGCAAAGGGGTTGATAATAGACCTTTATACGGTATACGGCGACCTATCACGACAACAGTACTGTTGGGTCGTTATACAACCCTTACACTCGTATCTAATCTTATTAGTAGCTTGATATTAATGGTAAGTAGACCTTAGTTGCTTGCTTGTACATCATATCAAGCTAAGGTTAAGTCTTTTTGTGCTCATTGGTGAGTCATATCTGATTAATTGCTTCACAAAGTTACTAAAAGTCTTAACCCTTTCCATTGCCTTTGTCTTCAATATCTCAAAAAACCCTATCTCTAACCCTCTGGTAAGCTCTAGTGATAATTAAGCTTCTAGGTACATCAAGTTTGGTATCTTTATGAAAATTCTTGAGAATTTGAAGGTGCAAAGTTTGCAATATTCACTAATCTATCAAAGAATTGTCAGACCTTTCATGAAATATCCATTCTTTTGATTTTTAAGAAAAATTCTGAATGTTACTATTTTTATTCGAACTTTTAAGTTCAAATTGTGAACTATAACTATAAACAACTAATTTACATATCTAGCAATATTTTGTTCATTTCAATGATTTCTAACACTTAATCATATTTTAATATTGACTAAATAGCAAACGTCTTCATAATAACCACCTTATTACATTAAGTAAGAACCTTTTTAGGAACTTATAAGGAGCTTAAGATGAGAGGCTTTTTAAGGAGTTGATTTAGTGTCAAATAATAACTGAAGAACTAAAGCAGTTGGATAATAAAATAAAAGTTTAAAAATCATAGTAGGACCTCAAGATTAATTCTCATGGAATACAAAACACCAAGAGTTAGTGTTAAGGATACTTTGTTAGTAATGGAAAATGGCTTTTTCTAGGTAAGTCATTGCCTTATTTATTGCCCCTCCTTGTTAGGTTACAAAACTAATGGATCTAATCCTCTTGGCAATGCTTCGAAATATAGATCAATAAACTCTTTTAAAGATTTCTATACTTCTTCAAGTAGGTTGATCTACTTCTTCTATTTTAAAATCTTTGTATCAGTAAGTAGGTTAGTTCATTTGACCTCACAACTTCTCTAAGCTAAAGTCTTCTTAAATAGGGAAATTAATTTACTCTACATACTACTTACTTTACTAAGTATCATTGGGATAAGGTTAATAGGTCAGCCATGCTTCTCAAATGCATAAGTATTCTTATAGTCGTCATGCATAACTCTCTTATCGAATAACTAATGTCAGCTAAGTAAAATATGTGAAACACACATTAGCAACAAATTAAACAATATCTCATCCTTATAATTCCCAATAGAAATTTGTAACAACACTTGTTTTGCAAGAGGTAATTATCCTTTATCATTCGACTAATGTAGCTTGTATGGCTTAGAATGTAGAGAGGTCGACAATTATAACTACTCAATTAGCTTCATGCATTCAACATTCGTATTACTACCATTGTCAATAATAAAAAAAAAACTAAGTTGATCTTGTACCTTACATGTAGTATGAAGCAAATTTCCACATTGATCATTCTCTTTTTTAGGCTTTAGGCTCATTTCTTGGTGAGCAACCAACATTAACATGTCACCTTCCTTTGGATAAATGTTATTTGCTATAACTTCTACCTTTACTCCATCTTTTACTTCTTCTACAGCTTCATTAACTTCTTTGCTAGTTCTATACACTTTAAAGGTCAAAACATCACCTTTAATAACCATAGTTCATCAATTTAGACATTAGGCAACCATATGTCTAAAGCCCTTGCATTGAAAGCAATTTCTCTCACTTGTCCTTCTTCTTAAGGTTTGCCTTATTTCAAATTTCTTCTCTTTCCCCCCTTGCTCCATCCTCTCTCCTTCATGCAACAACTATCCTTCTTTCTTGCTTGACACTAAGCTACTTAGCTTCTTGCTACTTCCTTAGATAAGTTAGACCAATTGAATAGGTTAGGAATTAAGAGCTTGATAAATTTGGATTCCCTTCAGTCTCTTAACTCGTTAGGCCACCTTAATGACTTCTTCAAGGGTATGAAAGGATTATACCTTGTTGACATGTCTTAACTCATATCTTAGGCCAGTAACAAAACTTGAAACAACTTAGGCTTTAAGTTCTTCTATTGTACACCTAATCATCAACATTTCGAACTCTTGTACATGCTTATCAATAGATTAGTTCCCTTGTTTCAAGTCTTGTTACTTCGCTAAAGTTTCTTAATAATATAAATAGGGATGAATCTTCTTCACATTACTTATTTCATTTCTTCCTATGTTCTTATGCCTCGGCTACCATCTCTTCTTCTCATCACATGCAACTTCTTTCACTACATATGGACATATCTAGTGAATTCTAAGGCAACAAGTCTAACCTTGTCATCCCCAACACAATGATAACAGTCAAACAACTTCTCAACTTACTCTTCCTAATCAAAGTACTCATCAGCCTTACCGCTCCCTAAGAAGATTGGAATTTGCATTCTTACATTATCTATACTTCTAGGAGCTTAAACAAAACACCTATCTTCATAATAATCCTCATCAATTTTCTCATCAACTTCATCAACATCATCTAAATTGGTCCTTCAACAAGTAAGTTGTTCTACTGTTCCTTAGGAGTACCAAATATGATACTTAATGCTATTAAGTTAGTCTTCAAACCTACCACCTTGGTATGTTCTTTCTAGCCTTTCATTGACATCATGAAATTCTTCATCATCACTCGCTTCTCCTTCCACAACTTCCATTTTCCTATTGGCTCTTCTATCAACTCCTCTAACCCAAATATTGTAAGCTAGATAAACTCTTCTACATTGGACATCATTCTTAGTTCAACTATAAACTCAAATTTCCTCTAGAGTTTCATCAATAGCATGTCCATCAGCTTAGCAAGCTCTTTTAGCACAAGCTCTAGCTTCTCTTTACATCAGGACTAACATATTCTCTAAAAGCTCAATAATTTAATCTACCCATTCATCTATAGTTCTTAGGGTTAGCTCCATACATTAGCCTTAGCTTAGAGCATCACTCTTATATCTCTAACCATTACATTCATACTCAAGTCAATCATTATATCACTCAATAGGTCAAATTATAGCTTTTGAAAGCCATTTCTTCAATAACTACAGCTTCAATAACCACCAAACCACTTCTTCAGCAACAAAATATGACAACAATTACTACTCACCCCAACAAACACTACCACTTTTAACAACAACAAAGTAAGTACATAGAACATCAACTATACTCCCAACTACTACTTTACTTTAACAACTCTTACTCTATTTCAAGAGATGAAGACCAAGCACATTAGAACTCATGCTAACACTTAATTGCAACTAACACAACAAAAAATCCTCAACCACAACTATAACTCAACTAACAAGTATAACGCTACTCAAACTCTCAACCTTACTGAAAAGCTTAAGCTCTAATGCTAAGATAATAACAAATGGGGGGTATAAGCCTCAGATGAAGTCTTACTATAGCATGAATGGGTCCTTTGAAGTAATCAAAGAGACATAAATGGGTTCCAGAAGAAATGTAGGTAGAAGATTAACCAATTCGTGAGCTACTTGTAGATGTAAAGCACCAATCAAGCACTCACGATTAGCGTCTTGCTAGATGTGACCTACCTTTCTAAGCCAATAGGTCATATACCATACAAACGTTGCTTAAGCATTTGATATGAGTTGGTTAGTGTTCTTATCACAGGAAGAAGAGAGGATAACTCGGTGAAAATTCATTCAATAGAAGAGTAATATTTTATAACAATAATACATTCTATTAAACAAAATTTTTAAAAGAGTAAAAAGTAAATATAGTAATGTATAGAAAGAGAAAGGACAAATTTATAATCATTTTAGAAAGAGAATATTCAGCATCAAGTTATATGTTCATGAGGAGTGAGATGTGTATCTTCATGAGAGATGCTGGCCAATTCTACAAATAATAGTTGTTGATTATTTTAGATAAGGTTAGCCATAATAGGGCTCATGAGAAGTTTAATGTCATGTTCTCAGCAAGTTTAGGTTTGTAGCATAAGGTAATCTACGATATAGGTCGAGAGGGTAGGTTTTATGCTCCTAGTAATATTGGACTAACCTTATATTGATAAGACCATACTCTATGCACATTGGGATCTCAGGTGTACAAATGGGTCAACTTTGTAATTTAGGTTAGCATCTTCAGCACTTAGTCAACAAATGAAGATTGGATAGGTCAAGTTGGCTAGACTTCTTACACGGGACAAGTGAGGCATTTTAAAGGCTAATTCTTATTAGTTGTTGTGTAGTTCTCTTAAGCATTCATAAGGGTTTTAATTAGCTAATAAATGGGCTAAAAGTGCTTATCCCATTGTTGTCCTGAAATAGCTCTAATCGTATAGTCACTTACATTAAACATTAATTCAAAGGGTAGTCTCCAATCGAGTGCTATTGTTATAGAGGCATTGGTGAGTTTGTCTTTAAGGTTATTGAAAGCACCTAAGCACTATCCAAAAGTGACAAAGGGAACATCCTTTTCAACCAATTTAGTCAAAGGTCAAGCAATATTGGAAAAGACCTTATTGAATCTCCTATAGAACCCAAAATGTTTTTTAAAACTCTTTGTAGCCTTAATTGAAGTTTAGGGTAGTAACATTGTAATTGTATCCATCTTAGCATTATCTACCTTAACCCTCCTCTAAGAAATCTTGTGCCCTAATATAATTGACTCTTCTACTATGAAGTGGCATTTTTTCTAATTAAGTACAAGGTTGCTCCCTTCAATACCTAATTAGTACACTAATGGGTTACCAACTACCAACCCAATCACTTACGCACACCTTAGAAGCCTCCAATCCCTTACCCAAAGGATTCTTTCTTATCAACTTGCCAATGATGAAAAATAGTATGCCAAAGGAGGATGGCTAAATTCCTTGGGAGCTCTAGGTGGTTATATTATGCTCTATTCGAGTATCAATGCCGACTATTGAGTGATTAGACACTCACTTTTCGAGAGTCTACTATTGAGTAAAGAGATGGACCTCCCTAGTTGAGTATTTATCTCTCAGCTTCCTACCTAACTCTTACGGCAACTCCTTCATGTCTCAACCTCTGTCTCCATACGTCTTGACTCCTCCCACTTACTATGGTTAGAGAATCTTAGCACAAAACCAATGTCATGTTACCACTTATTCGCATCACCTGACATTGTATTATTTTCCCTTTTTGTCTATTGTCCCTTTTACCCTTTACATATACACTAAGGTTTCCCTTTTTGTATATATATTCTTTTAATTTCTTTTATTATAATGTTGCCCTAGGGACTTACTATAAATAGTCCCTTCTCCTTATAAGCCAAAATCATCTTATGTCAAACATATACATTGAATATTCTATTCTTGTAAGACAACCTCCTCTAAGTCTATTTTCCCATACACTCTTATTTCATCATATTAAGTAGCTTAAGATTAGTAGCGAGTAAACCTTGACATCAACTTGTGCATCATATCAAGTGAAGTGTCAAGTTGTGTTGTGTTCATTGGTGTGTTATATCCTCCAAGTAGCTTCACGTCAACTATTCTAGTTAGTTCTTAGTCCTATTCACTCTACTTTCTTTGATATTTTGAAGGACCCATTTAGTCCAATCCTACTACCATAAGTCCTAGTAATAACTAAGTTCTTAGGCACGTCATATAACCTTAGTATCAAAGCTTGAGATTATGACACAATGCTGTGTGGTGATAGTCCCTACTTGTTTACTAGTTAAGATGCTCTGCTTTTTGTTTGGTTAGAGTTTAAGTTCGAGTGGTACTTGTATGTGTATGAAGTAAAGGTTTCTTATGTAAAGAGTATTTTTTGAAGCTATGTTTTGAGAATGTCAAATCCCAGTGTTTAGGGAGAGATTAATAATGTTGAGAGTGATGCTCATGATCATGGTCGAGTTACCTAACAAACACCATGTACTATTGATGAGAAAAAATAAGATCTTGCTGTTGTTGTAGCCAACTTAGCTGTCTCAATAAACAAGGTCTTAGAGACTAGACCGTGTGAGAGAGTTGTTGAGTAGGGCCAAGAGATGAGAGATAGGCCAAGAAAGCAAATGAATGAACAAGTACTAGAAGCCTTTCTAGTGAACCAAGCACCATCGTGGCATGCCGATAGAGCTGCGAGAAGAAGATTAGAGTTGGATGAAGTGGAAGAGTATGAAGAAGAAGAGGCCTAGTACGTTAGGATTGATGAGCATAAGTTTAGAGCATTAAAAGGTACCAAACACCTCAAGGTATAGATTCTAAGCTTCAAGGAATCTAGTAGTGCTGATGACTACCTTGATTAGGAGGAGAAAATCGAAAGGATATTCTACTTTTAGGATTATGAAGATACTATTTGCATAGTAGTGGCCATGTTAGAATTTTCTAGATATGCGATAATGTAGTGGAAGAAACTGCAGAATGTTCACCTGAAGGCTCGATGAGAAGTTCGAACATGGAATGAAACGAAGAGTCCTAAGAAGTAGGTTCATTCATAAACACTACTAACAAGACACTTTTAGATGGCTCCAAAAGCTGAGGTAAGTTAACAAATCAATGGATGACCATGTTCGAGAGTTTCAATTGCTCATGATCCAATGTGATGTCGATGAACTTGAGATATGAACTATAGCATGGTTCATCTCTAGGCTAAAGACTGAGGTTGGTAACATAGTGGAACTGTAGAGTCTCATGACTTTGGACGAAGCCATCTGAGTAGTATAGAGAGTCGAAAGGTAGAGGCAAAACTAGGCAAGTTAGGTGCTAAGTAGTCAACCCATACTATTGAATAGGTGTAGTGTGCCGAACTAATTAGGGAATGAGCAGGTATCAAATAATTCCAAGGTAGAATGTCTAGGACCTACACTAAGCTGACCAAAAGAAGGTTAAGGCAAGAGCAAGGTCGAGGAACCTGAGGTCTAAAGAGACCTAAGTCAAAGCTTAGGAAAAAAGACCTAAGAAATTAAATGTTTTAAATGTCTTAGATATGGATATATAGCCAGTTAATGTTCAAACCATTGAGTCATGACCATAAAGGGAGACAAGTCTAAATTTGAAGTAGAAAGTGCTAGTGAAGGAAAGGAAAGGGTAGGAGTTGAACATATGCTTGAAGAGTTTTAGGAAGACCCTGATGACAAAACACCTCCCGAGGGTGATGCCAAGTACTATTTTGTCATCAGACAGTCTCTCAATACTTTTATGGCTCATGAGAATAAGCAAAGGGAGAACCTCTTCCATACGAAGTGCCAAATGAATAACAAACTATGCGTATTGATTATTGATGGAGGGAACTGTACCAACGTCATAGCTCAAAGGGTAGTTAAGGCCATGAAATTGACAACCCTTCCATACCCCAAGCCATATAAAATTTACTAGTTGAACGTAAAAGGAAGACTATACGTTGTCAAGCAAGTTAGAGTATTGATTACCATTGGTGAAAGGTATAAGGATGAGCTACTATGTGATGTCCTTCCGATGTATGCTTCTCACATATTACTTGGCCGACTGTAACTATTTGATTTGAGAGTGTTACACGATGGATATAAGAACACCTACATGTTTTAGAAGGATGGGAAGAAAATTATGTTAATACCTATGAGTCCTAAGAAAGTTCAAGAAGCCTAGGAAAAGGTTACTAAATCATTACAATAGAAGTCCTTGGTGATTTCTCGAGCTCAATTTGCCCAAGAAGTCAAAGCTAACAACTTTGTACTCCTCTTAGCCAGGAGACTCTTGGAGGTTAGAGAAGTTGAGAACATACTTGCTAAAGTGCAATAGCTACTTCAAGACTTTGATAACCTATTCCCAATCGAGATACTAAAAAGTTTACCTCCATTGAGAGGTATTGAACATTGCATTGACCTATAATCAGGAGTTGCCTTACTGAACAAACTCGCTTACAAGCTCAATTTCGAGTAGGTAGCTGAACTGAAGAAATAGCTGGATGAGTTGGTGGATCGTAGATATGTCCATAAAAGCATAAGCCCCTGTGCCATACCAGTTGTACTCGTACCAAAAAAGGATGGAACATAACGAATGTACATTGATAACTGAGCCATCAATAAGATCACTATTAAATACCAATACCCGATCCCACGACATGATGATATACTTGACGGGTTACATGGCACCTACATCTTTTCTAAGATTAAACTGAAGAGTGGCTATCAACAGATATGAATCAGACTTAAGGATGAATGGAAGATGACCTTCAAGACAAGGGATGGTCTCTTTGAATGATTGGTGATGTTGTTTGGTCTGACTAATGCATCAAGTACATTTATGTGACTAATGAATCATGTGCTCCAAACGTTGATTTGTAAATGTGTTGTGGTTTACTTTGATGACATTCTTGTCTATAGTGCTAACCTCATCACTTATGCTAAACATTGAAGTTAGTATTCGACATCTTCTATGCCGAGAGATTATTCAGCAACCTGAAGAAATGTGTGTTCTATCAAAGTGAGGTTATATTCCTCAAATATGTAGTACCAAGGAGAGGGGTTCGAGTTGATGACAAGAAAGTCAAAGCTATTCTAGAGTGGCCCATAACGATTAGTGCTACTGAAGTTAGGAGCTTCTATGATCTAGCTTCGTTCTATCGAAGATTCATTAGGAACTTCAGTTCCATAACGGCCTCCTTAACTAAATTGACCTAGAATAATTCTAAGTTTAGGTAGTAGAAGAAAGCTTAGAAAAGCTTTGTAGCTATAAAATCTAAACTGATGTCTGCCCTAATACTCGTCTTACTAGGTTTTGAGAAAGTTTTAAAGATTAAATGTAGTGCATTAGGTGTTGTCATTGGTGCTATCCTTATGTAAGAGTGCCAACCCATGGCCTACTTCAGTGAAAAGCTTCAAGTTATTGTTATGAATTACTCAGCCTATGATAAGGAGTTTTATGCCCTTATCTAAACACTCCAAAACTAGTAGTTTTATCTATTGCCGAGAGAATTCATCATCTATTTGGATCACAAATCTCTTAAGCATCTTCGCGGGTAACAAAAGCTTTATGAACGTCATGTCAAATGGGTTGAGTTCTTGGAGACCTTCTGCTATGTCGTCAAGTATAAAAAGGGGAGCACCAACACGATGGCTGATGCTCTTTCTCACCGAGATGCCCTCATCACAACATTGTAAGCTAAAGTGTTGGGATTTGGCACTTTACCTTATCAATATGAGCATAATCTACATTTTTTACCCTTAGTAGCTAAGTGCTATATTGGAGGAGCTACAAAAGGATTCTAGTTAAGTCAGGGGTTCTTGATGAAGGGTAAGTAAGTTTACATGCTAGATGGTTCGATAAGGGAGCTACTCATTCAAGAGGCTTATGCCAGGGGTTTGGCTAGCCATTTTAGGGAAAAGAAGATGATTGAGATATTAAAAGAGCATTTCTACTAGCTTAGATGATGAAGTATGTACATTGAATACTTAAGATGTACAAAGTGTGTAAACATATGAAGGGGAAGAGAGAGCCCTATGGGGAGTACATACCCCTACCTATCCCAGAGCGGTTGTGGATAAATCTAAGCATGAATTTCATGCTCGACCTTCCCCGAACATCGAAAAGACATGACTTAATCATCATGGTGATCGATTAGTTTAGCAAGATGAGTCACTTCATCCTCTTATAGGTAAGTGAATGTAGTTTTTTCTTAGAAAATACCTCAACAATCCATCTTGAAAGCAATTGTACATATTCTTGCTAGTTGCTCTAAAGTTTGATCCACAAAAGGGACAAGTTAATGGTCCTTGCCTATGGCATCATTTAATGTCCTACAATTGATACATACATGCTACCCTGTAACTGTCATCACTAGAGCTAAGTTGTTCTTTTCATTAGGCACCACTGTTCATAGGAATCTAACCACTAGACCCTTGACCCGAGCTCGAAGGCTGGAAAGCGTAGCTAAGCAAATTCTTTCCTTATGACCTACCACTGAGGAGTCTGAGTTGCCACAATTTGCTTACCTAATGCCTTCATCAAACTAACCCCTTTCGTACTCACTAGTTGTCTTTACCTATTAACGAAAGCTACACTTGAGCAATAGCTTAGCCCATCCAACTACCTACCAACCAACTAGAAATCAAGTTCTATCAAATACATCCAAGGTGAATTCACCTTAGAAGAATTATCTACTTAGCTCAACATAGTTGACTTACAGCCTCTACTCGACACCTCCTCTTGGTATTCACCAACCTAATTGTATAGAATTATCTTTTTGTACTAGAAAGTCACCCATTCATAGAGAGCCACATGTCTAAGCAATCATATGAAAAAATCCTCCATATGAGATACCCATTTTTGTTGCATTTTCAATTATACCCTTTATCATTGCTTATACATTACTTCTTTTGGACATTATCCTTTGTCTTTTCCATTTTAAAGATGCCCTAATGTTTCAAGTATAAATAACCCCATTGTAAAGGTAACTGTACATCTTCATCATACTTTAGGAATATTGAACATACTCCCTTTATAAACATTGCTCACAGCTTGTTTACTTCACTCTTATCCTAACCCTTAAGTAAGGTTAGGTAGTGAGTACCCTCTTAGATCAGCTCATGCATCATATCAAGTTGAGTCGTAAGTCCTCAGAAGTTCCCTACCACATCATATCTTTAGAGCTATTTGAGGGTTTGCTTTATTTACTTTCATTTTTGTTCATACATTTACTACTTCATTTTCAAGCTTTTTGCACACTTGGACCTAACCCAATACTGTTGCCTTTGTTAGCTCTCGATATGACTTATCAATTGTCATCACCATTTCTTTAGGACCACTTGTACTAAGCTAACCCAAAAGCTATCTAATATGGGGTAGATTAGACCTAAGTTAGGGTTGGTTCTAAGTCGTAAATTAGTAAGGAACAGGCTCATTAGTTCAATGAACTAGAACCAACTTGTAAGTAGTGGTCCTAAACCATTCAAAAACCTACCGATTCATGTGGGTCTAGGTAGTTCAGGCCTCTAACTTGCTTGAACCAACGGATTTGAATCGGATTTTAAAAAAAAAATACATTAAATATACATATTAATATATATATTATATAATTAGAATAAGATACGAAGTATACCATTTTACTAAATCAGTTTAAGACCACCATGATGGAGTCCTTCCCTCAAGACGTTTGTGGTAACCCTAACATGAAGTCCATGGTCAACTTGGACGATGGTTTAGTTGGGATCGGTAAAGGTAAATAATGTCCTTACTTAGCTTGGCTCCTTGCCTTTCTTCAAGTAGTACACCTTTCTAATACAGCTTAGACATCCCTCATCATCTTTAGCCAAAAGAATCTTGGGGATAGTTCCTCATCAGTTTGTCGCTTACCAAAATGTCCAGATAACTCTCTACCATGCGCCTCACATACTAACAACTTTATCATTAAATAGCTTAGGATACACAATTTTCTCTTCTTAAATAAGTATCTATCTTTCGTATGATAGTCATCAAGTGTTCAACCTTCTCCATACTTAGTGTAAATAGGACTAAAATGTGGATCCTCAACATGTAAATCCTTATTTAGAGAAAATCCTAGTAATTGTGTCCACAATTCGATTAAGAGGAAATTTCCTCTAGATAGGGTATTCGCCACTACATTATTCTTTCCATTGTTGTATTTCACAACATAAGAAAATCCCTCTATAAACTCAACTTACTTGGCTTCGCTTTAAGACAACTTAGGCTAGCTCTTTAGATATTTCAAAGATTCATGATTAGTATAGATCATAAATTCTTTAGGTAGCAAATAGTGTTATCATGCAGTTAAGGCTCGAATCAAGGAGTTAAACTCCTTACCGTAAACAAAATAATTGAGTATGGCTCTTTGAAGCATTTTACTAAAGTAAGCAATAGGTTGGCCCACCTACATTAGCACAATACCTAGTCCAGACGCGTCATACTCTACTACAGACACTTTCTGAAAGTTTGGCAGAGCTAAAAAAGGGGTGGTAGTCAACTTTTCCTTTACTTCTCCAAATCTTCTTTGTTCCTCCTCTTCCTACCTAAACTCAACATTTTTTTTTATATAGTTCAGTGAGTGGTTCTATAATGGTATTGAAGTTCCTTATAAATCTATAGTAAATTGATGCTAGGTTATGGAAACATTGCACGTTAGTTGAATAAGTCGATACAAGCCATTTGGTAATCACTCATATCTTTTTATCACCAACATGAGTACTAACAGCACTCATAACAAACCCTAGAAAGATTACTTTAGATTAGTAGAAGTCACATTTCTTCAAGTTAAAATAAAGCTTCTCAACTTAGAGTTTTGAGAAAATAGCTCAAAGATGCTCTTTGTAAGTCTCTAGGTCAGGACTTTAGACAAGGGTGTCATCAAAATATATAACGACAAATTTTCTAATGAGTTCTTAGAGCACATGGTTCATCAGTTGCATGAACATGCTCAAGGCATTTGATAGTCTGAATGGCATAATATACCATTCATAAAATGCATTGTAGGTCTTAAATGCGATCTTCAATTCATCTCCTTCTCACATTTGAATTTAATGGTATCTTAATTTGAGATCAATCTTAGAGAATACTTTGGCTCTATTCAACTCATCAAGCCATGGTATGGGATACCTATGCTTAATGGCGATGCGATTGATTGCTCAGCTATATATACATAACCTTCAAGTCCTATCTTTCTTCAGTACTAATAGAACTAATATGGCACATGAGATTAGGGATTCTCACACATACCCTATCTTGATCAGCTTATCTACTTATTTTTGTAGCTCAATAACCTACTCAAGGTTTAACCTATAGGCAGACTTGTTTAGTAAGGTGACTCATGACTACAAGTCAATTGCATATTCAATACCTTAGAGGGATGGTAGACCTTTAGGCAACTCGTCGAGGGATAAGTTAGCAAACTCATCCAATAAGGTTTTCACCTCAACCAGTAATACCTCCTCATTTAATCCCTTCCATCTCAAGTAACCTTCTGACTGGTAGATAAGCTAACTCTTCAAGCTCTATCTTTCTCTTCAATTTAGCTCGATTCAACACCAAAATCTATTTCTTCAAAACTTGCCTCAATTGATTTTACATGCTTTTAACTTGTTCAACTGTCATAAGGCTCAACTTTACCTTCATACCCTCGTGTTCTACAAAACATGTGTTCCTCCTTCCATCATATATCACACTTTGGTCAAACATCCATAGTTGTCCAAGCAAGATATGTGACACACTCATGGGTAACACATTATAGAGAACCTCATCTTGATAGTTTCCAATACTAATCGACACAGACACTTGTTTATTTACTTATAGGGCCCCATTTGTCACTAAGCCAATGTAACTTATAAGGTTTAGGGTAGGGCTTAGTCAGCAACTTCAATTGCTGGACTATGAAAGTAGATGCTGTATTGGTGTAGCTGCCACTATCAATAATCAATGCATACAATGACCCATTCACCTTACATCCAATGTGGAATAGATTCTCTTGTTGTTTGTTGTTAAGTACAAGACTCATACATATTGTTCTCTTTAATATGATGGTAGTAAGCATAAAGTTATCTTCCTTACTATAGATGACTTCCTCTTCCTCGAACATTTTGGTTTGTCTAGTCTCTTTCAACTCTTCTACTTTCTCATCAATACTATCTACCTTAATGGTTAGCACATCACCTCCAATCACCAAAGTTCTTCTATTTGGACATTAGGCAACCATGTGTCCAAATCCTTGATACTTAAAGCACTTGATCTTACTTGTCTTCCTTCCTAAGCTTTGGCCCTTCTTAAACTTCCTTTTTAAGATCACCTTTCCTCTACTTAGATAGCTTAAGTAAGTCAGGTCTTTGCAACTTTACTTGGTTCTGATCATACAAGTTTGCTCGGAATAGGTTAGCTAATGGTAAGTTGACTGATAAGAGCTTAAAATCAACCCATCCGGTATCTCTCAATTCTCTAAGCATCTCGGATAGCTTCATCAAAGAAAACAATATCCATAGTCTCCAAAATGTCTCTAATCTCATACTTCAACCTACCAATAAATCAGGATACAGTTCAGTCTTCAAGCTCAAGAACTTCGCATCGAATCATTAACATCTAGAATTCCTTACATACACATTGACACTTAATCCTCCTTACCTCAACTCTTGTGACCTTTCGAATATATCCTATAAGTAATAGTTTATAACAAATCTTCTCCTCATGATCCTCTTCATTTCATCCCAATTCTTAACTTCATGCTCTCCTTTTGTTCGAGTGACTTGTAGGTTCTTCCACCATAGGGTAACATAGCCAATAAACTCCTACACAATAAGTTTAACCTTGGCATTATTAGGAACCTCATGGCATTCAAACTACTTCTTGATCTAATCTACCCAGCATAGGTGGTCCTCAACACCACCACTTCTAGAAAAACTAGGGATATGCATTCTTAACGTTTCTACTCTAGGAGCTTAAATATTCCCTTCCTCAGGCTCATAATAATCTTCTACTTCATCATTTACTTTCTCATCCTCCTCTTCGATTTCCTCTAACGTTATTCTGCATCTAGCATCTCGACCTACTCCTCTAACTTAGCATGGTTGAACATGAGCATTACTTTAGACGTAGCGGTCATTACCTCTCTCAGGTTATTCATTGGCTCGTCCTCTATACGATTCATTTGTGGTCCATTGTCTATCTTCATTAATGGTAGTTGCTAGACTAGCCACTAGGTCAATAAGTCTATCCAATCAGTTACTTATAAAGTAGGGTATGAAACTTCCTTATTGACTTTGGCCATTTCGAGCTCTACACTCTTAGTTTCCTAAGGTTCCCTGAACACTAGATTTAGACATTGTTGTATACTAACAATTGAAATACTACCAAAAATTTCTCTCACTTCAAACAACAACAAAACAATATAACATTACAACTATTAAAACCAAATATACAGATAACTAAGCAAAACATACACTTACTCTATTTTACGAGTAGGAAATACGGGAAAATAGAGTACAAAGTTTCTTTAACTCTAAACACTATAAAAGTACTCACAACAACAATAAACAAATTCGAAAATACTTACAACAGCAGTAAATCACTCAAAGTACAAGTATCGGGAACTAGCTTATGCGTAACTAGGGGGTAAGTTCAAACCTTGACACAATTCAAAGGATAAATGATAATCGAAGATTAAGTAGGGGTCCTCATGTACTGACGATGGATATGACACAATAATACCTCACACGAGCTCAGGTTACACTTAATATTATGCACAAGTATAACTAAAGATGACTCACCACTAGTCTACACTCAATAGGCTACATAAGAGAAGTTAAGAGTAAGTAGGGACACTTAGCTTACAAAGGAAGACTATGTATAAATATCAATAATTAATTGTTATGGCTATTATGATTCATAAGTATTTATATGACCCAATTAGGGTAAGTCCTAAGTTAGTGTAAATTACAAAAAGATTCCTATAAAAAAGGAAAAAGGAATAATTTATAAGGATAGAGTTGTAATAAGACAAAAAGAGGAATATTTAGTTACAAAGGACAGTATGGATGTCAAAAAAGTAAGGCATGTGTCAACTATCCATTTTATAGTCTTGATGATACAATTTTCTAAGCAGAGTAAGTCCTAAATAGGTTAGGTCGGAGTTAGTAACTTAATAGATTCAGATTGAGGTAGGATTGGTTTTAGAGATGGTCTATTACCTAGTCAGCTTCGAATGGTCAACTCGGATTCAAGGCAACTCGGCTTTAGTATTATATCAAGTCGGTAGCATGTAAGTTTAGTGCTTGAGCTTGGATTAGTGTTGTGAAGGGGCCGGTTCGGTAATAGGTTAGTTACCTTGGTAGTCTCCTTGATGAGGTAGAGAGTAAAGTAATTTAGTAAGTTGATCTAGAGATAAGATTTCTCTTTTGAATTCAGCTCTCCTTGGATGACTTGGCAGACCATGTAGGAGAGTCCTTACACTAGGGAGCAAGTGATTGGTTTGTAATCCCTATCAATAAGGCTATAAGAATAGGCTAGGGAGTAGAAAGGTAGAAGAGGAATAAGCTGAGCTGACCTATCTAGTTAAGTTGATCTAATCAAGGAAGTTACTGAACTTAGCAAAATATTAAGCTGAGTAGAAAAATATACATCGGAATTGAACAAAATAGCCAAGCACCTAAAGGTGAAGTACCATTGAAAACTTATGAGAAAGAATAAGGATATAGGTGGAAGATGAGCTAAATCAAGTGTTTTAAGTGTCAAGGGTTTAAACACATGGTAGCCTAATGTTAGAACAAAAGAACTATGACTATCAAAGGAGATGTTCTAAAACTTGACATGGATAGTATTAAAGAGGAGCTCGAAGAGGAGGTTATTCCTAAAAAGGATACTAACCAAGAGGATAAGCTTGTTGAAGAAAATGTATTTGACGAGGATTTAGATAAACTAACTTTAGTTATTCGACGTACGATGAGTATAGAGCCTTTTACTGAAGAGGAGTAGAGAGGGAACTTATTCCACATCACTTGCAAAGTAAATGAGCAGGTTTGTATGCTCATAGTGGATAGTGGAAGTTGTACTAATGTTGCATCTACCAACCTGGTTAAGAAGCTCAAATTTTCAACCATTTTACATCCAAAACCTTATAAACTATATTAGCTTAATGAGAAGGGAGCACTACATACCACTCAATAAGTATTACTACCTATCTTCATTAGGAACTATTTTGATGAAATTCTTTGTGATGTTCTACCATTGTGTATGTCTTATTTGTTGCTAAGCTAACCTTGGCTTTTTTATCAAAGGGTCATGTATGATAGGTTTAGGAACACATGTGCGTTTTAGAAAGATGGTAGGAAAATTACTTTGAATCTAATGATGTCGAGTCAAGTTAGCAAGCTATAAGCTAAACTTGCTCGAGGATTTAAGAAGGCCTTGATTTTGAGTAGAGTCGAGCTTTGATAAGCTACTAAAGCCAGCATGCTAACCTTTCTATTGATTTAGTGACTACTAAAATTGAAGGAGTAGATTGATATATCCTCAAAGATCAGGGTGTTATCAGATAAGTATGCTGATTTGTTTTTATAATAGCTACTAAAAGGATTGCCCCCTTTTTGAGGTATTGAACATTACATTAGCTTAATACCCAATGCTGCCCTAACAAACAAGCCTACTTATAGGATGAATCTTAAACAAGCTGTAGAGCTCTAGAGATAAGTCAATGAGCTATTAGAGAAGGATTATGTAAAAGAGAGTCTTATCTCTTATGTCGTATTCACATTACTTGTGTCAAAAAAGGAGGTTACCTAGTCTATGTGTATGAATAGCAAAGCTATGAACAAGATTACGATTAAGTATAGGTTCCCCGTTCTAAGGCCAAACAATATGTTAAATGAACTGAGTGGTGCTAAAGTGTTTAGCAAGATTAACTTGAAATGAGGATGCCACCAGATTCTAATGATGTAAGGAGATGAGTGGAAAACTACTTTTAAGACTCGACATAGTCTTTATAAGTAGATGGTACTGCCTTTTAGCTTATCAAACACCCCAAGCAACTTCATGAGATTAGTGAACTATGTATTGAGAAACTTGATACTTTGACAACATCCTCATATATAGTGCTAACATACTAAGCTACTATGAGCATCTTTGTGCTATGTTTGATGTGCTCCGTGCCAAGAGATTATTTGGAAATTTGAAGAAGTGTTGTTTCTGCTAAGAGGAAGTGGTTTTTCTAGGATATATAGTTGGTGGAGAAGGCTTGTGAGTCGATGATCAAAAGATACAAGCTATTGTCAAATGGCCGACCCTAATCACACTTATGCCAAGGAAAGAAGTTTCCATAGACTAGCATCCTTTTACTGAAGATTCATTAGAAGTTCCAATACCATTGTTGCACCCCTTATTAAGCTGATAATGAATAATGTCGAATTCAAGTGGAGAGAGAAAGAGAAGAGAAGTTTTGTTGAGGTGAAGACAAGATTAACTTCTATAACAGTATTAACTTTGCCCGACTTTGAGAAGATTTTAAGCTTGATTGTGATACGTTAGCATTGGGATAGGTATTGTCTTAATATAAGAAGGCTGACCAATTGCTTACCATAGTGAGACATTAAGAAGACCTTAGTTGAATTATTCAGTGTATGACAAAGAACTCCAAGCCCTTATCCAAGCACTCTAAGTATGGTAGCACTACTTATTGCCAAGAGAATTTGTTATTTACCTAAATCATGAATCCTTGAGGTACCTTAGAAGCCAGACTAAATCATCAAAGAGTTAAATGCAATAAAGTGAATTCCTAAAATGATTCAACTTTGTAATAAAGTATAAATAGGGTAAGGCCAATGTGGTTTCCAATGCTTTATCATGCCGACATGTTCTTCTAACTAAACTATAGATAAGACTTTTGGTATTTGTGGACATCAAGGAGTAATATCCTCAAGACCCCTATTTTAGTCCTATATTTGGACAATGTGTAAAGGGAAGAGTAGTGGATAACTGTCACATGGAAGATGGGTATCTATTCTAAAGCGGCAAGTTATATGTGCCAACCTATTCAATACGAAAGTTGTTAGTAAGGGAAGCTTATGGTAGATGGCTTTCTAGCCATTTTAAAGAGAAGATGATGTATGAGCTATTGAGTAGAAGGCTCTTTTGACCTAAAATGGGGTGTGATGTGCATAAGATTGTTGAAGCTTATGCTGCTCGTAAGAAGGCCAAATGTCAAGCTGAATAAGAGAAAGCAATACCTTTACCTATCCCGACCAGACTCTGGATTAATTTAAGCATAAACTGTGTTCTAGGATTGCTAAAACTTGCTTAAGGGAAAGATTTAGTGATGGTTGCCATAGATAGATTTAGTTGAATGTTACACTTTGTGTCTTGCTCCAAAACTAATGATGATTTAACTATTACTTCTCTTTTTTTGCATAAAATTGTTTGTTAACACATCATACTAAGAAGCGTAGTATGGGATAAAGATCCAAAGTTTCTAAGCCATTTTTAAAGGGCGCTTAGGTGTCATATAGGGCCTAAACTAATATTCAATACTTCTTATCATCTCCAAACCAATGGCCAAATAGAGGTAGTCAACTATACTTTAGAATTAGTATTTTGAGCTACTGTAAGAAAGAACTTAGTTGATTAGGATATCTATTTACCTATGGTGAAATTCACTTGCAACCGTATGTACATGACACTACCAACCAAATACCCTTTAAAGTCATCTATGGCTTCAATCTATAGCTACCCCTTAATCATGCCCTAGTACTCATGCTTGAGCAAGAAGACCCTGATGTAAAATCCCAGGCATAATCCTTATAGTAAATCTATGAGAAGGTTACCTAGTAGATTGACCAAGCCGCTAAGAAGTTGAGAGAAAAGAGTAAAGGGAGGAAGTCAACACAATTTCAACCTAATGATTGGTGTAGCTACATCTAAACAAGGAGAGGTTTTTGAACAAGAGAAAGGATGATTTGTCTACTTGAGCCAAAGGTCCCTTCAGAGTACTCTAAAAGATCAATGAAAATACCTATTGATTGGAATTACCTACAGATTATAGAGTTTCTAACATCTTTAACATTTCTGACTTCAGCCCCTATTGACTTGAAGGAGAATTGAGCGAAGACTAGCTAAATTTGATCCCAAATCTAAATCAATTTGGAGGTGATGATAGGAATTAAACAATTGTACCTTGAACCTAAGCCTAAGCTCAAGGTCTTAAGGGACTAACAAAGCAAATTCTATTGTTTGAACTAACTCCTATTGAGGTTTAGTCAATCTTCATTGCTGATAAACTCTATATGTCGAGTTAAGCAACTTCTCATCTATTAGTAAACAAGTGCCAACCTGAAATATGCTCTACCGACAACTTGATACTTTTCACATGTATACTTGACCATGACTATGCCAACTATCAACTCTGTAGTACTGGTGTCAAGAACCCTAAAGTATATCCAAACCTACATGTCTCAGAAGGACCCCTAGGTTTACTCAATACCTCTACTCAATAATCCCCATCTCAACCTTATAATTTCTCCATTTCTACTAAAAGCGCCATAATGATTGAATGCCACATGTTTAGTCCTATGTGCAAAGGATTCTGCTATACCAATCATCAATTTCTTTGAAATTTCATTTGTACCCTTTTATTATTCCTTGTACACTACCTATTTAAGCAATACCTCTTTTTATCCTTTCCATTTGAGGTAGGTTACCCTAAGTTTTTTAGTATAAATACCCTTCGTAATAGGTAGCCACAACAACACACATATGATATTAAATATACTTCTCTTTCATGAGCTAGTATGCTTACCCTTTTCCTTCTCTTATCCTAACCCTGAAGCAAAGTTAGGTGGTGAATGACCTCATTGAACTACTCATATGTCATATCGAATTAGTTTTGTAAGTTCAAGGAGTTTCCTTAGTACATTACATCCTTAGAATCATTTGTGATTTGCTTGTTTATCTTATTTTCATTGTTCCTACTTTTGCATTTCATCACATTTCACTTTAAGCTTTCTATAAACTTAGACGATACTATTGCCCTTATCTACTCTTAGCATAGCATATCACTTATAGTCTAATACTTAAATTGTTAGTTGATTCTCTATATGTTAGTTCTCCCTTAGGTGTAGGAAAGCTATTGTTTCAAATTTGTAAATGCATTAAAATAGATATTTAAGGTCAAATTTTGTTAGCTGATTTATATGTTTTAGAAATGTTTGATTTTGATGTAATTTTAGGAGCAAATTAGTTGTCAAGTAACTATGTTACTATAGACTACTATAACAAGATAATCTATTTTACTCCTAAGAATGAAGAGCCTTTTAGTTTTAGTTGGAGGATCAGAAACCATTAGGATTCTCCTAATGAGTTATAGAGAAATAGAAAGTTAATAACTTTAACTATAAGCTCAAGCTAGACTATGGAGTTAGAAAGGGTTTCAATAGTAAATGAGTTCCTAGACGTTTTCATAGAAGATTTGCCTAAAGTGCCTCTAATAAGAAAGATTAAGTTTAGGATAGATTTGGTACTTGAAACAAAGTTGATCTCTAAAGTAGCTTATAGAATGGCTCTAGTAGAGTTGTTTGAATTGAAAAACTAGTTATTAGAGTTATAGGATAAGGGGTTTATCAAGTCTAGTATGTCATCATAAGGTGCACTAGTTCTTTTTGTAAGAGGAAAGATAGCAGTATGTGTCTTTATATTGATTATTGGGATTTTAAGCAGTGTAATCATCAAGAATAAATATCCCCTCCCTCATATTAACGACCTATTTGATCAACTATAAGGAGATCGAGTCTTCTTAAAAATATACTTGAGTTCAAGATATTATCAACCGAGTATCAAAGAAGAGAACATAATGAAAATGGCCTTTAGAATACAGTATAGACTATATGAGTTTTTGGTTATGCCATTTGGGTTAACAAACACGCTAGTTACTTTTAAGGATCTCATGAACAGGGTATTTAGGGATTTCTTGGATAGGTTTGTAGTGATATTTGTCGATGATATTCTAGTTTACTCAAGAACTAAAGAAGAACATGAAGAGCACCTAATGTAGGTATTAAACGGACTACAAACGAAAAAACTCTATGCTAAGTTTTCTAAGTGCAACTTTCAGTTAAAGCAAGTTTCTTTTCTAGGACACATTGTCAATAGAGATATCAGTAGACCGAGAGAAGATCAAAGTGATGCTTAATTATCCCAAACATAAGATAGTGATAACGATCAAGAGTCTTTTGGGCTTAGCCAAATATTACAGAAAGTTTGTTAAAGGTTTTTCTAGACTAGGAGCTCATTAACAAGATTGACATAGAAGGGAGTAAAGTTTGAGTGGGATGACAAGCATGAAGTTAACTTCAAGGAGTTGAAAAGAAGACATGTAACAGTGCATTTCCCTAAAGTAGTGAAGAGTTTATGATATATAATGATGCTTGACATCAAGAATTAGGCTATATACTTATGCAAGATGGAAGGGTGATAACACATGCTTTTTGCCAGCTAAAACTGTATGAAAAGAATTACCTATCTCATGACTTAAAGCTCACAGTAGTTGTCTTCACACTTAAGCTATGGAGATGTTATTTTTATGTTGAGAAGTGCAAGATCTTCATTAACCACAAAAGTTTAAAGTTTACCCATAATGAGCTAAATATGAGACAAATGAGGTAGTTAAAACTCATAAAAGATTTTTGACATAGAAATTCAATATTACCCTAGGAAGGAAAATATAGTAGTAGATGTGCTAAGCGAAAAGAACTAGGGAAATGTAGCAAACTTAATCACTACATAAAGACCTCTACTATAAGACATAAGAAGATTGGAATTGGAGATAGTGACATAAGAGGTAAGGGTACATCTAGAAATCTTATACATTTAATCTACCTTTATTGATAGATTGAAAGTAGCTCAAATGGAAGATCCAAAGATACATGAGATCAAGAGTAAGGTGATGCAAGGCAAACTAGCCAAGTTTATTATAGATCTAAATAAAGTGCTCAATTTTAGGAATAGACTTTGTATGCTAGCAAGTCTAGAGCTAAAGGGGGAGTTTCTTCGAGAAGTTCATTATTCGGGTTATACTCTATACCTGGGTAGTACAAAGATGAATAGAGACTTAAAGGAGCATTATTAGTGGAACATCATGAATAAAGAGATTGTAGAATACATTTCCAAGTATCCTTTACCTATTAGTTAGTCAAAGCTGAGTACTAGAGGCTAAGTGGGGAACTTAGACTATTATTAGTTCCAAATTAGAAGTTGAAGCATGTGACCGTGGACTTTGTCATACAACCTTTTAAGACTAAAGTAAAGCATAATATGATATGGGTAATGGTGGATAGAATGACAAAGACGACCCACTTCATACTGATTAATGTAAAATATAAGTTAGAGAGGTTAGCAATGTTATACATTATAAACATAGTGAGGTTACATGGGATTCTAATGACTATTACCTCTTATAGAGATACCAAGTTTATGAGAAATACGCAGATGGATGGGTAGTCTGAAAGGATAATAAGGACAAGTTAGATTTTGGAAGACATGCTGAGAGCCTGTGGCTTAGACTTTGGAGGTGATTGGGATGGGTACCTACATTTAGTAAAGTTCTCATATAACAACAACTATCAAGCAACTATTAAGATGTCACCTTATAAAGCTCTATATGGAAGAAAGTGTTGGTCGCTATTGCATTGGGATGAAATAAGTGAGGGGCAAGTGTTGGAGCTAGAACATATGTGAGAGGTAGAGAATAAAGTGAGAATTATTAGGTAAAAGATGTTGATAGCTCAAAGTTACCAAAAGAGATATGCAGATAAAAGGAAAAAACCCTTAAAATTCTATGTTAGCAATCAAGTGGTATTGAAAACCTCTCCTATTAAGGAAGTGGTTTGGTTTGGCTTAAAGTGGAAGCTAAGTCTTAGGTATATCGGCCATTATGTGGTGCAAAAATGAAGTGGTGATGTAGCATACCAGCTAGAATTACCACCTCCATTGGCAAGAGTACATAATATATTCTATGTTTCCATGTTAAAGAAGATCAAACTAGATGAAGAACAAGAAGTTGAGTTAGAGATACTTAAATTGCAACTTTACATGATGGTTACAGAAAGGATAACTATGATAGTAGATAAGAAGGTATAGAAGCTAAGGAGAAGGGAGATCAAGTATGTTAAAGTATGGTAGAACAACCAACTAGAACAAAAGGCTACTCAGGAGTTAAAGGAGGACATAGGGAACAAATACCTAGAGCTTTTCAATGAGTCAAGTAAACTTTTACGGATGAAAGTTCTTTGAAGAGGAGGAGTATGTGACACCCTAGAAAAATCAAATAAATGGAAGGAATAAAGAAAGGAAAATAATAAATTAAAGGACGGGTTAGGAAAAGTAATAATATACTTTTAAGAAGAGCAAGATGGTCTTTTCTACCCTTAAGTATAAAAGCATATTACAAAACCTCAAGGCTCATTTTCTTACCCTATTGTTTTGCAAAACCCTCTCTAAGAGAACAATAGGAACAAGGCTAAGGTAAGTAGTTATGAAGCAATTTCACTCATTTAGGTTTCAGGTTTCTACGATTTCTTAACATTAGGAGTTGTTTTAAAAATGTGGAAATGTAGGGTTTAAGAAGACCATGAAGTAAAAGTTAAGGCAAGTTCTGAACCCTAACCCACAGAGTGTTATCCCAATCTTTGGTATTATAAAGATTTAGTTTGATTTTATTATCTTAATTGGATTTGTTGTCATATGTGTATGTATTAATCTAGATGTTATAATCAAGTTCTATGGTGCTGTTATTTTTGCTTCCGACATTTGAACAAGGTATGTACTTTCTTGTTTATTTTTCTTTGTTGGATTGATGGGGATTTGGAACATACCTGAGTGTTCTATGTCATTAGTTGATGAGAAAAACAAAACTTAAGAAGACTTTAGAGTTTCAAATGTGTTAGAGTTGTTGTTAATATGTTTGGAGGAGTTTAGAGTTGAAAAAGAGATAGGATGCAACAAACTGAAAGAATACAGGCAAGGACCATAGCTGTGGCCTTACTCATGAACCCTTCGTTGAGAAATTTTATCAAAGCATGACAAGAATTTAGGTTATAGTATGGAATTCGGCTTAGGACCATGGTCGTAGATCTAGGCTATAGTCATGTAGCAATAGTGGATAACACTAGGGATGGACTACAATCTAAAAATACAGCCATGATCCCTAGACGTATCCTTACAGTCCTCTTTTTTCGATCTTTTCTCATTTCTAACTTACATCTAATCTTGTCCTAGCTTTTTTTAAGTATATATAGAAGCCTAAATAGATCCTTAAACCTTAACTTGACCAAATTTAGACTTAGTAACCTAAGGAGACAAGTAAAAACACAAAGTTGGAATTGTGTTACTTAAGAATAGACCCTAAAGAGAGTTGTTATTATTTATCTATTCAAGTGTTGACTTAGAAGAGTTATTTGAAGTAAATTCTACTAATTGTTATATGGAACCTTGTTTGCTGCTTGTGTTTGCTTAGGTTAGTTAAAGGAAACTAGATTGATAATTAACTAGAATAAATTGTGAATGTTGCTTGTGTTTAGCTAAGCTTAGGTGATCATAGCACTAATGTCCCTAAGGTGGCACCTTGTTAATCTTAGGCAACATTATCCTTATAAAGCCTCCCCTTTGATATGATACGAGGTAGATTAGGTTAGTATCTAAGGATCATAGAACCATTATCCTTGAATTGAGTAGGTTAGATGGCATTTAAGGGCCACAATGCCAATGTCCTGATGCTTATGTAGATAGGGGTTGTAGTATTAGTGTCTTGACTAGGAACCGTATGTGGAGTTTAAGATGCTCTAAGTTTGGGGTTATTTGCAAGTGATCTTGAGCTATGTTGATTGTTGACTTAATTAAATATATAATAACTTATTGGTTGATTTATTCTTATTGCATTATTGTCTATACTATATTGATTGTTACAAGATACACGCTTATGTTTATGGGTTTTCGTACTAGGGTATTAGCACATTCCATTTTCTTTTTTAGCTGTAAAGACGTCAAATGAACAAGTAGATTATGATAAGAAATGGGAAGCATATTATTATTACCTAAATAAAAATACTAGAGAATTTTACTACTATTGTAGTGATAAGATGTGATCGGCTAGCGAGAGAGATGAAATAAACTTGTTGTTAGAGAGCTTTGTTATTACATTTGCAACATAAGACTTTAGTTTATTTAAGTTCATTTTAGTTTCAATATTTAAAGAGATTTGATTATAACTTTTAGTCACTTTTAGTGAACAAGATTATGCTACTACTATTTATTATCCTTTAAGCTTGTTCACACGAGTGATTCATATTTTATCATCATTGAAATGGGGCAAATTGTTGAGCCTTTAAGGATTTTGATTAATTATTATGAGATAAAAGAAAACTAAGGATTAAGTACTTTAAACAATTATTTTTAAGAAAGAGCTTAAATCAACAATTCTTTGCATCACTTGTGAAAAGTTCTTATGAAATGCATTTTTCATTGCTCGTAATCTATTATTATGTGGTAAAACTTGATGAAGTAGATTCTTGGTTTTATTTTATTTTTTTTAAGTATTGGAGTTGTTTTTCTTGCATTGTTTGAATGGTAAACTTGAGTTGGTTGAAAGGATACCTTAAAACCTCAACTAAGTAGTCAAATAGAAGAAGCCTAAGTTGCCAAATGAAGAAGAAAAGTTCATGATTGCTTTGAGTTTCATGTTGCTATTTAGAAGGATGCTCTATGGCATTGGAATAATCATGGAAATTTTGTACCCGTCGACTGGGTTGCCATAGCCATTTGGATAGCTATTTTACAAACTAGCCATTATAATTCTTTGATTTGCGATTAATGAAGTTCGCTTTATCTCCAATGAGAATAATCTTCTCTAAGCTTATAAAAACAAACTCAAGAGTATATTTAAGGACAATTGTTGAGCTAAAATTGAAACCTAACATCTTGTCATTGCTCTTATTAATGTAGTGCCGAAGTGCTTATACTTGCAAAGTTTTGCAAAGAACTTATATTGTTTGAGTGAAATTTTTGTAAGCCAAATTCCCGATGATTTATGAAAATGTACAAAGTTCTTAGTTTGGGGGTATTATGTGATAGTAATGAGGAGGAGTAGCTCGATCTCTATGTTAAATGCAAGCTTGATCTTTTTTCCCTATTACTTTTATTTTGCTACAAGTTATTTTATTTATTGTGCAATTAGTTTAATTATTCATTTTTTAATTGTAAACCCTAATTGAACTCGGTAATTTTCGGTAAAATCCATATTACCACCCCTCATAGGCTCCTGGTCTAGAACTTTAAACTGACATATATTCTTGTTACTATCCATTTCCTCTATTGGGTCAATTTCTAAAGTCAATAGAGCATACAAATTTATTTCAAATATTTTTTAAAATAGGTTATAAAACTTTTTAGTAGTCATTCAACCCAATTAGAGTCCATTCATTCTGAACCGATCATTTATGCAGGATAATATTATCAATGCACATGATATTTAACATTATTTGAGTTTAAAAAAGGAAGAGTAAAAGAGAAAATACTAACTTAAAGTAGTATACAATGAAGGTTTGAAATGGAGCATACTGGGGCATGTTTGGAGATTTTTTCATAAAGTAGGATTTTTGTGAAAAAAATGGGTATGGTTGGTACGGATCTTTGTAAAAATGGTGCGTTTTAATATAAGCTGAAGACAAAGCAAATAGGAAAGGTGTTTCTTTTGTAACCAGGAATGTTGCTTCTATTTCTTCTTTCTTTTCACAGTTGTGTCGGTATTGCTGTTTCCATTTGATTGATGAATATAAACTAAATAAAAATTAAACCATAAATCCTACTAATGGGCTCGCTCTCAATTCAACCCGATGCCTAGAGAGAGAACCAACCAAGCAAAAGAACCCAGTGGAGTGGCAAATGCAATGAAAGAAGTAGTACGTCCAGTCCAATCAATGTGACTTCAGCTGGGAATACTCACCAATATTGACGTGACTTCCTTAATTAGAAGTTTCTGAAAAGTACTGTCTGGACCATCTATTATCGTGCCTGATGTCGATTGTTGTTTGCTCTAAATCGGAATTGACGCGGACATTTTACAATGTTCTGGTGGTCTTCAATACTTTCACCAATCCATAGAGTTCATCGCACTGTAGGATTTTCATCAAATCTACCTGACCCGGTTCTTGCGCTGACGTTGCCTTTTTTTCTTTGTTCATAGTCTTTTTCCAATGTTTTTCTTGTGGGTAACTTAGTTCGAAACCGTCAACTGTCACTGTTACAGAGAAATATCATAGGGTTTAACGTTTGACGGTTTGGATCGATGATTTGGTCATAACTTAAGTTCGTGAATTATTTTGAACATTATTCGTATAATTTACGTGATCTACTGATATTTAACATAGATTGATATGGATGAAAGTAGCATATTATGCTGTCGAGCAATTTATCACTGCAGGAAATTAAACTTTTTTTATTATCTTTTTTCATCTTAATTCTAGAATCTCATGTTATCCATGGAGTTGTTATCCCTATATTTTTACAGAAGATAAAATTAAAAAGAAGGGTAAGTGGCTAGTATATATCTTGACGTGCTGCTTTTCTTTTTTTCCCCTTCCTTCTGAAACAGTAATATTACTGAACAACTGAAAAGGGACCATTATTTTTGGGGAACCTCTTATAGAGTAAATGAATGCTTAGAGAGTTGTAATTCTAGCACATTTTTGGTGGATTAAGGTTGTTGCCCACCTGATTTAGCTAATTCTTTCTGGGTTCCCTTTCTCATGTAGATGTTTCTTTTATTATGGAAACGTTGGAAGTTATATATAATATATATTTTTTTCTTTTGTTGTTTATTAGTGTAGTTAGAGTAATTGGGGAGCTTATAAAGTAGTTAAGCCGTAGAAGCTAAATAAATATTTAGTTTTGCGTGAAATGAGTCGGTTCTTACTATTGCTTGGTTCATTCCCGAGAAATTTCCTCCATGGAAAACATTTTACGCATTTTTAGGTGTTTGTTTTATAGAAAAGTACTCCACACATAAGGTGTCCCTTGTCAAAATGGAACTCAAATATCATTTTCGGAATAGGACTTCCTCTTTTCCTTATATCGCTGCTTGCCATAGCTTTGTTTGCATAATTAACGATAAATTATATATAAACTAATATGATACACACTATGCTTATCAAATGTTATATGTAAGCTAATTATATAAAAGGGGAGATTATAATAATACGACCAATATTTTTACTAGTATGCAAGCATTAATTGCTCCATTAAAATCTCACTTGGTATAAAATATTGTCGAATCATGCACATAAATTAAATTTTTTTATAAAAAAAAACCTTAATATTGCTCACTTTCATCTAACTTTATGGCATCGATGCCTAAGATTTTGAAAGGAAAAGAGAGAATTGGAGTATCTGATTAAGGGTTTCACGTGAGTCTATGTATGATTCGTGGTTTTTTTTTTTTGTTTTTGGTCATATAAGTGTCACAAAAAGGTTTTAAGTGTTTAACAATCACAAATTAGGGAAGAACACATGTCATAAGTTATTTAAAAGAAAAAAAGACAAATCGATCGATTGGAAAAGCACCAAAACAAGAGTCATGTTTTTGTATTATGTTTTTATATGATATGTATCTTATAAATTGTAATTGATAATTATATTATAACAACAAATACTAACATACAACCTTCTTCATATTCTCAATTATAGGCTCGAGTATCATGCACTAGTCTTACCACTTGAGACAAGTTTGAAGCTAAGTGTGAGGGTTCCTTTTTGTAAGATACTTATACTGATAAGGGGCTATTCTTTTGTACATATTGTAACATAAGGGGGGGGACTTTATTTTTGTGTAAGACAGGGCTTTACTATTATTAGAAATTTCCACTTTTAGATTGTGGTGCCATTTCACCTGTTTTAATTTCTATTCTTACCAAGCCCAATAATGTTCGTAAAGCTCTTTATGGGGGTGTGAGTACTCTTCTGGATTGAAGCTCTTGCTCACCACGTTAGTTGATCATGACCGAAAGCACCTGTTACATATACTGTACCCATGTGCACACACATTGTAACCTTGTATTACTGTCAAAATTAATAAAAGTGTGCTATTCCTTTTTCTATTCAAGCTTGTGTCCCTTATAATCTGTTGGCTTTCTTCCTTGCTTGTGTTGCTTACAGATTTAGGCGTGGTTGACTAGCGTTGCGTGCAAATTAGGCTTTCTTACTACTGTAGAGGCAGGATAGTAAGTGTCGCACAGTCTATCTGTGTATTAAAAAAAGCCTCAGACCATGACAATTGGTATCAGATGTCACACCCCGAAGCGGCAGAGTCGTAACAGCCCCGCTATGTAAACCATCTTAAGATAAAAGTTGGCCTTACAACCGCTATCTTAGACCTGATCTACACAAAGCGTCCACGACTAATCCACTTTGAAGTAAACAGTTTGTAATTTAAATAAATCATTTACCTATAAAAGTGAGGAATTATATATATATGTGTTATAATTCAGTTATTACAGTTAAAGTTTACAATATTTCTCTATAGTATATTTCCTAGTTATTACATCATTCGGAAATGAAAAATAATTCTAAAATAAAAACTTAAACCTTAAAAATATGTGTTTATTCTCCAATGTTTTTCCCCACTCCCTAAGATCTAGCAATTGCTAGTTCAGAGTAGTTGTTTGTCGCTTCTTAGCCAGCACTTATACAACAAGGTTTTCAATCACTTATTAGGTGCAATGCATGTGCAAGAAAATGCCATCACACGATGTTGTCCGGCCCGTCGTGAAATTAGAGAAATTGAGCTCGCTCTAATCCAAGTTGAGAAGTTACCGTTAATATAACAGCTCACGACCAAACCCAGGCTTGTATAATAGAGACCTTGCTCCTCTTGCGACTACCTTCAAACCACTGTCTTCACCCTCATCACAACCTTTTCTCCTGTCACTTAGTTCGACTGAGGATAAAAAAGGGACCATTTTGCAATCCTGCGCTATCCCTTTCGAAGGGATCGGTATTTGGCCGGAGAGTCCTAAGTTCCCCTAACGGGTTGCCATGCATGTCCGATTATGATTACTGATCGTATATTTGATTAAGTCCAGTTTAGGGTGATCAATTATTTCATGCAAAGCATACAATATATGCTAGAACAACAAACAGAATTATAGCATCACTCATAATCAAGCACATGTACACATGTACACATTCAACTATCTAATAAGCACAACCAAGTATAATCTTAAGCCTCTAAAATACAATATCGTATTAATCCCAACTTACCCTGACTCTTCGTTCACTCACTCGAGGTCCGATTTGCTCAGGCCATTGCCGATCATCCCTATAACACAAACGTGGTTTCAACTTTTCATATAACTACTATAGGTTTATTTTATCCTATAACACTTATTGTTAGGTTTTGTTTAGGGTTTACTATGTCTAATTCTCTAGGTCATAAGTCTTTTATAATTATTCTAAATTTAGGATTAGGTTCGGGTTCGGGTTCGGTTTCCACATCAATTTCTAAATTAGGTTCTAGTTCGATTTCAAAGTAATGTTTTATATTCCAACCCTAGAAATTCATTTCAACTCATAATGTGAAATTAATCACATTACTTCTTGATCTCCTAAATATCATTATTACCCCTAATCAGTACTTTATTTTACCCGGTACACTTATATTCTTATTAGTGTACCGAATTTACTCTTGATGTGAGAAATTTTTTACATTTTTCATATAATTACATAAATTCAAGTTTCTTATCAGATTTATTATATATCCTTATTATTTATATAATATCAATTTTTATCCTAATATTTTCTATATATTATATTTTCAAAAATTACATATTATGTATTATTGCCTATTATGTACATAATGCACTTCTAATATTTCTATCACTTTAATTACTATCCCTAAACATCAATTATCATTTCAAAATGTCTAAATTCATCCTAAATCAGATTTTACTCCTAATTTCCCTAATTTACAAAATTAACTTAAAGTTAATTATTTTTCCTTCTTGATTATTTACTACATAATTAACCTGATAATTACATCTAACACCCTAAATGCTACAAGTATCATACTTCATCAAATTTCAACATCCTAAAACATATAATTATTCACTAAATCAGTAATTAACCATTTAATTGCTTAATTAACCCTAAATTACCCATTTTATGCCTCATTTTAGGGCCTAAAAATTATCTAAAAATTTAAAAAATTAATTTTTGAAAACGGGCTTCATAGCACTGTTCTATATTATCTAAGTAATCTACACAAAAATTTTGGGCTTGAAACTACACTACTAAGGTCATTCATTTCTAAACCGAATTATGCTCGGTTTTGCACAATTTCTTAAGGATCATATATTACAAGACATATTTTCATCAAAATAATATTTTTCCTAAAAACTACATACAAAAATATTTTAGAATAACAAAATTCATAATTTTATAATAATATTTATTATTTTAAAAAAATTACACAAGAATCGGGTTGGAAATCGAACTCACCGATCTAGGTAGTTCGGCCATCGCCGGCTGCCGTGGCTTTGTCAACAGGCTTAGGCACTACCACCACCGTGTGGTGGTGGTGGCCGTCCACTTCCAGCTGCTCGTTTGGTGGGGGTTCCCTTTAAAGGCCCTAATTGCACAGTTTTTCTTATTTTTTTTTATAACTCGAATTTATCTCTCAATTTTCGCCTCTCTCTATTTTTCTTACTTTCCAAACTGCCCAAATAAGCTTTGTGATTTTTCCTGCTATTTATAGGGCTTTAGAAGGTTTATTGTGCATTAAATAGGACAAGACAATTGTCTTATCCCTTAATTTTTTGCTTTTATGTTGTCTTGATTTAATTGGCCGAATTTTTTCTTATTTTTTCCAGCTGCCATGACCCAATTCTAGATCATTCATGATTTTTCCTTGATTAATTATGAATTTTCTTTAAGTATTTAGTATTATTTTAGCACATTTCGTGTATTTTATGTAATTACGCGTATTTATACTTACATGTAAATTCATATATAGTACAAATAAATATTCATAAATATTATTTAGATCATTTTATGATTTTTAGTATACATATAATTTATCTCTAGCGATTCGTCAATTATCGAAATGCATTTTACATATTTTTTATAAATGACGCGTTATATACTTAAAATTTGAAATTTTTATAGTTTTTTATTTTATTGCTTATTTTCTTAAATTCAAGTTTATGGAGTCATTTTTACTAATATTTTTAGCCTTACTTTATAATTTAGGTTCGATCAAGTATTTTAACTAATCGAAACCTTGAATGGTTAGTTGTAGGGCTTACATCAGAGCCTAGGTTATTTCAGCGGGAACAACCATGACATGACAAGAAGAAGTGAGCAAGAGGCTTGATAGCTTTGAGGAAATCCTCAAGGGAGTATCTAAGCAGATAGATGATTTGGTCGCATTATCAGTAAGAGTAGCTAAAGTTAAGACCAATCATCAAGAGATGAATACTAAGATGATTGAGATGGCTGAGAATTTTGGTGTTACCATGCAAACCCTCAGAGAGGAAATGCACATAACAACCAACGAGGCAAGACAACACTTGGAGACTCAAGTAGAAGACGTGAGAAGGCAAGTAACTACTCGTGCCTCAATCGAGACTATTGAAGAGCTACGAGCACAAGTAGCTATTTTAACTCGAGCTATAGGAAATGCTCCTATCCCTGCCCCCGTTCATGTTCCTGGTTATACAGGACATCTAAAGATGCCTGAGCCCAAGGCATTCACTGGTCTAAGGGATGCCAAGTTGTTAGAAAACTTTCTATTTGATATGGAGCAGTACTTCGCTGTTGTGAGGACAAATGATGCAAAACTGTGGTGGCGCACCAAATATGAGGATATCCAAAATGGCAACGCTCATGTAGATACATGGGTTGAGTTGAAGGTTGAGTTGCGGGCTTAGTTTTTCCTTGAGAATGTTGAGTACAATGCTTAAAAGAAGTTGAGGGAACTTTGACAGGGTGATGACATTAGAAAGTATGTTTGTGAGTTCTCAACATTGATGTTAGACATCAAGAGCATAGCTGAAGATGATAAGCTATTCTATTTCCTAGAAGGACTGAAGCCTTATGCTAGGAATGAGTTGCAGAGGCAATGAGTTACTAACTTGGCTACAGCATAAGCAGCAGCTGAGCGCTTGATTGACTACACTCATGACAATAAAAGGAAGAATGTGTCGATAGGACACGAGGGTGGAACGTCGGTTAAGTTGGACAAACCCAAGAATGGGGGAGCCCCAAGTTCAAGTAGCAGCAATAGTAATACTGGAGGGAGTCAAAGGAAATCTTATAACTCTCACCAGTCCGAAAAGAGTAGGGCAACCAATGGAGGTAAGAAGCCCTCATTCTCGTGTTTCTTGTGTAATGGCCTACACAAAGTAGCTGAGTGTCCACATAGGGCAGCACTCAATGCTATGGCATAAAAAGTAGAGAATGTCTGTCAAGATGATGAGTCGAGGAGTGATGGAGAGGATCAACCCCGAATGGGCGCATTGCACATGTTGTCGACTATTGGAAAGAGTTCCTCTATGCAACGTAAGCCTAAGAACAATAATGAGTTGACGTATGTCCAGTTGAACAACAATGGCAAGGAAGGGAAGAACATTGGGGCTATGATGTTATCAGCACTCCAATTCAAAAGAGGCCTCAACATCAAGAGCCAACTTTCTTGGCTTTCCTTACAGAAAAAGAGGAAGCAAGAAAGATGGAGATACCATAGGAAATAGAGAGGGTCCTAAAAGAGTACGATTATGTGATGCCTAATAAGCTCCTTAAGGAATTACCTCCCAAAAGGTCAGTGGACCACGAGATTGAATTGATTCCTAGTACCAAACCACCAGCTACAGAATGTTACCTCTCGAACTTGCCGAATTGAAGAAGCAATTGGATGAGTTATTAGAGGCAGGCTTCATTCAACCCTCAAAAGCACCATACGGGGCTCCTGTTCTATTTCAAAAGAAGCAGGATAGGAGTTTGAGATTATGTATTGACTATCGAGCTCTAAATAAGCTGACGGTGAAGAACCATTACCCAATTCCCCTAATTGTTGATCTGTTTGATCAACTGAGTGGGGCTAAATATTTTACAAAACTGGATCTTCGCTCAGGCTATCATTAGGTTTTCATTGCTGAGGGGGATGAGCCTAAAACGACGTATGTAGCCCGGTATGGTGCTTATGAGTTCTTGGTGATGCCCTTCAGTCTCACTAATGCTCCTGCAACATTTTGTACCTTAATGAATAATGTATTTCGTGAATATCTTGACAAATTTGTAGTCGTCTATCTAGACAACATTGTTGTGTATAGCAGGACATTATAAAACCATGTGAAGCACTTACGAATTGTTTTCAAGAAGCTGCAGGAGAATCATTTGTACGTGAAGCGTGAGAAATGTGCCTTTGCCTAGAAGCGCTTCAACTTCTTAGGTCATGTTGTTGAAGAAGGGTGGATTCGAATGGATATGGCAAAGGTGGAAGCAATCAGGTAATAGCCAGTGCCTAAGTGTGTAATGGAGTTGCGGTCCTTCCTTGGACTCACAAATTACTATAGAAGATTCGTTGAGGGATATTCCCATCGAATTACACGCCTTACAGATCTATTGAAGGACTAAGCATAGTAATGGGATGAGATATGTCAGAGTGCCTTTGAGGAGTTGAAGCGTGTAGTGACGGAGGAGCTAGTCCTCGCACTTCCTGACATTTCTAAGCCTTTTGAAGTTCACACGGATGCTTCAGACATTGCATTGGGTGGAGTGTTGTTGCAAGAAGGTCATCTAGTGGCATATGACAGTAGGAAGCTGAATCAAACAAAGCGCAGGTACTCGGCCCAAGAGAAGGAGTTACTCGCAATTGTTCACTGTCTAAGGACCTGGAAATACTATTTACTAAGATCTAAGTTTCTAGTGAAGACAGACATTTCTGCTGCCAGCCATATATTGACTCAACTGAAGCTTTTAACCAAACAAGCCAGATGGCAAGAGTTTCTTACAGAGTTTGATATGAAGATTGAGTACCGTAGTGGACGGACCAATCAGGTGGCAAATGCTTTAAGTAGGCGAGCTGATTTAGCATCCTTAGCATAGATTGCATACCAGTCAGCAAGTCAAATCTCGACTTCAATTTAAGAGCAGATCAAGCAACACATAGGTTAAGACCTGTTGGCCAAAAATCTTAAGCAGTTGGTTGAAGAAGGGAAGACGTGCAGATTTTGGGTAGAAGGCGACCTCATTTATACAAAGGGGCGCCGATTGTATGTCCCGAAGGCGAGCAACTTGAGAAGGGTACTTGTGAGAGAGTGCCATGATACTTTGTGGGATGGACATTCAGGCTGGCAGAGCATATGGAGCTTGTTGAAGCAGGGCTATTATTGGCCGAATATGAAGAAGGATGTGATGACTTATACGAAGACTTGCTTAACTTGCCAGCAGAACAAAGTTGAGAAGCAGAAGGTGGTAGGCCTCTTGGATCCACTTCCTGTGCCCTCTCGTTCATGGGAGAGCGTCTCCATGGACTTTATCACTTCCCTACCAAAAGTAGGGGAGTACTCATCCATTTTTGTTATTGTTGACAGGTTCTCTAAGTATGCCACTTTCATTCCTACCACGAAGAGTTCAAGCGCAGAAGAGACAGCCCAGCTTTTCTTTAAGCATGTGCTAAAATTCTAGGGTGTACCCCAAAATATTGTGAGTAATAGGGACGCTAAGTTTACAGGGAAGTTTTGGACAGAGTTATTCCAACTCCTGGGCTCTAAGCTAAGCATGACCTCCAGTTACCATCCGCAGAATGACGGACAGACAGAGAGATTCAATAGGTTGTTGGAGGAATACTTTCGGCACGTTGTCAGTGCTAACCAGAAGAATTGGGTTGACTTGCTGGATATCGCTCAATTCTGTTTCAACATCCAACAGAGCTCTTCCTCCAACAAGAGCCCTATAGAGATCATTACGGGTCAGCAACCACTGTTACCCCACACAGTGGCAGCATCATATACCAGGAGATGCCCAAGAGCCTATCAGTTCACCAAAGATTAGAAGCAGAGTTCAGAAGTAGCAAAAGCGTACCTTGAAAAGGCTTCCAAGAGAATGAAGAAATGGACAAATCAAAATCGCCGACCAAGAGAATTCAATGTTGGAGATCAGGTCCTCATAAAGCTTCTTCCTGTACAGGTCAAATCATTGAGGAACAAGCATAGAAGATTGATCCAAAAGTATATTGGTCCAGTTCCTATCATATCGAAGATTGGAAGGGTAGCTTAAAAGGTCGAGCCTCCTGCGTGGTTGAAGGTCCATCTAGTTTTGCATGTCAGCATCTTGAAGCCATATTATCCAGATATGGAAGACCCATCTCGCAATGTGTCCAAATAGTCACATGTCAAGATCAAGTTCAACTTAAGTCAAGCCGTGGAAGACATCCGTGCAGAGCGAAGAGTCAGAGATCCCTCCACTAGAGAAGATCATAAAGAATATTTGGTCAAGTGGAGAGATAGAGGAGAAGAAGATACAAGCTGGGAGACTAAAGAAGATCTGAAGCCCTTATCTGAAAGAAAGTCAGCCTTGCCAGCTAGAAGACCTCTGCCACCAGATCTAAGCTTTAGTACATATTGCCAAGGACGTCAATAGAATTAAGTGGGGGAGAATGTTAGGGTCCCTTTTTGTAAGATACTTATACTGACAAGGGGCCATTCTTTTGTACATATTGTAACATAAGGGGGGAGACTTTATTTTTGTGTAAGATAGGGCCTTACTATTATTAGAAATTTTCACTTTTAGAAAGTGGTGCCATTTCACCAGTTTTAATGTCTACTTCTACCAGGTCTAATAATGTCCGTAAAGCTCTTTACGGGGGTGTGAATACTCTTCTAGATTGAAGTTTTTACTCACCACGTTGGTTGATCACGATCGGCGGCACCTGTTACATATACTGTACCCCCATGCACACACATCATAGCCTTGTATTACTATCGAAATTAATAAAAGTGTGCTATTCCTTTTTCCATTTGAGCTTGTGTCCCTTATAATCTGTTGGCTTTCTTCCTTGGTTATGTTACTTATAGGTTTAGGCCTGGTTGGCTAACGTTGCATGCGAATTAAGCTTACTTACTACTGCAGAGGCAGGATAGTAAGCGTCGCACGGTCTTTCTGTGTGCTAGAAAAAGCCTCGGACCGTAACACTAAGCATCTCAGCTGATCATTTCTATGTGTTTGAGATGACTTGTGCATTTACCATGGACCTTATAACATATACAATCACTGGTTGCCACCATGCGATCTGTGTTCTTAGTGGCGTTTACAACTATCTAATTGAAATGTGCATTAATTTCCATGTGCAACCATGGTTGAAGGTGATCCTTTAGATAATTGGCTCAACTACCATTGGCATAGCTACATCTTCTACAGCTTTGATGAGAACATCCTTCAAAGTCTGGCTGGGAACATATGCAAGTTTCACAAATGATCAATGGTTGATTCTCTTAAGATCAACCACATTTGGATTTGCTTCAGGGTCAATAGAATCATGAGGAACAATAGAATCATGAGGAACAGTTAATTTTTGTTACAATTAATTCAGTTGATGACTTATTTGGACTCAACTTACACTGAAAATGACTTATTGCTCGAGATCTAAAGCGTGTATGGGCTATTTCCTGCCTAAATGCCTTAAGGAGTTTGGTGAATCAACAATTTAGTATCTTAAATATACGCTAAATTAGCCTAGAGTGCAAGGAAAGAAACAATGATAGGATGAAAGAATGGCTTACGTTAAGCCTGTTTGAATTTATTATGTTACGGAACAAATGTTGCATAAAAAGGGGGAGAATTACAAGGCAAATAATCAATAAATAAAAAGGATAAATATATGGATATAAGTATATGCAATGGTAAAACTATGTTCAAGGAAAATGAAGGTCCTTAAAAGTTCAGAAATGGTTCGTTTTATATCTCTACCCTTGAAATTTTCCATGTTTAGTTGCTTTCTTTTCCCCCATAATGTAATATGTAAGTGAAGCTGTCATCGTTTTGTGTTTTCAGATAAATAGCCTTCTAAAGCTAATGAATTTTCGCTAAAACTTGTGTTCAAATATGATTTTTAATTGGGTTGGGTTTGAAAATTGATTAGCTAATTTTTAACAAGATTGAGAAGCGAACTATTGATTTTGAGCTAATTTTAACAACATTAAATTTATTCAAATATGATAACCAAATAGTTTAGCATGTGCTTTTGCTCTTAAAAAAATTAAATGGTTTTGAAGTTTCTAATGCATAATGAGAGCCAAAGCGTTGAACTTTTGCTAGGTTAGCCAATGCTCGAAAAGAAATAGTTTGTAGGTTTTTGAAAAACTAATTGAGTTTTTTCCCTTAACTCCTTAAACTACAAGAATTGAACCAATTTATGACTTGTAGACCATGTTTTGTTATTTGTCTTTACTTCAACTTCTTAATCTTTATTTTGTTAGATTAATTAGATTCCACTAAGCATCTAATACTTGTTGGCATATTCGTTATGACATTGCTTTAAAAGAAAAGTGTTTTATTACTTAAAACGACAAAATCACTCGCTCATATTATTGCTTTAAGCAACCCCCTCCTATTGGGAAATATCCCTGGCCGTCTCCTAATTCTTCCCTTGGTGACAATCTTCCTAGTTGCCTACTTTCTCACATGGGCAGGCATGTTGTACTACTAGTATCCTGCACCCGGCCCATTGATATAATTGTTAAATACATGATGTTTTGATATGTGAAAAGCTCTAGTTTAGCTTCTATATAATGTGTTTTGATGTGTATGCAGGAAAGGAAAAAAAAAAAAAAAGGGATAAGCATCTATAAACATAGGACTGTAGGGTTAACACCACCAATCAAAGGCAAAAACTAAAGAAAAGATGGAAAGTTGCCTGTAACATTAGCTTCACTCAAATGAAGTTACACTCAATTCGACTAAAGTTGCCCCTAAAGAGTAAGTCAATCCACTAATTACCTTTTATTAAATAAAGCCAACTTCGTTCGTCTTAATCCATTCCCTGAAGCTAGTGCACCATACTTAGTGACTTCGATTATAGAAAGTCAACTTATCTTATTCATGGAAACTAAGATCATGTACTTCCATTACTCAAGGATATACATTATAAGTTCCTCTCATCCATAGTAAGTTTTCAATATGTTTCAAGCGGAATATGGTGAGATGACTTGATATATTCAAGCATTGTTCAACCATTATATACAGAAGCTGAGTCAAAGACAATCAACATCTATTATTCATTATAGTTGGGCTCGCATTGTAGCAAATTTCCAACCTAGGTATTGTTTATTTGTCATACTTATATAATACTAAACTAGGCAAATTTTTTGGTTTGTTGTTTAGTTTACATACAAGTTACTAAATAAAAAAGCTTTCAAGTTACAAGACTAAAACTAAAAGATTTCTATTTTATTTTTGGTAGTATAAGAAACTATTGGGAAACATATTTTCAAAATTCTAAAATTAATTTACACTAAGTTCTACGCTGAAATCATTCAACTGATACTCAAATTATTACAATTTATAAGATGAAAAATTAATTTTTTTTTAAATTATGTAACAAATCAATGCCTTTTGATTTAAAATTGTATATAATTTGTTCAATCAAATGAATCAAATAATCTATTCTATTGTGTTTTTTGAATTATGTAAAATATATAATTAAATAAATATGAGACAATAAAAATGGTACAACTGTTAAAGTTCAATATCCAATGCAATAGTTATATATATCAAATAGTAGACATAAAAAAAGTTTAGGCCTACTAATGTATAGACTAAACGTTGTGATCTAATTTTCCTTTTATTGTACTATCTAATTTTACTTATACATTTATATCTTTCCAAGAAAATGCTACCACAGTGTATATTGAGATTATCTAGTATCATAATTTTGTTTCCTTTCTTTGATAAAAGTGTAACTCTTGTTCAAATAAGAGAAGCATTTTTAGAGTTGTAAGTGATAAGTAACCCATCATATTACACAAGGGTGGATCAAGCAAAAGCAAGAAAAATCACAAAGGATGCTACAACTAGAGAGTCTCTTCCTTCTTGTAATTGTGAGAGTCATGAGACTTATAGAAAACAATTTGTTTGCCTATACTTATTCAAAGGTTTAATGGATTTCTATTGATAGAATTGGTAAAGAAAATTGTTTCACGAAGTAGAACCTCCAGAATATTAGATCCACTTATGTTATCCCTGTTATTAATTTTACAACTGTTTATTTATTTATTTTTCATTGTTTCATAATCAATTTCAAGAACTAGTAAATTAAAATGGGGATGAAATTAAGCTAAAAATTTTCAAGCACCAATCGCTTCCATCCTCTTACTTTCTCCCCCTTTTTTCTAAAAGTTGAATACTTCAGGACTATAAATAATGAACTGTGCGTACACTTGCATAGTTTTGCATCACTTATATTACTACCCTAACTCCTAAGAACATTTATGTCCCTAATAATCTTGGTCAAGGAGATTAGGTGATTTTAGCTAAACTATGTTTGAGTCTTATTTGTTATAGTTTATGATATCATTTTTCATATTAAAAGTCTTTATTAGTGATATGAATGAGTTAAGATTATGAAACATGCAACATTTAGACAATAAGAAGAAGAAGAATCGGTTTAGAAGCACCAGTATTAGCATTTAAAAAAAGAAAAAAAAAAAACTAGAAGCTAATCAAAAGCCATCAAAAGCCACAGGTTTAGAAGAGTAATTCTGATTTTTGAGTTATAGGAGGCATGACTTTCAAGGGAATAACTTTTTTCATATGGGAAGTTAAGGAGCATATAATATGTAAATAAAGACTTATTTGAGTATACTTTAGCTTGAAGCAAACTGTTTCACTGTTCAGTGCTATTTAGGAAGCCAAATTCACATAATAAGCTATCAAAGATTTAGTGCTAGTTAGGAAATTTTTTTCTTGATTTTATTTGTTTGCTAATTTTGTGGGATTGAAATTTTATTTAATTCCCTTACTTATTTTAGGGTTAGTGGACTATAAAGTCCATTGTATTTTCAATCTTTTCAAGTTAACACAACTTTATTTCTCAAATACTTATGTATATCATGCTATAGACTGTGCTAATGAAACTTGCTATATCTTTGTAATTTCGATTACATATAGTACTTTGTTATGCAACCATTTTGCGTATTATTAAATTAATCCGTAATCAAATTGATGTGATAGTTCTTTTGTTACAATTTCAATATCATTCTTGTCCATTTAAAATTTTCTATTATATTAAATAGTTGGAATGAATAGGTAATTATCTAGTTAAAGAAATACCTAATGCAGTGAGATAAGTCGCTTCATTACACATATCAAAGATGACACAATGAAATATTTGATGATATTAGGTCATGTAACATAACAGGACTTCTTGCTGCTTGGCTCTATACTGAAGAGCATCTCGCCTCGAAGCCTTAACAACTAGCTTTAGCTAGTAAAGGCATGAGGCTAATGAAGTGATTCTAATAAACAATTTTATTTTATTTTTTGTTGTAAATAGTAGTATTATATCATAAATAGACAATAAACTTAGCTCCCATTGGAATTAGGCAACAAAAGATTATAGGAGTTGATAACTCCACTGTCCCTATAAATCATGGAAGTGGTAATAGTAGTAGAACTAGCCATAAGAGTCTTAAATTTTTTACATAATCCAATTGAAAGTAAACATTGTTTAAAAAAGACAAACAAAAAACAAACGGAGAAGGAAGGGTAGCATCCGCTACAGCATTCTGCTCTCTTTGCACCACGTCAATCTTCCGGGCCTTGAGCGGAGATTGCCTTACCCTACAAGCAGAATAACATGATAATATGCAAGTTTAAATTTTGCATTGTCTTTCAATAAGTAATAAGCTACAAGACAATCAAGTCTAATATCTACATTTGTAAAGCCACAAGTAAGACAATAATATAGTCCCCAATAAAGCCCCCCAAAATTCTGTTATAATGGCCCTGCTACCTTTTAGTCTTGTGTTCATTCTTGATTTAAGCAATTGGAACCACTAGAAGTTAACTCACAGAATATCATATGAATAATGACTAATTAACAATAATTATAAACATGATACTTTAAGATATAAGTTTGTTAAGATTTTCATAATTCAGGGAATATTTTTTTCTTTTTCGTTTCTTTTTTATTGAATGGATGATGTTTGATCAAAAACTAATTTTAATGGAACTTGAGCTTGTTGAGAATGATATAAATAATTTTTTTAACAAAAATTATTCATTTTACATAGTAACAGCAATAGGATAAAACAAAGGTACAAAATAGTGCATCTATGACTTGTATACAATACAAACTAGTTAAAGAACGTAGGCATTACCCGGATAAAATTTTGACAATTGATTATATTCTTTTCTTTAAACAAAAAAAAAATTGTAAGAATAAATTAATGATTTTTATGTATTGTAAAAGAAAATGTCAAAATTATTTAAGGAGCATAATTTTTGGAAAACAAACAACTCATTATATATGATTTGTAGAATATTCAATGTGAAAAGACGTACATAATGAGATTATGTGAGTATCAAAGGAAAAAATAGTTTAAAAAGAACAACTATGATTTCTCTTACAGACTTCATATTATAGTCCTTTTACGCTAATTATGAAGTATACGTAATAGTTGTATAAGATCTCAAATAAATGTATATATATGTTTCTTTATATAATATAATTAAATATTAAAGCAAATTGACTAGTTTTATAATCATAAAATATGTAATGCAAGTATGGTATTAGCTAGTACACTTATTTATTAACAAAGAAAAAATAAATAATAATAATATTAAATTATTCTCTTGTTATAAAAGGGAAATCCTTTCGAAATTATATAAAATTTGATAAATAAAAAAGAGATATGTTAATGATGAAAACAAAAAGGAATACAAAAAAGGAAAGAGCTTAGAAAATCATATATTATATTATGACATGATTTGACAAATAAAAAAGGAAATACATTAATGTTGAAAAAAAAAGGCTATAAAGAAGAAAAGAGCTTCCAAAATTATATATTATAATATAATTTAACAAATAAAAAAGAAAATAAATTAATGATGAAATAAAAAGAAGGAATAAAAAAAAGAGTTATAGAAATTATATATTATAATATGATTTACTTATTTTTCCTTATCTTATTAATTAATTATTTCAATAAGATGACATAATTGTAATTTCTATTAAATAATTAACTTCTAAGGGAGTGCAAAGTCAAGCTACTTAATAATATAGAATATATAAGTGTAATTAATATATTTTTTAAAAATAGAGATAATAAAAAATAATGACAATTAGTATTCAGAGACAATTAATATTGATATCATTGCTCATATATGGTAAAATGACTGTACAGTTAAATTGATTTCGAGGGAAAAAAGTTTTATGAAATGATCCATGCTATTCACAATCTTGAGAATTGATTTCCCCACCCAATAAGACTTATAATTGATTAATTCGTACCACACATAGACCATATTATATATTATGCACTATAGTATATTGTAAAGCACATATTACATTACATTATATGGAAAACATTATCATATATAATAGGTAAATTAATTAATAATATATATGCTAGTGGACAATACACCTACAATGCATGTGTAGATTAAATAAAATTAAATTTATATCTTTAAAATTTAACATTATCTATTCAGTAAAAAATTATAATTTTTGTTAAATAATATAAATATAAATTTATTCTTTTTTCCTTATCTAATCTCACTTTAAATGTTTTAGTTTTTTACTTGTGAGCAAATCAAAAATACAAATAGAAATTTATCCATACAAGTGAAACTAATCATCATTATGGTTATATTTCAATCCCTAATTCTTGTTTATTTAGAAAGATTGAAAAAAAAAACTGAAATAAGAATGACTTTTCATTGTAATTTAGGAATGATTAAGCGATGCACCATTTTATTTTCTTTCCTAAAACATTTTGTGCAATCTTAAAGATAAGACCCTTAGCATTAATTATTGTTTTAGGCTAATCACAATTCTATTTATAAATCTTTAAGTTAGGTCACCCCAGTTTTTAATTAAACTAAAATTTCATTTGTCCACTCAAGGCATAGAAAAATTAAAAAAATTAGCATAAGAGACCATCAACACATGGGCTATAGTTCAACAGCTGTTAAGTTCAATATGGATAGAAAACAACAAATATGAAGGTTATGGAAAGACACGATTGAAGATAAGAGGTTAAATAAGCATTCTCTTCATTAAAATGACATTAATAATGGAAAAACAAATAGATCATATTAGTTCATAGAAAACAACTTAAATTAGTTTATCTTCAATAAACTCATTGTTCCCACGATACAATATGGGAAAAAATAATTCTATCCCCATAATATTTTGAAGTTTCAAAGTATAGAAAAATGCCTAAATTCTTATTATAGGAATAATTTGATATTGTTAGTGGAAAGCATAATTGTTATATGAACTCAAGAATCAACTAATCTATATGTTAATACCATTAGACAAAAAAAAAAGAAAAAGAAAATTAAATGTCCATCATTAAATTGCAGTATATTAAACATAATGCAATTTGAGACAAAATTTAAATCATAAACAGATAATAATTAAGAACATAGAATAGTTTACCAAAACAAAGAGAATAGTGGTTATGTTATGTTTTAAGAACTTCTTGTTTAGTAACTCAAATATATATATATATATATATTTATAAGGGAAGTCATTGAAATAATAATGAGGAAAAACAAAAACAGGTGCAATCAATTACTTAAGTAATTGGTTTCGTCTATTTAGTCAAATAATTTATGCATATTAATAATAAATAAAAAAAGGCTATCTTCTAAAAAATTGCAAGATTCATCAAGAAAGAAGAAAATTCCCTAAGAAAGAAGAAAATTCCCTAAGAAAGAAATTCTTATTCTATGGGAACTCAATGGCTTAATATCATTGAATAAAGGAAATAGAGTAAAAACTACTAGATTAAATATGGAAGGTTCATACTATTGAAGACTACTCCACATGATCTTCAATTGCCACCTCTTTACTTATTGCTAGAATATTAAACCTTTTGAAGCAATGATCTATTCTTTGCTAAAATTTTTCCAATGTTTGGTCTTAACATCTTCATACTTTTGATGGTCTAGAACACTATACTCATCATCTCGGTTGTGCTTTATATTGAAGTGACTATCTTCACAAATGTATGAATGCCATTTTATTAAATGAAGGATTTCACCTAGTTGCATAAGAGAGAGTCGATTGCTCGCAATTCTAATGTAAAACAATAGAAACATCTTCGAAAATGAAGTTAAAAAAGAGGAAACTATAGGTAACAATAATGAGCCCGAGTCTTGTAGAAGCAAGTGCTAATCATTACCACAAAAGCAATAAATAGCGAACATACACATCAACACAAAAATCAAAAGGCCATAAAAGACCTAAACAAACTAATAAACGGAGTAATGTAAACACAATTGAAACTATAATATGCGTGTAATGCCTTTTATGCATGTATGATAATAGACTTAAAAAATGCAAACATCTGGAATAGAACATTGAAAGTAAATGATGAAAAGCCATACTAGCAGCAAAATGGTCTGCTATATAGAGAGTTCCAACGTTTAAAACTAGGAAATTATGAAAATAAACCAATTGCAATAAGCAATACTATAGGCAATACTTCCTTAGCAAGTAAAGTCACATGCCTAAAAAACACATTAAATGAGACCTTAAAAAAATATTTTTTTTTCTCTAGACATAAAATGGAAAATTTACCCCTATTTGTTTAACTTAGAGGAGAAATCACTACGAAGTTTTTCGAATGGCATGACATCTTCAAGAAGGATGATCTCTAAACCGAAAAAGGGGTTGTTGTTTGGTCTCAATGAAGTCATCCACTTTAGTGTAAGTGATGAATAAAGGCTTTGAAGTGCTCTTTTTGGTTATCACTCATGAATATGGATTTATAGAGAGAAATGATGATGACTTTGTTATTTATTTAGTATTTGCTGTGTCAAAACTATTTCAAAGGAAAAAAGAAATGGAAGGAGGAGAGAAAGGGAAGTTATCAAAATTTGTGGTTGTAGGAAGAAAGAAAGTGGAGGAGAGAGAAGAGTGAGGGAAAGCAAAAGTAAAAGTCGATTAGTTACAAAAACAGTTACATACGTGCACATGGAAATAGAATTGTATTAAGATAATGAAAACTAATAAAATTACAATAGTATTCATATGTATTTTTGAAATATAAATATTATTATAATACAAAATAGTAATTAAAATACATTATAAAGGATAAATTTCTAATTAAAAAGGTGATGGCTACGTAAGTGTCTAATGGCTTAAATTATATATCTATATATATTATTATAATACAAAATGGTAATTAAAATACATTATAAAGGATAAATTTATAATTAAAAAGGTGATGGTTATGTAAGAGCCTGAAGGATTAAATTATATATATATATATATAATATTGTTTGTATGATATATTAAGTATACTACTTTTTTAGGCTAACTATGGGAAAAGGTGCATTCGAACCCTAGTTTTATCCTAATAGAAAACTAATGATGATATCACTGGATTACAATTACTTGGCCTATTAAATATGCTGTTTGATTTAAAATTATGAGGCATTATATGATATACATATATGATAAATTAAATAGTAAAAGATGTATTACTTGGTAATCAACTTATTAAGCTCCTTGTTTCGGACATTAAATCAAGGATTTTAATTTGATCCTTAAAAATTGAAAAAACAAAGATTACAAAATATAAATAAATTTTTATTAATATAATTTTACTTTATTAATATGTATAAAAATGTGTGGTAATATAATTCTACTAAATTAATATGTATTAATATAATTTGATGATTAATATTATTGAGTTAATGTGTATTAATATAATTTTATCATCATTATTAATGCATTAATAACATTTGAATGTCATTATTACAAAATTACTATATATTAATCTGTATTAAAATGTATTAATAAAGTTTGATTGTATTAATATGTATTCATTTGTATTAAAGTGTATTAAAGTTTAACTGTGTTAATGTATGATAATATGTATTCATATAGTTTGAATATCATTATTATGTATTGATGTATATTTCCACTATAATAATAGTGAGTGACATAGTTTAATTGTCACCACTACTATAATTTTGTATATAAAAAATTTATTAATTGTACAAATATAGTTTGGTTGTTATTATTTTTGTATTAATATGTATTAAGACAGTTTACTATTAGTTATTATAATATAGTCTATAACTTTTTTAGATTTTAGTAGGATAGTAATTAATTCTATGTTTGATTTTTTTTTATGGCTAAGCACTAGTAATTAGACTAAAATTTCGTATTGTCGATTATTACGTAGTGTATAGTTTATATTATTCCTAAAATATTAATTTATTATTTATTTATTTTGCTAGTTGTTTACGAATTTATTTGTTATTCAATAATTTCCCCACTAATATATCTTCTATATTAAATTTATTCATGATGTGATTTGCTTTTTGAAAAATACTATGCATAGTTTTTTTTTTTTCCATTTAGATGTTAGTTAGTATTTGTGATATCCATTAAAAAGTACCATATATAAGTGCAATAGCTTCTTTCACATTTTGATATTCCAATAGTTCATTGCCTTTTATGGACAATTTAATTAATTACTTATTTAGTTATTTTCTCATTGATTTGCTCTTTTATAGCAAATTAATTTTTCATGTCATATGCTTTTAAAAAGTACCACATATTTTTATTTTTTAGTCCAATTTTAGCAACTTTTTTTTTATACTTTGTTTTATAACAATCCATAAATTTAAGTAGAGTATTACCTATTCTTTTATAAATGTTTACTTAGTGATTGCTTAATGTGTATAGCTCGTTTTAGACCTTGAATATGCTAGTAATTAATTCTCTATTTAAATGAATATATATTAAAATAACAAAATATTGTAGCTGATCAAATGTGTTATAATTAAGCTTATAGTTTGTTAACAAATTAAACTATGCTATCTGAGTAGTTTGTGTAATGTTCATATAATGCCTTAGAACCTAGGATATTATAGCTTGTCATATGTCCTTATGAATTATTGATACTGTAAATCCTACTTTTAGTGGGCCTAAGACTCAATTAAGAGTACTTTCCAAACGTTCCTAAAGATCAACTAAACTAAAAACTTAAGTTTATATTTAGAAACGAATTAAGTTTTTACAATTCAAAAGCCAATTGTCGATAAAACTCGAGCTCGAAGAACTACGAGCTCTAAAACTACTTAAAACGCTAGACCTTAAAACCATTAAGGAATTTTAACCCTAAATAATTAATCGATAATTTAATTTGAATAATTTCATTCAACTTTAGAAAATTTCACAATTTTATAAAAATCAAATCATAAATTACAAAACAATATAAGATAAAAATGCTAAAACAATTTTCTATAAAGCTAAGCCCTTATCTTCATGTATAAGTCTTACACATAAATAAGTACACCAACCAATCACCTTAGATAACTTAGCAATTGAGAGTTGGAATCATTTATCTATTGATAATTTATCAAAATCTAGTGATAAAACAATTTCCTTATCACCTCTTCACTTATACTACATATGGACAATTTTTCACAAGAATTCATAAGCTTAACTTTAATAAAGAAGACAAGACCACTCCATGGCATAAAAAGACTTCCAATGGCAGAACTAAAAAGGAGAGAAAGGGGGGCCATGCATTTGTTATTTACCCATCAATAACTTTTTCTTACACATCACTATTCACCCCTTAATGCTTACATCATCAATAGTTGAAATTGTTGACTTTATGTAAGCTACAAGACAACACTTTCAAGGAATTTAATCACTCCTTCTCTCTCCATTTCCAACCGGCCACACTCTTCCCCATTTCTCTCGCTTTCAATTTCACTTTCACTTTATCTTTCTTTCTTTTGAAACAAACATAAAAAGGAGAAACAACCTTACCCCACAAAATCAATTTTTCTTCCATTTTGAAGCTTCACTCACGACATTTTTTTCCTTTGTTCTTGTGCCATTTCTTTCACCATTTAAGACCATTAGAATCTTCCATAAACCCCATTTCAAAAGACTAAAAGATTCGGGTTTCAAAAGGTAGTAAAAAGGAGGAAGCAAAGTTAAAGGCTTAAGAGGAACCTTAGTGCACAACCACCAAACTTTGCGTTAAGGACGAGTAAGTATTCTTGTGATACGTGGATTAGTATTTATGTTAGGAGACTTGGATTTCTTGAAGATGTGAGTAAGGTTTAAGTTGTTAAAGCACCAAAAATCGTTTTAAAAAACAAACCATAAAACCCTTGCATGAAGTTAAAATATGAGCATGTAAAGTTGGTATTTTGTGAAGACATTTGTTTAATGCTTTGAATGGAAGATTTTAAGCTAAGGAAATCTTGAAATGAGAACTCTAATGGAGGATGAGCATGCTGGACGTGAGGGTTCCATAGTCATTTGAATGTTGATTTTGTTTCCATTAAGTTATACATGCTCAAATCTAGACTTAAGTTAAGGAAAAATCCATCACATGAAGTTTTATGAAGAAACCAACTTTGTATGACATGAGCTATGATATGGAAGTTGTATTAAGTATAAGATATTTTATTTCTTTATGAAGAACATGAGTTAAATGATCATTTGATGGAAGGAAACTTAAGTTAAGATTTGTACACAAATAGTTAAGTGCATAATCTACCACCTAAACTTAAGGAAATGATGAAATAAGTTGAAAAACCAAGTAAGGACCCCTTAGGACCAACATGAACAGATCTGGAACGTGGGAAAATGAGGCCTAAAAATATGATAAAATTGAAAGAACAAAATGAAAAGATTAACTAAATCAAGTATAGTAAGCATATAAAGCCTAAAACTCAAAACCGAGCTTAAAACTCCCAAAACAAGCCTAGAACTCTAAGATGAGCCTTCAATAAAAATCTGATCAGCACCTTAAAGTACCAAGAAAGGTTGTTTGGAAGCCTATAAGAAATCTACCTAAGGCCCCATAAGCCCACCAAAGTCATTAACTTTAGTTTGAACCAAAAACAAGCCCATTTGACAACTTAAGCTCACTAAAGGGCCCAAGAAATGGTTTTTAGCCTTAGGAATATAAATCAAAATTGTAAATCTGATCTCATGGAGTATTTTAAGCTTAGAATAAAATCTAAAGACCAAGCCCAAAGGATTCCTCAAGTTATCAAAAGCCCATTTACCAAACAAGGCCCAAAAACACTCTAACACATGAGGAACGCTACTATTCTAACCCATGGACAGAATTGTATACCTCATTTGGAAAATATAACCTTACCACATTAAAGTACACTCAAAAACGATGAAGATTGACTATAAGATCATAAAAATCAGATTTAAAACGAAAAAGTTATACGCGATTGAACTTTAGGTAAAAACTGGGAAAAATTACAAAAACTAGTTATGAATATAACTTAAGGAAAATTTACATAGTTTCTTAAGTTTGCTTCAATTCCTTATAAAAATTATTTCAATGACCAGGGGGCACTGTTTACGTAGACAACTTTCCTTCAGACTACTTTGATTGAACCACATGGCAGAGTGAGTAAATTCTCGATGACTCTTTACTTGATTGTGCTTGTAAAGTAGATACACCTAATCTTATATTTATAAATTTGGATGCTTGTGGGATATGGGAGATGTATGTGTATGAGTTTATGGATGAATGTGATGACTTGTTAATTATATATAATAATGGGAATTGTTTGTATGAATATATACTTGTGAATTGTATGGAATGAAATTGGTTGATCACCCTGAAAATCAAGTTAATCACTTATACAATTAAGAACTCAAAATGAATCATGCTTTCCCCATATTGCATACGGGCAACACCGAATGCCACTTCACGCAGAAGATGGGAAGGGACTCACAGGAATATGAGTTTCCTACAGGATTGGGCACTAGCTATGCCATCATATATATTGAGTCTCTGTCTTAAGCTGATGGGCTTACTAAGCGCTGGAAGACGCCAACCGTCAACGAGGGGCCGAGTCTTATGTCTTCTGCTTAGGGCGTGTGTTTGTGGACTGCGGGGGCCACCACACCGCTAGACTTGGGATTTTTAAAGGATACGATTTGATTTTGGTAAAAGAAGTATATATATATATGTATATATGTAGAGTTTTGTTTTGGTATGAGCACGATAGTGCAAATGAAATAAAACCCAAGGTCTAGAACCCGGATTTTGGTTTGGGTCGGTTAATTATCTCCAAAACCCGACTTCAGGGGGCGAAATTCTGAGTCGTATGTAGTTCCTAGGTCACTGCATGCATTGTTTGGCATACTGTTTGTTCATGCATTCATATGATTGTGCATCTAATAAATTTCTGTCATGTGGTACTAATGAGGACATTTATCTCACTAAGCGTAAGCTTACTTCCCTATAGATTTTTGTTGGTGTAGGAGAACCTCTTCGTCAATCCGGGCCGAGGCATGCCCATGGTAAGTCTCTGATAGAGGCGGGTTGGAGCGATCAGAGAGCGAAGAGGACATTTTGTAATAGATTATAGATATTTGGATACTTTTATGTATTTATGCATAACATAGATTTTATGCAGTTCCGTTATGAACTGTATTTGTTTGTAATATTGTTTTGGTGTAGGTCTCACGAGCCCACACAATTAGTTAATTTATAACATAGAAGTAATTTTAGTTAAATTGCTCTATATTACTTGTTTATGGGCCTAGTGGTAACATAGAGTGGAAGGAGCCTTGTGTGTCATAGGAAAGGCCTATGATCAGCAATGGGGTTGATAATAGACCTTTATATGGTACACGATGACCTATAACGACAACGATACTATTGGGTCATTATAGATACGTCAAGCATCTAAATTCTACCTATTCATGTCTCTGCATACTTTATTAGTCGCTAATCACATGTAATACTTCTAGCATAATAATACATGGATGCCATTGACATCCTTATTTCATTAGCATTACATAAAGAACAATACTTAGTTTTCTTCATTGAAAGGAAATAAATCTAACTTACTTTATTAACAAAAATCTCAATAACAAGGGCAAATCTTAACATTATGTAAACATGACTTGAAAACTAAACAACATTTTACTATCAATAACATTAACTAGAGAGGTCTCAAATAACTTATCATGACCAAAGATGCAACATAAACATGAATAAAGTTTGATAACACTTTTAACAAAACTCATAACCATATTCTAACTACATAGATCTATCTCCATAATCATAGTAATAATTGTAATAGTCAACATCTTCACTACAGTACCTATGCTCACGATAGTAATCCTCATACTCATCAAGACTTATAATTGCATCTAAAAACATGAAAACTTAAGGCGTAAGCAAAAGCCTAGTACAAGTTGTTAAGCATAGGTATATGATCACACAATAATGCACAAGCACATACACATTAGCTAAAAAGTAAAACTAATTACAACAACCATAAGTTATTATCTTCTTTAGGTCCAATATGCATCACAATTCTAGCATCCTAAAAAGTAGAGTAACTCATGACTATATAGATATATATATGAGTATTATTGTTGGGTCCTCCCCAATACCATAGGAACCATAAAATATCTTAAATCTACTTAGATCATTTTCAAGTATGAATCTAATTATGATGTCATCGCATCAGGATCATCAAGGTATCACCCTAAGGTCTAGTCCTCCTAATCCCTCAAGCTTAGCTAAGCATGAGAAACATACCTATTTAAGTGAAGTTTTCATTAAGTGTATTTACCATTACTAAATCCTTTGCATACACAAACAACATTCATACCTTGTTCCTAATTATAACATCTACTAGAAACTAATTCAAAAGCCTTACCGCCTGTTGAAATGACAAACAATACACTCACTCAAACATAGTACTAAATTGAAAATATCCTCAACGCAATAACTCAACTAGCTTAAATTAACTTTGGGAACCACATATGTAAACTATGATCATTAGGTTGTTAATTCAATTTGTAAGCTATTTGGGTGATGATTCTAAATTTGAAAAGCTTTAGAATTAATAAACACCTACGAAAAGTCTTGAAAAGCTTTAAGGAAAACTTACTACATGTAATAAGGGTTAAGCATCCGAATGTTAGCATCTAGACACCATACTTGAAAGAGTATGGTCATGACCCTCATGTTGGAACACTAAGGGAGATGGCGTCTAGATGCATGTTGTAATCTATAGAATTTCACATATTATAGCAACTCGATTTCCTAAAAATCAACTTCACTCTTCACCAATTCGGAACCCGACCTTCCTAAAATAATAACTTTATAGAAGAACATCTCTGTACCATTCTAAATGCCCTCTTAACCCACATCAAGTCCTCAAATTCAAATCAAACCTAGAAATTCATAATAATAAATCATAAATAAAACATGCGTAAATGCTAACCACAACTCTTACCTTTTTGAGATCTTTGAACAACAGTTTTACCACCTAGAACTCACTCTATGGACTCTAAGACAACCTCGAAAATAATTTCTGACAGCACCTCTCCCCCTACCCCTTTCCTTTGAGAAAAAAAAAAAAGAAAAAATGGAAAAGCTTAGGATTATCCATGAAGAATCTATTAGAAACCACTTCAAAACACCTTAAAATCAAACATACCACCAATGAGTCAGTGTAAACCTCCTTAAAAACCCTTCTAAATTCATTTTACTTACTGCCTTAGTTAAAAAAAAAAAAAGAAAGAATTCTTAACATTCTTAAATTAAAAACTAAACGGGAAAAGAGTTGTATGCACTTAGCATTGGTAAATCTTCACTAGAACGCATTGCTTATTCTTGGTTTATCGTACGTATAGAAAAACTTAGCATAAGTGGCATGTAAGAGGTGAATTTGCAAGAAAAAGGGTTTCCTAACCTTAACTACGACTTTTATACCTAAGCTCATATAACTTTTTCCTATACTGATTATTCCTTGCTTAATATTCATAATATCTCTTTAAGCCCTTTTTCCAATAAAACCTTATTTTATTTAATTTTTTATTTGATACTTTATATTTTCTTTAATTTAAGTTTTAGAACACTCCTCTCCCTTACAAAAACTTTTATCTACGAAAGTTGAGAGTTCACATACCTTACTCTTGAAACAACTCTAAGTACTTTTTTCTCATTTCCTTTTCCAATACATTGCTTCACTTTCTAAGAAACCTGCCTATTGTACTTTATCATAAGATATCTGTCTCCTTCTCAGTTCTTAAACCTTTAAGTTTACAATCTTTATGAGTCACTTTACAATAGATAAGTCTAATTGTAACTCTAAGGTTTCTATATCTACTACCTATACTCGGTATTGTTATGTCTCTTGCTCTAGGTTGGATTTGAACTTTCTTAACATGGATACATGAAAGACGTTATGGATGCCCTCTAGCATAGGAGGAAGCTTTAACTTGTACGCTACACTTCCAATTCTCTCTATGACTTTATAGGGTCCGATAAACCTTAAGGACAATTTCCCTCTCAGCCCAAACCTAGAAATCCTTTCGACCAGATATACTTTCGAGAAAACCTCATCTCTTACTTAAAATTCTAATAGATGTCTCCACTTATCAGCATAGCACTTTTGACAACTTTGCGCAGTTTGCATTCTTTACCTAATCAACCTTACCTTGTCCACTTCCTCCTTTACCAACTTTAAACCTAACATCAGCCTTTCTCTAATCTCATCCTAGTACGTTGGCAATCTACACTTTCTACCACATAAGGCTTCATTAGGGGCCATATGAATAGTCACTTGGTACTTATGATTATAAGCAAACTTAATTAGTGGTAGATGTTCATCCTAATGGTTACTAAAATTGAGTACATAAGTTGAAAGCAAATCCTTAAGTATCTAATCAATTCTCTCTAATTACTCATTAATCTATAGGTAGAATGCAGTACTGAACTACAACTTCATACCTAAGGCATTATATAGGCTCCTCTAAAACCTACCTATAAAATGAGTGTTCCTATCTAACATGATCTTTACCAATACTCTGTGTGACTTCACTATTCCTTAATATATAACATCGCCAGCTTGTCCAGTAAGTAACTTGTATTAATGGGAATGAAGTGAATTGACTTTGTTAGTTTGTTTATGATCACCCAAACTACATCATGCTTACTTAAGGTCTTTGGTAGCTTCATCACAAAGTCCATGGTGACCTATTCCCATTTCCACTCCAAGATCAATAATGGCCACAACTCACTTACCTGCCTTAGATGCTTGATTTTGACATATTGATAAGTTTAGTACCTCAACACATATTCTACAATCTCCCTCTTCATATTATTCCACCAGGAATGTGCCTTTAAGTCTTGATACATCTTCATGTTACTCGAGTGTATGGTAAATCTAGAGTAATGTGCTTCCTTCAATAGTTAACTTCTCAATGCTAGTCTCGATAACAAACATAGCTAACCTTTACACCTAAGTACTCTATCAACATCCATTGTGAACTCTACTGCCTTTCCCACTTCCATCTTCCTCTTTATCTCCTATATACCCTCATCTTCAACCTTGGCTATCTTAATTTTGTCTACTAACATGAGTTGAATCCACATAGCTACCAGCTTAATGCTTACTTCTCTAGTCAAAATCTCTAAATCTAGCCTTCTCATATCCTTTTGCTATGGCCTTTATGTCGTAATAAGACAGCTAAGCTCCCATGTCACTTCTTACTCAAAGCATCTGCCACTACATTAGCTTTCTTCAAGTGGTATTGTATGTTTGTGTCATGACCCTACAGGGGGCCTAGTAGGATTATCTAAAATTTCCATAGCATGTATGCACCCATGATATAAAAATCACCTTGCAAGTAAGAGAATGCAAGACTCTAAGTGATTAATAATTAAGGTTATTGATTCTTAATTAATTAATTTACTGTAGAATATAAATATAAATAACTATGAGTGTACAATATTCCATAATTCCTCAAAACTGTAGAGAATTAGTATCCCCTACCAAATAATAAGATAGGATATACCAATATTACAAAAGAAATACAAGAAAAATTAAATTATCAACAAATGATGTTTATGTATTATCGAAAGGGTACTCAGCTATTCATAATACTAAGATACATATCTTCATCTCATACTCAGCGCTCGAGACTTATCCCAATCCCAATATAAGTAAACCTGCAAGAGAAATTATGAGGGAGTGAGCATATAACAAGTCAATGAGTTCATTCCTCACTACCACCACCATTCAAACAAGTTACCACAATTATTATCACACATGTAAGCAAGTTATCTAGATACAAACTGAATGTAAGCGTAATGAATGCAAGCAACACATCCATAGGAGTCCGGAACTATGGAAGGTATAGAATTACATCGTTTACAATTTGATTATCCCCTATACTTACCTACACAGGGCACCTCAGCTTACCTATGTGATACTACCTAGGGGCTTCACCTCTCTAAGCAGCACTCGACTATTACCCTAGTTGAGAAAAGATTTCAATTCAAATAGGGAGATTCCAATGTAGGATTATCCACCCTCCAAGGCCCCTCGAGCACAAACTTGCAAGTCCATCTTGTAAGCCAAAATAAACCAAAGCCCTTCGAGCACAAACTTCCAAGTCCATCTTGTAAGCTAAAATTAACCAAGGCCTTACAGGCATAATAAAGCGAGTCCTCTCGCTATCAAGTGGAGAACCCATACTAACTTTTCCTTTACGTTAAAATATCATACAAAATACGTTTAAGATTAGGAAAACCTTTTTCCAAAAATACCCTTTTCAACATTTTGCAAAGCTAGCACTCTCCATCCATACATGTGCTGGGTTATAGACATGCGACGAATAAAACCAGTTATTTGGGTCAAATATTTATATTTATCAATTTAAAAGAATATGATCATACAGATGATAGTATACAAGAAGAACAGTCATTCAAACATACAAGCAACATCAAGCAGCAAAACATCATACAAGTAACATGTAAAAGCATGTAGCAGGTCATTAGAACTCCTTTACCTGGATTATTGCTCATTCTCCAAGCCTTTGAGGTTTCCAAGACTCAATATCGAATGCCTAAATCAAAATAGTAAAACTTATAAGTGTTATAAGAAGTCAAACTCTTTGGTTAACTGAAAGTCTACTATAGTTTATCTAGTTCTCCAATATAGCCTAAGTCTTATATTTATAGGGTTTATCATACTCAATAGGGTTAACAGTAACTATTTTCTTATATTTGTAACTTATGAGATTTCTTTTATGTATTTTGTAACTTTTTCATTCTAATTCCAATACTTGCGAACTTATAATCGTTTTTCATTGTTTTCAAACATACATTTACACGATGATGTCTGTTTTGGACATTGTGACTCATAATTTAAATTGTGATATAAAAATATCACAAAAATTATTATTTAAGTTTAAAATTATAAAATATTAATTTTCACTTTTTCTTAACATATTTATGATTTAATAATTATTTAAATTATATATTTGATATTTTTATTTTTTTGAGTATATTTTCCTATTTTTGAGATTTTTACTTTATTATGATTATTATTATTATTATTGCCTTTATTATTTTTATTATTTCTCATTTTCTTATTTATTATTTCTCTTATGTACTTCATGATTATATGCATATGTATATTCATATACTTATAATATATATTTTATAATTTATTTTATTGAAAAAACTTTAATTACAGTATCATATATATATATATATACATATACACCTTACATATTTACGAATTTAGTAAATATATTATATATACTAATACATATTCAGTATACTTACTTATATATATACATATACTATACATTATACGTATTGTATATGTATTTATTGAAAATAAACATACTCTTATATACATATTCATGTACTCATGTATTTGTATTTATTTATATATAAGTTTTACAGATGTACATAATTAGAAATACATACATATATATTCGGTATATACATATAATTACCACTCATGGAGTTATACTACGATATATATATATATATACCATATGATTATATATATACGTATACTAAAGTAATTATACATGGATATACATATACATATATATTTACGGTATATACATAGATATACTTATAATTATTTATTGAAATCCATAATACTAATTATATGTATTCCTAAAAATATATAATACATATTCTTACGTATAATATACCTACATATATACATGTATACATACCTAGCCTTATACATATACACACTACTCAATTTATGTATTTGTATACATATAAATGTATTAATAAGGTTATTTTTTTATAAGAAAATACTATACAAATACTATATATATATGTATATACTACATATTATATATCTATAAAAAAAAATAAATCACTTACCTATTTATCTTAATTTCTCTTCTTCTTTTCCTTCTTCTTTTCTTCTTCTTTTCTTTCTTTTTTTTTTCTTCTTTCTTTCTCTTTTTTCTCTCACGGTTTTGGTTTGTGCAAGACATTCTTTCTCTCTCTCTCTCTTTTTTTTTTTTTCAAATTTTGCTTCTACGATTTTGTTTTCTCATTTTCTTTTTCTTTTTTTTTTTTTTAATGTAAGTTAGCTTAAAATTTAAGGTAAGATATTATCCAAATTTTTTTATTTTCATTTTTCTTTTATTTTCCATTCAACACTTGTCAATTTTTTTTCTGCAAGTGGGCGGCTCCTTTGAATTTCATTTCCAGAATTTGCAATTGGGAAAAAGAAGAGATAAATTGAAAATGAAAGATAAGGAAAATAAAAATTAATAATAAATATATGTAATTTTTCGAAACATAAAAATTATAACAAATCTCATCATAAATTAATTTTTAAATTTTTGTGAAATTTTATCAATTTAATTAATATCCGGTACAACTATAATTTTTATAAGTTATTATAGCAATTTCATTATAATTTCATACGAATAGGCTATTTAGTCGAAAATTGCATTCGACTATAATTTTATCGATATTAAGTAATATTTAATTATTTTATAGGTTTATATTTATAATTTTATGGTTTCGAATAAATTCGGGTTCAATTTTAGTTAATGGTGTTTAAAGTAGTTTTACAGTTTTAGTATACGATTTAGGGTTTTGATCAATTTCTAAGGCTTTTACTCCTTATAATATATTTATATTTATAATTTATTAAATTTTTATCTTGCTCGACTTTAATGACTCTTCGAGCCATCTATAGTATTAGGGTCCAATCCTACTTTTAAATAGCTAAATTTACGGGATTTACAGTTTGAGTCATAGTCCTTTATTAACTCTAGTTACCTTCGCTGCCTCATGTTTAGATCCATTAGGTGAAAAAGCACTTTAGACTCTTGTGATAAGCAAACACTTTGCACCTTTTCCCTACTAAGTAATGTCTTAATAGCTTTAAGGCATAAACTATTACTACCAACTATAAGTCATGCATTAGGTAGCTCTTCTCATATGGCCTAAGTTGGCACGTTACATATGCTATCACCTGATCATTCTACATCAGCATACATCTAAGGTCCTTAATTGAGGCATCACTATAGATCACAAAATCTTCCCTGCTACGAGATAAAGATAATTCTAGATATGTCATAGGCTTATCCTTCTACTATTGAAAACTCTGCTCACATCTGTCATCCTCATTGAACTTTACCCTTTTCTACATCTACTAAGTTAAGGGTGCTGCTAACCTTGGGAACCATTCCACAAACTTCCTATAATACCCTATAAGTCCTAAAAAGCTTCTAATCTCAATTATTACATTCGATCTTAGCTACTCAACAAGTACCTTTGTCTTTTTTGAATCTACTAATATACTTTGACTACTTACAATGTGACCTAAGAATGTAACCTATTCCAACCAGAACTTGCACTTGCTAAACTTATCATATAATCTCTTTGGTTTAAGTTTACTTAGCATGATCCTCAAATGTTACTCATGCTCTTCTATACTCTTAAAAGTATATGAGAATATCATTAATGAAGACTATGACAAATCTATCTAGATGCTCTCAAAATACTTGGTTCATAAGATCTATGAATGCCGTAGTGCATTAGTATGGCTAAATAAGATAACAAAGAACTCATATAGCCCATATTTGGTTCTGAAAGCTATTTTCTCTACATCTTCTATTTTTACCTTTAGTTGATGGTAACCTAACCTCAAATATATCTTTGAGAAAACTTAAGCCTCTCTTAATTGATCAAACAAGTCATCTATTTGGGGAAGTGGACACTTGTTCTTTACTGTCACCTAATTTAGATCCTTATAATCTATACACATTCTCATGCTCCCATTTTTCTTCTTTACAAAATAAACTAGGGCTCCCTAAGAAAACAAACTCAGCCTTATGAAACCTTTATCTTATAGCTTTTGTAGCTATTACTTCAACTTAACAAGTTCTATAGCCACCATTCTATATGCCAGCTTTGAAATAGGCTTAGTGTCTAGCACCAAGTCTATTTTGAATTCTATTTCTCTATTTGATGGTAACCTAGTTAGATCACTAAGGAAGTCATCTAGGAATTCATGTACTATTAGTACCTATTTTAGCATTAGCTCTTCACTATTCTTGGTATTTATTGCTATTAAAGTTGAATTTCCCACAACTCATAATCAACATGACTCACTAGCCTATGACTTTCTACATGATACTAAAAAGGCACTTCTCTTAGAGGCTCAAACATGATCACCATGTTATGATAATCAATATTTGCATGGTGTCTTGCCAACCGATCTATTCTTAAGATTACATTGAAGTCAAACATATCTAATACTAACAAATCAGCTAGTAACATCCTTTCTTCTATAACAATCTCTATATCCTAACACATTCTATTCAATACAGTTTCATTCCCTAAGGGGGCATTCAAAATTAAGGGAGTGTCTAGAGATACATCATATAAAATACAAGCATTCACTAAGGATTTAGTAATGCATGAATGGGAAGCTCTAGTACTAAATAAAAAATGTATACTCTTGTTAAAGATAGTGAATGTACCTATGATAACATCTGCCTTCGAAGTCTTTTAACTCTAAGTCTATTACTAGAGTGCAAAGTCCTAACTCGGTGCTCTCTAGTAGGGTCCTAGCTAAGGTCGAGCTGCTTTAGTTGTGTTTAGAGTAGTAGTTGGCTAAGTAGTATGCATAAACTATTCCCTTGCCTCTCTACAATCTACTACCTAATGCCCCCTCTAATGACATATGAAACAAAAACCTTAGTGTAAATGAGTCGACTCTTTACAATCTTTTCCAACATGTCCAGTCTTACCATAAAGAAAATAAGCACTTAAAGTCCATTTACACTCTACAACATCACATAGCCTATTGTAGCTTATGCACCTAGTCGGTATTGACAAAGGTAGCTACGGCTATTACCATGGTTGGCCATATCATCGGCATAGGCAGTGCAATGGGTGGACGATTGTCCTCTCTGATCATGATGTTTGGTGTGAGTCTCTTGAACCATTATGGTGGTCCATAGCTCAGCATAGACCTCTTACCTAAGATCTTCCCCTCTCTATGGGCTAATAGCTCTTCCTTCCTTCTTATCTCCCACTCAACACTACTAGCTTATTCCACTATCTCCGCATAAGTACCTTTAAACCTTGCCATCATCTCCTGCAACTTAGGCTTTAACTTAAGGATGAAATGGCTAGTGCATGACCTCTCATCTTATTTGACTGGCTTGAGAAGGAAATGGCTTAGGTGGTTTAATTTCGCCTCATAATCTAAAGCTGGTCTATTACCTTACTGTAATGTTTGGTAGTCTAGCTCCATCTGTTATCTAATATTTTTGAGGAAGAACTTAGCAAAGAAAAGTTGTTTAAACTCTTCCCAGATGATAAGGCCAGCTACATTTCTATTTTTCCTCTAAGTACTCCCCCACCACTAGGCTGCAAAACCCTTTAAGAAAAAGGTAGCATACATCACCTTCCTTTTATCTGGTACTTCTACCATAGCAAAGGACGTCTCTACCTCTTAATCCATTCCTCAACTCTTATTAAATCATTTAGCTTAGGGTGGAATGCTTGAGTAATTTCACAAACTAGTCAAAAGTACTACTACTAGTACGACCACCTGTACTAACATCCATTAAAGCTTACCTTTCTTATATTTAGATCTTAACATTTACCAAGATGACCTACATGTCCCTTTAAATCTACTCCTGCTGCTATACTAGCATCCTAATCATAACATTCATCGAATGTAGAACTTAAGTAGCCATTACTGTATCTAAACCATATCCCTAGTCATAATGCGGTTAGATAAGGTTTGGGGCAAGCATGCCTTAAGGAGGAAAGGTTTGGTCTTGGCCTTAAGTCTATTTGACCTAAGGTTGTATAGAGGTAAGTTAGCATTGGGCTAGTGGTGGAGGTCATTACCCTAAAGGTACATGACCTATCTTAACCTAATTCTAGTTTGGTAAAGGGATGTAGTTTAGGTTGGTATCCCTACCACCTTAAGGACAAGAAGAAGAACTATAGGTAGCACTACATTGAAGCATGTTACAAGAAAAGAATGCATGAACAAAGTCATGTAAGTTGGTTTCAAAGAAAAAGATTTCAAAGAGTTTAACAAAACAAACTACTTCAAGCATAACTCAACATAACTTTTCATGCTACACAACCATCAGTATTATCAAATTATAACACTTTAATTCACACTTATGTCCACTATGATTCAAACTTAAGCTAGCTATGATTTAAATTTTAACCTTAAGGCTCTAATACCATTAAAGTTGTAATGCCTAAAAACTTAGGATATTACAACCTACTATGTATCCCTATGATCTATTAACACGTTAGGCATCTAAATTCCACCTATTTATATCTCCACATACTTTAATAAATGCCAACTACCTATAATACTTCTAGTAAAATAATACAAGGATGCCATTAACATCCTTAGTTCACTAGTAATACAAAAAGAACAATATCTGGTTTTCTTTATTAAAACGAAATAAATCTAACTTACATTATTAACAATAATCTCGAATAACAAGGCAAAATCTTAACATTTTATAAATATGAATTGAAATCTAAACAATAGTCTACTACCAATAACATTAACTAGAGAAGTCTCATATGAATTTTTGTGACCTAATATGCAACATAAACGTGAATAAAGTTTGATAAATCTTTCAACAAAACTCATAACTATATTCCAACTAAGATACATCTCCATAATCATAGTAATAATAGTAATAGTCAAGGTCTTCACTGTAGTACCGATACTTACTATAGTAATCTTCATACTCACCAGGACCTACATCTACATCTAAAAGCATGAAAACCTACGGGATGAGCAAAAGCCCAGTATAGGGTATTAAGCACAGGCGCATAATCCCATAATAATGCATAAGCACATACACATTAGTTAAATAGTAGAACAAATTGCAATAACCAACAATTATTATCTTCTTTGAATCCAACAGATATCATAGTTTTGGTATCCTGAAACTTAGAGTAATTTATGACTTCGGTACACAATATACAATATATATATATATATACATATATATATAACTATTGGTGTTTGATCCTCCCCAATACCTTAGTGACCATAGAACATCATAAATCTGCCAAAATCATTTCTAAGCATGACTCCAACAAAACACCGTAATGCAAGGATCATTAGGGTGCCACCTTCAGGTTTGGTCCTCCCAATCCCTTAGTCCTAACCAAGCACAAACAACATACTTATTTAAGCTAAGTTTTTATTAAGTACGCTTAGTATTACTAAATCTTATGCTTATGTAACAACATTCAAACCCTGTACTTGATAGTAACGTATGCTTAGAAATTGATTCAAAAGCCTCATCACCTTTTAAATGAGAAATAATACACTCATATAGACATATAACCAAACTAACAATATCCTCAACATAATAACTCAACTACCTTAAGTTAACCTTTGGAACTACATATGCAAATTAGGATAGTTACGTTGTTAATTCAATATGTAAACTATTTGGGTGATGATTCTTAATTTGAAAAGGTTTAAGAAATGCTCCAAGGAAAACTTATAGCAAGTAATAGGTCTTAGGCATCTGGATGCTATCTTGTCTAATGTCTACACGCCATGCTTGAAAGAGCATGGTTATGACCATAATGTCCAAACACTAAGGGGGATGGCATCCTAATAGCAACATGATTCCTCCAAAATTAACCCTACTCTTCATCGTGATTCAATCTAATACTCCTAAAACGATAACTCAAGAGAAGAACATCTCTACACCATTCCAAACACCCTCTCATCCCACATAAAGTCCTCAAATTCAAATCAAACCTAGCAATTCACAATGATAAATCTCAAACAAAACATGTATAAATGTTAACCACAAGTCCTACCTTTTTATAATCTATGAACAATGCTTTTACAACCTGAAACTTATTGTAAGAACTCTAAGGCAATACCTAAAACCATTTCCTAAAGTACACCTTAAGAAAAATAAAATAAAATAAAAAAGCTTAAGATTTTCCACCAAGAATCTATTAGAAACCACTTTAAACACCTTACCTCAATTTCTCCCCACCTTAGCCTCAAATGTACCACTAATGAGTTGATGTAAAGCTCCTAAAAAACCCTTCCAAATTTGTTTTTCTTATTGCCCCAGCTAAAAAAATGAATTATCAACATTCTTGGATAAAAAACTGAATGGGAAAAGCAATGTATGCACTTGGTAAATCTTCACTAGAACATGCTGCTTCTTTTTGGATTACTACATGTATAGAAAACTCTAGTGCAAGTGGCACATGAGAGGTGAATTTGCAAGAAAAGGGTTTCTATCCCTAAGTATAGCTTTTATACATAAGCTTGTACAAATTTTTCCTATGCCAATTATGCACTTGCTTAATACTCATAATATCCTTTTAATCCCTTTTCCATTAAAACCTTATTTAATTCAATTTCTTTTGTTTTTCGTTTGATACTTTATATTTTCTCTAATTTGAATTTAACAGGTCATATAGATGTGTCGCATTCAATATAATTAAAAGAAACTCACAAATATATTAAAAATGTGTAACTTAAGAGAATATGACATAAATATTCCAAGAGATATGGTTAAAAAAAATAACACATGAATCTTATAAATCCAAAATTTATTATGAAAAAATCATATCCTATGTTCTCTTAAAGGGATCCTTTTTTGTTTTGTTTTGCGAAAGCAAAATCCTAAAAATATACATAAAGGAAAATATAAAATCTATCAATATTAACTTTCACTAACCCCATAACTAAAGCAACTTTATTATGATTGGAAAAATTTTCAAAAGGGACATGTTCTAGAATTTCTATAAAGATAAAGAAAAAAGGTTAAAGCATCTATCTTGGTAAAACATTGTAATACTTCAAAAATATATCTTTTTTTCTATATTATTATTGCCAACAAAAAGCTTAGCAAAAAAAAAAAAAAGGAAAAAAGGAAAGAAATGTTGCCAATAAAAGGTACACGAACCATCTATTATTGCTTCTTTGCAGAAAACCTAAACCAAATGAGTTGATTACTATCCACATGAGTTTAATCCAATATCTAAACATCACATAAAATACCTAACTTTTTAGGTAACATATAAAAAAATTATACAAATAAGCTTAATTATGAAATGTTGACTTAAAAGCTAAATAATTAATGGCAAAATAAATGAGACAAAATGCATCCAATAAAACTGAATGAAAGACCTTAAATAACATGGGAGATTATAAGAAAAGAAGAAGAAGTTGTAGAAGAACATTGATACTGCCCAATAACCCCTACAACTTAAATTTTGAATGATGAAACTTTTGTTAAGAAAGGGAGAGTGAAATTACAGTAGATAGTTAGAGAAGGGGGCATGAGCTAAAAATAAAAAAAAAAAAATTACTATAGAAACTGCAAGGAAAGGGAGAACCTAAAGAATGGTGAGAAATAAATAGGACATCCATATAATTTTTCCCCTTTTAACATTTTTCTTTTAGCTAAAAACATTTTTGTTTTTTTTACATTATCATAAAAGTTATTGATTCGTTAATGACTCCATGGATATAACCACTCCTCTAATATGCTATATTTAACAAATCCAAAATAAAATATCCACTAATTGATATAAGATGAAAAACATTCCAACAACTTTAATAATATAGATTAGAATGAAATTTATATAGTATTACAACCAAATTCATATAGCTCTACTACTATAATGGAAAATATGAAATTAAAAAAAAATTGTTGAAATTATATATGAATCATATAGTATTACATTAACATTCGTATGGCTCAACTGTTACAACAGACTTCAATGTTACTAACTTAAATCATGGAATGTATACAAATTATAGTATTACAATGAAATTCATATAGCTCTTAAATTTATCTACCTACAAAATTTAAATGTTTAAAGCTAAATCTATGAATTTCTCTATCTATCTTTTTACTTTTATAGTTTCCATAAGTCAATTTGATCTACTCATTATTTTAGCTTCACCTATAAAGCAAATAAATATAAAAGTTAGTTAAAGAAGAACATCAAAATAAAACAAGAAAATATACAAAACAAAAAATAAAATCATAATGTGTATGCTAATAAGTGAAGCTATCAACTTGAATAAAAAAAAAAGGAGGGTGAAGCACTATTTCAAAAAAAAAAAAAATAAAGATGATAGTCAATTGGAAAAGGAGAAGAGGGAGAATGAATAGAAATGAAGAGGGTATGAGAGTCTTTAAGATAATAGATAATAGAAAATAATGGATAATAAATATAAATAGTTAATGTCATTTTAAAAGAATTGTAGAAATAAATGAATAATGGCTTAAATAGATGGAACATAAAAAAGGAAAAATTTTTTGAAACTATTTATTATAATATGATATCTAAGCAAAATGAATCCAAGAATATAACAACTAGATAACATATTTCCAAGTTAAGAATTATCTACACAAAAGAAAAAGAAAATGAGCAACATTGTAGCTATGGTCTTATCTTAACAAAAAAATTTCTTTCACTTTTACTGTAAAGAGGATAGGAAGTTTCACCAAGTAAAAAATATGTCTACTACATTTTAGAAAAAAAAATTTATCTAAAATGGATAAAAAAAATATTATATAAATACAAGACCTAAATTGCGTTTAAGAAACGTGACACTAGAAATATTAAAAGTGTTACATTTTATAAATGCAATTTAATATTTTATCTACAGTAACTATATTGCATTTAAGAGATGTAACATATATTAAATGGGATATGATATATATATCACATTTAAGAGATGTGACATTAATGTAATTAAATATATGTTGACATAAGTACAAATACCTATATTGTATTTTAGAAATGTGAGATAAGCTAGATAAATTAGTAATATCTTTTCATATAAGTAATAAATGGGTAATATTTAATAAATATAATAGTAAATAAGTAAAATTCTCAAGTTTCACCATATTAAGGTTAAGCCACCTGATTGCCTAAACCCCTAAACATAGTCAAATTAGCTGGATCATCATACTCCTCTTATCTCTTGTAGACACCTAATTTTTTCCCTTCCATAGTCTTAATTTTTATTTTTTACAAAAAGGGTCCTAATTCAAAGATAACAAAAAATTAATAAATAATAATAACAAAAGTTAACAAATAATGAAAATACCAAAAAAATAAGAAAAGGAAAAATCATAAAGATGTCGTAGATTTTTAGGAAGTAATTTATATTAGAAATAATTAGTTTTAGTTTTAGTTTTAGTTTAGTTAAAAATTTTATTTTAGGGATTCAGATAGTTTAAATATAATTTAATTGTAATGAATATTAAGACATAGACCAACAGCTTAACAGATAAGTAGCAGAGTATTTGGGTGGATTTAGTTGGAGGTTATAAGTTCGAGTTTCAACAAGTACCTATGTTTTTATTTTTCTGTTTTTGCAAAAGCAGGATTTAAAATCGGATTTATATCAAATCAAATCATATGAATATTAGTTCAATTATATTTGAATTAAATTTGAATCTAATTTAATTAACAAATCAGATATAATTACATATGATATGATATGATTTGGTTAGACTATATACGCACAGAAAAGGAAAAAGGCTTCATGTAGAGAGAAACAAAAAGAAAAAGAAACAAAAACAGAAACAGAAAAAAGGCTCCGGCAAGAACTAGAAACACAATCTTCAGCAACCCACTGCCTTGGCACCACTCCGCTCTGCCGCTGCTTGCAGTACCGCACCAACGATAACCCACTTACAGCAGTGACGCAGCAGCATATGTCCTACCATGAACGCCACTGATCATACTCCATTAGCAGCATAGTGATACATACGCACACCAGACGACAACCCTTCCGTCATTCTTCTTCGCACGCGCGACACTCCATACAACATTGCACACAACACCACACAGTCACTTGCAAACTTGCCTCTTCGAGTGTAACCATTGTGGATCGCTACCATACAAAAGAATTCAAGTTCGATTTCTTTTCTTTTTTCTTTGATATTATGTACTTATCATTTATTTATTGTTATACTATATTATATTATGTTATATTATTATTTTATTAGATCATTAGTGATTTAGCATAAATTATGTTTATAATAGTTTAAGATATTTCTTTTGATAGTAGTTTTCTCCACTGTATAGATTAGATAACGATTTAAGTGAACGGTTATTTAATAATAGTTATATGAGTATAAATATATATGTATTACTGTAGGGGTCGTTAAGATTATTTTTTTATTTATTTATGTATATACATATTATTATATTTTCTTAGTCAACATAATAAATAATATGACTTTACGAATTTCGTTATTAGTTTTTATATAAAGTGTATTATATGGAATTATTTTATTTTGGTAGATAGTTATATATATTAGTTTAGTGGTTGTTACAATTAGTCATATTTTAAGATTTGGTTTTATTTAAGGATTTATCACATAGAAGGTTGTTTTTCTTTAAATAAAAATTGATAAAAGACCCTTTTTAAAAATAAGATTGTTAGAGCAATTTTTTTTTTATAAAACAATAACATTTAAGAATTAGGACCCTTTTTTATAAAAAAAAAAAGAACAATTACATATTTGTTAAAAATACACTCGAACCCACTCCTCAGATCAATTCTATAATTGTACGCATGATAGGACTGGAGATCCAATCTGTTCCTTTTCCTCAGCTTTGTATGCTTTGCCTTGCAGGTACGTAATAGTGGTTTTTAATTATTGTCTATAGGTTGTTCTATTTATTTATTTTTATCTCACTTAGTATATGCATAGTTATTTTTAAGACTTGTACTAATTTTTTTATTTTATTTTTATCACATCTTTAATTGCTAATAATTACTTATACCATTAGTGTGTAGTGAACATATATTAAGTTAAGTTTTAGTTTATTTATTTTTTATTATTTTTCTTTTAGATTTCAAATTTTGAAAATAATATTTTTATAAAATCGCATATTTTACAAAATCTTGTTCTTTGCATATTGTATTAATTTAGAAAAATTGCATTAGGCATGTTAGGGTTTTCTAGGTAAAAAAAAATCATTTTGATGTTTATAAAATAAAAAAATAAACTTTAATTAACTTCTTTTTTACAGCGAAACATCTTTTCCATAGTTTAGGCTTGTTTTCCATAGTTTAGATGTCTTTTTCATAGTTTAAATGAATTTTTCATAATTTAGATGTCTTTTCTATAGTTTAGATTTTTTTTCTATGGTTTAAACATCTTTTTCATAGTTTAAATTTCTTTTCTATGATTCAGATATCTTTTGTATAACTTAGATTTTTTCTATAGTTTAAGCATCTTTTTCATAGTTTAAATTTCCTTTTTATAGTTTAGGCATTTTTTCTATGGTTAGACATCTTGTCTATGGTTAGATATCTTTTCCATAATTTAGGCTTCTATTCTATAGTTTGTATATCTTTTCCATTGTTTAAGTTTCTTTTCTATGATTTAGACGTCTTTTTAATCATTTAGATTTTTTTTCTATGGTTTAAACATCTTTTTCATAATTTAGATATCTTTTCTATGATTAAGGCGTCTTTTCTATGATTAGGAAATTTTTTTCTTTTTTTCTATGTTTTAAGCATCTTTTCTATAGAAAATATTCATCATGTAGAACATTGCATATTTCATAAAAATTGCATATTTCATAAAATCTTTAGGGTTTTTCTTGAAAATAAAAAAAAATTATCACTTAATTATTTTTCAATAAAAATTTTAATTTGGGACTTTTCAAAAATTAGGTTTTTATTTTTTTTTTCTTATAATTAGGAATAAAAATTAGGCTTCTAGGGATTTTTCTTAATAAAAATAAAATGGTTAATAAAAACGCAAATTCAAAAAATCATTTTTTATAAAAAGAACCAACACATTAAAGTTTTCGGAAAGAACTACGATTGTCTGATCCCAGCTAATGGGTACGTAGGCACCTTCGTGGTGACGATAAAATATATAGAAACTTAAGTCCCTCTTTTTTTTTCTCTCTCTTTTGATTTGGTTTATTTATTTATTTTTAAATATTACAATTAGAAGAATAATCCTAATTTCGGTAAATAAATAGTGGTACCCGTTAAGGGTTTAATAAGTTAACCCCTGAATTTGGAACCCTCTGATTTTTCATTTAAAATTGAAATTAAAGACTGGTAGCTAAATTGTAATCAATCTACCTAATTGAATACGGTTTCTTTTTCTTTTCCCGATTTTGGTCTGGTGGCATGTAAACGCCTAAAAGTTTCGATCTAGTTTTTGAAATAGACTCAATTATATTAGACAATTTAGGAGTCGACAAGGCTAATTAAAGAGAAAACCATAAAAGAATTAATCAATCGCGTAAAGAACTTTTCTACCCTAAATGTTTCTAAATGCTAAAGATTTCATTCGACAGTAATAAAAACCTTAAAAATGATTACATTAAGGATATATGTGTACTAATCCAACATAATATACCCTAAAACCCTAATTGATAATATAATGTTTATATTTTGCTAAATCATTAGTAAAAGGTTAGAGATAACCCTCATTCATGTTTATATGATTCAAATTCTCAAGTAATCCATTACGAACTAAGATAATGAGTCATAGATTATATTTATCCCTTAAGTATATGATTAAGATAGTCTTACTTCAGGTTAGGGTTATAGTTGAAGATCAGGTTACATATAGTGAACTTTAATACTCAAATTAGTACTTTTTGCACTTGTTATCCAAAGTAGTTTGTCAAATGAGATATATGGACTATAAAGACCTAAAGTAAAATCTCATCAACCATATTTACACATCAATTCATCATATACCTCATTTCTTCTCATTTCCCTCATTTTTCTCCTAATTTCCCTTAATTACTAAATTATGTGCACAAAATTGCACATACTTAAGGAATGTTGACCAAAGTCCAAAAGTTGACCAAGTCAACATTTTGAAAAGTCAACAAAAGATTAAGAGATAAGGAAAATATCTCTTCCTTAATGATGGCTTTCTTCTTTTTTTTTTCCTTTTGATTTTTCTTTCTCTCTTTCTCACAATTGTTGCCGTCCACATCCTCCCTTCTAAATCCCACCACATGTTGTCTTTCATTAAGAGAAGCAAACAAAAGAAATAAACCAAAACCCCCCTTTCCATGGCGTGAACTCCCCCTTCTTCTTTCCCTTTCATTACTTTACTTTTGTCTCCATAACTTCAACACAATTAAAGGTATGTCTTTAAGTTGTTTTATGTTACTTTATATTATTCATTAATTAGTTAATTAGGTAGATTAGATAAGTAGTTATGTGATTAGTGTTGTCTTGAAGAAGAGGAAACAAAGTTTCCATCTTTAAGTGTAGAAATTAGAACTTTTGAAGAAGAAGAAAGGAAGACATGAGTATATGGTTATAAGTATGTATACATAAGGAAATACCAAAAGAGTACAAGTATGTGAACCTTTGTACATGAGTATTTATCATGTACATAACCTAACTTAAGATCAAATCTAACTGTACATACCTATACTACACTAAATATATACATAAAAACACAAAAACATGGAATTAGGAAGCTTTTCTTAAGGAAAAGCTTAGGCATACGAATTTTAGTATAAAAATACGTATCCAACCGTATAGGTATACGAGTATGTATATATGTATAAATACGGTATAAGTCTAAGTATAGGTATGAGTATAAGTATGTATAAGGTATATATACATAAGTATAAGAGAAAGGGGTAACTTGTACATAATACATATACATATGACATAAGCATGAGGAAAGGCTTATGTAATCATATGATGAGGTAAGTGATGACATAAGCACATGATGACATAAGTGATGATATAAGTAATGACATAAGTAAGCGATGACATAAGCATAGGTTTAGAAAATAAGAAAAGTGTAGGTAATTAGGTACTTAAATTAGTAAATCTTAATACACCTTCTAAATTAGATTATATCTAATTCAGTATATGAATTAGTAATAGCAAAGTAAAATCCTTTAATTATAAGAATTTAAGGAATAAAAGATATAGACATTAGTAATAAGAGTACTTAAGTGTTCATAACTAAAAATTTCTATAAATTTAGTTTATAACGTAAAATAGAAGTCTTAACACCTAAAACAGATATTACCATGTGAATATATGTTCAGAAACGATGAAAAACGACTATAAATTCATAAATATCAAAAATAAAACGAAAAAGTTACATACAATTGAAATTAAAGTCTTACCGGGTAAAAGTTGATAGTAATTCAAGTAGAACTAGGTAACTAGATGTTTAGAATTAGTAGTTAATTCAAATACTTACTAGCGTTGTTATCATATAATGATCAGGTGACCTTGAGGTGAGCGAGGACCTCCCAATCGATTACTACGATTAGGGCAAATCACTATGGCCGAGTGAGTATTTACCCTATGATTCCATGCTTGATTGTGATTGTAGATAGTGGACTTAAATATTATTGTTAATTGACTACTATGTGGGGTTCGAGAAATGCTTGTGTATGTAATTGTATGTTGAGTTTTGAATTTACCTTAAATGCAGAGAATGCCTTGTTTGTTGCATGGTAGTATAGAAAATGATTGTGAGTATTATTGGATGGTCACAGCATAATTCGAACTAAATTATACTCGGCCTATAAAAAGAAACTGGAACGTGCATTAACATACATAGAATGGATATTATTCTGGCTGTCACATTACACGGAGGTAAAGAGAGGCCATTCAGGGGTTGATATTATTGATTTATTTAGTTCTGTACGGTGCACTCGTACAAAATGACCTTACCCTGGCCCATGGGAACACTAGACGTTGGAGGCGCCAACCGCCTGGTTAAGGGTCGAGTCTAGAGGCCTCCATTTAGGGGTGAGTGTGGACTGCGGGGGCCCACTCACAATTATACTAGAACTTGGGTTTTTCTGAAAATAAAAGAATTATTTGATATAAGTACGGAACATGGAGTTCCACAGTAAAGTAAGTTCTAGTATAATACCCGGATCTGATTGGTGCCGTGTAAACTCCAACCCTGACTTCGGAAGGCATTAAATCTAAGTTACGTATATGAACTAGTTAAGTATGCGTATTGTTTGGCATTCTGTTTGATCATTCATTCATACGCGTGACTATAATATACTTATAACTTGCTTGTTGTGTGGTTGAGGGTTTTGCTCACTAAGCTTAGGCTTACACCCCTTTAGACTTTTGTTGCAGGATAGCCTGTTCGTAGAGACAGGACGAGGGATGCCATAGATTAGCTTGGGGACTTGGGTAAGAGCGAGGTGTCCTGTATAATGAGAGGGAATAGTTTATGTAGATTCCTACTCATGTACTTATGTTTATTTTATTATTATAAACTTAGACATACTTAAACACTGTGTATTGTAAGCTTTATAACTCAACTTTTATATAAATATGTTGTGTGATGATATCATGTGAATCTGGATGTACTTTAGAAACTAGTAGTTGTAGAGCCTTGTTTATTGTGTGAAGAGTTTTTGATTGGAAGGGTAACCAATCAGGGGTTCTTCATACAGTATACGGCGTCTGCTACGACTAGGCCGTCCTCAGTTCGTGACATGGCGACTCCAAAAACTATTTTTAATAAAAAAACCGAAATTTCTCAATTTCTTTAGTCGAAGATTAATATTAAATGGGTTAGGGTTTAGTATTAATCAAGAAATGAGAAATCAATTTTAAATAAAAGCAATCAAAAAATCAGGCTCAACACCTCTCCCTTTCATACATAGCTACACCTAGGGCTAGCATTTGTTGCCTACTCTCTCTTTTCCTTTGAAGACCTCTCTACTCCCTTTACATTATTTTTAATCCCTTATGCTTCTTCTCTCTGTTCCTTTTAATTTTGCATTAAGACAAGCTACAAATCATCCTTCGACTTTAAACTCTTCGCATGTGAATGTCTACTCATATTACAAGACTAATTGACAATGCACCTACGTTGCGTATACTTAAAATAAATAAAATTGTACTATACAATCAAATATACTATAATATTAATAAAAGATATTAATAAATAAGAAATATAGAGAGATCGAAGCTTGTGGGGAGAGGAATAAGGTAGTAAGAATGTTAGTAGAGAGAAAGGAGAGAGATGCGAGGTATAATTAATAGCAGAAAAGTAGAAGAGAAAGTGGGAAAGTAGGAGAGAAATGGATAAGGAGAAAGAGAAAGAGGAGTAAATAGATAAATTTACCTATTCTTTATAATTTTAATAATTTATTTTATTATTAGTTTTTTGTTAAATAATGTTAAATAGAGGCTAAATAGGTAATTTTAAGGGTAGCAGTTACTTAATCCCCAAAAGAGTTTAATAATGTAAATGAATGGACCCACATTCCATCGTGTTAACAATAGCGACTTGTTCCGTCCATAAAATATTAGGTGCGATAACTTAATACGTTGTTTTGTGATTATCGATGAATTTTGAAAAATTTATATTAGTTAAATCAATTAATATAAAAAGACTACTAAGTGAAGAGTTGTAGTTATAAAAACTATATTAAATAGATATGTAGATCCTTTTATGTCTTACATAGAAAAAATTACTATTTCTCTTACAAGAGCATAATTCATCCAATTGGCATGTAGTAAATTCTACAAAAGAATAGTATAATCCTACGTTAAGGAAGCAAATGAAAAATGCTTATTTAAAAGACTAATGTCGAACTATTTAACTCGATTGCAACAATCTTTAAGTTGACTCATCTTTAGAAAAGGATTTGGGGTTGTAAAAGCATTATACTAATGAATTATTATAGTGAGAATACTATTAAAACAATAGATCAGAAATCGATAGCAATAGATCTCCAAATTAGAGCTAGTGAAGAAAGGAAAGAGTTTCAACCACCCCTATACTAAGGTTTCTTAAGGAATTTTAAAAGAGAGATATTTTGTATTTCATTGTCAAATACAAGAATATATATGTCATATATATAGTAAAGTTACAATTGCAACAACAAATCTAAGTCTATATTTGATGGAAAAAATTTAAACAAGTTTTTTTAATATTGTAAAATAAATTTTCACTTAATGCATTTAAATTCTAATTAATGTTGAAAAATATGATTTATGATTTTTTTCCCCTTAATAAGTGTTCTAGAAACACTTGGAAATCAAACCTTTACAAAAATCCACTTTGTTACTATATGTCTAAGTTAGATAACACTAATAGATTGTAGCTACATATTTCACAACTCACTAGCATCCAATTAAATTACTAATAATACCACCACTATCACTATTATGAACACCAACATAAGAATGGTGTTAGCCATTGTAGAGTTTTGATGGTGGTGGTAGAGATGGAGATAGTAGTCTTGATGGCGGCATGATGGTGATGTAATGGTGTTTGTTGTATTCTAACATCCTAAAACTTAAGGTGCTACAACCTTTTATGTGTTCATACCGCAGCATAAACACATTAAGGCTTAGAACTACTACAAATCCACAATAAAAATAATAATACTTCATGTTCACACAAGATCAATACTCTTAATAGTAAGATACCAACTATTAGTGACTCTCAAACATTTACTTTGATGCACTATCATTAATCTCAAAACTAAATCTATTGTAAAAAATCCGTACCATTTGCTTCTATTCTACATGAAAAATGTTTTTCCCATAAGGTGAGCCAAAGTTAACTACAAAATGCCATAACCACATGTCCATGAGCAAGCATTTTACAATTCATGGGCATTATAGGAAATAATAAATGCATAAGCACCAATTATCTATCTTTTATTCAGTCTGATAAGCAATACAGTCTTGGCATCATAAGAGTGAAACTCGTGATTTAATACGATATAGTATTTGATTTTGCTAGTTTTATTGATTTGACAATAGAATTTGGAACTTTACTACGAAATTTGTTGAAAAGTGTTGAATATGTGCCTAATCGATTTGTGCCAAGCTAGGAAAAATGATGGACATATTATTTGTATTACTTGTCGACTGTAGTTTTGGTAGTTTGGTAAGGAGTACAATTAAGGATTATTAACTTCTATGCAAGGAGAACTGCGAGAATTAGTGGAGGAATTTGATCCTGAAATAGATCGACAAAACATTTCAACGTAGAATTAGGGAAAGAAGGAAGGAGGATTTGAGAGAAATGGAAAATTAACAAGAACCCCTTAACGGAGATGATGGAAATGGAGTTAATGGAAATGGAAAAGAGAATAGTAATAACCAAGCATTGTAGGAATATTATGTCATAAATTTGAATGACGTTGCACTACCTATCACTTAACCAATTATTCAAGCAATTAATTTTGAACTTAAACTCGTTGTAATTCAAATGGTACAACTTAATCAATTTGGCGGAACGTCATCCAAGGATCCCTACAAATACCTTCAAAATTTTTTGCAATTGTATGCCACAATGAAACCAATGGGGTGTCTAATGATGCAATATAATTAAGGTTATTTCCATTTTCATTAAGGGATAAGGCTAGAAGTTCGTTGAATTCCCAACTACCTAGTTCTATCACTACATCAAATGACTTAGTCAAAAAATTCCTATCTTATTTCTTCTTACTAGGTAAGATGATGAAAATGAGGCATGATATCACAATGTTTAGACAACTTGAGGGGGAGTCCTTATTTAAGAGATGGGAAAGATTCAAAGAGTTATTAAGGAAGTTTCCCCATCATGGCTTACTTATGTAGAGCTTTATAAACACCTTCTATAATAGTCTTAAGTGTCAATTAAGGATGATGGTCGACGTTGCCATCGCGGGGGAGCATAACGAACAAAAGTGTTGAAGAGGCATGTGATATGTTTGAACAAATGGCTTCACATGCCCATGGTTAACAATCTAAGAGAGCTCAACCTAGGAGGGTAGTGAATGTAAGTGAAGAGGAGACAACAAGTCAACTAAGAGCATAAGTTGCCTCACTTACCACTCAACTTGCTCTAGTAAAAAAAGCTAAACAAGCTAGTAACTCCAATAGAAGCAAATAACCTTATGAGTACTGTTGTGTTTGTAGTGGAGTAGGGTACTTAAGCATAAATTGTCTGTTGGAAACTCCTTTGCCCTAGTAAGAGATAGGCAAGAGGAACAATTTAATACATTAGGGAATTTTAACTAAGGACAGAGAAACTATAACCCTTACTCAAATACCTATTACCTAAGATGGAGAGATCATCCTAACTTTTCATGGAGAGGTAACCAAGGAAGAGGATTTAATAGAGGTTTTTAAGGACTTAAGATATAAGCTAGCTAGCGTTAGTCTCAACCTCTACCTCTCTATGCACAAGGTCTAAAGGAAGAATCCTTAGAACAATCTTTGAGGAATTTCATTCGAAAATGCGATTCAAAAGTGAATGCCTAACAAGCTACCCTACAAAAGATGCATAGATGGATGATGCAGTATTATACAAGTAAATTCCTAGGATAACTACCTAGCAATACTAAGCAAAACTCAAAAGATCAAGCTAGAGCACCCAATGGAAGTGGTAAAGATGATAGCGTAAGAAAAACAAAAGAGCCGTGTTTTAAAGGATAACAAGTTTTCATAGGTGAATATCTAAGGACAAAAGACCTCATTGAGGAGCAAGTTGAACCTAGTGATGAGGAAATGTTTACATCATCAAAAGATGAAATGATAGCTGAACTTAAAGGGAATCTCGATGATAATTTTGATGAAAATTTTAAGGAGAAAATTGAAGAAGAAGCACCTAATGATGATGATGTGTACAATTTGGAGACAATTAGAATGAGAGATTAGTGAAGAAGAGGATCTTAGTGAATGTGAGGACATAGAAGTTAATGAATCAAAGGAAGAGAATCTTGAGAAGTTTAAATTTGAATAAGAGGGAGCAGTGAGTTTAGAAGAGAAACCTAATATTGATGAGTTCACAATTGTGGACATGGTACTTGAGGAGTAGGCTGCTACTGGTCTCCAGTTTACTTACAAATTAGATGATCCAAGGAGATTTACCATGTACCATACTAGATAAGTTTTTCTCGAGAGTGCTTTAGGATATTAGAGCATCAAATAATTACATATGAAGGAAAACTATGCGAGAATTAGGACCAGAGAGTTTTATGAAGATAAACTTGTATTATATTTGAACCATCAATAAAGGTTAGACCATACATTTAGGAGAACTTTACTTTGTACTTATTAGTGTTGAACCATCTAACTTCCCCATTGATTTCATAGGAATGGATATGAAAGATGAAGAGTACCCTTAGTTTATGGTAGATCATTCTTGGCTACCTTAAGAGCTATATTAGACACAAAAGAGAGGGTAATTGTCTTAGAGAGTAGAGAAAGGAAAGTGATGCTCCATACGAAGGAACGACTTCGGCAATTAAAGGAAGGAGAACAAGGGTTAGATTAAGAAAAAGAATTTGAGAAGGGTAGTCATATTAGGAAAAGGAGAATTTACAAGAAAGGAGAATCAAGCTTAAGCTAAGGAGTTGAAGAATTTGAGCCCTAAAGGAAGTATGATGACCTACCATGAAGTAACACCAACAAGATAAGCTAAAGCGCTTGGTGGGAGGTAACCTGACCTACCATCTTTTCTTATTTTTATTTAGTTTATGTATGAGTCATTTCAATTTCAAAGTCTTCTTAGTTATGTCTCTTTTATGTTATACAAGCACATATAAATAAAAGAAGGAAGTGATGAATCCAATAATCTTTATATACCGTCAATAAATCTAGAAGGGGAATCAAGAGTTTAGATCACACAAAGAAACTGAGGGATTCGTGCTCTAACCTTCTTTTCTGCTTCTCATTGCATATGCTTTGAATTGTGAGATATATGCGTCTAAATTAAAGTTAGGGGAGGAATTTTAGACATAAACATTAAAGCCATGTGATTTTAAATGGGATTTGATGATTTGATTAATTGCATAATAATTAATCCCTTCTATGCACCTAAAAGATAGTTTCTTTTTAAAAAGTTAGATCCATTTTCCTCTATGCTTAATGCCTTAATTTTTCAATATGTTATTAGTAATAAAGTTTGCATGAATGAAAAGAACTTATTAAGGCTTAGTTTTGAAAAAGTATCCTTATGAATAAGTGATGGACATTTTTCAAAACTTTGTAATCAACTTATGACATCATTACTTTGTTTAGTTGTGCCCAATTTAGGCATGGTTTAGAGGTTTGGAGTTAAGGAAATGTTTTGATTAAGTGTTAGATTGTAGTGTTTTCAGAAGTTAACTTGTATATATATACCATTTTTTTGAGGAATCAAGTGGTCTGTTAAGACTATGTGAACTAAAGTGAGTATTGGATTTTACCTAAATGATCTTTGATCAATGCATAATGAATGCCCAAAAAGAAAAGAAAAGTTGAAAAGAAAAATAATGGGGATCATGAAAAGTCATTATATATCAAAAGTATGACCCCATCATACAGAAAATGCAGTTAAGAAAAATAAAGAAAATAAAATGAAGGAAAGAAAAAAGTTGAAAAATCTAAGTATCCAAAAAGAGAATAATAGGCAAAGTATGAAAGTTATTCTAAGAGTTAGGGAGGTGAAGTAAGCTATGATTTAGTGGTCATTCTCTATTTGCATGGCCTTAGCTTACTTACGAGACCGATAAGAGAGAAATATATATGTGGGCCAATCAATTAAATACTGACACCTTTAACTTAGTTTGAAATATTAGACTTAACTTCAAATTTCATAAGCCTAACCTAAATGAGAAGTTTGTTTTCCAGGCATTAATTTCTAAATTAATTATACAAACTTTGATTTTGTGAGCATTTGATTTACCACGAGTGGAACAATTTCAATATCACTTGTAAGGATTTTTGCATCATATGTAGTGCATGCAAACTTCATGTTTTCAATGGTATGACATACTTTCGATTATATGCAAGCATTAAGGAAGTGCATGCTTGTCCTATTATTTTCTTAAAATTTGGATCTTTTCTCGCTTTCTTAAGGACAAGCAAGAATCTAAAGTTGGGCGTAATAACCACAGTTCAAAATACATAATTTTTCCCAACTTTAATTCCTACATCTGTGCATAAATTAAGCAAAAATTTGTTCATTTTACATGAAATTAGAGTTTATGCACAAAATGGACTAATTTAAGTAAAATAGCTAAAAAATTCGTGAGAAATGATTAATTTTAAATGAATTTTATTGATAGGCATTTTTAGATAATTATTATATGGGCCTATACTAGTCGGCCTAACTTCTAAGCCCAGTCCAATGATCTAGTTTAGAGATAATCTCCATAGACTCACTGCAAATACCAGCCAAGACTCCTTTTCCATGCTCTCAACACTATAACTACTTGATATCTCTCTCTATGATGAGAGAACTAACTTAAGCATTGTAATACTTTTCAATGTCATTTTTGTATTTTATAGATGTTGGCATACTGAGACAAAAATCAATCATCAACAATTAGTATCGTCTGTAGAAATAAGCAATTCAACCTGACAATTTTTGATGATTCATGGAAGTTTTGGTCTTTCCCTCTAGCTTTAATTTGCATTATTATCTCTTTTCTTTGCTTTCGCATGTCTACAAATGTGTCGATTCGCATACGTAGAATCTATCAATGGGTTTTCCCTGATGATAATTTGTTTGTGCCATGGAAGTTCGAAAAACTGCCATGAATTGAGGTTTTTTGCAGTTTGTGAATTGGTGATTTTCACGATTATGGAGCTCCATTAAAATTAAATAAAGTCACCAACTTCGCAACAAGTACAATGCTATTATTATTATTTTGACTCTGATTCAGAAGGGACCATAGCTTCAAGCTTCGTTCGTTTTTTCTGAAAGATTACGGTTTTGAACATATTCCATCTGGGATTTGGATCATTTCGCATATATTTTACAAGAAGAACCATTGCATGGTTTTCCTCCTTGAAAGATGCATGAGACTAGAAGCAAAGAAGCCTGATGCTTTCCCTCTTACAAGCGGTGGTTTTCTTTGTCTGTGCGTTGGTGTTCTTCTTGCACGTGATGGTTATCTTCTAAAGTGTGACGGTTTTCTTTTTCAACGCGACGGTTAGTCTAACTATCATAATTTTGGCTCACAACTGCCTTCCTCTTGTAGGTGTACATGTTAGAGTAATCCTGGTTTTATCTTCTTATGGTTCATAACCGTTGTCGCCAGATTCGTGACGGTAACTATGCATTGCTTGATTTTTCTAATCATATAAAGTCGGTATGTTGTTTTCGCTGAAGAAAGTTTCGGTCCTTCCACACCATGCATGAACACATTATTTATCCTATGCATGGATCAATGTGATTTCATTTCGTGCCAAGTTTGACTCGCACAAGACAATCCGTGCTAATCTCCTTTTTTTGAGTAGCTATGGAACTATACCATGCTAAATCTATGTTTTCTAAAGAATCGGTAGTCCAAAAAACTGGTTTGCTGCACCGTTCCACTTATAATCGCTCATGCAATCTATGTTCGGACTCTAATGCCGAGTTTTTCTTCTTTCGGCCTGCAAGTTGCCGAGCTTACTGTCCTTCGAGATGCACAACACAAGAGGGATCATGTTAGGCCAAGTTGCTATGCGCATAGAAGCCGAGGAATGGATGTCGAGCTATTTCCATCAACCTGTAGTGATAGCCGAACTACCGAGAAACATCATGCCGAGTTATATTGTCTACGATCTACTGAACGACGAAGAGCATCGAGTTGAAATGAACTCCTTACGAATCAGGTTTTGTACCGAATGGCCAAAAGGCCGAGCATGTCCAAGTTACTCCAAGGTGCCAAGAAGTTCCAAATTCTAAGTAGTCCCCCATGGCCGAGTAACCTCAATGGAGCTTCAAGTCGCATTTAGTATATTGAGCAAGTGCTGCCAACATGCCGAGATGATGAAAAACCGATCCTTCGACTCATCAAGTCACCGAGCTAATGATGCCAAAACGCCGAGTCGCCGATAGTTTCAATGATGAGAAACATAAACTTCTGTTGCCGGGAAATTTAGACGCAGTTGCCAAACAGTTCAATCCTAAGGCCTCGCTGAATAGCTTAATCTCAAGGCTATGCCGAAAAATTTAATCTTAAGGCCTAGTTGCTGACTTAGAGATTTTAAATTGCTTAGTCCTTCATGTGACAGACCTTTTTGCAGTTAACGACTACACGCTACAGCCTGGAACAGCAATAAGATCCGAGCTCTCCATAACCCGAACGGTAGTTGAAAAAGATTCAACCTTGAGCTTTTTGAGTAATGAATTCCATGCCGAGATAAACAAAGTTGCTGACATATCTGTCATGCCGAGTAGCCAAATATGTCAAGCTATACTGAGTTGCCGAGAAGCTCCTATGTCCATGCCATCCATCAAGGCCGAGTTAAGCAACTTGTAAACTTCTAACTTGTAACATATCAGTTCTCTAATCTCTAAGCTCTATGTCAACCAAGCTTTTATGGATTTGAATTGAGTTCGGACAAATTTACAAGTCCAAATCCCTTTCGACCAAGCTGTCTTTATAAGCAAGTCCAAGCTTTGAGCTTCTTTTGGCTAATGATAGTCCAAAGAAACCAATCCCAAGCTACCCTTACATGACTAGTCCAAATGGATTTCACATGAGCTTGAGCTTGTAGACTGTATTTAAGGTATGTGTGCAACAATAGCGCACCCTTCATGAAATTTTGCTCTCTAATCATTTTTTTTTAAAAAAAAAAAAACCTAAGCTATTTAGCTATAACGGCTAAAATATGCTATAGGTTAATGGACTAGAGGCCAACTAGCCAATTTTACAGCTCTATTTCGCATGGGTCATGTCCAACTCAGACGACCTACTTGCTCCCTCGCTTCTTCAGGCACTCTAACATTTTTAGGCACATTAGTCTCTTCAGGCTTTCACTTCTTCAGGTACTCTTCACCTTTTCAAAACCCTCACCTCCGTAGGTGCTCCAGCCTTTTTAGGCCATCGCCTCTTTAGGCACTCAAGCCTCATCAGGCCAATACCTTTTTAGGCACCTTAACCTCTTAAGGCACATTAGCCTTCTCAAGCCTTTGCCTCTCCAAGCGTTACAACCCCTTTGGACCTTTGCCTCTTCAGGCACATTAGCCTTTTTAGGCCATTGCATCTTTAAGTTCTCTTACCTCCTCAAGTACTTCGCTTTTTCAGGCACTCATGCCTCCCAAGATGCTCTCACCTCTTCAAGTAGCCCTACCTCTTTAGGCACTTCCACCTCTTTAGCCGTATCAGCCTCATTAAGCTTTCACCTCTTTAGTCGCTTTCGCCTCTTCAAGTGCATCGGCCTCTTTAAGCCTTCGGCTCTTTAGGCCCTTGCCACCTTGAGCACTCCAACTACTCCCATTTTTCACTTCTTCAAGCCATTGCTTTTTCGAGCACTCTAACCTCTTTAGGCTAGGATTACAAATTTTTCTAGAAATCCCCACCAAATCAACTTCCCTAAATACTTTCTTTTTTTACTTTGTCACCAAAGAGAATGGGGGGGGCAAGTATTAATAGTTATTTTTAGATAATTATTATATGAGGCTATATTAGTTGAGCTAACTTCTAAGCCTTACCCAATGACCTAGTCTAGGGTCAATCTCTATAAACTTACTATAAAGACCAGCCAAGATCCTAAGTAAGGGGACCCTCTTCTATGCTCTCAATACCATAACTACTTATTATCTCTCTCTCTCCACATGACAAGGGAATTAACTTAAGCATCAGAGTGATCGCGTTGGAGTGTCCTCCAACACTCCCTAAAGCTGTTTTCATGTTTTATAGGTGTTCGCACACCAGGATAAAAATCAACTGTCAACAAATTTAATTAATTTATATCATACATGCAAGTGCACAAAGGGTTACCATCGTTTGATCAAGGAGGCCAAAATGAAGAATGCCAGTGAATTTGGCTTTCTAATCAACTGGTAACCTTGTTATTGACTGATCGAGCGTTACTGACCAATTGGTATGCCCTAAAGCATTAGTGATATAGCAGCTCCTTAAGGCGATCAATCAAAGGAGAGGTTAGTAAGTGGACAGAATGTGCATAGGTAGATTTATGCATACCGATTGATTCGTATCATATGCACCGATCAATAGGTAGAAGAAATGAGGGTTGAGATTTTTCAACTAAAACCCAAAACCTCGTTAAACATCACGTTTCATAAAACATAGAGGCAACCTATTGCTGATACGTATCTACCGATTGATCAGCAAACCCTCACATCGATCAATTAGTAGCTTAATTATATAAATACTTCCAATTACTACTAGAAATGCGAGCCACAATTAGGATTTTAGCATTGTAAGGTTTAGTTTTGTAAGCTCATTTTCTGTTTTCTTATTTTATTGGCTAGTTTATGTTATTTAGTAAATGTTTTTATGATTTTGATGTACATTTAAGTTTGTTTAATGAGCATTTGTCACTTTCTCTTTATCTAATCTCTTGTTCACTTACTCTCATCTTACTTACTTGTTCTTCGATAGAGTTTACTGTTATATTTCCATCTCTCCTTACTATTATTATTCCTAGTTTGAGTACCTAAGTAGTTTCTAGTGGGTTTGTAATAATGTAGAAGTTGTAGATGGTTTAACTTTGTAGTTTTTATATGGGTATGTGTATTTAGATGGGATTTTATTGATTGATATTTCATTTGAACTCTTTGAGGCGCTATTAATGAAATTTCAATAGGTTTCCTTATGATTATGAGACTGAGAGGAGATTAGTCCCACGAAGTGCCCTTGAGAGTTAATGGGGTTGCATAATCATGAGATTAAGATGAGATTAGTTCTATAATTCCCTAGTTAAGTCAATGAGTTGTTGAAATACCAATTATGGGTTCTACATCTATGAGACTGAGAGGAAATTAGTTGTTTCCAATTGAATTCATATTAGAATATATAGTTTAGGGGATTAAGATAGGTTATGAGACTAGGAGGAGATTGATCCCCTAATATCTAGGGCTATACTTAATTCATTATCAAAATTGAGTATTTAGCTGATCATATAGAGAAATGAGACTAAAAGGAGATTTTCCACTATATAGTTGAGTAAAGTGCCTTACTCAAGATCAAACTCAAGTGAGTTTCATCAAAATCCAGTTAAAAACCATCCTAATATCTTAATGGCACACCCTTACCACTAACTCGCAAACATGTTACAAGCCTATGTTTTTATTAATCGTGTTATTGTTGTTCTCTATATATGTTTAAATTCAACCATAATCACAATTCTCTTTTCGATTTGCCTAAATTAGAGTAGTAGGTTAGATCTAGTACTTAATGAAATCCCTTATCATTATAGAATTCATCCTAGTGAATACTAGTCAATATTTTTACCATAAACAATCTAACATACTTGTTAGTTAAGAGATTGATAATATTTTGAAATTTTCTATTTATAAAGTGTCTTTAAATCTATCATTTTTCTCAGTGCACCATGTCATTCTCTTCAATATTTTCAAATGATTCTATGCTTTAAGCTATTGCAAACTATCTACTTGCTTACAAAAACCATACTATACTCATGTAAATTTTTTTTCTTTTGCTCTAGTCGTGATAATTTCTTTTTTTTTTTTTTTTGTTCTACTCACTAAAAAATCATTTTAGATAATTTATTTCTTCCTTTTGTTCCAATTTTTATTTTGACAATAAATTCGTTCACATCTAACTATGAAAAATAAATGGATCTCTTTTTTTTTTTTTACATTTTCCTCTAGCAACAAGGGTGGCAAAGGAAAGGTGAAAGTTGTCCAAAACGAATAGCTCATCAACTTGGAGGATCACAATGTCCATCATGACTACACCAATAAATAGATGATATATTTGATAGCACTGCAGCTCCTCTTAGGTTTCAACCGTAATGCTGCACGGAGGGTACAAGGCCACGGAAAATGAAGAAGCTATAGATATTAAAGAATAAGACATCCAAGAGCTCTAAGATAGCGATCCATATAAGCCCCTAAACCTACAAAGTTTGATATTTTTAGGAAACACTTTACTAAAATTGTAAGTGAGAAGGGGAATTCCCATATGCAATGTAACTACTACACTTCCAATTACACATGGAAAAAGAAGGATGCGTACGATACCTTAACAAGGAATCTGTAGAAAAAAAAAAAGAAAAAAAGAAGAAGCAAGCATCTCGTGGAGTACAATATTGATAAATCCCAATAGCAATTGTGTAAGTTGGCAATTCGTAGTCATCAACATTATTTTGGTACAAAATTAAGAAGCAAAAAGTTGCCCTTATGTAGCACTTTGCAAACATTCACCTCTCCCTTAGGGCAAATAAGTGCAAGTTTTGATTGTCGTATCACTAGGAAGCGTTAAATCCCAAATTCTTGTACTTTTGGTACTAAAACTATGTGTAATGCCAATAAGCAATTATATCACAAAGTTAAGCAAGAGTTAGCTACCATGTTTAGTTCCTTAGATACATAGGTTTTGATATGTATAGATATATGAGCCGATAGATGGTAAGAAAATTCTTACATGAGAGCAACTTATTGCTAGATAAATGATAAGTGACAACTCAATAAAAGACTTTTGGTCTTGAGGGTGTTCAATGAATGATACACTACATAAGCAATATATAAAATTATATCTATTATTCTAAAGGAGTACCACTTACCATAAAAAAAATTTTCAATTGGTTTTAATAATGCCAATGCATACACAAGCAATATATAGAATTATATCTATTATTCTAAAGGAGTACCACTTACCATAGAAAAATTTTTCAATTGGTTTTAATAATGCCAACACAAGCACTACATCGATAGAGGAGCTTAAAAACATGTACCAACCCATACTAGGTGGAACATTTTTCCACATCATTGGCATGCCATATCTTAAGTCTTTGAGTTAAAAAAGGAATTGAGAGTCTAGAATATAAAATGTCACCAATAAATTTAGTGGTTACAACCCTTATTAAAAGACCCACTTTGCATAATATATGGAGGGAATTACATACAAAATGGTAAAAGGTACGAAAAATTTAAAAAGGATGTTGAACACCAATGGAATTCAATGAATGAAATATTACAAAGCACGATGAATCATAAGGACCTTTTATGTAACTTTTGTCTACATCATATATCGAAAGTTCGAATTCACACAAGAGATTAAGAAGTATGTGATAAGTTATTGCAACTACTAAAAGTTTTCATGAAGCTATTAACACTTTTTCCAAATTTTCAGACATAGCATGCACTATTTCATTCTTGACAACCGTCATGCCTCGTTAAGTGCCGTCAACATGGAAGCTATGGCTTGCAACAAAGATTGGTTAAAAGTAGCTATTAGATACTAGGAGCCTATAAGGATACCCACTAAGACAATTATTTTAGTGACTTCAACTCTCTTAAAGGAAGTTAAGGCACCACATTAGAATGTGGTGATGCATAAGGTGAAACTGATTGACAAAAAAAAAAAATTTCTTCTTTAAAAGACTTTTTTCACTTAGATAAACTGATTAAAAAAAAATCTAATCGGTATTTTTTTAAAAATTAGGCCTTCTCCATTTATGCTTGATTTTTCAAAAGCCAAGCAAACAAAAAAAAAATTAGTATGTACTCTAGGGGGGTTTCTACAAATAAATTATCTAATCATGTAAAGTAAGTGATTTCTTGGAAAATAAAAATTAACCATCATACTAAGGTTTTGTAAAAACAAAATAAAAGTAGTAACCTACGGTGGTCTGTTTTAAACTAACGAATACATAGATACCTGCTTATATAGGGTAACCTAAATATTAGAAAAAAAAAAATTCCTTACCTAACTAAAATATCTATACGAATGGAATGGGAAAACTTTATTGCACCTTATATAAGGGGATACTCTTTTCAATTGTAATAAAATCTAATTTAACATGTGTAATTTTTATAATATAATTTCTTAAGGTGTCCATTTTATACTTATATGTATTTTTCTATTAGTGATATTTGCAACAAATTTATTGGTTTTATTATAGTTTTGAGCATGTCTAATACCACAAATGCAAATGAACAAAATGTTACAAATACAAACTTATTTTTATTCGTATATCCGTAATTTATTATCATTAGAAGGGGGCAAAAAAGGCACATTATATAAAAAGCATTCATGTGAAAGAAGAGTTGCGCGGGGGGGGGGGGGGGGGGGGGGTTAGGTATAAAGAGAGAAAGAGAGAGAGAGAAAGCAAATGGACAACTAAGAGTTGAGAATGGTAGATGGAGTAAAGTCATCGTAGGCAATCTCAAAAGGTATATAAATAAATTCTCACCATCTAACTTCACCTATCTCAAACTCCTACTTTCTCTCCTTTGAAACATTGAGCTCCAATCCATTGAAACAAATCTTAATCATTGTGGGATTTATTATCCTTAGCTATGAAAAAAAGGATCATTTTTTATGTGCTTCTACTTCAAGTTCATTATCTAAAAAGATGACAGTGGAACTCAATGAGATAGATGTGAAAGATTACATGGAAGATGAATTCATGTCTAATAAGAAAAATGTTACCATAAGAGAAGATGAGGTCAAATTCCAACAAATGCCAGTAGACAATGTACAGGTTCAGTAAGTTAGAGAATAGAGCGGTCAAAGGTACAATGTACATTTCAATGAAAATCTAAATCAACATGAAGAGTGGCTCATGCAATGTGAGGATTGAGAGCTTGGGTCCAGCCCCCACCTACAGGATAAAAAATAAACAAAAAATCACATGAAATTGCATTATCCAATAGAATACATGTTCACAAACAATCTTATTTATTTATTTTTTTTGGGGAAATGCAACAGTAAGAAATGCAAAAAGAAAAAAGGCAATGGTAGAATATTGTGTATCAGGATTTTAGATGTTGAGTAGTCTTCTAAATCTTCTCTCTTATTGTTGAGTCAGAAATTTTCTATCTTTTCATTTTCCTTAATTCAATTTATATCGAACCCTATACCCATTCGATATAAACCCTTAACCAAGAAATAAAGAAATTTCTTGTTTTCTTATTAAATTGAAAATTTAGAGTTGCACCCTACTGGCATTAGAAGAAAGAGAAAAAGTTAAATTATAACTAATTGAGTGGAACCATTATAACTTAGCTATTAGACTATGCAAAAACCGATTCCTTTTTTTTCTTTTTACAATTTTGTAAACTGCATATTTTAAATTTAAGGGTTAACCTATTAAACCCTAAATGGGTAACATTTTAACCTCTCAAGATTAAGTTTCTTTTTCAAAATAACCCTTTTTAATATTAAAAATGAATTCTAATATTCAATTTAAGCAAATTAATTCTATTTACAAAAATAAGAAGTAAATAAGAAAATAAATTTATTTATAAAAGGGAAAATAAAAATAAATTTCTTATTTTAAGTCACCCCATAATTGCCTATGGATGTCTACATACCTGCTATTTGGAATTAAACTTTCCATAGTTCATTAATTCCAAGAAAAAATTTAGAGTGTTGGGTTTATTTTAGTCTAGAAAAAATAGTAGGGTTTACATTTTTACACCTTTATTTGATTTGAAGAAAAATTCTAAAATGAGTCCTAATTTATTTTAGTGTTTAGTCATTTAAAACTAATCTAAGGAAACCTATTTTTGGAAAAGGGGTTTCGTTAATTGAACTTTTTTTTTAGAAGATTTTCCTTAGTAACGAGACAAACTTTTATTGTTTTTTTCTTTATATATTTTTTTATTTTTTATTAAAAAATAAAATGAAGTAATAAAGCTTTCTTTTCTCTTTTTTTTCTTTTCTTTTTCATTTTTTTGTCTTTCCTTTTTTTCTTATACAATAGAATAATATATTAGAGAGAAGAAAAAGAAAAAAAATACAATATAACAAAATAAAAATAAAAAAGAATTACAAAACAAAGGGAAGCAAAGAAAGGTAGACTAGACTTTGTTGGAGCAAACGCAGGTTAGGGTTAGTGGGCATAGTCAGGTAGTTTAGATACAGATTAGAGCTAGAATAGGTCAGGTCACGTGCCTAATGGGCTAAGGAAGAGAGAGAGAGAAAGATAGAGAAAGAAGAAGATGGTGGCCAATGGGATGACTTACTTCAAGTGGTTTTAAGTCGAATTTTTAGTGAGAAAAAGTGGATTCATGAGAATTTCGTTGATAATAATGGGTTTAGCGGTGATGCCTTGTGTTGATAGTCAAATTTCATTCGACCACTCAACTGCTTACATACCGAGTAACTCACTTTTCAACTACTATCGATTAACGTGATCCATATCTTATTTGAATTTAAGGAAAGTGGCACCAACAGTTATCATTTGGCACTGTTATATTACATAACTACCTACTTTTCCTATATTTAAGGAATGTGCTTAATCAAGAGATCTCTACGTATCCCAGTAATCATGCAATTAACTGTTGTTTTAGACACTCAACATTTGCCTAAAAATATGGAGAAAAAGTAATGTAAGAACAATTTACAACCCCATAACTACTTACTTCATTTTCTCACTAAATTCATTAGCTAACTTAGGCATTAGCGTGGCTGTACTAGACTGACCCCAGTACCCTTTAGTTCTTTATAATTTGTAAAAAGGAAATTATCTAAAAACCATACAACAACATTTGCCACCATCTATTTTTTTGTACATACCCACATAGTAAGAACTAGATCGACTAGAAGTATAGGTGCTGGTACTTCATCGTATCACCTAGAGAGGGGAAGTAGGCATATCGATGAGCAACATAAGTTAAAGCAATGCAAGTTAGAGCAACTTTTCCTCAACTTAGCTAAAGAAAACTAAGATTTGAGCAAAAACATGAAGAGATTCTTAATTTCCTTCATAGTAATGTCTACCCAAATCAAAACAAAAAACATGACAATCACAATGCTAAGAACAGTGATGACTCAATTTATTCTCCTGAATTACTAAAAAAAACAAGTTGGAGTTACAATGGGATCTTTAGCCCTTGCACTCAAGAAAAATGATGAGGGGAAGCAATTATAGCAACTACACCATGCTATGATAAGTAAACAATTTCAAATGAAGAAAAGCCCTTTTATCCCCAAAATCTTAAATGAGGTGATACCGTAGCACATTAAGTTGCCACAATTTAAAACCTCTAATGGAACAAAAGATCCAAAACATCACCTCAAGTACTACCGTACTTTAGCCAAGTTGCATGGCCTAAGTGATGCCGTAGCCTACTAAGCTTTTCCTTCAATACTGAGGAATGTAACGAGTACATGGATCAAACACTAGAAATTGAATACAATCTTGTGTTTCGAAGATTTGGTATAAGTGTTTCTTCAACACTTCCTTACAAATAAGCTTCTGATTAAAGATTCTTCTATCCTTAACACGATAAAGTAGAGATTTGATGAGTCTATCAGAGATTACCTAACTAGTTTTATGGTCGAGATGGTTCAAATTTCAGAACTAGACATTGGCATAGCTCTTAACATTGTTATAAATGGTTTCAAACCCCATGGAGAATTTCTCAAGTCTCTCGCCAAAAATAAGCCAAGAACTTTTGATGAGTTCAAAGCTAAAGCTGCATCTTACATTTGACAAGAGGACAATATAAACGCTCGACGAGATGCCAATCAAAATAAAGGAGACAAGAAAAGTGACAAGAGGAGAAGTGAGAAAGATTGGCTCAGAACAGATAATGACCAATATCTTAACTATGAGAAAAAAAAAGGCTATGAATTCTAACATATTCAATCCATACACCAGTCGATCATCCAATTTCAAACATATTGTTGGAAGTGCACAGGTAGAAAGGCATGTTGCATTAGCTAGAAAGGATGAGAGGAAACCTATTAGGGTGAAATTCCAATAAATACTACAATTTCCATCGTGACAAAGGCCATACCACTAACAAATGCATCTAACTTAAGAATGCGATTGAGGATGTAATTCAGCAAAGGCACTTATGCAAGTTTTTAGTGCATGATGCCGAGAATATTGAGCAGCCATCTCAAAGGAGATGAGAAGACTAGGAATGTTACTCGACTAGTTATTGTCAGGAAAGAGGCAAGAGATAGGAATACTAGAAGAGCACCTAAAAGAATAATCAACTTTATTGTTGGCAAACCTTATGCTATAGGCTAGTCAAGCTCTTCGAGTTCAACTAATGCCATTAATTACGTTTGCAATATCCAGCGCATGAAGGTCAAAATTGGCGATATGATTTCTTTCACAAAAGAAGATTTTGAAGGCATTCAAAGGCCACATGATGATGTACTTGTGATTAGTGCGAGAATTGTTAACTTTAAGATCAAGAGAATTTTCATTGACATTGGAAGTTTGACAGACATTATTTTTCAACATGCTTTTGATCAAATGAGACTGAAGATCAAAACATAGCTAAGATTCTATAGCTATGATTTTTATGCCTTCAATAATCAACTCGTGTAACTAGAGTAATTTCTTTACCAATTCATATTGGAGATGATGAGCATGTTATAGAAGACAAAGTGGACTTCCTTGTTGTCAAATGTTGGTCCCCATACAATATGATCATTGGACGACCATATTAGCACTTATTTGGCATCGTCTCTTCTACTGCTCACCTTAAGGCCAAATTCTCCACTCTTATAGGAGTCAATGTATGCAAGAGACATAAACAGTTGCAAGATCACTATATATAAGGGTATTAAGGTGAGAAGAAATTTTTTAAGTCGAAACTTACCTAAAAGGAAAGTTAGCCAACATAGATAGTACCAATGATGAAATGAAGGAAATTTCATTAGGAGATGATCCTAAAAAGATAACTAAGATAGGGAAATCCTTGCCAGTAGACACCCATCAAAGTTTAATGAACTTTTTATAAAATAATGCTAATGTATTTAGATGGTCTCCTTTAGCATGCCGGGTATCCCCAAAAATGTTATGGTATATAAACTTCATATTGATCCAAATGTAAAGGTGATTCAATAGAGGAAAAGACATTTCACCCTTGAGAGGCAAGTAGCTATTAAAGAAGAAATCTAGAAACTCTTGAAGGCAAGATTCATTTAGGAAGAGCCTAATTCTACTTAGCTAGCCAACTATGTACATAGACTCTACAGATCTGAACAAGGCTTATCCCAAATCTTACTTTCCCCTACCAAGAATAAATCAAATGATTGGTTCAACTACAAGGCATGCTTTACTCTATTTAATGGATGCTTTTTCTGGCTACAACCAAATTAAAATGGATGAGCAAGATGAAGTTCACACATCATTCATCACTAACTTTGGAACGTATTATTATATGGTAATGCCCTTCGAGTTGAAACATACCGAAGCAACATATCAGCGGCTTATAACTATGATGTTCAACTCACATATTCATCAAAATGTCAAAGTGTATGTCAACAATATGATTATGAAAAGCATGACAGAGGATTCAGCATCTCGCAAATCTTGAGGAGACATTTAGTTCTTGAAGGAGATAAAATATGAAGTTGAATCTGTAGAAATGCATTTTTGGTGCTACTTCGGGTAAGTTTTTAGGTTACATGGTCACTTGGTGCAATATTGAAGTGAATCCAAGGAAGATAGATGCGATAAGAAACATGAAGTCCCTTCATACTGTTAAAGAGGTTCAGGAGCTAACTGGATGAATAGCCGCCCTCAATAGGTTCGTGTCAAGGAGTACGAACAGGTATGCAAAATTCTTTAAAATTATTAAGAATCCAAAAGATTTCATGTGGACTGATGAGTGCAAAAGAGCATTCAGTGAGCTTAAAGAATTTCTCGCATCACCACCATTACTCTCAACACCAATTCTAAGAGAGAACTTATATTTATACTTGTCGATCAGTAGCTAAGCACTTTCTTCTATATTGGTTTGAACCAATGGCAAAGAGCATTTGGCAATTTATTATGAGTCATGTCTTATAAGAACCAAAACATAGATATAACAAAATTGAGAAATTTGTATTAGCAGTAGTTTTCTTGGTAAGGAAGTTAAAAGCGTACTTTGAGGCTTACCAAATTGTAGTCCTTACTAATAAACCTTTGTGGCAAGCATTGCAACGGCCAAATTCTTTAAGGAGGATGATGAAATTTTCCCTGGAGTTAAGTGCCTATGGCATACAATACAAACTCAGAATGGTATTAAAAGCTCAAGTGTTGGTAGATTTCATGACTATGTTCATAGGTGAAGAAGATAGCACAGATATTGACGATAAATCGATATGTAATCTTTATGTTGATAGTTCTTCGACTAGAGAAGGAAGTGGTGTAAGTCTTATCCTGTAAGGACCTCACAATGTTAAGGTCAACTATGCCCTAAAGTTTGGATTTCTAGCCAGTAACAATGAAGGGAAATACGAGGCCTTCATTGTAGGACTCAAAATGGCAATGGAAGTTGGTACCGAGAAAGTTGAAGTTTTTTCAAATTCACGACATGTTGTGAATCAAGTCAAAGGAAGTTATGCATTGAAGGAAGAAGAAATGAGCAAGTTCTTGTTGATAGTACCAGCGTTAATGGAAAAATTTTAGTCCTTTTCAATTCACAAAATACCAAGGAATAGGAATATCACATTCAATAAGCTATCGAAGTTGGCTGGTATAGCATTTCCTAATTTAAGCAACAAACTTTTTGTTGAGTTTCTCCCCCATAAGAGTTCACCAATTGTTTTGTAGCGTTGTAAACTAGCTCCTTGGCCAAAAGAGAAATCTTAGATGAATCCAATTGTAGAATATTTGAGGGATGGTATCCTCCCTATTGATAGGAAAGAGGCTTAAAGATTGGTTTATCAAGCTACAAATTATACACTGATAGATGATTAAATACGCAAATACGATATAGCTTAACCTTATCTTTGATGCCTTCATTTGAGAGATGCATGATAGGTGTTAGCTAAACTACACGATGGTGTATGCAACAACCATGTGAAAGAACAAATATTGTATATCTGTAAATTGCGACTCAACTATTATTGGTCAACAATGAAAGATGACATGAGAATAGTTGTTTGGCATTGTCTATAATGCTAGAAGCATAAGGCACTAGGTCGTGCGCCTTCTACCGAATTGTGCTACTTAATCAATCCTTGGCCCTTTGTCCAATGGGGATTAGACATACTCAGAACATTTCTAAAGTCTACAACCTGGCGACAATTCGTCATTGTTGCTATAGATTATTTCACGAAGTGGATAGAGGTCGAAGCATTAGCAAGGACCATCACTGAATAGAATGTTAAGGCATTTGTTTTCAACTTCATTATATTAAGGTTCGAGTCCCATTTATGATAATTATGAATAATGGACCATAATTTGACAATGACAAATTTCATGCATTTTGTGAGAAATATAGCATCTGCTTCAATTACACGTCTGTAGCTTACCCTTAAACTAATGGGCAAGTGGAAACTGTTAACAAGATCATCTTATATGGCTTGAGGTAGAAGGTTAACCAAGTTAAAGGAAAATAGGCTGACGAATTGCTAGATGTTTTATAGGGATACTAGACTACCCACAGAACTGCAATAAAAGAAATGCCCTTTGGATTAGCATATGGTATGGAAGCATTGTTGCCAATTAAGTTAGACCTACCGAATCTATGCGCGTAGAATTTTAACATGATGATTAATCATGTTGGTTTGACAGCTAATTTGGATACAATTGAAGAAATCAGAGATGTCACAAGAGCGAGAGTTATGACATATCAACATAACGCAACCAGGTATTATAATCAGAAGGTAAAGCATAAGGTATTTCAACCTAGAGATTTGGTTTGCTAGAAATTAAAGGCGACTGGCTGGTGTGTGAGAGAAGCAAGGGAACATAGGGTAAATTGGGTAAATCCTATTAGGGTCTAGGAAGTCATTGGTAAGGTCAACTAGAAAGGTTAGATGGAATAGTCATCCCTTGTGTATGAAATGTCGAGAATTTGAAGATTTATTTTAATTAATTCTTTTGATGTTATAAAGCATTTCCATTTGTTTTGCAAGGCAATAGCTTAGTTGTTTTGAAAGACAATCATGTTCAAAGTTACAACTCTAACTTATTTCTCTTCCTGATATTTTATGGTCAACGGATTATTATCATGTTCAAATTTCAGGGTGAATGAACTAGTATTTAATAAGTTCAAACCTATCGAGGTTAGCAAACTTTATTAGTTAGTCGAAAAGCTGAATTATGAATGTATTAATTCATTGAGGCAATCTTATGGCTCAAAAAAGATGACTGGTCTACGTCTCAAATGACTAATAGACAATGTCTCTAAAAAGACACCCAAATTAAGCGAGTGAAATAAAACATGTCGAGAAAACTAGGTATATGAAATAAAACATGCCGAGAAATATGCTAAGAAAATAAAACATGCTAAGAAAATTAAGCGTGTGAATTAAAACATGCTGAGAAAGTACGGCTTGTGGAATAGAACATGCTAAGATGCCAAAACTGCTAAATTACGCATGGGGAAATGTACATAAGATTAGTAACAAATACAATGATAAATGTTCAACCACTTGGCTAAATACTATCCAAACAAAACAAAAAAAAGAAGAAGAAAGGAAATGAACAAATTACAATGGGAACAATCTTATGATCTATTCTTAGACTGAGTAGAGACATTCTCTTGATTGAAAGTCAAAGCCCTTTTAGAGCATATCTCTTTTTTGGTGCTTGGGGTTTTTCGAATAGGTGGATTTCTCTTTGTGCATGTAGGAGATTTCCATAGACAAACGATCTTCGTCATCACTAAGATTTTTGACATGAGCCTTGTTATCATCTTGCATATGGATCTCGGCACCTAAACTTTCCTCACCTTCTTCATCGCAACTGCTAACTTAATCATTGACATCGGCTAAGTCTAAGTACGAAAGATCATATTCAGAGTGAAATTTTATGATTTCTCCTCTTACCACTTAAACCCCCTCCAATAACTTTTTCTCAATAACCTCAACAATTTCAAGTGCCTCTTTGACATAATGTACTTTTTTTGTTGCCTCATCTAACTAAAAAATATGGCTTTTCGGTTCAAAGTTATTGGTCTCCAATTCCTTTATCCACATCTTAAGCCTATCTTCCTCATCATTTATTGAGTTGAATGTTAGGCCTAAACCTTGATACTCTTCTTTTTTCTTACGAAGCTCCTCGTTTAGGTTTTTAGCCTCTTTGTATTGGTCATCAACCTTAGCCTTAAGGCTTGAGACTTCATCGATAGCCAAAGAGTCTACTAATTTCTCGACAGCAAGCTCATCTTGATATTTTTTAGCATCTATCTTAACATTGATTCTCGTATTCTTGATAACCACAATTTGAGCTTTGAGGAATTAGATGCATCCTCAATTTTCTACAGCAAGTTAACAATATGAAATGATGAACTTGTTAGACCACCTAGTAGAATACATAAAAAAATATTAGTATTATTACCTTTTTCATTTATTTGTTGACTTCATCCAAAGCCATCAAAATGTGGTTACTAATTTGTAAACAAACAATATTGTTAACAATAAAACATACACAACAATTGAAAGGATTTACTTGATACTTACATCATATAATTTAGCCACAATGTGTGCCTTATGACAACCATTGACTCTATCATCATCCTTTTTTGCAATTTCCCTATCCTTAAGAAGAATGACACCTTCCATCATGGCTAAGGACTTAGTCCTATCACCTAGCATCGAGTTGGTATAGAGAATGTTGTGGCCCTAAAATGAAACAAAATACTAACCCACCTAATTATTTGGAATTAATTTAGCACTACTAATGCTAAGAGTTTTGTTCCTCATCACCTCATTTGTCCTCTCATCTAAAGTCTTGGACTTCTAAGGAGGGGGTTAGCTAGCAAGCTCTTTGCTACTTCTCTTGTGGTGACTTAGTGCAACATGCACTTGAACTGATGGTTCCTTAGTAACTTCTAGATGTATGACTTCATTTCAACTACAACCAACAATTTCTTAGCTAAGAGCTCTCAGCTCTTCAACCTAATGAATACCTTCTTAAGTTGTAACCACTTCAACCAGCATAGTCACAGTAGTTCTAGCTTTCTCACTCCTTTATCGCCTTCCAGCTGGATAGGAGGCCTTCTTCTAAGCCACTACTTGTTTTGTCATTCCCTCTTTTATGGATTCTTTGGTAGTAGTTGGCCAAGTAATAGCAATTGTAGGGGTTATATGTTTGTTGGCATTAAATTTTTTTGCTTTGGCTTAGGCCTGCAATTTGAGGGAGTTTACATCACTAGTACTCATCTCTACAATACAAAGTAGATATAATAATAATAAAATGAGGAATAAAATACTTACATTCTCCATACCAAGCAATTCTCAAAGGCGACTATTCTTCTCCTATTGTCACAAGAACAGCTTTCCTCTTGTAGCTTTACTCAGCATTACAAATATTAAATAATATACCTTCCTTCTTAGAGAAAATTGGCTCTCCATTCTCATATTACCTTATTATTCTCTTGGTGCCCCAGTAAAACATTCTTTTTTTTTTCCTTCTTTCTTAGATCTTTACTGCAGCAGCAACATTCAACATCAATTCAATATCCTTGGTGTGGATATATTCAGTCTATTGTGTCCAAAAATCTAATTCTTCATCTAAAATGATAGACATGAACTTATAATGCCACTTATGGATCTTGGACTCCAACCTATCCATGAACTTTTACCCATGCCTAGTAGCCGCAAAGTACTAGCCATTAAACTACCTCCTTATTGTAAAGAAGTGCCTAAATAATTGAGGCATAACCCTAACCTCAACTTCTTCACAAACAATCTCAAAAGCCGAAAGAGGCCAATAAGTGTTTGGTGAGAACATACTTGGCACAACTTGAAAATAGTTAAAGAATTACTTGACAAAAGCTGAGAAAGGAGAGCATAGTCCAAAGTTGAGATATTTCAAATAGATGTGAAACTCATACTCCCTTAGATAGTGCATCCTTTCCTCTTCTCTCAACATCCTAAGAATCCATGTTTTAGGAAGATCTTGCCAGTATTTATTATATTTTGAAACAAGAACTCTATCAACAACAATAGCAACTCCTTCTGGTGAATCACTCAATTAAATTATATTATTATACAAATATCTTTCCATAGATCTTCCTTCTTTCTCTTCTAGATAAGTATCTGTTGTAAGAGAGTTGATTTGAGCAAGTTTGTTCTACCTCTCTACTATACTGTCGACCGAGCTACTTGAGGAACATGTCGTTTTATTTTTTCTTTGAGGGGGAGAAGTAGCATCGGTCTCAATTAGTTTAGAATCTAAAAGAACAAGTTGATGAATTATGTTTCAAACCATACTTGATCTTAACTATAGTGAATGTTACAGAACCTTTTGAAGATGAAAATTTTTTTTGTTATTGAAAAATTCCTTAAATATGGATGATTTACCCTTGTAGCTATAATACGTTTCTAATAGAAATGATATGCTGCTTAGATGATGGCATGAATTATTGACATGTGTTTTGAGATGGATATCTACTGGTTATCAAGGCTCTTATAGTAATTAGTGCCTATAGTATAACTATGGCTAGGGTAACAGCTATCATACGTTCTCCTGTTTAGTCTTCTAATAGGTAGGAAAATTGAAAAGTTGCGACCTTTTGGATAGGATACAATCTGTCCTTCTAAATGAAAATCAAGGAACTTCCAACATTACTTGACATTTGGGAAATTATTCTCTGCTCAACCCCACAAAGAATATTGAAATATTTACTCCTTTAGTCAAAATCTCAACCACGAGAGTTAGGGAGCAAATGTTAATAGTTAGTTTTCATTTAGCCACTCGACTGCTAACATACCGAATAACTTACTTCTCAGTTAACACTAATTAACATAGATTTGTATCTAATTTGAATTTAAGGAAAGTAGCACCAACATTTATAATCTAATTTGAATTTATGGAAAGTAGCACCAACATTTATCACATAACATGGTTATATTACATAATTGCCTACTATTCCTACATTTGAGGAATGTACCTAATCGAGAGGCCTCCACTTGTTCCAGTAATCATGTAATTGATTGCTGTTTCGAACTCTTGACATTCGCCTATAAATAAGAAGAAGTACTTTAAGAATGATCTACGACCCTATAACTACTTACTTCATTTTCTTACTAAATTCATTTGCTGACTTAGGTATTGAAGTGGCTACACCAAACTAACCCCACTACCCTTTAGTTCTTTGTACTTTACAAGAAAGAAATTATCCAAAAACCACACAACACCTTAGTCCGTTGTGGTGTATTTGTGGTGATTGGTGCCAGTAATGGTATGTGTGTAGCCTTACAAAGTGGATGTTAGGCGGCAGGTGGTGATGGGATCTTAGGTTCTTAGAGGCAACGAAAGTGAAGGTGGTGGTAGATTGTTGTCAAAACTACTATATGGTGGTAGTTCATGTATATACTAAGGGTTTGAGAACCCCATGTAACCACTGAAGGGGTTAAAGGGTACAATAAGGAGTGATACGAGTGTTAATTGAAAGCTTAAGGGCTAGAGAAGTTAGCTAGGTCATTAGTTATGCTTGAAAGTGGCTATAAAGTGAGAAATTTTTAGAGAGAAAGAGAGGGAAGTCAAGGTTAGAGAGAGAAAGAGGTTTAAGCTTATGAAATTAGGGAAGAAGATGATAGCTTGATGCTATAACGAGTTCCTAAACTCCTTATACATTTACAACATAAATCAAGTAAGGTAAGTCTAAAATCACATTGAAACAAAAATTGAAAATTAATGGGTTTTTTACTTATTTAAATCCACAATTGAACAAAAATGGTTGTAATACGAGTGAAATCATTGGTAGTAATAGAGGCCCGATCTTACTAAAACAAACCCAAAGGAAGCTTTCAAAAATCAATGAACAGCTTGAATCATGGAATTTTCAAATCTTAAGTTTTTTTCCATTTTTTTATCTATTTTTTTACCACAAATAAGCATATTGAAGCATTTTTATGGAAAAGGTATCAAAACTAAACACCTTACACTAGTTTCGCATAGGAAAAGGTACGAAAGGAAAAGAAAAAGAAGAAAAAGGGACGGAAGAAACGCCAATGTGGCCTATTGAGTTAACGATATGTGCAAGATGTTAGGGAAGAAGAAAATAAAAGGCACAAAGTGCCTGTAAATAGACTTAAACCCATGACCTTTAGCTTTCACCAATGTTAAGACCAAATGTAGTACCAATTGGCTATTGGCTAGTGCCCTAACACTTATTGCAACAAAAATGTACTTAAATCTATTTACTATGCCTAAACAAAAGAAAATAACATATCTTAAAGAAAAACTCCAAAATAAATAAATAAAATATTATTAGTGATAAAGAAAAAAACTATTTCCTATACTATGTACAATTTTCTATTTTTTGTATTTTTTTATTTTTTTATATATTTTTTATTTATTTGTTTTAGTTAAGACCCTTCCTGTAAAAAAAATCCTAAAAATTATAAGGAGGCAAAAATAAGGTATTTACACTAACTTGTCATGTGTGTATTTTAAATTTTAAGGTTGTGAAGTATGTAATGTTGAAAATTAAGGTTGTTTTAATGTTCTAATGTGGTATTTAAATGTTGTAATGTATCGAATGTTGGAAAATTATCTATGTTTTAATTTAATAGTGTGTTATTTAAATGTTGTAACATGTGTACATTTTGATTTTTTTTGAAAAAGTTGTTATTTAAATTCTGATAATGTGTTAAATTTTTCTTTTTTGAATTAAAGAAAAAGAGGCCAATTCATGGGCTAATTGAACTGTCCTTAGTTAGGTTGATGTTAATTCAACTTGAACATAGTCCGTAGCTCGATTGTTTCTAGCTAATTTTGGATCAACCCTTGGTATACCTTCATCTAACTAGCACTAGGAAATTTGCACTATGGCTTTTAGATACCCTAACTTAACTAATTTTGTGACACTGGCATTATGAACCTCATATACTGATACTATTTACCTTAGATCATTTCCAAAGGTAACTCCATTAAGAATAATGCCATCTAAGGATCATTAAGGTACTACCTCAAGGACATTAATACTATAACCCCCTGAGTGCAACTAAGCATAAGCAGCAAGTGTCACGAACGGATTCCGTCGCTCGACCCCGTACGACACTTAGCGTTCCTGACCTTACTAAGGAAGGCTAAGTTAGCCTGTAATACACTCACAGTGTTAGAGAGAGAAATTAGAGAGAGAAACTCTGATAGTATACTGTATTCACTCAAATAACTTATGTGTTACATCTGAGGGGAATTCCCCTATATATATAGAAAGCCTTTACAATCTAATGGTTAAGATCGATTCGATCTAATGGTTACAATTGATTCCCAACTACTACATTTACCTACCTTCACCAACTACTATACAATCTTCTAGACTTCTTTAGAACCTTCTAGAGCTTTTCATCATCTAGAAGCTTTTAGTGGGCTTGGGCTTTTGTCTTTAGGCTTTAGGTACCTCCTAAGAATGGCCCACTTCGAGAGGTCCATAACATTCTCCCCCGCTCAATCCGGCGAATCTTGTCTTTAAATTGCCACAGTGCTTCGGCTGGTTCCCAGCTGGCCTCACTCTCTGGTCTTCCCTTCTACATTACCATATACTCATGTCTGGGAGTTTGTCCACGTCTCTTCACATGTCTATCAGCTATGATCCCTTCTACTTCCTTATCAAATGAATCCCGTACTCCTATTGGGGCCCTTGTGATACAGCTATTATAGGGTTTTCCTCATCTTTGTGGAATGGTTTTAGTATGCTCACATGGAAAACCGGGTGGAATTTCAGTTTAGGAGGAAGTTCCAATTTGTAAGATACTTGCCTTACTCGTTTCACAATTGGGAACGGACCCTCGTATCGCCTCATTAGACCTTTATGTAGTTGACCCTTCGTACGTTGTATCAAATGTAACTTAACAAGCACTTGGTCACCTACCTGGTATTCCATCGGCCTCCGCTTCTTGTCTACAATCTTCTTCATTCTCTTGATAGCTCGGCTTAAGTAGGTCCGGGCTAAGTCATGATTTTCCTGCCATTCCCTTGTGAATTTATATCCAGGAGGGCTGGACCCTGTATATCCTATTGCCACTGTATGAGGAGTTAAGGGTTATCTTCCCAGGACAATCTCGAAAGGACTCTGTCCGATGGACTCATTCTTCTGTAGGTTAAACGAAAATTGTGCCACATCTAACAACTTGGTCCAATTATGTTGGTTAGCCCCTACAAAATGCCTTAAGTATAACTCCACTAAGGCATTCACTCGCTCCGTCTGACCATCCGTCTGGGGATGCAAATTAGTTGAAAAGTTCAACTAAGATCCCAAAAGTTTGAACAGCTCTGTCCAAAATTTCCCCGTAAATCGCCCATCTCGATCACTCACAATGTTTCTGGGCAGGCCCCAATACTTTACTATATGTTTCAAGAACAACCGGGCCGCTTCATCCGCTGGGCACTCCTTTGTTGCTGGGACAAAAGTCACGTATTTTGAGAACTTGTCTACCACCACCACAATTGTACCATACCCTTCCGATCAGGGTAAGCTTACAATGAAGTCCATGGAAACACTTTCCCATGGCCGTTCAGGAATGGGAAGAGGCTCTAGTAGTCCCGGAGTTGCCTTGTGTTCAACTTTGTCTTGTTGACACACGAGACAAGTTCAGACATAGCTTTTAATATCTTCTCTCATGTGTGGCCAAAAATACCTTTCTTCCACTAATGCTTGGGTACGGTGCATTCCTAGATGACCTACCCATTTAGAATCATGACACTCCTTAAGTATCTCCCTTCTCAGATTCAAGGAATCGGGCACATAAACTCGTTGCCCTTTTGTATATATTAGTCCATTCTCTTGCCAAAATCTCCTTGTCTTCCCTTCTTGACATTGAATCCATAGAGCTTTAGCTTGCTTATCACTCTCTATCCCCTCTTGGATTCTATCAATGAGGTTGCTTTTAGGTTTGCTGATGGCTGCCAACTCAACCCTTTAGCTCAAAGCATCCGCCACAACATTAGTCTTACCTGACTTATGTTCAAGGTCAAAATCAAATTCTCGCAGAAAAACCTGCCATTGGGCTTGCTTGGGCGAGAGCTTCTTTTGAGTCTGAAAATAGCTGGTGCCCATATTGTCAGTCTTGACCACAAACTTTCTCCCTAATAAGTAGTGCCTCCATACCCGAAGACGGTGTACTATCGCCCGTCATCTCCTTTTCGTGCACTAGATATCGTTTCTTTGTGTCGTTCACCTTTCGGCTTTCAAATGCTACAGGGTGTCCTTCCTGCATTAAAACCCCTCCAATAGCAAAATCACTAGCATAAGTACATACCTCAAAGGGTTTGCTAAAGTTGGGAAGGAGAAGGACTGGCTCCTTCGTGACTGCCATTTTCAAGGTCTCTAGTGCCCGCTTTCTCTCTGTACTCCAAACCCAAGGGGTATCCTTTTTTAGTAAGTCCGTCAATGGACTAGCTATCTTCGAATAGCCCTTAATGAATCTTCTATAGTAATTTACTAAGCTAAGGAAGGATTTCAGCTCAGTAGGCTTGGTGGGTTCCTTCCAATCCCAGATGGCCCGCACCTTTCCTTCATCCATTCTAATCTTTCCTCTCCCCACTATGTGACCAAGGAATGTCACCTCTTCTTGTGCAAAGGCACATTTCTCTATTTTCACATACAGATCATTTCTCCTCAAAGCTAAGAATACTGAGCGAAGGTGATCTATATGTTCCTCCAACGTCTTACTATAAATCATAATATCATCCAAGTACACCACTACAAATTGATCAAGAAAGGGCGCTAAAACACGATTCATAAGGGTGCAGAAAGTAGCCGAGGCATTAGTAAGGCCAAACGACATCACTAGGAATTCAAAAGCACCATACCTTGTAACACAAGTGGTCTTAGGTTCATCTCCTTCTGCAATCCTCACTTGGTGATATCCTGAGCGTAAATCCAATTTGGAGAAGTATCTAGCTTCTCCCAACCTGTCGAATAGATCCGATACCAATGGAATGGGATACTTATTCTTTATCGTGACCTTATTTAAGGCTCGATAATCAATACACATTTGGAGTGATCCATCTTGTTTCTTCTGAAAAAGTACGGGAGCTCCAAAAGGTGCCTTTGAAGGCCTAATGAAACCTGCTTCTAATAATTCCTTCAGTTGTCGTCTCAATTCTTCTAATTCTAGAGGTGACATCCTATATGGGACGGCGGCAGGCGGCCTAACTCTGGGTTACAATTCTATCACATGGTCTACCTCCCTTCTTGGTGGTAACTTCTTAGGCAACATTGCTGGCATTATATCCTTAAATTCTCCCAATATTTCCCCCACTTGAGGTGGAACACTTCCTTGACCACTAGTCTCTTCCCTAACTTTTATGGCAGTCAAGTAAGTGACTTCATTCTTCTTGAGTCCCTTTTCCAATTGCATAGCGGATAAGAATTTGGTGGCTTGGCCTACCTTTCTTACTACAGGCACCACACATTGTGAATTGTGATCAAGTACACAAACGCAGTTAGCTCGTGGTACGATAAGTGCATTAATGAGATCTAAGAAATCCATCCCGATCACGAACTCAAAATCATCCATTGGCACTACTTCAATTGTCTCTTTTCCTTACCAACCCCCAATACGGAGCTCTATCCCCCTGGCTACTCCAACAGTGGGAACTTCTTTTGAGTTAACTGTTTTGAGCCATGTTTTAGTCTCCTCCACTTTTAGCCCCAACTCCTTTGCTGCCATATCAGAAATAAAGAGATGAGATGCTCCTGTATCTACGAGGGCATTGAGTTTCTTACCTGCTACCGATAGTTCGGTATACATCAATCCTTTTCTTTCATTGCCTTGAGACTTCATAGCACTGAGTAGACGAACTGACCCTAACTGGGCCTCACCCCCATCATCTAAGCTTTCACCTGCTACTAATGCCGCCAATCTCTCTTTCTTCGGACACTCCCTAGCATAATGGGGTCCATTATAGAAATAACATTTCAACTCACTGGGTTTCCATCTTTCCCCATCTCTCCCTTCACGAGTTCTTCCTCGATCATTATCTCTTTCTTCGGCTTTGGTTTTTCCTTTGGAAGAACTCCTACTCTTCTCCCTTTTAACTCCCCCTTTCCATCTCCCTCCTATGGTCTTAGGATCAGTCTTCCGAAATTCCATTAAGCCTTCAGCAACTACTATAACCTTGGAAATGTCTTCCACTCCCCTTTGCTTCAGCTCTAATTTAGCCCAGGGCTTTAAACCATCCACAAACATCACCAAAGCATCTTCTTGGTTGAGGTCTGGGATCTCCAACATCAACTCCGAAAATTCCTTTACATATTGCTTTATGTCACCCTTATGGGTTAGGTGACGCAATTTCACCTTTGCTTCCTTAGCAGCATTTTGGGGGGAGAATTGACCCTTCAACTCTTGTACAAAGCTATCCCAGGTGTTGATATCAGCTGCCCTCCTGCGCCACCATACCATGGCTGAGTCTTTCAGATACATAGCAGCAGTACGTACCTTTCCAATATCATCTAAGATTCCCACAGCATTAAAGTATTGTTCCACTCCCCATAAGAAGTTATCTACTTCTCGAGCAGACCGCATCCCGCCAAAGTGCTCTGGTTTTGGAATATCGACCCTATGGCCGGTCTGGAGGGTCATTCCATTTGCAACAGCGATTCGGCAGGCCGCCAATTGCGTCTTGAGATCTTCAATCTCTTGACGCATGGCCACTACCACTGCATTAATCTTAGCTTCATAAGCTTCTTCCTTAGTTTTTAAGGCCGTAACTCGGGCTTAGAGAGCATCACCCTTCTCTCCAATAACATTTCCATGCTGCCTAAGCTTTTCTACAGCCCGATTCAGTGCTCCCTGCAATTCGCCTCGGAGTTCTTCCTCCATTTCCTCAAGACTGCCTTGAGACTGATAAAATTGTTCCTTGGCCTCAGCAATGCTCAACTCTGCCTTATCCATCCTATTAAGGAGCGAGTTCAGTAGGTCCCGATACCTAGCCCTTTGCCTGGTAACACGGCAATCGTCATGGTCAGCCAACTCATCGACCATTGAAGCGTTGTTGTCTCCTCCAGATGACATCTTCTCCACAAGCAATTCCTTTTTCAAGCTCTGATACCACTTGTCATGGGCGGATTCCGTCGCTTGACCCCGTGCGGCACTTAGCGTTCCTGACCTCACTAAGGAAGGCTAAGTCAGCCTGTAATACACTCACAGTATTAGAGAGATAAAGTAGAGAGAGAAACTTTGATAGTATACTGTATTCACTTAAATAACTTGTGTGTTACATCTGAGGGAAATTCCCCTATATATACAGAAAGCCTTTACAATCTAATGGTCAAGATCGATTCGATCTAATGGTTACAATTGATTCCCAACTACTATACAATCTTCTAGACTTCTCTAGAACCTTCTAGAACTTTTCATCATCTAGAAGCTTTTAGTGGGCTTGAGCTTTTGTCTTTGAGCTTTAGGAACCTCCTAAGAATGGCCCACTTCGAGAGGTCCGTAACACAAGCATAATCATACTAGATGATTATTTGTTTAGTTCATACTCGATTACAAAAGCATAAGCAACAAATGTGGATAACAAGCACCAAAATCTTATACCTTTCGGTTGTCCACTACATCTTAGCTAAGGGGACTCTACATCTAGATCTTATTCCATACTCAAAATCCTTTTCAAATTCTACATCTAAAGTATAAAATAAGATTAAACTTATGTTAGAGTCTATTCTTAGGTTACATAAGTTCTAATTCCTCAACTTATTTTACTAGGTCATACTTGATTCATAAGTCTTGCTACTGGCATAACCTAAGGTTTAAAAGATAGTTTTAGACCCCTAAAGATGTTTGAAAAAGGTTAAGATAGGTTTAAGGAAAGATAGAAACAAGAAACAATAGGAAAAGGGAGAGGAATGGGTTCACACCCATGAATTACACTCAAGGATCACACTCAAGGATTATGGCCATGATCTTTGACAATGTTCCTTCTTTAAATTCTGATCCCCTGATCAGGCTTAAGGATCATCCACAAACAAGTGCCTATACTTTCTCACATAAGGGAATCAAGGTTAGCAATCATGCCCATGCTTCTTACCATAATTCTCTCATTCTATTTTCACCTGCACTTCACACTTAATCATAACTTATGTCGAGGGATTTATAAGTAGGATCATGCTTGTGATCCTTACCCATGATCCTCTTGTTTGACTTTCTCCTCCTTCTATATTTAACTCTTTCAATCTAACTTGATTAGATTAGAACTCATCCAACATTTCAAATCCTTACTAGTTTTGATCGTTTCTATAGACACCTTAATTTTTGCCTTATTGTAATTTTAGAAAAATTTAAGAATAAAAAAAAGGTCCTAACTCAAAAATACAAAAAATAAAATAATACAAATAAAAAATTAATGAAAATACAAAAATATTTGGAATATATAATTTTTAGGTATTTGGTTATTTTTAAGTTATGTGGACAATGTCATTTCATTTTTAAGGTCATATAAAGTCAAAGTATATATATACGATTTAATAGTTTTAAGATATATTTGAGAATATTATATTTTTTAGAAAATTTAATATTCAGACCATGGTTCATGTTAGATATATTTTCATAAAAATGAGATAATTTAAGTTAATTGTAACATCAAATGGCCTCATAATTAGACTTAAATTGATCAATCTACAGAAAAATCAATTTTTAAATTAACTTTTTGTTAAATGAATTGGAGCTTGTACAACCATTAAATTGGGGTTAAGTAGAAAAGTAGTATTTACTAGACTAACCCTTGAAAGCCAATAGGCTTTCAATTTATGGTGAACTAGCCTATTGGAGCTTAGATTGGGTCTAAATCAGTTTTCCTTTTTGAAAATCAATCTAAGAAGCTTTTTAAATGTAAATAGTAGTCAAATGCAATATATGTTGAGAAAATAATTTAGCTCAACTAGTGTACACATGGTCATAGATACTAGAAGTCCAATGCTGGAAACACATTGGAGGCGCTAGGTCCCTTTATTTTTATTTTCACTTTGCAAGTGCCATGTGTTAACCATTGATTAACTGATATAGACATTTTCTTTCTTTTTTTTTTTCAATTTTCTTGTTCTTTCTCACAATTTTCTAGCTTAGTCCTCTTTATTTGTAACCTTCTTTGATCAAATTTTCTACAAGATTTTACCAAACTAATGGTAAAATCTTGTCAATTACATGAAGTACATTTAATCTATGCCCATTTCATGTCCATGCAAAGCCATTTCAAGGGTCAAATTAAGACTTGAAAACCAAAGAAAGTTAAAATATCTAGATTCCATCTCTTTGCTAACTTATACCTTACACTTCACCACACTTGCTTATGTGTTTTCCATATACACACATGATTGCATGATGCAATCGTATTCTATACATGGTGTATGAAGGCCTAAAATCTATCCAAATTGTAGATTAAATTTGCTTCTAAAAGTAGAAAAAAGCTAAAAATATGATATCACCAATCATGGTTTATTCAACCATAGGTGATACTTTCTAAACCTAGTTGAGCTTATTCCAATATAAATAAGCACTTCCCTAACCCCATTAAAAATCACTCATCACTTAAATCCACTCAAATCACAACTCTCAAATATCCTTCTCGCAAGCCATATGAATCCCTTTCTCTCTCTAGATTTAAGTTCAGTTTTAGTGGTTTTTAAGCTAAACCATTGCCACAACTAGCTTCACCATCACGTGGGCACTCAATCCATAGCTTCATCGCTTCTTAACTCCAATAGCCGTAACCACTAAATCCCTAACCACCATGGCAACCAACTTCAAAATAACCACCAATATCTACCTTCATCCAAACCCAACACCGCCAATGAAACCACCAGCATCTAAAATCCTTAGCCACTCCACCCTTTTAATCCTAAATGCTACCGCTTAAGCCAAGCATCGCTACCATCGTAGGGCTATTTTCAACCACACTAAACATGGTGGTGCTTGTAAACACCCCCATTGTCTATTATAAACCACATAAAAATGAAGTTTCCTACTTAAATATCCATCCAAAAACACCTCGATCGACCATCTTATAGCCACTTGCCTTGTTTGCTTTCCATGCACATGCAAGGCTTGTGATCAAGTTGAATGACCCAAAGTGCAACTCGAGACTTGATCCTGATACCCACTAATCCAACTCGTACCTCACCTAGGTACAATCCTTATGTGTTTCTCTCTCTCTCTCTCTCTCTCTCTCTCTCTTATGTAACTTTTTCAAAATTAAGAAAGAAAATGAAGAAGAAAATGAAAAAATAAAGTGAAATGAAAAAAATATAATAAATAAAGTTATAATGTTTCTTTTTTTCATTTATTGTTATAAGGTTTTTAAGGGCTCTTTATTTTTCAAAAGCATTTTTTTTCCCTTTTTATAATTTTTTTTAACAATAAAAAGGATATGTTTTGTTTATAAATAAGTAAAATTGGAAGATAGTATTATCACTTAAAAGAAAATTGTTTTCCAAAAATTAAAATAATTTATTAAACTCTTTTTCAAAATTAGGTTACTCCTTTAGAATTTGTTGACAAAGAATAAAACATCAAATTAGCACCCATCTTTTAGGATTTTTCTCATATAAAATGAAAATACCTACAAGATGAAAACTCAATCAATTTTTCAAAAAATTAAAACAAACCAACACATTAAAATTTATTTAATCGAACTACAACAAGTCTAATCCTTACTAGAAAGTACGTAGGCACTTACGAAGAGACTTAAAATAAGAAATGTTTTCCTTTCTCTATATAAATTTAATTTTTTTTCACTTTTTTAAATAAAATTAATTTTCTTAGTTTATAAATTTATAATTAATCTTTCAAGGTAAAAGTGTATTTTGAAAAATGAAACAAAATTCGAAAGGTTAAAAGTAGTACCCTTTTAAGGTTTAATAGGATAACCCTCAAATCCAATATCTCTCATTTTCAAAGATCCTTTTGAAAAAATATAGGTCCCAAAAGCAACCTAGAACAAGGGGGTAAATTGGTTACTTGAAAAAATTTAATCTTTTTGCGAAAACATTATTAAAATATCCCCTTTGATTACTTTGCTAACTTTGGTGTGAAATAATATATTAACAATAAATATAACATGAAATAAAAAGAGTAGGGTTTAGAAAATTAAGCCCAAGAATTATAGTACTTCGAACTTATGCCTACTGTACTCTTCTGGCTTTAATGCCAAGACCCAGTATTCCACATCGATGTCAGTATCGTTCTACTATCCATTTTCAATACTAAGAGAGAAAACAAATACAATCCTTCTACTCTATCTCTATATGCTTTTTCTTGTCTAAACATAGATCTATAGAACCATATAATCTCTCTTACAATCACACAATCCTAACACACAAAAATAAGATTTATAGAAATATGAGGACTGAATACAATGTTCCTTAAAATATAAGTTTCAAAAGATGATAGAATAAGAAAATTGAATAAATAGTATTGTGTATGATTTAGTTTTTTATTATGTCTCTAAATTTTTTCAAAAGTAAAAGTTTATAAATGAAAGTTATAGATAAGTGTGTCTCCAAACTTTAAACTTTGTTATTTATAGACTTTCCTAGTATAATGTCTCTTTATTGAATTCTTGGAGAGATCTTTAACAAATCTTTGAAATTCTTAAAATATCTTGATTAAGCCATTGGAGAATGTATTCCTTGACTTATGGAAGCTAAATCTCATTTCTTGTTTGATTTTAATTTAAATGTTGAAATGCTACTTTAAGGTATAATCAAGTTTGCATGTGTTGTTATACACAATCTTTGTTTTGACTTTTTAATCTCCATAGTATACTTCGAAAATTTGAATTCCCCTTACTAATATGGATTCCTAAAAAGCAAGAGAAAATTTTCATGCCTAATAAATATTTAATTTGAAATTTAATCTTTTGATATTTTCTTATAGATGCTTGATACATAAAACATGCAACAACTCTGATTATTCTCATTTTTCATAATTTTCACATATTCCTCTTTATTTGATAATTTGAATTTGAAATAAAAATCTACATCAACCACAAAGATTCATCCTTGTCTTGTATTTCTTCCATGCATCCAACTTGACTTGAGATTAAAAAAATACTCTAATTTGAAATTCACATGAAGGTCTCTCTTTATCTTCATACATATACGTTAAATATCTTGAAAAATTTATTAGTTATCTACTAAAAAAATTTTCCAACAAATCTATCATAAAATCATTGTCTAAATAACCTTATCTTAAAAATAATTAGATTACACATAAAAAATAAATTCCATAGACTAGTAGCTAGGTTAAAATCAATCCACCAAATTAGTTTTAACCTAATCCTTTTCCTAACCTTAGTTAGGTGGTGACTCTAAAATTTTCAAAATTTATAGAAAAATAAGATTTTCCTTAGTTCTTAGTTGAAGGCTAGTATTAAACGAGTTATAGTTTAATACTAATCAGATTAACGAAAATGAAAAACTGAAAATTCAGACTTGACAGTTTCTATCAAATTTACATCAATGGAACACTTAGATGTGTTCCCAACCATGAAATCAAAGAATAAGAATCAAGAACATACCTTGATCATCAACCCTTACAATAATGGTGAATTACAATACACATAAGATCCAAGCACAAATCCCGAATTCATACCTTTAATAATCACAATCCATCATAATTCTTTTCCTTTTACTATAAGATTAAACAATTCCTTACCGATTTAGGGTTTGGTGTTAGTCAAATCACACAAACTCAATTCTCAATGCTCCCTTCAAATACCTTAAGGGATTGATCAATCAGTAGATTCAATTTATGGAATTCTTTTGTCAATAAAAAGCTTCTTACCTTGTTTTTACTTGATATTCACTAAATCAAACCCATTAACTCATAGGAGCTTCTATCAAATGCAGAGAGGATCCCTATCAGTATGGATAAAAGGGACATTTGGCTGGGGTTATCAACAAGGCTTTGTATGCTTATATAAGTACCCTACATCTACTAGAACAACACTTGACAAGCAAAAGTTTTATTAAACATGAAATTGAATTAGATGGAACCAAGAGGATTCCAAAGAAAAAATCAAGAAAATTATAGCAAAAATCTTATCGTATGTGATTTGAGAACTAAATGAAAACCTGCTATGGATTGCCATTAAATGCAAGTGGAGCACCACCCAACTAGTGGCTCCAACAACCCTAAGTCATCGATTGGTGGTCGAAAACTACTCTGCTCATAAGTGGCTATTTTTTACCTAATTATCAATAATTCTCTAAAAATATCAAGCCATGTAAGAAAATTCTAGAAAAATTTATATATAGATTATTTTGTATGTAGTTTGATGGAAAAATATTATTTTGGTGAAATTTCATAATTTTATATGCTACCCTTCATACATTCCTTTGTTTGGATGAATTTTAATATCAATTTTCATAGACCTAACCAATATTATTTTGACTTCAAAATTTTTCTACAAACTCAATATAATATCTAATTCATTGTTACATAGAAAATGTTTATCATAGCAACCCATCTAATTTTTGCTAATTTTTAGATTATAGAAAACTATTAAGATTAAATTTTGGGAAATTAATTTATGTTTTAAATAAATTATTGTGGATTATGATCTTAAATCAATAGTTGAATATTTTATTAGTGTACAATATAGTTAAATTTAAATTTGTGAGTAAAATGAGTGGATTTCATAAATAAATGGGTTCTCAAAGCCAAAATCGCTATTTCCAATTATATGCATGCACTATTCTTATTAAAGTTGGTCAACTAAGTGATTTCTTATAAAATTTAAATGATTGAAATGGTAGATAACCCATTTTTGTTCGCTTGTAGTTTTAGTTTTTCTTCTTTTCAAAATGAAGAAAGGGGGCCTAATCAAAAACACGTAAAAAGATTAGAAAATTCAAAAATAAAAAAAAAGAAGCAAGAGACTCAAAAGGGAACTTAGAATGAAAAAAAATATATAAAAGAATTAGGAAAATAGATTGTTTTAGGAAAGTAGTTATTTTAAGAAAAATAAGATTTTAGAGTTTTCCTGAGGTTATTGGGTTTGGACAAATTTCTTTTCTATTCAGGTAGTTTTTTATTCAGGTTGCCTTATAGCTTAAGTACTATTTGGTTACACTAATTTTTAGGTACAAAGGAGACTAGAGTTTAACCCCCATGATGAGACTAGAGTTTAACCCCTATGGTGAGCAAAAGCACTTTTTTTTTTCCGATTACAGCATAAGGCCATGTGTCGCCATGTGATAAGGCCAATGTATCGTGTATTATACGTAGCAACCAAGGAGTAGTCCAAGTAGCTAATGTGGTGCCATGTGGGCATTACGTCAACATCTCCATCATCAGAAACTAACAATGGAAACTAAACTTTCTATGTTCAGACCCCCCCACTTTTGAGCTTTTCTTCACCATTTTCTTATTGAAATCAACCCAAATCCTTTACATATTTTGACTATCCCCGTGAGATTCTACGAATTGAGTCCAAAAACACAAATTGATTCATCCTTATGAGCTACTGAATTTGAGCTTTGAAACAGGAAAATATCACTAATGTGGATTTGCCAACTTATTGAATCTGAGCTCATTTGGTAAAAATTACTCAACTTTGAGTTATGATTGATGATTGTTGACTTTTTCTTACTCAATGTATCTAATCAAATCAAAACCTTGCTCAAGTTTTTAAGAAAAATCAAAGAGGATAACTCACCCTCTACGTAGCTACCGTCTTCCATTATTGTACCTTCTAAGCTTATTTCAAGCTTCAACAGTATAAATAAGGGGTCAAACTTTATCTCTAGACACGAATCATAGCTCAAACATATACTCATCTCCTCTCTATAAGGTCTCAAAATCTCTTTCTCTCTTTTTTTGCAAGTGTCACTCTCTCTTTAGGTTACATTGCAACTTAAAGCTCCTCAAGCAAAATCATAAGCCCCACAACAAGGGCATTCAAACCATACTACTCCCACTAACTGCTATGGCCTACAACCTAAGCACCATAAATTAATGCTTCATAAAACCCTAGCCACCACTAGAAACACAACATATAACCAAACCTACACAAAAACACCACTACTACCGAGCTCTTGGTGGTAAGAAACCCAAGACCTCACTAACCCTTCATCCCTATCTATCATCCTTGAGCACAACCACCACCACTAGCTATCATCTAAATTTAAACTACCCTTAAATCACCACAAAATGTCACTGCATTGGTTTTAAATCCCCATTCCCCAATCGAATTCACATAAAACTTCCTTTCCCTACTCAAAATATCCATCGGATCAACTTGCAAGGACTACTCTAAGTCACTGCCTCCATCTTCTTCTTCAACTGGATTTGCACCTAAGCTTTGACCCAATTTACACTTAAGCTTTACACTTGTGATTCAACTCGAAATCCACATCTATCCCTATGTTCTAACCCGATTATGCCGAGTTCCTTTTTTTTTCCTTTTTCCCTTTATTATTTGTCTTGTTTATTTTAGTTATTTTAGTATTTAAGAAAAAAACAAGAAAAATGACTTTTTTTTTACACATAAAATAGACATTGTACTTTTTCTTTTTTTTCCCTCACTTTGCTTTCTTTCCTTTTTTTTTTAAATTTAAATAAAAATTAATACAAAAAAAATATTTTCCTTTATTTAAGAATTTCCATTTTCCTCCTTTTAAAAAACTTAAAAAAAGTTCAAAAATAAAATGGAAAAGAAAATTTTGGTAGTTAGAAAATTTTATTTAAAAATAATAATAATAAACCCTTTTTCCAATTTAAGGTTTTTTCTTAACACATAAAAAATTTAGGACCATTTTTAGTATTTTTCTTAAAGTAAATTAAATAAATAAAATGTAAATCAGGCTGATTTTCAAAACTAAAATAAACGAACCTGCTAATAAATAAATCAATTTATCTATCTTTCCTTTTATTCTAGTGTGGAGAATAAAAGATTGTGCATTAAGCTACAATCTACTTGTTAACTGGTGATTTTGGTTGTAAGTGTAGAGGTTAGAAGCAACTTGCAAAGAAGTAAACATAAGCTACAAGGATTGCCAAAAGAGGGTTTGGTATAGCTACTTTAATACTCAAATTAGTAAAGGGTTTAAGGAATGAATAAAGGAATAAAGAAAGAAAGATTTCCAATCACTTTACCTATAGCTTTATAGTTGAGGCTGGTATTTCTTTATCACAATGATATACTATATCTTAGAGATAAAAGTTTCCATATTGGAGAGATATGTTTCGGATGTTACTAAAAATATCTTAAGCTAGATGAGTGTTAGTTATGTACTTTCCTAATTCAACTAGGTGGTTCCCATCTTATTCTCTTTATTCCTATGGACCAACCTTATGCGTTATTGGCTTAACAACCTAAGATCTAAGGTGATAGATTAAGAAGGGGAATTAAGCCAATGCTTTCTAATGGGATTAGTCAATCTTGTAAAAGCTCAGTTTAGACATTAACAAAGTTGCCCTAGCACTAGCAGTCTTGGTGGTATTGTCAAATGAGCTTGGAGAGCTCTAATATGCCTATAAGCAAACAAGCATAAGCACATTAAGCTCAACCATGTACTAAGAAGGTTAAGGTGGACCTAAAGGGCTACATTCGAAACATCCTATTAACACTTGCCCTCCCTCCCTTCCCCAATCTTGTTGGCAATAGGTCAATAAGGGAACCAAGCCTTCGATAAGGTTTATAAGTCCTATAGTAAGCTGATGGAGATTATGGGTGAAGTGCTTTAGCTTGTTATCAAGATTTTCCCTCTTGTGCCAGTTACACAGAGCCTATAAGCAATGGGATAGCCGAGTAAGTCAGAGTCTAAGGTGAAGTGAACTTAGACCAAAAAAGCATACCATGTGGAGTTTAGGCTGAGTTAGTGTACCATGAAGATTGCCTCGTAGTAGGACATTCAAGCTACCTTAAACTTTTTCCCTTAAGGACCAAGTTGTCCAAGATGTATCAATTTATTTTTTAGGTCAAGTGGAATGATCTAACCCTTTTAACATCTAGTGGCTTACTTGAAAAGCTTCAACTTGTTCTTTACTTACTCTTGCCCACATGAATATCCAAGTGTATTAATCATTATAGGCACATGTTATTTGTTTATAAGTTATGATGATGCAATACAAATCTTTCTTTAGAAGATTAAGAGTATGTATTTCACTTCTAGGACATAGGATATGGGAGTAACTTTCCATGTCAATTGATTTCTCAAGATGCGATTATATGCATACTTATTAATGGGCAATCTTACACTTAGATTCCTCTTTTTCTTTTTTTAAAGAGCTTAAGGAATTTTCATTCGAAAGTTTAGATCATACTTCAAGTCTTTCCTAAGATTCTCTTTCATGATTGGAAAAGATTATAGTTTCTTGCAATTCTTAATCTAATCATGAAAGTACGATCGTGATTTCCTCCATTAAGAATGATGTAGACGAAGTTATTGACGGAGATTGATAATTTACCAAGAGACATAATATATAGATGTTAATGAAGACATAAAACCATTATATTATTTATATACTATGGTTAAGCTGTGCAATGTACCAAATGGTGTTTGAAGTGAGATGAGCGAAACTAAATTTAAAGATGTATGCTCGTATTTTACATCTTTGCCCCTTGGTTAGGTGTTTAACTAGGTAAGAAAGAATAGAAGGGTTGCTCTAACCATGAGGAATAAATTATACTTATATTGCATGAATTTCAAATGCAGCCTTCAAATTCCCTTTAACAATTTTCTTAAGTCTTTCTTCAATAACTATAAGGTATGCCCATGCCATCTCAGGGAAAACTATTCACATTCTCATTAGATTTGAGGGTTTATATTGGAGATTAATGCGTAAAGCAACTTTAAAATCATTTTGATATTTTTGTGGATTGAAAAAGTTTAATGATAGCTAGTACTATCTTACAAGTCAGTCAACAAGGAGGTTATTTATAGGGTTAACCTTGTCCTTCTGTGGATGGAAAGAGAATTTTTTCTTGGTTAACTCTGAAGTAGACATCAATTCTTAAACATCATAGGTCGAGCTGATAAGGTTGTGAACATAACTATTACGTCTAAATGATAAGGCGTGAGCTAATCATATATGAATGAGCTAAAGAGTAAAGGCCAACCTTTCAACGTTAAAAGAGAAGTGTGTAAATTGCCCAACATTAAGGCTTACTCATTGTAGGTATATTAGTAGAGGAGGTCCCTTAGGGCTCATGCTTGACACTATGGCTGATAGAGATTATGTGTTTGTTTGCTTTCTTCACTCTTACTATCTGATTTTGTAGGTTTAAAGGTATTTGATGTCTCCACATGAAAGCCTCTAGTATTAGAGCTATGAAGGCTAAGGGAGGTGTACATAGCTCAATGCTAAAAGAAGTTGAGGATCAGTCAAGAGGTAAGATAATCGCTTAAGAAATAGTAAGGGCAAGTTGTACATTGGTAGTAAAGACTTTAGTTTAAGATTGAGTTAAAAGTTAAAGGCTCCAGTAGGGGATAATAAACACTAGAGAGAATATGAGGGCAAATAGGGCTTAGGTGTCATTTAAGAAGTTGTCAACTTAAGTGAAGAGGAATGGTCTAATGAGGAGGTTTTTAGGCAACTTGTCTTTTGAGTAGGCAAAAGGAAAAAGAAAGTGGTGGAAGATACAATGGCATAAAAGCTATCATGACATACCTCTAAAGCTCGAGGGTCATTATTCCACCCTAAATGGGATGTTTACTCAAACAATAAGGGCTTAGGGAAGCCTAATATTTGTAATAAGATCCTTTAAGGACTTGCCATTCCTCATAAAAGGCTCGACTTTGAAGGAGCTATTATGGAGTTGGCACTTGAAAAGTTTGAAGACTTGCTTTGTGTTAAGTGGTACGACATAGTGTCTTCTTACTTCAAAGTTGCTAGTTGGTGGTGTAATGTTGTTGACCTATAAGTGTTCTTGCAAATGAGCTTATATGTAGTGGAGATGATTAAAGCATAGAGATCTAATAGGGAAAATGTCCTTCTTAAGGGTCCTAATCTCAATATTATGTGCTAGAAAAGTGATCACTTGTGTTCTAATGTAAAACTTTGTTGCAAAGAGTATAGGATGCCGGGAACAAGTTGGGGCAACTATAAAGGGAAGTTTATTAGAAGGAGGCTAGGACTAAGGATCTTATGAAGAAATTGCAAGTTAATGAAGTTTATCTCTAAGAACAAAGCAAGTTAAGAGCCAAAATATTCATGGATTTTGAGTTGACATTCTTCTATAAGGCAACATAACAAATGGCTCGAAGAAGGGATCGAGAAGTTGCAACTAAAGTTGTCTAGTGCAAATACAAAATTAACGGAGGCTAAGGAGACCATCATGGTGATGGAGGGTATGGTTTAGCAATTTAAAAAGGGTAAGGAGCTAAAACTCAAGGCACATGAGTTTGAGGGAAAGTTAGAACCAATATGGGCAATGGGTCCATATGACATGGACAATAAGATTCTACAAACCATTTATGACATGTTTTCAAGATGATTATGGAGAACTCTAAGTACAAAGTTCTTTAGTCAAGTTCATAAGGACAATGAAGAAGGTGAAGGAAAAAGTAAAGGAGCATCATATTAAGCTATAGTTGCCATTTTAGGACTATTTGAATGCCTTTCCCTTTAAGGGAGAGACCAATGATGTGGCCTAAAATGTAGTTGTACCTATGGCTGAAGGGGTTGTTAATGATACCCTTTAGGGAGTACCTTATAATCTTATCCTTACTCCTATGTTTAGGAGAAGCTAGTTATAATGAGGTCCAAAGCTATACCAGCTACATTGTCAAGTTTAGGGTTAGATGAACCTTACATTTTGAAGCTACATGTGCCTAAGGAAGGAAGGGCTATGGATTGGTAACTCGAATATTATTTTGATTTCATTCTTATAAGAGGTTAGTACGTAGATCTGGATTTAGGTAGGTACCATTAAATGCTGTAAAGTGATGAGAATTTGGTCATTTTTTTTTCCAAGAGCATTTGACCGTTTCTTACTAGCTCTTATAAGCTTTTTAAGCATACCCTCACACTTTTCTAATGATTCTACTTTAGTGGGTCAGTTGTTGAGAAGCTGTAAGGATTAAGTGTGATCTTTGTTAATCGAAATACTTACATGGTAGGTGTCATCCTAATGCTCTTTAAGAGTTATCATACTTTAGGATTCTCTGTCTTACATCTTTAATGACATTATATGCATGTGCCATTCCCAATGGCTCTTAGGTACCATAAGTAGGGGCCTTACATATGTGTCTTACGCTATGCTTAAAACATTTTAGACTTCCTATTTTAAGTGCAGGATTAAGTCATTATTTTATTTTTAGATTAATTTTAGTATGCTAAATCTAGTGATGTAAGGGAAACATCAGCTCCCCTACTCTATCCAATTAATTACAATACGTGTAAGGTCTAGAGTCATCTACAAGGTAGTAGCGATGCTAGTTATAGTAGCATTGTGTTTAAGCATGTTCTTTTTTTCTTTCCTTTTTTTTTTTTTGGTTAATTGAATGATAGTGGGAGAGTTAGTAAATCTCTTTACATTGAAAGAGGAGGGAAGGAGGGGAGGGGGGAGGGTGTGGTAGTAGGGGTAGGGAAGAGGGGGTGTGTGATTGTATTCCCCTAAAAGTGGGTCTTATTTTTCCTTATTATATGAATTAGCACTTTGGTCATTACTATAAGGAGTTTCAATTTCGTGTTTCATGATAGGGAGTTGCCTACTGGAATTATATACATCCTTAAGAGCTTGTAATTATATTCCTTCAATTGGTTCTCAAGATTAGGTTACCTAGCTATTGCCATGGTAGATCAATTGCCAACATGAGCAAATAGGAAAGCAGACTAAGTAAGGTGCTTAACAATAGGACAGAGTACTAAGTAAGGTGCTTAACAAGCTAAGTAGCCCCTTTAGATGCCAGTCGATGCGAAGCTAGTCTAAGACCTAGAAGAGGAGACAAGTCAAAGTACTTATTGAAGTAACTAGTTAATTTGGAGTTTCATTATTTGTTGTAATGTTTTAGGTCGGAGTGCTAGGGCTTCATGTTATAGGATATTAGGTCAGTATGCCAACCTTCTATTGTAAGTGTGGTTAAGTAAGAGTATCCATTATTTGTTGTTGGTAGCTTTGTTTCCAAGCTATTTCCATATGAAATATTTAGTATATGAGCATTGTCAATTAGAATAACCTAATTTCTGTATACGCTTAAGCCTACCAAAGGGCTCATAAAGTGAATTGTTTCTAATATTTTCCTATACTTGCAATACCCTACCAAAGTTATTTTTTACTTTGTAGCTGGCTCACCTGAACCTTTAGGAGTACCCAAGATTAAAGGGGCATGATTTTGTTTCACTATAGTAGTATGGAAAGCAGTCTCAAAAGTTCAGAAATTGGACTTAAAGAGGTCTTATACTCTGGTTGTCCATAGGGTATAGTCTTAGAGCAAAGGACCTAAACAAAGTCAAAAGTTAGACCTCAAGAGTTTATATGCTCTATTCACTTAAAAAGGGTAGTCTTTACATTTAAAGAGGTCATAAATTGGAGCTGAAAAGGTTGTATGGTCGCCTAAGAAGGGGCTTTGGAGTAAAGGACCTAAAGAGGCCAGAAAGTAGACTTAAAGAGGTCATATGCTCTAGTTTACCTAAGGGAGCCAATCTTAGAGTAAAGGAGCTCATTTACCATAGGGGAAATTTAGGTATTCTAGATGTCAAAATATAAGAAATCTCATGTAATTAGGGGATTAGACTAATAAAATACTATCTTATTTTTCAAAGGGGCTACAATTAGCAAACCTAATTGAGGACCCTATTAAGGGGTTCTTTTATTGTTATTATTATTGTCATTGTTGGGGCATATATTTCTATTTAGTTACTCCGATAGCCTTTTATGATTGAGGTGTTTATCCTCCTCTATCTAGCATTGAATGTATTATCTAAGGTAGCTACCCTAAATAGCATCTTCAATTGTATTCTTAATTTATGGCATTCATTAATGCTATATCCTACTCATGGTGGAAGTCAAAATATTTGCTCTAACCACATTCAGTTGAATTGTACTTCATCCTTTCTAATCGAGGAAATAGATTTATCTTACAAATGATTTGCCTCGATAATTTGTGAAGTGGAGTGTGGCCCTAGTGGGAAGGTATTGGGTTCCTTATCCTCCATCTCATCCATGAAGGGGCTCTTTGTATTCTCTAGAACCAAGCTAATCTTTAATTAAGCTATGGTCCTTATCTTTATCTTTCTTGCCCACACATAAATAAGTAGACCAACCAATCACCTTAGATAACTTATCAATTGAGAGTTGGAATCATTTATCAATTGATAACTTATCAAAATCTAGTGATAAGACAATTTCCTTATCACCTCTTCACTTATAATACATATGGACAATTTTTCACAAGAATTCATAAGCTTAACTTTAATAAAGGAGACAAGACCACTCCATGGCATAAAAAGACTTCCAATGGCAGATCTAAAAAGGGGAGTAAGGGGGGTCATGCACTTATCATTCACCCATCAATCACTTCTTCTTACACATCACTATTCACCTCATAATGCTTACATCATCAATAGTTGAAACTGTTGACTTTATGTAAGCTACAAGACAACACTTTCAAGACATTTAAACACTCTTTCCCTCTCCATTTCCAACCGGCCACTCTCTCTGCCATTTCTCTCCCTTTAAATTTCACTTTCACTTTCACTTCATCTTTCTCTCTTTTGAAACAAACATAAAAAGGGGAAACAACCTTACCCCACAAAAACAATTTTTCTCCCATTTTTGAAGCTTCACTTACGGTATTTTTTTTTCCTTTATTCTTGTCTCATTTTCTTTCACCATTTAAGACCATTAGAATCTTCCATAAACCGCATACCAAAAGACCAAAAGATTCAGGTTTCAAAAGGTAGCAAAAAAGAGGAAGCAAAGTTAAAGGCTTAAGTGGAACCTTAGTGCACAACCACCAAACTTTGCGTTAAGGATGAGTAAGTGTTTCTTGTGATGTGTGGATTAGTATTTATGCTAGGAGGCTTGGATTTCTTAAAGATATGAGTAAGGTTTAAGTTGTTAGAGCATCAAAAATCGTTTTAAGAAACAAACCATAAAACCCTTACATGAAGTTGAAATATAAGCATGTAAAGTTGGTGTTTTGTGAAGACATTTATTTAATGCTTTGAATGGAAGATTTTAAGCTAAGAAAATCTTGAAATGAGAACTTTAATGGAGGATAAGCATGCTGGACGTGAGGCTTCCATGGTCATTTGAATGTTGATTTTGTTTCAATTAAGTTAAACATGCTCAAATCTAGACTTAAGTTAAGGAAAAATCCATCACATGAAGTTTTATGAAAAAACCAACTTGGTATGACATGAGCTATGATATGGGAGTTGTATTAAGTATAAGATCTTTTATTTCTTTATGTGGAACATGAGTTAAAGGATCATTTGATGGAAGGAAACTTAAGTTAAGATTTGTACACAAGTAGTTAAATGCATAATCCACCACTTAAACTTAAGGAAATGATAAAACAAGTTAAAAAAACCAAGTAAGGACCCCTTAGGACCATCATGAACAGATCTGGAACGTGGGAAAATGAGGCCTAAAAATATGATAAAAGTGAAAGAACAAAGTGAAAAGATTAACTAAAGCAAGTATAGTAAGCATATAAAACCTAAAACTCAAAACCGAGCTTAAAACTCCCAAAATAAGCCTAGAACTCTAAGATGGGCCTTCAATAAAAATCTGATCAGCACCTTAAAGTATCAAGAGAGGTTGTTTTGAAGCCCATAAGAAATCCACCTAAGGCCCCATAAGCCCACAAAAGTCATTAACTTTAGTTTGAACCAAAAACAAGCCCATTTGACAACTTAAGCCCACTAAAGGGCCCAAAAAATAGTTGTTAGCCTTAGGAATATAAATCAAAGTTATAGATCCAATCTTAAAGAGTATTTTAAACTTAGAATAAAATCTAAAGACCAAGCCCAAAAGATTCCTCAAGTTATCAAAAATCGATTTACCAAACAAGGCCCAAAAACACTCCAACGCATGAGGAACGCTACTGTTCTGACCCATGGACAGAATTGTATACCTCATTTCAAAAATATAACCTTACCACATTAAATTACACTAAAAAACGATGAAGATTGACTATAAGATCATAAAAATCGGATTTAAAACGAAAAATTTATAAGCGATTGAACTTTAGGTAAAAACCAGGAAAAATTGCGAAAACTAGTTAAGAATATAACTTAAAGAAAATTTACTTAGTTTCTTAAGTTTCCTTAATTCCTTATAAAAATTATTTCAATGACTAGGGGACACCGTTCACGGAGACGACTTGCCTCCGGATTGCTTTGACTAACCCATATGGCAAAGTGAGTAAATTCCCGATGACTCTTTACTTGATTGTGCTTGTAAAGTAGATACACCTAATCTTATATCTATAAATTTCGATACTTGTGGGATATGGGAGATGCATGTGTATGAATTTCTGGATGAATGTGATGACTTGTTAATTATATATAATAATGGGAATTGTTTGTATGAATATATACATGTGAATTATATGGAATGAAATTGGTTGATCACCCTAAAAATCAAGTTAATCACTTATATGATTAAGAACTCAAAATAAATCATGCATTGCCCATATTGCATACGGGTAACACCGACTACCGCTTCAAGCAGAAGATGAGAAGGGACTCACAAGAATACGAGTTTCCTGCAGGATTGGGCACTAGCTATGCGATCATATATATTGAGTCTCTGTCTTAAGCTAATGGGCTTACTAGGCGCTGAGAGACGCCAACCGTTGGCCAGGGGCCAAGTCTTATGGCTTCTGCTTAAGGTGTGTGTTTGTGGACTGCGGGGGCCACTACACCGCTAGACTTGGGATTTTTAAAAGATACGATATGATTTTAGTAAAGGAAGTATATATATATATATATATATATATATGTAGAGTTTTATTTTTGTATGAGCACGATAGTGCAAATAAAATAAAACCCAAGGTCTAGAACCCGGATTTTGGTTTGGGTCAGTAAATTATCTCCAAACCCCGACTTCAAGGGGCGAAATTCTGAGTCATATGCGATTCCTAGGTCACTGCATGCGTTGTTTGGCATACTGTTTGTTCATGCATTCATATGATTATGCATCTAATAAATTTCTGTCGTATGGTATTGATGAGGACATTTATCTCACTAAGCATAAGCTTACACCCTTATAGATTTTTGTTGGTGTAGGAGAACCTTTTCGTCAATCCGGTCCAAGGCATGCCCGTGGTAAGTCTCGGATAGAGACGGGTTAGAGCGATCAATTAGATACTTTTATGTATTTATGCATAACTTAGATTTTATGCAATCCCGTTATGAACTGCATTTATTTGTAATATTGTTTTGGTGTGGGTCTTACGAGCCCACACAATTAGTTAATTTATAACATAGAAGTAATTTTAGTTAAATTGCTCTATATTACTTGTCTATGGGCCTAGTGGTAACGTAGAGTGGAAGGAGCCTCGTGTGTTGTATGAAAAGCCTATGATCAGCAAGGAGGTTGATAATAGACCTTTATACGGTACATGGCGACCTATCATGACAACGGTACTGTTGGGTCGTTATATGCAATCTCATTCATGGTATTCCAAAAACATATGTAACAACTTAATTGAAACTCCTCTCATCGAGGTATTGTCCACTTTAGTACCAAATTCCATAAGGTTTTGTCCCTTATGCAGTAGCTCTTTAAGAGGTCAACTATTATGGGATTAACCTAACTTAAGTATGTTTAATTTCGGAGTTTCAATGTACTTAAAACCATTCTATCATAATATTGAAGGCTTGGGAAGTGATTTAGTAGTAAGACTTTGTCCTCTATCACTTGGACGATGGGTGACTAATTGGTGGCATATGATGCACGAAGGGTTGGTTTTCTTAGAATCTCTAGGCTCAAATAAGTATTTAATAACCTTATCAAGCTCAATTAGGTTTTTTGCGTGCTAATGGTTTCTATAAACTAGCCTCAAGTAGAGCAAGATGTTAGTTTCAAGCTAAAACATTATTACTCAATGATGGGGGGTAATAGGTTAAGGCTATTGATAGAGACATACTCTAAAGGTACAATGGGGTTTAAGCATTCCTTATTGTTGACCTAGCTTTACAATTCTTAGTTCTCTTCCTAAGGTTTATAGATCGTTTATGTTATTACTTGAAAAATTGCTCAATGGTTACAAATTTTGGCTAATTTTGTGGTGAAGATGGGATTACCTAATTGTTTTGTTGGTCAAGCTACTACTTAATAACATTACTATTGATTTGCTACTCATTAGCATTGGCATTATCAACTTGATTAGAACCAATGATTCACTTACTTCTAGCCATATTATTGAGTACCATTCAAAAATGACACCAATGTAGATACCCTATTTCCACAAAAAATAAAAAAACTTAGAAAAAATAAGAAAAATACAAAAAGATAGAAGATTTAGAAACTAAAAAAAAAAAAAGAAAAGTTGTGAAAATCACAAAAAGTGTAAGAATTAAGAGAAAATTAAAAAAAAAAGTATATATAAAAAAAACAAGAGTAATAAAATTTTTAGGTAGTAAGATTTTTAGCTTTGGTACTTTTAGGGCCTTAAATAGGGGAAAGGCATTGGGCTTAGGCTTGTATTCAAATCTAGTCTAAGCTGACTTTGTCTATATGTGCAATTTGATCGCACATATAAATAAGGCATAAGCTAATAGCATAACAGTAACATGCTTAGACATTGCATTGGAACTAGCTTGAGATCTTAGGTTCAAATCTCACCAAAAGTATAAAAATGCCTTCTTTTTTTTTCTCCTTTACAACACATATCACCACATGTCAGGAATTTATTATGCCATGTATCTTGATACGTAGCACTTAGTAGTTAAACCACAAGTTGACGTAATGCCACATGCACGCTACATCAACACTGCCATCTACGTGTCAAGCCATGTGGTGTAACATGTGGCGTAACATGTGTCCCTCGATGCCATGTCAGCTGCCACGTGTCTCATTAAGATATGTAGTATGTATCACTAGATAATATGGCACCACATCAATATCCCTTCACCACTTTCCTCCATTTTCTTTCTTTTTCCTTAGAATTTTTGCATTTTCTCTTACTGGTTAGCCATCTTCAATCCCAAATTCGAGCCCTCTTTTATTGCAATTTTACCAAATTAATGGCAAAATTGCAAACTAAATATAGCCTATTTTTGCATTAAACCCAAAACCCATCAAAAATCACCCAATTATGCTACCAAAATCAAACTTGAAAATTTGAAAAAATGTTTCTCAAGTCAAAAGCTCATCTTTGAATTAATTTGTTTTCTAAACTTCCCAAGCTTAATCAATGATAGAATGGTATAAAAGAGAGTTTTTGGACACAAAGTAGGTAAATCCCCGAACAAGAAAACAATCATTTAAGCTCGCAATCTCTTTCTCTCTACCTATTGTTTCTCTCTCTCTCTCTCTCCCTCTCTCTCCCTCTCTCCAACTACCTTTAGGCCATGCCACTACCCTAGCCAAACCTCCCTTGGCTTGGACTCTCTAACACCACTCAGTCCATATACAGCCATGACTCTTAGTTGCGACACTATCGCTACCACTACTAAACCATAAACCACTACGTCTTCACCTTCGAAACCACCATCTCTAACCCTTTTTGACCGAAATGGCCATCCAGCCAACTTTGTTACACCTAAAAAACCGAACCAACATCCCTTCGAGTGCCAATAACTACTACCTTCGCCAGGCACCATCACTACGCATAATCCAACTTTAACTACCATTTAAACAACCCCTAAACACAATGACAACCATCCTAAACCCCTTATCTATAATCCAAATCACATGAAAGCACCCTTTCCTATGAAAAAATCAGCCTAAAACCATCCTCATACCGCTGCTTACTTCTCCCTTACGCGATCCACTAAAGACCCAGCACCTAACCCAAATCCCAAAGTCTGACCCTTCTCCAACCCATATGCCCAGGATCTAACCTACGCTTCTCTCTTAGCCCGACCCTTGATTTGATTGTATTATGTTATTTTTTTAAATTATTATTTATTTTACATGTAAGATGTAATTGTAAAAATAAGAAGAAGAAGAAGAAGAAGAAGAAAAGAAAGGAAAAGAAAAACCAAAATAAAAATAAATAAATGTTGAGTAGTTTAGTTTTAAGTTTTTATTTATTTACTCTCTCAATTAAAACTAGAAATAAATTTAGATAAAATAGAAAATAAAGAAAATTTTTATGACTTAGAAAAAAAATATTTTTCAAATAAATAAAAATTAATTCTTTTTCAAAAATTAGGTTTACTTTAGAATTTTTCAAAAATAAAAACTAAAAACCCATTTAGGACCCTTTAAATCTTTTTTAATAAAATCAAACCTACCTCAAACGTAAGCTCGACATGTTTTCAAAATTAAAATGAATTCAACACATTAAAATTTTACAAAAAGAACTACATATATCTAATCTTGAATAATGGGTACATAGGCATCTTCAGAGTGATATACAAAACGAAAAAATTAATTTTTCCACTTTAGTAACTCAATTTTGTAGAGACAAAGATTTTCATTTATTTAGTGGTGATTAATGGTGATTTCAAAGAAGTTAAATCTCAATGTGGAAAGTTGATGTTACCTATATGGGTTTAAAAAACCTAACCCTCGAACTCAATCTTTTAATTCTCAAAACTATTTAATAAAAGTAGTTTTACCAAAAGACTAGTAGTTAAGTTATAACTAATCTACCCAATTCATTATAATTTAACTCTTTTTTCTCCACTTCAATAGAGTGGTAACTCTAAAATGTTTCAAAAAGAAAAATCAGTTTTCTTTAAACCTTAGTCAAGGAGTAATATTAAATGGGTAAAGTTTAATATTAATCAGTTTAAACAAGACTTATTTATAAAATAAGCAAACAATCAAGCTAGATAGCTTAGCAATTCCACTGAAGATGTCAAGAGGGTTAGCCATTCAACTTTCTAAATTTAGAATTAATTTTTGAAATCACCTTACTATATGTAATTTATTTGCTTGTTTATTCATTATTACTTTTCATAATTATACTAACTTTTTGCAAGGTAGCTTTATTTAAGTTCTTTTTTCTTTTGGGTAGGTAGGATTTTACTTTATGTATCATGAATGCATGTTAGACATGGTTGAACCTAAGCCATCTTAGGACCTTAGGATGGGAAGCCATTGTGTAAGTTTCGAGTGTACCAGGGCAACCACCTCTTAAAGTTAATTAGGTTACCCTATTTAAACTTCGGTGTAACCATGGAGTGATCACAAAGTTTAAGGACCTTTAGAACCCAACCTTCTTGCATACATTTTTCTGGACTAGTTAATAACTAACAAAGTGACATATATATATATATATAAGAAGAAGAAGAAGAAGAAGAAGAAGAAGAAGAAAGACAACAAACCCAGAGTTCTTTTCCCTATATTTTTCCTAGAATTCATGTACATGGGAGATCTTTTGTAAATATAGTTTCTTTTTTACGTAAATTTTCTTCCCTTTGTAACTTATGTTTTTCGAGCAATCTGTAAAAAATGGCCAATTCATCCAACACTAAGGTCTTCAATAAAGAGATTCATGTCTACAAGCCCACAAACTCAAAGCCCGTACTCAATTAATGGTTTCAAGTCTTCAACCCAAGGGAACAAGAGTTCATCACTAATAAGATTAGGCCTATATTCTCACTATCTAAGGTTAATGTTAACATCACATTGGTAAGAGCCTTGGTACATTTCCACGAACCCAAAGAAGTTACATTTCACCTTAGGCCATAACTAATCAGCCCAACTTTGGAAGAATACACCCAACTACTTCAGGCACCTTCTTTAGATGAAGTATACACTTCTAGAGCTCAATTTTGGCCCAGTGAACATCTTATCTAAATTCTTGGGGATCTGTAAGTCTGAAATAAATGATGCCTTGAGTAATTACAACAATTACACTATGAAGATACAAGATCTAATCCATTGGTTCCAGACCAAACTTAGCTCTAACAAACAGGCTCTATTTTTTAGTAATTGGAAGAAGAGTCGAATCAAAGCCTACATATTAGCAGTATTTGCTACCATCTTATATACTTTAGGGTAACGAAATTAGTAGCTCAATTTTTAGAAGGTAAATCCCACATCTTTCCTACTTATTGAGCAAATAAGGAACCTTAATTTCCTTAAGAAAAAAGGCTATGAAGATCTCAGGTCAAGCATGGCACTATTAATGGTATGATTCATCAACCACATCAAATGCTTTGAGTTGTATTTGATAAGGGGTGTGTTTACCCATAAGATTAATCTTATCGACTCTTTCTCTAATAAGATCAACTTACCAGAAGATATCCCCACCTTTGTTTGGATAGAAGTTCTATAGGATTTCTAGGTTGAAGACATACTGTAGATTGTTAGATGGAGAAATTACATTAAGGTTACATTGGTTTGTAAAAATTATCATGCCGTACCATTGATTGGAATGAGTTAGTGTACAAGCTATTATCTAAACAACATGATGAGGCAATTTAGAGGCATCCAAGACATAGTTCATAGGCCTTCATTAGAGCCATTCACTCCTAAGCTCAAATTGCCTCACTCCTAGAAAAGGTATCCAAGCTCCTTAAGATCAAAGCTTAGTGGGACACCAAGACTATGAGCCTTAACATCAATTTAAGCAAATTCATGGGAGAAGTAGACAAACATAGGGTCATTAAAGAATGCTTATACGATCAACTACATAAGGCAGGCATGATATAGTATCGAGCACTATAAGTCCTTCAACTTTCCCTCACAAATCCTAACTCTGAATGATGACCTATATGGATTAAGTAAAAGCTCATATAGAAGTCATCTACAACAAAAAGGACATGTAGGAAAACCTCTTTCAGGAGTCTAAACAAAGATCCCGTACCCTAAAACAACAATTAAAGATGGCCCAAAAGACGATCTAAGAATTTAAGGAAGCAACCAAGGTTGGTTAAAAGAAGGGTAAAGTAGTAGTAGCCAAACCCACCAACTAGAAGAAGAAAACAAGAAGATTAGTTTAGATTGACTTGTAATTTTCTCTTATTTCAATGTAATAAAACTTTAGGAGTTGAGATATGACAAATAAACTTACTGTTTTGTTAGTTAATTGCCAATCCCTTTCTTTGCATCCATGTAGCACACTTATATTTTTTTCTTTGCTTATTTATTTTAGTTCTATGTCTTTTAAAATTAAAGAATAATATACGTACTAACTTGTTAAGAAGTAATCTTAAACCAGATCACAAAGATAGTTCCTAAACATCAAACCTTTTAGAGGAGTCCTATCTAAGCCCACTCTCTAACTAAGATGGCTAACAAAGGAAATGACAATATCAATGCCAAGAATGACAACAATGATGTCAACCTAGAAGTCATCAATCCGACTGAGTTGAGATTTCACCCCTTGGAATGAACAATAGGAAAATTTGCAAATTTGTTAAGCTTCCTCGCTGACAGTATTTCTTTACTCCGCTCTATGGCACCATCAAATGAGGAAAGCTCTAAGGCTCGATATGGAAAGAATGCCAAAACCTAACCCCTTGAAGTAGAAGAAGCTTATCCTAAAGTCAACCCAGCCTTTAAATCTTTTAAGACAAAAGGGGTCTATCTAAAGGTCATCCCAACTTTTGAGCCCATCACTTACTTGTTCCCAGTTAACTTAAAGCCTAATGTTAATCAAGACAGATTAAAAGAGCTAAAGAGGCGATTAACCTATCAGATCACTAAGAAGATGAAAATGCTCAAAGGGAATGATGGTTTTGAACAAGCTAGTATTATAGACTTCTTTGCTTATGACTATGGAAGCTTTCCAAAAACATTTAAGGTATCTAACTTTGAGAAATACAATGGGACTAGTTGCCCTAAGCTATACACTAGGTTTTATGTATGAAAGATGGGAAAATACATAAAATACTACCAGCTCATGGTGCAAACTTTTCGAAACAACTTAATGGGTCCTACTTTAACCTGGTATGCTTAACTAGATCTAAATCAAGTAAACATATGGAAGAAGCTGGCTAGGGCATTCTTCAAACAATACAAGTTTAATGTAGAAGTACTACCAATCATGATGAATTTGGTCATCCTATAAAAGAGGCACAATGAATCATTCAAAGAGTATGCCCAGAGGTGGAGATCCCTAACTATGAAGGTATCTATCCCTATGACTAAGAAAAACCTAACTTTAACTTTCATCAAACTCTTGAGAGACCCTATTTCTCTCACTTTTTTAAGGCAAGCCTCTTCTAATTTCACGGAGGTAGTAGTAATAGGGTACCAGATTGAAAGTATCTTTTCCTTTGACAAGTTATAAGAACCATCAGATAAAATACTACCCTCTACTAAACCTACCACTTGCAAGCCTAGAGAAGCTACTGTTAGTATGCTTAATTCAAACACTAAGGCCATGACCTAGGTCTCTTTCAAAACAAATCCTCTACTAGTTCAACAACAATTCAAAAGCTAGCCTCAAACCAATAGGGGCCCCAAACGGTTCACCAAGATATTGATTCCTCTTGGCTAGGTCCTTGAAAAATTAAGGTAGGATGATCTGATCCATTTCAAGTTTTCCAATGAAAGGTACAGGCTAAGGGTTTTTTATCCTAATGCAAAGTGTTAATACCATTTAAGGCAAGTAGGCCATTCAACTGACTCATATTAGAGATTAAAAAATAAAATTCAAGACCTGATTGATGAAGGTTTAGTCTAACTTGACTTCGTAGAAGCCCTAGTTCCAATTGTCAACAACAACCCCTTACGCAACCATGGCCCTAACATCATTATGATATTTGACAACTCAAATCCTACCATCAACATGATGAATTATAATCAAGAACCTAAGGTATATAGATTTTACAAAAAGGGAGAAAGGCAAGCTTTAAAGACTAAAAGGCATACCTTCCACGTACCCTTAACCCTTGAAAACTACAAAACTACCCCTCTAAACTACTAAGCAATTAACTAAACGCAATTGAGTTCACTCATAAGAGGGATTATCTACTCTAGAAAAGCTTATGACCCAAAAGAGGACTTTAAAAGGAAGAGTGTGCTAGAAGAATCAAGTAACAAATTAGCTAAATACAAAGAAAGATTGACTACGTTCACTAAGATGATCAAGTTTAGTAAATACAAAATAACAAACCAGCTCGTTATGGCTGTTGTACAAATATCTCTTATGAGTTTGTTAATTGCATCTGAACCACATAGGAAAGCTCTATTCTGAACTTTAAGGGAGGTCAAGATCCCTCACAACATACCAATTAAAAGAATGGGATCATTTACCAACTATATCCTCACCATGGATAAGATTTCTTTCTCTATTGAAGAATTGGGTAAGGAAGGTAGTCAACACACCAAGCTACTCTTCATAATAGTAAGGGTAAACAATATAATCATAGCTAAAGTCCTCATCAACAATGGATCATCACTAAAGTTTACCTTCTTGCTAACTTGGATCTATTGGGTATCAATGCAACTACAATTACGTCAAGTTCAACAATAGTTAGGGCTTTTGATAGATTTAGGAGAAAAATTATTAGAGAGATTAACTTACTAGTTGACATTGGCCTAAAGACTTTCAACACCCGATTCCAGGTCCTAAACATCCCAAGGACCTTTAACCTCTTATTAGGAATACCTTAGATTGATTTAGTAAGGGTCATACCTTCAAGTTTACATCAAAAGGTTAGGTTTATCTCAAATAGCTAGGTTATAACAATTCTAAGTGACCAAGATTATGAAATATATACAGAAACGGTCATACCTTACATTGGCATTGAAGAGCAAGAAAATCTTGGGCTCCAAATGTTTGAAGAAGTGTATATGATTATCGATCAGAGAAAGGATGAGAGGCCAAAATTCAAAGAAGGCCAGGTTGGTATATATAGGTTTGGTTATATTATAACTTCGATGGAAGAGTTATGAAACATGCAAGTGAAGGGCAAGAAAGATGACAAATTGTATTATGCCTTGATGACCTTTCCACCACTGATTGAAACATTCATCTGGGCTGATGTTCACATCCCAAAATTCACTAAAGAGGATACCCCTAACAAGAATGAAGTAACAAGCCTATCTCGCAAGCTCCAACACCTAAATAACTAGTTTTCCATCTCTATAAATAGTGATAAGTCTTCTCTAGGGTAAAGGATAAATCACGGTTTAGTATTTCATTGAGTTTTATAATAATTACCTTAACTCTACTGTACTTGAGAGAATCTCTTTTAATTTAATAAAAATCAATCTCCATTCTCTTCACTCCTTCTTTACATACTTTTTAGCTTAGATCTAATACTTTAAACAAAAGCCAAGGATACCTCGCACAGATAGGTGATGAAAATATTGATATCACTTTTGGCCCTACTGAGTTAGTCGTTGGGAGTGATGTTAATGACCATAGTAATGTACAAGAAAGTTGGCAAAGATATGAAACAAGTAGAATTTCCATTGACGAGCCAACCGAGATAATTAATGTTAGGATTAATGACAACACAAAGAATTAAAGATTAGAGGGAATTCGAAAGAGGACTAAAAGTTATAAATGACCGTACTACTATCTAAGTATCAAGATATGTTCACATGCTCTTATGAAGATATGCTTAGGTTAGATCCCTCAATTGTAGTTTACCGCTTACCTACACAAGAGGATGTCAAACCTAAGAAGCAAAAGCTAAGGAGATTCCAACCAAATATCTTGTTGAAAATTAAAGAAGTCAAAAAGTTATTAAAGGTCAACTTCATCAAAGTATTTGATTATCCTAAAATGGGTAGCCAAGATTGTATCAGTAATGAAGAAGAACGGAAAGGCTAGAGTATGCATGGATTTTCGAGACCTCAATCAAGTAACACCTAAAGATAACTTTCCTTTACCCCATATTAACGTCTTGGTGGGCAACATAGCAGCGAACCATCTCTTCTCCTTTATAGATGGATTCTATAAATATAATCAAATTTGAATATCTGAAGAAGATAAAGCCAGGACATCTTTCATTACAACTTGGGACACATTTTGCTATAAAGCAATGCCTTTTGAACTCAATAATGCTGAGGCAACTTACTAAAGAGCAATGGTCACAATCTTTTACAACATGATGCATGCAGAAGTTGAAATATATGTTTATGATATGATTATGAAGTCCAAAGAGGGAGAAAATCACATGGATGACCTAAGCATATTATTTGATAAGTTAAGAAAATTCCAATTAAAGCTTAACCCAAAGAAGTGCACCTTCAGAGTAACTTCAAGGAAATTATTAGGTTTCATAATCAACCAAAGGAGCATCGAAGTCGACCATAATAAATTCAAAGAAATAATCAACTCACCCCCTCCACGCCTACTAAAAGAAATCACAAGCTCATTAGGACCGCTTGAACTATATAGCATGGTTCAAATCTCAACTTATAGATAAATGCCATTCCTTATTTAAGTTGTTAAAAAAGAAGGCCAAGATAAATTGGGACAAAAAATTCGAGCAAGCCTTCACAACAATTAAGGAGTACCTCATGAACCCTCCAATTCTAATAGCTCCTAAACCTGGGAAACCCTTATTTCTATACCTTATAATATTACCAAAATCCTTGGAGTATATGCTTGGTTAGAAAGATGAGGAAGGAAAAGAGCGGGCTATATACTACTTGAGTAAGAAGTTTACTAAAGGAGAACAAAAGTACTCAGAAATTGAAAGAATATGTTGTGCTTTGGTCTGGGTAATGCGTCGACTAAAACAATACATGCTCTATTACCAAATTGAATTACTAACTTAGCATGATCCCCTGAAGTATTTGGTTAATAAGCCAACCCTAATCAATAGAATTTCAAAGTAGCAAATAATGCTATCGGAGCTCAACATCATGTACATGAACCAAAATTTAGTCGAGGGGCGAGCCCTAATAGATTAATTGGTAGAAAATCCCTTTGATGATACCCCTTAAGAGGCATAAGTTAGATTCCTTGATAAAGATATCTTAATAGCTGAAGGAAGTTCTAATGAAGAAAAAGACGATAAGCCCCTGAAGAGGAAGATGTTCTTTGATGGAGTTGCTAATGTGTTTAGATGTAAAATTGAGGCAATACTGATATCCCTTGAAGATATGCAGTTCTCTATAGCTATGAGGCTCATTTTCCCATATACTAACAATATCGCCAAATACAAGCCATACATCATGAGACTTAAAATGACCTTAGATAAGGACATTTAAGAATTAAAAGTGTATGGGGATTCTTCACTCATTATTGGCCAAGCTCAGGGGGAATACAAAACAAAAGAACCTAAACTAATGCCCTATTACTAGAACATGACTAAATTAGTGGAGAAATTCAAAGAAATCACCTTCACTCACGTACTGATGACACAAAATCAATTTGCTGATGTATTAGCCACTTTAGCATTTACAATCCAGAGATCTAGTAAAGTCGAAATTCAGCCCCTCATGATTGAAGGTGAAGAAAAGCTTGCCTTCTATCTAGTAATTAAAGGTATACATGATGAAAAGCCTTGGTACCATGATATTAAAATGTTCCTACAATAAGGCACATACCTTGAGGAATCTAAGAAAGGGGACAAAAAGATGATCAAGAGATTAGTTGCCTAATTCTTGGTAAGTGAGTCTACCATATACCAGTGATCTTTTGACGGAGCACTTCCAAGGAGTATGGATGACAAAGAGGCTGATGTTTTGATGAAAGAAGTGCATGAAGGATATGTAGGCCTTACATGAACTGTTACATACTCACCAAGAAGATTATAAGGCTAGGATATTACTGGTCAACAATGGAGGGCGATTGCATCAAACATGTCAAGCATTGTCACTTATGCTAAGTTTATGCAAATAAGATAAACGCGCCAACTCAAGAGGTAGCCTAATTACTCCAAAGGTATACAATGGGCATCACTTCATACTAGTGGACATCAACTACTTCAATAAGTACGTTGAGGCCTCATCTTATTCAAGTATTACTACAGAGGTAGCAATCAAGTTTATCAAAAGGGATATCTTAGCTTGACATGAGGCACCAAAAATGATCATCACAAACAATGGTACTAATCTCAACAATAAGCTTATGTCATAATTGTGCCAACAATTCAAGATCATCCATAGGAACTCCATACCTTATCGACCTAAGATGAATGGGGCCGTCGAAGTAACCAACAAAAATCTCAAAAGGATAAATGAAAAGATGGCTATTACATACAAGAATTGGCATGGAATGTTGCCATTCACACTCATGGCCCATCGAACTTCCATAAGAAAATCGATAAGAGTAAGTCCTACTCCTTAGTTTATGGTACCGAGGTAGTATTACTGGTAAAAGTTAAGATCCTATCCCTTAAAGTAATATTAGAACTCAGTTGAATGAGTTCGAATAGGTAAAGAAGTGCATCGAGCAATTGAATTCGTTTGATGAGAAAAGGTTAACAACCTTGTTTCATAATCAATGTTGCTAACAAAGAATGGCTTGAGCTTTTAATAAAAGGATACAACACCAAAACGTCAAAGAAGGTAATATGATATTAAGAAAAGCTCTCCCCAACATATAAGACTCAAGAGGAAAATTTGCTCCCAATTATGGAGGCTCTTATAAAGTGAAGCAAGTGATACTAGGAGAAGCTTTAATTTTGTCTCAAATAAATCATCCAGAATTGAGAGACCTTGTAAATGTTGATGCTATAAAGTTATATTACCTATGAAAGTCAATGGAAAATTTTAATTAGAACACAAAAAAAAAGCCAATTGTCTTAAATGTTATTATAGTCTAATTTTCATCTTGTACAAGCAAAATTGATATCCCTTGTAGTTGACAACGTTGGAATCATCTCCATCCCTTTTCTTACTCCATCGAAAGGTCTAATTCCCTTACTCCATTTAAATGAACCCATACACTGAAAACATAAGAGAAGTTGAAAGTGAGACATAGAACATCGGTAATTAACAAAACTCTTTAAAATACATTACCACAGATTGATCCCCCTCGATGAAGGGTTTGATTGTCTATTTTCTAGAGAAAGGCAAAATCTAGATAGGAAAATACCTTACGGCAGATATTTACTAGTCAAGGATAAGATTCCAATCCAAAAAATTGAAAGGAAATCAATTAATAAACAAAAAACATTAGATGTCACCCTGTATCGTGCTAATTTCCAAGACTTCTCTAGAAGGCTAACGAAGCCTTCGAGGCTCCATGTCAAGATCAGTTGGGTTAATGATACAGAATTAGGTTTGAGTCTACGTCGAAAGATAAATTAACCAGTTTTGATAAGACTTTTTCAAAGAAAGGTTTAAAAGTTTAGACGTTATCAACAAAACTAGGTAAGTACTTCTCCATAATGTTATCATATTAGTTTTTGAACATTGCATCTACATTTGGACTTTACCTCCTTAGATGGTAATTGGTATTCGCAATACTTTCTTCTCAACAGTCTTTTAGGTAGAGTTTTTAGTTAGCCCATAAGTTGCTTTTCTTCCTCAATCTTTCTTTATGGTCTTAGCAAGCATGTAGGACACTTCCCTTCATCAATTTCTTAGCAAGCCCGTAGGCGCTTTTCTTCATCAATTTCTTAGCTAGCCGTTAAAGCGCTTCCCCTCATCAATCTCTCTTTAGTGTCTTAGCATGCCCATAGGGCGCTTCCCTTCATCAAAAATCTTTCTTTAGTGTTTTAGGGAGCCCGTAGCATGCTTCTCTTTAGTGTTTTCTCCAAGTTTCAAATTGATTTTCAATTTAGGGTTACTAGTCCTTGAGAGATGGTCCCACCTAAGTTAGTAAGCTTAGAAGAGTATGACTAAGTTTTCCACATTAGGGTTATTAGTCTCTAAAAGATGCTCCTCCCTAGGTTAGTAAGTTTAGAAGAGCACGACCAAATTTTCCAAATCAATTCTAAATTAGGGTTACTAGTCCTTAAGAGATGCTCCTTCCTAGGTTAGTGAGCTCAAAAGAGTACGACCGGGTTTTTCTCAAATTGATTCCAAATTAAGGGTTGCTAGTCCCTTAGTAATGCTCCCACCTAGGTTAATTAACTCATAAGGGCACGATCAGGTTTCATTTCTCTTTAGAGCCCTTAGCTAGCTCAAAGAATACCTTGCCCATTTGTCTAGCTGAGTCAACCTAAAAGTGCATGATCGAGCTTCAAGTTTATTTGACGTCTTAGCTAGCTCAAAAAGTGTTTTGTCTGTTCACCTAGGTTAGTTAACTTATAAGAGCATAACTAAGCTTCATTTCCTCTTTTAGTTACTTGGCTAGCTCTTAGAGTGCCTCCTCTCTCTTTCATCTTTCACCATTCATCATGTCTTTAGTAGACTAAGCCTAAAATAGCTAACTATTTATAGTACTTCATAGGATGATTCTATCCTTAGGGAAAAAAAATAGCGTCTCTTTTGTTTTTATGGTAATGTTTTACTCAAATTTCACCATAAAGAGAGGTAACTAAAGGTACTCAATTTTTGCCCTCCCCTCACCCCCTACCTTTTAATTATTTTAGAATAGGGTAAAAGAGTCCTAATTTTAAAAAAGCACAAAAAATAGAAAATTTAGAAAACTACAAAAAAAAAAAAACATTACAAAATATCAGAAAAATAAAAAAAAAATAAAGGATAAAAAATCACAAAAAAAAAGAAAAGTTAACAAAATCACAAAAGTGGAAGAATTAGGAGAAAATTAGACAAGTACAAAAAAGTATAAATAAATAAATAACATGAGTAATAAAATTTTTAGGTAATAGAATTTTTAGCTTTAATACTTTTAAGGTCTTAAATAGAAGAGAGACGTTAAGTCTAGGCTTAGATTTAAATTTAGCTCAAGCTAACCTTGTTTATATGTTCAATCAAATTTTGTGCAATTTAATTAAACATAAAAACAAGACTTAAGCCAACGGTCTAATAGTAACACACTTAGAAATTGCATTGGAGTTAGCTTGAGGTCCTAGGTTCGCATCACACCAAAAGCATAAAAATGCCTTTTGTTTTTTCTCCTTCACAACAAACATCACCACGTGTTAGGAATTTATTGTACCAAATGTCCTAACATGTGGCACTTGATGGTTGGACCACAAGCTGATGTAGCACCACATGTAAACCACATCAGCATTGCTATCTACGTATTAAGTTACATAACGTAACATATGGCATGACACATGCCCCCTACCGCTATGTTAATTGCTATGTGTCTTGTCAGGACACGTAGCATGATATCATTGGATGATGTAGCACCATGTCATCGTCCCTTCACTACTTTCATCCATTTTCCTTAGAATTTCCACATTTTCTCTCACTAGTCAGCCATCTTCAATCCCAAATTCAAGCCCTCTTTTATAGCAAATTCACTAAATTAATGGCGAAATTGCAAACTAAACACAGCCTACTTTTGAATTAAACCCAAAACCCATCTAAATTCATCCAATTACATGGCCAAAATCAAGATTTGAAAAAAAAAAATTTTAGGTCAAAAGTTCATCTCCAAATTAATTCGTTTTCTAGATTTTCCAAGCTTAATTAGTGATAAAGTGGTATAAAAGAGAGTTTTTGGATACAAAGTAGGCAAACCTTAAACATGAAAACAATAATTCAAGCTCACAATCTCTCTCTCTTTACACTACCTTTGCTCTCTCTCTCCGACCGCCTTTAGGCCACGCCAACACCCTAGCCAAACCCCCATCAACCTAAACTATCTAACACCACCAAGCGCATATATAGCTATGACTCCTAACGATGCCATTATTGTCGCTACCATTAAACGCTAAACCACAACATCTTCACCTTCAAATCCACCATCTCCACCCTCTACCCCCTTCCCCTTTTATCGAAATGGCCATTACGATCGACTTCTTCATACCTAAAAAACCAAACCCAACATCCCTTTGAGCTCTAGCTACTCTTACCTACACTAGCCACCATTGCTACCCATGATCTAACTTCAACAACCTTTCAAACAACCCCCAAATGCAGCAACAACCATCCTAAACCCCTTATCTCCGATCCAAATCACATGAAAAGACCCTTACCCATGAAAAATTCAACCTGAAACTGTCCCTATACCACTGCCTACTTCTCCCTTACATGAATCACTAAAGACCCAAAGACCCAACCCGAATCCTAAAGGTTAACCTGTGCTTATCTTTTGGTCTAACCCCTTGTTCAACTGTATTGTGTTATTTTTTTAAATTATTATTTATTTTATTCATTTTTACTTGTAAGATGTAATTGTAAAAGAAGAAGAAGAAGAAGAAAATGAAAAAAAAAAAGGAAAACTGAAATATAAAAAAAAAAGAAGAAAAGTTGATTAGTTTAGTTTTATGTTTTTATTTATTTACTCTCTCGGTTAAGACTAGAAATAAATTTAGTTAAAATAGAAAATAAAGAAAATTTTTACAACTTAAAAAAAAATATTTTCTAAATAAATAAAAATCATTTCTTTTTCAAAAATTAATTTTACTTTAGAATTTTTCAAAAATAAAATATAAACAAAAGAAGACAAAAACCCAATTAGGGCCCTTTAAATCTTTCTTAATAAAATTAAACCTACTTAAAACATAAAATCGTCATGTTTTCAAAATTAAAATGAATCCAACACGTTAAAATTTTACAAAAAAAACTACGTATATTTGATCCCAAATAGCGAATATGTAAGCATATTCAGGAGAATGTGAAAAACAAAAAAAATTAATTTTTCCACTTTAGCCGCTTAATTTAATAGAGATAAAGATTTTCATTTATTTAGTGCCAATTTTTTAATAGTGATTTTAAAGAAGTTAAATCTCAATGAGGAAAGTATTTGGTATCCATAAGGGTTTACAAAACCTAACCCCTAAACTCAATTTCCTAGTTCTCAAAATCATTTAATAAAATTGGTTTATTCAAAAAACTAGTAGCTAAGTTATTATTAATTCACTCAATTGATTATAAGTTAAATCTTTTTTCCTAACTCTAATTAGGTGGTAACTCTAAAACGTTTCAAAAATAAAAGAATCATTTTTTTTTTAAATCTTAATGGAGAATCAATATTAAACGAGTAAAGTTTAATATTGATTGATTTAAAAAAGACTTATTTATAAAATTAAGAAAAAATCAAGCTTAACAACTAAACGTTGACTGATGATTTTGGTTTTGAATTTAGAGGTTAGAAGCATCCTATAAAAAAGCAAACATAAAAGCTATGGGGATTGCCAAAAGTGATCCTAGCAATGCTTAAGTCACTAAACGACTTTAGGAATGAACAAAGGACTAGAGAATGAAAGATTTTCAATCCCTCTACCTATAGCTTTACCTAATATTAATAAGCAAGGCTCTTTTCCAAGATGATATTTTATATCTTAAAGATACAAGTTTCCATATCGAGGAAATATGTTTCGAATGTTATAAGAAATATCTTGAGTTCGACAAGTATTGGATATGTACATTTTTAATAAAGCTAGGTGGTTCCATCTCATTCTCTTTTAATTTTTTCCTTTAGAATAGACCTCTACGTTGCAAGTTTAACGACACAGGATCAAAGGTGCTAGAGCAAGAATGGGAACTAAGCCAATGCTTTATGATGAGATTAGGTAAGCTCATAGAAGCTTAGCCTGGCTACTAACAAAGTTGCCCTAACACTAGCAGTCTTGGTGGTAATGTGAGACGAGCTCGACTATGTTGCTAAGCAAACAAGCCTAAGTTTATCAGGCTCAGCTCACGTACTGAGAAGGTTGACCTAAACCTTGAGGCATATGTTCTAAATAGCCTATAAATACTGGCTTAGTAAAGTAATGATGGAATATAAACCACAATGTAGAAGATTTAGTAAGATTATAAAGTATTTGATTAAGCTAAAAGGTAAGTCAAAAATTTTTTTGGGTAAAAGAACTCTAGCTTGAACACACTTAGAAAGTAAGTTAAAAGGTTTCTAGACACGAACTTTAACCTTAACCCACTTATAGGTAAGTTAGAGCTTAAGCTACATCAACTTAGAGGATATAATGGATATGAACTTATCTATAGAATGACCTTAACCTTTAAACAACAAGGCATAAGTAACTTCCCAACATAGGAAAAACAAACTTAATCTTTAAAATAATAACTAAATTATTATTATTTCCTTAACTTATGTAAGTACTAAAGATATTAAATTATAATATAAGGAATTTTGATGAAGTAAACGTTTGAAATCTGCAACTAACTTGAGCGGTAGAGGTTCTAAGTAAGTGAGGTCAATATTTCATAACATTTTAGAGTATTATTTTAGAGTACTTAGAGGTTAATATACGTAACTTTTTGTGGTTATAAATAATGATTGTATGCATGGAGAGTGTATCTTTAAATATTTTGTTATGCTGTGAGAACTATGCTTTATGTTGCGGATACTTTCTAGAACATTACTTATAAGTAAGCTTTCTAGATTCGATTGATTCCCCGTAAAGCTAAACTAACCTAAACTTACATTAAATCTTAACCTGCCATTTATTACGATCCACTAGGGCATTATTAGGATTTTTTAGCCAAATATCAATCTCTTCTAAAGAGAAAGTCTTAATTGTCCCAACTTTAGTTGAACTAAGTGACTAGAAAGAAAGTCATGGTAATGCTAAGTGCTTTAGTTTAAAGGCAACTAAGGGAGGAACATTATGTCCATTATACAAGTTTAGGTTTAGCCTGAAGTCATTGCATTATGGTAAAAGCTCTTGAAACTTACATTATAAGGAGCATAATTTCTTTAACATCACGACAGATTATATGTATGGCTTTTGTCTATGTTGCATCTAATTAAATTAATTGACAATCCTATTTTCTTAGTTGTGCTATGCATGCATGGTCTCTATCTCCATAATGAGCAATAATTGCTCACATCACAACAAACTTCTCATGTAGGGCTTAGTAAATACATTATGATCAATCACCCCTCAAGCATAACGAAGATGGATGCTAAGATTTCTAGTAAGGAGTAATTAGAGATGAAGTTTTACCTTTGTGATTGGAATTTGGAGTCAACTAGGTCTATTGGGCAACCCATTCTAATTCATAGTTTATTCTATGATAAAATCCTGGAATTTCTTTTACAAAATTATATGTAAATCTATGTTTTACTTTAAAAACCTTTCCTAAATGACTATATTTATTGAACTAGAGATGCTTTAGAGTGGTAAAATCATATGTGCTTTATATATACCAAGTATATGATAGTAGCTGACTGGTTAACTTCTATTATATGACGAAAAGGGCTTATCTCAAATTGCTTAGATAAAGGGAGATTACCTAATGGTGTAGATATCCCAAGTTGCTTCGCTTAGAGACCATAAGACAGGTTAACCACTTGATCATATTGTTAATTTAGTAAATGAGAGATCCTTAAGCAAGCCTTGTGGTAATGCTTTAAGTTGAATAGCTAAGGCATAGTTATCTTCCTTGTTTTATTAAGGCACGTGGTTTAAGGTGCATCGTTGTTTATTGCATGTTGTTAGAGTCTAGTTGCTGCCACCTATATGGCTTATTCTCTTGAGGGATCTCATCCATTTATTGCCTTAATTAAGCGATATAGTCTTCTTCTAACTATTATTCCCCATTAAAGGGTCGTTGTTCCCCGTTCACATTCTATTTATGAAGGGTTATTTAAAGGGAAAGGTGGTTGACTGTTAGTGTACATTTTGGCTATGACTTTGTTATTAAGTTGTAAATGATGGGCACCAAATGTTGTTTATGAATTCCCTACCTCCCTTAGATTTAGCCTAGAAGTTGATTTATGTAGATTTTGAAGAATTTGCAAAAGAAAAAAATATGAGCTATCAAAGTGCTAAGGGTATCTTTGCCTTGTGCACTCTAATGCTGAAGTCAATAATATGTCCAAGAAAGATAACAAGAATACACACTTATCAATCTAGGTTGTCAATCCTTTACCTCAAGGGTGCCAAGGGTACTTATAAGCATAGGACGATGGATATGGCAAGTAGGATAATTTCTCCCAACTCCTTAAATCTCTAACCATCTAGTTGATTGTAGAGAGGATGGTAAGGTGTGATCCATTGCTATATTTATCCAATGCTCTTCCTACCGTTCTTTAAATGAATAGATTGTAGGTCAAGCTCAAGCTTAGGGGCTCAAAGCAAAATGCACTACTAGCAGACTCTATTAGATGAATTCAAAGTCTATTAGATGAATTCAAAGTGGACTTTCTATGTTTAGATAGGTCAAAATTAAAAGAAATCAAGGGAAATGGATAGAAAAAAGTAGAAATTTTGTGTTCAGTAATTAACGAGAGAAATAGAAACCTACAGAAAAGAAAGGAAACTAGTGGAAAGTTTTCACTTCTAAAGTTATTAAGTTTCTCTTCAAAATTAAAGATAAAGTAGTGAAAATGAATGGAAAACAATTTAAAGTTACAAAAATACCCTAGATAGCTAAGTTTACTATAAAAAAAGAAAGGTGATTGTCTTTTACAAATTTTTCCTTGATTTCTTTTATGTGATATAAATCAAATAATGAAAATCATATTCCCTTTCTTTTCATTTCATTTATTTTGAATTCTACTCATTTCCACTAATTTATCTTTCTTTAAAAACTTACCATAGTGTTAGTAAACTAAGTTTTAGAGTTTCAAAAAACAAATACGTAAGGTTAAGAAAATTTAAAAGCCAATGATTTTTCTTATTTTTCCGACTGACTTTCTTATTAGATATTACATATTATACTCCATGGATCAAACCAAAAACTATGTTTACAAAGGTCTAAGATGATAAATACTATATGGCCAACGATTTGGCTTATTTTTCCTAGAAATGTTAAAAATAAAATTCACCAATTCCTAATATGATGAATACTGTATAGCAAAGGCATAAAGGCATTTTTTTTTTCTATTATTTTTATAGAGACTAGAAATACATGTCGCTGATAGGAACTGATTATAAAATTGCATCAAGAAGCTTATTAATAGCCCTTGTAATAAATTTCTGTCTTTTTATTGGTTGTCTTACCATTTTCACATAATGTTTATCGGCCACGTCCCATGATATAACACGGTCAGGCCCTAAATGAAATAAAATACCATATTAATTTAAATAAAAACACCAAGCCCTAGTAAGGAAAACAAAATATAGAAAGAAAAAAGCGATACTAAAGGGGAGAAGGAAGGTGCTAAGCTAAAATAAAGGATTAAAATTTTGTGTTGACTTGCTAGCTGGAAATAAAAGATATGGTGTGGACATAAGTGGAGGTAGAGACAAATGATACATAGAATAGAGACCATAAGTATTTTGAGAAACACTTGAACTGGCGTGCGTGGTTGTGAGAAACTGAAAAAAAGAAAGCAAACAAAGAAGAAAGAGAAAAGAGGGGGGAAAAAAAAAAAAAGAAAAGGAAGTAATGGGTAGAGGAAGGGTTGAACTGAAGAGAATTGAGAACAAGATCAACAGACAAGTAACGTTTGCCAAGAGAAGGAATGGTTTATTGAAGAAAGCTTATGAGCTATCCGTGCTTTGCGATGCCGAAGTTGCTCTCATCATCTTCTCCAATAGAGGAAAGTTGTACGAGTTTTGCAGTAGTTCAAGGTATATATTATATATAATATATATTGCTAGCACTACTACAAAACAAGCAAGTAATATTATTACATATATATTTATTACCACAAAAACACAATTAAAAAAAAAAGGGAAAGATCAGCTTTCTTGCTTTCTTTCTTTCTTTCTATAATTTTCTCTTTAAACCCCTTGTTGGGTTATCTAGTTTCATTTATGAGGAGAATTATCGGTTTTCTTTTCTATAATGGTTTCTTGGGTTGTGTAAATTAATTTTGAAAAAAAAGTGAAACTTTTCAGCGTGAATTTTCCATTTTGATGAATGTCTGTGTGTTTTCAGAAGGTGGAGTGTTGATCTCTTGTTAGATCTGGAACAGGAAACCATGTAAAAAGCAGCACTTCCTTTCTTCACTCTCTCATTTATTTAACTTTAATTTTTGTTTATAATATAATATCATATGTGCCTGTCTTTTCCTCCTCCATCCATTTCTTTCGCCATCGTTTCGTTTTCTCTAATAATTCTTAATCTCTTCCATTATTCGGTCCGATCCAACTTGGATTGTGTCCATCCAATATGTTTTCAAGTCTTTATTTTACTCTGAAAACCTACCGCACGTGTTTTGGTTTCTCACTTAGGGTTTGGTCTAGCTTCATGTCTTCGCGTTACCAACTACTAATATTACTCCTCCCCTTCGATTGTCAGTTTCAGAAGAAAAATACCAGGAAATGCCATGGATGTACAAAGAAGTTGTTCTTGTTCTCTCTCTCTCTCTCCCTTCTTTATTTAATTTTGCCTTTATTTTTTAATTATTTCTTCGTGAAATGAGTGGATTTTCCTTCGGACCAAACCTCGTACCGAGGAAGAATGAAAAAATTGAAACGAAAACGTACGATTGGATCTTCATGTGTTGTGTTCCTCTTTACCATCGGATCAGACACTCGCTGTCCATTCTGACATTGCTTGCCTTCGACGGATCTCTCAGATTTGGCGGTAAATGTTCAATCAACTCCACTTTTCGACGTCTTACTTTCGTTTTTAAGATTTGGTCTCTTCACTCTTGATGGGGAACCGAGGGTTTCCGGCTGACACTCCTCTCCATTCCTTCCTCAACCTCTCTCTCTATTGCTATTTTTTTTTGTTTTTTAATTTCAAAATATCTTTTTTTAATGTTAAGGAAAATTCCTAATGTCCATCCCATATTATCTTGCAGTACCAAAAGGAAAAAAAAAAAACATATTATTAAACGCAAACTCTGTTTATAAATTTACTTCTTGAATTTTTCTTTTTTTGAAAAGAAAGACTTGTCGCATAAATAAGCCTGAAAATTGGCGATTTTACATTTTTTTTCATAATTTTATATTTCTCAAAACGGGGGAGATTCTAAATCTGTTGATTTATTTTATTTTACTTTAGTTCAATGTTTTTAATTATTTCAATAAATACTTGGAGAAAGGAAAAAAAAAATATTATTCATCCCATTGAGCTATCTCAGACCAGTATTTTCTTTAGAAGCTATCTAGTCTTAGTAACCAAACTATCTAAAATTAAATTATCGTAGATTCACTATTATTATTACTATTAATCTGTTTTGATAATCTTGTTTTTTAACAATTTTGTTGCTAATTTATGTAGTATGATGAAGACATTGGAGAGGTACCAAAAATGCAATTATGGGTCAATGGAGCCAAATGTTTCTGCTCGAGAATCCTTGGTAATGGACGTATTAAATTTTTCAAAATCAGTTTCGCTGGGTTTCTGTCTATACTTGCATATTAATCATTTGTTTTTTCAAATATCTATTGTATTTAAGCTGTCTTTACTCTTTCGTGTTTTCAACGCTTGTTTTTCTTTTAATTTTGAAATTATCAAACGACCTGCATACTTAATATGCCAACAATACTCCGTGAAAACTATTAAATGGAACTTTGGTGTCTCAAAAGATGTACAAATTTTTTAAAAAATGTTACAATATTCTTTATTGCAAGTACTTAACCAATATGGTCATTTCTTAACAAAATTTGCATATATTTTGTTAGTATAATCCGTCAAATTAACTTGTTGTTATGCTTTATTCATAAACACTAGTTTGAATTTCTTTGGTAACAAAGTAAACTTGCATGAAATTTCGAATATATCCAATCATGTAAATATTTAAAATTAAAAAATAAAAGAATAAGAAAACTCAAATAAACTTCTTTCAACTGAAGTACTAATTTTCCCCCAAATCTTTTTGCTGGGCTAGGCATCGTAAAAATATAAGCAACCTTTTTGAATCACAACTCTTTTGTTATCTTGATATGAAAATACACTCTTTCATTTGTTGTCTCTCTGACTTTATTACTCCATCCATATTGGTAAGGGTAGGCATACAGTGTGCACATGGTAAACAGACACAGGGTGCAAGAAAATGCACTGCCATGCTTATAGGGCAAATTAATTTTTTCACCCTTAAATTTCAATAACGCACAACTTTATATGCTTCGCTAAAATTTAACCAAGTGCACCCTTGGAGGATGAGACAAAATTGTTTGTTGTTTTACTTGCATGATACGAGAATTTGTTTATTTCCAACATACCAGCTTCTAAAAATAGTGCCACACACAGGAAAAAGAAAATGCATAGTCTTTTCGTAATGTCTTCACATTAAGCCAAAATTTTATCGGTGAACTTGACCCACCAGAAGGAAAATTGAACTACAAATTAAGTTGAAATAATAGTTTTAGCATTAGCCCTAAGTAAAATATAGACAAGTTACCATAAAAAAGAAACTTTGAATTTGATCACATTAAATTTATTTTAGGGATACCTCGAATAGAACTATTCTAAGCATGGGTTTTTTCTAACTAGGGGTTGAAATAGTTGAAATTAATGTGAAACCCCACTAGCATATTAAATTCGATTTAGTTTCAATTCAAATTTGAGCATGAAAACCTAAGTGGGTTAAAGTGACTCTTGAACCAATTTGAGTAGCTTATAGCACCATTACAAACCCAAGAGCCAAGAGAAGGGGGAAATCAAGAATTACTTAATGAGAAAAATATGACAAGAGTAAGATGGGGTGAAGGATTTCCCATCTCTAGGTTTCTAGAGTATGTCTCAATATGAAATAATGTTTCATATTAAATATGTTTTCACATTCGATATTGTAGTTAAGGTTTTTATGGAATTTAGCTTAGCTCTTCCTAGAGGTGTACATAGGGTAGGAATGGAATGAGATCTCATCTATACCTTTTAAAGTAAAGTATAGATTTTAAAATTTTGAAACTAAATATTATGTTATAACATACTAAAAGAACCTTAAATTTTATATCTTATAAAATTTACAAAGTGTAAGGTATCTTATAGAATATGTAAATTTTATCTTTCTTCTTATTATTTTCAAATTTATGTGATACTTGAAATGGTAATAAACGTATAGAACCCCTAGTAAAATTTATGGAGTTGAAAAAAACAATCTTCACTACCTTTGTTATTTCAAATTTATCTGAACTTACTACTTGGCAAATGACAAAAGGCAAGGGGAATGAATTGAAAATATAATGTTGGAGAGGGAAATGGAGAAGAATAAGGGAAAGAATGAAAGATGTCGTAAGAAAGAGGCAACATTAGGTTTAACTAGTGAGAGTTATTAACTTATGGGGTTGTCTTTTTTTTTTTTTCCTTTTTACTAAAAAATTATTTGATTGAAAAATATAATATTATGATTCATTAATCATTTAATAATATTATTTAATAATTATTATAGAGTGGATAAGGATGCCCTATAACTTTACCCTTTATATTTTAAAATAAAGATTTCAAAATGGATACCAGATAGAAAAACTTTATATATGTATTCTATCCTATGCGAGTAGGTTTCAAAGAATTTGAACTCAAGATCTATTTTTAACCTTTAATGCCCAATCGATAACCACCCAATTTAGCAAAGTTTGATTATTATTTTATACAATTGGATTATTTGCTCACCCCTAATCTATTTAGATTAAATTACCTTTAACTAAATTAATACTAGAAAAGCAATCAACTTAGTTTACAATTGACAGATTTATCTTTTGTTCATGAAGTCTCTTTTGAAATCCTAAAAGAGATCCATCCTTTTCGGACATTTATCGATCTCCCTCAAATTGTCACCAGATAACTAAGAAATGGATAAACTAGTGAAATGCGTTGTGATACATCTACAGTAGAACCTGCCACAGGAACGCTAGTTTTCATTGCAACGTACATGTACTTTGTATTATAAGATTAATATATTTAATAAAGTATTTATATTTTATGATGCAAAGTGTTACAACACAGGCACTTCCATGCAAAATTTCATGATAAGTTCGTGCCTTGTACCTTTTCCATATATCGACATATGTGTGTGTGTGTGTTTAAGCAAGTAATAAATTTCCAAATAATGCATTTGAATTTCAGCTATTCATATTCCAAAACTATAACAAATTATGACTCAAGAACCAAACATAATATCAGATAATGTGTAGTTCGTCTTCCACTAATCAATTTCCATGTTTATGTCTTGAAAATGTCACTAGTTATACCATAACTCCTAGCGAGAAGAGAGTATGTCTCCTAAACTGGAGGAAAAATGTAAGAAAATGCTCACTTCCTATAGCTACTTTCTTCTTTTAGGGGTAAGAACTGCCGTAGCCACGCAAAAGAAAAACCGATCAAGATTATCACTCTTGCTTGAGAGAAACAAAACTTTTGGACCAGTTGTTCATAGAGGAAGCAAAGATTCAAAATTTGCATGGCTTTGTTGCACATAATGTATATTTACACACATACATATAGAAATAATTCAAATAACACGTAACCTCTATGGAGCAAATTATCTAATTTAACCCTAGTTTTGTTTTCTCCATAGAATAGGATTATGTGAATTCTAAATTATTATCACTTTTAGGCCTTGTTAGGCTTTCAATCTGATTTAACATTTTCCATAATTCCATTCCGATAATCTAATTCCTTGAAACTCAATTAACCATCCAATAATTGGTAATTTATAAAGAATGGAAATGGAATGCCATTATTTTATTTGTATACGATGAACTTTGAGGTTTTAAGCAAGAGAAAGAGTAGGATATAGACAACAAAACCCAAAAAAAAAAAAAAAGATGGAGGGAGAAATGAACATAATCATTTTGATAGAGTTAATGAATGTGTTAGGGATCAGAATCTTAATAATAGGAGTTAAAAAAAAAAAGAAATGATAACAAAAAAAAGAAAAAAAGATGGAGGGAGAAATGAAAATAATCATTTTGATAGAGTTAATGAATGTGTTAGGGATCAGAATCTTCCTAGATTTTAATGGAAAGGATTCCTTGTGCTATCATATTCAAACTTAGTTTTATTACCAAATGGTGGAATCAGACTTTTAAAGGATTTAAATCCTACCCCTAAAATATCAAAGAAGCTCTAAGTGAGATCTTGGTCATTTTGTAAAGGCACTGATGAAAACATGATGCAACTTCCAATTTCTTAGATTCCTAGTAATCAATAAGACAGGAAGCATATCCTAAGGAATAGGAATATTTGTGCTTATATCTCCTTATATAGCTAAGCTACAACATGATGAAGCTCTCAAAAACCTGCAACATGATTTCAAGGAAAAAAGATTAAAAAAGAGGAGGAAAGAAGAAAAAAAGTAAAGCCTTAATCTCTTGCATGTGTCATGTCTACTCTATTGGTCATAGGTTTTCAAAGAGTCACACTAAAGTGTGTTAGCAAAAGGTGAAGAGTATATAGTAGCAGAGTATAACTTAGTTGCTTATAAATTGAATATCTTGATTGACTTCACTAATTAAGTGAAATGTCATCCATTTAATACCTAATGGCCCAAATTCAGCTAGTGCATGAATTTACATAATTCACATTAATTACTTAAAATGACAAAATATAACATTTTATTAAGAGGAAAAATGGGGGAAAAACTTTATCTCATTACCTTAGGAAACCCTAACCCCTAATCCCAAGCTTTCAACCACCCAAGCCTGGAGTAGTCATAGTGCATACCTGTTGGTAGAGCCACATGTTCTCGCTAAGCCACTAAGCAAACCAAGTAGCCCTAGGTTTTTTGCATGAACTTAGGTCATTCATCCAATGGGCTGTGTTAGTTGGGCTAAGAGTTTTGATTTCCTTAAGAGTGTGGTCATTTTAGTTTAGTTGATTTTCTATTTCTACTGAGGCTTATATTTCTAGCTGAATAAATGAATTAGAATAAAATTGTTTCTCCTTCCTTATTTTATTTTAATGGAATATCTTTTCGATTCTCACCTTTTTCCATATTGCTAAACCAATGCAACATAAAAGATTATGCCGAATATGATAGCCACTTGGATATGCTAAAACTCTTTTTGGTGTTTCAACTACGATATGTACCTGTATAGGAAGTTGGCAAAATAGGAAAATAAGTGTGTTTCGAAAAGTTTATTATGTTGGAATTTCCTATGTAAATGCATATGTAAGGTTAAAAAATAAGATACAAAACAAATGATTGACTTCACTAAATGGATGAGAATTAAATACTGATTGCATTAATAAAAAAGGTATTTTGCCAAAGAGTATCTCCTATTGTCCATTCGTTAAAACACCCTAATAAGAAACTTTATATGTATTCTAATGTACTATTTTTATTTTTTAATTGTTTTAATGATGAAGCGTGTAAGCTATTTTCGCTTGGAGATGACTAAATTCTTACAAAACCGATAAAAATAAAGGCCAAGCCTCATATGTGGACAAGTGGGATACTACAAGTAGAAATATTAATCCTTGCATATTTAGTTGCATGGCCAACTTGAGGAGTACGAGTATTATACATAAAACTGATTTTCGTCTCGTACATTTTATTCATCAACCTCGTACAGGAATTAAGCAGTCAACAGGAATATTTGAAACTTAAAGCACGTTATGAAGCCCTACAAAGAACTCAAAGGTATCCTCATTTATCTTTTTTCATTTTTTCTGATTAATTTTCTCGACAAATACTCTTGGCTAATTTGTGCAAATTATAAAGAGCGTAGCTACTCTTGAGTACTAATACTTGATTCTGCATGCCATTAGGAATCTTCTGGGAGAAGACCTTGGTCCATTAAGCAGCAAGGAACTTGAGTCCCTGGAAAGGCAGCTTGATTCATCTTTGAAGCAGATTAGATCAATTAGGGTACCACCAATTACACTTTGATTTTAAAAATACTTGTTCATTTGCTTTTGCATCTGCTAGAGAATATACTAGTGTCTATAAGTTAAATTCTGTACTAATCAATGCACGTGGGACGTGAGCATTTTTCATTTTCTTATTCAACTCATTTTACCATTTTGCAGACTCAGTACATGTTAGACCAGCTGAATGATCTTCAGCGCAAGGTACCTATCGAAAGCTTTCTTTCATAATCAGCAAAAATAATACAAAACTGAAGATACTCTTTTTTCTAGTTAAGGATTCGTCTTCACTTAATTGATGCAGGAACGTATGCTCAATGAAACAAATAGAGCCTTGAAACAAAGGGTAAGCAAAATTTTCCTGCCTCTAGTTAAATCAGGCCACAAAAGGCCACCGAGAAATTTTGACATATGCTTTATAAACTACTATATATGCAGTTGATGGAAGGATACCAAGCAAATATGCTGCAATTAAATCCTAACCCAGAGGATGTCGGATACCTCCGACAACCACCTCAACCCCAAAATGATGCCTTCTTCCATCCCATAGATCAATGTGAACCCACGTTACAAATTGGGTACGTTTCCTTTGTCCATCTGGCCCCGCTCCTTCTAGAATAGAATTCTGCATGATCCAGTTTGTTCTTAATTTTAATGGAAGTTCCATGAAGATTGTAAACATGGAACAAAAAAGCAGCATGAGATTTTTTTATTATTTTTTTTTTTAATATAAACCAAAACATGTTGAGTGACAAATTAAACCACAATATTAATGTGAAACATGGTGATATTGATTAATTAATCATGATATTCATTATTGAGAAGAACGTACATATACTATAACCAATGGTGTCTGGGCCTCCACTTCAAATATCCCACACATGTAAATGACCATGCCCATGCTTGGCGATATATTTACATTTTCTTTTTCTGTTTTTTTTTTCTTTTTTTTTTTTTAATAATTTTGACAGTTATTCTTTCCCTGGAAGATGTTCTTTTCATTCTATGCGGTTTTGGATGGCTGTTAATGGCTTTGTTGACTTCAAGAAAATCTGATGCTGCGTAGTAAAATAAAAGAGTAATGACATATAAATTTAAAATAATCACTCCCAGCTCGTTTGAATCTGTTCTCTCAAGCCAAATGTTTTGAGTTGGAATATTGAAAAAAAATTTCGTTAAACGAATATAGAAAAAAATTTTAAACGAAAAAACTATATCATTATATACTTGATCATTTAAACATTGTTTCGTTTCTTATTGGAAAGGTGGTAAACATGACATTATAATTGTTTACATTACCAATGGACGCGTTAGAAGTTTAGTTCAAGATTAAACGAAGAATTAAACAATAGTTGTGAAAGTTTATCAATTAAACACCCTGGATGAAGAAGTGGTCCGGAGGATTTAACGTTGGATGAAATTGCGTTGCAGGTACCCAACTGATACTGTATCGGTGGTGACAGCAGGTCCAAGTGGAAGCAGCTTCATGTCAGGATGGTTGCCATGAACACGAGTTATTATATGATCCGGTTTTTGAAATAAACTAAACCCCGCATGTATCTTACTACCACCTGAATCTTTTGATGCATATGCATGAAACATAAATTGACTTTCTAATTTGTATTTTTAGCTGTTACAGTAAACAACATCAACGCCATATATCTATTAATATTGTGTCCTCGAGTGAGTGTCTATACATACATATATAATATTGTGTCCTCGAGTGTCTTTTCCACTCGATTTGCGGTTTTTGATGTAGTAAATGATGCTTGGTGTTTCCATTTCTCCTGGATTACGAATATCTAACCCGAATCTGTTCAATCTCATACCGAAGCTGTTATTTTTTAAATGAATTATTCTTTCATTTTCATCTCTCAATGTCTTCCTCTTTCCGTATCATTAAATTCTTAAATTTCCTGATGATGTATATCATCGTTATTAATTTCAATCATTAATTAAGTATAACAGCATATAAAATAATAAATTGATGGATATCATGCAAATGGAAATAGACTTACGGTTAAAAATAAAAATCAGTATCTACGCCAAAAATAAAAATAGCAGCATTGACATTTATAATGCAACAACTAAAGCTTGAAGATAAGTCAAACGCATATGTTTCATAAAGCACGTCTTTATTCTGAATTCTCCATTACAATCACTAACTTTTTTTCCAATCATAATTTCGTGTTAAATTGTTATATCCACCTTAAAGAATATATTTTTTTATTATATATATATATATATATATTTTTTAATACAGCAGCTTTTGATATTTTTATTTTATTTCGATAGTGTTGGACCTCGCCGCCCAATTTGGCATCTCGATGGAGAATGCTTCTCGTACGAGGCCTTCTAGAATATAACATCGTATTTCGTGATCCAAACTAAAGGGATTCCCCGCCAATAATCTCACTAAACCCATCAAATAGTCCCCTTATAAAAGGAAAAGGAAAAAAAAAAAAAAAAGGAAGAGATTAATTGGATATTATAACCTGTGTATCTACAAGTAGTATAAAAATACTAATAAAGTTTTGGGTAAATCATGAAAATCACCTTTAAAAACTTTAAAAACTGCATGTGTTAATAGGCTTTTTTCTAACGTCAACATTCACCTCCTCAGAAAATTGAAAGGGCTACTTATGTGGAACTCTAGTTGACATGGGTATACACGAATGTTGTAATGGCATTTCATATATTTAATCATAAAATTTAATAGAAGATAAATAAAAAAGAAAAAGAAAATTCAGAAAACAATAAGAAAAAGCAGAAAAGGAAAAAAAAGGAAAAAAAAAAGCCAATAATAATATCAGTGATAAAATTTTAATAAAATAATAAAATTAGGATAACGATACAATAACAAAGAGAACGTGGAAGAAATGACAGAACCAGAATAAGAAGATGCTTAACGTCAAACATGTTTATGGAATTAGAGAATTAGAATCTACCATATTTGTTTCAGACTTTCGTTCCCCATATTCTTTCTCCAAAAATATCTCTTACCATGTTTCTATCAATCGGGGAAAGAAATTAATATATAATGACGAAAAACATGATTAAAGTTCATGTGCCCTAGAAGAAAGTGAAAATCGACAAGAATTAAATGAAATAAACAAGCCCTGACATGTCGCTGTGTATAAATGTTAATTTGTAATTTTTACGTACGATTAAAGTTATATTTGCTTTTTAGCGAGGATCTTTAGAAGTGAATGAATGGAAAAGGAAAAACATGAAAATGAACAAAGGACCGAAACATGAAACATAGACTATGTTTTATACGGATCTAAAGGTGGGTTTAATCGGCCCGAATTTACTAGCTTATGAATAACCAAAGTGGTGAACCCTAACCCAGTTTAAGAGAGGCTTACTCGAATCGTTGATGTACGAACTAGTTCAATAACTAGTATTTCAATTTTTTCTTGAGTTTTTTCCACAATATATATATATATAGAGAGAATCTCGTAGAGAAACTGAAATATAAGTTATTGGTACAAAATAGGTTTTCAAAACTAAATTTGATGAAAATGGAAATATAATTAGAAATAAAGGAAAACTAGGCTTGTGAATCAGCATTTCAAACTTTTTTTAAAACTTTTCTGCTGTTATATATATTTATGTATACATATGTATATATTAACATACATATATATTTATATATAATACACATATTTATATATATAATATATATACATATTTAAGTAGATATTTACATACATTCATATGTATGTTTATATATATTAATATATATATATGTATATATATATGTATATATATATATATATATGCATAACTTATCAAACTTTATTATGAAAAATGAATAAATATATAAAAGAAAATTATTAATGAAAAAATATATTAATATATACGTATATATGCATTTTTTTATTGGCCTTTTTTTTTAAATTGGACGAGTCAAAAGGGTGGGTTGAACTGGCAATTCAAAGGCTCATCAGTTCGACAAATTCATAAGGTTGAATCGCCTTGACTCACCATGCCCAACGAGTCGTTGGGCTATTTAGGCCTTACTTAGTTAAGCTCAGTTTGGTTTACTAAATTGATGGGCTAATTCCGAGCCAATTTCAAACCAATTCATGGATCAGAACCAACCCTATCCTAAGTATACACCAAATATTTTAATCTTAACCGTAATGGCTAATTACTTTCTATAATGAATGAAAGAGGGAACAAAAAAGCTATTCCTTAAGAATAACTATTAAGAATAGCTCGAGAGTGTCTATTCCAATATTTACTTCAAGTAAATTTCTATGGCAAGGGAAAACTTCTTGTAATGTTTACATCACCCATTAATTGGAGCATTACCTTGAAAATATAATAAAACATACCAATATGCCATGTATGTATGTACACACATACATAAACACACATAGAGTAATGCCCCGCTTCTCAAGAGGTACTAACTTATACTTTTTCTTAACACTTGGTGCTTAAGAGATGGTTCGCTATGCTGTCCTCAAGCTAAGAATAAGGCTAAAATTATATTCAACTTACTAACTCAACTCTACTATACAAATTTCCAATAAAACTTCTTTCAACTAATATAAAATAACACAACGAAATTTCAAAAAATATAGGCTTCATTAAGAGCATCACATCTCACTTCATCATTTAACTCATAATCTAATTAGAAGAGTAAATTTTTATATTCAAAATCTTAACACTAGAAACCTATAAAGTGTTACAACAACCTTCTTGCAAAACTACTTCTAAGAACTTGATATAAAACTCTATAACTAATTGCTCTCTCTTTGACAATTTGACTTCTAAGTCTTAACATGCTTTTCTTCAGTATCTAAGGTTAGATAAGCTAACCTTATAGCTTAGATTTTGAGCTACGTGAGTATAAAACTAAAAATAGAAAATATAACAATCAAATATTTTAAATCATAACAGGTAGTATATATCATATATTTGATAATCCCAACATCATCAGTAACATGGCATATCCATGTATCCAATTGCTCAATAAGCACATGTCCAACAATTAAGACATCATACAAGTGCCATGCTAATGCATGTGACACACATCGATATCGATATCTTAACCTAGCTTAGCTTCTCATTTAGTTAGTTGATACTCCTAAGCATCTAAATACAAAAACTTAAGGCAACAAGGAGCTACCAAAACTTAACTTAACTAAAATCACATAAAGTGGTCAGAATTGAATGAGTAATGCAATTATATATGCTTAAAATCTAGCCTAATAATATCTCATTTTAGAAAGCTTGACTTATAGTTCCATTTCATGCTATGCCATGAATGAAATCAAATAGCATATCAAGCCTTACCAAGTATAGGCTCCAAATTGACCTAGTCGAGTACTGTTTCCAAGTTAGCTAAGTCAAGTATAAATTGCAACCAAATGCTAAGAACTAAGTATTGGGAAACAAAGTGTAGTTTTTAGCCTCGTAGTCAAATATCACAATTGTAGGCATAAATAAGCCTTATCATCTTATCATTCATTCAATTACCACCTGACTTTCACTAAGTCATAAATGAAATATGATTAATCATCACATAAGAGCACATACTCTTAGTCAAGCACAATTGAATCACAAAGTTCAATAAAGTCACATTCTTACTGAATCTCCATTTATTATCAAAATCACAAATCACAACCAATATAACAAACAATGGTTTATCATAAATGATATCAATTCAAACTATTAATACCCCAAATCATACAATAAACTTAAGTAAATCTCATAGCTGCACACAACAAGTGAATGAGTGGTTTATGTTCCTAACCATCAAGTAACACAAAACAATTAGGAGGGAGGCACTCACCTAAGCCAAAGCTTATTGATGTTCTCAATATGTCTATCTTAGCCTATCATGTTCAAATACTATTCTATCACAAGTAATTAAAGACATTATCACATATATAAGAAAACTTACCTTAAAGAGTATAGAACCTCACTAAGAACAATTAGTAGGTGTAATATATATACATATGCCATTATTATAACTATTAAATGTAGCTAACATAAAGCCCTTAAAATGTCAAAGATTTGTAGGTAATTGCTAAATAAAAATTTTGTGACAGTTGATAGTCCAAATATAATATGAAAGCATAACCTAAGCTATCACTGATATCTAAGTAACAAGAATGGTAAGATATAAATATTGGCATCACCAACAGTGGATATTTAAGCATCTATTTCTCAAATGGATAATGGGTTGTTAGTTGTCCTCCTTAGCTTTAAGCTTTCTATAGATACAATACTTTTAGTATAAGTGAGCTAAATAACAAAACATCAAATATGCAAACATATAGAATTATGAGTAAGTAATAGGAAATAAAGGAAGTTGATGTGTTTATATATATTCACTTCTCGTATATATAGGTTCGGTACATGTATATTTACATGTTATATAATATAGTTGAACACCATATTCCCTATATTTAAGTAGTACAATAGTAGAAAACTAATCATACTTATACATGTAATTCAAATGGCTAGAAACATACTTGTAATGTATAATTCATGAACTATAATTATATAATACTTATAACATACGATTATTGTTGAGTCTTAAATTAGACACATTGTCATGGTGATTTTATAGCGTTTTCTTTATAATTTAGCTTATTTTCAAAGAAATTGGTATTTAATTGAGTAAATTTTTTTATTTCAAGGTTTGACCACCTTCTCAAATTGAAAATGAAGAAAAGAAATAAATTTTTAATTAATTCAAATCTCAAATGAAAAAGTTATGGAGTTTTGAAGTAGGACATGACCTATTGACATGATCATGTCTAACCAAGAGACCTATTATGAGAAAAGAAATAAAGTTGAGAACAAAAAGTTACATGACCAGTAGACACGACGATATCCTAGGTTATGTCCACTTGGGAGAAGAAAATAACTAGCTTTATATAAAAAGTTATACAACTTAGGGACATGATTATGTCTTAAGTCATGTATAAATAAGAATGAATTTTATACCTTAGAAATAGTTAGTTACATGACCACTGAGGTTGTATCAAATGTTACCTATTGCACTTTAACTTTCTAATCTAAAAGGATATGTAAAGGTTTCCAACGACACTTTTTAGCATCCAAAGGGAAAAGATTCAATGGGGAAAGAGAGGATTAAGCAAAAACATCATCAAAACTTCAAGATCAAGAAGATTTATCACAAACAAGGGGGGTTTATTGATTTTATCTTGTTTTTGTTGCAATTTTCTTTCCATATCATCATGATAGCTTAAATTCTTATATCTAAGATTGCAGAACCTAGGGTTTCCTTATGACTATTGAATTGATTGTTAAATTCCAATAAAGTTTTTAGTTTCTTGATTCAATTATATGCATTGCATTGTTAATTGATATTTCTAAGGTATCAATACTTGATATTATGTATAAAAATTGAGAAATCTCTTATATAATGAGATCTTAACATAATTGAAAGAAATTACAGTACACTTAGAGATAAGTTGCATAACTCTTTCGAAAATTTGGTATCATTTTATGGGAATTCAATACACATTAATCCAATCCTAAATTATTCTATTAGTGTAGAGATTTCAATAGGTATTTAAGGGTTAAAGTTAATATGCTCAAGAAATATATTAGCTTTAATTAAGAATTCTCCAGATCAATAAAACTAGTGATGGAGTTAGATAAATTTTATACAGTCACATGATAAACTTTAGGGGAAACAAGCTGTAGATATACTATTCACTTTCTTGAAATAGTTCTTAAATTTATGCTTTCCAATTATTTGGTTGAGTCTCATAATTAGTTTAGTTCACTAATTTTAATTCTTTTTAATTCATTTAAATTCAACACAATTTTCTAGTTAAATAGTATAACTAAGGTTAATATTAATACTCATGGTCTCTAAAGGATCGACTCGAACTCACATCCATTATATTAGAATTTGATAGGTACGCTTACCTCATATCAAGTTTTTGGCATCGTTATTAAGGTCTTCAATATTAAGATGTTAGTTGTTTTATTACTTTAATCATCTTTTTCTTTTCTTTTATTATTTTAAGCTATATGTGATTTTATATTTCTTTTCCTTATAGTACATAACCCTACGTAAAGATGTGAACAATTAATTTATTAATCAAGAGAATCTATCACATGAACCTGAACCTATGGCTAACAATGATGATAACACATACCGAACAATGTTCAAATATTCAAGGCTTACACTTCTTTGTGCCAACTTTAGTATTATAAGACCGGTTGTTGCTGTTAACAACTTTCAAATTGTGCCCAACATCATACAAATTGTCAGTTTGATGGCCTCTAAAATGAAGATCCTACATCTGTAGTTTTCTAGAGATTTGTGATACGTTTAAAATTAATAAGGCTATAGATGATACTATACGACTGCAATTATTTCCTTTTTCCTTAAAGGGTAGAGCAAAGCAGTAGTTGAACACCCTACTACAAAATTCAATAACAACATTAGCTAGATTGGTAGAAAATTTCTTATAAAAATATTTTCCACCTATAAGGACTGCCAAGCTTTGGAATGATATTTCTTATTTTTCCCAATTGGAAGTTGAAACCTTATATGTTACTTGGGAGTGATCTAAGGACTTGCTTCTGAGGTGCCCACATCATGGCCTCCTACTTTGGATGTAAATCCAAACCTTTTATAATGGTCTCAACCTATCTATAAGACAAATGATTAATGTAGCTGCAAGAGATACTTTGAATACAAAGATGCCTAAGAAAGTATAAAACTTAATTGAAGGAATGGCAATAAATAACTATTAGTAGGAAAATACTAGAGTTAGACAAAGGGCTGTAAGAATCTATGATATAGACATGACTACCGCTTTAGCAACCAAGGTAGATCTATTGAGCAAAAAGATCGATGTAGTCTTAGTTAGTCCTCAACAAGTATAACTAGTGGTAAGTGATTTTGGCATATAGGGGTATGAAGCGCAAGAGCAAATGGAATAGGTAAACTGTTTAAGAAGTTCATCTAAGCAATAGAACAACCCTTATAGCAACACTTACAATCCTGGATGAAGAAACCACCCAACTTCTCTTACATAAATCAAAACTAAAGCCAATAGAAAACCAACTATAGTTTGCTTAGATTTCAAAGACCACTTCCATCTCCCCTTTCTCCAAAAAAGAAATCTGATTTAGAAGAACTTTTAACTAAATACATTTAAGGCAATGAGACATGAGTATCCAAGATTAAATCATCACTAAGGAATCAAGAGGCTTCTAATTGTAACCTAGAGAATCAAATTGATCAGCTTGCAAAGCTAATTCCAATAAGGCAACGCGGGACATTATTGGGAAAAATAAGGCCAGTTCGAAAGAATATGTTAAGTATACTTAGAAGTGGGAAGGAGTTGCAGGTTGAGAAGAAGGATGGGGGGACCAAACCTGTAGGAGAAATAAGGAGGCAGAAGCTAAGGAGGGTGTAGAGCCATCCAAGGTGAAAGACTACTAACCACCTATCCCATATCCCCAAAGGCTCAAGTAAGACTGCAATGACCAACAATTCAGTAAGTTCATCGATCTCTTTAAATAATTACATATTAACTTACCTCTTGTTGATGCTTTGTCACAGATGCTAAAGTATGCTAAGTTCTTGAAAGATTTGTTTTCCAAGAAGAGAAAGTTAGAAGAGCTTTCAATATTTATATTAAGTGAAGAATGTTCGGCAATCATGCAAAATAAATTGCCTAAAAAACTAAAAGACTTAGGTAATTTTACTATTCCCTATTAAATTGGTAACTTGTTAGTTGATAAAGCTTTAGTTGATTCGAGTGCTACTATCAATTTGGCGCCTTATAAATTTTTCAAGAAAATAGGTGTAGGAGAACTAAAATCCATATGTATGAGCTTACAATTAACTGATAGGTCTGTAACATATCCTAGAAGCATTATTGAGGATGTATTGGTCCAAGTGGGTAAATTTATTTTTCCTATTGATTTTGTGATAATGAATATGGATGAAGATTTTAAAGTGCCTCGTATCCTAGGTAAACCATTCCTAACTACTATTAGGGCTATCATTAATGTGTGTGATGGTAGGCTTATTATGAAACTAAGAGATGAAGAGATTGTTTTTAAAATTTCTAAGGCTATGAAAATATCTATGGATTAGGATGACACTTGCTATCTGTTGGACATTGCTGACGCTTTTGTTTCAAGTTGTATGTAAGAAGTTCTTTCTAAGAATCCGCTAAAGAGTTGTTTACAAATGGGTACAAAATAGATTTCAAAAAACCTCGTTCAAGCTGAAGTTGTAGCTTAAATGGAAGCAAATAAAACCAATATTGTTGAGAAGGGGTTTCAGGAGATTGAAAAAACAAAGGAAGCATGGTTAAAATCTTCAATTGAGGGGCCATCGGTATGGGAATTGAAGTAGTTGCCTAACCACTTGGAATATGCCTTCTTAAAGAAGGATTCAAAGTTAGAAGTGATTATTGCTTCCATTTTGGAAGAGGAGTAGAAAGAAAAGTCATTGAGAGTGCTTAAGGAGCATAAGAGAGCCATTGCTTGGAAAATCTCTAACATAAGAGGTACTAGTCTCTCCTTTTATACTCACAAGATTTTGATAGAAGAAAACCACAAGCCAGTAGTATAACCCTAGAAATGCTTAAATCTAAATGTGAAAGAGGTAGTCTAAAAGGAAGTTATCAAACTGCTTGATGCATGTATGATATACCTTATCTCTAATTGCTCATTGATGAGTCCAGTACAGGCTCAAGAAAGGGGGGGGGGGGGGGGGGGGGGGAATGACAATGGTTCCCAATAAAAAAAATGAATCGATCCTAATGAGAATTGTAATAGGATGGCGCATATGTATTGATTACAGGAAGTTAAATGATGCTGCATGTAAGGACAACTTTCCCTTGTTTTTATTGATCAAATGTTAGAACGTTTAGCTGGGCATATGTTTTATTGATTCTTAGATGGTTTACCTAGCTATTTTTAGATACTTATTACACAAGAAGATCAAGAGAATACTACTTTCACTTATCCTTACAACACCTTCACTTATAGAAGAATGCCTTTTAGTTTTTGTAATGTACTTACTACATTTCAGTAGTATATAATAGCTGTCTTTAAGGATTTAATTAAGGACATAATGGAGGTATATATTGATGACTTTTCAGTTTTTGTTGACTCTTTTTATTACTGTTTGAATAATTTAGATAGGGTCTTAGCTAGGTGTGAAGAGACCAGTCTTATACTCAATTGGGAGAAGTATCACTTCATGATACAAGAAGGTATTGTACTAGGGCATAAGGTTTCATATAGAGGATAGATATTGACAAAGTAGACGTTAGTGCAAGGCTCACACCACCAACTTCTGTTAAGGCCACAAGAAGTTTTTTTGGGACATATTAGGTTTTATAAGCGATTCATTAAAGACTTCTCAAAATGACCCTTGACTAGGTTAATGGAGAAAGATGTATGTTATGTTTTCTCTCAAGAATGCTTGGAAGCTTTTAATCTCCTTAAGGACAAACTTATCATTGCTCCCATAATGGTAGCACCAGAATGGATATTACCCTTTGAGCTTATGTGCGATGCAAATGACTATGTAGTAGAGGTAGTGTTAGGGCAAAGATGGGACAAGCATTTTCAACTGATTTACTGTGTAAGCAAAACTCTTATGGATGCTTAGGAAAACTATGCTACTATGGAAAAAGAGTTGTTAGTAGTTGTTTTTGCCTTTGATAAGTTCCATTCATATTTTATTTTATCTAAAGTGATTATTTATACTAGTCACTCTACCTTCAGATACTTGTTAGAAAAAATGGACACAAAGCTAAGATTAATTCGGTGGGTCTTATTAGTACATGAGTTCATGTGGAGATCAAAGTTAAGATGAGCATTGAGAACTTAGTAGAAAATCACCTATCCCAATTGGAGAATCCAAACTTAGATATGCTCAATAAGAATGAGATTAATGATGAGTTTCTTGAAGAGTGACTCTATGCCATCAACAAGACATGTGATCTAGAAATCCCTTGGTCTGCAAATATTGCAAATTTCTTAACAACTATAATTGTACCTAAAAGACTCTCACACTAGTAGAAGAAGAAATTCTTTTTTGGTGTGAAACATTATTTTTGGAAAGATCCTTACTTATTTAAAGTATGTGCAAACCATGTTTTTAAGAGGAATTTGCCATACCTTGAATAATGGAAAATTCTAAGCTACAGTCACTTAAGGCTTTTGAGAAGGCATCATAACACAAATAGGATTACTCACAAGGTCTTAGAAATCAGATTTTATTAGCATACACTATTTAAACATGCCCAAAAATATATTCAGCTATGTAATGGTTGTCAATGAGTAGGGAACATATCCCGTAGGAATGAGATGCCACAAAACCCTATCGTAGAGTATGAGGTGTTTGATTTGTGGTTAGATAGATTTTATGGACCCTTTTCCCAAACTTTCATTGAAATAAATATCTCTTAGTAGCCATTAACTATGTCTCTAAATGGGTTAAGGCTAAAGCCTTACCCACTAATGATATTAGGGTAGTAAAGAAATTTTTGAAAGGCCTTTTTTCTCACTTTGGTACTTCTAAAGTGATTATAAATCTTTGGGGAATACACTTTTGTAATGCTCAACTTGAGCAAGTGTTGAAATGTTACAATGTCACACATAGGATAGTTACCCGTTACTACCCCCAACTAGTGGTCAAATGGAAGTTGCTAATTGAGATCTTAAGTGGATTTTGTAAGAAATTGTAGAGCACCATAGAAAGAATTAGTTAGAAAAGTTGAATGATGCTCTATGGGCACATAGAACCGCTTATAAAACATCACTAAGAACCATGCCTTATAGACTTATATATGGGAAGTGATAGGGTTCCAAGTACCAACCCAACAACATGCTAGGTTTCGAGCTACATAGGAGGCTTGTTCATAAGCTCCGTGCAAATGGATAACTTATTTTTAAGCTTTATTAGTGTTGGACGGCCTATCCTGCTCTATTAGGTTCATCTTGTAATATTGAATACACCCTACTCTATCCTGACTGAGCACTCTCGCAAACCTAACTATGAATTATGGTCATATCGAAAGAGTCGATATATTCTGCAAGTTCTGGCCTAGCTTACTATTTATGCCCTATGTTGCTAAGTCTTCCTTACCATACTAGATTCACCCCACCTTAATCTGGTTGAGTGATGGGAATCAGGTTATTGAACCTTTGACCTTCAGCTGAGCCCAAAGATTAGAAGGGTTGGCACAACGAATCCTTTTATTCTAACCAACCTCTGCCGAGGTCGAGTACTTCTTTACTGAGGTCGAGTACTTCTTTGCCGAGGTCGAGTACTTCTATGCCGAGTTACCCTTCATGCCGTACTGTATGACTACTCATTTTTCTGTAATATGCCGAGTTGATGATAACTCTTTATCACCGAGTCGACCAATTACTCAACATCTTCCTTGCTAAGAAGCTAAGAGAGAGAGTCTGGACTAATTAAGCCATTGCTGCTTAGACAATCCCATCTATCTGTACTTTTTGTCCACATCTTCTAACGACCTCACCAATGTAGCATCAATATGTATACAGTATCATGTGTAAAATCTATTTACCAATGATTTTTTTTTTTTGCATATTTATTTTTACCCTTTTGTATCTTATTCATTATTTCCTTAAGAAATTTCCTTTTTGTCTTTTCCTTTTTAGGTAGGTTGCCTTAACTTATAGGTATAAATACTCTTATATTTGTAACTGTAACGATATCAAATCATTCTTAATACACTTTTGGAGTACTTTTTCTTCCTTACATAAATACAGTTTGTTTACTCTCAGCATCACTCTTATCCTTTCCCTTAAGCAAGGTTAGGTGGTGAGTAATCTCATTAGACTAATTCGTGCATCATATCAAATTATACTATAAGTCCTCGGAAGTTCCATTAGTGCATCATATCCTTTAGAGTTATTCATGAGTTTTTCTTACTGTTTCATTCTTGATTTTTCCTTTTTTGCACTTTCTCTATTAATCCTTTTTTTGGGTTTTCTACAAGTTTAAACCTATCTAGTAACCAAACTTGTCTATTCTTGGCTACAACTCACAACATCAAGTCTACTCTATCCTTCTAAGTATACCTTAATCAGTTAGGTGTGCTTTATTTTGGTCTAAATGGTTCTGTCTTGCTCTACCAATGTCCTTGCACTACTAACTTATTCCACTCTATAAGACTATCCTCCCCTGCCTGTCTACTCTACTTTGCTAAGATCGATATGCTCAACCAAGATCTACTCGGTCATGTCAAGATTACCGGCTATTCCATATCAACTCAGCTGCGTTGGGTCAGATCAAACAAGTCGACCACTTCTATGTCAGATTGGTCATTGCCATATCAAGTCAGCCATAGCAATGTCAAGTCGGTCGCGGACATGTCAAATTAGCTTCGGACAAGACAAGTCATTTAGAATCAAGTCCGCCTAAATTAAAGCTCTAAAGTCTCTAATCGCTTTTCGGAATCAAATGTTAGCCCTTCACCCTAAAATCTCAATCAGTTGTCTATTTTACTTATGTTATTCAAATTTCCTATTTCTTATATTTTCCTTAAGTTATCTTCATGTTTTATTTGTAATTACGGGAATGCCACTAAGGCATCCTTTAGTTATTTTATTTACAACTTTACCACTTTGTATAAATAGAACACTTATATAGGGTTTTAGATAGACTTGAACATTAATGAAAAACCTTTGAGTCTTTTCTCTTAAAAAGCTCTTCTCTACTTGCTCTTTTCAATCCCTTTAGCAAGGATTGTAGCGAGCAACCCTAGGCCTAGTGTTTATGAGTCATATCGGGTATTAGCTTAGGTCTGTATATGGTTCTACAATGCATCATATCCATAGAGTTAGTGTGCGAGATAGCTCAACCATCGACTTTTATTTATCTTTCGAACCATCTTACGACCTGGACCCATCTTTTTTATTATGCATGATATTGGGTTCATGTGTTCATCCATGAATCCGTATTAAGAAGGTTTATCATTTATCGATAGAGATTAAATATAAGGCTTATCAGGTTATTAAAAGTACCAATCTTGATTTTGAGCATGTAGGTACTTATCGAAAGCTTTAACTGAATGAGCTTGAGGAATGGCGAGCTATGGCATATGAGAACTCGAGGCTATATAAGGAAAGGACCAAAAAGTACCACGATAAGAGAATCAAGCAAAGTCGATAACATAGAGAAGGGGACCATATCCTTTTGTATAACTTACGCTTACGGTTATTCTCGAGGAAGGTGAAATAAAGGTGGTTTAGACCATTTACAATGACACAAGTTTTCTTATATGGGATGGTTGAGGTTACACACCTAAAGAAGGGAACCTTTAAAGTAAATGTGCAACAAGTGAAGTTATATTTGGGTAGAAATTTTTAGAATGATGGATGGGATGAGTAATATCTCCATTAGATAGTACAATCATAAGTGAAAAACGCATCCTATCGAGCTATCAACGTCAACTGTTGTATTTCTTGGGAGGCAACCTATGTTTAGCTCTTCTTTTACTTTTGTTTTGTTTAAATTTATTTTGATTGCACTTTGTTTTGTTTATTGTATTTTATCTAACTTTATTTTGTTTATTTTATTTATTTTCTTTTAATTTCAATTGAACTTTAATTTTGGTCATTAAGATTATTTTAGTAATACATTGTTAGGAAAAAAGGGGTACAGATAGTAAGTGTACAACAATGCATTAAGGGCAATAGCTTACATGGGGTTAGGGATACAGTCATATGCTTACCCATATTCATCCCTTCCTCCTCCTTAATGTTCGATGAGTTACATAGGCAAAGGACATGATATGGTCCCCACTTATGTTCAATCATGTACATAGCAGGGCGTTAAGTCTAGTAGGTTACATGAGCTAGGGATACAATCATGTCAGCACCCGTATTTGTCCGACACATAAAAACATACACACATAAACATTTTACATAAACATAAACACATACACATACAAACAATTTATTCCTCTAAAAAACACTTAAGATACAGGCACTCCTTACCCTTCTCTCCCTTTCACATGCCACATACAATCAACCCCTTATTTCATCAATCTCAAGATCATCTAAGTACATTTTCTTCTCATACTCCATTCTTCTTCTTCTTCTTTATGGTATTTCTGCTCATGTTTTGAGAATACCTTATTCATGTATGATTGAGTGGGAGAAATTTAAGGTTTTGTTGTTTAAGGCAAAGTTCATGTATCTAGACTTGTTTTGCCCATCCTTTAATGAGTAGAACATGAATTTCTTAGTAGATTACCTGCAATATGATTATATCGTTTGAAAGTGGCACCTATAGTTACTTGTACTAGATTTGTTGATGTTGATGCTTTTGAATACATTTGTGAAGCTTGTTGCTGAGAGTTTATATCCTTTACTCCATTAGGCATGAATTTTACTCATGATTGTGTACAATTTGTATTTGGCTTACTTGTTATAGCCACTTAAGGTTTGCACTTTTGGTGTTGATTTTGATGCATTGATGCTATTTTGAGTGAAGTATGGGGCAAATTTCATAGTCTTTGTATCTTTTAAAGCCAATTGTTATAGCTAGTTACATGCTTGAATGATATTATTCTCTTGAATCAACTAGTCATGCTAATGACCACTAAGTGTTCAATGAAATATCTCAATGAAGTTGTCTATGTTATTTCTCACTATAGTTAATTGAAATTGCTCCTTGGTTATAAATAAGTGTGGGAAGATGCTTTGTATCTAATTTATGTTATGTTTTCCTCTAGGTAACCATGTCAAACCAAGAAAAACAACCCATTCAATGAAAGGGAAAATCCATTGTATCTTCCTTTGCTCAAAGAAGGAGCTCTCATTACACTACTAGCCACCTTCCCTCCTTTAGTCCATCCCATTCTTTAGTTCAAAGAAGACCATCAATCGAGTCACTACGGCTTATTAAAGAACAAGGTATTTAGAGAAACTTTATGTCTAGATTGGGATGTAATTGAGTGGTTACATCTAATAAATGACATGAAGGTGATATTATAAGGCACTGTTTGGAAAAAATTTCTCTTCTTACAAGCCCTAACTTATAAAGGATCAACATTGCAATTCTTATGCACTTATAGGCTAGATAAAGAAAGTGTTTTAGGTTTAGGTGCAAAGCAAAAGATTCATTTTACAATGAATGGGAGGTCATGCCATATGACTATTGCTCAAATGGGTGTCTATCTCAAGCTTTATGATGAGAGATATGTGTGGACTGATGAATTCATTCATCTAAGCTATCTCTTCCTAAGAGGGATCACCTCTAATCAATTCTGGAATGAAATCGCCAACAAGAATCCTTATGACCCAAAGATTAGTATAGCCTCTCAGTTGAAAAGAATTGAGTACTAAGTCTTGCATTAGCTATTCTCACATACTTTGACTAGAAGAGGACAGAGCACTAGTGTGGTCTCCAATAAGGACAGCCTTTATCTGTATAGTATCATTTGGAAACACCTAATTTGATGGATTATTGACCTTCGGACCCTTCACTCATACTCACCTTCAAGGCCTCTAATCTCTCACTAAAAGGATTCTGTAAACCCCTAAAATTTTTAACCTGATACCCAAAGTAAGCCCTAGTGTGCTTAAAGACTCTAAGAATTGATAAAACTAGTTAAGATAAAAACCTTAAGATAACATCCAAATATTTAATCGCATAGAAAACTTTTATACCTAATATATATATAAATACTTAAGATTGCACTCGAAAGTGATAAAACTTTAAAATTATAACTTTAAGGATATAAAAGCACTAATTCACCATAATTTATCCTAAAACCCTAATTGATAATATAACCTTAGTTTTATAATAAATCATTGTTAAAAGATTAAAGATAACTTTCAATCATTCATAAATGCATATAATACTAAGGTAATCCATTAGAAACTAAGAAATTGCATTATAGATCACATCCATCTTCTAAATATATAACTAGGTTAGTATTATAAGGAGTTAAGTGTTTATTTGATGCTTATATTACATATAGTACGTATTAGCACTCTAAATAATACTTTTTATGATAATTACATTAAGTACCCTACTAAATGATGTGTATAGGATATAAATGCCTAAAGGAAGATTTCATTCATTTCACTAAACTCCTTATTTCCTTTCATTTCCTTAATTTTTCTCTTAATTTTCCTTAGTTACCCCATTATTTACACACCAATTTCACTGAATTTTAAAGAGTTAACTAAGTCAACATGTTGAAAAGTCAACAAACGTCATTATCATCTAGAGTTTTCTTCCACTTTCTTGATTTTTCTATTCAATTATCAAATGTACCTTTCTTTCTTTTTTCTTATCCTTTCCATCTACTCTTTTCCTTTTTCTAGACTCCACTTTTCTCAATTATAAAACACAAATTAAGATAACACTATCCCTTTTTCCCCTCCTACAAACCATGAACTTCCCTTACCCTTTTCATCTTCAAACTTTTCTCAAATTCCATTTCACAATTCCAACTACCATCACAAACTAATATATCATATATACTTGCTTTCCTTTCCATATTATAAAGGAGAGAAAAGTATGTTTTTATGTGATATCTTATCTTAATTAGTAAGTTAGTTATCTATCGTAGATTAGTGTAAGAATCTTATGCAATATATGTCTTTGTGTTATGGAAGAAAGGAATCCTTATACTTATGCTTAGGGGTATCTAAATACTTGGTTATATATGTAGAAATACCCATGTACATACATCAAGTGAGTATATAGTGAAACCCATAGTATAAGTGTATAAATCTTTTGTTAAATGGAGACGGAGCACATATGCATATGCTTAAGCATGGGAATACAAGAATATACTTAAGGGATACATGTATGGGTACTCTTGTACATAAATGCCGATTATGTACATAACGTAAAAAGAGGTATATACTAATTATATATACATATACTTTGCTAAATAAACTCTTAAAGTGAAAAAATATGGGTTTGATGAAGTTTTCTTAAAAGGGTATATAAGGCATATGAATATATGTATAAAAATACGTATATGACCATATGTGTATATGGATATGTATATTAATATACGTATAAGTATATAAGTATACATATTAGTATATTAGAAGTATAGGTATATATATAATATATGTATAAAGGGTATGAATACATAAGGATAAGTATACATATGTAATGGATAATGTAAGCAAATGACGATGTAAGTAATGACCTAATCAATGATGACATAAGTCATGACACAAGCAAATGATGACATAAGTAAATAATGACATCAGCGGTAACATAAGCGATGCCACTAAAATAATAAATCATAAGATCATCTAAGTGTAAGAATTAATGGCTAATTAAATCATTAACTACTAAAATAGAACATAAAACTAGCCAATAAGAATATTCAAGCTTTAATAGATAACATTTCAATAAATTTAGTCTATATCGAAACATGAGTTTTAATGTCCAAAACGGACATTACTGTGTAAACGTGCATTTGAAAATGATGGAAAACGACTATAAGTTCATATATATCGAAAATAGAATAAAAAAGTTACATACGATTAGCGATTAGGCTTAATCGAATAAAAACTAATAGTAATCTAAGTAGAATTAGGTAGATAGATATCTAGAATCGTTAGTTAATTCAATTACTTATTATCCCTGTTATCTCGTAATAATCAGGTGCTCTCGATGATAGCGAGGATCTTCCGATCAATTATTACGATTAGAGCAAGTTGTTATAGTCAAGTGAGTACTCCTGATAACTCTATATTTGTTTGTGTTTGTAGTTGGTGCACTTAAATTAAATAGTAATAACTTAATGCGTAGGGATTTGGGATATGTATGTGCTTGATACTGATTGCTTAGTATAGAAAATATTGTTTAATACAATAATTAAAGATTTAATTGTATGATTGATTGTTTGATTATTATATGAATTGGATGGTTTGCTGATATTGAGTGATCGTCTCATAATTTAACTTAATTATATTTAGCTTATCTTAAATAAAAAGGGGCATGTATTATCTATGCATTACATTAATTATTCCAGCCGTTACTTCTCACGAAGGTAAAGTGAGGCCTTGCAGGGATTGTTTATATATATTAAAGTGTTTCTATATGGTACACTCATACAACATGACCTTACTCGAATCTACAGGCTTATTAGACAATAGAGACGCCAACTGTATGGCTAAGGGTTGAGTCTAGAGATCTTCGTTGTAGAGTGTGAGTATAGACCGCTAGGGCCTCCTTATCATTAGGCTAGAGATTTTGTGTAGTATTGAATTTTCAGAAATGGAAATGTATTTTATGAAATATGGAATTCAAAGTTATGGTTAAAAAAACCTAGGTACTACAGCCTAATCGTAATTAGTACCGATGTATCTCCAACCCTTATCTCAAGGACGTTAAAATTCGATATTATATATCGTACCAATCAACTGCATATATTATTTAGCATACTACTTGTGCATGCATTCATATGGTTGTAACAATTTGTTTGATAACTTGTTTGCCAGTATAGTATAAGGAATAGTTCACTAAGCTTTTGTAGCTTACCTCTCAATAGTTTTTCTTTTATAGGTGCTAGATATTTAGGCATAAGTTAAGAGCCGAGCATTGAGTGCATTTATTGATATGTTTGGAGGTTAGAATTAGAAAAATATTGTATAGCTCATTTGAGATTATAAATGTACTTATATATTTAGATTTAATAACTTCAATAAGTTTAAATTTCAAGTTTATTCTATTCGATTTTATCATTTAGTAGGAGATACCGATTTTCTATGGTTCTAAGAAACTATAGAATATTGGATATCCATAGTTATTTAAATCCTATAATATGTTAATTACTTAACAATTCAACATCCTTAGTAATTAATTATTTAGAGTCTTGTAATCTCTGACTTGTAAGGTGGTTTTCATATCATGAGTGTACACATGTTATGGAAATTTTAGATAATTCTACTAAGCTCCCCTATAAGGTCTTTACAAATTCTCTTTTGTTAGCTTGCCAAGGATAAGCTTCAATACATAGAACAATTGTAGAAGAACTACTTGAGGATACAACTTATATAAACCTTGCACTATTTAGACTCTTACTTAGTTACCAACCTATTGAGTGTTGAGGCCAACTTGCTAAGTTCTAAGGTCAACCTGCAAAGTGCTAAGTTCGAGGAGGACCTTATCCACCAAGCTTTACTCTTCTAGCGTACTAAACTATAACGTCTTCGGTAGCTCCCAGTACAGCTCATCAACAGCAACCCCAACATTAGTTTTACTTAGCCACAGCACCCCAAGATCCCAAAACGTAGACCTATTAACAGGCCACCACTTATCCCTTACCTTTTTAACACTTATACTGTATTCCTTTTGTCTTTTGTCTTATTTACCCTTTTTGTATATACTAAGAATCTCTTTCTTACACTGTCCTTTATGTAATTTTTCATTATTGTATTGTTTCCTTAAAGGACTTACTTTAAATAGTCCTTTTTACTATAGCCGTAATCATCTTACTCACCTTACAAGTTAATAAATATTCTTATTCTTGCAAGATACCCTTCTTTGAGTACATTTCCATTCTTACACTCTAATCTAATCTTATTAAGTAGCTCAAGATTAGTGATGAGTGGACCTTAGTACTAGCTTGTTCATCATATCATGCGAAGTACTAAGTCGTATTGTGTTTGTTAGTGCATCATATCCTATGAGCAACTTCATGAAAGCTACTGTATTTATCAAGCTATCCTCATTCCTTCACTCTTCGATACCTCAAAAGACATACTGTTATTACATTCTTTGGTAAACCCGAATGATTAACTTACCTCCTAAGCATATCATATAATCTTAGTATCAGAGTACGATGTTGTGATTGAAACTAAATATTATAGTAATTACTTCTTGTTCTAGTGTGTGTCCTACAATACTCTACTCTTTAGTAGAAAAGAAAAAGAGCAAGTCCTTAAGTCATTATACGATATCATACTATCAAAGTTGTGTGTAACCTTTTGTCCAGTAGTAGATTCGCTAAAGTTTTGTATTGATGATGTAGAATCCTAGTGTTCAAAGAGAGATTAATGATACGAAGAGTGATGCTTATGGTTGCGATCATGTTACCTAACAAACCCCGCAAACTACTGATGAACGATTGCAAGACTTTGCTAATATTATAGCTAACCTAGCTATCTCTATACAAATGGCAATACAGAATAGGCCATAAGAGAGAGTTAATAAACAGGGCTGAGATGTGAGAGATAGGCTAAGAAGAGAAGTAGCTGAACCTAGAGTACTAGAAGCTATTAATATGAACCTAGCTCTAGCCTGACATGTTGAGAGGTTTGCAAGGATGAGACTTGAGTTAGATGAAGTAGAAGAATATGGTGAGGAAGAGGAGTAGTATGACAAATTCAAAGAGTGTGAACTTTGTGCCCCAAAGGAGCCGAGCATCTTAAAGTGTAGATTTTAAATTTTAATAAGTCTAATAGTGCTTATGACTATATGGACTGGGAGAAGAAGATTGAAAAGTATTTGACTTCTATGATTATGAGGACTCCATATGTATTCAAGTAACTGCTTTAGAATTTGCTAGATATGTAGCAATATAGTAGAAGAAATTACAAAATGTACACCAGTAAGCCTAACGTGAAATCCGAACATAGAATGAGATAAAGAGAGTTTTGAGGAGTGGATTTTTGCTAGAATATTATGAAGAGGACACATTTCGACATCTTTGGAAACTTAAGAAGGGCAACTAATCTATGGATGAATATGTTTGAGAGTTCCAACTGTTGATGAACCTAAGTGTGGATAATAACGAAGTTCATTTCTGGACTGAGATCCAAGATTAGTAATGTAATAGAGTTGTAGAGGCTTGGAAATCTAGACGAAACTATCTAAGTAGCACAAAGGGTTGAAAGGTAGAGACCAAATCAACTCAATTGAGTACCAAGTAGCTAACCTAGCTTACCAAACACAACTGGTATGACGAGCTGAGGTGGATATGACCGAGCTTAGTTTAGTTCTCGGGTAGACTACCGAGGTCATATGTTGAGCAGACTTGATGATAGCTAAGGAACTTAGGGTTGTAAAAGATCAAGATCAGAGCTCTAGTAAGAAGACCTGAGAGATAAAGTGTTTCAAGTGCCTTGGTTTTAGACACATAGCTAATCATTGTTCAAACCAACACATCATGACCATTAAGGGAAATAAGCCCCAATTCGAAGTAGAGAGTGCAAGTGAAGGAAAGGAAGAATGGGTGGATGTTAATCACCTATTAGATGAGTTTTAGGAAGATTTTGATGCCCAAATTCGACCTAAACTAGAAGAACACTTCATGGTTGTGCGACGATCACTCAATACCTTTACTACCAATTAAAATGAATAGAGAGAGAACCTTGACGTTATGCTAAATGGATCGATTTCTTAGAAACCTTTTACTTTATCATCAAGTATAAGAAGGGAAGTGTAAGCACCGTAGCCGATGCCCTTTCTCATCGGCATATTCTTATTACCACATTACAGGCTAAGATACTCAAGTTCGGCACCCTACCTAATTAATATAAGCATAGCCTATACTTCAAACCCTTGGTATCCAAGAGCACTATTGGAGGAGCCGTAGATGGGTTTTAATTGAGCTAAGGGTTCCTAATGAGAGGCCAACAAGTGTGTATGCCGAGTAACTCGGCTAAAGAATTACTTATTTAGGAAGCTCATGCTAGGGGCTTAATCACCATTTTGGCAAGAAGAGAACTACCAATTTATTGAAAGAACACTTCTATTAGCCTGGAATGATGAAAGATGTGAGCAAAATTCTTAAATAGTATGAGTTATACAAGTGAGCAAAGGGAAGAAAGGATTCATATGGAGAAAATATACCTTTACTGATACCTAAGTAGCCATGGACTAATCTAAGCATGGATTTCATGCTTGGCTTAGCTAAAACACCTTAAAAACATGATTTTATTATGGTGATAATCAATCAGTTTAGCAAAATCAGCCATTTCATTCGTTACCATAAAACTAATCATGTGGATGCATGGTGTCCTAAAAAGTATTGTGCCAGATTGCAATTTGAAGTTCATGAACTTCTTTTGGCAAACACTATGGAAGAAGCTCGACACTAAATTTATGTTTAATACTTCTTGTTTCCCATAGACAAACAGCTAAACCAAGGTTGTAAATAGGATCATAGGAAATCTCCTTCGATTTATTATTGGAAGAATATACATGTTGGGATCTATGCTTGCCCATCATCGAGTTCACCTACAACCACTCTACCCATAGCTCGATAAGAAAGTCACCTTTTGTGGTCGTTTACTAACTTAACTTGAACTTACCATTGGACATAATTACTAGCTCGACCTCTCAAGGAGAAAGTCAATTAGGTCTATAGCACATCTAGGAGTTTTAGAGATTACATTTGAAGATTGCCAAATTATTAGCTAAGAGAGTAGCTCAATAATGATAGCAAGGAAGTCGAAGTAGAAGGAGAATTATTTACAGCCCAAGAGACCTTGTTAGGATTCACCTCAGTAAGGAGAGATTCCCAAGGAAGAGAACAAATAAGTTATCTCTTAAGTTAGATGACCCTTTCAAAATTCTTCAATGCATCAATGACAATGCTTATGAGCTAAAACTGCTTGAAGGATACAGAGTGTCTAACTTTCAACGTTACCGACCTAACTTCCTTTGTACTAGAGGAAGAAGAAGACCAAGATTTGAGGTCAAATATTCAACAATGCTAGGGAATTAATGGATTACCAACCTTTGCACCCCTCACTCATGCTCACTTCTAAAGCCTCCAATCTCTTACCAAAAGGATTCTCTATTATCAACCTACCGAGGATGAACTTTAGTACATAGAATAGCTATGGAAGAACTCCATGAAGATATAGCTCAAACACATTTCACTTTGCTTATACTCTTACTAGTTCTCAACCTGTCGAGTGCCAAGTCCAAGGACACTATACGCCGAGCTTTACTCTTCTAACCTACTAAACTGCAACATTACTCAATCACCTCAGTGGCTTCCAGCATAGCTCATCAACAAAAACCTCAATACCAACTTCGTTCAACTACAGCACTCTAAGATTACAAAACACAAACCCATTGATAAGGCGCTACTTGTCCCTTACTTTTTGACACTTATACTATATTCTTTTTTGTCTTTGTCTTATTTATCCTTGTCGTATATACTAAGAATCTCTTTCTTACATTGTCCTTTATGTAATTTTCAATTATTGCATTGTTGTCCTAAGGGACTTACTATAAGTAGTCTTTTTTACTATAGTTACAATCATCTTACTCACCTTATAAGTTAATGAATATTCTTATTTTTGTGAGATATCCTTCTCTGAGTGCATTTGCTTTCTCACACTCCTATCTAATCTTGCTATGTAGCTTAAGATTAGTGGTGAGTGACCATAGTATTAGCTTATGCATCATATTAGGCGAAGTACTAAGTTATGTCGTATTTGTTAGTATATCATATCTTACAAACAACTTCATGGAAGCTACTGTATTTGCTGACCTATCCCCATTCCTTCATTCTTTGATACCTTAAAGGACTTACTGTTACTACATCTTTTGGTAAACCCTAGTGATTAACTTAGCTCCTAGGCACATCACAGTTAATCTAACAATTAAGAAACCAAATTTTTTTATCATTAGGTGACTATAATACAAAAAAAAGGACAAATTTACTATAACCCTTACATCACTCTTTTGGTTCAAGTGATGCAATCTTACCTAGTAGATTGGTCCTCCTTAACTCTGGTTGCTCAAGTTGCCATCATGAGGCTTAGCTTCTTCCAACACATGAATTTGCTACTATCTAGTACTAATAGGAGATGGGGGAAATCTAGTACTAGAACACAGACGATCATGACTGGATATGATGACAAGTTTGAACTATTGTTGAATGAAATCCACCTAATGCGAGAAAGTGTTTATTGATTCCATATTTGGTAGGGCAAGTTAGAGAAATTTCTTAAGATGAAACAATCAGGTTCCAACGAAAGAAGGGATGAAGAGGAGGATAAGGAAGAGATTGATGTAGATGAGGAGGATGGAGTGTTGGAGAAGAGGAAGGACATGAGGAAGAGTAGGATGATGATGAGAACAAAGCCATGGAGGATGTAGATGATGGAGATAGGGATTATCATCTCTCTAATTAGTTTTTTCTTTTTTTTTTTAATGTTTGGTTGATATCTCTTTTATGTTGTGCCTGAATAGTTGAAACTTTTCTTTTATTCTCTTTTTATTTTCTATTTTCTTTTCACTTTTTCTATTTTTCTTTGTCAGTAGTTAGTTGGCAATGATATGTGTAGAATGGACATATAACGATGATGGACTCTAGGATACAAACTATTCTACATACTATTAGAATAACATGGAAGTGTTAGTTCATTTTGAATTGATTTTCCCCCTTTTTTTCCTATGATGCTGTCTATTTATTTCATGTCTTTTTATTGAGATTTTTTAGTCGTACATTAGGGATAATATATGTTACTAAGTATGGGGAAGGGAGGTGTATAAATTTGTTACTACTTAGGAAACCAATATCTTACAATTGACCTAATTGATATAGGAGTTAACTCACAATAGGTAATTAACAATTGTCAAAATTTGAAGTGGTTAATTGGGTTGAATTGACTAGTTGATTAATATCTTGGTCATTATTGATCTTATTATACTTTGTGAAAGTTGATTGGTGAAATCGTTGGTGGGTAAAGTTATAAGTTATTTAGCTTGAGATTCTAAGACTTAAGATTGGAGCAACATTACTAATTGACAATTAATCGTAATTATTTTTAAATTTACTTTGATATATACCATTTTCATGGAAGTTTTTAAATCTTTATAATCCTTAATAAACAAATAAATAAAATTATCTTTTTAGAATCCCCTAAAAAATTGAAATAGTTAAAGGTAGAAAATATTAATAAGTGCATGGATAGCCAAGTAAACAAAAAAAAAAGCCAAGAAAATTAGTAAGGATTCGCCTTAGTTCATCAGAAGAGTGACGTTGAATGCTACTGTCCAATGTCAATGTAAGTGTAAAGGATAAATCAGTATGGATTAGCCTTAGTCTCTTAGAAGAGCAATATTCTTTTCTACTACCAATGTAAGGGCTAAGTTGATATGGATTAGTCTTAGTCTATTAGAAGAGCGAGATCCTTTCAAGCTCTCAACATAATTGTCCTTAAAAATGAAAAAGAAATTAATAATTATACTTAAATAACATAAATTAAATGAATTAGGAAAAAACCTTCTAGTAAAAGCATAAATTAAGGGGAAGATTAAAGGATGAGGGGATGTAAAATGTGTCTATTCTTGATTATGGTGCTCAACGAGATTAAAGAGAGAATTATATATACTTTAGTTAAGTGGGTAAAATTTTTATAACTCTTTCTCAGTTGGCAAGATGTTAAATCTAATTTTGAATTTAAGAATAATTGGTTAAATGATTAGAGTAAAGCTTGACTTATATAGATTAACTAACAAACTTTGGTATTAAGTATTGCCAAAGCATTTGAATATGGGAAGGTAGAAATAAGAAATTGTTAAGTGCAAAATTGATTAACTTTATGATTTCTAGTTAGTTAGGGTTTATTTTCTGATTTTCTTTGGGTCTAGTGTAATTATCTATCAGTTTCCTAAGTGGTGTTAAATTTTATTTGGTCTTTCTTGTCCCATTTTTTTTTTAATTTATTTGCTTGGGGACAAACAAATGTTTAAGTGTAGGGAAGTTTAATGAGTCTTAATTTAGACATAGTTATAATGGTGAATTAATAGCGTTTCCTTTATAATTTTATCTTATTTTCAAAGAAATTGATACTTAATTGAATAAATTTTGATTTTAGGGTTTAAACATATTCTCAAATTGAAAACAAAAGAAAAAGAAATTAAGTTTCATCAATTAAGAGTTGAAACAAAGAAGTTATAAAGTTTTTAAGTAGGATATGACTAGCTGATATGATCACATCTAACCAGGAGACTTATTTTAAGGAAAAAACAAGGCTGAGAGTAGAAAGTTATATGACCATGGGATACAACCATGTCCTAGGTTGTATCCACCTAAGAGAAGAAGATATCTAGTTTTGTATAGAAAGTTACACTACTTAAAGACATGATTATGTTACAGGTCATATCCAAACAGGAACAAATTTTACACCCCAAAAACAATAAGTTACGCAACTGTTGGGATAGGACCATATCCTGTGTCATGTTAAATGTTGCCAACTGCACTTTTTCTTTCTATTATAAAAGGACATGTAAGGGTTTTCAAGGACACTTTTTGGCTTCCAAAGGGAAGAGACTTCACAGGGAAAGAGAAGACCAATAGAAAACATCATCAAAACTTCAAGATCAAGAAGATTTATCACAAGACGGATTTTTCATGGATTGTATCTTATTTTTGTTGCAATTTCCTTTCTATATCATCATGATAGCTTAAATCCTTATGTCTAGGATTGTAGAACCTAAGGTTTTCATGTGATAATTGAATTGATCATTAAATTTCAAAAAGTTTCTAGTTTTTTTATTCAATTGTGTGTTTTGCATTGTTAACTAATATTTTTAGGGTATTAATACTTGACGTTAAGCATGAAGAATAAGAAATCTCTTATGTAGTGAGATCTTAACATGATTGAAAAGAATTACATATACACTTAGAGATAAGGTGCATAATTCTTCTAGAAATTTGGTATCGTTTTGTGGCAATTGATTGTATATTAATGGGATCGTAAATTATTTTGTAGTGAACAGATTCTATAAGGTATTTTAGGATTATGATTAATATACTTGGAAAAGATAGTAGTTTTAATTGAGGAATTCTCCTAGTCTAGAAAATTAAAGATAAGATTAGATAAATTTTATGTAGTCACATGATAAACTCTAAGGGAAACAATTCTTGGATATGCAATTTGCTTTTTTGAAGTAATTCTTAAATTTATTGCTTTCCAATTGTTTGGTTGAGTCTCATAATTAGTTTAGTTCATCAATTTTAGTTTTTTTTTTAATTCATTTAAATTCATCACCATTTTTTAGTTAAGTAATAGAGCTAAAGTTAGTATTAATAGTCATAGTCTCTAAAGAATCAACTCGAACTCACATCTAATATATTAGAATTTAATAGGTGTGCTTACCTCATATCAATTATCCATTTTAACATATACAAATCTACATGAAACTAGAAAAAAATATGCATGCATAATAAAAATTAACTTATTTATACATAATTATGTAAGTAATCTTATAATGAAGTTGACTTAACAATACTTATGTAATCAGGTTGTCCAAAGGAATGTAATCAGGTTACAGATTGTTTGGCTAATAGAATGCACAATGTAGATGATGATTGCTTGTTTTTTTATCAATCTCTAGCAAGTATTCAAAAATGTTTGCATGCAAACTTAACTAGTTTTGATTATTGTAAAATGTTAACTTAATTTATTGTGAGTAATGGAGCTAATAGGCTTCAAAGGGGAACTAATGATGATGGCATGAGCGATCGTTGATGTTTTCGTACATATTTACTTTTGTTTAATGATATTCCTACATTCACCCAAAAAAAAAAAAACAAGAAAAACACAATACTTATGGTTTTTGAGAAATGAAGATCTCATTCCTAAAGTCACATTCTAGTTTTGATAGAAAAGTCAACATAAGACTATTCTTCCATAAGTGCTACAAAATATATTTATGACAAATCAATTATATTAGTACTATTTTACATGTTATTTACATGATAATTATTATATACCACTAAATAAAATTTTCTTTATGAAATTAAAGGCAAAATACTACTTACTTATAGTTTTTGAGAAATTAGAGAACTTAGATTTAGTCTTATGTATCATGATTTGGTGATGACATAGAAAATAGTTGCAACCTCTTACAAGTTTTCCTACGAAAAGTTCCCTCTAGTGTGCTCAATTGTTTTAACTTATAAATACTCAAAGGGTGAGTCGGTCCAATCGTGTATGGATGAATAACACATTACATGTCAACTGTTTGGATTCATGACTCACCATCAGTTCTTTCATGTATTACTATAGTCACAATCTTGTTCTCATCTGATATATACTCTTTCATTCTCCTTTGGGTCCATTTGTGTGCATCTCAACATTCATCCTGCAATATAGTTTTGGATATGTATCTTATTCTCAATATTTAAAATATAAGTCTCATATTAAATTTCCCAGCTACAATACGTGTGTCCTTACAATAGCTAAAATAGTGGTCATCATTGCTTAATTTACTGCACTTTAAGAGTGACTTAACTAGTAATGGATAGTTAAGTTCTTGTATGTTTATGTATCATATCTTTATGTACCTCAACCCTACTTCTTGGTGGTAACTTCCCATTTGTTACATGGAAATTAATTATAGTTCCTTTGCTATTTATATATATGCATACATATATATATATATATTTAAATGTTTTAAGATATGTTTTGTTACTAGTTATTAACTATGCTATAATATGTATACATGTACATTTAGTCTTTCTAGGTACAAGTTCATCTAAAATAATTAAATTTATAGATTAAATAAATTACCATTAATACCTCATTATCTCTCAAATTTTAGTTTTCAAGTTTCTAACAAATAATGAATGATACTATATATCTTATATTAAATTAAATCCTATATATTGCATTTTAATAAATGAGCTATATGGGAACACTTTAAAATTTATGACCTCGTTATAAAATGTTACCTTAAGTGAATAATGATACTCGATGCTTTAAGATGTTGAGAACCTAGGTTATCATAGATACACACATATAGATATATATACACACAATCTATACATTATGTACACATATATACTCATAATTGTACACAAACATTTATGTTATATATATAATCTCCTTGCTAAATATAGAAATACCTATATATAGATATACATACACACAATCTATACATTATATACATATATATACTCATAATTGTACACAAATGTATATGTTATATATATAATCTCTTTGCTAAATATAGAAATACCTATATATATCCATGTTATATATATATATATCATATATATGTCATATATACATATATATATGCATATATATATATATATATACACACAAACATATACGTGCATCCATATTTCAATAAGGAGTCAAATTGTTTAGACTTTTTACTCCATTTACAAAGGGAATAAGGAAAAAAAATTGCCATCTTTTATATATCCAGGATATGAGTGCAAAGTTACTTTAAAATAATCTAAAATAACAATAGGAAACAACTAATACTTTTGGAAATCATATACCGTAAAAAATAATAACCTTTAATTCAATTTATTAGAAGTTATAGAAGATAAAGATCTTAGATTAGTTTAAATGTAGTTCAAACAATACAAATTCCTTTTATCTTTTTAATTAACTCAATATTGTACAGAGTGAAAAGTGAAATATGATATATTCTATTAGAGTAGAATAATAGTAAATATGCCATAGCAACAATAAAAACCTTAGTAATTAAATTGTTCATAAGCATTATGTAGGAAATTTGTTGAATAATTTCCATAAATTCTTAGAGGTAAAATGTAAAAATTATTTTATCTCGTAATTCATAATGATTATATGGATAACACTAAAAATATCTTGCTAAATTTATAGCAGAAATAATAGAATAAATAAATAAATAGGCTTTTGGCTATTTACTATTAGAGTAGAAAAAACATTGAGGATAAAAATTTCTTACATAAAATCCAAGTAAAACAAGATAATAAAAAGTTTAATGGAAATAGTTATTTTATCACATCTCTATTACCTCCAAGAAAATGGCTCATAAAAATGTTTTAAGCTTATCAATTTAGTCATAGATCTTATTTCAAGCGTATTAGCATTACTCTATTTTTACATTTTTGTTTTTTATACCTCACATTATTTAATTCTTATGAAATTTATTCCTATATTGTTATGAATTATCACAATTTTTCATGCTTAAGAAATTTGGAATTTATTCCTATAATTAAGATAGTGAATTATATTATCTTAATAAATTTTATATGTGATGTTATTATCGGGCATTCTTTCTCTTTTTTATTTTCTATTTTTATTATTTTATATATATATATATATATATTTTTTCATTTGTAGTATTCTTTGACATGATTAAATTAAATATATTTCATGAAATGCTATGTCAATACGCTTGTATATTGATATCAATTAAACTTTCCACATAAATAGCTACAATAACTTTTGAAAGGAGTACGTGTTTACTTTTGGAAAACTAGGGTCCTATCATTTTTTAAAGTTTTCACAGATGACCCAAATAATTTACTCTAAAATTTTTATATGCATGGCAATTAAATGAATAGTTTTAAAAATAACAACAATCCATATTTTGCATAAACTACATATATTAAACTTTATTAGCATTTACAGACTATGCATGCATAAGACATGACATGTAATGCCCTACAAATCTTTTCTCTAGATTATACTTGTTTCACTTCTTTATTAATTATGTTTCCTTTACTAACTTGTTCATTAATCCATTCCTTTTACTAACTTGTTTATTAATCCATTCACTTATCTTAATACTATTTTATAACCAAAACCCAATGTAAAAATTATGAATTTTTGTTGTCATTTACTATTGTAAAATACTTAACATAATAATTTATTAGAATTTATTAAGGGAAAAGATAATTTTAGTCCTTAAACTACTTTTCTATACATTCATCATTTGCAAAAGTTATAAACAAGTTCTTTTTAAAGACAATTGCATTTTCCCTTAGTATATGTGAATAACTATGATTGGTTAACATAATTAATTTAATTAAATAACACCATTATATATATTAATTAATTAAATTAATAAAAAATAATTTTAAAAAGCTATTATAATTTTATTTTAAAAAAAAAAGATTTGTAGTCACACTCCGAACTCGAGAGATTTAAGCGACTACAGTACATGTAGGTAGGTAGTAACTAGCTTAAAAAAATAAGTCATTCAATCTATCAAATAATAAAAGATGGCTACCTACCATCTAGGGAAGGTCATGCAACCCTTAGGAGTTATAAGTGGTTACCCACAACCACTAAAACCAATATATATATATATATATATATATAGAGAGAGAGAGAGAGAGAAATCTAATTGAGTTGTAATCAAGCCATCCAAATCGATCGAATTTCTTACATTTTTTAATAAGAAAAGGAAAGGTGGAGGTGTTTTGTATAATTCTCTTGGGTGTTAGGTGGTTAGCTACTACCACTTAATAGCAGTCACTCCTAGTCTTAAGGTGGTCGGATGTATTTTTTTTTATACTTTTCTAATTTTTAATTTTTTCTTTCATTATATTACTTATTTAATACAATTACATAGACCAATAAAATAGTACAACGTGCAATTTGTTAAGGGAAACTTAATATAGTTTTATTAAATGCACTCATTTACAAACTATAACAAATGTTGAGGAATCAAATGGAAAGAAAAATAGAACTCAAATAGAATGCCAATGAAACACTGAGCATTAAAAACATATTTATTTTTCTAATTTTTTAATAATACATATATGGATTACATGCAACTAACTCTTGTAGAAATAGGAAAAGAGAAATGAAAAGCTAATGAGTTCCTACAAACTTGATGAACCTACAAAATTTCATATAGTATTTAAGATATGATTCAGAGTATGCAATGAACATAAACCTGAATCAAAATCTAAATGGGTATTCAAGGTTCAAATGGGAATGAGGAAGTAGCAAATGGAATGAAGGTTTGAATGTGGATGTGGACGAATGTTCTGCAATAAGATACAAACATAATTAGGGATTGAGCTAAAAATGAATTTTGATATGACTCTTGAAAAGCAAACCAAGGCTTGGGGCTTCAAATGTGAGTTAAATATGACTCACTAACTTACTTAAGCAAAGGGATTCACCATAATGCATGAAGAGGATTGATGAGAACACACTAAGGATTAAAGAGCAAATAACACTTAATAATCAAGCTCGGCTTGATTAAGCTTACGAAAGAGATAAGGCTCTTGAGAATACCCACTTTTAATTCTTAATATTAAAGGTAACAATTTAGTTACTTACAAGATTTTGCTATTTATAGTAAATCTTAAACCCTAGTGGTAAAATGGCAATAATATACAAGGCCTTAAAATCCTAAAGACTAAGCCTACGACTTAAAAGTAATGAAAATATTTATAAGTATACAAAATAATGTTAAACAATGTGTTTAATAAGAAGGTTAGCATGTAGGGTATCCACACTATTTTAGGGTAAGTCGGGTCCAAGTAGGATCAAGTTGGCAGCTAGATGTCCGAGCTGGAGTTAGATTCCTTGAAGTTATAATGTGCTCGACCAAGCTCCTAGTAAAGTCAACCCACAATTGTCAAACTCATGGATTGCTTGGCACTAGATTCCTCATACCATACCAAGCTGGTCTTTAGACTTAGGACCTTAGCTGTTTAGTCCTTAATTTACTCGATAGATGATAGAACTGTTGTTGAGCTATCTTTCTTTCCAATCTTGGCCCTTTGGCATCAACTTGACCTTGAGTGGAATAGGTCAACCTCGATGTGGAATAAGCCAGTCGTAGCTTAGAGATGGTCATAAGTAGATTCTTATCATCATCGTTGGGCTAAAAAGAAGTTGACTTCGACTTTAAGCATTAAGCACGGGCCTAAATGTCGAATAGGCTCCTCTTCCCTTATCTTTTAACCATGGGTGCTAAGTTACTTTGAATCTCCTCAACGCTCATTAAAGTTAAGCAGTAGCTTTATCTATCCTTATAAACCTTGTAAGTAGTGAGGAAGCCATTATAGATCACTCTCTAGTTGTACTCCCAAGGTTGGCCAAGAATTAGATTGGCAGCATTCATAGCTAAGAATTCTCTAATCTCAAGATAGATGTTTATTGTTCCTTCACTCTTAGAGCTCTTATCAATTTGGCTCTCTACTTAAGCATCTGGTCCTTTACCTTTCAAAATCATGACCTTATTATTTGGACATTAGGAGCCAATATGTCCGTATCCCAAACACTTGAAGTATTTAACTTCTCGAGCCTTGGTGCCGAGTACTTTCGCCTTCTCTACATTCTTAGTCTTAGCCTGGTTAGGTTAGCTAAACTATCCTTTCTCCATCCTCTTCTTGATCTTTTTCTTCTCCTCATACCACTCAAGCTCAAGGCTACCATGTTAAGGTCGACTAGTTAGTCTCTAGTGCCTTCTCCTCCTTTGATGCTCTACTCTCAAGGCTAGGTTGGTTAGTTCGTCTAATAAATTGAATGGCTAGAGCTTAACTACATCGATAATGTCATCTCTTAGGCCGCTTAGGAACTTAGCAATAGTAAAGTCCTATGGCTTAATATTCTCACATCTGTTCATCGAGGTCTTAAGCTCTTGTAAGCACTCTTCAATAGTGTTTCGACCTTACCTTAGGTATTGGAAAGCATGGAGCATCTCTTGCTTGAAGTAGGTCATCATAAAGTGTTGGTTCATCAGACTCTTCATAAGCCTTATTGGCTCTTCTCCTTCAACATCTTGCTTAGCAAATAATTTTTCCCACCAAAGACTTGCATATTTAATAAGGGGCAACTTAATGTTTATCCAATAATCGCATTCATAACGTTCAAATGACTTCTCTATTCAGGGAGGAACTCCTCAAGTCAGCTACTACTACTAAAGGTTGGCAGCTTAAGCTTAATGTTGTTATGTCCTTTGATATGTGTTCGAGGCTTATCCCTTGCAATTTGAGTTAGTTAGTTTACCTCAGATTTGCTGCTTCTATTAGAGCTCTGCTTAACCAAATCTTTCTTCGACTTAAGCCCTCCTCTTCCTTGGTTCACCTTAAAATCAATATTTCTATCATTACTTTTCCTAAGCTCAAGTCCGGCTCTTCTTCTCCTTAGCTCAATAGCTCTTCTAGGTTGTTGTTCATCATAAACAGGTCCATTAGAGTCACTTCCACTATTCGGTGCTTGGTCTCTTCTTTTACCTTGACTAACATGTCTACAGCCTCTAACTAAACTAGTAAGCTCATGGATAGAATAAGTGAGATTCTAAATCTGATATTGCAGATTATCAACATGTCGCCTTAAACTTCCACGAAGATACCACCGTTATTCATACTATCTTCAGACATTCTCATTTGTATAGTAATTTCCACTGATAAATTTTAACAAACACGTAATATACTCAACACAACTTAACTAGAACCACCACAACTTCTTTTTTGTTAGCTACCTACAACTTCCAAACACTACTTTAGCTATTATAATTCTATTAAGGACAAATTACAACCAAAAATAGCAGCTAAAATCACTACTAATAACCAAAATACAATTGACAGCAACTCAAAAACTATAACTACTTAACATACTATGCTTTAAAAACTTAAGTACTACTATTACTGTTATGTACAATATAGTAAACCATAACTTAAATAGCAGCTGATAGAAGAATAAGAACTCACAAACCAAACTTTGAAGAACATTAACACTCTTGTCTCCTTAAAGCTCTAATACCAAGATGATATGATTCGGAGTACATAACAAACATGAACCTCAATCAAAACCTAAATGGGTATTTGAGGTTTAAATGGAAACGAAGAAAGAGCAAATGGAATGAGGGTTTAAATGTAGATGTGGATAGATGTTACGAACAAAGACATAAACACAATCAGGGATTGAACTCAAAATGCATTTCGATACAACTCACAAAAACCAAATCAAGGCTTTAAGCTTTTAATGAGGGTTAGATAAGACTCATTAACTCGCTTAAACGAAGGGGTTTACCATAATCGCATGAAGAGGATTGATGATAACATACTAAGGATTAAAGAGCAAATAACACTTAATAATCAAGCTCGACTTAATTAAGCTTATGAGAGAGGTAAGGCTCTTGAGAATACTTACGTTTAATCCTTAATATCAAAGTTAATAATTTGGCCACTTACGAGATTTTGCTATTTATAGTAAATCTTAAACCTTAGTGGTAAAACTGTAATAATATACAAGGCCTTAAAGCCCCAAAGACTAGGTCTACAACTTAAAAGTAACAAAAATATTTACAAGTATACAAAATAGTGTTAAACGGTACGTTTAACAAGAAGGTTAGCATATAAGGTATCCGTACTATTTTGGGGGTAGGTCGAATCTGAGCAAGATTAGGTCAGTAGCTAGATGTTCGAGCTAGAGTAGGAATCCTTGAAGTTATAATGTACTTGATCGAGCTCCTAGTGAAGTTAACCTACAGTTGCTAAACTTGTATATTGCTCGACACTAGATTCCTTGTACCATGCCGAGCTAGTCTTTAGACTTGGGACCTTGCTGTTTGGTCAATAGTCTGTTCAGTAACCCATAAAGTAGTTGTTAAGCTGTCTGTCTTCCATTCTTAGCCTTCTATCATTAGCTTGTCCTTAAGTAGAGTAGGTCAGTCTTGATGTAGAATAGGTCCGTTGTGGCTTAGAGATGGTTGTAGGCTAATTCCTATCAATATATATATATATATATATTATTCTTTTGTGAAAAGTTATAAAAACCAACATGTTCTTTGGCATTTTTACAATCTATTAATCTGTATGTTCTTTTTTAACAAACTTATGACTTATATTTCATCACCATATAACTATTAATTTAAATAAATGTATCAAATTTTGATTGGTTCATAATTATTAATTTAATGAAAGAATTTTATTCAATAAATTTAATAGAATAATGTAATAAATAATTATATGAAATATATAATATTTACTTTAAAAAATCAAGTGGAGACCCTAAGGGCACTTGATGAATGCATTAACGTCAAGAGACTAGCCACTACTAAGGGGTTACATGACCCTTAAGCCTCAAGGTGATGATAGTAGGCTAAGGCCAAAAACAATCTACTACCCACCTAAACTACTTTAAAAAAAGAAAAGAAAAATAAAGATAACCTATAACAAGAAAACCCATTATGTCTTATGAGATTACATGATCCAGCTATGAGCTACTTGGTTTTCTTATTAATTTTTCTTTTTAGCCATGTACCTTACTAAGTAGGTAATGCCATTTAAAGTGCTCCTATGGTATAAACCTAACTTTCTTTTTATGTATGTATATTTTTTTATTTTGTTGAGTTCTCTAGAAAAGTCTTTTTGATGAAAATTAATCATTTATATTAGAAAAAAAATACAAAAAAGTCCTTAACATTTATTTATTTTTCTATTTTAATTATCAACATTTCAAAAATTTCATTTCAATTCTCATCATTTTCAACTATCCTCAAATAAGCCCTTCTATCATGTTTTGTTACACTTTTCGTTACTAAGGACATGTGGAAGCATGTCATTGGTCACGTATAATTTTTTAAATAAAAAATAATAAAATACTTTAGAAAAGAATAAAAACACATAAAAATGAAAAAAAAATCTACAAAAATAAAAAATCATATATGTATATACTTATATAAATATTTATATATTAAAAAATTACTTATGTAGATATTTATATTAATAAAATTTGGGAAAAAAAATAAAAGTATGAAAATAAGAAACTCAACCACCTAATGGTAAGGGATTGTTGATGGTAGATAAGGAGGTGGGGGAAGCTTTTTGTAATTTACAAATTAAAAGTGAAATCACTAAGATACTTATTGCGGTTAAACCAAAGAAAGAAGGGCTTAATAATTTGAATGACTTTAGTATCAATGTATATAAGGCAATGTTGTTAAGCCCGGATTAGATGATTAGCTCGAGCAAATCAAAAGATTAAGGGTTAAGAAGTTGAACTGGGGTCAACTTAAGGTTAAATCAGGGCCAATAAAAATAACAATGTAGTTCATACATAAGTATGAAAAAATATATAATTTTTTAATTACAAAATATAACAATCAACTTTAATGAAAATATATAATAAAAGTGCAAGAAGTATAAATAATTATATAAGTGAGAGTTAATAGAGGAGATGGAAGTATTAAATATTCAATCTTTTTGTGGAGATGAATTATAACATATGTTCAATAACTTATGAAATATGTTAAAACCAAAATCTACATGTAAATCTTGATGTAGCATGAGTTAATGTGGATTGGAGGATAAGTGAAATTTTGTATATGTTAAATTTTGATATGAAGAAAACCTCAATGACTAATCATGAAAAGGTGAAAAAAACAAAAGGGGTTATTTGGCTAGTATTTATTTGATATATAATCACAAAATACATACAGTTTCATTTTTTAATGAATCAAGCATATGCATTTCTAATGTTTTTGGCTATTCATAGTCATATGGTCATGAAAAGTGTCGTAAAAAAACAATGTAGGATAAAAAACTTCAAATTATAAGTGATTAGGTAGAATAGTCCTACATTCCTCTTATTAGAAAACAATCCTTGGATAATTGTCTAAAAATACAATTTGCCTTGCCCATTTTGATGTCATTAGCTAGAAAGTTGTTCCATACACTAAATTAATGCACAACTTTGGAAATTAGCCAATGGGTATTCAATATTTTCAATCCAAAGTCTTAATTAAATGCTAGTTTGATCTCTTGGGTTGATTGGTTGAGCGGTTTAGCTACATGGTTTGTTGACATAACATTCATCTGGTTTTTAAGAAGTAACCAGACTGTATTGGTAATCGGTTCTTGATTGAACCAACTCAAATAAACAGTCTGGTCTGGTTTTTAACAACATTGATACAAGGTGATCACAAAAATTATGACTAGAAAATTGAAGCCTTTCCCTAATAGAATCATTAATCTAGCTTAAGTAAGCTTCATCCTAGGAAGATGTACAATGGATAATGCAATCATCTTTAAAGATGTCATAGAGAGATTTTCGAAGAAGAAAGAGACAAAAGGATGGGTTATGTTCAAATTAAACTTGCAAAAAGTGTATGATAGAATAGAGTAGTTCTTTGTAGGAAAAGCCTTGATCAGGCTAAATTTTCTAGAGAGCTAGGTTAAAATTATAGGATCATGCTTAGTAACGTCATCCTTCTCTATGTTTGTTCATGGAGAAATGACAAGGCAATTTCTTAGATTAAGAGGTTTAAGACAAGGAGATCCTATATCTTCACACATATTTATTATAGCCATAAAATTACTAATTAGATGGATCAAAGGGTGGATAGATGTGCAGTGATGGAAACTTATGAATCTAAAAGGTTTAAAGTTTTGCATCTCGCACTTATTTTTTACTGGTGATATTCTCCTATTTAGGGAAGCTTTAGTTGAGAATGGGAAAAACATGATCCTTCTTATGAATATTTTTAGAGAATTCTCTCGACAAGTAGCGAATTTAGATAAATTGAGAATTATTTTCTCAAACAATGTTGATGAGCAAGTGCATAGGGAGATCAAGTTATTGACTTTGCTAAGGTAAGCAAAGGAACTTAGGATATATTTATGCTATCAAATTATTGACTTTACTAAGGTAAGCAAAGGAACTTAGGATATATTTATGCTATCTAATCATAATAAATGGAAAAATTAGGAAGAAGGATGTAAAGTTCATTATGGAAAAAATCAGAAGAAAACTAATTAGATGGAAAGCAAATAAGCTAAGCATAGCAAGAAGGAATGTGTTAATCAAATCAATCTTTGAAGGCTTATTAAGTTATTACATGCAAGTATACAAATTGCCAAGAAACTTCTTAAAAGAAGAGGAAAAAACATGTTAGAAACATTTTTTGGGGATTAACGAATGAAAGGAGGAAAATATATGGTATTGCATGGGGGAAAGTGGCAAAACCAAAAGAGTTGGGAGGAATACGAATTTGGGAATTAAAAAAGAGGAATAAAGCATGTTTGGCCAAAACCATTTGGAAAGTTAAAAACAAAAAAATTAATTTCGATAAAATACTTAAGGAATAGATGGTTGAAAAGTAAAAGAGACCAAGGGAATAATTTGAAGAAGGCTAATTCTCTAACTTTAAGATATTGTATAGAGGTGCAAATGTGGATGGAACAATACATGATTTATAGGCCAAAAAGTGGGAAAAAAGTGGATTTTTGGTTAATAAACTAGATGAGAAAAGGAAGACTGAGAAGTTTAATTGATGGACCACTTACGAGGGAAAGTTAGGATATCTCTTTAGTCCAAGCATGAATAGATATAATTATTTGGAATGAAAATTTAATTGGATACCTAATTGATGAAGATATTGGTGCTATGCTAGGAAGCCATATTCTAGTTGAGGAAGAAGAAGAAGATAGTATTTGCTAGGGGTTAGAAGCAAATGGAGAAGTCTTGCTTAGTTCAGCATATTATGAACTCTACAAAAAAGAGGGTGAGAGAAATATTATAGATTGGATTTGAAGCTTAAAAATATATCCAAAGATAAAATTCTTTCATGTAAATGAAGGTATTGATGGCTAAGGATGATCTAATAAAGAGAGGAATTCTTATAGATCTTAAATATTGCTTATGTGAGAGGGAAAATTAAATAATTAAACATTTAATGATGAAGTGTGACCAATTAAAACAATCTTAAAGAACCTTAAATAGCTTGAGGAACTTTGAAAATTCCTTTGATATGGGCTTTACTAAATGGATCAAAAGTAATGTGAAGCCAAACAAGAGGGGAAGAGTAGAAAAATATCCTTAGAATGTGATTTTTGTTTATAATTTATGGTACATTTGGAATGAGAGAAATAGAATAATTTTTCAAGGAGGAAAACAAAAATCCTATCTTAAGAGCAGGAGTATTAAAGCTAAGGAGTTATAGGCACAACTAAAAAAGGATATAAAGAAGCACTATATCACACCCCAAACCTAAGAAGTCATAACAGTCCCGTTATATAAACCAACTTAGGCTAGAAGCTATCCTCCTTAGTTACTCATATAGGTATAGTTTATACAAAGTGAACGATAACTTAACTAATTTTAAAGTAGTTAGATGGGTACTTGTAGTATATAAGACTTGTAGAATAATATTTTACAAAATATATTTTCTCATATCTAAAGATAGTTTAGATATTTTATATGGCTTTATATATATATATATATATATATATTAAAAGTTCTAGAGTTTTCAAAAGATTTGTGCAACTCCATAAGAAGACTTCCTTACACATAGTAAATATATCAACAAGCCAACAAAAACTATAAGGCCTCATAAGAAAACCTTATAGTCTTCATACAAAAGTAAAACGAGCATCAACCCGTTCTTTAGACTTTAATACCTCACTCCTCGATCCATCGAAACTAACTTATGGATAATTGTAAGGAGATATCTTTGGATACTACTCCATACCCATAAAATAATCTATTGAGATGTAGGCTCAATTAGCTCGATAAGAAGAGATAGAGTTATAAGAGTACATTAACAAACATGATTGTTCAATCATTAATTAAATCCAAATGCAATAAGCAAATGATAGGTCATCTCAAAATGTTTAATTGGTCCATTATAAAGTTAGAGAAATTTGGTCCACTCTTAATTGGATTTTGAGGAGTTTTAACACAATACTATCAAACTAAATCTTAGCTTATGCAATGGAGAATACCCTCCTTCCTATACTACATTTGAACTATGGTTTCTAACCTTATTGTAACCCTCCTCTCCTATCACTTAGTTTAACTAAAAGTGGGAAAATGACTATTTCTACTATCTTCATCAAAGTGTTGGTATTTAGTCTAACAACCTAATCATTACTCCCATTGGGTTATTGTGAATGTTGTGTTAGATCTTAATTAACTTAAAATTAGTCCAGATTATAAGGTGACATATACGCTAGACATGATATATTCAAGTAGAAAATAGTACTTGGAGTTCAACACCTAGTTATCAATTAGTATCACAAGTAAACACATATCATACGTACAAACAAATTAGCTACAACCATACACAAGCACCCTTAGTTCCCTAAGTATCTTGATATGATATTTCAATATGCCATGAAGTATCGATCCCAACTTACCTACACTTATTGGCAACTACTCTTGACTGTCGCCTCCTTACTTTTCAATTATCCCTAAAAATACACACTAGATTAGTTTTAAAGCTTAAATCATTAGCCATTAGTTTGTTTGATACCTTTTTTGTTGTTTCTTCACAAGTTTTATAAGTTATTTTTACTTACAAATCATAATTTCTTAACCAAATCACAAATTTTTATAAGTAACCCTAAATCGCCAAATCCTCTAAGTTATCTTTTGAGTGGTTTTATAGTAGTTTTTTTTTTAGTAAAAAAATCTTTTGAGTTATTCCCTGAGCTATACATGGATCATTTATGATATCAATTTAATTCTTTGAGATAGCCACTGAATTTCCCCAATTTAAGCTTCCTATTAAACTATTCTCTAAGTTACCATCTAACTTTGTCATCTTTAAAGTTTTTAGGAAAATCATCCTCTAATCAAGCTTCTAAGTTCTCTATTTTTGCATTTTAGTCATAAATTTTTTTTTTTTTACTCAATCTCTAAGTATCATTCTAGTGCACAACTTATTCACATAACTTCAAGTTATCATTTGCCTTTAACCAATGTCCTATAATTAGTTAATTTATTCACTTTTCTTCCAAGTTAAAATTATATAATCAATCTAAAACCTTAAATAACATTTCAAACAACCTTCCTCAACTTTATTACTTCTCAACTCCTCATACATAACATCATAATTCATTAATTTTTCAAGTCCAACAAAGTAATCAAATTACTAACTCATTTTGTAAGACTAACTCACAATTTTTTATAACTCCTCACTTTACTACTCAGTTTAGCCACTCCAAAATAGTATTAATACTTTAATACTTAATCCAACTCAAAATCTAAGTGAGGTTATTTAGAAAAATATGTTATTTTCCACAAATAACACTATTTTAAACATAGTTTAGGGCTTAAAAATCAATAAAAATTTAGAAAATACTTTCACAAAAAACTTTACATAGCAATTTAATATTGGTTTAGGATGGTTTATAGAAAATTTTTGAAGTGGATTCTACATCATTAGCCATATTTATTTCAATGTTGAAAATTATCCAATTTCTTCAATTTTTTAAGGACACATACGGTAGCTACTAAATTGCATAAAATAATATTTTTTCCTAAATTCTATACATAAAAATATGTAGGAATAATTTTTTTTTGTAATTTTCTGGGTATATTTTATACTTTTACAAAATAGAACTTCACCTAAAAATGAAGCTTTAGCCACCTACAATAGCTCCCATCTTATTAGAGCCACCAAACGTTGGGTGCAGCTTCTGGTGGTAGTGGTAGTTGTAGTTGTAGTTATAGTTGTAGTTGTAGTTGTATTTGTAGTTGTAGTTAGGCTTTAGCAATTCTCAAAGTTTTGTACCTTCAAGTATGTTTTCTCTTCAAATTGTTAAGCTTAAATATCATGTTCCTTTTGCAAGTAAATTCATTCTCTAATACCAACAGTTGTCCATTGTAATTACATATGCCTAACAACTTAATCCCAACTACCCCCATTATTTTTTATAATTTTTATTCATTTTCCTATCTTATTTTGACCTAAAATGTAAATAATATGATATTTTAGTTAATTACAAATATATATATATATATTTAAAAATTCCACATGACACTTATGTATATATTCTACATGTTATTTCATGTCCCATAATAATTTTATTATATATGTAGTTTATCTTTAAAACTTTACAAACTACCAAGTCTATTTTACATAATTACGGTAAATAATAAGTAATATAGTCAAAGTGTACTATTTTAGCTATTATTATTTTATTATATTTTTAATATCCTAGTCTATGAGGTCTTCTCGACTAATGTCTCTAGCCTATTTGTAAATTTTTAAGTTAATCGGATTAGTTTTACTGATATCTTAAGTTTATTTACTCGATTCCTATCATTGAATATGGGGCTCACATATTATATAGATGATAAGAACATTGGATGGATGCTTCCATTAAGAGAATACTTCAAAATTAATTGTGATGCAATATTTAAATCTAAAATATGTTGATGCACTATAGGGAGCATTGCAAGAGATGAGAAGGGAGTCTACATAGGAGGTTTTCTAAAAACTTTGATAGTAGCATCACTATTAGAATATGAAGTTGTAGCTATCTTTTAGAGTATGAAATTAACTAGAGTAAGGGATGGGAAAATGTTATCATAGAATTTCATTCTATGGGAACCATTAAATTGATTATTGAGGATGATAATAATAGTATTTTAACTCATAATGTTATTAACATGTAATATTTCTAAAAGAAGAGGAACTAAAGCTTGAAATGGATGATGAAGCTGCTCATATATTGGCAAAGCTAGCACAACAATAAAGAAGAATATTTTGTTTGATGGGCCTTTGCCTAAGGATCTTTTGTCAAGTTTTTTAAATGCCAAGGAGGTATATTTTATTTCATATTAAACTTATGTTGACTACTCTATTTATACGAAGGATTTGAATGTTTTGTCCAAGAACCATGTTAAAGCATGTGGATGATATCTTGTTAGACTTGATGCTCTTGTTTTGTTTCTGTTTGGTTTTAATAATATTTTGAGTTCATAAAAAAATTAAATAAATAAAAGCACATCAAATGTGATTAGCATATGTTTGTCCTGCATCATTATAGTTTTCTATCTTGTTCTTCTTTTTCTTTTCTTTTCATTTTTAAAGACCATTTAAATATTATTTTTGTTCTTAATGTGTGCAATATTATTCGGTAATTATTTCACAACTTAAATTGGATCATATTGTTATATTTAAATTTTACACACTTGAGCAAATTTGCATCACTTTAAATAATTTAAATGGAAATTCGTATCGTATTATAAGGAATCAGCTTTTGTACTTTAATTTAGGTTATTAAACCCATTATAATAAGATAGATGTGAGTAAATTATTAAAAAGAACCTAACTTTTCTTTAAGATTTCTATTTAATTATTAACATAGGTATATAAGTTAAAGGGATTTCAATAATTAGATAAAACCTAGTAGGCTAGTAGATAAGACAATATAAGAGCCCTTTTCCCTTCTACATGTATCTTTTAGGTTTTTAGTAAAATATCCCTCTAAGTTTAAATTTGTCCAAATTAAAAAAAAAAAGAGAGAGAGAGGCAAAAACAATTGAAAACAACGATAGATGGATAACAAAAGTCAGATTTTTGGAAAAAAAAAACACATAATCAAAAACAATTCTAAAGTCGTGGTTTTATCCTCTATTATCCTTATGTAAGGCTTTCTTAAGACACAAACTATTCCCTCTTTCTCTCTCTTTTTCTATCATTGCTCTCCGCACTCTTCTCATTTTTCATAATAAAAACAATAAATTGATCGGAAAAAATAATTAAAAAAAATACTAACTACTGACAAGAATATTCTTTAATATAGTTAATAATTTTGATATGATTTCAATATTTTATTTTATATAATTTAGATGATATTGTTGAGGATTTTTCTACCATTTCATTTTTTTTATGAGACTAGTTTCGTCATCTATTACACCTTGATTTGTAAATTTGAGATAGTATTTGGTTGAATAATTTTTATAATAATGGGCTTAACAAAAATTTTTGCATAATGTTTAGTTTGATAAATTTGCTTAATGATAGGATAAAAATTTGATTGATGGATTGGATATAAAATCTAAATTTTATTTCATTTACACCATGAATAAAAATGAAATTCATTAAACAAAAATAAAAAAACGTTTTGTATTCTAAGAAATATACTTCCATGTTATGATATTAAGTTAATTAATATTATTTTTATTAAATATTACAAAATTTATTTATTTTATAATATAAATAATTAATCTTTTAATATAAATTTTATATTCAATACTGTACAAACCAAATATGGTATAATAAGTTTATATTATCAAATCCTCTTTGTATTTGCTCTATCCAATTCTCTTTATCTTATTTAATCATTACAACTAAATGCTACTTAAAATTAATTTTATCAAAATGAAAAATAGGGTTATAAAATCTCTCTATGAAATTTAAAACTAACTTCTCTAGATACCGGAAAGAATAGTAAGATAAAAAGATTTATATTTTTTAAATTTAAACTATTAAATAAGTTATAAATTTAATAATTTAAATCTAAAAAAATAAGAATAACCGCTGAGAAACTAATCCTATAAAACAAATGTGGCCATAAAATCTCTCTTAAAGTTAAATTAAATACGGTAGAGAATAGTAAGATAAAAGATTGGATGCGGTATCGTTAGTAGAATTATAAAGGATCCAGATGGTTATTATTATCTCGTGAAACCCTTCAATTTTAAAAAGGAAAATGGTAAAATAATAAAATAAACTTCCAATGTAATCATCATCAAACCCACTCCTCTCATAGAGCAATCCAACTCTATCCTCTTCCTCGGAACTCATCGTCCTCATCATCTTCATCCAAATTAGGCTTTCTTCTTCTTCCTCACACAGTTGCACCATGCGAACGCGGCAGCAGCGATACCACCATGACCAGCAATCCAGAGCCATGTACGAGTTGTCCTCTCTGGTCTTAAACCTGATCCGATCTCCTCCACCGATTTGTGAATCTTCTTCTTCTCCCCCTCCGGCGCCATCGAGGAGAGCTGGAGGAGGTTCGCAATTAACTCCGGCGGGATTGGCTTCATTGTTATTGGGGGTTTCTTTGGCTTTGATGCTGTGTGGGTCATTGACGTTCTTTATAGGATTCATGTTGATGCCTTGGGTTATTGGTTTGGTAATGTTCCTTTATGTGGCTGGAATTGTTTCAAGCATTTCGGTTTTGGGGAAATCTATTCTTTGTTATGCGACTTCGTCTTCTCCAACTTCTTCCACCAAGGATATCAACATTTCTCGTAAGCAGTTCCTTTTTCTATATTCGTTTTGTTTTATTTCCGGTTACGCAAAGTATATATAATATATATGAATGGATTGCTGTTACACTGTCTGTGAATTTTGATGTGACTTTTGTGTCCCCGTTTGGATTCTCCGCCAATCGATCCGTGTTAATATTTCCATTTTTCATAATTTTGTATTTGGATGCATAAATCGATTCATTGGAGTTGTAGTTGAGCTAGGTTAAATGAAATCATAACTAAATATAGGATTTTCATGATTATCACTCATCGAGAATCATATGAAGCAAGTTTTATTTGTGTTCCATTAAGAGTTCCAAATATATGCTTTCTCATGCTATAACAAACAAGCTTGCGTTATACGGTTTGTAATGGAACTGTTGATAGCATGCTGTATGCTATAAATTATGGTGATATTTATGATAGTTACGTCACTTATGGATTGAGATACATGTCAAAGACTTACAGTGCGACCTGAGAAAAGAAACAATTTATGATTTGATGCTAGCATTAATCCTTTTATAAAGAAAGTTGCTGCTTAGAGACAATTCTATTACAAGGCCTTTTGACATCAATTGATTGGTTTCAGAGCATTGCTGCTTGCTTCCATGTGTATAATTTTCACTTGTTAGTTGACTTTGTCAAGCACTTAGATGTTGTCATGGTATAATTCAAGCGTGTTTGCTGTCTGGCTGTTAATTGATTTGTTTGGATAAACAGTGTGTTTTCTGTTTTCACCTGATAAAAGCGAGGATAGTGAATGTTTGAAATGGGAAATGGCTTGGCAAGGTTGGTCGGGTATTTGTTTCACATGGGTTGGTTTTTTGGAACGATTGAAATGATATTGCAAATAAATGATTGGCTGAGACAGGAGTTACAGGATGCTTTTTGTCTGCTGTGCAGTTCTAGCTTCATAGTTTTGAGTTTATAATGTATGCTCTCAAGAGGTGGGCTGATTCTGAATCAATAGAAACACAGAGTCTGAACCATTTATCAACTCTGTTATCCAACCATTTTGCTCTTTTGGTGTCTATTCCTTGTACCAATTTCCTGTTTTGAAGGAAGTTAATGTGGAAACTTGTGCCTACATTCCATGATAAGGACGGTGTCAAAGATTGTTTGTCAAAGAAAAATAACTGTTGGACTGCACATGATTTAGCTGCTGCTAATTTCCCATAAGCATGATAAAAATTTCAGGGTTTTTACTTCTCATCATTGTCTTTTCTTTTCCTGTTTTCAGTATGGTCTATTCAACTTTGTAATTTCACCCAAAAAAACTTTATAATGGTTTTTATTCACCAAAAAAAAAAAAAACTTTATAATTTCACTATCTGATGGTTTTCCAAAGGCCTAATGGATGATGCTGTATTAGTAACTTTCACATATTTGATGCTAGGTGCAATGTTATGGGGAAGTTTTCATAGTCTTGAATTCATCCAATTACTGTTGATTTATTCCAGGATTTTTAAATGTGAAAATGATGGAGCACTATCTTATCTCCCTGTTTTCAATAATTAGACCATGCCATTTCTTTGCGTGATATAGGTTGTCATCAAACTTGTTTCTCTAACCTGCTGCCAAAGCCTAAGCTTTCTGTTCACCCCCTTTCGTTTTGCATGTTATCTGGTGCTTTCTATAGGACATCCACACAAGCAATGGCCAATTTTTTGCATATGTGACAACCAGTGTAGATGACAGCATTGTTATCCAGAGGTGGACACAATGTTTTAGCTGTCCTGGAAACTTTGAAGACGAACCTGGTTGAAGTTCATCTGCTCCTGAGGCAATTAGTTGAAGTTTTCTAAAGTTTGACTGCTGATGGTCATTTATTCCAATTTGGAATTTGTTAGGTAGGATAAATGAATTGAAAATCTTGTAAAAATTGTGACAACCTAATCACCCCCTCCCTCCTCTTCCCCCACCCCACCCATCCCCACCACCCAAAAAAAAAAAAAAAAAGAAAAAAAGAGAAAGAAGCAATCTTTGAACAAGTTCAGATCCTTCGGATATTTAAGCTCAACATTGAAATTTTGTGCCTGGAGTGAATCTATATGGTCTGTGGACTTTATATGATTAGATGCATCCCAACCTGTTTAGCTTATAGTTCCAAAACTGATCATGTATCCTTGATTAGTTACCATTCTTACTATCCTCAATCTCTTTCAAGTATATGAGTTGCTAGATTTACCGTTTTGACGCATTTGTGTGTTATCGCTCTGTATTCTAACCATTCCTCTGCCATTTTCTGACAAATTATTAAAATGAGCAGCTGTCTTCTACAAGGTTGATGATTGAACTCACTGTCCATGGACATGGTGGTAACACTAGATGCGGATGGAGCTGAGTTCTTGAGCAAGCAGGCAACACATTGTGGTTACCTTGCAAGTGATGCTGCCTGAAACAAAACATAGAAATGATGATTCTGTAGAGCTTCATTTACTGATGCAGAGACTCTGGATAATCGTCTTCTCTTTTCAACATATTTAAGCATATATATTGGAGATCACTTCTTTTGTTTAATTAATAGATAGGCTGAATATCAAAGATTTTTACCAATTTATTGAAAAGATTAGGAAACATAAAAAGTATTTTCGATATTTATTTATTTTATGTCAGACCTGCAAAGCCATGTTCCATGTAAATTGGTAGCAGGTTAGCGTTGCTGTTATGACAATATTGATGTTATCAATGATTTTATACGGTCAAAATGGAGTGTCCGTTGGAGACTTGTGCTTCTTGGTTTGTTTAGTCTTTTTCTTCGGTTTTGCTGATGAATGCAATTAATGAGTTGGATGGATATGTATGCTTACGCATGAGAATGAGATAGGAGATGGTGGCTTTTTTGTTATTTTTAGGCTTTAGTCAATATGGATAGCATTTACTTTAATTAAATGTACTGTCGTGTTGTTTTTCCTGGTGCTCTTTTAATTTTGGTCTCCATCCATCTGCATCCTATCCTTAGTCTTTGTCGTTTCCGGCCCTGGCCCCGGCTTTTTTTTCTATATAGCTTTCCACCCATTGATCACGTTTTTCATTATTTAAGAATGAGAAAAATACATATATATATATATATATATACATATGTGTGTGAGTGTTTATAATGACTCTGAAATTACGTTAGATGAAATCATAACTTCGAAGAACTATGTAAAACGAATTTGAAAAAGATTCAAACTTAAATAAGGTTTTGTTGGTATGATTAAATCGGTTTGGTGGCTTTTTGGCATAGCTTAGATGGGTATGACTTGAATCGGTTAACAAATTATCGGCGGTTTAGTTTTTAAAAGCAGTTGATCGAGTCTTGAATTGATAAGTTGACTCGCCACTTTAATTAGCGGTTTACTATTGGTTTGAGTTAGTTTGAATTTTAATATTTTTTTTTAAAATAAAATAATCATTATTATTCTAATGTAGTTTAAATCAATTATTTTGAAATGGAAAAAAAATTTAACTAAAAATAAAAATAAACTATTTATACATTATTATATGTTTATATAAAGTATTAGAATTATGTGGAAAAAAAAATACATGAGTATATAATAAATTATTAATAATAATTGATGAAAATGTAAAAAATTAAACTTAAATAAAAATAAAATAGACAGTTGAAGGATTTTTGAATCAGCTCTAAGAGCTTATAGCTTTGGTTAGACTCGATTTAACTAATTAGGAATCCGTGAGTTGACGTCTCATGACTAAGCTGGGCTGACATGCGACTCAAGGTACGATTTCAAAAGCCACTGTATGATCCTAATTATCTTCTCTATAAAACTTTTCCAAATCATGAGTATGAGTGGAAACGCCTACTCCATCGTCATTATGCACCATCAATCCATAAAATGGGTAAGTTTAAATTTGCATTGGAACTTTAATTTGTATATGAATTTGAATTTCGTCACTTTCACTTGTTCATACACTAGAGACGATGACATAGGAGCCGATTTCTGGAGTATCAAGTGCCATCGAGTAGCTAACTGGTTTATCAATACACTGGTTTCCTCTGCGGCAGGTAAATCTCAAAAGTTGAATAGCCAAGCTTCCGGAAATAGATATTGATAAAGACTCGTGTGAAAGAGTTGAAAATGGCCCTGATCGTGGAACCTTGAGACCGAGAAATATCAATGAGAGAAAGTTTTTTCCCAAAGAAGAACAAAAGTAGGTATAAAGATGCAAATCTTTAAAAGTAAAGTTGTAAATAAATCAAGTCCTTAAATCAATTCGTTTAAAATTATCAAACTCAATCTTGAACTGAGCTTTTTATAGAGTCTACAATTGAAGCTTAAACTCGGTTCGATTAAATAAATAAGTTTTATCTTGAGATTAAACACGTCTTGTCTACTAATTGAGTTAGAATTAAATCTAGTCTAAACCGAAACCATCTCAAGCATATTTGTGAGCTTAAGTAAACAAAATAAAGAAATAGATTAACGATCGGTGAACGAAAATTAAATTATATATCATATATTATTTTATAACATCTTTATATATATATTTTATAAATATTAACCTTTAAATTTTAATAGTACTTAGCATATAATATATAGTATACTATTTGTAATATATATATATATATATAAAGTTTATAAGCTTGTTCACAAATCTAAATAATATTGCTTATGAATCTGAATTGAAGTTTGAATTCAGATTATTTAGATAAATTAGTTTTCTTTCAAGCTTAAATTTAATTTATTTATTAATCGAGTTCAAATAGCTTGTAAATAATTTGATTTATTTACGGTAAAATTTAGAAGGTGCCACTATCATTAACTAATATAGAAAAGGAAAGGTGGTCACGGTTCTTCTTCCTCGTAAAGGATATATTTTAAAATCATGTTATGAAAATATGATTGTATTGATTTGAATGAAACGATAAATTGAAGTCACGAGCTTAAATGATTTTAAAATTGTGTTTTTAAGTTTTTGTGATTTTTTTATTTTGCTTGTGTTATATTTCAACTTTTAGTTTCTAGCATAATATATTTCCTTTGTTCCTTTAAACATTAGAAGAAAATCAATTGCAAAAGAAAAAAAAAAAACCTTATAAATTACTTATTTTACACATTAAAATATTTTTCGTAAATGTAATAGTGAGCGTGCGGCACGAGTGTTGCTAAATATTATAGTAATAAAAATTAGAAGATAAAATTCTTTTGCGGGCATTATATGAAAGAGTTATTCATTAAAATAGCAGTATTGTAACATAAAATAATAGTTATTCTTGAAAATGATAGATGAATATTACTTAAAGGGCACTCCTCCTCTAAGACACATATTTTCGCATTGTTTTATGTTGTTTTTTCTTACCTACCATATATAACAACTGTGGGGAAGAAAGCCATTAGGCTATAAGAATTTTAGTGCATCTTGCATTAAATATGCCTTTTGCGATACCGAAAAATTCATGGTTTTAGTTTTTATCAACATATAAATAAAAAGTCTATATATATGAAAGTTATGTAATATTGCAGCATCAATGAGTTGCATTGTTTACATTAGGTTATACCCGCTAAATTTAACGTGCAAAAGGTTCAAAATATTAAATATTATATCATGTATGATTTGGAAGTCTTTTTATTTACCTCTTCGTTATCACTTTTTCTTTTTTCCTTAAAAGAAATTCGTAGTATTTCAACATCAACTTTGTGTTATTGGTGCTTTCCAAACCATTGCCTTTTTGGGGTACGAACAATTCTTGATTTTTAAATTTATTAATTTTTATATTTGTTCATTAGATTTTTTTTTTATGTCCTATCCTTATCTTTTAAAAAATCGGTTCATCATTCTATTTTATTTTTAATTTATATTTCTTTAGATTTGAATGATTAAACTAATTGTGAATTTAATTATCCAAATTTAAAAGAACTTAAAACAATGATTATTATGCTTTCTTTTTGATGTACTTTTAGCTTATTAGTACTTTTATAATTATACTTTTTGGTCATTATTTTTTTCCTTTTATGGTACCACTTGAATATTAACCTTGGGTTATTAGTATTTTCTCAAACCATTGCCATTTTAGGAACATTGATTTCTAAATTTATAAAGAGAGAGTGCATCAATTTTTTTGGTTCAGCAAAATAACTTTCTGTGCCAACCATTCACTCCTAGCACAGTTTTTTTCCTTTTGGATCAATTTTTACCCGTGCATCAAAATCACAAGGCCATTAATTTCTGTGATGTTTTGCCGTTAGCTTCTTCTTCTTCTTTTCTCTTTTTTTTTTCCCAAAAAAAAATATTATATTCCTTCCTACTTTTATATTAAATAAGCATTTGCTTTTATCACTCAACCCCGTTTAATCTTAATTAAGCAATCACTTCTATCTCTCTCTCATTTAATTTTATTGTGGCAAGTTCCGACTCTTCCAATCATTAAAAATATTACCATTCACACTATGAATAAGGTTTGTCTTCTTCACATGATATGCACATGTTTCCGTTTTTCTTTTTTGAGCTTACTCCAATTTTGTGCATGTAGCCTTTTCCGAAAGATCTTTAAATAATTTTTTCTAAAACAATATATGATGGGGATAATGAATTTATATGATGAAGAGCTTACTAAAATGAATCTTTCAAAACTTTGTGACTTGTAGGTTCTTTATTCCAAAATCAGGCTTTAATTTTAACCCGTCCTTTCGGTCAAAATTGGTCTTTATAAGAATAAGTTGCTTACGTCTAGATTCAAAAATCAAAATTTTAAAGAGTACAACTCACACGCTCTTTTTATATCATGTCATGAATACATATGATATAAAGTTAAATATTCAGTAATAACTGAGTAAATAATGTTAAGTTAAATAACCGTCTATTCGGAACATTCACACATATAATACTATTATGAACAAGTCATATCTAAAATTCAAGAGTACATAATACCTTTCACTCATAACAATTCTTAACCATTTCTTAACTTTCAAATCATGTATTTAACAAAGACACTCATAATAAGGTAATTATTATCAAACATGATCCACATATACCAAGTAGGCACACAAGATACTCATCAAATCATAGCATCTTAAATCATGTGTTGAATAACACCATAGCAATCATAATTCCAAACATATGATTCAATTATGTGAAATCGCATTGACTTATTTGTTGAACAAGTAGACGTTATAATTTCCGACCACTCGAAACAACAATTACTAAGATGGGTGCTCGCAATACTTGTTAACAACAATACTAAAAACATATTTAACAATAAAATACACATCGAACAAGCACAATCCATATCATGCCAATCAAATAACATTTCTTAGATCAAATCATTGAACCATAAATCAACATTTTTAGCAATAATAATTACCTATCACATTGCCGAGTCAAGTGATTTATTTGAAATATCGTAGACTTAAATATATGAATGGTCTATAATTTATAACCGTTATGTGTGACACAAAAAAGTAGGGTACTTACCCAAACCATCCTGAACACTTGAAAGAATTCTCAAAATACTAAAGTCAACAAATAGCCTCAGGATCATGTACCGTCACAAGATCTCCCTGTATTATTTAAATTTCATTGCATTACGGGGTCTTTACACTACTCTTTACAGTAACTTCTATCTTTCTTGTGTCAAGCTTCTACTTTACAATCTAACTATTCTAGTTGACTTTTTTGACTTAACATCTACCCCTTACACAGTTTCCCTTCTAACTTAACGAATCAAGCGTCTACCTTTCTCAATTTAGTGTCTCACACACACACGCACACAAGATTCCATGGTTAAAATATTCTTCTTATATAGACATAACATTCACATGTATAAATAAAATATTTGTGTGTATGTGTGTTTGTGTCTATATACATATACATATTCATTTATATACACGTTCAGGGTGTATGTTCAAAGGATTTATGTTTCCATGATTTAAAATATTTTTTTTTGGGATATATATATTTTCCCTAGAACTGTTTGGTTAAGATAACATAAGAAGTTAAATTTTCTCCAAAATATATAAAATTTTCCTTCATTAGAAAAAAAAAAAAATTAATTAAGCCAGAAGCCACATTCAATTATACATGAAGTGTGCGCATCCCCTGCTTGTATCCCGGGGATGTACTTTAAGCAAATTCACTGGATTCATCTCTGTGGGACAATCATGAAGCAGGTGATGAACAACTGCAAAAACTGCAGGTTACGCTTGCACACAAGGCAAAATTTCGACTCAATTTCCTACACCAATTCTCTTCTAAAATGAAAACGAATCCCCAAGCTAGATTCTCTCTACAAGAACTATCTAATCATCCAAAGGTTATCCCAAAAGCTTGTCTAAATTGTGTTCAATTTATGAGAAAGTTAGGCCCACTCGATCGAAAATTTAAGCACAGCAACATAGTGCTCTTTGATCTTTTCCTCGCGATTTGCATGCATTTCTCTTGTTTCTTTCATCAATAAATCATAAGTTCGTATCATAGTCTAGTATACAAATCAACATTATTAGCTGATGAGGTTCTCAAATTTTCGTCATAAATCACTCTTCAAGTCTGCTTCATACATGATCTTTGTTCTTAACATCCTTTCCTTCACTTTTATTCATGTTTTCAAATGTTCCAGGAGTTTTTATTCAAACAAAGGTTCATATTGGAATGTTATAGAATTCATAATAATAAATATTGAAGTAGTTTTCTCGAATAGAAATTGAAACTATATATATATATATATATATCTCGCAAATTTAGAAAAAAAAAAAAAAAGAAAGAAAAAAGGATAGTAGGGGCTTCAGCTTTGGACTCAATTATCTTACCACAAGAATGGTACTTGGTAGTGTCAAAGGCCGAAACCACAAGTATTCTATGCCTAGAGTGGAGGCGTGGTGGTGGTCCTGTAGATGGTGACTGGAAGAGGGAGATATGGCAACTCAAAATTGGTGGTTCGAAGTGGGTATTCTAACAGTATTATTTGATGCGTCAAGATTAGCTTGATGGGTCGACTTTAATGTTGTTTCCTGGCCAAGTGGGGGTGGCTCAGGCGCTGTGGAGGTGGTGGGCTGATAGTAGGCTTAGAGCATATCTTGAATGTACCTTTTGTTTTGGTTCGGTTAAATATGTAGAGAGATAAGTAGCAAGGGAAATGGCCCTTCAGCCGTTTAATTTGCAAGGAAAAGGAGGAGGCAATGACCAGTACATCCTACGCTGAAGAAACGACAGGGATTGGTTATTTAATGACATTGGCAACGCTGACGTGGGAGGTAGAGAGGGAGTGGAAGGGTTAATAAGCCCTTATCAATGATTATAGAAAGATTTGAAGGGATTAAAATTGCATTATGCATATCCCGTCATCTTGAGATAAACAACTAGTTCCATGTTCTTTTTGTATCTGAATTTCACGAAATTCTATATCCATTCTATTCTGAAATTTCGCAAAATTTTATATGTGTCTAAGAATTAATTATTGAACTGTTTTTATTGTCTCGAGAGACTCCTTCAACCCTACTTGTTTTTGGTACTATTCTACTAACAAAATAATTAATTTATTTTAGAAAACTAAGGCATTATATTTTCCTTTCTAAGTTTATATATAGTATAAAACGTAATAAATAAATAAAAAATAATTTATGTTGTAGGACAATGTTGTTCTTTACCTTTTATTTTTCCCCCTTTGAAAAACCCCTACCTTACCCTTAAATCCTGATTTTCTCTCCCTTTTCTCTCTTTCCTTTTATTCTTTCCCTTCCAATCCCACACTTAGCAGTTGGCACTCCATCATTTCAAGCTAAAATCAAGAGAAAAAACACCGTTTCAATTCAAAATCAAGGAAAAGATTCATTTTTTTTTGTTATGATTCCTCATCTTAAGGATTCATCCAAGAATGTAACTAGGTTATTCTATGTGAATCCATCCAAGTAACTATTCAATTCTTTCCCCTTTATTTGTCTAGCTTAAGGTAGATTTTCTTAAAGTTGAATTGTGGGTTGGAGTGAAAAGGATGATGGATATTGGTTTGGAGTTGGTGATTTGATGTTTTATGAGTTGAGTTTTGGTTACTAAAGTGTTTGTCTAAGGTTTAAAGAGACAAGTGATGGGTTTTTCAAGTGGTGGTGCAAGGTAGTAGGAAAAATTATGGTTTTCAAAGTTGGAGTTTCGTGATCTTTACAGGCGATTTGACCTTTAGCACAATTATGTTGTGATACTGTATCCCTTGCCTTTGGGGAATTATTTTTAGAACAAAAAGTTGCATAACCTTTTGACATGGTCATGTTATTGTGGTCGTGTTGACATGGTAGGCCATGTCCATTGATATGACTTGTTTGATATAGTTATGTCATTAGATTAGCTAGCCAATGAGTTACACAAGCACAACATGACCATATTATACTTATGTACCTCTAATTTGTTGCTTCTCATTATTTTTCCACATTTTTCTTAATCAAACCTTATTTTTAACTTAATCAAAGCTACTTAAGGGGATTAATAGGCTTCAAAGTTAAGTTAGTAAATGGTAAACCTTAAAGAAAAGTACAAACCAATGGAGCCGGTTAAACCGATCAACCCTATAAACCAGTTCAATTTAAGTTTTAGTGCTTAGTACTAGATTCACCAACTCATGGCCAAAGAACTAAATAAATGCATTATAAAATAATGTGTAAGTTCTAAACCTAAGAAGGCTATAGGATGCCTCCATTTATAGAAGCCAACTCAAAGAATGTTTGTAAATATAAGCTGTGTGGGAGTCATCTTATAATGTGCAATGCATTCATAACTTCATTAGAAACCTCGTAAAAACAAAATAACTTATGTGGGACGAAGTTAACCACTTGATAAATGCCAAAAACTCCTTAATGTTAAGTACTTAAGTTGCAAGATTTTTGTAGATATTTTTTTGGTCAAATAAATATTCATTTAAGTTTTAAACACCAAGCATCATATGCCCATTAAATATGAACACTGGGTTATGTAAAAAATTTTTCAATCAAGAAAGTGACTCGTGTAGTAATAGTAAGCGATTCCATTTTTAATCTTGATATTCTTCATTCTTGATGTTTTTGGCCTTTGCATGAGTTGTTTGGGGCTAACTTGATGAATGAATATCATTGAAAATTTTGAGGGATAATCTTATGGATTTAACAATTTGATCATGGGCATGGATTTGTATAACAACATTTTTGCTTTATAAGATAAATAAAGCACATGTAATGCAACTGCCAAGGAAATAGGTTCCATTTGCAGCAACCTAATGGAAACTTATCCTATAAGACAAAAATACCTTCTATATGAGGGTTCTTTTGATTAGCAATAAACATTTCATCTTCTTTAATTTTCACTTAATTACTGTTTTGTGTTTTCACGGAAAGCAAGTGGAACATGATTTTTTTTTCCTTATGAATTATAAATATTACCTTAGTCCTTCATATTAACTTATAAATTGCATAAATAGTGATATATATTTCATTTTATTTTATGTTTTAATTAAATGAATACTTACATTTGACTTATTTAAACTTGTTATTTGATGTACATGTTCCCTTTTTTTAAAACTAAAATATGGCTTATATTTTTAATTTTTATTTTTTTTTAACCCTAGATCAGTCCCTAGTTGAACCTAGTTCCACTCCTTAGCCCTTAGCTCTTGACCCTTTAACAAGCCTAGGTCAAATCCTAAGTTGGGTTTGACAACATTGGAATTTTATCGAGTTATGTACCTTGTGTTAATTGCTAAGTTATTGAAATTCAAGCTTTGTTTCTAGTTTGATCGGCTTTTCACGTACGTGATTGATAAAGGCATATTTTTCATGTTTTAAAAGTGGAAATTAAGATAGAATTATTATAGATTTTATAGAAATCATTAAGAATTGATACTTAATTATTTTTATTTGGACATTTTTAGAATTAGAGGATTCAAGAGTGGAATTACGGATGATTTAGAGGAATTTTAAACAAATAAACGAAGTTCAAATCATATGCAAATGAGAATTAAAGGCAGTCAGCTTATAAATTACAAGCTTGCATTGTTGGCTTTTGATGGCTATACTGTTGGCCTTTATAGTTGACCTTCATGAAAAAAGAAACTTCACACGAGCTAATTCTAATTTTTCATATATATAGCTTATGTTTTATCATTGGAGAGACTTTACGCATACTTTTCCTTAGACATTGAGAATTGTAGAATAGTTTTTAGATAGTTTTTAAGGAATTCTTCGAGAAAAGTGCTTTGATCATTGAAGGGATTTTGCTTTTGCTGTAGAGACTAAGATTAAAGCTGTAATTGAAGATTATTTCCTTCCAATACAAAATTTGTGATATATATTTTAATTATTTTTATGCAACTCTATTAATTACTTATGTTGTAAACTACTTATGCTTTCAATTATGAATTTCTTTACAATTTCAATCAATATTTATGTTTTTGTTTTCAAATTCATGACTAACTAAAATTATTTGTGGGAATTGATGAAATCCTAGATAGTTAAAATGATGATTGTGTTTATGTTATAGGATTAAGATATATATGGATGATTCATGATTGCAATTTCTATGATTTCGATCATAATTGTTCAATTGATTATAGTTGTTAGAAACTCTAATGATATGGAAGTTGATATAAGATTTGTTAGAAGTTCTTATGGAAGTAAAGTTAATTGAATTAATTAGAAATTATCTAAAGGTTAATGAAATGTTTGGTAATTGATTATTCACTAAGACATTAGGGATAATTAATTTAGAATATTAGATAATCATAGTATTAAGAGATATATAATTATAATTTAGAGTCTATTGTTAATTGGAAGATACGGAAGCTGATTAATTAATTAGGGGTTTAAATCCTCAAGTTTTAAGGTATTATAATTTCACTTGAATGACCATATAGTTATTAATTTATATAATATGATAACAATTTGATTTGCATAATCTAGCATGGATTCTATTTTCTCATAATTCTCAATTGATTGCTTAATTTTAGCTTTTTCATAGTTATTTTCTTTTCAATAGTTTTAAAGTAATTATTAGATTAATTAATTTAATTTTAATTGCCTAAATATTAATAACAACTAGTATAGGATTAGTAATTTTTTAGTATTCAAGGGATCAACAACCTTACTTTTCTATATTACTTAATTCCAACCCAGTATACTTATTGGAGTATTCATGATTTATTTATATATATATAGTTTAATTGAATCAATGATGTATGTTTGATGGTTGTGCTTAGCATGATAGAGATTGATTGAACTAACTTATATCTAAATAATAACTTAATTGCTGGGTGTGCTTGGCTTAATCTAAGAGCTCATAGCGATAGATCCCTAAGGGGCATGATATGCTAAATTTAACTCTATTACATAACAAAAGTATGTTTTTACTAGCAAATGCACTGGATCGTATATATAGTAATAAACTGGTGCGAACTAAGTCGAACCTATAGGGAATGCTAACTGATCTTATTAGTATTATTCCTATCTAAATCTAGGTAAATAAAATCAAAGATTTATTTAACAATTAAATTCTAAAAACCAATCTAACAAAACAAATTAATTTTGATACATCTACAAATGATTCAATTGTAAACTAGATGATTAGATAATCAGTTAATGTAACACAAAGTCTTTCATAGGTTTAGTTTCAAATAAATTAAGCTTTAGGTGGAATTCCTTCTAGCGAAGTGAATAGTTACCTAGGATTGGCCAATTTATTCTTTTTATCAATAGTATAGAAATAAACTAAATTAAGCCTTTTTATTTCCTAACCTTAATTGAATTAAAAAACATACGTTATGTCCTTATATAATCCAAATTATCTAGTTCACAATAATCAATTAAAAATAGTCTTGCAACTTAATCCTAATTAACATATATTCCAGCAAAGTAAAAATATATGTTGTCATGATTCAAGAATTAAAGATTTCAACATACACAATTCATTAATTGATAATCCAAAGATCCAATCAACAATATGAATAAAGCACACAAGAGAAATAATAGAGAAGAGAAATCTAAATAAAAAAAAAATATATTAAAACGAATGAAAACAATATGTAAGGAGTTCCACTCCTTAATTTAAGATCAAATACCGTTCCTATTATTCCCTATGTTGAAATTCAAAAATAAAAACAAACTACTCTTTTAAAAAACCTAGACTAATTGAATCAGAGAAATAAAAATATTTGTCTATTGGACATTCTCGACTCATCTATTCTATTTACAAGACCTTCTATCTATATTACATGGAATCATGTAAAGAAGTAGGCCCATAAGATGCAATTATATGTTTCTTGAATATTTCTTCAATTGTCTCATGGAAAAAATAGATACACAGCCAAGCTTTAATAGAGTTCATGGTGTGCTAAAGACATTGTAATTCTTCAAAGTCAAGACATGGCATATTCGGTTTTCTCTTTGGCAAGTATACACTGTGTACTTATACATGGCTTAATCTTCTTGGCAATGAAGCTCTTAGATTGAATTCTTATCCTTACAATCTCATGTACTCCAATATATGTGTATATTTATGGACTTAACACTTTTTTCCTATAAAAAAATAACAAAATATACACATTGGCATAATAAATTGTTAAAATAAAATATTAACAAATAAAGTACTAAATTACACTAAAAAGTTTATAAAAGTGATATATCTACCTATAAAATGATATAACTAATCTCTATCAGGGCACCTGTTGATCATTATGTGATTATATCCCTAGTAGAGTTGCATACTAAGATGAGATAGTTAGATTTAAGTGTTTATGGATTCATGGGTAATGGGGCCCATAGTGTTAGTTCCTAACATCATAGTTTACATGTATTATAGGTGTATCGACTCGTAGACTCATGGATGTTTGGGTTTATAGTAGCAGTTTCCAATATCGTAATATGTATGTATATCTTATATATAAAGTATGTATAACACCCTAGGCTAAAATTAATGAATAGCCTAGCAAATAAATACTAATGGAACCATTAAGCCGATTTTAATCACTTGACCTAAAAGTTGCAACCTTATATTAATAGGGCATTTATCACCATGGCCTTATAAGATAGTAACACAGCCTCTCAAAATTCATGTAGGATACTTAACTATGGGACATCATAATCTCCTCACGTTAAAAATGTGAAGTTTTTATTATGATACCTTACAATTGGCCTTAGATCTCCCTTATTTTTCAAGTGTACGATTTAGGCCACTCTCTATCTATAGGTCATCCTAAAAATATGTTAAGAGTTATATCTTAATGATGCTCCTCGTCCTACCTGAACTTTTTCTCTAAATTAGAGCTAAACCTAAATTGTCCACCTATTGGTAAGGGGGTGAGCTTTAATACTACTTAATAGGGGTAAGTTGCTCATGGTGGTATGCCGTATGGAGATCCTAAATTGATGACCTTGTCAATTTAGAATCTATCGTGCAACATGCAAGATTGCTACTACATACAGAATTACTCTATCAGTTGATAGGACTCAAGCGATAATCAAACAATTAATTACTAACAATATTCCCAATATTATATATGGAAATAGCTTAGGACGTACAAATTCTTGAATAACTCTACAAGTAAAAATACCACTACAATAACTAAAGGAGTAGTTTAGGTATGCTTCTAATCAAAATATAACGTAGTACATGTCTAAATAACTAGAAAAGTCCTATTATGCACTCAACCTCACCACTCACAATCCCAAAGCTAGTGGTGTTAAGCTATGGAAGTCCTTGCTTAGGTAAAAGTCGTAAGTTAACTTTTACCAATAAAAGTTTGTCGGGGTGTAAGCAACTAGCTTAGTGAGCAATCTTTTCAAATCACACCATATAACAATGGTCAGGTAAGTTTAATTGTACAAACATATGAATGTAGTCAACCATATGCCAAACAAGTATATATAATTAACTGCTCTTGTATATAGCTTAGATTTAACACCCTAAAAACCTAGGTTTGGAGATCTCGAATAATCAAATCCGAGTTCCTATCACTTATGTTTCTAGCTAATTATAATATCCATATTACTATTTCTGGTTATTAAATAATCACTGCCTAAGTGATTAGCTCTAACTCTAAGTGAAGTTGTGAGTGGTAGGTACAGTAGAGCTTACTCCCAAGGAGAGGTCTCAAGACACAATCCTTAATTGTATGGTTGGCATCTTGAATGCTTAGTAAGCTTATAGGCTAAGATAGGGTACTTATTGTACAAGTGCACCATACTTATCAAATTTTCATATCATAAACTTTCAACAAAATAAATATGACCCCTATAAGACCCCTCTTTACCTTTGTGTGACATGATGATGGATATTGTTGATGGAATGTTGTGTACATGCATAATCATTTGATTAATAGACATGATATAATTAAGCTCGATTCATTAAACAATCAAGAAATATTGTAGATACTCAAATAAAGTAATGTGATGAATGGCATATACATATCATGCAAACAAGTTATCTTATAATTAAATTGTCTTAATCACACAATCGAGTAAACAAATACACATGCACAATCTTCGTTGCCCTGAATAATCCAATTTATTATCTTGCTTTAAGTGCCTCTACATTACACGCACATACAGGTATGGAAATCGTAGAAGAAATACTCACTCAACTATGTTGACCAGGAATCGTAATGGTCCTTTGATAAGTCGGGATCTAAGTTAGTGTCTTCTAATAATGGAATAATAATAACGCTATTAGAATCATACTAAATTCCTAATTAATTATCCTAATTCTCATTATACTACTCTTGAGTATGGCTGAAACTTGTTTTTGCTATATCTTTTTCTTTATAAATCCTATTTTTGTATTCTTATAGGTGATTTCATACAATTCCAAACGTAATTTGGCATGGTGGAGTCGATTTTGGGAGATGAAACCTATAACCATGTAAAAGTACCTCTGAAATTGTATGAAATAGAGTATGAGAACATGAAAATTGGTCTTAAAATAAAAATGACATAGCAAAAACAAGTTTTAACCATTATTAGTAATAATATAGCGAGAATTAGGATAATTAATTAGGAATTTAGCATGATTCTAATAGTGTTATTATTATTCCATTATTAGGAGATATTGACTTAGATTCTAACCTATTAGAGGACTATTACGATTCTTGGTTGACATAGTTGAGTGAATGTTTCTTCTATGATTTCTATACTTATATGTATGCATAGTGTATAGGCACTTAAAACAAGATAATAAATTGGATTATTTGGGGCAATGGAATTGTACATGTGTATTTATTTGTTTGACTGTGAGATTAAGAAACTTAATTACAAGATAATGTGTCTGTATGATGTGTATATACAACTTGTTACATTATTCTATTTGAGTGTTTGTGATATTGCTTGATTGCTCAATGAATCGGACTTAACTATATTATGTCTACTAATTAAATGGTCATGTATGTGCATAACATCACATCAATAATATCCCTTGTAACATCATGCAAAGGTAAAGAGGGGTCTTATGGGGGTCATACTTATTCTATTAAAAATTTATGATATGAAAGTTTAATTAGTATCATGCACTTATACGATAAGTGCCCCATCTTGGCCCATAGGCTTACTAAGCATTTGCTAATTGTATAACTAAGAATTGTGTCTTGGGACCTTTGCTTGTGAGTGAGTTAGATTACATATGCCACTCATGACCTCATCTGGAGTTAGAGTTAATCACTTAGATAATGATTATTAAGATAACAACTAGAAATATAACATGGATATTATGATCAGTTAATAACCAAGATGATAGGAACTTAGAATGATGAATGGAAATCTCCAACCTTAACTTCAAATGTTGTTAAATCTAAGCTATATATAGGATGAATTAATTGCATATACTTATTTGGCTTACGGTTAACTACATACATATGTTTGTATAATTTAACTTGCTTAAATATTGCTTGTATGGTGTGGTTTGAGAAGTTTGCTCACTAAGCTAGTCAATTTACTTCCCAATAGACTTTTACTAGTGTAGGCTAACTTATGGCTCATACTCGAGCGAGGACTTCTATAAGTTAATGCCATTGATTTTGGGATCAAAAGTAGAGGTTGAATGCTTAAGAGGACTTTTATGGTTATTTGGAATTATACCGCATTATATTTGATCCGTAGCATACATAGACTACTATTTTAGTTATGATGGTGGTATTTTAGCCTGTAGACTTATTTGAGAAGATATATGTCTCGAGCTATTTCCTTATATAATATTTAGAATATTGTTAGTAATTAATTGCTTGATTATTACTTGAATTTGGCATTGATAGAGTAATTTGGTATGTAGTAGTAGCCTTGTATATGTAGGGCAGATTCTAGATCTATAATGATAGGAATCGAACCACTAGACCTTTGACTTGAGCTTGAGCCCGAGATTCCAAGAACTTAATGAGGTACATTCTCCTTTATCAACTTGAATAGGAAATGTCCAAGTTGCTCCAACCCATCGACCTGCTACCATTTCTAAGCCAAACCTTTCCGTGCCTAACAATCATCTTAAAATGTCGACTTGAGGAGCACTCAACTGACAGCTCAAATCACCTACCCACTAGCTTAGCTAACCTGTCTAGAGCATATCTGAGCTAAATTCATCTCGAAAGAGCCTATAGCTTAACTCAGTAACAGTTAGGTTAACCATATTCTTTTGTTTGTTTCCACCAGAAGCTAACCTCTAGTTGCTAGCCATGTGTCCAAGCACTTACGTAATGGAATCTGTTGTATAAATTAAATTATTTTTTGATTTTTTTTTTTCATTTATACCCTTCAACATTCCTTATGTTTTTCTTGTTTTGGTCATTATGCTTTTTGTCTTTTCGATATTTAGTAGGCTTCCGTTGATTTAGGGGTACAAATACTATTGTAATATATAGCCGTAAGAATCATCTTTTTTATATCTTACTTGAATATACTAAGTTTCTTTGCTTGTATGCATTCTCTTGTTTGATTTCTTGCTTAGCTTATTCTTATCCTAATCCTTAAGTAAGGCTAAATGGTGATACCCTCAATGAATTAGCTCATGCATCATATCAAGTTGGTTAGTGAGTCTTGGGTGGTTCCTTGGTGCATTATATCCTAGGAGCAGATTGTAGGTTTTGCTTATTTATGCACATTCCATCCTTATTTTTGAACTTTCTATGAGTTCAAACCCATCCCCTTAAATACGTCCAACCTTGTCTTTCCTTGGCATAACATATCATTTTGGTATTAGACTAGAGGTTCACTTGGGTAAGTTATTGTTGTATTGTGTTGCTACTTGTTATGTTGGTTTTTGTTTGTGTAAGAAGTGTATTGAGTAGTAAAGAAGCTATTAAGGTTGTGTAAGGATTTGCTACAGTGTCTTGGTAAGTAGTGGGAATTGTACTTTTGTGCATAGTACTTTATTCTACTTTATTTTGAGTTGTGGAAAATAGATCAAGTTGTAGTTGTGTATTTCTGTATAAGAGTCAAACTAGTTAGCTATGACACATTGATTTGGGTAGGAAGATAATTTGAATGTGTAATTTGTAGATAGTATATTGGCTAGTTGAAGATTGTGAGTGCACATTGTTTTTTGGAAAATACAAATATTTTTTGTTGATGAAAGTATGAAGTTGAGTGAGAATGACTTATTCAAGTGTTAATGTTGGTGTTGGATACAATAATAGTGGTATCGTTCACCATAGCTGATAGCTTCAAAATACCCTTAGAAGTTTTGATTAGCGGTTTGATGAGGTGATTCACTTAATAGCCCATTTAACTTAAGTTGTTTATGCACTAGCATCCCGACTTACTGGAGCCAACTACAATACCCCCAGGCTGATCCTAAAGTTGGTGCTATTACTTGTAGTGCTCAATCTATCTAAAGATAAATCCCAGCTCGGTAAGACCAAGGTGGTAGAGTAGGGGGATATATGTAGAGGCAAATTCACCTAGGTAGAGTAGATGAGGAGATTGAGGAAGAATATAATGATGTAGAAGAAAAACCCTTACCCCCTCGAGCTACTGACCATGTGAAGCTTCAGATTCAAAGCTTCAATGATCTTAAAGATGCTGATGACTACCTTGATTAGGAGGAGAAAGTGGAGTGAGTCTTTGGCTATTATCAATATAAGGATTATGAGAAGGTGAGAATTGCTGTTATAGAATTTTTAAGATATACTGTAATGTGGTGGAGGAACTTTCAGACTATGAGGAGGCAAGGTAGATATAGAGAAGTTAGCACTTAACCTGATATGAAAAGTGTCCTTAAAGCTAGATTTATGTTGGATACCTATCTACATAGCACCTTTGCTCAGCTTTAAGAGCTGAGGTAAGGAAATTGAATTGTTGATGAATACGTATGAGAATTTCAAATGCTTATGATCTAATGTAAGGTTAGTAAACCTTCAGCCTAGATAGTATCCAGAATCTTAATTAGATTGAGATCAGAAATATGAGATGTAGTAGAGCTTAAGCATTTTGTTACTTTGGAAAAAGCTATAAGAATTGCCTAGTATATGGAAAGGCAGAGGAGAAACAAACTGACTTGACCATTACTGAGTTGACCTGTCCAAGGTAGCAGTAGACCTTAGTATCATACTGAACTTAATAAGAGGACCAAGATGATGACTAAACAAAAGAGTTGTACTACTAACTGAGAAGTGTTGAAGAGAACTTATGAAAAAGGACAAGGATCTAGATGGAAGATGAAGTAAATCAAGTGTTTTAAGTGTAAGGGTTTTGGTCACATGGTTGCCTAATACCCTAACCAATGTACGTTGATCATTAAGGAGGAGGTCCCTCCCATTGAAGTGGATAGTATTGACGAAGAGCCTGAAGAGAAACTCAAACTAGAGGAAAGGCCAAGGTGTGTGATGAAGAGCTCATAGAGGAAAATGTATATGTTGATGACTTATATAAGCTGACTTTAGTTGTTTAATGAGCCTTGAGCATTGAGGCATTAGATGAGAAGGAGCAATGTGAAAACTTGTTTTATATCACGTACAAAGTGAATGATAAGGTCACTACACTCATTGTAAATAGTTGGAGCTGTACTAATGTTGCTTCTACTAACTTAGGCCGAAAAGTCAAGTTGCCATCCATATCATACCTAAGATCTTATATACTATATTGGCTAAATGAGAAGGAAGTACTACATGTCACTTAGTAAGTATTGTTTCCAATCTCAATTGGAAATTATTTTGATGAGATTCTTTGTGATGTACTACCCATGCACGCATCACATGTGGTGTTAGGTTAACTATGGCTATTTAATTGAAGAGTCATTCATAATGGGTTTTGAAATATGTATGCATTTGAGAAGGATGAGAAGAAGATCACCTTAAACCCTATGACCCTAAGCCAAGTGAGTAAGTTATAAGCTAAATTAGGTTGAGGATCTAAGAAGAAATTAATATTGAGGTGATTCAAGCTCCAAAAGGCCATTCAATCGGATGTTCCAACTTTCTACTGATTAGAAGACTATTGGAGTTGAAGGAGAAAGTTGTATTGCTTAAAGGGATCAGAGAACAATTGGAAGAGTATGTTGACTTGTCTCCTAAGTAATCACCTAAAGGGTTGCCTCTTTTTTGAGGAAATGAGCACTGTATTTACTTGATACTTACTACTTTGCTAAATACGCTTGCTTATCTAATGAAACCTAAGTAAGTTGTTGAGCTCTAGCGGTAAGTTAATGAACTCTTAGAAAAGGGATATGTGAGGAAAATTTTAGGCCATGTGATGTACTTACATTGCTAGTAGCAAAGAAGGATGGTACTTGGCATATATGTGTGGATAACAGAGCTATTAACAAGATTACAATCAAATATAGGTACCTTATTCCAAGGCTAGATGATATGCTAGATGAATTGAGTGGTGCTAGGATTTTCAACAAGATTAACCTGAAGTTAGGTTACTACCAAATTCGTATGAGCTAAGGAGAAAGTGGAAGACTGTGTTTAAAACCCAACATGGTCTATATGAGATGATGGTAATGCCTTTTTGATTATTAAATACCCTGAGCACTTTCATGAGATTGATGAATTATGTTTTGAGAAATTTGATTGAAAAATTTGTTGTAATCTACTTTGATGATAATATTATGTATAGTATTGGCTTATCACGTGATGCTGAGCATCTTTGAGTTATATTTGATGTACTCTAAGCTGAAAGGCTCTTTGGGAATTTGAAGAAGTGTTGTTTTTACTAGGAAGAAGTAATCTTCCATGGATATGTTATAAGTAAAGGAGGCCTATAAGTTGATGTTGAGAAGATATGAGCTATTGTTGAATGGCTGACCCAACTACTTATGCTGAGGTGAGAAGCTTCTATAGACTAGCATCCTTTACCACTTATTCATTAAAGGCTTTAGCACTATTGTAGAACCCCTCACTAAGTTGACAAAGATGAACATAAAATTTAGATGGGGAGAGAATGAGGAAAGATGTTTTGTCGAGGCGAAAGAGAGGTTGACCTTTGCACCTGTAGTATCCCTGCCTAATTTTGAGAAGATATTTGAGCTTGAGTGTGATGTATCAGGTTTTTGTATAGGAGCTATGCACATGCAAGAAGGCCAACCTAATGCATATCATAGTGAGGAGGTGAGAAGCCCATAATTGAATTATTTTGCAAATGACAAAGAAATCCTTACACTAATTTGAGCCCTATAAGTGTAGTAACATTACCTTCTATTAAGAGAGCTTGTCATTTATATTGATCATGAGCCCCTACAATACCTCTGAAGTCAAACTAAGTTGTCAAAGAGGCAAGCTCGATAGGTTAAGTTCCTAGAAGGATTAATTTTTGTCATTAAGTATAAGTAAGACAAGACCCATGTGGTTGTCAATGCCCTATTAAGAAGACATGTTGTTCTTATTGAACTACAGACCCAACTTTTAGTATTTACTAGCACAAAAGAGCAATATTCTTCAGACCCCCATTTTGGCCCCATATATGGACGATGTGAGGAAGGAAGAATAGTAGATGACTATTATGTAAAGGATGGATATCTATTTTGAGGTGGCAAGTTATGCATGCCAACGTATTTTTGAAGAGAGCTACTAGTGTAAGAAGCTTACTTTGGTAGACTTTTTAGACATGTTGGTGAGGAAACAATGTACAAATTATTGAATGCAAGGTTATTTTAGCCTAAGATGAAGCGTGATGTGCACTGTATTGTGGAGAGTTGTGCAATTTGCAAGAGAGCAAAGAGTAGAGCTGAGTAAGGAAGACCTATGCCTCTACTAGTCTTAACTAAACCATGGGTTGATTTAAGCATTGATTTCATTCTTGGATTTCAACAAATTGCCTGAGGTAAAGATTCTATGATGGTTACCATGAAAAAATTTAGTAAGATGACACATTTCATACCTTGTACCAAAATTAACAATGCTTTGGCTATTTCTTCTTTGTTTTTGCAAGAAATTATTCACTTACATAGAGTATCGAGGAGTATGGTGATGGATTAAGATCTAAAATTCTTGAGCCATTTTCGAAGGACTCTTTAGCGTCAGATGGGAACCAAGTTACATTTCAACGTTTTTAGCTATCCTTAGACCGATTGTTAGACAGAGGCTTTTAACCATACCTTAGGATCATTACTCTGAGCTACAGTGGGGAAGAACTTAGATGATTTGAATATATGCCTGCTCGTAATGGAATTTACTTACAACAGAATAGTGCAAACCATCATTGGGCATGCACCATTTGAAGTCGTATATGGCTTTAACCCTAAACTACTTCCTTGATTACATCCTAATGCCATCACCCGACCAAGAATACCTAAAAGCAAGAATTAGAGTTTAGTCCTTTTAACATATCTATTAGAAAGTCGCTCAATAGAATGACCAAGTTGCCAAGAAGTTATAGGATATAAGAAAAGGAAAGAAGACCAAATAGTTTCAGCTCGACAATCAAGTGTGGTTGCACTTAAGCAAAGAGAGGTCCTCAAATAGGAGGAAGAACAAACCATTCAAGATACTTGAGAAGATCAATGATAATGCTTATTGAGTGATACAACCCTAAGACTCTAGAGTATCTAATGTATTCAATATTGCTAATCTCAGCCCTTAACAACTAAAAGAAGAGTAGAACGAGGACTGTTGGATTTGATCCTAAATCCCAATTAGCTCAAAAGGGATGATAGGAATTGAACCACTAGGCCCTTGACTCGAGCTTGAGCTTGAGGTCTTAAGAACTTCGTGAGGTGCATTCTCCTTTACTAACCCATGCAGGGAGAGTTTGAGTTGCTCTAACCTACCAGCTTACTGCCATTTTCAAGTTGAACCCTTCCATGCTTGATAATCGTCTTAGAGTGCTAACCTAAGGAGTGCTCAACTAACAGGTTAGCTTACTTGCCCACCAGCTGAATCGACTTGTCTCGAAGTTGCCCAGAGCATATTTGAGCGAAATTCACCTTAGAAGAGCTTACAACTCTACTCAGCAACAATTAGATTAATTGTACTCTTTTGTCTATTTTCGCTAAAAGCCCGACTGTAGCTGCTAGCTATGTATCTAAGCACTTGTGTGATGGAATCTATTGTACAAATCAAATGTTTTCTTTTAATTTCTTTTCATTTATACCATTCAACATTCCTTGTATTTTTCTTGTTTTGGACATTATCATTTCATTATTTTCCATATTTAGTAGGTTTCCTTAGATTTACATATATAAATACCCTTGTAATATGTAGCCACATGAATCATCTTTTTTGCATCTTAATAGAATATATTAAGTTTCTTTGCTTATATGCATTCTCTTATTTAATTGCTTGCCTATTTTACTCTTATCTTAACTCTTAAGTAAGGCTAGGTGGTGAGTACACTCATCGAATTAACTCGTGCATCATATCGAGTTTGTTAGTGAGTCTTTGATGGTTCCTTAGTGCATCATATCTTAGGAGCTGAACATGGGTTTTACTTGTTTACATACATTCCATCCTCATTGTTGAGCTTTCTATGAGCTTAGACCCATCCCCCTAGATATGGCTGACTTTGTCTTTTCTTAGTGTAGCATATCAGACAAGGTTGTTGATTTGAGATCTCTATATGGCATGCAACATACCACTATGACTAGCCTACCCATCGGGTTATAATTGTATTGCAAGGTCATGAGTACCTTGTGTTGTTTGTCGGACTAAATTGAAGATAGCTAAATTGGTAATATGATATTTTTGTTGCATTAACTGTATATGAATCATTGATACATATGTGCATGTATTCAAATCATTGAGTGGCATGACCATATGTTTGTGGTATTACGTATAAGGCTTTAGCTCATTCCTTCATTTATTTATTTATTTTTTTAATTGTAGGTAGATTTGATGAATTTAGCTACTTATATTGAGTTGGGGCTATTACTATCAAGTTAGGAAGAGAAGCGTTTAATAACTTTGCACTAATGATGTTGTTGATGATTTGTAGAGCTATGTATAATGATGTTGAGTAGATATTGATGATAGGTTCTATTGGGTAAAAGCTTGATATTTTGTTATTAGATATGATGATGGTTGGAATGACTCACTTATCAGTCATTCAAATTGTAAGAAATATGGAGCTGTATATTATTATTTTGTTGGTAGTTAATACAAGTGATCTAAGAGACTATAACTAGGTAATTAGAGCCTTTAACATGTCATTAGATATTATGGACACATAATGGGATTTGGTGCCCTTAGTTCTAGGGTGTTACATATAGGATAAACATTATAACATATAGTGCAAACATAGAATTCATGTTTATCAAAAAGTGCAATTAAAGGATATAGTTTTGATAAAACCAACACATTGTTATAGGAAGTTAAAGGCAATACTTGATAAAAACTACATATTATAAGTGAAATTTATCTTTAGGTCATACAATTTAAAATAATGCATCCTTTATTTGCATTTGAAAGCAAACTCATATCTTCTTTTCATAATTTTTCTATATTGAGTAATTAAGTATGGGTAATTGATTTGCTTTATATTACTTTTTTATGAAGAAGATATTCCATTTTATGTATTATGTCCTTATCCCTGTTTGTTAGTTTCATTATATTGAAGAGGGTAAAGATACTAAAATCGATTTTTTTAGACTCAAGTTGACCTATTAGATCGAACTTAGTTCGACCGGATCCCTCTATAAAAGTGATTTGAATTACCTCGTTAATCCTTATTAACAGTGTCAATGATTTAACTTGATTCCTATAAGAACCCATAGGTTTTTTTTTTTTAGGGTTAAAATATACTATATTCTTTTGTATTTCTACTAATTTGCTAAAAAAATAAATGTAAATCAAAGAAAAAAAAAAGTAAATTACAAAAAGTTCTTAACTCTCAATTGTTAAGAATATAAATATTTTTTATTAATTTATAAATAAATATAAATTGTTGTATAATATTTTTATTGACCTCGATTCAATCCTGGTTTGACTTTGGTTTAACCCTCTTGACCTTTGACCCTTCTTATTTGCTAATCAACCTTTTGGTTCAAGTTCGACAACATTGACTATAACAAAGAGCTTCTCTTAAATGGAGCATAGTAGTATGCACATAATGAAGGCAGTGAAGCACTATAGAATACATATATATATATATGTATGTATGTATGCAAATTCCCAATATAATTTCAAGTAAATTACAAATATACTCTTTATATATACTTCATATGCAGTCAATAATCCTTTTATCTTTGAAATTGAGTGTTTAGATCTAGATATGTTTATAACTGCACTTTAAGCTCTCTATTTAACAATTATATCCTTCATAAAAACAAAAAATAAAAATAAATCTATTATAATATATAATTTTGAAAGCTTTTTCAATAGTTATACATTTTCAATTTAACTTTTCAAGTATAGTACTATTGATACTAGTTATTAGGCATAACCTGATAGCCTAAGCCTTAATAACCTAAAAACACAAGCCCTAAATAACCCAAGGCTGCACCCCTTTATAATAATCGACCTCCAATCTCTTCTAGTACTTAACCAACCTATTCTCAATCTAAGTCTAGCTATTCCACTCATGGTTGAGTTGATGCCAGAAGGCTATAAAATGAGAAGAAACATGGACGATGAGGATAAGGTAGGTAGAAGCCATGCCAACCAGTCGACACCCAAAAGCAGATGGCTAACTCAAAACCTACGTACTTAAATGCATGCTTAAGTGCCTAATTAGACTAGATGAAGGCATGATGAATGTGCTTAACCTTGGTTTACTAATGTACTCTCTGCTCAATAGCTTGGACTCATACGTTAACTTGTTCCTAAGTCCAACAATTGTGGTTTGACTGGATTGAGAGCTCAAACAAGTCTAGGAAAACTTCATTGCTTTTACCACAAGCTCAGACATCTAGCTGTCGACCTACTGTGGATTGGACCCGACGTATTTCTCTCTAGCTTAAATGAGCTAGCATCTAGCCTTCCTCTTGAAAATCATAGTTTTATAGATTCTTATTATTTTAATGTTTTAGCTCGTAGGCTTAATCTTTAGGGTTAAGGCCTTCTAAATTATTCTAATTTTGCCATTATGGTTTTAGGAATAGCTATAAATAGCAATATCTTGTAATTAGCAACTATACTCTTAAATAACTAATGAAGAATGCACTTTGAATCTTTTTCTTGTGTAAACTTGTTGAAGCTTAACTAACACTAACTCATTGTTTTACATGATTATTGTTTGTTGTCTCTTCAATATTTTTCTCTTATCATTCTAATCTTTGAGTGCAGTGATCCTCTTTTCAATGAGTGATGAATCATACTTACCTACCATGAGAACTTGACAGTTTAATTTGGTTTTTGTGAGTGGAATTTAATTTGACTTTCATGAGTGATATTGAAACCAATTTTAACCCAACCTCCATTTGTGTTTGTGATAAGGTGTGTTATATCCTCTAACATTCACACTTAAATGCACTTTACTTATTGTTTTCCATATAAGCCCTCTAAATCTCAAATAACCATTCATATTCGTAGGTGTATTGCATATTAGTGCCTAATTGATGACTATACAGTTCATCATTTTGTTATTAGAGCTTTAGGAAGATACACGAGTTGATATTATCCGCGTTCTTTGAAGTTTTATGTTTTTCTATGTTTTTGGGTATTTGTTTAGATTCATATGAGTTGGTATGAAGTTGAGTCGTATTGTGTTTGTTCTAAGTTTTGAGTTGTGTATTGTTTCTAGGTTATTGTCATTGTGGTTATTGTCATTTGTATCTAAGTAAAAGCTAGTAATGTGGGGGTGATGAAGTGGCAGAGTTATTATGAAAAGAGTAAGCTGTTTATTGTCGTGGAAGGTTGCCTTAAGCTATTTTTGTAGTTGTTTAGTTTATTGTTTGTGGTGTTCTTTAGTCATAGGTAGTTGCTGATTCTATGTAAGTGAGTAGCATTATGTAGTGCAATGTTGAGTGTGCTAAGTGTTTGACAAAATTCCTTAGAGAGTACTGTATGGAGTAAGGATGTTAGAAGATAATGTGAACATTAGTTGACATAGGCCTTAGGGTAGTTTGAGACAACATATTAATAACCTGAAGTATTAGATTCAGAGCCTCATTAACACGATCTAAGAGCCAAAAGGGATAATTTGAGGCTATCAATATATTGGTCAAGGAGAGAGAAGAGAATGGGCCATGATCAGTGAAAGTGAATTTAATGACTAGGTAAAAATAGGCAACAACTCAAACGAGTTGTAGTTTAGCAAAGAAGAGATCAACCCAAGCCTAAGAGAAGCAGTATTGAACTAGTGCATGATAATAGTATTGGCTCTAAGGAGAACCAAGAAGCTCAAAAAAGAAGACCACAACATAGATGGAACTATAGCTAATTCAGGAGGAGTTTTGAATAAAGAGAATAGAATGTGAATTGAACTATCATGAGAATGATGAGTCTAACGTGAATCAACCTATGAGGCATAGATAGGAAGAGCCTTGAGCTACTAATCGAGGACTTGAGAGCATCAAGCTAAGCCTTTTGGCATTCAATGGTAGCAGCCAACCTAAAGAGTTCATTAACTAGGTTCTTAGAGTTAAGAAGTTGTTTGAGTGCTATGAGTATGAAGATTGTACTGAGGTTGAATTAGCTTCACTATCTCTTGTGGAGTATGTAGGTTTGTGGTGGGACAAACTAGCTACTAAGAGAGATATTGAAGGGGAAGAGCCAATCAAAACTTAGAGATTTATGAAAAGGCTTACAAACCGCTTCATGCTAACCTATTATAAGTAAGAAATGTTGCATGCCTTCTAGCATCTAAAGTGAAGTTGGGGTACTATTGTAAAGTACTTACAAGAATTCGAGACCTTAATGACCATGTCATGCCCTAAGAGGTACCTCACTCGTAGTAACTTACTATATATTGCCCCAAGTGCCTTAGATTAGCTCTTAAGTTAGTCCAAAAACCCTTGACACGATATGCTAGGAATCTTCTAATACTGGCTAGCAATCTACATATGTTTCCTTAAGTAACATCTAAACATTCAAATTACTCATAACATTCAAATATATAAATTTATAAAGCACATTCATCATAAAAAGGTATGTAGTCCAACTAAAAGAATAGTACAACATAATAATAATACTAATAGGAGTCTTACAGTACTTTTTAGATACTATCATCAAAATATAACAATATGTAAGAGAGTCTAATGAATGTCAAATATTCTTGTAGTCTCTCTTTTTCCCCTGAAAATCCTAAGTCCCATCATTGACCTTAGGCATAGCTTACCCTAGTTTAAGCTGCAAGTCATCTTGTAATAAAAGACTGGAGGGGTGTAAGCATCATCTAGCTTAGTGAATATTCCTTATACTATAGCTATACACAAAAACAAGCGAGTTTAATTGCATAACAATGTGAATGTAACAAGCATATTGATATGGTATAAGAGACCGGGCTAATCAATTTCTAAGCTTCGGGCTATGTTGGCGACTAACTCATGCATTCTCTATGTGCTGAAGACTTATTTAGAAGCTTTACATATAGAAGACCTGTTTATGAGCTCTTCCTGAATAGATATGTTCAGCTTAGATGGCTTACTTGGCTCATCCATGTCTGCTTGGCTCAGCATGGCCTGCTCGACCCGATTAGTCCTGCTCATTTCGATACTTCGGCTCAGTTATGTTAGTTAGATTCTCAAGCCTACTAGATTGAGTCTTTAGGGTCTTTAGTAGCTCATCAGCTCTTTACCTTGGATACCTTATTTCTTGTATTATTTCTAATCTACCCACATGTTTATTTTTTATATGAGAATGCCATTAGGGCATCCTTTGAGCCATTTTATTTACAATTTTATCATTATGTATAAATAGAACACGTGTATAGGGTTATAAGGAGATTTACCACATTAATGAAAAACCCTTGAGTCTTTTCTCTTAGAAAGTTCCTCTCTACCCACTCTTATTAATCCCATTAGCAAGGATTGTGGTGATCAACCCTAGGCCTAGTGCTCATGCATCATATCAGGTACTACCTTAGGTCCGTGTGTAGTTCTATGGTGCGTCATATCCATAGTGTTAGTGTGTTGGATTGCTAAATCATCGACTTCTATTTATTTTTATGCCATCTCGCAGCTTGGACCTATCAATTGGTTTTCATGTAATACTGGGCTTGTGTGTTCATCTACGAATCTGTATCACATATGCTCAAACAATTATATACAACCACATAAAAAACAATCTATAGCTCAAGATTATGCCCTTGAAGCCAAGACTTGAATTGTCAAACATGGGTTCCAAGCACTCTTAGCTTCTATTACATACATCTCACATTCCTTCTATTCTTTCTTCTCACATAATTCCCATATTTAATGTTAATTTCAATTCTTGACTCCAAAGTTGAGGTATGGGTGTAAATAGCACATATGGTTCACTCACCCTTAAGTAGTAGAATTTATGACATGATCCTTAGCCTAGCAGTTGGTGCCTCCAGTATCTTGTGATCCTATAGGTTAGGTAGGCCATATTACTTGTGTGCACTGTGAAAAAACTTAAATAATAATAATCTTGTTCCTCGTAGGCCCCTCCATACCACACAGGTGTTGTGATGGCCAATGTTGATATGATGCAAAGCATACCATGCATGATCCATTTTAATTATATAGCTAGATATTGCTAATTCTAGTTTATTATAGGAACTAAATAATATCATCAAACAATCACAACATGCATGCTATAGATATTTAAGTAATAGGAAATTTAGTTGTCTTATATTAATATATGTTAACACAATAACCATTCATTTTCAATCACATGCAATTCTAATCCTTAAACACATAATTTATTATCTTTAATTTAGTGTAGCTAAATTACAACCAAATAATAAGTATAATATCATTAGAATACTCACTCAATCGTCGAATCCTATGAGTTATAGTAATCGACAGGTAGGTCTCAATTAAAGTTAGGATCACTTGTGATATTCAAGAAAGAACATTAATAAGAAATTAGGTAAATATCTACTTATTCTACTATTTTTACTACAATTCTAAGTTTTAGCTAAAACTTTTTTTTTTGGTAATTTCTTTATTTTAACTCCTATTTTCACATTCTTATACTCATTTTCTATGGTTTTCTATCGTTTTCACATGTATTTTCTTATGGTGTAGTGGTACCCATAATTTTGCTTATTGGCCTAGAAAGTTTTGGACCTTCAAGTGGTTAGGCCTTCTTTATTTCATTTTGCATTATTTCAGTTTTCCTTTTTATAAATCCAAATTTTATTGGGTTTTAAGCTCTTATTGGGCCTTAGTTATGTGTATGGACTCAATATATTAGGGTTTGTACTATTCCTTGACTTGCTTTTAGGTAGTGTTTGGATGCGCGATTTTCGTAGTATGAGACCAGACAAAAAATTTTGTCTAACATTTAGTTTGTAAATTTGCTTGGTGACTGGACAAAAATTAAATTGATGAATTGAAAAAAATGCTTAAATTTTGTTCCATTTTAACTATGGTACAAAAATAAAATTTACTTGACAAAAACAAAAAATATTTTACATTCCAAAAAATACCTATTTTTATTAAATATTACAAAAAATTATTTATTTTATAATATAAATAATTAATTTTTTAATATAAACTTTATGTTTAGTGCTATGCAAACCAAACATAGTATAATAAGCTTGTAATGTCTAATCCTCCTTATATTTTTCTGGTCTAGTTCTTTTTGTCCTCTCCAATCCTTATAATCAAAAGTTACTTTAGTTTTTTGTCTTATATCCCTAATTGGTAGGCTTTTGGGCCTTATTTCAAGTTGGTTTTTGAAATGGGCTTTTCTTTTTGTTTTATTGGGGTCACAAAAGTTTTAATGGGCTTTTAGTTACACCTTTTATTTCAATGAGGTTGTAGTCCAAGTTATGTTTTTGGGCTAGTTTTGTTGGTTTTAGCCCCATCTAAAGTTTTTAGTCCATTTTAGCTATTCAGGGCCTAGTACTTACGTTCGACTTGTTTATTTGGGTATAAAACTTAACTTAATATATTTTAATAAGGATTTTAAGATAGGTTTTAGTTCTAGCCAAGGGCATTTCTTAGTCTATTTGGGTCATTTTTAGGTTCGATTCAAGATTTCTAGCTTGATTTTGCATCAGTTTTGCATGGAGAGTCTTATTATAGTAGTTATGTTACTTAGACAAGTCTTAAACCACTATTACCTTACCTAAATCATCATTATAATAAAAGGAGAAGGTGTGATCAACTTGTAAACAACTTCTTCAAAGCTTCCAAAAGGGGTATTCTTAAGACAAAACCTTAGTTTTCTAGATATTTTCATTTTTATCCACCTAAGGAATGCTTGATAGGATTTTTAAGACAAAATTTTGAGAAAAACAAGTCATACAACCCTTAGAGATTAGCTTGGGAGTTCAACCTACTTGAGAAAGTATAGAATCCTTACTTTTCTTTTCTTTTTTTTTTCTAAAATCTTAAAGAAATATTTGTATACATCTCAAAGGTACATGGTACAAGAAATTTTCTAAGACTATCTTGATACTAACTTTAACTTGCTCAAGCTCGAACATTAACAAGATTTTTCATTAGAAAACCTCTAAATATAAAGCTCAACTAAAGCATTATATCCTTCTACATTAAGGAATCAAATATAAGACAAGGATAAAGGAAAAACTTCACTACTAGGTGATCATTTCCCTTCTTGTCTCCTTTACTTGACTTGTAGTGGTAGTCTTAGTGTGCTCTAAGCTGCTTCACTTATTGTCTTCAATTGTTGTGCTCTTAGATTATTGAAAATGTGACTTATAGTGGCTTACTTATGTGAACGACACCCTAGAAGTGGTGCCTTACGTAGGAAACAAATGGAGGTTAAGAGAGGGAATTTTTTGGGTGGTGACATAAGTGGATTTTATTGGCTTCTTACTGTAGCAAAATGAACCGAAATTGGTGATGCTTATAGGTGGTTTTTTAAGTGGAAAAAATTATGGATAAGAGGGTGGGTAAGATCTCTTGGTTGGATTTGTGAAGGAGTAGTTATAATAAACTTTGGAGTGATGGAGAGGTGAGAATAAGTGAAAGAAAAGTAGATGTGTATAAGGGGAACAAAGGTAGATATAAGGGCTATTTGGAAGGGGGTTTTTGGCATTTTTAAAATCTGTGAGGTGAATAAGAATAGAGTGTGTAGGTAGGGGTGTATGGTTGGCACTTGAAGGCACAAATAGGGATGTGTAGTGATGTGATTTTCCTCTCTCTTACACTTAACAGTGTTACCTTAAATGGAAGCAAATCAACTCATCCTTATAGGGGTTTATAGCTGGATGTGAACTTAGCCTTTTAATGGTAATTGATGGGAATATTCATGGTCTTTCTATGTAGAAAAGTAGCCCACAAGTGTTCAATTAAAGTGGCTTCATGGAGATGTGCATTTGTTGAATCAACCTATCACACGATGTGTGAAAATACAAATGGAGAAGGGGTTTGCTGCCAGCGTAATCTGCACTTCAATATGAATATTAACACCCCCTTCTCCTTTCTCCCTTGTTCCTTTTTCCTTTTTTATTTATCTATTTATTCATTTATTAATTTATTGAGTCTAATTAGGCATTCCTTATTTTACCAAAATTATTCATATATATATATATAGAAAGAATCAGTGAAAGCTAGCCAATTTACCTCCCATCAACTATACTTATATGGATTATTGTAAAGCTGAAAGTGATTGGCTTAATTTGAAAGTGGAAGAACTCTCATTTTCATTTGCTTGTCAATTATAGGTGTAATAATCACTCATAAATGATAGGATATATATATTTTGGGGTTTTGAGCTAATTTGAGGTTTAGCTAAATATTTAGGGTTTTATGATTTAATTTTAGGGTTAGGCTTTTTATTTTTTTTCAATTCTCCACTTAAGGTTTTAGAGTTCACTTGTAATTACGAGTTTTAGTTTTATCGATTGAAAATTAATTTTTAAGCTTATCGATTCTAGGGAATATCAATGGTCACTCGTGCTCAATTTTGAGTCCTTATAAAAAATTTATGGGGTTTACAAACCTAATGAGACGTTGTCTAGCCTCAAGACCAAACTATTATATGGTTCCTTAGTAGCCTAAGAGATGACATAATTGCCATAGTTGAGCTCTAATTGTTCCACTTGTTAGATGATTTGATTAATTTGACATTAAGAAAATAGTGATAGAGACAAAAGTAGCATCAAAGGCCCACTAATCAACCTTAACTAGGCAACCCTAAGCTTGATAGGTATGAAGAGAAGAAGCTTGAAAGGAGAGTAGAGAGAGGAGAGTCAAGTTGACTTAACTTGGTTAAGACCAAGAAGATTGAGAGGGAAAAGGTACTTGGTATGGAAACTTGAGAAGTCAAGTACTTCAAGTGCCTAGGATATACCCACATTACCTTCTAATGCCTACAAGAGGGTCATGGTACTTAAGGGAAAGGGACATAATGCTTAAGTACATAGTTAGAGTAACATGAGCTTGAAAGGTGAAGGTAAAAGGCTTGAAGATGTATGTATTTACCTAGAAAGGGGAGAGTTCTTAGCAATGACAAGTAGTCGAACTGACTTAAAGGAAGACCCTAGCTAAAGAGAGAACTTGTTTCGAATCTGATTTTAGTAAATGGGAAGACCTATTCCTTCATAGTACATAAAGGAAGCTACACCAACATCATTTTTGCTACTCTAGTTGCAAGGATGAAGTTGCTAACCTCCCCATACCCATGATCTTATAGGTTAAGGTGGTTTAATAATAAGGGAATGGCTTATGTGCATAAGAAAGCTCGGATAGCCTTTAAGGTAGGATAATACAAGGATGAGATGGACCTTGACATGGTGCCAATGAATGCTACTCACCTCATCTTAAGCCAACCTTAGGAATATGACTGTAAAGTAATCCATGATGGATTTTACAGCACCTATACAATGTGGAAGGATGGGAAGAGTTACTATTTAACTCCTATGAGCATTGAAGAAATCAAGAGGAACTTGATGCTCATGGTATGGAAGAAGGGGAAAAGAAGTCTCTTTGCTATTCATTCCTTTACTCACTACCTAAAGTCGAGGACAACTTCTTTTCAACCTAAAAGTGGCAATAGGAATTAGCCTACAACCCTCTTCTAGCACTTAGCTGACTTGTTCTAAGTCTAGGCCAAGTTGTTAAACTAAGGCCAATTTGTTGCTAAAAGGCTTAATAAGAGGAAAACTAGATGACAATGACTAGGGTAGTACAAACCTAACCTACCTTCGAGGGACTTGAGGTTCGATTAGTTGATGCTAAAGGGCTAATGGCTAACTCAAAACCCAACTACTTAAATGCATACTTAAGTGCCTAACCAGACTAGATGAAGGCATGATGGATGTGCTTAGCTTAGCTTAATCTACCAATGTGTTCTCTACTTAACAGCTCAAACTCATATGCTAACCTATTCCTGAGTCTAGCAATTGTGGGCCAACCTTGTAGGTAGTTCAACCAAGTGTAGTAGAACTTCACTACTTTTACTTCAAGCTTAGACATCCAACTGTTAGCCTACTCCAGATTGGACTAGACCTATTTTGCTCCGGCTCGAATGAGCTTGCATTTTGACTTTCCTCTTAAAACGCATAGTTTTGTACATATTCTTATTATTTTAATAATTTATCTCATAGGCTTAATCTTTTGGGTTTAAAGCCTTATAAATTATTACAATTTTCTCCATTAAGGTTTTATGAATTACTATAAATAACAAAATCTTGTAATTAGCAGCTACACTCTTAAACAACTAATGAAGAATGCACTTTGCATCTTTTTCTTGTATGGGCCTACTAAAGCTTGACTAATGCCAATACATTTTTTTACTCAATTATTAAGTGTTCTCTCTTTAATCTTTTGCTCTTATCATTCTAATCTTATAGTATAGTGAGCTTCTTTTGGTTGAGTAGTATGTTATACTTACCTAACATTAGAAACCATAAGTTTGATTTGGTTTTCATGAGTGGTAATGAAACCCATTTCAACCCAAAATCCATTTGTATTTGTGATAAAGTATGTTATATCATCTCTAATTCACATTCAAACAAACTTTACTCATTATTTTTCATATAAGTCCTCTAAATCCCAAATACCCATTTATGTTTGTAGGTATGCTACATGGTAGTGTTGTGACTAATGATCATTTAGCACATCACCTTTCCCCCTAGATGAATGAGGACCTCATACTATTTTCACCCTATTATGCTATCAAGATAGCTAACTACCACCTTGGCTAGGAGATTAGGACTTCGGCTAATCTAAAGATTGATTACCACATTGCTAACCTGACCAGTCCCTTTTTGGTTAGATGGCCATACCTTCAGCTTAGCTTAAGATTGATGAACTAAAGGCCACCTTGACTACAAAGTGATCATGGAAACAATCTTTGAGTAAGCATATGACCTCTAGGGCTTGATTCCTCAGGAAGCCACTCCTTATCTATCTATACAACACTCACATCACATTTAATGTAATGTGACAAGTAGTTGCTTGTCCCATACCAACTTGTATGGTCTATTTGTCTGGCATTGTATAACTTTGAAAAAGATGAGACAGTTACTAAGCTTAAGAGTAATCATTACCTATATTAATGTTAAGAAATCTTGTTAAATCTCTCAAATCCTAGGGTTAGACAAATAGAAGTCCATCCTATAAATACCCTCCTTTGGGTCTTTAAGAAGTAATCCTTGAGTCAAAGTCTTGAAATAGATAGAATCCCCTACATACATTCTTTATTGGGTTCAAGCTCCTTTTTCTCTGTTTTTCTAACTTTAGCATTGAAGTGGCCACATTAAACAGTCCCTCGAGGTAGTGGTCACCTCCTTTTTATCTTGTAGGATGCTCCCTAAACAACTAGAACTTCTTGGACTAGGTCCATAGTGCCTTAGGAGACTCCAAAAGCTCTATTAGAAAAAAGTTGAAGGCAACAATATTTATTGGAAAAGTAACATTAATTATTTAACCTATTGGAAAAATGACATCGATTGTTTAATCTTTTTCTAATGTTACTCATTTATAAATATGCCTTTGAAAATAGTGCTTATTGGATAACTTCTAAAAAACTATCATTATTTATTTGATATCTCTTTGATGGTACTCACTTCGGTTAAAATATGCATTATTTTTATCATATTTGTTATTTTATATTATATTGTATATATACATATTTTATCATATATAAAATTAGTTAATTAGTTATCAATTATAATATATAATTTGAAATTTTTTTTTATGATCATAATTTTGTGATATCTTCTTTTGATAGCATCTATTCAATATTATCTTTTCATCTTTTAAATTTTTATAGAAGTTACCATTACTAAAAGACACTAAAGGACTCCTATATTTTCTTTTTAAGGTGTTGTTTTATCTCTCTCACATGGTTACTTTCTTACATTTTCTTTTCTTTTTTTACCTTCACCATCCTCTCATCCCTATCTTTTTTTCACTTTCTCAAAAACTTGCCACTTCAATGCTTCTTTCCCTTTTTCTTTGAGTCCTTATATTAACCAACAAGAAATATGAAACGTTAGACTGACATGTACCTAAAAGCAATTTGACCACTACACATACACTTACCTACCACCTAAAACCCAAAATACTTCTCTATCACTTTCCTCATTCTAACACATTTCCTTTTTTTTTTTTTTTTTTCCCTTAGTATGGTTAAACCGTCACTCATAAACCAAAGTGACTCAAGACCTCCATTATGGTGCTTCTCACTTTTATTTTCATCTTATTAAAGTTATTTTCCGATGTTGTTTTGTGTAAAAGCCTAAAAGATGATTATTAATAATAATTATTATTTGATTTATTGATGCATTAAGTTCTAATCAAATGCCCTTTTCTTAAATTAAACATTTTGAAAGGCACTTAGATTTTATGTGCTTTTGCATAATTTGTGAAACTTAGATAATGTAATGTGATATAACTTTCTTCTTAATACTTTGATCTAAGGGTTTTTAATTTGTTTTTTCTATTTTTTTTAACTTATTGGATTTTGTTTTTAGCTATATTCAATATAATCTTATGGGTGTAAAGGTTCAAATGCAATGATCATGTGCATGCCACATATCAGATTGCACTATACGTGACTAAGGAGACAACTTGAATTACACTTAAGGGATGATTGAGAGAGGTAGGATAGGGAGGAGAAGTAGACAATATTAATAAAGCTCTAATACGTATGTTGATAGGTAAAGGAGCATGGTTATATTAAGCTCTACAATCAATGAAGAATTGGACAGTATTCTTGAGATGTTTAAATATTTGATCTTTGAGGAAGGATTTTAGTAGAGTAATGGCATTAGCAAGAGTTTTCACTTTTGTCTAAATGAGGAAGAAAAGGGCGTATTTGTAGGAAATGGTCATTGACCACATCCATCAGATCATGATGGTAATCAATGATTTGGATTAAAGCCTTGCATTAAGGGATTTAAAGTGGAATCTCTTAATAAATTTAAGCTTAATAAAGGTTTTATCATTTTTATTATAAGTTAAACTCAGAAAGTTTAGCTTGAATAATTTAATCTCATGGGCTTTGTTCTAAGCTTGCTATGCCAAAACTCCCATGATTATCCTAAATACATGGACTTGACTCTCGAAGCCTTATTACTTTAGCTTAAAGTGTCAAATACAATCAATTAATGAACTTAAAACCCAAACTTGAATTTAACCCTCTACAAATCCAAAAATGAAGATAAGAAAAAAGCAGTATAACTTATAGGTGATGTCTTTGGTTTGTAGCCTATATGATTGCATTTCTACAATTCTTGTCGTTTATTTCATATATATATATGTATATATATATTTTAGAATTTGAAGTTTAAGTTCCTATTCTCTTGATTTCCTTCTTGCTTAAGATGTTTGTTTCTTTCTTATCAATACATAGAATTAATTCAATTGTTATTATTATTTTTGTTTTCCTTCTACCCACATATATCTCCAATATTTTTCTTTTCTTTTTTAAGCAATTAGTTCTTGTTATAACAAAGAAATGGTAAGAGATCACCTATTTTATTTCATGTATCTCAAAATTATCGTTTTCTTGGCTACTTTAGATTAGTAACTTTATTGCATGGTGTTGTTAAGTGATTTTAGGATGAAATCTTACTCTTGTAATACATAAAGAACTAAACAATGTTGAAACTAGTTCGATATAGCTATTCCAATGCTTAAGTCAGTAAATGTATTTAAGAAAAGATAAGTGAATAGTTATGGATTGCGAGAGAGTTTTTACAGTATTTTTTCTCTATATTTATAAGAGAATGGTCGGTATTTGAAGTAGCAGCTAATTATTGATCATGAGATATGTGGAGACCTCATAATTAAGCATATGTTTGAAATATAGGAATAGTAGGCAGTTATATAATAGAACCGTACCAAACGATAATCGTTTGTGCCACTTTTAATAAGTTCAAACCAAACATGAAACTATCTTAGTCAACATGTGCCAACAATAGTGTTACTCAACTTTTCGTTAGTTGAATGGTCAAGTGAATTCAAAGGATGAAATCTGACTATCAATACATGGTGTTTCTTTATAGCATTGATAGTCTTACGTGTTTGTAGTAAATTATTCATTGCTATTATGAATGTTATTAGTTGTTTATAGTAGGTAAATCTAATAGTTAAGGTTAGAAGATTTTCATTGTTACTATTTGACAAGTGTTAAGTTTGTGCTTTTAAGGTTTGGTGAAATTTTGAATTGGAGTAAATATTTCTGCATAAAATACCAATGAAAATTTACCAATGCTAAGGTTTTAAATTACATTATCTCAAGATAAACATTATAACTAATGAAAATATTATTTATAGTTATTAATAAGAAAATTAATCCATAAAAATAGGACTAATTTTTCATTTATTATAGATTGCTCCCATTAGTTTTTTCCTAATTTTCTAGACAAAACTCTTTCATGAAATGGTAATTAATTTCTTTTCCTTTACATTTTTCTTAGCATCTTTGATGGGATTAAATTTAAATTGTATCGCTTCATCTACTTGTTTTGAAGGAATGAGAAGCCTAATTCATTTCACTATTTGATTATAGCTAATATGTTAGTTGTATGTTAAACATCACTATCGGCTTATATGGTATTATATGGATCTAGGAAGCAACTATTCAAAGCAAGTTAGAGACTCTAGTTTGCAAATTTAATAGTAGCCTTTGTATTTGTTCACATAATTTCATTGTTGATCATTTTTGTACTATAAAATTTGTATAGGACATATTTAGGTCTTTATTAAAAATGAGCACATGCTTTTAATATACATTTTGTTGGTTATATAATTACAACGCAAGATGTACTTTAGTATGTTAAAAAAAACACCATATACCATTTGAATAATTGTCTTATTTTGAATTTTATGAAGTAGGTCTACTTAGTACCTCTCACGTCTTTTCTATTTTAGTTACTAAGCAATTACTTTGTTTATTGTATGAATGTAACGTCTCAAAACTTGGAACAGTATATCCCACATATGTACTTAGCCTCTACTTACACGTTAAGTGTCTCTAACAACTTGCTAACTTCTTCACATAGATATCAACCATCAAATTCTGGTAATAACTCTGATAAATTTTACGGATGGTCTTGACATCCATAATCCACCAGAAATTTCATTAAAAGATCAATCTTTGAATAACCTTATTTAATGTAAAATAGTAACAATTTTTCATTTGATAACTATATCATAAGGAAACTAAATAACAACATCCTAAAATTTTTTACTCACTGTAGCTAACTGGTGACTTTTTATAACCTAAAATACACTAGAAATAAATAACTAAACTTAAAAACATTTTTAGCCATTCTCATACTCCTACTTAAACTAAGTTTTCATCCTCATAACAATATTTACATTGATTTGCTCATGATCACCATAACCTATACCTGTAACTAAAAAAATTAAGAAGGGATGAGCCAAAGCTCAATATAGAATATGCTAAGAGCATACGTATGAGCATACATGTCCAGTCATGCATACATATAAGTACAAAACATAATAATGCAACAACCGTCCATTTAATTATCTTTACTTAAGTCCATTAAGTAACATAAGGGTACTCACGACCCGAGCATATGTATTATATTGTTCCTATAGTATTGGTGTTAGGTCTTCTCCAACATTCTAAGAACTAAGAAATAACTTAAATCTATCTAGAAACTTTCCAAGTGAGACTCTAATTAGGATACCATCATGAAAGGATCATAGGGTGCCACCCTAAGGTCTAGTCATCCCAATCCTTCAAGCCTAGCTAAGCACATACAATATACATTCATTTAATGTCTAATAACTATTTAATTCAGTATATCCACTATCCTAACAATGCAATTAACAAGCAAGTATTAGGTACCTAAAATGGATAGCTCATTAGAACCCATCTCAAACTCTTCACAACCTATTGAAGGGAATACACAACAAGACTAGATGTGACATTCAAAATTCATAACTAAACTCTCTTAAATCTTAACTTTGATTGGGCTATTTACCTTACCAATCACAAGAAACCTAAAAGAGGAGTTTTAAGAAAGTGTTTGATTTCTTTGGGAAATATGTTTGAAATTAGGTTATGATATTTAAGATGCTTAAAAGTAGGTTTGGGGCCTAAAATGCATTTTAGAGATTAGATATGGATGTAAGGAAATTGAGTTAAGAAAAAGGAATGGAAGAAAAAATAGAAAAGAAATTCAACTAGCTTTTTGAGTATGACCAGCCACACGATTCACTCAAGACTAGTCGGATGGTTCTTACTGCTAAGTAGAACCAATCGCATGGTTTACTTAAGACTAGCTAGATGGTTCTTACTAGCATTCTTTGGTTAGGTTAACTAGCCAAATTACAGAGTTTGTTTCATAAATTGTTACATGACTTTCACTCATCCTTTAATCACTACATAAAGCTACAATATACTTGCTTAACCCAACTTTTCCCCCCTTACCCTACCTTCCTTCCTTTTTTTTTCTTCAAATTGTAACTACATCAACTATTCACTAACAATACAACACACCCCAAGCTCACTCCAAAATACGTTCAAACAACAACTTAAAAGAAACCATGTGTACAAGGCATAGTGTTAGGTTCTTACCTTAAGAGATCCATAAGTTACGCTTTCATTACCTAAGATCCCTTGTAAGGTACACGTAGGATTGCCTTAAGGTCATTTTACCCACTTGATGTCTTCTGTCTTAATTCAAATGCACCACAAAAGATCCGGTGTAGGACTTGTAAATAAACTATCCAAATTCCTTTAGAGCTGCTGCCCTCTAAGGAAAAGCTTTCTCATTAAAAATTGCTAAAAAGCTTAAGAAAGAGAGTAGTTCAGCACATATCTTAAATCTCCTTTGATGAATTTTTGTCAATAATATCGAAAACTCTCTCTCGGATCAAGGCATGCATAAAACCCTAGGACATAAGTGAGATGTATGAGGAAAAAGTAGGAAAAGGGTTTTCCTAAAACCTTAAGCGACCCTTTTATACCTAAGGTTTACTAAACTTTTCTATACTCGAAAATATCCTTAGCTGAAAAAGTTAATAACAAGCTTGCCCTTAGCTTATAACGTCACTTATTTTTCCTTTTCTTTTCATTTCTATACTTTATTATTTCCTTTATTTAGGGTTTTACAATTCTTCCTCCTCACAAAAACTTTCACCATCAAAAGTTTCCAAAATCACTAAAATGAGAAACTCTTGATACTTGCTTCTTATTTCTTCTTACATCTCCCGTGTTTTCTTTTATTCTAATTGATTGCTCCACCATATCTCAACATACCTGCTTACTTATGATTCTCAAGTCTTGCCATTTTATCTTCATGTAGCTCTCCCATTTCAAGATTAGATTCTCAGATCCCCTATTAGTCTCTTAAACTAAATAATTTTATGGCTCTCTAAAAGATCCCTCATTTAATCATAACTTTCTCAGTCACCAATAGAAAGAGTTCTATCTCTTTCATCACTTGGTCCACTTAATCTAAGATACTTAGGTATGGGTTACCTCACAATTCTACATAGTTTTAACTATTATCTCCTACAATAACATTTGTAGATCTATGTTCATTTAACTTTTATCTGTAAAAATGTCTTGTTCTCCACATTTCTCCTATTTTACAATCCTTCAATAAAATTTTACTTCTCCATATGCCTTCTTCAATTCAAACTTAGACTTCCAATTATGATCTTTGGATTTTTTTGCCTTGATAACTGCTTCTCATTTATTCAGATTGATAAGGATCATGGACCAATCATGCGCTTTCAAGCTTGAGGACTTGCTTAGATGGTTTGCTAAGTTGTTTGATATAAGTTAAACGTTGAGGAGTAGTGCATTCCTTAGTCCAATGTACTGGGTTATTTTGCTCTTTATATCATCTAAGAAGTTGCTAAGGTGACCAATCGATGTACCGAACCGAGCTATCCACAATACAGTTACCTAAGTAACAAACTAGAATATTGTCAACCTAATCTATGCTAAGGAAAAACTAACAACTTTCTAGAGCCAACCTCTTGAGGTTGATTCGACAATGAGCCACCTCTTAAACCAGCCTTTTCCTAACCTCGAATATCTAAGCTACTAAATAGCTGATGTTGACCTAACCTATTTAGAATTTGCTTTACTTGGCTAACAGTGCCATTAGGACCACAAAATGAGCAAATAATGTATGTATTATCTTTTCTGACATTCGTACTATCCTTTTGGCCATAGGATATTCTTTCCACCTAATTACAATGTTACCCTTGTAAGTTATTACTTTTTCCCTCACTAGTAGGAATCCTTTTTTATAATTTATTCTAACCTAAGATTTACCCTAATTGGGTCATATAAATACTTATATATTATAATAGTCGTAACAATGAATACAATCTTGAATTTTTAGACACATTTTTTTGAGCCAAGTATTTTTCCTTACTTATTCTTGACTACTCTTATCTAGCTCATTGAGCGTAGACTAATAGTAAGTGACCTTTAGTCAGACTTATATGTCATATCAAGTGCCATTAGACCTTGTGTAAGGCATTAGTGTGTCATATCTACCATCAATGCATGAGGACCCTTGCGTAATCTTTGACTTTCATTTACCCTTCAGACTGTCTTAAGGTTTGGATTGATCCCCTTTGATTGTATGATACCAGATGTCATGTGTTCATCTATGCTGTACCGTATCATCTTAGTATTAGAGCTTGGCTATGTTTGAATTTAGTTTCTGTTACTTTGTTCTTTGAGTGATTTGTTACCGTTTTTATGTGTTAGAAGTTATGTTGTTAACATAGGTGTTTGGTAGATGAAAAGTGTTGAAGAAATTTTGTGATTTGTTTTCCTTTGTTTCTTATACATAAAAATAGAGTATAAGTGATTACTTATTCATTGCATGTAGTTGATATGGTGGTAGGAGTATTAATTATCATTCTACTGTTATTATTTGTGGAGAGAACTTGGAGTGGTATTTCAACCAGTAATCTTATAAAGTAGTCGATAGTGTCTAATTCAAGTGTTCAAGGAACTCTAGTTAACTAAGAGAGTGGTGCTCAAAATGGCTAAGGCTAACAAGGAAGCTTCATACCTTAGTCAATATGTAATCGACTAGATAGACTCATAAACTTAGTAGCCAGTTTTGTGACTATCATAAATGAAGATAGGTAGTGAGCTAGAAATGGGCCATATAGATGACGCAAATAGCTTGAGAGAGGCAATGGTTAGTTTGGTCAAGTATATACCTTAATTTGGCCACCCTAAACTGAAGGAGTAGGTAAGGTTGCTATGTATAGGCTAGCACTCAATGAAACTAAAGAGGAAGAAGAGGAAGGAGACAACAAATTAGAGGAGTACTATGAACCAGAAAAAAGAATGTTTGAGAGCCTAGAGTTGAAGGGTGGAGGATGCGCATTCCAAGTTTTTCTGGGAGTGGAGGTACTAGGACTCCTTGGATTTGATTGATAAGATTGAGAAGCAATTTGAATTCTATGAAGTACCAACTAATGCAAAGGCTAGACTTATGTTGGAGTTTATTGGTTATGTCGCCTTATAGTAGAAGAACATGCAAGCCACCTAAAGAAGAGAAGGAGAACGTGAAGTCAGGAGTTAGGATGAGATGAAGAGGGTCATGATGAGGAGATTCGTACCAATCTACTATTTATAGGATGCCTGCAAAAGATTACAAGAGTTGAGGTAAGGAGGATTGACTGTTGATGCATTTGTTAACGAATTTCAAATGCTAATGATCTGGTTTGAAATCATTGAGCCCGAATATCAAACCGTATCTCGATTCATTAGTAGATTGAAATATGAGATTAGAGATGTTCTAGAAACCATGGATATTAGATCACTTGATGATGCAATCCAACATGTTTAGAGAATCAAAAGGCACCAAATAAAAAGGTTCTAGCCTCCTATCAACTGACCCAATAGTAGCGATCTATTCTTAGCAAAGTTATACGAGCAGAACCAAGGTTGCTGAGACTTGATTTATTCAAAATGCTTGAGTCAAGGAGAAGGAGATCTTAAGGAAGTTTGAGAAGGATCAGAGCTTAGGATGAAGACGAGTGAGATCAAGTGTTTCAAATGCTAAAGATTTAAACATATGGCTACTTAGTGTTTGAACAAAAGAACTATGGTGACCCTAGGTGAAGCATTGATTGTTGAGGTAGATAGTATTGATGGGGAAGTGGAAGACCCAAAAGAGATTGGGTAGATTAAATTGTTTGAGGAGGAGGAAGTCATCTATAGCGAGGAAGGTAATTTTATGCCGATCACTTAAGTACTAAAGAGCATAATGAATGTAAGTCCTATGCTTCAAGACAAATAGAGAGAAAATTTTTTCCACATTTGAAGCAAGGTGAATGAGTTGTTGTGTGCCCTGATTGTTGACGGTGGGAGCTGTGCTAATGCAGCCTTTACTTTTATAGTCTAACAATTGAAATTGCTGACCTAGCTATACCTAAAACCTTATAACCTATATTGGCTTAGTGATAAGGGAGCCCCTTAAGTGAACAAACATGTGTTTATGTCGATTTGTATTCGCAACTATTGAGATGAAGTACTTTGTGATGTGTTATCCATAAGTACATCTCACATTCTACTTGGAAAACCAAAGATGTTTGACTGAATCGTGATGTATGATGGAAGGAAGAATACATGTCTCTGGAGCATGAGGGTAGGAAGGTGAAAGAGGCTTTGGTGATGACTTAAGCTAAGTTGAAAAGAGAGATGGAACTCAAAGCGTTGACTTGTTTAGTGGTTAAAAGGTTAATGGAGGTAAGGTTTAAGGAGATAATGGTGCTTATAGAGGTAAAAATCTTATTGGATGAGTTTGCCTATTTGTTCTTAGGTGAGCAACCGAAAAGTTTGCTTCCTATCTAAGTTGTTGAATAAGCAATTAACTTGCAGCTAAGAGCTACACTACCGAATAAGCTTGCTTATAAGTTAAACCTTAAATAGATTGTTGAGCTATAGAGGTAGGTAGATGAGTTGATGAAGAAAGGGTATATATGAGAATTCCTTAGCCCATGTATCATGTCGACCTTGTTGGTATCTAAGAAGGATGGGTCATGGAGAATGTATGTAGATAGTCGAGCAATCAATTGCATCATCATTAAGTATAGGAATCCCATACAAAGGCTTCATGATATGTTGAACGAGTTAAACGGAGCAAGAGTATTCTCTAAGATTGATCTCAAATCTAAATACTATCAGATTTGAGTGTACGAGGGTGACGAGTGGAAGACTACATTCAAAACACGCCATGGATAATATGAATGGCTTATGATGCCATTTGGACTATCAAACATGCTAAGCACATTTATGCAAATAATGAATCATGTGCTCCTAAAACTAATAAGGAAATTTCTGGTAGTTTATTTCGGTGACATCTTAGTGTATAGCCCTGATCTAAAGACTCACTAAGAGCATCTCTAAGTAGTCTTTGTAAAACTCTAATCTGAAAGGTTCTATGCCAATCTGAAGAAGTGTGACTTTTGCCAACCTAAAGTAATCTTCTTGGGGTTTGTTCTAGGTGGTGGAGGAGTACGAGTCAATGATGAGAAGATAAAAGCAATCATCAAATGGCTTATGCTGACCACTTCAATCGATGTGAGAAGTTTCCACGGCCTAGTATCATTTTATCGCAAATTTATAAGGAATTTTAGTACAATCGTAGTCCTACTTACTAAACTATTGAAGAAGAATATTGAGTTCAGATAGGGAGAGAAGGAGTAGAGGAGTTTTGAGGAGGTGAATGAGAAGTTGACTATAGCCCTTGTCTTAGCTCTACTGAGCTTTGACAAAGTGTTCGAAGTGGTGTGTGATGCATTTGGACTAGGCATAGGTACCGTATTGATGTAGGAAGGTTAACCTATTACTTACTTCAATATATGAAGTTTTACTCCTTGATTCGAGCCTTAATTATATGGAAACACTATTTGCTACCTAAGGAATTTGTGATCTACACCAATTATGAATCTTTTAGAAATCTAAAGAGCCAATCTAAGTTGTCTCACAGACAAGCCAAATGAGTTGAGTTCATGGAAGGATTTTCTTATGTTGTGAAGTACAAGAATAAGAAGAACAATATAGCGATCGATACCCTATCAAGATGACATTCTTTCTTGATTGAGTTGCAAACTAGGCTGTTTGGTTTCCTAATGATAAAGGATTTATATGCAGGGGATCTACATTGTGGTCCCATTTATGCCAAGTGTGAAGAAGGATAGATATTTGATAACTATCATAGGGAGGATAGATACTTATTTAGGAAGAGGAGATTATGTATCGCGATCTATTTAATGAGAGAATTGTTAGTGCACAAGGCGCATAGAAGAGGACCATTAGGACACTTTGGCTAGCAACGTACTTCTAAGATACTATCTTCAAGATTCTTTTGGCCAAGAATGATGAGAGATATTTAAATATATGTTAGAAAAGTGTACTACCTATAGAAAAGCAAAGAATTGAGCTGAATAAGGGCATTATTTAACCTTACCTGTTCTGACCAAACCATGGTCTGAGCTAATCATGGAATTTATGTTAGGATTGCTAAGGACATCCTAAAGGAAGTACTCCATCATGGTGATCTTAAATCGATTGAGCAAGATAGCACACTTTGTACCTTGCATAAAAACTAACAACGCTCTAACTATTTCTCTTCTTTTCTTACATGAAGTAGTTAAGCTTTATGGAGGACCTCGAACCATTGTTTTAGAATGGGAACTAGAGTTCATGAGCCACTTTTGGAGGACATTATGGAGACCAATGGGAATTAAGCTATTGTATAGCACGTCTTGTCATCCACAATTGAATGGACAGATTGAGGTTGTCAATAGAACAGTAGGAACTTTATTATGGGTTGTCCTTGGATGGAACATGGTTGATTGTCATCTATGCCTACTGATCACAGAGTTCACCTATAGTAAGACTGCCCATAATGTAACAAATATGTCTCCATTTAAGGTTGCCTATGGGTTCAACCCTGAACTCTTAATGAACCAAATTCCCCTTTCCAACCTAAATGATGACCAGCTAACTATAGAAAGAGTTAAGGATTCAGAGCCATGCACTAAAAGTTCATAAAGCAGTTAAGCTGAGTTACTATTAAGCTTGAGAGATGAGGCTGAGGATGAAAGAAAAGAGAATTTCAGCCAGGTGATTTGGTTTGGATCCACCTCAGCAAGGAACGGTTCCCTAACTTAAGGAAGAGCAAGTTATCTCCTAAGGCCAATGAACCCTTCAAAGTGCTTGAAAAGATCAATCCTAATGCCTATAGGATTTAACTACTTAAAGAGTACAAAGTCTTGAACTCCTTCAACATTGCTTATCTACACTTGTATCCTCCCGAAGACGAGCAACATAAAGTTGAGCCAGATTTGATCCTAAATCTTAAATAGCCTGGAAGGGATGATAGGGATCATAGACTAATCATACGCTCCTAACTCGAGAACTGGCTCAGATGGTTTGCCAAGATGTCTAAGGTAAGTTGAATGTTGAGGAGTAGTGCATTCTCCAGTCTGACCTATTACGTTACGTTGCGCTCCACATCATCTAGGAAGTTGTTGAGGTGTCTAACCGATATGCTGAGCCAAGCTCTCTACAACACACTTGCCCTAATAACAAACCAAAATACTGTTGACCTAATCTATGTAGAGGTGGAATTGATAACTTTCTAGAGCTAACCTCTAGAGTTTGACTTGACAATAGACCATTGCCTAAACTAACCCTTTATTGACCCCAAATATCCAAGCTAGTAAACTTCTGATGTTGACCTGACCTATTCAGAACCTACCTTGCTTGACCAACAGTGTCATTAGGACTACAGAGTGAGTAAATAACATACATACTTACTTTTCTAACATATTTACTATCCTTTCTGCCACTAGATATTCTATTTGCCTTATTACAATGTTCCCCTTGTAAATTATTCCCCTTTCCCTTCCTATTAGGAATCCTTTTTTACAATTTACTGTAAACTAAGATTTACCTTAATTGAGTCATATAAATATTTGTATATTGTAATAACCACAATAGTAAATACAATCTTGACTTTTCAAACACATTTTTGTTTTAGCTAAGTGTTTTTCCTTGCTTACTCCCAACTACTCTTATCTAGTCCATTAAGCGTAGCTTAGTGATGAGTAATCTCCAACCATACTTGTATGTCATATCAAGTGCAATCCGAGCTCTTGTAAAGGGTTGGTGTACAAGGACCTTTGCTCAACCTTTAACTTTCATTTACCCTTTGGACCATCTCAAGGTCCGAACTCATCCCCTTAGATCATGCGATACCAGATGTCATATGTTCATCCATGCCAGACTATATTATAGATAGTGGAATTCCTTCTTTCTATCATATGAACTTCAAATTCACTCTAACCTACCAATAACTAGGTCTTCCTAATCTACCATAAGGTTTCCAACCTATGACTTGCATGCACTTTCTTTCACCGTACCTTACTCCTTTTGACCTTTGCATACTAGATTATTCTTACTCTTGAAATTTGCCTTTTGCACACTTCAGCATTTATCATGTTATAAGATGAAATTCTTAAGTCTCTACTAGTTTCTTAAATTACGCATATTTATATTTTCTAGAAACTCTCCAAGTTAATTGTAAATTTCTTCTAATATCCAGTATCGAAATTCCTACCACATTTATTCTTTGGTTTACTTTGACTTTAGTATTTAAGTTGGGATTACTATCCTAATACCATTAAGTTACACCTAAATCTCTCAAAAATAACAAATTTATCTTTAATCATCCTTCATCTATAAAATTTTCCTTTACTCTCTTTCTTTTATTTATTTTCAATCCTCTAATTTTAGTTTAACTCTCTAATTTTCTTCACCATATTGTTCTTAGATCTCTAATTACGATCCTTAAATTTTCTCAATAACTACTTTCAAAAAATTTTTCCCTCATAATTAAATGCTTGAAAGTAAACTCCTTCCATATATGTACACTTAAATAATGGCTCTGCTTATTAGTGTGCAAACACTTTCATTATAATTATTTTTTTAATTTCTTTGATCAATATGACTCTACCCCTTCTCCCTACTGCATTAAGTAATCTCGTATCCATTTACAAAATTCTTGTTTATTCTACTTACAATCAATTACAACACCATTAGCCTTTACTTTAGCCTCCAAAAGTCAATATACTTCACTCCATTGGCTTGAGTCTTAACCTCTCATCACTATAGTGTGGCAATATAATTGATATCAACATCTTCCTTAGTTACTTCCTTTCCATCACCAATCTCATACCCTAACATGTTTCTCTATCAAGGAAAACCATTTATTGAGTCCTGCAAGACTTGAAGTGACTTTTAGACTCCATGGTGGAGAATACACACTTCTTCCTTCTTCACTCAATAATTGTCATACACCATACCATTGTTAAAGGTTACTCCACTAGATATCTTCTATACTTGTTTTAAGCTCATTATTATTAACATATTATTATTGTTGTCTTAACATACTTATTTTCATAATTATATTCATTGTTTTAATTTACTCATTAGACATAGGGGTTATGTTGCCACTGTGGCATCTATCATCAATGTAATTAGGTGTTTACTAAAAGCTCATGTACTCTGTACAATTTAATGGAGTTCAATGAGTTTTATCAATTTCAACATTATCTTGTTATATTTCAACAGCTTAATTATTCCTTGTTATTGTTTTCATGTTATCACAACAATAATTAGTGGAATACGTTGTGGCTACCCGTATTGAAATTAGAGTTTCCAACATTAATTTGCAGTGTTTGGTGGTTGTTAGCTATAGAGGCTTTGTTATTACTGTGGTAATAGGTGGTAGATTTTCTTAGGTGTTGCATTAGACAATTTGGTGCAAATGGTGATTATGGTTATGCTAATAGGTTGTGTTGCTATCTTAGGGATTGGTGTTATGCTTGGAGCTGAGGCCTTTTGGTATCAAGCTGTGCAAACACCTAAGCTACTTTAACCTAATAGCTGAGCTGATTCTAATATCTAAGCCAAGTCGAAGTGCTGAAGTGAAGTGGAAAATCTAAGCTGTACAAGCATCTAATTTGCTTCAACCTAATAACTAAACTAATTCTAGTATCTGAGTTAAGTTGAAGTATCTAAGTATAGTGGAAGATCTAAGTTGTGTAAACATCCGAGCTACTATGTTCCTGAATCACCAAGTGTTGGATAGTTCCAGTCATTGCCAACAAGACTTCTTGTGAGGGAGCTAGTCTGCTGAAGTGATAACTTTATTTAACATGGCTATGGCAATCGAGGAGGATAAGGATATGGTTATGACTATGACTATGAAGATATAAGGTTGAGAATACCCATGTTTGACGGTTATGGACCCCTAGACGAATACTTGGATTGGGAGTTTCAAGTCAATCAAGTCCTTGAAAAGCATCCGTACCTTGAACTTGACAAAGAATATATCATAGAGGATCAACTTCAAGGCCTTACTAGGACTTAGTAGAAGAATGTATTAAGGTAAAGGATCCTAAGAGGGGTGAGTACTACATGCAGCCCAATGAGACCTGCAATGAGACAAAAATTTGTACCCCCATCATATCAAGAGGAGTTGTATGAAGAACTATCTACTTAGTGGCAAGGACAAATGAGTGTCTAAGAATTTGCTAGGGAATACAAGGCACTCTTGAACTAATTTGAGTTCTATGAATCTCTTCCATGTACTATCTCATGATTCATGAGGGGATTGAGATTGGAGATTGCCCGATGCATTAACTCCTCAAGAGTAAGAAGCTTAAATGAAGCTATCCGACTAGCTTTAAGAGAAGAATCTACCATTGGTGCCAACCATTATGATTTGGAGGAATACCTAAAGGTTATACTTAATCATCTTGAGGAGCTCAAAGAAGAAATGAAGCAGTAAAGGGATAGTTGAACAAAGAAAGTCGACAAGAAAGCCTAAGAAGAGTAAGTAGGAGAATGAGAAGTAAAGGTTGCTAAAGAGATGAGCAATAGAGCTACGGAAGACTGAGCTAAATTGTAGTTAAACCCTTATGTTCTAGAAGTGGTTCAATTACCTACTATGAATGCTACAGATGGTAGCTTTAGGAATTATTACATTTGCCTTCCTCATATCAGAATCTTATGTCTTAGTCATCCGACCAGTTTACATGGCATTGATATTAGTAATTATAGTATCATACCCGTGAGCTATAATTAACTATCGATTAGAGTTTATCAGGGCCGAGGTGATAGATATGTATATTAGGGATATATTATGTTGACTCATGGTACTCTTGTGTTACAAATATTTGACATGTGTAGATGGGAGGAAAAAGAATTGATTTATAAGGATGTAGAGGGAGTATAGATTGCAACAAATGAGGAGGCTATGGGATCCGAGCTAACTAAGCTTGAAGAGGTGGAGGCCTTTCTAATTGATAAGCCATCTTACGTCCTGTTGGCATAAGAACTACAAGCCTATAATCTTCTGTATAACCCTAAGATCGTATTACTTCCTGTAATTAATAGTTGTTGGGACTACCAAGGTGTAGTTGATTAGATCTATGATGAGTGGAAGGAAAAACCTAAGATAAAAGATTTAATAGATAAAGCCTATGACTAGTGGAGGGAGCATTGGCTGGTGATGCCCTTGTTGTAAGAACTGAAGTGTATTCCTATGTTTAAATTTCAATTTTGTTGATTAGTGTTTGACCCTAGAGGGATTTGGAGCCGCTAATTGCCAAGTTTTGAGTCTAAACTCTTCTAAGAAGGAGGGGATGATAGGATTCCAGGTACCAACCTGATGACATGCCAGGTTTCAAACTACATGGGAGGCTTGCTTGTGAGCTTTGCACAAATGGATGACCTATTAATGTGCTATATCAGTACTAAACGACCTACCCTCCTCTATTAGGTCGGCTTTGTTATGCTAAGCATATCGTATTCTACCCTAACTGAGCTCTTAGACATATCTGTCTATGAACTCCATCCATATAAGAAGACCTGCCCTATTCTGATAGTTTTATCTTAGACTACTAGTTCCCTATTTTGCTAAGCCTTCCTCACTATACTAGGTTTGCTCGACCCTTTCAGCTCAGTTTAGCCAATTTTGTTCGATTTAGTTAGTTAGCTAAAAACTCGTCAGCCACATCCATATCAGAATAGCTTAGCCATGTAAGGTCAGCTACTATCTATATTAAGATTTGCCCGACCACATAAGGTTAACTATTGTCATGTCAAGTTGGCTTCAGATCGGTTACTAACATATCAAGCTAGCTTGGTTATTTGAGGTTAGCCTCAATAACATCAGGTTGGCTCCCATTATATAACATCGGCCTCGAACAAGACAGGTCATCTAGAATCTTAAGTTTGCCCAAATAAAAGCTCCAGAGTCCCTGATAGCCCTTTTAAATCAAACATCAGCCCTTCACTTGAACATCTTATTCAGCTACTTATTTTACTTATGTTATTTGGATTTGCCATTTCTTGTATTTTCCCTTAGTTGTCATTCATGTTTTATTTGTCATTACTGGAATGCCATTAGTGTTGTTGGTGAATTTTGGGATCAAGGAAAATCCTTCAAAAGAGAATGAAATGCTTGGTACCGGGGTTAGTCCGGTGCAGTTATATAAGGTATGTGAGTGGAGTGTTAGAGAGCTCTTATATAGTTTCTTTTCGATATTTATAGATGGTTATAGTGTCTAAGATAGTTGTTGGGATAACTGTTAAGATACGTAGAAGCTTCTTAACTTGACATCTCTCCTAATATGTAAGGATAGCATGTGGTTATGTAATATAACCTTACTTATGATAACTGTTTGTGCCATAGTCTTGAATTCAAACTAAGAACACTTCTTATACTTAGCATAAATGCTGTGTGTCATATATCCAATGCGAATGCTGAGAGAGTCGATTATCTGGCATCTCGATCAATGAAAGGATGAGTGTTAGATGAGGAAAAACGACTACCAACAACTAGGGCATCCTTTAGTCATTTTATTTACAACTTTACCCCTTTTGTATTAATAGAACACTTGTATAGGGTTTTGCAAGACTTTGAACATTAATGAAAAACCTTTTAGTCTTTTCTCTTAGAAAGCTCTTCTCTACCTACTCTTATCAATCCCTTTAGCAAGGATTGTGGCAAGCAACCCTACCATTCTGACCGGTATGTTACATCCGGTGAGTCTTAGGTCTGTGTATGGTTCTATGGTATGTCATATCCATAGAGTTAGTGCATAGGATTGCTAAACCATCAACTTTCATTTACTTTTTTTAGCTATCTCATGGCTCAGACCCATCCATTGGTTTTTTTGTGTGATATTGGGTTTGTGTATTTATCTATGAATTAGTATCATTTATCCTTTTTAGTGTTGGAATTACTTACTTATCTGCATAGTTGTTGAGTTTTGTTTAATAAAAGAATCAAAATTTATTTGGCTTATCTAGATATGAATAGTACTAAAATGATTGAGAGCTAGTACACCATTCCTTTAGGCAATATGGACTTAGAGCTCACCTTATACTACTAATTAACTAGTTCGCTTGCTGAAATTTTTACGGTTTCCATGAGTTTTTATCAAAATTTGCAAGCTTGATCAATTAATAGTTTATTAATTCAACTCATTTAAAAAGTAGCTAATTTTTCTAGTTAGTGCGTGACTTGTAGAAGTGGTAAACGCGATACTAAGTTTTTGGCATCATTGTCGGGAAGTGGATATGTGCTGCTTTTGGTTTTTTAGACTATTTGTAGACTAGGCTTTATCATGAAAAAAAAAATGAAAGTGATTTTGCCTTTCTTGTAAATATTTGTTTATTTCCTTAAGTTTTGTGTATAGTTTGGGATTCTACTCTTTTCTATTCTCCTTTTGTAGGTACTTGTGTAGAAGACAAATAGAACTACATTGAATAGTGTCACCAAGTGTTGAGATTGAATTTTTAGGTTGATGGATAGTATGGGTGATGATATGGAATGGTTTATGCCATTTTTGTGTTGCATTACTGAGCTAAGAAAGAAAAGGTATCATTTTGAGCAATACCAGGGTAAGTACCTATTGAGTGCTTATGGATAGTATGGGTAATGATATGGAATGGTTTATCCCATTTTTGTGTTACCCTAATGAGCTAAGAAAGAAATGATATCATTTTGAGCAATATCGGGGTAAGTACCTATTGAGTGCTTAGGAGAGATTTAAGAAGCAAATGGGAGAATGTCCTTTTCATGAGTTGCCTACTTAGCTACAATTGATGATATTTTTACATGGAATAGATGCTTATGCTAGAATGATGTTGGACAGAGTTGTTGAAGGGTCAATGATGTGCATGCTAGTAGAAAGGGTGATCATGTTGATTAATGGCTTCACAAGACCCTTTCCTAAAGGGCCATGCCCTTCTTATCTAGTAATCCATTTAGTTAGTCTAGGAAAACAAGACAACACTCAGGGCTAAGAAAGTAATCAAGAGTGGCACCACCTGCAAGAAGAAGATTCAAGGCAAGGCAGTACTGCAAACCCCTTAGTTATTCCAGTAACCCTAAACTTTGAGATTGCAAAGAAATTTGATGAGTGCATTATGTGTTTAGAGCAAAAGTGGGCTGAAACATTTGGAAAGCAATAATTGATCATTTAGGGGCTAGAGGATCAATTAGTATAACTAAATGAATGCTTGGCTATTTTAGAAGCTAAAGAGAAGTCAATGCATTTGATAGTTCTTAGAGCAAAGATGATGAAGTTTCTTTACTTACAGGAGGCCTAAACCTTATAATCCAAATGATAATAGATAGATCTACATTATAGGCATTTGAAGAAGAAAAAGGTCAATAAAATAAATAAGTAGTGAAGACTTATGAAGAGAGAGTACAATAAGAGGGTTAAACGAGTGATGAAGAAGAGAATGAGGTTGCTTCTAAAAGCAAAAGTGAGCAAGGAACTGTGGTTGAGTCTCTAAAGGATGAAGAAGTGGTGTTTTTAGCAAGAAACACAAGAGTTGATGGTAATTCCTCCAGGGCCAATGAGGTAAAGATTTGGGAAGAAAAACCAGCCTAGGAAATTGTAGTTGAGAGGCTTGCTCAAGTGACCATAGAAGGGTTTAAGAGGTTAGGGAAGAAGCTTAATAACAGTGTGAGCACCCCTATACCCATTGAGCATAAAAAGGAAGTACAACTTAAGCCAGGCAAGAAGGTTGGTAGGGATGCTTCAACTTCTACATTATGTAAAAAGAAGGAAGTGGTAAAGTAGGAGTTAAACCTTATTTTTCACAAGTCCATTATTAATCCATATGTACCATCAATGCCTTTTCCACAAAGGCTAACAATGAGCAAAGATGATGAGGAATTCAATGAATTTATGGAGATGTTTAGGAAGCTAGAGGTGAATATCCTGTTGATTGATCTACTAGAGTGAACATCTTACTACCAAAAGTTCTTAAGAGAAGTTTTGAGTAAGAGGAGAAGGATGGATGGGTGAGAAATGGTCATGTTAGCTTTGACATGCACTGAAGTGGTAAAAAACACCCTTCCCCCCATATTAAATGATCTAGGAAAATTTGTATTGACTTGTACCATTGGTGATCAATTCTTTGGGAATGCATATTGTGACTTTGGTGTTAGTATCAATATGATTTCGTCATCTATGGTTGAAGAGTTAGGGTTAGGGGAGGAAGTAAAGAAGATAAGCTAACCATTCAATTTAATGACCATTCTTTGAGAAAACCTTGAGGGATGTTTGAAAATGTACTAGTAGAGATAGATAAGTTGGTGTTTCCTATAGACTTTGTAGTAATAGACATGGATAAAGTTTCAGGGACACCAATCATTCTTGGGTGCCCATTCATGGCTACTGCTGGAGCTACTATCGACATGAAGAATAGTAAGGTGTTCTTGAGGGTTAGAAGAAAAGAGTGAATTGTGAACATTTGAAAGAGGTAGAAAACAAAAACCCCTCAAGACAAAAAGTCTAATATAGCACTTGATGCCCCAAATGAAGAGGTGATTAATTCAAATCATGACAAGCAGCACAAAGCTAGAAAGAAGGGAAAAGAGATTCACAATAAGAGACCTCAAAGATTTGAGCCGCCTTGAGCAAAGGAAGGAGTAGGATAGTCTGGTTGAGGGACTAAAAACCCAAGCACTAGATGAGAGGCAACCCATTTGTTTTACTTACCTTTCATGCATCTTTCTTTCTTTTCTTCTTTTAAGTTATTTCACTTTTGTTTTATGTTATAAGAAAATGAAAAATTAGATACTTTAAGATGGTTTTTGTTCATGTATAGATATTCAAAGAGGCTTTAGGTTGACAATAAGTGGACTTGAAGAACAAAAAAAATCATGACAAAGCAGCTCAGCTTAATCCCTATGGCAGTCCTATTCTAACCTTATCTTTCCAATTTGTAATTAATGATAAGTTGAAATGATAAAGGAACTTAAAGTTGGGGGTAAGGAATATGTGAAGTGGATTGAAGCTATGTTTGCAATTTTTGTGTTGAATTAAGATTGTATTTATGATGAGTTATTTGGTAGTTAAGTCTATTTTATTTTCTTGAAATTTATGAGTTGTGTTGAAAAAGAGCAAGTAACTTTTTTTTTATTATGTTCATGAATAAGGATCAAATGGAGTGAACTATTTACATTACCTTAGAAATAATGGACAAAATATTTAAATTAGATTGTTACCTTTTATATTTAACTTTATATTCATGAGTTGAGAATAAGACAGTGTCACTAATTAGAGTTAAGCGTTTACTTTTTAGAAAATTGATTTTCATGTATCGTGCTAATTGAATTTCCAAGTGGCTAAGTATAGTGTTAGAGAAGATGCTGAAATTGTTTTAGTCTTCAAAAGGATTTCCTAATAAAAATAGAATGAATATGGCTAAAATTCAAAAGTTAGGGGTAAACCTAACTAAAAAGAAAAATAGAAAAGAAAAAAAGGAAAGGAAAAGAAAAGAAAAAGAGAGCATGGGTAAACATTCAGGGGACCCAATAAGTACTTAGCACATCTTTTAGAATGATGAACTTTGAAATGAGTTCATGAGCCCCTAGTGTTCAATCAAGGAAAAGGTAAGGATAAAAACCTCCCTTGAACAAAAGTTCGAGATGTATGAGTGAAAAGTGGCCTTAAGAACAAAAATTTTAGGAGATCTGAGTATAGAACAGTTCAATTTTGTCATATTTTTCTAAATTATGATTAGCTTAGGGGAAAGATTAGGGTTATATACAAGTTAATTAATCTATAAATTGTACATACCTTTCTCTCTCTTTATGACAACTTACTTGATCTCAGGTTATCCAATGTTAAGTTAAATAATAGGCATAACTTTATGAATTGCGGATTAATTTACTAATTTTATTGGATATGTGATTAGGTACACTTAATCATTTACTTAGATTTCATGAATAATTAATTTCTTACTAAAAGCTGAATTGAATAATGCACAACTTAGTATGTATAAACTAGAGGATAGACCTAACAGCCAAAGAGTAGATAGTCCATCTTTTATCTATTGTTTTATAAGTGGTTTAAGCTTGCTTGGGGACAAGCAAGTTATACAGTTAGGGGTACTGATAGGTGCACAAAACTATACACTCTACACACTTATCCGAAGGATTTCCTTAACAATTATATATGATCTAAAAGAATTTTGAGCCAAAGCATATGAACTTTCTTTAAAATCACATAAAATTTCTTAACACAAGTGTAATTCATATTTTTATATTTTAGTGTTCAAAAGTTATGTTTATTAGAAAAATTTAATCTCTTTGTGCTTGTTCTTATAGATCTAAGGTGACCATGCTCCCCGATGAGAAGGCTAAAAGAAAAGAAGAAGAAGAAGAAGAAGATGAAGGCATGGAGTAAGAACTACTGACTTGATGGTAATCCTAGCTACTGTCAAGTTAGCATCTAGAACAAAACCTTTGTAGGTATCATAAAGAGTGAACCATACCATCTAGATGGTAATCCTAGCTACCGTCTTAATAGTATCTATTGTCATGATGGTATTACTGTTAAGATAGTGCCTTCTTGATATAAAAAGTTGTAATTCGCAGCTCATTTGAGGATGTGATTTTTCTTTCTTTTTCGACTTTCTTTCTTCTTTTCTCTTCAAGGTTTTTAGGGTCTCACCTTTCTAAGTTATTTTAGGTTAGATTTAGCTTAAATTAAGTTAGTTTCAGTGGATTTAAACCTTGGGATGCATGAAAAATGTCATCCTAACATGGATTGAAGATTGGAACTCCTCTTGTTAGGTGATTTCTCTCTCTACCTGATTTTTTGTTGTTTTGAGATGTTGTTTAACTTTGTAATCCAATTGTATTCATGAAGATTATGAATCTTGTAATGTTAATGGATTAATATTTGGTGTTTGTGTTGTTTATTATGATTGTATGTTACATAGGTTATGGGAATCAAGCATTGAAGTTGTATTTCACTTGTGAAGGAATCTGTACAGATTGAGATTATGTGTAAAGCATGATTTCTAGTCGTTCCCATGCTTGTTTAACTTGGATTAATTGTTGATACATATTGATTCAATTAAGAGTTCACTTTTGGAATCAATCTTTAATCTATGTACATATGAACAATAGAAGCACTCAAACATCATGCTTCTTATTAATTCATTTACTTGGTTCTTAATTGTAATCATTGAAGTGTTGGAATCCCATGATTTGTTAAATTAGGAGTTATTTTTAGATTTAGATAGTATAATAGGAATCATATCTTTATCCTTTTTGGTGTTGGAATCACTTAGTTATTCATATTAAGTTAATTGTTCAGTTTTGTTTAATTAAAAAATCAAATTTTATTTGGCCTACCTAGTTGTGAATAGTACTAAAATGATTGAGAGCTAGCACATCATTCATTTGGGAAATACGACCTTGGAGTTCACCTTATACTACTAACTAACTAGTGCGCTTGCTAAAGTTTTTGCAGTTTCCTGAAGTTTTTATCAAATTTTGTAAGCTTAATCAATTAGTAGTATATTGATTCCACTAATTTAAAAAGGAGCTAATTTTTCGAATTAGTGCGTGACTTGTGGAAGTAGTAAACACGATACCGATTGACTTAACAAAATTGACACTATATGCCATAGGATTAAAAGGAAGAAATATTCATGGACTCCACTATAAGCGTACATATGCTAAGTTTCCATAAGTTTTTTATTCGACCCCTTTTTAAATTAGTTTTATATTCTATATTTTTGTTATTGATTTTATTGTCTTCATTAATATACAATTAACTTTGTTTACATAATATAATTTTATGTTGTAATTGATTTCGATGCATTACTGCTCATTTCATATGGTTTAGTGAAGTGGTTTAGTATTTGTGACTTTTGTGTATCCATAAAAGTTTTGTTATTTATTTATTATTATTACTATTTGTTTATTTACTCTTTTAGTTGCAAGGATTTTCATGTCCTACTTGTTTGCTTCTTGGTTTAATGTTTTATCTTATTCAATTTAGATTTTTTCTTTTTTTTTATTACATTGATATGCTTATTAACATTATGGTAATAGATGTTTTGGTCTACTAAGAAGGTGCTTGATTGACTGAGTGATTGTCTTGGTCCATTTCTAAGTCTATTTAGACTTGATCGTTACTAAGGGTTATGAATCGTATATGTAATATATATATACACATATATGACTATATTATGTGTGTACCTAGTTATAAATTTGTTGGTGGCTTCCCAAATCTTTTTTCTATGACTACTATAAATTACTATTTATATTTGAAGCTATTTTGTACCTATACTCGAATTTTTAATTATTATACCAAGCTTATTAGGGATAGGCTTAACCATACTGCATCATCACCCTCCATCTTACAAACTCCTCTAACTCTACACATTTGACACTTGATAACTTAAGAAGATAAAAGAAACAAAATAAAAGCAACTAAAAAAGAATGTACAATCAAGCTAGGTAAATAAATAGATATTTGAATGCATATGCAAAACCTACTAATAAAGCGAATAAAATATGAAAGGAAGACATAGAAATCAAATCATGTATATTAGGTAAAATAGCTAAGGTAATGGTTTACTTGGGCTCTAAATAGACCTCCCATTTTTCCTACTCTTATCATCTCGTCATCCTATAGATTATTTCCTAAGGATTCATAACCTACACTCTTTTATGATTTATCAACTTAAGTTGTTTTACAATTCACCAGCCCTAACTTTTCTTTGATCCATAACCTAAACTTTGATACCACTTTAATTGTAATGCCCTAGAACCTAGAACACAATAGCTTACCACATGTCCCTAACCTCTATTGATACATTGGGAATCTTAAGCAACTTATTAATTTCTTTACATGGATATCAATGATCAAAATCAAGTAACAACTCCAATAGATTTTCATAGATGCTCTCAATATCCATAATCCACTAGAAATTTCATCAAATAATAGTGGTATCAATAATCGTGTGAGGAATAACTTTATTTAATGAGGAAACTAAGTAATAGTGTTTGAGAATCTTTTGCTTATTGTAGTCAATTGGTATCAATAATTTACATACCTTGGCAGCAGAAGTCTCAAGTGACTTTTCATTAACCAAAATACAATAGGAATAAAGAACTAAGCTTGAAAACATTTTTAGCTAATCTCACACTCCTACTTAAACTACACGGAGCTGTTTCCATCCTTATAAAAATATTCATAATGATCTATTGCATTACATTAATAATCAATTCACCATATTAACCTCATGATTGCCATAACTAGTAGTTAGAACTAAAATTTTTAAGAAGGGATGAGTCGATGCCTAGTACGAAATACGTCAAGTGCATATGCGTGAACATACACTTCTAATCACACATACAAGAGTACATAGCACAATAAAGCAGTATCCATCCATTTAATTACCTTTCTTTTAGTCCATTAAGCAACATAAGGGCTACTTATGACCCTATCACACATATTATACTATACCATATAGTATTGGTATTAGATCCTCTCTAACAACCTAGGAACCAAGGGAGAACCTAAATATACCTAGATTATTTTCAAGCGAGACTCCAATCAGGACATTGTCATACATAGATCATCACAATGCTAACTTAAAGTCTAGTTGCCCCATTCCCTTGGGCCTAGCCAAGTATACACAACATACATTCATTTAATGTTTGATAACTATTTAATCAGGTTATATTCACTATCCTAATAACACAACTAATAAGCAAGTATCTTGTACCTAAAATGGATAGCTCACTAGAACCGGTCTTAAACTCTTCATAACCTATTGAAGGGTACACATAATAAGGCATAATCTGACAATCAAAACTCATAAGCAAACTCTCATAAATCTTGACTTTGATTAGGCTATTTACTTTGCCAACAATAAGAAACCTAAAAGGGGAGTTTTAAGAAAGCATTTAATTTCCTTGGGAGATATGTTTGAAACTAAGTTATGTTATTTAAGATGCTTAAAACTAGTTTTAGGTCATAAATATGTTTTAGAGATTAGATTTGAATTCAAAGAAATTAAGTTGAGAAAAAAGAATGAAAGAAGAAATAGATAAGAAATTCAACCAACCTATTGAGTAAGATAAACCACACGGTTGTTATTATTGTGTAAAACTAGTTGTACAGCTCACTCAAGACTAGCCGGATGGTTTTTATTAGCATTCTATGGTTCGGTTAACTAACCAAACAACTCCACTAGAACTAGTTGGACAGTTCAAATAGATTTTGCAATTTTACAAAATCTATTTCATGAATCCTTTCATAACTTTCACTCATCCTTTAAGCACTACATCATATTTCAATCCACCAACTTAAACCAACTTATCAGCATCAAACCCCTACCCCATTATTTTTATTTTTATTTTTAAGTCCAATCGCACTAATCATTCATGAATTATACAATATAACCTAAACTCACTCCAAAACACATTTAAACAACAACTTAAAGAAACAATGTGTACAAGGCATATTGTTAAGTTCTTACCTTTAGAGATTCATAGGCTACACTTCCACCACCTAAGATTTGTTGTAGGATATACATAGAACTGCCTTAAAGTTGTTTTACCTACTCGATGTCTTTGATCTTAATTCAAATGCACCACCAAAGATCTAGCGTAGGACTCGGAAAATAAACTCTCCAAATTCGTTTTGAGGGGTTGCCCTACAAGGAAAAGTGACATTTCTCATTGAAAGTTATTAGAAAGCTTAAGAAAGAGGGTGATTCAACACATACCTTGACTCTCTTATGACATATCTTTGTCAACAATGTTAGAAATTCTCCTTTAGATCAAAGCATGCATAGAACCCTAGGACATAAGTGACACACAAGAGGAAAAAGTAGGAAAAGAGTTTTCCTAAAGCTCTAAGTGACGATTTGATCCCTCAACCTTGGGCATGGATCAAGGGTTTAGTCATTTGATTCTTATCATCCCCGCTGAACTTATTGGAATTTGGTATCAAATCCAACTGTTCCTCATCCAAGTTTACCTCGGGTCGGTAAGGGCTAATGTTGGTAACATTAAATATAATTAACATTCTAAAGTCTTTTGAAAGCTTAACTTAATATTCATTATCATTGATCTCCTAAAGTATCCTAAATGGTCCTTTAGCTCAAGTAGATAGTTGTTGTTCCTCTTATTAGGGAATCTTTCCTTACTCAGGTATAGTCACACTTGGTCCCTAGGTTGAAATGGCTTAGTCTTCCTTCCTTTACTTTTCTCCTTTAGTTTTCTAGGGGCTCGATTAATCTACTAGGTGGCTCATTGATAGATCTATTGGATGGATTAGGCTTAAGTCCTTTCTTCTAAATCTTCTTGGTTAATGGGTGACATCGTAGTGTGATTAGAGTGTAGTTTTGGGTTAAAACCATAGATAACTTGAAATGGGGCATGTCTAGTGATGGCATATATTATCTTATTATAAGCAAATTTGACAACAGGTAGGCAAACATTCTAATCGGTTAAGTTCTTCCCTATTATAGCTTGGAGTAGTAATCTTAGAGTATAGTTGACCACTTTTGTCTAGCTGTTGGTTTGAGGATGGCAAGAGGTGCTAAATAGTAATTTGGTGCCCATTTGCAACGAGTGTGTTCTCTAGAAATGGCTTAGAAATTTTGGATCTATGTCGGATACCATACTTCTTGGTACTCCGTACAAGCGAACTACTTCCTATAAAATAAAGATGCAACAGTCGAAGCATCGTTAATCTTGGTACTGGGCATGGAGTGTGCCATCTTACTAAGCCTATCTTTGGCAACCATCATAGAATCTTTGCTTTAGGCAGTTTGGGGTAATCTAAGGACAAATTCAATACTCAAGTCAACCCATGGTTCAGTTGAAGCCGGTAGGGGCATTGCTTTTCCTTGCTTTGCTTGGCTCTTTTCTTTCTTATAGATGACTCATCTCTTAATCACACTATGCAAATCACGCTTCATTCTAGGCTAAAAGAATTTATCGTTCAATAACTCATATGTTCTCTGCTTTCTAAAGTGTTTAGAGAGTCCCCTACTGTAGCCTTCTCGCATCAACAATTCTCTCACTGAATAGGTTGGCATACATAACTTGCTACCTCTGGATAGATAACCATCCTCCACATAGTACTTATCAATGACTTTTCCCTCCCCATAGTTTTTATATATGGGGCCAAAGTGAGGATCATCCTGATACTATTCTTTTATGTTGGCAAAACACAATAATCTTGTCTACAACTCAGTGAGAAGGACATTTCTTCTTGACAAAGCATCATAAACTTCATTGTTCTTGCCTTGTACTTAATGACAAAGTTAAATCCCTTTAGAAACTCAATTCATCGGGCTTAGCACTTGAGAAGTTTTGTTTGGCTTCGTATATACTTCAACGACTCATGATCCATGTATATAACAAACTCTTTTGGCAAGAGATAATGCTACTCTATACAAAGAGCTTGGATCAAGGCCAAAAGCTCCTTGTCATATATAGAATAGTTTAATTGTGTTCCTCTGAGCTTCTTGTTATGATAAGCGATAGGTCGGCCTTCTTGTATAGGCACAGCTTCAATGCTAACACTTGATACATTGCATTTAAGCTCAAATACTCTTTCAAAGTCGGGTATAGCTAAGATTGGGGTAGAAGTCAACCTTGTTTTCACTTTAGAAAAGCTTCGCTCCTCTCTTTCTCCTTACTTGAACCCATATTCTTCTTTGTAAGCTCAGTTAGAGGTATGACAATAGTACTAAATCCTTAGATAAAGTATTGGTAGAATGATGGTAATCCATGAAAACTTCTTACCTCAATATGGGAGGTTGAGGTTGGCTATTCAACAATAGCCCATACCTTCTCTTCATCCATTCTTAATCCTCTTCTACCAACTACATATCTTGGGATTACTTCTTCCTGATAAAAACAACATTTCCTTAAGTTTCTAAACAACCTTTATGTTTCGAGGACATAAAAAATAGGATGGAGGTAGTCAGTATACATTGCTAGGTCGGCACTATAGATATGAATATCATCGAAGTAGACGATAATAAATTTTCTGATCAGATCTCTCAATACATGATTCATTAGCCTCACAAAAGTGCTCGGGGCATTTAATAATCCGAAAGGCTCATACAGGACATGTCAGGTCTTAAAAGCAATCTTCCATTCATGCCTTTATCTCATATGGATTTTGGTGGTATTTTGACTTCAAATATATCTTACTGAATAGTCTTGGTCTACTTAGTTCATCTAACATATCATCTAGCCTCAAAATAAGGTATTTATACTTGATCATAATCTTGTTGACAGCTCTGCTATCTATATACATATGCTAAGTTCCATCCATCTTTGGCATAAGTAGCTTATGTACAACATAGGGGTTAAGACTCTCTCTCACATATCTTTTTTGTAGAATTTCATTGACTTACCTTTGGAGCTCAATAATTTACTTGGGATTCATCTAATATGTTGGCTTGTTTGATAGGGTAGCATCACATATTAAGTCAATGCAGTGTTCAATGCCTCAAAATGGGAGTAATCCTTCGGGTAGCCGTTTTAGAATTAGATTGATATACTCTTCCATTAGTTCCTTAACCTCCAAGGGTAATTGAATCCTATCCTTCAATTTTAACAATCATCTATTTAATAGAAAAGTTGGTACATTAGCCTTGATGGCTTCTTGGAGTTTGACTTTACTCAACACCAATTTCTTTGTTCCTCAAGCTAATTTAGCTTATAGTTTGCTCACTTTACTTGGGTCTAAGGGGTTTAAAGTTATTTGCCTATCATCCTTCTTAAACACATAGGTGTTCTTGAATTCGTCAAGAATAACCCTTCGATTGAAAAGCTAAGGTCGACTTAACAGCACATTTGATGTATATATGGATAGTACGTCATAAAGAATTTTGTGGAATAGTTTCCAATTGAAATTAGCAACATCACTTGCTGGATGACATATTGTACTCCCTACTTATTTAGCCAATGTAGTTTATACGGCTTTGGATGTAAAGTGGTTAGTAGCTTAAGTTTCTTAACCAGGTTGGTGGATGCTACATTGGTACAGCTTCCACTGTCTCCTATGAATGTGTACACCTGATCATTCACTTTGCAAGTGATGTAGAATAAGTTCTCTCTCCACTCCTCCTTGGTAGAGGGTTCCAAACTCATGGTATGTCGAATAACTAGAGTTAGCTTATCTAAGTTTTTTGCAACACATCCTCCTCAATCGGGTCAACATTAGCATTAACCTCATCTCTTACTTCTTTCTCTTCCTCAAGTTCCTCATTTGTGCTATCTACTTGGATCTTTGAGACATTGCCCTTGATGATCATAATCCTTCGATTCGAACATTAGGTGACTATGTACCCAAACCCTTAACACTTGATCTAGCTCGTCTTCCTTCCAAATCCTTAGCTGTTTTTATATGTTTAGGTTGGTATGTCACCATCAAGTTAGCCCTTCTACTTAGTCTTGATGTTTGTTTATCTAGTTAGCTTGGTACTTAGTTGAGCTCAGTAACTTCCCTAAACAGGTTGGCTTAATTGATTACATCTGCTCATTAGGGGTTGGGCGGCATTCTGCTCTTTTTATGTCTTTCCACTCATTGGGCTATTTGTATAGCCTCATCTATTATTGTGAATTGCTGAAGTTCCATAATGTCTTAGATATCACTTCTTAATCTAGTAAGGAATTTGGACACTGTTCGTGCTAACAGCTTGTCTACTTCACATCGAATCATAAGTATTTGTAACTCCTAAACATACTCATCAAGAATTTATCCTCCTTATCTTAGCTCTTGAAGCCAAATAAAAGTGTCTTGCAATTGAGTACTCAATAAAAACCTGTTTGTAAGTATCCTCTTCATTTTAGGCCTAGTATTGACTTCTTTATATCCTTCCTATTCCCTTATGATCTAAAAGTTCTTCCACTATATGATAACATGCCCTAAAACCTCAATAGTAGCAGTCCTTACCTTTTCTTGTAAAAAAATACAAGAAAAATTAAATTAGTAAGTTCTAAAATATAAATATTTTCTATAAAGGATGTTTATGTATCATCTAAAGAGTACTTAACACTTCTAATACTAGTATACGTATCTTCATCTCGTACTCAGCATTCGAGACATATCCCAATCCCATTGTAAGTAAACCTGTAAGAGAAACTAAGGGGGAATGAACATAAAATAGCTCAGTGAGTTCGTCCTTCACTACTACTATTCAAGCAAGTTATCATACATGTAAACAAGCTATTTACATATAAAATGAATGTAGGCATGATAAATGCAAGCAACACATCCATAGGTGTCCAGAACTATAGAAGGTGTAGAATTACGTCGTCTTCACTTTGATTTTCCCCTATACTTACTCGTATAGGGTACCTCAGCTTACTTGCATATAGTTACCTAGGGGCACTACCTCTTTAGGCAACATTCGACTACTACCCTATTCAAGAAAAAAAGTTCCACTCCAAATAAGTGGATCCCAAACTAAGACTATCTACCATCCAAGGCCCCTCAGGCATAAAGATACAAGTCCTCTCGCAACTAAAATTATCTAAGGCCTCATAGGCATAATAAAGCGAGTCCTCTCACTATCAATTGGAGATCCCATGCTAGCTTTGTCTTAACACTAAAATATTATTTATGGCTCCACGGGCCCTTATAGAGATCATACAAAAATATGTTTAAGAGTAAAAAAGCTTTTTCCAAAAACACTTTACTCAAGATTTTTGCAAAGCTAGCACTCTCCATTCATACCTTTACCGAATCAAAGACATGCGACGAATATAATCGGTTATTTTAGTTTGATACTATAAACCCCTGAAAGTTTCGACCTAGTGTTTGAAATAGACTCAACTGTAGTAGACAATTTAGGAGTTGACAAGGCTAATTAAAGTGAAAACCCTAAAAGACTTAATTAATCGCGTAAAGAATTTTTCTACCCTAAATGTTTCTAAAAGCTAAAGATTCCATTTGAAAGTGATAAAAACCTTAAAAATGATTCCATTAAGGACATATGTACACCAATCCAACATGATATACCCTAAAACCCTAATTGAAAATGTAATGCTTATATTTTGCAAAATCGTTAGTAAAAGGTTAGAGATAACCCTCATTCTTACTTATATGATTCAAATTCTCAGGTAATCCACTAGGAATTAAGATAATGGGTTATAGATTATAGTTAGTCCTTAAATATATGATTAAGATGGTCTTACTTAGGGTTAGGATTATAGTTGAAGATTAGGTTACTTATAGTGAATTTTAAGACTCAAATTAGCACTTTTTACACTTGTTATCCAAAGTAGTTTATCAAATGAGATATATGGACTCTAAAGACCTAAAGTAAGATCTCATCAACCACATTTACACATCAATGCATCATATACCTCAATTCTTCTCATTTCCTTCATTTCTCCCCTAATTTCCCTTAATTACTACATTATGTGCACAAAATTACACATATTTAAGGAATGTTGACTAAGATAATACATGTTGACCAAGTCAACACATGTTGACTAAAGTCAACATGTTGAAAAGTCAACAAAGGTTAAGAGATAAGAAAAATATCTCTTATGTAATGACGTCTTCCTTTTCTTTTCTTTTTTATTTTTCTTTTTCTCTCTTTTTCTCTTTTTTTCGTCCACAAATGTCTTCCTTAACCCCACCACATGTTGTTTTACATTAAGAGAAATAAACAAAAGAAACAAAACAAAAAGTCCCCTTTTATGCCGTGAACTCCCCTCCTTTCTTTCCCTTTCATTTCTTCCCTTTTGTCTCCTCCATTTCAACATCATAAAAGGTATGTTTTTAAGTGCTTTATCTTACTTTCTATTAGTCATTAGTTAGTTAATTAGGTAGATTAGATAAGTAGTTATGTGGTTAGTTTTGTCTTGAAGAAGAGGAAACAAAGTTTCCTTCTTTAAGTGTAGAAACTTGAAATTTGAAAGAGAAGAAAGAAAGACATGAGGATATGCTTCTATGTATGCATACATAAGGAAATACCAAAAGAGTATAAGTAGAAGAACCTTTGTACATGAGTATTTAACATGTACATAATCTAATTTAAGATCAAATCTTACTAACCATACATATACTACACTAAATATGTACATAAGAACATAAAAACATGGAATTAGGGAGCTTTTCTTAAGGAAAAATTTAGGCATACGAAATTTTAGTATAAAATACGTATTCCACTGTATAGGTATACGGGTATGTATACATGTATAAATACGGTCTAAACCTAAGTCTAGGTATGAGTATAAGTATGTATAAAGTATATGTACATAAGTATAAGAAAAAGAGATAATATGTACATAATACATATGCATATGACAAAGCATGATGAAAGGCTTATGTAAGCATATGATGAGGTAAGTGATGACATAAGCACATGATGACATAAGCCATGACATAAGCAAGTGATGATGTAAGCGATGACATAAGCATAAAATTAGAAAATAAGAAAACTAAGAAAAATGTAGGTGATTAGGTAACTAAATTAAGAAAACCTAAGACACTTTCTAAATTAGATTATACCTAATTCAGTACATGAATTAGTAATAGCAAATTAAGATTCTTTCATTAGAAGAATTTAAGGAATAAAAGATATAAACATAAGTAATAAAAGTATTTAGGTGGTCATAACTAAATAGTTCTATAAATTTAGCTCATAAAATAAAATAGAGGTCTTAATATCCAAAACAGATTTACCATGTGAAAATATGTTCAGAAACGATGAAAATCGATTATAAATTCATAAATATAAAAAATGAAACGGAAAAGTTACATACGATTGAAATTAAAGTCTTACCGGGTAAAATTTAATAGTAATTTAAGTAGAACTAGGTAATTAGCTGTTTAGAATTAATAGTTAATTCAAATACTTATTAGCATTGTTATCACATAATGATCAGGTGACTCTGAGGTGAGCGAGGACCTCCCGATCGATTACTACGATTAAGACGAACCGCTATGGCCGAGTGAGTATTTACCCTGTGATTCCATGCTTGATTGTGATTGAAGATAGTGGACTTAAATATTATTGTTAATTAATTGCTGTGTGGGGTTCGGGATATGCTTGTGTATGTAATTGATTGTTGAGTTGTGAATTTACCTTAAATTCAGAGAATGCCTTATTTGTTGCATGGTAGTATAGAAAATGATTGTGTGTATTAATGGATGGTCACATCATAATTTGAACTAACTCATACTCGGCTATAAAAAGAAACTGGAACATGCATTAACATGCATAGCATGGATACTATTCCGGCCGTCACATCACACGGAGGTAAAGAGAGGCTATTCGGGGGTTGATATTATTGAGTTATTTGGTTATGTATGGTGCACTTATACAAAATAACCTTACCCTAGCCCGCGGGAACACTAGGCGTTGGAGGCGCCAACCGCCTAGCTAAGGGTCGAGTCTAGAGGCCTCCGTTTAGGGGTGAATGTGGACTGCGGGGGCTCACTCACAGTTATACTAGAACTTGTGTTTCTTTGAAAATAAAAGAGTTATTTGATATAAGTACGGAACGTGGAGTTCCGTAGTAAAGTAAGTTCTAGTGTAATACCTGGATCTGATTGGTGCCGTGTAAACTCCAACCCTGACTTCGGAGGGCGTTAAATCCGAGTTGCGTATATGAACTAGTTAAGTATGCGTATTATTTGGCATTCTGTTTGATCATTCATTCATATGCGTGACTATAGTGTATTTATAACTTGCTTGTTGTATGGCTGAGGGTTTTGCTTACTAAGCCTAGGCTTATACCCCTTTAGACTTTTGTTGCAGGATAGCCTGTTTGTAGAGACAGGATGAGGGATGCTACAGGTTAGCCTGGGGACTTGGGCAAGAGCGAGGTGTTCTGTGGGATGAGAGGAAAACAGTTTATGTAGACTATTCTACATGTACTTATGTTTAACTTGTGTTTACCTTATTATTATGAACTTAGACATACTTAAATACTATGTAATGTAAGCTTTTGAGCTTAACTTTTATATAAAAATGTTCTGTAATGATATCATATGAATCTGGATGTACTTTGGAACTAGTAGTCGTAGAGCCTTGTATATTGTGTGAAGAGTTTTTGATTGGAAGGGTAACCAATCAGGGGTTCTTCATACAGTATACGGCGTCTGCCACGACTAGGCCGTCCTCAGTTTGTGACAGATACTTATATTTATCAATTTAAAATGTGATCATACAGATGATAGCAAATAAGCAGAGCAATCATTCAGACATATAAGCAACAGTAAGTAGCAAAACCTCATACAAGTAATACGTACAAGCAAGTAGTAGGTCATTAGAACTTCCTCACCTAGATTATTGCTCATTCTCTAAGCCTTTGGGGTTTCTAGAACTCGATATCAAACGCTTAAATCAAAATAGTAAAACTTATAAGTGTTTTGAAGAGTCAAACTTCCTAGTTAACTAAAAGTCTGTTGTAGTTTATCTAGTTTCCCCTAACATAACCCAAGTATAATGTGTATAGAGTTTATCATACTCAATGAGGTTAATAGTAACTATTTTCTTATATTTGTAAGTTATAAGACTTCCTTTATGCATTTAGTAACTTTTCATTCTAATTTCGATATTTGTGAACTTATGGTCGTTTTTCATCGTTTTCGGACGCATATTCACACGATGATGTCCATTTTGGACGTTAAGATCCGTGTTTTATGATATAGACTAAATTTATGGAAATTTTTAACTATGGAAACTTAATTATTCTTATTGCTTATATTTATATCTTTTATTTGTACTTAATGATTTAGTTAGCCCTTAGATTCTTATACTTAGAGAATTTTACCTTGATATTACTAATTTATGTACTTAATTAAGTTTAATCTAATTTAGGATATGTATTAGGGTTTACTAATTTATGTACCTAGTTGTTATGTACTCTTCTCATTTCTTATTTTATAAACCTATACTTATGTCATCACTTATATCATCAATCGTTTGTATCATCGCTTATGTCATAGCTTATGTAATCTTTTGATGATATAATGGCTTATATAATCATTCAATTATATCATGGCTTATGTAATCATTCTTTACATTTAAATATATATATATATATATCCTTATGTACTCATATATACACTTTATACATATGTTATATATATACCTATACTTCTAACATACTAATATGTATACTCACGTACTTATACATATACTTATACTTATACCATATCTATACTTGCATATACATACAGTTACATATGTATTTTTCTACAAATTTCGTATGCCTAAATTTCCTCTTAAGAAGGCTTCTCTAATTTCATTCTTTTTGTGTTTTAAGGGTGCATTTAGCATGGTATATGTATGTATAGTTAGTATATGTCTTATTTTAGGTTATGTACATAATAGATTTTTATGTACAAAGGTCTTTATACATATATTTCTCTAGTATACTCTTATGTATACATACTTAGAGATATATACACATGCATCTTCTTTCATGTACTAAGGCTATCCTACACTTCTAAATATAAAGCTTGAAACTTTAAGCCTTACACAACATATTTGAACACAACACATAACTACTTAACCTAACTTAACTCTTCATCTAACTAGTAAAGAATATGAAGCAAGACATATAACATAAGAAGATACCTTAATTTGCTTTTGAATATGGATGCAAAGTTTGAAAATGAAGAAAGGTGAAAGGGAAGATACGGTTGGTAAAAGAGAAGAAGAAAGGGATTTTGTTTTGTGTTCTTTTTTTTTTTTTTTGAAAAGGAAAGAAGTGGGGTCTAGGAAAGGGAAAGAAGTGGACAACAAAAGAGGAAAAAGGAAGAGAAAAGCGAAAAGAAAAGAAAAGGAATCATGAGAAGGAAGAGATATTTTCTTAAATAAAAGTGACATTTTGTTGACTTTTCCATATGTTGACTTGGTCAACTTTTCAAAAATAAATACCATTTTGTGTACATAATAAAGTAATTAAGAAAATTAAGGAAATGTGGGGTTTGTTGAAATAATTAGTAAAAATAGGTAATGTGATCTTTCTCTAAATATTTATATCCTAGAAACATCATTTGGTATGCTACTTTATGTAATTATCATGAAAAGTATCATTTAGGGTATTAAGGTTTACTACATGTAATCTAAATATCAACTAAACCCCTAACTCTATGTATTACTATCCTAATTATTACTTAGAAGATAAATGTGATTTAGGATGCAATATCTTTGTTTCTAAAGGATTACTTAAGGATTCTAAATATATATGCATGATTGAAGTTATCTCTAATATTTCACTAATGATTTAGCAAAATATGAAGGTTATATTATTAATTAGGGTTTTAGGGTATATCATGATGAATCAGTGCTTGTATGTTTTTAAGGTTATAGTTTTAGGGTTTTTCTTAATTCAAGGCACAATCTTTAGTGTCTTTACATATTTAGGGTTTAATATATTCATACGTGATTAAGTCTTCGATGGTTATCTTACGGTTTTGATGAGGTTCAAGATTAACTTTTGTAGTTACATATATTTGAGGTTTTAGGATCTTCGTTTGCGATTAAAGTTTCAATTGATAATTTAAGGTTTTTCATATTCACTTTTAATCGATTTTAAATCTCACTGGCTCTATTCACTTCAAGAAATCATCTACAGTTTGGGTGTTTGATTCTATACTTAGAAAGCTAGATTTGTGGGGTTCACATACGATGCACCAGTGGATCTTCCAAGGATTTATGATGTAACTCGATATGATATGCTATGTGGTCCAGTGAGGTTATTAATCGCTTAGCCTTACTTAAGGGTTAAAATAAGAGTGAAGTAAGTAAATAAGCTAACAAAAGCAATGCTCACGAAAAGGAAGGATATTCAATATATTGATGATAAGATGATTGTGGCTATATGTATAGTGGGTATTTATATCTAAAAAACTAAGGCAACCTGCCTAAAATGGAAAAACTAAAAGGGTATTTTCTAACAGAAGTAATGTATAAGGAATAATAAGGGTATAATTGAAATACAACAACATGAGTATCTTATATAGATGATTCTATTATACGCTTACTTAGACATGTGGCTCTTAGCGGCTAGATGACTTTCTAGCAGAATAGATAATTCTATACAATCAATTTGTTTTCTACCAAGCCAACGTACCAAGTAAGGGTAGTAGGTTGGTCATGCCGAGTTGAGCCGAGTAGATAATTCTTCTAAGGTAAATTCATCTTGTACACTTTCAACATGGGTTGGGCTTGGGTGGCTAAGTTGATGGTCAAATGAGTTGAGCTGATGTTTAAGTCTAGTTTAGGTCGGCAATTAGAGACAAATGACGAGTGTAGCACATATTCCTTGGTGGTCAGTCTTAAGGAAAGAATTCACCTTACCATACTTTTTAACCCTTGAGCTTAGGCGTAGGTCAAGGGTTTAGTCATCTGATTCCTATCATAGGGTTTACTAAACTTTTCTATACCAAAGAATACCCTTAGCTAAAAAATTTTATACTAAGCTTACCCTTAACTTATAAGACCACTTATTTTTCTTTTTTTTTTTCTTTATACTTTATTTTCCCTTTATTTGGGATTTTACAATGAATTAAACCACTCATATTGAATTTAATCAATGAAAAGACAATAAATATATTTTAGAAAAAACGATAGTTTCCTTTCTCGGAAAATTAAAACATATCATGAATGGATAACTTACTAGTATTTCTATGCTTTTTTTTTTTCCTTATAACAACTCATTATACAATTAATTTTCAATATTTTTTTTCTTTGCTTCTTTATTTTGATGCGGGCTTTCAATATTTTGATGGGCTTACAATAAATGAAACTATATTATCTAATCACTATGTAATTATCATTACAAGATTAAAAATTTCCATTTTTTCTTTTTAGTCCTTCTAAAGACTTTTAGCGCTCAAATCTAATATGTATATATCATAAATATTATAGTTATATGTTTTCTTTTTTTTTAATTTATTTTTAAAACTATTTATACATGTTTTCTTTTTGAAGTCATGCACATGGTACATTGTATTCTAAATTTTTATTATACTGCTATATTTAAGCTTGTTGATAAGCTATTTTGGGCTAAGCCCTTGGGGCTTAATCTAAGTGAATATTGAGGCCCATGAGCTAAGTAAAGACTCGAGTAGCTATTCAAGAAATTTACCACTTTGCCTAGCAATCCCTTCCAACATCAATTCCTTCACTTGATATCCTAAGCAATCTATAGTCCTGAGCACCTCACCTTTGCTCAAGTCAATTTGTGACTTAATTGCCACTTGTTTGACACCCTGAGCCTTATGGCATTCTCTGACTCCCAGGTATGTGCCTGCTTGACCAAAAATTCCTTCTCCCTAATGGACATGCTATTGAAGACAAATACATAGCTCGAAGCTTAATGGGCATTCCACCTCCAAAGCATTTCAATCCCTTTTCTCCCCTTCTCTCCTCATTAGTTATCCCCTTAACATTCGTCATATGGCTAGTATATCGAATAGCCCTAGGAATGTTAGCGTCCCATGTTTCAAATGTAGTTGCTAGCATTTTATGGTTGACTAACTTGTAGAGCCACCTTATCCCCCTAAAATGCATCTCTCTTATAGACAGTGAGTATGGATGAACCCTAAGCCAACATTCGTCTTTGATAGACAAGATCCTTATGCTATAAATAGTAGAAGAAGCCAAAGGTTTCGGATCCTAACCTGACCTTTCACTACGATACATATATACAATCAATTGAGCTCTCTTACTAACCCCTGAAAGAGCACTCAAACTTCTTCACATGCATGCTTACTTCATCTCTCTTCACTTCTTCCTTATTAACTTAAGCATTAGAGGGCCCTCATGGACCAAACTACCAGGGTCTTCTTATAAGTGATTAAGAGGAAGGAGCATGCTTAGCATCTAAGCCCATCAAAATCCCTAGAACCCAACTAATTATTCTAATCAACATTTTGACACTTACCTTTATACCCTATATGGCAAAAAGTAAGAATAATTAGCCCTAAGCATTGCACAAAGTTGATGGTGATGGATCACTACCACTACCACTACCACCACCACTACCATGGCGTTCACCAACTCCTCCAGCTTTAGGCACTTAAACCTATGAGATGTAGCAACTTAAAGTGCTTTTCTACGAAGTATTGGAGGATAATTGGAAGACCCAATAATCAAATGACGTACTACATAAGGAGGTAACTACCTTGAAAAAAGCACAAGAGAAACACCACCATGAAGTAGCAAAATTCAATTCATCCGTACGACAAAGTAGATGAAGTGAAATACATACCATGAACCCACCGCATCCATGCGACTATGTTCAGCATGATCGTTATCCCCTTAAAGAACTACGTTATTGGTTGAAGCGCTTCGACATAAGTAGAGTGCCTAATGAGCTATCCTTAGGATGCTCCCAAAAACCACTTAAGAACATGAATGTCTACGAGTTGGAAAAACATATATGCTATGCATTTAGCATGCATTACGAAAAGAAGGCTAAATATTCAACCCATGTCCTCTGGCTAACCACAGTAAAAAGCCCATTCACATCTACTAATACACCGCGCTAAAGACAAAGGAGGTCGGCCGGCTATATTTAGGGTGTGGAACCAAGCTTACAGAAAGCTTAAAGTAAAGATGGAATGCGTGAGAGTAAGCAAAAACCTAAGAACGAATCCAAGGATATGATACATGTAGGAACCTAGCCTTACTTAAAGGTTAGTGTAAGAGTAAGCAGGCAAGCAAGTAAGAAATGTTCACAAGGAGAAAACTTAGTATATTTAATAATGTCAAGATGATGATGATGTGGCTATAAGATACAAGGGTATTTATAATTGTAAATCTAAGGATACCTATTAAATATGGAAAGGACAAAAAGGGTAATGTCCAAAATGAGTAAAGTATAAGGATTATAAAAGGGTATAAAAGAGAAATTAGGAAAACATATGATTTGTGCAGTAGATTTTACTCATGAAAGGCTTGGGCATGTGATCGACAGCTGTAGTTGGGTTTCTGGAAGAAACAGCCAAAGGAGTATGGTCAGGTTAGTTGATGTCAAGTTGAGTTGCAAATTTATTCTAGGTGAATTTAGCTTGAACATGTTTTGGGTAGCTCAGAACAAGGTTGACTAAGCTATTAGGTGAGTTAGTCGAGTTGTCAACTAAGCACTCCTTAATTCGACATCCAAAGACAATTAATAAGCATGGGAGAGCTCGACTTGAAAGTGGCAAAAGATTAGCAGATAGAAGTAGCTCGGATTCTTCAAGCGAAGGTTAGGAAAAGAGAATGTACCTCAATAAGCTCTTGAGTCTTCATGCTTAGGCTAAGGTTAGGGATCCTGTAGTTTGATTCCTATCACCTATCATCCTCAAGGAAACATTCCCTTAAGGTGCTAGACTCCCTTACTTTGATACATATGATAGAATGGGGGATCCAGAAAACCCCTTTATGCACTTCTGTAAGACGATGGGCCTCCATAACTTCATGGATGCTAACATTTGCAAAAATTTCCCTATTGCACTTGTGAAGGCTACTTTACTATGGCAAAACACTTTGCTTATAGCTTGATTTACTCATTTGACAAGTTGGCAATGAAGTTCCAAGAACACTTCCTTAGCTCGAAGCTTCTAGATAAAGACTCCTTTACACCATACAACATTAAGCAACATCTTAACAAGACACTACAAGCTTACTTAAAGTGGTTTAATTATGCAAAGCTTTAGGTTTCTAAGCTCGATATTAGGAGCGAACTCCAAGATCTAATCACTGAAATTAATCCCATAAGGAAATTATTCAACACCATCTCACTCAACTACCTTTACTCGCTTGACAAATTCATGCAAGTGGTTGAGAAGTACATAGCTCAAGTGGAAGCCATATAAGATAGATTAGAGACTTACAACCACCAATGAGGCTTAGTAAAAGACCAAGTTGGACCGAGAGACACTAAGTCAGCTTCCTCCTTAAGGGAACAATGAGAGAGGCTAAAACAGAAGTTTGCTAACTACATGTCTTATACCCCTCTAACTCATCCCCTTAGAGAGGTCTTATATGAGGTTTAGGGATAGCTTCCTTTACCCTACCACGTAAGAGAGACATTAGAGGCTGTAGGATTTGCCAAGTACTATAACTATCAATAAGTACACAACATGACACCAAATGCCACTACATATGAAATATAGTTGAAGGCCTAGTTTGAAAAGGTTGCATTGACTATCTCATTGCAAATGAAAGGAATTAAGTCCAATAGCCTACCTACATCGTTAGATTGAGTAGCCACAACAATAATAATAGCAATAGGAACAATAATAAGGGAAGACCTCCCTAGCGATCAATAGCATCACGAAAAGAGAGGCCCGTTCAGTAGTCATTCGCACCAATTGAGCACAAAGTCTACTTTGTTCGAGGCAAAAAGGCTATAGTGCCTACTAATGTTAGCTTCTTCACTAAGGATAAGGAGGGCATTCACTACCTGCATAATGATGCATTAGTTATCAATACAGAAATCCTATACTTCGATGTTCCAAAGATGTTCCTCGACAGTAGAGGCTTAGTAGACATCATCTTCTATGACATATATGAGTAGATGAAGGACCAACTTGACGAGCCCTTATAGCCATACAAACATAGCCTTGTAGGCTTCAAAGGAAGCATACTTATGCCAGCCAAGGGACTCATTGCTCTACCAGTTCGACTGGGCGATGGTACATATGTTGTCACATAGTTGATTGACTTTGACATTGTTGACCATTGGCTACCATATAGTGCTTTATTAAGATGACCTAACATTATAAAGTTCAACATACTAATAAGCTAAAGGTGCCTTAAGGCAAAGTTCCCAACACCAATCGAAGTTGATGAAGCATGGGGAGACCAAATGCTATCCATGTCCCTTTACTTGATGGGGCAAACTTAGGAAAATGTCATACATATCGAGTCCAGCCTAAAAGAAAAGTTAAACTATTGTAGAGAACCAGCCAAGGAGACTGAGAAGATCGAGCTCAAAGGCATACTAAAATTGATAACATATGTCAGGATGGCCTTACTTGAAGATGAGAAAAGCTAGCTCATCAACTTCCTTTGTGTAATTATTGACATCTTCACATTTGTGTCCAAAGATATGCATAGCATAGTCAACATCTTTAAAGCAACACACCACCTAAATGTTAACTCTAAAGTACCACCTGTTAAGCAGAAAAAATGATACTTTGCACCTAAATGATAGGCTACAGTTATGTAAGAGGTATAGAAGTTACTTTGAGCTAGGTTCATCAAACAAGAAAGGTACTCTACATGGCTAGCAAATACCATCCTTATGAAAAATGCTAATGGGAAGTGGCAAATGTATATAACTTATACAGACCTCAATAAGGCTTACCTAAAAGATTTCTTTACTCTACATCACGTAGATCAACTTGCCGACATCACATTAGGTCATGCTATGCTTAGCTTAATGGATGCATACTTAGGGTACAATTAGATTTACATGGCCTTAGAAGACGACGTCTACACCTCATTCATCACTGATAATAGTATATACTATTGCAAAGTCATGCCTTTCAGCCTCAAGAATGTCAAGGAAATATACCAAAGATTGGTGATAACCATCTTTAAGCCCTAACTTGGGTGAAACATTGAAGTGTACATCAATGACATGATTATGGAGAGTAGAGAGAGGAAAGACCATGTCCACGATCTCCATGAGACTTTCAATACCCTTCGTCACTACCAAATGAAGTTGAACTCCCAGAAGTATGTCTTTAGAGTGGCATCCAAGAAATTTCTTAGCTTTATGGTCACTAAGTGTAACATCGAGGCCAAATAGGCAAAATCAAAGTAGTTCATGACATGCAAGCACCCATAATTGTTAAGGAAGTTCAACGTCTTACAAGTAGAATTGCTGCCTTCAATTGCTTCATTTCTAGAATCATAGATAAATGTTTTGAGTTCTATAGGATCCAGAAGAGCCTATCAAAATTTAGATGGACTAACCAATGTGATGAGGCCCTTGATAGGATAAAAAATATCCTTAAGTGCCTACCTATGCTCTCTAAACTCATACTTAGACAAGAGTTGTATTTATACCTCGCTGTTAGTGATTGAACACTTTCCTTGGTGCTCATCCGAGTAGACGGATGAGAGCACAAGCTATTTTATTATTTAAATCATATCTTATAAGGTCCAAAGATCAAAAGTTGGAAGATTGAAAAATTAACCATGGCAGTAGTGATTGTAGTACAAAAGCTAAGGTCGTACTTTTAAGCTTCCCCAATTGTCATCCTCACCAACTAACTACAATAAGCCATCTTATAGAAGCCAGATGCCTTGAGTAAAATGATGAAATACTCTCTCGAGCTCAACACTTATGGCGTTGAATTCCATTTAAGACAAGCAATCAAAACACAAGTCTTTATAGACTTTGTAATAAAATCTACTAGAGAGAAGGAAGTAGTATTAGATGTTGACATATTAGTGTGGACACTTTACACCAATAGATCTTCCACTCAAAGGGGTGGGAAAGTGGAGCAAGCATAGGATGGCAAGGACCTTACGACACCAAGGTTTTCTATGTGCTAAAATTCAAGTTCCCTTTAAGTAACAATGTAGCCAAATACAAGGTACCCATCACAGTTTGAAAATAGCTAAGGATATTAGAGTAGAGAAACTAGAGATGACGGTCAAATCTCTCCAAGTAATTCAGGGACTTCTTTCAAGCTTCACTTCCTTGATCGACAAGGTCCTCCAAGTGCAAAATTCCGAGGCCAACAATTTGTCCAACCTAGCCTCCATAACTGTCCTAAAGCAATATAGTGGTGACAAGCCAATCTTTATTCAATACCTCCTTAAATGCAACATCGAAGAGCAAGAACAAGAGGCATTAGAGATATAGCCCATACATCGTTAACTTTCTTAGATGGACCCTATAATCAAAAACTTAAAGATTGAAGTCTTACTTAAAGAGAGGATGGAGGTCAAGACGCTAGGCTATGCCCTAGCAAACTATACCCTCATTGATGGCATCTTGTACTGTTAAGGGCATAGTATACCGCTTCTCATGTACCTCAGGTCGAAAGAGGGTACCATGCCCTCGAGGAGCTTCATGTAGTAGTTTGTAGCAACCACATCTAGGTTTAAGTGTTATACATTAGTTCACTCCACTTTGGTTACTATTGGCCCATTATGAAGGAGGACACAAAGGTGATGGTTCAAAGATTCCATAAATGCTAAAAGCATGCACCCATCTACCATGTACTGAGTACAAACCATTACCCTATGACAAACCTATAGATAGTCACTTAATGGGGATTGGATGTCCTTAGGCCCTTCCCTAAGGCATTCGAAGGTCACTAATTCATCTTAGTAGTTGTGAATTATTTCACGAAGTGGGTTAAGGCTTAGGCAATTACGAGTATCACCACTAGGGTAACCTAGAGATTTGCCTTCACAAACATTGTCTCCTAATTCGGGGTCCTATTTACCCTGATCACAAACAATAGGAGATAGTTTGATAGCATCAAGTTTAAGGAATTTTCTGATAAACATCACATAATGCTACACTACACCTTAGTGGTGCACCCTCAAACCAATGGCTAAATGGAGGTAATCAATAAGATTGTCCTTGGTAGCTTAAAGAAGAGGGTAGAGCACATAGAAGGTATGTAGGAAAATGAGCTCCCCAACATTCTTTAGGGCTATTGTACAACTTATAGAACTTTCATAAGTGAAGCCTCCTTTCGTCTCTGTTATAGGGCTGAAGTTGTCCTACCAATTAAGCTTGAGCTACCTAAGGGTAAGGTCCATAACTTTGATGTTAATATTAACTACATGGCCCTTTAGGAAAGCCTTGACACGATTGATAGTTTTATGATATTATGTGAGCTCAAGTGGTTGCTTACCAGCAGCAATTAGCCTGATACTACAACATGAAGGTTAAACACTAAGTCCTCCAACTTGAAGACCTAGTGTACCATAAGCTGGAGGCCATAGGTTTTTGAGAAGGCTAAGGCAAGCTCTCTTTAAACTGAGAAGACCCATATGAGTAAGAGAAGATGTAGGTAACGAGGCCTATAGAATTGAAATATTAGATGTACAACTCATTCCTAAGATATAGAATGCAAGTAACATGAGACTGTACTTTGCTTAAGTCTTGTAACCAATTTTTTGTACATGTAAAATCTTATTAATGAAGAGACGGGTTCCTTATATATGTCTATTGTCCTCTCCTATTGGTTTACATCATGCACCCCTATTCTTGGGTTAATCTCCATCCTCGAGACCAAACCCTAAGTTAGTATAACATTGACGACCATAGGGATGAAGGCCTTGGAAAACTTCACAACAAGTCTCCTCTGCGATGCCCAGGTACCCACATAGCTCATGAATACAAGAACTTGCAACTACCCAAGTATTTGAGATAACGTATAATCCTGGCTTTAGACGACCCTATAAGTGCTCATACCTAGAGGGTAACCAATTAAAGGCTTAGTCTAATAGCTTGCTCAATGTGCTTTCCCAAATAATAATGGGGAATTAAGTTGGATGTTGTATGGGCCTAAATGCTAGCATTTACATACCTAAGTGGCTAACCAAGTGTGAATGAAGACAATGACAAAAAATTATAAATAAATGAAAAGATAAGCTCAATAGTAGGTAGAGAAAGTCAAAATTTTCATTTATTCAAAATCCTTACAAGGCTCTAAGAGTCCTCAAATACAAGCTAAAAGAAAGTAGGAAAAAAGAAAAATTGGAAGAGAAAATACATTAAATTAGGCTTTTCTAGCTCATTACTTGATCATGACTCTTGCTGCCTACTTGCTTTCCTAGGCTAACTCCTTAAGAAGGACTATTATTCGAGTTATGATGATTTGACTATGACATACTCCTAGCCTATCAAACAAGTTGATGGCTATGATCATTTAATGCCAATAGCTTTAAGGTGAATTCCTTGCTTATTAGATGAGTTAGCCTTCTACATGAGCCCCCATTCAAGCCGCTTAGAGTGAATTTTCTCACATCCTGTGTAGAGGCCAAGGATTACTTCCATATGTATCTATAACAGCTTCATTTAAGCCTCTTTCTAATTTTCACAAGAGCCCTTGAATCATCGTGGCTTGAAGAAGTCTCCAAGACCTCTCACATGGCCTTCTGGTAGCTACCTTTAAACTATAGAGAAGTTCTTTATAGTTGTAAAGAATGCTGCGGGGAGCCTGTTTGCCTAAGTACTATAGTGGCAACACATGAGCATCTACCAATGCGATCCTACATGTATGAGCACTCCTTGTAACAATGGTATGGTAATGACTGGAGGATGTACCCTTGTCATCCTTTACCACCCGAACCTGCTTAGGTTAGTATGGAATCTAATTGAAGGGAGCTTTTATACCCTTCAATTGATACTTACGTACCCTCCTCCAGCATGGTGTACACCTTTACACCTTACGATTAACATTCGAAGACCTCCTTTACCCACAGTGAAGGAATTGGCTGAGCTTGTGCACTCATCCCTAAAGCCTGATTTTCCTCAATTCAAACATCTTGTGTAACACTTTTTGCAAGGAGGAGATAGTATAATGAAGACCTTAAGGAAGCTCAAAAAGTATTCAGTATAGTGCTCTACAAGTGTTTGGGTAAGAATGGGGAAGTAAAGGCCCCACAACATGTTATATAAGAAATTTGGGGGAACTTAGACCATCTAAGTGTCCAAATGCTCAATGACCTAGATCCTCTATGTAGACACCTAATTCTTACCACCCTTTTATTTTTCTAACTAGGTTATAGGGTTCTAAATTAGAAAAAGTACAAAAAAATTGAAAATTAAAGAAAACCCTAAAAAATGAAGAAATTTAGAAAAAATAGGATTTTTAGAAAAATAAAAAAACAAAAAATAAGAAAATAAGAAAAAACATAAAAATAAGAAATTTAGAATACAAAAAATGGAAAAATTTAGGAAAATATATAATAAATTTGAAAAGTCACAAAAAAATTAAAAAATAAGGAATTTAGAAAATAATAATTTTTTTTATGTTGCTTAGATAAAGTAGATTTTTAATTTAATTAGACTTAAAATAAAGGACCATAGGACCTGGGCTTAAATTTAAATCAAACCCAGGCTGACCTGATATATGGATAAGCTACAAGTTAACGGTTTAACGGTAAAACAATTGGACTAAAGCATTAGATTTAGCTAGAGGTTAGGGGCTTGACACTCACTGGAGGTATTGAGAATGTTTTTTCTATCTTTCTTTTCAAGTTCCGTGTGTAGCCACTGGTTAGGCCATCACTGGGCCATGTATCTGATATTGTCACATAGCGTTTTATGATTAGATTAAACAACAAATCTTTCTTCCTTTTTCTCCCTTCTTCCCTTTCCTTTTTTTTTTTTTGATTTACTTCCTTGTTCTAGAAAAAAAAGAAAACACAGATGAAGGGAGAAGGAGTTGGTTTTAAAAGAAAACAAACATCACAAAATTTTGGGCCGGGGGGTGGGGAATTCATTTTGAAAAAAAAAAGAACCACATAAACCTCACTTTCTCTTGGAGTCTCTCTCTCTCTAGGCCCACGCTCTCTTTATCTCACTCGATCCGAACCTCTCTCTTTCCACTGTTTCTCTCTCTCTCGCAATTTTCTCACCTTCACATACCTCTCTCTCTTTCTCTCGGCCAACTCCATCTCTCTCTCACATCCCCTCGACCATTTCCTTTAACTAACGGCCAGCTCTCAACTCCGATACACTATCAACTCCATACGATATGCGATTGAGCACACATAATAACCCTTTACCGCACCACTTCTCTAACCACTCACCCTCGACCACCTTACTCTCTCTTCACTTTCTGACCCTTTCTCTCTCTAACTCTCCCTTTCTTCCCAACAGATCATAGTTCCTCACTCTTGGCCACTTCACTATCTCTCTATCATTAGATCCCTCTCTCACTCTACCTTACTCTCTTAACCCAAGCATACAACCGAACTACATACAGACCCCCATGACCCCATATACACACACACAGATACTTTCACTAGTACACCATTGACACCAACTCCCTCGAATGACCGACCCTTTCTCTCCCAAACACATGTAGCTATACAGCCTCTACCCTTTAACCCGCCAAACCTTCTCTCTCTCAATTGATCAGACCATCCTCCCATACACACACATAAAATAGACCCACATACCCACGACTATACCTCATCACCTCCTTTGCATACGGCCATTCCTTGTGTGACCCATTACTGTGACAGCTACCAACAACTACCAGACAGCTACCAAACACTGTAGCATCTAAAAAAAATGCCTAATCTCTGTTGGAATAGCCACGAAAGTGGCTTTTCCCGTTGATTTTGGCCGTTGAAATAGCCTCCGAAGCACTATTGTCATTCGACCCAGCAAATTCGACTTGGATTTGCCCACAATTTGCATCTAACCTACTCTTGACTCGTGACCTACTAACTAACCTGAAGTTCGAATCTAAGCTGTACCTACCAACCTGTACACAGTTTGGTCCATTTCTTATTTTGGTTTTTTGGTAATAGTAATTAAAAAGAAAAGAAGGAAAGTAAAAAAACGAAAAGAAAAAGGAAAAGAGAGAAAAACCGAAAAAAAAAAGAGAAGAAAAAAGAAGAAAGAAAAGTGGGAAGTAATATTTAGTGTATTTTTATTTATTTATTTTCACATTTTAGACAAAAAAATAATAATAATAAAATAAAAAATAATAAAATTGTTTTATCACTTAGAGAATTGAATTCCCAAAAATAAAATAAAAATAAATCAATCATTTTTCAAATTAGAATCATTTAGAATTTTCAAAAATAAAATCCAATTTAGGAACCTTAAAAAAAGTTCTTGAAATGAACTCAAAACGGCTAAAACATATAAACTGGACAATTTTTCAAAAATTAAAATTAATCAACCCACTATATTTTTGGTAAATGAGCTATGGAAGTCTGATTTTGAATAGCGGGTACGTAGGCACTTGTACGTTAGTACGGGGTGACTTAAAATATGGAAAGTTTTATTTTTTCCATTTTTAAATATTAGCGTAAATTAATTACATGTAATATTATTAGCGATTTAGAAATTGAAAAATGGATATATTTGAAAAGAGAAGTTAAATTTGAAAAGTTTAAAGGTGGTACTTGTTTAGGGATTAATAAATTAGCCCCCGAATCTAGATCTCTGGTTTTGGAGAAAAAAAATTGTTTTATAAATTAGTTTTTTTATTGATAGACCGATAGTTAAGTTATAACCAATCCACCCAATTGGTTGTAACTTAACTCTTTTTCTCAACTTCGATCAAGTGGTGACTCCAATACCTTTTCAAATATGAAAAAACAGACTTCTTTAAACCCTAGTTAGAAAAGGCTTAGGTCAACAGTCTAATGGTAAAACAATTGGACTAATGTATTGGATTTAGCTAGAGATTAGGGGTTCAACACTCATTAGAGGTATTGAGGATGTTTTTTCTATCCTTTTTTTTTCAAGCTCCACGTATGGCCACTTATCAGGCCATCACTGGGCCACGTGTCTGAAATTGACACATGGTGTTTTGTGATTGGATTAAATAAAAAAATTTTCCTCCTTCTTCCCTTTCCTTTTTTTTTTCTTCACTTTCTTGTTCTAAAAAAAGAAAACACATATGAAGGGGCAAAGAGCTGGTTTTAAAAGAAAATAGACACATACAAAAAGGGGTAGGGGAATTCATTTTGAAAAAAAAAAAGAAACACACAAACCTTACTCTCTCTCTGCATCTCTCTCTCTCTCACTCGATCTAAACCTCTCTTTTCCCACTATTTCTCTATCTCTCTCATAATTTTCTCACCTTCATAGACCATTCTCTTTCTTGGCTGACTCCATCAATCTCTTACATCCCCCCAACCATCTCCTTCAACTAACGGCCAGCACTAAACTTAGATATGCTATCAACTCTATACGGTACATAACCGAGCATCCATAACAACTCTCCATCGCACCACCTCTCTACCCCTTCACCCTTGACCACCTTACTGTCTCTCCACTTTCCAACCCTTTCTCTATCTAACTCTCCCTCTCTTCCCAACAGATCATAGTTCCTCACTCTTGGCCATTTCACTATCTCTTTACCATTAGAACCTTCTTTCGCTTTACCACACTCTTTCGACCTAAGTACATGACCGAACCGTACACAGACCCCATAACCCCATACACATACACACAAACACTCTCACTCGTGCACTACCAACACCAACTCCCTCAAATGGCTAACCCTCTCTTTCTCGAACATATGCAGCTATGCAACCTTTACCCTCTAACTCGCTACCCCTTCTCTCTCTTGACTAATCAAATCACCCATTCACATATATACACAAAACAGACCTACATACCTATAGCCAATCCTCATCACCTCCCTTACATATGACCACTCCTTGCATGACCCGTCACTGTATCTGCTACCAATAACCACTAGATGGCCACCAAACATGGTGGCATCAGAAAAAAACTCCTAATCCCTAATTGAATAGCTACGAAAGTAGCTTTTCCTATTGATTTTAGCCGTTGAAATAGCCTCCAAAGTGCTACTATCATAGACCTAACAAATCCAACCCAAATCTGCCCACGACCTGCATTCGATCCATTCCTGACACGTGACCCGCTAGTCAACCCGAAGTCTGGATCCGAACCGTACCTACTGACTCACGCACAATTTGGTCTATTTCCTATTTTAGTTTTTGGTATTGTATTATTTTATTTTATTTAGTTATTTTTTTGTAAAGTAAATGTAATTATAATTAACACAAAAAAAGAAGGCAAAAAAAAAAGGAAGAGAGAGCAAAACCAAAAAAAAAAAGAGAAGAAAGAAAATTGGGGAAGTAATATTTATTTTAGTTTTATTTGTTTATTTTCACATTTTAGCCAAATAATAATAATAAAATAACAATAAAAAGTTAAGGAATAATAAACAATAATGAAATTTTTTTATCACTTAGAAAATTGATTTTCCAAAAGTAAAATAAAAAATAAATCAATCATTTTTCAAATTAGAATCAATTAGAATTTCAAAAAATAAAATCCAATTTAGTACCCTTAGAAATTTTCTTCAAATGAACTCAAAATAAGTAAAACACATAAACTCGGCAATTTTTCAAAAATTAAAATTAATCAACTCACTATAGTTTTAGTCAATGAACTATGGATATATAGGCACCTATACGTCGGTATGGGGCAACTTTAAATATGGAAAGTTTTATTTCTTTCATTTTTAGATATTCTTGTAAATTGATTACATATAATCTGATTAACCATTTAGAAACTAAAAAAAGGGTATATTTAAAAAGCTAAGTTAAATTTGGAAAGTTTAAAAGTGGTACCCGTTTAGGGTTTAATAAATTAGCCCTCAGGTCTATGTCTCTAGTTTATAAAAAAACTATTTTATAAATTATTTTTTTTATTGATAGACCGATAACTAAGTTATAACCAATCTACCCAATTAGTTATAACTTAATTCTTTTTCCAAACTTCGGTAGGGTGGCGACTCTAATACCTTTTTAAATACAAAAAAACGATCTTCTTTAAACCTTAGTCAAGTATTGGTATTAAATGGGTAGGGTTTGGTATTGATTGATATAAAGAATGGCTACTTTTATAAAAAGAACTAGGATAGTTAAAAATTAGGCTTCACACTCTGGTATGAAGATTGTTGACATCGCTTCATAAATTTACCGTACCACTCATTGATGTACCATGCATAGCACATTGTCGTAGGTGACATAAATACTTTGTGTTACCTTTGCCTAAAAAGACTTAACTATGCCTTAGAGATTGTACATTCTATATTGAGTGATACCCTAGTGCACTAGTAGACTTAGCGCCGAGTAGCATGAGGGACATAATGCAAAAAAAAGAGGCAAGAATCACCTATCATGCAAATCAAGCACCATGAAAAAAAAAAGAAGAAACAGAACTTGTTGAAGCAAAAAGTAAGTTCATTCATTAAGCTCAATTCTTTATAAGAGTTAGGGGCTTAGCATTCCAGCTTGTTTATAGTTAAACAAAAGAAGAGGAAGGGGAAGGAGAGAGAACATCTACAAAAATAGAAAAACAAAGCAAAGTAGACATAGATGTCCCTTACTCATTTACCGTAGGGTCCTCATTATCACCACATTATCCTCCACTACTCTTATTGGTAAAGTTCTCGTCGTTGTTGTAAGGTTTTTAGACTTACAAGCATCGAACCATCTTAGGAAGCATAAGTTAGCCTTCAACAAGTTCTGGCGAACCTCATCCCAGACGATTTGTGCAAATTCAAAGCCCGCATCAACATTTGCCTTGTCAAACTCAAGTTCTACCATGATCTCCATAAGGATCTACTGCTTGGCCTCTAGAGTTAGCTCCTAACCATATTTAGTTCAAGCATCCTCTAGTTCCTTCTTCTTTCCCTTTAGCTTAGCCCATGCCCTAGTCAACTTCTTATCATAAGCCCTTACTAAGACCTTCACAAACCTTAGCTCTACCTCTATCTTCGATGCCTTATCTTCAAGCACCGAATGTTGACACTTTTGGTCACCATATGTTGATGAAAGGTCATCAGCCCTCTTTCTCTTATTCGAGACTAGGCTCCAAAGCCTCATCACCTCATCCTTCAAGTATGCCATTTTCTCCATAGCAACCCCCATCTAGTAGGCTCAATTGCATGCAAATGTGTAGTTGCACATATCAATGAACTACACTAAGAACAAAACAACATCAATTATACAAGTACACCTAAGTACTTGGACCAAAGCATACTACAATCTCTTATCTCTTGCAACTTACTCAACATCATTACACTAACCTGTATGTCATCCTTCCAATCTAAGAGTCGACTAGATCACACTTTAAGGTTTGTTAGAGGAATAGCAAGTTGCTTGCCTCGATGACGAGAGTGCTTGGGCTCATCATCTAGGATCTCAATTGCTTGAACACCAGCATTTTAAGGGGTAGCATCAAAGTCTACCTACTCTTATCCCTATAGTTATTATCCCTACCTAGGGCACCTTATAAGGTCACCCCTCGACCCCTCATCAGTAGGCTCATTAGTTGACTAAGGCTCTAAAACCCTTGGCCCTTGTACATTAACCCTTATACCTTACCCCAAGCCTTTCATAGATACTCAAGCACCCTGCCCAAAAACATCGATAAGAACTTACACCACCTATACTGAGTCTTCCCCTTAACTTAGTATAGAAATACTAGTAAGTAGAACTACCTTCACAATGACCTCGAAAACCTCAAGGATGGTAGTCTAGCCTCCCTATCAACTTCCTCTTCTTCTAAGCTTGAGATCCTTCTACCATAATAGCCCCATCACCACCAATAACCCCTTTCCTTTAATAGGAGACAGCAAGTTCTTCCGTATGCTTCTCTTAGATCTCTAGTAACTTCTACTTCATTACATTCAAGAAAACTTGTATACCTATGGAAACAAGTGAATAGTTAACAAAAAAATAATAAAACATATAAGGAGAAACTCACATAACTAAGGATGAGTAGCTTCGAGCTCCCTTATCACCACTGCAACATTATGCAGCGAACTCTCGACTACCCTTCCTTCGATAAAGACAACAAATACCTATCTCCACCCTAAAAAGTGGCTTCCCCTAGGCATATGCCTTAATAATTAACGATACTTTTAGTCTTCCCCAATAGGTGATGTTAAGCACCTCTTCCATAATGTCTTCATCCATTGGCTCAAGATGTTTGATAGCCATCATTTGAAATAGCCTCCCCCAAGCTATTGTGAAGTGTCATTTCTCAACTAGTTGAATGAAAAATAATTTTTCCTTCCATTTATCCACTTTTGTCTTTAGCTGATCAAAGATCTTCAATCCTTCACTTAGGCTAGAGATGTATACCCAACCATCATAGAAAAAATAGCAAAACAAATGCATTGTTGGCCTTTAAATTTAGAAGAAACATAGTACCTTGAATGTAAGCAACTGCAACTACACATTCAAATGTAGTGACCCTGGAGCGATCTTAAAATAATTAAAGCACTCCAACAGGAACTTTGAGAAGGGTAGCCCTAGTCTTAACTCAAGCAACCTCGTATACATACAGAATGAGTAACCATCCTTCATCTTTGACACCTTCTCATTGGCTACGAGTCTCTCCACTTGGCATTCGAGTACTCCCTTAATAGCTAGATACACCATTTTATTCAGCTCATGATAAGGATCATAGGCCAATCACTTGCTCCTAAGCATAAAGACTTACTAGTTCGGTTCGTTAAGCTATCATAGGAGAGTTGAATCTTAAAGAGTAATACTCCGTCTACTCCAACCTTCCAAGATATCCCATTCCAACCTCCCTTTATCTTATTGTAAGAACCCCTAAGGTATCTAACCTAGTGTCCAGCCAACCTCTATATGTCACACTAATCTAAAGCCAAGCAATGAATATACCTACTATTGAGCTGATAAACAATTGAGGCTAAGTTGCCCCACTTCCAAGCCAACTAACTAAGGCTGATTAAAAGAATGGATGCCCACTAGACTAATCCTTCCCAAGCCTTAAATAGCCGATTAGCTGAGCTATTGAGCAGCCAACTTGACTTACTCTGCTCAGAATCAGTTTGCTCGGCAAAGCAATATCATTAAGACCATATAATGGATAATTGATACATACCCCATTTTTTGACATCCATACTGTTCCTTTTTGTACTTAAATATTCTTAATGTTCGTTTACGACTTTACCCTTGTAATATATTCCTCTTTCCTTTTTTAGTAAGATTTCTTTTTGTAATTTACATAAACCTAGGACGTGCCCTAATTAGGCCTTATTATTGTTGATAACATATAATAACCGAAAGTAAGTAACATTGAATTTTCAGACATATTCCTCTCTTTTACTTCCTTCTTGAGCTAGTGTTTTCTTATGAGAAATGAGAACATGTAGAGCTCTTATCTAGAGTAATGAGCATGGACTAGTAGCTAGTGACCTCTCATTATACTTGTCTGCTGTTGGTATAAGAAACCCTTACTTAACCCTTGAATTCCATTTATCTTTCTAGCCGTCCTAAGGTTCGAACCAACTTTGGTTCGTTTGATATCAATTGTCATGTGTCAATCTTTTCAACGACTCATATCATCTTAATATTAGAGCTTATCTACATTCAAGCAACTTTTGTTGCCTTGTATTCTAAGCGACTTACTATTACTATAGTGTATTAAAGAAACTATTTGTTTTTGTCCTGAGTGTTTAAGAATTGTTTAGTGATTGAAGAAACCTAGTGCTCCATTTTACCTTATGTAGTGTTTCCAAAATAAAGTATGAGTGTACAATTGGTATATCGTATGTTGGTTACTATTATTGTTGTTATAATAGTTGTTGGTATGTTAAGTATTGTTTTGTTGCTATTTGAAGGAAGATTTTCAAATTATGTTTCAATTGTTAATCTATTATAGTAGACAATGATGTTTGACTCTAGTGTCTAAGGAAGCTTAGGTAACCAATAGAGTAGTGCTTGTAATAGATAAGGTCAATAAGGGAGTTTCACACCCTAATCTACAAACAAGTGACTAGACAGGCTTACAAACCTTATGACTAGTTTGGTGACTGCCATAAACGAGGACAAGCTATAAAATATAAAAGACCCCTATAGAAGCTGATCTAATGAGCTTCTTGAGGGAGGTACTGGCTAACAAAGACAAGCTAATCTCTTAGTTTGACTACTTTGAGTTGGAGGAATACATAGAGTCACTCAACGTAGACTTACATTGGAAGAGATTGAAGGGGAGGATGAAGTGATGGGTAAAGAAGAAGAAGAGTATTATGAGCCTAAGGAAAGGAATATTTGAGCTCCTAGAGTAGAAGGATTGAGGATGTAAATCCTTTGTTTTTCTGAAAGTGGTGATGTTGAGGACTACCTAGATTGAGTAGATAAGATAGAGTAGCAATTTGAGTTTCGTAAATTGCTTGAGAATTCTAAGGTTAGAGTTTACCAGCTATGTTACTATGTGGTGGAGGAGTTTGCAAGCTACCCAAAGAAGAGAAAGAGAGCGCGAGATTAGGAATTGGGAAGAAATAAAGAGAGTAATGAGGAGGTGATTCATTATGAGCTACTTCTTTAAGACATCTTTAAGAGATTGTAAGAGTTGAGGCAAGGAGGATCTAGTGTTGATGTATATGTGAAGGAATTCCGGTTGCTAATGATTTGTTGTAAAGTTGTTGATCCTAAAGACTGAATTATATCTCAATTCATTAATGGATTGAAGTATGAGATTAGAGATAATCTGGAGACTACAGATATTGGTACACTTAATGAGGCAATCCGAGTTACCTAAAGGATTAACGAGAAGATTCTAAGCTCCTGATAATTAACTTACGCCTAGCCAACCTATTTGAAGAAGACCTATGTGATTGGAACCAAGTAAAGTTGTTGAGAATCAGCCTACTCTAGCCACTCGAGTAGAGGAGAAAGAGTTTCTAAAGATGTTTGAGAAGGGGAAAAGCTATAGTCAAAATACTAGTGAGATCAAATCCTTCAAATGCCAAAGGTTTAAATATATGGATACTTAATTTACAAATAGAAGAACCATGGTGACTAAAGGAGAGGCATTAACCATTGAGGTTGGCGGCATTGATGATAAAGTGGAAGAGTTGAAAAAGACTAAACAAAGTGAACTGTCTGAGGAGGAGGAGATTATCTATAGTGATGAAGGAAACTTCATGCCTACAACCATGGTACTGAGACGAGTGCTAAGGGTAAGCCTAATGCTAGAAGATGAGAAATAGGAAAATTTGTTCCATATTGATTGTAAGATAAATGGGCCATTATGTACATTAATTGTTGATAGTAGTAGCTACATTAATGTAGCATCTGCATTTTTGGTCTAACAATTGAAGTTGTCGACTAAGCCCCACCTAAAGCCTTAGAAGCTATACTAGCTTAGTGGCAAAGGATCCTTACAAGTAAATAAGTAAGTAGTCGTACTGATTTGTATTAAAAGTTTACTGAGACCAAGTACTCTGTGATGTATTTTCGATGAGTGCATCTCATATTCTACTTAGTAGAACAAGGATGTTTGATAGGGGGGTTACGTATGATAGTAAGAACAACACTTATTCATTAAAGCATGAAGAAAGGAAGGTGAAGCTGAGCTCTATGACAATCGAGTAGGTTAAAACTATGTAGACTCAATTGAGTCATGTTCAGAAGAAGGAGGCTTTAGTAATGATCCAAGTTAAGTTAAAAAGAGAGATGATGCTTAAAGAGCTAACCTATCTATTGGTCAGAAGGTTACTTGAGATAAGAAAATTAAGTAAGGAGTTGCTACCTATCGAGGTAAAGTCTATATTAGACAAGTTTATTGACTTGCTCCTCGGAGAATTACCAAAAGGTCTGTCTCCTATTAGAGGCATTGAACATATAATAGACTTATAGCAAGACTTGTGCTATTAAGCAAATTAGCATATAGATTGAATCTTAAATAGGTTGCCAAGCTACAAAAACAGGTTGATGAATTAATGAGAAGGGGTTATGTCCGAAAGTCCTTAAGCCTATATGTTGTACTAGCTTTGTTAGTGCAAAAGAAAGATGGCACATGGAGGATATGTGTAGATAGCTAAGCCATAAATTATATTACAATCTAGTATAGGTATCTCATACTTAAGATTGATGGCATACTCAATGAGTTAAATGGAGCAAGAATCTTTTTGAAGATTGACCTTAAGTACGAATACCATCAAATTAGGATACGAAAAGGGGATGAATAGAAGACCACATTCAAAACATGCCATGGATTATATGAATGGCTTGTGATGCCATTTGGGTTGTCTAATGCATCGAGTACATTCATGAGACTGATGAGCCGTATGCTCCAAGAACTGATTGGGGAATTTGTTGTTGTAAATTTTGATGACATTCTAATCTATAGCCTTGACTTAGAGACTTAATCCAAGCATCTTCAAGCTATTTTCTTAATACTTTCAATTGAAAAGCTCTATGCCAATTTGATACAAGTGGGCGATTATATGTTGCGCCTAAAAGTTGAGTTAATCACTAAGGATTACTGTAAGGAGTAGTAATTAGGTGGATCCTTCGAAGTATTGCAAAAAGAGAGGAAAGGGATAGGTTAGCAAACAAAGTAGCTTTTGAGAAGCTACTTATAGGATATGATGCACTAATGAACATAATACAACTAAGTACTTTGCCTGATATGACACACAAGCTAATAATAAGGTCTATTAGCCACTAATCTCAAGCTATTCGGCAAGATTAAATAAGAGTATAAGAAAGGGGATGTACCTAGAGAAGGTTATCTCGCAAAAACAAGAATATTCATTAACTTATAAGGTATAAGATACTTGCGGCTATAATAAAAAGAACTATTTATAGTAAGTCCTTTAGGGCAACAATACAATAATGAAAAATTACATAAAAGATAATGTAAGAAAAAGATTCCTAGTATATATAAAAAAGGTAAATATGAAAAAGGATAAAAGGGAATGTAGTATAGATGTCAAAAAAATTAAGGATAGGTGGCAGCCTGTTAATGGGTTTGTGCTTTAGGATCATAGGGGTACTGTAGCTGAACTAAACTAATGTCGAGGCTACTATTATTGAGCTATGCTAAAAGTTGTTGAGGTGATTAGTTGAACTTACAGTTTAGGAGGATAAAAAAGGAGAGCTTGTCATTTAAGGACCTTGAACTTAGCACTTAGTCGGTTAGCAATTAGGCAAGTGTCTAAGTAGAGCATTATGTACGCAAACTATGGTTCGGTACTCAATAGGTTGGTAACTATGCAAGTGTTTGAGTAGAGCAAAGTGTAGCCAAGCAAAGGTCTTAAAGAGTTCATCTATAACTCTTTCATGTACGAGAACTCCTAATAAGAGAGTATCCTCCTTGTAAGGGATTATAAGCCTTGGAGGTGGGCATGAGTGAGAGGTTTAGAGCTCGGCAATTCATCAATCAAGGAGAAAATGAAGGTAATTATTAAATGGCTTATGTTGACTAGTACAGTTGATGTAAGAGGTTTTAACGAACTAGCATCCTTCTATCGTCGCTTCATCAAGAATTTTAGCATCATTGCGGCCTTACTTATCGGACTATTAAAGAGGAACATTGAGAACAAATGGGGAGAGAAGAAGCAAAGGAGTTTTGAGTAAATGAAAATGAATTTAACCACTACCCCTGTCTTAGCTCTTTCAAGCTTTGATAAAGTATATGAAGTTGAGTATGATGCATCTAGATTGGGCATAGGTGCCATGTTGATGTAAGAAGGTTGACTTATTGCCCACTTTAGTGAAAAACTCAAAGGAGCAACACTCAACTACTTTATGTATGACAAAGAGTTTTATTCCTTGATTCAAGCTCTTGTAGTTTGACAACATTATTTGTTACTCAAAGAATTTGTGATCTACATTGATCATGAATCTTTGAGATATTTGAAGAGCTAACCTAAGTTGTATAAGTAGTAGGCTAAGTAGGTTGAGTTTATGGACGGATTTTCCCTTGTTATCAAGTATGAGAATGGTAAGAATAATGTAGTAATCGATTCCCTATCAAGACGACATTCCCTCCTAATAAAAGTACAGATAGACTTCTTAAATTTTCTATGATCAAGGACTTATATATTGTGGGTTTACACTTTAGCCCAATCTATGCTAGGTATTAAGATGGTTGAACACTTGACAACTATCATAAGGAGGATGGATACTTATTCAGGAAGAGGATATTGTGTATTCCAACCTATTCTATGTGAGAGTTGCTAGTGTATGAGGTGTATGTCAGGGTTTTGTTTGGAAATTTTAGCAAGCATTGAACTCATTAGGTATTAGCTACTATATTATTTTGGCTAAGAATGATGAAAGATGTCTAAGCCATACTAAAAAGATGTGCTACTTATAGAAGGGCTAAGAGCTGAGCCAAGCAAAAGAAATATTTACCTTTGCCGATCCTAACCAAACTATGGTTCAATCAGAGTATAGACTTCAGTTAGGTCTACGAAGACATCCTAAGGGAAGGACTCCATCATGGTGGTTGTGGATTGATTTATTAAGATAGCATACTTCTTGCCTTGCTCAAGAACTAATGATGCTTTGGCTATCTCTTTTCTTTTCTTACAGGAGGTCGTCAAGCTCCGAGGAGTGCTAAGAACAATCATGTTTGATCAGGATCTAAAATTTACGAGCCACTTTTAAAAAACCTTATGGAAGCGACTAGGAACTAAGCTGCTATTCAATACATTCTGCCACCTCAAACCTATATATAAATCGAGGCTATCAATCGAATAGTGGGAACATTGCTCCAAGTTGCTGTTGGTTAGAACTTAAGTGATTGGGATCTATATCTATCCATAATTGAGTTCTCCTACAATAGGACTGCCAATAGTGTCATGAGTGTATCACAAACATGTCACTATTTGAGATCACTTATAGTTTTAACCTTAAGCTTTCGCTAGACCAAACACACCTTCTAAGCAAGAATGGGGATTAATCAACCATTGAAAGATCCAAGGCCATCCAGTTAATGCACTAGAATATTGTAGAACATTTAAACTGAGTTGCTACCAAGCTTGAGAAGTAAGGCTAAGGATGGAAGTATAGAGAATTTTAGCATAGTCATTTGGCTTGGATCCATCTAAGTAAAGATCGATTCCTAATTTAAGGAAAAGCAAACTATCTCCAAGGGCCGATGGACCATTTAAAGTGCTTGAAAATATCAATCCTAGTGTTTATATGATTGAACTACCCGAAGAGTATGGAGGCTCAAACTCCTTCAACATTGCCAACCTCCATCCATATGTTCTTGAAGACAAACATTAAGAAATTGAACCATATTTGATCCCAAAACTTAAATAGCCTAGAGGGGATGAAAGGGATCATGAGCCAATCACTCACTCCCAAGCTTAAGGACTCATTAGTTTGGTTTGCCGAGCTGTCCTAAGGGAGTTGAAGCTTGAAGAGGAATGCTCTATCCACCTTGACCTGTCAAGATATCCCATTCTAACCTCTTTCTGTCTCATTCTAGGAATCCCTAAGGTGTCTAACCTGTTATCGAGCCAACCTTTCTATGCCATACTATTCCAAAGCTAGGCAATGAATCCGCTTGTAACTGAGTTGACAACAATCGAGGCTAAGTTACCCCACTTTTGAGTAAACTAGTCAAGGCTGATCAAAAGAATGCCGTCCATTAGACTAATCCTTCTTAAGCCTCAAATAACCGACTTACTGAGCTACAGAGCAACCGACCTCACTTACTCTCCTCAGAATCAACTATCAAAGTAGTATCATTGGGACTACATTATAGACTGTTGATATGTGCCCCATTTTTTGACATTCATAATGTCCCTTTTTTTATCTAAATATTCTTTTTGTCTGTTTACGATTTTGCTTTTGCAATCTATTCTTCTTTCTTTTTCTAGTAAAAATCCTTTTTATAATTTACATAAACCTAAGACTTGCCCTAATTAAGTCATATAAAACTGATAACATATAATAGCCATAAGCAAGTAACATTGGATTTTCAAACATATTCCCCTCTTTTACTTCCTTCTTGAGCTTATGTTTTCTTATGAGAGTCGAGAACTTAAAGAGCTCTTATCTAGACCATTGAGCCTACACTAATGGTGAGCAACCTTGTATTATACTTATGTATCATATCAAGTATAGTTTAAGTTCATGTGAGGCATTGATGTGTCATATCTACAGTCAATGCACGACTCCCCTACTCAACCCTCAACTTCCATTAATCTCTCAAGTTGTCCTGAGGTTTAGACCCACCTTGGTTTGTGTGATATCGGTAGCCATACATTAACCTTCCCAACGACCCATATCAACTTATGGTCGTATTTGTATATAATGTATATGAGAGCTTTCTCATTCTCAGTAGTCATACAAATCTCTCCTACCACCTTCTTCTCCTCATTATTTAGAGCATACCAATCCCTAAGACTTAATGCCATACGTTCCTTTCTCTCCTCTTAAGTTAACAACTTATCCCTATTGTTGTTCGTTGTTGCTATCATTGTTTAGGGAGGAGTAAGGTCACTACCTCTTTAAGAAGCATATCTCGATATCCTTCTTCCACCATTATCAATGTGGAAGTGGTTGCTTGGTCACCTTAAAGTCTTAATGTTCCCCAATCAACCATAACCTCACACAAAAAGGTGAAAATATGGAGGGATTTAAAATGTGGAAACCTAGAAGTATGTAACTTGATCTCAAGAGGAAATTTTGGTAAAGAGATGCAACTTGATCTTAAGAGGAAAGTATGCTAGAGTTTTAACAAGTTAGGGCATGTATGTAGAAAATGAAGTCCCTCTAAGGCTCCTTATATAGGTGAACAAGAGGGTAGACAAATGGTTTTTTTAATTGCCAAAACATAGATCACATCCTAATCATCCACGTCCCCCTATCTTGAGTCCAACAACCTAGATTCCTTGCAAATGAGAATTGCTAATGTGGCCATGTACATTGACATCCCATATGCCTTACTTTTCATAAGCACGATCATTACATCTTGAGCTGACCAATGGTGGCATCAATTAAGCTGATAGTCACTTTATTGCATCACACGTCATGCTACACATGTCAAACGTCACTCTAATTGATAAAGCACTTAGTTACCCTATCTAGCAAAACTGCTAGCAATGGTTTGTACTTGAACCCTTAGAGCTTGAGCATGCTTACTCTCCTTTTCGCTTTGATGCCAAGGAGAGTAAGGGACTAAGTGTTGATAGGCTATTTTAGGCTAAGCCTAATAGGCTAAGCCTTTGAGGCTTAGCTCGAGCAAAGACTATGGCCCATCCATTCAAGCATTTTACCACTTCATCGAATGATCTACTCTAACATCAGGTCACTTGCCTAGTATCTCGACCACTTTACGGCTCCGAGTACCTCACTTCGCCTAACCAAGGATGCCTTTAACCCAATGGGTGTACTACGGATGATCAGTACATGGCTCAAAGCCTAATGAGCGCTCCTCCTTCAAAGCATTTCTATTCCTTTCCTCTCCCTCTCTCCTCATTAATTGTCTTCCAAACATCTATGGTATGGCCTATACACTCGGCAGCCTTAGAAGTGTCAACATCTAAGGTTTCAAACATAGCTGCTAGCATTTTCATGACCAACCAACTTGTAGAGCCACTCTATCCCCCGTACAATGCATTTCTCTTAAAGATAATGAGTATGAATAAACCCCATGTTAACATGCATCAATGGTAGGTAAGCTCCTTATACTATAAATAGTAGAAGGAGATAAAGGTTTGGGATCTTCTCTTAACTTTTTGACACAACACATATACACAATTGATCGAGCTCTCTTACTAAGCCTTGAAAAAGCATTTAAACTTCTTTATACATACATCTACTTTACCTCTCTTCACCTCTTCCATTCTAACTTACGCATTAGAGAGCCCTCTTGAACTAACCCATTGGAGACTTCTTCTAGGTGGTCAAGAAGAAGGAGCATGCCCAATATCCAAGCCATCAAAATCCCTAAAACCCAATTGATTATGCTAATCAATAAAGCTTTTATCATTTATATCTCTTTGTTAATGATTTTTTTATAATGCCATTTGAGTAATTATAGTTTTTAATTTTTATCATCTACATATTTTTCATCAATGTTTTCTTGATCGCTACTAATATTCTTTTCCGATTATTTATTAAAGAGACACATACTACTAATATTAGCTGTGTATAAAATTACGCAACTATTGATTTCTTAAAGAGTTGCAATTTCTCTAAACGTATCATTTTATGTGCAAATATAGAAATAACACTAATGGTTATATAAAACAAACAATTTACATTAATGACAACAATTGTGCCATAATTAAAATGATTTATTAAGATACATTGCTAATATGTTATCTATGATACTTTTTTTTATGTAAATCTATTATTTTTATAAATTAGTACGTATTTGCATGGCACGAATCTTCTAAATAGTTAATGAAAGAAAGAATTGCATGGAGGCGGAAGGGGGGAAATAAAAAGACTTCCTCATTTTTTATTGTAATTAAGGCCTAGTCATAATATGGTGGTATTTTTTTTTTTTTGAAAAGGAAAAAAAAAAGCCATGAGGTGTTAGTCCCTAGTGCAACAGCAAGCACAAGTTTGACTTGACAAAAAAGGGGCAAAATCATGTCTAAAAGTAAACGTTTTAACAAAGATAAAATGAAAATAATGAAATAAAAATTCCAAGTGATCAATTTTATTTTTTTAATTTTGAATAGAATACGACTAAAGGAAAGAGGATAGGCTCATTACATTAAAAAAGCATTTTGAATTGTTGATTCATCACTGGAGATAGCTTAAAACTAATACTTCATTATCTAATGGTAATTTTATTTTATTTTTGACCTAGAATATTATCAATCTCCTAAATATCATACAAAATCCCATTCATTTAATCAATTTCACTATTTTTTTTTTTTTGGAATTTTGAATAGAATTCAACTAGATAGAGAGGATACGCTTATTAGTTTAAAAAGGAAACTCTTTGTATACAATATTTCGTTTCATTTGAATTTCGTTTTGCCTAAAGCTGTCGGAATTAGTCATAGTAAGTTCCATGTTTTAAGAAATATTTACTATCCTAAAAGAGGAAAAGATGGGGTACAAAATTTGACGCGCTCAAATTTTACCATCCCAAGTGATTGTATCGGGGGCCATAGTTAAACCATTTTTTATATTTACTTTTATCATTTTGGTTTTATTAATGGAAAAATAGTTATGTGAGGATTGTAAAGCACACTTTGGAAGATTTTAAGATTTCAACGGTTAATTTTGATGGCGGTAAGTTACAGCGCGTATAGAGCAAATATAGAGGATATATCTCCAATTTACTTTTTACGTATTGACAATATACGCTAACCTCCTAAATTATATATGTATAACACTTGTTAATAACCATGGGCAAGCAACAATGAATAAATTAGTACGATGCATTATGAGGACAAAATTAATAAGAATGGCTACAGCCAAAAGTACGTAGTTGCATAAACCAAACTTCCTAAAGTAGAGACTCTTAACTTCCAATACCACTCAGAGATGCAGAAAGAAATGAAAACAAAAAGTGGAGGAACTAAAACCCAAAAGGAAAGAATAATCAAGACAAAGTTTGGAACATCAGGCCATGAGAATCTTGTTCGGCCTACTGATAGCTAACCAGTGTAAATGTGAACTCCAATGGCAATGAGGAAAATTGTCATGAGACAGAAGTATATGATCGTATGCACCAAAATGGAAGGTCCACTTGTCTGCATACTACCAAACTCCACAATCTTGCCTTTCCCCGGAAGCTGAAACAGAAGCCCCGGACTCAACAGCACAAAGAACACCACTGCTATTAACACTGGTCCCCAATCAGCCATTTTTTCCTTTTCTTCTCTCTCTAGCTCTCTTGTGTTTGTTTTGCAGATGCCTGTGATTTTTCACTTCTTTGTTTGGTTCTATACCTTTATAATTAGCAAAAAAGACGATAAGAGTATACGATATATTTTCACTAAGAAGTCGAAACGAGGAAGAAAGGAATAAAACGGGATGGGGGAAAAGAGTTTTAAAGGAATTAGTGAAGGAGAAGGCATCGTTTCCTGGCAAAGTATGCGGCGTGTCGGTGACACTGAATTTATAAGCATTCACGTGCCGTCTATTTTAAATATAGTTTCTGTTCTAAAACGCATGAATATGCGTGTTTTGTTTTGTTTTTTTTTTTTTTTTTTCTCTCTTTGAGTTAAATTTACAAATGATAAATTAACTTTTTTAATGTTTCATGATACTGTTAGGCCCATGGGTTTAGGCCCAGCCCCTTAATGCATTAGGGTATGATTTATCTAGATCTCTTTTCTCTCTTTCCTTTGTTATTGACTCTTTTGAGTGAATGCAAGCTCTCTCTCTTTCTCTCAATGGTGTCTATTCCAATCTAGGGTTTGGTCTCTTCGTTAGATCCAATCTAGATCTCCTCATTGAGCTCTCATGTTTGATTTCTATGAATTAGTTCTAATGCCCCCTTCTTTGATGTTCTTTAAGGTACTTTGTACTAGATTCCTTAAAGGGGTGCAAAAGTGTTTTCCCCTTATTGATTATTTCTATTTATACTATTCATGTTAGGTATTGTATTTGTTACACTTTATAGTTATTTCTTACTTATTTTCTATTACATCACATTGTATTATTTGTAGTATAACCTAGATCTATGCTCAAAAAGTGTCCAAATCCTCCTAATTAGTGTCCTCAAGGTTCAACCCTTGCCACTGTACCAAAACTTATTGAATAGGGAGATCCCCAGAAAAAATAATGCATCAGTTTAGTATCACCAAATGTTTAAGTATCGGGGAATTGTGAAAATAGTCAGGAGGGAGATCTAGTAAGGGTATAGATGACACATAGGCATGCTTAAGGGCTGAAATGTAAAAAACGTTATGTAGCTTAGAATAGGGAGGAAGAGCAATCTCATAGGCATTAAAGTGTATCTTTGTACCATAGAATAAGGACCATAATAATGTTTAGAAAGTTTATGGCCCCATGGTGTTGGAGGGACGGTTGTTTGTAAGGTTACAGTCTAATGAAAACCAAATCATCAAGCTCAAAAGACACATTAGTCCTATGTTGGTTAGAAAAATACTTCATACACACTTGAGCCTAAGCCAAATTAGTGTATAATGTATGCAAAGCCTCATCTCTTGAAATCAAATCTAAGTCAATAGCTTCTAATTTTGAAGTACCTCTGATATAAGAACACATAGATGGGGGGCGAGCAACCATAAACAATCTCAAAAGGGCTAGTATGTGTTCCTTCATGAAAAGAGGTGTTGTAAGCAAACTCAACCCAAGGAAGAAACTTGACCCACATAAAAGGATAATCCATGGCAAAACTTCGTAGGTACTGTTGAATAGTTCCATTAAGTATCTCAGTTTGCCCATTGCTTTAAGGGTGATAAGCACTAGACATGGATAGAGTAGTGCCACTCAAAGTAAATAACTCCTTCCAAAACTTACTTATGAAAGCAGAATCGTGATCACTCACAATGGTATGTAGGAATCCATGTAATTTGACTACCATATGTAAGAATAAGGCAACAACTTTAGCTGCAATATAGTAAGCATCTAAAGCACCAAGATGACAATACATAGAAAGGTGATCAACCATAACCAATATTATTGTAAAACGCTATGATTTGAGAAGAAAAGTGATAAAGTACATACTGATATCTTCCCATACTCATTTAGGATTAAGGAGGGGAGAAAGAAGTACAGTAGAGAGCAGGTACTACATTTAAGTTGCTGACAAACTTAGCACTCTCTAACAAATTGCTCCACTTATTTGCACATACCCTCCTAATAGAATGCTGCCCTCAATTGTTTACAAGCTTTTAAGAACCTAAAATGACCAAAACATGAAGTGGAATGGTACTTTGGTAAAACAGAGGGAATTAAAGATGCTTGAGACACCAAAAACATCTATTATCATGGTATAATAGGCAATTTTTCCAAACAAAAGGCCATTTCAATGGAATTCATTGAGTCAAGTCATTGATAAGGTTCTAAAATGAAGGAAGGGAAGTGTATATTTGTTTCAATGTGTCAATACACTTGAAACAAGGTGCAGAAATCCCCAAATAGTCAAATGCACCATCAAATTGCCTAGACAAATAGTCAACCAACGTATGGTCCTCACTTTATACACAATGGTATAGTCATACCTAAGTAGTTTAGAAAGATACTTCTACTACTTAGGGGTTTGAATGGCCTGATTTAAGTTTTCCGTCAAATTTTGATGACTAGTACGAATGAGAAAATGGGAACCAAGGAGGTATTGGTGCCATTTGTGCACAACCTCTATGATAGCATATAGCTCTTAGACATAAACAAATAATTTCCTCAAATGAACCTGCCTTCTTGCTAAATTAAGCAATAGGATGTTCATTTTGTAAAAGAACAGCCCCTATCCCGTGACTTGAGTTATCGGTTTCAACAATAAATTGTTTAGTAAAATTAAGTAAGGCCAAAATAGGAGCTTGCATTAAAGCATTCTTCAAAGTATCAAAAGCTTAAAGGGCTAAAGTTGTCCAATCAAACTTATCCTTCTAAAGCATATTAGTTAAAGGACTTGCTATAGAAGCATAACCATTAACAAAGCGTCTATAGTAGCCAGAGAGACCCAAAAAAGAATGAAGTTATTTGATGTTCTAAGGTACCTACCACTATTTAACAACAACCAACTTAGTAAGCTCCACTAACCCCTTTTGCAGAGATGATGTGGCATAAATATTCAATTGAATCTTGCCCAAAGAGACACTTACTTTCTTTGAGAAAAAGTTTACAATCAAGTAAAATTTGTAAAACCAAAGATAAATGGCAAAGATGATCTTAAAGAGACTTAATGTAGACCAAAATATCATAAAAATGATAATAATAATAATAATAATAATAATAATAATAATAATAATAATAATAATAATAATAATAATAACGAACATGTATGAAAAGTAATCTTGTGAATGTCTTCAGGGTGCATCCTAATTTGATGGTACTCGAAGCGCAAGTTCAATTTAGAAATGATAGAAGCGCCACGTAATTCATCCAATAGGTCATCAATTGTTAGGATAGGAACTTCATCTTTAATAATCACCCGATTAAGAGCATAATAATAAATGTAGAAGCACCATGTCCCATCTGTTTTTTTATTAATAACACTGGTGAAGAAAATGCACTAGTGCTATGCTAAATAATGCCTTGGTCTAACATGTCCCTTACTTGTTTCTCTATTTCACCCTTTTGAAAATGTAGGTATCAATAGGGCTTAACATTAACATAGGGCCTACCTGAAGTAAGATGAATACAATGTTGGAAATCTTGAAGTGGTGGCAATGATGAAGGTATCTAAAAAATAAGAGAGAATTTTCCTAGTAGGTCTTGAATAGAACTATTGCAGGTGGTTGTCTCCAATGAATGAAAACAAACCAATTGAGCTACTAAGTGGAAAAAAGAAATGATGGCATCGATTTAAATAAGATGCTTAACTTGATTAGTAAAAATAGGAGAAACAGAAGGGAAAGGCTCACCACATAAAGAAATAGGGACACTATTGTAAGATAACTGCATAGTTAAAGAACTATAGTCAATAGTGATAATGCCTAAACTTTAAAGCTACTAAACCTCTAATACAACGTCAGCCCCTTAAATAAGAAGAACATAAAAATCCTCTTCAAAACATAAACCCTTAATGTAGAGGGGAACATTTTGGTACTGACTATCACATGCCATTGTGCTGCCATTACCAATCATCACATGAAAATAGGGAGCAGGATGAATGTCTAAGCCTAAATGGCTAACCAAACGAGTTTGCAAAAAATTATGGGTGTTACCTGCATCAATAAGCATCATAATAGTGTGATTATTGATAAGATTGTGAAATTGTAAAGTTTACAGAATAGAATGACTAGACGAGGCATGATAACTAATAGTATACTGAACGAAGGGGTAAGTATTACACTCAGTTTCAACAAGATCTTTAGAATTAAGTAAAGTAGCATCCTTAACTCCACTCTTAACATCCACACAATCATTTTCATCATAAATAAGCAGCAAAAATTTAGGTTTACAGTTATGACCACAATGATATTTATCATTACAGTTGTAACAAAGATCTTACTTTCATTAAGCTAACATTTCTAAAGTAGTGAGTTGTTTAATTAGTAAGGTAGGTTTAAAAGTAGCTGACGTACAGATAGAGGTGGAAGGGGCAGCCAAAAAAGGTGGTTTGTAAAATTGTAAAGAAGGAGGCTTAAGTGGAGCAAAAGAAGTGGGAGCGGGTGATTTAGAAAAAAACAGTATTATTAATGTACTTCGCTTCATACATCTTACTAAGCCAAACAACATGCATCATAGAAGTAGGTTAAGCTATCTAAACATCTTTTCTAATATGTGTTTTTAGGCTAAAGATAAAACAACTAACCAAAAGCTTTCAAAGAGACTAGTAACTTGGTAGAAAGGGCTTCAAAGGCCACTTGGTAATCACTAACAATTTGTACCTATACCAATTTGGAGAGTTTACCTTGGACATCCTTATAGATGGAAGGGCTAAAGTGCTCCTCCAAAGCTTTAATAAAAGCCTACTAGGTACTTATCTGATTATTCTATTGCATCCACTGATACCACATAAGAGTTGCATCCTCTAAAGCAAAAGAGGCTATAATCAAACATTGTTCCTCTAGAATATGATGAAAAGTAAAAAAAATTTCTACTTTGAAAATCTAACCCAAGGCATCTTCACTGGAAAACTTAGGAATCTCCAATTTAATGCCCTTCAAAAGGGAATTTGAAGTACTATGGCCAGAATTACCAAAAACTGATGATCTTTAGGTGATATTATGATCATTAGGATCAAGAGGAAGGGCTTGATTCAAACTAATAGTATCTAATTTATGATGTAACTCATGAATCAAATCTTAGATTTGAGAAGAATTTTTCTAATACTCTTGCATTTGAGATTGCATTGCATTCATTGTCTCAGTAAAGCATGAGACTAAAGCTTGAAGTTTCTCCATATCCAAAGGTTGACTAGTGTTCTTGTAACCCCCTACCATAGATAAGAGCATCAAAATGTTAGGCCCACTGGTTTAAGCCCAACCGCTTAACGTATTAAGGTATGTCTTTACTAAAAATATCTAGATCTCTTTTCTCACTCTCCTTTCTTCTCAGCTCTTCTAATGAATGTAAGTTCTCTCTCTCTCTCTCTCTCCCTCTTAAAGGTGTTTATTCTAACCCAAGGTTTGGTCTCTTTGTGAGATCTAACCTAGATCTCCTCACTAAGCTTTAGTGTTTTATTTCTATGAATTAGTTCTAATGCCCCTTCTTTGTTGTTCTTGAAAGGTACTCTTTAACGGCCTATTCGAGTTAGGTAAATCTAAGAAAGGAAAAGGAAGAAGAGAGGCTAGATTCCTCAAAGTGGTGTAAAAGCATTTTCCCCTATTGATTCTTTCTATTTATATTGTTCATATTTGGTATTGTATTTGTTACACTTTATAGTTATTTCCTACATATTTTCTATTACATTTTGTTGTATTATTCATAGTATAACTAAGATCTATACTTAATTTGTTTGTTACATCACATATTTTGTTAGATTTGTTGGTTTATAGTTCGTAAGCCTATATTTTGTTGATCTAATTTAACTATGCCACAATATAATCCTTGTGCCATCTAGGTTCTCTTCGTTGTATACCTCTTTTAATTGTAACACATACTTTAGGGCAATTCAATGGGCTTCAACACGATTTTTAGTGAACGTAGACAATATTCTGTCATGTGTTCATCTCATGTGTATGTCAAGTGTATAACATACATAACAAATTACTTGTCTATTTAGTTATGAATTACATTATCAATATTTAAAAATAGATTTTTCTACTATTCAATTCTTACTTTTGACAAGATCGATGTTGTCCTCCAACTCACTTGTAATTTGTATTTATTTAAATTTCAACCATTAAATAAATTGTAAATTGAATAGTTCAGATTTAAAATATTATGAATGAGTGGTGAGATAAGAGACAGGATTGGTCCCGTAAAAAACAAGGATGGGACTATAAAATCTCTCTTCAAAAATAATCTTCACACAAACCCAGTTCACAAAGGATTAACTGCATGCAAAATGAGGCTAAACCAGTTTTAAATAAAACTTTCCTTTAAAGAAACTTCATTCAACCTTTTCATTCCTCAAATGGAATGTACCTTATCTTCTCTATTTCCACTAAGTGTCTTCTTTCATTCCTTAACAATTTTCCATTCACAAGCAAACATAAAATGTGAAGTAAGTAAGTTATACAAAAGGTAATGGTTATTAGAAGTAGCAAGTGCAATGTTTCTTAACGTTTGAGAATTCTTTCAAGATTTCTAATTTAGAAATTATATTGTTGAAGGAAAATTTGAAAATTGTGACTCATTATCAACCCTTCGTAGTACATGGAGTGCTTGCATTTGTAAAAAAGCAAAGAAGAAATATATGTTCCTCTTTCCTCTTCTATCAATCAACAATTGGAGAGCTATAGATTGGACCTTAATTTTCTTTGAATAAAAATCTCTAACAAAAAATTGGATGAAGAGGAACCAAAATTATGGAAAGTTATTATTGCAATGCTTTGTAAGTTGAATATACATATCTTTTGGGCTATTAGATTAGTGTTTCACAAATTTAGTTCATTAAAAGCAAGTGTTATAGGGTTGTTTGATACTATAAGGAACTAATTATTGAATAATTTATGATTGGATATGATTTTGGAAAACAATTTCGAAAAAGAATGAAAGTTGGAGATGTTCAAGAAGGAAATTTAAGGATGGTAATGACAAGGGGCATAACAGTAGCCGTTCGATCCTCTATTATGACCAATCAATCAGCCATCCATTGGTGGTCAATTATGTAACCATAGGCGATCAACTAGCTCCTTCTCATGGTTAGATTTCTCCCTCTATGATGGTTAACCCCTTGTTGGTCACATTCAACAACCAAAAAGGGAGTGAATTGATTGTTATAAATTAAAAATTTTGACAAAGAAAAACCTTTTAAAAACTTTTAGAAATTGCATACCCCTCCTTAAATTGTGAATGGTGCAAAATAGTTTGTGAAATAATAATAAGAATATTAAAGTAAAAAGTATAAGGAGAAGAAGCTTAGGCGAAGACTTTACTAGTCATTCTAGTATATCAAACAATCAAACGTGGAAAGAGTACAAACACTCAATTGCTACGACTACAAATACATTGCCCCATCTTACTAACTTCAACAAAAGCTAAGCACAAGTTATATCTAGCAATACACTCTCTCAAAGTTTCAACAATCCTCACTTAAATAAATCAACAAAATAATGAGGAAGAGAAATATCTAACCCTCTAAATTTTAGTAAAGAAAAGTGAAACAACAAAATGTAAACTTTTTAGAACACTCCAGTAGGAACCTTGTTTCTCGTAAGGTTTTTCTCTTGCATTTGTTTCCTATTTGAATCTTTACATAGACAAAGATTGCTCTTCAATAGATATATTTGTGATATTTTTATGATTTCTTGATGTCCATTGTAACTATTGTATCCTTTTTTTAATACGCAAAATCCTCCAAGTAGCTGTAGCTCTTATCTTATCTAATTGTTAAATATTTAAATGAGATTGAAAAAAAAAAATCTTGCAATCTCTATGCATATCTCTCCTTATTAGATTTATTTAGATAATCTTCAATCCATCTAGATAATTTTTTTCAAGACAAACTGTTTATAGATTAGATCTTATTTTCTTTAAGAAAATATTTAATATAATCCCCAATGATATGATTCCAACTTTAGTAAAACGAGTTAAACATATTACCTAAATATGTTTAATTAGTGGAGCAAGGCCTTTCAAATAATCTAACTTGATTTTTCAAAATAGAAATTCCTTCACCAGCCACAGTTTAGTCTAAACTGAAGTTTCTACTTTACTTTCCATAGCTTTTGCAACTAAGCATGTTATGTCAATCAAACCTTTTACTAAAACTTTCACAGGTGTTTAAACGTTTTCAAACCAAAGCTTTTATTGAGTTTCTCTAGAACAAGTTTTTCATTAGTTTTTATTTAATCTTCTATAGGAGTATTATAGTCATATTTTAGTTCTACTTGGATATCTACATTTTACTCAAGCTTCTACTATCATTTCTCGGATAACAGTTTAATTGAACCTTCTCCTCAAACTTCTATAAGCACTCTTCCATTCATTTTTCAAAGTCGAAGCTTCTATTAAAACTTTTATACATACTAAGAGTCTAGTTCACTTATCTAATAACCTAGTCTTAGAGCTTTAACAGCTTCTTTTTCTTTATAGATTACCAAATTTCAACTTCTACCAAAGTTTTCACATTAAAAAACCTTCAAATGCCGTTTATCAATCTTCTATACTTTTGTTATTAAGAAATTTCCTGAATACTTAATGCATATATTAGTAATCTTTAAACCCTTTCGTTATCATCAAAACCAACGCAAAGAGAGAACTAAACACTGCTTACCCTTTATGTGTGTCCTAGTCAACTAACTTATTCTTTAAAAGTTTCTGAATAATTTCTATAAGGTTATAAACATTTTTATAAGTGGAAAATCATTGTTATGGAAAATGAAATTAGAATTCTACCATTTAATAATAGTATATGCTTTCGTATCAAGCATCGATTGTTGGTTTATTGGTTTGAGCTGAATAAGTGCGACTCAAGTGCTTGATTACCATTTGTGCTCCTTGCAATTAATATAATAAGAAACTAATTATATTAGAAATTCTAAACTCTTGCATATTGTGTTTGTTGAGGCTAGCTATTAAGAACCAATGTCACTAACTTAGTCCTACTGACGAACATGTAACATTGTCCCTAATGGAGTTGCACATTAGAATGATGTAATAACATTAGGCACTAACTTGACCAATAGGTTATTAATTAGGATGGTTATTATTGTCCAAGTTAAAATGTTAGAAGTAGATGTATGTAATTGGGCTAACCTGGTTTAAACCACTTTGACCTGTAGGTTAAATGGACTGAGTTTATTTGACTTGTTTTTAAACAGGCCAAAAAACATTAGCTCTAACCCATTTAAAAAGTAGGTTTAATGGGCTAACTCGCCGATAAAGGCGTAAATGTATTAAATAATGACCTAAATCAGCTTACTTTGACTTATAGGTTAAACGAGTCGAGCTCATTTGGTTTACTTTTAAATAGGTAAAAAAAATTGGCCTAAACCTATTTAAAAAGCTAGTTAAACGGGCCGACCTGAGGGCTAAAGCCCATTAGCACACCTCTTTTAAAAGGAAGCTATAGTTTGGTTGCTAATATTGCTAATAGCTAGTCCTATTGTCCAAGGTTAAGATGACCATATATGTTTGCCCATATGGGTGTTTAGAGAGTTCCGAGCATTGAATATACATGATTTTTATTTGTTGAGTTGATAGATATTCTACATCTTAAAACATTAAAATTGAATTGCATTAAGTGACCCATTTGAGGATAAAAATCATTTGTAAGATGCATTAATGTTATGTACGTATATGTAACTAAACTGCATTGCATATATGTGTGTTTGCACTAATTAGGTGTTGGTTTTTGACTCATCCCTTTAAATGAATATGTTTTTCAAGTAGGGAAGGTTCATTATTCCAATTTCAACTTTAGAGCTTACAAATCGTTTTATAGCTAATATATTAGGGAAATATTATGAAACTCGTAGTTATATCAAGAATCGCTAGAGGATTTGTGAAATGAGAACGTAAAGTCAAAATGTAGAAACTCAAGTTTTTACAACTTCTATAAAATAGCTTTCAAAAAATTGTAAATATGCTTATAGTAGTTATTATAGAGTTCAAATGCATAATGGAGAAAAAGAAAAACAGAAATTAAGGTTTTTTTTTTCATAAAAAACTCTTAAATATATAATCTAATATGTATGCAAGAAGGACATGCAAAGTTGAATCTAAACTTTTTTTTAAAGTAACTAATTAAGGAAAACCAAATCTTTCAACTCCTTTTAAGTCATTAATGATATAAACTAAAGTATGTCATTTTCTTTATATACTTTTTAGTTGGAACTAAAGCCTAAATGAAGGTTATGGACTTTACTTAAGAGACTAAGATATAGTGAAAGAGGAAAAAAATTTTAATAAGATAAGGAAGATGTTATAATGCCCTAATAATCGATAACTTGTGGAAGCTTAGTTGCATGTTTTTTTTTTTAGCCCATTTAATTCAAATATGTAGCAATTAGTAGAATTAGTTAAAAATGTAAGTTTCTACTAAGGTTGATGTGTAACTTAGTTAAAAATGTATGTTCTTATATGAAAATCATTTTACATTCGAATTACTTAGAAAAACCTCCTAAAATCATAAATTTACTGAATCGCATGAGTAGAATCATGATTTTAACAATTATATACCTAAGAATTACAAATAAGTTGTTGTTATGTATTTTAAATAGTTTAGCATTTCATTTATTTTAGAATTTTGAACTCATAAAATGTTGAAAATAGAACACATTCATTTATGTTATTATAATATGTTATAAATCTTATGCATTATGTATTACTACTCAAACACTAGACTTAACATACCCATACTATAATATAAGCATGTAACAAAACATTTGCATCCTTTGATTTCAAGGTATGACAATTCTCATTTAATATATTAATAGGACATTATTTCAATTGAATTTATATTTTTACTTATCACCCATCTTATATTATTGCTTTTAAAAGAAAAAGAAAACACATAAACTACTAAATCATTACCAACCCTCCTTAATTCATAGTGAAATGTAATGAAAGAAACTAAGATCAAATCCTTAATTAGGATTGAAAAACCATGAATGATGAATGAGCAATAGTTCACCATCAAGCATAACAAAAGAGAAAAAGAAAAGGCATTGCATAAACTTAATATGGAGTACCACAATCTCATTTAAAGAGGAAGAGTCTACACAGTTAAGAAGGACATACAAGTTAATAACATGGGCACATAAAATTAGATGAAAGTATGGAAACCTTAATATAAGAAAAATATTCTTAACAAATTTAAAAGAATGAAAATTTATTACTCAACTAATAATTTTATCAATCAACTAAACTTAAGATGATAATTCATTACATGACTTTTTCATTTATAAGTATAATGATGAGCACTAAATCACCTGTCCTATCATTGAGGCTTGAGCGATAAGCCTCCTCAGCTCACTGAAGAGGTCTCTTTACATTCAACTTGACCTTAAAGAACTTAAGTCATTGGTTCTTTTAAATTATACATTTATAACAGTTTATATTCTGTACTTATATGTGGTGACGAACTGAATTCGGGTTTCAAATCTTATATAGCAAGGATATATCGAAGGAAAGAAGTTGTTACAACAAAATACCATTACTTACCATCCAAATGATCCCCATCTAAGTAGCCCAATCTATTGATAAGTATTTTTTAATAATTATTACATAGGCTTATATTAGTTGGCCCAATATTTAAGCCTGGCTTAATAATCCAAGTTGGGAACAATTTCTAATAACTTACTATAAATACAAAGGAAGACCTCCTGGTAAGGAGCCTTCTTCTATTCTTACTCATTCTTCTTATTATGTTATATTTTTAATCTCATTACAAGGGAGCTAACTTAGGCATCAGAGTAGCCATGTCGGAGTACCCTCCAATGCCCCTCATTGTCGTATTTCTGTTTTGCAGGTGTTCATATATCGAGACACAAATCAACCATAAAAAATTGGCACCATTTGTGGGAATCAATAACTTTTGATCAGATTCCCAAAATTATGAAATTGATTTGGGTTGAATTAATGTATTCTAGAAGGAAACAATGAATTTCTACATGTGGACTTATCTTACATGCATTTCCAAAAGTTTACAGCACTTGTCTTTAAAGGAGATACATGAAACTAATGAAGGATGGCTAAGGCAATTTTCTTTTTCAATAGTACAACCATTACATTGCATCTAAAATTAGAAGATATACAAGGGAAAGGGGAGAATTGACATGATGTCTTTCTTGTTCTAAAGTGTAACCATTTTGTAACTGCTAAGTAACCCCCACTTCCTATGCCTTTCCACCAAGTTTTGCATTACTTTTGGAAAGCTCGAAACCACTTCCATACATTAACTACCATTATACCACACATCAAAGAGTGAAGCATGAGAATTGGCTTTAATAAAGTCTAAATTCTCTTGAAGAACCTCACTTTCTCTAAATGGAAGTTTCATGTGTAGTGCTTGGACTCTAAGGGCAATGGTTTCATCTTTATTAAAATTTTAGATGCAAAAGATCAGTTGTTGGGTTATATTTAGATCGAAGTAACCTCAAGCATTTTGCTCTTTAACCACCAACTTGCTCCTTAATGTGTATTAATTCATTACTGCCAAAGCAAATTCCTTATTAGTGCAGTTAAGTCTTATAACCAAGCTATTCAATGTATAATGTGATAGCATTTCGACAAGGCTCAAACTCATGACCCTTAGCTGAGCAACCTAATGCAGTCAAGGAGATGACCAATAGGCTCTTACAATTTATGCTCTTACTAAGCTTATAGTACTATTGTCCTTGTCGAACTAAAAGTACATTTATGTTAAGTGCTAAGTTACCAAGTAGTAACTTGTCTAAGATGCTGATTAACTTCCTTGGCAAGCTAAAAGTAGCTTACCCAAGCTTCCATATGCAAAGCAAGACCTAAGCATTATTGTACCATGTTGACCTAGCGATTAACTTCATGTGCTAAGCATCATCTTGCATCAGGTTACAATTTATGCTGAGTTGCTAGCTTTTGCTAAGTTTGTTAAAGTCAACAAGTTACTAAGCTTCGCATTGGGTTTTTGAGAAGTTGCTAACAAACTTAAACTATCGATCAATATTTGTTAAGTATCAAAAAGAGTGCCTCCATATCCTAATGTTGAGAACAATTTATCCAAGCTGCTTCTTAACTAGGCTAAATTTCAATTTGTGCTGGGCTTCAATCATGTTGAGCATTGGATGTTCTACTCTCTACAATTGAATTGCTTATGGTCAAGTGTTGCAATGCGTATCAAGTGCTAATCATGGCCAAGCCCATGTCTAACCTATTTATGACTAAGCTACTTATTTTTCAAAACTTAATCGAATCCCAAGTTCTAATATCGACCAAAGTTGCTAGTTCACGAAAGCCAAGTATAATCGAGCTCTAAGTATATGCAACCTGAGCTCATCATCAAATTAAGCTAAGCAAAAGGATGTAGTATGCAATTAGAAATCCATTGTCTAAGCTATTTAGCTCCTAAATCTGAGTTGTCTATGATTTGTCAAGCTCCAACATTAAGAGCGGTCCGAGCTGATCAATCCCAATTTCTAAGTAGCAAAGTTGACTGAATTGCTCACTTAAAGCCAAACTGATCCTTTCTCGGCATAAATGCCTACCTACAAAGATGCCCAATGATAAGTCCAATGCTAGATATCAGGATGATAAGTTAAGAATTTGCAACTTAATCCAAGTTTCATTTTCCTTAGCTTCTACCTCCAAATGTTTTCTTTGATTATATGTCTTTCAGAGCTTCATACAATATATTTAAACAAAATTGTCTGAGCATTTAAGATAAGGACTAAGTAATGCATGATTTATGAGGTAGTTCAACAACACCAATTGATAGGCTCTTGATTCAAGTTTGTGTTTACGTTCAAATTGTCTTAGTAACTTTGATGTACTCACAAAAAGCTTATTGTTGAGCTAATTAGCATCACGCGCATTCGACCAGCAAGTTGGAGCTCGTATACGTCAAGCTTCAAGATCAATTTATGAGTATTAAGATTTTTAAGAACATCTAAGCTCAACAATAGCTATGTTACCTTTTCATGCAATTTGAGTTGAATATTGAGCACTCCAAGCCAAGCTATCTCTTTGAGCTCAGTAAGCATTTGGCCAAGTAACTAGCATGTGGATAAGTGGTTAAAGTTTCTTGTAGCTAAGCTACTCACTTCAAAAAACATTTAAACTCAAAGCTCCATATCGAGTCACTAAGGAGTTACTCAAGAAATTGATGCTGAGTTATTGATGTTGAGTGTTTCTATGGCTTATAAAGTGGCCAAGACACCAAGTGTTTCTTGAGTCATCAAGTTCCTAATCTCGATGTCAATTAAGTTCCATGGCCGAACAATTGACCTACCTTCTCTACTCTTTGAGCACAACAAAAATAACAAAGCTAAATGTGTTGGACTAGAGCCTTTGATCTTCTATAGTAAGTAACAAAATCCATCGACATATGAGTGACTAATCTAGACAAGATTTGAGCTCTAATCATGCCGTACAATATACAACATGGATACTTTGCAAAGTTTTTGCTGGGCTTAACACATACGAATAAAATCTATGTATCAAGCACTAGCAAATGCTTGGAAATGTTTAGACTAATACCCAAGTGCATCTCGTGAAGCCCAAGAGTAAGATCAGCTCGAGACAAGTCAAAGTCTAAGCTTCATCTTACTAGTTGATATTTGAACAATTCCCTATGTTGTTTGACCTAATAAAAGCCAAGCTTCGTGATATCTATTGTCATGCTGATCAACCTCTTGCACACTGAAACACTATGTTTCACGCTCTAATTGACTTGTGTACCTAAGTTCGAATTTCTTTCAAATCAAATGGTAGCTAAAATGTCAACTTCCGACAAGACATTGAGTTTGGCTTCAACTGTTGGGTCTAAGAATAGTCCAAAAAAGAGCTTAATCTCACATTAAAATACGTGCTAAGCTATCCTCTTCTATACTTGTTAAGCAACTACAAATGTGCCAAGCTCATAATTACGCAATGACTTATGCTGAAATAGTCGAACATGTGAACATTGTTTATCTTGATGGTCGAGTAATTTGGAACATTAGACAACCAATGTTATCATCAACTACAAATTATATTCTTCCAAAGTTAGAGTTGCTGTGTTGGACCAAGTGAAGTTCACGCTTAGGATGTTCTTACATTACCTAAAACACTAGGTAAATAAAATGGCCAACTTGATAATGATATTTCTTAAAAGAAAGGAAAAAAAGAAAAGCTAAACTATTCATAGATAATGTGTCAATTTGGCTACTCAATTCTTAAATAAGGATGAGATACACTTGTCTATAATTTATTGGTTACACATCCTTTAAAGCATGTTTCTCATGTTGTACATTACATTGCGATGTTTTTTATATCTATATCTAAGTCTTATACATTACATTGCGATGTATCTCGTGTTGATTGGGTGTTAGGAGTATATTGTTATTAGTGTTTACCTCATCATGTATTGAAGTTAATGTTTCTTCATTCCATTCCATTATTGGAGTTATGTGTTGGAATTATTGTAATTATGAAGGTATGTGGATTATTTGTTGGTGATTATTCTTTCAGTGATGGAAGTAGCTTTTAGGATAACATGAGGCATATTATGGGAAGTAATGTGCAAGAGTTGATTCTACATGGAAGTTGTATGCAACTATATGGACATTTTAGGATGCTTTAATTCTATGGAGTATTATATCAATCCATGTGTGGAGTTTGTATCTTACGAGAAGTGTACATAGCTAGTTAGGATTAAAGGTAGATTGGAGCTCTCGATGTTGAGATATTTATGGGAACTTCTAGTTCCTATAGGATTTATAAAGTTTGAGTTAGGAGGGTTACAATCAAAGGTAACTCTTGAATTTAGCATAACTAGACTTGTCTGCTTAATATTGATTGAGTCTTGTAGGTTTTTCTTTTCTTTTCCTTAGCATAGGAGGATTGTACTTTTAAAGATTTATGTTAAATCCTCTTTAAGGAAGCGGTTGATGATGAGTGCCAATTCACTAGTCTTATCATCAAGGCACGAGCTATAGGTCTCTTGAAGACATTAAAGAGGATTCTCTACATTTAACTCAACCTCGAAGCACTTAAAGTCATTGGTTCTTGTACATTATACATTTGTAATAGTCTATATTATGTACTTATGTGTGGTGAAAAACTAAACTTAGGCTCCGAATGTTATATTAAAAGATACATAAGTGGAAACAAGTTGATACTGCAAAGTATCATGACTTGCTTTCCAGCTAGTTCCCATCTAAGTTGTCCAGCGAGCTCAAGAATAGAATATAATACTAGAGAAACTTGAACCAGTCTATCAATTATTCAAGAACTAGCTTAATGATGATGGCTACGACTTAAACCAACCTGTCGATTCTCTAAACCTACCAAATTTCGTCAAAGAATACATGATTTCCATACATCAAACTATCTTAATGGTTCTCTCTTATGTCAATCTAATGGTTGCCTAAGTCTCATGTCATTTTATTTTATATTTTTAATGTTAATTACAATTATTCTATTAGATTATTTAGTCTAAATACTTTGTATCTAACTTTAAACAATGTCACTTGAATGTTATTATCTTTTAGCAAGCATTTCCCTTCCTTAAACACTACTCTTATCAATCTAATGATTGTGGCAAGTGAACATGTATCTAAGTCCTATAAGTCATATCATGATTCACTTAAGTGAGTGATTTCTCCTTTAATTCATAATATCTATTGGAATTTCAACCAGCCCATTTCCTATCTAGTCCAAAACCATAATTTTCTCAAAATCAGGGATTTTTCACCAATTATTTCTTTTAGTCCTATTTGGTGTCATAGTGGTTATCTCCTTAGGTAGATCACATAAGATACCCTTATAAACTAAAAAAGGAGTGACAAAAGAATTTAAGAAATAGGAAATAAAGCAAATTAGATAACTAGTAAAAACAAACAACTAAGAATAGATTAATTTCTCCAAAACTTTACCTAAAATCTTGACAAGTCCACCACCTTGATCTCTCAACCAAATTAGTTAAAGAGCCAGTATAACACGTAGATAAAAGTTTGAATAATGATTAAATTTCTTTTTAAATGAAAAATGTAAATATAATATATTTTTTTCATCTAGTATAAATAATTATTTAAGCAATATAAGTTCTTGAAAGTGAATAACTCATTATATATGATTTGTTAAGAAAAATACAAAATTTAGCCAAGAAAACATGCACATATACAAACAAAAGTATTATATACCTAATTTTCAAGAGATGGATATAGAGAGAGAGGGATTGTATTTATAATTTATTACCCTAAATTACTTAAATATGGTGAGAATGGGGAAACTAAAGAAAGAGGAAGGGAAAAATGTCTAATATATCCTAGATTTTCTTTTTTCTTTTTTTAGTTTTTTATTAGTAATGTAGTAAATATATGAGGGCTTTATCATAATCTTAAAGGAAAAAATTCAAAGATTTGATACAAACTAACTCAATAGCTTCTTATCTCCATAAATTTTATATCATAAATATGGGTGGATATACCTAAGTGTTCAATTTATCTTCATTATTATGAGCTTTAGGAGACATTCAATATAGAATTTTTCTTATTGACTTTTTTCTATAAATTTTAGATCTTATCAACACCCTTACTTTCAAAATAGTGAGATTGAGAATTAGGTACATCATATGCTTGATTAGGGCATAATAAATCATAGTATTATCTCTTTTTCCTCTATAGTTCTTCTAGTAAAGAGGACAATAGCTATTGGAGATTTTCTATTGAATTGAAGCACTTAACTAAGTTATAGCAATAAATGAATTTTTCATACCAATTATAGATGAACTTTTAGATGAATTATAGGTTGCAAATGTTTCCTCTAAATTAGACTTATGATCTAGTTATGACTAGATTTATATGCCTAAAACGATGTGAAAAGATGGCTTTTGGTACTCGTGAGGGAAATTATGAATTCTTAGTTATATCCTGCAATCTTAGTAATACAATAGCCACATTTAATTTTATCACAAACTAAATTTTTAGCCATTTCCTAGGAAGTTTGCCACTATAATCTTTAACACCTTTTTTTACAACAAAAATATGGCTCTAACATGGAACATTTAATCTCAAGCAGTGCAAGAGATAATTGATAGTACTTTTTTCTTAAAGGAAACTAAGTGTTTATTTAGGAAGAATTCCATTGAATATTTAGTTTTTCTATGTCAGATATTGGTATTAGACTCGAACAATCTAAAGTATCGACTGTTATGGCCTTTCATCTTTCACTATTAAGTAAATAAGAGATTTTTTAAGGCTTTTAGGGCATTGTTGAAGATTTGGTGAAAGGATACGACTCGATTTTTATCCTTCTAATAGATATGCTAACAAATTTGGATGGAGTAATCAAGATAAATCTACATTTAAGGAACTTAAGGGGGCTTTAACTAGTGGTCCCCTTTCATCATCATTTGATTCTTCTAAATAGTTTGTAGTTGAGATTAACACTTCAAGAGCAAGAATAGGAGTTGCATTATCATAGGAAGACCATCCTATTGCTTACTTAAACAAAAACTCCCACCTTACATATACAAAGCATCAAAATACGTTTGAGATTTGAATATTGTATTAGAGTTTGTATGCAATACCATTATCTATTATGTAGCTATTTTATTACTCAAGCAAACTCTAAAAGTCTTGAGAAGATTTTAATTTGAGTGATTTAAACATTATGGCAACAAAATATATAGCTAAACTACTTTATTATGATTATTTTATTATTTGCAAGGTTGGTTATGAAAACCAGGTGCATTATGTAGATAACATGAGGACATTTCTTCTTCTCTTAGTTTTTCTATGACCAATTTTTTTTTTTTGTAGACAAGTTCAAGGAGGAATATGTATAGTAAGTGGACTTAAAGAGTATTATTTCAAATTTAGAGCAAGGTAAGCCTGTTAAACGACCTCTTTGTTGGAAGCATATTTTTCTATATTATCAATAGAGATTATTTTTAGTGCTTTAAACAACCATTATTCTTCAACTCTTATAGGAATTTCATTATTCACCTAGATGTGGCACTTTAGGATCCTGAAGACACATAAGAAGTTATGTGCAGATTTCTATTGGGATGGTATATGGAAATGAGTAAAGGATTTTTTTTTTTTGTTTTTGTTAAATACACCAGCAAATTAAATACTCTAGTTGTTCCCTTACAAGCTTATTGGTGATTCCATCAATTCTTGAATGAAGTTGGAAAACATAAACGTGGATTTCATCACATGCTTATCCAAATCCAAAGGCTTCATAGTGATATTATTGGTCATGAACGAGCTTTAAAAAGATTTTCATCTGCATTCCCTTGACTATCATTTCATGCCACTAAAGTGATATCTCTATTTCTATAATTATGGTTAATTATATGGATTTTTTTCAATTTTTGGAATCTAATGGGATTATATTTGTGAGTAGTTTCTTAAAGGAGCTATTTAAGCTCAGTAGGACACAATTGGCTTTTAAGTAGTGCCTACAATCCCTAGATTGATGGGTAAACGATGGTTTTGAATAGGATTATTTAGTAATATATGTATAGTTATGCAATATATCACCCAATTGATTAGGTGAATTTCTACCTTGGGCTCATTTTAGTTATAATACCTAATATCATGAAGAAACTTACGTTACTGCATTAGAGGTATTGTATGGTCATCTCTCTTTTAGTATCTACATATCTAAGAGGTACCTTAAAATTGAGTGCTACAAAAGCTAAGCTAGTGATGAGGGATAAGGTGTTACTTCTCTTGCATACCAATTTGGCTACAACTAAGCAAAGAATGAAAAAGCATGCTAAGAACATAAATTAAACATTAAGGAAACTTGGTTTTGGTTTGTCTACAACCTGATGGATAAGTCTCATTATCTCAAAAGGTACTTAGAGAGGTTTGTTCCTTTGCTTATGAGAATGAAGTATTATAAGATTCATAATGTGTTTGATTTCTTGGTTTTAAAGAATATCTATGATTCACAAAGTCCATCTTATTATATTTTTCTCTAAATATTTTTTGCTACTCATCTAGTGTTGATCTTTTTTTGTATTCTTTGCTAAAGTGTCATTTCTAGGAATGGACAATATTTTAATAAACTTTGCAACAATAGCAAAGACTTACTCCTCAAAACATGACTTAGGAAGACTATGAGCCTTATAAAACTGCTTTACTCTACTTACTACCTTCTTGATAAGGTTGTATTTAATAGAAGGGAGAAAATTATTACATTACAGCTTAAAAGAGAGACAAAGAAACTAACATGGTTACAAGACTATCACATACTTAATTGCTATTAATAGTTCTTAATAGCTTTTGAATGCATATTGAATACCTAAATGGCAAGTGTACACATCTAATCTTTTCATTACTTATTTTAATAGTAATTAGCAATTTTATTTAATTATTCTAACTTATTTAAAAGTTTTCCTATGTAATGGAAATTTATAAAGAGTACACATTAGTAAAAGTATTTTCTCTCATAGGTGTGTCAACATCTAAAATGGATATAACCACCTAAATCCTTTTGAAAAACAAGCATATCTTTTTTCACCCTAGTATGTGTTATCATTATTGATGCAACAACACGATACACTTGTTTTTAAAACGCAAATTTTATGCATAAAGCTTTTGAAAATAGTATCGTACTTAACTGACCAATGCATCAAATTGCATGTAGTAATAAACTAGTAAGTATTCACTAAGTCGATTTTGCATGAGGAGAAGGGCTAAAACAAAGTACTAGATGTTAGTTAATTAAACTCGTGATTCTATTAAGACTTTGGATGTATAAAATCAATAGAATCATATAAAATTGTACAAAATCTGCAAAATCATAAATTTGTAGAATTGTACAGTAAAATTTATAATTTTACTAAAAGTTTACACTTAAAATATTTTACCTTTGTACTAAGAGAAATATCATACAAATCATAAACTTGTTTAATTGTATGGCTAACTTATGATTTTAACAATTATGGATGTGATATGATACTGCAATTTATGTGAATTGAAATTGGGAGCATTTGCTAATTGATTAAATAAAACCTAACAAAAACAATAAAACAACACAGTATAAGAACATAGGATTAAGGCTTGTATACTTTGGTTCATTAACAATAATGTTACTTGGGTATTAGGTGTGTTTTTTACATGGATTTTGATGGAACTCACTTAACCTCGATTTCGAGAAAGACATTTATTTCATTATATAGCAAGAACACCTTTTAAGGCTATTTTCTTATACAATCAGATACACAATTTAATTACTGTCACTAATTAAATGTCCTAATTCTAAATATAGGTTAATTACGATTAGGCCTCATAATCCATACATAAATCACATTATGCATGGTAAGTTTAGTGATTTATATAATTCAATGGTCCCGCAATCCTAAAATAACACCTAAAAATATCTTAAACACATTAAAACTAAAGGTCATGCATTTTATTGGTTTTAACAAGAACATTTATCATCAAAACACCATATAAACACTACAACTATACTCAAATAACACACAAGCCATTGACTACACCATCAACATAATCACAAAACTAGAACAATAACTTAGCCACTCATGTATCTAACAAGAATACAACTATATAGCATGCAATTTCCATAAAACACATTAAGTGTTAGAGATTACCAAAAAAAGATCAACTCAAAATACTTGAAGAAAACTTTACAGATCAATCTTCAATTCTTGCTCACACTTGATGGAAATGTAAAGAAATTATGATAATCTACTTAAACTATGCTAGAACAAATGCTAAAACTATTAAAGTAAGGAGAACTTCGTAGTATTATAAAACCCTAAACCTTACTAAAATGTTACTCTCCTTTAAAATGGATGAAAATATCATTTTTATAGAATAAAGCTACCAACCAATTGATTGGTGGCAAAAAATGGCTATAGCAAATGAAACAGTACATTTTGATCAAAATCCTAAGTAGCGTTTTGTGTTACCAATCGATCAGTGTAAGGACTGCCAATCAATTGGTAGGAGTGAAACCATTTTGTACATTCTATGCACTTTACTATTTTCTCTTGGTGATCGATCAATTATGATAATGCTAGCTCCTTAATGCTTCAAGACTTACCAATCAACAATTTAGCTACTGATTAGATAGTAGACCAAATTTCCTTTTAAAAGGCAAGTCCCTTATGATACACTAAATCCGGAAAAAGAATAAAAAAAAAAAGAGTTTTTTCGTTTTTCATTCTATTTTTTTTTTCTAATGATTTGTTGACATCCAATTTAATAGCATAGGCTACCTAATGCATGGTAACCCCGTACACCTGCAATAAGTATTATAAATTAATAGAATTCATATAAAGTTTGGATCTTTTTTACTAATTCATGCAATTTTTATGTAGTTGGTCCATTTTTGTGCACAATTCTCACTTTAATGGATCACTTTCTATCCAAAATTTTGCATAAGTGTGTTTCCTAAGTTAAGAAAAATTGTATAGTATTACATGTTATCAATTATCTTTACTACACTAGAAATTTGTTATCTACATTAAATAACTAATTTAGTAACCTAAGCACAATATAAAGCTATATAATCTTATGCACTAAATTATTGAAAAAACATATTATAATATTAAAATTAAATTAACTAATTTTTTTAAAGCAACTTTAGAGCCAATTAGTCTAACCTTTACCCTAATATCTCTCTTACATCCTTTTTCACTCTAAATTAAGTGAAGGTATGGATCTTTATGAAAATCTTAACAAAAGAAGTTATAACTCTTAGGGTAGAATCATTCGATATGACCAATTAAAATAAAGCTAAGATTCAAGACAAAAAAGATTCTACATGAACTAATACTATCTTGTTTTCATAATAAAGAGGTTCAAGTGTTGTTTATCCAATGCTACCAATAAAATTAAGAAAGAACTAACCCTTTATTGAGTCCTTTACATCCACAACAGCATGAAGAAGAGGAAGAAGGAAGCCTAAATGAAATTGAAGAAGATGAAGTATAAGAGAAAGAAGGTAAGCTTGCAATTGATGAAGGACTGCCTTACTATGGAATATGATTCATGGGCTTTGTGATTTTGGCTTTAAAATTTGAGTAGAAGCAAGAGGAACACATAAATTAACCTAACTACACATAATTTCTTTGTTCTCTTCTTTTTTCAAGATAATAAGTGGTGATACACTACTTTAATAGTTTTTGCCACCTAATCATAGCATTAGGTGGTCTTGCACCATTACATGTAAGTTATAGCCCATTGAGCTTTTCATTGTTTCAAATTACCTCTCACAAGAGAAAGGTTTCGATAGTACTAATACAATACATGTTTTGATGAGTCATAAGTAAATACAAATAACATTTTAATATGTAAAAATATAGACCCATTATTATCCATGTGTGTCTAAATATTCTTAGTACTTATATGCTATTCATCAAAATACAAATGAATCATTTTTCTATATAAGGGGTTAACACCAACTCTCGTAAGAGCCAAGTTATGCTTACCCTTTTGGATGTGTGGTTTATCTTAAAATTGGGCAAGGTTCCAAACTAGCCTAAGATTGATCCAAAACCACCACTTTACAGTTCACCATATTAGTAAATCGGCATAAGCTTACCCAAGGCTAATGCTGGTTCATGTGTTGTGAAATATATAAACTAATTTTCTTTCTTTCCCACCCCATGCAACTAACCAAAAAAAAAAAAAACTCAATATCTTAAACTTCTTTTCTTTTTCTATAAAATTCCTATCGATGAATTGTAGGAATCAACAATTCCCATGGTTCTTAGAGGTAGATTCATTATTCAATTATAGAACCAATGGTCTAATTCTTAATCAAAACCATTAGCGCAACCTAATTCTGAATTCAGGAGTTGATCATGACCAAATCTAATGCAACCAACTCTTAATGCTTGTGAATGAATTAACCCTTTACTTGCCACTAAAGCCACTAATGCAACCATTAGGTTGCTACATAAGTTTTCGTAATCTTTTACTGTTCTATTTTTTATATTTAACTAATTTGAAAGTGATTAATTTTTAACTGAATATTATGTATTCACTGTGTAGTTGACTACATCATAGCTAGATAGTGGTAATATGGTGGTATGGAAAGATAATTAAATATACGTTAATGCAAAAAATAATACACGATGTACTATGGTGGGTTCAAAAAGACAACTCATTGTTGGTGAAAGACCTAAAGCAAGGTGGTAACTTCGGTATGTAAATCTTCAACAGGATAATAGATGTTGTAATCAATAAGTTAATATATGTAATTGTAAGTACATATAAAGTTGAAATAGCATATTGGTCGACATCTCTAATTACTATATTTTACCTATAAGAACGCGTAGTTGCAATATGTCGGAACCAAGTCCAATTCACTGAATTTACTACATCTTGAAATGTACAAGAACAAACAATGAAGTGTGACACTTCTTTTATCTTTTACTTACACTTCATTATGGAGGAGATCTAATGTATCAAATTTATCCAACAATGTATTACCTTAGATTTCGAGCTCATACAATTACCTAAGGATTCAAACCCTTAAATTTAGGGTGTTAGGCTAAGATATCAGTTTAATTTCAAACTTCACAATAAAATTGGCAATTTCACTATTTTAATAAATTAATTAATTTTTACCAAAATCAAAGTGTGAGCCCTATGTATTATGATTTCTAGAAGTTCATAATTATGATTGGGATACTTGAATTTTATCTTGTGATTAAATTTACTTGTTTGCTTAATTTTCACTTATTTTAAGTTAAATTCGCTATTTTCATAAAAATATATAATAGCTAGTTTAGTATAATTCATGATCAATAATTAAGCTACGTATTTTTGTGAGTCTATAGGATTTTTCGTGAAATGAATCGAGCTTGTATACTATTTATTATGTATTTTCATAATATAAACCTATATATTAGCTTAATATATTATATAGTAATTAGCACTAATGTGATACTCATTAAACGTGTAAAGGATTTGCATTTTTGAGTACATAGTAAATGCTGACCAGCTCGAGAAATGAGGAATTTTAGGATTTTTAATTTACATTTAGGATTTAATTTAGTTAATTACAAGGTTGTAGTAACATATGATTGAATCGGTAACACGAAAGGGTACTTTTGGATATTTGTATATATTGGTTAGTTATGATTCTTAAGATATCCTAATAGTACTCAAAATTACAATTGTGATGATATAAAGTTTATCAAAATCTGATAAGAGATGAATAGGATACAATCGAATTACGCTTAGAAACGTAATAACAAAAACACATAAGGACTTAGTATTGACCAAGTAGTTGACTTAGGGTCTGTGTGTATTTTTATAGGTGTGATAGGTAAGGAATGACTACATCGTGAAGCTTAGGATTTTACGCTAGTGTTGAGCTCAGGTAAGTGTGTATTTCTATTTTTTGCGTACGTAGACCTATGTCTACTAGACTTAGAGTCAGATGTGATGGAATGATTGGATACATGATTCGATTGAATGAGTATTGAAAAAGTGAAATGTTTCCTTATGTATGACTGATTTATCGATATGTAATTTTTTTTAGAAAACTTGGAAACTAAAATATTCTTTAGAGTATTCGCTCAAGTAAACTTTATGTGAAAGAATGTAATATAAAGTTGAGAAATGAAGCTGAAGTTAAGATAGTTGAATTATTTATAATGTAGAACTTGAGATTTATACCTAATATTGGGCTACTATACTATTCACTACATTTATGGTATGACACGAAAGGACGTATGGGTCAAGTTTCTAAAAGCTTCAAAACTGCTAAGTAGGCTTTTGAGCATATAAAACTGCATTACTCAACCTATTCTGGCCATGATGTGCGATTGACTATGTATTGGATTTTAAGTGGTATTTGTTAGAGGTCTTACTCCTAGGCAACTCTTTGTTGCCCTAAGTTTTTGAACATAGTATTCAAATGTCCGGGTATGTCCACTAACTAAACGAGAAATTGGAAAAGTATAGGATAACAATACCGATGCATGTCATATGCATGAGCATAAAATGGAGTTTTTGCATAAACAGATTGTATTGATAACTCGAGTTATGAGATTAAATGTCCTATAGTACTAATCTGTATGGATGTATGTATGTACGTTCTATGTTTTGTTTTATCCACTATCACTTAGCTCATAGCAAGCTGAGGGGATACTTATATATCTTCAGTTTATGAAGAGAATTGATGGGATAGCATTAGCTAGAGGAAAAAGTCTTTTGGGAGCACGTAAAACGAAGTCACCCACTTTTAAAGAAGTTTGGTTGTATTTTGTTCTTATTCCTATAAAGGATTCTTACATATGAAAAAAAAGGTATTATATTTTACGTTTAGTTATGTTGATAGATGTAAGCTTTTGTATAAACAAGTGTTAAGCTAAACTCCGTTATAGTACACTTTTATTATAAATCGAACTTATGTTAATTATAAGCAGGTATTCCAATGTGATGATACATCCCGTGCTATATTGGAATGTGGCATCCTTTAGGTAGTATCAGAGCATGAATTAAGGACCATAGTACTATATGCTTATGTGGTATATTGAGTAGCTAAGTACTATATGAACTTACCTTTATTAGTAGTGACCAATATAAGAAAACTAACTGCATTTTTTATGTTTGCTATTATCCAGAAAATGGTGTAAACACATGTAAGTGGGGATCCTGGATCATCAACCGCTCTTAGGAGACAAGTTAGGAAGGAACAACAACCTCAATCAAATCAAGGTCCGCTTATACAAGTAATGGATATGGTACAACAACTTACTATTGCTTTAGCTGAAGCTAGTAGAGAAAATGGGGATAAGTTAGCTTGGGTGCAATGTATAGTTGACGGGACAAAAATTGACCCTTTAGTTGTAGAAGAATGGATCGACTCATTAGAAAAAGCTTTTGAAGTACACAATGTCGAAGATAATAGAAAGGTAGGGATTGTTGCTATTTTATTGGATATACATGCGAATAATTGGTGGAAAAGTAAAAAATGAACAATGATAGAATCCACAGATTAAAATGCCTTTTGGGATACGTTTCCAGAGTAATACTTCCTTGAATGTATGAAGGAGAGAATGTGTGAGGAATATTATAAGTTGAGGTAAGCAGGAAGGACTATTGAAGATTATGAATGAGAGTTTAATAGGTTGTTAAAATTTGGCCTAGAAGCGGTATAGAATAATGAACTTGCTAAGGTTGGTGGGTTTAAAGCTGGACTTGATCTTTATTTTCAAGCTGAGTTAAAGAGGACAAGGTTGGTGCAATATGTTGATCTAATCAATGAGACTCGTTTGATTGAGTAAGCTCGTGACTTATGAAGTGTAGCTGAAGAAATAGAAAGTAAGAAAAGGAAATTTATGGTGAGTTCTAGTAATAGCCATAAAATGATAAGAGGAAAAAGGGCATATTAACCCTTTAACAAGAACTAGAAGTCGGGTGGAGCTACACCATCTTGCTAGAAATGTAATGGTAGGCATTGAGCTATGCAATGTCCAGAATTACAAGGGAAATGTTCTAGGTAGGGAGAAGTTGGCCATATGGCTAAGCAATGCCAAAACCTGAACCTTAGAGGTGTATACCATTATAATTGTTGTTAGATAGAACATAATACCACTCAATGTAATGCGAATCAAAAAGCAAGACCAGACCAAACTCAATCTAAAAGGCCAAGACCCGCCAATAGAAATAATCGAGCAAGAGTTGCTAGTGCTAAACCAAAAGTTCAAGGAATGTGATCGATGATGAGGAAGGTAAGGATGACAACATAGTTGCAGGTACGAGTCTCGAACCCTATCATTTCTAAGATTTCTTTATATGATCATATGTTGTGTGTTTACTTAAACTCTGTACCCTAGAGTAATGATAAAATTGTGATTGTTGTTTTAGGATTACTTTGCCTAGAGGATAATTATGCTTATATATTGTTTGATACAGGAGCAACACATTCATATGTATCCAAGAACTATGTTGGTAGGAATAGACTTCTAATAGAGATTCTAAGGTATGATCTAATAGTGACAACTCTTTCTAGAGGAGAGCAAGTCTTGCAACAAAAGTTAAAGGGAGGCAATGTGTGTATAGATCTATATAAGTTGCCGATGGAATTAGTAGTATTGAATTTGATAAGATTTGATGCTATACTAGGAAAAGATTGGCTAACTGAACATTGAGCAAATGTGGACTATGAAAGAAAGACGGTGGTATTTAAGAAGCCTGAAGGAGAAGAATTTCACTTTAAAGGACGTTCTAGAAAGGCAACCCCTCGAATTAGTTTAGCAAGCAAAGCTTAGAAGCTTGTAAGAAATGGTATCATAGGATTTACAGCTTTAGTAGTACATACCCAAGTCTAAGAAGTGAGATTGGAAGATATATTAGTAGTGTCTGAATATCCGAAGGTTTTTCCTAAGGACTTGCTTGGACTACCACCAAATAAGGAGATCAAATTTACCATAGATCTTATATCGGGTACTGTACCTATCTCTAAGGCACCTTATCGAATGGCTCTTACAGAATTGGTGGAATTGAAAAAGCAACTACAGGAGCTACTGGACAAGGGATTGGTTGACAGTTGAATTTCTATTGATGTGCAAAGACCTGCAAAACAAGAAAATGGCTTCGAAAGGCACCAGAGGGTACTTCAACACGGCTACTCTAATGCCTAAGTTATCCCTCTTGTCATGTAGAGAGAATATGTTGAATAGTTATGTGAATGAGAATGGAGCCAAAGGGGCCCCTTACTTGGGGGTCTTGCCTGGTATTTATAATGAGTCAATGGAGATTATCCTTAGACTGGGTCGTTAGAGTGAGCTTAGATCTTAGGCTTACTAATATAAGTTCACATAATAATTATCCAAAAATGCCTATCAACACTTACTCTCCCCCCTACTCTCTTTGTTGACAAAGTAAAAAAAAAAAAAAAAAGAGTATTTAAGGAGGTTGATTTCATAAGAATTCTAGGGAGATTTGGAATTACAGCCTAAAGAGGCTAGAACATATAAAGAAGTAAAGACCAGAAAAGGTAAAGAGTGACTCGAACACCTATAAATATTTATATGCCTAAGAAGGTGAAGATCTGAAGAGGTCAGAGTGCTTGAAGAGACGAAAATGCCCAAATAGGTCATAGCGCCTAAAGAGGTCGGGGTGTCTAAGTAGGTAACAGCGCCCGAGGAGACAAAGGTCTAAAGAGGTTGATACGCCTGAAGAGGTGGGAGCGCCTAAGGTGGTATGAGTGCCCGAAGAGACAAACACCTAAATATGCCAAATGTGGACTAAAAATAGAACTCATGTATCTTTCGCTTCACATGGGACTAAATCATTATGCATAGACTGTGTGAATGTTAGCCCCTCATATGGACAGCTCTATTCCGTTTTTTTCCTGGCTACGTGTGTTGGCATGGGCGACTGTGCCGTAATGGCTTGTAAGACACCTTAGCCTAGTAGATGAAACTTAGCTGTTATGCAGCATAGACACTTGTCAGCTTAGCAAATATGGCTGAAAATTTCAAAAGCCTCAACTTGCTTCCCTTTTTCGGAATGGAAATTTAAGGCAATTTTCCAAGCAGTTCGGCCTGCGGTAAAGAAGTCGGACTTTCTTTGTTTAGCAGTGCGTATCTCGGCACTTTATTTATGTAGGACAACAAGCTGCGTAAATATCCACTGCCGCTCAGCACTCGGCATAGAGCTTGGGGACTCGATATGACTGGAAAAACTCGGGAATCAAATTATTCTAAGCACTCGGCTTCTCAACCACTCGCAGGCCGACAGACATTGATCGGCATGGCAGGGCATGGGACTCGGGAGGTTGCTCGATACGACGTTTCATGGCTTCTTCTTTCTTGGCCTCTCGGCCATTGTTGTAAGTGAGAACAGCTCGGCATGATGTTTCTCGGTATCATAGATCCTGGCAACTCGGCGTTTCGGCATCAAGTGCGGAGACTTGTTTGATGAACAATCTCGGCTTCTCAGCTATATACAGGCCGAAAGAAAAATCTTGGCATATTGGCTTTATGTTGGTCGATAGAGTACACACAATTGTTACTTTGTTCCTTATTTCTCCAACTTAATGTCACTGAATTTTAGGCTTGTTGCAGGTCGGCTCGGGCTGAGTTGGAGTTTGGGTAGCTACGGTCTCATTTGGAAAGTCTAACATAACCGAATCTGAGTGTTGAGAACTTCCCTTTATACGGCATGATAATGTTAAAGTGACTGGTATTGGCATGTGCAGCGGCTTATACCTACTGTAACGTAGATCTGCAATAGAAGCTCGGTCGAAGGAGAGAAAGTAGTTCGGTTCAGTAGTTTACAATAGCTCCTCGGCAACTCGGAGCGAAGCTTGGGAATTCGATCACTCGCAATCACTCGGCAACTCGGCTATTTTGCAAGCCAATAGAATAGCTCGACCTCAGTTTCTTGAGGAGCTCCTCGACAAATTGGCGTGAAGCTTGGAGTTAAAATGTTCAAACACAAACTCAGCTTCTTGGCAATTGCTGCAAACCACTCAGCAACATTGCCACTTTGCAATTGATCACAGAAAATCATCATTCGGCACGGAAGCACTACTGTTCAGGCTTTAAAGATCGGCAATTAGCCTCAGAGGAATAAGTTTAGCTCTTGGTGCTTGGCGCGTGACGAACATAGGTCGAAATTATCACACTGCACCGAGAAGTCGTGCTCATCCATTTCAGTTGAGATCTAGTTCAGGCAATTTGCTGACCATCGACGACTCAAATGTTCATGTGGCACTGTGAGCATATTAGCTTGGACTAAAAATATATCTCGGCATGGGGATTGGAAATTACTCGCATTACTGTGACGCATGGCCTAGAAATGTAGCTTAACATTTATGCCTCAGATTCACTTGGCTTGTAGCTGCCAATCTTCAGGGAACTGTTCAGAGCAGCTCATCTCACCATAGCCCATTGTAGGCTGATAAAAATAGCTTAGCACACTAGGGATTACTTGGTAAGTGCGAGAGACAAAATAAGTATTCAGCACGGCATATTGTGCAAAAAGTTTATTCAGTCGGCCTAGCTTATGAAGATGGTCATTAGGTTGGCACTAAAACTGCCGCTTGACCCCAAAGGTGCTTAGAAAATAGCAAAACGTGTCCACTAGAATTTTCTATGAAGTTCAGTCAATCGCAACACTTTTCGATCATTAAAACCAAAGCGATAAATCAACAAGTGGCCAAACAAAACAATGCTACAGATATGATAGCCGTACATATGCGGGTTAACGAACTTTTGGCCGCCACAACATAGCACAAAGACTGTACATAGCAAGACATCTTGGCATAAAGTACAATTCACTGACATATGAATCAATGAAAATTAAATATGTGTGTCCATCCAATTTGTATTTGAAGATTAACATGAAATCCAAAGATCTCTAGAATAGGGGCATGGTAGTTCTTAAGTAGTTAAGTTGCCGTTACTAATTTGGTGGTGACGGTTATGAACCAAGAGAAGATGAAGTTGCGGTTACTAAACTCTTGAAAGGAAAAAGAAAATCAACAAAGTCCTTCATAGTTCCAAGATTGCATATGGAAACCGATGTCACAGGAATATGATCCAATTCCATGAAAAGCCAATGGTCGATAGATACCAATGGACTACAAAAAAAATTTTCCTAATTGAAAGAAATAATCCAAAAAAAGTAGCGTGAACCAATTAAGGAGAATCCATCGAAAGGGGTGAAACAGCCCGCTAGTCCCCCACTTCAAAAGAATGTCGAGAATTATGGAAATATATTACACGTTTTCACAGACTGTACTAATTGTTGATGGTTAAATTTCACATCGGTGTGTAAACAATCGTAAAACAAAAAAATAGCTTAGAGGGGTATCGAAGGATGCTTTAGCGTGCCCACTCCAATACCTAAGTTAGCCCCTTTGTCATGTGGAGAGAATATGTTGAATAGTTATATGAATGAGAATGGAGCAAAAGGGGCCTCTTACTTGGGAGTCTTACTTAATATTTATAGTGAGTCAATAGAGATTGTCCCTAGACTAGGTCATTGGACTAAGTTTAGATATTAGGGCCACTAATATAAGCCCACATAATAATTATCTAAAAATGTCTATCAATAAAATTCATAAGTCCACCTACATCTCCATTGGGCGCACTTGTGTTATTTGTTAAGAAGAAAGATGGAAGTTTCTTGTTGTATATAGATTATCGAGAATCGAACAAAGTCACGATAAAGAACAAAACCTACTTCCTAGGATTAATGACTTATTCAATCAGTTGAAAGGGTTTGTGGTATTCTCGAAAATACATTTACATTCCGGTTATCATCAATCGAAAATTAAGGAAGAAGATGTACATAAGAGTGCCTTTAAAACTAGGTATGAACATTATGAATTTTTAGTAATGCCATTTGAGTTAACCAATGCTCCTACTACATTCATGGATTTGATGAATCGTGTCTTTAAAAAGTACCTAGATGAGTTTGTTATGGTATTGATTGATAATATCTTAATATACTCAAAGAGTAAGGAGGAACATGTAGATCACTTGAAGATTGTGCTTTAGACTCTTAAAGTCAACAAAGTTTATGCGAAGCTAAAGAAGTGTGAGTTTTGGTTAAATCAAGCAAGATTTCTTGGGCATATAGTATCTGGTGCAGGAATAGCAATTAACCCTACAAAAGTGAAAATAGTAATAGAATAGATAAGGCTAACTACTGTAACCAAAGTGAAGAGTTTCTTAGGAATGGCTAGTTATTATAGGAGATTCGATAGGACTTCTCTAAAATAGCTATGCCAATGACCCAATTGACACGAAAAGGTGTTAGATTCAATTGGAATGATATGTGTGAAGAGATTTTTTAGGAACTTAAAAAAAGATTGGTAACTGCTCCAGTATTAACAATACCAGATGGGTCTAGAGAGTATGCGATCTATTGTGATGCTTTGAGAAGTGGATTGGGGAATGTACTAATGCAAAATTATAAGGTAATTGCCTATACTTCAAGACAACTTAAACTACACGAGCGGAATTACCTAACTCATGATTTGCAACTTGCAGCTGTAATATTTGCATTAAAAATATGGAGGCATTACTTATATGGGGAAAAGTGTAAGTTCTATACTGATTAGAAGAGTTTAAAGTATAGCTTTACCTAAAAGGAATTGAATTTGAGGCAAAGGCGATGGTTGAAATTATTGAAGGATTATGATCTTACAATTCATTATCACCTTGGGAAAGCTAATGTAGTGGCTGACACATGAAGTAGGAAGAAGTTTGGTAGTGTTGCTATACTCATTACGAATCAATGGGAATTGATCGAAGAAATGGAGAAATTGAGCTTGGAAGTTGTAACAAGAGAAGAAAGTAGTTTGTTGGCCATTCTGAGGGTGGAACCTACATTACTTAAGAGCATCAAGGAAGCTTAAAAGGGAGATGCCGAGTTGCAAAGGATTAGAAATGATATTGGACAACACCCTAACTTTAGAATTGATAATGCAGGAATGTTAAGATTTAAAGAACGAATTTATGTGCCAAGGGATTCGAAAGTTAAAGAGGTGATATTGAATGAAGCTCATAGTGCGAAATATTCCCTATACCTTAGGAATAATAAGATGTACAAGGATTTAAAGCAGAAGTTTTGATGGACAGGGATGAAAGGAGATGTAACACGGTATATATCACATTATATGACATGCCAAAAGGTGAAGGTTAAACATCAAATACAGGGAGCATTGTTACAACCTTTACCTATACCCGAGTGAAAATAGGAGCATATAATAATGGATTTTGTGAATGGCTTGCCAAGGACAAGGAGACAACATGATATGATATGGGTTATAGTAGATAGGCTCTCGAAATCAGCACATTTCTTAGCCACAAGGCAAATGGCAACATTCTCTCAACTAGTAGAAGTGTACATCAAGGAGATAATTCATTTGCATGGTGTTCCGGTGCCAATAATATCTGACCACAATTCCCTTACAACCATAAATGGGAACCAAGTTGAACTTTAGTATTGCTTATCATCCCTAAAGTGATGGACAATTGGAACGAACAATCTAAACTCTAGAAGATATGTTGAAGGCATGTGCGATGGACTTTAGAGGTAGTTGGGATGACCATTTGCCATTGGTAGAATTTGCCTATAAAAATAGCTATCATAATACTATTCAAATGGCTCCATATGAAGCATTGTATAAACATGAATGTAGATCCCTTATGTAGTGGGATGAAGTAGGGAGCAAATAAGTCATTGGAACATCAATGTTACAAGTTCTTAAGGAGAAAGTATACATAATAAGGGAATGAATACAAACTGCCCAGAACCATCAAAAAGGTTATGCGGATATTAGAAGAAAGTAGTTAGAATTCCAAGTAGCTGATTGGGTTTTTTTTTAAGGTATCACTAATGAAGGGGGTAAGGCAATTTAGTATTCAGGGAAAGTTAAGTCCTCGATATGTTAGACCATATCAAATTAAGAATAGAATTGGGAGAGTTGCTTATGATCTTGAATTACCCAATGAGATCAATGAAATTCATAATGTATTTCATGTCTCAACTTTGAGGAAAATTGTTGGTGATTCTACAAAGATATTGGATGTACCTCCAGTGGAATCAAAGGAAAATCTTACGTATGTAGAGCATGAAATTCATATTTTAGATACCAAGGTTCAAAAATTGAGGAATTGAAACATTGAGTATGTGAAAGTCCTGTAGAGTTGACATACCGTTGAAGAAGTGAAATGGGAATCTACTAAGTCGATGAGAGCTTAGTAACTTGAATTATTCACATAAGGTTAGTAATAATATCATTGATTATTTTTTTCCTAGAGTAAATTTAAAAACTGATGTTTTCTCAACTTGTAGTTAAGTTTTGAGGATAAAACTTTTTGTAAGGGGGGTAAGATGTAATACCTTAGATTTTGAGCCCATACAATTACTTTAGGATCCGAGCTCCTAAATTTAGGGTGCCAGGTTAAGATATCAGTTTAATTTCAAATTTTACAGTACGGTTAAAAAAGATAGATGAGTCATTTAAGTAAAGTCAATTTCTCTAAATAAGCTATATAAAAATATTAATTTAAGAAACCGTCAATTTATTATTGAAGTTGATAAATTTCAAAAACGTGAAATTTGAGCATTTAGATATAATAATATATTAGAGATAAGTTATTTAACTTATAAAAATAATAAATGAAGTTGAATTATATATGTATTAACATAGAACATGCATTATTTGTATTAAATACACATATATAATAAGAAATTATTATTTAAATAAGGTAAAGTAATATAAAAAATGAAAAATTATTAAAAAAAATGAAAGGATGAGTCATCCTATGATGCGGCAGCTAAGGATTAAATTGGATGATGAGTTAAAAGGCAAATAATAAGAAAAGGATACTTCATACTTTAGAAAAATAAGAAAATGACATGTATAAGTCATATGTCTAATTTTTATAAATCCTAATCCATATAGAAAATATAAATAGGACTTATACACTTAAAAAAAAAAACATTTTGGAAGTCTAGAAAAAATAGAAAATCATTGAAGAAAATTTTAAAACAAATTAGAAAAAAAAATAAGAAAATTAGAGCAAAAACAAAGCACAGAATCTTATCAAGTCAGTTCAATAGGTTATTGGTGTCCAGTTATGGTGGCCAATTGGGGCCAAGGAAATCACCACCAGAGGAGGTGGTTCGACAAGGTAGGGTAGTTAAAGGCAACCGGTTTAGGTAAGCTAAATTTTCGATCGAAACTTTGTAATTTTTCTAAAAATATTAAATGATGTTATTTAATTATGAAACTTAGTTTTATGAAGTTATTTTATGTGTAGAATAGTGTAGTTATTTTAATTTTGATAAATAATTATTGGAAATAAAAGGTCCTTAAGAAATTACTATATTTGGACGAAAATTGAATTAAATTTTAAAAATAGTAATAATGTCCTTTCAAGCTGAAAATTTGTACTTAACACATGCAATATATGCATTTAATTTCAATAACAAGAATTTTTCGAATTAATAATGTTTACTATTTATTGTAATTATTTTGGATAAAATTGGCAATTTCTCTATTTTAGTGAATTAATTAGTTTTTAACAAAATCAAAATATAAGCTCTATGTATTATGATTTCTAAAAGTTCATAATGATGATTTGGACACTTAAATTTTATCTTGTGATTAAATTCACATGGTTGCTTAATTTTCGCCAATTTTGAGATAGAATCGCTATTTTCATAAAAATATATATTAGCTAGTTTAGCATAATTCATGATCAATAATTAAGCTATGTATTTTTGTGAGTCTATAGGACTTTTTTTTGAATGAATTGAGCTCATTGAAAATTTATTATGTATTTTCATAATATAAACTATATATTAGCTTAATACATGATATAGTAATTAGTATTAATGTGATACTTGTTAAATGTGTAAGGGATTTGCATTTTTTAGTACATAGTAAATGCTGACTAGCTCGACAAAAAAAAAGGGTATTTTTGGATATTTGGAAATATTAGGTAGTTATGATTCTTACGATATCCTAATAGTACTCAAAATTATAGTTGTGATGATATAAAGTTTATGACATATGATAAGAAATGAATAGGATACAATTGAATTAAGCTTGAAAATGCAATATCAAAAACACATAAGGACTCAATATTGACCTATTAGTTAACTTTGGGTCTGTGTGTATTTTTCTAGGTGTGATAGATAAGGAATGACCACATCATGAAGCTTAAGATTTTACGCTACTGTCGAGCTTGGGAAAGTAGGTATTTCTATTTTTGTATAAGTAGACCTATGTGTACTTGACTTAGAGCCAATTGTGTTATGAATTGTAATGATGTGCTAGATTGATTAGATACTTATTTCTATTGAATGTGTGTTGAAAAAGTGAAGTGTTTCCTTATGTATGATTGATTCATCGATATGTAATTCTGTTTCGAAAACTTGGAAATTGAACTATTCTTTAGGGTATTCGCCTAAGTGAACCTTATGTAAAGGAATGTAATGTAAAGTTGAGATAGTTGAATTATTTATAATGTGGAACTTGAGATTCGTGCCTAATACTGTGCTATTGTACCATTCATTACATTCATGGCATAATATTGAGCTATTGTACTATTCATTACATTCATGGCAGGACCTATCAGTCAAGTTTCTAAAAGCTTCAAAATTGTTGAGTAGGCTCTTCAGCATATAGAACTGCATTGCTCAATTTATTCTAGCCACGATGTGTGATTGACTATATATTGGATTTTCAAACCACAATAGGTGGTATTTATCAGGGTTCTTACTCTTAGGCAACTTCTTGTTGCCTTAAGTTTTTGAACGTAGTATTCAGATGCCCGGGTATGTCCACTAACTAAACGAAAAATTGGAAAAGTATAGGATATCAGTACTGATGCATGTCATGTGTACGAGCATAGCATAGATTTTTTGCATAAACAATTTGTATTGATAACTCGGGTTACTAGATTGAATGTCCTATAGTATTGATCTGTGTGGATATATGTATGCACATTCTATGTTTTGTTTTATCCACTATCACTTATCTTACAGAGAACTAAGGGGATACTTGTATATCGTGATAGATAATTCGATTTATTTTGGTTTGATTCGATTCCTAATAGTAAGAAATGCACTGGTCTATATATAGTGCATATGTTTTATAGTTGTTGGGGGGGAGAAGAGGAGTTCTTTCTTAGGCAAAGTTGGCATGTCCGGATAAATTTGTCATTTTCTTATTGGTGTTTTGCATGAAATATTGGCCCTCCTCTTTTTATTTTCATCTTGGTGTTTTACAAGTATAAACGCAAATTAATTTGAGGTGTTCAATATGTTTTTTTTTTATATTTTTTTTCTTAAAACACTATTGATATTTGTTCATTATCCATCTATATACGTCACACCTGACTAGTTATTTTTATATTTATATGTTTGATTTGTGTTTAGGCGGAGAATACTACATAGATGTTAGGCAATGAAATCGAGGAGGTCCATAATACTACATACAGTAATTTAGAAGAAGAAACAGCTAATAAGGAGAGTCAAATGGGTGGACAATGCAATGATGATGAGATAAACACTTCTAATGACCCCTTAATTTTAATCGATAATGTAGTATCCAGCTCTCAAATGATCTAGTAGATTGTTTTATCCTTGGATTAGCATACCATCCCTTCTTTTGAGCATCTGATTCCATTCTTCAACCTGATGGATCGTTGGGATGGTTATATAACATTTAAGGAGACTATATGTCTTCGAAAGAACTTATAATTGTTGATGTGTTAAAGAAAAGGATTTAGTTTTCAAGAAAAGCTAGCATGATATATATAGTCAAGTCATTCTACATTAGGCATCATTACAATTGCTACATTGATGGGTTGGATAAGAAGGTATAGCATGTTGTTTGCACGGAGAGGGATAGGGGGTGTACATGGTGGCTCCATGTAAACTAAAAGCTCACACACATGCCTTAATCTTTTTTGGTCTCGAGCTCATCCATAATTAGATTCTAGCTTCATGGCTCAATCTTTTGCTAGTCAAGTTAGGCATGAATCCAATGTAATAGTCTCTACACTAAGACAAACTATACTAGACACCTTTGGTTACTTGGTTTTGAAGAGGTTAGTAGGGGATGGTAAGAGGAAAGCAGTTGAGACAATCTATGGTGATTAGGATAAGTGTTATAAGGAGCTACCAAAGTTGTTGAATATTATTTAGTAAACTAAACTAGGTTCTTGTGTTACTTAGGAACATGTGTTGGGTGTCAAGGATGGCAAGCACATCGATGTGTTCCATAGAACATTATGAACATTTGGTCCATCTATGCATGCATGCATTTCAAGAGGGGATAATGCACATAAGAGTACTTGAACTTTTGATTTCGAACAATTTAGTACCCAAACATTCAAAACTTGAAATTCAGTACTTAAAAATTGAAAATTGTTTTACTTAAGTGCCTAAAGTTTTTATTTTGATCAGTTTAATATCTATCATATATATAATATCTATGAACAAATTTTTAATTTTTAAAGCACTAAAATTCATTTTTTGAATGTTTAGGCATAGATTGCCTAAAATTAAAATTTCAGGCACTCTTATATGCATTATTCTATTTCAAAACTGCAGCCCAATTGTGAGCATTGATGGCACTTTTTATGTGGGGAATACCATCACATATAGTTGATTGCATAAATCATGGACAATGGCAATCATGTAGTCTCTCTTATGTTTGCATTAGTAGATGAAGAATCATTTGCTTCTTAAGCATGATTTCTAATGTTGTTAAAGGAATATGTTGTTGGTAGACGTCGTGATGGACAAACTATATGTGTTATATCAGATCAACATGCTGGTATTAGTGAAGCTGCTAAGCATTAAGTTGTTAGATCATGTAAACCCTTTATGAAGTGGTGATATTGTATTTGACATGTGCTAGCAATTTTGACAAAAAGGATGAAAGTGCACCCCTAAAGATGCTTGTCATTGTGGTCGATCTAAAAGCACAATAGATAAAGCATGAATTCTATGTAGAGGAATTGAGGAAAAGGAATCAAAATGTACCTAATTGGTTTAGGAAGATACTTAAGGAAATATGGACAAGAGCATATGGTGGTGGTTTTAGATATAGGTTCATGACAACAAACCTCTATGAAATTTATTATGATGTGTTAAAGGATTTAAGGTATCTACCTGTAGTGCTTTAGTCTTGAAAATCTTCTACAATTGCATAGGTTATTTCCAAACACAAAATGAGAAAGCAACTAAAGCAATTGGGAAGGGAGAAATGTTTACTCTAAGGGCCAATGAGAAATAGCGACTGTCAGCATCCCGGGTAAAAGGTTGCTACAATTGATTGAATGATTGGTTATTCAAGATGAGATAGGTCAAAGAATGAGAAGATATAGCTAGCAAGGTGGCCAACAAACATACAGTTAGCATATTAATAGATCTATATACAAGCGGCAAATGGTAGACTTATAGGATACCATGTTTAAATGCCTTTGCTACCATGTCACATGTTAAAATAGATGGAACCAACAAGGTTTTCAAGTGGTATTATTGGGAACTCCATTAGCTTGTACTTCCATCTTATTCAAGACAGTCGTAGATTGCCCAAGGTTTATATATCAATCATTCGTCCAAACTATAGGGATGCTCTAACAAAGGGTGAACCATAATCCAAGCGCTATCATAATGAAATGGACAAAGTTTTGATATGTTTGAACTATTGAGTTTAGATGGAGTTTATTTTTGAGTTTGGAGTTAGAGCTGTTTAGGTTTGAGATTAAAGTTAAAGTTGGAGCTTAGAGTTTGAGTTTGGAGTTAGAGTCTAGGTTTGGTTTGAAGTTTAGGTTTCAGTTTGAATTGAGTTTGGGTTTGAGTTTATAAGTTATATTTTGTATCATTCAAACTATTAGCAACTGCTGTTGTTTTATTTTTAGAGGTGTTATTTTGTTTAGTTCAAGTTATGTTGCTGCAAAATGAAGGCTGGAAAAACTACTAAACAAATCACAATTTGAGCATGCAACTTAGTAATCGTATTTTCCAAGTGCAATTTTAAAATGCATGTTTTATATGAAATTTGCAAATTGCTATCACTATACACATCACACTTACTTTATGCAATTTCTATATATTTTCTCATGCTAATTGCACATAATTTAAGCATAATCTCAATTGCACTTAAGAAATACGATTTTTCTATGGTAAAATGGGAAAACCACTTTTTAACAATTAGGTTGGCCCAAAAGCAAACTCACCTATTTCTACTTAGACAAATGGTCTAGTTTTTCTTCTTCTTTTTATTATTATTATGTTTTTGTTTTTTATCAATGCAATCGATATATTTATATTGAGATCCGTCCACTATCAATTCCATTAAGTATACTTCGGACCACCTAAATCTTTTTCTTTGTGAATAATGCTGTGCAGGGGTGAGAGTGAGAGGGGGGTGGGGTGTAGGGTATGGGTTTGTAGGGGCATGGAAAGGAAAAAAAAAAAGAACTAGTGAACATAGAAAACAAGATAAGGTTATGTTCCGTCGAATCTGCAATTCAGTTCTATCATATGAATCTAACATGGCTAAAGTAACGAACCCTATTAGTTAAGAAGTTCGAAACTGTGAAAATTTTATTACTTCGACATTGAATTGAATGAATTATCATCAACATCAAAGATGATAAGAAACTGATTCTGATACGTAGTTTTGCTTTCGCAATGCACTCAACCAAAACAAGAAAAGGAATTGATAGATCACAATCTAATTCTTTTTGGAAGATCTAAGAATGAGTTCAGTCTTCATTCCTTAGTCAATATATACGTAAACCTTAACAGCTAACAACAAGACACAAATAAGGTAGAAATGGAGAATAGAATGGACCATGATGGATGCACCACTAGTCTTAAGGTTTCCAAACTCCACAACCTTTTGATGTCCTGGTACTTGAAACAACAAACCTGGTGTCAATACCACAAAAAGAAGCACTGCCACAAAACTGGACCCTAGTCTGACATTTTTATCTCTCTCCCAAAGCTTTATGTTATTAGCGTATGTTCTTCTTTGGCAGTTAGGTTTGTAATTAGTGAACAGAAGGAATTCTTTGGTAATGGAATAGGGAAGTGAAGGAAGTGATGTGATTAAGAGATGGACTAGGGTATGGTATATATGTATGGAGGGAAAAGGAGAGAAATATGGAGAGAAAGCTTTTATAGGAAGGATGTGGAGGATGAGGAGTGAAAATTAGTGGTTCAAGTAACTTTGGATTCGTTGCCGATGTGGCCATCCCATTTGCACGACATATGATGAGTCCAATCTAAAGTTGGCACGTGAATAGTCCATAGAAGGGACTAAGACCGACCTTTCTTCATTTGCAAACCAAATGTTTCTTTGTAATGCATCATATGAATTTCTATTATTTAATGCATTGTCGATGTACAATTCAATCTATTCTACTCAGTATTATCAAATCTAACCCAAACAATTGATTTGAACATATAAAAGGATTAAAGTTTAAAGGAATGAATCAAGCTCGATTAGCATTCAAACCAAAATTAAATTAAGTTGGTTTCATAACCGTGTTAGATTAAATTAGATTAGACCATATGAGTCAACCTCGGTTCGATAACATTGATTCTAACTTGTGATATGCATTTTTATTTGAGTTGGATATGACTATATTTAAGTCTAATTGAAATCAGATTATAGTTAAATGTATATTTAATTTTGTCAAATTTGAGTTGGGTTTAAGTTTTGCCATAGTTGACGGGCAAACCTCACCATAAGAAATATATATGTCGATACCGTCTACAACTTCGATGTGTTTCGTTTTGGTTTCTTCATACCTCAGATAATTTTGATTGTTCTTCATCTTGAAATTGTAAAGAGACCCTTTTACGGGTAAATAAAAAAGGAGCCTGGTAAGATCACAAGCTCAATATTATGCCTGCTCAACTCAAGTCAATTATACCCTCAATTTATATAATATTGCCTCATATTGAAAAGACAAATTACTGGGGCATTGATCACATGAATGGAGTTAAGAATCCAGTTCACATGTACTTGGCTCCATTTCTTTGTTTGTTTGTTTGTTTTTTTTCCCTAATATATATATTGCCCAAAAAAGAATTTCATCAATAAAACTCAAAATAATATAATGGTAAATCTGGAAATAATTACATCATCACACAAAGAAAGATGATATTAAAAACAAACCTACTGTATAAAGAATTTCTATATAAAAGAAGAAAGAAGCCCGTGAAACTAAAACTAAAACAAAGATAAATAATTAAAAACACCTAGACTAAAGAAAATAAGGAGAGAGAAAGCTGACATAACTCTTTATTAAGAAATGGAGGAACGTCAGCAAGTATTGACATATGGATTACGGCCTATTTTGGGTGTCTCCCAGTAAACAATGGGGACAATTTGAGTTTGTAGTGATAGCCAAAATATGATGGCCACGTCAACAGGTTTTGTTAGGTAAAAGAAGATGCTAAAATGATGGGAGAGAGAAAGCCTTACTTTGCTCCGTTTCTAATGAAGTACACATCCTATGTTGGTCGAGCTAATCCAGCTTACTTCGAATAAAGAGGTGTAATCGCTTCAAAGAAATTCAATTGAATAGTGAAATTAAACTATAAAACAATAATAAATAGGGCAAGTTGACTTGTATGGTTGTATTTTCACCAATTATCACTTTAGGTTGTTATCTTTTCATTTTTTTTCACTTCATATGTAAATATTTTTCTTCATCACATCACTAGTTGTCAAACACAATATTTTGTTTTCTCATGACATGTGTCAACTAATAATTGGCTAAACATAATTAATTAAATAAAATAATATTTTATACATTTAATTATAAAATGTAGTAAAATAATAAAAATTTAAAAGAAAAAGTGCTTTTGAAGATGAAGCCTGTAGATAGGCAACCACTCAAAGGTTAAGGGACCATTAGCAATAGTCTTAGAAGTTACGTGACACCTCATACTCGTAGGTGGTGATTAACTACCCCTTAACCTTCGAATGGCCTATTATAGAAAACGTGACATACAATGACCTACTATGCAAAATTAATATGAGTAAAAAGTAAGGAACCAAAATAAGTTAAAATTTTAGGGCAAGAAGTTTGAAAATAAATAAAATAAAAAATAAAAGAAAACAGCACATAACATCTCCCTTAATCATAAGTAAGCTTAAAAATTTGGTATAAATATTTTTAGAAGGATTCTATTGATAAATTTCTTTTTCTACCATTATAACCTTAGCCTTTCATAACCCTTGCTATATTAACTTTCATAATTTAGCCATTTTCAATTCAACAACTTTAGTGCTTAACTACTGTAGTTCCTAACAAGATGCCATAATTGAAAGTAAGAATGTAAAGTTTTTTCTAGACTTCTAATGACATTTTGTGTATTATTACCCAAATACTATTAAATTGAGATCAATAAATAAGATTCCATCTATGAAATCCTCTAAAAGTAGGTCTTCAAATATATTTACAATAGACATTAAAAAAGTTCCTAGAGCAACCTATTCATAAGTTTATGTTCTAGATGAGTTTTACTTATGAAATATGACTATTTTACGAATTGTTTATTTAAGCATGTTGTGGAGCTTAGCTGCTGACTACCATATTTCTTTTTGAGTTTAGTCAACAAGGATACTAAATTAAACTGATCGTATGTCTCCGTCGCCTAATAAGATCAACTAGTGAAGTTATATAACTTAAAAGGTTTGACTACATCTAGTTATAGATTTCTACAAAACACAACAGGATATTTCCCTTAATTCTATCATTTATTTAGGTTTGATAGTTAACTTAAATTTAGTTAATGAAAATAGACTTCTGTAGCTTTGGAACGATTACTAATATGTACGATTCTAACTTAAACAAGTGAGATGTGGCCAAAACAAAATATCAAATTGCCTTTAAATATTCTACAGTGAATTTTTCTTTCCATCCAAGGTCCCTTTTTCTTATTTGAGTTTATTTGTCTAGATAATCCTATATTTTCCTTTGATCACCTTAAAGACTTCTTTGATTACTCAGAAAGCATGTCCAGGTGAGTAACTCTCAATAAAGGTTATATTGCTTATACTTGTAGTTAATAGAACTATTGAAGATTTAACTATAAAATGAAATGTGTGTTCTAGGGGTATTCAGTACTATGTTTGTGTTTGATGCCTTGCTTTCCATCTATGAATGAAAATACATTTAAATTATGAGGAACCCCCTTGCTTATTAGAAACCATTTCAGATTTTTATGGAGGGTATCAAATGGCCATGCATAGAATATATTTGCATAAAAGACGGTATTAGCATTACACAATGACCAAAAAGGGTATATTTTTATGAGCCTTGCCTTAATCTCTGGAAACTAACTGGTAATGGGAAATGCCATCCTTTTATTATGGGCATACCATGGATTCATTACTTTTGGGATAACTGCAGAATATGAAATACAATAGTTTGTAAAATTTCCGACTCCATGATATTTTTTGACTTGAAACTTATGTTATTTTGACATTCTAATTTATTAAATCCCTGGGGTTAACAAGGAGGCAAAAACATAATCATTTCTCCATGGCATAGCGAGACATCATGATGAGATCTTTAACAGAAACTTCAACAACATTACTAAGAATTTATCAGAATTTTCAGCAGCATGCAATTAGGATTCTTTCTTCCATTCTTACATATATAACGTAAATTCCTTGGGATAACTTAACTCTTGTATTTCTCCTTCCCTTGTGTCAATTATGCAATAAACTGATAAAAACATAGCACGACCACTGCATGTTAGTCTACCTCAAATAAGAATATATTCGACCTTGTTCGTAGGTGCCTATTTCGCCCTCATACAAAATTTTACACCATATCACTTATTAAAGGACTACTCTTTTAAATTCTTGCCTTGAATTGAAACAACTAGCAAAATCTTTTTCCCATATTCACAGGGTAAGATACCTCTCTAGTAAACCAAGCACCATTACTACCTTCCCTAGGGAAATAAATGCCACGGTTTTGCGAGGCCCTTATTAAGATTGCATATCTATTGTCACGGGTCTTTTACACATCCATCTTAAAACACTCTTGAGAAGCTTCGGGTTTTAAGACCCTTCCAAAAGTATCGAGCATCGATAAAATTTTACAGCAAATGTAAGATCATCTTTTCCTTCACCTCATTATGATTGTTGTCACTTGCGGCTAAAATTTTAACTTATTTTCTTCTCTACTATTTACTCATATTAATTTTGCAGAAAGGCTTAAAAAAAAAGAAAGAAAGAAAAGATAAAAGAACAAAACATCTCCCTCGGTCGTACACCTTAAAAAAGGGTATAAGTATTTTTGGAAGGATGCTGTTGATAAATTTCTTATTCTACCATTAGAACCTTAGCATTTAGTAACCCTTGCTATCTTAAATTTCATAGTCAGCCATTTTAAATTCAACAACAGCTTTACTGTTGCAACTACAGCAGTTCTTAGCAAGATGCCACAATTGAAAGTAAGAATGACAAGTTTTTATAGACTTATAATAACATTTTATGTATTATTATCCAAATACTATTGAACTAAGACCAATATATAAGATTCCATCTATGGAATCCTCTAAAAGTAGGTCTTTGAATAGATTTATAGTAAACTTTATGTAACACCTTGAATCCAGGAAGTTAGAGCCTTACGACATAACAACCCTAGAAGTTAATACACTAAAGCCTCTAGTAACCTACCACTTGTCTATATTCCACAAATGATTAAAGAACCACCAACTCATGATAAGTAACTACACAATTGTTAGACAAGGAGTGATATAAATAACTACTCATCTCTAAGTATAAAACGCCTATTCATAACTTGTTCAAACATTGAGACTCCTAAACCTATTTAAAGATAAAATAAACTTATGTTTCTATAGCAAGGATTCTCAAACTCCAAACGACACATTAGCAATTAGGGAGTCATAGACAACGCCTCACAAAATGAAAACCTCTAAACTAAAGTCGTGTAATCATAGTCTCCACAGTTTCCAAGAATCAAATCTATCATCTAAGTGAATCCAATCCCATCATCAAAGAAATAATATCCAGTCTCCTCATCATAATCATAGCAATCATACTTATTATCTTTAAAATACTTGACATTGTTCATTGAACCTATACTCATAGCTTAGAAACAAAAGTCCCTAAAGGGTGAGCTATTCCTAGAATGGAATACTAAATACACATACGTATGATACACATAGTCACAAATCATATGCAAGCATAAATAAGTTAATTTATCAAATACTATTTATTATTTTGATTATTAACCAACAACTAGTATAGACTTGGCATCCTACGGCTTAGGATAACTTGCGACCCCTAAAAACCAATACACACACACACATATACATATATATATATATATATGCGTAGTATTGGTGTAGCTCCTACCCTTCACCTTAGTAACTCTTTCTATAATCTAACTAATTGTAATAAGAAGTTAAATTAAACCCAACTTAATTGAAATCTATTGTAACAAGCTACAATAAATAGCACTAATCAGATCTTACTAGCTTCAAACCTTTCTTATTTTTCTCAACTAATTATAACTCTTACAGCGAAAAATTAACCAAACAAAGTGCTGATTAAGCAGGACTAACGAGATGAAAAGTAGAATTTAGTAGTTATCAAGAACCTAAACTAGTAAGGGGCTAAGCTAAACACAAATCAACAAAAATCATGCTTAAAATCAACAAACGTAAAGAAGGCTAAGAAATCAAGAAACATAAATAAAGATTCTAAAATGCAAAAATGATTAAAACTTTGCACACTAAAGCACACAACTACTATCACCAAAAGCAAAACAACAAGTCAAAGCATTGTTCCACCATGAAAGATATATATAATACAAAGAACACAAAGTTATGATACTGTAGGGGTATAAGTATGGATCTAAGTGTTACATGCGTTTGGTGTGAAAAGCCGCATTATGTGTGATTAGGGAAATGACCTGAGTGACTCACATAGGTTAATTAAGAGAAAAGTGTAAGAAGAAGGAGTAGGCAACCTTAGTAAGGTTCTAAGATGTATGGTAATAGATGGAGGAGCGCGATGGTATCAAACTCTAAGATTAATGAAGAACAAGGCGATATTCTTGAGGTGTTTAAGCATGTGATCTTTGAGAGAAGGTTCCAGCAAAATAGCAGCATTAATGAGGGTTTTTCTCTCTTTCAAATGAGAATATGAATATGGTATTTATAAGAAATGATAGTTAATCATATCCATAAAATTATGATGGTAATCAATGGTTTAGATTGAAGCCTTTTATTAATAGATCTTAAGTAGGTAATTTTAATGGGTTTAAGCTCAAATAGAGGCTTTATTTATTATTTTAGTGTGAGCAAAATAAAAAAAGTTTGGATCGGATGAATGGATCTAGCGGACCTTACTTTAAGCCTACCATACCAAATCTTTCTTAATCATTCCGATAATTTATGGCCTTAGCTCCTTGGGCCCTATTCCTTTAGCTTGAGGAATTAAATCCATTTAATTAATGGGCTTGAAGCCCAATATTAAATTTAGCGCCTGACCAAATTCCTTTAGACTAAGTCAAAGGGGTTTGGGTAGCGAGTAAGCCTTTTTGATGACTTAGGCGCATGCATGCTATTAAAAAATTGCATTGTTGCCAGATTAATTTGAGAATTATCTTAATATGTGAGTCAGCAGTTCCTCTTAATCGTATGTCATGCCTCAGCTGGATTAAGTTGTATACTACCCTCAAGACGACACTCTGAAACAAGTCTTCTTTAAGCTGCCCCTTCTTAAGCTAGGTTGTCTTTTCTATGCAATTTACATGAGTTATTGATTCCATCAGGGTCGTATCTCATGCACTAAATTGACATTAGCAATCTCATTGGGGTTGACTTCCATGTATTAATGTAGCCTCAACCTTCTCTTAATAAAGGAAAATTCTTCTTGTAGAGCTTTTCATATGCACATAGTTGCCTCAAATTGTAGCCATATGACCTAAACTACAAGTGGGTGAAATTTTTCAAAACCTCAATTTTGAAAGCGAATTTTTTTATGGAGGTCTGTGGTGAGAGAAAAAAGTAAGGGCCGATGGGCCTGAGCTTGAAGCCATAACACTAACCTTGTTAGGGGGTGTAGGAGGCAAAGCCCTTGGCTTTATGGACTAACTTTAATTTTCTTTTTTTTTTTTTATTAAATTTACGGTGAACCTTACAGATACGATGAAGCTTATGCTCAATTACTATCAACAGTATTCAACATGGAGTCATGAAAATAGTATGGATAAAATACTCCCTTATCCCTTCTGCATCATTGTGAGTTGTCCAATATTTCATCATACTGTAAGCTTTGTCCACTTTTCTTCACTTAACTTATGCCCCATTCTTGATTCCCTTTTTTTCTTCCTTAAATCTACTAGCCTCTTTTCAATTTAAAGATTCTAGCTCAGCTTGATAAGGGATAATCAAAAGACACATTTGTCCCCAATTTAATATGTGACAAGTGTCTTTTTCTTTACTTTTATGCTACTTAAAAGAAGATAAACCCTAGGCGACGGTTCCTTACCTCAAAACAAGTAGTCAAAATTTCTCCTTACATTTTCTTTGGTGATGGGTAGCTCTAACCATCTTTAATCTCTTTCTTCCCTTTCTGTTAACTCTTTTTTCTTTGTTTTTTTTTTTTGCCAAAGAAAGGACTCTGAATAGGTTATTTCTTTTTTTTTTATTTTATCTACTGTTATTCACTATATTTGCATATTTTCCTTTTCCTTTCTCTTATAGGACTAGCAACTTATGCATATATACATATATATATATATATAATCCTTCTTGTAGTTGAGAAGCTAGGCACTTAAGGAACCAAACCAAATAGAAAAGAAGAGAGGAGACTTGCGAACTGTCAAAGGCTAACGGTAGGACTGGTTGGTAAATGGAATCATTTGGTATGTAGGTCAGAGGAAGCACGAAGTTGTTCTTGGAATATTGAAGTTGTAAAGCTTGACAAAAGCAAAGAAGGCTTGAACTTCCAAGTATGAGTAATTACATTCCCCTCTCTTCACTATTCCAGTCTAAATTATTTTAACCTCTAATTGCTAAATTGATTATATCCATGGTCCTGTCATGAGGAGAGTTTAGACACTATTAAACCTCATTTGTTCTCACAAAAGGTGTTGTTATATTGTCCATATTTCTATGTTGATTATTGATTGACTTTAAATAGAGCTTCCAAGTTTTACAATTTATAAACCTATATTCTATCCTTAATTTGGTTAAACAGGCAAGTATACCTATCGTTTTATAGCACAGATGAGTATAGGGTCATCTCCATTGGGAAAATGACTTAAATACTAGTACTTAATAATTTTTCCTATTATCTAGCAGTCAATTTCATCACGTAATCATTTATTAAGATTCTAAATGTTAACTAAACTACACTAATCTACAATCTAGAGTGATTAATACAATGATTACAAGAATAATTACGAAAAGACACTTAACATGCATGCTTACTCATCATTTAGTATAATCTTACCAAAATACTTTTCATCTTAATACTTGTTAACTACAAAAAATTACAGTATCTAAGCATTCTTCATAGAACTATTTACTTCTAATTCTAATTTTGTCTATTGGAATCTCTCCCTAATTAACATCCAACTAAGATTGCATTAATATCATGTTAATGTATCGATTCCTCTAAGGATGCAACTTTCCTAATAATATCTTTATTATCAGGAGTAAGTTGTTCGAATGAACTAGATCTATTCAATAGAATTATCTCTCAACATATTCTATTGAAATCTATCCTAAGTCAATGTTGCACACTACATCGTACTTAGATTCATTAAATGTCATCTATAAGAATTAACAAATGTTAGGAAATTACTTTCTTCAAGCACTCAATCATACTAATTGATGAAGCAAGCCCAAATGAATTACTCACAAATGATAAAACAATAACAAAAATTAATATGAAACATAATTAAATAAAAATAAAATATGGAATAGTTAAAGTAAAAACCCCTTTTTATTCCATTGAAAAAGTTTGACGAATATATGAATAACGAATTCCTATCATCTCTCTCTCGAGTGATTATGGGAAAAATATAGTACATACTTGGGAAATGATACAAGGTATAAACTATTACAAAGACGGGTGAAAAATGTGTAGATGTGTGTAGGTAGGTGATGTGTTGTTTTAAATGATGTCTACTCTCCTAAATTTTGATATCTGAAAAGAATTCTTTACTTTCCACAAGTTGCGGTAGCTTTTTATATTTTGCTCATCAAAAGACCTGAATTTACCCCTTCATGGTACCACTTAATGTTTCCCATATATTGGTTCACATGAAAAGGTTAAAACGAATAGTTGTGCCCCTTCCTATCATGTTCGTGACTCGAGGTGTGATAGTCTAAAAAAAAATTATTCTTAACCAATCACGGCTGTTATTAAGGCCATAAGCTCCTGGTCACATTATTAATTCTCATCATGCCCGTGACCATGGCTATGATCATCCTTCTGCTATTCAATCACAGCCGTGATTGAAAAAACTTCCCTTGATCACGATTGTGATTGAGGACGTGACAAAGGTAGATTCTTTATTACTTCATTATCAGGCCTGTGATTGATGCTTCTATACTTATTTCTTCTCCTTTATGAGTATGACTAACTTGAAAGTCGTTATTCTTGTGTAAACTTCCCCCCTTTGCTCATGAATTACCTAAAATCATTATTTTTTTCAATTAAGTACCTAATCAACATAATTGAATCACATTTATGATCAACTAAGTACCACCTATACCGTGATTGTTTGCTAACTGAGGGTCAAAAGTTTGTTGTTGTGACTTAAGTGCCGATCTTCATCAACGGGTGATAGCAAATAGGTATAAAACTTAGGTCATGTATGGCTTCTAAACCAATTGTAACTTAAAACATGAATTGAATCATGAATCTTAAGCCATAAGAACATGCAGACATAAGCACATGAGAGTCGAGCATAAGCTAAGCACCTATGATTTGGATACAAGTCGAGCATAAGAGAGTAATACGCTTAAGTTGAATACAACCTCCCTTTTAACATAAGCACTTGTGAAGTAATACGTGAAATGAGCTTAACTCCCCCTTAATATAGATACTTATGGGCTAATCATGTAGAATAACCATGAGGCTTGCACATAATCATAAAATGTGAATTTGAACATGATCCTTGTACATAAGTACGTAAGAGTAGAGCACGAGTCAGTGAGCTCAACACACATGAATAAGACATAAACCTTACACATGAACACATAAGAGTCAAACACTTTAGTTTAGCATAGTCCCTTTAGCATAAGTATATGTGAGCTTCTAACATGAGCACTTCTAAACTTTTAGTATGAGCACTCATGAATTGTGTATACGAAGTGAACATTAGAACTTGTAGCACTTGAGCTAAATATGAGTCTTGTCATATGAGTCAAACATGAGCCTCAACACAAGTCTTGATCATAAGTGAACATAAGGAATGCACTCAAGCATTAAATATGAGAGTACACACAAGTCTTGAACATTAGAGGTAAATGTAAGTGAGCATAAGTCATAATCACTAGCCTTGAACATTATTTAATATCAAAACCGAACTTAGGCCCTAAACATGATCATTAACCATGATGTGAGCCTTGAACTCAACATGAGTCTTTAACATGACATGATCCCCAAGCATAACATGTAGCCATGAATATGAAATGAGTTTTGGACATATCATGAGTCTTGAGCATGATATGACATGAGGCCTAGACAAGATGCAAGGCCTAAATATGATGTGAAGTATAAACATCATGTTAGGTGTGAACACCACATAAACCTTGAATGCGATGTGAAGTCTAAACATGACATGAATCTTGAGCACCACATAACCCTTGAACATGATATGAGGCTTGAATACGATGTAAGGTCTGAACATAACCTAAGGCTTAAATGTAATGCAAGATCTAAACAAGATGTGAGGCTTGAGTGTGACGTGAGGTTCCATCATATAATTGAACATGAGGCATTGAATGTTGGTCTTCTAACTTGAATATATGTGCTTGAACACATGAATTAAACATGAGTGAACATGAGAGTTAAACATAAGTCCTCTAATATGAACATGAGTAAGCTAAATCTTTGAGGTAAACATGAGTCCTCAATAAGGCTTCATTCCTTATACTACCTTTGTAATTTTTTCTTCAATTTCCCACTTGTATAGTTGTATGATTTTTATCCCATTTGCACTTCACTTTACTAACTTGCTTACCTTCCTTAATTTTCACATGTAATTAACCTTTCCTCCTCCCCTAAGTGGTAACAACTATGGTGAGTATTGGTACCACTTTTCAAGAATCAACAGGAGTAGGCCACCCAACATCTTATGTAAGCAATCCCATGTATTGAATAATTCTTGTTAGTGTTATCCTTCAAATCAAGCAAAAGGGGATGTCATGAATTAGCATAGTATCGAATATCTAAAGTACCCATGTGTCAAGTGCCATGTACACATTGAGCCTTGTGCGTACATGCACTTCAAGCATCGTAAGCGTACGTGCATCAAGCCTTGTGAACATGCACACATCATATACCATACATAGCAAGTATCATATAGAGAAAATATTATAAGTATTGATCATCATTACACAAGAATAACCTCTTTGTATGCCGTATCCATTTATAATTTTCCTCCCCCAGTTATTGACATGCGGAGAAGGGGCAAGTCGACAAGTCTTGATGTACCTTATTCCCTCATAACACCATTAAGGACCTAATGCTGCATTGTATTATGCTAGTCTTTAAAAGTTATTATATCACTTATGGTAGGCATTGATTTAAGCCTTGTTTCATATGATCTTCTTGATCACTTAAGTGTAAATCTTATATCTCTTTATAAGTACAAGTTGTATTGAATATTTAGAATCAATAGTAATGAAGTTCATTGACCGGATTTTATGCTCTTTTACCTCCTTGACACTTTCATCAATTTGTATGAAAGTATCTTATCATTATGTATTTGGGGGCAATAGCTCTTCACTTAGCAATAGCATCCTAGACAATAATTTAGTAAGGTAGTTTTGATCCCCTTAATGACTTACAATGTCTTGATTGATAATGAGAAGCATATCTTAAGGACTTTACACTCTTAGGAGCAATGCCTCATCTAAGCAGCGCTATTGTTTAGTATAAAAAAGTTAAATTGCTTCGTTATCTCTTCTTTCTTCTTAAAAATGACACTATGTAGTAGGTATCAAAGGCTTAACCTAGTCATACTAGTGTTAAGCAGTCATGACTTTCAAATTTTGGATTGACATAACTTCGAAATTGCTTAAACTCTTTTATCTAAGGGGCCTTTTGTATAATAGATATAATTATGAGACTACTTAGACTCGATGATCTAAGGGGTTCTCCTTTAAGATACACATAATTATGAGACTACTTAGACTTAGTGATCTAAAGGATCTCACATATTGAAGCAAGACTTTTTCTTATTACTAATAATATATAAAAGATCCCTTTTAAGAAGTGCTCAATCGTGCATACACATCGATAGTGACATTAATTGTTTAGGTTCAATAATTCTTTCTCATTAGTCAAGGGGTATCTCCCCTAACTTGACTACATATCATGGCTTACCACGATATTACTTGGGTTTGAATGTCAATATGTTAATGTGTTCATCAATAGGATTGTCTCCATTAATTGATGGTAGGAAACATAGAAATTAGATAGCATGAAAGCTATACATGATTATCCTAGCGTGATGTACATCTAAGAGCTAGTGCTCCTTCCAGTCTACAACATACAACCTAAGCCAATCATTGTGCACTTAAGAGACCAAGCTCTTATTAGCCAACAACAATGTGTAGTCTATATATTATGTTAATTATTACTTTCTTTTGTTTGATTGAAGGGTTTAATTTCCCCCTATTTAGACATAAACAGTTTTATGAAATTCACTTTACGCGTTAAGGAGACTAGTCTCTTACTTTACAGCAACTATAGTAGTAAAATGAAGATACTCAAACACTTATCACATCTTCATTAGAAAATGTCAGTGTGGGAAAAGGAACTTTGATGCGCTTACATATGAGATGAAATTGTAACTAGGATTAAACTAGTGAGAACACATCTTAGCTACCAATAGTTCTTGTACTTCTTAACTTATAATGTACACTCTACCGTCATAATATCATTGGTCCACTTTCATTTCTTTATACCCCCGTGACAACTATACATACTTTTTTTCTTGAATGCTTGAGTCTTAGCCTCTTCCTTTATAAGTAGTTATGCTTCGGGGGGTTCTACTAAGGCTATTTCCTCTTCATTTACATGTTCATCAAAGAATGTTGCTTCAGTGAAGTGAGACTCATTATGTGTGTATGGGTTCTTTGTTGTAGGAATGAAGATGTCTTGCTCATTCCAATGACCTTTTATGCATTGATGCCATGTTACGATCATGTAGCCATGTCCTTCCTATAAGGAGATGGTAAGATATAAGCACATCGATCACATGGAACCATGTGGAGCTATGGATAGGTCCAATATCAAACTCTACTTCAACATGCCCTATTATCTTCATAGAAGACTCATGGAAGCTATTTAGTGTGATTAGTTATCTCACAAAGTTTCCAATATTTATTTTTATAGCTTTAAAAGTTGACATTGGCATAACATTAAGTGAAGATCCATTATGAATAAATGTCCTCTTGATAGAATGACCATTGAGTACGCTTTCTACATATAAAGGGTAATTATGGCTACGATTCATTGTATGAATGTCAGCATTAGTAAATGTAATTGTACCCTTATTCACCAAAGTGATTCTCTGTATGGGACATGCTATAGTATGTTTCTTATATTGACCTTACGAGATCCTCATGAGTGGAGTTGCAACCTCGAACTAGGCATATTCATCAAAGCCAAGTAAATTAAAGAACTTTCTAACATTAGCAGTCTTCAAAAAAGCAAGAGTAGGATTGTCATCTCCATTTCTCTTGATCTCAAGTTCTTTATTCTTAACTTCATGCACCTCAATTTGTTGCACTTCCATATTTTTTTTCTTTGTGGTATCGTAAGTGATAACATTCACAACATCATGTTGGGTGTTATGAGCTAGGAGTGGGTTACTCTCAATGTCATTATCTTCGATGATCAGTTCTCCATTTTGAACTTGTTCATTAAATATCTTCTTCAAAGTCTAACATTCTTTCATAGGATAGCCTACACTCTTGTGAAATTTGAAATACTTAGGATCACTCTTCTCGTTATTTATTGGTAAACACTCAACCATTGGAAGTTTAATATTCCCATCACATAGCCATTGGTTAAGGAGCATGTACACTTTTCCCATTGAACATAGGTATGCTAAATATGGTTTAGTGTTCATAACCTTCTTAGTTCTAAATTTCTTTGCTTCTTTTGGATTCTCCTTTTGGGCTAAGTTCACTGATGGTATGTGTTTATTAAATCTTGCATTTTCACTTCTTTATCACGCTATTGAATTGTTATTCCTTGGTGTGTTCTCAACAAACATAGCAAAAGAAACCAACGAGAGGTTCTCAAGATGAATTGCGTGCTCAATAAACATCGTTTCAATGCAAATCTTGACTAACTCTCTTTCATCACAAATGTCTTGTATGTCTAGGGAACGTTCCTTGAAGCGCTTAATGTAATCCATAAGATCTTCCTTAGGATTTTGTTAGATTCTTTTCATGTTAGTAAAGGTAACTCTCTCTTCTATAGAGAATAATTTTTCTAGAAACATCTTACAAAGACTACCCCGCGAATCTATTGACCATGGAGGGAGATGAACATACTAGGTATACGCCTTCTTAGTGAGTGACTTAGAAAATTCCTTCATTTTCAAACTGTCATCTAAACCATATACTTCCAATGCCTCAATGAACTTTAATAAATGTTCTTCAGCACTCCCTTTGTTTCCATTAATTAACATGAACTTGAAACTAATATAGTCCTTAAGGTATGGCTTCGCAGCAATACACTATTGATATGGAAGCTTCAATTTTGGTACCACAACCATAGATTTTGCTTGTATCTCCTTCAAAAATATGTCAAAATCTTCTTTAGTCACAAGTGAACCTCTTTAAGTAGATGCTTTCGCCCTTAGTGACATCATAGGAGTAGGATGCAAAGGCGTGAGATTCATAGGTGTAGATCTTACAGACATAGGATTCATTAGTGTTGGTTATACATTGTTAATAACTATGACACGTAGTATAGCATGGGAGGATGACAAGCCTCCAATCTAAACTCCTTAGTTCCTTACTTCAGGTAATGAATCTTCTGTGGCTGTAGGTTCCAAAGCAGAAAGTTATTTTTCAACTCTAAGAGTGATGTGCTCATTGACAATAGGAAGGTTGGGTGGGGTGTGTTGTTGTACCACATTAGAAGGATTTAAGGAAGTTGCTCCTTATTGCACAATAGCAAAGGTAGCTAAAGCAGGTACACATTGACGTGCTCGTTGACAATAGGAAGGTTGGGTAGGGTATGTTATTATACCACATTAGAAGGATTTGAGGAAGTTGCTCCTTGTTGCGCAGTAGCAAAGGTAGCCAAAGTAGGTACACATTGAGTGAACATCGCCATGAATCCACCTAGGTTCGGATTAGTCTCCCATTATTCATGCATTAATTACGCATTATCAAGGATACCTTCCTATATGGCATCACCTTGATAATTGCCTCCAGCTAGAGCTACCATGATGTGAGTATCAAGTCTTCCCTCCCTAATAAAGTCGCTAGAAAATGTAGGGGTATGGGTATGAATGTAAGTGTCATGTACGTACCCTCTAAAAAGTCAAGCTATACATGACTAGGGAAATGACCTGAGTGACTCACACGGGATGATTAGGAGAGAAGTGTAGGAAAGACAAGTAAGCAACCTTGGTGAGGCTCTAACACATATGGTGACAGGTGGAGGATTGTAATAGCATCAAGCTTCAAGATTAATGAAGAATGAAGTGGTGTTCTTGAGGTGTTTAAGTATTTGATATTTGAGACAAGGTTTCGATAGAGTAACGATATTAATGAAGGGTTTTTTCTCTCTTCCAAATGAGGCTGTGAATAGGTATTTATAGAAAATGATAAGTGATTACATTTGTCAAATCATGATGGCAATCAATGGTTTAGATTGAAGCCCTTTATTAATGGATCTTAAGTGAGCTATTTTCATTGGTCTAAACTTAAATAAAGGCTTTATTTATTATTTTAGTGTGAGCAAAACCAAGAAAGTTGGATCGGACGGTCTGATCTGATGGACCTTACTCCAAGCCTACTATACCAAATCTCCCTTAATCACTTCGATAATTTATGGGCTTAGCTCCTTGGGCCCTATCACCTTAGCTCGAGGAGTTAAATCCATTTAATTAATGGTCTTGAAGCCTAATATTAAATTTGGCCTTCTACAGATACAAAGCAGGAAGTTATATTTTTCTCTGCAATATGCTAATTCATGGGATGGGAAAATTAATCAAATAAGAAAGAATTTAGCAAATATTGGAAATATAAACTAGCAAGAAGCTAAACTAAGCATGAAACCATCAAAATTGCAAGCAATGGGCTAAGATAAACAATACCAAGAAGTAAGCATAAGGCTAGAAAATTTTCGATTTTTCACTATAAAATGCAACTTACAAAAAGAAAAGTCTTTCAAACAACTAATTAAATAGCTAGTGTAATCAGCTACACTAATAAAAGATAAAGCTAAGTATAATTATACTAAAATCTCACTAAATTAACTAATAAAAAGAAAGTGAATAGCTAAAAAATATTAAATCAATGAGAGTAACAAACTACTAAAAAGCTAAACTATAAAGAAGTAAAGGCACAAATAAAATTAGAAAAATAAAGGCCTTTATCTAAGGGATCAACTTCTAATATAATATTAGCAGACCTAAAACTCCCTTGCAATGGTACTAAAAACTTAACTCATAAACTTTAACTTACACTTGAAAATTACATAATATCTAAATTAAATTAAAGTGAGTGAAAACCAAAAAATGAATCAAGTTGTACAAGTAGTATAAATAGTGAGTCGATGTCCTATTCTAAAAGGAGCTAGGTACTAATTACTAGAGTAATTAAGTCAATTCCTAATCTAAGCTATCAAAGTTGAATTAAAATAAAGTAAAAACTAATTAACAAAATGAAAACCAAAGCAAATGTCCTAGCTATAGTATGGGGGTGATGTGTTTAGAAGCTTAGTAATCACTAAAGCTTACCATAGGGAGTAATAGCTAAGCAAGTTTCTTGAGATATCAAAGAAAATAAAATGGAAAAGTTTTCAATATAGTAACTTCCATCAAGTTGCCTAAAGGATGTGATACACCAACAAACACAACACGTATAAGGTAAATGATTAGGTGTGTGTCCTTATTGTAGATAGCAAAAATTGCACCAATGTAGCATTAGCCGATCTCATTACAAAATTGAAGTTACTGACTATTACATATCCAAAGCCATACAAGTTACATTAGTTGAGTGAAAAGGGAGCACTACATGTCATTTGGTAAGTACTACTGCTAATTACTATAAAAAATTCCTCTAACCAGATTCTCTACGATATATTACCCATGTGCACTTCCCATATGTTGCTTAGTAAACCATGGTTATTTAATCGGAAGGTTATCCATGATAGATACCGAAATACATATATATTCAAAAACGATAGTAGGAAGATTACATTTTACCTAATGCTATCAAGTGAAGTAAATAAACTGCAAGCCAAACTTACTCACAGATAGAAGAAGGCTTTGGTGATGAATAGAGCTGAGCTCCGAAAGACCCTTAAAGCTAATACGCCGACCCTGATGCTGGTCAGGTGACTATTAGTGTTAAAGGAGTACGGTGAACTAACCCAAGTGGTAAAGGAGTTGTTAGGTAAATATGCCAACCTGTTCTTGGAACAGTTACTCGAGGGGTTGTCCCCTACTTAAGGCATAGAGCACTATATTAACTTAGTACTCGAATAAGCTCGCTTATCTGATGAATCCCAAACAGGCTTCTAAGCTCCAACGACAAGTCAATGAGTTATTAGAGAGAGGATATGTTAGGAAAAGCCTTAGCCCTTACATTATGCTAGCGTTTCTAATGCTAAAGAAGGATGGAACTTGGCGAATGTGTATGGACAATCGAGCCTTGAACAAGATTGCTATCAAGGATAGGTATCTTATCCTGAGGTTAGAAGATATCTTAGATGAATTAAGTAAGGCCAAGATTTTCAGTAAGATTGATCTTATGTTTAGCTACTATCAAATTCACATGAGGCTAGGAGATGAGTGAAAAATGTTATTCAAGACTCAACATAGATTATATGAATGGATGGTCACGGCCTTCAGCTTATCGAATACCTTGAGCACCTTCATGAGACTAATGAATCATGTGTTAAGACATTTGATTGGGAAGTATGTCATGGTGTAATTTGACGACATCCTAGTCAATGGTGCCGACATGTGAAGTCACTATGAATATCTCTAAGTTATTCTGGATGTCTTCTGTACCGAGAGGTTATTCAACAATCTCAAGAAGTATCGCTTTTGCTAGGAAGAAGTAGTATTCTTAGGCTATGTAGTTAGTAGAGGAGGTTTATGAATGGATGACGAAAAGATTCGAGCAATTGTTGAGTAACTGACTCCTACTACTTGTGGCGACGTGAGAACTTTACATGAACTAGCTTCATTCTATAGGCAATTCATAAGGAATTTCAACACTCTTGTTGCACCACTTACTAAGTTAATAAAGAAGAACATCGACTTCTAATGGGGAGAAAGGGAGGAGAGGAGCTTTGCTAAGATTAAAGAAAGATTAACCTCCACTCCAGTGTTAGTTTTACCTAACTTTGAGAAAATATTTGAGCTAGAATGTGACGCATTAAGCATCGGAATAGTCGTTATCCTAATGCAAGATGGCCGAACAATTGCCTTTCACAACGAAAAGCTTAGAAGACCTTGATTAAATTACTTTGTATATGACAAAGAACTCCTAACACTAATCTAAGCACTATAAGTCTAGCAACATCACCTATTGCTAAGAGAGTTTGTCATTTATACTGACCATGAGTCCTTAAGTTATCTCTAAAGCTAGAAGAAAAAGTCAAAATGGCATGTAAGATGGGTTAAATTCCTTGAAGGATTCAATTTTGTAATAAAATATAAATATGGAAAGAGCAATGTAGTTGTCGATGCTCTTTTAAGAAGACATGCACTCCTGATTGAACTGCAGACTAGATTATTTGGGTTTGCCAACATCAAGGAGTAGTATTCCAACGATCCATACTTTGGACCCGTATTTGTGCGATGTGTCGATGGAAGAACAATGGACGAGTATTATGTAAAAGGTGGCTACTTGTTCTAAAGTGAAAAATTATGCGTGCCAACTTGTTCACTACTAGAGCTACTAATTAGGGAAGCCCACAATAGAGGGTTGTCCAAGCATATCAAGGAGGAAAGGACATATGAATTGCTAAGTGGTCAATTCTTTTGGCTAAGAATGGGGTGAAATGTGCACCGAATTGTTGAAAGATGTGCCATGTGAAAAAGGGCTAAGTGCTGAGTTGAAAAAAGGAAAGCAATGCCTTTGCCTATTTTGGAGTAACCATGGACTGAGTTGAGCATAGACTTTGTCTTCAAATTACCACGAACTACCCAAGGCAAAGATTTTGTAATGGTTATGGTGAATCAATTCAATAAGATGGTGCACTTTATGCCTTATGCCAAAACTAACGATGCTTCAGCTATTGCTTCTCTTTTCTTATAGGATATTAAACGGTTACATGGCGTGCTAAGAAGTGTAGTCTCCAATAAGGACCTGAAGTTCTTAAGCCATTTTTGGAGGACCTTGTAATGTCGGATAGGGACCAAACTACTATTCAGTACTTCCTATCACCCCCCAAACTAATAGCTAAATAGAGATGGTTAATTGCATTTTAAGATCACTGCTCTAAGCTACAGTAGGCAAGAACTTAGCTGATTAGGACGTTTGCTTACTAGTAGTCAAATTTGCTTACAACCGAACAATGCATGAAACCACTAAGCAAACCTCCTTTAAGGTTGTCTATGGTTTCAATCCCGACTTGCCCCTTGATCACACTCTTGTACTTATACCCACATAAGAAGACCCGGATGCAAGAGTTAGAGTATAATCCCTTTAGCACATCTATGACAAAGTCACTCAACACATCAACTGAGCTGTTAAAAGAATACGAGAGAAGACCAAAGGTAGGATGGTTAAACAATTCCAACAAGTAGACTTGGTATGGCTGTACCTCAGTAAAGAGTGATTTCCAAGAAAGAGGAGAAACAAATTATCTGCTAAAGTTGAAGCATCATTTAGAATCTTCTAGAAGATTAATGATAACACCTACAAATTGGAGCTAACTAAGGGCCAAGGGATTTCTAATACGTTCAACATTGCTAACTTCAGTCCATATCATCCTGATGGAGAACTGATCAAAGACCATTCAAATTTGATCTCAAATCTAAATCAACTCGAAGGGAATGATATGAATCAAGCTCTAGGCCTTTGACCCATAGCGGAGCTTAAGGATAAGAAGGCCTAGTAAGGCTGATTCTTCTACTCCAGTCGAGACAACAACCAATCTTCACTCCCACTCATGCTTGGCCAATCACTTACTTAGCATCACCTATACCAAGTTGTCAAGATAGAAAGTCCAAACTAACTAAGCTACCCCTACTAAAACAAGCAAGTTGACCATACTTTTTATCCGCATCTTCCAATGGCATCACCAATATGGCATCCCTACATATATAGAATCATATGTAGAATCCGTTAAACCAATGACTTTTTTTTCTTGGATATTCATTTTTATCCTCTTATATATTGTATATTACTTCCTTAGGAAATGCTCTTTTTGTCTTTTCCCTCTTAGGTGAGTTGCCCTAACTTATGTATATAAATACCTTTATAATTGTAGCTGAATCAGTCATATTATCATTAATATACTTAAGTATTTTCTTTCCTTATGTAAACACTACCCATTTACTCTTAACATCTCTCTTATCTTAAGCCTTGAGCAAGACTAGGTAGTGAGTAACCTAACTGGATCAATTCATGCATCATATCAAATTGAGCCATGAATCCTTAGAAGATCCATTAGTGTATCCTTTCACAAATTCACCATTACTTCCTTTTTGAGCTTTCTATAAGCTTAGACCCATCTAATAACTAACCTTATTTTTTCTTAGTCATGGTTCGCAACAATAACTTTAACTCATAAGCATTGTCATTGATGTGTCGAAGGATCTTGAAAAGGCCATCCAACCAAGGTGAAAGCTTGTTTGTCTTTTTGCCTGGGAATTGCTCCTTACTGAGGTAGATGTAAATAAGATCTCCTGGCTTATAAATGACTCACCTCTTTCTTTAGCTTCCTTATTCTTTTCATTAGGCTACAATCTTACCTAATTATTTGGCAACCTTCTGATGTAGTCTCTAAAACTCCTTAGCATGCTGTAGTCCTAATTGATTTTCTCCTTAGGAGGTCATGTTGATAACCATGTCTAAGTGTAAGTTTAGGTTAAGTCCATAAATGACCTCAAAAAGTAACCTACCTATCGAGTTATGAGTGGAATGGTCATAAACAAACTAGATGACAGGCAAGCATAAATCCCAATCATGTAGATTCTTTCCACCAATAGCTCAAAGGAGATTGCCTGCTGTTCTGTTCACAACTTTTATCTAACTATCTATTTGTATGTGGCAAGAAGTGCTAAACATGAGTTTAGTGCTAAGCTTCTTCCATAACCTTCGCCAAAAGAAGCACATAAACTTTGAGTCATGATAAGACACAATACTTATGGGTACTCCATGCAGCTACATGATCTCCTAAAAAATGAGGTTAGCAACAAATAAAGCATCATTGGTTTTATGGTAGGAAAGAAAGTAGCTCATTTTACTGAATCGATTGACCACCACCATAATAAAATCATGCCTCCGTGGTGTTCTAAGTAGGCCGAGCATGAGATCTATGCTCAAATTGGTCTAAGACCATTCAGGTAAGGGCAGAGGTGTATACTCTCCATATGGCTCCTTCCTACTTACAATGCTTAAGAACTTTGCCAACATCCATCATCATCCCAAACCATTAAAAATGTTCTTTCAGCAACTCAATCATTCTCTTCTCACTAAAGTAGCCAACTAAACCTCAAGCATGGCCTTCTCAAACAAGAAATTCCTTAGCAAAACCACTCGATACATAAACTTGTCTTCCTTTCATCAAAAATCGTTAGTTCAGATAGAACCCATCCATTACTCCACCAATGTTGCATTTGGTTACTAAGGGTCCGAAATATGAATCATATTGATATTGATAAGGAAGGGTACCAAACTCGAGCATCATAGCTTATAATGTTGTTATAAGAACTTCTTAATGAGAAAGGGTATTGACCACAGTGTTAGAACTTCCCTTCTTATAATTAATGACATAGCAAAAAATTCCTGAGAACTCAACCATTTAGCATGATGTCAAGAAATTTTATGTTGACCTTTGAGATGCTTGAGAGATTCATGGTCTATATAGATAATGAATGCTTTTGGTGATAGATAGTGTTGCCAATTCTAAAGTGCATGAACAAAGGCGTAGAACTCCTTATCATGTGTCAAGTAATTTGGTGTGGAACCTATAAGCTTTTCACTAAAATAAGCAACTGATCGGCTTTCCTGCATGAGAACAGCTCCAATGCCGATGCGCCACATTTTAGTTCAAAATCTTTCTTGATGTTTGGCAAGATAAGTACTTAGGTAAAAGTCAGCTTAGACTTTATCTCAACAAAACTATTATGAGTTTTCTTAGACCATTGGAACTTAGAGTTCTTCTTGGTTAGCTCAGTTAGTAAAGCAACTATGGAACTAAAATTCTAAATGAATCTTTGATAAGACAAAGCTAAAACATAAAAACTCCTTCCTTCGGCAACACTGGTCGGCATCAGCCACTAAAAAATAGCTCAGATCTTCTTTTCATCAACTTTAATACCTCCTTTAGAAACAATATAACTGAGGAATACTACCTCACTCAAACAAAATACTCACTTCTTTAAATTGCCGAATAATTGCTCAAAATAGAGAATATCAAACATAGATCTTAAGTGCATAACATGAGAAATGAGGTCAGCATTATGCATCAAAATATCATCAAAGTAAACAACGATGCATTTACCAATCAATAATCTCAAAACATTTTTCATGAGTTGCATAAAGGTGCTCAACACATTTGCAAGACCAAATTGCATCACCATCTACTTGAATAGACCATCCTTAGTCTTGAAGGTAGTTTTCCACTTATCTCCAAGTCTCGTTTGTATTTGGTGGTAGCCACTCTTTAGATCAACCTTTAAAAATTCTCGTGCACCATGCAACTCATCAAGCATATCATCTAATCGAAGGAATCGGATATCAATACTTGATAGTGATTATGTTGATTGCTCAACTATTAATGCACATTCTCCATAAGCCATCCTTCTTTGGCACTAAGATAGCCAACACAACACAAGGTCTCATGCTCTCCTAAACATAACCTCATTCAATCAACTCATTGACTTGTTTCTTTAACTCAATCACCTCCTCAAGGTTGAGTTTATAGGCAGGTCAGCTAGATAAAGTTGCTCCAGGCTAGAGGTCAATACAATGCTTTATCCCTTTGATAGGTAGTTGTCCTCTTAGTAACTTAGCTGAAAACAAGTCAGCATACTCTTAAAGTAATGTCTACACCTTAGCAAGCAAGGCTCCATTCTCTTTCAACTCAAGAAGTCTCCTAACTAATAGGAGTACACAATCTTCTGCCTTAACCTCTTTGGAAAATTAGGCTTAGGAAATCAGTAAGGACTTCCTCTACAATGATCTAGCAATCATCTCTTGTGACTCTTGGACCTTATTGGGGCTCATTGGGGTCAGTAGGATCTTCTTTCCATCCTTTTGAAACATGTAGGTGTTCCTATATCCATTTTGTAGTACCTTCAAATCAAATAGCCAAGGTCCGCTAAGTTGAAGTACACATAAGCAGGACGTCATACAGCATCTCGTTCTTATATCTACCACCAACAGTAATTGGAACTTTAACTTACTTATATGGCTTAGACCTACCTTCTCATTTAGCCAATGAATCTTGTAAGGCTTAGGATGAGGGTAGGTCAATAATTTTAAGGCCTTCATCACTCCTCGAGCTATTACATTGGTACAACTCCCTCCATTGATGATCAAAACGTATAGTTTGTTATTCACTTGGTAGTTTGTATGGAAGAGGTTCTCCTTTTACTCATTCTCATTAGAGATAAAAGTAATGAGAGATCTTCGTATAACCATGTAGTAGTCTCCCATTTTAGGTCCAGTGATAGCATCAGATCCTACTTCATCTTCACCTTCACTAGCACCCTCCATTTTAAACTGGGGCTTATCTCCCTTAATAGTCATGACAAGTCATTTCTAACATTGACTAGCCAAGTGTCCAAAACCAAGGCACTGGAAACATTTTATCTCTTAGGTCTTCCTTCCTAAGCTCTAACCTTCGTCCTTCTTAACCTTAGGCTTCTTGGCTTTGCTCTTACATCAGCCTTCATCAAGTCTGTTCGACATCTAACCTCAGTGGTCCACCTTAGAACTGTATTGAGCTTGGTCATATCTTTGTCGACTTAGCATACCAGGACTACTAAGTAAGCTAGGTTAGCTGTTTTACCCTCTCTTAAGTTAAGTATCCTCTTGCTTACTCTTGAGCTACTCCTACCTAACCCATTCGATCGTAGACTAGTGATGAGTGATCTCTGGCCCTACTTATACATCATATCAAAGGTGACCCAAGCTTGTGTGAGGTGTTAGTGCATCATATCCATCGTCAGTCTACGAGAACCCCTACTTACCCTCAACTATAATTTACTTTTCAAGTCATCTTACAGCTAAGACCCATCCCCTTTGGTTACGCGTGATATTGGGTTCATGTGTTCATCTACGAGTCCGTATCACTTAAGAGTAGCAACTAACTGAGTCTTTCGAGGTATTGAAGAAGATAAAATGGAAAAGTTGTCAATACGATAGCTTCCATGAAGTTACTTAGAGGATATGATACACCAACAAACACAACATGACTTAATACCTCGCTTGATACAACTTATAAGCTAATGTTAAGGTCAATTCACCACTAATCTTGAGCTAATCGGTAAGATTAGATAAGACTATAAATGAACTATACTCACAGAAGGGTATCTTAGAAGAACGAGTATATTCAATATCAAAAAAGGTATAAGATGCCTTGTGGTTATAGTAAAAAGCACTATTTATAGTAAGTCCTTTAAGGAAATAATACAAATAAGGAAAATTACATAAAAAAGGAAATGTAAGAAAGAGACTCCAAGTATGCTCAAAAAGGGTAAATGAGGCAAAGAATAAAAATAAATATAGTATAAGTGTTAGAAAAGTGAAGATAGGTAGCGACCTATCAATGGGTTCATAATTGGGTATCTAGAGGCACTATGAATGTTCTGGACAGATGTTAGAGTTACTGTTGGAGAGTTATACTAAAAGCTGCTGAGGTGATTGAAGGATGTTAAGGTTCATTAAGTAGGAAGGATAAAGCTCAACTTGTAAGGACGTCAACCTCAGCATTCGGCAAGTCTACCTCTACACTTAGCAGCTCTATAGTTCATAAGAGAAGGGCTTGGTGTGTAGTAGCCTTGAACTTAGCACTCGATAAGTCAACCTCAGCACTTAGTAAGTCAACAACTAGGCAAAGGTCTAAGTAGAATAGAGTGTATCTAAGTTGGGACTTTAAAGAGGTCACCCATAGTTCTTTTGCATACAAGAGCTCGTCCTTGGTAGGTCAACAAGAAAGAATTCTCCTAGTAAGGGATTAGTGGCCTTAGAGATGGGCGTAAGTAAAGGGCCTAAAGGTTAGCAATCCATCAGTAAGTCCTAGGTCCAAGAGATGTGAAAATTCAATTTGAGATTTACAAATTTATTCTCATTTGAACCAATGTAATGCCTTAATGCGAATTCAAAACTAACTAAATGGGATATAACTAAACTTACAAGAACTCATGTATCTCTTAGGTGAGTTCTAATTATAGCATAAATCACCTCATTAAGGAGATATAATTATTAGGCAAATAGTAATCTATTCAGACTAAAATCACTATTCTAGTTAAAAATATGATTTAAGCATATCCCCATAACCCAAACCAAATTTCCAATCACATTAAGTACATGAGCTCATGAATTTAATTAAAACCTACATATCCCTATTGTAAGGTTTTAGGGATTCCAATCATATATTTGCATAGCGGAGTTTTAAAATTTTATTATACCTAAACATTTTAGGATCCAAACGTTTCAATTAAACCAAAAAGAAGACTATGAATTTTACCTTAAATGATACTTTTTGAACTTCTCAATTAAGCAGATCAACAAGTGTTGCAAATTGTGAACACTCTCTACTAGTATCTACATACAAGTGAATGTACTGGAAATAGGCTATAGTGTATGCTAGCTCTCTAGGACAGATCTATATTCATGTAGGAATCAACTTGCAATATCTCATGTTTAAATCTCTTTATTTTGGTTTATAGACTTTCTTTATGGGTCTAATGTTGACAACAAGGCATCAACATAACCCTAATAGAGAGTTGCCTCTATCTATATATAAAGAAGTGATAATGTAATATCTAACAACCTCAACTTACTAACTTTCATGTAGTTCCTATCCTTTATAGAGAAATATGTACTTATGAGTTATGTCAATAAGTATAAAACGGTTTATACTAGCTTTACTAGTAACAACAAGAATATGAATCTTAACAATAGAATAATGAATATTATAATATTATAAGTGACATGAGATAATATGTAAAAGTAATTTATATTCATTTACCATGGTAAAATACATACCTATAATTTAATAAAACCATATATACATGTGATAAGCCTATATTAGCTAGATAATTAACAAATCATTACTAAGTGATGCTTCAAATGCAATGTATAATGCATAAACATAGCGCGGCAACCCTTAGCAACAATAAATGGTGATTTAAAAAATAGTAGTTTATATTCATTTAGCACTTAATAAGATTATATTGGTATGTAGGGTCAGTTAGAATTGATAGCCAATTGGCCAGATATCTCCTCTTCATTAGATTGATTAGAAGCATTCACAAGAATGGAAATGTTTGAATTACATCTAAACTTTGATATGCAATTATATAAATTAATTGAAAAATTTAGTGCTTAAGACATACTCTAGAAATTATGATTTATAATAACATTCTTAAAATTAAGTTTAACTCCCATGACAAAGTAATAAAAATTAAAAGAAATAACTATATAACTTTAATATCCTAAATTAAGCTCATTTATATAGAATAATTAAGTTTATCAAGTCCTATTGCTAAAACATAGAGTTTTGTAATTTTTTATATAGCTAATAATAAATATTTTAAATCAACTATATGATCTTAGTAATTAATATTAGTGAGTAAAATTTCATATAAGAGGTATATGAATAAGTCTTAAATAATTAATAAAACTTATATTTATATATATATATATTATCATGAACTAAAGACTGCCTAGTCATGGCAGACACCATATACTGTACGAAGAGCTCCTGATTGGTTACCCTTCCAATCAAGAACTCTTCATACAATATACAAGGCTCTACAATCACTAGTTTCTCAAGAACATACAGACTTACATGATATCTTCACACAAACATATTTATATAAAATTTGAACTGCAAAGCTTACAATATACAATAATTTAGTATATCTAAGTCTATAATACTAGTAAAAACAAAAGTACATGTGTAAGATTCTATATAAACTATTCTCTCTCAATATATAGAACAGCTCGCTCTTGCTTAAGTCCCCAAGCTAACCTGTGGCATCCTTCAACCAGCCTCCATGAACAGGCTATCCTGCAGCAAAAGTCTAAAATGGTGTAAGCCTAAGCTTAGTAAGCAAAACCCCCAACCACACCACAAGCAAGTTATAAATACATTATATCTATGCATATGAATGAATGATCAAACAAAATGCCAAATAATACGTATAATTAACTAATTCATATATGTAACTCAGATTTAATACCTTCCGAAGTCAGGGTTGGAGTATACACGGTGCAAATTAGATCTGGGTATTATACTAGAACTTACTTTACTACAGAACTCTATGTTCTGTACTTAAATCAAATAATTATTTTATTTTCATAAAAACTAAGTTCTAGTATAATCATGAGTGGGCCTTCACAGTCCACACTTACCCCTAAACGGAAGCCTCTAGACTCGACCTTTAGCCAGGCGGCTGGCTCCTCCAACGCCTAGTGTTCATGTGGGCCAGGGTAAGGTCATTTTGTACAAGTACACCATACGGAACCAATAAATTAATAATAACAACCCCTAAATGACCTCTCTTTACCTCTGTGTGATGTGACGACCGAAATTGTATCTATGTGATGCATGTTAATGCATGTTCCAGTTTCTTTTTATAAGCCGAGTATAGTTAAGTTCAAATTATGCTATGACCATCTAATATATACACAATCATTTTCTATACTACCATGTAACAAACAAAGCATTATTTATACTTAAGGTAAATTCACAACTCAACATACAATATCATACAGAAGCATTTCCCGAACCCCATACAATAGTTAATTAACAATAATAATTAAGTCTCATATTTACAATCACAAACAAGCATGGAATCATAGGGTAAATACTCACTTGGCCATAACAACTCGCCTTAATATTAGTAATCGATCGGGAGATCCTCGCTTACCTCGGGATCACCTGATCATTATGATATGATAATACTAGTAAGTAATTAAATTAACTAATAATTCTAAATATCTAGTTACCTAATTTTACTTAAATTATTATTAATTTTTATCCGGTTCGATCTTATTATTAATCGTATGTAACTTTTTTGTTCTATTTCTAATATTTATGAATTTATAGTCGTTTTTCATCATTTCAATCATACGTTCACACGATGATGTCCATTTTGGACGTTAAGACCCGTGTTTTATAATGTGGACTAAATTTATAGAAATTTTAACTATGGAAACTTAGTTACTCTTATTACTTATATTTATATCTTTTGTTTATACTTAATGATTTAGTTAATCCTTAAATTCTTGTACTTAGAGAATTTTACTTTGCTATTTCTAATTTATGTGCTTAATTAAGTATAATCTAATTTAGAAAATGCATTAGGGCTTACTAATTTAGGTACCTAGTTATTATACACCCTTCTTATTTTCTTATTTTTAATCCTATGCTTACGTCATCACTTACATCATCATTCGCTTTTGTCATCGCTTATGTCATCACTCGCTTATCTCATCACTCGCTTATGTCATCGCTTATATCATCTTTTGATTACCTAATTGCTTACTTCATCATTTGATTACATATGCCTCACCTCATGCTTATGTCATGTCTAAATGCCTTATGTATATTTCATTTAACCTATTATGTACATATACCTTTACGATACTTATATGTATATTAGTATACTTATACATATACTTATACTTATACCGTATTTATACTTGTATACATACTCATACACCTATACGGTCATATGCGTATTTTTGTATAAATTTCGTATGCCTAATTTTCCTCTTAAGAAAATCTTCCTAATTTTATTCTTTTGTGATTTTAAGTGTGTATTTAGTATAGTATAGGTATGTATAGTTAGGATTTGTCTTAATTTAGGTTATGTACATGGTAAATACTCATGTACAGAGATCCCTATACTTATATTCTTTTAGTATATCCTTATGTACACATACTTAAGAGCATATACACATGTATTCCTTTCGTTTTCTTCATGATTCCTATTTTCCTATACTTAAAGATGGGAACTTTATGTCTTATTCTTCAAGATCACATATTACATATATCTACTTATCTAATCCACCTAATTACCTAACTAATAAGTAATATAAAGCAACATAAAGTACCTTAATTACATACCTTAGTTTGTGTTGGAATTATGGAGACAATGAGGAAAGTGTTGAAAGTGAAAGGGAAGAAGAAGGGTTATGGCATGGAGAGGGCTTTTCCTTTGTTTCTTTTTGTTTTGTTTTAATTATAGAAGAAAGGAAATGGTGGGGTCTAAAAGGAGAAATGAATGGATGGCAATTAAGAGGAGGGAGGAAAAGAAAAACCAAAAGAAAAGAAATCATTAGATGCTAGGATATTTTTCTTATGCATTAATGTCTTTTGTTAACTTTTCTAATTGTTGACTTTAGTCAACATGTGTTGACTTAGTCAATCTTTTGACCTTGGTCAACGAGTGTTGACTTAGTCAGCTTTCCTTAAGCATATGCCATTTTGTACACATAATGTAATTAAGGGAAAAATTAAGGAAATGAAAGGAAATGAGGTATTTGGTGAATTGATTAGTAAAAATAGTTGATGAGGTCTTACTTTAGGTATTGATAGCCTATATACATAATTTGGTAAACTACTTAGTACAACTAGTATGAAAAGTACTAATTAGAGTATTAAGGTTCACTACATTTATCCTAATCTTCAACTATACCCCTAACTCTATGTAATACTATCTTAATCATATACTTAAGAGATAAATGTGATCTATGATTCATTATCTTATTTTTTAAAGGACTACTTGAGGATTCAAAACATATATGCATGATTGAAAGTCATCTTTAACCTTTTATTAATGATTGGGCAAAATACGAGGGTTATATTATCAATTAGGGTTTTAAGGTATAGTATGATGAATAAGTGCACATATGTCTTTAAAGTGATTATTTTAGGATTCCTATCACTTTTGAATGAAATCTTTAGCATTTAGATATATTTAGGGTAGAAAGATCTCTTACGCAATTGATTAATTCTTTTAGGGTTTTCACTTCCATTAGCCTTATCAACTCTTAAATTATCTAACATAGTCGAGTCTATTTCAAAAGCTAGATTGAAAATTTTAGGGGGTTACATATATCATATTACCAATATTTTTACTAATAAGTATGCTAAAACTTACTCGAAATAATAATACATAGGAGAAGAAAATTGCATTTATGAATTACTAATAACATTAGGATGAAAAGTGGGAATATTTTGGAAATTAGGATAAATATTAAAGAAAATATAATAATACTATCAAAATATCTTAAAGGAAAAGGAATTTATAAAAAATAAATAATAAATAACAAATCACCTCACATGAGGCAGTTAAATCCATCACCATTATAAATATGGCTTTTAGCCATATAGAACAAGGTTAGATGACAATATCAAGGAAAGGGAAAAGGAGAAAGAGAGAGAGGGAGAGAGGTAAAGAGAGAAAGAGAGGGGAAGCAAGAAAAGAAATAAAAAAGAAGAAGAATAAGAAGAAAAAGAGGATTATATAATTTTCCAGTGTTTGATATTTTTAGGTAACATCATTTCCATAATTATAAATGTTGTCTTTTAATTGATATTTAATAGTTATAGGAAAGAGATATCCACAATTTCATTATTTTCCTAAATGGAATTCGTACAATTTCATTAAATTCCTTTTTCAAGTTTGAACTTAGAATATTGATAGTTGTATTTTTATTTTTTCTATTTAACAACCTGTAAAGGAGCTAGTGAAATATATATATATATATCATCTTTCCTATATATATATATACACATATATATATATATTAGTCACGACATTGGTACGCACAATACATATAATGATTTCACTATATGATAAATTACATATTATACAATATTTTAAATATAATTAGTACTATTTGAAAAATATATACACATGCTATAGACATATATTACTTATTGAAATAATACTTTTACTAATAGTATTATGCTACATTATTAGGTTATAATTATATATATAACAAGGGTTACATGATGAGTAACATAGAAGGATTATATAAGTTCAACATGTATATCTATAACAAAATGATATATAGTTAATAATGTTTTATATTAGCTATAGGGATGAATTACTTAACTTAATAACCATAACGAAAAAATAAGATAATCAGCTAAAGAAATATGTTAACATCTTAGTTATCCTTAGTTAACATAATAGCCATAAGGTAAAAATATGATAATCACTTAAAGAAATATTTCAATATCTTATTTACCTTTAGTTTCTACTCTATCTTATCTAAGATTAGTAGGGAAGACTTGTGAACCTATTAGACTTTTAGGGATAATTGGTTGGGAGGCTAGGTAAGTAAGTATTTCTGTTTTTGTGTAAGTAGCCTTATATCTACTTGACTTAGAGTTAGTTATATCATGAACTACAGTTGTGTGACTGACTAATTGAGTATGTGATTCTATTGAATATGCATTGATTCATTTAAGTGCTTCCTAGTGTATAACTAATTGGAGAATACATTTTGTTATCTAGAAAACGTAGAAACTAATATGTCCTTTAAGGTGTTCACCTAAGTGTACCCTATATAAAGGAATGAATTATGAAGTTGAGACACAAAGATAGGGTTAAGAATTAAGATAGTTGAGATGTTTGTGATGTAGAACTTAAGATTCGTGCCTAATACTGGGTTATTGCATTGCTTGTTGCATTCATGGCATGGTACAAAAGGACCTACAGGTCAAGTTTCTAATAGCTTGAATATGATTAAGTTAAGTTATAGGCTTGTAGATTTGCATTGCTCAATCAGTTCTAACCACTTCATGTGGTTTTAACTAAGCCAATTATATGCTAGATTTCCAAACCACAATGGGTAGTTTCCATTCAATAGATTTTCAAGGGGTCCTACTCTTAAGCTACTCATTATTGCCTCTAAGCATAGGTTGACAACTCTTTGTGGTCAGATTTGGTAAATGTGAAGTTTAGTGTCTTACTCCCACGTAGCTCCTTATTGCCTCTAAGTTCTTAGACATTGTCTCTAGATTCTTAGGTAGATCAACTAATTGGATGAGTAATTGAAGGAGCATAGGATATCGGTATTGATACGTATCATGTACATGAGCATGGTACACATTACTTACATAGATAGCTTGTCTTGATAGCCCTAAATATGAAATCAAATATCTTATGATAATAATTTTTGTAAACATGTATTATGCTTGTTCTGCATTTTGTTTTTATCTACCCTCACTTAGCTTATAGAGAGTTGAGGGGATATGTCATGTCCTAAATTAGAGAGTCGTAACAACCCTACTATGTACACCAACCTAAACTAGAAGCTAGCCCCTTTAGCTACTAATATTGGTACAGCTTATGTTAAGCCTTTACCACTCCATAGCTTTGAGTCATCTAATTCAATATATGTTTGGTATCTACCTGTGATGTTGCTTTTTAAAATAACTTTTAAAAGAAACATTGTAATATAAAAGTTTGAGAAGAAAACAAGTTTTGTAAATAACTTAAGAAAAAAAAATATGATAAGGGTTTATAAAACTCTACAGGATTATAGAACATCGTATTGGTAAAACCAAAGGGCTACTAGTAGAGACCCTATTAGTTTCCATATAAGTTAGTAAATTTGATAAATAATTAAGAACACTGCCTAATTGATGCTAATCTTTAGTCTTTATGAGACTTGGTGTAATTCTAGAGATTTTACTTAGAAACTCCTAAAACAACTATAGGAGAGTAAGCGACAACTTTCTCAGAAAGTGGGACGGACACAATAGTACCTATTAGTTACCAAGCAATCAAGTTTTTTAAGCAAGGTTAATTAGATGCAATGCATGTTTAAGCTAGTGCCATCACATGACGTTGACCGATAGTTGTGAGATCAGAGAAATTACGCCACTCTAATCTTGATTTTGAGGAGTTTTACGCTACATACTTCACGAATCGATCACCAAATTGGGGCTTATGCAATGGAAAAACATTCCCCACCTAAGATTACCTTTGAACTACGATCCCAACCCTTGTTGTAGCCTCCCCTCTTATCAGTTTGTTCGCCTAAGGGTAGGGAAAGGATCATTTCTACTATCCTTATTGAAGGGTCCATGGTTAGCCCAAACTTCCTAGTCATTTTCCCTTAGTGGGTTACAATGCAGGTTCGATTATAAGTTAGGTTAGGTTTGAATTAGTTTACCTCTTAAGGTGATCAAACAATTTTAAGTAATTCAAAGCAAACAACATCATAAAGTAACCAATATATATAATCTAGCACTCTATAACAGCAATACAATATTCAAGCACACATCTACGCAAGTTTCTAGCTTACACTCATAAGCAAGGTACAAACTAAGGCCACTAAGTATTCTTAATAATACTTTAAAGTATGATGAAGTATTGATCCTACTTACTTACACTTATAGATACTCTACTTTTAACTATTGTCTCCTTGATCTTCAAGCAACCCTAAAATATAGAATATATTAGTTTTCAAGATTTGATTCATTGGTCAATAGTTTATTTTATATGTTTTTTGTTGCTTAGTCATAAATTTTATTAGTTTTACTTAAAAATCATGATTTCTTGACCAATTAATAATTTTTTACGAATTATCCTAATGAACCAAATCCTCTAATCTATCATCTAAGTAGCCTAATTGTGGTTTTCTTTAATCAAAATCCTCTAAGTTTAATTCTAAGAAGTTTTGTAGTACTTTTCTTTAGTCCAAAAATCTCCTAAGTTTAGCTTTAAGTGAATTCATAGTAAATTCCTTTAGTTAGTGTTAGATATCTCTCATATATTTTGATGATAGCAAAAAAGGATGAATGCAAATAAATCATTAAGAATGTAGGTATTCAAAAGGATTCTCAAAAAGTTGAAAATTGCGAATTGAATTGTATTCAAAAACTTATTTAGTAGGTCTAAATTAATTAAAAAAGATAATAGTTTAAAAATCTTCAGAAAGTATTTCAAAACCTTTACAAGAAGAGTTGGTATAGCACTTTAGAAACTTCAAAGAAAAGAAAATCGATACTCTTCAAAAGGTTATTCAAATAGTTAGTTTGGAAGAATAATGTGAGAAATTAACTCATATCAAATTCAAATTAAATAAAGCCTAGCTCTACTAGATTGGGTGTATTAGGGATATATACTTAATCTTGTCTTACTTAAGATGGAATCAAGATCCTTACGGATTATTTTTTAGTGAATTTATTTTTTGGATAAATCAAGATATATACAAGAATGAATAAGGATAAGGTTGCTTTAGATTTTGTAGGTTTTCAACTTTAAATATGAGGTTATCTAAAAATTGCTAACAAAGCATATCTCTTCATTAATTTCAAATTTGAAGTCTATCTGGAAGTTACTGATCAAGCATAAAGAATCAAATTCAAAAATTCAAATTACTTAGATCTTCTCTAAGATACCCTAGGAATAATCTAGTCATTAAAAAAGGATAAACTTAAATTGAAGATAATTCTCATCTTATTTTAGCCATTGAAGACTGTAGTATAAAAGGAAAAAGGATTCAAAACATCAAGTAAGTCTCTAAGAAAATAATAATATTTTTGTTACACTTAAATCGTAACCAAATTCTACCTTCTGAAAGAGCATAGAAAGTCTCTCAAATACAACTTTAGAAAGTTGAACCGAAGGGAATTATTTATCAATCGTCATTTTTGTTTTAGAGCAAATTCATTTGAGATGTATATTATTGTTCTTACTTGTAATTTGTAAAATTTGTTTGTTGTCTAAGTGTTAAGAGAAATTAGATTGTATTTTATAGATCTGTATTAGGTTAGATTGTAGAAAGGCTAGATAGGCAACGTAGAGTATTGTATAAGTCTATGTATGGTAATTACTTGTAATCTTCTTGTAATTTTGATTTAGTGGATCAAGTGAAATGATATTGGTGAAGTAGACTAGGTCCCTAATAGTGAAATTGGAAGAGAGCAATTGGTAGAAGGCTAAAACTCTATAAATCCTTAGCCTAATATTCTCTTTCCTTATTCTTTTAATTTACATTATTGGTTAACTGTATGTTGAATCATTAAAATACTACTGTTCACTAATATAAGTTGTTAAGACGGTATTTTTCTTATATCAAAAAGGTTTTCAAAAATTTAAAGATATCAATTTACCCTACCCCTCACCCCCCCCACCCCCCCTCCCTCTCAATATCTTATACGAGACCAATAATTAGAAATCCTCTAAGTTTGTGTCTAAGCTAATCAGGTTTATTTATTACACTGATTCTTTCATTTAAGATAACATCTAAGCTTCTCTAAGTAAAACTCCCTATCTGAAAATCCTCTAAACTATCTTCTGACACTATTGTTTATAGAAGTTTTAATATCATCATCCTTTGACTAATCCTCTACTTCCCTTATTTTTACATTTACTTAAGAATTTTTGCCTTTGAACTATCATTTGAGCATCAATTTAGTGCATTATTCATTACCAAAATCTTCTTAGTCTTCCTCTACCTATTATCAATGTCATATAATTAGTTTATTTACTAACTTACTTCCAACTTTTAGTTATGAAATCGATTTATAAATAACAAATAGCACTTGGATAAACCTTCCTTAGCTCTTTATTATTCAACTCATCATACAAGACATCATAGTTGATTAATTTAACCCAATCCAACTTGGACATACAATTCACCACTTCATCTTTTAAGGCTAATACATAATTTTCCATAACTTTCTCACTTCATTAATCAATCTACTTACTCCAAAATAGTATACACACTTCTAATATTGAATCAAACTCACTAGCTAAGTGGGATTTATGAGCCCCATATTCACATAGCTATTCCAAGTTAGTAATTTATGATGTACTCAAAAGTAGGCTAATTAAGATAATATTTTACATATAAATCATAGGAATTAGATGATGACACATGGTGAGTCTAGATTTTAAAAATATAATAAAATAATAATATTATAACTAAAAATAGTTAATTTTACTAAATTATACTATATTGTAATTTATTCATCATAAACATATAAATTAGGTAACAGATGTTAACCAAACTTTAGAGATAAATTATTTAGATATTAAAATTATAAATTGACATAAAGTAATATATAAAAATAGCACATACGCTTTAGTTGTTATTATTATATATAATTATATATCTGTAATGCTTAAAACACCTAAAAAATATGCATGGTTAACTAAAAAGTTACAAGATAATAATAAAAAAAAAAGAAAAACCAATAAAGCATCAAATCTACATGTGTTAGGGTGTGATCTAGCAAAAAGACAGTTGTTCATAAAGGAAACAAATTGAAGACACTTAGCATTGTATGGAAAAGGTAGTATATAAACCAAAAGAGAGAAAATAATCCTCATTTTCATCACTTAAAGCTTAGGAATTATCATCATGCCTCTCCAAGATTTTAATCAAGTTGTAAGAAAGTTGGGGAAATTGTAAAATCAAGAACACAATATGATAAGTTTTGAAGAAAATTAGAATAAGTATTGTGCAAACTGAATAGAATTGCAGAGCATAAGTCTAGGAGTATACTGGACATAAACCATTATCACCGACCAATAGTAGGTGTAGTGCCTAGGTAGGTCGACACAATGGTGGCTGGATGTGGTTTTCCGATGAGTCAACATTTTAGTTTGATTTTTCCAAATTTTACAAAAATAATAAATTAATCTCACGTATGTACTTTTGGGGAAAAATGTCATATTGTAAAATTTTTTAGTGAATATAGTATTTTCTTAAGAAACAAAGCGAAATCAAACAACTTTGAAAGCTAATTAAAAGCACCTTACTATTGTTGATTTGAAACTAAAAATTTTCTAAAACTTTCATATATTGCACATTTAAATCCTATGAAGAGTTTTCGACCAAAAATATTTTCTACAATTTTTAGTAATATTTTAGCCTCTAAATTTGGTGAAAAATACTCTTTTTAGTTGTTTTTGTGTAATTAGCTTTAAGAAAATCAAGTTGTACTAGTTCTGGAGTTCTTATAAGCTATATTCTACTATAGGAATTGATATAGAATTGGTTGAATTAAATGGAATTTGATGTATGCAAAAATCATTTGGTTATGGCTTACATACATTAAGGTAAGGGTCTGTAGATTTGGAAGAATGGATGATATGGTGATTATGGGTATGAAAAATCTATTGTATGATCATGTTTTGTTACGCTTATAAATTGGAATAGGACGTTAGGGCAATTCACTAGGAGTAAAAACATAAATTGACTCTGTTCAAAAAGTTATTTAGATAGTTGAACTAATAGAAGGGGGATTTATTCCTAGTTCAAGTACTTGATCAGAGGGATGCATGGTAAAGGATTGTAATTATAACCCCATTAGGGCCTTGTTTGAGAAGTTAATTGATAAAAGAAGTATGGTTGTAAAAACTTCAAAAACAAGTTGATAACTCTTATTTTAAATATGTTACACATGGTGTCTTTGGTTTTCTTTAAATAAATTGATACTTAATTGAGTAAAATTTTGATTTCAAGGTTTAAACGTATTCTTGGATTGAAATGAAGAAGAGTAATCAACTTTCACTCAATTTGGAGTTCAAATGAATAAGTTATAAAGTTTTGAAGTTACATAAACAATAGGAATTTTGGTCAGAAAGTTACACAGTTTGGGACACAACTGTATCCCCAGGCTGTATCCATGTAGGAAGATTTATCAAGGTCAGTAAGTTACACGACCTGGGGATACAACTGTATCCTAGGCTATGTCTGGTGATAAAAAAAGAAACCTTACAATACATTATAAAAGGACATACTAGGGTTTCGTACATAACTTTGGATATTCAAAAGAGAAAAGACTTGAAGAAAAAGAGGAGCAAAAGGCAAAAGCAACACTCAACTTCAAGATTAAAGAGATTTATCATCAAGAAAAGGGATTTTTCATGTTTTATTTATTGATTTTGTTGCAATTCGTTTTTAGTTTTATTATGATAGCTTAAGATTCTTGTATTTAGGATTGTAGAACCTAGGGTTTCATGCGATTATTAGATTGATTGATAATTTTCAATAAAGTTCCTATCTTTTCTTGATTCAATTATGTTATTTAATTGTTAATTGATATTTCTGAGGTATCAATCTATGATATTATGCATGATGATTGAGAAATCACATGTGTAATGAGATCATGACATAATTAGAGAGAATTACATGTATACTTAGAGATAAGATGCATTTTCTTCCAAAAAGCTGTTCTTTTGTGTAGGAATTCATTATACATTAATGCAATTCTAAATTATATTACTAAGTCAAGAGATTCCGGTAAATAATTTAAGATTTAGGTTAATATGCTTAAGAAAGGTGTTAACTTTAATTGTCACCTCCGATTAAGAATAATAGAGATTGAATTGGATACATTTTAAGCGGTCATATGTTAAATACTGGGGGAAATAATTCCTAAATATGTTATTACCTTCTTGAAGTCGTTCTTAATTTTATCGCTTTCTAAATTGCTTAATTAAGTCTCATAATTAGGTTAGTTTATCAATTTTAGTATTTTTAATTCATTCAACTCATCACAATTTTCTGGTTAGATAATAGAGCTAAGGTTAATATTAGTACTCAAAGTTTTTGAGGGATAGACTCGAACTCACATCCGCTATATTGAAACTGATAGGTGCACTTGCCTTGTATCACATGTTTAGATGGTTGATTTGGTAAAGCGATGACTTAAATTATTTGTTCTAATACTTAACTAGGAGATTAGTTAGTGCAAGAATTTGGAGTATAATCATGTTAGAGTCTTGATTTGGATAGTATTTAGTGAAATAAACATGGTTGAAATGACTTCAAAAACTTGTTTAGAAGGTTGGTGGATGAAAGGACTTTAATTCTAAATGTATGAGAGCTTCACTTAAGCTGTTATTTGGTAAAAAAAAAAAGGTAATTGCATTGAATTTTGAGATTTGATTAGAATGTTGGCTAAGTTAAAAAGCTTAGATAAAATTACTTTAGAAATAGCTTCAGAGGGTTGGTTTGTAAAGAGAAGTATTAAATTTTTAGTTTAAAAGGTTGATCAGAAAGTTAGATAGTAAGATGGAATTAATTATACCCCATCATAAGCCTATTTGGGAAGTATTTGGTAATGGAAATATAATCGGAATGGCTTCAGGACTTGATTCAAGGGTTGGTTAGTATGAAATACTTAGTGGAAATAACTTCAAAGTCGTGTTCAAAGAGTTTATTGGAGTATAGGTATAACTGAGATGATCTTAAGGACTTAGTTAGAAGGTTTTGTGATCAAGACTTGATAATTGGTAAGCTTTCAAAACCTTGTTCAGAGATTTTAGTAACAAGTTGAAACTCAATATAAAACTTATATCACTTATTAGAGATAAGTCATACCCAAACTTAAATTATTAAATGGAATTATTTAACTTCATATTTAGTAAAACTAAAATAATTATATTGATTATTTTAAGGAGAACAATGAAAGTGAACAAAATCAACTATCAAGACCATCAAGTATCATAAGTCCAGGTAAGTGAGATTAGTGCTTCACCGTACCTTGAAGTATTATTTAATGATACTTGGAGATCCTATTATATGTCTTGGTTGTGATTATAAGATAGTTTCCTATGTGTATGCAACGTGTGTGCATGAATAATGTTTTGCTATTTGGTGTATTACATTTTATGTACTGGTTGCTTTATGATATCATTGGATTGAATTGCTTGAAATTGCTTGATCACCCCTAAAGCAATCTAATATAAACTCGACTTAACTACTAACCAGACTTGCATCATGACCCATTAGGCGAAAATGATTAGGTTTCTCAAGCTAAACATAGACCCTTCGATGAGGATAGTAGAAATGGTCTTTTCCCTGCTCTTAGTCAAATTAAGTGGTAAGAGAGGAGGTCGTTGTAAGGTTAAGGACTGTAGTTCGAAGGTAGTCTTGGGCGTAGTGTGTTTCTCCATTGTACAAGCCTTGGTTTGGTTCCAATCTGTGAAATATACAACATTAAACTCCTTGAAACTCGAGTTAGAGTAAGGATAGTTTCTCTTATCTCACAATAACCAATTAACATTGTGTGATAGCATTTGCTTGAACTTACATCACATCTTATTAATCTTACTTGAAAACCTTAGCTACTTTGTGTTAAATATGTGCTACTGTCTCCATCCTACTTACTAAGTATGATATCGCTCATTCTCCTATAGTTGTTTTATAGTTTTTAGTAGATAAACTAGTATTACTCTAAGTTCCAAAAATATAGAGAATGGGATCAGAGTGTAAGATTCAAGACTAATAGGCTAGAATCCTATTTTGTTTATTAACATTACTAACCATTAGGAAAATTAATAAGGTCCCTTCAAGTAACCCTCTAGTTTTCAGCTATTATTGCCAATACTATGCTCTATAAACCTATGGACTATTATAAAGATTTATTATGCCATTTTGCTAAAGCTATGTATAAAACTTGTTTTCTGTTCAGGCTTTTATACCATAAAATCTCTTTGAAAAGCTATTTTAGTACCAAACAGAGATGAAATTGAATGATTTAAAGTTATGGAATGGTAAAGGCTTGAGGTAAACCATACCTATGTTAATGACTAAAGTAGCTAGCTTTTAGCTTGGATTGGTTTATACGACGTAATTATTACGACTCCTTAGTTTGGGGCATGACAAGATTATCAAAAGAAACTAAATTACACTATTTTAAGAATCATTTTAGCTCAAAAAATTAAATAAATTATGGAAAATAATATCATGAAAAAGATTGACATAGTAATTTGGTATTAACCTAGGATAGTTTATAGAAAAAGTTTGAAACAAAAACTATGTCCTTAACCTTATTTATTTCAACTTAAAAAATTGCCTACTTTCTTCGATTTCTTAAGGATATATATATTAGCTACTAAATGTATACAAACTGATATTTTTCATACATTTCATACACAAAGTTGTGCAAGAATAATTTTTTTCATAATTTTGTGAGAAATTTTGATATTTTTACAAAATTTCTAAAAATTAGATGGAAATGGGACCTGACCGAAATTTAAAGCTCTAGCCACCAACAACCTCTCTTACCTTGTCGACAACAATGGGTGATGGGTGTGGCCTCTAGTGGTGGTGTTGGTTGCCTTCCAGCTTTACCTTACACTAGTAAACCACCTAGTTGCCTAACCCGCGCACTAATTTTACTATTTTTCCTTGATCAATTAGACTCAATTTGATTTTTCCTAATTCCTTATTTGCATGTTAAATATGTTAGAGAGGGTTTCTTAATTTTTCTCAGCTATCTAGATGTCCAAAATGATTTTCTTTCTCTCTCCTCTAGATTACTAGCTTAAATACTTAGCACAATTTGCATATTTTTGGTTCACTAAGTTGCCACACCAGTTATGCATGATGACACATGCACTTAAATTAAATTCCCATCTACCATGATTTTTTTTTTCATTTTTTAAATAATTTATTTTAATTTTATTAAGTTATTTTAGCTTAAATCACATATATTAGGGTATTTTGGCTATTCACGTAAATGTACATACTTAAAAATTACACGTAATGCATATGTATATATTATATATGTTATTTTATGTCCCATATTAATTTTATCACATATATAACTTATCTATAAAAATCTACGACCTAATAAAACCTATTTTATGCGATTATGGTAAACAATATATAATATAATTAAATTATACTATTTTAGTCAAAGTATTATTTTATTATATTTTTAATATCCAGATCCATGGCATCTCTTAATCGATTGTCTCGATCATATTCGTAAGTTTCTAAGTTAATCAGATTAGTTTAATTGATACCCTAAATTTACCTGCTTGATTCCTACTTATTGACTACAAGGCTCATATTTCCACCTCACCTTTAGAAAAGTTTTGTCTTTAAAAGTTCAATTATCCATCTTATCTATTCTACATCAACAAAGGTCAATCTTCATTCAGATATCCTTATCAGGATAAGATGATATATCATTAACTTGATCTTCTAAGTAACCACATCTCAATTTTGTGAACTTATTTATCAAGTATTTGAGAAAGTTGATCTTTTACTTATATGACCCTTCTTATAGGTTTAACACCTTTATTGTCGATCAATTCAACTTAAGGCTATCTTTTTGTAGGACTTTCATGTACTAGACATTTTAGTCTCTTAATTTTTAGAGATTCATCTATTAAGTATTTGCACATAATGTATAGTCTTATTATAGGTCCATTATCTTAACCCTAATATTGCGATTGCAATCTTCATGAACTTACATACTATCTCTATGTAGCACACTTTGGTAGTTTCTAAATCTCCCAAGTTTGTGATAACCAAATACGATGATTATGATTTATCCTTTAATCCTTAATATATTTTGAACTTTATTTCTAACATCCTCTAACTCAATTATACAAACTAAGGTATATCTTAACTCCTGTCTTTACTCCTTATCATGCCCTATTAACATCTAAACCCAATTATTTGGTATGTTGAGAAACTGCTTCCTTACCATGATCACTTTGGTTGGATTTCTCCTTAAATCCACACTATCTTCACAATTAGGAGCTCAACATTTCACATATTAACACATACAATTGTACATTTGAGGTTGACAAATCTCAATCCTTTTACAAGTTATACTCGAATGAAGTAAGGACTTATTTTTTTAAACAAATATGATTCAACTAATAGAACTAAAACAATTCAAGAGGAATAAGGACATCGACTAGTTTTCAACTTTTTAACTGGCACGACATATAATTGGACATGAAGACAAAGGGTTCTTAGAAATGGCACAAGACTTGTAACAAACGAAGGATTTAATAGGGAGAGATAAGAATCACATATTTGCCACCTTCTTCTTGATTATTTGTATGCATCCACGTACTTATTATGTAGCCATCAAATTTCTAATCCCATAGAGTGGTTTATTTCCACTTTTGTTGTCGTACCCAAAATGAAGTGTACACCTTTACAAATTATTTCACAATTTATTATTACTACACAAAGGTATTCCTTCTTTAACTATACGATCTGCATCAATTCACGTTATACATCTTTATACATTTTCTCATTGTAACATTTTTTTATCATTATCTCATTTCTATCTCTTTACATATAGTTCAATACATCTTTTCTTGATCCTAACCTTATATGTTTGTTAAAATCTCCCCTGTACCACTTCCAATTTACAATTGTCATAGTCTTTTAAGGATTGTTCTTTTATCATTTACTCGATTCATTGAATTTCCAATTATTTCTTCAATTTGTCTCCTTAATGGACTTCACTTTTCATCTACATTACTCTTTGCTGTAACTTCTTTCTTCTCATGAATAGATTGATCCAAGTCTTTATTCATAACTAAATTCCATCCTTTACTCCTTACTTGCAACTATGTTAGCTTCCATAAACATTGCATATATTTCTAATATATACATTGCTATTCCTATCTACTTCTAAGGTACGTTAATCAGAAGTATTATGATAGGGAGTCTTTCTCTTTTTCTTAACTTAGAACACATCATTTACTTTTTTAGATAAATCCATATCTTAATCCTAAATAAGAAAGAGTTTATCGTAGGTATCTATTTCGGTCTTTGTCCACTCCTTTCTATTTCTTTATATTTCATTATTCGTGCTACCTTGGTATGACCTTCCTCAAGTTTATCTCATAATTTATTGCACTACTAACCCTTCAAAACTCTGTCATCTTACATCTTACCATGATCTAGCTTCCATCCTTTAGTTAGTGTTAAGCACGTCTCCTTCCATTGCTCACTAATTCTAAATGTCTTCATTTTAGCTTAATTTATGTTATTTAATATTTAATTTAAGTTAGTTTGTTTTGTTTTGTCTTAAATATTGAGTCACTTTGATAATTTCAAGAGGGTTAGAGATCTCCTAAAATCAAAGCTCCTAATGTTACTTGTCATTACATTCTTCTCTAGGCATCCTTTTCTGATAAACAAATGCCGTAGTAATGTTTCTAGCACGTGGGTATTTATGTCACTTTTTTTTTCCATTATCCAACTTATAGTCTAGCACTCATTTTTAAGATAGTGGAAGTTAATGATTGACCATTTTTTTAAGTACAAAAGTACTTAACATTCTCCAATCATTTTCCTAGGTCTCTATTTATTTCATCAATTCAGTATCTCCCTTTCGTATAAGTTAGTTTATTATGTACTCCATCGCATATGATTCCTAAGTGGTACACAATTTATTCTCAATTAATTTTGAGTAAGATCCCCTTGATTTACCTATTAAGTACCACAATGTATATCCCATTTATTTCTCTTAATCTCCACATAACATCTTCAGTTGCTATATGTTCTTCTAGAAGTACTATTGATGTGATAACTCTTGTGTATTAATTATTTAAGTATTTCAACAGTATAACTCAGCATTGATTATAAGTCTCTAAAATTTTCTCTAAGTGATTACATTGTATCGAATTATAGTCATGTAATCCTTAACAATATATTTTCTATTAAAGTTTTAGGCATAGTTGTCAAAATCGCGATTTTACCCATGTAATTTTAGGAGTTTATGATTTTAAGTGACTATTTCTAGTTAACTTGATTGTAGAATCTTTTTTTATATAGAAACTTAAGTTTTTTACCAAATTTACATATAAACTTGATAGAAACTTATGTTTTTTATCAAGTTTATTGATTATACATATCTGAGTTGGATTGAATAAAAAATTAAAGGAAAAAAAATACAACTAACCTTTTACACGCCATCAACTATTAATGTATTACAACATCTATTTTATCCTATCCCAGTCCACTTTTTTATCTCTTTCTTACTCTCTTAATCTCTTATTTTATGTTTATAGTTTTTATTTAAGTTTTAGCTCCAATAACAAAATTTACAAAAAAACTATATACTTTCTTTTATACTGTCAATAACTCAAAATAAGTTGAAATATTTATTTCTTTTTAATTTACAACTTTTTTATAAAAAAAATGGGCAAAAGTTTAGTTTCAACTTTATTTGTCTTTCCATACATTTTCAATTATATATTAAGAATTTTTATAGAAAAAAAAAACTTAATTTCTTTATCTTTTTATTTCCATCATATATTTCAAGTTTTAAATAACTACTATAAATAAATTAGTAATTTTTTAAAACTATTTTACATAAGTTGTAGAAATTTATGTTTCTACATATCGACTTTGTGTTTCGATTTTACAAACCCTCTAACAATTCTAGTTAGAATCACAAGTTTGACAACCTTTCAGTTTTCACAAATCATTCATACTAATTACATCCTATGTATGTACATATTGGCAAAAGAATATCTCCCATAATTCCTAAGTTCTTGCCTATAAGAAATTATAGTAGATCAATACTTATATATAACATGATACTTGTATTCATCTTTGTAATATAGCATTATCTTCAATGTCATAGTTTCATAACATTTTTCAAATGAAAGATATGAGCAAAAAGGTCATCTGTCATATATCATGTTTATATGCCTATTTTTGGTAGTGGACAAACATAAGTTGATCCCCATACGCATTTCAAACTCGAAGTCCATTTGATGTTATTTAATATCATACATTTCCTATCTTCATAGCTTTTAGATTCAATTCCATAATCCAAGAGTATATATCAGAATTTTATTCTTATCTTAGAAATAAACTTACAACAAAGAAAATTACATTCAGAGTAAATTCTACACCATAAAGAACTATACATAATCTTCTATACACATTAAATCACATGTTCTTTTCTCCAAATACATTGCTTGCAAATGTTGCTTTGATCAACTATTCACAAGATTATCTTTATAATATTAAGATAACTAAACACATCAAAGAATACCAAATATTTTGAAACAACAAGAGTTCATTTCATAAATCTTGGCTTAAACATGTTAATGATATTCAAGTTTCCTGTCTATATTACTATCTAAGGATCTAAATCACTAAAAGTTACTTTATCCCACCAACTTTTGACTTTACAAATTATCGTTTCCTTCAAGATCAGCACAATTTCTCAAAAAAATCAATTCCATGTCCACTCATCTTCACCATATCATTTCCACTTTCGAAAACCAAATTTAATCATAACACATCTCTAAGTCTACAATGTAGCTTCACACAATCTATTATTATTATCACTATCATTCGCTACACTAAATCTTTTCCCTTTATTTACTTTATTGACTTCTACATGACTTTCCACTTAAACTTGAATGGAAATCTTCTCCTAAATTTTGATATGAAGCTATGCTTCTTTTCATATGGTTTTCATAATTCTTAATTTGCTCATACATTCAATTGCCTTTGCCTTACCCTTAGTTATTATTGTTAACAGTCAGTTTTCGTCTGCCTGTCTTACTTATCCATTCAACTACCAATAGGCCGCTTAATTTATATTCATGGTAGCTCGCCGAGTAATTGACATTCTCAATACAACGCTGAGTAACACAGATCTATTGTTGATTTGAATTCAAGTCTATGGTGTGAACAATTATCATAAGTACGGTTATATTACATAACTGTCTACTCTCTCTACATTTCAGGGAAGGTGTTTAATCAACAAGTTTCTACGTATCCCAACAATTATTTAAATAATTGCTCCTTTAGATATGATTGTCTCTTATAAATATGGGAAAGAAACTCTATAAGAGGCATCTAATAACTCTTAACCTCTTAACTTTAACCTTTTCATTCCTATTTATTGACTTAGGCATCAAAGTGGCTGCATTGGACTAGCCCCAATACCAAGCATTTTACTTATCTTTGTAAGATATTTCCAAACCCTAAAATTCACCAACAACATTTGGCGTCATCTTTTTTTTTTTTCCAAAACACACCCACGTAGCTAAGAATAGAATGACCAAAAGTACAAGTGTTGGCACTTCTTCCTAATACCTTGAAGGGGGGGAGTCAACCTATTGATGAGCAATGACTAGCTAGACTTAAGCAACTTTACCTCGATTTGGCAAAGGAAAACTCAAAGTTAAATAAAAAAAATTAACAATTCCTCAACCTCCATCATAATAGTATCTATCCAAATCAGAAGAAAGACCATGGTGGTCACAATGACGATAATAGTGATGATTCAATTTATTCATCGAAGTAAGCGAAAAAGTAAGCTAAAGTCACAATGTGACCTTCAACTCCTACTTTTAAAAAGAATGACAAAGGCAAGCAACTATAGTAAGTGCATTACGTAGGTCCCTCGCATGTCAACACCCCTACTACAACAAGCAAGTAGTTCCAAATAAAGAAGAATCCCTTTGTTTTAGAGATTTTGGAGGAAGTAATTCTTCAACACATCAAGCTATCACAATTTAAAACTTATAACAAAACAAAGGACCCCAAAGACTACCTAGAGTACTTCCGTACATTGGCCAAGTTGCATGGTTTGAGTGATGCAGTAGCCTATCAAGCTTTTCTTGCAACTCTAAGGAATACAACTAGTATATGGTTCAAACACTTAAAACTAAACGCTATTTTTTGTTTTGATGAATTAGCAAAAGTGTTTTTTTAACACTTCCTTGCAAGCAAACTTCCTGTTATGGTAACACATTCAAACAAAATCAAATGAGTCAATTAGAGAATACTTAGCCAGGTTTATGCCCGAGATGGTTCAAATCTCAGAATTAGAAATGAGTATGACCCTCAATGCTATAATCGATGGAGTTAAGCCCCATGGAGACTTTTTCAAGTCTCTCACAAAGAACAAGCCAAAAATTTCACTTAGTTCTATTGATAATCAGTTTTTGCTCAACTTATACTTGTCATTTTGTCAGCCGATAAGCTAGGTAAATGAATCTCTCAGCATTCCTACTCATTAGACACTCAGCAATTATGCCAAGTAGAAGAACGCTCCTGGTTTGAATTCAAATCTCTGGCGCAAATAGTTATCATAAGCACGGTTGTATTTTACAACCACTTGCTATCCCTACATATCAGGGGAGATGTCAAGTCAAGAGCACTCTACGTATCTTAACAATTACCTCGACAACTGTTTTAGACTCAACAACCGTATATAAATATCAGAATGAAACTTGGTAAGATCTCTTGAACACTTCTCATTCCCATATTTACTATAGTAAATCACCATTCTAACTTAGGCATTGAAGTGGCTGCATTGGACTCGCTTCGGTACTAAGTATTTTTACTATCTTTTGTAGAACTACTTCTTGACCCCTAAAATTCACCAACAACATTTAGCCCATCTGTTTTTCTCTAAACACGACTACATGGCGAGAACTAGGATGATACGAAGTGTAGGTGTTGGTACTTCCTCCCAACAACGTGAAGGAGGGAGTTGGCTTATTAATGAACAACAATTAGCTTAGCTCAACTCAGCTCTATCTCGATTTAGCCAAAGAAAATTCCGAGCTAAACAAATAAAACAAACAAATCCTTGACCTTCTCCATAAAATGTTTCACCCGAATCAAGAAAAAGAGCATAGTGATGATGATGCCAACAATACTGACAATTCCATTTATTCACCTGAATTGCCAAAAACGCAAGTTGAGGTTCCAGTACGACCCACAGCTCCTGCTTTCAAAAAGATTGATAAGGCTAAGCAACTGCAGCATGTGCATCTTATAGGACCCTCAGATGTCAACATACTCATTTTAGTGACCAAATAGTTCCAAATCAAGAAAAGTCCTTTTGTCCCAAAGATTTTAAAGGAAATAATACCTCGACACATTAAGCTACCTCAATTTGAAACATATGATGGGACGAAGGACTCCAAAGACCACTTAGAATGGTACCAAACACTAGTTAAGTTGCATGGTTTAAGCAACATGGTGGTGTCTCAAGCTTTTCCCTCAACCTTGAGGAATGCAGCCAGCATATGGTTCAAACACCTCAAACCAAATACCATATCATGTTTTGATGAACTAGCAGATGTGTTCCTTCAATACTTCCTTGCTAGCAAGCTTCTTATTAATGACTCTTCAATCCTAAACACCATCAAACAAAAGTTCAATGAATCAATCAAGGATTATTTTGCCAAATTCATGGCCGAGATGGTTCAAATCCCAAAATAGGATACGAGTGGCCCTCAATGCCATAATCGATGGAGTCAAGCTTTATGGAAACTTTTTCATGTCTTTCGCAAAGAATAAGCCGAAAACTTTTGTTGAGTTTAAGGCTAAAGCCACCTCATACATCTAATAAGAAGACAACATAAAGGTACAGCAAGAAGCAAATCAAAGCAAAGGATATGGAAAGAATGAAAAACAAAAAAATGCTAAGGATAGACTTAGCATTGACAGCAACAACGGCTTAGACGCTAAGAGGAAGAGATCAAGGATCTCAACATTCTCATCTCACATGCCCATCAATCATCCAATCTTAGATATTTTGATGGAGGTCCATAGGGAGAGAGGTGTCCTCCAATGGCCAAAAAGAATGCGAGGAACTCCCTCAAGAGGAAATTCGAACAAATACTAAGCCTTCCTCTATGATAAGGGTCACAATACAGATGAGTGCATTTAACTTAAGAATGCAATCGAAGATGCAATACAACGTAGGCACCTGCGTACATTTCTGGTGCATGATGCCGAGAGAATCGAAAGACCATCTTAGAGGAGAAGAGAGGAACACAGGGATGACACTCAACCAACAATGGCCATGAGAGATGAAAGGGAGGTTAATCCCAACAAAGCAACCAGTGGAGTAATTAATACAATTGTCGGTAGACCTAGTGTAGGCCAATCAAGTTCTTTCAATTTGATTAACGCTAGGAATTACGTTTACAATATTCATGGAAAGAAAGTCAGAATTAATAATATGATATCTTTTGGGGAAGAGGATTTCAAGGGCATACAAAGACCATATGACGATGCACTTGTTACTAACACGAGAGTTGTCAACTTTGAAGTCAAGAAGATTCTCGTTGACACAGGAAGTTCAACCAATATCATTTTTCAACATGCTTTCGATCAAATGAGGCCTAAGATCAAAGCGTAACTGCAATCTTACAAGTATGACCTCTATGCCTTTAATAATCAACTTACCTAGGTTGCTATAGTAATCTCTTTGCTGATACAGATCGACAATGATGAGCATATTACTAAGGAAAAAGTGGATTTTCTCATCGTCAAATGTTGGTCCCCTTGCAACATGATAATGGGATAGCCATGCCAACATTTATTCGACATCGTACCTTAAATGGCACATCTAAAAGCCAAGTTTTCCACTCGTACGGGGGTCAGTGTATGCAAAGGGGATTAGCAATTGGCATGCTCTTTATATATAAGGGTTTTGAGCCAAGAAGAAGTATTTTAAGTCAAGACCTACCCAAAAAGCAAGTCCGTAGGCATAGAAAATGCCGAGAATGATATAGAGGACATTCCTTTGGGAAACGATCCTAAGAAGATGACAAGGATAGGAAAATGCATGTCAGTTGATGTTCGGTAAAGTCTGATTGACTTCCTACAAGCCAACAAACGCTATGGTGCATAAGCTCCAAATTAATCCAAATGTAAGAGTGGTCTAATAGAAAAAGAAATATTTTGCACTGGAGAGACAAGCATCAATAGAAGAGGAAGTTCAAAAATTGTTGATAGTAGGGTTCATCCAGGAAGAGCCTTATCCAAGTTGGCTAACAAATTGTATGGTAGTCAAGAAGTCTAACGACAAATTGTGAATGTGCATAGACTTCACAAATCTTAATAAGGCCTATCCCAAGGACTGTATCCCTCAATTCTCTTGATACCCATTCCTAAAGAAATTTGTACCTATATTTGTCAGTCAGCTGCCGAACACTTTCCTTTGTGTTGGTCTAAATTGATAGCAAAAATCATTAACCCATTTATTATGTGAGTCATGTTCTGCAAGGGTCAGAGCTTCGGTACACAAAGATGGAAAAATTTGTATTGGCAGTAGTTCTCTTAGCAAGAAAATTAAAGCCGTACTTTGAAGCTCACTACATTATTATCCTCATTGATCAACTATTGCAGCAAGCATTATAGAGTCCTGATTCTTTGAAGGAGTATGATGAAATATGCCTTAGTGCTTAGAGCTCATGGTGTACAATATAAACCCAGAATGGCACTAAAAGCTTATGTACTAGCAAATTTTCTAGCTTAATTTATAAGGAACGAAGATTGTGAGGAGATTGCCGAGAAACCTATCTGGTTTCTTTATGTCAATGGTTCTTCGACACGAGAAGGGAGTAGTGCAGGCCTGGTTCTCTAAGGCCCCTATAATGTTAATGTTCATTATGCTCTGAAATTTGGATTCCTAGCCAATAACAATGAAGCAAAGTACAGAGCTCTAATTGCTGGATTGAAACTAGCTAAAGAAATAGGTACTAAGAAACTCGAAGTGTTCTTTGATTCCCAGTTAGTGGTAAATCAAGTCACCAGAGGTTATGCGGCAAGAAAAGAAGAGATGAGTAAGTACTTATTAGTAGTATAAACACTCGTAGAAAAATTACTATCTTTCTCGATTCACAAAATTCTGAGAAGTAAGAATATTGTTGCCGATAAGCTGTCGAAGTTGGCTAATATGGCATTCCCTAAGTTGAACAAGAAACTTTTCGTCGAATTTCTCCCGTAAAAAAGCTTGTCCAATCTCTCGCAAAGCTGTGAGTTAGCTCCTTGCCCAAAAGAAGAATCATGGATGGATCCCTTAGTGAATTATCTAAAAGAAGCTTCTGTCCCCGACAACAAAAAGGAAGCGTGAAGATTGACTTAAGAGGCTACAAACTATACGCTGATTGATGGCCAATTGTACAGACATAGCATATCCAAACCCTACCTTTGATGCCTTCCCTAAGGGATGCTTAGAGAGTATTATCTGAACTTCATGGTAGCATATGCAACAATCATATGAAGTAACAAACATTGTATATTAAAGCACTATGACTTGGCTATTATTAGCCAATTATGAAAGAAGATGTGAAGGACATTATCCAGTAGTGTCCTTAATGCTAGAAGCATGAGTTTCCAAGTAAAGTACCTACAAGTGAATTACGTAGCCTAACCAGTCCTTAGCCTTTTGCCTAATAGGGGCTAAATATTCTTGATCCCTTTCCCAAGTCTACCACCCAGCAACAATTTGTCATTGTCGCCGTAGACTACTTTACTATGGCAAAGATCACTACGCAGAAAGTGGAAGCTTTCGTCTTCAACTCCATCATATCTAGATTTAGAGTTCCGTACATGATAATTACAGATAATGGCCCACAATTTGACAACAACAAGTTCCAAACATTTTGCTAAAAGTACGGTATTTGACTGAACTATACGTCTATGGTGTACCCTCAGACAAATGGACAAGTTGAAGCCATAAACATGATCATACTATACATCCTGAAGCAAAAATTAGATCAAGTCAGGGGGAAGTGGGCTGTTGAACTACTGAACATCTTATGGGGATATAGAACCACTCATAGAACCTTAACGGGAGAGATACCATTTAAGTTGGCCTACTGTACTGAAGTTGTGTTGCTGATTGAGTTGGACTTGCTTAATCTTCATACACATAATTTTGACATTATGCTTAATCAAGTTAGATTGACAGTAAATCTAAGCACTATTGAGGAAATTTGAGACATCATAAAAGCTAGGGTCGTGACGTACCAACATAAAGCAACAAGATACTATAATTAGATAGTGGAACATAAGGTTTTCCAACTTAGGGATTTGGTTTGTCGTAAGATTGAAGTGCTAGGCGTGCAAGCAAATCTGGGAAAGCTCAGTGCAAATAGGGAAGATCCTGTCAGGATCTGGGAAGTCATTGGCAAGAGGGCTTATTGACTAGAAAGGTTAGATGGATCCATCATCCCGTAAGCTTAGAACACCGAGAATCTAAAATTTTATTTCAATTAATGTTGGACGATATCTTCCATTACTCATCTGGTGGTAGCTAACGTGCTTGTAAGATGTATTTATGACAATTATATATTTGATTTCTTTGTGATTTGGTTATAATTGTCGAATGAATGAATTCTAAGCTACATGGAAAACGAACTGATCTAAGTTCTAGCCTAACGTGGTAGATGAACTACACAAATTAACTATATGGTCGAGTAATGCAGCTAGTCTACACTTCAAATGGTTAACAAACGGTATATTAATGGGCATATGAAATAAAACATGCTGAGTAACAATGGAAGTGTGAAATAAAACATATCGTGGAACAATAGGCGTATGAAATAAAATATGCTAAGAAAAATGATGAAGTCAATTAAAGCATTCCAATGATTAAGAGCATAAAGCAACATGCATAAACCAAACAAACTATAAAAAAATCAGTTACGTGAAATTTACATACACTTAGCATTGCCTTGATTATATTCTAGTGATTAATTATAGGAGAATGTAATATGCTAATATAATAAGTCCTACGGCCTATTCTCAGATTCCGTAGGAGTGATTCTTAAATCTTTCGTTGGGGCTTCCTCGGCAGTTGGTTTCTCGAAGGGGGCAATTCCTTAACTTGCGCTTCATTATCCCTTTGATCTATACTCTCGGCACCCGTTTAGTTACCTTCGTCTTCGTTGGCACTACTAACTTTGTTGTCGACTTTAGCAAAGTTGAGACACAAGAGATCATAATCGGGATAAAGCTTCAAGTGCTCTTCCCTTGCCACTTGAACCTCCTCCAACAACTTCTTACGTAGAAGCCTCTTGTATTACCGACTAGGAGTGACTATATTAAGAGCCTCTTTAATTAAAGGTCCCTTCTTTAAAGCCTCTTACAATTCGGCCATACAACTCTATAAGTTCAAGTTGTTCTCTAACTCCTTTATCTACATCCTGAGCTTATCTTCATCATCACTCATTATGTAAATAGTTTGGCCCAATCCCCAGCACTCTTGCCTTTTCTTCTATAATTCCTCTTTCAGGCTTTTGGACTTTTTGTACTATTGTTCCATTTTAGCCCTCATGTTAGAGATTTCATTGGTGGTGAGATCTTATGCTAATTTCTTGACCGTAAGTTCCTCCTTAAGCTCTCGTCTCCATCTCAACCCTAATCCTCTCATTCTTGGCCACTGCAATTTGGGCCTCTGATGCATTGTACGTATCCTCAACTTTCTGTAGTAAATTTAGTTATTATAATTAAGAAAGATAGGACATTACACAAATATAGCAAAGGATATTACCTTCTTTGCCTCTCTATCAGCCTCAACCAAAGTTGTAAGGATGTGGCTGCTTATCAAGAAAAAGAAATTATGTTAATTATCTAAAGGAACTGGAGAAAGAAAATGTTTATGGATACTTATATCATGCAATTTGGGCACGACATGGGCATTATTGCAACTGTTGACCCTACTAACATCCTTCTTGGCCATATCTTTCTCTTTCGGAAGAATGACTTCTTCCATTAAAGCCAAAGATTTTGTCCTACCTCCCAAAGCCAAGTTAGTGTCCAAAATCTGATAGCTCCAACAAGGGATGAATTACTCGTTAACCTCTTTGTTTGGCACTAATTCGGTGCTACTAATGCTGAAAGCTTTAGCACTAATTGCTTCCTTTGCTCGTTCATCCAACCCCTTAGATTTCTTGATGGGTGACTAGCCGACAAGTTCCTTCCCTAGTCTTTTTTCACCAATTGGAGCCACCGCAGTCACTTGTAATAAGCCTTCTATGGCAATTGCATTTTCGTCTTGCTCCTTGAGGTATGTCTCTCGACACTCACTATGCTTCGGTTTAATGGTAGTTTGAATAATCACAATCGGAAGCTCCTCAAAACAAACCTTGGTTGGCTATATATTCTCATTCCCGTTCATTCTCTCAGCAGGATAAGAGATCTGCAGAGGTGCATGTTTTGCTATAGCCTCCTTTGGTGGTCTCTTTACGATAGCGAGCCGTATGGTAGTTGTAAAGGTGGTCCCCCTCTTATCAGCTTTAGACTTCTTGGCCTTGGCCTGAGCAAGTAGCTTTGCAGGATCCACCTATTCATCACCCATATCTACACAATAAGTAAATCAATTAATATAAATAGGGAAAAAATATGAACTTACATTTTCCATACCAAGTAAGGCTCAAAGGTCACTATTCTCCCCTAAAGTCTTAAGAATGGCTTTCCTTGTGGCTATTCTCAACATAATGGTAACACATCAGCATACCTTCTTTTTCAGAAAATATTGTTTCACCATTTTCATAACGCCGTATAATTCTCTTGGCGTCCTAGAAGAACATTTTGTTTCTACTTCTCTACTGAATCTTCTTCACCGCTGCTACATCATTTGGCATTAAATCTATGTCCTTTGTATGTATCGGCTCAATCCATTGGGTCATGAAGTATAAATCCTCATTAGACACTATTGACATGAACTTATCATGCCACTTGTGAATCTTTGATTCTAAGCTATCCATGAACTTATGCCTATGCCTTACAACAGTGAAGTATCACCCGTCAGGCTACCTACAAATGGTGAAGAAAAATCTAAACAACTAAGGCGTAGCCCTGAGCTCAACCTCTTCACATACTATCTCAAAAGCTACTACAAGTCGATATGTGTTGGGAGAAAACATACTCGGTACGACTCTAAAGTAGTTCAAGAAGCCTCGAACAAAAGCTGAGAAAAAGAAGTGCAGCCCAAAATCCAAATACTTCAGGTATATATGGAACTCGTGCTCCTGTAGAAAGCATACTCTCTCCTCGTCTCTTGGCCTCCTCAAGTTCCATGTTCCAAGAAGATCTCGCCAATACTGATTATACATTCTGACGAGAACTTTGTTGATGGAACTGGTGGTCCCATCAGGAGAATTACGAAAGTAGGCTATTGTATTATACAGATACCTTGCTGATGACCTTCCTTCCTTATCCTTAGAATAATTATCCATAGGAAGCTCGTCAATCCGAGCAAGTTTATCCCACCTTGTCTTCATATTATTGGCCGAACCACTCAAAGAACACATCGTTTCGCTCCTATTTTGGGGGCGAAGAGTAGCTTTAGTTTATGTTGCCTCAGAATCAGACAAAACAAGTCGATGAGCAACTTTGTGAACCATACCTAGATGGTTATATGAAATGAAATAATAGAAGTCGAAGAGTGAGATTTTGAAGATTTGAAAATAAATGAAAATTTTAGGTGCAACCAAAGGAGTAAAACTTAATTGTGAACAATGCCTTATATATGGATGATCCATTCTTGTAACTACAAATCTGCTTTTGAAAGTATTGATGTACTGATATGATATTCCCACAAATTGTTAACACGTGTCTCATATTAGAAATCTAATGGCCAAAAAATTTCTAATAGTTATTAGGCTTGCAATGTAATGATAACCCAAGTGACAAATGTCGTGCCCACAGCTTTTTGGTTTCTCAAATGGGTAAGAGATTTGAAATGGCAACATTTTAGCTAGGATATGATCCATCCTATTTCCCATGTTACCCGACATAAATTCAAAGACCCCCCACTCCTTTTATCATCTATTTAAACATGGGAGTCGGGAGGCAAATGTTGATAGTCAGTTTTCGCTCAACTTACACTCATCGTTCCGTTAACCGAAAAGCCAAGTAATCAAATCTCTTGTCATTCTTACTCATTAGACACTTGACAATTATGCTAAGTAAAAGAACGCTCCTTGTTTGAATTCAAATCTATAGTGTGGATAATTATCATAAGCATGGTTATATTTTACAACCACTTGCTATCCCTACATATCAGGGAAGATGTTAAGTCAAGATTGCTCCACGTGTCTTAACAGCTACCTCGACAACTGCCTTAGACACAATAACCGTCTACAAATACCAGAATAAAACTCAGTGAGATCTCTCGAACACTTTTCATTCTTATACTTACTATACTAAATCACCATTCTAACTTAGGCATTGGAGTAGCTGCACAGAACTAGCCCTGATACCAAGTATTTTTACTCTGTTTTGAAGAACTATTTCTTAACCCCCAAAATTCACCAACAAGTTCAATGCTAAAGCCACCACATACATCCATTAAGAAGATAACATAAAGGCTCGAGAAGAGGCCAATTAGAATAGAGGAGATAAAAAAAGTAAGAAGAGAAAAAGTACAAAGGATAGACTTGGCTCAAATGATGATCAAAGTTCGAATGTCGAGAGAAAGAGACTAAAGATTCCAACATTTTCATCCTACACACCCACCAATCATCTAATTTCTGACATATTAATGGAAGTATGTATGTAAAGAGGCATTATGTTGTGGCTAGAAAGAATGAGAGGAAATCCCTTAAAGAGAAATTTCAACAAGTACTGTGACTTCCCTTGCAGCAAAGGTTACAACACAAATGAGTGCATGCAATTCAACGTGGTCATTTGTAAAAATTCCTAGCGCATGATGCCAAAAATATTGAGGGATTCTCCAAAATGAGACTTAAGGAACAACAAAATGATACTTAGCTAACTGTAGTTGGGAGAGATACAAGAGATGCAAATCCCAATAGAGCACCCAACGGAAGGATCAATACCATTGTTGGTAGACCTATTATAGGCTAATCAAGCTCTTTGAGCTTGATGAATGCTAAAAATTACATCTGTAACATCTAAGACAAGAAGGTCATGATCAATAATACAATTTCTTTCATGGAAGATGACTTTAAGGGCTTCTAAAGACCATATGATGACATACTAGTTATCAGTACAAGAGTCACAAACTTTAAAGTCAAGAAGATTCTTGTTGATATAAAGTTTAGCTGATATCATTTTTTACCACGCATTCGACTAGATGAGACCTAAGATCAAGGCACAGCTAAGATCATACAAGCATAACTTATATGCCTTCAACAACCAACCAGTTCGGTAGCCAAAGTAATTTCTTTACCGATATAGATTGGCGATGACAAGTATGTTGCAGAGGATAAAGCAAATTTCCTCATCGTCAAATGTTGGTCCCCATACAACATGATAATGTGATGGCTGTATCAGCATCTATTCAGCATTATCCCTTCCACTGCACATCTTAAAGCCAAGTTCCCTACTCCCACGGGAGTTAGCATATGCAAAGGGGATCAACAATTGAAAAGGTTCTTATATATGAGGGCCTTAAGACAAGAAGAGGTGTTTCAAGTGAAAACCTATCTAAAAGGCAAGTCGGTCGGTATAGAGAATGTCGAGAGTAATATTGAGGAAATTTCTTTAGGAATGACCCTAGAAGAACAACGAGGCTAAGGAGACCCTTGTCAGCAAATATTTGGTAAAGTTTGATTAACTTCTTATAAGCTAACACTGACGTATATGTAAGCTCCAAATTGATTCGAGTATGAAGGTGGTCTAACAAAAGAAGAGGCATTTTGTACCAAAGAGATAAGCAGCAATAGAGGAAGAAGTCCAGAAGTTATTGAAGGCAAGATTTATCCTAGAAGAATGTTATCCGACTTGGCCAACCAATTATGTGCTAGTCAAGAAGTCTAATGGTAAGTGGCAAATGTGCATAGACTTCATAGATCTTAACAATGCCTGTTCTAAAGATTATTTCCCATTGCCAAAAATTGATCAAAGGGTAGATGCAACTATTGGACACGTATTACTTTCTTTTATGGATGCTTTCTCTAAATACAACCAAATCAAGATGGACAAGGAGGATGAAGTCCATGCTTCTTTGTTACCAAGTTTAGAATGTATTGTTACACGGTAATGTCTTTTGGGCTAAAAAACACTAGGGCAACCTACTAGAGACTTGTTACCAAGATGTTCAAACCCCAACTACACAAAAACATTGAAGTATATGTCGACGACATGATTATGAAGAGTATAAAGGAGGATCAACATCATGTTAACCTTGAGGAGACATTTGCTACATTAAGGAGATACAACATGAAACTCAACCTATAGAAATGTGTCTTTAGTTCAACATGAAGAAAATTTTTATGATACATGGTCACTCAACATGGCATTGAGGCTAACTCGAGAAAGATTGAGGCGATAGGGAATATGAAAACCCCTCGCACAGTCAAGGAAGTATAGGAACTCAATGGGCGTATAGCTGCTTTTAATAGATTTGTGTTGAGAAGTGCTGATAAGTTTACGAAATTCTTTAAAATCTTAAAGAATCCAAAATAATTCAAATGGTCTAAAGATTGTAAGAGAGCTTTCAGCGAGCTTAAATAATTCCTTACATCACTACCAATACTCTCAACACCTATTTCAGTAGAGAATTTATATTTATATCTATCAGTCAGCTGTTGGGCTCTTTCTTTTGTATTGGTCCAAATTGATGGCAAAGGGTATCGATCCATTTATTACGCGAGTCATGTTTTACAAGGGCTAGAGTTTCGGTACATGAAAATTGAAAATTTTGTTTTAGCAATGGTTCTCGCAGCAAGGAAGTTAAAGCCATAGTTTGAGGCTCACTGGATCATAGTACTTACTGATTAGTCATTGTAGCAAGCATTGCAACGACCTAACTCCTCTTAAAGGATTATGAAATATGCCCTAAAGCTAAGTGTCCATGGCATACAATACAAAGCCAGAACAGCACTAAAGGCTCAAGTACTAGGAGATTTAGCCAAGTTCATTGGTGAAGAAGATAGTGTGGAATTTGTTGAGAAACGTATCTAGTTCCTTTATGTGGATGGTTCTTTAACGAGAGAAGGAAGTAGTGTAGACCTTGTTCTTCAAGGCCCCCACAATGTCAAAGTTCATTATGCTTTGAAATTTAGATTCCCAACTAACAACATTGAAGCAAAGTATGAAGCTTTGATTGCTAGATTGAAACTTGCAAAATAAATTAGCGTCAAGAAACTTAAAGTGTTTCCTGATTCACAATTAGTAGTGAATCAGTTCATGGGAAGTTACGTAGAAAGGGAAGAGGAGATGACCAAGTACCTGTTGGTGGTACGAATGCTTACAGAAGAGTTTCAATCCTTTTCCATCCATAAAATTCTAAGAAGTAAGAATATTGTTGCCGATAAGTTGTCAAAATTAGCCAGTATGGCATTCCCTAAATTGAGCAACAGACCTTTTGTCGAATTTCCTCCATAGAAAAGTTTATCTACTCTTTCATAGAGTTGTAAGTTAGCTCCTTGCTTAAGAGAAGAATCTTGGATGGATCCCTTAATAGATTATTTGAGAGATAGTACTTTCCTAAATGACAAGAAAGGAGTATGAAGATTAGCTTACCGGGCCACGAATTTTATGCTAATTGATGGTTAGTCGTACAAACGCGACATATTACAACCCTATCTTCAATACCTTCCTCTGAGAGATTCCCAGAGGGTGTTATCTGAGCCGTATGGTGGTGTATGCAACAACCCCGTAAAAGCGTAGACACTATATGTTTGAGTACTGTGACTTAGCTATTACTAGCTTAACATGAGAAAAGATGCAAAGGTAGTTGTCCAACTTTGTCCTTAGTGCTAGAAGCACAAGTTGCCAAGTCATACGCCTGCAACTAATTTATGTAACCTAACCAATCCTTAGCCTTTCACCTAGTAGGAGCTAGATATTCTCGAACCATTTTCAAAGTCTACCACCTAACGACAATTTGTCATTGTTGCTATAGATTACTTTACCAAATGGGCAGAGGCTGAGGCAATGGCAAAGATCATTGAGCGGAAGTAGAAGAGTTTGTTTTAAATTCCATCATATCAAAATTCAGAGTTCCTTACATGATAATCAAAGATCATTTAAACTATACATTTTGTGAGAGTTTGTTTTAAATAACAATAAGTTTCGAACATTTTGTGAGAAGTACGACATTCACTTAAACTATACATCTATAATACACTCTCAGACGAATGGACAAGTTAAAGTCGTAAACAAGATCATTTTACACAGTCTAAGATGGAAAGTAGATCAAGTTAGAGGGAAATGGGCCGATGAACTGTTGAATGTTCTATGGAGTTACTGAACCAAATACAAAACTGGGACTGGGGAGATGCCCTTCAGGTTAGAATATGGCACGAAAATCATGTTTCCAATTGAATTGGATTTGCTAAATCTGCAGATACAGAATTTCAATGTTATGGCTAATTAAGTTAGATTAACAGTGAATTTGGACACCATTGTTGAAATCTAAGATATTGTAAGAGCTAAGGTCATAGCATACTAACATAGAGCGGCAATGTATTACAATAAAAAAGTGAAGCACAAGGTCTTTCATTATAGATATCTAGTTTGCCAAAAGATGGAAGCTACTGGCATACAAGTGAGTCAAGGGAAGCTCGATGTGAATTGGGAAGATCCTGTTAAGAATTAGGAAGTCATTAATGAGGGGGCCTATCATTTAGAAAGGTTAGATAGATCAATCATCTCTCGAGCATGGAATGTCGAGAATTTGAAATTATATTTCAATTGATTTGTCTAATGATTTTCATCTCCACTTGTTTGACGACAGCCAACTTCCTTGTAAGACTACAATACTTTTTTATCAGAATTATGTTTGAAGTCTCATTATGCTTCTTATTTTGTTATGACTGCCGAGTTAATGAAGTTCTAGATTACACAGCAAATGAACTGACCTAAGTTCTAGCCTATCACGATTACCAAACTATACAAATTAATCTTATAGTTAAGTAATGCAACTAGTCTACGCCTTAAACAGCTAATGGATGAAGTCTATAAAGAAGCAAAAATTGTGTGTGTGAAATAAAACATGCCAAAAAATACTTAGCGTGCAATACAAAACATGCTAACAAACAAGAATGTATGAAATAAAATGCATACATCATATATGCCGGAAAAGCACGGTGCGTGAAATAAAACTTACTCAAAGCAATTAATATGGAAGATACTTTTCATTCTATAAAGTATTTATTACAAACACTCAGCCTAAGTAGAGAACGCAATGAACAACAAATATAAAGAAAACCTTAAGACCTATCCTCAGAGTCAGCAGAAGTAATTTTTACATTGGAGGTTAAGGCTTTCTCTGAGCAAGCTTCTTTCTTGGCACCTAGGCTCGGAAAGCTAGCAAATTTCTCCTTCTTCTCATAGGGGATTAATTTTGATAGACATTCTTCATCTTCCCCTAGCTCCTATACATGAGTTTTTTAGTTACCCTCATTAACAACCTTAGCACCTACCTCATTGTCATCCTCCTCGTCAATACTGCTGACTTTGTCCTTGACATCAGCAAAGTTGAGGCAAGAAAGATCGTAATTAAGGTAAAGCTTTAAGATCTCCTCTCTTGCCACTTAAACCCCCTCCAACAACTTCTTCTGTAAAACTCTCTTGTACTACCAACTAAGAGTTACTATATCGAAAGCCTCTTCAACTAATGGCCCTCTCCACACAGTCTCCTCCAATTTGGCAACACGGCTTTATAAGTTCACATTGTTGGTCTCTAACTCTTTGATTTGCACTTTAAACTGATCTTCTTTGTTACTCATCGTATAAAGAGTTCAGCGTAGGCCTGTCAGGTCCCTAAAGGGAGCTTAGTAGAATTGCCTAAAATTTCTATACCATGTATGGATCCATAATATGAAAACTGCCTTGCAAGTCAGAGATTGCAAGACTCTAAATGATTAATCACTAGGGTTATTGATTTGTAAATAATTAATTTATTGTAAGATATAAATAATTATGGATATCCAATATCTCACTGTTCCTCAAAACTGTAGAGAATCGATATCCTCCACTAAATAATAAGATAGGATATACCAATGCTACAAACTTACATGAAATATTAAATTATATTGAATTCTAACATACAAATATTTCCTATAAGGATGTTTTTGTATCACTTATAAAGGTCTTAACTATTCCAATATTAACATGCTTATCTTTACCTTGTACTCGGTGCTTGAGATTTATCCTAATCCCAACATAAGTAAACCTATAAAAGAAACTAAGGGGGAATGAGCATAAAACAGCTCAGTGAGTTCATCCCTCACTACTACCATTCAAGCAAATTATTAAACATCATTATCACAGATGCAAGCTATCTACATATAGAATAAATGTAGGGACAATGAATGCAAGCAACACATTTATAAGAGTCCAGAACTACAGATGGTATAGAATTACGTCATCTAAACTTTGATTATCCCTTATACCTACCCTCATAGGGTACAACAGCTTATCTCAATGAGGCTACCTAGGAGCACTACCCTTCCAAGCAACACTCAACTAGTACCCTAGTCAAGAAAGGACTTCTAATCCAAATAGGTAAACCCCAAACTAGAGCCATCCACCATCCAAGGCCCTTCGGGATAATAAGCGAGTCCTCTCGCTATCAATTAGAGATCCCATGCTACCTTTGCCTTAACGATAAAATAGCAATTACAGTACCACGAGTCCTTATACAAAAATTTGTTTAATATTAGAAAAGCATTTTCTAAAAATCCTTTTCTCAAAAATATGCAAAGCTAACACTCTCTATCCATACATTTATTGAGTTATCAAGCCGGGTTTTTCACCCTCTTAGTTCTTTTTATAAAATTAGGTCTTCTCTAACCTAATCAGTGTTAAACCCAACCCGTTTAATACTAGGGTTTAAAGAAAACTGTTCCTTTCGTAAACGATTTTAGAGTTGCCACTCGACCAGAGTTGGAAAAAATCGTTAAGTTATAATTAATTTGGTCAATTGGTTATAACTTAGCTACTAGTTTAATGATTAAAACTACTTTTACAAAATGGTTTTTGGAAACCAAAGATTTAGGTTTGGAGGTTAGGAATTTTACACCCTAGCGAGTACCATTGACTTTCAAAAATTAGAAATAAACTTAAAAGTCACCCTTTGATTTTAAAAGACAAGACTTAATTTAATTAGATAAACAAAACAATTTAAATTAAAGGAAAAGAGAAATTAGGTTTTTTCGTATTTTACTATCGCCTTGTAAGTGCCTACGTACCTGTTATTTGGGATTAGATGTACGTAATTCTCTTATAAAAATTTTAGTGAGTTAGATTTGTTTTAATTTGAAAACAATCAAGTTTACGTCTTAATCAATTTGATTTGTTTAAGAAAATTCCTAAAACATCCTAATCGGTTTTTTAATTTTTGGAAACTTTAAAATAGTCCTAACTTGGAATGATGTCTATTTATTTTCATTTACATTTTAGAAAATCAATTTTTCTAAGTGATTAATCTTATTTTATTTATTTTTATCACTTAATTTATTTATTATATTTTATCTATTTTTATCAAAATAATAAAATAAAACAAGCTTTCTTTTTCTTTTTTCCTTTCTCTTTTTTTTTCTTTTTCTTTTCTTCCTTTTCCTTTTTCTTCTCAGGGTAGAGAGTGCAAGTCAAGTCTTCGGATCTTGGGTCGAGTCAAATGTGTAGATCAGGTCAGGTTGGATTCTACTAAATTCAATACAACCGTAGATTGGGGTCGATTCCAATTGTTATGGTGGCTAAATCAAGGGATTGAGCAGTTTTTTGTGAGTTTTGAATTGGGAGTAGGGGGTAGAAAGAATGCCACGAGGTTTGGGGGTAATTTAGTTGGTATCCGGGGTATGGTAATTGGCGGTGGTGTTTAGGTGGTGTCATTGGGAGTTGCTGGAGTTAAAGAGGAAGTGTGGTATAGGGTTCTAAGTCGTAGGGAATTCAGCCATAGGTTTGGTTTAAGTTAAAGAGGGTCAAAAGCAGTGGTTCAAGGAGAGAGGGTAGCGTGGTTAGGGTTTCGGTGGTGGTTGCTTGGTGGTATGGCTAAGAGTCACAACAGAGGTTAAGAGCAACTAAGTAAGGGAGCCTAAGCCGCAAGTAGCCTCCCTAGAGTGGTAGTTCAGCTCGAGAAGGAGTAAAGAGAGAGAATCGAAGAGAGAGAGTATGGGTTAGAGAGAGAAAGTTTGCAAAATTTAGAGCTAGCTTGTTTCGAGTGGTTGTGCGAGGTTGTATGCAATTGTTTGTGTTTGTATGAGCTTTCTCAACACCTTTTTATACTTGAATTATTCCTAGAAAACATGGAAAGCTCAAATCGGATTAATGAAGAATGCCTAGAAAAATAGCTTTTTTTGGATTTTTGGAGCTCAAATTGAATGCTTCTTTGACTGTATTTAGATATGTTTCTTGTACCGATTCACAATAGGCTATGTCTATTCTACAATTTCACCATTGATTTGGTGAAATTGCAACAAGAAAGGGTCCAAAAATTGTGTTGAAGTAGGCAGTCCGAAGAGGAAGGTGCTGGAAGTTTAGGGAAAATAAAGAAAGGAGGGGGGAAAGAGAGGAAAACGAAGGGAAAAGGAAAGAAGGAGAGGTAAAAGTGGGTTGACGTGGTGCTATGTAAGCCATGCCAGCCAACCCTGGCATGCCACATGTCACGAATGACAAGTGACAACTAACATAGCACACTATATGGATGCTACATGTCTTAACACTTGGCGCACTCAGATCCTAACACGTAGCGTAATCAGATCCTAACACGTGGCAGTCCCTGATGTGATTGAAAACAAAAAATAAGAAAAAGGTCTCCCTATCCTTGCCATGTTTCGAACCTAAGACCTCATGCTCAATGTTAATGTTATGTCCATATGTTTAATCGTCAAGCCGTTGGCCTGTGCCTTGTCCATATGTGCAAAAATTGCACATATGTACTCACTTAGCGTAAGCTAGATTTAAATCAAAGCCCAAGTTCAACAACCTAACTTCTAAACCAAAATTAAAATCTACCCTAATAACATGTCATTTTCTAGAATCTTTTAATTGAATTTAATTTTTCTACTTTTTTGTAAATTTTTAAATTTCTAACTTTTTACCTTTTTTTTTTTAGGGTTTTTTCTGAAATTTCTTATTTTTTGTGCTTTTCCTTATTCTTGAAAACTTTTTTGTATCTTTCTATGATCCTTATTTTTCTATATTTCTTAATTTTTTTTTTTTTGGTTTTCTTTAATTCCTTATTTTTGAATTTTTTTTAGGGCCTACTGAGAAAAGAAAGAAAAATAATAAAAATGAAAAAGATAAAAAAAAAAAGTAAATTAGGCAAAAATTAGGTGTCTACAACTACCCCTCCTTGTAGTGAAGTTTGATTAAAACTTTGCTACAAAGACCAAACATATATTATTTTTGCCCCTAAGATAACTAAATAACTCTCCTAAAATCAATTTGGATGAAGAAATGAACCTTGGTTGTACCTCCCTAAGCTCGCTAACCTAGGCGGGAGCGTTTTTCGGGGACTAGCAACCCTAAAATGGAGATCGATCTAAAACCTGGTCATACCTCACTATGCTCATTGACCTAGGCAGTACCGTCTCTTAGGGACTAGCAACCCTAAAATGGGGATCAATCTAAAACTTGGTTGTGCCTCACTAAGCTTACTAACCTAGGTAATAGCGTCTCTCGAGAACTAGCAACCCTAAAATGGGAATTGATCTAAAACCTGGCCATACCTCACTAGGCTCACTAACTTAGGTGGGATTATCTCTCAGGCACTAGCAACCTTAAAATGGGGATCGATCTAAAACCTAGCTATACCTCACAAGGCTCACTAACCTAAGTAGGAGCATCTCTTGGGGACTAGCAACCCTAAAATGGGGATCAATCTAAAACCTGATTGTGCCTTATAAGGCTTACTAACTTAGGTGGGAGCATCTCTCGACAACTAGCTACCCTAAAATGGGATCGATTTAAAACTTGGCAGTGCTTCATAAAGCTCACTAACCTAAGCAAGAGTATCTCTCAAAGGCTAGTAACCCTAAAATTGGTGGTAATGTCATGCCAATAGTAAACTATTAGGAGAAGTACCTTATGGGACTTAGTAAACAGAGGGGAAATGACGCATAGGCTTGCTTAGAAGAAATCTGGTGAATAGAGGGACCCTATGGATTGGAAGGATGAACCGAGCTAAGATCATGTCTTTGTAGGTTAGCTAAACACTAAATGTAGAAGGTGAATGCCTTATGGGTCGATTAAAAAAGATTATTGGAAGTAAAAATTAGTCTAAATGCAAGTGTAAGAAAAGATTAGTATGTTAACATTGTGTGGAAATACTTATCCAGTATTTGTCGATAGCAACCAAATCGTCAAACCTTTTTTAAAAGCCCCCATCAGAAAATTACTGACTTTTGTTTTAGTCCCTTGTTATCAACCCGAATGTTCTTAACATATAACATTCGAGACTTTGCTGGTTCTTTTTGGAGAAGTCATTGAAATTAGCCAAATTTAGGAAAACCACCCACTGTTTTTGTCTCTTTAGAACTTTTATGAACCTAAAGCCTTATTCCCATCTCTATGATTGCTTACTTAAGTTTCACATTCCCTTAAAAAATAGACAATAAAACTCCCCATTGAGGGGGATCAATCAGTAATAAAGTATTTTAAAGAATTTTGTTAATTACCAATGTTCTAGATCTTATTCCTTAACTCCTCTTGTGTTTGCATTATAGGTTCAATTAAATGGGGTAAAGGGAATTGGACCTTTCCGTGGAGAGGGTGATTATTCCAACAACGACAATGGCCAAGGATACCAAATTTGCTTATAGATAATGAAAATTAGATCACAGTGACATTCAAAATGACTGTCATTTTCATGTTTTGAGCAAAATTTCCACTAACTTCTTATGGATAGTACAATTTTCAGCTTTGTTATTTACAAGGTCTCTCAAATCTAAACCATACATTTTAGACAAAATCAAAGCCCTTCCTAATAATACTAGCTTCACGACATAAGGACCCCCATAATTGGGGGCGAATTTCCCTCGAAGTCTTATGCATTGGGGAGAGCTTTTCTTAACACCAAATCTCCTTCTTTGAGGTTACAGCGTTGTACCCTTTTGTTGAAGGCTCGAGCCATTCTTTGTTGATAACAGCGAATATGACATAGGGCTGTTAATCTCCATTCATCAATCAGATTTAGTTGTTCAATGCATTTCTTTACCCAATTGGCTTCATCCAAATGAATTTCTGATAGTACCCTAAGCGACAGGATCTCAACCTTTACTGGTAACACTGCTTCAGTGCCGTATACTAAAGAGTATGGTGTTGCCCCAATTGACGTTCTGATGGAAGTTCAATAGGCCACGAGTGTAAAGGTAACATCTCATGCCAGTCCTTATATGTGACAGCCATTTTTTCAATGATTCTTTTTAGGTTTTTGTTTGCTGCTTCAATGACTCCATTCATTTGGGGTCGATAAGAAGTAAAGTTCCTATGAATGATCCAAAACTGTCGACACAATTCTGTCATGAGCTTGTTGTTGAGATTAGGCTATTATCAGTGATGATTATTTTACGAGTCCCGTATCGAGCCAAGATGTCTCTTTTGATGAACTTAACTATGACCCCTTTAGTAACATTCCAATATGATGAAGCTTCTACCCATTTGCTAAAGTAATTGATGGCAACTAATATGAAGTGATGCCCATTAGACGCTTTTGGAGTGATTGGACCAATGACATCTATGCCGTACATTAAGAAAGGCCTTGGTGCTAAGAGGGCATGTAATTCTTGAGGCAGGGCATTTATCTTATTCACATAGTCTTGGCATAAATGACAGTACCTAACATGTTTGATGCAATCACTTTCCATTATTGACCAATAATACCCTAACCTTATGATTTTCTTTGCCAGCATGTACCCATTCATGTGAGGGCCACATACTCCTTCATGTACCTCTTTCATTAACTTCTCAACCTGTTTATCAACCACACACCTTAAGAGTGTACCATCAGATGAGCATCGGTATAAGGTGGACTTGCTTGTTAAGAATTGAGTGGCTAATCTCCTAATCATCTTTTTATCTCTTTTCTCGGCCTCTTCAGGGTATGTACCTTGTTGTAGGAATGTCTTAATAACATGATACCATGGTTTTTGGTCATTCCTACCCTGAATCATTAAGCCAAAGGTAGGCTTGTCTTCAATTTCAATAGTAAGGGGTTGAATCTCGACTCCACCAGATATTTGGATCATCGATGCTAGCATAGCTAAGGCATCAATAGATTGATTCTGAGTCTTTGGTATGTGATTGAAGGTGACTTCTTTGAAATTTTCCATTTATTTTGTCAAATGCCGATGATAAGGAACCAGCTTAGGATCTTTAGTTTTGTATACTCCCTAGGCTTGGCCAATAATGAGTAAGGAGTCCTCATATACTTCTAATTCTTGAATGTCTTTTTCTAGGGCCATTTTGAGTCCCATGATGCATGCTTCATACTCAGCAATATTTTTAGTGTATGGGAAAACGAGCCTTATGGCCATAAGATACTAAGTACCTTTAAGGGATATTAGTATTTCCCCAATTACACACCCAAACACATTGGCTGCACCATTGATGAACATTTTCCATTTTAGTAGCTCATCATCTTCTCCTTTGTCAAAGTTTCCCTCAACTGCTAAGATACCCTCATCAAGAAAATTGACTTGTATTTCCTGGAGAGTGTTATTAGAGGGATTTTCTACTAATTGATTTGCCAAAGCTTGCCCTTTGACTGAATTCTGGTTCATGTATGTAATGCCGAACTATAATAGTGGCATTTGCCATTTTAAGATTCTGCCAATTAGGATTAGTTTGCATACCAAGTACTTCAAGGGATCGTGTTGAGTTAGTAATTCAACCTAGTAGTAGAGTGTATATTTTCTAAGCCAATGCATTACCTAAACTAAATCATAGCAGGTTCTTTCAATTTTTGAATACCTCTGCTCCCCTTTAGTGAATTTCTTGCTTAAGTAGTATACAACCTATTCCTTTCCTTCCCTTCCTCATCTTTCTAGCCAAGCATGTACCCCATAAACTCTTGCAAAATTGTTAAGTATAGGAATAAAGGCATCCTGGGTTTTGGAGCTACCAAAATTGGAGGGTTCATGAGGTATTCTTTGATTGTTGTAAAGGCCTGCTCGCACTCTTCGTCCCAATTGATCTTAGCTTTCTTTTCTAACAACTTAAACAAAGGACGACACTTGTCTGTGAGTTAGGATATGAACCGGGCTATATAGTTTAAATGGCCCAACAAACCTTTAATTTCTTCAATTATGTACGGTGGAGGCAAGTTAACTATTGCTTTGACTTTATTAGGGTCCACTTCGATGCCCCTTTGGTTGATTATGAAACCTAATAATTTCCCTGAATTCACTTTGAAAGTACACTTCTTTGGGTTGAGTTTCAGTTGGAATTTTCTTAACCTATCAAATAATCTCCTTAGATTTTCCACATGATTTTCTCGTTCCTTAGACTTAGCAATCATATCATCGACATATACTTCAACTTCTTTATGCATCATGTCGTGAAAGATTGCTACCATAGCCTTTTAGTAAGTTGCCTCAGCATTTTTGAGTCCAAAAGGCATCACTTTGTAGCAAAATGTGCCCTAAGTCATAATGAACATTGTCTTGGCTTTATCTTCTTCAGCCATTCAAATTTGGTTATACCTAGAAAATCCATCCATGAAAGAGAAAATATGGTTTCCGACTGTGTTATCGACCAATACATCGATATGGGGTAAAGGAAAATTATCTTTAGGAGTTGCTTGATTAAGGTCTCGAAAGTCCACACATACTCTAACTTTTCCATTCTTCTTCATAACTGGTACTATGTTAGCTACCTACTCAAGATAATCAGACACCTCATTGAAGCCGACTTCCAATAGTTTTCTAACTTCTTCCTTGATTTTCAATAGGATATCTAGTTGGAACCTTCTCAACTTTTGTTTCTTAGGCTTAATATTCTCTTATATGGGTAAGTAATGAACCACGATCAACATATCTAATTCGGGCATATCGTCATAAGACTATGCAAATACGTCTTGGTATTCGGATAGTAATGTGGTCATCTCTATCTTTCGATTTCCCCCAATTTTCAACACCTTAGGGATTTCATTGGTACCAACATTAATTATCTCTATTGGCTCGTCAATGGAAATTCTACTCATTTCATGTTTTTGCCAGCTTTCTTACACATCATTATGGTTATTGACATCACTCTCGACAACTAACCCAGTAAGGCCAAAAGTGATATTAATATTTTCATCACCTATCTACACGAGGTATCCATGGCCTTTGTTCAAATCGTAGCATCTGGAGAAAAAGAAAAGTATGCAAAAGGAAAAGTGTAAGTAAGGTAGGAGTAAAGTGAAAAGAAGCTGATTTTATTTTAGGGAACTCTCTTTCAAGTACAAGCATTTGAAGAACAAAGGTAATTTATTGCAAAATTCCATAAAATATTGGATCATGATTCATCCTTTACCCTAGGGAAGACTTATTATTATTCACAAGGTTGGAGAACCAATTATTCAAGTGCTAGGATTTGTTGAATAAGCTATCCCCTTCATTTCTGTTGGAAGTTCCTTCTTTAGTGGGCTCTGAGTTTTGGGTTTCAGCCCTGATGATAGTTTCTGACAATGGAGGGTAGGCCATTAGAGCGTGATACAACCTGTCACCCTTTTTATCTACGGCTTGCATTCTTTGCAATTCTTCTATTAGGGTTGGAATGTATCCTAACCCATAGGTCCAAAACTGGACTTCTTTGAATTTCAGCCTCTCTTCCTTCTACTGATTAGCGATCATGCACACCTCATTAAACATTTGAAGTCTAAAGTCCTCTTGTTCTTTTGTACTAATATAGGGTATGGCCATCTCTTTATAGATTTCATAATCTCGGTCACCCAGAATTGTGATGACCTAGTCATTGGAGATGAACTTAACTTTCTAATGAGGAGTTGATGGTATGGCCCCTGTTGAATGCATCCAAGGCCTTCCCAATAATAGATTAAAGGTCCTTGGAATGTCTAAAACCTGGAATGGGATGTTGAATGTCTATGGGCTGATATCAATTGGTAAGTCAACCTATTATCTCTCTCTTGGATCCTTCAAAAGCTCTTACCATTGTTGAACTTGGTTTGATAACAGTTGTATCGACACCCAATAGATCTAGGGTGGCCAAAGGACAAACATTTAGAGATGACCCTTTGTCGATGAGGACTCTTGTTTTGATGGTGTTATTTATCCTCACTATTATGAATAGAGGCTTTATGTGCTAGGTACATTCTTTGCCCAATTCTTCGGTGGAGAAGGAAATTTGTTCTATAGTGAGGATGGAATTGGGGATAAACCCAATCCTTTCAACTGGGATCTGATGAGGGACCTTAACATCCCTTAATGTTCTAGATAAGGCTTCTTAGTGTGGGTTTGATGCCATCAATAGACTAATGAGGGATATTTGTGCCGAAGTCTTAGCGAGCTAGTCCATTATTTTATGCTCGCTAGACTTCATCATCTTGGTGAAGGCAGTTAATCTTTTATCATGTTCAGCTTGTTCGGTGCTTGTCATTTCCAATATGCCTTTCTTTTTTAGGTCTTCCTTTGGATCATAGATTCTACCGGAGCAAGTGATCCCCCCTATAAGCGACTTGATTACCCCTGGTTTATTGCCTGGTAGTTGAAGGGGGCAACTTTATAATCTTCAAGGGCCATAGGTACGTAGAAGGTATAGCTTTTAGCTTGTAGGACCTCTTTTTTGTAGAATCTATAAACCTTTGGTCCTTGGTTTGGACTGATCATGTTGTTGGTAGATTCTAAGTGGTCAGTTATCATATTGATGATGGGTCTATGGTTTAGCAGAAGGTTGTTGTTGATGTTTAGAGTAGGAGCCTCCACAAAATCCAGTTGTACAGTACCTTTATCAATTAAGTCTTGGATTTTTTTTTTCAACCTCTAACACAAATCAATTAAATGGCTCACTTGCCCTAGATGATACTGACATCTTGCATTAGGATCAAAGAACCTCGGCCTGTACCTTTCACCGCGAGCCTTAGAATGGAGTAGATTATCTCTTCTTGACTTCTCGAGCAACTGACTGAGTAGAATAGGTATTTTGGTGAACTGTCTCGGGGCTTTGCTAGCTTGTGGTTAGCTTCTATGCTATAGTTGAGCTGGTGGGGGATTCGTCCTAAAAGAAAATCGGGAGTTAAGTCTTGCATTCGAGTTGACCATGTTAACAATAGCTTCTCTAGGATTTTTGGTGGTGGGTTTAGCAGAAGGTGGTCTTCTATTTACTATCTCTTGCAACTTGCCAGAGGAAACGACACTCTCAATTCAATACCCCACTACCACTACTTCTGCAAAGCTAGAAGAGGCTTGTCTGATTAGATAAGTAAAGTAGGGCCTCTCAAGAGTGTTAATGAAAGTTGCAATTAGCTCTTTTTCAATCATAGGGGTAGATACCCTTATAGTTGAGGACCTCCACCTTTGGGCATATTCTTTGAAGGATTCATTGTACCTCTTCCTTAGGGCAATCAAATCCATCATTGTTAATGCCACTTCGACGTTAAATCTACATTGCTCATAAAATGCTCTAGCCAGCTTCTCTTATGTATTCACCCAATTTAGGTCCAACTAAGCGTACCAGGTTGAGGTAGGGCTAGTTAGGACGTCCTGAAAGGTCTGGACCATAAGTTGTTCATACTATGCATACTTACCCATCTTGCATACATATAGCTAGGTATATGGCTAGGGGCATCCAGTCCCGTTGTATTTTTCAAAGTTGGGTACTTTGAACTTTTTCGAAAAGCTTCCATAATCATAGGTAGAGAAGTCTATTATGTTGGCATGCTCAAATCCATCATACCCCTTAAGCATTTTCATTTTTTCTATAATTTGTTGAGTTAGCCGCTTCTTAAGCTCTTTCAATTTGTCTTGGTCAACTTCATGCTTTAGGTTGATCGGGAATGAGTGAGTATTCAGTCCAAAGGTTGGGTTAGCCTTCGGAAATACTCCTTCTATTTCAAAGGATTCGAAGCCCTGATTGACTTTAGGGTAGGCTTCTTCTGTTTCAAAGGGTAGGGCTTCAATATTCTTTCCATATCAAGCTTTGGAATTTTCTTCATTTGATGGAGTTGTAGACTTAACCAAAGAGATGCTGTCAATAAGAAAGCTCAGTTGATCTGCAATCTTTCCTACTATTAGTTCTAAAGATTGGACCTCAACTCAATGGGGTCAATAACCTCAGGGTTGCCATTGTTGGTGTTGGTGTTGTTGTTGTTTCCTTGGTTGGCCATTCTGGTTTGAGAACGAGTTTTGATAAGGCTTCTTTAGAAAGTTTGACGTTTGGGAGCTATCTTGGTGACTTAGGTTAAAACCACTTCTCAACAAGTTAGCATATGAATATTTTGAAAGAAATGCAAGTGAATCACATGGATGAAAAGGAGAGGATCAGCAAATGATTAACAAAACGGTAAGTTATTTATTATTTTTTTATTCTCGGAGTTTTATTACATGAAAGAAAGAAAAAGGTACAAATTCATTTATACTAATTTTCTTTTTTTTCTTCTTCTTTTGGTCACGCTTAGTCGCTTTTTCAAATTATTGAATTTTCTTTTGGGCCATCTTCAGCTGGTGTTCTAAGGCATGTGACCTTTGTCTAGATTCTCGACATAGGTTTGCCCATTTGTCTTTCTCATCATGGAGAATCTCCATATGAGCTTTCATTTGGTCCATATAGGTCACCATTTCAGAGTTAGGACATACAGGGGAGGTTTGAAGGACTTTTGGTGCCTGATATCACATTGTGCCTACCTTATGAAGTTGATTGTATAAATACTCTTTGATAACTTGGTGTTTGTTCATTTCTCTTATGAGCTCACTCAGATTAATGTTTGGGCTTGCAGTCCGGGTGTCCTACCAAGCTTTGATCTTGTGAAGTTTAGATGTCTTTCCTGTGGAATGAAGCCCTTCAAGATTAAGAGTAAATGACTCTAATGAAGGTTTACAAACTATGTCCTTAATTCCTTCAAACTGTCTTACCATGTTGTTTGGGTAGTAACCTGTACACTAACTCATTCTGATCAGTGGCATAGCATGGTAATTCTTGCAAATCAGTATGACTCTAGTGTAATTGCTCCACTTAGCAGTCCACAGTATGTCTTCGACTCGGAAATCTCGTAGTACCTCTATCTAGAGAAGGGTAGGAATATCTTCTGTTAATTTGATCTTATCAATCAATGAATCGATAATGTCAATCTTATTCGCGAATGCTCCCCTTATTAAGTCCAACCGGAAGTATTTGATGTGACTGACAAACTACACCATTAATAGTGCCATGCTTGACCTGAGATCTTCACAGCCCCTTTTCTTAAGGAAATTGAGGTTGCTTATCTACTTAGCAAGTAAGGTAGGAATGTAAGACTTACCTTCCCAGAATTGAGCCACTAACTCTATTACCCAAAAGTGTATACTAAGAGACCCACTTAGAAACAAGATAGTGGAAAACACTGCTAGCACATAAGCCTTGATTTAGTTTTCTTTCCAATTCCCAAGAAACAACACCTGTTTGTTGGAGCTGGGCTCATTCTAGAACCAATGGACTAGATCCCATATCTTGATGGTGTATTTGTTGCAGTCGTCTAGGGCCTCGTTTATCTCAGTCTCACGGATCCCTAAGAATTTTGAGAAAATATAGGTTAGGCTGAAGCCGAGTTCCAAGATGTATATTTCATGTAAAGGAGGAGCTTGGAGCAGTTGGGTATACTCCTCTAAAGTTGGGCTGGTTAGATGTGGTCCAAATGGAAAAGCCACTTCTTTAGGCTCCTAGAAATGTACTAAGGCCCTTACTAACGTGATGTTAACCTTCACTTTAGCTAGTGAGAGTATGTGTCTAATTTTTTTAGTAATGAATTGTTGCTCTCTTAGGTTAAAGGTCTGAAACCACAGTCTGAGTATGGGCTTTGGGTTTGTAGATTTGTGGACATGAATCTCCTTAGTGAAAACCCTAGCATTAGATGAGCTGGCCAATTTTGAAACTTTACAAAGAAAACATAAATTACAAGAGAAAGACTAATTACAAGAAGAGAAAATATACAAGACCTCCTATGTACATCAATTTTAGGAAGAATATAGGGAAAAACTCTAGATTTTGTCATTGTTTCTTTTTTATATAACGTTGTCACTTTTTTAGTTATTTGTTGACCTTATGAAATGTAATGCAAGAAAGGTAGGTTATAATAGTCCTTAAACTCTATGAGCTTATACGTTTACGAATAAACATTTCCTTAGTCATATCGAAGTTTAAGTAGGGTAGCCTAATCGGCTTAGAACAGTAGTTGCCCTACTACACCCGAGACTTTACACAATAGCTCCTTATCCTAAGGTCCTAGGACGGCCCAGGTTCGACCGTATCTATCATGCATTCATGATGTAGTAAAATAAATCCCTCCCCTAAAAAGTACATAAAACCAAACCAAGAAAAGATATTAACACAATTCATAATACAAAACAAGTAAACAAATTGCATTTAAGGTGATTTTAGAGATTAATTTAATTTTGGAAAATCGAATGGCTAACCCTCTTGACGGTCCCTAATGGAGTCACCAAGTTGTCAAGCTTGGTTTTTCACCCTCCCAATTCTTATTATAAAATTAGGTCTTCTCTAAACCGATTAGTATTAAACCCTACCCGTTTTAATACCGATCCTCAACTAGGGTTTAAATAAAACTGTTCCTTTTGAAAACAATTTTGGAGTTGCAATCCAACCAGAGTCAAGAAAAATCATGAAATTATAAACAATTGGATAGATTGGCTATAACTTAACTACTAGTCTAATGATTAAAACCGATTTTACAAAAAAAATTTTGGAAACTAGAGATTTAGGTCCAAGGGTTAGGAATTTTACAGCCTTGTAAGTACCATCGACTTTCCAAAATTAGAAATAAACTTAAAAGTCACCCTTTGATTTTGAAAGACAAGACTTAATATAATTAGATCAACAAAACAATCTAAATTAAAGGAAAAGGGAAATTAGTTTTTTTTTTTTGTTTTTTACTATCACCTCATAAGTACCTACGTACCCACTATTCGAGATCAGATGTACATAGTTCTTTTATAAAAACTTTTCTTTTATAAAAACTTTAGTAGGTTATATTTGTTTTAATTTGAAAACAATCGAGTTTACATCTTAATCAATTTTGATTTGTTGAAGAAAATTCCCAAAACATCCTAATCAGTTTTTTAATTTTTGAAAACTCTAAAATAGTCCTAATTTGGAAACACATCTATTTATTTTCATTTACTTTTTAGAAAATCGAATTTTCTAAGTAATTAATCTTATTTTATTTATTCTTATCACTTAATTTATTTATTATATTTTATCTATTTTTATTAAAATAATAAAATAAAACAAACTTACTTTTTTCTTTTTTCCTTTCTTTTTTTTTTCTTTTTCTTTTCTTCCTTTTCTTTTTTTTTCTCAAGGTAGAAAGCACGGGTCAGGTCTTCAGATCTCGAGTCGAGTTAGATGCGTAGATCAGGTTGGGTTGGATTCTACTATCTTCAATACAACGGCAGATTTGGGTCGATTCAAACTGTTATGGTAGCTAAATCGAGGGGGTGAGTAGTTTTTTGTGAGTTTTGAATTGGGAATAGGGGGTAGAAAGAATGATACGGGGTTTGGGGGTGGTTTGGTTGGTGTTCGGGTGTGGTGGCTAGCAATGGTGTTTGGGTGGCGTCTTTGAGAGTTGCTGGAGTTGAAGAGGTAGTATGGTGTAGGGTTCTAAGTCGTAGGGAATTCAACCATAGGTTTGGTTTAAGTTGAAGAGGGTCGAAAGTGGTGGTTTGAGGAGAAGGGGTAACGTGGTTAGGGTTTCGGTGGTAATTGCTTGGTGGTGTGGCTAAAGTCACAACAGAGGTCGAGAGCAACTAGGTTGGGGAGCCTAAGTTGCGAGTAGCCTCCCTAGAGTGGTGGTTTTGATCGGGTTGAAGTGAAGAGTGAGAATTGAAGAGAAAAAGTGTAGGTTAGAGACAGAAAGTTCATGAGATTGAGAGAAAGGTTGTTTCAAGTGGTTGTGCAAGGTTGTATGCAATTGTTTGTGTTTGTGTGAGCTCCCTCAACACCATTTTATACTCAAATTGTTCCTAGAAAACATGCAAAGCTCGGATTGGATTAATGAAGAATTCTTAGAAAAACCTTTTTTTTTCTGATTTTTGGAGCTCAAATTGTAAGCTCATTTGACTATATTTAGACATGTTTTTTGTACCAATTCATAATAGGTTATGTCTATTCTGTAATTTCGCTATTGATTTGGTGAAATTGCAATAAGAAAGGGTCTAAAAATTGTGCTACAGTGGGCGATCTAAAGAGGAAAGTGCTGAAAATTTGGGGAAAATGAAGGAAAGAGGGGGAAAGAGAAGGGAAAGAGAGGAAAACGAAGGGAAAGGAAAAAAGGGGAGGAAAAAGTGAGCTAATGTAGCGCTGACGTGGTGCCATGTCAGCCGTGCTAGCTAACCCCAGCGTGCCATGTGTCATTCATGATACGTGGCACCACGTCAACAGGGGTATCAAATCTAAGGATGCTACATGTCAAGATACGAAGCACAATCAGATCCTGACACGTGGTAGTCTTTGATGTGATTGAAGATAAAAAATAAGAAAAAGGCTTCCCTACCTTTGCCAAGTTTCGAACCCAAAACCTCATGCTCAATGCTAATATTATGTCCATATGCCTAACTATTAGGTCGTTGGCCTATGCCTTATCTATATATGCAATCAAATTGTACAGATGGACATGGTCAGCTTGACCTAGATTTAAATGAAAACCCAAATTCAACGGCCCAACTTTTAAACCAAAATTAAAGTTTGTCCTAATAACATGTTATTTTCTAAAATCTTTTAATTAAATTTAATTTTTCTATTTTTTTTTTTAATTTTTCAAATTTCCAATTTTTTATCTTTTTTTTTTTTAGGTTTTCTTTCTTAAATTTCTTATTTTTTGTGCTTTTCCTTATTAATGAAATTTTTTTTGTATTTTTCTATGATCCTTATTTTTTCTAAATTTCTTAATTTTTCTTTTTTGGTTTTTCTTTAATTCCCTATTTTTGAATTTTTTTTTAGGGCTTACTGAAAAAAGAAAGAAAAATAATAAAAATGAAATAAATAAAAAACAAGTAAAAGAGTCAAAAATTAGGTGTTTGCATGAGTCATAGACATGCAACGAATATAACTAGTTATTTCGGTTAGATATTTATATTTATCAAATTTAGAAGGTGATCACACAGATGATAGAAAACAAGTAAAACAGTCATTCAAATATACAGGCAATAACAAATAGCAAAGCATCATACAAGTAACACGCACAAGTAGGTAGCAAATCATTAGAATTCCTTCATGTAAATTATTACTCATTCTTCAAGCTTTTGGGGTTTCCAGAACTCAACGTATAGACACCTAAAAGATCATAAAACTCATAAGTATTTTGAGAAACCAGACTCTTTAGTTAACTAAAAATCTATTGTAGTTTGTATATTTTCCCTATATAACCCGAGTATAGCGTGTATAGAGCTTACCATACTTAATGGTATCAATAGTAACTATTTTGGTATATGTGTAAGTTATGATACTTTATGTATTTAGTTATTAATTTCTCCTCATTATTAGTTTACATGGTCCATTACTTAGTTGTCTTACTTATTCTTTTTTGTTTATCTTAAATCTTTAATCACATGTAACTTTTTCATCCTAATTTCGATTTTTATAATCTTATAATTTATTTTCATCATTTTTTAACGTACGTTCACGTAGCGAGGTCCATTTTAGATGTTAAGACCCACATTTTATGATATGGGTTTAAATTATTATAATTTTAGTTATTGTGACTTAAATATTTTTATTTATTACTTTAGTATCTTATTTTATTACTTTATGATTTAATTACTTACCATATTCTTATGTTTTATAATCTTACATTATTATTGTTATTACATGTATTTACTTAAGGTTAATATAAGTTGATATTTATATTATGGGTCCATTATAAGTTTTGGCCCATACTTACATATTTATGTACATTGTATATTATTACTTTATTATAGTATATTGGATATTTGTATTATAATTTACATGTGTACTAACTTTATACTTATGTATTTATGCTTCTTATATGCATATTATGTATATATATGCTTCTAACATACTTATACATATACTTGTAAATATACCTATATATACATATGGTTATATACATATATTTATACGTATTATCGTATTTCCCTCATATACCTTTAAGAAATCTTTATGATGTTATAAGGTCAGTTAGTATGACATATGTATATATACTTGATATTTTCATTATTTTTTGTTATGTACATAAAGAATACCTATATATAAGAATACCCAAACATATATACATGTATTTATACTTTATCTTTTCAATAGAATACTCATGTATATCTTCTCTACATATACTTGTGTTCTCTTAGTTTTGTCTATGTATGTGTATATTTATAGTATGTATCCTTCTAAAGTTTGTACATATAAACTTCATGTGTATCCATATGCCATAGGTACATAGGTATTTCTACGCTTATTTATATATATATGTAAGTATTTCTATGTGTACTAACATATGTGTACATATTACCAAAAAAAATCCAATATTAACATAAGGTAAATAACTAATTAATTATTAAAATAGAAGGTTAAATGAAAATGACACACATTGGCTTTAGTTAACACTTTGACTTGGTCAACTTTCCAAGATTACATGTAATCAGTGTACATAATAATAGAATTGAAGATAATTAGGCGAAAAATTAAGGGAATGAAAGGAAATGTAAAATTAACTGAAATAATTCGTAAAAATAATTATTGGAATCTTTCTCTAAGTATTTCTATCCTATAGATCATAGTTAGCATCATACTTAATATAATTATTATGAGAAGTACAATTTATAATATTAACATTAACTATATATATCCTAAATATTAACTAAACACTTAAACTTACATATTACTAACTCATTTATATAATTATAAGATTAGTGTTATCTATAATGTAATATTATAGTTCCTAATAAATTAATTTAGTATGTACCCATTTTTGAGCAATTAGAAGTCATCTTTGATCATTGGTTAATGATTTTATATGATTTAGTATATTGTTACATATTTATATCAATTAGGGTTTTATTATGGTTGTAACAAATTAGTGCATTTATATGCTCAAAACTATGGTTTTAAAGTTTTGATTAGGTGCAGGTTCTATTTCTCACATGTACACACATATAGAATTTAGGGTTTTCATACACGATTAAGGTTTTTATCTAGTTCGAAGTTAATCTCTTACAAGTATACATATTTTAGGTTTAAGGTTTTTGTACATGACTAAATTTTCAATTAATAATTTAAATTTATTAATATTCACTTTAGGTTTTGTATTGAAATTTTAATCAATTTTAAATTTTATTGGCTTTGTAGACTTAAGGAAATCATCTACAGTACGTGAGTTTAATTTTATACTCGAAAGGCTAGATTTGTGGGGTTTACAAGGCCCCAGCACTCTTCCTTCTTCTTCTACATCTCCTCCTTTAAGCCTTCAAACTCCTTGTATTGCTTTTCCATTTTGGCCTTCATGCTCAAGACTTCATTAACAGTAAGGGTATGTGCCAACTTTTTAGCAGCAAGGTCTTCTTCAAGCTTTCTTGCCTCCATCTTGGCCCTTATCCTTGCAATCATAGCAACAACAGTCTGGGCTTTAGATGCATTGTACGCATCCTCAATTTTTTGTAGCAATTTCATTTAATATGTTGAGTACCCAAAATGACTCCATAGAATACATGAAGCCTACTATGGATCTTACCTTTTTTGTCTCTCTATCAACCTCATCTAAAACCATCAAAATGTGGTTGCTTATCTGAAAAGGAAATCGAATATCATCAATTAAGTAAATTCAATAGTTATAAAGATGGATACTAATACTCGCGTCATATAACTTAGCCGTAATATGGGCCTTATTGCAACCATCAACCCTATCAACATCCTTCTTGGTGATCTCTTTGTCTTTTGAAAGAATAATTTCTTCCATCAAGGGTAAAGATTTTAACCTAACACTTAAGGCAGAGTCGGGATCTAAAACATTTTGACTCTAACACGAGATGAAGTACTCGCCAACCTCCTTGTTGGGGACAAATTTAGCGCTGATGATACCGAGAGCTTTGGATCACATGGCCTCCTTCGTCCTCTCATCTAAACCTTTAGACCTTTTAGTAGGAGGTTGGTCGGTGAGTTCCTCTCTCAATCTCTGATCAACAGTAGCCATTACCTCTAGCACCAACAATAACCCCTCCAACATCAATGGCATCCTCGACCTCACTACGGGGTTAGCTCTCTTGGCCTACCTTTCTTAACTCAACAGAAGGTTGAATATTTTTTACTAAAGGCTTCATAGAATGAGGGACATCAATCGACACTATTCACTCGTCCTCCTTTCGCCTAACGAATGGCCACAAGGTCTTCTTCTATACTACCGCTTATTTCAATGTGTCTTCTTTTGCCATTTTCTTCACGGCAACAAGCTAAGTGGTAGTTTTTGTTGTAGCAACCCTCTTATCCGCCTTTGATTTTTTAGCCTTAGCTTAGGCTAGTAGCTTTGCAACATTTACCTTTCTAGCACCTATATTTGCAACATGAGCAAACAAGTTAATATTAATACAGGAAAAGAATAAACTTATATTTTCCATGCCAAGCAACGCTCAAAGGCAACAGTTCTGCCCCCAAGTCACAAGAACATATTTCCTCTTGTGGCTACACTCAGTACGGTGGTAACTCATTAGCATACATTCTTTTTTAGAAAAGATTGGATCTCTACTTTCATTACACTATATAATTCTTTCGACTTCTTAGAAGAACATTTTGTTCTTCCTCCTTTCTTGAACTTTATTTGCTACTGTTGCATAATTCAGCATTAGATCTATATCTTTAGTATGGATTAGCTCAGTCCATTGAGTCTAAAAGTCTAGCTCTTCATCAAATACTATCAATACAAATTTATCATGCCACTTATAGATCTTGGACTCTAACTCATTCATGAACTTTCGTCTGTGCCTTGCAATAGCAAAGTACCACTCGTTAGGTTACTTCCTAGTCATAAAAAAAAATTTAAAACAATTGAGGCATAGGTCTAACTTCAACTTCTTCGTAAACTATCTCAAAATCCGCTAAAAGCCAGTATGTATTGGGTAAGAACATACTTGGTATGACTCTAAAGCAGTTGAAAAATCCCTTCACAAAAACTAAGAAAGGGAAGCGTAACCTAAAATCTAAATATTTCAGGTATATATGTAATTCGCGCTCCCTTGGGAAACATACCCTCTCCTCCGCTCTCGACCTCCTTAGATTCCACGTTCTAGGAAGATCTTGCCAGTACTAATTATATTTTGTGACAAGAACTTTGCTAATAGAACTGACAATTCGATCTGGAGAGTCACAAAAGTAAGCCATGTTGTCACATAAATGTCTCGTCGAAGAACTCTTTTCTTTATCCTTGGTATAATTTTCTATAGCAAGAGCATTTATCTGGGTGAGTTTATCCCACCTTTCCTCAATACTGTCAACCAAGCTACCAGAAGAGTACGCTGCCTCACTCCTTATTTGGAGGAGGAGAAGTAGCCTTAGTTTTTGTTGCTTTGAAATCAAAGAGAACAAGTCGATGGATGACGTTATGAACCATACTTGAATGTTTATGAAGAGAAGTATCATAGAAGTTGAAGGACTTGAGAGTAAAGATGAGAAAGCAATAAAATTTGTTTCTAAGTTTGAATAAAAATGAATTTTGATTTTAAAGAGTCCTTTAAGTACGAACAACTTATCCTCATAATTACAGATTTCTTTCTGATGATAATGATGTGCTGATTCGATAATGATGAGGATTGTTGATGCGTGTTTCGAGACAAAAATCCGATGGTTTACAACTCCTTAATAGTTATTAGGCCTACAATATAATGATGACTAAAGTTACAGGTGTTATGCCACATACTTTTTAGTTTCTTCAATAGGCAGGAATTTGAAAGTTTCAACTTTTCGATTAAGATGAGAACCGTCTTGCTTTCTATCTCATTCAGCATCTAAAGAACTTCTCCCTACTCGGCCTCTAAAGCATTATGTATTACTTCCTTTGTCAAATTCTCGAATACAGGGGTTGGGGGCCAAATGTTGATGGTCAATTTTCATCCACCCATCTTACTTGTCCATTTGGTTGCTAATAGGCCTCACAATTCATATTCATGGTAACTCACCAAGTAATCGACATTCTTGGCACTATGCTGAGTAACACAGATCTATTGCTGATTCAAATTCAAGTCCATGGTGCGAACAGTTATCACAAGTACAGTTATATTACATAACTGCTCACTCTCCCTATATTTTAGAGAAGGTGTCTAATCAACTAGCTTCTATGTATCTCAATAGTTATTCCGATAACTACTCTTAGACTGGTCGTACCAGACTGGCCCCGGTACTTAGTATTTCACTTATCTTTACAGGATATTTCCAAATGCCAAAATTCACCAACAACAATTATAGTATCTAAATTAAGGTTAAAACCTTCTTTAGGTTCTCATTTAGATTCCTATTATATATTTATTAAAGTTCCTTCAACTACTATGAGTATTCTTTCTCTAAAGTTGTATTGGTAATATAAACTCTAGCTCTCTTATTCTAGTATCTATTATTCACCTATCCCTCATAAGGTACATTTTGCAATATGTATTTATGATCTCACCAAAAGTATGGAACATCCTCTAATTAACCTTACTATTCAACACAAGTAAATCCTCAAATTTGCCTTAATCCTCTACCAAATTCTCTAAATCAAATTCTACAGTATCCTCTAAGTCCAACCATGTTCTATTCACTATCATCAACTTAGCTAATCTGCATCTCACAATTCAACCACAACCACATTCCAAGTTTTAGTTGCATCTTAACTCTCATTCCAATCCTACAAAGCATACTTCTCATTGATCATTGCCATCTCCCTTGAGCCCCTCAAATTATACATCCTTCAATTTCACCAATAATGCAATAGTTCAACAGATAATTTATTATCACTTGACTCTATAATTATTAACAACTCATAAATCTCTATGTGTATTATAACAAGAGTATGGATATCGATTTGTTTAAACTTAATAGTTGCATTCTAAATATGTGATATATTTATAAGAACTAAACCTACCTTTATCAACTAGGATTCACCAATCGCTTCTATGTTATCCATAACATTACCACTTCGATCACTCCTAATAATAATAACATTAGAAATTATATCATTGAAACCATTACAATCGTAACCTCCTTATTTATCAATATCATTTTCCTCATTGTAACAACAATAATACGAATTTCCTCTCATCCTCTGGTGCATAAAATAGTCCCAAATCTATCCAACTCAAAACAATTCCAATAGTTGACTTTTATAATCCATAGACCCTTCACCATCCATTATCATCTCCAAGCATAAGTAAATCAATGATTCAAAATTTAAAGAAGAAAAAAAAATAAGCATCATAAAAGTTAGACAAGCATTACCCATTACTCATGATAGATTTACGCTACATATTATTTTACACAAATATAACTTATATATATAACCTTAATTATCTAAGTCTTTTACATCTTGCTTATTTTCCCTACTCTCAATGTTCCTAAGGTATTCTCTTCATTTTGGTTCCAACATCCTAAAGTCAGTTTAGATGAGTCACACTTTAAGCGAATTGTCAAGGACCATGATCAAATACTACCTCAAAACTATTACATCTCAAACCATAGAGTCATAACAGCCCTACCATATAAACCAACCTAAACTAGAAGTTAGCCCCTTTAGCTACTAACATAGGTATGGCTTATACTAAGCCTTTACCACTCCATAGCTTTAAGTCATCAAATTCAATATCTATTTGGCATCAACCTATGATACAACTTATAAAATAACTTTAAAAAAAAAAACATTGTAGTATAAACGTTTGAGAAGAAAACAAGTTTTATAAATAACTTTCGAAAAAAAAATACAATAAGGGTTTATAAAAGTCCACAAGTTTTTAGAACATTGTATCGATAAATACAAATGAAAACTAGAGGGCTACTAATAAAGACCCTATTAGTTTCCATAAAAATTAGTAAATTCGATAAATAATTAAGAACACCACCCAATAATCTTGAATCTCACTCCCCGACCCTATTCTTTATTCTTTATAAGACTTAGTGTAATTCTGGAGATTCCACTGGAAAAACTATGAAACAACTATAGGGGAGTGATCAATAACATATTCAGTAAGTGAGATAGAGACAATAATACCTATCAATCAGCAAGCAATCAAGTTTTTTCAAGTAAGGTTAATTAGATGCAATGCATGTTCAAGCAAATACTATCACATAGCATTAATTGGTCATCATGAGATCAGAGAAATTATGTCCACTCTAATATGAGTTTTGAGGATTTTCACACTGTATACTTTGTGAATCAATCACCAAATCAAGGCTTATACAATGGAGAAATACGCTCCACCTAAAACTACCTTCGAACCATAGTCCTTAACCTTACTGTAACCTCTTCTCTTGTCAGTTAATTCGACTAAGGGTAGGTTTTGCTATCTTTATGAAAGAGTCCATATTTGGCCCTAACTTCCTAATCATTTTCCCTTAGTGGCTTATAATGTAGGTCCAATTAGAATATAGGCTAGGTTTGAATTAGTTTACTTCTTAAGGTAATCAAGTAATTTCAAGTAATTCAAAGCAAACAACATCATAAAGCAACCAATATATACAATCTAGTACTCTACAATAGCAATACAATATTCAAGCACACATCCACACATGTTTCTAGGTTACATTCACAAGCAAAACACATACTAAGGCCTCTAAATATTCTTAATAATACTTCAAAGTACTTACACTTACGAATGCCCTACTCCTAACTGTTGTCTCCTTGATCGTTAAGCATCCCTAAAATATAGAATAGATTAGTTTTTAAGCTTTGATTCATTAGTCATTAGTTTATTCTATATGTTTTTTATTGTTTAGTCATAAATTTTATAAGTTAGTTTCACATAAAAATCATAATTTCTTAACCAATCAATGATTTTTTACGAATTATCTTATTTAGTCAAATCCTCTAAGCTATCGTCTAAGTGGACTTATTATGGTTTTCTCTAATCAAAATCTTTTGGGTTTAGTTTTAAAAAGTTTCATAATGGTTTTTTTAAGTCCAAAAATCATTTGAGTTTGGTTCTAAGTGAATTCATAGTAAATTCTTTTAGTAAAAAATCCTTCAAGTTTGTCTCTAAGCTAATCAAGGTTATTTATTACACTAATTATTTCCTTTGTGATAGCCTTTGAGCTTCTCTAAGTAAAACTCTCTATCTAAAAATCCTCTAAGCTATCCTCTAACCCTTGTTTCTATAATTTTTTCGGTAATTTTGATATTTTTACAAAATTTCTAAAAATCAGATGGAATTGGGACCTCATCAGAATTTGAACCTCTAGCTACCAACACCTAACCTGCGCACTGATTTTACTATTTTTCCTTGATTTCATTCCTTAATTAACTAGACTCAATCTAATTTTTCCTAATTCTTTATTTGCATGTTAAATATGTTAGAGAGGGTTTTTAGGTTTTTCTTAGTTGTTTTGATATCTAAAATGATTTTCTTTTTCTCTCCTTTAGAATATTAACTTAAATACTCAGTACAATTTGCATATTTTTACTTCACCAAGTTGCCACACCTATTATGCATGATGACACATGCCCTTAAATCAAATTCCTAACTTTGATGATTTTTCTTATAATATTTTAAATAATTTTGTTAAGTTCTTTTAGCTTAAATCACATATATTGTGGTATTTTGGCTATATAGGAGTATACGTACATACTTAAAAATTATACATGATACGTACATATATTTTATATATGTTATTTTATGTCCCATATTAATTTTACTAAATATATAACATATCTAAAATGATTTACGAACTAACAAAACATATTTTATGCAATTATAGCGAATAATATATAATATAATTTATTATACTATTTTAGTTATATTATTATTTCATTATATTTTTAATATTTGAATCCATAGGGTCTTTTGATCTACTGTCTTAAGCTTATTCATAAGTTTCTCAGTTAATTAAGTTAATTTCACTGATAATCTAAATTACCTACTCAATTCTAATTTCCCGACTACAGGGCTCTCAGGATACTTATGTATCATTGAGTTCTAAAGAAAACTAATTAGGCACTACCATCAACTAAGGAAAAGGTTTTTTAGAGCACATAGAATGCAGTCAACTATTTCTGAAAAAGCCTTAACATATTCTGATCTTAGTTTCAAGAAAGATTTGTACATGTGTAATAAAAGAAAAACAAAAAAGTACTGTGTTTTAGATCTAGTTATGCTTGGAAAGACATACTCGTTTAGATAAACCAATGTAGAGCTAAAGTCCATTACAGTACTATTTTGTTTGAATAGAGCTTTTGTTGAATATAAATAGGTATTCCTATGTGATTATATATCTTATGCTATGTCGAAACATGAGAGACAATATCATCTAGAAGATATTTTGTGTTATTGTGAGATATTTAAAGATATTAACAATATAAAATAAAATACGTTATTTTATTATTTATTATTTTTTTCAAAAAAAAGATAATAAATGTCATTATTTATCATTCTTAAGCTATTAAGAATAATAAATATTTAAATAATTCCTGTTAGGTTTATCTATTTAGTTTGTTTTTTGTATGCGACTCTGTAGGTTCACCTAATGTTGAGAATAAGCTTGAAACTCCTTTTTGAACCTACAAGACATAAGTGGCCTTTAATAAGACATTTTGCCTTCCCAAATTAAGTGAAGGTTAGTGATCCGACTCTACATATTAAGTAATCAGTTTTTTAGTCCCTTCGTCCCATGATATCCAATGATTAAGCATAGGTATGGATCGAGACACTCGTATATTATTTAATCACTCAATTTTTGAATCCAAATTTCAAGTGACTTAAACAAATAACATTAATAACTCCTTATCAATTCATTTGAGTACGGTCATGTATTTTTCTCGATCTTACTCTTCAAAGGGGCCAAAATATATCTCTCTCAAATTAATGAGAGAGATAAATTCCTTTACGGACATTTATATTCCTCTACATAATTTATTCCATATCCGATCATATTCTTGTAATCATTTGGTTAAAAATGATAAAGAACTAAGTTAAACCATAGAACTCACTATAAAGGAATTCATGGTGTCATCAGGTCAAATGAATAAAATAACACTGTAATGAGTAGTACTTATCAAATTGATACATGTAGTACTCTCATGGTGGCTCGATCTAATACAATGTACTCCTACCTACATGATCATCATTTGGCTAACATATTAGTCTTGATTCATTATTATTCCATGTAATGAGCGATCGAGGATAACTTAGAATAGTGTTCTTATCGTCTTATGTTTTTATTACTAAAGTTACGCACTTTAATGATATAAGGAAGAAAAAAATATTTAAGGAATTCTTTTATCATGTTAGGTCGAGAATAACGTAATAAATAAAATGACTCATATCATTAAAAAATATATATATTCAAATGACATAAAATCCATATGGCTTATGGTATATCACTAGCACCTTTAACAAGCTTTTTCAAAAATATCAAATTATATTTGTTACCAGTTATCGAATCCCCTCTCGAGTATCTTTAACTTTACCTATCAAGAAGTAATGGTCAAGCACTAATCAAGCAGGCAATAAGCATAATAGATAAATCAGCAATTTCTCAATAGCAATATTGAAATAATTTATTCAACAACATTAACTTATCAAATTCATCAATGCAAAACTTAATATTTAATAAACATAATCTAAATTAATACTCAAACGAATCAAGATACCAATGAAATAGTAAAGAAGAGAAAATACCTCAATGAGTTTCTTGAAATCCAACTTTTGAAATAAACTCCATTTTTCAATACATTTTGAATCCATGATATCCTCTTAATATGCTAGAACATAAGGTTTTAGTATCCTAAAATTAAAGAAAACTAGCTGCAATAAATTAAAAAAAAAATAAAGGTTTTTGTTCGTAATATTCCGCTTCTCCTAAGCTATGTTAAGCTACTGTTCACTCTCAAATAAGCTACTGCTTTTTTTAAGCTTTGGCTCAGTGCCCCTCTCCTTCCCTCAGCTACAGTTTATCTACCCCCAAAAGAAGAGGAAAACGCCCTTCAGCATGGACTTGACGTGGATAGAATCAAATACCCAAAAAAAAAATGAAGCCCATATGTCTTTTGTCCAAAAATTTGTGGCAGCTGCTTTCCCATTTCCTCATTAAGCTACTATGTTGATGAAGAAAGCCTTCTTTCCAATGTTCCAGAGATGCGGCTCAACTTCAAACAATATTAGTTAGTCCCATGTCAGAAAAGACAGCCCCTACATGTATCTAATTTGAGGCGAGCAAGGATAGAAAGGTGAAGCCCCAAATAGTGAATTCCACAAGTGATGATTACAGGAATTAAACCCCATTAGGAAATGAATCGCCTTAAAGCTGCTCTCTGTTGTTCAATAGCAGCTTGTGTATCCTGAAGTATTGAGCTGTACTAAATGGACTTTAGTGTGGTTGATTAGTGTGTATTTTTCATGGTAATTTATTATTAAATCCTATAATATTTGTGTCATTCAAAAGATTTTTATTAATATATTGTTATAAAATTAATATTTTATACATAAGATGGGTCAATACTATAAATTATTGAAAAATAACAAAAAAATGAATGTTAAGTCCAAACTCAAGCCGTATGCAATAATGTATTTAGGAATTATTTCTCCTAGTGTTTAACATGTAACCATTTTAAAATATATCCAATTCAATTTCTATTATTCTTGACCAGAGGGATTCACAATTAAAGCTAATATCTTTCTCAAGCATATTAACCCTAATCCTAAATTATTTACCGGAATCTCTTCACTTAGTAATATAATTTAGAATTGCATTAGCGTATAATGAATTCCCATGCAAACAATCAACTTTCTGGAAGAAACATGTATCTTATCTCTAAGTATACATGTAGTTCTCTTCAATTATGCCTAGATCTAATTACACATCCAATTTCTCAATTAACATGCATAATATCATATATTGACATACTAGAATTATCAATCCATAATTAATGACATAATTGAATCAAGAAAAGGTAGAAACTTTATTGAAATTATAATTCAATCCAAGGGTTACATGAAACCCTAAGTTCCATAATCCTAAATACTCTAATTCTAAGCTATCATAACGAATCTAAAAACGAGTTTCATCAAAAACGTAAAATAAAACATAAAAACCCCTCTTGATTTGATGAACAATCTCTCTAATCTTGAAATCGATGTCGTTCTTGCTTCTTGATTAATGTTCTTTTCCAATCTCCTCTCTTCTCTTGTGTCTCTTGTTTCTGTAATGTCTCTTCTTTTTCTTTTGAAACCCTAATATATCTTTTTATAGTGTATCAAAAAGATTTTGTTTCCGTCACCCGACATGGCCTGGGACACGACCGTATCCCCAAGTCATGTAATTTTCTGCACTTAGGAAAATTTTCTGCACAACTTCATAACTTCTTCGTTTGAACTATGAATTGAGTGAAACTTGATTCCTTTTCTTCGTTTTCGAGCCTAGAATGCGTTTAAACCCTGAAATCAACATTTTACTCAATTAAGTATCAATTTCTTTAAAGAAAACCAAAAATGTCCAAAACATACTATAAAATCACCCTATGGAATGTGTTTAAAATTAGAGTTATCAAATTTCCCCACGCTTGAGCATTTGCTTGTCCTCAAGCAAATAAATCAAAACAAAACTTTCAGGACAAGAAACACTTAATTAAAATTTATCACTATTTAGGAAACCTGTGAATGAATACACTTGACCCAAAGAAAAGTAAGAAAATCATTCTCAACTAACTTGCAATAATAAAGTTAACCAGTTTCATCTGACCATAATCAAATGCTCCGACAATACTTAATACTAGAGTTCACTAGTTAATTTATGAAAATCAAAGTTTACCTCGAATCATTTAACCAAAGATTCTTAAACTAAAAATTAGATTTAACATCTCGCCAACCGAGAAAGAGTCATAAAAATTTTGTCTATTTGACTAAAGTGTATACAATTCTCTCTTCCATCTCACCAAGCACCGTAATCTAAAACAAACACATTTTACATCCACTCTTCCTCTGATCATCCCCCTAGTTCATGCTTTTGTTGAGAGGTCTTTTTAAATTTACCTTATTTAAGCACAATTGTGTTGGTAGCGGGAAAGAATCTCGCTCTTCTGACGGACCAAGACCGATCCATACCAACTTATTCCTTATATTGATAACGGGAAAGAACCTTACTCTTCTGACGGACCAAGGCCGATCCATATCAATTTTTTTTTTTTTCATTTGAATTGGCATTGGGACTCAATCTCGCTCTTCTGACGGACCAAGACAAATCCTTACCAATTTTTCTATTCATACACTTGTTATTACTTTTGACCTCTAATCATTGTGATTTTTCAGGGGTTTCTCAAAAGAAGAATTTCATTTGTTTGTTTGCTAAAAATTATAGGACTCTTAAAAATTTCTAAGAGAAAGGTATACATAAAAGTAAATTTAAAAATAACCATGACTAACTCTCAACTATTGATGTTGCTCCAATCTCAAATCCTAAAATCCTAAGTTAAATAACTCGTAACTTTACCTTCTAAAAATTTGACTAATCAATTCTAGTAAAGTATAATAAGATCAATAATAATCAAGATGAAACAGTTAATTTGGCTTAATACCAATCAATCACCTATTGCAAGTATGCTTAAAAAGTAATTGGGTCAAATATGAATAATTGGTTTCCTAAACAGTAACAAATTCATATATATCTCTTCCCCACACTTAGTAATGGACATTGTCCCCAATGTACGACAAAAACAAAAAAAAAATAGTAACACGAAAAAGCAGCATAGGAAAAAGGAAACATATGTAATGAAAAGAAACTAATACTTCCCTGACAGTTGAAAAGAAGTGCAAAATGAAGAAGCATCATCATTATTTAAACCGGAGTTCACAAGTCTTGATCAACAAAAGATAACACAGAAAATTTGGAACTAAGAAGAGTGATCAGAATCAATTTCCTCAGCCTCCTCATCTGATGATGCCTCAGCCATAGTAGCATCATCATCGTCATCACCCTCCTCATCATCCTCCTCATCCTCATCCTCATCACTCTCTCCAGCCTCCTCCTCATCACCCTCCTCATCCTCCTCTTCATCACTACTCTCATCCTCCTCATCCTTTTCTGTACTTTCCTCTTCATTAGTAGCCAACGCTTTCATTTTAAGAAATTCTTCCATTCGGTCCTGTCGAAGATGAAGTTTATCCATACTCTCTCGTACACAACGAACCTCAGATAGCAACAAATCAAATTTATCGTCTAAGCTGGCTGAAGACGTTTGGCCTCGAGATGAGCTGCTGCGAGAGCGTCGACCTTGACGTCTTGATGGTATGAGGTTCATGAGGCGGAAGGAATTTAGGCACATAGGAGTGACTTGGCTAATGAAAGTAAGCGAGGGCTAAGCAACAACCTTAGTCCTCATAGCCTGCACTAGTAGTGTAATATAAAGGCCACAGCAAATATGCCCTTTCTTTCGAGTAGTGGTGGCTTGATGGTTAAAGAGTTCAGTAATTGCAATAGCTAGATTGATGGGGTGCTTATGGATGATATTGTAGAGATAGAGGCAATCCTTGTTAGACACCACCCCGGTGCTAAAGCCTCGGCCAGTTAAGGTATGTGAAAATAGCCAGTGAAGAACCCGATATTCAGGCCGGACTAATTGAGAGGCCTTACTCCTGGTTGGATCATAGGCATCGTCAACTGTGATCTCATTCCAAAAAGACCCTGCCGTGACGCCACGAGGAAAGCGACATGAAAGACTTTGGAATTCTTCCATCCGTGTATATCTTTCTACATATAAACCAAGATATCGGCCCAGTTGAGCGATGGACATGTGGAATGGATGGCCACTCAAGGTGAAGTGTAATTTGCGGTTTAGGCCCATGTGAGTAGCATTGTCTTTATCTAACTTATAAGTGCACAAAAATTCTAGGGTCAGCTCTTTATAAACTGGAACTTCAAAGGATAATAGGCGCTCCCAAACGGTACCATCCAAGAGCTCCTTCATTTTGGTGGTAAGCTCTAGTTGAGCGAGAACATCCCACTCCAACCGAAGGGTCTCGCTAAAGGGCTTAGACTGAAGCAATTGGTGGCGTTGGACTTAGTAGTCCTCCTTGAATTAGAGCATTGGGTGCTCCAAAGGGGGAAGAGTCGCCAATGGTTCAATAATTGCGCTGGATTGTGACGAAGAGGATGCCGCAAATTTGGATTTCCGGCGAACGGAAAGCTTAGATCGATTAGCCATTTGGATACCTGAAAAGAGGCAATAAGACAAATCAAACACGGACATCCATATCATACATAGTCTGAGGCAAATAGAAAAATAGGAATAACAATGGGAAAATTGTGAAAGGAATGCTCGTTGGGGCATTTCATCAAACATATGGAGTGCAGCTAGAAAACGAGGTGGTGGAAAAGAAATGCATGACAAACACGTCCAACGAATTCCACTACACAACAATTAACGAAGAAAAACAGGCGTCCATACATAAAAAAAAAAAAAACGCTAAATGACCCAAACATTTTATCTCCCATTGCTAACCCTAACTAGCACGAATGAATAATGACAAGCAAATGAACCAATAATATGTGGAATTGAGAGAACACAATGAAACCGAACAAGATGAAGCAGCATTACGTGTCCTTTGCCCGTGTAACTATTTTTTTTTTCTTTTTTTAATTTAAAAAGATAAAAGGAAACTTAGAAATAATAAAATTAAAGAGAGAATGAAAAATTAAAGCTAAGAGAGGAAAGAATTATGACAAAAAAAATGAAAGAAAAAGAAAAGAAGGAACGCAAAGTTAGATTGAACGAAAAATAAAATAAAGAAAACTTAAAAAACTAAAGCATAAATAGAGTTAGACATGTATTGCCTCCCAAGAAGCGCTTTAGTTAACGTCGATAGCTCGATAAGATACGTCTTCTCACGTTAGTTCCGTTAGATGGAGATAAAACTCCTCCCGGCCAACTTGCTCCAAGTTTCGACTCAAGTATAATTTCAATCGTTGTCCGTTTACCTTAAATGTGCCCTTCTCCGGGTGTGTAACTTCAACAGTCCCATACGGGAAAACTCGGGTAATTGTGAATGGTCCAAACCACCTGGATTTTAACTTACCTTGGAATAGACGAAGGCGAGAATTATACAAAAGAACATGATCACCTTCTTTAAATTGTCAACCTTGTTTGATGTGCTGATCATGATACTTTTTGGCCCTTTCTTTGTATAATTTGGAGTTCTCATATGCATTTGCTCGCCATTCTTCTAGCTCGTTCAATTGAAGCTTCCTGTGAGAACTTGCACACTCAAGATCAACATTAGCATGCTTAATCGCCCAATAAGCCTTATGCTCTATCTCTACTGGCAAATGACCAGCTTTGCCATATACAAGTCGGTAGGGTATGGTAACGAGTGGTGTTTTGTAGGCGGTTCTATATGCCCATAGAGCATCATCCAACTTTTCTAACCAATCTTTCCTATGATACTCTACAGTTTTTTCAAGAATTCACTTAAGATCACGATTGGTAACTTCCACTTGGCCACTACTTTGGGGGTGGTATGGGGTGGCTATCCTATGTGTAACGCCATAACGTTTCAATACTTGGTCGAGTTGAGCATTGCAAAAGTGTGTTCCCCTATCACTTATAATTGTTCTAGGGGTACCAAATCGAGAAAATAGGCCTTTCAAAAAATTTTTTACTACCCTAGCATCATTAGTAGGTAGGGCTTTAGCTTCCACCCACTTAGAGACATAGTCTATGGCTACTAGGATATATTTGTTTCCATTTGAATTCAGAAAAGGGCCTATGAAGTTGATTCCCCATACATCGAATACCTCAACCTCGATGATAGGGTTTTGTTGCATTTCATCCCTACGGGATATATTTCCCACTCGTTGGCAACGATCACAACTCTCAACATATCTCTGGGCATCTTTGAATAGGGTAGGCCAATAAAATCCTGCCTCTAGGACCTTATGAGCTGTCCTATTGGCACTATGATGCCCACCCGTAGGCCCCGAATGACAGTGGCTCAAAATTCGCCAACCCTCGGGGTGTGGTATACACCTTCAAATGACATGATTTGTACATCCTTAAAAAGGTAAGGATCATCCCAAAAATAATATTTCACATCAAAAAAGAATTTCTTCTTTTATTGGTGTTGAAGTCCCTTCGGTATGATCCTAGCAGCTAAAAAATTAGCAATATCTGCAAACCAAGGATTTTCCATATCACTTACCTAGGCAATGGCATAGAGTCGCTCCTCAGGGAATTCATCCTTGATCTCGTTCTCATCGAGCGATTCCAAGTTTGGATTCTCCAATCGAGATAGGTGATCTGCTGCTAAATTCTCAACTCCTTTTTTATCTTTGATCTCCACATCAAACTCTTGCAGCAACAAGATCTACCTAATCAATCTTGGTTTTGCATCCGACTTTGCTAACAAGTACCTAAGGGCAGGATGATCAGTATAAACAATCACCTTAGATAGAAGCAAATAAGAGCAAAATTTATCAAAGGCAAAAACAACGACTAGCAACTCTTTTTCTGTAGTAGTGTAGTTCTCCTGAGCATTCGTAAGAGTTTTGCTAGCATAGTGAATTGGTTGAAAGTGCTTGTCTCGCCATTGCCCCAACACTGCCCCGACTGCATGATCACTTGCATCACACATAAGCTCAAAGGGGAGAGCCCAATCAGGTACTACCGTGATTGGAGCATTAGTAAGTTTCTCTTTAAGGATATTGAAAGCTTTCAAACACTCTTGAGAGAAAACATAGGGCACATCCTTCTCTAAAAGCTTAGGCAAAGGGCGGGCAATTTTCGAGAAATCCTTGATAAATCGCCTGTAAAACCCTGCATGTCCTAGAAAACTTCTTATGGCCTTAACCGAAGTTGGAGATGGGAGTCTTGCAATCGCATCCACTTTGGCAGCATCCACCTCAATTCCTCGATGGGAGATCTTATGGCCCAACACAATACCTTCTTGTACCATGAAATGACACTTTTCACAGTTGAGGACAAGGTTGGTCTCTTCACACCTGGTAAGTACCCTGTCCAAATTATCCAAACAAAGGTCAAACGAATTGCCAAAAACTAAAAAATCATCCATAAATACCTCCATTATGTCCTCAATCAAATCATCAAAAATAGCTAACATGCATCGCTGGAATGTAGCCGATGCATTGCAAAGACCAAAAGGCATTCTGCGATAAGCAAAAGTGCCATAAGGACAAGTGAAAGTGGTCTTTTCTTGATCTTCCGGTGCAATAGGTATCTGAAAATAACCAGATAAGCCATCCAGAAAGCAATAAAACATATGTCCAGCTAATCATTCTATCATTTGATCAATAAAAGGTAAAGGGAAATGGTCTTTTCATGTAGCATCGTTTAACTTTCAATAATCAATACATACACGCCAACCTGTTACCGTTCTCATTGGGATCAATTCATTCTTTTCATTGGGGACTACTGTCATCCCACTCTTTTTTGGAACTACTTGCACTGGACTTACCCATGAATTATCAGAGATAGGATATATCATACCTGCATCAAGGAGTTTGATAACTTCCTTTTTGACTACCTCTTTCATGTTTGGATTCAAACGTCTCTGGGGCTGTACAACCGGCTTATAGTTTTCTTCCATTAAAATCTTATGAGTGCAAAAGGAGGGGTTGATACCTCGAATATCGGATATTTTCCAAGCAATGGCCCTCTTCTGCTCCTTGAGTACTTTCAGCAACCTTTCTCTCTGTTCTTTTTCCAAATTGGATGCTATAATTACCGGTAATTTGGAGTCCTTGTCTAAGAAGGCATATTCCAAATAGTCAGGTAATTGTTTTAGCTCCAATACTGGTGGCTCCTCAATCGAAGGTTTTAATTGTGCTTCCTTCCTCTTTTCAATCTCTTCAAATCCTTTCTCCATAGAGATAGGTTTATTTGCCTCCAGTTGGGCTATCACCTCAGATTTGACAGGATCATCCGAAGCTTCCTCCATGCCTAATTGCAAGTAACTCTCCAACGGATCCTTAAGAAGAACTTCCTGCATATAACTTGAAACAAAAGTGTCAGTAACATCAAGAAGGTAATAAGTATCATCCTGATCGACAGAATTTTTCATAGCCTCCAAAATTTTAAACATAATCTCTTCATCTCCAACTCGAAGAATGAGCTTGCCATCACTAACATCAATGATAGCCCTAGCGGTAGCTAAGAATGGTCTACCTAGGATGAGAGGCAATTCAAAATCTTCATACATATCCAATATCGCAAAATCAACTGAAAAAATAAATTTACCCACTTGAACTAATACATCCTTAAATATACCTCTAATGTACGTCACAGATCTATCAGCTAATTGCAAGCTCATACGTGTGGGCTTAGGTTCCCCTAATCCTAGTTTCTTAAAAAATTTATAAGGCATTAAATTGATGCTAGCACCGAAATCAGCTAAGGCTTTGTCAATTAGCAGATCACCAATATGACAAGGAATTGTAAAACATCCTGGGTCTTTTAGTTTCTTGGGCAACTTGTTTTGCACGATCGCTGAACACTTTTCATCCACGATGATTGTAGAAAGCTCCTCAAGCTTCCTCTTGTTAGATAACAAATCTTTCAAGAACTTAGCATACTTCGGCATCTGTGATAGGGCATCAACAAGAGGTAAGTTAATATGCAGTTGTTTAAAGAGGTCAAGGAACTTACTGAATTGTTGATCATTTCGATCTTTCTGGAGTCTTTGGGGGTATAGGATAGGTAGTTGATATTCCTTCACCTTTGATGGCTCTACATCTACCGTTGCTTTCGTCCCTTCCTTGCTCTTGCTAGTTTCCTCGCTACCTTTCCTCTCAGCATGCAACTCTTTCCCATTACGAAGTGTCACTGCCTTAGCATGTTCCTTTGGATTGGTTTCTGTATTTCCTGGTAACGATCCCTGCGGTCTTTCAGAGATTAGCTTCGCAAGTTGACCAATTTGGTTCTTAAGATTGCGATTTGAAGCCTCTTGATTCCTCAGCGAGGATTCAATGTTGGATAAGCGAGCCTCATTACCTTGAATATATTTTGTAAGAAGTTCTTCCACACTAGATTTCTTTTCTTGAGGGAGAGGAGGTGGGAATGGTCTTTGAAACCCAGGTGGGCCAAAGTTGGTCTTCTGCTGGCCTTGGTTTTGGTTTCCCCAGGAGAAATTGGGGTGATTCCTCCATCCTGGATTGTAAGTGTTGCTGTAGGGGTTATTTTGTTGCTTAGGTAGATTTCCTAGATAATCCACCTGTTCCAGTGGTTCTTGTGCTCCATACCCCTGCATACCAAAATTACTTACATCCGATTGTACTTGTTGAGGGCCAACTGAGAGTGCATCAATCTTTTTACTTAATAAGTCCACCTTGGCTGCCAAAGCAGTAGTCAAGTCCACATCATAAATTCCCATAGCCTTTTGCTTGGCTCTGGTGCTTTCCCACTGATAATTGTTCATCGCTATTCCTTCAATCAGGTTTTGTGCTTGCTCAGGTGTCTTTGTGTTCAAAGTACCTCCTGCGGATGCATCAATCATCTGTCTAGTGGATAAATTAAGACCATTGTAAAAGGTCTGAATCTGCATCCATAGTGGGAGGCCATGATGTGGGCACCTCCTGAGCAAGTCCTTAAATTGCTCCCAAGTATCATATAGCATCTCTGCTTCCAATTGAGCAAAACAAGAAATATCGTTCCGAAGTTTAGCGGTCTTTGCAGGTGGGAAATACTTCTCCAAAAATTTCCCTACCAATTCATTCCAAGTTGTGATTGAATTTCGTGGTGGAGAGTTCAACCACTATTTTGCTCTACCCCTCAAGGAGAAAGGGAATAGCCGCAGTCGGATGGCATCATCCGTGGCTCCATTGATTTTAAAAGTATCACAAATCTCTAGAAAGCTAGAGATGTGGGCATTGGGATCTTCATCTTGGAGACCGTCAAACTGAACATATTGTTGCACCAGTTGTATGATGTTAGGTACAATTTGGAAGTTGTTAGCTGCGATGGTTGGCCTTGCGATGCTAGAGTCAGCTCCAATAAGTGTAGGTCTTGAATAATCGGACATGGTCTAATTTGCTTCATTCCCATTGTTCGCCATGTGTGGTGGATCTTCCTGTTCGATGAATTGAGTGTTAATCTCTTCACCTTCTTCCTTGATTTCAACAATTGACTCATAGTCAATGGTCGCCACACTTTGTCTAGGTCGTGATTTCAAATTTTGAAGGGCAGTTCTCTCAATTTCAGGATCAAGTTCTACCAAATCTTCCGGGTTACTTCGAGTCATGCACTGCAAGGGCAAGAAATATAGAATCAATTACAGCTATTAGCTAATGAAAATAAAAATGAAAACAAAAGAAAAAAAAATGGTTAAAGTAATAAAGAAATTAGTGTTCTTAATATAAAAAATCCCCGGCAGCAGCGCCAAAAACTTGATATGAGGCAAGTGCACCTATCAGTTTTAATATAGCGGATGTGAGTCCGAGTCGATCCCTCGGAGATTTTGAGTACTAATATTAACTTTAGCTTTATTATCTAAACGAAAAATTGTGAAAGTTTGAATTAATTAAAAATACTGAAATTAACAACTAAACTACTTATGAGACTTAATTACGCAAATTAGAAAGCAATAAATTACGAACGACTTCAAGTATGCAATAATGTATTTAGGAATTACTTCCCCTAGTGTTTAACATGTAACCTTTTTAAAATATATCCAATTCAATTTCTATTATTCTTGACCAGAGGGATTCACAATTAAAGCTAATATCTTTCTCAAGCATATTAACCCTAATCCTAAATTATTTACCGGAATCTCTTCACTTAGTAAATATAATTTAGAATTGCATTAGCGTGTAATGAATTCCCATGCAAACAATCAACTTTTCGGAAGAAACATGTATCTTATCTCTAAGTATACATGTAATTCTCTTCAATTACGCCTAGATCTAATTACACATCCAATTTCTCAATTAACATGCATAATATCATATATTGACACCCTAGAATTATCAATCCATAATTAATGACATAATTGAATCAAGAAAAGGTAGAAACTTTATTGAAATTATAATTCAATTCAAGGGTTACATGAAACCCTAGGTTCCATAATCCTAAATACTCTAATTCTAAGCTATCATAACGAATCTAAAAACGAGTTTCATCAAAAACGTAAAATAAAACATAAAAACCCCTCTTGATTTGATGAACAATCTCTCTAATCTTGAAATCGATGTCGTTCTTGCTTCTTGATTAATGTTCTTTTCCAATCTCCTCTCTTCTCTTGTGTCTCTTGTTTCTGTAATGTCTCTTCTTTTTCTTTTGAAACCCTAATATGTCTTTTTATAGTGTATCAAAAAGATTTTGTTTTCATCACCCGACATGGCCTGGGACACAACCGTATCCCCAGGTCGTGTAATTTTCTGCAATTAGGCAAATTTTCTACACAATTTCAAAACTTCATAACTTCTTCGTTTGAACTCGGAATTGAGTGAAACTTGATTCCTTTTCTTCGTTTTCGAGCCTAGAATGCATTTAAACCCTGAAATCAACATTTTACTCAATTAAGTATCAATTTATTTAAAGAAAACCAAAAATGTGCGGAAAATACTATAAAATCACCCTATGGAATGTGTTTAAAATTGAAGTTATCAGTAGTCAAATACCATAAGATGGACAGTTGCTCCAAAGAGGTCAAGGTCAGGATGTAATGGATAGTATTTAGTTACTTTATACTATGAACAACATGTTAGGGGTACTTATTGGGCGACAATAAGAATAGTTAACTCTAGACAAGTTTACAAAACAAATCAACCCCTTCAACCTGAAGAATGAGGATGCAATTGAAGCACACCATTAAATAGAAGAATTAGAGAAGGTCTTTGCTGCTTTTAGAGTGCTAGAAGAGAAAAAGATTAGTTACGATACTTATAAGTTAAGGGGTATAGTAGCTTTGTGGTAGACCAATAAGAGCATGTTGATTAGGGGATTTAGTTAACTGGTAGAGATTCAAAGACCTACTCTATGAAAAGTACTTTCCAAACAACATAAGGAATGCTATGGATAATACACATTACAATTACTAGTAAGGAAACAAGTCTATCGCTGAGTATGAGGTGGAGTTGAACTACGTAGGCCAATTCTTACCCAAAGTTATTTGAGTTAATGATCGATCATGAGCACATCATTTCTTAAGAGGGTTAGAGGTAGACCTATAATATGAAGTGGAGTTCTTTTCAATTGGCGGCTTATGCGGACATTGTGAAGAGAGCTAAATGGTTAAAGTAGTGCATGAGAAGAAGAGAAGAGTAGAAGTCTCATAGGGCAAGCACGGTTCTTAGTAAGAGACTAAGGCCAATGTCGCTCATCTGAACCAAGGTAAGAAACTTATGTACCTTATGTTGCCAGTTAAACTTATGGCCATTCCAGCCTAAGTCGACTTATCTATTCTTGCTTCTACCTCTACCCCTAGTGACAGCCCTAGTGCAAAGGTGTTCATTTGTATTGGGCCACATGAGTTGAGCTAATGTAATTGGCCCAAAGGGGCTTATTTCTCTCATGGTAAGGTTAGGGATTCAAGTAGAACATGTAATGAGAAATTCATCTTACAAATCTTTTGTAACATTAACAAGCAGAGTAGCTATAAAGTAATTGATTATGGGATAGTAAGGCAACAAGCGACTATAGTTCCACAGTAGACTCTAGTGTAATGCTTAGTAAAGGCATAGGTCAGGGCACCAGATGTTAGACCTTAAGGGCTGAGACAAAAAGCTCCAGTCCAAGTGTTTTCCCTTCAATAACAACAACACCAAGAGTACATTGAACTAAACACCATGGTAGGTATTCTCCTTATACACTCTATTGGTGCTTTTATGCTATTTGACGTAGGTACCACATATTTATGCATATCTAATGAGTTTATATGCGTATGTGATTTAAAACCCAATTTGTTTTATGAACCCTTAAGCATAGGTACTCCTTTAGGAATAGTAGAGGTAGTGCTAAATCAACTTTGTAGAGAAGTGCCCATAGAAGTTTAAGGTCGAGTGTTACCTATAGATCTATAGGTTTTAGACATGAAGGATTTTGAAGTAATACTTAGAGTGAATTAGCTATCCAAGTATTATGCTACCATAGATTGCGATAACATGGTGGTATATTTTGATGCCTTAAGAGAAGAGCGGTTCTTCTTAAAGTTAGAAGTTTAAAGGCCGATAAGTATCCATACCTATGAATTTTAGGGTACGGGTAGGTTAGTTACCATAACTGTAGAGGCAAGGGATGATAAGAAAACCAAAGAAGTTCCAATAGTGAATAAGTTTATAAAGATGTTTCTAAACGAATTACTTGGTTTACCACCAGCTAGAGAAATCAAGTTCAATATCGTTTTAGTACCAAGTACAAAGCCAATTTCAAATTCTGCATATAGAACGACACTAGTAGAATTTGTGGAATTAAAAAATCAGTTAGAAGAATTATAGGATAAAGGTTTCATTAATCCTAGCATATTGCCATAGGGAGCATCAGTGCTTTTCATTAAGAAAAAGGATGGAAACATGAGATTGTGTATTGATTATAGAGAGCTGAATAAAGTGACTGTAAAGAACAATTATCTTCTTCCCAAAATTGATGACTTATTTAACCAACTGCAAGGAGCTCAGGTATTCTCTAAAATTCATCTTAGATCAGGATACCATCAATTGAGGATTAAAGAAGAGGATATTGAAAGATAGCACTCAGAAATCACTATGATCTATATGAGTTTTTAGTTATTCCATTTGGCCTCACGAATGCACCAGTAGCATTCATGGATCTAATGAACAGGGTCTTCCGAGATTACATAGACAAGTTTGGAGTTGTCTTTATAGATGACATCTTAATATATTCTAAAAGTCAAGAAGAGCATAAAGAGCATTTGAAGATTATGTTGAGCAAGTTATGGATGGAGAAATTATATGCTAAATTCAAGAAGTACAAGTTTAAGCTTGAGTAAGTACCTTTTCTTGGGCATATTGTAAATAAAGAAGGTATCTTTGTTGACCTACAAAAGGTTGGAATAGTGGAGGATTAGCTAAGATCTTAAATGGTGATTGAAATTAGAAGCTTTATTGGGTTAGTAGGCTATTTTAGATGATTTGTTAAAGGTTTTTCTAAGATAGTGACACCTCTTATCAGATTGACTCAAAAGGGAGTAAAGTTTGTCTAAGATGATAAATATGAGGCAAGTTTGTGAAACTAAAAGAGAAATTGGTAATAGCCTTGATATTGGCATTACCTCAAAGTGGGAAGAGTATGTTATTTATAGTAATGCTTCTAGTCAAGGATTAGGGTGCATTTTAATGCAAGAAGGGAGAGTAATTGCTTATGCATCCCAATAATTGAAACCATATGAAAAGAATTATCCCACTCATGACTTGGAGTTAGAAACAATTTCCTTAGCCTTAAAACTTTGGAGACATTTCTTATACAAGAAAAGGTGTTGAGTGCTTACAGATCATAAAAGTTTGAAGTACATTTTCATGCAAAAAGAGTTGAATTTAAGATAGAGGAGGTAGTTAGAGTTAATTAAAGACTATAATGTAGACATTCAGTATCACCTAAGTAAAGCTAGTGTGGTGGCAGATGATCTTAGTAGGAAGAAACAAGGTAACAAAGTAGCACTTATCACATCACAGAAACCTTTACTAAAAGACATGTACAAACTAGAGTAAGAAATAGTAACACAACAAGTAAGGGCCCAACTGGCAAATTTGTGTATTCAACTGACTATTATGAATAGAATAAAAGTTACATAATTTGAGGAAGCAAGTATTCAGGAAACCAAGAGTAAAGTAAAACAAGGTAAAACAATTGAATTTAATAATGATGCTGAAGGTATCATGAGGTATGGGAATATATTACGTATACCATCCTAGGAGTACTAAGATGTATAAAGACTTAAAGAAGCACTATTAGTAGAACAACATGAAGCGAGAAATTGTAGAGCATTTCTCTAAGCGCACCACATACTAGATGGCAAAGATTGAACAAAAGAGGTTAACTGGTGAATTGCAACCCTTGCCTACACCAAAGTAGAAGTGGGAGAATGTAACCATGGATTTTGTCACACATCTTCCTAGGACTAAGGAATAGCATGATATAGTGTGGGTAATAGTGGATTGACTAACGAAAATAGCCTACTTTATTCCTATTAGGTTAGATTACAAATTAGAGAGGTTAGCCAAGTTATATGTGCAAGCGATAATGAGATTGCATGGGATTCCAGTCACAATAATTTGTAATAGAGATATACAATTCGTAAGCAAAATCTGGAAAAGTTTGCAAAAGTTTTTAGGTAACAAAGTGCAATTTAATATAGCATTCCATCTTCAGAATGATGCATAATTCGAGTGAATAATACAGATATTAAAGGATATGATACAAGCTTATGCTTTAGACTTTTGTGGTAGGTGGAGCGAGCATCTTCCATTAACTGAGTTTACTTACAACAACAGCTATCAGGCAATTATACAAATGGCTCCATATGAAGCTCTATATGGAAGAAAGTGTAGATCACTTATTCATTAGGATAAGGTAGTAGAAAGGCAACTTTTAAGGCTAGAGTTGGTAAAAGAGGTAGAAGAGAAAGTTAGAATTATTAGGAAGAGAATGGAAGCAACTCAGAGTCGCCAAAAAAGTTACATAAACAAGCAACGATGACCTTTGGAATTTTGGGTTGGGGACTAGGCATTGTTGAGAGTTTCTCCAACTAAAGGAATTAAGAGGTTCAAACTAATAGGAAAGTTGATTCCAAGATATGTAGGATCATATGTAGTATAGGAGGGGATTGGCAAGACAACTTATAGGTTGATTCTACCCCTAAGTCTAAAGGAGTTCATAATATCTTTCATGTTTCAATATTAAGGAAGTTTGTAGAAAATCTCAAGCAAGAGTCAAAATAGCTACCTATACAGATTGTTGGGTTGGAGTTATTGGAGTTACAACCTAATCTAACCTCAAAGGAATAACCTGTAAAAATTGTAGATACCATGAATCAAGTACTAAGAAGAAGGACAATCCCTTTTGTCAAGGTATAGTGGTCAAACCAACTAGAACGAGAAGTCACTTAAGAGTTAGAAAAAGAGATAAGAAAGAAGTATCCTAAACTGTTCCAAGAATCAAGTAACTTTCAAGAACGAAAGTCTTCAAGGAAGGGGGGGTAGAGAATGTAGTACCCAAGTAAAAAAGGGAGTAATTAAATAATAAAAGTTATAATAAAATAAAAGGTAATTAAGTTTTGAGCAAGGGACATTAAGATCTTAAGCCATGATTTAATGAAGGATATTAATAAAATTGCAAGGAGATCTTAACCTAGCTAGTGCACAAATTGACTCATTGTATACTATAGGATAGGACTCTCCTTCTGTAAATTCCGAAAACCTTCAAAGTAAGGGGGAATTCCACTATTATTCATTTTGTTAAAGAAGGGAAATTTTGGAAAAATGTGAGATTTCTTTTTACGGTAGACCAAGAGTAACTGTGTAAAGAAAGGAAACATAAAGTTTATGTAACTCTAAAAGGACATTGGTAAGTGAAGATCCGATTTGTAGAATTCAAGATTTCTTTTCGAAGGCTAAGAGTTTTATGTTGATCATTTATAATTTTATGTAGTTGGTTAAGGAAAAAAAACAAAAACAAGAAACCCTAAAGGACTACCGAAATTGGGGTATGTATCTTATGTTTCGTAGAACCTCTATTATCCTTATTCTTTTAGCAAATTTAAGAGACGTTTGTTAGTTAAATAATGAGGTGACAGAATTTATTTGATAGTGTTGATTTGAAACAAGAGCTACAAATGTGAAAAATAAGTGGTGTTGTTGGGTGGGATTACATTGTAGATTTGAGTTTTCTATAAATTAAGGGATGTTTTGATCTATGTATTGAGTTATTGGAGGATCAAATAGGTTTAGAAAGGTTTTGGGCCCAAAAAAAAATGTTTGAATAGTAGGTTACATGACCAAAAGATTCAACTATATCCCTAATCGTATCCTATGCAGTAAGCTGCGTGAGCTGGTAGACTAGAAGGTTACAAAACCTTATCTTTGGTCATATCTTTCACAATAGTGAAGTGTAACTCAGTAAGTTACATAGCCAAAAAGACATGATTGTGTCCTTGACTGTATCTTAAGCTTTGCTTCTTAAAGTTAAGTTTTTCCTCTTCTTTTTGTTTTATTCATTTGTTACCTCTAAAGTAAATCCCTTTAACGTATCATTAAGTGAATTTAAGGAAATTTAAATGGTATAAAAGTGAGTTTTAATTAGGAGAAATCGTTTACTCAATATTTAAAGAAGTTTAATGAGTATTTATTATTTCTAGGATTTAAAGCTAGGTTTGATTCATTGGTAATAGATTCCAAATATTAAGGTATGTGATACTTGCTTGTTGTATGCGAGTGTTCGGATTTCGTAGTGGTAGATCCCTAAGGGGCAACCCCAATGATCTATATGGCACGTTATCCCTTATGGAGTCACATAAAAATGATCTGAGGTAGGTCTACGTGATTATAGAGGAGTCCAAAGAGGCATGCCAATGTTAGGGTATGGAGGAGTTTGAAGAGGCACGCCCAAACACTAGGTTGTGATACGATTGTGATGTGAACAGGTCATGAGGACCATTATCATGTGTTGTGTGTTTGACTTAAAAACAAAAATAATTAAATGAACTGTATGATTTAATTGTTTTACATTTCTACACATACGAATATGTATCGTTTGATCACGCACATGTGGTTGTGTATTACTTATTAGGTTTCAGCTCACCATGTTATTTCTTTTTCCCAATTACAAGTCAAAATGATGTTTATGAAAATTATAGTTATGGAGAATATGTAGATTATGAGAATATTAGAGTTGAAGATTGAAACGATAGTTATTACTACCCAAATGTTGGTTTTGGAGAATACTAACATGATGTTAGCCAACAGTTTTAGGAGTAGTGATAAGGATTGAAATAAAAACTATGATTGAGACTTAATATATCTTTTAATTTCTATTCGTACTAACTGTTTGATTTCATTTATGTTATTTCTATTGTGAAAAACAAAAGAGTTATTTAATCTTGTTGGTACTTATTGAATATGAACTATGGAGTTTGAATTTTATGAAATGGGAGTTTTTTCTTTTTATATGCCAATGTTGGTGGTTTTAAATGTCAAGTTTAAAATATTCATTGTAGTTTTTAAAGCTTGTTGTGTCATTAGAGGATTAGAAATACGTGGCGTTCTAGGTTCTGAGGCATTACATAAAATTACTACAAAATCCCATCGTATGGTTAGTAAGAAACCAAGATACGTAAGACCTTAATTTTCCTTTTATTTTGCAAACATCCCTGAAGGAAGATTATATATATTAGCCCTTTCACCAATTCACATGGACCCTAGCTAGTACATTTTTCTTCACGTCTTATTTTCACTTAAGCCAATGCAAGCAAGGACCTTTCAGTCCCTTTATTATTTTTTTTTTCTTTTTCTTATGGTTATATTTAATCAATATAGGGCATTAGGAGCTTAGACAACACATATAATATATGGTTTGGTGGTTTTTATGAAGATTTTCTTCTATTTAGTTAGGTGACTTCTAAAACTTTATTTAGTATTGATGTTTATTTTGTTATTATGTTTCTTGATGTTTATATTGTGTATTTTTATTGCTATCCCTCTTAGCCATTTATAAATTTGGTTGATATTATTTTTGAAAAAGTTAGTTTTAGTGGGTTTTGTGATAATGTAAATGTTGTAGATGATGTAACTTTATAGTTTTTTATATAGGTATGTGAATTTAAATGGGATTTTGACGATGGGTATTTCATTTGAACTTTTTGAGGAGCATGATAATGAAATTTTCAATGAGTTTCCATGTGATTATGAGATCGACATGAGATTAGTCTTAGGAAGTGCCTTGAAAGTTAACGAGTTTGCATGATTATGAGACCAACAGGAGATTAGTTATGTAATTCTCTAATTGATTTATTGAGTTTGTGGAATATCGATAATGGGTTCTTACATCTATCAAACCAAAAGGAGATTAGGTGTTTCCCATTGAGTTCACATTACATTATGTAGTTTTAGTTTATTAAGATAGGTTATTAGACCAAGAGGAGATTAACTCTCTAATCTCTAGGACTAGAATACTTGATTCATGATAGGAATTGAGTATTTAGCTATTTGTATAAGGAAATGAGACTAAGAAGTGATTTTCTGCTATATAGTTGAGTGAGGTGCGTCACTTGGGATCAAACTCATGTAAGTTCCATCAAAACTCAGTTAAAAACCATCCCCAATATCTTAATGGCATACTGTCACCACTACTTCAGAAACATGTCACTAGCCCACATTTTTATTAATCACATTAATTGTTGTTTTCCCCTCATGTTTAAATTTCATTATAATCACAACTCTCTTTTCGATTTACCTAAATTACAATAGCAGGTTAGGATCTAATACTTAATTAAATCTCTTTTCCCTATGGAATTTGACATGGTGAATACTCACTAGTATTATTACTGTAAACGATCCAGCACACTAATCAGTTACAAGATTGACATTGTCTTCAAATTTTTCATTTACAAAGTGTCTTGATATCTATCATTTTATCAATTAATGGTGTTGTTCTTATTAATTTTTTGCATTGTTATCAGGGAAAAGACAATTGAGTTAATATCAAATAAACTGAGGACTCTGAGACTAAGCCTCAATATAGTCATAGCATAGGTCATAACTTAATTTAATTTCCATTAATTTTGAGTAGTCTAGTTATAAAAGTTATCATCTTTATTTACTTTCCTATTCAATTGAGCTGATCATGCTATTTTCTTACCATTTTAAGTTGATTTGAAGATAAAGTTTGAAACTTTACTATGGAATTTATTGGATATGCGCTGAATTTGTCCTTAGCCAATTTACATCGAGCTAAGATCGTACTGGATATATTTATTATGCTATTTGTAGCTTGTAGTTTCTGTAGTTCGATTGTTTGTGAAAGGAGTAGATTTAAGAAAATTTAGGGTTTGTATTACTTGTTGATAATGGTCTTGATAGTTATGATTGTATGAGTAGAAATAAGCTATAACTAGCAAGTGAATTGGTATTGTGGAAATGACCATATCTCATTTAAGTGCTCCTATCTTAAGTGTTTTGACACATATATACCAAATACACACTATTGCAACACTTAATATGGGAGTTATTCAAATGCCACACCAATGAGCTTAAATGATATGGTATGTAGAGAATGTAGAGAAGCATAATGGACTTTTGAATGTAGAGGTAGAAGACCTATCCCAAACTCTTTTTATCGACCTCCCAGTCTCTAAAGTATACCTCATTATGGAATATGGGAACCAAGTGAGGTTAAGGAGTATGATCAAGCTAAAGATAGAGAGTATGGACCCTTACCTACTCAGTATGGTCTTATGGAAAAAGAGGGTAATGAAAATGAAGATGGAGTTTGGTATGGATTATTGAAGAGTTTTGTATAGAAATTTAAAGAGAGGAATTCAAGAATTGTAGTTGGAATACAAAGTCTTTTTAGTGTAATGACTCAAATGATGGAACAATTGAGCATAAATAGTGAAGATACCCATATTTTGGATAAAAAAAAAAGAAGAAGAAGTAGATCAAAATAACAAAAAGAGAGAGGAAGAGACTAGTGAAAGAGTAAAGGAACTAGAGGAGAACAGGCAAGTAAATCTTAGTTCTTTCACTAAAATTGAAGTTCTCGGAGAAAAAAGGGGCCAAAGTATTCATTTGACCCTAAAGGAAGAGAATCAAATCTGATAGGTCAAATATGAAAGGGAAGTTAAAGGTAAAAGATCCTCTCAAACTTTTGAATCAATGAAGTGTTTAGGAGAGATGGACCTATATGTAAAGTACTTAGACCTGATAGGGTATATCATTGAGTTTGAGTCGACACCAATCTATAGATTCCCTTTTTACCAAAAACTTGTTTTTTCTATGCTCAAAGGAGTTAAGTTAAAAAGAAATGGAAACAAAGCAAGAAAGAAGCTCCTTTAGTTAATTGTATAGATGTGGGAATGGGATACGTTCCCGTAGGATCTAGGTAGATTAGCTTTTAGTCAAGCTAAGGACTAGTTAAACTAAGCATTGAGTAGGAGGCAACCCATTATTGCTTTACTTTCTACCATTTTTTTTTTATGTCAAAGTCTATCCTTTTGCCTTTTTTTCAATTGAAATAAGTGTGTGAGGTATCTATTTGCTTTATGTAGGTGCTTGAAAGAATTAGAGGCTAGACCTTATTCAAGTATATTCTGGATGAATGGAGATTGCTGTAGTATGAAGCCTACCATGAAGTGATTAGATTATCAACTAAAAACTCCAAGGGAGTTTCATTCTATCATTTCCTCTTCTTATTTACTTTGTTCCAAACTAAATATGGATTGGTTATCACCAAAAGTTAGGGGTGAATATTTATGCTTTGAAGTAGTAGGGTATAATTTGGTAATATGGTGGATAGTTGAAATGTTGGTGGCTTGCTAATGCTTCTTAAGTTTGATTGAGTTGAATTGTCACGCATTCCAGGAATCATATTTTGTGTGCCAATCATTTCATGATTTTGATCATTGAGCATGTATTGCATTTTGCGTTGAAGTATGCATCATTTAAGCATATACTCTTTAAGATGATTAAATTTTGCAAAACTAATTGTATTTCATATCAGGAAGCAATTGTTAAGCCAAATTTTTTCAATCTTTATATGAGTTAAGCTAATCATGTAATGAACTTTTTACACTTCCTTAGAATTTAGTGGTAAAATCTTTGATTTATTTAATTACCTCTTATTTAAATTTTCATTTATGACTTGGAATTGAGGTAGTGCCATTTTTTGTGACTTAGGTTTTACAATTTTAAGTAAACTTGTATATATCCATTTTCTTTGAAGTTCTAGTGGCCCGATATAGGCATGTAAAGGTTGTAAAGTTTAGTTGTTGAAAAATTTAGTAAGTAGAAGAAAATGAAAAAAAAAAGTAAGAAAAAAGATGATAGCAAAATTCCAAAGTTGGGAGTAACCCCACCAAAAATCTCGAAAAAAAGAGAGAGAGCTTACAAGTAGTAATTTTAAGTGCCTAATAAATGCAAGGAACATCTTCTTCAATGATAAATTCTCAAATGAGTTCATGAGCTCTTAGTGACTAGCCTATAAAAAAGGTGAGGAATAAAAAGTTCCCTTAAAAAAAAAAATTGCGATGCATGTATGTACTAAAGCAAAGAGCAAAATAGAAAATTGAAAAACTAAGGACCCTTGGGAAATAGCGGTAGAGGACAAGGATTTTATTACTTTTACCAACTTATAGCGTACTTGTGATACGGATACGAATTGTACACATGCTTGTCTTGTGTACTAAATGTGAAATCTTCTTCTTAAATAGTGACATCATACTTGATTTCAAATCAATCAATCTTGATTTAAATGAAAGGATACAACTTTATGAATCCTAGATTAGTTATTTAATTCTCTTAAATATGTGTCTAGTGCATTTGATTGATTAACTCAATAACTTGTACAAGAGAATCGCCTCTACTGCATTCCTATGAAAGAATGTAACTAATAAGAATTGAGCTTCACAATTTATTTGCAAATGCTTGACCTTGTTCGAATTTTGTTTTCAATAGTGACTATTAGCTTGCTTGGGAACAAGCAAGAGCTAAAGTTAGGGATATTGATGAGTTTGTATTTTTCATTATTAAATCCAACAACATTTGTGTGATTTGTTGGGCTTTTATTGATATATTATCCTAAGATTAATATTTTACGCATAAGATGGGTCAATACGATAAATTATTGAAAAATAATAAAAAATAATTGTTAAATAGCTTATATTGTACTTACATGTATTTATTCTGAATATAGGCTAACTTTAATGTTTTCATTCTTATACTTGTAAGGGAAAAGGAAAAAAAAAATATTGAAAGAAAAATCCCCAAAATATCGTTCCTAAGAAAATATTATCAAGAATACAACATCGAGGCACTTTGGTGTTGCAATTCAAAATTGCCTCTTCTTAACATAACCCAAAATCTTACTTGAATCGAATAGTATACCTCAAATTGAATTATATTCAATATTATGTGAGTGAAATCTTTAGTTTTCTCCTCCTTATGTATCCTATAGATATGGCCTTTAAATTAGTAGAGAACCTTTTTTTTATATCTGTATGAATCGATATTACAATTTAGTTTGGTTGCTCTAATTTTGGTTCAATTCAAAATCACCTATTCCAACCCAAATTCGTGTCCCCCAGAGGCAATTTTAAATATGAAAATACATAATAATTTTTAATACAGCTGAAACAACCAAATTTAGTGTAACATAATCAATTATAACAATATAAAAGCTCTAATCTACTATGGTACCTGGATTAACCTCTTGAATGGCATTTAAAAGTTGTGGCAGCACTGTATATGAATCCTCCTACCTTCTATAAGATTACTTTATTGCTTTGTATTTTGCCTCCTAAACTCTCTTTATATGTACAATATAATCATATTACTTACAAAAGGTGGTCTAAGTATGTTTCATCTTAATACTCGATGATTCATGTACTTCCTTAATAATAAATCTAGACAAAGTTATTGAATCCAATTGAGAATAATTCTAACTAAGAGTAGGATTTAAGGATGTATATAGGCTTACAAACTTAGTTATCACGAAGTATCCAACATGCTTCTTCTTGCATGCTTGTAGTCTCTCTTCTCTTAATCAGTGCATCTGATTGACCAGCGAGTAAACTCTGACTCCTTACCATGAAGTCGTAATGGTTCATAATATGATGCATTTTCATTACTATTATTAAGTGATATTTTCTGTGGGACTACATTCCTGTCTTAAATTCATCGCTAAAGCTCCACTCATCAACATCTACAGTTTTATCGGATGATACATGGCCACCACAAACTGGTGCCATATAGAATGGCAAGGGTTCTGACATTCTAATTGCGTCCACATTTTGTGGTCAACCCTTACTCCAATTATTTCTCCTACTCGACTCTTCAACTTTATGGAGCTACTGTTTACTTTAATCGATATTAAGATTAGAATTAGTATCATTTGAGTCTTCAATGTCTACACGGGCTAATTAATTCTTAAAATCTGTGTTCTTATTGGATTCGATCATCATCATAATGTTCTCCTGGTGGGATATGCTACTGTTAGTGAGTATATTACTATGTGGAACCTGTTCAAATTGAAACACTTAGTTTCCTACATGAAACTGTACATTCCTATTGTACCCTCCAAAATCGTACTCAAGAATAAAAGTGCTCAAGAACGGGAAATTCGGACCGAGCTTCTACGTCCAAACACAAGCCGAATGCATTATGCCTTAAATTTAAGGAATTCTATTTTCCTATTTATGTCTTCTTCGAACGGTGCTTGAGTGGAAACTTACTTTGCAATTGAAAATCATCATCAACAAATCATGTCCGGCAGAAGGCAAATTGGATGGACTCACCATAGGCCCATAGCACCAGATTACACCCAATTAGCTTTTTCTCATTTTAAACCACGTTTTGGATGCCGGGGAAGCTCACGTGGACTTACGCTCGCCTGATTAAGCCTCCTCATTTTGCATTTGATGAAACTCGCCTGGATGAATTGAAAATGGCAAAATGAAATTACCTCAAGAGCCCTTCGTATGCTTGGTAACTAGCCAAGACACGTGGGACCCTAATTGTCCCTTTACTTTGCAATCATGGCCCTTTCACCAAATCAGGCGGACCTTAGCTGGAACATTTTTCTTCACCTCTCATTTTCGTTTCGGCCGCCGCAAGCAAGGGCCTTCGGGTCCCTCAATCCTTTTTTTCTTTTTTTCTTTTCTTTTTCTTGTTGTTATATTTAATCAACGTAGGGCATTGGGAGCTTCGAGAACACATTTAATATAGGGTTAGGTGGTTTTTATGAATTTTTTTTTTTAATGAGTCATTTCTAAAACTTTATTTAGTATTAATGTTTATTTTGTTATTATGTTTTTTGATGTTTATATTATGTATTTTTATTGTTATTTCTCGGTTGCCATTTATGAATTTGGTTGATATTATATTTTGCTAAGTTAGTATTAATGGATTTGTGATAATGTGTATATGGTAGATAATGTAACTTTGTAATTTTGATATAGGTATGTATATTTAAATGGGATTTTAATGATAAGTATTTCATTTGAATCTTTTGAGGAGCATGATAATGAAAGTTTTAATAGGTTTACTTATGATTATGAAACCGAGATGATATTAGTTTTAGGAAGTATCCTTAAGAGTTAACGGTTTGCATGATTATGAGACTAAGGTGAGATTAGTTGTATAATTTGCTAGTGAAGTATGAATGATGGGTTCTTATATCTAAATATAGGTTAAGATTGAGAGAAGATTGATCCCTTAATCTCTAAGATTAGAATACTTGATTCATGATAAAAATTGAGTATTTAACTGATCGTATAGAAAAATGAGATTAAAAGATGATTTTCTGTTATATAATTGAGTGAAGTGTCTTGCTCGTATCAAATTTAAGTTAATTCCATCAAAATCCAATTAAAAACCTAACATACCCTCACTGTACTCCAAAAACATGTTACAAGCCTATGTTTTTTATTAATCGTATTAATCCTCACCTTTTGCTCATGTTTAAATTTAATCATAATCATAACCCTCTTTTCTATTGCAGTAGTATATTAGGATTTGGTATTTAACCAAATATGTTTTCTTTGTACAATTTAACTTTGTGAATAGTCATCAGAACTATTACTGTAAATTGATCGGTTAATCGATTGACACTATTTTAAAAATTTATATTTACAAAGTATCTTGAAATCCATCATTTTTATCTTTGCAACGTGTTGTTCTCGTCACCATTTGAGAAGTACCGAGAGGATTTCCCTTGTATTCCTCTGCTCGGCAACTAGATCGGGAATCCATAGATATAATATTTTCCACGTGTGGGCTTCCAATCTAAGTCCAAATGGGCTCTTTCTTTCTTTTATTATTATTATTTTCTTTTTGAAAGAAGTAACTGCAAGCTGCTCCATTCCCAGTAGCATTTCTAGCTTTCGCAATTTTTCTAACTTGTGCTGAATCACGATGCAGTCATCATCTCCAACAGTTGTTCAAGTTTTTAGCTTGGTTTGGATCTCTCAGCTGTCAGAGGAAGCTCAGGTTACTGTTATTTTTGCTCTCGGTCTGGTATTTGGTTTAGCTAGTTGCTGGTGTTTGCACTTCAGTTGCTGCTGTTTTGATGCGTAAAAATCTGCAACTCGGCATTTGGCTGTCACGCAAAAGGAGCTGCACAGACCGTCCATGGATGAGCTGCTTCAAATCCAAAATATGATGCAGTTGTCATGCTTAGTTGCTGCAGAATGTTCGAGTATGCTCGAGTTTGCTACGTTCGGTTGAAGGAGCTGCTGCGATGGATTTTTGCTAGTGTTTCTGCTGTTGGGTGCCAGCGGTGAAGCTTTCATCTACTCTGATTCTTGCTTAGCGTCGCTTGAAGTACTAGCTATCTTGAGTCACGGCTGCTCTTTTGGTTGCGTGGAGTGTTGGTTCAACTCAGATTGATGTGCAGAAAGCTTGACTTACTGCTGGAGTTTGCTAGTCGAAGTTGCCATTTGCTGCTCGGATTGGTATTTAGCCATTGTATTCAGCTCGGTATTGGAGTGTTGCTGATGGTTGCTGTCGCATGGTCGCTGTTCGAACAAGAAGCTCAACTCGGCTGCTCAAATACCAAGTCCACGGCCCACTGTTGTAGAGTTGCTTTTGCTGTTGTGGAGCTCTTAGCTGCTGTTCGGTTTGGAATTAAGAAGTTGTTTCTGTTGAATGCCGTAGCCTGCTGTGGGGCGTTCAAGTTGCTAGGACCTAAGAGCTGCTATGCGTGGCATTGGAGTGTAGTGATGTACTCTGTTCTTCATCAAATGGAGCTGCTGTGAAGTTCAGATCTGCTATTCGGAGTACCGTGGCTGCTACAATTCGAAATCCATGGCCTGCTTGTGTTGAAACTGCAGCTTTTGATTGGTTTGCGACTCTTTGATTGAGTCCATGCCAAGCTACTGCTGTCAACTGATAAATTTTCAAGTTCACAAGCTGTTGCTACTTGGTTGTAGGCTCGGTGCAAGGAGCTCGATTCAGCTGCTGCTCTCGTCGTGTGGCTCTGTTTTGGCTAAGACTACTCCATGGACTACTTTGCTCAGCATGAGAAACACGAGCAAATCTAAAGTTGTTCGAATTTGCTGCTGGTGTGTTTGGTTAAGTCAAGTTGGTTCCACGCTCAGATCAATGCACACCTGACGGCTTGGATCCATGGTCTTGGCAAAAGGAGACAAAGTGGCTACTCCTCTCTATATTTCTGGACTGATCATCCTTGAATCACGTGAGCTGAATAGCATGTATTGGATTCATGATATGGCAGCTGCAACTTGAGCAGCTGCTGATATTTTGTGCAGTTTTGAGCTATTGTGCTCGGCTAGTTTTTGGTCTTTGCTTCATGATCTCAACTGTTCTCCATTTGAGAGGAGTTAAACACAATGAGGCACGAATGTGAGCTAAATGATGGAGATGACTTCGGATTGGTTGCATAGGCTTTCAAGTTGTCAAATGCTGTGCCTTCTTTTTACATCAGCTTCTCGTCTTCAATACAAGGGGCTAATCGGGTTTGTTGTGGAGAACAGTTTGGTCAAATGCAACCGAGTTCTCTTGTTGTTGAGCTTGTGCTGCTGTTTTGATCCTTTAAATTCTCAAAGATGCTGTCATTTGGCTCTTAAAAACTGAACATGCAGCTTGCAAGAAAATTGGAAATGCTTAAACTCAATCAAATCTGTCCACACATTGCTTGCACACTAATTCAAGAAAAAGAGATGTCATTGAGTCAAAATTGCAATCCAAAACTCACATATAGATATTATCTCTAACTAAAGTGAAACACTTGTGAGTGTTATGGTCCATGTTTTGGAGTAACAAGGGAGTGTTCAACTTCGAGTTTAATGTGAAGCAAGTGGCATCAGCTAGCGGTTTGTTCGTGGAGTTGGGTAGTCTCTTAAAGCAGGGTTGACCAACCGTGACTGAACTAGTTGGGAGCTAATGTTACTCTCTTGATAATGGCTATAGTAGGCTGAAACCAGTTGAGATGTTGGATGTCCTTTATCATAAAGAAGATGGTGACAATGTCGGTTGGCACCCCTAAAGCAAGAGGGGGGCTTAGAACAATCCTAGGAAAATAAGAAGGGAGAGGCTAGCTCACCCTCCATAATCAATGATAATACATAGGGTACAGGAGAGTCAAGCGTTGTACGAGCACTTATGGAGGGGGTTAACCACCCATCCAGTGACAAATGGTATCAGAGTTAAAGGTTCTAGCTTCGTAGAGCTACCTAAATGCTACCCAATATACTATATGGAAAAGGGAAGTTCTTATTGACAATTGGGCTCATGTGAATGAAGCTTAAGAGGGAGCAACCATCAGGTGGAGGGCATCATTGTCAAAAGGGACAGCTGTGCTCTGAGTAGTTTTGTAACAAGATTCTATCCAAAACTTAATAAAAAATAAAAATGTACTTCAAAGGGTAAACCCTACCATTGGGTTACTCAACAAGAAGCGATCTCGGAGGACAAGAGGAGAGGGTGAGGGCAAGGGAATGCCTATGGAAGCCTTAGAGTTCTGGTGTAGATAATCTTGGCGTAGAGTTAGGCAATAGAAGAATAGGGTCGGTGATCTCAAGGGGAAGGGTAGTGGCGAAGAGTTGGCCCCACAATGAGGGCATCGTGGATTTAGGTGAGGGAGAATGTCATGGTCCATATTTTAGAGTGATAAGGGAGCGTTCAACTTAGAGCTTAATGTGAAGCGAATGGTGTTAGCTAGTGGTTTGGTTTTAGGGTTAGGTAGTCTCTCAAGGTAGGGTTAGCCACTCGTGAGTGAACTGGTCAAGAGTTAATGTTGCTTTCCAGATGATATCTATAGTAAGCTAAAACCAGTTAAGAAGTTAGACATCCTCTATCACAAGCAGGACGGTAATAATGCCGGTTAGCATTCCTAAAGCAAGAAGAGGGCTTGGAATAGTCTTAAGAAAATAGGAAGGGAAAGGCTAGCTCGCCCTCTATAATCAATGATAATACATGGGGCAAAGGAGGGTCGAGCCCCGCATAAGCACTTATGGAAGGGGTTAACCTCCTATCCTATGACATGAGCATATATAAGCTATTTTAAGCCCCATTTTGATCATTTTCAATCATTTACTGCATAATTAATCTCAAAACATGTATTTTAGTAATTCTTAGTCAAAATTCACTAGAAAAGTGCTAATGCATGCATAAATGTATGCTATAAAGGGGGATAAATGTTTAATTTTTCAAGTTTATTACACACCATACTATTAAGTCTAGCTTTGAATTAATTCTAATTCACTTTTTTAACTATATCTTATAAAAGCATGAAAAACAATTGTTTGTACTTAAATCAGAGATACAAATACACCAATTTTTGAGTCTACGAGTTGGCTAGAATCTATTGGTAAGAAAAAATTTACAATTAAAACTAAGGCCAAGTTCAACTCGGCACCATTCCCTTCTTATCTTAGATTGATTTTTTTCTCTCTCTCTTTCTAAATTCTTGTGTCTAAATTTTGGCCTAACTTAAGGTTTTAGAACTACAAGGTTTTAGAACTATCTTAAACTCCAAAATAAGTTTAAAATAGGTTAGATTATGAATTAGGAGGGTAAGAGATAAGAAATAGAAGGAAAAGGAAAAGCTATAGGTTTACGCCCAAGAAACACAACTGTAAATCAGGTTGCATTCTTTCTTCTTCTAAAACTAACATGTACACAACCTAGATCACATCCATGAACCTTGGCCAAGATCCTCTTGGCTATAATTTCTTCAATTTTCTACGCTTAAACTTCACCTTAACCTACCTATAAGGATCACGACTTGGTCGTGTTTCCCCTAAATTGCAATATTCATTCCAAACACTACCTTTGATATCATCTATCAATGGTTCCCACTACGCAATCCTCTAACACCACTCAAACATCACCATAAGTAAATACAATCCCCTTTTCACATTAAACAACTCCATCCTCTAAGGTTTACCAATACTCAACCATAGTCCACTTATAACCATAAAATCAAAAGGGAAAATAAGAGTTTGTGAGTACTTGCATGCTTTTTTGACTAACTAACACCTAAAGCTCAAAAATCCACTACTAAAATGCTACAAAATGGAATTTTACTTAGGGCTTAGCACCTTCCTTTGGATTATTACCCATTCTCAAGCAAAAGGGTAAAGAACTCACCAAAACTCCTTGTTCTTTCACGTTTCCTTCTCTTTAACGAAGTTTTAAGCACCTTAAAATCAAAATTCTAAATTTTGATTAGGAGGCTCTAATCCCCTCTGATTAGGAGCTCTAATCCCCTCTAATTAGAGCTACCGAGTCTTAAAAATTATAAACCTATAATCTATCCATAACTTGATTCAATAAGTAAATATACCTATCATTTTATAGCATGGATGTACATAGAATCGTCTCCACTATGAATGAATTCAAGCATTAGTACTAGTTGATTTTCCTATAATCTAACAACTAAAATATTCAAGCAATTAATGATTAAAAATCTAAATTATTAGCTAAACTATACTAATCCACCAACAACTTTTATCCAACACAATGACATAAAGAAACGAATAACAATACAATATTGAATATTCAAACTTGCTTCACCAACTACTATGATACTGCTGATACACTTTTGTCTTAATATTCGTTATCTAAAGGGAATTATTAGCATATAAGCATTCTTCTTAGAAATATTTACTCTTAATCCTAATTGTGTCTATTAAAATCTCTTTTGAATTAATAATCAACTAGGATCACATTAATGTCATAATCATTTATCAATTCCTTTAAGGATGTAGCAACTTTCTTAACAATATCCCTATTACCAAGAGTAAATTGTTCCAACGAATTAGATCTATTCAATAGAATTATTTATTAACATATTCTCTTGAAATTTGTTCTAAGTCAATATCATGTACTACACCATGCTTAGATTCATTAAGTTCAATTCATCGGAAATAATAAATATCTAGAAATTACTATTTCATGCACTCAATCATAATAAGTGGATATAGCAAGTCTCAAACTATTACTCAAACATGACAAATTAGTAACATAAATTAACAAAATTCATAAGTAATAAGAAATAAAACATGGAATCAGTAAAGAGTAAAAATCCCTTTTTGATGTCACTATAGAAGTCTCATAAATGTACGAATAATGAATTCTCATTGGCTCTCTCAAGTAGTTTTAGGAAAAGTACATGATTTACATGTAAAAAATTACACTAAGAATGTAGAGATATAATTGATACACTCTAGGTTTACAGATGTGTTGTTGTTCAGAATTAGAGCAAAAGGTCTTTAGGTTCTGACACAAAGAATATGATGTTCTCTCTTCTGATGATGTTTATTGTCATGTGATGTGATATGATGTATCATGTATAATGTCCCTTGTTTGAAAATTGTAATGTATTTATATTCTTCTTATCTAAAGACTCGAAATACCCCACTTCAAGACACCTTTTAGTGTTAAGACTCTTTACACACATCGGTTCATGCAAAATAATTTAAAAAGAATAATTGTGTCCACTCATATTACGTACGTGACTTGGGGTGTGATCGTCTCGAAAAAGTGTAGTCTTTACTTATCATGGTTAGGATGTAAGATGTAAACTCCTCATCAAACTTATTCATCTCCTTACGCTTATGATCGAAGGAATGATTGCCTTCCTAAGATACAATCACGGCCGTAGCTAACAGGGACATCACAATACTTCCCTTGGTTATGGTTATGATAGAGTGCGTGATTAGCACTAGACACTCAATTCTTCTATTATCATACTTGTGATTAAGTGCATGTTGGTTTTCCTTCAAGTTTTCAACTCCTTAGGTCGTGATTGCCTTAAATCTCATTATTTTTGTGTAAACTTCATCTCCTTACTCTTGAATCATCTGAAACTGATATATTCCACAATTAGGTACCAAGAACTTTAGAAATGAACACAATTTATGTCTAAATATGGCTATAAAGTGTAGAGTAATTTATACTTATCAAACTTCTCCATACTAAAGCTTTGCTTATCCTCAAGCAAATACTTATAAACAATCATTGAAACTCAACTGTTACGCCCCGAAGCGGTAGAGTCGTAACAGCCTCGCCGTGTAAACCACCCTAAGATAGAAGTTGGCCTTACAACCGCTATCTTAGACCTGATCTACACAAGGCGTCAACGACTAACCCGCTTTGAAGTAAACAGTTTGTAATTTAAATAAATCATTCCTCTAAAAAAAATGAGGAAATACATATATTCACTATAATTTGTGATTACAAGTATCGTTTGCGATGTTTCTCCGAAATATATTTCCTAGTTATTACATTATTAAAAAAAAAATGAGAAGTTCTAAAGTAAAAGCTTAAACCTTAAAAATATATGTTCGTTCTTCAATATTTTTCCTTACTCCCCAGGATCCAACAGTTGCTAGCTTCAGAGTAATTGGTTGCCGCTTCTTAGCCAGCACCTGCACGACGTCTATAGGGATATGAGCAACCACAGCTCAGTAAGTTAGGACGGAGGACTTAAAACTATACCATACACACAACAAGGTTTTCAATCATTTATTAGGTGCAATGCATGTGCAAGCAAATGCCATCACACGACGTTGTCCGGCCCATCGTGAAATTAGAAAAATTACGCCCGCTCTAATCCGGGTTGAGGAGTTGCCATTAATGCAACAGCTTACGACCAAACCCAGGCTTGTGTAATGGAGACCTTGCTCCTCCCGTGACTACCTTCGAACCACTGTCTTCACCCTCGCCGCGACCTCCTCTCTTGTCACTTAGTTCGATTGAGGATGAAGAAGGGACCATTTTGCAATCCTACGCTATCCCTTCCGAAGGGGTCGGTATTTGGCCGGAGAGTCCTAAGTTCCCCTAACGAGTTGCCATGCATGTCCGATTATGATTACTGGTTGGATATTTAATTGAGTTCAGTTTAGGGTGATCAATCCTTTCATACAAGTCATACAATATGTGCCAGAGCAACAAACAGAATCATAGTATCACCCATAATCAAGCACATGCACACATTCTCTATCTAACAAACACAACCAAGCATAATCTTAAGCCTCCAAAATACAGCATCATATTAATCCCAACTTACTTCGACTCCTCGCTCACTCACTCGAGGTCCGATTTGCTCAGGCCATTGCCGATCATCCCTATAATACGAACGTGGTTTCAGTATTTCATATAATATTATAAGTTCATCTTATCCTATAACGCTTATTGTTAGGTTTTGTTTAAGGTTTAATATGCCTAATTATCTAGATATTAAGTCTTTTATAATTATTTTAGGTTTAGGTTTAGGTTCGGGTTCCGCATCGATTTCTAAATTGGATTCTAGTTCAATTTCTAGGTACTGTTTTGTACCCGGATCTTAGAAATTTGTTTCAACTCATAATGTGAAACTATCCACATTATTTCCAGATACCCTAAATACGATCGCTACCCCTAGTCCGCATTTTATTCCATCCGGTACACTTAAATTCGTATTAGTGTACCGAATTTACTCATGTTGTGAGAAATTTTTACATTTTTCATATAATTACCTAAAATTGAATTTTGTTTCAGATTTGTGATGTTCTGACTTTCATTATTTTATTATCTAATTAAACCTAATTTTTCCATATTTATTAATTTTTAATTCTACATATTCCTAATTTTCTACATTTACCACATAACACCTTCATTACTTATACATAACACTCCATACACTACGATCAGGTTTCCACATCAGAGATTAACATCCCTAAACATCTAATTACTATCTAAATCATTAATTAATATCCTAATCACCTAATTAACTCCAAATTACCCAATTTTTCCATCATTTTAGGGCTAAAAATTAACTTAAAAATTTTGAAAATTAAATTTAAAAAAACGGATTCATAGCACTGTTCTATATCACATGAGATTCCTACAGAAAAAAATTGAGCTCCAAACTACACTTCTAAGGTCATTTATTTCTAAATCGAAATGTGCTCGGTTTTGCATGATTTCTTAAAGACCCTATATTAGGGGACATTTTTTCATCTAAATAATATTTTTCCTACAAACTACATACAAAAATATCTCAGAATAACAAAATTCATAATTTTATAATTATATTTACTATTTTTACAAAAATTCACAAGATTCGGGCTGGAAATCGGACTCACCAATTTGGGTGGCTCCGGCCACCGTGGGCAGCCGTGGCCTTGTCGGCTAGCTTGGGCGCTGCAACCACCGTGTGGTGGTGGTGGCCGTCCACTTCCAGCTCCTCTTCTGGTGTGGGTTCCTTTTAAAACCCTTAACTGCACAGTTTTTCTTATTTTTTTTTTATTTTCTGGATTTTCTCTCGAATTTTCGACTCTCCCTAATTTTTTCACTTTCCAAACTGTCCAAATGAGCTCTGTAAATTTTTTCCCTATTTATAGACATTTTCTGTAATTAATATGCATTAATTTGACAAGACTTTGTCCAAATTCTTTAATTTTTGGCTTTTGTGTTGTTCAATTTTTATTGGCTAATTTTTATTTTGCAGCTTTGGACCTGCCACGACCTTATCTTGATTCATCTTATCATCTTCTGATTTTTTTCTTATTTTCCATAATTATTTTATATTTTTCTTTAATTATTTGCTTAGTTTTCGGCCAATTTTAGTAATTACGCGTATTTTTATCTACACGTAAATACATGTAGGGTATACATGAACATTCCTAAATATTGTTTTGGTCATTCTAAAATTTTTAGTATACATATAATCTATCTCTAATAATTTATTGGTTATTATATTACACTTTTTGCCTTTTCGGTAATTAGCAATTATTATGCTTAAAATTTGAAAATTTTATAGTTTCCTATTTTATTACTTATTTTCTTAAATTCAAGTTTACGGGGTCAGTTTTACTAATATTCCTCTCAATAGTTAAAAATTTGGGTTTGATCGGATCTTTTAGCCGATCGTCCTAAACCTTAGGTTCTAAGTTCAATCCTACGGTTACTTAGCTGAACTTTGGGGTTTACATCAGCGATTTTCAATTGTATATTCATCAAAGCATTCATAATGGCTTAATTTTGTGCCTACTAGTAACCTGCCACATTATGTTCTTAGAATACAATTATCAATATTGTAAGACTAATTTAAGTAAAACAAACTTTACCCTTACTATTTAATAAAAATTTCCAAAGGTATAAAGTGAACATAGAGTCAATTAGAACAAAAGAAATTTGGTTATGCTTCATCCACTTACGTAAATGTATCAAAACCCTTCAGTTACTTTTTAAGCACAATAATCTCGAAGAAAAGTATTTTATATCCATTTATCTCCTATATTTCTACTTCTTTTATTTAATCTCTCTAAGGATAACTTACATGTTGCATTTTCAATTTTTCTTTTCCTTCCTTTTTCGATTTAAGAGTAAAAACCCAAGATTAGCAACGAAGTTAGACTTCACTCTTCTAAGAGACTAAAGCCTGCCTTTACTAACCTAATTATAAGGATAAAAATTAGCAACAAGTTTAAACTTTACTCTTCTAAGGGACTAAATCTCGCTTTTACTAACTCAATTCCTATATATCCTTATTTTAGAGTTAAAATTACAAAAATTAGTAATGGGGTCAAACTTCGCTCTTTTGAAAGACTAAAGCCCTCCCTTACGAATTCAGTCTTTAAACACTTCAATTTACTTTATATTGAAGAGATTCTCAAAAAGCATCAACAAGTGAATCCTTTTATTTGCCCTTTTTGTAGATACCTAATTTTTGCCCTCCTTTTATTTTATTTTATTTCAAATGAGGTTATAGGGTCCTAAATTAAGAAAAGTTCAAAAAATAGAAAATTAGAAAGCGGCCCCCCCCCCAAAAAAAAATGAAGAAATTTAGAAAAAAAAAATAAAAATTTTAGAAAAATATAAGAAAATAGGAAAAAACACAAAAAAAAAAAGAAATTTTGAAATTGAAAAAAAAAATAAATTTTTTTTTTAGAAAATAACATTTTGTTAAAGTAGATTTTTAATTTTAATCTAGGTTTAGGAGTCGGGCTATTGAACTTAGTTTTAGATTTAAATCTAGTCCAAGTCGATCAAATCTGCTAACGGGCTGACGATTAAGCATATAGGTTTAATATTAGTATTGAGCATGAGGTCTTAGGTTCGAAACTTAGTAAATGCAAAGAAGCCTTTTTCTTTCCTTTTGTTTTTAATCACATCAGAAACTGCCATGTGTTAGGATCTGATTACGCCACGTATCCTGACACGTGGCATCATCGAATTGGACAGCCTTTACTAATGTGGTGCCACGTGGCATGCTACCTCAGCCACCATGTGTCAAGTGTTGACACGTGGCAGGTCAGGGTTTATCGAGTTGGCTGATATGGTGCCACATTAGTGCCACGTCAGCACTTTCCCTTTCTTTCCCTCGATTTTCCCTCATTTTCTCCTGATTTTCTTCCTCTTTCACTCTTAGGAACAGCCCACTCCCTTCACTTTAGCTTCAATTTCTGCACAAATTCCATGTACAAGCACATAGTTTATTGCATCAATCTCGCACTAGACATGGAATGCTTCGAATTGGTGATAATAACAAGTCCAGATTCAGCCAAAAACACATTCAAATTGACTTTCAAAAATCGGGAAAAAGTTAGGGTTCGGACATTTCTCATTAAATCTAATTCCAACTTTCTTTTGTTTCTGGGTTAGATTTGTGTATAAATTAATGATCATAGGACATAGACGGACACACACAATGAACGGAATCAATCTCGATACTCTATCTATTCGTTCCCAATCACTTTCTCTCTTTAACACACTCTTTCTCTCTTTGATTCTCTCTATTCACTCCAACTTGAGTTAAGCCACCACTCTAGGAAGATTACCTACTACTTAAGCTTCCCAACCCAGCTGCTTTCGACCTCCAAAGTGACCCTTAGCGACTACAACATGGTAGCTATCACCAAACCCTGACCACCGCCCCTCTCTCTCTCTTCGAACCACTACCCTCAACATCCTTCGACCCAAACTAACATCATGACCACTCTCCCCGTACCCTTAAATCTCCAAACGAACACTTCATTCGTACCTAACTACCACCATGTCGAAGGAATGAACACCACTATTGACCGCCACTTTCAAAACCACCTAAAAAGAACAAAAATAAAGGAAAAAGAAGAAAGAGAAGAAAGAAAAAAAGAATAGGAAGTATTTTATTTTGTTTTTTTTTTATTTTCACATTTAAACAAAAGAAAAACCATACAAAAAAAATCTAACTAACAAAAAAAAGTAAATAAATAAATAATAAAGATAATAAAATGGAATAAAAATACAAAAGCTACTTTTTGACAATTAGAAAATCAATTTTTTTCAATAAAAATAAAATAGTTCCTTTCCAAACTAGGGCATTTTAGGTTTTCCAAAAGTAAAATTCAACTTAGGAACCCCTATAATCTTTTCTCAAAATGAGTAAAAATGTAAACTCCATAATTTTTCCAAAGTTAAAATCAGTCAACCAGCTATATTTTCATTAAACGAACTATAGAAGTTTGATCCCTAATAACGGGTACATAGGCACCTATATGAAAGTGCATGGCGACTTAAAATATGAAAAGTTTTATTTTTTCCATTTTTAGATATTTATGTAAATTAATCAATTTAGTCGCATGTATCATAATTAGATGTTTTTTAGAAATTAAAAAGGGTATATTTAAAAAGGGAAGTCAAATTCAAAAAGTTAAAAGTGGTACCCATTTAGGGTTTAATTGATAGACCGGTAGCTCAGTTATAACCAATCCACCTAATTAGTTATAACTTAACCCCTTTTCCCGACTTCGATCAGGTGGCATCTCTAAATCTTTTCAAGTTGAAAAAAATGGTCTTCTTTAAATCCTAGTCGAGAGTCAATATTAAATGGGTAAGGTTTAGTATTGATCGGTTTAGAGAAGACCTAATTTTATAAAAAAAATCAAGAGGGTGAAAAACTAAGCTCAATTGCTTGGCAACTCCACTGGGGATCGCCAAGAGGGCTAATCACTTAAAAACATTTCAAAATTAAAATTGCTTTTCAAATTACCCACATTGTTTAGTTATATATTTATTTCTTTATATATTGATTTATTTATTTATTGTTTACTTTGTGTATATATTTATTGGAATTAGCATATTTATTTTGTAAATAGCATACACCAAGGCATGAGATTTATTTTGTTACATCATAAATGTATGATAGATACAGTCAAACCTAGGCCGTCATAAAACCTTAGGACAGGGAACCATTATGTAAAGTCTCAAACGTAGTGGGGCGACCACCGTTCGGAGCCGATTAGGCTACCCTACTTAGACTTCGATGTGACCAAAGAATCGTTTCTTTGTAAACGCATGAGGTCACAAAGTTTAAAAGACCGTTATAACCCACTTGTCTTGAATTACACTTCATAGGGTCAACAAATAATTAAGAAAATGGCAATGTTACATAAAAAAGAAAAAAGAAATGACAAAGATTTTGGATTTTTTTTCCTATGTTCTTCCAAGAAATGTTGTACATAAGAGATCTTATATATTAGTCTTTTCCTTGTAATTTATGCTTTCTTTATAATGTTTCAAAATGGCCAACTCATCCAATGCTAGGGTTCTCACCAAAGAGATTCATGTCCACAAACCTACAAACACAAAGCCTATACTCAACTAGTGGTTTCAAACCTTCAACTCGAGAGAGCAACAGTTCATTACCAACAAAATTAGACCCATACTCTCACTAGCCAAAGTGAAGGTTAACATCACGCTAGTAAGGGCCTTAGTTGATTTCTAGGAGCCCAATGAAGTGGCTTTTCAATTTGGACCATATCTAATCATCCCAACTCTAGAGAAATACACCCAACGACTCCAAGCTCCTCCTTTAGATGAAATATATGTCCTAGAACTCAGCTTCATCCCAACATATATCTTCTCAAAATTCTTAGGAATTTGTAAGACTGAAATAAATGAGGCCTTGAACAACTGCAACAAATACGCCATCAAGATATGGGATCTAGTCCATTGGTTCTAGAATGAGCCCAGCTCTAACAATTAAGCACTGTTTTTCAGGAATTAGAAAGAAAACTAAATCAAGGCCTATGTGCTAGCTGTGTTTGCCACTATCTTGTAACTGAATAGGTCTCTTCTTATACATATTAAGGTAATAGAGTTCATGCTCAATTCTAGGAAAGTAAGTCTTACATTCCTACCCTACTTTCTAAGCAGATTAAGAATCTTATTTTCCTTAAGAAAAGGGGCTGCAAAGATCTCAGGTCAAGTATGGTACTATTAATGGTTTGGTTGATCAGTCACATCAAGTGCTTTGGGTTAGATTTAATAAGGGGAGCATTCGTGAATAAGATTGACTTTATTGATTCTTTCATCAATAAGATCAAATTATCAAAAGATATCCCTATCCTTTTCTGGATAGAGGTTCTACAAGATTTTAGAGTAGAAGACATACTGTGGACTGCCAGGTGGAGCAATTACACTAGGGTTATACTAATTTTCAAGAATTACCATGCTATACCACTGATCGGGATGAGCTAATGTACAAGCTACTATCCAAGCAACATGATAAGATAATTTGGAGAGATCCAGGACATAGTTCATAAACCTTCATTAAAACCATTCACTCTTAATCTCAAAGAGTCTCACTCCATAAAAAAGGTATCTAAAGTTCACAAAATCAAAGCTTGGTAGGACACCCGGACCATAAGCCTAAACATCAATCTGAGTGAGTTCATGGGAGAAGTAGACAAACAACGGGTTACCAAAGAATATTTATACAATCAACTTTACATGGTAGACGCAATGCAATATTGAGCACCAAAAGTCCTTCAAACCTCCCCTATGTACCCTAACTCTGAAATGGTGACCCATATGAACCAAATGAAAGCACGTATGGAGATCCTCCATGATAAGAAAGATAAATAGGCGAACCTATGCTGAGAATCTAGACAAAGGTCACACGCCTTGGAATACCAACTTAAGATGGCTTAGAAGAAAATTCAAGAGTTTGAAGAAGCGGTTAAGCATGACCACAAGAAGAAGAAAATGTCATCTGGACCACAAAAAAAAAAAAAAGAAAATTAGTATAGATGAATTTATACCTTTTTTTTTTCTTCTTTCTTTCATGTAACAAGACTTCGGGAATCCAAAAATAATGAATAACTTGCCATTATGGTGATCATTTGTCGATCCACTCCTTTTCATCCATGTGATTCACTTGCATTTCATTCATTTGCGTTCTTTTTCAAAATATCTGTATGCTAACTTTTTGAGAAGTGGTTTTTACCTAGGTTGCTAAGATAGCTCCGAAATGTCAAACCTTCTAGAGAAGCCCATCAAAACTCATTCTCAAACTAAAATGGCCAACCAAGGAAACAACAACAATGGCAACAACAACCCTGAGGTTATTGACTCCACAAAGTTAAGATTCCAATCTTTGGAATGAACAATGGGAAGGATAATAGATCAACTAAGCTTCCTTGCTGATAGCATCTCTCTACTGAGGTCTACGGCCCCATCAAATGAAGAGCACTCCAAAGCCTGATATAAAAAGAATACTGAGGCCCCATGCCTTGAAACAAAAGAAGCTTTCCCTAAAGGCAATCGGGGCTTTAAGTCCTTTGAAACTGAAAGGGTATTTCCAAAGGCCAACCAAACCTTTAAGCCGAATACTTACTTATTACTAATCAACCTGAAGCCTGCAGTTAACTCGACAGATCACCAAAAAAATGAAAATGCTTGAGGGGTATGATGGATTCGAGCATGCTGGAATAATAGACTTCTCTGCCTACGATTATGGAAGCTCCCCAAAAAAATTCAAAGTACCTGACTTTGAAAAATACAATGGGACTAGATGCCCTAAGTTACACACCTAGTTGTATGTACGTAAGATGGGCAAGTATGCACAACATGATTAACTCATAGTCCAAACCTTTCAAAATAGCCTGACAGGCCCTGCCTTAACTTGGTATGCCCAATTGAACTTAAATCAGGTAGATACACAAGAGAAGCTGGCTAGAGCATTCTATGAGCAATATAGATTTTGTCACAGTGGCACCAACAATGACGGATTTGGTTGCCCTAAGGAAAAGGCACAATGAGTCCTTCAAAGAATATGCTCAAAGGTAGAGGTCCCTAGCTGCAAGGGTATCTACCCCTATGATTGAAAAAGAGCTAATAGCAACTTTCATTAACATTCTTAACAGGCCCTACTTCACTCACCTAATCGGACAAGCCTCTTCTAGCTTTATAGAAATAGTGGCAACAAGGTGTCGAATTGAGAGTATCATTTGCTCTAGCAAGCTACAAGAAACAACGGATAGAAAACCACCCTCTGCTAAACCCACTACCAGTAAGCCTAGAGAAGTTACTACAGCATAGTCAACTCAAATGCAAGACCTAACTCTCAAGTTTCTTTAAGGACAAATCCCCTGCTAGCTCAATTGTAGTACAGAAGCCAACTACAAGCTAACAGGGCCCCGAGATAGTTCACCAGAATACCTGTTCTACTTAGTCAGGTGCTCGAGAAGTTAAGAAGAGATAATCTACTACATTTTAAGGCTCTCAATGAAAGGTACAGGCCAAAGTTCTTTAATCCCAATGCAAGATGTCAATATCATCTAGGGCAAGTAGGCTATTCAACTGATTCATGCTGGAGGTTGAAAAACAAAATCCAAGATTTGATTGATGAAGGTATAATACAACTGGATTTTGTGGAGGCTCCTACCCTAAACATCAACAACAACCCACTACCAAACCATAGACCTATCATCAATATGATATCTAACCACTCAGAATCTGCCATCAACATGATCGGTCAAAACCATGAACCAAAGGTTTATAGGTTCCACAAAAAAGAGGTCCCACAAACTAAAAGGTACACATTCCACGTACCTGTGGCCCCCGAAAATTATAAAGCTACCCCCTTCAATTACCAGGTAATAAACCAAAGGCAATCAAGCTCACTTGTAGGGGGGGATCACTCACTTCAAAAAAATCTACAATCGAAAGGAAGACTTAAAAAAGAAAGACGTATAGGAAATGCTAAACACCAAATAAGCTGAACATGAAGAAGGATTAACCACTTTCACCAAGATAATCAAGTCTAGTGAGTACAAAATAATGGACCAACTCGCTAAGACTCCGAGATAAATATCCCTCATGACTCTATTGATAGTATTAAACCCATACCGAAAGGCCTTATTCAAAACACTAAAGGATATTAAGGTCCTTCGTGAAATCCCGACTAAAAGGATTGGCTTTGTTATCAATTCCATCCTCACCATAAATCAAATTTCCTTCTCTACCAAGGAATTGGGCAAAGAAGGTACCCTACACACAAAGCCTCTATTCATAATAGTAAGGATAAATAACATCATCATAACAAGAGTCCTCATTGACAACGAGTCATCTTTAAATGTTTGTCCTTTGGCCACCCTAGATCTATTAGGCATCAATATAACTACTATCAAACCTAGTTTAACAACGGTAAGAGCTTTGGATAGATCTAAGAGAGAGATAATAGGAGAGGTGGACTTATCAGTTGATATCGGCCGCAAACGTTCAACATCCCATTTTAGGTTTTAGACATTCCAAGGACCTTTAATGTGTTATTGGGAAGGCCTTGGATACATTCAGTAGGGGCCATACCATCAACTTTTTACCAAAAGGTTAAGTTCATCTCCAATGGTTAGGTCATCACAATTCTGGGTGATCAAGATTATGAAATCTATAAAGAGACGGCCATACCCTATATCGGTACAGAAGAACAAGAGGACTTTGGACTCCAAATGTTTAATGAGGTGTGCATGATCACCAATTAGCAGAAAGAAAAGAGGCTGAAATACAAAGAAGGCTAGTTTGGGTCTTATGGGTTAGGATACACTCTAACCCCGACAGAAGAATTGCAAAGAATGCAAGCCAAGGGTAAAAAGGGTGACAAGTTGTATCACGCTCCAATGAACTTCCCACCATTGTTAGAAACTTTCATCAAGACCGAAACCCAACACTCAAAGCCCACTAAAGAAGGTACTTCCAACAAGAATGAAGGGGCTGGCTTAATCAACAAAGCCCATCACTTGAATAATTGGTTCTCCATCCCTGTGAATAACAATAAGTCCTCCTTAAGGTATAGGATGAATCATGATCCAGTATTTTATAGAATTTTGTAATAAATTGCCTCTATTCTCTAAATGCTTGTACTCAAAAGAGAGTTCCCCAAAATAAAATCAGTTTCTTTTCTCTTTATTCTTGCCTTACTTACACTTTTCCTTTTGCACATTTTCTTTTTCTTTCCAAATCTAACAACTCGAATAAAGGTCATAGATACCTCACGCAAACAGGTAATGAGAATATTGATATCACTTTCGGCCCTACTAGGTTAGTGGTCAGGGGGTGATGTTGATGACCATAATGACATACAAGAAAGTTAGCAAAAACATGAAATGAGTAGAACTTCCATTGATGAGCCAATAGAGATAATTAATTTCGATACCAACAAAACCTTAAGGTATTGAAGGTTGGGGGAAATTTAGAAGAAAATCAAAAGATAGAGATGATCACATTACCATCCGAATACTAAGATGTATTCGCATGGTCTTATGACAACATGCCTGGATTAGACCCATCAATCGTGGTCCATCATTTACCTACATAAGAGGATATCAAGCCTAAAAAACAAAAGTTGAGAAGGTTCCGACCAAATATCTTGTTGAAAATCAAGGAAGAAAAAAATTATTGGAAGTCGGCTTCATTAAGGTATCTGATTATCCTGAGTGGGTAGCCAACATAGTACCAGTATTGAAGAAGAATGGGAAAGTCAAGGAGTGCATAGATTTTCAAGACCTCAATCAAGCAACACCTAAAGATAATTTTCCTTTGTCCTATATCGATGTATAGGTTGATAACACAACTAGAAACCATATTTTCTCTTTCATGGATAGATTTTCTGAGTATAACTAGATTCAAATGGCTAAAGAAAATAAAGCCAAGACCACATTCGTCACAACTTAGGGCACGTTTTGCTACAAAGTGATGCCTTTTGAACTCAAAATTGCCGGGACAACTTACCAAAGGGCTATGGTAGCAATTTTTAATGACATGATGCATAAAGAAGTCGAGGTATATGTCGATGATATGATTGCTAAGTCTAAAGAAGGAGAAAATCATGTGGAAAATCTAAGGAGATTATTTGATAGGTTGAGAAAATTCCAACTGAAACTCAACCTAGAGAAGTGCACTTTCGAAGCGATTTCAGGGAAGTTATTAGGTTTCATAATTAGCTAAAGGGGCATTGAAGTAGACCCTGATAAAGTTAAAGTGATAGTTGACCTACCCCTACCACACACACTTAAAGAAATCAGAGGTTTGTTGGGCCATTTAAACTATATAGCCCAGTTCATATCCTAACTCACAAACAAGGGTCATCCTTTATTTAAGTTGTTAAAAAAGAATGCCACAATCAAATGGGACGAAGTGTGTAAGTAGGCCTTTACAACAATTAAAGAATACCTCATGAACCCTCTAATTCTAGTAGCTCCAAAACCTAGGAAGCCTTTATTCCTATACTTAACAATATTACTAAAGTCCATGGGGTGCATGCTTAGCCAGAAAGATGAGGAAGGACAGGAATAGGTTATATACTACTTGAGTAAAAAATTCACTGAAAGGGAGCAGAGATATTTAAAAATTGAAAGAACCTATTGTGCATTAGTCTAGGTAATGCATCGGCTCAGACAATACATACTCTACTACCAAATTGAATTACTAACTCAACACGATCCCCTGAAGTACTTAGCAGACAAACCAGCTTTAATTTGCAGAATCTCAAAGTGGCAAGTGCTACTATCAGGGTTTGACATTACATATGTGAACCAAAATTCAATCAAAGGGCAAGCTTTGGCAGATCAATTAGTAAAAAAAACCCTTCTGATAGTACTCCCCAAGAAGTACAAGTCAATTTCCCCGATGAGGGTATCTTAGTGGTTAAAGGAAACTCTGATAAAGGAAAGGATGACGAGCTACCAAAATGGAAAATGTTCTTTGATGGTACAACCAACATGTTTAGGTGTGGAATTAGGGCAATACTAATATCCCCTGAAGGTAGTCAGTATCCTGTGGCCATAAGGCTCATTTTCCTATACACTAATAATATTGCTGAATATGAAGCATGCATCATGGGACTCAAGATGGCCCTAAAGAAGACATTCAAGAATTAGAAGTGTATGGGGACTCCTTACTCATTATTGGCCAAGCATAGGGAGAGTACAAAACTAAAGATCCTAAGCTGGTGCCTTATCATCGACATTTGATGGAATTAATGGAAAGTTTTAAAGAAGTCATCTTCAATCACATACCAAGGACTCATAACCAATTTGCTAATGCTTTAGCTACACTAGCATTTATGATCCAGATATTTGGTGGAGTCGAGATTCAACCCCTTACTATTGAAATTGAAGACAAGCCTGCCTTCTACCTAATGATTGAGGGTATGAACGACCAAAAGCCGTGGTATCATGATATTAAGATGTTCTTACAACAAGGTGCATACCTTGAAGATGCTGAGAGAAGAGATAGAAAGATGATTAGGAGATTAGCCACTCAATTCTTAGTAAGCGAGTCCATCTTATACCGATGCTCATTTGATAGTACACTTTTTAGGTATGTAGCTAACGAAGAGGTTAAGAAGTTAATGAAGGAGATACATGAAGGAGTATGTGGCCCTTACATGAATGGATACATGTTAGCAAAGAAAATTATGAAGCTAGGGTATTATTGGTCAATGATGGAAAGTGATTGCATTAAACTTGTTAGGCACTGTCATTTATGCCAAGTTTATACGAATAAGATAAATGCCCCGCCTCGAGAATTACTTGCCCTCTCAGCACCATAGCCTTTTTCAATGTGAGGCATAGATATCATCGACCCTATCACTCCAAAAGCATCTAATAGACATCACTTCATATTAGTCACCATCAACTACTTCAACAAATGGGTAAAGGCTTCGTCTTATTCAAATGTTACTAAAGGGGTCATAGTTAAGTTTATCAAGAGAGACATCTTAGCTCGGTACGAGACTCTTTAAAAAATCATCATTGATAATGGCACGAATCTCAACGAAAAGCTTATGACAGAATTATGCCGGCAATTCCAAATCATTCATAAGAACTCTACTCCTTATTGACCCCAAATGAATGGAGCCATCAAAGCAGCAAACAAAAACCTTAAAAGAAGCATTGAAAAAATGGCCGTTACCTATAAAGACTGGCATGAGATGTTACCTTTCACACTCATGGCATATTGGACTTCCATCAAAACGTTGATTGGAGCAACACCATACTCTTTAGTATATAGCATTAAAGTAGTGTTACTAGTAGAGGTCGAGATCCCATCACTCTAGGTACTATCAGAAATTCATTTAGACAAAGCCGATTAGGTAAAGAAACGCATCAAACAACTAAATCTGATTAATGAAAGGAGATTAACCGCCCTATGTCATAATCAATGTTATCAGCAAAGAATGGCTCAATCCTTCAATAAAAGGGTGCGACCTTGTAACCTCAAAGAGGGAGATTTAGTGTTAAGAAAAGCTCTTCCCAATGCACAAGACTCTAGAGGAAAATTCACCCCCAATTACAGTGGTCCTTATGTCGTGAAGCAAGTATTATCAGGAGGAGTTAAGGAATGAGATCTAGAAAATTGGTAATTAACAAAATTCTTTAAATACTTTATTACGAATTGATCCCCCTCAATAGGGAGCTTTATTCTTTGTCTTTTTTTTTCAGAGGAATGTGAAACTCAAGTAAGCAATCATGGTAGATGGGAATGAAGCTTTGGGATTCATAGAAGTTCTAAAGAAACAAAAATAGTAGGTGGTTTTCCTGCATCGGGCTAATTTCCATGATTTCTCCAAAAGGAACCAATAAAGTCTCGAACGTTGTATGTCAAAAACATCTGGGTTGATAACAAGGGAATAAAACAAGAGTCAATAATTTTCCAATGGGGGCTTTTCATAAAAGGTTTGACGGATTGGGTGCTATCGACAAAAACCGAGTAAGTACTTCTACATAGCGTTAGCACACCAATTTTTTCTTGCATTTAGACCACTTTTACTCCTAGCAATCCTTTCTTTAAATAACCCAGAGGTATTTACTTTCCGCATTTAGTATTTAGCCAACCTATGAAGATACGATCTTAGCTTAGTTCATCCTTCCAATCCATAAGGTCCTTCTATTAACCAAATTTCTTGTAAACAAGCCCCTTTCTTCACCAAATTTTGTAGGGAACTTCCTTTCACCAAGTTTCTCTTAACCAACTTGTAAAGCAATTACCTTCATCATCTTCTTAACTAGCCATTGAGGCATTGTCCCATTTCTTCTTAAGGTCTTAGCTAGCTCTAGGAGCACTTTACCCACCTTGGTTCGTTAGCTCATTAAGGTACGACCAAGTTTATTCATTTCTCTTAGGGTTTTAGCCAGCTTTAGGAGCGCTTTGCTCACCTTGATTAGTCAACTCATTAGGACACGACCAAGTTTGCTCATTCTTCTAGGGGTCTTATCTAGCTCAAGGAGCACTTAGCCCATTTCACTTCACTTTGTCAGTTCATAAGAGCATAACCAGACTTCAATTCTTTTTGTCTTTCGACCATCTCTTAAAGCGCTACCCTTTTCTTCTCAAAAATCCCCAATGGAGTAGACCTAGGATAGATAGCTAGCTAGCTATAGCACTTCTTAAAATAAAATCCTCTCTTGGAGGCAAAAATAGTGTCTGTTTTATCTTTATAGCAAAGTTTTACTAAACTTTACCACAAAGAGGGGCAGTTATAGACGCCTAATTTTTACCCCCCCCCCCCTTTTATTTTATTTTATTTCAAATCGGGAAATAGGGTCCTAAATTAAGAAATCTTCAAAAAAAAAATAGAAAACTAAAGAAATTCCCAAAAAAAATGAAGAAATTTAGAAAAAATAAAAATTCTAGAAAAATATAAGAAAATAGGAAAATAGGAAAAAAAACACAAAAAAATAAGAAATTTAGAAAATACAAAACAATAAGAAATTTTGAAATTGAAAAGAAAATAACATTTTGTTAGAATAGATTTTTAATTTTAATCTAGGTTTAGGAGTCATACTGTTGAACTTAGGTTTAGATTTAAATCTAGCTTAGGTTGACCAAATCCATATGTGCAATTTAAATGCATATATAGACAAGGCACAAGCTAATGGCCTGACGATTAAGCATATGGGTATAATATTAGTATTAAGCATGAGGTCTTGGATTCGAAACTTAGCAACAGTAAAGAGGCCTTTTTCTTACCTTTTGTTTTTCACCACATTAGAGACTGCCACGTATCAGGATCTAATTGCACCACGTGTCAAGTGTTGATACATGATAGGTTGGGGTTTGTTGAGTTGGTTGATGTGGCGCCACATCTACGCTACGTCAGTACTTTCCCTTTCTTTCCCTTGGTTTTTCCCCATTTTCTCCCAATTTTCCTCCTCTTTCCTTCTCAAGAACAACCCACTACCTCCACTTTAGGTTCAATTTCTGTACAAATTCCACACACAGGCACATAGTTTCTTGCATCAATCTCGCACTAGACATGGAATGCTACAAGTCCAGATTCATCCAAAAGCACATTCAAATCGACGTTCAAAAATTGAAAAAAGGCTAAGTTTTCGGGCATTTCTCATTAAATCCGATTCCAACTTTCCTTTGTTTCTAGGTTAGAATTGTGTATAAATTGATGATCATGGGGCATAGTCGGACACACATAACAAACAAAATCAATCCCCATACTATCTCTATCCATTCTCGATCACTTTCTCTCTCTAACCTACTCTCTTTCTCTCTCTTCGATTCTCTCTCTTCACTCTAACTTAAGCTGAGCCACCACTCTAAGAAGACTACCCGCAACTTAAGTTCCCTAACCTAGCTGCTTTCGACCTCTATCGTGACCCCTAGCAACTCCACCAAGGTAGTTACCACCAAACCCTAATCACCACCCCTCTCTCTCTCCTCGAACCACCACCCTCAGCGTCCTTTGACCCAAACTAACATCATGGCCACTCTCCTCGTACCCTTAAATCCCTAAACCAATACTCCATTCATGCCTAGTTGCCACTACGTTGGGGGAACGAACACCATCGCCAACCACCACATTCAAAACCACCCAAAACTAGCTCCATTAACGACGGCATTTCCTCTACACCCCCCCCCCCCAAACATACACACATAAAAAAATCCTAATTAGAAACACACAAAAACCCCTTTTTCCCTTTGATTTAGAGTCTAGATTGGGCTGAATCATGCCCTGTTGATGCTGGTGAAAAGCAAACCAAGATTCGACCGAACCTGACTCAAAGGATTGACCCATGACCCAGTTCCAACCCGTGCATCTTACTACCTTCTCCCAATTTCCTTTTTATTTATTTTTTTCCTTGTTTTGTTTTATTTATTTATTTAATTATTTGTTTTATCTATGTAAATGTAATAAAAAAAAATAATAATAAAAGAACAAAATGAAAGGAAAAAGAAAAGAAAAAAGAAGAAAGAAAAGAAAGAAAAAAAAAGAATAGGAAGTATTTTACTTTGTTTTTTTTTTATTTTCACATTCAAACAAAAGAAAAACCATACAAAAAAAAAGGTAACTAACAAAAAAGGGTAAATAAATAAATAATAAAAATAGAAAAGTTACTTTTTGACACTTAGAAATCAATTTTTTTCAATAAAAATAAAACAGTTCCTTTTTAAACTAGGGCATTTTAGGTTTCCTAAAAATAAAATTCAACTTAGGACCCCTTATAATCTTTTCTCAAATCAACTCAAAATAGGGAAAAATGTAAACTCGGTAGTTTTTCCAAAGTTAAAATCAATCAACCTACTATATTTTCATTAAACGAATTACAAAAGTCTGATCCCTAATAGTGGGTACATAGCTACCCGTACGCAAGTACATGGTGACTTAAAATATGAAAAGTTTTATTTTTTCCATTTTTAGATATTTATGTAAATTAATCAATTTAGTCACATATATCATAATTAGATGTTTTTTAGAAATTAAAAAGGCTATATTTGAAAAAAGAAGTCAAATTCGAAAAGTTAAAAGTGGTACCTGGGTTTAATAAATTAACCCCCGGATCAAGATCTCTAGTTTTCAAAAAACCGTACTTATAACTTGGTTTTTTAATTGATAAACCAGTAGCTAAGTTATAACCAATTCACCAAATTGGTTATAACTTAACCCCTTTTCTCGACTCCGATCGAGTGATGACTCCAAGTCTTTTCAAGTTAGAAAAAATAGTCTTCTTTAAACCCTAGTCGAGAGTCAATATTAAATGGGTAAGATTTAGTATTGATCGGTTTAGAGAAGACCTAATTTTATAAAAAAAATTAGGAGGGTGAAAAGCTAGGCTCGATACTTTCCATTCAAGATTAAATGAGCTCCTAAAAGTAATTAAGGAGTAAATATGCTACTTAGTAAGTTGAGAAACATAACCATTTAACCATGAACTAAAAATGTTGATTCGCTTACAAACTACAAATTCATTCATTAAATAGCAAGTAAGTTTGCTTCACTTAGATTTTATCTCACAATTTTGATCTAGTAAACTAAATCCGCAAGAGGAGAGTAAGGCACAAAATTAACTATAAAATTGACTGTTATTTTGTCAAATCTACAATCTATTAAGACAATTGATAACTTAAAACAAACAAACTTAAGTGGAAGACTTTTTATAAGTAAGGTTAAGTATTCCCCACACTTAGAGAGAGACATTGTCCTTAATGTTTGAGGAAGGCAAACACTAAACAGGCATAGAAAATGAACAAACCAAAACTAAAACAAAATGAAAGACAATAACAATAAGAATAGGACTCCTTTGTTTGAAGTTTAATCAATGCATTGGGCCATGCATCATCAAAACGAACATCCTTCAATTATCATGACAATTAGAATATAAAAGAAACCTGACCATTTAACACATTAAAACGAACTATAACAACACTCAATGTGAGAGTCTTTAACAAAATACATCAATAAAGTTAAGCTCTCAAATAATTAGTAAGTCAAAACAAATAAAATAGAACAAAAGAAAGAAAACAAGTTAATCATTGTCGACTTTAGTTTCCTCATTGAAGCTATCCTCTGATTACTCTTCCTCATCATCATTCATAGCTTCTTGCCCTCTAACTTTTGCCTGGGCTCCTTAGGTTTCTTTCGCATAGTCATTGTCCTCATCTTCTGCCCATCCTCTTCATCATCTAAATCTTCTTCTTCTGACCCTTCACCTTCTTCTTGTTGGGCACTTGTTAGTAGGGAAACTAGAGGCTAACTATGACCTACATCCTCTTGAGTTTGAGGATAAGAAAAGCAAGAGGAAATGGTTGCATCTATTGCTGTGGCAATATTCTTCGAGAATTCAACAATCCCCTTTTAAGTTTCTTTAAACTCAACCACTTCGGTTTCCAAGCACTTCAAATTTCTAACCGAGAAACTTGATGGAACTAGAGTGAAGTTTGGAGCACCGAGGCCTTCAATGTCTAAATTAGGATTGGGGACTCATCCAATACCCCACTAATTGATAGGGTTTCTTAGAAGCAGTTTTAGTTCAACATAAGAGTCTCTTGGCCTATCACTGCTTGGCTACAACTTCAAGTTCCTAAGAATTTTAGTGATCAAACCTCCAACAAAGATACCCTTACTCTTGTCAAAAGTTTGTCAACAAATTCCAAATGCAGTAAAGATTCTAACATTCACCAAATACCTATTGAGTACACTATATAAGGGTAATAGGTCATGTTCCCCCACTACTTCAAAACTTTTATGCTTCCCATAAATTGTCCTACAAGGATAGAGTAAAAGATCTTGGCAGCAAACACCTCAAACCTTTCTTTTTGTTTTGCAATCATACCAACTTGTAGAGCAATCGCTCTACTTAAGCTTGCTGCATTAGTTCATTTGGGAGGAAGAGAAGGAGAGCAAAGCCCTAGGCCTCTTGTTTTGAGAAGTTGTGGACAATTTCTTAGGTGCCATTTGCAAACATAAGCATTAGTTCTAGAAAATCAAAGATCATACACATTAAGACTAAGACATAGCCATTCCACCTTCCTCCATTTCTAACCATAAAGCCTTTACAACTAAACATGATCAACCCTCACCTATTCTCAAGCGTAGTCCCTTGTAAACTCAACTTGCAATCAAAAACTATAACCAAGTATTATTATCTCCGCTTTTATTAATGAACTATGCAACATTCTAATTTCACAACAACACATAAACATAATCCCATTTCCAATTGACATATGAAACTACAACATATATAAAACTAACTAGTAGTATTATCCTACATAACAATTAACTATTAATGACAAGGCTAAATCATCAAATTACACTTAATTTGGAGAAATCCCTAATTTGATAACTATCAATGGAAATTAGGGTTTAAGTTCATCATTCCAATTTTAGTACAAAGTTCATGCAAGTTGAAGTCTAATTACTACACCAACAATACTACAAGTATAACCATAATACAATTATAAATCATAATGAACTCACATATACAAACCCTAAAATTACTTGAACTAAATCTAGCTAAATATTGAAAAACTAAGGAAAAAGTGAAAGATCATACCTTTAAAGCACATACAAGTGATGAAAATGGGCATACAAGTGTTAGAAATAGTTGGAATAGTGATTGAAGTTAAGAAAATGAGGGTGGAGTTTCTTTGGAAATGGGTGTATAAGGAGTATCACAGGGTAAGATTTCAAAAAGTGTGATAAATGAGGAGAGAGAGAGGGAAATTTCTTACATAGCAATGTGTTAGGGAGACGATCACACTAGTGACTCATGGTATGATGGGTCTTTCATGCTTGACCATAGGTGTGATGACTCCTATGATTAGCAGGGCGACAAAAAATATTAGACTATCATGGCCTACAACCTTCACTAGTCATAGGCATAAATATACCTATGATTGATGTTATGTAAAAAAATTTTGAGTGTAACCCTTTTGATCATGATCATGAACAAAGGTGTAAGTATCTTCAGGGGATCTATCATGGTCATAATAGATAGGTGGATCAACGTTGTTAATTGGTCATGATCTTGATTGGATCCATGATCATCTTGTTGCAAAGAATTACCTTGTCTCACAAATACGATGAGGATCACGTTCTTCATCTTCAACCCATCGAGACCCTAAATTTCATCCTCCATATACACTTCCACACTTAGTGAAATTTTCATCTTCCCTTCAAATTGTAATAACTCTAATTGATCTTTTCTTTCTTTTTGTCGAAATTCTACAAATGCAACAAAAAAAAAAAAATAAACAAATAACAATAACAACAACAAGTAATTTAAACTTAACAAACATCTAAGTGACAAAAACAAATTCAAGTGGACAAATCTAATTAAAGGATAGATGCTTGTTTAAAGTCTCAAGCTTGACGTTCCTAGAGGCTTCTAACTTTATTCCTTGAATTGGAAAAGTTTTAACTCCCCCCTACCTTCATTCCAATCAATTCCTTTATGGTATACTTTTAACCATTGTCTATTAACCTTATAATGTTTCTTTTTCCAAATGTCTTACCTCTATTGCTCTGTAAGGGTATACTCTCTTTTACTACAAATGGACCTAACTATCTAAACTTAAGTTTCTAAGGGAATTACTTGGGGCTGGAATTGTATAAGAGTCTTGGATTACCTTCTCTGAATTGTTTAGAATGTTTTATCCATCAATCATGTAATTGTTTAGCACAATCCTCATACACTCTATTGTTCTCATAAGCCATCCAACACAATTTATCTCACCCATTAAGTTAGAGATTTCCCCATCTACCATCTGCTTCAAGATCTAAATTGGCTGTTTTGATAGCTCAATAAGCCTTGCGCTCAATTTCTATAGGTAAAATGATAAGCCTTTCCATAAACTAATCTATAACGTGTAATACCTAAAGGAATCTTGTAAGCAGTCTGGTATGCTCATAAAGCATCATCTAACTTGTCAACCTAATCCCTTCTGTTGTGAGCCACCGTCTTTTCTAATATTCCTTTCAATTCCCTATTAGATACTTCCACTTAGCCATTGTTTGTAAATGATAAGGAGTAGCTATCTTATGATGTACTCCATATCCCTTAAGAACTTATTCCATCTCAATATTACAAAAGTAGGTTCCCTTATCACTAATCAATGTCTCAGATGCTCTAAATCTAGTTAATAACATTTTCAAGAATCTTTCCACCACTATGGCATCATTCATTGGCGAAGCTTGAGCTTCAACCTACTTTGACATGTAATCTACCACTACTAGAATGTACTTGTTCCTTAAAGAACTAAGGAATGGCCCTATGAAGTCCATTCCTCAAATGTCAAAGACTTCGCATTCCAAAATATAATTTTGTGACATTTGAACCCTCTTGAAGACATTCCTTATCCTTTGGCATCTATCACAAGCCATCACATACTCATAAGCATCCCAAAATATGCTTGGCCAGTAAAAACTAGCCTCCAACACTTTTTGAGCTATCCTATTAGCATTGTAATGGCCTCCCACTAGACTACTATGACAATGGAACAAGATCCTTTGTCCCTCTTGAAGTGAAACACAATGTTGAATGATTTGGTTAGCATGCATTCCAAATAGAAATGAATTCTCCTAGAAGTAATATTTTATATCTGAAAAGAACTTCCTCTTCTTATGACAGTCCAAGTTTTGTAATAAAACCTTTCCCACCAAGTAATTTACTAATATGCAAACCACAGAGTATCTTGGTCTTTGGTCACATGAATACCAAACAAACTCTCTTTTGGAAACTTGTCATTGATATCTTCCTCTTATAATGTCTTTAAATGCGGGTTATCCAATCTAGATAAATGATTGATAGCTAAATTTTTGGCTCATTTCTTATCCCTTATCTCTAAATCAAACTCTTGTAGCAACAACACCCATTTGATCAACCTTGGTCTTGCATCAGGCTTGGTAAGAAGATATCTCAAAGCCAAATGATCTATGTAAGCAATTACATTTGAAAGAATGAGATATGACCAAAACTTATCAAAAGCAAAGATTATCTCCAACAATTCTTTCCTAATTGTGATGTAGTTCTCTTAGGCCTGAGTGAGTATCTTATTAGCATTATATATAGGTTAGAAATATCTGTCTTTCCTTTACCTTAATACTGTGCCTACTGTACAATCACTTGCATCATACATCAACTTCAAATGCAAAGTCCATTTCAAAACTAGCATTATATAAGCATTTGCCAATTTCTCTTATAATACCTCAAAAGCCTCCAAACAACCAGCATTGAATTCAAATGGTGCATCATTTACCTAAAGTTTGGTTAAGGGTCTAGCTATTTTAGAGAAATCCTTAATAAATCTCCTCTAAAATCTAGCATGTCCTAAGAAGCTGCACATAGTCTTAACCAATGATAGTGGCGATAGCTTCGAGATCACTTCAACCTTAGCCATGTCAACCTCAATACCCTTATTTGACATCTTATGACCTAAGACAATACCTTATTGTACCATAAAATGGCACTTATCCCACTTAAGAAATAGACTTATCTCCTCACATCTCTAAAGTACCTTCTTCAACTTAGCAAGACATCCCCTCAAATGTGTCCCTAAATATTGAGAAATCGTCTATGAAGACTTCCATTCCATCCTCTACCATTTCACCAAATATAGCCAACATGCAATGTTAAAAGGTGGTTGGTGCATTACAAATTCCAAACAAAATCCTACGGTATGTGAAAGTCCCATAGGGGCAAGTAAAAGTGGTCTTTTCTTGATCTTCAAGTGCAATCTAAATTCGAAAATGCCTTGACATTCCATTAAGAAAGTAGTAGTACTCATGACCCACTAAAATTTCCTACATCTAATCAATAACGGGAAATGGAAAGTGGTCCTTTGTAGTAACATCATTGAGTTTCTTGTATTCAATACACACTCTCCAACCAGTAACTATGTGCATCAAGAATTGTTTGTTCTTCTTGTTTAGTACTACAGTCATACTACCCTTCTTAGGAACTACTTGAACTGTGCTCACCCATGAGCTATCTAAAATTAAGTAGATGAGTCCTGCATCTAGTAGTTTCACCACTTCTTTCTTCACTACCTCCTTCATGTTTGAGTTGAGTCTCCTTTGTGGTTGCATTACGGACTTATAATCTTCTTGCATCGATATCTTATGAGTATAAAAAGATGGGCTTATACCCTTAATATCCAATATCTTCCATGTTATTGCCCTTTTATGCTCCTTCAAAACTGATATAAGCTTCTCCTTTTGTGCTGCATTAAGTTCTGATGAAATGATAATCGAAAGTCTTGAATTGTCAACCAAAAATGCATACTCCAGGTAAGATGGTAATTGCTTCAATTCTAGCTCAGATGGTTCTTCTATTAAGGGCTTCAATAGAGCGATGTTCTTATTGATCTCTTCTACCCCCATATCTTTCTTTTGCATAACTTGAGCTTCAAAATGGGCGACTACCTCATGTATCTCTCCAGTTTCATCTAAGTGTTCTTTCTTTATCAGACATAACTCCAGTGGGTCCTTACTAAAAAATTCCTAAACAAAATAAAAAATAGTAAAATCAAAGGAGTCAATGGCAAAACATTCATCGTTGGTTGTCATAGATTGCTTGAAAACATTTAGCATCCAAATCACCATCTCATCTCCTCCCACTCTGAGGACAAGTCTACTATCCTTAATGTTAATTACTACTCCTACTATAGGAAAAAATGGTCTACCCGGTATGAGTGGAACATCTCCATCCTCATCCATATCATGAACCATAAAATTTGCTAAAAAGGTGAAATCTCGAACTTTCACCAACACATCCTCCACTATACTACTTAGAAATCTCATAGACCTATAAGCTAATTATAGACTCATCCTTGTTGCCTTGGGTTCACCTAAATTCAATCTTTTATATAGGCTATATGGCATAAGATCGATACTTTCTCTAAGGTTTGCCAAAGCCCTTTCTAATAGTAGATCACTAATCAGACATGGTATGGTAAAACTACCTAGGTCCTTAAGCTTAGTAGGTAGCTTGTTCAGGATCACAGTAGAACACTCTCCTCTAAGAGTGGCCGTAGACAACTCTTCTAACTTTCTCTTATTGGATAATAATTCCTTATGAAACTTAGCATACTTAGGCATTTGTTTGAATGCCTCCACTAAGAGTAGATTGATGTGCAATTGTTTAAATAATTCCAAAAGCTTATTGTATTGTTCATCATTTCTCAACCCTGCTAGATATGGTAGTGGTGACTTATAATCCTTAACTAGGATAAGAAGCTCCTTATCTTTTGATTGATCAATTTACTCTTATTGTTTTTCCAATTCAACATCTTCATTTTCTTTTTTTCTCTTTAACTCCCTTAAGAGCTTGCAACTCTTTCCTACTCCTTAAAGCCAAAACTTTGACTTATTCTTTTAGGTTTGCCTCAATATTTCCCAAAAAATCCTAGAGCCCTTTCAAAAAGTGTTTTTGCAACCTGCCCAACTTGGTTTTGCAAGTTATGGACCAATGCCCCTTGATTTCTCAAAGCGATTTTAGTGGCCTAGTGATGTGCTTCAGAAGATATGATAAATTAAACCAACATTTCTTCCAATGATCTTGGTTTAGCTTAAGGGGGAGAAACTTATCTTTGAAATATAGGAGGTTGCATGTTTGAACTCTGTCTGTTGTTACTACTCCACTAAAAGTTTGGATGGTTCCTCCAACCTAGGTTATATGTATTGCTAAATGGATCATTGTAAGGCTTGATAGTATTTCCCTTATATTCAACTTGCTCTAATTGATCTAATTAAGATGAACTAGTGAAGTCAAAATCTGCTACCTTCAAAGCCTTATTCTGACCCATAGTTAAGTTATCCAACTTCCTTACTAATACTTCCACCTTATGAGCTAAGAAGGAAGTAGCATCCAATTCGTACTTTCCCACTGGTGTTTTCTCTCAATCTCTCACAAAAGACCATTGATGGAAATTATTAGCCATGTCTTTAAATAACTAGATGCATTGCTCTAGTGACATGTGATTTAAGCTCCCACCAGTAGTTGAATCAATGAGCTGCTTGGTTGTATAGTTCAACTCGTTATAGAAAGTCTAAACCTAATGCCATCATAACAACCCATGATGAGAACATTTTCTAAGTAGATCCTTCCATCTCTCCCATACCTCAAATAATGCTTCCTTATCAAAAAAATTAAGAGATATTTGCTCTCAGCTTGGCTGTTCTTGACAGTAGGAAATATTTTCTCATAAATAGCTCTACCATCTCTTGCCAAGTATTGATGAAGTTCCTTGGCATAAAGTTCAGCCATTGTTTAGCATTATTCCTTAATGAGAATAGGAATAATCTTAGACGGATAGCATCCACCAATACACCACTTATCTTGAATGTATCACATATTTCTAGAAATTGCTGCAAGTGATTATTAGGGTCTTCTACACTAATTATGTCAAATTGAACGCATTGCTAAATCATCTATATAACACTTAACTTTTTCCTAAAAATGTTCACTTGAACGTAAGGTCAAGCGATACTAGTGCTAGCCCCATCTAAGTTAAGTCTACAATAATCTAGCACTGTTCTTAGAGCCATTAGAAAATTTGCTCCAGGCTCAATCTTAGGGTGTACTATATTCCAATTCCCATCAAGAGGTAGGTTAAAATTCAACGGTGGAACTCTTTGAAAATTCTCTTCAGGATTGAAAAATTGGTTCCCCAATGTTGGATCGACATTCTCATTTTGGTCATTCATTTCGAGAGAGTCTAATATCTTTTTTTTTTTATTCTTAACGTTTTACATGCTCTTACTTCCTTACTACCAAATGCTTGCTTCTCAAAATATTCACTAACTTTCTTCAAATTGCTTTTAAAGGTTCTCTCGAGTTCAAGATCGAAGTTAGTAAGTTCAATTATGTTGCTCCAAGTCATAAACTGCAAAAATCAACAAAATTAAATCAAGTTAAGCATAAAAATTTTTCTTGAAAATAATAAAACAATAAAAAAAAGCTAGAAGCATAGGAATTTTAGATTTCCTAGTGATGTCATTCCTCAACAATAGTGCTAAAAACTTGATTGTCTCTAATTTGAGCCACTAAGTTTTAAAATTTATAAACCTATAATCTATCCTTAACTCTGCTTAACAAGCAAGTGTACCTATCATTTTATAGCATGGATATAAGTTTGTCTCCACTGAGAACGAATTTAAGCACTAGTACTAGTTAATTTTCCTACAATCTAGCAAACAAAATATTCAAGTGATTAATGACTACAACTCTCAATTATTGGCTAAATTACACTAATCTACCAACAACTTATGTCCAACACAATTAGATATAGAAACGATTAACACTATAACACTTAACATGTAGACTTGCTTGACTACCTAATATGATACTACCAATACGCTTTTGTCCTTCTATTCATTATCTTCAAGGAATTACTAGCGTGTAAGCATTCTTCTCAAAAATACTTACTCCTAATCCTAGTTATGTCTATTAAAACCTCTTCTAAATTAACAACCAACTAGAACCGCATTAACGTTATTATCATTTATTGATTCCCCTATGGATGTAGCAACTTTCTTATTAATATCTCTAATACTAGTAGTAAGTTACTCCAATGATTTACAAATGGAAAATTATGCTACAAATGTAAGGATACAATTGATACACTCTAGGTTTATAGATGTATTGTGGTTTAGAATTATAGCAAAAGGTTTTCAAGTTCTAACACAAAGAATCTGATGTTCTCCCTTTTGATGATGTCTATTGTCATGTGATATGATATGATGTATCATGTATAATGTCCCTTGTTTGAAAATTGCGGTGCAATCATATTGTTCATGTCAAAAGGCTCAAAATACCCTACTTTAAGACACCTCCTAGTGTTTAGACTTATTACATGCACCAGTTTATGCGGAACAATTTAAAAAGAATCATTGTGTCCACTCCTATCATACCCTTAAGTAAAGGCGCAATCGTCTCAAAAAAGCATAGTCTTCACCTATTATGATTATGATGTAGGACATGAACTCCTCATCAAATTTATTCATCTCTTTATGCCCATGATCAACAGAGTGATCACCTTCCTAATACATAATTATGATCGTGACTAATAAGATGATTACAATACTTCCCTTGGTCATACTTGTGATAGAGGGCATGACTAGCACTGGGCACTCAATTCTTCCATTATCATGCATGTGACTAAATGCATGTTGGTTTCTCTTCAAAGTTTTCCATTCCCTATGGCCATGATTGCCTTAAATTACATTGTTTTTGTATAAACTTCATCCCCTTACTCTTGAATCATCTGAAACTAATATATTACATAATGAGATACTAAGAACTTTAGAAATGAACACAATTATGAACAATTTATGCCAAGAAAGTATAGAGTAATTTACACTTATCTAGCTCTACGACAACTTAAGAGATGGCCAATTAAGGTTAAGCAAAAAGAAGGGAAAAAGGTTAAGAATAGGGTTTTATGTGTATGTGTGTGTGCGTATGCTTCATTTTTTTTTTTTAAGGGGGTGGGGGGGATGAGGGGGTGGGTTCGGGTGGGGTTTGGAGGTCTTCTAACCTTTTATTAGACTAAAATGCCCTTGTAAGCATCACTTAATAAAATGTCATATCATCTTGTAATTTTTTTCAACTTTATTTTATTCTATCTACTTATTTTTTATTATTTTACTAGGCTTTACAGCTCCCCCTCCCTCTCCTCTACCCCTACCCCCCCCCAGACAAAACTTTCATCTTAGAAAGTTAATTACCTTAATCTTGAAATAGCTTTAAGTGTTCCAATTTCTTCTTCTAGCTCCCAAGTTGCTTCTCTTTTGAACCACTTTAACCATTGTACTTTAACATATGGTATACTTCTTCTCCTTAATTTCTAAACCTTAGGGTCCATTATCTTTATCAGAAGCTCCTCCATAAACATGTTAAGTTGCAACTGTAAGTGTTCTAAGTCCACTACCTGCATATGAGGTTCCTTTTCCTACTCTAAGTGAGCCTTTTTATACTTCATCAACATCAACACATGAAACACGTCATGTACAACTTCAAGTCTTGGAGGAAACTCTAATCTGTAAGCTACCTTTCTAATTCTCTCTAAAATTTTGAAGGGACTAACATACCTTGGACTTAATTTTCCTCTCAAACCGAATCAAACAATACCTTTTGTTGAAGACACTCTTAGTAATACTTCATTCCCCACTTGGAACTCTAAAGAGTGTCATCGCTTATCAGCATAACTCTTTTGATAACTCTATGTCAATTGCACTCTTTATTTGATCAATCTAACTTTGTCTACAACTTCTTGTAGCACATCTGGTCTTGTCAACTATCTTTAACCTACCTCATCTTAATGCATAGGCGACTTACACTTTTTTCTATGCAAGGCTTCATACAAAGCCAACTACATAGTCACCTAGTAGCTATTATTGTAAGGGAACTCTACTAATGGCAAGTGTTGATCTCATTGACTACTAAAATCAAGCACATATGCTCTTAGTAAGTCCTATAGAATCTAAATAGTATGTTCTAATTATCCATCTATCTATGAGTGGAAGGTAATATTAAAATGTAGTTTTGTGCCCATCACCTTATGTAAACTCCTTCGAAATTTACTCACAAACCCAATATCCTTGTTAGAAGTAATGGATACCATTACTCTATGTAGTCTCACAACCTCTTGAACATATAACTTAGTAAGGTTCTCTATCAAGCACTTGTTGTTTGTAGGAATGATTGGGCATACTTAGTTAACTAGTCCACGATCACCCATACTATGTTATGTTTTGCCAATGTTCTTAGAAAGGTAATGACGAAATCTACTATCACATGCTCCCATTTCCATTTTGGGGTTGGCAATAGTTGCACCTTTTCAACTTATCTTTAGTTCTCAATTATGATCATGTGGCAAGTTTGGCACCTAGACATGTACTTAACTATTTCTCCCTTCATATTATTCCACCAATAATGGGCTTTCAAACCTCTGTACATCTTTATGCTCCAAAAGTATACTATATGTTCTAAGAAATGCACTTCTTTAAGCAGTTCGTGTTTTAACTCTACATGTAATGCAACATATGACCTGCCCTTAAATCTTAGAGCCCCTTTTACATCAACTATGAACTTGAGTTCTTTTTCTACCCTACTTTGCTTCTAATCTCCTGTAAACCTTGATCATCCAATTAAGCAACCTTAATTCTATCTAGTGTAATAGGCTATACTCGAAGACTTGCCATTTTAATACTTACTTCTTTAGTCAGCACTTCTAATTCAAGTATGTGCATCTCTCCAAGTAATGGGCACTACAAAAGTGAGCAAACTGGCTAAGTTCCCTTACTTGTTTCTACTTAGGGCATCCGTTACTATTTTTTCCTTCCTTAGGTGATACTGGATGTTTAGGCCATAATCTTTTCTCAACTCTAGCTAGTGCCTCTATCTCATACTCAAATCCCTCTGAGAAATGAAGTACTTGACACTTTTGCTATCAGTAGACACTTTACATTTCTCACCTACTAAATAATGCCATAGAAGCTTCAATGCATGTATTACAATCGCTAACTCTAGATCATAAGTAAGGTAATTCTTTTCATAAGACTTTAGTTAGCAGTATGTGTAAGCAATTACCTTGCCATCAAGCATAAAGGTACCTTAAGCCCTGAATGGAGGCATCATTGTAAAGCTAAAATTGATGCAGTCATAAGCATGTCCTTCAATTGCTAGAAGCTCTATTCACGTTTATCTATTCACTCAAACTTAACCCCATTTTAAGCCAACCTAGTCAATGGAGTTTGTAAACCCCTAAATTTCTCGACCTAACATTTAAAGTAGACTTAAGTATGTTAAATATTTCTAGGAGTTAACAAGGTTAGTGAAAGTGAAAACCCTAAAACTATAACTCAAAGGGTATAAAAGCACTAATTGACCATAATTTACCCTCAAACCCTAATTGATAATATAACCTTAGTATTATACTAAATCACTGATAATAAATTAAAGATAACTTTCAATCATTTATAAATACATATAATACTAAAGTAATCCTTTAGAAACTAAGATATTACATCATAGATCACATTCATCTTTTAAGTATATAAATAGGTTAGTATTATACAGAGTTAAGAGTTTAGTTGATGCTTATGTTATACTTAGTAAGTATTAATACCCTAAATGAAACTTTTCATGATGATTACATTAAGTAGCCTACCAAATGATGTATATAGGATATAAATACCTAAAGGAAAATCTCATTACCTATTTTTACTAATCAATTCACTAAATTTCTTATTTCCTTTCATTTCCTTAATCTTCTTCCTAATTTTTCTTAATTACTTCATTACATACACTTAGATTACATTTAATTGTGAAATGTTGACTAAGTCTAATGTTGACCTAGTTAAAGGTTGACTAAGTCAACATATGTGTCATTATCACTAGAATCTTTTCTTCCATTCTATTGATTTTTTTTTCTTTTCTTTAGATTTTTTCCCCTTTTTCTCTCCTTTGTTGCCGTCCACTCCTTTCCTTACTTAGAACCCCACTTATTTTCATTTTCAAAGCACAAAACAATACAAAACAAAGTCCTTTTCTTCCTCTTCCAAACCATGATTCCCTTTCCCTTTTACCCTTTCTCAAATTTCAAACTTTACGTCCATAGTTCAAGAAGAAAAAAGGTATGTTATTATGTACTGTTCCATCTTATTTAGTAGTTAGTTGTGTAAGTTAGATTAATGTAGAAAGTTGGTATAATATGTGCATATGTGTTGTTGGAAGTGGAAGCTCCATATCCATGTATGGAAGTAGAAGCTTAGAACACATGTACATATACCTAAGTATGCATATATAAGAGTATACTTGATAAATACATGTATAAAGACCTTTGTACATAAGTATCCATTATGTATCTAACCTAAAATGAGGCATATACTAACTATACATATATATACCATGCTAAATACACCCTCAAAATACAAAAATATGAAAATTGTGAGGCTTTCTTAAGAGGAAACTTTAGGCATACGAAAATATGTATAAGAATATGTATGTCACCATATGTATATATGGGTATATGTACTAGTATATGTATAAGTATATAAGTATACATATTAGTATATTAGAAGTATAAGTATATATATAACATATGTATAAAGTGTATGAATACATAAGGATAATAATGGATGATGATGTAAGCAATGACATAATTGAATAATGATGTAAGCAATGATGTAATTAAATGATGGCATAAGCCATGACATAAGTAATTGATGACATAAGCCATAACATAAGCCTCTAAAATAATAAACCATAAGATCATTAAAGTGTAAGAATTAATGGCTAATGAAACTACTAACTACTAAAATAGAACATAAAACTAGCTAATAGGAATAATTAAGCTTCAATAGTTAGAATTTTAATAAATTTAGTCTATATCATAAAACACGGGTTTTCACATCCAAAACAGACATCACCGTATGAATGTATGTCCGAAAATGATGAAAAACGACTATATATTCATAAATATCAAAAATAGAACGAAAAGGTTACATACGATTAGATAAAGTCTAATTGGATTAAAATTGATAGTAATCTAAGTAGAATTAGGTAAATAGATATCTAGAATTACTAGTTAATTCAATTACTTACTATTGTTATTATATCGTAATGATTAGGTGATCCCGACGTGGGCGAGGATCTCTCAATTGATTACTACAACTAGAGCGAGTTGTCGTGGCCAAGTGAGTATTTATCCTATGATTTCATGCTTGTATATGATTGTAGATAGTAGACTTAAATGATATTGTTAATTGATTGTTATGTGGAGTCAGGAAATGCTTGTGTATGTTATAATGTATTGAGTTGTGAATTTATCTTAAGTACAAATAATACTTTGTTGTTTCATGATAGTATAGATAATGATTGTGTGTACTATTGAATGGTCACATCATAATTGGACTTAACTATACTCGGCTCATAAGTAGAAATTGGTACATGCATTGCATAGATATAATTCCAGTAGTCACATCACACGGAGATAGAGAGAAGCCATTCGGGGTTTGTTATCATAAATTTATTGGTTTTGTATAGTACACTCACACAAAATGACCTTACCCTAACCTTCACGAATACTAAGCGTTGGAGGCACTAACCACTTAGCTAAGGGTCGAGTCTAAAGTCCTCCATTTAGGGATGAATGTAAACTGTAAAGGCCCACTCATGATTATACTAGAACTTAGTTTTTATGAAAATAAAGGACTTGTTTGATTTAAGTACAGAACATGAGGCTCAATAGTAAAGTAAGTTCCACTATAATACCTGAATTTGATTAGTGCCATGTATACTCCAACCCTGACTTTAGAGGGTGTTAAATTTGAGTTACGTATATTGACTAGTTACCTATACATATTGTTTGGCATTCTATTCGTCCATTCATTCATATATGTGAATATAATGTCTTTATAACTTACTTGTAGTATAGCTAAGGGTTTCGCTCACTAAGCTTAGGCTTACACCCCTTTAAACTTTTACTACAGGATGGCTTATTCATTGAGGCTGGCTGGGGGGATGCCATAGGTTAGCTTGGGGACTTGGGCAAGAACGAGCCATCCAGTGTGTTAAGAGAACCAATTATGTAGACTTTTACTTATGTACTTTTATTTTATCAGTAATATAGACTTAGATGTACTAAATTACTACTTATTGTAAACTTTGTAGTTTAAATTTTATATAAATATGTTTGTGCGATGATATCATATGGATCTGTATGTTATTAGGAAGCTAGTAGTTGTAGAGCCTTGTATATTCTGTGAAGAGTTCATTATTGGAAGGATAACTAATTTGGAGTTCTTCGTACAGTATACAACATTTGCCATGACTAGATCGTCCTCAATTCGTGACAGAGTTGCTATTATAGAGAAACCTTGTAAAAACTTTTGATAACACCATACTAATCCTAAAAAGCTTCTAACTTTTGATACATTTGTAGGTCTTGGCCAATCAACTATTGCCTTTATCTTCTCAAGATCCATAAATACCATCCTTATTCACAATATGCCCTAAGAATGACACTTGTTCAAGCCAGAACTCACACTTATTAAGCTAGTCATATACCCTTTCTTCCTTTAACTTATTCAAAACAATTCTCAAATGCTTAACAGGATTTTTGTGACTCTAAGAGTAAATGAGGATGTCGCCTATAAATATTAAGACAAATCTATCCAAATACTCTCTAAACTCATAAGGTCTATGAATGCTACCAATGCCTTAGTGAGGCTAAATGACGTCAATAGGAATTCATATAGGCCATACTTAGTTCTAAAGGCAACCTTTTCAACATTGTCATATATGACCTTCAACTGATAATAGCCTGAGCATGATATGCTTAACCTCACTTTACTTTTTACAATACAACTTTTTATAAAAAAAAGCTTGTTTTCCTAATAAGTGCACTAAGTTACATATGTAGCAATAACACTAGTTAAAACCAAGTCAAATCTATGAGGAATTATGTCTAATTTTTATTAGTATTAGTCCCATCTAAATCTAGGCAATTAAAATAGAGTTTATGAAATAATTAGATCCTAAAGACAACTAAATTAACAAAATAAATAAATTGGCATATTCAACATCTTTAAAGATTTAACTGCAAAGCAGATAATTAGAAGACCAGTTATGATACTAAAAGCATCTTTAACAAGTTTAGTTGTAAGGCAATTAAGCACTAGGTATTCCTTCATGTGAAGTGAATACCTAAGATTAATCAATTTAACCTTTCTATCGCTAGACAAGTGATAAATTAGATTAACCATTTCTTATTTCTAAACCTTAATTGAATTATGGAACATACATTATGTCACCTTAATCCAAATTATCCATTTCACATAAACAATTAGAAGGGATCCCACAACTTAATCCTAATTAACACATATCTAATATAATCAAAACTCATGTTGTTGTGATTAAGGAATTAAAGACTTTGAACAATAGCATAATTCATAACCTACAATCTAAAATATCCAATAAGTAATATCAATTAAACACAAACAAGAAATAATAGATAAGACAATATCTAAATCAATATTTTATTAAAAGGAATGAAGCAACCTATTTTAGAGTTCCAATCTCTGATTTGAGATCAAATATCACTTATAACATTTCTAATTTTGAAATCCTAAAAATAAAATAAAAATACTCTCTAAAACCTTAGACTAATGAGTGAGAAAAATCTATTCTATATTTTCCATTCTATTCTTTTAGTTTCTACCCTTTTTTTATTCTACTACAAGGCTTACTATTTATATTACAAGGAATCCTATAAAGAGTGTCTTGCAAGAAATAATTATATATCTCTCTCTAATAGCTCCAATTATTTCCATAAATAATATAGAATGATCACCTTAGAAGTTTAGAGCCATGAACTTTATATGTAGTCTTTCTATGCTTCAACTCTTACATGGAATAAAAAATATATAGCATGTTTGGAATTAGGAACTCATCTTCATTCAATAAGTGACATACGTCTTCCATCCTTGGAGCAACCACAACCTAACACTACGAGTAAGGTTCTTATGCATAGAGCTCTCCTAAATTAATTTTATCTTATCACAATTTCGTGTGCCTTTGTCATCACATGTATATTTTCCAATATTGCACATTTTTCATCTCAAAAATATAAAAATATACAAATTATTATAATAAAGTAATAAAATAAAATTTGAACAAATAAAGTACAAAATTACACTAAAAATCCTATAAAAGTAATATAAAATTTACCTATAAAATTGGTACAGTTTAGCTTTATCAAAGCACTAGTCTATCTTGGAAAAGACTTGTGCACCTTGCAACTGATCAAAATAGATCATCAATTCTAAGAGAAGATACTTATTCTTTGTTGTCACTTGGTCTAAGTCCTTATAATCAATGCACATATGTAGACTACCATCCTTCTTTTTCACAAAAAGGGCTAAAGCTCCCTAAGGTAATGAACCATGCTTAATAAACCCCTTATCTTACAACTCCTATATCTGCTTCTTCAACTCTATTAATTTTGTAAGACCTCCCTCAGGTTATGGGGCTAGCTAAAGAGTTTCACCAAAGAACTAATGACTATTTAGCTATAGAGGTATATATTGAGGATTTAGAGAAAGCATTTGCAACTTTTAAGGTAGTTAAGGAAAAGAGAGTGCCATGCCAGTCATGGAGAAGAGGTGCACTAGATGCTTTAGAGACCATGATCTAATGGATTGTAAGTGGTTAGATGGAGCTTGCTTTACATGTGGGAAGATGAGTTACAACAGCAAGAATTGTAACAATAAGATCATCCTGCCAATGTTCTATTATAGGTTCAAATAAAGGGCTCACAGGATGGTAGACTACAAGGATATTGTGATCAGGTAATCCTAGTAGCATAGACTGATAGGCCTTATAGTTCAACTCATGCGAGTAGGTACAATGCAAGAGGATAACAACATAGAGTTGTAGGCCGTTTTGTATACTACGACACTCAGACCTACCTAACATAGACACTATAATAAGTAAGCTTTTTGTACACTTTACTTGTGGATACATTCTTTTCAATACTAGTACATCACATTCCTACATGTCTAAGTCTTTTATGCAAGTTTATGGTGTTTGTGCTGAAATGTTAGAATTGAGTCTGGTTATAAGTACACCCATAGGCTATAGAACAATACTGACTCAAATTTATAGAGATGTAAGAGTGGATGTAGAAGGAAGGGTAGTACCGGCTGACCTATTGGTGATAGAGATGAATGATTATAATGTAACATTAGGTATAAACAAGTTGGTAAAACATCATATGGTGATTGATTGTAAGAACCCATTAGTGCACTTCAGCCCATCTAAGGAGACATCATTTATATATAAGATTAAATTGAAGAGATCATTGAGTTTGTCAACTTATAAGTTATAGGAAGGGGTCACAATAGTAGCTATAAGTGTAGAAGAGAGTCAAGAAGCTAGTTTGAAATGGGTACTAATGATCACGGAGTATCCTGAAGTATTATTAAAGGATTTACTAAGATTGTCACCATACCGAGTAATATTTGGGATTGATTTGGTCCTAGGGTTTGTACTTATTTCAAAGGCTGCATACAGGATGGACTTATTAAGCTACCAAAGTTGAAAACCCAATTACAAAAGTTATTGAATAAAGGGCTTATAAGACCAAGTGTCTCGTCTTAGGGAGCTCTAGCATTATTTATTAATAAGAAGGATGGTAGTATAGGAATCTGTATAAACTATCGAGAATTGAATAAGATCACTATCAAGAACAATTATCCCTTCCCAATGATTGATGACTTATTTGATCAATTGAAGGGTCCTAAGTGTTCTCTAAGATGGATACAAGATCTAAGTACCACCAATTGAAGATTAAGAAAAAGGACATACAAAAGACGACATTTAGGATGCGTTATGGCCACTACGAGTTTAGCCTAATGTCATTTAGGCAGGTTTACATTATTTTCATCTTCGTGATCTATTTCTATCATTTATTGTCTTCTATCAGCCCATAGGGATTTGTTGTTAACTTCTTTTACAACGTATTTCCAATCCAAACCTATGGATCTTGTTTTTTAGTTTTTCTTAACAAGTGTTCTTACTGCATTTTTTCTTGCTTGGTCCTCTTTTTAAATTTTCTTTTTGTTTTGTTGAAAGAAATTTACATTTCTTGGTAGTATTACAGTTAGTTCCTATGCATTTTCACATCCTCATTGATTCTATTCAATATCTAAATAGTTGTTGAAAGAGATAAAATCATGCCCATAAAAAATGGTGCAAAATGGACAGGAAACTAAGGTAGTATCTCCTACAAGTTTTAAAAAATCTTTTGCTCGTGTAGTTAGAGATAATGATTCACAATTGGGAAAAATTCTTGCTTTGAAAAAAGAAACTTTGTCTAAAGGAAACTTAACTATTATTTTTTTTTTTTTGAAAGAAGATGAAAATGAAAAAATTTGGTCCCCTTTAAAATTTGCTTTGATTAGCTCTTTCTTCTATTCTTATCTTACTATGCAAGAAATTAGGGAATTCTTTATTGTTAAGGGGCTTAAAGGTCAAGTTAAGTTTGGTCTTCTCAACTAAAGACAAATACTTAGCCGACCTACTCTATAAGATGACTACACAAGGATTTGGGAAAGGAAAACCTGGATGATCAACTCATCTCTTATGCGAGTGGTCAAAATGGTCTCCTACTTTTCATCATGATAAAGAGAGTTCCATAGCATCGATATGGATTACCTTCCAAAATCTTCCTATACGCTTCTTTGAAAAACCTATGCTTTTTGCATTAGCTTCTACATTTGATACCCCTCTCAAGGTCGATGAAAGATAAGATCCTTTTAGAAGTTGATGTATCTAAAAAGCATAAGGATAGGATATGGATTGGTATTGAGAAAGATGCGCATTATCAACCTATGTTCTTTGAAAATATCTCAGTTTATTGTTTTGGCTATTTTAAGATGGGTCATCTAATTGAAAAATGTTTTATAAAGTCCCTTGTCTCAAAAGAGACAGAAAAGGAAAAAACTCAACAAACCTTTTAGGTTGACAAAACTAACCCATCTTTGAAAGCAAAAAAAAAAAAAAAAAAAGGTTAACCAAATTTACATCCCAAAGACAATTGTAACTATAAAGGAGAAAGGTAAAAACACTGTCAACATGGGACAAATGCTCAAATAACAATATTATTAATGAGAATATGAGTTTGGATGAGTCTAAAGGTACCAATAATAAAACTACTTTAAAGTCTACAACAAGGGATGGTGTAAGTGATGCCCATCTAAACAAGGAAAATGAGAATGTCAAGAAAACAAGAGAACTTAAACCTTTTTGGGACCAAGAAAAGAAGGATAGGAATGATGAAATCCCTTCTTCTCAAAACAAGGAGGCTGCTTAAGGGCATGTTAAAAAGGCTCAATAAGATGACATTCCAAGTAACGAATCCATTGAAGATAAAGAGGAAGCAACAAATGGCCTATTAGAAATGGGTTTTAACAAGAAGCGAGGTGATAAGGTAGAAGAAGATGAAAAAGAATCAGACTATGATCCTACCTCCAACTCTTATCAAAGATTCCAATAGAAACATGTAGTAAGAGATGGCTTTAAAATTAATGTAGCTTTGACTCCTTTAGTTAAGAAAAGAGGTACGTCTTCTCTTCCTGCATCTCCTAAGTATACTAAGGTAAGTGAAAAACTTATTGCCCAATATAACCAATCACCATGAGATATCTTTTTTGGAATATTGAAGGCTTAGCAAACAAAAGATCAATTGAAAGATTACATATGCTTGCTATACTCCATAAACTTCATTTTGTCATGATTGATGAATCGCTAACATCAACTAATAATTTGGAAAAGATTGTTGTATCTTTAAGGGTCAAACATTTCTACTTCTAAAATCTAGATTCTTTAGCATGATTACATTAATTGTAACATCGAAAAGGAAAATGAGCAACTTATTCACATAAAATACATTGTAGCCTCCTTCCCTTTTTCCTTTTATATAATTATGGTATATGATAAATGCTCCAAGCCTTTGAGGAAATTTGTTTCAAAGGACTTAGCAAATATACATAAAGTCACTAATGGCTCTTAGATGGTCATTAGTGACATTAACACAATTTTATCTCCCCATGAAAGGAAAGGTGGAAAGAAAAATGATCTTGGTTCCTTATAGAATTTCCAAGATATGATTTATTTCCTATCAATTATCTAATGTTGGTTTCTCTAGTAATCCTTTCCCTTTGTCTAGAAACAAAGCACATGTTCAATTAAATAGGGATTGAATTGATGTTGAGTGCATTACTAAGTTTGATTCAACCTATACTTCTCACTTGAATAAAACTTGTTCTAATAATTTTCCCCTCCTTGTTGAATTTTCAAGAAAGAAGTGTGGTCAAGGATCTAAATTTCAGTTTCAAAATATGTGGACTAAACACCATTATTTCTTTGATATTGAATTCACTTAGAAAGAAGATTGTAACGTATAGGATCTCATTAAATTTCAGCTCAACTTACGATAGCTCAAAATTGCTCTAAAAAATTGGAATAAAAGAATTTATGGCAATATTCATAAAAAGGTAAAAGAAGTCGAAGAAAAAGTTAATAACTTAGAACACAATCACGTATCAGAAAATAGAGATGAAACTTACCTTAGATTATAAAAATCTAAGAGAACTCTATTGAGCTTAATTAAATAAGAAGAAATTTTTTGGAAACAAACATATAAAGTAAATTGGCTAGAGGATAGGGATAGAAACACTAAATATTTTCATGCTATTGTAAAATAAAGAAGGGAAAGAAATCCTATAACTAGAATTAAAGATCAAATTGGTGATTAGGTTAAGGGAGATGATGTGAACTAGTCTAAAGGACTGACAAAGCCAATCTCAAGGGTGGGTCCAAGCTTGTGGAAAGCTCAAAAGGAAGAGTGAAAATGCATGCAAACAATGACAAAAGTAAAACAAGCGAACCCTTAATCTACTCCAAAGATATGCACATTAAGGAACTACCTAAGACTTACGACTTAACTCAGTATGATACACAAACTGGTCTGATGAGGGTACTTGCCACCTAGCCTTACTTAAGGGTTAAGATAAGAGTGAAGTAAGCAATGGAGAACAATGCTCACAAAAAGGAGAAGTGTATACTCAATATCAGAAAGTGTAAGATCACTTAAGTGGCTACATGTACAACAGGTATTTACACCTAAAGTTAGGGCATCCTATCTAAAATGGAAAAAGACTAAAATGGTAATGATTAAAATAAGTATGATACAAGGAATATCCAAAGGGTATAGATAAAAAAAAAACAGAAAAAATAGCTATCCTATACAAAATATTCTGTGATATGATTGCTCAGTTACATAACTCTCTATAGATGGGTGATTTTCTGGCAGAAGAAGAAAAACTGTACAATCAGGTTAGTAATTGAGGTGCCGAGTAAGGGTAGTAAATCAACTGTGTAGAGCTGAGCAAATGACACTTCCGAAGTGAATTTAGCTTTGATGTATTCAATACAACTCAAATTTAGGTCAATTAAGCAGATGGTTAGATGGGCCAAGCCATTATCCAAGTATAGCTCTAGTTGGCAATTGGAGACCACCTTTAAGTATGAGAGGGTTTGACTCAACTAAGGCATCAGGTTGATAGATTACAGTAGCTCGGACTTCTTAGAGGTAGGGCATAAAGATAGAACTTACTTAGCCATGCTTTCCAACCCTTGGGCTCAAGCTAAAGTCAAGGGTTTGTTGATCGAATTCCTATCATCTTTGCTATGCTGATTGGGATTTAGGATCAAATCTAATTGGTCCTCATCTAAACTTTCCTTAGGTACAATTGATAACCTCTATCTAGCTATCAGTTTAAGGATGGCAAGAGGTACTAAACAGTAACTTAGTTCCCATTTGACACTAGACCATCTAGAAATGGCTTAGAAATTTTGGGTCTCTGTCTAACACCACACCCGTTGGCACTCCATGCAAGTGAACTACTTCTTAGAAAAACAAAGAAACAATAGCCAAAGCATCGTTATTTTTGGTAAAGGGCACAAAATGTGCCATTTTACCAAACTTATCCATAACAACTATTACAAAATCTTTGCCTTGAGCAATTCAAAGTAATCCAAGGACAAAGTCCATACTCAGGTCAGCCTATGGTTTGGTTAGAACAGGTAAAGGTATTGCTTTCCCTTGTTCTGCTTGGCTTTTTGATTTCTTACAGATGACGCATCTCTTAATCATATGGTTCACATCACATCTCATTTTAGGCTAGAAGAAACTATCATTCAACAACTCATACATCCTTTATTCTTCAAAGTACCTAAAAAGTTATCCACTGTAGGATTCTCTCACTAGCGGTTCTTTTATCGAATAGGTTAGCATACATAATTTGCCACTCTAAGCAGATAGCCATCTATCATATCGTACTCATCTACGGCTCTTCCTTCTCTACAGTACTTATATTTAGGGCCAAAATGAGAATCATTCTAATATTATTCTTAAATGCTTACAAACTCTAACAATTGGGTCTATAACTCAATGGGAAGAGCATATCTTCTAAACAAAGTGTCAGCAACTACATTATTTTTGCCTTGCTTGTATTTGATGACAAAATTAAATCCTTCCAGGAATTTTACCTATTAAGCATAGAGTTTAGACAACTTGTGTTGGCTCCACAAGTATCTTAAAGACTCATGACCTGTGTTTATGACAAATTCTTATAGCAAAAAACAATGCTACCACACATGAAGAGCTCAAATTAAGGCCAAAAGTTCCTTACCATAAACAAAATAGCTTAATTATGCCCTCCTGAGCCTCTCGCTATGATAAGTGATGGGTTAACCTTCTTGCATCTACACAACTCCAATGCCTACTCCTAACGCATTGCATTTAAGCTCAAATACTCTATCAAAGTTTAGAGCTAAGAATGGGGTAGATGTTAACCTTATATTTACCTAGGTAAAACTTCTCTCCTCTTTCTCTCCTCACTTAAGCTTTACATTCTTCTTCATTAGTTTAGTCAGAGGTGCTACTATAGTATTGAATCCTTAGATAAAGTATCGATAGAATGATTCTAATTCATGAAAACTCCTTATCCTCAGTACAAGAGGTTGGGGTTGGCCACTCAATGATGACTCATACCTTTTCTTCATCAACGCTTAATCCTCTTCCACTAACTACGTAGCATAGGAAGATCACTTCTTATTGATAGAAACAACATTTCTTCAAATTTCTAAACAATCTTTCTACTCAAAGGACATCAAAAATAGCTCAAAGATGGTTAGTATGCATTACTAAGTTAGCACTATAGACTAGGATGTTGTTAAAGTAGATGGTGACAAATTTCTTAATCAGATCTCTCAAAACATGATTCATTAGTCTCATGAAAATGCTTTAGGCATTTAATAGTTCAAAAAGGCATGACCATCCACTTATACATACCATATCGAGTCTTAAAAGTAGTTTTCCATTCATCTCTTTACCCCATTCAAATTTCGTGGTATCTAGACTTCAAATCAATCTTACTGAATACTCCCATACCACTCAATTCATCCAACATATCATCTAACTTTAAGATGAGGTATTGATACTTGATCGTAATCTTATTGATAGCTCTACTATCTACCACATATGCTTAGTGCCATCCTTCTTAGGCACAAGTAATGTAGACATAACACAGGGGCTAAGACTCTCTGATAAGGAATCAAAGGATCGATCTAGAAGGAAACAGCAATGGATATGGAATTTAAGGAAAATGGGTACGAAGAATAGGAAGGGTTTGATAGTGAATGTGGATGGATATAACTCACCAAGATACAAATACGATCAAGGGTTTGAGCTTGAAATAAAGTTCGATTCGACTCATGAATACTAAATGTTGCTTAGGGTTTCAAATGAAGGTTAAATGTAACTTACTAATCGATTCAAATGAAGGGGTTCACCACAATCTAAGAACAGGATTGATAAGAATGTGAAGATGATTGAAGAGTTTAAGCAACACTCAATAATCCGGTAAATGCTAACTCAAGTATAGCCTTGCTCGAAAGAGGAAAGTTTCAGTCTGTATCTATATCTGTCTCTACCTATCTATATCTCTCTTCCTATTACAGTATAAATGTTGCTATTTATAGCAAGTCCTAAACCCTAGTAGCAAAACTGAAAATAAAGTACAAGGCCTTAAACTCTAAAGAATCGATCCCATAAATAAAATAAAGGGAAAACATGTACAAGAATACAAAACTATGTGTTTTACAAAATTCGGCATGCAATCACTCGGCATGTCTTAGGAGGAGGAGTATCCAAATCAGATGAGGTCAACAATTGGATGTACGAGTTTAGGAAGGGGTCCCTGACATCTCGCGTCGCATAACCAAGACACTAGAGAGGTTGGCTCGTAATTGCTAAGTTTTGGAATTAGTCGACGTTAGTCTCACGAGGTTGGGGTGGGTGGTTCTTTAGTCTTGGGTACTCAACCTTGTGGTTTCGTAGCACCTCGGTTGATGATAGAGTTAATGCCTAGTATTTATTTTCCTTCCTTTCGTCATTCTAGTTGCAGCTTAGCTTCGGCAAGCATTGATAGGCCTTGGCTTGGATATGGTTGGAGGCTAATTCCCATCACTCTCCCTTATAGATCCTTTTGCCAATAATTCATTGACTTGTCTCTGAAGTTTAGCACCTTGTTCTGGGTACATCCAATAAGTTGGTTTGTTTGGTAGGGCAATGTCGGTTGTCAAGTCAATGCAATGCTCAATGCCTTTGAAAGGGGTTAATCCCTCAAGTAACTATTTCAGAAACAGCTTAACACATTCATCCAATAGCTCTCTGACTTCTAGGGGTAGCTTATCTTGCTCCTTCAATTCTAACAATCACCTAATCAATAGGAGAGTTAGTATGTTAGCCTTAATAGCACCTCAGAGCTCAACTTTACTTAACACCGAAGCCTTCTTGGTTCTACAAGCTAACTTAGCTTATAATCTACTTACTTAGCTCGACCTCATAGGGTTAAAGGTAATTTTCCTACCAACCTTCTCAAATACAGTTGTTCTTGAATCCATCATGCATAACCCTTCGGTCAAAATGCAATGATAGCAGCATACGAGATGCACACATAAGTAGCACGTTACAAAGAATTTCATCAGAATAATTTTCAATGGAGATTGGCGGCAACACTTGTTGAGTGACATGTAGTGCTACCTTGTCGATCAACCAATGTAGTTTATACAACATCAAATGTGAAATAGTTGGGAATTTACTTTTTTCTTAACCAGGTCGGCAGTGGCTACATTGGTGCAACCTTCGCTATCTACAATGTGAACACAAACTTGATCACCTACTTTGCAAGTGATGTGAAATAAGTTCTCTCTCTAGTCCTCCTTAGTAGAAGGTTCCAGACTCATCGCACGTGAGAAAACTAGAGTTAACTTATCCAAGTCTTTTGTAAACACATCTTCCTCAACCAATTCATCATTAAGCTCAACCTCATCTCCCACTTCCATTTCCTCCTTTAGTTCTTCATCTATGCTATCTATTTCAATCTTCAAGACATCTCTCTTGATAATCATGGTCCTTTGATTCAGATACTAGGTAGCCATATGGCCAAACCCTTGCCACTTAATGCACTTAATATAGCTCATCTTCCTCCTAAATATTTGTCCTTTCTCATAAGTCCTCAATAGCACTTCACCATCGGTTGGTCGACCCTTCTATTCAGCTCTAACTTCTACTCTTCTAGTTTGGTCAACATTTGGCTAAGCTTGGTAACTTCCATGAGCAAGTTGGTTTGACTAACTAGGTTAGCTCATCAAGGGTTGGCTCAACCTATTCCTTCTCTGTCTTTTCACTTGCTATGCAATCCTTATAGCCTCATCCAATGTAGTAAAGTGTTGAATTTCTATGACATCCTTAATGTCACTTCTTAATCCAGTAAGAAATTTTGATACTATTTATGCTAGTGGTTCATTTACCTTACATTAGATCATAAGCTTTTGGAACTCCAAAACATAATCATCAATAGTTCAGCTCCCTTATCGTAGCTCTTGAAGCCTAGCAAAAGTCTCTTATAGGTAGGCATCTATTACAAACCTATTTCTAAGAATCCTTTTCATCCTAGGCCATGTAATGACCTCTTTGTATCTTTTTCATCTCCTCATGGTCTGAAAGTTCTTCCACCATAATACAGCATACCTAATGAATTCTACAACAGTAACCTTTACCTTCTCATGATCCTCATACTAATAATAGTCAAAGATACGTTCAACCTTTTCCTCCCAATCTAGATAGTAATTGGCATCCCAGAACCATTAAACCTTAGATTCTAAAGCTTCATAAGGTTAGTAGCTCAATGTGCTTTAGCTCGATCCTCTTCTTCATTAGAGTTTTCATCTTCTTCCTCATCCAAATCAATTCTCCTTTGTACTTTAAAGCTTCATATGGTCAGCAGCTTGGTGTGCTTTAGCTCGCTCCTCCTCTTCATTATAGTCTTCATCTTCTTCCATATCCAAATCAATCCTCCTTCATAATTGTCTTGCCATTCCTCCTGCTTAAGCTTATCGAGTTGGGTTTTGTCCTCTTACAGGTCAAGCAACTTAGGTAGTGCTCTTCATGGCCTCAGTAAGTTGAAAGGCCAATACATGTACAGCCCTAATAAGGTTAGCTATGAGGATAGCCATTTCATTAATTGGTTCATCCATACTTCTAAGGGTACCCTAAGGTTATCATTTATGGTGGACAACACCACTATTGTCATCTCCAATACCGACATTAATACTAGGATCCCTCATCTTCTCAACACAACTCAATAAGAAAACTTAGAATCCATAAAACAACAAGAATGGCTTACTTAACTAAAGCAACTCATACACACTCTTCTCTGTACTAAAGTTCAAGCTAACTTTCGATACATCGACTACTTTCAAACAACAATAAACCTAGTCAAAACTTGCTCTATTTCCGTATGTTCAAAATAAGGTAAAGTAGAGTATACAACAATAGTAAGCTACTATTCCTTCTTACTTACCCAAACACTTATAGTTAACCTTTACGCAACTAAAACACATTACCATAACAAACACTATTCATAAGAAAGGTCAAGTGCAACATACCTAAATGAAACCTCTGCTTTGATACCAAAATGATGCAAACCGGTCTAAGGATTGACAAAGCTGGTTGCAAGGGTAGGTTTAATCTTGTAGAAAGCCCAAAAGGAAAGGTGAAAATGTGCGCAAACAACAATGAAAGTAAAATAAGCAAACCTTCAATCAACTCCAAGAATATGATGCACTAAGGAACTATCAAGAACTCAGAGTGCAACTCAATACGATGCACAAGCTGGTCTAATAAGGGTACTCATCACTTAGCCATGCTTAAGGGTTATGATAAGAGTGAAGTAAGAAATGGAGAACAACGCTCACAAAAAGGAGAAGTGTATACTCAATATTAGAAAGCATAAGATCAATTAAGTGACTACATGTACAGTAGGTATTTATACCCGAAAGTTAATGCAACCTACCTAAAATGGAAAAGGCCAAAAGGGTAATGACCATAATAAGTATGATACAAGGAATATTCAAAGGGTATAAATGAAAACACGGCAAAAATGGGTATCTTGTGTACAAGATTCTATGATATGATTGCTTAGACACGTAGCTCTCTTAGATGGGTGATTTTCTAGCAAAAGAAGAGAAACTATACGATTAGGTTAGTGACTGCCGAGCCAAGGTACCTAACAAGGGTGGTAGATGAGCTGTACTAAACTAAGCAAACGATACTTCCAAGGTGAATTTAGCTCGGATGTATTCAGTATAGCTAAGATTCAGGTCAACTAAGTAGATAGTCAAATGGGTTGAGCTATTGTCTAAGTATAGCTTTAGTCGACAATTGGAGACTACTATTAAGTATGCGAGGGTTTACCTTAGCCAGGGCATCGGGTCAGTAGATTGCAATAGCTCAAATTCCTTAAAGGTAAGGTACAAAGATAGAACTCACTTAGCCATGCTTTCCAACCCTCGAGCTCAAGCTCAGGTTAAGGGTTCGATGGTCTAATTCCTATCAGGGCAAGGCACTTAGCCCCTCTATTGTTAATTTTTGTCATGGCCTATTGTCTAAAGATCATGAAGTTGAGAAATTCCAATGTCCATAATGGTTTTTCAAAGTTATTAGCAAGGAAGATAACAACATGTTGATTGTTACTCCATCTTTTGAAGAAGTAACACAGGTGATATCTTAACTTAAGCTTGATTCTAAACCTAACCTAGATTGGTCTTACGACCTTTTTTTTTAAACTGTTAGAAGATTATTGGTAAAGATTTCTACAAGGTTGTCTTAGATTTTTTTTAGGGATATCCGCTTTTTAAATTTTATACTGCTGCTACCATTGTTTTAATCCCTAAGAAGTTCAACCTTCAATCTTGGAAGGATTTGAGGCCTATTAGTTTGTATAACACAACATCTAAAATATTTTCAAAAATCCTTACTAATAAGCTTAATAGGATCCTTCCAAAGATTATTTCACCAATTTAAATTGGTCTGTTAAAAGTAAGAACATTCTTGACAACATCTTTCTTGCCCAAGAGTTGATATAGAATCTAGATCGTAAAGTAAGGTGTGGGAACATTATTATGAAACTTGTTATGGAAAATAGCTATTATAGAGTAGATTGGGCTTTTATCTTTTCTATGCTAGATAATTTGACTTTCGCTAGAAATTTATGTATACGATAAAAAGGATTATGTGTAATAGCTGGTTTACTATCAATATCAATGCTAAAAATTCTAGTTTCTTCACTTCATCCAGAGGCTTATGCTAAGGTGATCCCCTATCTCTGTCCCTATTCACTCTTGCTTCTAAATATTTATCCTAGGGGTTGAACAAACTTTTCTAAAGGTTCTCATCTATTAGGTATAAGACATCTTTCCCTTACAAGATATCTCATCCATGTTTTATAGACCCTTGCAATCTATTCCTTGATGGTTCATCTCTTTTAAAATCTAAAATTTTAGACTTTCTTCATCATTATGAGCAAATCTCTTGGCAAAAGATTGACAACCACAAAAGCTTTCTTCTCTTACCTAAAAAGATCAAAGCATTCAAGAAACAAACAATCAAGCTCCTAATCGAGATGAATATCCAACCTCTTCCTTTGGTCTATCTTAGTTGTCTTTTAATTAAAGGTTAGAGAAAATGAGATTTTCAAAGATATTTTTGAAAAAGTTTCTCAAAGGCATAACAACAAGGATAATTTGTGGTTGTCAACTGGACGTAAGATTACTCTTATTAAAAGTGTCCTATTATCTTTTCCTTTTTATTTGTTCTAAGCCATCCAACCCCCCAAATGGGTGATCAAAAAACTAGAAAGCATGTTTGCAAAATTCTTTTGGAGAGATTTTATTAACTCTAGAGCTACTCATTAGGCTTCCTAAGATAAACCTTACTTACCTATAAAGGAAGGGGGGAAAGGTGTTAGGTGTCTTGGGGATATTTCCAAAGATTTTGAAAGAAAATTTTGGTAGAAATTTAGAATTAAGACATCCATCTTCTCTAGTTTTATGAAATCGAAGTATCTTAAATGTAAACACCTTACTAAGGCATGGTGCCCCATAATGCTTCACCTTTTTAACAAAGAATGTTAAAGGCTAAACACATGGTAGAAAAACATATCTACCGTGGTCTAGGTGAAAGGCATAACCTAGTGTTGACTAGTGGAAGTAACTTTATCATACCCAATAATGATGAACGATAGTCTAGGCGAGCTACCAAGCTATAGAGAAGGGAACATCGACCTAATCTAAGAAGGAACAATGAGGAGAATAGTGACTTCGAGGTAAACCATAGAGCTTAGAGAAGAGAACAAGAGCCAAGAAGAGATTTAACCAAGTATAACTGCAATGGAAGTAGCAAATCCAAGGGGACTCAACCAGTTTGTAATAAAAGGGATGAGCCTCAAACTCCTAACCAAAGACTCGAAAACCTTAAGCTTAAGTTACCAGCCTTTAGTAAAAGTAACCAAGTTGGGGAATTCCTAGATTAGGTTCCCCAAGTAGAGAATTTGTTCAAATGCTATAAATGTGATGATTGGACCAAGCTTAAGTTAGCCTTACTGTCCTTTGTTGAGTATACAAGTGTGTGGTAGGATAAGTTGATTGCCAAGCAAGATGCTGAAGAAGAAGAGCTAATCAAAACCTAAAGATTACTAAAGAGATTATTGAACCAACAATTCGTACCTACCTATTTCAAGCAAGAGATGCTTCGTGCCTCCCAACACCTGAGGTAAGGTCGAAATAGTGTTGAAGAGTATCTGTAAGAATTAGAGACCTTGATGACTTGACATGAGATCTCTAAGCCCCAAGACTAAACTATTACTAGGTTCTTGAGCGCACTTCAAGATGACATTGCCAATGTGGTCAAGCAGCAATCTATCTATTCATTAGACGAGTTAATCAACCTAGCCTTAAGCATAGAATGCCAAAGGAGAAAAAGGTACCAAAGACCGACTAGCTGACCTCAACAATGCAACCTTGAGCTTGAGAAGAGTGAAGAAAAGAAGAAGCCTAAGAAGAAAGCCAAGAAAGAAGAGTCTAGCCAACCTGACCTAGCTGAGACGAGGAAGGTAGAGAAGTAAAAAGTGCTTGGCACCAAGGCCTGAAAAGTTTTAGTGCTTCAGGTGCTTGGGATACAGATGTATCGCTTCCTAATGTTTGAACAAAAGAGTCATGATCTTAAAAGGAAAAGGACCCAACACTTAAGTGGAGTGCTAAAGTGATAAGAGCTCGGAAGGCAAAGAGGAATAAATAAACAACTATCTTCAAATAGGAGAATTCTTAGACATGACGAGTTGACAAGTCAACTTGAATGAAGACCTAGCTCAGAGGGAGAACTTATTCTAATGGGAAGACTTGTTCCCTGGTGGTAGATAAAGGAAGCTAAACCAACATCATTTCTACTAAGCTAATAGCTAAGATGAGATTTCTAACCTACCCTTGCCCCTAACCTTCCAGACTCAAGTGGTTTAGTGATAAGGCTATGGTCTATGTATATAAAAGAGCCCGTATAACATTCAAGGTAGGATAGTATGAAGATGAGCTTGATTTAAACGTAGTGCTTATAAATGCAACCAATTTGATTCTCGACCAACCTTGGGAGTATGACCGAAGAGTAATCCATGAAGGCTTCTTCAATACTTATACAGTTTAGAAGAACGGGAAGAGCTACTATCTAACCCCCATGAGTGTTGAAGAAATACAAAAGAGCTTAACACCTATGGTAAAGAAGGGAAGAAGGAATATGTTGTAATGCAGGCATATGTTTGCTGCCTTAAGTTAAGGACGACTTCTTTTCCACCTAGAGATAATGATAGGAATCAGCCTCCTACCCCCTCCAAGCTACTATGAACCTATGCTAAGCCAAGATCGACCTATCTTCCCTAAGGTTAAGTTGATAAGAAAAGGCCAACAGAAGGGAGGAAATCGAAATGGACAGGGCAAGAGAAGCAAAAGTACTACTGACCTCCGAGGAACCCAACAACTGACCAAACAAGGTTCTAAGGAAAAAGGCCAGCTTAACGAATAGGAGCTCGACAAGGAGCCTAGGATGTCTTGAAAACCAATACATAAGCTCGATAACAGTAAGCAAACCTCATTGGCAACGAAACTAAACATGAGAGTGACCTCCCCATGATAGGAATCAAACAACAAGACCTTTAACCTGAGCCTGAGCTTAAGGTCTTGAAGGGATAATGAAGCAAATTCTATTGTTCCAACTAACTCTTGCTAAGGTCGAGTTGATCCCCACTACTGACCAACTCTACATGCTAAGTTGAGTAACTTCTTGTCTATCAATAATCAAGTGCTGACTTAAAATATGCTCTACCAACAACTTGGTACTTTTTACATGTCTGCTCAACCAAGACCATACCAACCAATAGCTTTACAATACTAGTATTGAGAACCCCAGAGTGTATTCGATCCTACATATCTTGAAAGGACCCCTCAGTTTACTCAACACTTCTACTAGGCAATCCTTATCCAGACTGTACCACTTATCTATTTTTATAAAAAGTGCCCCTAATGACCGAATGCCATGTATCCAATCCTACGTGAAAGGATTCTACTACACCAACACTAATTTACTTTGATTTTTCATTTTACCATTTATTATTCCTTGTATACTACTTCTTTTCGACAATATCCCTTTTTCTTTTTTCCATTTTAAGTAGGATACCCTAAGTTTTTAGGTATAAATACCCTTTATAATATGTAACCGCAACAATCATCTGATATCTAACATACTTCTCTTTCATTAGCCAATGTGCTTACCCTTTTTCTTACTCTTATCCTAACTCTCAAGCAAGGCTAAGTGGTGAGTGACTTCACGGAGCTTCTCATGTATCATATCAAGTTAGTTTTATGAGTCCATGGAGTTTCCCTAGTGCATCACATCCTTAGAATCATTCATAATTTACTTGTTTATCTCATTTTCTTGTTCTTATTTTTACATTTCATCGCCTTTCATTTTAAGCTTTTTACAAGCATGGAATCACCCTTATACAACTGCTCTTGTCTACTCTTAGCATAGCATATCATCTTAGTATCAGTGTGGAGGCTCTTTTGCATAAGTTATGTTTTAACTTCCTTAGGAGAAGTGTTTGTTGTGACAATATGTTGTAGTTGCATAGAGATTAGTTATGAGTGTTTGAGTAAGTAGAAGCTGTAATAGTTTGCTATTGTTGTATACTTTATTTCAAGCATACAAAAATAGAGTAAATTTCCAACTGGGTTCATTATTCTACGAAGTAGTTGCTATGTTGATATTAAGCTTAAACTTTCGTATAAAGAAGTACATGTGTGTAATGTTTGACTTACCAGGATAGGGTCTTTCATTTTGTAAATTTTAAGTTTGTTACCTAGCTTTTCCGAGAGTATGACGAATTCGAGTGTCAATGTTAGTATTAGAGATGACAATAATGATGTTGTCGACCACAAACAATAACCCTAGAACACCCCTAGAAGTATAGATAAGTGAATTGATGAGATGGCTAACCTTATAATTGATCTAACTAGAGTTATTCATGCATTGACCTTTTGACCTACCAAGGCCATTCAGAATACTCCCTAAGCCACTTGACTTATGAGAAGACAAATCCCAGCTCGACAAGATCGAGCTAGAGGAGTAGGATGATGTGTGCAAAGAAGAATTGGCTTAAGTGATATGTATGAAGAAGGAGAAGAAGAATATAATGAGGCAAATGAGTAATCTCCAACACTTTGAGCTGCTGACCATGTGAAGCTTCAGATACTAAGCTTCAATGGTCCTGGTAATGTTAATGACTATCTAGATTGGGAAGAGAAGCTAAAATGTACTTTTTTATTATTACTAGCATGAAGACCACAAGAAAGTGAGGACTGGTGTTGTAGAGTTCTCAAGTTATGCCACGATATGATGGAAGAACTTCCAAATTATGAGGAGACGAGAAGGATCTAGGGAGGTAAACACTTGGCCTAAGATAAAGAGGATACTTACAAAAGATTCATGTTGAATACATATTTGCAAGAGACTTTTTCTCAGCTTCAAGAGTTGAGATAAGGAAGCTAAACTATTGATGAATATGTGTAGGAGTTCCAAATATTCATGATTCAATGTTAAGTGGATGAACCATAAGTCCAAACAATATCCAGATTTTTCACTGGATTGAGAAGCGACATCCGAGATGTTGTGGAGCTTCAACAATTTAGTACATTGGACAAGACTATAAGAATAGCCTAGTTAATAGAAAGATAGAGGAAGAATAGGCTAATCTAACCCGATCTGTCCAATCAAATTGACCCACTCAAGGAAGTTACTAAGCTTAGTAAAGTACCGAGCTAAGTAAAAGAACAAATATCAGAGCTAAACTAAAGAGCCGCCTAATTGATGGTGAAGTGCCACCTAGAACTTATGAGAAGGGATAAGGATCGAGGAGAAAAATGAGCTAAATCAAGTGTTTTAAGTGTTGAGGGTTTAGGCACATGGCCACCCAATGTCTGAATAAAACAACTATGGTTATCAAAGGAAACATTATAAAACTCGACATGGATGGTATTGATGAGGAACCTATAACAACCCAACAGTATCGTTGTCGTGATAGGTCGTCGTGTACCGTATAAAGGTCTATTATCAACCCCCTTGCTGATCATAGGCCTTTCATACGACACACAAGGCTCCTTCCACTCTATGTTACCACTAGGCCCATAGACAAGTAATATAGAGCAATTTAACTAAAATTACTTCTATATTATAAATTAACTAATTGTATGGGCTCGTAAGACCCACACCAAAACAGTATTACAAACGAATGCAGTTAATAACGGAACTGCATAAAATCTAAGTTATGCATAAATACATGAAAGTATCTAAATATCTATTACAAAATATCCTCTTCGCTCTCTGATCGCTCCAACCCGTCTCTACTCGAGACTTACCACGGGCATGCCTCGACCCGGATTGACGAAAGGGGTTCTCCTGCACCAACAGAAATCTATAGGGGAGTAAGCTTACGCTTAGTGAGATAAATGCCCTCATCAGTATCATAAGGCAGAAATTTATTAGATGCACAATCATATGAATGCATGAACAAACAGTATGCCATACAACGCATGCAGTGACCTAGGAACTGCATACGACTCAGAATTTCGCCCCCTGAAGTCGGGGTTTGGAGATAATTAACCGACCCAAACCAAAATCCGGGTTCTAGACCTTGGGTTTTATTTCATTTGCACTATCGTGCTCATACCAAAACAAAACTCTACATATATACTTCCTTTACCAAAATCAAATCGCATCCTTTAAAAATCCCAAGTCTAGCGGTGTGGTGGCCCCCGCAGTCCACAAACACACGCCCTAAGCAGAAGCCACAAGACTCGGCCCCTCGCCGACGGTTGGCGTCTCCTAGCGCCTAATAAGCCCATCAACTTAAGATAGAGACTCAATATATATGATGGCATAGCTAGTGCTCAATCCTGCAAGAAACTCGTATTCCTATGAGTCCCTTCCCATCTTCTGCATGAAGCGGCAGTCGGTGTTATCCGTATGCAATATGGGGAATGCATGATTCATTTTGAGTTCTTAATCATATAAGTGATTAACTTGATTTTCAGGGTGATCAACCAATTTCATTCCATACAATTCACAAGTATATATTCATGCAAACAATTCCCAATTATTATATATAATTAACAAGTCATCACACTCATCCATAATTTCATACACATGCATCTCCCATATCCCACAAGCATCCAAATTTATAAATATAAGATTAGGTACATCTACTTTACAAGCACAATCAAGTAAAGAGTCATCGGGAATTTACTCACTCTGCCATGTGGTTCAATCAAAGTAGTCCAGAGGCAAGTCGTCTCCGAAAACAGTGTCCCCTGGTCATTGAAATAATTTTTTATAAGGAATTGAAGCAAACTTAAGAAACTATGTAAATTTTTCTTAAGTTATATTCTTAGCTAGTTCTCGGAATTTTTCCGGTTTTTACCTAAAGTTCAATCGCGTATAACTTTTTCGTTTTAAATCTGATTTTTATGATCTTATAGTCAATCTTCATCGTTTTTTAGTGTACTTTAACGTGGTAAGGTTAGATTTTCGAAATGAGGTATGCAATTCTGTCCATGGGTTAGAACAGTAGCGTTCCTCATGTGTTGGAGTGTTTTTGGGCCTTGTTTGGTAAATGGGCTTTTGATAGCTTGAGGAATCCTTTGGGCTTGGTCTTTAGATTTTATCCTAAGCTTAAAATACTCCTTGAGATCAGATTTACAACTTTGATTTATATTCCTAAGGCTAACAACCACTTCTTGGGCCCTTTAGTGAGCTTAAGTTATCAAATGGGCTTGTTTTTTGTTCAAACTAAGGTTCATGACTTTGGTGGGCTTATGGGGCCTTAGGTAGATTTCTTATGGGCTTCAAAGCAACCTTTCTTGATTCCTTAAGGTGCTGATCAGATTTTTATTGAAGGCCCATCCTAGAGTTTTAGGCTTGTTTTGGGAGTTTTAAGCTCGTTTTGGGAGTTTTAAGCTCGGTTTTGAGTTTTAGGCTTTATATGTCTACCATACTTGCTTTAGTTATTCTTTTCACTTTGTTCTTTTACTTTTATCATATTTTTAGGCCTTATTTTCCTATGTTCCAGATCTGTTCATGTTGGTCTTAAGAGGTCCTCACTTGGTTTTTCAACTTGTTTCATCATTTCCTTAAGTTTAGGGGGTAGATTATGCACTTAACTATTTGTGTACAAATCTTAACTTAAGTTTCCTTCCATCAAATGATCCTTTAACTCATGTTCCACATAAATAAATAAAAGATCTCTTACTTAATACAACTCCCATATCATGGCTCATGTCATACAAAGTTGGTTTCTTCATAAAACTTCATGTGATGGATTTTTCCTTAACTTAAATCTAGATTTGAGCATGTTTAACTAAATGGAAACAAAATCAACATTCAAATGGCCATGGAACCCTCACGTCCAGCATGTATATCCTCCATTAAAATTCTCATTTCAAGGTTTCCTTAGCTTAAAATCTTCCATTCAAAGCATTAAACAAATGTCCATACAAAACAGCAACTTTACATGATCATATTTCAACTTCATGTAATGGTTTCAGGGTTTGTTTCTTAAAACGAATTTTTGTGCTATAACAACTCAAACCTTACTCATATCTTCAAGAAATCCAAGTCTTCTAACATAAATATTAATCCACACATCACAAGAATCACTTACTCATCCTTAACGCAAAGTTTGGTGGTTGTGCACTAAGGTTCCTCTTAAGCCTTTAACTTTGCTTCCTCCTTTTTGCTTACCTTTTGAAACCCGAATTCTTTGGTCTTTTGGAAAGGGGTTTATGAAAGATTCTAATGGTCTTAGATGATCTTAAATGATGAAAGAAAATGGTACATGAACAAAGAAAAAAAATGCCGTGAGTTGAAGCTTCAAAATGGAAGAAAATGGATTTTGTGGGGTAAAGTTGTTTCCCCTTTTTATGTTTGTTTTAAAAGAGAGAAAGATGAAGTGAAAGTGAAATTAAAAGTGAGAGAAACGGGGAGGAGTGCAGCCGGTTGGAATGAAGAGAGAAGGAGTGTTTAAATGCCTTGAAAGTATTGTCTTAAAGCTTACAAAAAGTCAACAATTGCAACTCTTGATGATGTAAGCATTAAGGGATGAATAGTGATGTGTAAGAGGAAGTGATTGATGGGTGAATGACAAATGCATGGCCCCCTTTTCTCCCCTTTTTAGATCTGCCATGGGAAGTCTTTTAATGGCATGGAGTGGTCTTGTCACCTTTATTAAAGTTAAGCTCATGATTTCTTGTGAAAATTTGTCCATATGTAGTATAAGTAAAGAGGTGATAAGGAAATTGTCTTATCACTAGATTTTGATAAGTTATCAATTGATAAATGATTCCAACTCTCAATTGATAAGTTATCTAAGGTGATTGGTCGGTCTACTTATTTATGGTGTAAGGCTTATGTATGAAGATAAGGGCATAGCCTTATAGAAAATTGTTTTAGGATTTTCATCTTACATTGTTTTGTGATTTATGATTGGATTTTTGTAGAATTGTGAAATTTTCTAAAGTTGAATAAAATTATTCAAACTAAATTATCGATTAATTATTTAGGGTTAAAATTCCTTAATGGTCTTAAGGTTTAGGGTTTTAAGTAGCTTTAGAGCTCGCAGTTCTTCAAGCTCGGGTTTTATCGACAATTGGCTTTTGAATTGTAAAAATTTAATTTGTTCCTAAATATAAACTTAAGTTTTTGGTTTAGTTGATCTTTAGGAACGTTCGGGAGGTACTCCTAATCAAGTCTTAGGCCTACTAAAAGTAGGGTTTACAAAACCTGAGGAAGAAGTTGTTCCTAAGGAGATTACCACCCAGGAGGATAAGCTTATTGAAGAGGATGTGTTTGTAGAAGATTTAGACAAACTAAGTCTGGTTGTTCGACCTACGATGAGTAGAGAACCCTCTACTAAAGAGGAGCAGAGAGAGAACTTATTCCACATCACTTGTGAAGTGAATGAGCAAGTTTATGTGGCCATAGTGGATAGTAGAAGCTACACCAATATGACATCTATTGACCTTATTAAGAAGCTCAAGTTGTCAACTATCTCACACTCGAAGCCATATAAGTTACATTAGCTAAATGAGAAGGCAGCACTGTGTATTACTTAGCAAATATTACTGTCAATCTCTATTGGAAATTAATTTGATGAAATTCTTTGTGATGTGTTGCCTACATATGCATCTCATGTGTTGATAGGCAAACCTTAGCTTTTTAACTAGAGGGTTATGCATAATAGGTTTAGGAACACATATGTGTTTGAGAAAGATGGAAGGAAAATTACTTTGAACCCTATGACGTTGTTAGATTACCAACTGTCGACCCTTCACTTATGCTTACCTCAAAGGCCTCCAATCTCTCACTATAAGAATTTTCTCTTATTAGCCTACTGAAGATGAGCTTTAGTACATAGAATAGCTATGGAAGAACACCCTGAAGATACAACTTAGACATACATTGCTCTACTAAGACTCTTACCCAGCTACAGACCTACTGAATGCTAGGTCCAAGGATACTATACACTAAGCTCTACTCTTCTGGCCTATTAAACTATAGCATCATTTAATCACCTCAACACCTCTCAGCATAGGTCATCAACACCAGCCCTAACATCAACTACTCTCAGCTACAGTGACCCTAGATCCCAAAATATAAACCCATTAACAAGCTACCACTTGTCCTCTACTTTTTTGACACTTATTGTATATTACTTTTTGTCCTTTGTCATATTTACCCTTTTTCAAGCATTCTAGAAATCTCTTTCTTACATTGTCTTTTATGTAATTTTCCATCATTATATTGTTGCCCTAAAGGACTTACTATAAATAGTACTTTCTAAGATAGTTATAATGATCTTATACCTTGCAAGTTAATGAATATTCTTATTCTTATGAGATACTTTTCTCCGAATACATCCCTTTCTTACACTATAATCTAATCTCGCCAAATAGCTCAAGATTAGTGGCAACTGCACCTTAATATTAGCTTTTGTGCCATATTAAGTGAAATACTAAGTCATGTTGTGTTCATTAATGCGTCATATCCTCCAAATAGCTTTACGAAAGCTGTTGTGTTTGTTAACTTATCCATTCCTTCATTCTTCAATAGCTTGAAGGACCCACTATTACTACTTTCTATGGTAAGCCTTAGTAATTAACTCAGCTTTTAGGTACATTAGACATTGAGTCAAATTAGCAAGTTGTAAGCTAAACTTGCTTGAGGATCTAAGAAGGCATTGCTCAAGGATCCAAGAAGGCCTTGATTCCAAGTAGAGTCAAGCTCCAAGAAGCTATTAATGCCAACATACTGACCTTTTTGTAGATCAGATGACTACTAAAGCTGAAAGAGCAGATTAAGCTACCCCTAAAGGTCAAGGAACTATTGGATGGGTATGTCGATAAAAAATTCCCCAAAGGATTACCTCCTTTTCATAACACTAAGCATTACATTGACATAATACCTGGCACTACCTTATTGAATAAGTTAGCTTATCAAATGAATCCCAAACAAGCTGCCAAGCTCTAAAGACAAGTCAATGGGCTATTAGAAAAGGGATATGTTAAGGAAAGTCTTAGCCCCTATGCTATGCCAGCACTCCTTATGCATAAAAAGGATGGTACCTAGCATATGTGCATAGATAGTAAAGTTGTTAACAAGATCACAATCAAGTATCGGTATCTTATCCTTAAGCTGGAAGACATGTTGGACAAACTAAATAGAGCTAAGGTCTTTAGTAAAATTGATATGAAGTCTGGTTACCATCAAATCTAGATGAGGTCGGCAGATGAACGGAAGATTGCATTTAAGACTCAGCATAGTCTTTATGAGTAGATGGTAATGCCCTTTAGCTTATCGAATGCTCCAAGCAACTTCATGAGATTGATGATTTATGTGTTGCGAAACATGATCGGGAAGTATGTCGTAGTATACTTTAATGACATCCTTGTACATAGTACTAACCTACTGAGCTACTCTGAGCATCTCCATGCCATGTTTAATGTAGTCCATACTGAGAGATTATTCGGCAATTTGAAGAAGTGTTGTTTTTCCTAGGAGGAAGTGGTTTTAATGGATTATGTAGTTAGTGGAAGAGGCTTGCGAGTCGATGATGAGAAGATCCAAGTTATTGTTGAATGGCCAACCCCAAGCACTTGTATCGAAGTGAAAAAGTTTCCATGGATTGGCATCCTTTAACTAGAGATTCATCAGAAGTTTCAATACCATAATTGTACCCCTTATTGAGCTAACAAAGATGAATATTGAATTCAAGTGAGGAGAGAAAGAGGAGAGAAATTTTGTTGAGGTGAAGACAAGATTGACTTTTACACCAGTATTAGCTTTGCTTAATTTTGAGAAAATTTTTAGCTCGAATGTAACGCATCAGCTGTTTGGATAAGCACTATCTTGATGCAAGAAAGCCAACCAATTGTTTACCATAGTGAGAAGCTAAGAGTACCTCAGTTGAACTACTCAGTGTATGGCAAAGAACTCCTAGTCCTTTTCTGAGCACTCTAAGTATGGCAATGCTACCTATTGCCAAGAGAATTTGTCATTCATATAGAATGTAAATCCTTGAGGTACCTTAGAAGCCATACTAAATTATCAAAAAGGAAAGCACAATGGATTGAATTCCTAAAATGATTCAACTTTGTAATCAAGTACAAATATGGCAAGGCCATTGTGGTTACCGATGCCCTATCATGCCAACATGTTCTTTTAATTAAACTGTAAACAAGACTCTTAGGATTTGCAAACATCAAGGAGCAATATCCTTAACACCCCTATTTTGGTCCTATATTTAGGCAATGTGTAAACAGAAGAATAGTGGATGAATACCATATGGAAGATGGTTATCTATTCTAAAGCGGTAAGCTATGTGTGTCAACATGCTTTACACAAGAACTATTAGTAAGGGAAACTTATGGTAGAGGGCTCCTTGGCCATTTTCAAGAGAAGAGGACCTATGATCTATTGAGTAAAAGATTCTTTTAGCCTAAAATGAAGGGATATGTACATTAGATTGTTGAGACTTGTACTTATTGTAAGAAGGCCAAATGTTGAGTCGAATAAGGGAAAGCAACGCCTTTTGCTTGTCTCAACCAAACCTTGAACTGAGTTGAGTATAGACTTTATTCTTGGATTGCCAAGAACTACCTAAAGCAAAGATTCTATAATGGTCATCATAAATAGATTCAGTAAGATGGCACATTTTGTGCCTTGCTCCAAAACTAACGATTCTTCAACTATTTCTTTTCTCTTTTTGCATGAGGTTGTTCGTTTGCATGGCGTATCGAGAAGCACAATATCGAATAGTACTCTTTAGCATCTATGTAGCACTTCTTATCATCCCCAAACTGATGGCCAAACAATGATAGTCAACCATAATTTAGGATCATTGCTTTGAGCTACCGTAATGAAGAACTTAGCTAATTAGGGTGTTTGTTTGCCTATGGTGGAATTTGCTTACAACTTCATAATATATGAAACCACCAAACAAACACCCTTTGAAGTTGTCTATAACTTCAATCTAGAGCTATCCTTTGATCACGCCCCAATACCCATGCTTAAGCAAGAAGACCCTAATACAAGAGGCCGAGCATAGTAATAACAGAATATCTATGAGAAGCTTACTTAGCAGATTAACCAAACTACTAAGTGGTTGAGGAAAAAGAGTAAAGGAAGGAAGTCAATACAGTTTCAACCTAGTGATTTGGTATAGCTACAACTATGTAAGGAGAGGTTTCTGAACAAAAGAAAGAATAAGTTATCCACCTGAGTCGAACATCCATTCAGAGTACTCCAAAAGATCAATAACAATACCCATCGACGGGAATTACCTGATATGATGTGCCTAGAAGCTCAGTTATCACTAAGACTTATTGTAACAGATTTCGAACCAATAGGTGCTTTGAAATTTTGAAGAAAGTAAAGTGAGTAGGTCTATAAACTAATTAGAATAACTAACGTGAAGTTACTTAGAAGATATGATATACCAACAAACGCAACACGGCTTGACACTTCACTTGATATGACCCACAAGTTAATATCAAGGTCCACCTACCACTAATCCTAAGTTACTCGGCATAATTAGACAAGAGTGTATGAAAAATGGACTTGGAGAGGGTTGTCTCGCAAGAAAAATATATTCAATGTTATCGTCAATGTTCAAATCGCATAGCTTGCCACTGAACCAGCAATTCCTATGGAAGAGGTTCTCCCTCTGCTCATTCTTTTCTGCCACAAATGCAATAAGGGACTAACGAATGACTAAACAATATTCAGCACCACCCTCAAGAGGTATCTCATCATCAAGGCCTTCCTAAAACTCTTCCAACATCTACTCAACTCCCATTTCTTCCTCTCCTTTACTCATACTCTCTACTTCAAACTAAGGCTTATCTCCCTTTATAGTCATGACTCGGTGGTTCGGACATTGACTAGCCACATGTCTATAACCAAGACATTTAAAGCATTTGATTTCTTAGGTCTTTCTTCTAGCTGGCCTTGGTCTCTTCAGACCTTAAGTTCTTTAGCCTTACTCTTACCTTAGCTTTCTTCTGGTCAAATCAGTACTTATCCTCAACATTCAACCTTTGAATTGCTTTATGCTCGTTCATTCCTTGGTCGACTCGGCATGCCACTTCTATTCGGCAACATTGGTTGGCTATTCAGCATTTGGCTAACCTAGCTCCGCCACTGCCTTTCGACTCTCTATGCTACCCTAATGGCTTCATCTAAAGTTGCAAGACTCTATAGCTCCACTATGTTACCAATCTCGGTCCTAAGCCTAGAAATAAACCTTGTATTAATTCACGTTACGGGTCTGTCGACATTACACCAGATCATAAGTAACTAAAATTCTAGGACATAGTCATCTACTGATCTACTACCTTACCGCAAGTCTTAAAAATGTCAAAAAGTGTCTAGTTCGTATAGTTCATAGTGTTCAGGAATGAACTTACTTCTCAAAACTCTCTTCATCTCATTCCATGTTTAGATTTGTCATCGAGCCCACAGGCAAACATTCTATAGCTTTTTCCACCACATTGCCACATATCTAGAAAATTCCAATGTGCCCACTTGGATATGAACAGCATCTTCATAATCATAAAATTCAAATATCTTTTTTATCTTCTCTTCCTAATCTAGGTAATCATCAGCACTACCTAACCCATTGAAGCTCCGAATTTATACCTTAAGGTGTTCAGTACCTCTCAACACTCTAAACTCGCACTCATTAATCCCAACATACTATTCCTGTTCTTCTTCGTACTCTTCTACTTCGTCCAACTCCAACCTTCTTCTCACCATTCTGTCAACACGATAGGGTAGCGCTTAGTTCATAGGAAAGGCTTCTGGTGCTCGTTCATTCATCTGCCTTCTAGGCTTCTCTCATTTCTTGACCCAATACAACTACTCTCTCTCTTGGCTTAATCTTTAAGACTCTTTGTACAGAAACAACTAAATTGGCAATACATGGTGTTTGCTGGGCAATACGACTATGACCATGGGCATCACTCTCAGCATCGTTAATCTCTCCGTAAACACTAGGATTTGACATTCTCAAGACAATGTGTTAGGAAATACTCTTTATATAAGAAATCGTTACACACACTAATTCTATACGAACCGTCAACTGGAATCTTGCCCTGTTCTTCTTAATGAAAAACAAAGTATCACAAATAGCAAACTAGAAGTGACTATAACCACACAACTTTCAGCTACAACCTCAAGCTTTGATACTAAGATGATACAATGTATCTAGGAACTCAGTTATTAGTAGGACTTATCATAGCAAATTGCAAACCAATGGGTCCTTTGAAATTTCAAAGAAAGTAAAGTGAGTAGGTATACAAAATAATTAAAGCAACTAACATGAAGCTGCTCAGAGGATATGATACAATAACGAACACAATACAACTTGATACTTCACTTGATATGACGCATAAGTTACTGTCAAGGTCTACTTGCCACTAATCCTGAGTTACTCGGCAAGATTAGATAAGAGTATGAAAATGGATTTAGAAAGGGTTGTCTTGCAAGAACAGTATATTTAATGTTTATGTGTAAAGTAAGATGCCTTTAGCTACAAGGAGAAGAGACTATTTCTAATATGTACCTAAGGAACAATGCAAATATAGAAATTACAAAAAGGCATATACAAAAAGAGGATTCCTTATACCTACGAAAAAAGGTAAAAAGGACAAACGATAAAAATGGAAAAGTGGTACAATTTCAGATAAAAAGGATAGGTAGCGATGCAACATTGGTCCCATATGAAGCTTCTTTGATCACAGCTGGTGAGAGGGATCAAGATGTTGCGACATAAAGAGGCTGAGATGAGAAGTGGGTGTTGTGATAAATGGTAGCAGGCTAAGAGGAAACTAGTCGATAGGCAGGAAAGTATCTCATCACTTGGCAAGAACCTCTTGGTAACTAGATGTCGAATCACTCAGCATAAGGTCCTCAACTAGAGAATAGTTAGCATCGGCACAACCGAAAGCACAAATCATAGTATAATAATGTAGACCGCTCAAGGAGTTCGATCATCTTCCTTTTGTATAGAGTCTCTCATCATCAATAGGTTACTGAGAGAGAATTCTTCGAGTGAGAGATTGAAGGCCTTAGAGCCGTACGCGAGTAAGAGGACCGATGGTTGGTAGTTCATCATTACTTAAAGACTATGAAGTTTCTGGAATTTTTAACATTGTCGACCTCAGACCCTATTGACCTAAGGGAAAATTAAGCGAAGACCAGCTAAATTTGATCCTAAATCTAAATTTACTCGGAGGAGATGATAAGAACCAAACAACTAAACCTTTAACCCAAGCTCGAGCTCGAGGTCTTAAGGGACTGATAAAGTGAATTTTATTGTTCTAACCAACTCCTATTGTAGCTGAGCTAATCCTTACTGCCAACCAACTCCATATGCTAAGCTGAGTAACTTCTCGTCTATTAGGTATTCAAGTACCAACCAAAAATATACTCCACCAACAACTCGGTACTTTTCACACATCTACTCAACCATGACCATGTCGACTAGTAGTTCGGCAATACTGGTGTCGAGAACCCTAGAGTCCATCCAAACCCATATTTCTTGAAAGGACGCCTAAGTATGCTCAGCACCTCTACTCAACAATCCCCATACTGACCATACCACTTGTCTGTTTCAGCCAGAAGTGCCTCTAATGACCAAATGCCATGTATCTAGTTCTATGTGAAAGGATTCAACTACACCAATCACTAACTTACATTGATTTTTCATTTGTATCCTTTATTATTCCTCGTACATTACTTCTTTTAAATAATACCCCTTTTTCTCTTTTCCATTTTAAGTAGGATGCTCTAAGTTTTTGGGTATAAATACCCTTTGTAATATGTTGCCGCAACAATCATCTGATATCGAATATACTTCTCTTTCATGAGCTAGTATGCTTACCCCATTTTCTTAGTCTTATCCTAACCCTTAAGCAAAGCTAAGTGGCAAGTGACCTCACCGAGCTACTCATATGTCATATTAAGTTAGTTTTATGAGTCCATGGAGTTTCCTTAATGAATTACATCCCTAAAATCATTCAGAGTCTGTTGATTTATCTTGTTTTCCTATTCTAGTTTTCGCGTTTCATCACCTTTCACTTCAAGCTTTCTACAAGCTTAGACTCATTCCAATATGGTCATCCTTATTTGCTCTTGGCATAATGTATTAGCCCAACCAAGACATACAACTACCAACCTTACTCGGTTCGAATCCAACCAATTCTAAGATCGTTCAGAGGACCTGCATGCTGACCTCTTTCCCTAAACACACAGTTTTGTATACTTGTAAACATTTTCTTTATTTTAATCGTAGGCTTAATCGTTAGGGTTTAAGGCCTTATATTTATTTATAGTTTTGCCATTAAGGTTTTAAGATTTACTATTAGTAGTAATACCTTGTAAGTGGCAACTTTTATCATCTTCTCACTATCAATATTAAGAATAACTTTTCTAATGCAGTCTTGTGAACTATGAGTTTGTTAAGCTTGTACTTGATGATTAAGTATTGTTTTGCTCTTTAATCTTTCTCCTGTTCTTATCAATCTTCTTTAAGATTGTGCTGGACCCTCTTTTAGAACAGTAGTGACTTACATCCCTCTCCATTAGAACCCTGAGTATTGATATAGTATCCATGGGTCATATTAAACCTTATTTCATGCTCAAACCATGTTTGTTTGTATGTTTCGGTATGTTATATCCTTTCACATTCACATTCGAACCCTCTTCTTTACTAACCTTAATTGCATCATTCAACTCCTAAACACCCATTTGTAGGATTTGTGTCTGCTGCATCTTACGCTTGCTCCAATGACCTCCAATCTTTAGGTGGCATTCCATATCACAGGGTTCATTTGGTTGGTCGGCTTATTGGGTATGGCGATACCTCGTACCAAGTCAATATAGTGTTCTATCTCTTGGAATGGGGGTAATACCTTAAGTAATTCCTCAGACAACGAGTTAGTGAATTCGTCAATCAACTTTTGGATCTCTTTATGCCACCCAACTTACTATTTTAACTTCCATAGCCAACACACTAACAGAAAGGTCGACATTTCTAACTTCATGACCTTTCTCAACTCAAAGCAACTAAGAACAAGAACCTTCTTAGAACCTCGAGCTAACTTAGCCTATAACTTACTCACCTAACTCAAAGTCATCGGGTTTAAGGTAACCCTCCTTCCATCCTTCTCAAGCTTATGGGTATTCTTTTACCCATAATGGAAAACTCATCAATTAAAGAGCCATGATTGCCCTAATAATACATACAATGCACACATGGGCAAAACATCATAAAAGATCTCATTAGAGTAGTTTCCAATAGAGATTAGTAAGAGCCCCTATTGGAACACGTGAAGTATACCCTTCTTATTTAGTCAATGTAATTTATAAGGCCTTGGGTATGATAAAGATGGTAGATTAAGCTTATGGATAAAGCCAATGGATATAACACAACATCGGTGCAAGTCCTACTATTTATGATGAGTACACATACTTAATCCTAGACTTTACATGTAATATGAAATAAACTCTCCTACTACTTACCCTAAACGGAAGGTTTTAGGTTAATAACACATCGGATAAGTAAGGTCAATTTGAATAATTAGATCTACCACAATTGATATTGTCCATTAAGGTTACGAGACCTGATGTATAACTAGATCTACCATAATTGAAAAGAATTTTCTATAATCTTAGTGATAAGTGATTGGATTATTCCAAATTTAATTCTAATATTTGTAAAGGAAATTCCTACTCTTAATGCTATCTTAATTTACTCTATTGCAGAAGCGATTCGGGTAGAGCATAGTTAAGGCTAAGAGTTTACAAGTAACGCAATTCCTATTAACTTACTAATGAAATTCTCTCAATTAATAAGAATACAAAACAAATTAGAAATATTTTGAATTATTGCATGTTAATTTCTTAGTGAAGCAAAGTTTAGATATCCATATGGTTAATTAGGGCTTCTTACTTTGTTATTGTATTATTAACTAGTAATTATTCAATTTTATGTCTTAGTTGTTAGGGTATAATCATTTCATTTTGTAATTGAGTTTCAATATTTTTTCAAAAGTAGAATAGTAGAGCGAGAGTGAGTAGTATGTGCAATCCTTAAGAGATTGACAGCCTAGACTCTACCAGTCTACTATATTATAACTTAACAAGTGCAATTGCTAGCTAATTAAGTTTTTTACACCATTACTAGGGACTATTAATCAAGAAAGCTCATACCTTTGTTATTCTACTATTTCACTTTCATTTTATTTTTCTTGTTACTTTCTAATTTGAATCACTTCTTCTTTTTTTTTCTCCCTTTTTATGTCGAAGGAATTTAGAGTAATGGCCAAAAATGGGGAAGTACCAAAGACCCTATTCAATTACATTAAACCTCCTTTAGTGCAATCAACTCCTGTATAGTAAAGTGGACAATAGCAACTAATGACTCTATGATCTTACCAATTGTAATTCAAATGATCCAGTAACAACTCCATTTTGAATGTTCACCAAAAGAAGACCCGCATACTCACATCACTAATTCCTCAAAGATATGTACCACCATATGGAGCCATGAATGACATAATATGGCTAAGATTATCCCCTTTCTCATTGTGGAGGAAAGCAAAGCAATGGCTAAGTTCTCTTTGGAAAGATTCTATAACTTTGTAAGAATAGCTTATCGATAAATTTTTAGAAATGTATTTCCTTCGCACTAGAAGGCTTAGCTTTGAAGTGATATTTCATCTTAAGTTTAGTTTAATTTTGAAACTCTTTACAATGCTTGAGAGCGTTTTAAGGTGCTACTCAAAAAGTCCACATCATAGCCTTCTATTGTAGATGCAGTATAAGCCTTCTATAATGGTTTAAATTTTTCAACTAAACAATACATTAACTATGAAAATGCCTAAAGAAGCTCAAGTTTTGATTAAGAGATTGGCTATGAATAGTTATCATTAAGAGAATACTAGAACCTATAAAAAGAGTTTAAGCATGTATGATTTAGATGTTACTACAGCCTTAGTAGCTAAAGTTGAGGTATTAGCCAAAGGTCAAAAAAAATTTCTATTCCTCCACAACATCCTATGATGATGAATTATGTAAATCTAGGAGGATATGGAGGACAACATAATACAAGATAGACTAGTTATTTTATGAATCAATATGGATCTTAACATATACCTTATAATGATCATGAACAACAATGTAAAGATTGGTTGAACTTTTAGGGGGAGTATCTATATGGAACTTAACCAAAGTATATGAATTATCCTCAAAGATTTCATGACTTCACGCATTAAGAAGAAAAGTCAAGGTTGGAAGACATTCTGACCAAGTATGTGCAAAATAATGAAGCTAGATTGATGAGCATTGAAAGACAAATTGAACAGCCTGCAAAAATTACTATTGAAAGGCAACAAAAATTTCCTCCCCAAGCTGAAGTATAAGTTATAACTCTCAAAAGTGGTAATGAATTATTGGAAAGTAAAAAAGCCAATAAGAAACAAGTCAATCAACAGCTAGTAGCGAAAGACTAGGAAAGTAAAGTTAAGGAGACTCTAGAAACTATAGAGGAGAAGGTGAATCCTCAAAAAGTGAATGAATATAAGTTGCCAATACCTTATCCTCAACAACTCAAGTAGAGCATTAAGACAAAAAATACAGTAAGTTCTTAGACCTTTTCAAATAACTACATATGAACTTACCATTTGCTGAAGCTTTTGTTGTGGATGCCTAAGTGTGCAAATTTTTTTAAGAAGCTATTATCCAACAAAAAGAAGCTAGAGGAACTTTTTATAGTCACTTTAAGTGAAGAATGTTCAACAATACTCTAAAATAAGCTTCTAACAAAGTTGAAGGATCAAATGAGTTTACCATTAAGAAAGCATTAGTTAACCTAGGAGCGAGCAAAAACATAATCCCTTATGAATTGTTTGAGAAGTTAAGCCTAGGAGAGCCAAAGCCAACTACAATGAGCTTGCAATTAGTTGATAGATTTGTAATGTATCCCAAGGGTATAATTGAAGATATGTTGGTTAAGATAGATAAATTTATTTTTCTTGTAAACTTTGTAATTTTAGACATGGATGAGAACATTAAAGTACCACTTGTCCTAAGGAGACCCTTTTTTGCTACAACTAGAGCCATTATTGATGTTAGTGATATCAAGTTCATCTTAAAGGGAGGAGAAGAAGAGATGGTATTTAGAATAAAAAAGGTAATGAAGATGTGCATTGTCAAGCTTGAAATTTTTGGTTTTCGTTTATTTTCCTTAATTCTATTTATATCGTCATCAATGAAGAATTAAGGAAAATCTATTTCTTTTAATTTTGAAAAATTTTTTAAGTTGCTATTCGACCAAAGTTAAGAAAGGGGTAGGTTATAATCAATTGGGTGGATTCATTATGACCTAACTACTAGTCCACAAAAAAATTAATTTTATTAAAAACTGAATTAAAAAACTAGATATTATTATATTCAACGGCTGTCCTATCAAACCTTAACAAGTACCACTTTAGCCATCCAAATTTAAATTTATTTTTCAATATACCCCTATAATTTGAAATAATGATTTCTATCTTACAAGTAAAGAAAGTAACAAATTGTATTTACTTACAAAAAGAATAAATAAAAAAAAAAGCTAATTATTTACAAAGGGAAAAAATAAATTTTTCCATATTTTAAGCTGCCCCGTAATTGCGTACATATGCTTACGTAACTGCTATTTAGGATTAGACTCCTATACTTCATTCAAGAAAATTTTAATGTGTTGCTAATTTTTTAATGCTGAAAACATCTCACTTTACACTTTTTTAATTATTTCTTTTTTAAAAAAAAAATACTAGGAGAAGGGTCCTAATTTGATGTCTTATTTTTTATTTTTTTTTGAAAAATTCTAAAATAACATTCTAATTTGAAAAAGATTGTATTAATTTTTTTTATTTTTGGAAAACAAATTTTTTTCTATGTGATAAGACTACTTTTTTTTTATTAATATATACCCTTTTTCTTCTTGAATTTTTTTTTTCAAAATAAGCCCTAAAGAAACAAAGAAAGAAAATTAAAACAATAAGGGAGTTTTCTTATTTTCTTTTTCTTTTTCTTTTTATTTTGTGAATAAATAAAAATTTTAAAAAAATGAAGTAAAGAAAAGCAGAACCTAGGTTCACAACTTGTGCATAGGTCAGACCTGGTAACAGATAAAATTAGATCCAAGTCGTAGGCATGGATTCGACTCACCAAGAAGAACTAATTCAAGTAACTACGTGATTGATTTCAGCCAAGTTAGGCACCAAAACAAGCAGGAAAAGGGACTTTTGTGTGTTTCTTATTGAACTTAAGGGGGGTAGACTCAACGCCATAAATTGTTGTGGTGGCTTGGTGGGTTTTTCAAATTGGTCATCGATGGCTTTATGCAAGCTTGGTGGCGACGGATAGGTAGACACATATAGGTGGTTAAGGAGGGGGTTTTGGAACACGACAAAGTCAACCGTAGTATAGGATCACATCAATGGTAGCTGTAAGGGGTGGTTTCAATAGATGCAATGGTGATGGTAAAGGTTTAAGTGGTCACAATTGGTTGAAATTCTTATAAGTTACGGTAGAGCTTAGGATGGTTTACTAACGAGAGCTTAAAGCGTGGGGAATTTCACCTAATAGGTGATTTTTTTCGACTAACACCATAGTAAAAGAAAGTTTAGAAAGAGAGAGCTTCTGATAGTAGAGAGAGAAGGATCATGTATACTTATAATGGAGTTAAAGGAAGTTGTTGTTGGTGCCCAACATGGATTTAGATGCTCCTATTTATAATTTTGAAGCTCAGAACGAGCTTTGAAGGTATAGCAATGGAAGATCATAAGTATGCAGCCATGAGTTATGCTTGCACAAAATAGCCTAAATCAAATATTATTGCCAAATGTACTCAATTTTGTACAATTGAGTAAAAGCCATTTCAAATTTTTTTCTAATTTTTGAGCTTAATTTAATCCTTGAACTTGATGAATCAAGACATGTTCTTGGTTTCAATCAGTAGTATACAATGTTAGCAACGTTAGAAAGGTAAGGCTTTAGATTGATCCTAGCCAAAAGTCAATAAGAAAAGGCTTAAAATTGAGGGGTTTGATCATGGCAAGTTTGAAGCTTGTTGTTCTTGTTTATAGAGGAGATGATGCCTACGTGTCACTACATAAGCCACTTAGCAGTTGCCATGCCTACGTGTCGCCATGTACTAAGTCCAATACATTGTGCTATAGTAAAGCGACACATAGCTTTGATCCTATTTAAGAAAATAAAATGCGTAAGTGCTCTCATGGGGAGATTTAAACCTGCAATCTCTCCTTCCAACTAATTGTCAAGTCCATGTATTTAACCAATTAGGTTATTAGCCTATGCCTTAAAATATCATGTAACTAAATTGTATTTAACCCAAAGCTTCTTGGATCCTAGGAACTTGGTGATTGATAATATCTTCATATCCTTCTAATCGATTAGGCTTAGGGTAGTGTTTAGGGGTGATCCTTGGTAGCCGAAACAAGGGTGATAAATGTGGTGGTTAGGAATGCGGTTTAGGTATCTCTAAGGGTGGTAAGGGTGGTGTTTAGGGGAGCTTTTCCTTGGATGTTTAAGTATTGTAAGACTTGGAAAAATAGAAGAACATGAGGGAGCTTAGGTGGGGTTTAATAGTTGGTTGGATTTAGGCTAAGGTTTCCTCATTTTTATCTTATCAAATTAACGAATCAAGTGAGGCATGGATTAAGGGATGTGAATGGTTTTGGGGGGTTCTTCTTAGGTAGGCGTTAAGTTGAGTTTACATTAAGAATAAAGAGTGAAGTGATTACTTCCTTGGCTTCTTCAAACTAATAGCATAGGGGGATAGGGGGGTGGCTTATTCATCCCATCAATTTTCACTTTTAGCTTAAAACAAAAATGGTTAAATAGCATTTTCTATAAGTGGCATAACTTATTTAGGGATTTGAGATGTTTTTTGTCTAATCATATTAGTATTTGCTATGGTTAAATGCCATCTAGGTTTACATCTTAAGTTTGGTTTGTTTGAAATTGAATTGGGAGGGAAAGTGGATTGGGTATGGCTAGTTCTAACTCCTACATTTGGCTCTCAATTCCACCCTTGAAGTATCCAAACTTGATCGTTTTACTCAAGTGACTAAGATGGAGTTTAGCTCTTGATTTTTCCCTTCGTCAAGTTGGTTTTTAAGATAGGTTGTAAGTATTTTAAGATTGGTTCAAGCTCGATTTGGTTTAGGGCTTTTGATATAGGGTTTTTAAGTATTCAATTTAGTATTAAAGTTTCAATCTTTCGTTTAGGGTTTCAGTAAGTTTAGGAGTTCTCACCATGTTATAAGGTTTAGGGTTTTAGTAAGTTAGGGATCGTTATTAAGTTTAAAGGTTTCCAAATGTTCAAGTTAGTATTAGGATTCTTAGTCCTTTCGTTTTAAGGTCTTCATAAGTTTAGGAAATGTTTTACTATTCTTCAAGGTTTAAGGTTTAGTGTAGATTCTAGGATCGATATAAGTTTTATAGTTCTCATGATCGATTATATTCAACAAGTAAATTAGTATAAGCACAAATTTTATATTTAGCTTGATTCTTAATTTGGTTGATCCTTAGCAATATTTGAAGAGCATTTCAACTACTTGGATCATTACCTAGAATTAGCAAGGCTTATGATTCTTTTTTTGGGTAAAGAAAAAAAAATTTTATCTAAAGAGGGCTTATAGTTCTTGTCCAAGAATTCTGCAAAATTCAATTGGAAATTAAAGATGTAGGCTTCATGACCAAGGAAAATGTTCATAAGGGGTAACTGTAGTCATCACTTCAACTTTATTCTTGAACGAATTCTCTATAGCACTTGCTATCTTTGGATTATCATTCAAAATAGATGTAATTCCTCTTAAAAATCACCTGAATTCTCATCTTTTTGTCTCATTGCTTAATATGAGTCCTAAAATCCAGAAATAACTCAATTCAATAGCAGTTTTAATATAATTATATCAAAATAACTTAAAACAACCAAGAAAATAACATAATGGATGAGTGTAATTTTACACTCATCAAATCCCCTCACACTTAATTATTTAAGTCTCCTCAAGCAAATCAATCAATCCTTAACAAGGATTGATAAAAGAAATCAAGCTAATATTTTCTATATGAACTACTATCATTCGGGAATTATTAAAATTTTGAATTAACCTTACAAACAAACATTGATTCCCTTAAAACTTCCTAGTGACTTGTACACTCTTCTCCTTGCCTATTTTTTTTTTTAAAATGCATCCCAGATACAAATATTGGAATGCAATGGTTAATTCTTGTAAACTAATGTTTAATCATGTGATTTAACCAATGATTCTCTCCTAAATTAGTTCAATTTATAAGTAGTTAGGCAAAAACCATTCAAGACTCCATTCTATCTAGATAAGATGTATACAAATCTCTCCTAACTTTTTTGAGCACTATAATCAAGAGTAAATGCATGTTTTATCTACTCATCCCCTACTCATTTCCTCAACATAAGGTATAATACCCTAGATTTCAAGCTCATACAATTACCCTAGGATCCAAGCTCCTACATTTAGAGTGCTAGGCTAAAATCTCAGTTTAATTTCAAACATCATAGTAAGGTTAGAAAAGTTAGATGAAGTTATTCAAGTAAAGTCAATTTCTCAAAATAAGCTATATAAAAATATTAATTTAAGAAAACGTTAATTTATTACTAAAGTCAATAAATATCGAAAATATGAAATTCGATTACTTAGATATAACAAGATATTAGAGATAAGTTATTTAACTTATAAAAATAATAAATAAAGTTGAATTATACATGTAGTAACATAAAACATGCGTTATTTGTATTAAATATACATATATAATAAGAATTATTATTTAAATAAGGTAAATTAATATAAAAAATTGGAAAATTAATAAAAAATGCAAGGATGAGTCATCATGCCTATGTTGCAACTTAGGAGTAATTTGAATGATGAGTCAAAAGCAAAGAAATGAGGAAATGACACCTCATGCATTGAAAATCGAAAAAAATAACATGTATAAGCCACAATCCAGTTTTTATAAATTCTCATCCATTTAGAAAATGTAAATAGGGCTTGTAAATTTCAAAAAAAACATTTTGAAGTCTGAAAAAAATAAAAAAATCACTCAAGAAAATTTCAAAATAAATTAGAAAAAAACAAGAAAATTAGAGCGAAAACAGGGCATAGAATTTGATCAGGCCGATTCAATAGGCTATTGGTGTCTAGTTGTGGTAGTCATTTGGGGTCAAGGAAAGCACCACCAGAGGAGGTGTTCCAATAAGGTTAGGTAGCCACTTTAAGTGAACCAAATTTATAGTAAAAACTTTGTAATTTTTCTAAAAATAGCAAATGATATTATTTAATTATAAAACTTGGTTTTCTGATGTTATTTTATGTATAGAATAATTCAATAATTTTATTTTAGTGAAACAATTATTTAAGATATAAGGTCATTAAGAAATGGCTCTATTTGGAAGAAAATTGAATTAAATTTTAGAAATAATAAATAATGTTCTTTCAAGTTAAAAATTTCTACGTGACATACTTAATATATTTATTTAATTTCAATAATAATAATTTTTTAGAATAATTATGTTTACTATTTATTGTAATTATTTTGGATAAAATTGGCAATTTTGTTGTTTTAGTGAATTAATTAGTTTTTAACAAAATCAAAAAATGAGCCCTATGTATTATGACTTCAAGATGTTCATAATGATGTTTGGGACACTTTGATTTTATCTTGTGATTAAATTCACTTATTTGCTTAATTTTCACTAATTTTGAGTTAAAATTGCTATTTTCATAAAAATATATAATAGCCATTTTAGTATAATTCATGGTCATTAATTAAACTAAGTATTTATGTGAGTCTATAAGATTTTTCATGGAATGAATCGAGCTTGTATACTATTTATTATGTGTTTTCATAATATAAACCTATATATTAGCTTAATATGTGATATAGTAATTAGTACTAATATGATATTTGTTAAATATTCAAAGGATTAATATTTTAGAGTATATAATAAATGCTGACCAGCTCAAGGAATGAGGAATTTTGTGACTTTTAATTTAGATTTAGGATTTAATTGAGTTAATTACGAGGTCATAATAGCATATAGTTGAATCGGTAACACGAATGGGTATTTTTGGATATTTAGAAATATTGGTTAGTTATGATTCTTAAGATATTGCAATAGTACTCAAAACAACGATTGTGACGATATAAAATTTACTAAAATCAGATGAGAAATGAATAAGATACAACCGGATTAAGCTTAGAAACACAATAGCGAAAATGCATAAGAACTTAGTATTGACCTAACAGTTAACTTAGGGTCTGTATGTATTTTTCTAGGTATGATAGGTGAAGAACAATCACATCATCAAGCTTAGGATTTTACACTACTTTCAAGCTCAGGTAAGTAGATATTTCTATTTTCGTGCAAGTAAACCTATGTCTACTTAACTTAAAGTTAGTTGTGTTGTGAATTGTAATAACGTATTGGATTGATTAAATACTTGATTCTATTGAATGTATGTTGAAAAAGTGAAATGTTTCCTTGTGTATAACTAATTTATCAATATGTAATTCTATTTAAAAAACTTGGAAACTAAACTGTTGATTAGGGTGTTCACCTAAGTGAAGCCTATATGAAGAAATGCGATATAAGGCTAAGAAACAAAACTGAAGATGAGATAGTTGAATTGTTTATAATGTGGAAGTTGAGATTCGTACCCGATACTAGGTTACTGTGTTGTTTACTACATTCATGGCATGACACGACATGAAAGGAATTATAGGTTGAGTTTTTAAGAAGCTTGAAAACCGTTGAGTTAGCTTTAGAGCATATAGAGTACATTACTCGACTTATGCTGGCCACATTGAGTAACCGACTATGTATTGGATTTTCAAACCACAATGGGTAGTTTTTGTTGGGTATCCTACTCCCAGGTAGCTCCTTCTTACTTTGGGTTCCTGGACATTATATCCAGATGTCTAGCTATGTCGACCAACCGGATGAGGAATTGGAAAAGTATAAGATCCAATACCGATACATGTCACATACATAAGCATAGCATGGATTTTCTACATAAACAGTTTGTATTGATAACTCAGGTTATGAGATTGAATGTCCTGTAAAATTGATTTGTGTGAATGTATGTTATGTATGTCCTGTGTTTTGTTTTATCCACTCTCACTTAGCTCACAAAGAGCTGAAGGGATATTTATGTATCCTCAGGTTATGAAGAGAACTAGCTGGGCAACATCAACTAGGGGGGAAATTCTTTTGAGAGTGCTTATGATGGAGTCAGTCGCTTTTGAAGAAGCCTTACAATATTTTGATCTTATCCCTACAAAGGATTTGTACATATGAAAAAAAAAGTACTATATTTTAGGTTTTTATAAGTTTGTCAAATGTAATCTTTTATATAAACAGGTATTAAGCTAAACACTACTGTAGTACTCTTTTGTTATAAATAGAACTTGTGTTAAGTATAAACAAGTATTCATGTGTGATGATAGATCCTATGCTATGCCAAGATGTGACATAAGGCTCTACTGATAGGTTTTTTTTAATTTAATTAATTATCGAAGCTTATTAACAATGGAAAGACACCTTGCTATTTTGAGAGACCAAGGCAAACCCTTACTAATTCAGCTATTTTTATAATTAACATTGACAATAAGAAAGTGCCTTCTCTTATGAGGGACTAAGGTTGATCCTTATCTATATCTCTTTCATTAACCTTTCCCTCAATAAATTAATAACGGAAAAGAATCTCACTCTTCTCAATGACCAAGACCAACTCTTACCAACCACTCTTTATCAATTTATGCTTAATTATCCTCTTAGCAAATCAAATTTCAAGGGGAATTTACAAACAACAAGCTTCATTTACTTATTTACTTAGAATTATAGAGCTCTAAAAAATCAAAAAGGAATAAGTATACATGTAAGTAAATTTCAAAAGTAGCATATGACTAAAGTTCAACCACAATATTTAATTAATTAATGTCCTAGAACCTTAAGCTAAATAATATGTAACTTTCGCTCTATAGAAATTCCACTATCCAATTCCAATAATGCATTCCATGTGTAATAGTGCTACAAGTACTATTTTCTTATTAAATGGGGATTAAGAATTTGAAAAAAAAAAGGGTGGGGTTGTTAAAATAACAATTTGATTTCTAAAGGAAAGTAATATACCCCTTCCTAAAACTCAATTTAGTACATTGTCCCTAATGTACCTAATTCTAAATTATAAGAAAAATAATTGCAAATGAGAATAGTAGAGAAGAAAATATAAAACTAAGAAAAACGATACTCCCTAAATATTTATATTACTCAAATTATCTATGAGAATTCACCACAAATTATTTGAAGTTATCAACTTGAGAGAGATCTAAACAAACACACCTAAAATAAAGAGATAAAAGCATATGCAAGAAAAAGGAAAATTTTATTATTCTATTGAATTGAAAGAACTAGAACATAAAATTGAAATAACATGGAAACTCAAAACAATCAAAACATCATCATTAAAGAACACCTAAAAAAAACCAATAAACACCAACTTTCTAGAAAAAGTTCTAAGTCTTCCGCATTGTTTTCATCCTCTGAATCAATATTTACAAGTTCATTCTCTTCATTCCCCTTACAAGTCTCCTCTTGTGTCCTTGATGTCACTTCCTCCTCCTTATCCCCTAAATTCATTTACCTCATTATATCAATCAATTCATCATCCGTTGATGGAGGAATTTTTATATTGACTTGGTCGGCAATATTACTACAAAACTCCATCATCCTAGTTTGACGCTTGAACGATATTTTTAAGGATTGTTCAATTATCTCTTGAGAACCCACTAATTTCTAAACTTCCTTCACCAATTCATCATTGTTAATGGAGCTTTTACTTTCTTTCCCTTCTAGGGATGGCTTATTAACTTCATCAAGGAAAAGTCTCATCTAGTGGAAAGTTGATAAGGTCATTGGGGTAACATTCTGAATCATGGTTAGTTGTGGGTTGTCAATAAGGAGTTTGAGTTGTTTTGCTAAAACCGTTACATATGATCCATATCCCAATTGATTCACTCAAGTACTGGTTGTTTGGTATCACATATAGAACACAAGTGAAACGGCTAGATTGATAGGATACCCCTCTACTAAGCTATAAAGGGAGAAGACCCCATGAATAGCGAGTATAACTATGTTTTTTCCTCTCCCACTAATGGTATGGGTAAGTAGCCATTAGAGAGCTCAATTTGTCAGGTTTTTCAAGTGTGATCCTCTTGTAAACTTTCGATTGTAAATCTTTTCACCACTCAACTCTAGTGAATGGATGAACTCTTTGCCATAAATTCCTACCAAAATTCCAAGCTAAACTATGGATAGATTGAACTTAGTGTTTCTAAGTCAAAAAGTAATAGTACTCTAGGCTTAATAGGGTACTTAGTCAGGTTCGAAGGATAAGGTGGTAACGAACTCTATGATTAGTTCCTTATAGACAGGCTCTTAGATATTGAACAACCTATGTCAACCCCATTTTCCAACCATGGTACTAATTTTAGGTTTGTTGTTGGCTAGGTTTCAACACTTTCAAATCTATGAAGCTTGATTGAGAAACGATCTTTTTGGAAAGGATTTCATATCAAATTTGGTGATCAAGGTTATTGAATTCCAACATGTGTTTTAAGTGTGGTGGAAATATGGCTAGACGATCCTCTTCTAATGTAGGTTGAGAAGAGTTCCTTTAGGTTGTACAACAAGTGGTTCTTAGTGCCACTGTTGGTGGTGGTGGTTTTTCGTCTCTTTTCTATACTTAGTTTGTTAGGCTATTGTTTAGGGTTTTAGAAATGCAATAAAGGCGTTCAAAGTTTAAGGGCTGATTAATACTACTTTCCTAGGTTATTATTGCAATTCTAAATTAGCAACTTTCTTTTTAGAAAAGGTAACTAGTATTTTAGGAAATTACTTTGCATACACATTGCATATTAATAAGAAGAAGGTTGTTTAAGAAAGGGAAAGTGAATTTTAGGTGAGAGGGTTATAAATTAGGAAAGTACATTACACTTCAACAATGCAAGATTTAAACGTATCTTGATTAATTAACATTGCAAGTATGCAAGCAAGATCATAGCCCTGATCTATGGTCGTAGTCTCTCCTAAAGTCAAGTTCTAAAAATTCTTTCAAAGTATAATTTTTTGATGAGGGGAACACAATCAAGACCATAGGTATAGTCTTTAGCCTCGGTTCCCTCTAACCGATTTTCAAGTGCAAACTACATATTTTCCACGTCCTAGAAGTACACAGCTAGAAACACAAGCATTGTTTTAAGCCTTAGTGGCTATGGTTGCCTCAAACAAAAATATGAAGATCAACAACTAAGTGTAAATTTTTTACTAAAGGAACACAATCGAAGCCATAGGCATGGTCTTCAACAGTGTTTTTTACTAGACCCAATTTTACCTCTCTTTCCTTTAGCTCCATGCTTCAATTCACGATCAAGATTCCTTTCCGTTTTCTTCCTTAATCATCACAATTCCTTATCTTCTATGTTTAACCTTACAACATTAGGAAAAGTTGAGAACAACTTGAGCTAACTAACCAAACCTAAATCTAAAAAGACATAAAATGGAAAAATAAGTAAAAGGGTAATGAAATTTGCTTGACTTACCTCCTAAGAAGCAATTTTGGCTAACATTGTTTGCTTAACAAGTTAAAAATGGTGTTACCCATTTTCTCTGATCCGATGCAGGTCATATTCAAGAATATTCTCATTTTCAAACTTTACTCCTAAGTACAATTTAAGTCAGTGGCCATTTACCTTGAAAGTTTCCTTCTTGGGACTTAAAATCTCCACCACTCCATACAAGAATACCTAGTTACGATGTAAGGTTCTAACCATCCAGATCTAAGCTTACATGGGAATAGTTTCAATCAGGATTAATATAGTAGCACTTTATCTCTAAATCAAAAGTGCTTTCCCTGGCTAATCTAGTCGTCATGGTATCTCTTGGCTTGATCCTTAAATATTCTTGAGTTCTCGTAGGCTATATCTTGCCATTCTTCAAGCTCATTTAGCTAAAGTTTCCTGTATTCACTTATACACTCAAGATCATGGTTAGCACGCTTTATGGCTTAATAAGCCCTATGCTCAATTTCTACAAGTAAATGACATGCTTTACTGTACACAACTAGATATAAGGTTGCTCTAATCAACGTTTTGTAAACAATTCTATAAGCCCAAAGAACACCGCCAAGCTTCTCATACCAGTCTCTATGATTATGCTTGACAATTTTTTCTATGATTCATTTAAGGTCCATATCTACTACTTCCACTTATCCAATAGTTTAGTGATAGTATGGAGTTGCAACTCGATGCTTAACTACATATCACTTCAATGCCTCCTCTAACTAGACATTGCAAAAATGGGTTCCTTTATGACTTATCATTGCTTTAGGAGCACCAAATCTAGAAAATAGACTTTTTAAGAGCCATCTTACTACCTTAGATTCATTAATTGGTAGAGCTTGTGCTTTTACCCACTTAGATACATAATTTATAGCTATTAGGATATATTTTTTTCCGTTTGAATTCAAAAATAGGCCCACAAAATTAATACCCCAAATGTTAAAAATTTCATGAATCAAAATCGGGTTTTACTGCATTTCATATCTTTTAGATATGTTTCCTTCCCTCTAACATCCATCACAAAGTTCAATAAACTTTTAGGCATCTCTAAATAATGTTAACCAATAAAAACAACACTCGAAGACTTTACGAGCTATTTTATTTGCACTCAAGTGTCCTTATGTTGGTCCTGCAAGACAATGTTCTATAATTTGTTAACCTTCAAAATGAAACATACATTTATGAATTACTTGATCTACACCAATTTTAAACAAATATGTGTCATCTCAAAAATAACTTTTAATATCATGGAAAAACTTGTCCTTTTGTCTATAATCTAGTCCTGAAGGAATAATCTTGGCTATTAGATAATTAACTGTATCAACAAACCAAGGAGTTTTCTAAGGACTTACCTAATGCAGCTTCCTTTTTGGAAACTCGTCATTAATCTCCTATTCATCAAGCTTTTCCAATGATGGATTTTCTAACTACAAGAGATGGTTGGTTGCTAAATTCTCTACTCCCTTTTTATCTATGATTTCTATGTCAAATTCTGAAAGTAAAAGAATTCACCTAATCAATCTCGACTTGGCATTTGTCTTATTTAATAAATATCTCAAATCAAAGTAGTCAGTGTAAACAATAACTTTAGAAAGGATAAGATATGACCTAAATTTATTGAAGGCGAAGACTACTGGCAAGAGTTCTTTTTCCATAGTGGTCTAATTCTCTAGAGTTTTAGTAAGAGTCTTTCTTACAAAATAGATCAACTAGAAATGCTTCTCCTACCTTTGACCTAACATTGCCCTACAATATAGTCACTAGCATCGCTCACTAGCTCAAATGGTAAGCTCTAATTCGGGGCTACCATAATCTAGGAATTAGTCAATTTATCTGTTAAAGTATTAAATGCATCTAAACAATCTTGAGAAAATATAAATAGAGTATCATTTTTCTAATAACCAAGTTAAAGGTCTAGCTATTTTTTAAAAACCTTTAATAAACCTTCTACAAAACTCAACAAGTCCTAGGAAGCTATGTATGGCTCTAACAAATGCGGAAGGGGGTAATTTTGCAATAGTGTCAATTTTAGTATTATCCACTTCAAAGCCTTTTCAAGATATTTTGCATCCTAGTACTGCCCACTCTTATACTATGAAATGGCACGTTACCTAATTTAAAACTAACTTAGTTTCTTCATTCCTAGCCAAAACATTTTGTATATTCCTATGTCAACATAATGATTAAGAGATAATGCCCTTTAATTGGTCCTAAGAGAACCAAATGGGTAACATTCTCTTTAACCTGATAAGAGAACCGATCTTTTGGTTATCTAGAAGAACTAAAGAAATGTTCATCCTATAATCTTCTATAATACCTAAGAAGAAGGATCTTTCAGTTAGCTAAAGGAACCAGAAGAAATGTTCACAAAAGCCATGTAAATAAGTCACAAGAGAATGATCTCTTTATCGGTCCTATGAACACACAAATGAAATTAGGAAATGAACTCTTCCTTAACCACCAATGACCAGGGACTAATCAAATCCCTAATCGACCCCTAGATGTATGAGAACCCAACACAAAAGAATGGACATGGCCATATCTAGTACATGACTATCTTCAAAGTCACTTAGTTTGTAAAAGATAGGGAAGGTTCTCACCCTTCCATTCTATGTAGGGTAGTAGAGGCAAAAAATAGATTTATGCAATATGCTATGCATGACCACTTTTGCATTAAAGTTCCCATATGCTTAAGGTTAATTAATAAGTGATCAACGAAATATCAAACACTCATATACAATACATCACATCATAATCATCAATTGTATTATGTAGAATATCTTATAGTATTTTCTTAAGCAATTCAAAAAAATCAAGAACAAGCACTTTTCCAATACCCCACACATAAACCAATTGATAAGTGTACCTTTAAAGTGCCACTAACTACATGCACAAGTAAGTGATACTCATCGTGGTTACTTACTTGGTCATTACTATTACTCATCATAATAGCATTTAGGTAGCTAGGTCTCATAAACGCATAAAAGAACACAATAAGAAGTAAATACTAGATATACATATATAAGATTTCTTTATTGGTTATAGTTGTATAGTTTTATAAAGTCTTTTAGTTAATTAGACGTATATCTAAATCATCCAATCGTTACAATCCAAACAGTAAAGGTCAAAAGTATGTCCATGTGTCCAATATGTCTAAATATGTTCTAAAGTCATGGTTCCAAGATATGTATCTATCATAAAGATCCAAGCACAAAACTTTGGCATCATTATTTAAGCATAGATTTATCTACTTGATTACTTTAGGTTTCTTATCATGTTATTTTGAGAAGAAACATAATCCTTTAGTCTTGATACTTTACAAATTGAATCCAAAAATGAAATAAAGAACATTTTAATAAAGGTAAGGGTTTCCTTTTGTAGAAAACATAACTTATCGTTCTTGAGAAACTTTTACACATAAGAAGGGTTTTCAAAAGAAAGAGATTTTGATAAAGATATTGGTTTTTAGGGTATTCTTTCAAAAATATACTTTAGCTAAGGTAAGAATTTGCTTATCATTAACTTAGTTTTGAAAAGTAGTCAGTAAGATAAGTTTGAAACTTATATGAAGTAGAGGGGTAGGCAAAAGCCTTTGGTTGTTTTGAAAGGGATTTTAGATAAAAATTGTAAAGACGAAGTCAATCTTTGAAAAACTTGAAAGTTTCATAAAAATAGCTTTACTAAAAGTACTTCTTGACTCATTTAAGATTCTTGAAAAACTTTTTGGGGTCAAGAGTTCAAAAGAGTCTTTTGACTTGAAAAAATAGACTTAAGGCAATCAAAGATAAGTTGTTAGTAAGTGTTGCTACCTTTTAATTGAGAGATGCTTTTAAAAACTCAAAAACAATCTACTACACTTTGTTGGCAATTTGTTGTTGGTGTTGGATGTTAGGTGGTAGAAGTAGAATATTAGTTGGTTTATAGAATGAAGATAAGAGGAAAGAAATGGATGTAGTAGACTATGTAGTCCCAAAAGTGGTATAGCATCCCTATTTATAGAAGTTATTAGAATTGTTGGTCCCATATAAAATATCAAGAGGTAGGGGGTATAAATTGATATCTTTAAAAGGAAATTTGAAACTTTTTCAATGTAAATTGAAATTACCCCTCTCAATAACTTAATTTAGTGAATAGTGATACTTTAATAATTCAACACATAATTAATAAAACGAATAAATAACTTAAAGTAAAAGAGATAAGGAGGAGAATATCAAGCCTAAGATTTTAAAGAGCCTCATCCTTTAACCTTCGGCCTTCTACTTACTATTCTCTTCTAGCTCCACTATTTAGGACCTGTTCCTTTTCACCAGTGTCATTTCACTTAATCCACTATATCAAAAACAAATCAAGAGAATTTTACCAACATCTACCACACTTAGCTTTCACAACTCTCTACTATACCTATCTAACCTCTCTACAATCTAAGATAATTATAAATCTATAAAGTACAATCAAACTTCTCTCAATAACACTGAAACAATAAATAATGTTTACAAAACAAAAGTAAAAAGAACAATATTAATCTCATATAAATTTATACATAAACATACTCTCTGTTTAACCTTCTATTGTACCCTCTAAAAGAATACTTATTATTGTTTTGAGACTACTGTCTATTGGACCTTCTAATAGGTTCAATCGTTTTACCTTTATCCTTTTCTTTAACTGTTTCTTGATTTTCAACTTTTGATTTAACAAATACTATTTCTCTCTTCATTTTAGATGCTTCTCCAAATTCAAAACTAAGTCCAAAAGGTAAGTCAGAAAGTTTTGAACATTTTCATGCACCATCATCACTTAGATTTAAAAATGATCATCCTTCTAAACTTGTGATTGGTAATGTTAGATCTAGAATAAGAATAAAGTTTAAGCCTATAAAATTTTGAAAAGGATTTTTCTTTAATATCTAATTAAACTTCATTCAATTATTGAAGCTTTAAATGATAATAATTGGATCTAAACTGTATAAGAGGAACTTAGTCAATTTTAGAGAAAATAGGTATAGAATCTAGTTCCAAGACCTAAGGATAAGTCAATCATAAACACTAAATGGGTTTTCAAGAATAAGCTGGATAAATATGGAAAAATAGTAAGAAATAAATCTTATTTAGTTGCTAAAGGATACTCTCAAGAAGAATTAATAAACTATAATGAAACTTATGCTCCTGTGGCTATGTTAGAAGCTAGAAGCTATAAGATTAATACTTACATTTGCTTGTCTAAACAACTTTAAATTGTATCAGATAGATGTAAAAAGTGCTTTTTTGAATGGTTTTAGAAAAGAAGCGGTATATGTTGAGCAATCCCTTAGATTTGAAGATCCCTTCAAATTAGATCATATGTATAAATTGAAAAAGGTATTGTATGGTCTCAAACAGGCTCTTCGTGCTAAGTATGAGAGATTAAGTCATTTTTTATTGGAAATGATTTTCAAAGGGGAAAAGTTGACACTATACTATTCATAAAGCATCATGGAGAAGATATCTTAGTTATATGGATTTATGTCGATGACATTTTTTTTTTTTGTGCAACTAATGAAAAATATTGTCAAGAGCTTTTATGTTTGATGTAAGCTAAATTTGAGATGTCACTCATAGGAAAATTGAAATTCTTCTTGGGACTACAAATCAAACAAACAAAGAGTGGAATTTTTATTCACCAAGTACACCAAACTAATACTGAACAAATTTGGTTTTGAGAACATTAAGGATTCTCCAATTCCTATTAGTACCTCAACAAAGCTTAATATCACATGTAATGGTAAAAAGGCAAGTGAAAAATTATATCAAAGCTTAATTAGATCTTTACTATACTTAACAGCTTCACATCTTGTATTTTTTGTCTAATACTTATGTTTGTGCTAGAATTTAGAGTTTTCCAACGGAAACACACTTAACTACAGTTAAAAAGATCTTTAAATATATAAAAAGTATTGCAAAATTAGGATTTTGGTATCCTAAGAAGAGTATTTCAAGTACTTGCAATTCTTAAGAGATAAGCTAATTTCTTGGTCTTCTAAAAAATAAAACACTATTACCTTTTCAACTGCAAAAGCTAAATATGTTTCTATTGGGAATTATTATGCACAAATTCTTTGGTTGAAACAACAATTAAATGATTATGAGATAAATTATAAAAATATACCAATAAAATGTGACAATACCAGTACTATTAATTTAATAAAAAATCCAATTCATCACTTAAGGTCAAAACAAATAGAAATAAGGCATCATTTTATTCGTAACCATGTTGCAAATAATGATGTGGTGTTGAATTTATACCAACTAAATATCAATTTGTAGATATATTTACAAAACCTCTGGATAAATTAAGATTTGAATTTATCCACAATGAAATTGGTGTATGTAATCCTTTTTGTTAACATAGAGATTATTTAATTATTTCCCCCTAAGTTCAAAATTTAGATACGTGCAAATAGAACATATTTTTTAAGCTTCAAAATCCAAATGTATGTGCAATTGTTTTTATCTAAACGTATGTAATGTATGTGAAAAGTGTAAGCAGTGGGTCTTAAAAAAAATGTCTAGTGGGTCCAATTGATTAGCCTACATATATGCAGGAGAAGCACTACAAGATTCATTAGTTTTTCCCTTTCCGAGTATAAAGCTATAATTTTATCTTCTTCCTCTCATTCTTTCAAACTCTTCATCTCCTCACTCACATTTTCTCTTAAGAAAACATGTCTCCTAGAAAATCTTCTTGTATTGCTACTCAAGGTATAAAAACTAAAACTCCAATCCAATCCAAACAACCCTGTTGATCTCATTGAACAAGAGACCAACATCACCAACCCTATAGAGGTTTTGTAAATATACTTTATAGGAATATTTAGGCATAAATTGACCATAATTGTGTTTATTTCTCAAGTTCTCAGTACTTAATTATGTAATATATCAATTTAAGATATTTCAAGAGTAAGGAGATGATATTTATTCAAGACAAAGTGAAGAGGAGATGAAATTACAGAAGAACAAAGAGTTTTAGAGTAATCACGAGTGTAATAAAAGAAGATGTGAGTGCATAGTAGTCATCACTCCCTCCATTACGTCCCTGATCAAGGGAGTAACCAAGGCTAAAGCTATTTTTTCATCCGTTCATCATGACCATAACTCCATCTCAGAAGGATGATTACATCCTCCATCATGGTCATGATGAGGTCAAATGTTTGCAACTAGAAAATCACTCCTTGAGTCATGAGCATAATGGAGTAGACATGACTATTCTTCTTTAACTTTATCATACAAACCGATGCGTAGAATAGGTCTTAAAGCCAGAGGGTGTCTTGAAGTTGTGTATTTCAAGCCCTTTGACAAAAAGAATATAAATAGATCACAATTTTCAAATGAAAGGGGATCATCATCGTAATCCACATCATCAAGAACATTACAATAGAACACATCACGTCACCAACTCATAACACATCTATTCATCCATCTTTATACCCATTGTGTTTCCATTTTTGGTATAGTTTCTAAGTATTATACAATACTTTTCCTAGAATTCCTCAAGAGAGGCAACAGGACTTCATCATTCGTATGTTGTAAAGATTTCTAAAGTGGAATTCAAAACAAGGTTGTATTCTTCTACTTGTCTTATGTTAATTTCTTTATTTATTCTACATTTTGTTGATACGTTTTGTTTCTTTGTCATGTGTGAGTAGTAATTTAGGACTTGCTACATCCACTTAGCATGATTAAGTGCTTAGAATAGTAGTTTCCTGATGTTGTTATTCCTAATGAATTGAACTTAATTAATCTAATTACAATGTAGTACACGACATTAACTTAGACTATATTTCAATAGAATACTTCAAGAGAGAATTCTATTGAGTAGATCTAATTCATTAGGATACCTTACTCCTGATAGTAGAGATATTATTAAGAAAGTTGCTATATTCTTAAGGAATCGATAAGTTAACATGACATTAATGAGATCCAAGCTGGCTATTAATTTAAAAAAGATTCTAATAAACATAATTAGGATTAGAAGTAAATAATTCTGAGAAGAATGCTTGCATACCTGTAATTTCTCATAGATAACAAGTATTAGGACAAAAAGAAAAAGTATATTGGTAGTATTATACTAAGTAGTGAAGCAAGTCTGTATGTTAATCATTATAGTGTTAATAATTTATATAGCATTTATATTAGATAAAGGTTGTTATGGATTAGTGTAGTTTAGCCAGTAAATTACATATTTTAATATTTTCATCACTTGATAAATTTGGTTTGCTAAATAATACGAAGATTAATTAATATTAGTATTTGTAACTATTCCCTATAAAGACAACCCTATACTCATCTGTAGTATAAAAAGATAGGTACACTTGCCTATTGAACCAAGTTAAGGATAGAATATAGATTTATAAATTTCAAAATTCGAAAGCTCTATTTAGAGGTGATCAAAACATCAACAAGAACCATTTGAAAAGACCTAAACATTAAAACTTCGAGATGAGCCCTTAGATAAACCAGTTTAAGAAGTGACCCAAAAGGATGGTTTTAAACTAGCCCAATAAGTCACTTAAAAGACTTCTCATGCTAAGTAGAAGCCTGGTTCATCTTCTTCTTCTACAGAAGTTACTAAATCAGAAGACTCAACTTCTTCCACAAAGTCATCTAAAAAAGAAACTGAAATTGAGTCTAATCCCTTTGACTAACCTCCTAAACTTAAACCCCCAAAAACAGTTCACAAGACTAAGGCTTTACTACTTATGAAAAAGGCTTTGAAGGTTGCTCCTCAATCTATGCATAAGCCCCCAAAAAGTTAAGACCATGAAGAAACCACCCTCAAGACAAAGAGATAAACCAAAAAAGAGATACACTGCAAAAGGTAAGAGTATGTCTATCAAAGAATCTTTTTTCTTGGATTTTGAATTCTTTGAGAAAAATAGATTTTACTAAAAGGAGTATGTAGATGAATTAGGTATGAGTAATTTGTCTAATATAAGAGGTGTTGTGCATGGCGAGCTGGTTGATGAATTTCATCAAAAGTTAGATAGTAAGCATCAAGATGTATGGAAATTTGAAGTGTTGAGTCATAAAATTGAGATTATGAAAAAGGGCATTCTAAAGTGTTTTGGCATTAAAGAAATTTGAGAAGATGAAAATCTGGTGCAAGTGAGCAAGGAAAATGTTTTTATAAAGCTAAATGATGGGATAAAGTTAGGTGTTAGTCGAGATATATTCAACACTAAATTTGAATTACTGGTTAGGATTCTACAAAAATTTGTTAATACCCTTATGCTACCTAGAACAGGCAATTCAACCTCTATGACTAAAGAAGATGCATTGGTTGTAATGGCTATGTTGGGCAAAAGGAAAGTGGACATAGTGAATCTAATGATGAGGCATATGTGGCAACATTTAGATGTTAAGCCATATGGAAGCTTGTTAATGGCCCTAAATAAGTTTAAGAAGCTAAAAATTCCAAGAGATGCAACTTATCCTTACTATCCTACTAAGATAAGACAGAAAATTTTCAAGAAAATAGGTACCTATGTCACTGACAAACTCTGGTACTCTCACAGTAGATGAGTTTATGTTTACCCTTCCAACATTAGTAAGAGGATGATCATTGTTGAAAAGAAGGATGGTGAGAAGAAAAGAAAAAGAGGTAAGGAACCTAATGTTCAATGTTAAAAGAAGAAGGGGAAAGTGATAAAAAGGACTAGTAGGATTGAATTCAGAGAAGTGGCTAGATCACTTTTAGATAGTGATTCAAAGAGTATAGAATTACAAATTCCTCCCTCCAAACAAGGTAAAAGTTCTATATTTGTTGAGCAAATTTCTAAGGGAATCAAGGAAGTACTTAAGAAGGTTATGAAGGATCAGATTTCAAGTATGAAGGACTTATTAAAAATCTAGGTCAAACAGATAGTAATTGAGTCTAAAGCTGATGAAGAAGTTCAACCTGCTGATCCACTATCCGAACCACCTACTCTTGAACTAAATCCTCAAACCAAAACACTTGAACATCATTCTCTTATGACCACTCTACCATAAGCTGATCAACCTGATCAACTACATTTTTAAGAATTTGATAAAACTCTAGTTATCTCTCCTCAATCTCCAAAACCTAAGGATCCTCCTACTACAACTCCAACACCTCCAACTATAACTCTCGTTCTTAATCCTGAAAGACATACCACTCCTAAAGGAAACACAGGCTGGAAGTTGGTTCAATGTCTTTCATAAGAGTTGGAAGAGATTGAGCTTGACTAGATGTACTACCATCCATATTGGATCCAATAGGAAGTTGCTTAAAGGAATTGAAGTCTTAAGGATAAGGACACTTGTTGCTTAAAGGAATTAGACTTTTAGGGATAAGTACACATGTCTTCACTTATGTCCTTTTCATGCTTAGTCATATGGATGACTTTGCAAAACCTTAATGGAAGTAGATGAGTCAGATGAAAATGACATGAGGAAATCAATTTGGAATTCTCTTCCTTTATGCCACACGCCACATGTAGTAGTTTAGAGTTCTTACGCTTGTTTTGGCAAGTTGTTCATTACATGTTGGAAGAAATGTTGAGATATGATTTTAGAGTCTTTAACTCTTTATGATATTGACCTAAATACTTACTTGTTAGTTAATTAGTTTAATTAATCTAAGATTAAAGTGGTCATATGATGGGTCTTTGGTCATTAAGATGTCATTTTCTACTTAGCCATCATTTTTTACTAAGGTTAATCAACTTTGACTAGATTTCTCTTTAGGTCACTTTCATGCTTATGTGTAGATAAGTTGGTAGGTAGATAATGAAGGTGACACTTAGATGACATGTGAAGATAAGGTGGTAGATGGATGATAAAAATGGCATTTAGATGACGATAAGGTGGTAGAGAGAAAATGAAAGGACATTTAGATGACATATGGATCACACATCCTCACACCACTTTACCTCTTGAATCTATCTATTCCATTTTTCAATTGTTTTATAGATTTTGGTCCTTATCTTAGGTGAATTAGCACGGTTATGTTAGGTTTAGAGTAGATTTAGAATGGTTATGATAAGCTTTTAGGTCTAAATTTCTACTAAAGTCTTTGATTTTTAGAAGTCTCATTTTAAGTCTACAAGAGTTAATATTTGGTAATGCTTATAAGGTTTATAAGTAGTCTAGACTATATCTCTCAAATCTCTCCTAATGATTTTAGTTTATCTCGAATATATCTTTAAATTATATCCTAACAATTACGAACTTATATCAAAATTTTTAAAGGTTTACACAAGGGATAGCAAAACTCCTTAGATCCTTTAGCTTTGTTAGAAGCTTGTTTTGTAAGATTGCTGAGCACTTCTCATTAAGCATGATCATAGATAATTCCTCTAATTTCTTCTTGTTGGAGAGCAACTCCTTTAACAACTTCACATATTTAGGCATCTACGACAAAGCTTTCACAAAAGGTAAATTAATGTGTAATTGTTAAAATAGATCCATGAACTTACAATATTGCTCATCTACGTGTTCCTTCCTTAACCTTTGATGGTATGGAGTGGATAGTTTATACTCTCTAACTTTCTAGGGTTCTAGTTCTTACTTAGGTAGTTTAGAAGTTTCTAAAAATTTATCCTTCGACTCCTCCATCACTAATTCAGGGTTGATTGGTGTTTTTTCGAGCTGCATAGCAACTTACAACTCCTTACCAATTCTTAGAGTTATAAATTTTGGCTTGAGCTTATGGTGAGGACTCTAATTGCTTCTCAATTGAAATCTTGGTAAGTTGCTCTATCGGCATTCCAATGCTCAAACACTTGGCATTGCTACCCTATATAAACCTAGTCAATATCTCTTCCTGTTTCACATTTTCCTCTTTTAGAGGGTAAGCTTGAAATTCATAAGGAACATTAACATTCCTTAGTTAAGTTGTATAAAAATGATCACCTACATAAGAAAAACACTTCCTACCCCGTTCTTTACAATTGTAACAAGGTAAGCATTGAAAACCCCATTGATTCATGCCATGATTAAATGGTCTCTAATAATAAGGTGCCATATATCCTCCTGAGTTAACTATATTGGGCATCATAGAAGGTTATGCTAACATAGGATAAGAATCTAAGCTATTGTTTTGTACATCAACCATCACTACTAAGGTTTTAGTAGACTCTTCATCCTTCACTCTTGGTTTCTTCTTAATATGTTTAGCACCTTCCTAATGATAGCTATTCATAACTAAGCTTTTGAACAAGTCGTAAGCTTCATTGGTCATCTTCAAATTTAATGTACCACCTACAAATACATCAATAAACTACTTAGTAGCAAAATTTAATCCGTAATAAAAATTTTGTTCCTGCATCTAAAGTGGTAGAGCATAATTAGGGCACTTTCTTAGCAACTCCTTAAAATGCTCCCATTCTTAATAGATTGCCTCCTTATCAAACTAAGCAAATGATGAGGTAGAAGTACAAATATTAGCTACCCTAATTGAAGGAAAATACTTTTCAAAAAAATTTTCTATTAGTAATTCCCATGATATAATTGAATCCTTTTGAAGTGAGGCTAACCATTACCTCGCATTCCCCTACAAAGGAAAGAAAAATAATCTCAACCTTACCGCATCATCCACAGCTCCATCTATTGATTGGTAATTTTCATTCTAGTGTATGAACACCTACAAAAAAGAAAAAACGTCTATAAAGGCTGTTGGAAGGTGCTTCAACGTAGCTACTCTGATACCTAAGTCAACCTTCTTATCATTTGAATAGAATTGTAAAATGATTATGGGAGTAAGAGAACAAAAGAGAAGGTCCCCTTACTTAGGAGTCTTGTCTGGTATCTATAGCAAGTGATTAGATAAGTATAACCGAATGGACCTTAGGAGTTAAGCTCAAGTCTCAATATTATTAATTTAGACCTTCAGCCTATTTACTAAAAAATGTTATCAACATCATTGATTTTGAATGTCACACATATCTTGAAGAAGTTTGCAAGATATACATATGGATCCGCCTCTAAAGGACCTTCAAATTGTAACTACTACTAAACCATCCAGACGATGATTGGTGAAATCATAAGCTCATTTGCAGAGATAGTTGGTCTTACAATACTATAGTTACCTCTACTAGTCAATAGTTTAATATAATCGAACATAGACTTCGGCACTTCATCAATGTTAGCCATCACTCCAAATTTCCCCAACACAAGTAAGAAAATTTAAATTAGATTTTGACTGATTTAATAGAAAGAAATAAAAAAAACATTAAAAAGTAAAATAATAGAGCAATAAAGGAACAAGCTTTTCTAATCAATTGTCCCCAACAACGATTCTAAAAACTTGATGGGGAATATATCACGCTTATTAAGCAAGTGCACCTATCAAGTAATAGTATAAAAGAATACGGGAGTCAAGGTTTACCGATCCCATGAGAACTAAATTCTTACTTACCGACACTAAATTACTCTAATTAAGATAAATTGCAATATGGATGATAAATTGAATGAAAATTAAGCAATAAAAACTAATAAGAAATTAACTACAATTGCAACAATGGAATGAAACTAATTAACCAAAAATATGGATATCTAGACTCTGATCACCAAGAGTGAAACTTATAGTAGCCTAAGGTTTTTAATGAATTTATTCATGTTAACCAAAGGAATTCAATTGCTGATTTAATTGGAATCACTTCCCTATTAAATTATAATACTAATTACGTTCTACTTGAATCACTTCTTGAATAGAACTCCTTAGATCAATAATAAGAGCACCAATTCCATAAAATAAACAAGAAACATTTTTTTTTTATTCTAAAAGAAGTCTATAACTTATCTCTAAGCTTATAGAAAATAACATGCCTAAGAGCTCGGTTATTACTAGGGCTTACCACAAAAGGTGATAAACCAATGGGTCCTTCGAAATATCGAAGAAAATAGAGTGAATAAGTTGACAAATGGAATACAGTAGCTAATGTAAAGCTGCTCAGAGGATATGACCCACCAACAAACACAATACAACTTGGCACTTCACTTGATATGACACATAAGCTAATGTCAAGGTATACCCACCACTAATCTTATGCTACTTGGCAAGATTAGATAAGTAGGCATAAATCTCAATCATGCAAATTCTTTCCAACAACTACTCGTAAGAGGTTGTCGACTGTCCTATTCATAACTTCAATTTGGCTGTTTATCTAGGGGTGGCAAGAAGTATTGAACATGAGTTTAGCATTGAGCTTCTTCCACAAGGTCTTCTAAAAGAAGCTTGTAAACTTTGAGTCACGGTCGAATACAATACTTCTTAGCACTCCATGTAGTCACACAATTTCTTGCAAAAAGATGTTAACAATAAATAAAGCATCATTAGTTTTGTGGTAGGGAATGAATTCGCTCATGTTGCTAAACCGGTCGTACACCACCATAATTGAGTCATGTCTTCTCAACATTTAGAGAAGGCCAAGCATGAAACCCATGCTTAAGTCAATCTATGGCTACTTAAGTATTGGTAAAGGTGTGTACTCTCCATACGACTCTCTCCTTCCCTTTGCATGTTTACACACCTTGCACCTCTCAAGAATTCAGTGCATATCCTTCATTATCCTAAGCCAGTAGAAATGTTCTTTCAATATCTTAGCCATCTTCCTTTCCCCAAAATGGCCAACCAAGCCCCTAGCATAAGCTTCTTGGACAAGTAGTTCTCTTGTCGAGCAACTCGACACATAAACCTACTTACCCTTCATTAGGAACCCCTGATTCAAGAAGAACCCATCTGCAACTCCTCCAACATTGCACTTGGCCACTAGGGGCCTAAAATGCGGATCATGCTCACACTAATAAGGTAAAGTGCCAAATCCAAGTGCCTTGACTTGCAATGTTGTAACGAGGGTATGACGACGAGAAAGAGCGTCAACCATGATATTTGTGCTCCCCTTCTTATATCTAATGACATAATAAAAGGTTTCTTAGAACTCAACCCATTTGGCTTGACGCTGAGAAAGTTTCTATTGCCCTCAGCGATATTTGAGAGATTCATGATCGAAGTACATGATGAATTCTCTCAATAATAGATAATGCTGCTAGTTCTATAGTGTACAGACAAGGGCGTAGAACTCCTTATCATAAGCCAAGTAACTCAAGGAAACTCCTTTAAGTTTCTCAATGAAGCAAGCAATGGGTTGGTATTCCTACATAAGGACAACACCAATACAAACTCTAGATGCATCACATTCAACCTCTAAAACTTTCTTGAAATCTACTAAGTGGAGTATTAAGGCAAACATCAATTTAAACTTTACATCTTCAAAACTCTTATGAGCTTTCTCTGACCACTTAAACTTAGAGTTCTTCCTAGTCAACTCGGTTAATGGCACCATTATGGAATTGAAGTTCCAAATGAATCCCGAATAAAACAAAGCAAGACCATAGAAGCTCTTCACTTCAGCAACATTAGTCGACATAGGCTACTTGAGATTAGCTTTAACTTTTTCGTTATCAACTTAAACTCCCTTCTCTAAAACAACATAACCCAAGAATATAACCTTACTTTGGAAAAATACGCATTTCTTCAAATTGCTAAATAATATCCTAGTATAGAAGATGTCGAATACTAATCTTAAATGCTCAACATAGGCAATAAGGTCAGTACTCTAGAACAAAATGTCATCAAAATAAACCACAATACATTTGCCAATTAGTGCTCTCGATACATGATTCATAAGCCTCACAAAAGTACTCAACGCATTCATGAAACCAAATGGCATCACCATCCATTCGAACAGACCATCCCTTATCTTGAAGGCTGTCTTCCATTCATCTCTAGGTTTCATTCTTATTTGATGATAGCTACTCTTTAGATCAATCTTCGAAAGATATGGGTACCATGCAACTCATCAAGCATATCATCCAACCTTAGGATCGAATATTAGTACTTAATAGTAATTTGGTTAATGGTATGGCTATCAATGTACATCCTCCATGACCCATCTTTCTTCAATACTAGCACAACTAGTATAGCACATGGGCTCATGCTGTCTTGGACATATCCACAATCCACTTACTCATCCACTTGTTTCTTCAGCTCGGCTGCCTACTTAACATTAAGCTTATAAGCAAGTTGGTTCGGTAGGGCAGCTCTAGGCTAAAGATTAATGCAATGTTCAATGCCTCTTAAAGGTGGTAAACCTTTCAACATCTCAGTAAGAAATAGGTCAACATACTCTTCTAGTAAAGCTCTCACCTGGGTAGGTAAGTTCTCGACATCTCTCAACTCTAAGAGTTTCCTTGCTAAAAGGAGTACACATGTTTCCTCTTCAATTTCCTAATAAAATTGAGCACAGGAGATCATTAGGGATTTCTACTACATAGATCGAGCAATCTTCTCTTGAGACACCTATACTTCCTTGGGGCTCATAACATGTAAGTGTTCTTATACCCATCATGTAATACCCTCAAGTCAAACAACCAGGGTTGGCTAAGTAAGATGTACAAAGTGTACGTGGGTAAGATGTCATACAACACCTTGTCCTTGTACCTATCGCCAATGGCAATTGCTACTCTAACCTACTTAGCAATGGGTAAACCTCCTTTCTCATTTAGCCAGTGAATCCTATACTGCTTAAGGTGTAGAAGGGTTAGCAACTTCATGGCCTTTACTATGCCCTATGCTATAACATTGGTATAGCTTTCTCCATCAATAATCAGGGCACATAGTTTGCCATTCACTCAACAATTTGTGTGGAAGATATTCTCCCTTTCTAAATTCTCATCGGCTACAAAAGTGCTAAGAGATCGACGCACAACAAAACAGCATTCAACTTTTACTTCGAGAGGTGTAAGCACATTAGGGTCTTCTTGAAACTCCTTTAGTGTTGGGCCAATTTCAATCTCCTCCTCTCCTTCACTAGAACTCTCCACTTCAAATTAAGGCTTGTCTCCCTTAATTGTCATGATATGCCGGTTCGAACATTAACTAACTACATGTCCATAGCTGAGACATTTAAAGCATTTGATCCTCAAGTCTTCCTTCCAAAGCTTTGACCTTAGTCTCGTCGGACCTCAAGTTCCTCGGCCTTACCTTTAACTTGGCTTTCTTCTGGTCATCTTGACATTTTTCCTCGATGATCCACCTTAGAATTGTTTTGTATACAGCCATATTATGATCAGCTCAGCATGATGCTTCAACTCGGCAATCCTAATCAGCTAGGTTGGCTCCGTCTTTACCTCTCAAACCTCTACACCACTCAAATGGTCTTATCTAAACTTCTTAATCTCTAAAATTCCACAATATGACCAATCTCGGTCCTCAGTCCAAAAATGAACCTTGTTATAGCTTGTGTCTAAAGTTCATCGACATCACATTAGATCATAAGTAACTGAAACTCTCGGACATAGTCATCCACTAACTTATTACCTTATCTTATGTCCTGGAGACATTAGATAGTGTCTTGCTTACAGTGTTTAGAAATGAACCTACTTCTCAAAACTCTCTTCATCTCATTCCATGTTCAGACTTTGCATCAATCCCTTAAGAAAATATTCTACAGTTTCTTCCACCACATTGCTGCATATCCAAAATTTTCCAATACAGCCACTGAATATGAACAGTATCTTCATAATCATAAAAGTCAAATATCTTTTCAATCTTCTCCTCCCAATCCAAGTGGTCGTCAGCACTACCAAACCCATTGAATCTTGAAATCTATACTTTAAGGTGTTCGGTTCTCCTAAGAGCTCTAAACTCACGCTCATCAATTCTAACATACTAGTCCTCTTCTTCTTCATACTATTCTACTTCATCTAACTCCAACCTCCTTCTTACAACTCTGTCAGGATGATGGGGTAGTGCCAGATCATAGGAAAGGCCTCTAGTATACCGTACAAAGGACCACAAATTTAATTCCCTTACAATTGACAACCCTTTTTATACAATACACAAGGCTACAGCTACAACTAATAACGAAAAGTTGTACAAGAGTATGCAATATCATTTCATGATATTAATAACAAGTTAAGGAAATATAAAACATAATCTATTTATATAAGAATTTATAGATAAGAAGGCTATAATACTTCTTAACTCAAACTAATCTCACTTTATTACATACTCAAATCCATAATCTAAATGAACTATCACGAGTATACTCCGATCACATCTTGTTCCCACATCAACCCCTTGATGTACACTAACCTTGGGCATATAACGACCCGACTCTACGAATAACTCACCTTGCAAAAGAAGACTACAAGGGTAGAAGCTAACTAGCTTAGTGAGATAATCCACTCAACCATACAACAATTAAGTTATACATTAATCTAACTCAATCAAATGAATGCATGCCAAACAGTATGCCAAATAAATACATGTAGGTGACCAAGTACTACATGCAACTCAGATTTAACGCCTTCCGAAGTTAGGGTTGGAGATACTTCGACAAAGTCAAGGTTGGAGATACTTCAACACAGTCAAATCCGGGTATCATACTAGAACTTATCTCATGATGAAACTCCATTTTTTGTATTTAAAATAAAATGGTATATCCATTCTCAGTTTTATAAAAATGAGTTCTACGTATGATTGTGAGTAGGTTCACGTAACCTTTACTCACCCCTAAATAGAGGTCTCTAGACTCGACCCTTAGCTAGGTGGTTAGCTCCTCCAATGTCTAGTAATCCCACAAGCTAAGATAAGGTCATATCACATGTATGCACCTTACGAAATCTATAACAATCAAATAATCGACCCACGTATGGCCTCTCGTTACCTCCATGTAATGTGACGACTAGAATTAGTTATGCAGTGTATGATTATACATGTTTCAAGTTAACTTTTTCAAGTTAAATAAAATTAGATCTTATTATTCAATAATCAACAAGGTCACGAACAATCAGTTCCTAGCGAATCTACTATACAACAATCAATACTTTATCGTACTTTAAAGTAAATTCACCATTAACAAACAGTTACAAGATACAAGCATAACTCAGCCCCATATAGCATTCAATTATTAATCATAATTTATATTCACTAATTATAAACATAAGCAAGTATAGGATCATTAGGAAAAACTCACTCAACCATAATCGACTCAGTGGTCATAATAATCCGATGGCAACTTAGGGTCAAGGTTAAGATCACTTAAGAATGAGGAATATAGAAAATTGTAAATTTGAGAACTTAAAGCTAAACTACTACCATAATTTGTAATGTTTACTTCACTTAGGTATTTGAAATTGTCGATTCGAGCTTTTTATCGAATTGCGCATAACTTTTTTATTTTAGCTCGAGTCGTTATGAACTTATAATCCATTTCGAACGTTACGACTCACAATTTAAACTATGATATAAAAATATCACAAAATTTATTATTTTAATTTAAAAAGTTATAAAATATTAATTTCAGCTTTTTCTTAGTATATTTATGATTTAATAATTATTTAAATCATATAATTGATAATTTTATTATTTTAAGCTTATTTCATCCTAGTTACTTCTTTTTATCTATTTTTCGAGATTTTAGAATTATTAAGTCAATTTTTTCCTACTTTATTAATTTTCTTGTATTTCACGACATACATACATATATATATAAATTCTTATTATTATATTTGATTAATTTTTTTTCCTAATTAACTTAATTATTAATTCCTTTCCTAATTTATGGTACCCATATATATAATTATTAACTTACTTTATTTATTAAATTAATATTATCATATATCAATTATAATATTTAATTATACACGTATTTTATGTCATATACGTACTTTTATACATGTACTATACGCTATATACTAAATTATTCTAACTTCACTTATACATTTCGTACAAGTATATTATACACTTATTTATACTTTATATACTTATGTACATATATGGTTGTACTAAGTACGTATATATATATATATACATTAAAACACAAATATTATTAATAATATTTATACTTATTATTTTATATATATACATATAGATATATGAAAAATACGCAATTAAGCATATATAAACATATGTACACACATACACACACACATACATATATATATACAGAATTATATATTACATGTATACAAATATTACATACTAAAATAATTATTATATACATATGCACTTCTATATATATATATATATATATCCACGCATATATATATATACATAGTTAATTAAATAATATGCTAAATACATATATATGTACACAAAAGAAATATTGGTTATATATACATATAGTATACAAGTATTCCTACATATAGTATACAAGTATTCCTACATATAGTATGTACCAAATACTAATTATTCATACATATATAAGACATACATACATAGATATATTTTTGTGTACATGCATATATATATATATATATATATATATATATACCTAGCAATACTTAATTAATGAAAATACTAAATACTTAACACATGTATTTTCATTTATACTTACATATATATGTATATACATATACCATATCTTCTAAATAATTTATATATACATGTCCACATACATATGTTTATACATACACATAAAAGATATATATATATATATTAATTTATCTACTCATGCATATATGTACATGTAATAGAATAATTAGTATATACATGCACATACTATATAATATACATATGTATAAGTAAATTAAATATACTTACCTAAATTTGTTGGTAATATTCTTAATTTTCTTCTTCTTTTTCTCCTTCTTCTTTTTCTCCTTCTTAATTTTCTTCTTGTTTTACGTTTTCCTTTTGTTTTGCTCTTGTGCTTTGTTTTTCCTTTCTTTTGCTTTATATTTTCGGTTTATTTTTTTTTTTATCCAAATATTTAAGACGTAAAGATCATCTAATTTTGCGAGCAAATAAAATAAAAAAACTAAGAAAGCTTATCCTCTTAATTCAGGCATTAATTAAGATAAGACACATACTTTATCATTTTGTCCTTTATCCCTTTATTTTGTGACACTTAGATATTTATTTATACACATGGGCTGCTGTAAATTACAGCTCCATTCACGTGGGAAAAGGAAAAATAGAAGGAAAAAAGAAAAGAAGGAAAAAGAAAGAAAAGAAAATGGAAGAAAAAGGAAATTAGAAATAATTATATGTAATTTTTCCAAATATAAAAATAATAATTATAAATTAATTTTGGAATTTTATGAAAATTTATCAATTTAATTGATATCCGTTACAATTATAATTTTTATAAGTTATCTTAACAATTTCATTAAAAGTTTTATGCGACTACGCAATTTAGTCGATACTTGAAATCGACTACAATTTTATCACTATTGAGTGATATTTAATTATTTTATAGACTTAAAGTTATAGTTTTAGGGTTTCGATCAAGTTCGGGTTTGTTTTCGAGTAATTGTGTATAAATCAGATTTAGGGTTTTAGGTACGCAATTTAGGGTTTCGATTCATTCTTAAGGTTTTTATTATCGGTGTTATATTCAATTTATTAAATTTCATAAACTTTTATTGTTACTATCCTTATCGACTCATAACATAATTTAGGACACTCAGACTTAAATTAGGGTTCAGATTATCGATTTTCTAGGGTTTACAAGTACTCATTGTCCATTCATCTTCCTTCTTAAGCTATCCCTAATTTCTCAACCCTATTCAATGGCATTCCTATATCGCAGCCTAATCTCTGAGACTTTGCATCGAGATAGCTAGATTAGCCACAATAGCAACGAGGTCTTATATCTGCTTATCAATAATACGTGGTGTCTGTTAGGTCTCACGACCGTGTCCTTGAGTATTACTCTCACCATTGTTAATTTCTCCTTGAACGATAGGATTCAACATTCTCAAAAAGAATAAGCTTCAAAATATACTCTTTACGTAAGAAATTACCACACAAAGAAAATACTAATTAAACAATGTACTATGGACTTGCTCTATTCTTTTAGATGAAAATAGAGTATAACAAACAATAGACCAGTAGGAACTATTGCAACATAACTCTCAATCACAACCTTAAGCTTTGATACAGGAATTATATGATGTGCCTAAAGCTCAGTTATCACTAGGGCTTACCGCAAGAGGTGATAAACTAATAAATCCTTTGAAATATCAAAGAAAATAGAGTATGTCAACAAATGGGATATAATAACTAACGTAAAGTTGCTTGGAGGATGAAACTTACCAACAAACACAACATAACTTGACACTTCACTTGATATGACGCATAAGCTAATGTCAAGGTCTACCCGCCACTAATCTTGAGCTATTCAACAAGATTAGATAAGAGTAAGAGTAAGAGTATGAGTAAGAAAATGAACTTAGAGAGAGTTGTCTCATAAGAATAAGTACATTTAATGTCTAGAATTAATGTAATGTCTAAATATAGAGAAAGGGGACTATTTATTGTAAGTCCTTAAGGTAACATTAAAATTAAGGAAAATTACAAAAAGGTATACATAAAAGGGAGGTTCCTAGTACATACCAAAAAGGGTAAATAGAACAAATGACAAAAAGAGAAAAATAGTATAGTATTAAATGAGATGGACAAGTGGCAGTACAACATTGGTTCTATACAAAAGATCCCCGATTACAGCAACCAAGTGGAATCAAGATGTTGTGGTAATAAGGATGGCTAAGACAAGAAAGGGGTACCATAAGAATTGGTAGGAGGCCGAGAGATAAGTACTTAGCTAGTAGGGGTTTATCTCTTATTCCTTGGTAGGAAGCTCTCGGCAATTGAAGGTCTGATCATTCAGCATAGAGCCTTCGGCCAAAGAATAGTCGGTATCAACACAAGAGAGAGAACAGAGCATAGTATAACCATCTAAAGCTCTTAGGGAATTCAACCACCCTCCTTCTATGTACAATTTCTAGTCATCAATAGTTTAACGAGAGAGAATTCTTTGAGTGAGGAACTGGAGGCCTCTGAAGCGTGCGAGAGTAAGTAGGCCAAAGGTCAATAACCCATCAACAAATCTTCAATTATAGTATATCTATTTATACATTGGCCTCATGACTTCAATACATAAAATCATATAATTAAGTTAAGACTCTAGAAATAACAATTTAATATAAACAAAACACGTAATTGAATTAACAAGAATAAGAGAATTTCATTAAAATAAAAATAATTGTTGTATGCTACATGTTACACCAATGGCTTATAAGTCTAAATATCAATGCTTTACACTACAATCATGATAAGGAAGCAAACTTCCATGATAAAAATGAAGTAAACCTTAAGGAAGAGTCTATTATATGCCTATTTTCATCTCTCCCTCTTTGTACATATATGTCTCATCTATTTATAATATCTGGATAAAATAGTCTCCAAACGGCAAGTGAATCAAATTAAGTTGTAGGTCCACAAGTAGGTACATAGGCATAGTGGCTAGGCATGAACTACTCCTTGCAATAATTCTCAGGAAATTATCTTGAAATTGATGACAAGAGGATCACAATTGGTCACCACGACTATCGTAGATGATCATGGTTAAGTTCTTGTCTAAGAATTTTTCGAAATTTAATTGGAAATTAAAAACATGGGCTTCACGACAAAGGAACACGGCCATAAAGGGTAACTATGGTTATCACTTCAACTTGATTCTTGAACAAATTCTCTATAACACTTACTATCTTTGGATTATCCTTCAAAATATATGTATTCCTCTCAAACACTTGAATTCTCATCTTTTCATCTCATTGTTTCTTCTAAGTCTCAAAATCAAGAAATAACTTCATTCAATAGCAATTTCAATGAAAATATAGCAAAATAACTTAAAATATCTAAGTAAATAACATAAAGGATGAGTATAATTTTAAACCCATCAATAATCTGATAAGTGCATTTCATTTCAAAGCAATGCCTTTAAAACTCAAAAATTCTAAAGCATCATAACAAAGAGTGATGGCTACGATCTTCCATGATATGATGCAAAAAGAAGTAGAAGTATATGTTGATGATATGATTGTAAAACCTAAAAAAGGGGAAAATCACATGGGTAATTTGAGGAAGTTGTTTAACAAATTGAGGAAGTTTCAATTGAACCTAAACCTAGAGAAGTGCACTTTAGGGTGGCATCGGGGAAATTACTGGGCTTTGTAATCAGTCAAAGGGGCATTGAAGTAGATTCTAATAAATTCAAAATAATACTTGACATGTCCTCTCCAAGCACACTTAAAGAAGTCAGAGGTTTATTAAGCCGTTTAAACTATATAGCTTGATTCATATCTCAATTAATAGATAAATGTCACCCTTTATTTGAGCTGTTGAAGAAGAACACCAACATAAGGTGGGATGAAGAGTGTGAAGAAGCCTTTACAACAATCAATGAATACCTTATGAACCCACCAATTTTAGTAGCTCCTAAACCCAAGAAGCCATTATGTCTATACCTCACTATAATACTAAAGTCCACAGAGTGTATGCTTAGCTAGAAAGATGAAGAAGGAAAAGAGCGTACTGTCTACTACTTCAACAAGAAATTTATAGAGGGGGAGAAAAAAATTTCTAAAATTGAAAGAAAATGTTCTGCATTAGTCTAGGTCATGCATTGACTCAAACAATGCACACTCTATTATTAGATTAAGTTGCTAATATAACATGATCTCTTAAAGTATTTGATAGAGAAACTAACCCAAATTAGTAAAATCTCAAAGTGGAAAATGTTGTTATCATAGTTCAATGTCACATATGTGAACAAAAGTCTGATTAAGGGGCAAGCCTTAACTAATCAACTGGTAAAGAACCCATTGAAAGAAACTCCCCGAGAAACGTAAGTTAGATTCTACGATGGATATTTTTTGTAGCTAAAAATGAGTCTGGTGAAGAAATTAATGAAAAACTCACAAAATAGAAGATGTTCTTCAATGGAGATTAAGGGAATAATAGTATCCCCTGAATAATTTCCAGTAGCTATTAGGCTTTGTTCTCATATACCAACAATATTGCTGAATATGAAGCATGTATCATGGGACTCAAAAAGGCCTTAGACAAAGGGACACAAGAATTTGAAGAAAATGGGGATTCTTCAGTGATCATTTATCAAGCTCAAAGTTAATACAAGACTATGGACCCAAAACTAGTGCCTTATCATCAGCACTTGACCAAGTTAGTGGAGAAATATGAAGAGATTGCGTTCATATACATCCTAAGAACTCATATCAATTTGGCAATGCATTAGCCACTTTAGCATCCATGATCCAAATATTAAGCATAATAGAAATTTAGCCCCTCAAAATTGAGTTTGAAGATAAGCTTGCTTTCTATTTAGCAATTGAAGATACACATGATGAAAAGCCTTGGTACCATAATATCAAAATTTTCTTACAATAAGCTACTTAATTAATAAGGTTGAAAAGAAAGATAGAAAGACAAAGAAAAAGTTGGGCACTCAATTCTTAACAAGCGAACCCACATTATACATAACGGAGTATGTGGTCACCATATGAAAGGCTACATGCTTACTAAGAAGATTATGAGGCTAGGATATTACTAGTCAACTATGGAGGGCGGTTGCATCAAACATGTCAAGCACTACTAGTTATGCCAAGTCTATGTGAACAAGATATACCCCACCTCAAGAATCGCATACACTGTTTACACCATGGCCATTTCCAATGTAAGGTATAAACATGATTCGTCGATAATTATTTTATATTGGTAACGATTGATTACTTCACTAAATGGGTTGAAGTCTCATCTTGTTCAAAAACCACTAAAGGAGTAGTGGTTCAGTTTATCAAGAGAGACGTCTTAATTTAACATAGAACTCTTAAGACAATCATTACCGATAATGGCACAAATCTCAACAATAAACTCATGTCAAAATTATATCAACAATTCAAGATCATCCATAGGAATTGTACTCCCTATCAACCCCAAACAAATGAAGTTATTGAAGTAGCCAACAAAAATCTCAAAAGAACGATTGAAAATATGAATGTTATATATAGAGATTGGCATGAGATGTTACCATTTGCACTCATGGCCTATCGAACTTCTATCAAAACGTCAATATGAGTGACACCTTATTCCTTAGTTTATAGTACTAAAGCAGTATTACCAATGGAAGTAAAGATCCCATCTCTAAAAGTGTTATCAAAAACACAATTAGATGAGGATGATTGGGTGAAGAAGTGCATCGAGCGATTGAATTTAATTGATGAAAGTGGATTGACAACCCTACATCACCATTAATGTTATCAACAAAGAATGGCTCAAGCCTTCAACAACAATATGTGACCCTAAAATTTCGAAAAGGGTGATGTGGTGTTAAGAAAGGGTCTGCCTTATATAAAAGACCCTAGAGAGAAGTTTTTCTAAATTATAGGTATCCTTATATTATAAAAAGATTGTTGCCTAGAGGAGCTTTAATTTTATCATAAATGGTTGGTTCAGATTTGAGGGACCTTATTAATGCTGATGTTGTGAAACTGTATTACCCATGAAAATCAATGGAATTTTTCACTTGGAATACAAAAATGCTAGCATTTTTAAAAATTACTATAGTTCAATTTTCATTTTCATAAGTAAAGTTGGTATCCCCAACGATCATTGACATTAGAATAACCTCCAACATTTTTACAGCTACATTAAAAGGTTCCATTCTCTTACCCAACTTAAACAGATTCCATACATTGCAAACACAAGAGAAGATTAAAGTGAGTTATGGAACAATGATAATTGAAAGAACTTTTTAAATACTTTACTACGAATTCATCCTCCTTGACAAAGAGATTGTCTCTATTATTTTAGGGTAAGGTTACATCCAAAGGGATAAATACTTCATGGAAAATAATTATCACTCGGTTAAAGATAAAAAAAAATGTGTCTAACTAAAGAAAGGCTAAAAGATCCTCAAGTAGAAACCTGAAGAATTAATGAGTAAAAAGAAATAAGAGGGGTTAGAAATCTACAACATGATTTTCTTACTCAAAAGAGGATGTCATTTGGCTTGTTAAGTCACATTCCTTAGTTTATGGAAAGCAAAGCCTTATATACTCCACTCTAAAACTTGTTAAGATTGATCAAGGAAAGCTTAAGACTCTAAACCAAAAGAAGCACTCATAAGCTAGTATTGATTGGACTTCTAAAAAGTTCTTGAACTTTTGGTTGCTATTTATGAGACTAGGTAAGTCTGTCCATACATTTAGCATAAAAGCGATTTAGTTTATAAACATTGCATTTGCATTAAACATTTAGTGGTAAGGCTTTCCATTGTCATAGTGTTTTTTATCCCCCTACTTCCCTCCATTTCTCTCTTAGGGTTTTAGCTAACCTATAGGATGTTTTCCCTTCATCCATCTGTCCTAAGGTCTTAGTTAGCCTATTAGGTGCTTTCCCTTCATCAACCTCTTGTAGGGTTTTAGCTAACCCATAAGGTGCTTTCCCTTCATCCATCTCTCTTAAGATCTTAGCTAGCCTGTAAGGTGCTTTCCCTTCATCAATCTCTCTCAAGGTCTTAGTCAACTGATAGGGCACTTTCCCTTTATCAACCTCTCTTAAGGTTTTAGCCAACCCGTATGATGCTTTGTGTTCATCCATCTCTTATAAGATCTTAGCTAGCTTGTAAGGTACTTTCCTTTACACAATCTCTCTTAGGTTCTTAACTAACTTGGAGGATGCTTTCACTTCATCAATCTCTCTTAGGGACTTAGCTAGCCTATAGGACGCTTCCCTTTCATTAATTTCTCTTAACGTCTAGCCAACCCATAAGGCGCTTCCCCCATTTCAACAAGCTTTCAAGATTTAACAAGCTCAGGAAGCACTTTTCACACCTAGGTTAATCAACTTAAAAGAGCACTACTCAATTACAAATCAATTTCTCATTTAAGGTTGTTAATCCCCTGGAGGTACCCTCACCTATGGTAGTTAACTTAGAGGATCACAATCATGTTTTGAATCAAATTCCCATTTAGGGTTGTTAGTCCCCTAGAGATGCTCCTGCCTAAGTTAATCAACTCAAAGAAGCGTGACCAAGTCTCAAATCAATTTCTCATTTAAGATTACTAGTCCCCTAGATCGTTCCCTCCTAGGTTAGTCAACTTTAAAAAGCATTACCGAGTTTCAAATAAATTTCCCTCTTAGGGTTACTAGCCTTTAAGTAAACAACCCCCCCCCCCCCAAAAAAAAAAAAAAAAGAAAACTCCATAGGTTAGCTAGCACTTAGAATGCTACCTTCCATTTAACATCAATTTAAGGCTTTAATTGGCTCCCAAAGCACTACTCCTCTATCATGAACAGTTGAAGGCTCTAACCAGCTTTTAGAGCACTACCCTTTCTTCTTACTTTTCTAAAACTCATATGGCATTGTAGCCATCTAGAAACCCACTTTTGTTCTTAACCAACTCTTAAGACATCATCTTTCCCTCTTATAACATCTTTTACCTTTTACCAATTCCGCAGTAGATCAGGTTTAGGATAGCTAGTTGATTATAATGCTTCTTAGTTCCAGTTCAACCCCTAAGGTAAAAATAGTATCTCTTTTATTTTTATAGCAATGTTTTACTCAAACTTCACCACAAAGAGAGGCAATTATAAACACCGAATTTTTGTCCCCCTATAACTTTAAAATAAGGAAAAGGATCCTAATCCAAAAAATAAAAGAATGAAAAATCTAAAAAAATACAAGAAAAATACTAAATTTGGAAAAATTAAAATATTTTAAAAAATAAAAATAAAAACTTAGGAAAATAAAAGTCATAGGTCTTTTTTAGCATCATTAGGTTATGCGAAAAGGGATGTTTCATTTTTAGGGTAGGATAAAGTCTAAGTACATACAACTATTAAATTGGAAATTAATTTTGATGTATGTATATGGGATTGAATTATGGTTTAATTGGAATCTACTAAAAAAAATAGGTTCAAAATAATTATAAAGAGAGAGAGAAACTACATTTAAAAAGAAAAAAAAAAGGTTGGATCGAGCTAGGTTCATTGTACAATTATGATTGCACTAGAACCTAACAAGGAAGTTAAGCTTGGCCACGTATGCAAGTGTAAAAGTGCTTACTTTTATTTTTCAACTATGTACGTATAACACAAATGTGAGCTAAGCACATTAACATGTGTACAATATGTGACCGCACCATTTTCTCAATCTTTCCCTACATTTTCCATATATTTTCCCTTGTAAGGTTTCATGTTCAAAGCCATTCTACATGCGATTTTCACATGATGCCACTCGAATTCATGGTGGAATCATGGCTAGGCATTAGCCTAGTTTTGGTTTTCACCATTTTTTCATTTAAATTCATTTGATTATGTAGCTAACTAGGATCAAGAAAAATGCAAAAAATTTTGACACTCGAGATCCTAACTCCATTGATTTCTTCGAATCTAAGCTTTTTGAGAAGGTTTCGAAGCTTCTATTGTATTTTTTAGCAATAAAATCAGCTATTAATTCCAATTTACACCTCAAATCAAGTATTTTTCCCATAATTTGAAGATCATCTAAGTTGAATGATTGTGATTTGATTTGGCCATTAATAGCCTTTCTAATTTTAGCCAAGCTTCTACCCCCTATAAATTAAAGCCCTCTCAAGCTTTTGAAACCATCAATCCCCATCAGCTATTACTCATATACCCTCCTCTACTCATCAACAGCTCTCTATCTCTCTCTCTCTCTCTAGCTTTATTGCTCTACCACCACTAGTGAAGGGAACTAATACTATAGTGGTGTTCTCAAGGCTCAAAGCTTTTAATAGCCACTAATTTTAAGCTCTGCCATACTACTTAAGCCCATTCACCATTACTATGATCTCTAAACCATAGCTACTATGCAACCACTACCTTGCCCACCAGAAACCATCGCACTCCATCCAATTCTAACTACACCGTTAACCTCACCAGTATTAGTAACCCCCAAAATCACCCCACTCAACTTAAATAAGCACCCTTCAACCTTAAACAAGGCTTTCTCTCTCTAAAGGCCAACCACAAAAATCCAACAAGTACCAAAACAACTTCTTCAAGCTACCACACCTCCACTAAACTATATTTTAACAATCAAAATCTCATGAAAATCCAAATTCCTATTCAAAATTTCTCTTCAAAGCTACTATAAGACATCAATTTGCTTATTGCTAGTGAAGATCTGACTTAACCCGATCGGAGCTCTTGATTTGGCTTATGACCCAACCTGAATCTACCACAAAGACCCATGTGCTAACCTACTTCTTCAAAACAAGTTCTTTTTTTTTACTTTGTTTCTCTTTCATTTGGAAAAAAAATTAATAAATAAAAATGAAAGTTTCCTTTTTATCTACTCTAAAAGTTTTCAAAATTTTTATTTTTTTCCAAAGACTCAATTTTTTTTTTCTTTTATGTAAACCCTTTTTCTTAAATTCTCTATTTTCTAAAAAAAGAATTCTCACTTCAGAAAAAAAAAAAACCCTATTTTCCAATAAAATAAAAAACTCTTTCTCATTGAGGAAAAATTGTATTTTCAAAAAATATATATTTTTATCACTTAAAAAAATATTTTAAAAAAAAATTTCCCACTTAGGAAAAAATTATATTTTTCTAAAAAAATTATTATATATAAAAACTTTTATCACATTAGAAAAACGTATTTACTATTAAAAAAATCTTTGTTTTCAAATTTAGATTCTCTTTTATAATTAAAAAAATAGAAATTCAAAATCCAAGACCCTTTATAGAATTTTCTTAAAGTAAAATAAATGAGTTAAACATGTAAACCTAGTTAGTTTTTGAAACAAAAATAAACCCACAAACCTAAATTTTCGAAAATGAACTATGAAAAGTTTGATCCTAAATTGCAGGTATATAGGCAACTCAGGGCAACTTAAAATATAGATTTATTTTCTTTTTTCCACTTTATTGTAAATAAATAAATTTAATTATCTTATCTTTTATTTATGCATAAAAATTAGTTTATCTTTAAAATAATTGTATAAATGAAAGTCGAAGGTTAAGCAAAGGTCTTTATGTACCGATAGTCGATATGACATAGTAACGCCTCATACAATCTTAGGTCACACTTGATATGACGCACTAGTGTGGCCGGAGGTCTCTAAGCAGTAGTTCATGCTCAATGAGCTAGATAAGAGTAGTCGAGAGTAAATAAAGAAAACACTTAACTTACGAAAACGTGTTTAAAAATTCAAGATTGTAATCACTATTATGCCTGTTATAATATACAAGTATTTATATCACCCAATTAGGATAAATCCTAAGTTAGAGCAAATTACAAAAAGGATTCCTACTAGTAATGGAAAAGGAAATAATTTTTAGGGGTAACATTGCAATTAAGCAAAAAGAATATTTGATGGCAGAAATGACAGTACGAATGTTAAAAAAAGGAATTACGTGCATTATTTGCTCATTCTATGGTCCCAATGACATTAATGGCTAAGCAAAGTAAGTTCTCAACAAGCTAAGTCAAAGTCAGCAGTTTGGTAACTCAATAGCTCAGATATTTAGGACTGGGAAAAGGTTAGTTTAGGCAGCAACTCATTGTCAAGTCAGCCTCAACAGGTCAACTCTAAAGAGTTGTCAGCTTGGCCTCGATACAAATCAAGTCAACAGTATTTTGGTTTGATACTTGGGTAAGTGTATTATGGAAAGCTCAGCTCAATACATTAGCTGGTCACCTCGGTAACTTTCTAGACATTGTGGAGAGCAAAGTAACTCAACAGGTCATATTAGGAAATGCACTACTCCTCAGCATTCAACTTACCTTAGATAGCTCAATGAACTATCTAAGCAAGTCCTCAAGCTCAAAAGTATGTGATTAGTCCATGATCCCTATCAGTTTGCTAACATAAAAAATTACTTAGCTACTGACATTTTTTCCAAAGGATTGGATTATTGACAACAATGAGACTAAGGAACTGCTTCAAAGCTGATGTAATTAAAATTATTAGTCATTGGCCCAAAGAAATTTTTCCATGATGTGAAAAATTACTTTTAGGAAGACCTATATCTATTTAGGATTTAAGCATATCAAATGGTTTGTCGATGTGTATCCTAATTAGAAGGTTAGCAAATTTTCAGTTAGTATGACTCAAGGCCAATTGGAGGTTATCCTAGTGCTAATAAAACATTACACAAGGTCCATAAGTTTAGATTATTCTAGCCAACACTATTCAAGGACACTTTGAAATTTTTAGAGTTATGTATTGGTTATCAAAGAGTAAGTAATATTTCTAAAAGAGACAAGAAGCCTCAGAATCCAATCCCAATCTGTGAATTCTTCAAAATATGGGCTATTGAATTCATGGGGTCATTTCCAAATTCCAATGGAAACAAATATATCATAGTAGTAGCGGATTATGAATACAAATGGTAGAAGCTCGAACTCTACCAACAAATGATGCCCCGGTTGTGAAACAATTTCTTAAAAGTCTATTCTCTAAGTTTAGTGCACTCAAAGGAACTATCAGTGATCAAGGATCCCACTTTTGCAATGTTCAACTTAAGAAAGTGTTTAAGTGGTATCACGTTACTCACAAAGTTGCCACACCATAACACCCACAAACGAATGCATAAGTAAAAGTCATAAATAGGGACTTAAAGAGGATTCTAGAAAAGATGATCGAGCATAAGTGATAAGATTGGTCAGAAAAGCTCATCAATTCTCTATGGGCATATCAAACCACATATAAGACACCTACATGCAACACTTCGTACTAACTTATGTATGGAAGGGTATGTCATTTACTTATGGAAATTGAACATAAAGCTTATTGGGCTATAAAGCATGCTAACCTTAATCGTGGGTGTATAGGTAAACATAGGAAATTTCAACTTAATGAGCTAGAAGAATGGTGTGAGTCACCTATGAGAACTTAAGACTATTCAAGGAACGAGCGAAGTGATACCACATTAGCTGGATTAAGCAAGGACAGCAATTCTAAGTCAATAATAAGGTCATCTTATACCAATCCCAACTGTAACTTTTCCCAGGTAAACACAAATCACAATGGTTCAAACCATATAAAGCAATTCAAATATTATAGCATGGAGCCATAGAGATTTCATACCCCAAGCAAGGGTCATTTAAGGTAAATGGTCATCAATTCAAGCTGTACTTGGGAGGAGATTTTAAACATGAAGACCATGTCGAGTTCAATCTATTCCGAGTTCAAGGAAATGGGTAGTCTCTATCTTAATCCATCGAATAAATGACGTTAAACAACAACACTTCTTAGGAGGAAATCTAAAGCTACTTTAACTTTCTTTTGTTTAGTCATTACGATCTTGATTTCTATTGTTTAATAATTCAACACACGCTACTTTGAACAATCTTATTAAGTGTTGTAGGTCAAGAAGCTTAAGAAGAGTTCCTTTTTGCTAAGAAGAATAAAGATAAAGATCACAACCATGACCCAAGATGTGATCCTCAAAGTAGAAGGTGGAAAGAGATCTAAAGAGGACCATGGTCAAAGATCACGACCATGATCCTACCTATGTTCCTCTCATCATGAGATTCAAATGACAAGTTAGAGAGGAACATGCCCTATAGATCACAACCATGATCCTACCTACGTTCCTCTCATCATGAAATTCAGATGACAAGTTAAAGAGGAACATACCCTATAGATCATGCCCATGATGTTAGGTGTGATCCTCTGTAGAGTTAGGCACACATTTCTAAGGATAAACAACATAACTAGCACCTACAATCTTCCTTGTATTCATGTTTAATTTACAAAATATTGTTTACGCTCGGGGACCACTCCCATGATCTTACCCATAAACACTTTTATTCCAACTTCCCTTGATTTTATTGCTTAAAACTTTCTTAATTTAGCTCACTTCTCTTTTAAATTCACTTTCTTCTTTTATTACATGCTTCTTTAAGCTATTCTTAAACCTATAGGAAATCTTTTTATTCCTAGTTGTTAGCTATATTAGTAACTATTCACTTAGCTTCTTTATCAAAGATCAGGTTTCCTTTTTGTATATCAACAATAATAAGTACATTTCTATTTACATGTATCCTCGTTGTTGTACATGATTTATCATCCTCTTCAATACATTCTCATCACCTTACCAATACATTAAGTGTGGGGAAAATCTCTATTCACAATCATAGCTCCTTAAGACCTAAAAACACCCCTCATAACCTTCGAAAGGCCACTAGACACCTTACAACTATACCTTAAACACATATTAGAGTTTGAGACACTCAACAAGAAGTAAGATTTGATATGCTAAGCAAGAAAGGCTTTTCAACATCTAACTTCTTGGATTGAGAAACCATCAAACAAGCAAATATAAAAATTAAGATCAAGGCCATGGTTGAGATAAAAGGTTAGGAAAAACTTTTGAGTATCCAAGAACTGGTTTATAAAGAACTCACCTTAGAATTTCTAACTACCCTAATGATGGAACATAACCAACTTCCATGTAGAGCTCGAAATTGGCTTTCTTTCCACATGATAAACATCGAATTTACCCTGCATAGTTGAATTCGAAGTGTTCATAAGGCTCTATGATAAGGAATATGTCCAATCCCCTGATTTTTACACACTAACCTACAAACTTCCTTATAGCTATACTCCCATAAACTAGTTACTAACAAAAGCTAAATAGAGGAAAGGCATACAACCCCAAATTTGTAAGTGGATCCCACTTAGAAAAATCCTAAACTTCGAATGCTCAATTGGTTGCTCACCTACACAATTAATGGGAGGAAAAAGTACCAAGGTAGTGGCAATACATAAAGCATTTTACCTTTATAGTTTGGTAGAAGGATAGCAGGTTAACTTAGCTTTGGCATTAGCATTCTATATGCAACAATAAGCCACTGATACGATAGTCAAAGAAATTGGATGTAGGCCATATGTTACAATTTTGGCAAAAAAATTGAAACTCTTTGTCAACAATCCCTAAGTGACCATGGTAAGGGATGTCACTTCTATGTCACTTTCAACTTTTGACCAAATGGGCTTCTTACTGAATGATATCAATAAGGAAACACCCAAGAAAAAGGACTATGACACATCTTCCAATCAAGAGAGTTTGGCCAACAAAGAAAAGAATTTAAAGAGTAAGGTTCAAAAACTAGTGAAATCTCAAGAACTTTTTAAGCAATCTTTAAAGAGATTATTCCAAAGACAAATACACTTAATGGACTTTTATAGCATCTTAGCCGACCAAGTCAAAATCAAGATCCCTCCACTTGCAAGAGAGGACTTGATTGATGTGGCTAAGAGAATAGATTTGAAGGATGAGAATAAGGAAGATGAACAAGAGTTGGAGAAGAATGATACCATTAATGCGGATTCTAGTGATGAAGATGAGGTTGAAGTAGAAGAGAATATCACTTAATAGGATGACTTAGATTTCTGTTAATTGTCTATTTGTTTAAGTTGACTATCTCTTTTATTTCAATTTCCATTGTTTTTAGTTCTTAGTTTTGATAATGTTTTCTTTAATTGCAATTTTTCCATTTATGTCTTTAATTTGTTATCAATAATGACATAATAAATTCTCTCCTATTGCACACTTTTCTTTCTCTTGTTAACCTCTTTCAGATTTCTTGAATATTTATTTGGTGACTTCCTCCAACGATGACTCATATGACCTATAAACTCACCATTTGCACTCATCTCAAGGGAGTCTTGTTTCTCTCCTATATCTTTTTTTCTATTATGCTTGTTATTTTATTGCATATCCTTGTTATGCCTTATTTTAATTTGATGTGCCTAGGAGCTCAATTAATTACTAAAGCTTACCATAAGAGATAATAACCAAGTAGATCCTTCAAAATATCAAAGAAAAAAAAAGTAAGTCGGCAAACATAGTAGCTTCCATGAAGTTGTTCTTCAGATATGGCTCACCAAAGAACACTACACGACTTAATATTTCACTTAATATGACGCATAAGCTAATACTAAGGTCCGCTCGTCACTAATCTTGACTAGCTGATAAGATTAGATAAGAATGTGAAAAGAAAAAAAAAAAGATGTACTTGGAGAATGGTGTCTAGCAAGAACAAGAACATTCATTAATAATATTGTATAAGATGATTGTAGTTGTAATAAAAAGGAACATTTATAGTGACTCATTTAGGGCAACAATACAATAATGAAAATTACATAATGGATAATGTAAGAAGAAGATTCCTAGTACAGGTGAAAAGGGTAAATACAACAAAAAAATAAAAAGGAACATAATACAAATGTCAGAATAGGAAAAGACATGTAGTAGCCTGTCAGTAATTTTGTGTTTTGGAATCTTAGGGCATTATAGCTAAGTTATGTTGGTGTTCAAGTAGCTCTTACTAATCTATATTGGAGGTTACTGAGGTGATCAAATAAGGTCATAGCTCGACAAGGTGGGATAAGAGAGCTCAGCATAAATGGACCCCAACCTCGATACTTATCAGGTCAACATTTGGATAGTGGATTGAGTAGAGCAAAGTACATCCGAGCTAAGCCCTCAAAGTGTTTAACAAACCACCATCTTGATACTGAAGCTCATCAAGTCTGGGTTAAGATGCTTGAATCCTCTTAAGAAGTCCTCGTAAGCCTCTTAGTCAGGCTTAGTGGATAATTCCTAAGGTCGGTAATCCATCAACTCCCTAGGTGTGTTAAAGATTTGTCCTCAAATCTTAGTTATCTTCTTCTTCTCAAACATAGGGTGTTAGATCAAACACATTAAAGATAGCGAATACCCCATAGCCTTCAAGCAACTCTAGCTCATAAGCATTGTCATTTATCTTCCGTAGGACTTTGAAGGGGCCATCTAATCTAAGGGACAACTTACTTGTCCTCCATCATGGAAATCGTTCCTTGCTAAGGAGAACCTAGATAAGGTCTTCAGGGTTATAAAATACATGCTTTCATCCTCTATTCCCTTGCTTTCACTATTGAGCAATCCTCTTAGCTAGTTGCTCAGCAACTTTTTGATGCAATTTCTAAAATTCCTCAGTGTGCTACAGACCTAAATGACTTTCTCCTTGAGAAGTTGAGCTAATGATCATGCCTAATGGCAAGTTTGAATTAAGTTCGTAGATGACCTCAAAAGGAAACTTTCCTATTGAGCTATTGGTGAAGCTATTGTAAGTGAACTTGATGATAGGTAAGCATAAATCCTAATTATGCAAATCTTTCTCAACTGTAGCCCAAAGGAGGTTCCCTATGGTCCTATTCATAGCCTCAATCTAGTCATATATCTTTGGATGACACGAAGTACTAAACATAAGTTTAGTGCCGAGCTTCTTCCATAGCATTCGCTAGAAGAAGCTCGTGAACTTCAAGTCATGATTAGAGACAACACTACTTAGAATGCCATGCAACTACATAATTTCCTACAAAAAAAAAGTTATCAACAAATAAAACATCATTAGTTTTGTGGCAAGGGATGAAGTAGCTTATTTTGTTGAACTAATCAACCACCACCATAATAGAATCATGTTTCTGAGGTGTTCTGAGTAAGTCAAGCATGAAATCCATGCTTAGATCAGTCTAGGCCACTCAAGTATGGGCAAAGATGTATAATCTCTATATGCTTCCTTTTTTCCCTTAACCGGCTTATACACCTCGTAACATTCAAGAATTTTGCATACATCATTCATCATCCCAAGCCAATGAAGTGTTCTTTCAACAGCTTAACAATTCTCTTTTTGCTAAAATGGCCGGTTAAGCCCCCAGCATAGGCTTCTCGTACAAGTGATTCCCTCATAGAACTACTCGATACATAGATTTGTTTCCCCTTCTTTAAGAATCCCTAGCTTAAGTAGAATCCATCCATTACTCCTCCAACATTGCACTTGTCAAGAACTGAGGACGGTCTAGTCATAGTAAATACCGTATACGGTATGAAGAACTCCTGATTGGTTACCATTCCAATCATGAACTCTTCATACAATATACAAGTCTCTGTAACCACTAGCTTCCCAAGAACATACAGATCCAAAGGATATCATCACACAAACATATCTATATAAAATTTAAACTACAAAGTTTACAGTAAGTAGTAATTTAGTACATCTAGGTCTATATTTCTAATAAAACAAAAATACATAAGTAAAAGTCTATATAATCAGTTCTCTCAACATACTGGATGGCTCGCTCTTACCCAGGTCTCCAAGCTAACCTGTAGCATCCCCTAGCCAGCCTCAACGAATAAGCCATCTTGTAACAAAAGTCTAAGTAAGTGTAAGCCTAAGCTTAGTAAGCAAAACACTCAACCACGCTACAAGTAAGTTCTAAATACATTATATTCACTTATATGAATGGATGGACAAATAGAATGCCAAACAATACGTATAGTTAATTAGTCAATATACGCAACTCAGATTTAACGTCCTTCGAAGTCAGGGTTAAAGTATACATAACATCAATCAGATCCAAGTATTATACTAGAATTTACTTTACTACGAAACTCCATGTTCCGTACTTAAATCAAATAAGTCCTTTATTTTCATAAAACCAAGTTCTAGTATAATCGTGAGTGGACCCCCACAACCACACTCACCCCTAAAAGGAGGCCTCTAGACTTAACCCTTAACTAGGCGGTTGGTGCCTCTAATGCCTAGTATTCCTGCAAGCCAGACTAAGGTCATTTTGTACGAGTGCACTGTATAGAACCAATAAATTTATAATAACAACCCACAAATGGCCTCCCTCTACCTCCGTATGATATGACGGCTAGAATTATGTCTATGCAATACATGTTGATGCATGTACCAGTTTCTTCTTATGAGCCGAATATAGTTAAGTCCAATTATGATGTGACCATTCAATAGTATACACAATCATTATCTATACTACCATACAGCAAACAAAGTATTATTCGTACTTAGGGTAAATTCACAACTCAGCACATATTAACATATATAAGCATTTCCCAACCCCACATAATAATCAATTAACAATATCATTTAGGTCCACTATATCCAATCACATACAAGCATGGAATCATAGCATAAATACTCATTCTGCCATGACGACTCACTCTAGTCGTTGCAATCAATCAGGAGATCTTCACCTGCATCGAGATCACCTGATCATTATAATATAATAACGATAGTAAGCAATTGAATTAACTAATGATTCTAGATATCTATTTACCCAATTCTATCTAGATTACTGTCAATTTTTATCCGATTAGACTTTATCATTAATAGTATATAATTTTTTCATTCTATTTCTAATATTTACGAATTTATAGTCATTTTTCATCGTTTTCGAACATACATTCACACAGTGATGTCTGTTTTGGACGTTAAAAGCTGTCTTTTATGATATAGACTAAATTTATTGAAATTTTAACTATTGAAACTTAATTATTCTTATTGGCTAGTATTATATTCTATTTTAGTAGTTAATGGTTTCATTAGCCATTAATTCTTACACTTAAATAATTTTATAGTTTATTATCTTAGAGGCTTATGTCATCGCTTATGTCATCATTTGATTAAATCATTGCTTACATCATTATTTAATTATATCATTGCTTACATCATCATCCATTACATATGTACTCTTATCCTTATGTATTCATATACTTTGTACATATGTTATATATATACTTATACTTCTAACATACTAGTATATACACTTGTGTACTTATACGTATACTAATATACATACCCATATACACATATGATGACACATATTTTTATACGTATTTTCGTATGCCTAATACTCCCTCTTAAGAAAGCTTTACAAATTTCATTTTTTTACATTTTAAGGGTGTATTTAGCAAAGTCTATGTATGTATAGTTAGTATATACCTCTTTTTTGGTTTTGCACATGATGGGTACTTATATATAAGAGTCCTCATACATGTATTTATCAAGTATACTCTTATATACACATACTTAAGCATATATACATATGTTCTTCTTCCAATTATCTAAGGATTCCTATACTTCTAAGCATAAAAATTGGGACTTTATTCCTTTAATAACATATATGTACATAATACGTAAACTTTCTACACCAACCTAACTTATATATCTAACTACTAAATAAGATGGAAAAGTACATAACAACATACCTTTTGCTCCTTGTAATATGTAAGAGAGGTATTAATTTATCGAGTGTATAAAAAGTTATTGAAATATGGAAGTAGATTTAAAAAGTTTGAGAGAAAGGGGGATGAGAGTGACGGTTTGGAATGGGAAGAAGAAAAGGGATTTTGTGTTTTATATTGAAGACAAGTGGGGTCTAGGAGGGGGACAAGAGTGGATGGAAACAAGAAGGGAAAAGGGGAAAAAATCCAAAAGAAAAGAAAAGAAATCAATAGAAAGAAAGAGAAGATTCTAATGTGATAATGACATATATGTTGACTATGCAATATGTTGACGCAATATGTTGACTTGGTCAACATTTCAAAATTTCATGTAATCTAAGTGTACATAATGAAGTGATTAAGAAAAATTAGGAAGAAAATTAAGGAAATAAGGAGTTTAGTGAATTGATTAGTAAAAATAGGTAATAAGATCTTCCTTTAGGTATTTATATCCTATATAAATCATTTGGTAGGCTACTTAATGTAATTAACATGAAAAGTGTCATTTAGGGTATTAATACTTACTACATGTAACATAAGCATCAACTAAACTCTTAACTCTATATAATACTAACCTATTTATATACTTAGAAGATGAATGTGATATATGATGCAATATCTTAGTTTCTAAGGGATTACTTTAGTATTATATGTATTTATGAATGATTGAATGTTATCTTTAATCTTTTATCAATGATTTGGTATAATACTAAGGTTATATTATCAATTAGGGTTGAGGGTAAATTATGGTGAATTAGTGCTTTTATACCCTTAAAGTTATAGTTTTAGGGTTCTTATCACTTTCAAATGAAATCTTTAGTGTTTACATATGTTTAGGGTAGAAAAATTTTATACATGATTGAGTAGTTATTTTAGAGTTTTCACTTTCACTAGCCTTACCAACTCCTAGAAATATCTAACACACTTAAGTCTACTTCAGATGTTAGGTCAAAAAATTTAGGGGTTTATAGCACTTAACTACTAAGAATCCAAAGTATGTTCATACTAATAAGGTAAAATACCAAACCTAAGTACTCAAGCTTCTAGAGATGTAATAAGAATATGCCAATGAGAAAGGGTATCAGCTACAATGTTCATACTTCCCTTCTTGTATTTGATGACATAACAAAAGGTTTCCAAGAGCTCAACCCATTTAGAATGACATCAAGAGAGTTTATGTTGGCCTTAGAGGTGTTTGAGGGACTCATGGTCTGCATAGATAATAAACTCTCTCGGTTGCAAGTAATATTGCCAAATCTAAAGAGCTCGGAAAAGTCCAGAACTCTTTGTCATATGCCACGTAATTTAGAACGACACCTTTAAGCTTCTCACTAAAAAAATGCAATAATCGGCGTTCCTGCATAAGGACAGCACCAAAACCTACTCCTAAAGCGTCACACTCCAATTCAAAAACTTTCTCAAAGCCTGGGCATACAAGTGATAGGGAAAAAGTCAACTTAAAATTGATCTCATCAAAATTGCTCTAAGCCTTCTCAAACCACTTAAATTCAGAGTTTTTCTCAATTAGCTCGGTTAATGAGGCTGCTATAGAACTAAAGTTTCAAATGAATTTTTGATAAAACGAAGCTAAACCATGAAAAATCCTCACTTCGACAGCATTGGTTGGTGTCAACCATTCAAAAATAACTCAAACTTTTTCATCATCAACTTTGATACCTCCACCAAACATAACATATTTAAGAAATATAACCTCGTTCTAAAAGGATATGCACTTCTTTAAGTTACTAAACAGTTGTTCAACTTGAAGAATATCAAATACTGATCTTAAGTGCTCAACATGAGAATTGAGGTTAACACTATACACTAAGATGTCATTTAAATAAATCACAATATACTTTCCTATCAAGGACCTCAAAACATGATTCATAAGTCACATAAAGGTGCTAATATGTTTGTAATTCTAAACAACATCACCAACCATTCAAATAAACCATCTTTTGTCTTGAAAACAATCTTCCACTTATTTTCAAATCTCATTTTAATCTAGTGGCAGCTACTCTTTAGATCAACTTTTGAAAATATCCATGCACCATGTAACTCATCTAGCATATCATCAAAACATAGAATTAAATATCAGTATTTAACAATGATCTTATTGATAACTCGGCTATTAACGCATACTCTCCATGAACCATCCTTCTTCAGTACTAAGACAGCTACAATAGCATAGGGGTTCATGCTCTCCCTGGTATATCCATGCTCAATCAACTCATTTACTTATCACTTCAGCTTGGCTTCTTACTTAAGACTAAGCATATAGGTAGGTCAATTAAGCAGGCTTACTTTAAGGTAAAAGTCGATGCAATGCTCTATACCTTTAAAGGGGGGTAGATCTCTCAGCAACATGGTAGGAAACAAGTTAATGTAATCTTCAAGCAAGGTTTTCACCTCAGCTAATAATGCCCCGGCCTCTTTAAGCTTAAGTAATCTTCTAACTAATAAGAATACAAACTCCTCCTTCTTAACATCCTTAGAAAACTACACTCAAGAAATCACCAAGTACTTCTTCTACAAGGATTTAGGAACCTTGACTTGAGATTCCTGAACTTCTCTTAGGTTCATAAGACTTAGTACAACCTTCTTTCCATTATTTTGGAACACATAAGTCTTCCTATGTCCATTGTAAAGCACTTTCAAATCAAATAGCTAGAGTCGGGTAAGTAATATGTGTGAAGTACACATGGGTAAGATGTCGCACAACACCTCGTCCTTCTATTTATCACCAATAATGATTAGCACTCTAACTTACTTGGAAATAGGCATACCTCCCTTCTCATTAAGCCAGTGAATCTTATAAGGCTTAGAGTGAGGACAGGTCAGTAACTTCAAAGCCTTTACAACTCCCTGTGCTATGATGTTGGTACAACTTCCTCAATAAATGATCAAAGCACATAAATTGCCATTCACTCGGTAGTTCGTATAGAAGAGATTCTCTCTATATTCATTCTCATCAAAGGTAAAGGTACTAATAGATCTTCGTATAACCATACAATATTCCCCCATTTCAAGTCGGATCTGGGCATCAAAATCTTCTTAAAACTATTCTAACAAATGATTAACATCCAAGCATCCATCTCTTCTTCCTCTCCTTCAATAGCACTTTCCACTTTGAATTATGGCTTCTCTCCTTTAATGGTCATGACACGCTGGTTGGGACATTGACTAGCTACATGTCTAAAACTACGGCACTTGAAACACTTTATCTCTCTGGTCTTCCTTCTGAAGCTCTGACTTTGATCTTTTCTAACCTTAAGCTCCTTAGCCTTAGTCATTCCTTGACCATCATCAAGCTTGCTTGACATTTGACCTTAGTGGTCGACCTCAAAACACCACTGAGCTTAGTCATATCCAAGTAGGCTCAGTGTACCAGTTCTGCTCGACATGCCAAGTTGGTTGCACTGTACTTAACTAAGCTGGTTTCACCTTTACTTCTTAACTCTTTACATCACTCAAATGGTCTCATCCAAATTTCCAAGCCTCTGCACCTCCACTACATTACCAATCTTGGATCTTAATCTAAAAATAAACCTGGCTATTGTTTGCGCTTCTGACTCATTAACATCATAGCAGATCATCAACAATTGGAACTCTCGAACATACTCATCCATAGATCAACTGCTATACTTATGTTCTTGAAGATGTTAAAAGGTATCTCGCTTATAATGTTCTAGCACAAATCTACTCCTCAAAACTCTATTCATCTCATTCTAGGTTAGGATTTCTCATTAGGCTCGTTGATATGCATTTTGCAATTTCTTCTACCACAATGCTGCATACCTAAAAAATTCTAAAGAAATTGCTCAAATACGCATTAAGTCTTCATAATCATAAAAGTCAAATATCTTCTCAATCTTCTCCCCCCAATCCAAATAATCATCAACACTACTAGGCTCATTAAAGCTCGGAATCTACAATTTAAGATGTTTAGCTCCTCTAAAAGTGTGAAGCTCGCAGTCTTCGAATCCGCTATACTAATCTTCCTCCTCCCCATACTCTTCAACTCCATCTAACTCAAGTCTCCTCCTCACAAACCTCTCGACAAGTCGGGATGGAGTTAGGTTCACATTAATAGCTTATAGTGCTCTATGCTCAGCTTCTTGTCCTCTCGACTTGTCTCTCACATCTTGGCTTCATTCATTAACTCTTTCTTGAGGACTAATCTCTACTACCCTATGTATAGATATAGCCAAGTTAGCTACAATAATAATAAGGTCTTGCAATTACTCATTAGTAGTTCACAGGGTCTATTGGGTAATATGATTGTAACCATGAGCATCACTCTCAGCATCATTAATCTCTCCTTAAAGACTACAGTTCGATATTCTTATAGTAAAGCTCAATAAGTGTTTCCGTCAATAAAAAAACCAGCTCACTCTACTAAATAGTATGCAATACAGATTTTCAAAGACTTACTCTATTTTTGAAATAAGAAAATAGAGTATAATAGAATACAAAGACAAAAACAACCACTACAATACTCAGCTATCAGTCGTAACCTCAAGATCTGATACCAGGATTATATAATGTACTTAGGAGCTCAATTAATCACTAGGGCTTATCATAGAAGATAGTAACCAAGTAGATCCTTAAAGATATCTAAGAAAGAGGAAGTGGGTCAACAAATACAGTAAGTTCCATGAAGTTGTTCTCTAAATATGACTCACCAAGGAACATTATATGACTTAATATTTCACTTGATGTGACATACAAGTTGATACTAAGGTTCATTCACTGCTAATCTCAAGCTACCTAGTAAGATTAGATAAGAGTGTGAAAAAAAAAAAAAGAAAAGATGTACTCAGAGAATGGTGTCTTACAAGAACAAAAATATTCGTTAATGTTGTGTAAAATGATTGCAGCTACAATAAAAAAGACTATTTATAGTAAGTCCTTTAAAGTAATAATATAATAATGGAAAATTATATAAATGATAATGTAAGAACAAGATTCCTAATACAAGCAAAAAGAATAAATATGACAAAAGATGAAAAAGAACATAGTACAAGTGTCAAAAAAGTAAAGGATAAGTCGCAGCCTATTGGTGGGTTCATGTTTTGGAATCTTGGGGCATTATAGTCAAGCCGTGCTAGTGTTTGGTTACTCCTACTAATCTGTATTGAAGGCTGCTGAGGTGAGCGAATAAGGTTGTAGCTCAATAGGGTGGGATGAGAGAGCTCAACATAAACGGACCTTGGCCTCAGCACTTAGCAAGTCACATCTGGACAATGGATCGAGTGAAATACGGTACATTCGAGCTGTGGGTGCTCAAAGTGTTTATTAGACTACCATATTGATACTAAAGCTCGTTAAGGCCAGGCTAAGATGCTTGAATCCTCTTAATAAGTCCTTATAAGCCTCTTAGTCAAGCTTAAGGGATAGGTCCTAAGGTAAGCAATCCATCATAAGGACAATGTACTAAATTAAGTGTATGGAAAGGATATAGCATGCAAGTATATTACTCATTACCATTTTTTTTTTATTTAAACCACCCCAAGTTTTGTTTTGATATGTAATTCATGAATACTGCTTATATGAAATTTTCTTGAATCAATATTGTGCATTTTACACGTTGTTAAAATTGAATAATAAAATCTATGTAGGGTAAAGTTACATACTATTTAACCCTGGATTCTAAGGCATAAATAAAATAATAATTCTATTGATTGAGCATTGGTCATATGCTATTTCTAGCTCATTTGGTTGTATCCTTGTCCCTTTTGATCTTTAGAGCTTTATAATCTTAAGCAAACAAGTAGATGAAACTTTTCTTTTATAGATCCTTTGAAAACTTGAAATAGTTGGGAGCTAAAAATAAATAAATTATGTTAAAATAACAAAGATCAGCCTTGGTTCGTCTATAAAGTAAAGTTCTTTCCCACTACTAATATAATAAAATTGGTTGAGTTAGTAAATATTAGCTTTAGTCTATTAAAAAAGTAAAATTCTTTTTCACTACTAACATAAGAATTAAAATGGTAAGAATTAACCTTGGTCCATCAAAAGGGAAAGGTTCTTTCCTAATGCCAATGCAATCATGCTTAATTAAGGAAATTAAATTCAATTGAAAAGTCTTCCAATGACATTATATACTAGGGGAATGATCAAGAGATGAGTAGATACAAAATGTGTTTGCTCCCAATTATAATGATTAGCAAGATTAAGAAAAGACTTGTATACATACTAGCTAAATGCATGAGGTTATGTATGATATTTTCCTAGTCACTTTAACATGAACAAATTAAAGGATAAGTCATTGGTTAAACAATGTGTGTAAACTTTGATTTACATGGATTAACTATTAATTATGATATTTGTGTTTTTCATACATTAAGAAAGTTATTGGGAAGAAATTGTACCAGTTGCCAAGGGTGCTTAGTGAAGCCTTATGGGGTTACATGGACTTGTGAAGAGCTTATCCTTAATTTATTTTAGGGTTAAATGTTATCTTTTGAGGGTATCTTAAATGGTAATGGATTGAGTTAATATTTCATGTCCAATTTTCTCTATATCAATCCTTAATAAGAATTGATTCATTTTCTCAAAAACAAGCAAATGTTTAATTGTAGGGAGATTTGATAAGTATGAATTTACATATATTTATTGTGGTGTTTTATAGTGATTTTCTTTCATTTTTTAAGATGATTTTAATGATTGTGATATTTAAATGAGTAATTTATTAATTTTAAGACTTAGAAGAGTTATTGAAGTAAAAGGAATGAAAATTGTGTAAGTTTGAGAAGAATTTCACTTAATTTGAAGAATCGAACAAAGATAACAAGCTTTAAAAGAAGATTTTATTGAAGATCAGAGTCTAGAGAATATTATGCCCAAGAACATGCTCGTGTTCCCTAGCCGTAATCCTCTCATCAAAGAATTTCCATGGATTTTTTAATAATATATTGCAAAAAGAACAAGCCTAAAGTGCATGCCCATGTACACACCTGTGTTCTTAAGGTATAGTCATGCCATGACACTTAAAAACTTTCATATTTGAGTTATTTTTCTTCATCCTTATAAATGAGAAGTTAGATACTCATTCAGATAGGATAGAGAGGAGAGAAGAAGGAGAAACAAACAGAGAGATTATTATTCTTGAGGGTTTTCATTTTTAGTTTTGTGAATTTATTGCAAGATTGTCTTTTTAGCATGATCATAGCGTAAGTTGTAAATATCTAAACTTGTGAATCCTTGAATTGGTATGTAATGTGTGTACTTTGTTTTATTCTAATGAAATTTCCTATTTCTTGTTAATTCCATTGTGTGTTTTTCATTTAATCGGGTTATCATTTCTATAGTCTCAATCTAATTATTCAATAATGTGCATTGAGGTTATGAGACCCAATGTATTATTAAATATAGCATAATTGAGGAGAATTTTCTATAGTCTTAGCAATATGTTATAGGATTCTTCTAGAATTAATTATAATATTCATAAAGAGAATTTATACTATTAATTCTATCTTAATTTACTCTATTACAAAAGTCATTCAGGTATAGTACAGTTAGGGTTAAGAGTAGGAGTTAATAAATGAAGCTATTCCTATAAACTCACTGATTGAATTCTCCCAATTAAAAAGAATAGGGAAGGAATTAGAAATCTTTTGAATTTTTGCATTTTAATTTCTTGGTGAAGTAGGTCTAGATATCCACATGTTAATTAGGGTTTCTTGCTTTATTATTGAATTATTAACTAGTAATTATTCAATTTTATTTTGCTTAGTTGTTAGGGTTTAATTGTTCCGCTTCGCAATTGAATTTTAATATTTCTTTAAAAGTAGAATAGTATAGCGAGAGTAAGTAGTATGTGCAAACCTTAAGAGATTGACAACTTAGACTATACTAGTTTACTATATTATAACTTGACACGTGCACTTGCCGACTAATCATACAACTTTTTCTACTAATCCATCGCCATGTTACCTACCAATCAATTAGTAATTCTGAATTCTACAAAGCCGAAGAATTCACTTCTTTGAACATTTCACAAAATGCACCATAATTCCTTCAATCCTTCCTTAACTTACAACAATAACTTCCTTTCACACATCCATCCATAAATAACATCTCCTCTATGCAATAATCTCTCAATTTCACAAATTTGACACACAAAATTAACTCTAAAACCAACATTTACAAACTTACCTCTTCTTGAATTTCTTGTTCGATTCCCTACCCAAACACTTATTTTTTACACACAAAATTAACTCTAAAACCAACATTTACAAACTTACCTCCTCTTAGAATTTCTTGTTTGATTCCCTACCCAAGCACTCATTTCTACAAAAACTAATTATCAAGTTACCTTTTAGACTTGCTTGCATACCAAAAACATGAAAACCAAAGAATATCATACTTACCCTTGAAGAGTAATTCCAACAACTACTAGACCTCTTCTTTAAGAAACATAAAAACCTCTATTTTTATTGCCCAAGACTAATATTAAAATCAAGGAAATAACTTGTAATGAAGTGTAAATCAAGCTGGTTGTGCTTACCCTTTTTCTTTGGTCATTCTTGAGATGGTGCAAGTAAATATTTTTGTGTGTGAAAGAGAAGGGGAAAATACATCAAAAGAGACAAGAGGTAAAGAAAAGGGAAGGGAACCAACATATTGATTCAAACAAAAGGCACGTGCCTTTTGGTTGTGAAAAGACCACTCGGTGGACAATGTTTAACAGAATTACAAGTAATGACGTTTCTTCTGTTTATTATTATGTTTTAATTTTAGTTTTTTACACATAAATTAAATATGAGATGAAAGTTTGTACCAATCCTGTCATATTAAGGGACGGGTCCATATAAAAATATATATATATATATATATGTATTATAAGTTAGGCTAAGTACGATATTAGTAGTTTCAATGTTCAGGTCCAAAATTAAAGAGTGCACAAACGCTATCCCCTTTTCCGAAGTGTAAATTTGGCCACATACAATGTTTATGTTGAGAAATAGATATTTATATGGTGGCCTTGTAGGCTGTATTTGGAATAAAAATACGGCAATTTTAAACTAGAGCTTTTTCTTGTTTCCCTTAAAAAAGCATCAATTCCACATAGAGCTTACCACAAATTAAATAACAGAATTTTGTTGAAAATTTGTTCCATGTGGATCTGTTGAGAGACTATAAACAAGTCTGTATTATTATCATTTTGTTGAAAATGTATCTTTCTTATGAATGCATAATTAGTATTTTCACCGTTACGTGGCTTATTAAGTAAAGTAGTTAAAAAATGTATCAAATGTCCATGGGTTTTTGAAATGTTTGAGAAAAATATTCATTTTAAATCTGTGAGATAGAGAAAGATAGATAAAGAGAAAGGGAAGGGAGAAAAAAGAAAATACAGATGAGCGTTTACAAAGAAGATAAGGATAATTTGAATATTTGACTTTTATTATAGGTTTACTCACTAATTGCCTTTTTCTGAAACTGGACAATATAATTATAATTACAAGCTTATTTAATTACATATAAATCTCAATCCCGTTATATGTCTATTCTATACGGCGAAGTGAAAGGGAGATATGGTATTTCACATGATTTATAATTATCACCCATAGAATTGAAAAACAAAAGAAGATGCGGAAGTTATAATTGTGATTGTGGAATGGAAGTCATGATAAATGGGACATATGGAATTTGCGATGGTTTTATAAGGATACTAGGGGAGCGTGAATTCACATTGTGAGTATAAAGGTAAATCTTAGATTTCATTCAAACTTTCAAATAGGACTTACATATTTTATACATCTACATTATCTTTCCATAAAGTAAAGTGGTTACTATAGAAACCGTAAGATAGAGTACTGTATATACAATTTTTAATAAAATGGTATAGATATTAAAATGGATTTATCTGCTTTAATAATATATATATATATATATATGTGTGTGTGTCTACTATTCCTTAATAATGATATTATAATGATTATTGAATAAAACAAAAATGAATTTTGTTCTTTTTCTATTCTTGTCAAGAAAACTAAATTTTTTTTCAAACAATCACCTAATTATCTATTATATTAAAGATAACGTATTCTTTTAATCATCCTTAACTCATAATTTAATATCATATAATTTTAATCATTAAATATATCTATATAGTAATTATAAAAAAAAATTCAATCCCATCATACAAAATTTATAAACGCTACGTTAACTATATAATTTTAATTTATCTATTAATTTAATTGCTCATTATCATACTTTCTATTTAACCAACATTTAAAATGATATTTTCTATTAAAAAAATTATTACAGTTTTAATTTTACGGACATATATTATTTTTTACACAAAAGTACAGATCCATAGAATGATAAACTCTCATCAATTATTATTCTTGTATTGTGGCAAGTGCTGGATGCATGAAGAGCTACTCAATTTGAAAATCTCAACCTGATATAGAAAAACAGTACGCGCCAACAAAAACGTACATTCTTGCGGTGCCAGCATGCTGTCACTGTGAATCCGCGTTCAAAAAGGAGACAATCTTAACCATTAAAGTACTTGCCCACGTCATCTGACAGGGCATAGTCCTTGCTTAGTAAAATATTGAAGTCGCATGCTAAAAACGTGGTGAGAACTCAAGCCACATGAAAGAGTAAAATTTTAATCATGATGCCGTCCATGACCGATGAGGAATTTTGGATCTGTTGTACACCCGTTCCAAGCAAACATTTGTAATAGTTATCGATGATGACTAGGAACAGAAAGGTTTTACTTGTTCTCCATATTAGGGACTTTTTATTAAAATGAGAAAGTAAGAAAAGAGAATTGAAAGAATAAAGCAATTTCTTGATGAGACTCACCGAAACGAACCGCTTTTACGTTTTTATAGAACCAACCTTTTTCTCAATGCAAGCTACGGGCTTATCTTTTTAAAAGCCAGTACGTTCCATACTGAATATCACCATTCTCCTAAGATAATAAAGCTCTTCCAACTAATGAGTGCAATAGAAATCACAAAAGGATATCATAACCCAAAAAAATTGGAAGCAGATAGAAAAGAAAAAATAATACACGCATAAGAAAAATCACTCATTTTAAATAATTCTAATAAATAACCAAAAGTTCCATTATTATAGTCTTCAAATTATCAAATTGATAGAAGGAAAACTTGTAGTGATCGAAACTTGATATTGATGGACTATTGATGAAAGAATGATAAAAGAATAAAGATATTAGATTAACAGTAATTGATATGTGGATTTAAGATTAGTAGTAGAGATTTGCGTCTTTAAGATAGTGAAGGAAGGGAAAGAGGTGATCATCTCCTTACACTATGATCTTAAAGAGAGAAAACTCAGTTTCTTCTTCAAATGAACCTTTTAATCTCTTAAATTTATGTCAGAATTGAAATAAATCTTTTTTATGTTTTAAATAAGTTGATTACATTATGTCTATGTCGTTGTACAAACTAAATTTCCTATCCAATACATGTTAGTATAGTTGTAAAGCGCATTACTTATCGGAAACCTATACCCTGAATTTTTTTTTTTTTTTTTCTCCTTCATAAATGGGTGTAAGTGGATTAAGCGTGTAGGCCTCAAGCATCTGGGAGTCAAGCTTTCAAAAATGGTGAACTGGACAAGACAAAGCCACAATTGCCTTCCTAAATTGGTGCTCGCACACAGATTGTGAGCATTAACAGAACAGCCACCCTTCATTTAGTTATTACGTATAAAACTCGTAGGATCATTTATAAACGTTTTCCTAACCGTGCAATGGACATAGAACAAGTTTCCTGGAAAGTACTGAGCAATAATTTTTCGAGTATGAGATCTTGACTCGACGATATTGACTTGTCCAACTTATGCCACAGAGTGGAATCACGCGTCGACGACTTCGACTAATGAAAGATGCTTTAGATTTATCAGATAACGTGGTTCTCGTATTATATTGTGGTTTCTTTGTTGCGGATGGATTCATGTTTTTTAGTGTTGAAATTTTATTGATATTTATTATTATTTATTAAAATATGTAATCTATTAGTATTATGAAAATTATAAAATTATCATACAAATTCATGTTTTTATGCATTAAAATTTTATTGATATTTATTGTTATTTATCAAAACACATAATATATTTATTAATACTATAATTATAAAATCATTAGTAAATAGGATCCCGACTTTCCAACGTTTTGCCTTCTAAATTCAATTCCACTTGTTTAAAACATCAATTTCCAGATCTGTACTTTTCATTTTGACCTTCATTCAATTTAATATGATTTTCAATTTACGTGTACAAAAGGTCCAAAACTTGGAGTTGAAAAGAACGACTGGCCTTTTGACTTTCCGGCCTCCGAAACTGTTTCTGAAGTTCGAAAGGATTTTCTTGTTTTTATGGGAAAGAGCTAGGGCGAGTATAGTTATTCGTAATCCTAAACTGCACAGGCTATATAACTGGGTTGGTTTTAAGAGAGATAGACTTTGCATCTAGAGTTGCAGCATTTGCTCCATCATGGTAGTTTAAAGGGCATCACCTTCTTAGTCATGTCCGAACTCGTTGGAGTAGGTATCTTTTCTAGGATATGTTCAATTTAGCACGATATCAAAAAAGTTCTAATGGTACACATGTACTTTAATAAGAGATAGAAAGATACTAATAAAATTCTAACAAAAAAAAAAACTATAAACTCACTATCTTAAATATATATTTAAATATCATTAATATTTATCTATTACACATCAAAATACGTAATTTATTAATATAAATGAATCTTTTTTCAAATGATATTCTTTTTTCTTTCCTCCTAATAACCTAATACCGATTCACAATAGTCTTTATCAATCTTGAAAAACATCAGTGATAAATATATATGATAAGTATGATAAAAATTTAGCAAAGCCTAAACTTTACGTTCTATTTTGGCTTAAATTAGTATAATGGTTTTAATAATTCCATAAACCCATTTGTTGACAAGTTATTTTAGATGCAGACCTTTAAGTTGGAGGCCAATCTCTCCAAAGCATGGTTCAAACTCAAGAGCCCATAATCGAGATTCGCAAAGCTCAACCAAGCTCTTTAGTATTCAAAAAGTCTATTTCATATCTCGAGATAACTTAGAGAAAATTGGTTTTATTCATCCAAAACAAAGATTGTTGGACCAATTTATGGGCTTTCAACCTTTCTCAAGCAAATTTATACACTTGATAAGGACATGAACCATGGGTGCATTATAGAACTCATCAAATAACTATTAGGTAGCATTTGGTTGCAAAAACTATACTAAACAAAGAGGAGTGGACAAGACCAGGACAAATACAAGGACTAGACAGTACAAACTAATTGTAACATATTTAATTTACATAGTGATTGGCACAATACTTTATGCTGCCTTGTGCTTAATATGGCAAGTACTGGGCTCATTTAAGGTTGCTAGTCTTCTAGAGACACTCCTACCTACATTAGTTAGCTTAGAGGAGCACTTTTAGCTTTTCTCAAATCGATTCTCATTTAAAGTTACTAATCTCCTAGAAATACTCTCACTTAAATTAGTCAGCTCAGAGGAGTACTTCCAGGTTTTCTCAAATCAATTCTCATTTAGAGCTATTAGTCCCTTATAAATGCTCCCTCTTAGGTTAGTGAACTTAGAAGAGCACTTCTAAGTTTTCTCAAATCAATTCTTATTTAGGGCTGCTAGTCTCCTAAAGATACTCCCACTTATGTTAGTCATCTCAGAAGAGTACTTCCATGTTTTCTCAAATCAATTCTCATTAAGGGTTACTAGTCTCCTAGAAACGCTTCCGCTTAGGTTAGTTAGCTTAAAGGTGCATCTCCAGGTTTTCTAAAATTGATTCTCATTTAAGGTTGCTAGTCTCCTAGAAATACTCCTGCCTAAATTAGTCAACTCAAAGGAGCACTTCCAGGTTTTCTCAAATCAATTTTCATTTAAGTTAACTAGTCCCCTAGATGAGCTCTCACTTATGTTAGTCAACTTAAGGAACACTTCCAGAATTTCTAAAATCAATTCTTATTTAGAATTGCTAATCTCTTAAAGACGCTCCTGCTTAGATTAGTTAGCTTAGAGAAACACTTCTACATTTTCTCAAATCGATTCTCATTTAAGGTTACTAGTCCCCTAGAGATAATCTCACCTGAGTTAGTTAGCTCAAAAGAGCACTTCTAGGATTTCTCAAATCAATTCTTATTTAGGGTTACTAATCCAAAGATGCTCTTACTTAAGTTAGTCAGCTTAGAGGAGCACTTCTAAGTTTTATAAAATCGATTCTCATTTAGGGTTGCTAATCCTCTCAAGAAGCTCCTACTTAGGTTAGTTTTCTCAAAGGAGCACTTACAAGTTTTCTAACATCAATTCTCATTTAAGGTAACTAGTTCCCTAAAGACGCTCTTACCTAGGTTAGTCAACTTAAAAGAATACTCCTAGGTTTTTGAAAATCGATTCCCATTTAGGGTTATTAACCCCCTAAAGATGCTTCCACCTAGGTTAATTAGCTTAGAGAAGTACGTCTAAGTTTTCTAAAATCAATTCCTATTCGGTATTGCTAGTCCCTTAAAGATGCTTCTACCTAGGTTAGTCAACTTGGAAAGACACGACGAGGTTTCAAACCGATTTCCTTTGCCAACTCTTAAGGCACCAAACCTTTCTAAAATCCACTCTAACGTCTCAATCAACCCTTAGAGCACCTTCTCCCTCTTTCGTCTTTCACCTTTCATCTTTCATCAAATCCCCAATGGATCAAGCCTAGAACAACTAATGAGTTGTAGCGCTTTTTAAGGCAAATTCATCTTCAGGGCAAAATTGATATCTCTTTTTATCTTTGTGGTAAAGTTTTACTTAAATTTCACCACAAAGAGGGGATAACTGTAGACACCATATTTTTGCCTACCTATAAATTTAAATTTTCTATTATAAAAAATAAATTTTTTTTTGAAAAATATGAAAAAATACATTAAAAAATTAGAAATTTTTCTTTTAAAAAAAAAAAAAAAAGCTTAGGGTTAATTTTAGTTTTTTAAAGAAGGTCATCAGGTCTAAGTATAATAAATCATTAAATTGGGCCTAATGGAAATTAATTTTAAGATCCATTCAATTTGAGTTTAATTCTAAGAGGAAACTAAGTTTAGTTATTTTTTTTTATTTATTTTTCTCAAAAATAAAAAACGTTAAAAGAGGGGTTTAGACCAAGTTTACTTGGTCCGTGTTTTGAAAGCAAGGCTAAAAGCTCTTTGAATGTGAGCTTAACCCACAACATCACAGGTACACAAAACCGCCTGTAGTTTTTTTTTTCAACCTCACGCATGTAATACACATATAGGTTGGGCGTGTGAATTACTTGCATTACACGTGATACACCTGGCCCTCCCTCCTTCATGCTTTCTTCAACTTGATTCTTTCTTCTTGCCTCTTTCATCAGCCTTCTTTAGGTTTATTTTTGGCACTTTTCCTTTGAGATTTCACTAAAATAATGGTGAAATCTCAAAGATTAAGCGAACCTCTTCATATTAAGCCCAAAATCCCATCCTTATTCATCCATTTACTTCCCCAAGTCGAGGCTAGAAAATCAAGAAACTTCAATTTAGGAGTTAAACTTTTAATGGCAGATTTCAACCATTTACAAGCTCTCCAAGTTTATGTAGGTTCGAAAAGCTATAAATAGAGCTTCCCTATCCCTTTACAAGTGTCAATTTTCACTTTCCATTATGCCAAACACACAGATAAACTCTTTCTCTTTCTATAAATCCCAAGTCGTAGCCTCTTTCTCTCTCTACAATTGCGACGACCATAATGGCTGTCAAAGCAAATAACCATGACTATTATGTTCCCCTCCCCCTAGCCTCTCTAACCCATATCTCAGCCACTGCCATGCCCCACATCATGAGATTCAACCACCTAGGGTTCAACAACTGTCAACCTTAGTTTGAAACAATACCACCACCCTTCTCCGTGTGAAGCCACTATCACAGCTAAACTTGCTACACCTTAGAACCCAAGACCAAGCCATCTCTTGAACTCTAGCAAATCACCACTACTCATAACCCAATACTACCATTGGCTACTATTTCTAACCACTACCCAAATCACCTCCACACATCAAGGAACTTAGCCTAACCCCCTATTCCCTAATAGAATACTCATAATAATGCTCTTCCCCAATTGATTAGGAGCTTGAAACGGCCAAAACCACCCCTACTCACTATTGTTCTCTTCCTTCTACACCTATACGTACAAAGCACGTAAATTGGGTCAGTCAAACCAACTCAACCCGAAGACTCAATTTACCTTGTACCCTTATATTGATCTAATTGGTTTGGCCCTTTTTATATGTTGTGTGCGGTTTTTTTTTTTTCAATTTTATTCTATTGTAGTAAGTAATTTCAAAAAAGAAATCCGAAGAAAAGAAAAGAAAAAGGAAAGGGAAACTTAGTTTTGTTATTTATTTTTATGCTTTAAAAAAATCAATAAAAAATAAATTAAAAAAAGGGAATAAAATAATGAAAACTTGTTTATTCACTTAGAAAATTTTGATTTCAAAAATAAAAACTAATAAATCCTTTCCAAAATTAAGGCCTCTTTAAAATTTTTGTTCAAAGAAATAAAATAGTTGAAATTAGGACCTTTTAGAATTTTTCTTAAGTAAAATTTAACTGAATTAAAATGTAAACTTGGCTTATTTTTAGAAATTAAAATAGAACTAGCAAATTAAATTTTTTAGAAATGAACTAAGAAAGGCTAATCCTGAATAGTGATACGTAAGCACTCGTAGAGAACTTAGGGCAACTTAAAATACTGAAAAATTTATTTTCCACTTTTTTGTAAATAGTTGTTCAACTTATCCTTTTTTGTAGATTCAATTTTATTTACTTATTTACATGTGAATAAATATTATTTTTTTAAAGGTATTATCGAAAGATAAAATTAATTTCAAAAAGTTAAAAATGGAACTCGATTAAGATTTAATAAGATAGCCCTTAGATTCAAGCAATCTGGCTTTTAAAAAACCATTTTCAAAATTAGTTTTCACATAATATAATGTCTAGATTAAAATTAATCCACTAAATTGGTTTTAATCTAACCCTTTTCCCAACCTTGATCGAGTGGTGACTCCGATTTCATTTTAAAATCAAAAGAAAACCAAGTTTTTCTTAACTTCCAATCCATAGTCTATATTGGATAGGTATAAGGTTTAATATAAATCAAGTTAAGAAAAATGATAAAAACCAGAAAAATTCAAGTTTGAAAGCTTGGTGACTCCACTAAAGATGTCAAGAGGGTTAACCACTTAAAAACTTTTTAAAATTAAATGTGACTTTATTTACTTATTGTTATGATTTGTTTCATGTCAATGTACTTTGTTTTAATTGCTAATGTTCACTTTTTACATCCATCATACTTGGGATATTGGGGGAGGTGGTAATTGCATCAAGGCTGTAGGGTAGATATAATCAAACCCAGGCTATCTTGGGATCCTAAGACAAGGAGCCATTGTGTAAGTTCAAAATGTAGTGGGTAAACCACCACTTAGGATTGATTAGGCTACCCCACTTAAACTTCGATATAACCAATAAGCTGTTTTTTTTTGAAAATGCATAAAATCACAAGGCTTAAGGACCTTTAAAACATACCCTATTTGCATATACAACTTTTAGATCAACAAATAAATAGTAATGGGGCAATGAAATGTCGAAACTCTATCAAAATTCTATTATATTGTAATATATTTTCCTTATACCACCAAATTTTATCCTTTATATAAGACTTTTCGATTGTAAAATAACAGTTTCCTTATAAATGAAGAAATTTAGTATAAATAGCATTCCTATGTAACAATTCAATTTTCTTCAGTATTTTAGCAAGCCTATAAAGTGCTTCCATTTACCGACTTCTCTTAAGGTTTTAACAAGCCTATAGGATGCTATCATCAATTTCTCTTCAGCATTTTAGCAAGCCTAAAGAGCGTTTTCCTTCATCAATTTCTCTTAAGGTTTTAGTGAGCCCTATAATGCACTTCCCATCATCTATTTCTTTTTAATGTTTTAGCAAGCCCATAGAACGCTTCCCTTTACCAATTTCTCTTAGCGTTTTAGCAAGCCCCATAAGGCACTTCCCATCACCAATCTCTTTTCAACATTTTAGTAAGCCTATAGGGCACTTCTCTTCAATAATTTCTCTTAAGATAGGGCACTATCATCAATCTCTCTTCAACATATTAACAAGCCCATAAGGTGCTTGCCTTTACCAATTTCTCTTAGTGTTTTAGCGAGCTAGTAGGGTGTTATCACTAATCTCTCTTTAGTATTTTAGTAAGCTCATAAGGCGCTTCCTTTTACCAATTTCTCTTAGGGTTTTAGCGAGCCCATAGAGTATTTCAATTCACCAATCTCTCTTAACGCCTTAGCTAGCCTATAAGGCACTTCCCCATTTCTAACCAACTTTTATGATTTAGCAAGCTCAAGGATCACTTTTTCATGCCTAGATTAGTTAACTCAAAGGAGCATGGCCAAGTTTTCTAAAATTTATTCCCATTTAAGGTTATTAGTCCCTTAGAAATGCTGCTGCTTAGGTTAATCAAAGCAAAGAAGCACTTTTAGGTTTTCTCGAATTGATTCTCATTTAGGGTTATTAGTCTCTTAAAGATGCCCACACCTAAGTTAATTAGCTCAAACGAGCACTTCTAGGTTTTCTTAAATCAATTTTCATTTAGGGTTGCTAGTCCATTAAAGACGCTCCTACCTAGCTTAGTTAACTTAAAGGAGCACCTTTAAGTTTTCTCAAATCAATTCTCATTTAGAGTTACCAGTCCCTTAAAGATGCTTCCACTTAGGTTAATCAGCTTAGAAGAGCACTTCCAGGTTTTCTCAAATCAATTCTCATTTAAGGTTGCTAATCCCCTAAAGATGCTTCCACCTAGATTAGTCAGCTTAAAGGAGCACTTCCAGGTTTTCTCAAATTGATTCTTATTTAAGGTTGCTAGTCCCCTAAAAATGCTCCTACCTAGGTTAGTTAGCTGAAAGGAGCACTTTCAAGTTTTCTAAAATCGATTCTCATTTAGGGTTGTTAATCCTTTAAAGATGCTCTCGCCTAAGATATTTAGCTTAGAGGAGCATTTCTAGGTTTTTTAAAAACAATTCCCATTCAAGGTTGCTAGTCCCCTATAAATACTCCCACGTAGGTTAGTTAACTTAGAAGAGCACATCTAGGTTTCCTAAAATTGATTTCCATTAAGGGTTGCTAATCACTTGAAGATTCTTTTACCTAGGTTAGTTAGCTCAAAAAGGTAAGACTAAGTTTCAAACCAATTTCCCTAGTTAGCTCCTAGGGCATTGGACCCTTCTAAAATTTACTCTAATTTCTCAATCAACCCTTAAAGCGCCTTCTCACTCTTTCATCTTTCACTCTTCATTAAATCCCTAATGAATCAAGGCTAGGACAACTAGCTAGTTATAACACTTCTTGGGGAAAATTTATCCCCAAGGCAAAAATGATGTTTCCTTTTATCTTTGTGGCAAAGTTTTGCTCAAAATTCACTACAAAGAAGGGCAGCTGTAGATATCTCATTTTTGCTCCTTGTAATTTTGGATTTTCGATTATAATAGTAAAAAAGGGTCTTAATTCGTAAATAAAAAAATAATGAAAAATAAAAAAAAATTGAAAAAGATGGAAAAATATGTAAACAATTAGAAAATTTAAAAAAAAAAAAAGCTTAGGGTTAATTTTAGTTTTTTAGAGAAGGTTGTCAAGTCTAAGTATAATAAATCATTGAATTAGGCTTAATAGAAATTAATTTTGGGGTCTATTCAATTTGGTTTTAATTTTAAGAGGAAACTAGGTTTAATTATTTATTTATTTATTTTTCTAAAAAAAAAAAAGATAAAAGAGGGGTTCAGATCAGGTTTACCTGGTCCATGTTTTGAAAGTAGGGCTAAAAGCCCTTTGAATGTGAGCTCGACCCATAATGTCACAAGTGTACAAAAGCACATGTGGTTTTTTTATAAACTATGTGTATGTAATATACGCACTGGTTAGGCGCAAGAATTACCTACTTTGTACATGATACACTTAGCCCTCCTTCCTTTATGCTTTCTTCATCTTGATTCTTTCTTCTTACCTCTTTCATCTACCTTCTTCAGATCCATTTTTGGCACTTTTTCCTTTAAGATTTCACCAAAATAAAGGTGAAATGTTAAAGATTAAACAACCCTCTTTGCATTGAACCCAAAATCCCATTCTTATTCATCCATTTACTTCCCTAAGTTGAGGCTAGAAAATTGGGAAACTTCAATTTAGGAGCTAGACTTCTAATGGTAGATTTTAGCCATTAAAGAGCTTTCCAAGCTTGTGCAAGTTTGAGAAGCTATAAAGGGAGCTTCCCCATCCCTTCACAAGTGTCAATTCTCACTCACCATCATGTCAAACATACACACGAACTCTTTCTCTCTTTATAAAGCATAGGCCATGACCTTTTTCTCTCTTTCTCTATAATTACAATGGCTACAATGGCTATCAAAGCAAATAACTACCACCATTGTGTTCCTCTCCTACTAGCTTCTCTAACCTAACCTATCTTAGTCATGATTGTACCCCACATCATGAGAACTAACCACCTAAGGTTCAACCATTGTTAACCCAAGCTCGAAACACCACCACCACCCTTCTCTTTGCACAGCTACTATCAAAGTAGACTCACTATACTTTAGAACCTAAGACCTAACCATCTCTTAAACTTCAGTAAGCCATTACCATACGAAACCTAACACCATCACTAGCCACTATATCCAACCATTACCCAAATCACCTCCAAACACCAAGGCACTTAGCCTACACTCCCTCTTCTTACCCACCTACCATTACCTAATAGAATACTCATAAAGACATTCTTCTTCAGTCGATTAGGAGCTTGAAACAGCCATAACCGCCCTTAGTTGTTGTTGTTCTACCCCTTTCACACATGCACGTACATAGCACATGAACTAGGTCGATCAAACTGACCTGACTCGAAGACTTGGTTTGCCTTTCCTAACCCACACACCTTAATATTAATCCAGCTGGTCCAGTCCTTTTTTATATGTTGTGTGTTTTTTTTTTTAATTTTATTCTATTATAATAAGAACTTGTATTTAAAAAAAAATCTAGAAAATAAAAAGAAAAAAAGAAGAAGAAGAAGAAAGGCAAAAAAAAAGAAAAGGAAAGGAAAACTTAGTTTTATTATTTATTTTTATGCTTTAAAAAATTAATTTAAAAAATACATAAAATAAAAAATAAATAAATAAAAACAAAAGAAAGGGAATGAAATAACAAAAAAATGTTTATTCACTTAGAAAAATTTTATTTCAAAAATAAAAGCTAATCAACACTTTCCAAAGTTAGGGCCTCTTTAGAAAATTTTTTTTTCCAAAGAAATAAAATAGTTGAAATTAGGACTCTTTAGAATTTTTCTTAAATAAAATTGAACCAAACTAAAGTGTAAACTCGATTGGTTTTTAAAAATTAAAAAAAAAACAATAAATTAAAATTTTTACAAATGAACTAAAGAAATTTGATCTCGAATAGCGAATATATAGGCACTCGTCAGAAACTATGAGGTGACTTAAAATATGAAAAAATTTATCTTTCCACTTTTTTTAATTAAATGATCAACTTATCCTTTTTGTAAATTCAATTTTATTTACTTATTTACATATGAATAGATATTATTTTTTTAAAGGGTATTATTGAAAGATAAAATTAATTTCGGAAAGTTAAAAGTGGAACCTAATTAGTGTTTAATAAGATAACACTCGAATCCAAGATATCTGATTTTCAAAAAACTATTTTCAAAATTGGTTTTCATATAGTTCAGTGTTTAGATTAAGATTAAAATCAATTCACTCAATTGGTTTTAATCTAACCCTTTTCCTACCTTTACTTAGGTACGACTCCAATTTCTTTTCAAAATCAAAAGAAAATCGAGTTTTTCTTAACCTTTAGTCAAAGGTTTATATTGAATGAGTATATGGTTTATATAAACCGAGTTAAGAAAAATAATAAAAACTAAAAAAAATTGGCTCAAAAAGTATTTATATAAAATAAATAATTTTTTACATTATTTAATAAAAATAATATTAATTAACTCAATATTATAATAACCTAATATATACTGTAATATAATAACAATTCAATAAATTACAACAATTTTCCTATGATTTAATAGCAATAATATTAATTAATAATTAAACCAACATTCCCAATATAACAATTAAGAATATTAATAATTACAATATGATGCATTTATGAAATGTAAGCATACCACATGAAAACAAAAGTTCATTAGTAATACTCCTAATAGAGTTTACATGCAAACACATTTCAATAGCTACTAGTTAAGCAAGTGATCCAAATGTCTTTCAAAATCAACCAAAAATAAAAGTCCATTGTTTAATCAATTTTCCTACAACACATATAACTAACAACTACTAACTAATCAAATAGTCCAAGTGTCTTTCAAAATGAACCAACTAACTGCTTTATAAAAGCAAGCCTCTGCTCTCCTTGGAGTTTGTAGAAAAATTTCTCATATCGTAGATTTTCAGTTATTTTCATTAAAACATTTAACTATTTATTTTTAGATAATGCTAAAGTATGCAACTCTTCAACAATATCCTCTCTTAGAGGGTTCATGATTTTTCCTACAAGTAAAGTGAAATCACTTATGGCATGATTCATAGTATTCTAAAATGTTGCAACGAACTTTACTACATAATTCACCATTTGACGCTTGCAAAAGGTTGTTGTAGATGCACCATTACGTGAAGTATTGCTATGAGATCCAAGTAAATGTGGTGCCAATTCTGTCTCTTCTTCAAAATTATCTCAACCATCAATTTGCATATCTCTCAAAGCATCAGTAGGTGTCTCGGCCTCTTTACTATTTGCTTTATCTTTTCTAAAAATATTCTGTAATCTTTCAAACTCCTTTTCGCATGATTGCCAATCTTTAGATGTTTTTACTCATCAATTTAATTAGTTATAAATAACAATTAGAATTAAAGATGGGAATATACTTTAAAATAAAAAAAAAACTATTGATCATACCTTTATAGATTTTGCAAGAACTTGATCTTTATCTATTATGATACATTTATTTGTATCATCCCAACCAAATCCATTTGTATTCATCATGTCAAGCACTTCAAATAAATTGATCGACCACCTTTTCATTTTGTTAATGATTTGCTTGATGTTAAGATTTATTTTTAAGATATATTTTTTCATCCTTTTTAAGACTTCTTCATGAGTCCTGCTTTTAAAAGTGTTGTTCTTTTCTCCATATCCCTCAACAACCAACTCCTTTAAAACTATTAATAGTGTTTCTTCTTTATTCTAACTGCAATTACGTTTACATTTTTGTCCTTACTATCCATGATTGTAAATCTACCAAAGTTATAATACATCAATGTAAGGAAAAAAAAAAAGGAATTAGTACATATAAACATTACCAAAAAAAAAAAATCCATTAATCAAAAGATTTCAATAACTAAAGGATCTCAATATACATAATTAATGAAAGCATAATAGTGACATTAATCCAACATACATAACCAAAGGAAGTACAAACATGAAACAACTTTCTAATTTTTATGACAAGTCATTCACTCATCATACATTTCTTATGCTAATTTATCTCTCATTTGATTACACTTCGTACTAGCTTTCATCATTCCAATTGTATCGATCCCATCTTCCCAAATAGAAACTTCATCACCTACTATTAGAGCATACTCCAAGAGATCTAGTGGCACGTACATTCAAATGAAGTCATATAGTAAACAATAAGCTAATATCATTCGACATTGTATTTTGATGGGGACAAAGAGATAAACTCCTCAAAATACCCCATTGTTTCTTCAAGATTCCAAAACATATTTCTATAACATTCCTTACCTTTGTGTGCTTATAGTTAAATGATTCCTCACGATTTTGTGGCTTATGTTGACTTACAGCCTACTCTTGTATAACGACCCAACAGTATCGTTGTCGTGATAGGTCGTCGTGTACCGTATAAAGGTCTATTATCAACCCCCTTACTGATCATAGGCCTTTCATACGACACACAAGGCTCCTTCGACTCTAATTACCACTAGGCCCATAGACAAGTAATATAGAGCAATTTAACTAAAATTACTTCTATGTTATAAATTAACTAATTGTGTGGGCTCGTAAGACCCATACCAAAACAATATTACAAACGAATGCAGTTCATAACGGAACTGCATAAAATCTAAGTAATGCATAAATACATGAAAGTATCTAAATATCTATTACAAAATATCCTCTTTGCTCTCCGATCGCTCCAACCCGTCTCTACCCGAGACTTACCACAGGCATGCCTCGGCCCGGATTGACGAAGAGGTTCTCCTGCACCAATAGAAATCTATAGGGGAGTAAGCTTATGCTTAGTGAGATAAATGCCCTCATCAGTACCACACGACATAAATTTATTAGATGCACAATCATATAAATGCATGAACAAACAGTATGCCATACAACGCATGCAGTGACCTAGGAACTGCATACGACTCAGAATTTCGCCCCTTGAAGTCGGGGTTTGGAGATAATTAACCGACCCAAACCAAAATACGGGTTCTAGACCTTGGGTTTTATTTCATTTGCACTATCGTGCTCATATCACAACAAAACTGTACATATATACATATATATATATATACTTCCTTTACCAAAATCAAACCGTATCCTTTAAAAAAAAAATCCCAAGTCTAGCGGTGTGGTGGCCCCCGCAGTCCACAAACACACGCCCTAAGCAGAAGCCACAAGACCCGGCCCCTCGCCGACGGTTGGCGTCTCCAAGCGCCTAGTAAGCCCATCAGCTTAGGTTAGAGACTCAATATATATGATGGCATAGCTAGTGCCCAATCCTGCAGGAAACTCGTATTCCTGTGAGTCCCTTCCCATCTTCTGCATGAAGCAGCAGTCCATGTTACCCGTATGCAATATGGGGAATGCATGATTCATTTTGAGTTCTTAATCATATAAGTGATTAACTTGATTTTCAGGGTGATCAACCAATTTCATTCCATACAATTCACAAGTATATATTCATGCAAACAATTCCCATTATTATATATAATTAACAAGTCATCACACTCATCCATAATTTCATACACATGCATCTCCCATATCCCACAAGTATCCAAATTTATAAATATAAGATTAGGTGCATCTACTTTACAAGCACAATCAAGTAAAGAGTCATCGAGAATTTACTCACTCTGCCATGTGGTTCAATCAAAGTAGTCCGGAGGCAAGTCATCTCCGAAAACAGTGTCCCCTTGTCGTTGAAATAATTTTTATAAAGAATTGAAGCAAACTTAAGAAACTATGTAAATTTTTCTTAAGTTATATTCTTAGCTAGTTCTCGGAATTTTTCCGGTTTTTACCTAAAGTTTAATTGCGTATAACTTTTTCGTTTTAAATCCGATTTTTATAATCTTATAGTCAATCTTCATCGTTTTCGAGTGTACTTTAACGTGGTAAGGTTAGATTTTCGAAATGAGGTATGCAATTCTGTCCATGGGTCAGAACAGTAGCGTTCCTCATGTGTTGGAGTGTTTTTGGGCCTTGTTTGGTAAATGGGCCTTTGATAGCTTGAGGAATCCTTTGGGCTTGGTCTTTAGATTTTATCCTAAGCTTAAAATACTCCTTGAGATCAGATTTACAACTTTGATTTATATTCCTAAGGCTAACAACCACTTCTTGGGCCCTTTAGTGAGCTTAAGTTGTCAAATGGGCTTGTTTTTAGTTCAAACTAAGGTTTATGACTTTGGTAGGCTTATAGGGCCCTATGTGGATTTCTTATGGGCTTCCAAACAACCTTTCTTGATACTTTAAGGTGCTGATCATATTTTTGTTGAAGGCCCATCCTAGAGTTTTAGACTTGTTTTGGGAGTTTTAAGCTCGGTTTTGGGTTTTAAGCTTTATATGCTCACTATACTTGCTTTAGTTAATCTTTTCACTTTGTTCTTTTACTTTTATCATATTTTTAGGCCTCATTTTCCCATGTTCCAGATCTGTTCATGTTGGTCCTAAGGGGTCCTCACTTGGTTTTTCAACTTGTTTCATCATTTCCTTAAGTTTAGGGGGTAGATTATGCACTTAATTACTTGTGTACAAATCTTAACTTAAGTTTCCTTCCATCAAATGATCCTTTAACTCATGTTCCACATAAAGAAATAAAAGATCTCATACTTAATACAACTCCCATATCATGGCTCACGTCATGCAAAGTTGGTTTCTTCATAAAACTTCATGTGATGGATTTTTCCTTAACTTAAATCTAGATTTGAGCATGTTTAACTAAATGGAAACAAAATCAACATTCAAATGGCCATGGAACCCTCACGTCCAGCATGCATATCCTCCATTAAAGTTCCCATTTCAAGGTTTCCTTAGCTTAAAATCTTCCATTCAAAACATTAGACAAATGTCTTCACAAAATACCAACTTTATATGCTCATATTTCAACTTCATGCAAGGGTTTTGTGGTTAGTTTCTTAAAACGATTTATGGACATTCTAACAACTTAAACCTTTCCTGCATCTTCAAGAAATCCAAGTCTCCTAACATAAATATCAACCCACACATCACAAGAAATACTTACTCGTCCTTGACGCAAAGTTTGGTGGTTGTACACTAAGGTTCCTCTTAAGCCTTTAACTTTGCTTCCTCCTTTTTGCTTACCTTTTGAAACCCGAATCTTTTGATCTCTTGGAAAGGGGTTTATGGAAGATTCTAATGGTCTTAAATGTCTTAAATGATGAAAGAAAATGGCGCAAGTGCAAAGGGAAAAAAAATGCCGTGAGTTGAAGCTTTCAAATGAGAGAAAAATTAATTTTGTGGGGTAAGGTTGTTTCCCCTTTTTATGTTTGTTTCAAAAGAGAGAATGATGAAGTGAAAGTGAAATTGATAGTGAAAGAAATGGGGAAGAGTATGGCCGGTTGGAAATGGAGAGAGAAGGAGTGTTTAAATGTCTTGGATGTGTTGTCTTGTAGCTTACATAAAGTCAACAATTGCAACTCTTGATGATGTAAGCATTAAGGGATGAATAGTGATGTGTAAGAGAAAGTGATTGATGGGTGAATGACCAATGCATGGCCCCCCTTTCTCCCCTTTTTAGATTTGCCATTTTATGTCCTTGCATGCCATGGAGTGGTCTTGTCTCCTTTATTAAAGTAAAGCTTATTAATTCTTATGAAAAATTGTCCATATTTTGTATAAGTGAAGAGGTGATAAGGAAATTATCTTATCACTAGATTTTGATAAGTTATCAATTGATAATTGATTCCAACTCTCAATTGATAAGTTATCTAAGGTGATTGGTTGGTCTACTTATTTATGTGTAAGGCTTATACATGAAGATAAGGACATAGCCTTATAGAAAATTGTTTTAGGATTTCTATCCTACATTGTTTTGTAATTTATGATTTGATTTTCATAAAATTGTGAAATTCTCTAAAGTTGGATGAAATTATTCAAATTAAATTATCGATTAATTATTTAGGGTTAAAATTCCTTAATGGCTTTAAGGTTTATGGTTTTAAGTAGCTTTAGAGCTCGTAGTTCTTCAAGCTCAGGTTTTCTTGATAATTGGCTTTTGAATTGTAAAAATTTAATTCGTTTCTAAATATAAATTTAAGTTTTTAGTTTAGTTGATCTTTAGGAACATTCGGAAAGTACTCTTAATTGAGTCTTAGGCCCTCTAAAGTAGGGTTTACATCTTGAATATGATATCACCTACCTCTAAAAGGAGTAAGAAATTCTTATACATTTACATATTCACCATTTACTAAATAGTGTGAACCTACACAAAAATGCAATCCTATAAATTTATGAAGGAAAATTTGTTATTCTAAAAATAAAATAAACTATGAATTGGTATATCCAACTACCAACTGAAACTCTCAAACTATCTGACTAGATAACTACATCATGTAGTACTTTAGAATTCAATGCAAATCCTTCCCATTTCGCTAATACATAGATGAATCTTAGGTCATAAGTACATATTCCCAGGGCATTTTCTTATGAGATGCCTTTCCTTATTCAATACCTTGGTTTGTTTGTGACATGTGTTGTTACTGTAATATAGGTACTATTTAAAACTCCTAAATAGTCCTAATAAGTTCCAAAAAAGAAAATAGGATAAGGTATTATAAGAAATCATACCTATTATGAAAGATTTTAGGAAACCACTTCCACCTTTCATCGATGCAATCTTGCGGTATTAGATTTGGTTTTGCAAGTAATACATCTTTTAACCTCAAAATAACAAAACACTTGATGGCGATTTCTACAAACTATCTCACCTGATCTACAAAATCTCACCTAAATACTGCTATTCTTTGTGTGATGTGCAAGTATGTTAAGAAAAATAGCACCTTGTTCTTCAACTGTAACTCTTTCATTATTATGTACTCCCCCTTGTACCCTAAAGAGTTTATAGAGATACACAAAAGTATTCCTACACATCCTCAATCCTCATAAACAATTTAGATCACTTCCCTTAGTGAGTGAATCAATTACTTCTCTATATATCTCATAACTAGCTAATATTTGTTCATCTAATACGCCTCTCTCTACTTCCTTCTTCAAAATGAAGTTCAAATAAATAAAAAAAACCAACAATACCCATTACGAGCATATTGATGTAAATTCTCCATCTAATAAGGTAAATCAAAATCTCATGATGATCCATTATCTATAATAAACATCAAGTACAAATAAATAATTATAAGATATTATAAATATTAAAGACTTATTATGAAGCGATGAGATGAAAATACTAAATACACAAGATGAACATATGAACATCAACATATCTATGATATGCCTAATTGTAGCCCCGTTTCATTGTGAACATATGATTTTCACCAAAGCAAAGCAAACAAAAAGTAAAGCCAAAGTAATTTGCATATGTTAGCTATGAGTCCAATGCAAATTCTTTAAAAACAGTATACTTTCAAATAATTTAAAAAGTAAATATATACTAAGAAACCTATTAAGAAAAAAAATTTAAAAAATGACAATTATCACAATATCTAAATTACTAATCACATATATATTCATTTTAATAACTTTTACTATATCTAAATTAATCGATTAAGCACAATTATCCGACATCTAATTTCAAAGTGAAAAAAATGCATACAAGAGATCAACCAAATAAAAGTTTTTTATATAATTTGACATCAAATAATACGTAAATAGTTTCTTACCCTATTAATTCTTAGCAATAGGAACTAGATAAGGTATCACATAATTATCAAACTAATACTAGACGATGTCATGATGATGCTTCATGTTCTTAAGTTAAGGCTACAAAATTGGAGGAAACTATTTTAATGGGGACCACATTAGAGTAATCTAGGACCATGTAGAAACAACTAATAAGAAACCTATCTTGGTCACCAAACGAAAGCCTATACTATACATGCTTTGTTTTGCAATTAACTAAAGCAAAATGGTACTCTCTCTAGTATCCTTGCCATAAAATATATACTCACTTTAACTCAAAGTTTTATAAATATCTATTATTTCTTTCCCACTATTCATGTGAAACTTTACAAATGCTAGCAAATCTACATTACCCACTTTCACTATCACTTGGAGGTTTACAATACTATTGAATAACAGAGTCTCACTTATCCACATCGCATGACCAAATGAGACAGGAGACAAGCAAGGGCTCTAAAGCTAAAATTAACTAGGCTATTAAATCATATTTTAGGATACATAATGGAAAAATATGGTGAGTCATGTTTAAGCAACATATAGCTAGCAGATTAAAAAATAAACAAATTAGACACCATGGAAGTATCCAAACAAGGCAAAGAAGAACATTAGTTATATGACACAATCTAATATGTAAATAGTCAATCCCGATCTTATGCATAACCTACATATACAGTCCTAAATGATAAAAGGATGAAAAAAAATACTGCCCTTTGATTTTCTATTAAAGAGAACCATATGGTATGCATCATCTTCTAATTAAAGCTAAATCCATTAAATGGGTTTAAAAATTTGAACTTACATCAATCTTGAGCATCATATATCTTAATACAACCAAAAATATCAAATTTTTATCTCATTAATAGGCACCCCAAAACAATTCAAAGGAACATAAAACATGAAACTAAAACATGCCCATTAAACATAAGAAATTCAAAAACTAAAGTGCTATAGAAACGAGTAAACATTGTACACAACAACCAATATATAATCAATTTTATGGCATTCTTTTTATATAAATATGAAAAAAGAGTAAGATAACAACACATATATTAAGCAATTCAAGACCACTAGTTTAATTGGAGAAAAAGGACCATAAGAAATATAAAAAAAAGATGAAAACCCCCTAAGTAAATAAAACTATCTTGTCTAAATTGGAAGTTTCCATCTGGATATTGCCAATTATATATATATATATATGTATATATAGAAAATAAGTATATATAGTAAAAGGAGATAGAAAAATTTCATGAGAGAATCACTAGGATTGAGATTAAAAAAAACAAAAAGCTTATATGAATTTTGTATTATATTCTTAACAAACTCATTAAAGTGTTAATAAAAATAATTCCAAAGTATGTTTGTTTTTCCTCCCCTAAAGACTAAATTAGTTTAGATGATATTTTATTACATGAAAATCAACCCCATGAATCAAGGGTTTCTTGTAAAGCTTCTTGCATGAGCCATATATGATATTCTAACTTGACATAATCATTTTATTATCCATTAACATAATAAAATTAAGGACCTAACTGCCTCTCATGACCGTTGCTATGCTAGTACTAGGTATATATCAAGCAAGTCAAATTCCAATGAAATTTCATCATCTTGAACTATACAACACATATATATCTTTGTTGAGCAAGATACTTCAATCAAGTACTGTTATTAAAAGAAGTCATACCTCACATGTCAAGTTATATTTGTTCTTCATGTTAATGGATAACAAAATATATGTATCACAAAAATAAAAATAAAGTTTAAGCAACATGCTTAAAGAACTCATATTTCTAACTTGTTTTTGTTATCTAAACAAGGAAAGTATTCTAATAAGCTCATGTAGCTTCTAAATTTCTTCCATTAAGCTTTATCATTTTATTCTCCCATTTCCTTCATCTAACACAATCATCTAACTAGCAATTAGCTAAAATGACTAATTTCTTCCTTTTCCTAGAATCTTTTACTTTAAAAAAATCCTAAAATACTAAATGCATAAAGCTAGATGACATTCCCTAAAACACTTTTCTTAGAACCCTTTCCTCTAAAATCCAAGAATTCTAATATAGGGCAACGAACCAAAAAAGCAAAGATATGAACTTTGAATTGATATTATAAGAAAGATAATAACCCATTTTATAGGAACTCAAAATAAGCACATTAACATCATTCAAATAACCAAAAACCTTAATAACCCATGTTACATAAATTTTTCCCCTTTATACTAAAAGTGAGCTTTACTTGAATGAACTTTGTGAAAAGGAACAAAGACCCATTATACTAAAAATGCACATGATTAACAATCACGAGCTTTGAAAGCTTAACGATTATATTCCATGACATGGCATCTATCAAGCATTTCATCAAACAACTTCTTAACATAACTGATAAATTACATGAAAATTTAAAAATAAAAAATAATAACAAAGATTCAGAAATGAGAAGGATGAGTGAGAAAGTTGAGGAAGTGAGACCAACCTCTATAGTAGCAGATGAAAATTGTTAAATTGTGTGATGCAAAGATGATGTACTTACTTATATAGAGGTAGTAAAGTGTTTATGATCTCTTATATATATATATATATATATATATATATATAGAGAGAGAGAGAGAGAGAGAGAGAGAGAGAGAGAGAAAACTCACTTAGATTAGGGTTTAAGACGAAGAGTTGCGATAGAGAAGAATGGGGGTTGAGGAGGAAGATATCTGATTTTTGGGTAAGAGTATCTAATGTTACTTTTTAAGGATATTTTCGACATTTCAAAATTTCATCTAGTAATTTTCAATTTTGGATCGTATTTTGTGAGGAACTAAATTTCAATAGTTAATCTAATCCTTTGGAACTCATTTTATCTAGTAACCAAGGTGGGAAAACAAACGAAACAGTGGCAAAAATTTTTTGTCTAGTATATTCCCATAAAATTCATAGAACCAAACATAACCTTAGTTATAGTAGGCTTCATCCCATTTGTTAATCACATCAGAGATTTTACGAACATTAAAGTCTATTAGTTCTCAATAATACCTATGAGATTAGAGAAGTAGGTACTTTGCTATAGGAACTCTACACTCAAAGATCAAATAGCTACTTAAATTAAAAATATATAAAAATAAAAACAAGTCCAATTGCTTTAGAATTGCACATTGAGGCCATATAATAGGAATTAACTCTTTGGACTAGCCATACACAATCAATGTAAAGGACTAGTAGGACTCACATGGAGAATATTAACTTCAAACACCATTCAGGATAAAGATTCTTATTTCAATTTTTATCTTTTACACTACAATCGACCCAAGTGTCGAGCTTTCATAAATGCTAACATAGTTTCCAAGCTTCCGAGCAACCATGACAACCTTCCCAGCAACCATGACTATTATTGACCTCTTAATACAATTCAGACTGCATCTAAGTCAACTAACTTTAGATGTCAAACTGAGCCGAGTTGTTGAGACACCTGACGTAGAGAGGATCAAAACACATTTCAGTACCTGAGCTTTGACCTAAACTAGACTAGGTCAGCTTTAACTGTTGACTTTCTTCTGACCTCGTCTAAGTAAGATCTTATAATTGCCAAATGACCTTAGAATTCGTTATAGCTTAACTAATCACACTAAAGCTTCCAATCACCCCTTAACACATGTTTTTTGGCACAACATTCTAGAAGGATTTCTTACTCTTTTCTATACAAAATATTTTTTGTCCTTTTTAGTATGTTTCATGTATTTCATTTGTAAATTACCGTTTTGTCTTTTTCATGTATGCTTTGTAACTTTAGTGGGGCTAAGATATAAATCCCATTTACTTGTATGTAGACAACATATTATTGCATTATTACTTATTACAAGTTTTTTTTCCTAAGCGACCTTAGTGTTTTCATTTTTCTCTTAACTCTTATATATTCCTTTTAGCAATGAGTAATAGTAAGCGACCCTTATAGTTTAGATTGGTGAGTTACATCCTGTGAATTGTAGGCTATGTGAGATCTTGTTAGTGCTTCATATCCAATTTGGTAGTTCACAGATTTGCTAATCCCCCTTTTGTTTTCTTTCATTCCCTTTTGTTGTGGTGCAATCCCTATGTATACGACCCCAAAGATGCATCACCATATGATCTCTCATATATCGTTTGTACATTCTAGACCCTAAGACTATTTGTTCCTCCTTCCTACTATTATATCCAAGTTAAAGCTTCATGTTTCATCTTTACATGACTTCATGAAGTCATCATGTAAAGTATGAGACATACGCGACAAATACAAGCCACATTAATCGCATCCTCGCAACTCCACCTTATAGTCTAAATTTAGCATAGAAATATGAGCTTCAAGATAATTCTAACAAACTACAGGATGACTTCCAATTCCAAAATTTATGAATATGTACTATTATATATAGTGGCAATATCATGATTCATATCTTAACTTTACCACTTTTTTTTGCAATTATTCACTTGAAGTTTTAACCTAAATAATTATATACTTAATTAAAAATTTAGTTGTCACTCTCTCCATCTCAATTAACTTTAGTTTATACCTTTAATCTAGTTAGCATGATTAGCTAATAGGGTAGCCACCTACAACCTTAAAAGGGGTTGCAGAACCTCAATAGGGATTGCACAGCCTCAGTAGGGTTATGAGTGGTCACTCACGGTTGCTATTGGATCTTAGAACCTATAATTTTGAAGTGGGTTGTGACCACCTATCTTGTAGGGAGAGGTTAAGGGTCTCGCAACTCCTTTAAGGCTATTGGTTGCTATCTATAGGTTGATTGTGCTGATTAAACTAATGATGTAAATTGAAGTTAATTAAAGTATGGACTGCAATAGTTAAATTCTCAATTGGGTATATAATTAGATAAGTGAAAGTTTATGTTTATAATTGTAAAAAATAGCAAAATTGAAACATAAATGTGAAATTGACCCATAAGATATATTATATCGGTCCTCTTACCCCCACCAACTATGTTCCCTGCTCTAAACAGAACTCGTGAGAGTGTAATTGAAATCTTTCCAAGAAGATATTACACAAGAACAAATAGGGATAAAAAGAATAAAGAGAGAGAAAAAGATTATGGAATAAATTTATTTGTTTCAATAAATATTAACGAGTTGAATTAAATAAAACGTGTAACTTAATTATAAAATATCCATTTACATGGAAATGATACTAAATATGTTTATATTGATAAACGGGACATTCAGAATATTAGTAACAAAATTAACACACATAATATGACAAAATGTCAATGTCACTGTGAGATAACATATATATCCAGTAAAATTTAGATCAAAATTCCACGTTTTGATACAGTAATCGATAATATAGTCTCAAGGTAACATAAATTTGTGTATAAGTTCGATATACCATTAATAATATGCAAAATATAATCTAGTTGCAGAATATGTTGTTATCCAAAATGTGAAAAGGGTGAAGAAGAGTGGTAAAGGAACAATACCGTGTCAAAGACTTTGTACAGCAAAATTTTTCTTTTCACAAGTGTTATTTCAAATTACGTCAAGAAAACCCAAAAGATTATTATTTTTTCAGTTCATCCATTCCAAAATTATTCCAAACATAGAAAAAGAAGTTTGCATTATTATTGAATGTCCGTCTCATACTCACAAAATCAAACATGCTATGAGCGTCGTACATAGTCAGTCCACCATAACAGAGAGGAAATGCAATTTTTCGTGCTTTTTGTACGAAATGGTTGGTGATCTTGCAATCGACTACCGCATCACCTCATTTGAAATTCAGGAATATTTAAAAAAAAAAATGCAACGCAAATTCATGGTACTCTATTGGTCCCGTGAGGATCTAGCTAAAGTATATTTGTTTGCTAGTCATTGGAATTATAAATATTAAGTTTTTAATAAAATGAAACAAATTCGAATTTTTATTTCCTCATTTATAATATGTCTTTGCAAAAAAAAAAAAAAGAAAAAAAAAGACACCACTAGAACTTAAGCTTCAATTTTTCCATTCATTTATTCTCCTTTTTAGAATTCGTTTTCATGATTCGTTCCCGTTCCTATGTGTTTGTTGAAACATTATTATCAAGTGACAATATTCTCTCAATAATTAGAATTATTGATTGTTGGAAAAACATAGCCGTGGATTTGTGCTTGCTTTTCTTTGCAACTTTATCTCAATTAACAAAATTTTAAACAATGTATCCATCTCATCATAGCTGAAACAATTTTTTTCAATAATTTAATTAGTTCAATTTTCCATAATCCACATGCTATCAACATGAAAAAATTAAATAAACAACCAGATCTTATTCCAAAATTCTAAAAAATTTGTTTGAGATCATATATGAATATGTTTTTTCATCTTCTTTTGAAAAGAAAGAGAAGGAAGCAATTAAGAGGAAAAGAAAGAGAAGGAAGCAATTAAGAGGAAAAGAAAGTGAAGAAAAAAGAATCAACTTTTCCATGGTTTAAATAATCAAAGAATAAAAATGAAAATAAAAGAACAAATATATATATTATTATGGTTAGTTGATAAATACCTCTAAAATTTACTAATAATCAATGTGTTTTCCACTTTAATCCCCTCTAAGTTGGAGAGAACAAAAAATTTGTATCTAAAATTATAATATCCCTCACCACATATTTCCTTCCCTTTGAGAATTAGGGTACCTTGAAAATGCTTTAATCACTTCCTCGTTCCAATCATCAACTTATAGATTCGGGGTGGGGGGCGCGGGGCGTAGTTGGGGTGGGGGAGTTGGAAATCAACCTCTAGATATTAAAAAAAGAAGAAGAAGGAATTCCGACATACCATTCTAGCCCAGCTCACTATTCACATATGAACGTTCAGGTAAACTTAATATAATATTTGTAATAATCATCAAAGGAAGGATAAAAAAAATTACATTGATTGATGACGTCCTCAAAACATAAGAAAAATATAATAAATTTCTATATTCTTAAAACACTATTCAGAGAATAGAAGAAAATATTATTTATTGATTTAAACTTGATTATATATGTTTAAAAAGATTAAATATATAGAAAGGTAAAAACTACTTCTTTTTTTTATTTTACTTTTAAGTAATATCTTTTCTTCTTTTTTACATATAACAACTGTTAACATTTACTTAGTCATATGAATCATCTTTTTTTTTTTTTCGTTGAAAACACTATTTAAAGCTTAGACGATAATCTTTTAAAATTTTTCCAACACCTTATATAAATTTTATGAAAAATTAAATATATAAATATATTCAACACTCATTAACATTTTTCTAATCTTATATATACCTAATAAGAGGTGAATGGGTCACCTTGCCCTGTTATATAACTTGTTATATAACTTGCCTACTTGTACTTTATATGACTAGATAGTTATAGATAGAAAATTTTTAAAACATGTTTTCATAGGAAAGAGTATGTGTATGATTTCCTTATTCTCTAATCTTTATATTATCTTGGAACTTATACTTCAAGATATATAATATATAGGTTATATGATTCTTTATACCCACCTTATAAAATTTATTAAATAATATATTATATATTAATTAATAAAATATTTTTTATCAAGAAAAAGATAAAAATAATATATCATATTTATGTTAAAATGAAGTAGTCAAAACCTAATAGATACCTAAACCTAAAACTTTTATATGTGATATTTTGACATCTATAAATGTTAATTTTCATTTTAATTTTCTAAGTTCCATAAGTATTGTCTAATATCAAATAATGAAATAACTAAGATATGAAAAGGTAATATAAACTAAGTGTCGTATGTAAGTTTAAAGAGCTATTCCATCTATCGAACTAATATCTTGAGTTGACGTCTTTTTTGGGTTTAGGTGATAACATTTGATGCTCTTGTTAAGAGGTCAACCTCACCAAAGCGACTCGAAAAATGAACAACTTAGAAAAAAGCTATCTAGTGAAGTAAGAGTATGAGTTATCTAGAGTAGGTAAAATAGAGTAAGACAATGTAGGCATTAGCTTTTAAAAGAAGCGAATAATATTATAGCCCCACATAGATTAGTAATATGAACTAAGTATAGTACTTAAATCTAAGAAACTCTTGATTCTCTTCTTGAATTTGGGTCATAACACTTTATTAAAATTTATATAAGTTTTAATATTGATTCATAGGTTTTATAAATGGAGGAACTTATAATATTATATATATATTACTTTTTTATTATCATGTAAACTTGAAATTTATGGAAAATTAAAAAAAAATTACAATTTTTATAAAATACCATATATCATATGGGTTTAATAAGATACAAGTTGCTAGATGTGTCTAACGTGCTATCATATAGCTTCCAATGTCAAAAATTATGAGCAAGAATCTTACAAACTAGAATTCCGGTAGAACTTTATATTCTATCTACGTTGGATCTGCCCGCTACTACTAAACCCTCTTATGATTTTCTTTTTCTAAAGTTCGGGAGTTTTATTTTACTCGGACGACGATGAAGTCAACTATTTTAGCTCAAGTGCGTTGTTTCTAAGTAAGCGCATTGACTTTTCTCAAGTTTGAAGGAAGAGTACTATAATTTATCCTAGAATATTCAACTGGCAAATCAAATGTGAATTCCGGCGGTTGTGTGCCTACGGTTTACTGTGTTAACCTTAGGTTGCGAAAAAAAAAAAATACCGGTTGTTGAAGGAACTATAAATCAAGCTGAACAAAAATAATTTTTCTTATGAATCATTCGATGATGGTTCGATTCAGTTATATACAAACGATTCGTGGTTCGATTTGAAAAAACGAACTAAATTGAACCATTGGATTAAAAAAATAATTTTATATAATTATTTTGTCATTTTTTTTATCAATCTTTATAGATTTTATTAAATTTTTCATATTTTCTTCTTTTTTCTTCTTATTTTTGAATAAATTATTAAAATTAAGTCGAGTGAGTTTTATTTAAAATTTTACATTTATAAATTTTTTTAATAATTTATCATTTTCTTATATATTTTTAAATCAATAGTTTTTTTTAATGTTTTTTATGTATCTCTAATTATTTTTTTGATCTTTAGTATGTTTATTTATTTTTTATTGCTTTTTATGAACAATTTTACTTCTCTCTTCTCATTGTTTATTTATTAGAATAGAGTTTTTTTTCCTTATTTAATTAAGTTAAGTCTATTAAGATCTTATGCAACTTTTTATTAAGTATCATTATATATAATAAATATATGAGAAATTAAGTAGAAACATATGAAAATTTAATGAAAAGAAAAACATGTTATTAAAGATAAAAATATTTAGTAAAAATTTGACATAAAAGTTTCGAACTAAACTAAACTAGTTTTAATTAGATTTGTAAAATTTATAAATCGAACCATATGATTAGGTTTAATTTATAAAAAAAAACTAAACCATTATATTAGGTTTAGTTCAATAACAAAGGTGAACCATATCGAATTAAATTACGCCTATCTCAAGTTATCCTAAGTCCCAAAATTGGGCTTTTGTGTGGTTTATAAACAAGTCTTTCTACTTCCTTGCTATTAAAGGAAGAAGAAAAAAAATAATATATCTTATTCTTTGTTTTTTTTTTTTAAGAGATTAGTGGACCAACTTTTTCTTCTATTATAAAGGGAATCGCAATTTGTGCAAAAAAAAAAAAAAAAGAAAAGAAAAAAGAAAGATAATGGCAATGTAAAAAGTCACCCTTACCTTTTTCATTTATCCACCTTTTTATGAATTTTAAAAATACGTTCAATATATTTTTTTAATATTTATCGACTTATCCATATCAAATAGAAACAGAATTATTTTAAACAGAAACTATGACCATTCGAGATAACTTAGTACGACATGGTTAAAATAGAAAGTCTACCCCGTGTAATAATTCAAGTCATAAAAGTAAAAACTAATGAAAATATTATTTAAAAGAAATATCATGTTAAAAAATTTCTATACTTATGGTATGAACGCAATGTCAAGTTTATATACCAAGTTTCAATTCTATTCTTTAATTTAAGGTGGAAAAAAATCTCTATAAATTAATAATATTGGGATTATGAAATTTTGTTAATATAATGAGATATCAATTAAACAATATATTAATAATTTATTAATTTAAGAGTACTTTTATGATGCAGCTAATATAAATTTAATTATATAAAAAATCATTGTATATGGCTAATATATGTATCCTATTTGGTGAATTAATTTAAAAAAAAATTCAATGGACTTATATATTTATGAAAATAAGTATATGAATGGTATTCATTGTTTTTAATGCTTAAAATAATATTTGTAGTATTGAGTAATTAAATAAACTTCAATACAAGTTACTTACATTTATGAGTTCATCATACTAGAACTAAATACATTAAATATATGACAATGAAGGGAACTGCTATATAAACAATATAGAGAAAATTCTTTAAATCATATTTAAGTAGATGGTGTCTAGAAATCAATCATGACGGATAAAATAGATATGACATTAAGTGCACTAAAAAAGATTTACAGTGGTGATTTAATGAAAAACATCATTTGAAAGTTAGTTAATATACAACATTAAACACTTTCAAGTAGTCATCAGAGTACCTTTAGACTAATGTAGATATAAAATCCACCTAAATTTAAATTTCAAGAATAAAATAAAAAAATAATAGATTCATATTTTACTAAATTGTCGTAATTATGTTTGTAATTTTAGATAATTAATAATTTATGATATTGATGAGACAATAAATTTATATAAGAGTCTTTCTAAAAATTATTATTTCATTAATTTATCAAAATTACTAATTTTGTGAATTAACCTAACATAGGATTGGAAAAAATATTATTTTAGAAAGTTATTAATTTATCGAGTATTAATTTATAGAGGTTAAACTATAATACATGCCTACACTTAAAATATTACCACATAACACTAGGAACAAGTGAGTAATCCTATTGTAATGGTATCTATCAATATCTTATTCGATTGGGTAGATCTTAGGTAAGTAAAAAAGATTACAAGATAGATTCGATACAATTTTTTTAGAACTTGCTCCTATAGAGTAAGATATGAGCATAACGTCTTTCTATTCTATATTTGTACTATAAAGTATAAAGGGCAAAACACGAGTATCCTAGATCCAACCTATACAAAATTATTAAATATTATTAATGAATTAATAATAAATAATAATATTATATTTGTCGACCAAGTCCATAAGTCAATTAACTTAAACAGCTGAATTTGATGTTGTTTTTTTTCTTCATTTTTTCCATTATTTCCTTAATCTGTCCCCTTTTCCTCTCAAATTTTACGCTTTGTTTAATAGTAATATCCCACATAACTTAAACTAGTAAAGGTAGGAAACGTTACTTTCTTTTAATTTTAAAAAAATTGCTATGTATTTCATAAGTTTTACGTATGAAAAACTTCTAATATTGTATATCAATTACATTTTTGATATTGTAGAATATATATGAAGTAATGCAAAATATACAAATTTCATAGGATAACTTATACTATATAGGTTATTTATATTATAAGTTTTGGGGTAGTTCTAGAATACCATAAGATATGTTTTGATTTTAAAATTTAGAAATCTATATTTTACAAATAAGATTTTGATAGGCGTTATATGCTACTTATCTTATACCCACTTACTTTAAATAAACACCAATAGTCACGTAATTGATACAAATTAATTAGGAGGTAGAGAAGTAGATTTTTTTTCTTCCTTTTTTGGGTGGGGTGGGGGGTAGGGCTAACAATTAGTATAATTGTGTTGTATTTCATATCCATATCTAAATGAGTTTATGTTTGAAGAATCTAAACTTATAATACGACTCGTTTATTAATTATATATGATAACCTAAACCCTTGACCTAGTGTATCTTATGTTCGGGTTAGATCCGTTTATAGTAAGGTTAATAATTTATATTATTATCTCATATCTAGTTTATTTTAGGTTTGATATTATTTATTAATTAAAAAGTTATAACTAAATTTATAAAATATTTAAAGATGTAAAGGAAAAAAATGATAATAATATTTAAATTTTATAAAGATAAATAATATAGTATTTTTATACTTAATAAAAAATATAACCCAATAACAATTTTTTAGTAAAGTAAAATCTTACCAAATATAGAAAATACGAAAATTTAAATTATATAAAATCACTAAATTAAGTAAAATTATGGATTAAATGAATATTAATATTAGTACTAGTCTTGATTTTCAAATTTATCATATTATTTTTAAAATTTTTTTTGAAGATAGTCAAAGAATATATATATGAATTTATAATTTTTTGTCTATTTAAATTATGAAGTAATAAAAATATTTCATATTTTTAATTGATATATTTAACTTAGAATGAAATGATTTGTGTAATAAAATATAAATATGAAAGAATATATTATAAGTTCCATGTCCTGAATCTCATGTTTGAATTTGAAAACTTGATCCGAACTTGAATACAAATTTAATTATTTAAATAGATCAAACCTATTTCTCGTGTCAAATATTTTTACATATTAATTCGTTTAAATCGGAAGTATAGTGTTTGAGTCAATCGCAATTTGAATAGCCCACGTGAGTACCCGTAGAAAGTGAAAACTGGAATTTCTTAAAACCACGGAAATCCGAACCACGCTCGAAAATTCCGTGATCCGCGAATCCTTGGTCCTAACCACGACCCGCACACTACTAAGCCAACTGCCTCAAAGTCCAAGTGAAAATCTTCATAGTCTCTTTCCTTCCCACTCCACCCTCTCTCGCACTTTTAGTAGTAAATCCAGCTCTTATGCATATATTAAAAACGACTCCACTTTCAAGTACTTTTAAGTCAATCACCATTACTTTTGCTACTGAACTGGTGTTGTGATTACCGATCTCTTCCTCTCTCTCTCCCCCTCCCCACTCTTGAATCAAGTTGAATCATGCAATCAGGTACGGAAGGGCCTATTAGCCTTTCTCTGTTGTTGTTGGCTCTTACTTTTATGTATGACTGTCTTGTGTATGTACGTTTCAAGGCTGTGATTGCTGAATTCGTCTAGAATTTGCTTGCAATTTCACGATTGGTGTTGATATTTTGTTCATCAAGGGTGATTTGGTTACTGCTATGAAGTTTTGAAAATGATTTGTTACTTGTGCTCCTCAGAAAGTTAGCTATTCAGTTGTAGCTCTGAAAAACCCTGTCAGGTTCTGTTGGTTGACCTTTAAGCTTTTTTGCGAAGCCGGAAGCCACATTGCACTCGAGCAATTTGCAGTATTTTGGCTGTTGTAGTCTCATAAAATAATTGTTAGATACAATCTCTAGGCCCTTTTTATGATCATAATAGTTGAGAGCGCGTTGGCTAATTCAGTGGTATACAATTCTCAGTTTGCGATTATCAACTTGTGCTTCTATTTGGGATAACTGTAATGAAAGTAATAAAAATTATTGTACTATTTTATTATAGTAAAAGTGCCGCTTCTTCTTCTTCTTTTAATATAAATAACAAATGTGGTTTTAAGTGCATTTACACATTCCAGGAAAAAGGCTTGAGACAAAATCCATAAACAAAAATGCATTATGAATTTTAATCCTCTAACAAAAAAGAAAAAAATCATGATTCGGTTTTTCCATCCCCTTTTTCTCATGGGATCTCAGCCAATGTGGCTTTTGCTATATTATGAGCAGCAAATTAGAGCATAAACCTTGTATTTTAATCACAGGGTATAATATTAATGATCTGAGACGTGAGGCTCAGTACCGTTGGCTAAAACCTGCAGAAGTACTCTACATATTGCAAAATCACGAGGAGCACCAGCTTTCTCATAAACCTCCCCATTTACCAACCGGTAAGTTTCATCTTTTGTCCCTATTGTGGAATAGCAGCATTGTTGTTTATTCTATAATGATTTGATTTACATCAGGTGGGTCTTTGTATCTTTTCAACAAAAGGGTTCTTAAGTTCTTCCGACGTGATGGCCATAATTGGCGGAAAAAGAGAGATCAAAGGACTGTTGGGGAAGCACATGAAAGACTTAAGGTCGGCCATATATGATTTGAGGTTTACTTTTCAGATTTAACTGTCTAAATATTTGAATGTTTAGATTCATGTTAAGCTGCTCAAATAATTTGTGTGTCCTGTCCTGTCTAAATAGACTGAATGTGGATTTCCACTGTTATATGGTAAAATCTCTAGAAAAATAACTACCACTAAGGATGATGTCATTTATTTTGTAGGTTGGAAATGTTGAAACCTTGAATTGTTATTATGCACATGGGGAGCAGACCCCACATTTTCAGAGACGGAGCTACTGGATGCTGGACCCGTTAGTATATTTTTCTTTCCTCAGACTTTGTTTCCACACATCTAAGTTTCATTTAATTTTTTTTTTTTTTTTTTGGCCAAAAGTTTCATTTCATTTGTTTTTTGTATAATCTGTCTCATTTAAGGATGAAAATTGACTCTTTTTATTATGTACAAGGAGTGTAATTAATAGGCAAGTTGCTCGTATTAATAGTCAAAGAATTAGATGCAAAGAAATGTTTATGAAAAGATCTATTGCGCCATACATATTTAAGACACTGAATAATTGACTTGTACCGCTATTTTTGGTGGCAGTGCATATGACCACATTGTTCTTGTCCACTACAGGGATGTTACTCAGGTGAGTTCTGGACTCCATTCCATGTAGTTTTTATTTTCGCTTTAATCTTCTTTTGAGTTTCAGTTCTGTAACTTAATCTCTCTGCAACTACTCGTCCTAGATGTTCCCATTATATTATGCAGCACATGAAAAAGTGCTGATCTGTTGTCTTAAATATGTTTTTCTTTCTTCGTAATGTCTATATCATTGTTGGTCTTAGTTTTTTTTGAATCCTGGGTGCATCCAAAGCCAAAGAAGAGATGTAAAAAACATGAGGGAGTTGCTAGGGGCAACTGGCTTTGCCTTCCTTGACTGCTAACTGTAAATGCATACACTTGTAGGGAAAGCCAACTTCTTCTGCAAGTCAGAGTCCTAATCCCAGCCCTCAATCTCTGGCTTCTACTCCTATTGGTAGTGATGCAAATGAGCCCTCTCAAAGTTTGTCGAGTCCACAATCCATTGAAGTTAGCTCTGAGGCAGTTATCAAAGTTAACGGGACAGAGCACTTAGATGGAGTTAGTGGAGTGGAGTTAGCCATTGCATCCAATCTTGAGTGTGCTGAAGCTTTCACTAAGCTCAAGCAGCAGCTCAGTTTGAATGATGACACATTAGAAGATTTGGATCCTTTTTTCGTTGAAAATGAGCATTCCCATTCCTCTGGATTCTTGGATGATGGAGAAAATGGATGTACGCAAAGTCAACATGAAGCCTTGCTGAAAGAGCTCTCTATTAACAATGATTTTACTGGTGAGCAACACAACAGTGGGCAAGCTGAACTAAACAACTATATCCTACTACAGCATTCAGGTACGGCATCTTCTGGTTCTTATTTCTCTATATTTTTGTAGCATCCTTTTTCTAGTTCAGGTAATTTCATTTTGTATATGATTTTACTATATTTTGCATCCAGATATTAGAGTTCTCTCTACTTCATAGCAGTATTGCATTCAATAGGACTCCCACCCATCATTGGGTTTGGAATTAAGTATACATGCATGTGTGGTTCTCCATCTAATAAAGCTATAATCATGGCCTTGGAGTCTTGATGTTATGTAGTAAACAAGCTGTTTCTTACTTCAAAACGAATTTTTCAGCTGTCTCCTCCTTTCTTTTTTGTTGACTCCCCATCTTCTGTAGCTGTGGGATGCCAAAAGGTTGCTGAACTCTGGATTAATATATCGGCAGCTATATCATGTGCATTTCCTTGAGAACTTGGATATTTTTATTTTATGCTGTTCTTCTTTCCTTTTATGCCTTTTAGATGGAAATCATGATCAGGTGTTGGCAGTACTTGGAATTATTGCATTTTGTTAAAAATACATGAGGATACAGTGGATGGGCATTGCCTCTATCAGGAACTTATCCCTTGACATTTAACAAGCTTGTCTGCAAGTATAAAAACTTGGAGATTTTTTCTATGTATGTAATTAAAGAATAATGACCAGAATTTGAGACTCACTACCAAAAATTTCTCCAGTGTATGGAGGCATCAAATTAAATTACTGCTTTAGATATGAATGGGCTTGTTCCTGGTCTGTCCAGCTTCTAGCATGATTACTCAGTTAAAACTAAGGTTGAAGCAAGAACGATGTTTTAATGCACTGTTTTATGCAGATGACAACAATCAGTTTCTCCAGGCATCTGGCAGACAGTTTTCATTTCCGGACAAAGAACCATCATCTTGGAAAGAGATGCTGGAATCATGTTCTCAAGAGACAATTACAAGCAGGTTAAATGAAAACGTAAGCAAAGAGTAGATCCTGAATGTGGTCATTAAATGCTCATACCTTAGATCAACTTGTAGTCGATGATGTTCTAAACCGTGATAACTTTCAACAAGGCTTTCTATTTTTAATTATTTTGTGCTGATTGATAAGCTAAAGTTGCTGGAAGCATGCATATTCAGCACTTGGAAGAGTGTTTGCAATTATTGCTGCCCCGTTTTCATTTGAATCCTGAATCATATCAGCTCAAGTTCTTTGAATTACTGGAATATCTCTCAGAGTTCTAAAATCTGTGTTGTGGTATTCTGTAGGAAAATTCTCTTGCTTCAAGTAATAAGGGCCTGGAAGGAGGACAAAACTATGACTGGGCTAGGATGGCATGCAGCAGTGATTGTATGCTGTTCTGACTTCTCTACAATCTCATCTCATGAACATTCAATTGTACTTATCCTTCTGATCTTTAACAAACTTCTTTCATTGCCAGCTTCATATTTACTTCATGAAAACAAGTTTGAAAATCCCCAGTATCCTTCTATAGAACAGAGTATTAATCCAGAATCCAGCTACTGCTCAGTGTCTCTCAACAATCAGCAGGCATTTTTGTGGGGTCCAAGTTTAACAGTTGCTGCACGACAGAAGTACACCATTAAAGATATATGTCCAGCCTGGGGCTTCACTACTGAGTATACAAAGGTGGACCATGAAAGTCCTTATTTGTTTTTGAACTTTACTGCTTTTACAATAAATCCATTATTGTTCTCTTGGTCAGTTTCTATGATGCATGTGTTGTCAATATACACTGCAGGAGGACTATTGTGTTTCGAGGGCCAGAAGCTGATCTTATAACTCATTTGTTCAAACATGAATGTTCTTTTTTCACTATGCTATAAAGCATGATGTTTTGCCAAGTACTTTCTTGTCATCACTCACTGGAGACTGAGTGAACCTTTGTTGTTTAGAAAATTGTGAGCTTAGTAATTTGAATGCAGTGCATAAACTATGAACTTTTTTAATTTTTTCCCCAACACTGTGCTCTACTGTTGTTTTGAGTAGTACTATAATAGTTTTATCTAAAAGCTTATGTACTACTCAAAACATGGTATTAGAACAAGAGATTATAAGTTCGAATCCCTACATTGTCGATCAACCTCCGTTGTTGTCCACTTGATGGGTCTCTGTCAAAATCTTGCTCACAAGTGAGGGCAAGTGTTATGTAATAAATATAATAGTTGATATCATATTTCCAACTTATTAAGCTTGTAAATAGCGATGGGAGCTATTATGTTTATTATATAAGAACTATGATATAAGCACTCAAGGAAAGGCTTCCATTAAGCCCTCATCCCTAAAATGCAATTGCCTTGTCATTTGAAGTGTTGAAGGTGATCCAACCCATATAGGCAAAGTTTTCCACTTTTATCAAATCAATCCCTGAGGTCATTTGTTTTTACTCTGTAACTTCAAGGATTCACTCCAATCTTTAAGTGTCCAGTTTGCACTTTTATATTATAATTTGGGTCCATTGATATTTTCATCAACTTATGTAGTGCTATTTTAGACATTACATGTATACACGAGTACAGTGCAGATATGAATTTATTTAACTATTTATATGTTCCAAGTTAAGGAATATTGCTTCTCTGTGCAGGTTATTATTGTTGGATCTTTTCTTTGTGACCCCTCAGAATCTGCATGGACTTGTATGTTTGGTGACACTGAAGTTCCTGTAGAAATTATCCAAGGAGGTGTTATCTGCTGTGAGGCTCCTCCTCATTCACCTGGCAAGGTGACAATCTGCATCACATCTGGAAATCACGAATCTTGCTCTGAGGTGAGAGAATTTGAGTATCAGATGAAGGCAAATGTTTGTACACGCTGCAACTTGCCAGCACCAGATGCATCAAGGAGCACAGAAGAGCTGTTACTACTTGTCAGATTTGTGCAACTGCTACTCTCTGATTCATCAATGCGGAAAGTTGATAATTTCAATACAGAAATTCATCTAGTGCCAAAGTTCAAATCAGATGATGATCTGTGGAGTCAGATAATAGAGGCTCTTTTAGTTGGCAGCGCAACTTCATTGGACACAATGAATTGGATTCTGGAAGAACTTCTCAAGGACAAGTTAGACAAGTGGCTTTCACAAAGATCTAGGCAAAATCATGAGGTTGCCAGCTGTTCCCTGTCCAAGAAAGAGCAAGGAATAATTCACATGATTGCTGGTTTGGGCTATGAATGGGCTTTGAACCCAATTCTAAGCAGTGGTGTGGGTATCGATTTTCGAGATATTAATGGATGGACTGCACTCCACTGGGCTGCACGTTTTGAAAGGTATGAAGGAAATTCTCTGCTTCTTTAGCTATTTTGATGATTAAGTGGTTGGCAAACCTTTTATCCATAAAAGTGCTTGGCAAACTTGTCACAAGATAATAGGCTGCAGGATCAAAGAAAGAAGATGATGATAGTAACATATCATGAAGTCCTTTTTCAATGTTGGATGAAAAAAATTCCACTTAAGCACATTCATCTTAAATAAAATGCATAAAAATAAGAGAGAGAGTTCAGAATATCAAGCTAAAACTTATTGTGATTCCTCTTTGTGAATTGATCCATTCTTTTAGCTCCACACTAGAAATCTGGTCATCCACACCAATCATTCCATTACTTGAGAGAACAAAAATTGTACAAAGCTTCTATCTTACAATTACAATTCTGTTCTATTTCACACTTTTATCTCAAGTAAGAACTACACAGAACTATAGAATTCTAATCCTTCTCTTAAATATTCTAACTCACAGAAATCAAATTTAGCAAGGAAAACAGAAAAAGATTCTCTAAGAGATTAGTTCAAGTATCTGTAGAGTTCCACTTCTAAAGAAGAGAGTAAGAAAGATAATATTAGCAATGGGAGTTTTTCTTGTATTGGTGTGAACTTTTCTTCTTCTTCTTCATATCATCTTCTGCTGTCAAAATGTCTCCTTATGATTCTCTCCTTTTATGTGGCCCAAAAAAAAAAAAACGATTCTTTCCTTTTAACATTGAAGTTCATGCTAATCTTTGAAAAGTCTGGAAAATGCTTGTTCAAATCATCCAAGAATTTTGTATCTATTGCAGGTTTGCTTACTAATAATCTGCTTGATATTCATCTACAGTTTTAAATGAAATATCTCTGAGTTTCTGGTGATAAGATTAAACCAACTTGATTTTAAAAATTATTTCCTGAAATCTCACTGAAGTTTGAATTTGAACTACCATGTATCTTCTTTATACTTATCTTTGTAGTGTCTTCTTCCACAATTGATGATGAATATTTCTTCTAGGCAAACTTCTTAAACATTCTTGGAGAAAATCTTTAAATTGATTTGTTGTAATGAATTAGTTAATATCGGTCAAATATATCTTAACTTGTGGAATATGATCTTAAGATGTAATTATATTTTTGCAGCATCTGCCAATATTTTCTTCCTTGCTTGGAGTAGAGCTTCTATCCATCCAAATTTCTGTTTCTGCACTCAGAATTTCTTGTCACATTCTTCTACTTTTGCACCCAGAACTTTTGCTTAAGATCTTCTACTCGTAAAAACTTCTGCTCTACCTTTCCTGTTTGTAGGATAGAAATATTTTTTGAGTCTCTAGTTGACAAGAACTTCTTTTGACAATCTCTTGCCAATGTTGATCATAACTTCTTTTGGTAAGAACAACTTTCTGGCAATCTCTTTATCAGAACTTCTCTCCTTACTAATAAGAACTTAAGTTCGTACATCTTCTAATGACTTCTGATAGCTTCTTATACAAAATATATTAAACTTTTTATTTTATTTATTCTGCACAATAAGTAAAGCAATTAGTAAACACTTAATGTATAACCACACCTTAATATGTTGGAACAAGGCTTTTGAGGAAAGGACCTCTTGAATGGCTATGACTTCTTTCACCAACTCTTTCCCCGTAATTATTTCTATATTCATAGTCAGAAAGGTTTTATGTATGTTTGGAAAACTATAGCATGATTTTCCATGCAAAATGATTTTATACCTAGGCATTGTCTTATTTTATATTATATTATCTAAATTTTCATTTCAACAACTATACATATTTTTCTCTTATCAACTTTCATGAGCATAACTTATGAAAATTATCAACTCTTATGCCTTTTCATGTCAGCCATCATCTCTTGTTTGAATTAGTCACCGGATAGTTTGATAATTTATTTGATTTTTTATGGTATCATACAAACAGCATGCTAGGCCATCTCTTTCTTCCCCTTCTATGGTTTCTTGTGTAGACGAAATCTTGGGGTGGCGGCCATCATATATTTGCCACTCTCCCCAAATCATCCAGTATAACTGCTATTTGCATTTCTTAGCTATTGAAATAAGAGGCCATCTTGATTCAAATATGATGCTCTGCAGCCATCCCTCCACCAACTAAAAATAGTCACATTGGTGTCCTTTCTTTCTTTTTTGTTCTAATCTAGGTTTTTTCAAGAGCCTTTGTTTTTATTTAATCCTAGCATAACATTTTTTCCTAGTAGATTCTTGCATTTCATTCCTCAATCACGCTGTGTTTTCTAGCTTAATTGCCTAAGAGATTGGAACTTTGGTCCCCATTCCTTTTGGTTTATTTTATCAATTACTGTATATGTCTGCATTTGATGTGCTTCATATATATATATATATATATATTAGTGTACTAGAGTTACATAAGAATTTGAGTCTGCAGCATAATTTCACCCTATTTGATCATTTCACTTGATTGGATTTAACCAATTTTTTATCCATAATAGAATGTTGAGAAATAATTATGAAACTGCACCAGTATTTATCAATTTTAACTTTTAAATATGCAAGAATTCAAAAGTGACTGAATAAGTTTTTTGGGAGTTACTAATACTGCATTGAATTCATTGTAAGGAGTACTTGTACGCTTTGAAATTTGAATCTGAGTTTAACAAGAGGAAATAAAATAAATAGATAAGCAACTTGGTGGTAGGCACTGTAGAATAGCAACCAATAGGAACTAGATAAAATTCTCGGCATGAGTGACTATTTTCATCTGAACTAAATAAATATTTAACAGAAGAAGAAAGTTATTCTTCAATCATATATATATATATATGTATATCTCAATGAATGTAGTATTACTGGTATTTTATTGCATTGCCAGCTAATCTATAATTGTCGTAAAAAGGACCAAATAGCATCTCTTTTTACTATATGTAACTGGCTCATATGAAGGCTAATGAAGCTGTGGATAGTCAATCCATGGCACAAGAGAGCCCTGGCTTATAATTCCACAGTGAAGCTTGCAGATTATAATTAATGATGAACCTTAGTGGCTGAGAACTTAAGATTGGCACTCGAATCTTTTGGTTTTGCTGACACTGGGTATCACTGGCATGCTATTGCAGGGAAAGAATGGTTGCTTCTCTGATAGCTTCTGGAGCATCACCAGGAGCTGTGACTGATCCTAGCACAAAAGATCCAACTGGGAAAACTCCAGCATCAATTGCTGCCACCCATGGATTCAAGGGACTTGCTGGCTATCTTTCAGAAGTGTCATTGACCAGCCATCTCTCATCACTCACGCTTGAAGAGAGTGAGTTTTCTAGAGGATCAGCTGAGGTTGAAGCAGAGAGAACTTTAAGTAGCATAGCTAAGGAAAGCTTAGCAACCAATGAGGATCATCTCTCACTAAAAGATACCTTGGCTGCGGTACGGAATGCAGCTCAGGCTGCTGCACGCATACAATCTGCTTTCCGTGCACATTCTTTTAGGAAACAACTGCAAAAGGAGGCTTCAGCTAATGTAGAAGAATATGGCATCAGTAGAGATGAGATTCAACAGCTTCAAGCCATGTCAAAGCTATCACGCATTTCCCGTGATTACAATTTAGCAGCTTTGTCCATTCAGAAGAAATATCGAGGTTGGAAAGGTCGGAAAGATTTCTTAGCACTCCGTCAGAAAGTTGTAAAGATACAGGTATTGATTCATCTGTATTAGGAGTGCTTTATACCTACATCCATATGGTGGAGGACTGAAGTCCCAACCCATGTATTGGTCGGACAGTTTTTCTTCATTGAATGCACTTCACCATGACAATCAATAGAATTTTATATTTGTCAACTTTCCTTTGCAGGCCCATGTGAGAGGTTACCAGGTTAGGAAGAATTATAAGGTAATTTGCTGGGCAGTGGGAATTCTTGACAAGGCTATACTACGTTGGCGACGAAAAGGAGTTGGTTTACGGAGATTCCGACAGGAGGCAGATTTCATTGATGACAGTGAAGACGATGACATTCTCAAAGTGTTCCGCAAGCAAAAGGTTGATGCAGCTATTGATGAGGCAGTTTCACGGGTGTTAAACATGGTTGAATCCCCTGAAGCACGCCAACAATATCGTCGTGTGCTTGAAAAATACCATCAAGTCAAGGTAAGCATCACGCTACCTACGGCCTGTTTGCCCTTACATTGAATTATATGAACTTTCTTGTCATGAAAATTCAAAATATTAAATTGCTATAAATAGAGTGGGAATCGCTATAAATGCCAGAATATCTGTCAAACTACTTTCAGAACCGAGCATCAGGCCTGAAATTCTTTATTTTCACCTTACCACAATGGGCATCTCGTTCTTAAGCAAAATATCTATTGGGTTGTTGGAAAGTAATAACTGGACCTGATTATCCTTAATTGTCATATGATGGCACAATATGAACCATGTATCAGATATCAAGTTTTGCCACTTTTATCCAGAAAAATTGGATTCGTCCTTTCCCAATTTGTAAACTGTTTTATTCTCATGTCTACTTGATTCATATGATGAAGAAAAAGGAAGAGAGCAAAGTCAAGTTGTCTCTGGAGTGATTGACATTTCAGAATACGATGAGAAGCCCCTTCGCTTTGTCATTATTTTCATTTATTTTTTTGTCGAAAAACACACAAACTATTTGTTTGCTTCAAAATACCTTTTTTGGGGAGTTGGGAGTTCATGGAGACTTCAGCACTTAAAAGAGGCTTTATTCCCAATTTCCAATTTGTGCAGGCGGAACTTGGAAGCAAATCTATGGAGGCAGCACCAACTAATTCAATGGATTTTTGTGATTTAAATGTTGAAGACTACCTGGTTGATCTGCCGTAGGATTTAGCAAGTGGCAGCAACACTAGCATATGGATTACTTATGTGTGTTAGTCTAGTTTATGGTTAAGGCATACTCTGGTTTTAATTAATTGATGATAAGTTGCGTGCATGGTTGTACAGTAACTCATATTTTGCACAGAAGTGTAGTCAATTCTCCCTTGATCCGTACATATTGTGTAAACCTATATTGAGAAATAAGGTCGTTGGATGGCCTTTACTCCATAGCGTGTTCCAGCTTATCTTAAATCTCCGTGAATTGCATTTTCTATTGCTTTTTTAGTGAGAGGCAATGTTCCTCCTGCTGCTTATCAACGAGATGGATTGGTCCAAGATCTTTGTTAATCTAACTTGTGATCGGATAACTGACAATTTCCTCTTTGCATTGAATCTCAGATTCCCAGCATTCTTTAACCTTTACTCCATGTGTATCTGGTTTAGAAGGCCATAAGAAATCCGACTGAGCGTAAAGAGCCATGTTCCTGATTTTTGTCGACATGTTTCGGCCCATATTGTTCATCTCTTTATCTGCCAGGCCTTATTTTTCCTTTGTTTGGTTATCTAAATTCAGCCTGCCTCTTTCCCTTGAGGCTGTTGTGGTTTGCCAATTTCACTTGCCAATTTCACTGCTGAATCTTCCCCAGACACACTTCATTCTTAATTGATCCACCTTGAGTATCGGCTTTTTCGGTAGGGAAGCGACTTCCATGTGGTGGTTTGGAGTTGACCGAATGACTACTTCAGTGAGCGCAGTTCATCCGCCATGCTGTTATGGTTAATATATATACATAGATGTGGTATAATGTAAATGATTAGTGGATTGTTGTATAAACTATTAGAAGTTTTTAGGGGTTATAATTAGGAGTGAGCGGATACATGGTCGATAGGGTATGAGGCTTTTTCGTACTTTACTCTATAAGAATAGGTTTTCAAGTTTTTGTACTTGGAATATATCTTATGGTACTTTAGATCTATTCTATACCTCGGATTCTCCTTGTGCCTTACAAATTTTATGAGGTATAGAATATCTTGTGGAACTTATAGTTCTTCTCTTTATTTTCCCCCAAAATTTTATATTAGACGTATAATCAATATAAAAATTATAACTATATTATTAGTAGATTCGTTGGTAATAATTTGTATAAACTGTAATATATCTTGAGTTGAGACAATATAAAACTTTGGTAGGTAAATATAAAATAAAGAATATTTTTGTAGTTAGAAATGTTGAAACCCTTAGTAAATTTCTTTTATCTTTTCTTTTCAAATTATTAAAATACTTTTTTTTATCAACTATAGGATTATTATAGACAAAATATAAAAATCATGTATAAGCAATTCTAATATAATATATTGAATGATATGTTAAGAATTGAGATAATTTTAAGATTTCACTAGTTTAGAGTTAGTAAAGGAGGAATGGGAATGCCAAAAATAAAAAAAAAAAGGTTAAAGAAGAAAGAGATTTTTACCTAAGAAGAAGAAGAAGAGATAAGGATTAGATAGTATACATAAATTGCATATAGTCTTCGAGTATTATTATGAGTTTTAAAGTTTCGATTGATATATTAAGGTTTTTCTCATTTATCTTAAGTTTGGATTTATAACTTAATCAAAATTTAATTTCATTTGGCCTTGTTGACTCAAAAGAATTTTTTAGGGCACTTGGTTTCGACTGAAGGTCTTGTTTAAAAATTTATAGGGTTTACATTCTTTCCTCTTTCAAATAAGTTTTGTCTTCAAAACTTGAAAGGTGTACTTGGTCCTTCAAACAAATATGGATATCAATGCCTCATTTTGTCTTTCGCTTCTTTGGTCGTTGATTCTTGTTGGTGATTTTTACACAATACTTTGACATACTGGATCTCGTTGTTCCCATAACTTCTATGCCTTATGGTTTGTAATCTCCATAGGGTGCTCTTTGTAGGTTAGGTTTTCTTACAATTTTATTGGCTCTAACTCAACGATACGATCAGGATCAGGAACGTGGTTTCTTAAAACAAACACATAAAACATATTATGGATTCACGATAGGTTAGGCGATAATGTTAACCGATAAGCCAAATTTTTTACTTGCTCCAAGATTTCAAGAGGATCGATATATCTTAAGCTTAGCTTGCCTAGGGCTTTTATACGTTATATGCTTTTAATTGGATTTACCTTAAAGGTACATGTGGTCTCTTACTTGAAATTTCAATTCTTTTCTCTTTAGATCAGCCTAGCTCTTTTGTCTATCTTGTGCTTTCTTTATTTTTTATCTAATGACTACAATATTGTCAGTTGTTTCTTGTATTAGATTCGATCCTAATGTTGCTTTTTCCACATCATCCCAAAGCAATGGGGATTAGCACTTCTATTTGTATAGGGCTTTATATGGTAGCATTCGAATAGTGGTGTAGTAGTCATTATTGTAAGCAAACTTAACTAGAGGTAAATGAGCATCTTAAGTCCCTTTAAATTTGATGGAACATGTCCTTAGCATATCTTCTAAAGTCCATATGGTTCTCTAAGATTTTCTACAGTTTATAGATGATATGCTGTATTGAACTGTAGCTTTATTCTCATAACTTTCTGTAAACTTGCCTAAAACTTCGACATGAATCGAGAATCTTTGTCTAACATAATCGTAACTGGTATACAATGCATCATTGCTATTTCCTTTATGTAGATTCGAGCTAGGTTTTCCAAAAAAAAGATCATGTTGATCAACAAAAAGTGGGCTAACTTAGTGAGTCAATTGATAATTACCTAGGTTACATCAAAACTAGTGGCTATCATTAGTAAACTACACGTGAAGTCCATAGATATCTAGTCTTACTTTCATTTAGAAATAGGTAATGGTTGTAATAGCTTACTTGGTCACTAGTGTTTAGCTTTTACTCTTTGGTAGGTTTCACACAAACATGAAATTAGTGACATTTAGATTCATATTGTTCCACCAAAAGTTCTTTTAAAGATCTTGATACATTTTTGTCTCTTTAAGGTAGATATTGTAACCAAAATAGTGAGCTTCACTTAAAATCTCTTTCCAAAGCTTTAGATCATTGGGTATACATAATTTGTCATTCATGCAAAGTGCCCCATGCTTGTCTATTTTGAAGTTACAATACTTCCCACTAGCCATTTCTTCTCTCACTCGAATTAAGGCGAGGTCATTCTATTGCGCTTCTTGGATCCTTTCTGTCAATATTGGCTCATCCACTAAATTTGACAACTAATGGGAATTAAGCTTTTAGACCCTTAACTTGATCAAGAGCAAGATTACTGGCGAACCTAACTGCTCGAGTACTCAACTGTTGACTTGAATCAAGTCCTACTGACTTGTTAAGTAGCACCCTAAATGATAACTCCTAAGCTTCTTGACTTATTTGGAGTATTACTTTAATAAGATTTGACTTGCAAGAGGCACCAACATTACGTGTCCCTAAGAGCTCGATCTGTCACAAAAGGCTTGACCTAATAGAAGATCCTCAATACACCAACCTTAATACCACCTATCAGAATTCGTTATTTGCAGGTGTGCCCTTTACTCTGTGTTCAACACATGTTCCTATAAGCATGCATACACCTAAGACTTAGAATATTCTACTTCTAGAAGGATTATGGGATTGTCCTTCTCCATTTTATGTTTATACATGTAATTGTTCTTATCCATTTTAGTAACTTAGTTAGTACAAGTAACCTTAGTAAGAACTGGTATAAATGGTCTCTTATGTTGTTGTCGTAATAAGATTTTGCTACTTTATTGAATGAAATTTATCTCTTTCTGTTTTCTTCTCAACATTGAGAATCTTACTAAACTCAGCTCATATTAAACCTTGAGTAAGGTTGTGCTAATGTGCAACCTATTATTTTAGACCGGTGAGTTATATTTGGTGAAATGTTGGTTTGTGAGTACTTAAACGATGAGTTACATCCACGAGTAGCTCATGAGGCTTAAACTTTTATTTTTGTGTTTTCCCACCTAAACTCATACTCTTTCTTTCTTTAGTAGCTATTCTCTGGAGGACCTATCCATGCATAGATAAGACCTCTTTCAAGGCACATTATCTTAGTATCAGAGCTTGAGGTTCTTAGTAAGGCTACGTGTTTGAGTCGTTGTGAGACATTTTTTTGTTGTTCTTAAGGTGAGTGGCTATGTGAGCAAGTATGATAGTATTATTGTTGAAAAGGGCTTTATATTTGTATTGTGGGTATATTGTAGTGAGAAGTTTCTATTTTGTGGTTTGGGTTTTGCTCTAAGTTTTGAGGTTGAAGGTTGAGTGTGGGTAGGTATACTTTATTTTGTTCTTTCCCCATTGTGTGTGTGACAGAGCAACTAAGAGGAGCGTTGATGCGTTTCCGGGGTCAAACACATGGAAAGGCATCACAATGAAGTAAATAAAAAACAACAGAAAAAAGTTAGGAAACTCCGGGTAGCTATTGAATGGATATGATGCACCACTCGTTCTTACTCGGCCTACAATCTGCTGGATATGTCACATTAGTCCAAATTGAAGGGTCATTTGTTATTATTCTTTGTTAAAGGGAATAGATAAGAGTTAAATGATAACGATAACACTAAAGTTATTCAAATGAATAATTCTATATTGAAGAGATGATTATCGTTCACATACAAGAAAGTGGAGGTTTATATACCCGTTCAGTAGAGTTATTTTACTTGTATGAAGAGATAAAAGGGTATTCTACAACTAGGTTACATGAGATATACTAAAAAGGGTAAAAGAGACGAAAAATATTCAATGTGAAAAAGAACGAATTATTCTGGAATATTGTGTTAGAAAACATGTGTTGCTTGGCATTTGGATGGGAGAAATATGGTACAAGTTAGGCAGAAACAGAGTAACGCTTGTGGTTGGGGGTCGACCTGATGTGGATTAGGTTAGGGACCAATTAGTTATTCTAAAGAGAAGTTAGCTTGATTCGGGATTGGATACTTGTGGTCGTATCGGGAGCTCGCCTCGACTACTCTTAGGTTGTCTCTTGGGATAAAGCGTTGATGCTGAATAAGGGTGGATCTGACATATGTAAGGATCTGATAGTCAAGTCTGTATGAGATTAGCTTGGGATAGGAATCCCCATTTCGGCTATGGCCCAGAGCTAGTATCCTCTGAGTGGGTCCTTGGTGTCCTTTAGCTCGGTTGTGCATGGTCTTTCCAAAGGTCTGATTCCTATTAAGCATGGTTGTAGTTAAAGGTATTGTTTTTTGGTTTATTGAATCAACATAGTGATTATGGTTGTTGTGAAGGCAAACATGATTGATTCGAATGTTAATGCAGTGGTGGTAGATAATGATATTGATGCTCTTAGCCATAGACGTTGTGTGGAACCAACTGCTAATGGATGACAGGATCTAGTAGTATTGATGATAGAAAATATGATGATATTGATGCATGAAACGGTGATTGCAAGGGTAGATGAGACCCATAAGGTTGGTGGCCGAATTGATGTTAATACCCCAATAGAGAATTGGGTTAATTGGGTGTTTATTAAGCTCAATAGTTTCCTCGTAGGGAAGTAGATTACCCAATTCATTAATTACAAGTTAGACGAGTTGAATAATGCATTAATAGGAGGTTAGAGTTGATTAGGGAGGATAAGAATGAAGCAGAAGAAACCTATGAAGAAGAAGAGAGAAATGTTCAAGCTCCTATACCTAAATGATGTGAAATCTAACCTAACAAAGCACTCCAACATGTTAGACACTTCTAAAGAAGGGTTGATCAATAATGCCGACCAAGGATGAACTTTAGAGACGTTGATGATGATGGAGGAGAAACTAAAGTGGAGTATGAAGAGGAAGAGTGACTTGTTTAAGCTCCTAAAGGATTAGACAATGTAAGAATCTAGATACCTAACTTCTCAAGAAGTCGAAATGCTGATAAGTATTTAGATTGGGAAGAGCGAGTTGAGAAGTTGTTTGAGCATTATTGGTATGCTGAAAAGGACAAGGTCAAACTAGCTACTCTTGAATTTGTTGAATATACCCATATGTGGTGGAAGAAGTCACACGCCAAGACAGAATAGGAAGGATGACAAAGAGTGAGGTTGTGGGAAGGGATAAAGAGAGTTATAAGTGGAAGGTTTATTCCTGAATCATATTATCAACATACTTTTGCCAAATTACAAGAGCTTTAACAAGGAAACTGAACTGTCGATGATTATGTACAAGAGTTTCATATGTTGATGATCCGATATAAAGTGGAAGAACTTGAAGCTTGAACTACCTTTAGAGTTGTCGCTAGACCAAGATTTGACCTTTGAGAAATTGTTGAAGTACTATTTGCTCATACTCTTGAAGAAGTTATTAAGGTTGCCTAGCGAGTTGAGAGGTAGCGGAGAAACCAATCTTATAGGAGTTTTAACTTTTGACCTATTTAGATTATATGACCTACCTAAACTGGTAACAAGAAGCTTGTTGGCCTTGTGCCTAGAGTGAAAGAGGGATAGACCTCCTAAGGAGAAAGTATGAGGTTAGAATAAGGAGGAAAAGAAAAGGGGTAGGCTTCTGGATAAAAGACAAGGGAGATAAAGTGCTTTAAATGTAAGGGTTTTGGACATATGGCTTTCCAATGTTTGAACCACTGAACTATGGTCATCCTAGGAGGTGAAGTGTATAACACCGATGAGGAAGTTAATAAAGCTGCAAAAGAAGAAGGAGGTAGAATGAAGGTAGAATTTCAAGTGAAGAGATCTATCTTAAAGAAGGAGATATGCTGAATTTGGTGATTCATCAAGTTCTTAATGTGGAACATGGTTAATAAGAAAAGTAATGAGAGAATCTCTTTCATATTACTTATAAGGTAAATGAATAACTTTGTTCTTAGATTGTTGATAGTACTAGTTGTACTAATGTTGCATTTGCTAAGATGATAGAACAATTGAAGTTACCAACCACTCTAGACTCGAGACCATATAAATTGTGCTGGTTGAATAAGAAAGGGACATTGCACGTTATTAGGCAAGTATCCTTACCCATTTCTATTGGAAGTTATAAGGATGAGATCTTGTATGATGTACTACTTATGTATGTGTATCATATACTACTAGGTCGACCATAGTTGTTTGATTGAAGAGTTATACATAACGGGTATGAGAATACTCATAGCTTTGAGAAAGATGGTTGACTTATTATGTTGTATTCTATAACTCTAGGCTAAGTGAGCAATATGTAGTCTAAACTGATCCAAAAAACTAAGAAGGCTTTAGTGATGAGCAGATTTGAGCTTAGAAAAACTGTGATGGACAATGAACCGACCTTTCTATTGTTGGAAAGACTGTTAGAAATAAAAAAATAGGCTAACCTACCTAAAGAGGTTGAAGAGTCGTTAGAAGAATTTTCTAATATATTTTCTGAAGAGCTTCCTAAAGGATTGCCTCCAAAATGAGGAATAGAACATGACATTGAGTTACAATCTGGAGTCATATTGGCTAATCAACCAGCTTATTGAATGAACCTTAAATAGGCAATTGAACTATAGCAATAGGTTGATGAGCTTATTGGAAGAGAATATGTTCAAGAAAGCATGAGTTCATGTGTTATACTTGCATTACTGGTACCGAAGAAGGACGAAAGTTGGAGGATATGCGTGGGTAGTAGAGTGGTGAATAGGATTACTATTAAATATCAATATCCCATTCCCAAACTAGATGATATGTTGGATGAGTTGCATGGAGGAAGTGCATTTTCGAAAATTGACCTCGAATTGGGATACCACCAGACTCAAATGAGAGAAGGCGACGAATGGAAAACAACCTTCAAAATTAGACATAGACTATATGAATGGCTAATAATGTAGTTTAGATTATCTAATGCTTAAGTACTTTTATCAGACTAATGGACCATGTGTTAAGAAATTTGATTAGAAAATTTGTGGTTGTATATTTTGATGACATTTTATGTATAGTCCTGACTTATCTAGTCATGTGTCACCTTCGTACTATATTCAAGGTACTTAGATCTGGAAAATTATATGGTAATTTGAAGAAATATTGTTTTTGCCAGGAAGAGATTATATTCTTAGGATATGTCATTAGGAAGGAGGCCTTAGAGTAGATGAAGAGAAAATACGAGCAATTGTAGAATGTTGTACACCTATGTCATGTGTTGATGTAAGAAGTTTTCATGGGTTAACTTTTTTCTATAGAAGATTCATTTTGAACTTTAGTTTTATTGCCACACCATTTACTGAGCTAACTAAGAAGAACATTGAGTTTCGATGGAGAGATAAAGAAGAGGAGCTTTATCAAGCTGAATGAGTAGTTGACTTCAACGTTTGTACTAGCATTACCATATTTCAACAAAATTTTTGAGTTAGAGTGTGATGCATTCGGCATAGGGATTGGAGTAGTTCTCATGTAAGATTGTTGACCTATTGCTTAGTAAGAATCCTAAAGGATCAACGTTGAACTACTTTGTGTATGACAAGAAGTTGTATGCTTTGGTTCAAGCTTTATAACATTACCTATTGCTTAAGGAATTTGTAGTGTACTTTAATCATTAGACATTGAAGTACTTGAGGAGCTAATCGAAATTCTAAAAGCTATAAATTAGATGGGTTGAGTTCTTAGAAGGATTCTCATTTATGATCAAATACAAGCAAGGGAAGGCTAATGCAGTCGTAAATGCTTTGCCCAGGAGACATGCTACAAAAAAGACTGTTAGAATTTGTGAACTTGAAGGAGTAGTATGCTCGGGACCCCTACTTTGGCCTTATTTTTATCTCGTGCCAGGAAGGAATAACATTATATGATTACTTTGTGGAAGAAGGATATCTTTTCTGATTTGGAAAACTATGTGTGTAGATTTGTTCGGTACGTCACTTGTTTGTTATAGAAGCCTACAATAGAGGATCATGTGGCCACTTTAGTGAAAAGTAGACATATGAGTTGTTGAAGTCAAGGTTCTATTGGCAAAAAATGATGAGGGATGTACATCAAATTGTTGAGAGGTATGCAACTTGTATGGAGGCTAAGAATCGAGCTGAACAAGGATAAGCCATGCCCCTACCCACATTAGATAGATTGTGGACCAATGTGAGCATAGACTTTGTCCTTGGGTTGCTAAAGACGGCGAAAGGGAGTGATTTGATTATGGTCGTAGTAGATTAGTTCAACAAAATGACACGCTTCATGCCGTGCAATAAAACTAATGATGCTTCGGCTATATATTTTTTATTTTTGCAGGAGATTGTAAAGTTGCATGGAGTTCTAAGGAGTATAGTTTTTGATCAAGATCCGAAATTCTAGAGCCAGTTTTGGAAGACACTATGGTGTTGACTGAGAATAAAATTGTTGTTAAGCACATCTTGTCACCCTAGATTGATGGACAAACCAAGGTCATCAATTGCACCTAAGGATCTCTTCTTTTAGCTATAGTTAGATGCAATCAAGCTAATTGAGATTCTTACCTGCCTATTATGGAGTTCGTCTACAACCGTTTTGTCCATAGCACCACAAAGAAGAATCCTTTTGAAGTAGTGTATGGATTTAATTTTGAGTTACCATTGGATTAGACACTAAGTTCGAAGATCGACCAAGAAGATCAAGGAGCCTTAGATCGAGCACAAGCTTTCCAGCAAATCTACTAGCACGTAACAGATCAATTGACCCAAGCTATTGAAAACTTAATATGAGGAAGACGAGGAAGGAGAGTATAGGCGTAATTCTAATAAGGAGCTAAGTATGGCTATATCTTAGTAAGGAATGGTTCTCGCCCAGGAGAAAAAGTAAGCTATTGCCATAAATTGAAGGACCCTCCGAGTACTGTAACACCCCGCCTTCTAGGTACCTATTTAAATTTCTTTTTTCAATCTCTTGGTACTTGAAGACAGTTTGTTATTGCTACCCTCGAGTTTAGGATAATGTAGAACTTGTATAAAACCTGTTCTTTTGTTCCATACACAACTACTATCAAATACTTTCTCATTCAATATGACCAACAATAGTAAAAGCTTCTATAGTAGTGAGCTATACTTAGAGTATCATAATTGCATGCACTTCTTATACAACATAGAATCTTTGTTGCAAATATACGTTTCTGAAATACCACTACTATACTGAACTTCTGGTCAGACAACACCCATAGCTTTCTTGAACACCTCTCTTTATGTACTCGAGCCAAATCGTATAGTTAACGAGTTCTCTCCAGAGCCTATCTTCAACTAGAGTTTTCGAAGTCTTCTTGCCACTTCTATCTATTTATCTCTAACTTGAAGATAAGAGAAACTTATCCCTCAACTACTGCGAGTTGAGTGATAGTAGTCAAGCATATAACAAGTATAACAAAGTGGGTATATAATTCAAATAGTTAGTCTAATTATGTTATCTTATAGTTTCTCATCTAAACAATGCAAATGCATTAAGTGTATGCCATGCTCATGTATGTATCATGCATATGCATCGGTGCTGGTATCTTAACCCAACCTAGCAACTCATCCAGTTCGATCGACACAAACCAAGTATTTGGAATAAATCCATGAACCTAGCAAACATTTCAACCTAGCAACAACTACATAGAGTGGTTGGAAAATCCAACACATAGTTGGTGCAATAGGTACAATGTAGTCTTTATATGCTCAAAAACCTAGCTTTTACAAATCAAGTAGTTTTCTTAATAAACCCAACTTTTCATATGGAAACTAACCTAGCAATATCACGGTTTTTAGAAAACTTGACCTATAGGTCTTTTTTGTACCATGCCATAAATGCATTAGATTGTACACCAAGCAAAACATAGCAAATCCAAGTAGACTTATTCATCACTCGTTACCCAACCTTTTTACTTTGTAATCTTGTCAATTCCAAGATCTCAGTATTGAGTTTACTTAGGTAAACATCTTAGGAGATGGAGTTAATCCCTAGATTCCTTTTCAAGATAACACATATCCTAGCAAATATCATATATGCATTCATGAACACTGATATAACAACAAAGTTTCATATCATGCCACCTTTCAATCAGTAATAAGTATAACATGTAACATAACTCACCAAGCAATACATCAATTTGTAGCCAATTTTAGCTAAGCTATCGAACATCACATTAACTTGCAATTAATGTTCAACTAAGCCAAAACATTATAGAGGACATAAAGCTAGGAGTAACTAGCTAGTGGTATATTCCCAATTTTACTCATTGACGTAATCTTCCTCTTTCACTAATTCACATGGACATGTAATACTTAATGATCCTAATAGTTGATCTCATTCTCTTTCATTTTTCTCTCTAAAATAATCAATATAATCATTTAAGTTTTATGAAATATAAAGTTAGATAGGTTCATTTTAATAATTTAAGTGTAGTTATAACTTATCTGTATCGAGTGGTATAAGCTTTGTATTGAGTTTCAACTTGCTGCTAAAGTCTCTTAACAAGGTTTTGAAAACTCGCCTACACTAAGTCTCGATTCTCAAAACCTTCAGGCTTAATCTTTGAGATTATCTTAGTTATACCCCTACATCCATCAACCCTATGAATAAGACTCTAAAGTTATTTCCATTAAGTATTTCATACTAACTAACCCTTGAATTAAGTCCTGAAGCCATTCCGACTAAATATCCATTACCAAGTACTTCTTAAACAAGCTTATGATGGGGGTATAATTAAGTCCCATATACTATTCAACTTTCTAATAAACTCTTTGAATTGGAGAATAGGTCCCTTCTTTATAAACCAACCCCTTGAAGACATCTCTGAAGTAATCTTATCTAAGTCTTCTAAACCAACCAACCTTTTAGTTAAGTCTTTGAACTTAACACAGTCACTTTTCTTTTACCAAATAATTCCTTAAACAAAACTCCAACATATTTAGAATTAAAGTCCTTTCATCTGTGAACTTTTTGAACATGTGTCTAAAGTCATTTCAACTATGCTTCTTTTACCCAATAGCTTCTCAAATAAGGCCTCAATAGGTTTATAAGTACAATCCTTTACCACCTATCTCTCTGATGAAGTATTTGAACCAAGAATTAAGTCCCCTTTCGACTAATTTAATCGTTTGAAGAACTCTTTAAACATAATCAATTTATATGTTTACTCCCAATGACTCACCCCAACATCTTATTTTAGTTTACAAGTATGATAAAACATGATCATACAACAAGTTCTTCATACTTATAATCGTCATATCACCTAAAACTTCCAAATCCTCTTATCTTTACTTTAACACATGTATACCATAACTAGTGATTTGTGCATCTCTTAAATCCCATTCAATTCAACCAACTCCAAATCATTTCCAACAACATATTGTAACTAATATAAACTCCAAAATTGGTACAAATTGATTTTGTTAAAGCTAATTACACAAAGCTCCTAAAAATAGCATTTTGACCAAATTTAGAGGCTTAAAAATTACTAAAAATTATGCAAAATATTTTTGATCGAAAACTCTTCATAGATTCAAACATATAGTTTATGGAAGTTATAGAAAAATTTCAGCTTTGAAACAACAATAATAGGTTCATTCAAATTAGCTTTAAAAATTACTTAATTATGGTTGATTTCTTAAGGACGTACTAAATCCAATCAAAATTTTTGTGACTTCATACTTTTCCCTAATAAGAGGTATAAAAATATTTCACAATAAATTTTTTCAAAATTTTTAGATATGATTTAGTAATTTTAGAAAATTTAAGAAAATTAAAGAGAATTAGATCTCATCGGAAAGCCACCATTCGACTACCCTCCTCCATCATGTTAGCAGCCTTAGGGGCTACCACCTCTGTCTCTTAGTGGTGGTGGTTCATTCTTAGATTTCTTATAAATCTTCACTTCACAATATTGCTCAATTGCTCAATATTGTTTCTAAATCTTCTTAGAATTTTTCCTTTCTTTGTATTCCTATTCTTATAATTTTCCTAACTTCCTTATAACTTGATTAAAGTCCTAGAGAGGATTGGTGATGATTCCTAAGCTTAAGTGGTGAAAATTAGGATTTTTTTCTCTCTCTTGGTTTATATACCTCCTATCCCATGCAAAGCTAGGTGTCTTCATACTACATCCTTGAGTCCACAATGGTCTAGAGGTTGTGACACGCTTATTCCCACTTAGTTTTGATTATTTAGAAAATTTTCCTAATTTTTATCACTTTTTGTTGTTAATTTTGAGTTAATTATATGGATTTTCGGGTATTTAAAGGATTTTCAGGTATATAGTTATGTATAATAATCATACCTAAGTATATGTATTATTTTATATATTATTTTATGTCACTTTATCATTTTAGTGACCAAATAATTTATTTATAAAGTTTCTTAATAATTTGAAACTCTAATTTCAAGTTTATGATAATTACTAATCTTATCTGGTAAAAGTATATTTTATTGAGATTAAATATTATAGTTACTTTATTTTGAGAACTAGATATTACTAAGGCTACTTGTTTAACTTTTATGAATTTATATTAAAATTTGGCTCAATTTGAACAAAATTGTTGAAGGCCTTAAATAATTTTGAACGTCTTAATTCACATCAACATCAAATAGTTCGAATATAGTGATTTGACTTAACCTGTTTTATAAACTTCTCTTAATGGCTTTTCTTTATTAGTTACCTTTACTATACTTCTTACGTCAAATGGTCCATTGCTCTCAACCTTAGGTAGTAAGTTGAAGACTTGGTCACATAAGTACTTTAAAGGATTAATAAGAATGCATACAAAATCAAGCTTTCAGACGGACGTGAAATCTCTAGCAATTTCAACATCGTTGATCTTAGCCTTTACATTCTTGAAGATGAAGACAACTTAGAAGAACACTCCCAGGATTTTACCCTAAATCCTAAGGAACTTGGAGGGGATGATGGGAATCAAACTTCTGAATCCTTAACCTGATTAAGAGCAAGAGGATTGGTGAACCTAATAGCACAAGTACTCAATTGTCGGCCTGAATTAAGTCCCACCAACTTGTTGAGCAGTGCCTTAAATGATAACTCCTAGGCTTCCCAACCTATTTGGAGTGTTACTCTGATAAGCCTTAACTTGCAAGAGGCACCAACACCACTCATCCTTGAGAGCTCAACCTACTACGAAAGGCCTAACTTGACAGAAGATCCTTAACACACTGACCTTAACACCATCTATTAGAATTTGTTATTTGTAGGCGTACCCTCTACTTTGAGTTCAATACATGTTCCTATAAGCATGCACTCACCTAACACCTAGAATATTATACTTTTAGAAGGATTACAAGATTGTCCTTCTCCATTTTACATTCATATATGTAATTGTTCTTATCCATTTTAGTACATTTGCTAATACAAGTAACCCTAGTAAGAACCAGTATAAATAATCTCTTGTATTGTTGCTGTAATCATATTTTCTGCCTGATTGAATGAAATTTATCTCCTTATGTTTTCCTCTCAACATTAGGAACCTTACTAAACTTAGCTCATAGCAACCTTAGAGTAAGGTTGTACTAGCAAGCAACCTACTATTTCAGACTTGTGAGTCATATTCGGCAAAATGTGGGTTCGTGAGTGCTTGAGTAGTGAGTCACATTCTTGAGTAGCTTACAAGGCTTAAAGTTTTCTTTTTGTATTTTCCTACCTAAACTCATACTCTTCCTTTCTTCGATAGTTGTTCTCTGGAGGACCCATCTATGCTTAGGTAAGACCTCTTTTGAGGCATATCAACAACTCTGCATTTGCTTCTTGCCATGAGAATTTCAGATTCAACTTTTCAAAAATCAATTCTTTCTGAGCGGTAAAGATAGAAGCAACTTTTGTATGATTCATCCTACTTAAAGCATTAGTAACCACATTTACTATGCTAAGATAGTGATTAATTCTTAAATCATAGTTTTTACTCAACTCAAGCTATCTTCTTTGCCGTATGTTTAACTCCTTCTAAGTGAATAAGTACTTGAGCTCTTGTGATCAGTGTAGATCTCACATTTCTGTCCATCTAAGTAATGTCACCATAATTTTAATGTGAGCATTAAAGTTGCGAGCTCGAGGTTGTGTGTCTAGTAATTTTGCTTATGTAGCCTCAATTGTCTAAATGAATATGCAATCACTTTTGCCCCTTACATCAAAACACATCCCAATCCGTTCTTGGAGGCATCACTATATACTATAAAGGACTCATCATTATTTAGCAACACAAGAATTAGGGCAGATACTAACCTGTCTTTTAAGTCTTGGAAACTCTTCTCCTACTTTTTATTCCACTTAAACTTCACATTTTTTTTATGTCAATTGAGTGAGTGGCCTTATGATTCTTGAGAAATCCTTGGCAAACTTTCCATAGTATCCATCTAAACTAAGGAAACTTTGGACTTCTATCACTTTTTCTAGCCTTTTTCAATACATGATGGCCTTGATATTTTCCAGGTCACTTGAAATTAAATTTCTAGTCACTATATGTCCAAGAAAGGATATTTCTTTCAACCAAAAATCACACTTGGACAAGTATGACAAAATACACTAAAATATCATTGATGAATGTAATCACACACTTATTTAACAGTGATATGAACATATGATTCATCAAATCCATAAATGTTGCAAGTGCATTTGTCAGATCAAAAGGCATCATAAGCAATTCATAGTGGCCATACCATATTTGAAAAGCTATCTTTGTAACATCTTTTAGCTTAATTCTTAACTGATGGTAGCCTATTCTCAAATCAATCTTAGAAAAGACATTTGCACCTTGCAACTGGTTGAGTAGGTCATCAATCCATAGAAATGGATACTCGTTCTAAATGGTCACCTTATTTAAATCTCAATAATCAATGCAAATCCTAAGGGATCCATCCTTTTTCTTGACAAACAACACTGATGCACCTTAAGGCGATACACTTAGCTTTATTATCCCTTAGTCTAGTAACTCTTACAATTACTTCTTCAGTTCTTTCAACCCAATTAGGGCCATTCTGTATAAGGCTTTTGAGATTGGTTCGGTTCCTAGTATTAGATTAATGATGAAGTCAATTTCTCTTTTAGGCGGTAACTCGGGTAACTCGTTAGGGACCACGTCAAGAAACTCATTCACTGCCTAAATTTCCTCAATATCCAGCTTCTTAGAATCTACTTCAAGAGCATTCAACCAATTGAAATTTGTCATCAATTTTAGGGAACTGAACTCTTATATTATTGTTGTGGTAGAACCTCCCTTAAACTTGGCTTTAGTCCCTTTGGAGGCTTCAAGCAATCTTGACAATGAATGGTAGCTTTAGCACTTATCATTCAGTTTATTCCTAGTATGGCTTCATACTTACCCATCTCAAGGAGAATCATGTTTGCTTTACTGTCAATGTTCTGAATTCTCAAAGGACATCCTTTTATCATTCCTCTAGTAACCACAACAGTTTCAGTAAGAGTCCTCACCTGAAATTGGACTTAATGGCAATTGTAGAGAAACCCACTTACTTTAACACTTTAGGGGCTATGAAGGAGTGTATGGCTCCCGTATTGAACAAGGTATACATAGAATGCCCATCTATGTCAATATTCCCTGAATCACAATTTAAGTCTTATTCTCAAGTTTTAGCAATGCAAAATTTTATACCTTTAAGTCTTTGTTAGTTACCACCACTTTATCAAAACTTATACTACTTAGTCTACTTTTAGTTACTTAACAAAGAAGAAGTTAGAGTATATGCCTACAATAAGCTTGGTATTGGCAAAATCCTTAGCTTCCTTATCAACTTCTATATCTTTACCTAAATAGTCTTCATAATTCCAATTGCCCTTGAAATTGTACACTCTAGTAGTGTTCATTGCACCTAAGTAAGTATTTTTTGAACTTGATCCTCTAGTAGCTTTTCTAATAGCAGGGCATCCAACAACTGGTGGTGGCTTAATAACTTGGGTAGTAACGGTTGTGTACTGAGGATAAGTAGTAGAGAAGTTTCTAACCTTATTGCAAATGAAACAGGTGGTTAGTGCTCTTCTTAAGATAGTTAGTTACTCGATATGAGCCTTCATCACAAAAGAAGCACTTGCCTTGTAACTAAGGACAATCCTTAGGGTAATGATTTCCCTTGCATTTTTGACACATGGTTGTTCCACCAGTAATCTTCTTTTAAAGTATCTTATGTAGTCTTAGAAACTTTATTATCTTATTATTGTTGCTATTGCTTAATCCTTCAAAAAGCCTTTTACCAAACATACTGACTTTGCGCTTATTAATCTCTTCACTCTATCTTTTTGCATGATTTAGCACTTTTGCTTTTTTCACCATGTCAACATAGGTCCTTGCTCAAATTCCAAGAGTCTTCTTTTCATATCATCATTAAATCCTTAGGAAATTATCTGTAGTCTATTGAACCTAACTTCGTACTGCTCAAGTTTACCCTTAACCTTCTTGAAAAGTAGTATGCTAGGAACTCAAGGTTAAAAACTTCCCATGTCATTGGACCTCTCAAATTTCATTACTTAGATTCCTACCAGGCACGTACTTATATCTTTAACAGATAAGTGCAATAAATCAAAGGGGTGGTGGTACCTTAAATATCTTAAAGAATCTCTTTACCTAACTCAACCAATCTTCAGCTGACTTGCAAAACCTTCAAAATGCTTATTACAGCGAATGAACTCTGACAATATACTGCATTGCTATTTGAAGTCGGGGTGTGTTAGAGGCATAGCTCCTATTGGGCTAACTGGCGGTAGAGGCGGTGGTGGCAGTAGAGGTATAGGCGGTGGGGGCCGCTATGGCAAGGGAACTTCTTCAACTACTATCAGGGGCAAAGCTTGAATAGGTAGAGTACGCTTTCAAGCCAAATATGCCCTTAACAGTTTATTTTGTACATTAATTGCAGCTTGAATTTCATTAGTACAATTTTATGGTACACCTTATTCTCCTTCATGAGCAAGTGGAGCCTAATTAACTAGGGGTCTCCCTCTGTGCCTATTTTGATTGAGAAATTCATTTTGAACACTAAATTAGAAATATGAAGATGTAATTAAATAAACTTAGAGCTTCAAGCACAAAATGAAAATAAGGCATATACAAGCAACAACAATAATAAAGACGGTTGCAATTTTCATTTCATTTTAATAAAGCAAAGTTACATTTGATTAGTAGTCACTTCTAACGAGTGAACAATACTTCAAATACATCAAGTCATCTATACAACTGTACAAACTCACTATAATAAGGAGCCCTTAAATACAACAGAACGCTCCAAATACTTCACTACCTCACTATAACAAAATCACTTAGAGTATAAAATGATCATATATGATCCTAGAATGTACAATAGAAGGAGAATGTATAATCACTTTGGCGCTTAACAACATCTCTAAAAAGTGGCTTGCAAAACAAACATCAACAGCATCTACTAAGGATAGGAAGATGATCTTACATTAGGGTTGCCTTAGGGTTTGAATCTTGAAACAAAATGGGAGGAATCAATGATGGAGTGTAAACCCGTCTCCTTACTAGTAGCATATCAGAACCATTCCCTAGGTAACTAATAGTCTAGGGGATTTAGGTGGATAGTAAGGTCGGTAGTGAGGTCACCTCCAACAAACATTATAGGAGGAAGTTCAAGATCAACTTGGTAGTACATAAAGTCTTCGGCTGAGGGCAGCTCTTGGATTGGCTCAGCAGTAAGGACAGGGGCATTCAATAGTACGTTTATCTCCTTAGCCTCAATAATCAATCTAGGTCCGTTAACTTCAATCCCTTAAGGGTAATCGAACTAGTGCTTAATATTAGCCTAAAAATTAGCCATATCTTAGGCATTATCTTTAGCAATGATCTGATCGTGATTAGCATGGTGATCTATTGTTAAGGCTATGCCATGTTTGACTAATTGCTAATAAGTGAAGATAAGGGCCTCTGATTGGGGTTTAATGTAGACTAGGAAAACTAGCTCATGTACGTGGTCAACATTCTCTTATCTCTCCAACATATAGATTATCTCTACATCTATTGACATTGCTACAGGGGTGTGGACAACCAAAATACGTCTCCTCTCCTACCAATAAGCATTGAGGCTAACTCCCTAGGCGATGAAGACATCATTTAAAATGTGCAACCTACTTACCAATGCCATATCTTTGCATAGGATTTGAAGTCGGTGCTTGTACTTGAGTAGCATCTCACCATTATAAAGATGAAATAAGACCCAGTCAATAAGTAACTTGACACCAAATATTTGAATCAACATGACACTTAATTACTATTAGTATTATGTTACCATAAGTTTATTAATTAAGTCTTAAAGCTTAAATACTTATCCTACTTTTACCCCTCTCGAACTCATTAAGTAGGTTGTCTTAGTGTCTAGGGTCCAGTTTTATTTATCCTATTTAAAACCATACTCTGATATTAACTTTACCTTTCATGACACGAGGGGTAGCCTAGTCGTTGTAGGTCGCTGTATACTGCACAAAGACTGTAGGTTAGCTTCCTAGCTACTTGATGACCTTTTGTATGATATATAAGGTTATTACATAACTAGTTACCTAAGAGTTATGCATGTGAAGATCATATCATAACAAATATAATATTATAAGTTTTCATATGGTATTTTAGCAAATAAGGAGTGTAGGACTTTAAGTCCCCAAAATAATAGTAGTCAAACTACAATAATCGAGAGAGTAGCCTTACGTGGCTACTGAATATCAAAATGCAAAATAATATCGAAATACCAACTGAGAGTCTAACCAAATATTTATATTCTACTTGGCTCTCATCTTCCACACACTTTTTTTTAACGTCTTAGACTCACCTTAGGTATGTCTCGGCTAGGAACAATAAAAAAACCCTCTTGCAACAAGAGTCCATTAGTGTGTAAGTTATAAAGCTTAGTGAGATATCCCTCAACCATACTAAAAAGTAGGTTAACAAGTAGTTAATTACAAGCATATGGATGCATGATTAAGCAGAATGCAACACAAATGTATACAGTTGACTAGGTATAGTATGTAACTTAGATTTAATGTCCTTCGAAGTCAAAGTTGAAGAATCCATGGCACTAGTCAAATCCGGGTGCCATACCTAAACTTACTCAACTACAAAACTACGTGTTTCATATTACAGGAAAAATAGTTTTATTTAACTTCAGTTTTAAAAACTAAGTTCTAAGTAAGGTTGTGAGTGGCCCTAAAGTCCATACTCATCCTTAAACGGAGGTCTCTAAACTCGACTCTTAAGTAGGTAGTTGGCACTTCTAACGCTTAGTAAGCTCGCATGCCATGATAAGGTTATGTTGTGTAAGTGCACCATACCAAACACTTTAATTTTCATTTATATAAAACAAACTCTGCATGGCCTCTTGCTACCTTCTTGTGATGTGATGCCTGGATTATTTATAATGCAATGCGTGCATTAAGCCAAGTATAATTAAGTTTAGTTATCAGGTGATCAACTAATATCACTGACAACCAAGCTTCCTACAATTATCTATAATGCAACAACCAATTTATTATAGCAATTTAAAGTATTTTCATTTAACAAAAAACTAGTGATTATCACATGTAGATCCCGAACCCCATACATCAGTCAATTTATCAATAATAAACAAGTGTGGGATCAATAGGAGTACTTATTCGGTCATAATGATAGTTAAGGATTGTATCAATCAATGGAGAGATTAATATCATCATTGATATCAGTCTTTTTCTTAGAGCTCCTAGGAAAGGTTGTCTTCTTATCTTTCCCTTGAAGCTCTTGATCACTTGAAGTTAGTAGAAGAACGGTGGTGGGCCTAAGGTAAAATCTTACAAAATGAAAGGTGGTGGATGGTTGAATAAAATGAGAAGAAAAATCATGGAAAAGGAGTTTTAAGGATAGAGGAGGCTCATTGGACAAAGAAAGCGACGAATGGGAGTGGGTTTAATTTTTCTAAAATGAAGAAAATGAGTATCTTGAAGGGAGAGGCTAGGTTGGTGAGGGTTTTGAGAGATGGAGGGGAGGGATTTTAAAAAGAAAAAAAAAGGAAAGAAATTTTTGGAGGAATAGGGAGGGTTAGTCGATGGGATAGATTAAGGGGATAGGGTATCACTTGTAGTATTATCCTCGGGGTAAGGTTATTTTATTTTATTTTTCTTTTAAAGTATGGGATATTAGTTGGATGGTTTAGTTAGGGTTATTAGGATAGTTAAGATATGGTTAGAGTAGGATTAAAGGGTAATTTATTAGTAGTGTAGTGGTTTAGGGTGTTTAATTAATATATATATTTTATTTCTTATTATTATTATAAAGTAAGAAGAAAAGAAATAAAATATCTATATGTACATAAGTGTAGTGCCACAAGTAGTTATAGGGTGTTATTTGTACTTTATTAATTAATTACTTTAATTATTAGCAATTAATTATTTTTTTATTTAAAATTGTCTTTAACCATTCATTAGCAATTTTATATGATTACGTGTATCTAGTAATAATTTTACCAAACTAAGGCTTTGCTATTATTAGGGTAAATTTTTTAGGGTCTGTAAGCTTAGGGTTTCGGATTTAGGGTTTTTATTAGGTTCAGGTTTAGTCTCTTATAATTATGCATATGTGGAATCTAAGGTTTTCATATGCAATTAGAGTTTCAATTAGGATATTAAGGTTTTTCTCATTTGTCTTAACTTTGGGTTTATAACTTAATCAAAATTTAAATTTATTTGGCCTTGTTGACTTGTTTCAATTTAAAATCCTATCTAAAAATTTATCAGGTTTACATATACACCATATGTCAATTTATGAGAGGTTTGGATCCTACAATTGTTAGATATATTGACTCTTCAAGAATTATAACATTGATTGAAGCTATCTAAATGGCCTTAAGGGTAGAATCGTAATCTTCTTATCATGTTAACCTCTCTAGTATGTTGGATCAATTGAAGATAGTTGAGACTTAGCTTAAGATGCTAAGAAATTAAATGAAGCAGTAAGGAAATATCGAATTAGAGGGTATTAAAGGGAATGTTAAGCAGACAAAGGATGTTAATGAGAACAACCATGGGGAATATAGTACTGAGGGAGTTGTTTTTCACTCGAAGTTAAGTAAAGAAGACTAAGTAGAGTCAAAGGTAGATGACCATTTTTTGGATGTGGTTCCATTACTTACCATACATGTTATAGATGATGACCACAGGTGTTGATAGTAAAAATTAGAGGGCTCTTGTCAGATTAATAATTTGTAAAATAAAATAGATTAGGCTATAGGGTGTTAAGGCAACTTCGGCATAGCTACTCTGATGCCTAAGTCAGGTTCTCGTGGATAGAAAGATAGTGAGCATAATGTAAGTGGTAAGAAGAAGAGCTTACAATGTTATACCGAGCTGTATTTATAGCTAAGACCTATCAACTACTTTTTAACTGTTGCCTCCAAAATTTGAAAGTACGGGGATTTGAATTAAGGACCATGTCTTGATTTTATGGAATATGGGTGACGTTTTGATAGCTAGTGGGTAGTTATTCTTATAAGGATCCCTAATTGCTTGTGCCTTTGTTTGAATTTAAATTGTCTACGAGTTTGACCAAGTCTCCCTTAGCTCTAGGTTATTAGTGTGAGCTAACCGAAGCTAGCCTGAGTTGCCCCTTAGTTCTTAGATGTATTTTGAACTCTATCTTCCTAAGTTCTTTGGCCTTTCAAGACTATAGGTGATTGATAACTTGGATTTTAAACATATTTCATAGGATGATTTTATAGTATTTTCCTCACATTTTTTGGTTTTCTTTAAAGAAATTTATACTTAATTGAGTAAAATTTTGATTTCTAGGTTTGACCGCGTTCTAAGATCTAAAACGAAGAAAAGGAATCAAATTTCACTCAAATCGGAGTTCAAATGAAGAAGTTATGAAGTTGTACAGAAAATTTTGCCTTAGTACAGAAAGTTACACGACCTGGGGACACGGTCATGTCCCAGGCCGTGTCGGGTGACAAAAATAGAATCTTTGTAATACACATATAAAAGGATATCTTAGGGTTTCAAAAAAAGAGGGAGACATTACAGAAACAAGAGACACAAGAGATGAGAGGAGATTTGAGAAGAACATTAATCAAGAAGCGAGAACAACATCGATTTCAAGATTAGAGAGATTGTTCATCAAATCAAGAGGGGTTTTTATGCTTTATTTTACGTTTTTGATGAAACTCGTTTTTAGATTCGTTATGATAGCTTAGAATTCGAGTATTTAGGATTATGGAACCTAGGGTTTCATGTAACCCTTGGATTGAATTATAATTTTAATAAAGTTTCCATCTTTTCTTGATTCAATTATGTTGTTTAATTGTGAATTGATAATTCTAGAGTATTAATATATGATATTATGCATGTTGATTGAGAAATTGCATGTGTAATTAAATCTAGGCATAATTGAAGAGAATTACATGTATACTTAGAGATAAGATACATGTTTCTTCCGGAAAGTTGATTGTTTATGTGGGAATTCATTACACATTAATGCAATTCTAAATTATATTACTAAGTGAAGAGATTCCGGTAAATAATTTAGGATTAGGGTTAATATGCTTGAGAAAGATATTAGCTTTAATTGTGAATCCCTTCGGTCAAGAATAATAGAAATTGAATTGGATATATTTCAAAAAGGTTACATGTTAAACACTAAGGGAAATAATTCCTAAATACATTATTGCATACTTGAAGTCGTTTGTAGTTTATTGCTTCCTAATTTGCGTAATTAAGTCTCATAAGTAGTTTAGTTGTTAATTTCAGTATTTTTAATTCATTCAACTCATCACAATTTTCTGGTTAGATAATAAAGTTAAAGTTAATATTAGTACTCAAAATCTCTAAGGGATCGACTCAGACTCACATCCACTATATTAAAACTGATAGGTGCACTCGCCTCACATCAGTGATGCTTCTTCGGGGTTGTATGCATGGAGAGACACTACAATGTAAAAGTGCCAAAAGGAAATAAAAGAAGATTAGCAACATTCAGGTAGCAACCAATTGGATATGACATACTAATCAATGCTACTTAGTCTATAATCAGCCGGATATGACTCACTGGTTCGAATTATAAAGTTATTCGCTACTACTCCTCCTTCCTAATGGGAATAGATAAGAGTTAAAAAGATAAATGAGAACATTAGGGTTGCTTACAAAGGAAACTTTTAATTATTTGATATGGTAATGGATAATGTCTATGTACAACAAATGGGGTTTTATACTAGCCCCATGAGGGTTACAAGCATATATGGAAAAGACAAAAGAGGGTAATGTATAAATAGGAATACACGAAATATACTAAAAGGGTAAAAAAGACAGAATATTTGTATAGGTGGTGAGGAAATCGTTTTAGAATGTTGTGCTAAAAGACATGTATTGCATGGTGGCTGGCATTTAGAGTATGATATAATTCGGACAAGGTGAAGGAAAAGAATCTATAGTTACAACCCTGATCTAGTTCAAGTTAGAGTTCAGTTAATTAAGGTTGTTTAGATCCCCTTCGGGATAGGTATCTCACAATTCAAATCGGACTAAGGTCGAATGTTGCTAGGCTTGGGAATTTGGCTTGGATTAATGTTTAAGGTTGATCTACTCGGATACTGTTTAGGTCTTAGGAAGAGCTTGTTGATTGGTATGGTTGCTTAGTAGGTCGACACATTTGCTTGACAGTTTTGGAAGCCATGTTGGTATACGTAAGAGCTTGGTACTTAGGTTAGTAGTGAAGTGAAACATAGAGGCCTTGGTAGGAATCCATGTCTTGGATGGGGCTTCAAGTTAATATTCTCCATGTAAGTCCTTTGGCTTAGCTGCACATGATTGGTCTAGAGAGTTGATCCTTATCATATACTATGGGGTTGAAAAGATTTATCCTCAAATCCGTAGTGGTCTTGGGCTCTTGTTCTTCCTAGGAATTTGTAGGGTTTTCTTCTTTTGGATTGTAGGAAATTAGGTCAGACATATTGAAGGTAGAAGAAACACCATAGGTTTTGAGTAGTTCGATCTGGTAGGCAATGCTGGTAGGTAATGCCATTGATCTTCTTCAGGACCTTAAATGAACCATCAACTCGTGGAGATAGCTTTCTTAGTCTTAGGTGTAGAAATCATTCTTAGCTGAGATGAATCTATACTAAGTCTCTTAGCTTGAAAGAAATAGTTCGGGGCTTTGATTACCAATCTCTTGTTGTCTCTAGTTGAACTTGGTGATCTTCTTTGCCATAGACTGATGTAGCTCTTGTAATTCCTAGGCTCGGTTGACTCTGGTTTGACTCTCTTGAGCAGCTGTGGCGATATTAATTAAATATAAGGGAATGATAGGATTGAGGCCATAGAAGACCACGAATGGAGTCTTCTTAGTGATGCTGTGGACAATTTGGTTGTATGTGAACTTTACAACTCGTAGACATAAATCCTAATCTTTTAAGTTCTTCTCCGTAATAGCTCTTAGTAAATTGCCTAGCGTCCTATTCACTACTTTATTCTGGTCATCAATTTGAGGGTGGTTACTAGAGTTGAATACAAGTTTAGTCTAAAGTCTTCTCCAAAAAGTCTTTCAAAAATAGCTCATAAATTTGGTGTCGTAGCCTAAGACAATAGTCTTCAGCATTCCATGTAGTCAGACAATTTCTTGTAAAAACAAATCAGCAATATATAAAGTATCGTTAGTTCGATAGTATGAGATGAAGTGAGTTATTTTGCTGAAGTGGCCTATAACAACAAAGGTTGAATCTTTTCTCTTGGATGTTCCGGGCAACCTTAGGACAAGGTAAGGCTGGTGTAGCTAGGGGTATATACTCTCTATAGGGCTCTCTTTTTCCCTTAGCTATCTTGGATACCTTATAACTACCAACTATCTTATGGACATTTTTAGCCAAACTAGGCTAGTAAAAATTTTCTTTCAACAAATTAGCCATTTTAGTTTCTCCAAAATGGCTAGATAATCCATCACTTTGAGCTTCCCTAACCAACAGTTTACATGTGGAATAGATACAGGTCTCCTCTTCCTCTTTGGCTTCAACCCTTCCAATATTCTTTTCTTTTTCGAGTTCGCTCTCATCAATGTTATCTACTACATCTCTTTGGAGTATCATGGCATGTCGGTTTGAATACTTAGTAGCCATATGTCTAAAACTTAAGCATTTGAAACACTTCACCTCGATGGTCTTTTGTTAGAGGCTTGTAGAAGGAACACAACAACTACTAATAGCAAATACAAACTAGAACTTCACAGTAACTTTACATACTCCCCTTTGGAATTGTGCTCTGATACCAGCAGAGTTGATTCATCTCTAGGGTTGTATGTACAGAGAAACATCACAATGAAAAGAGTAGAAAGGAAATAAAAGAAGATTAGTAAAATTTGGATAACTACTAACTGGATATGATATACCAATTGATCCTGCTTGGCCTACAATTTGTTGGATATGACTCACCGTTTTTAATTATAGGGTCATTTGATACTACTCTTTACTAAATGGAATAGATAAGAGTTAAAAGAATAAATGAGAACACTATGGTTGCTTACAAAGGAAACTTGTAATAATTTGATATGGTAATAGATGATGTTTGCGTACAATAAATGGGGTTTTTATACTGGCCCTACTAGGGTTACAAGCATATATGGAAAAGGAAAAAAAGTGTAATGTACAAATTGGAATACATAAGATACACTAAAAAGGTTAAAAAAGACAAAAAATATTCTATACGGATGGTGAGGAAATCCTTCTAGAATATTGTGCCAGAAGACATGTATTGAATGGTGGTTGGCTTTTAGAGTATGATACAATTTAGATAAGGTGAAGGAAAAGAATCTGTAGCCAAAATTGACCTAATATAGTTCTGGTTGGAGCTTGGTCAATTAAGGTTGTTTAGATCCCATTTAAGACGAGTATCTCGTAGTTCGACTCAGATTGAGGTTGGATGTTGGTTAGCTTGGGAACTTGGCTTGGACTAAAGTTTGAGGTCCTAAGAAGAGCTGAACGATTGGTATGGCTGCTCAATAGGTTAGTTTGTATGCTTGGTAGGTTGGTACATTTTCTTAGAAGCTCCGGGAACCATATTGGCATACGTGAGAGCTCGGTACTTAGGTTAGCAATGAAGTAAAACATGGAAGTTGGAGTAGGAATCCTTATCTTTGATGGGGCTTTGAGCTAATATTTTCCACGTGAGTCCTTAGAGTCTTCTAGCTCGGTTATAAGTGATTGGTCAGGGGGAGTTGATTCTTATTAGAGGACTAGTAGAAGAGGTTGGATGTATGATTTAAGGTATTTAGAAAAAGGTAACAGGTCGAATATGGGTCTCATTAAGTCGGTTTATGACCCCCAAATGCCTTGGACTAGCAATAATTTCCTTTTTCTTCTTCACCCAAATTCTTAACTCTTCCTTTTCCTTTCAAACATTCTATTCAAGTAAGCATGATCGGTACACAATCAGATGACTCGACTAACACCCATCAATGGAGCTAAGAATTGGCTACTATGTGTAAAGTAGGTAGCTCACCTCATTACAAAGAATTTACCAGTATGGTGGATGTAGACAATGATTGCCCTTGGAACTTATCAACAGTCACTAGTTTAGTTAGAATTCGTGCCTTTAGGGGTTATTGTTGATTGACTTACTAAATCAGCACATTTTCTACCGATCAACATATCCTTTCCTTTAGAAAAGCTGGCTTGGATCTACATAAGGGAGATAGTAAGATTACATGGAATACCGGCAGGAATTGTGTCAGATAGAGATCCTCGATTTGTATCCAAGTTTTGGACCAGTTTACAAAGGGTTATGGGAACAAAGTTGCAATTCAGTACGGCATACCATCCATAGACTGATGGACAGAAAGAGAGAACCATATAGATGCTGGAAGATATGTTGAGAGCCTATGTCATGGAATTTAAAAGAAATTGGGATTCTCATTTACCTTTGATTGAATTTGCTTACAACAACAGTTATCACTCAATCATTCAGATGCCTCCTTATGAAGCTCTATATGGAAGGAGATGTAGATCACCTTTATTTTGGGATGATATGGAAAAAGCAGTATTGGGACCGAATTTAGTGCAGGAAACGGTTGAGAAAATGAGGGAAGCACAAGATAGACAGAAAAGTTGGGCAGACTTGAAAAGAAGAGAATTGGAGTTTCAAATAGGAGATCATGTGTATCTCAAAGTGAAACCAATCAAGAGTATTCATTATATGAGGACACAAGGTAAATTAAGTCCAAGATATATTGGACCATTTGAAGTTCTGGAACGAGTTGGGAAGTTAGCTTATCGATTAGCTTTACCACCTAATCTGTTTAGAATCCATAATGTTTTTCATGTATCGGTTCTAAGAAAACATATTCCTGATCTTGATCGAGTCATTGAATTAGAACCGGTAAGATTGAAAGAGAATTTGACTTATGAAGAACATCCAGTTGAGATTATAGATAGAAAGGTGCAAAAGTTGAGGAATTAAGGACATTAGATATGTTAAAGTTATTTGGAACAATCACGAACAAGAGTTTGCTACCTAGGAAGCGGAAGATGAGGTGAAGCGTCGATATCCGCATTTATTTGATAAACCAGGTACGTATTTCAAGTTTTGAGGACAAAACTTATTTGAAGGGGAGAAGGATGTAAACCCCTAAAAGTTTCAATCTAGTTTTTGAAATAGACTCAACTATATTAGACAATTTAGGAGTCGATAAGGCTAATTAAAGTGAAAACCCTAAAAGAATTAATCAATCGCGTAAAGAAGTTTTCTACCCTAAATGTTTCTAAAAGTTAAAGATTTCATTCGAAAGTGATAAAAACCTTAAAAATGATTACATTAAGGACATGTGTACTAATCTACCATGATATACCTTAAAACCCTAATTGATAATATAATGCTTATATTTTGCTAAATCATTAGTAAAAGGTTAGAGATAACCCTCATTCATGCTTATATCATTTGAATTCTCAAGTAATCCATTAGGAACTAAGATAATGAGTCATAGATTATATTTATCCCTTAAATATATGATTAAGATAGTCTTACTTAGGGTTAGGGTTATAGTTGAAGATTAGGTTATATATAGTGAACTTTAATACTCAAATTAGTACTTTTTGCACTTGTTATCTAAAGTAGTTTATCAAATGAGATATATGGACTATGAAGACCTAAAGTAAGATCTCATCAACTATATTTACACATCCATTCATTAAATACCTCATTTTTTCTCATTTCCTTCATTTTTCCTCTAATTTCCCTTAATTACTACATTATGTGCACAAAATCGCACATACTTAATGAATGTTGACTAAGATAATACATGTTGACCAAAGTGCAAAAGTTGACCAAGTCAACATATGTTGACTAAAGTTAACATTTTGAAAAGTCAACAAAAGTTAAGAGATAAGTAAAATATCTCTTCTTTAATGATGGCTTTCTTTTCTTTTCCTCCTTCTTACAATTGTTGCCGTCCACATCCTCCCTTCAAAACCCCACCACATGTTGTCTTCCATTAATAGAAACAAACAAAAGAAACAAAACAAAAGCCCCATTTTCATGCCGTGAACTTCCCTCTCCTCTTTCACTTTCATTACTTCACTTTTGTCTCCATAACTTCAACATAATTAAAGGTATGTCTTTAAGTTGTTTTATTTTACTTTATATTATTCATTAGTTAGTTAATTAGGTAGATTAGATAAGTAGTTACGTGATTATTATTGTCTTGAAGAAGAGGAAACAAAGTTTCCATCTTTAAGTGTAGAAATTTGAACTTTTGAAGAAGAAGAAAGGAAAACATGAGTATATGCTTATAAGTATGTATATATAAGGAAATACCAAAAGAGTACAAGTATATGAATCTTTGCACATGAGTATTTATCATGTACATAACCTAACTTAAGATCATATCTAACTATACATACCTATACTACACTAAATATATACATAAGAACATAAAAACATGGAATTAGGAAGCTTTTCTTAAGAAAAAGCTTAGGCATACGAATTTTAGTATAAAAATACGTATCCAACCGTATAGGTATATAGGTATGTATACACGTATAAATACGGTATAAGTCTAAGTATAGGTATGAGTATAAGTATATATAAAATATATGTACAGAAGTATAAGAGAAAGGGATAACATGTACATAATACATATACATATGACATAAGCATGAGGAAAGGCTTATGTAAGCATATGATGAGGTAAGTGATGGCATAAGCACATGATGACATAAGGCATGACATAAGCAAGTGATGGCATAAGCAATGACATAAGCAAAAGATGATGTAAACGATGACATAAGCATAAGTTTAGAAAATAAAATAACTAAGAAAAGTGTAGGTAATTAGGTAACTAAATTAGTAAATCCTAATACACCTTCTAAATTAGATTATATCTAATTCAGTACATAAATTAGTAATAGCAAAGTAAAATCCTTTCATTATAAGAATTTAAAGAATAAAAGATATAAACATAAGTAATAAGAGTACTTAAGTGTTCATAACTAAAAATTTCTATAAATTTAGTACATAACGTAAAATAGAGGTCTTAACACTTAAAACAGATATTACCATGTGAATATATGTTCGGAAACGATGAAAAACAACTATAAATTCATAAATATAAAAAATAAAACGAAAAAGTTACATACGATTGAAATTAAAGTCTTACCGGGTAAAAGTTGATAGTAATTTAAGTAGAATTAGATAATTAGATGTTTAGAATTAGTAGTTAATTCAAGTACTTACTAGTGTTATTATCACATAATGATCAGGTGACTCTGAGGTGAGCGAGGACCTCCCGATCGATTACTACGATTAGGGCGAACCGCTATGGCTGAGTGAGTATTTACCTTATGATTCCATGCTTGATTGTGAGTGTAGATAGTGGACTTAAATATTATTGTTAATTACCTACTGTGTGGGGTTTGGGAAATGCTTATGTATGTAATTGTATGTTGAGTTGTGAATTTACCTTAAATGCAGAGAATGCCCTGTTTGTTGCATGGTAGTATAGAAAATGATTGTGTTTATTATTGGATGGTCACAGCATAATTTGAATTAAATTATACTCGGCCTATAAAAAGAAACTGGAACATGCATTAACATGCATAGCATGGATACTATTCTGGCAGTCACATCACATGGAGGTAAAGAGAGGCCATTCGGGGGTTGATATTATTGATTTATTTTGTTATATACGGTGCACTCGTACAAAATGACCTTACCCTGGCCCGCGGGAACACTAGGCGTTAGAGGCACCAACCGCCTGGCTAAGGGTCGAGTCTAGAGGCCTCCGTTTAGGGGTGAGTGTGGACTGCGGGGGCCTACTCACAATTATATTAGAACTTAGGTTTTTCTGAAAATAAAAGAATTATTTGATATAAGTATGGAACATGGAGTTCCGTAGTAAAGTAAGTTCTAGTATAATACCTGGTCTGATTGGTGCCGTGTAAACTCCAACCCTGACTTCGGAGGGCGTTAAATCCGAGTTACGTATATGAACTAGTTAAGTATGCGTATTGTTTGGCATTCTGTTTGATCATTCATTCATATGCGTGACTCTAATGTACTTATAACTTGCTTGCTGTGTGGCTGAGGGTTTTGCTCACTAAGCTTAGGCTTGCACCCCTTTAGACTTTTGTTACAGGATTGCCTGTTCGTAGAGATAGGATGAAGGATGCCACAGGTTAGCCTGGGGACTTGGGCAAGAGCGTGGTGTCCTGTGTAATGAGTGGGAATAGTTTATGTAGACTCTTACTCATGTACTTATGTTTATCTTATTATTATAAACTTAGACATACTTAAACATTGTGTATTGTAAGCTTTATAACTTAACTTTTATATAAATATATTGTGTGATGATATCATGTGAATCTGGATATACTTTGGAAACTAGTAGTTGTAGAGCCTTGTATATTGTGTGAAGAGTTTTTGATTGGAAGGGTAACCAATCAGGGGTTCTTCATACAGTATACGGCGTCTACTACGACTAAGCCGTCCTCAGTTCGTGGCAAGAGGTGATGGGTAGTGTTACATTTGTGCTAGACCTTTGTCATGGCCTTAAAAGGGGCCTAGTAGAATTGTCTAAGTTTTTCATCTTACGTGTGTACTCATAATATGAAAACCACTTTGCTAGTTAGAGATTGCAAGACTCTAAATTATTAGTTACTAAGGTTTTCGATTTTTAATTAATTAACTTGCTATAAAATATAAGTGACTTTGAATATCTAATATTCTACAGTCCATTGTAACCATAGAGAATCGTATTCTTTAAATAAGTTGATAATTTACAAGAAAAACTATATTATACATACTCCTATCATATAAATATTTTCCACATAAATTATTTCTATATCAACTATACACATTTCAATTAATTTTAATATTATTAAACCTATTTCCGATTTGTACATTACTCTCAAGATTATTCTAATCTCTACTTAAAGGAACCTACAAAAGACACTATAAGGGAATGAATAAATCACGGCTTAGTGAGTTTGTTCCTCACTACTACTACCTTTCAAGCAAGTTATCAAACATTATTATTATACATGCAATCTATCTATACATAATGAATACATGCGTAATGAATGCAAGCAACATATCTATAGGAGTTTGAAACTATGAAAGGTATAGATTTACGTTGTCTACACGTCAATTATCCTCCATACTTACTTGTACAGAGCACCTTACCTTAACTACGTAAGATTTCTTGGGAGCATCGTCTCTCCAAATGATACTCGACTATTACCTTAGTCAAGAAAGAACAATTAATATAGGTAGACCCTAATTAAGGCCATCCATCAGACATATCTAAGGCCTTGTGGGCATACAAAGCAAGTCCTCTTGCTATGAAAATATATTCAAGGCCTCATGAGCACAAATATTTAAGTCCTCTTACAATTAATTGGAGATACTATGCTAGCTTTGCTTTAATGATAAAATATCATTTATGAGTACTATGGGTTTTCATAGAAATCCTACAAAATATATTTAAGATTGAAAAAATGCTTTCTAAAAATATTTTTCTCAAAAATCTGCAAAATTAGTACTCTCCATCAGTATACCATTTAAGCCATAAACATACAAGAAATATAACTGGTTATTTTAGTTAGATATTTATAGTTACTGGTTTAAGGAAATGATAATATAGATGATGGCATACAAGGAAATCAGTCATTCAACAAACAATCAATATCAACCAGCAATCAACACACAGCATCAAGCAGTAAGCAAATAGTAGATCATTAGAATTCTCTTACCTAGGTCAATGCTTTCTCTCCTAACCTTTGGGATTTCTAAAATTTGATAATTAAATACTTAAAAGATAATAAAACTTATAAATATTTTGAGAAGCTAGGTTCACTGGTTAATTAAATATTTATCATTATTTGTTAAGTTTCCCTAATATAGCTTAGGTATAGTATAAATATAGTTTAACTTAAATCTTCCACATATTTTTCTTAGTTTATCTTAAATTTTCAATTGCGTACAACTTTTTCATTTTAACTTCAATTTTTATAAACTTATAATAAATTTTTATCGTTTTTTGCTGTATTTTCTAGGAGTGGGGTCCATCATGGATATTATAAACTGTATTTTTTTATTATGGTTTAAAAATATTATGAATTTTATTATGTTGACTTTAATAATTATAAGTTATTATTTTAATCTTTTCTTTACATATTTGTGATTTAATAAATATTTAAATTTTATATTTTATAATTTTCCCATTTTTAAGTTTATTTTATCAAAATTTACCTATTTTCTATTTTTAAGGTTTAATACCTATTTATTACATTTTTACTACTTTAATAATTTACTAGTTAATTAATTATTTTATTATTATTATTATGAATTTAATTAAATTTTATTAAATATTGACATGGCAGTATGGAAAGGTGCCATGTATCATTTCTGCAAATTTTGTATATTTTTCAAAATTTTTATATTTTGTATTTTCCTTAATACTTATATAATTATATTTCTTATTATATTTTATTAAATTTTATAAATTAATCATTTTTTCTCTTTCTTTTCAATTTACAGCATACATTGCTATATATATATATTAACTTATTTATTAATTTAGAATTATAGTATATTATACACATACTATTTAAGTATACCCATATATTTGTATATATATACTATACCCTTAACATACATAATTTAGATGTAAACATATACTTATGTAATTATTTTTCCTCAACTTATTTATACATAAATATACTTATGTAATTAAATAATATTTCCCTAGATTTACCATATATGCTTTATGCATATATATATATATGTACATATATGATACCTATATGTATACTATGCTAGTATTTTTTTACTATACATATATATAATTTTGGCCACATACTTATACATGTACATATATAATGAAAATACCTAATATACATACTATGATTTGTGCATATATATACATATACATATACACAATCTTTTACACTAACTATTTGTAGAATCAAATATAACATGTGTGTACACATGAATATACCTATGTATTTATAAATATATGGATACATATACAAGATATAATATGAATACATATATAAGATATAATAACATCTTTTCATAAATTCCAATAATGTACATAAATTCTTCTTGCAAAATTTATACATACTCCTAGGATACATATGAGATTCTACAATATATAAAAGAATACATATAGATGATTATTATAAAATAAATATAATATACATAGTACTTGTGTACCCCACTTAGTAATTTGATGATTCTTTGATTTAGAAGCTTCTTTCCTCTTCTTGATTATTGAAGTAAATTGATGGAAAATCTCTAAGTGAAAGAGAAAGGCAAAGGGGTTTTCTTTTCTTCTTTGCTTTTTTCTTTTTCTTTAGTTTAGGAATATAGGTTTTATCTTTGTGTTTTGATTTTGAAACCAAAGTGGGAATTGCGTTTTTTGTAGGAGATGTGAACCATGTAGGGGAAAAGAGTAAAAATGATGTGAATAAAGGGGAAAAAAAGAAGAAGAAGAAAAATCAAGATGAAGTTAATGTGATTTGACCTAAAGCTTATCTAATTCTCTTGTCTTATATACATAATTTACACATGGTAATTGCAAACCACATAAGTGGTAGCTAAAGTATCCTCTAGAAGATTAATGTGGCAAAGGGAAAAATAAGGGAAGGAAAAAGGAAAAGGGAAAAGAAATGAAGAAAGAAGGAAGAAGGAAAAATTAGAATTTTCTAAACGTAAAAATAAGTTTAATAATTATGAAATAATAGTGAAATTTTATAAAATTCATTAATTAAATTGTTACTCATTACAATTATAATATTTAAGAGCTATTTCAATGTGTTTGTTAACAATTTCATGCGATTATGCGTATTAGTCGATAATTGTATCCAACTAGGGTTTTATTACTATTAGGGTAAATTTATTCTTTTTATAAGCTTAAAGTTATAGTTTTAGGGTTTTTGTCAAGTTCGAGTTTAATTTTGAGTATTTATGTGTACATAAGGTTTAGGAATTTCGTACGCGATTAAGGTTTTGATAAAAATTTTTAGGGTTTTTCTCCTTCATATTATGTTCGAGTTTAAAATTTTAGTTAGTTTTAAATTTATTTACTCCATTGACTTAGGGTAATTTTCTATAATAGTTAAATTGATTCAATACTCAAAAAGTTAAATTTGCTGGGTTTACAACCTCAAAGAAAAATTTTGACAGGATTAGAGTCCTTTATTCACCACTAGAAAATGAAATGGTTCATGGTTACATTGGAGATTGACTTAAACTTTCCCATGATCTGGAGCCATCTCATCAAATCAATAGATATTAAAAAACTGCTTCTCTATGACCAAAAGGCTTATGTTACAATCATGAAGGCCTACAACAACAATTGGTTCCTTTAGGATGCTAACACCATCATGAACAAGTACTCTTATGGTGCTTCAATCTTCCCCTAAGACAAGGTAAAGTCCTTTGAGGGTGCTAGTGCTACCTAATGTAAGGATATTGAGGATGAATGAAGGTATCATCATAAAACAAGGTATAAGCTACTTGAGGTTCTACCATGTTGCGTGGGCTTACATGAGGAGGGACCTTCATGTCTACTTTAGAAGTTGAGTAGCCATCCTTGCTCGTGCTTGGCATAGCATTTGTTAGTTATTTTATTTATGTTTTGATGCTTTCTTGACCGAATTATTCAACCTTTCTTTGCAAATATGCCTTTGAAGGATCATAACTTGAAGGATCTCTTTGCTTGACTAAAGGCTAGCAAGGCAGGAATGAAGGATGGAGATGTTAAGAAAGCTCTAATGATGTTGTCCACTACTACCACCACCAAAAGTACCAAGGAGACATAGGCTTCAAAAGTTACATTGAAGAGAAAGGACATAGAGACTACTTAGCCGAGGAAGCAGCCTAATGTCCACAATTGTCCACCCTTAGCTCGAGATCCGACAATAGGAAAAGCCTAAGGTTAGAAGAAAGATGGCCAACTTGAAGGGGGTTCCAATGATCTTAAGCTTAAAGAAGCTCTTGTAGTTCTTCCTGGACCTATGACTCTTTTTAGGACGGAGACCAAGGAGGTCCTTCAATTTTTTCTTTGTTGGAACATTAACACAGCTAATCATGCTCTTAGAAATGACAAAACAACTTTGGAACTAATGCAAGGAATTTGTCTTTTAGAGGATGTCAGCCCTTTAATTACAATTAGTTTGTTGCAATTTTGTTAAATTTTGTTTCTTGATTTTAAAAAATGACAAAAAAACTCAGTCAAATTTTGTCAGAATTCAAGCTTTGATAGTTTGCTGCAATTAGATGCCTCAAAGATATATATTTTCTATGGGTAATTTATGCTGATTTTGACTTTATTCTTATTGATTTTATGTTATTTTGAGCTGAATTTGCTTTATTATTGTTTTTAGAGACTTTAGGAACATTTCATGGAATTTTGAAGGATTTTTATGCTATTTTGAGCTTAATTAATGTGAAAGCATAGATCAATGAGTAAACCAGAGGGGTTCCAATCAAGGAACAAAGTTCGATAGAGATCATGTTCTATGACTATGCTCATGGCCCTTATTTGTAATCCTTTCATCATGAGTTTCCATTAAAAACTGAAGATTGCAAACAAAGAGCGAATATACGCCTAAGCTTCATGGCTATGTACTTTAAGAGTGGAGTGGTAGTGATTTCTAAATCTTCTATTTTTGTTAGGTTTTCTTTGTGATCTTAGGTTCACTTCTTATCAATAGACTCTTAAGCCTAGAGTTACAGTGAGAACCCCTTGAGCATTAGTTGTTAGATCTTAGAATTACTAAGGAGGCTTCTTTATTCTTCTTCTCTTTTCTTTTAGTTATTATGTTTTTATTTTATTACTTAGTAAATCATTGTTGAACCCTATGTTCTAAGAGTGATTTTTATTAATGAATTTCAGTTTATGATTTTGTTGATTAGATCTAATTATATCGTTCATAATGTTATTAAATTAATATTTATTTGGGTTATAAATTTTATGTTTAATTTTGCTGCAGAAACACAATCACCTGCAAGAGCTACTAAAGAAAAGATTTATGTGGAACTAAGGACCTATGGATGTTAGGGTAAAACTATCCTTGAGTTTGGTGGTGGATAGACAAGTGTAGTTAAAGAGGATTAGAGTTAACTAAATAATTTAGCAATTTCATTTTTTCGGATCAGGGTAGCTAACCTAATAGTGGGATCTTAACTCTTAATGTGATCTTATGACGCTCTATTCAAAAGCTATTCAAGTAGAGAGGGTTTCCAGATTAGGAATTAGCTAAAAATGCGAGTTCAGCTAATTTAGAATATTATTTCCATAGGAATATGATTAAGAATCTTTACGGTCCAATATAGCCATTGAGGTTAAATAAATCTCCTAGAACTAAATAGCAAACAACAATAAAGATTTACTAAGAAAAATATTATCTCTTTATTAATTAGTTTACGTCAATTAAGTTATTTAGGTATTTTGCTGTTTTATTCTTTGTTAACTGTTGTAATTTGATTTCCTTGCTTTTATTTTAATCTTCTATTTCATTATTGCAATCTTTACTTTATGCTCTTAGTTTATACTATTGAATCATTTATTGTTAGAAGTTAGGTACTTTAATAATTTAATGGTATCACCACTAAAAGTAATTAGATATACTCACATATTTGGTTCCCTATGAGATCGACCCTCAGACTAAACATTCTTTATATATACTATAACTTAGCTAGATGTACATGTTGATTAGAGCTGCATATTCCTTGATCAAGTTTTTGGCACCATTATTGAGGAGTTAAAAATAGAGTAGTCTAATTAGGAATTAGCAAAACCTTAGATTTATCAATTACCTTAACGTAATTGTAATATTGCTTTTCCATACTTATTTTGACATCATTCTATCTTTCTATATCATTGCTAACTTCTGAATCTTTTCAGTTCATGACAAGAAGCAACAACAAAAATGGTGTGCTTAGGAGCTCAGTTATCACTAGGACTTATTAAGGCGGATTTGAACTGAAATAGGCCCTTTGAGATATCGAAGAAAATTACAGGGAAATGATCTACAACCGAACAAGAGTAGCTGACGTAAAGCTGCTCAGAGGATGTGGCTCACTAACGAACATAATATGACTTGACACTACACTAGATATGATGCATAAGTTGATGTCAAGGTCCACTCACCACTAATCCTGAGTTATTCGGTAAGATTAGATAAGAGTGTATGAAATATGGACTTGGAGAGGGTTGTCTCACAAGAACAGAATATTCGGTATTAAAGTGTAAGTTATCTATGGCTTATAAAAGAAAAAGACTATTTATAGTAAGTTTCTAGGGCAGCATTATAAATAATGAAATGACAAGAAAGTATATACAAAAAGTGGATTCTTAGTATATAAAAAATAGGGTAAAAAGGACAAAAAACCAAAATTGGAAAACTAGTATAATGTCAAATGAGGTGGACAAGTAATAGTGCAACATTGGTCCAATATGAATATTCTCTGAGCACAGTAGGTGAGAAGGGTCAAAATGTTATGGTAATAAATGGCTAGGATGAGAGATATAGCGGCATGCCAAGAGAAAACTATTTGGGTATTTAAACTTCTTGGTAATATTTGGTTGGATTACTTGGCATAGGGTCCTTGGTAAGGGAATGGTTGGCATATCACTACTGAGTGTACAGATCAAGGTATGACAATTAAGAGACCTTAAGGAGTTCAGCTACATTCCTTCAGCATAAACTTTCTGGTCATCAGTAGGTTGCCGAAAGAAAATTCACCATGTTTGGGATTGGAGTCTTCAGAGTTGTGTGCGAGTAATGGTGGTTGTTGGTCGGTAGTTCATCAGAAAATTTGGTAGAATTTGATCTAGAAATTGAAAGAATAGTATGATATCTCCATAGAAGAAATCGTAACATTGTGGATCAAAGCTTGCCACTTAGTCTAAGGAAAGAGTTAGAAAATTCAAACAGTGAGAAAGAAGTTGATATTGAAAATATGGCCTTGAACAATGGAAATAGCAACAAAAATGATGAAGCCAACAAGACGCTCTTAAAATTTGCAAAGCCAATGGTAACTAGAGTTGAATCCAGTATCGCGAGACCTGTAATTTAGACAAATTTTCAGATTCAAACCAATATCATCTAGATGGTCTAAAAATTGGTCCAATTTGACCAATTAGTTGATGATGACACTGATAACCACATCTTAAACTTCATCGAAATCTGTGATACATTTAAGATCAATGTTGTCTTAGATAATATGGTAAGGTTACACTATTTACATTCTTTCTATGAGGTCAGGCTAAATAATGGCTAAATTCTTTATGTAGAGGCTCAATCATTATATGAGAATCTTTAGTAGAATAATTTTTAGGAAAATATTTCTTGTTCGCTAGGACGGCGAAAATTGAAAATAATAGTTTTGTTTTTTTTTTCTTTTTTTTTTTTATGATGAGACACTTTATGATACTTGGGATATGATGTGTTTAGGAGTTAAGTTAATCACTAAGGCTTAAGGTAAGAAGTAGTAATCAAGTGGGACCTTTGAGGAATTGAAGAATGAAGAATGGATAAATCAACAAACATTATAGCTTTTGTGAAGTTGCTTAAAAGATATGATGCATCAATGGACATAATACGACTTAGTGTTTCAATTGATATGATGTACAAACTAATACTAAGGTCTATTCGCCACTAATATTGAGCTATTTGAAAAAATTAGATAAGAGTGGGAGAAAGGAAATGTACTTGAAGAAGGGTATGTCGTGAGAATAAGAATATTCATTAACTAGAATGTGCAAGATGATTGCAACTACAATATGAAGGACTATTTATAGTAAGTCCTTTAGGGTAATAATACAATAATGGAAAATTACATAAATGACAATGTAAGAAAGAGATGCCTAGTAGATACGAATAGTAAATAAGGCAAAGGAGAAAAAGATATATAGGACAAATGTTAGAAAAGTAGGGGATAGGTGGCTGCTTGCTAATAGGTTTGTGTCTTAGGATCTTGGGGTATTGTAGCTAAGCAGAGTTGATGTTGGAATTATTGTTAATGAGTTGTATTGGCAGTTGTTGAGTTGATTGAATGCCGCTTAAGTTGAGTAGGTTAGAAGAGTAGAGCTTAGTGTATAGTATCCTTAGACTTGGCACTTAGCAGGTCGGCTTCGGTATTTTGCAGGTTAGCTTCAATACTTGGTAAGTCGGCCTTAGCACTTAGTAAATTGGCTTCGATACTTAGCAAGTTAGGCTCAATACTTAGTAAGTTGGCCTTAGCACTTAACAGATCGGTAATTGGGCAAGAGTCTGAGCAAAGCAATGTATGTTCGAGTTGTTATGACGTTAGGGAATTCTTCCATAGGTTTTCCATGTATTGAAGCTTATCCTCGAAGGTTGATAAGAGAGAATTCTTTTGGTGAGAGATTAGAAGCCTTAGAGGTGAGCGTAAGTGAGGGGTCCGATGGTTGGTAATTTATTAGGACAAATTTAAGGAATTATTGAGAAGGTGTCTACATCATGAACTACCTCATTGGATGCAAATCCAAATATTTTACAATGGACTTAATTATTCTATGAGTAAAAAAATTAACGCTGTAGCTGGAGGCATGGTGAGTGTTAAGACAACAGATGAGGTCCAAAAGCTGATCAAAGGCATGGTAATGAATAATTTGTAGTGGGATAATGTAAGAGTTAAAGTGCAATCATTTGGAAAATATGAAGTTGATTCTACAACAACATTAATTGCTTAAGTTGAGAATTTAAGTACAAATATTATGGATTAACGTAACCCCATTAATTTAGAGCAAGATAAAGTTTTGATGGAAACTGAAGATGTGAATTTTGTTGCTAACCGTCCTAAAAATAATCCTCTTAGTAACACTTATAACCCAAAGTAGAGGAATCATTCCATTTTTTCTTGGGGAGGCTCATCTAACCTAGGAGATAATTTGTTTGTTCTCTTCCTTAGGAATCACTCCTTATTGAGGTATATCCAGACAAGGTCTCTAGGGTTGTAAATAACTCACCTTCTACCATGGCTTCCTTGCTCTCTCTATTGGGCCACTATTTTGGTTAATTGCTTGGCAACCTTCTGATGCAATCTTTGAAACTCTTCAGCACACTACAGATCCATTTAACTTTCTCCTTAAGAGGTTGGGTTGGTAATCATATCCAATGGTAAATTCGGATTAAGGTTGTAGATGACCTCAAAAAGGTAGCCTTCTTGTAAAGTTATAGGTAGAGCAGTTGCAAGCAAAGTTGATAATGGGTAAATGGAGATCTCAATCATGTAGATTCTTCTTAACAGTAGCTCAAAGGAGGTTGCCAACTGTTTTGTTCACAACCTTTATTTGTTGTCTGTCTGTGGATGGTAACAAGTATTGAACATTAACTTAGTGCTGAGTTTCTTCCATAGTGTTTGCTAGAAGAAGCTGCTTGTGAACTTTGAATCATGATTATATACAATACTCCTTAGGACTTTATGCAATCACACGATCTCCTACAAAAAGAGATTAGCAACATATAAAGCATCATTGGTTTTGTGGTAAGGGATGAAGTGGCTCACTTTGCTGAATCAATCGACCACCATCATAATAAAATCATGTTTTCAAGGTATTCTGGGCAAGACGAGCATGAAATCTATGCTTAGATTGGTCCATGGCCACTCAGATATGAGTAGAGGTGTATATTCTCTATATGGATCCTTTATTCCCATAGCTTGTTTGCACACTTCGTAGTCAGGAACTTTGTGCACATCCTTCATCATCCCAGGATAATCAAAGTGTTCTTTTAACAACTCGGTAGTTTTCTTCTCACTAAAATGGCTAGTTAAGCCCCCAGCATGGGCTTTTTGAACAAGTAATTCTCTAGCTAAGTTGTTTGGCACATACACTTATCGGCCTTTCATTAAGAACCCTTGGCTCAAGTAGAACCCATCTGCGACTCCTCCAACAGTGCACTTGGATACTAAGGGTTTGAAGTATGGGTTGTACTCATACTGATTAAGCAAGGTGTCGAGCCCAAGTATCTTAGCTTGTAGTGTGGTAATAAGAATATGCCAATGAGAAAGGGCATCTACTATGGTGTTTGCACTTCCCTTATTGTACTTGATGACATAGTAAAAGGTTTCCAAGAACTTTACCCATTTAACATGACGTGGAGAGAGTTTCTATTCGCCTTAGAGGTGCTTGAGGGAGTCATGGTTTGTATAGATGATAAACTCTCTTAGTAACAAATAATGTTGCTAGTTTTGAAGAGCTTGGACAAAGGCATAAAATTCCTTATCATATGTCGAGTAATTCATAGTGGCACCTTTGAGCTTCTCATTGAAAAATGCAATAGGTCGGCATTCCTGCATAAGGATAGCACTAATACCTACTCTTGTAGCATTTCACCCCAATTCAAAAACTTTCTCGAAGTTAGGTAAGGTAAGTATTGGGGTAGAAGTCAACTTGTACTTGATCTTATAAAACATACTCTAAGCTTTCTCAGATAAATTGAATTCAAACTTATTTTTAGTTAGCTTGTAGCAAACTGTGACCAAGAATAGATAAGGTTAGTCGTTGGACGGGTCCAAGCTTGTAGAAAGCTCGAAAAGAGTTAATGGGGAAAGGCACAAAATGGGGAAAAAATGATGAATGAAACAGTAAGAAAAAACCTACGAATAGCTCCAGAGGATATGATGCACCAATTGAACTTCCGAGGACTCACGGCATAACTTGATGTGATGCATGAATCGGTCCAATGAGGTTACTTACCATCTAACCTTGTTTAAGGGAAAGGATAAGAGTGAAGCCGAGAGTAAACAGTAGTGTTTACATAAAGAAGAAAGTATTCAAAAGTATGTTGAAGATAATCTGATGAATGACGACTACAAGTACAAGGGTATTTATACTCGTAAGTTAGGGCAACTTTTCCAAAAGAGAAAAGAAAAAAAGAGCATTTTTAAAAGAAGCAATGTATACGATATAAAATGGTAAAAATGAATATATAAGGAAAATAATCATTGGTGTTACAAATTTTACATATGATACTGTATACGTGGTGATGTTGTATTGGCAAGGTTGCTAGGAGATGCGGATAAAAAGTACGGACATATGGGCTTGTTCGAGCAAAGATGGCTTAGTCAGTTTGGACTTTCTCTCTAAACTTCTTAGCAAGGAAGATGTCGAGCAATTGGTTAGCTCAATGTTAGAGAGTAATCATCAACTTGGCATACCATAGAAAAATGGACAGCATTACGACATGGCATTAAAGGTGATTCGGTAAGGGAGAACTCGGCTTTGGCAAGGGTTGGTTGAAATAGAAGGATTCGTCATGCTAGCCCCTTTAGTCATTGGGCTTGGCTGCGAGTTAGAGGTTCGGTAGCCTAATTCCCATCATTCCTTCCGGGTTGTTTTGGATTTGAGATCAAATCCGAATGTTGTTTGCTCGATTCTCCGTCAGGGTGATATGGACTAAAGTCGATAATGTTAAAGGTGTTAGAAACTTTATAATCCTCAGGCAATTCCAACCTTTAGGCATTATCACTGATTTTCTAAAGGATTCTGAAAGGTCCTTCTGCTCTTGCAGCTAATTTGTTCTTCTTCTTGTTTAGGAACTATTTCTTATTGAGGTATAGCCATACTAAGTCTTCCGGCTGAAATTGTTTGGCCAACCTACCCTTGGTCATTTTTTGCATTCTTCTAGCAACTTGGTTGATGTGCCGAGTGACCTTGTCATAGATGTGCTAAACAGATTGTACTCTAGCGAAGGCGTCAGGGTCCTCTTGCGCAGGTGCTGGTATAGGGGTGTGGTTGAGGGGCAACTTGAGATTGAGTTTGTAGACCACCTCGAAGGGAGTCTGCTTAGTGGTGTTATGTACGGTTCGATTATAGGCGAACTTGACTATTGGCAAGTAGATGTCTCATCAGTTAAGTTCTTAAGTACTACAGCTCGGAGTAGTAACCTCAAAGTACGATTAACCACCTCTATTTGGCCGCAATTTGGGGGTAACATGAGGTATTGAAGAGTAATTTGGTTCTCAGCCGATGCCGCAAGGTTCTCCAGAAATTGCTCAAGAACTTTGGGTCTCTATTGGAGACTACACTGCTCGATACACTGTGTATCTACATAATCTCTTGTAAGAAAAGAGAAGCAACAGTCGAATCGTCATTAGTTTTGGTACAGGGCATAAAGTGTGTCATCTTACTGAATCAATCCATGATAACCATCACACAATGTTTGCCTCTAGTAATTCGTGGTAGTCTGAAAACAAAGTCTATGCTCAGTTTAGTCCACTGCTTCATTGGAATAGGTAGGGGCATTGCTTTCCCTTGCTCGGCTCAACTCTTCTCTTTTCCTTTTTGCATACGGCACAGCTTTCAATTACTCGGTGCATATTTCTCTACATTCTTGGCCAAAAGAATTGGCCATTCAATAATATACAGGTCCTCTTCTCCCTAAAGTGTTCGGAGAGTCCTCCATTGTAGGCTTCCTTGATTAATAATTCCCGTAGAGAACAAATTGGCACGTATAGTTTCCCCCTTTAGAACAAGCAGCCATCCTTTACATAATACTCATCTACTATCCTCCTATCAACACATCGCAAAATTATTGATCTAAAGTGTAGATCCTCGGGGTATTGTTCTTTAATACTCACAAACCCAAATAGTATGGTTTGCAGTTATGATAAAAGCATATGTCTCCTTGAAAGAGCATTTGCAACTATGTTGCTCTTTCCTTGCTTGTATTTAATTACAAAATTGAATCCCTTAAAGAATTCAACCCATCTCGCCTATTGCTTCTAGAACTTAGTTTGGCTTTAGAGGTACCTCAACGATTCATGGTCAGTATATATGACAAATTCTCTCGGCAGTAAATAATGTTGCCATACTTGTATTGCTCGGATTAATGCTAAAAGTTCTTTGTTATACATAAAATAGTTCAACTGTAGTCCTTGGAGTTTCTCACTGTAGAAGGCAATTGGTCAGCTTTTGTACATTAGGACAACATGTATTCCAATGTTCGATGCATCACATTCTAGCTCATAAATTTTATCTAAGTCAAGTAGTACTAACATTGGGACAGAGGTAAACCTTTCTTTTATGTTGGCAAAACTCCTCTCCTCCCTTTCTTCCCATCAGGAGTCGGTGTTTTTCTTCATTATTTAAGTAAGTGGTACCGCAAGGGTACTGAAATTCCTAATGAATCTACTGTAAAATGAAGCCAGTCTGTAGAAATTTCTCATATCGGCATAAATAGTAGGAGTCGGCCAATCGACAATTGCTCGGATCTTCTCATAATTGATTCGTAAGCTTCCTCTACAAACTACATAGCCTAAGAATACCACTTCCTCCTAGCAAAAGCAACATTTATTTAGATTGCCGAATAATCTCTCGACACGAAGGATATCCAGGATTGGTTTGAGATGTTCACAGTGACACGGCATATCAGCATTGTAAACCAGGATGTCGTCAAAGTACACCACGATACACTTTCCGATAAGATATCTCAGCACATGGTTCATTAATTTCATGAAAGTACTCGGGGTATTTGACAAGCTAAAGGGCATGACCATCCACTAGTAAAGTCTATGTTGAGTCTTGAACGCAGTCTTCCATTCATCGCCTAGCTTCATGTGGATTTGATGGTAGTCAGATTTAAGATTAATCTTGTTCAAAATCTTGGCTTCACTTAGTTCATCCAACATGTCTTCTAGCCTTAGGATCGGATACCTGTATTTGATAATGATTTTGTTCATGATTCAGCTGTCTGTACACACCTATCAGGTTCCATCCTTTTTCAGTATTAGAAGCACAGGCATGGCACAAAGGCTGAGACTCTCTCTTACATAACTTCTCTCCAGCAATTCATTGACTTGACATTAGAGCTTAGAAGCCTGCTTGGGGATTCATTTGATAAGCTAGCTTATTTGGTAATGCGGTGTCAGATATTAAGTCAATGCAGTACTCTATGCCTCGAGTTGGGGAGAACCTCTTAGGTAACTGTTTTGGAAATTGGTTGGCATATTTATCTAGTAACTCCTTGATTTCTTGGGGAAGCTCACATTGCTCCTTCATTTCTAATAATCGCCTAACCAACAATAGGGTCGACTCATCAGCATTGATGGCCTCTCAGAGCTCGGCTTTACTCATCATCGAAGCTTTCTTTGATCTGTGAGTGAGTTTCATTCGTAACTTATGAACTTCTCTTGGCGGCATCGTATTCAGTGTGATCTTCTAATCATCCTTCTCAAACATATATGTATTTTTGTAGCCGTCATGTATAATTCTCCTGTAAAACAACTATGACCTAACTAATAATATGTAGGAAGCGCACATAGACATTATGTCGTAGAGAATCTAGTTAGAGTAATTCCTAATAGTGATCGGCAGTAGTATTTGTCAAGTGACATGTAGTGCTCCTTTCTCACTCAACCAGTGCAACTTGTACGGCCTAGGATGTGCAAAAATTGGTAGCTTCAGTTTTGAAACAAGATCGGCCAATGCCACATTAGTGCAACTTCCATTATCCACAATGAAGGCACACATCTGATCATTCACCTTGTAGGTGATATGAAACAAATTCTTTCTCTACTCCTCCTCTTATGAGGTTTCCATACTCATAGTGCACCGGACAACCATGAGTAACCAGTTTAAGTCTTTGGGAAACACGTCCTCCTCAATCAATTCTTTTTTAGCAGGAACTTCCTCCTCCTTGGGTTCCTCATTCTTACTCTTTACTTCTAACTTCAAGATGTCTCCCTTAATGACCATTGTCTTTCGGTTTGGGTACTAAGCAGCCAAATGTTTGAACCTTTGAAACTTGAAGTACTTAATCTGGCTTGTTTTCTTGCTAGACCTTTGCCTTTTCTCATAAGTTTGGGTTGATACTTTACCATTGGTTGGCCTTTTTGCTTGGCCCTAACATCAACTCTTTTGCTTCGTTCGGTATAAGACTAAGCTTGGTGACTTACCTATCTTGATTGGCTAGTTGGCATTCTAGTCATTACTTAGCTCCTTCTTTGCCGCTCTACTCATTGAGCAATCCTAATAGCTTCATCTATTGTATCAAATCATTGGAGCTCTACAATACCTTGAATGTTTCCTCTTAACCCAGTAAAAAATCTGGAGACTATTTGAGTTGGTGGTTCCTCTACTTCACAATGTATCATAAGCATTTGAAAGTCTTGAACATATTCATTAACAGTTCAACCTCCTTACCTCAGCTCCTGAAGCCAAGTGAAAGTATCTTGGAAGTATGTTTCCAGTAGGAATCTATTTATGAGAACTCTCTTCATCTTGAGCTAGGTGTTAATCTCTCGAGACCCTTCGCACCTTTTCATGGCCTAAAAATTCTTTCACCATATGGTGGCATATCCGGAGAATTTAATAGTAGCAGGTCTTACCTTCTCATAATCCTTATACTGATAATAATTAAACACATGCTCTACCTTCTATTCCTACTCCAGATACTTATTAACGTTCCTAGATCTATTGAAACTCGGAATCCAATGCTTTACATGGTTTGATGATTTGGGGACTCGCATATGCTCCTCTTCAAAATATTCCTCTTCCTCTTTGTCAAGCTCTCTTAGGTTTATTCTTTGCCTTACTTATCTACCAACCCCTCTACCTTGAATGGGCTGGGCTAAGTTCTGACCTCTAACAGGTTGAGTAGCTTGTGGGGTGTTTTGTGCGGTCTCAATGGGTCAGTAAGACAGCGCATAAATAGCTCGGGTCAGATCTACTAAGAGTTTAACTACTTTATCAAGCCTTTCGTCAGTACTTTTGAGAGTTCTCTAAGACTATTGTTTAAAGTGGATAACCCCACTATCATCACCAGCACCAATATTCATATTTGGGTCTGTCATTTTTCCTTACATATTTAAAATTTAAAGAAACACTTTAGAAAGTAAATAGCTAGTAATACAACAGTCAAATGAATACAATTCCTGGCTTTGTTTCATACACGCAAAACAGAGTACAATAGAACTTCAAGAAGAACTGACTATAGTTTACACAAAACCTCGCTTTGATATCAAGATTTTGCGAACCATGACTAAGAATAGACAAGGCCGGTTACTAGATGGGTCTAAGTTTACAGAAAGCTCGAAAAAGGGTTAATGGGGAAAGGTATGAAAGGGGGAAAAATGATGAATGAAATAGTAAGTAAGAACCTACGAATAGTTTCAGAGGATATGATGCATCAATGGAACTTTCGAGGACTCACGGTACAACTCAATATGACGTATGGATTGGTCTAATGAGGTTACTTGCCACTTAACCTTGCTTAAGAGAAAGGATAAGAGTGATATTGAGAGTAAACAACAGTATTTACATAAGGAAGAAAGTATTCAAAAGTGTATTGAAGATAATCTGATGAATTATGGCTACAAGTACAAGGGTATTTATACCTGTAAGTTAGGGCAACTTTTCCAAAAGAGAACAGACAAAAAGGACATTTCCTAAAAAACAATGTATACGATATAAAAGGGTAAAAATGAATATATAGGAAAAACAATCATTAGTACTATAGATTCTACATATGATACTGTACATGTGGCGATGCTACATTGGTAAGGTTGTTAGGAGATGTGGATAAAAAGGATGAACATATGGGCTTGTCTAAGTAGGGATGGCTTAGTTAGTTCGGACTTTCTCTCTAAACTTCATGGTAAGGAAGATGCCGAGCAATTGGTCGGCTCAGCGCTAGAGAGAAATCATTAACTCGACATACCATGAGAAATCATTAACTCGACACATGGCATTAAAAACGACTTGGTAAGGGAGTATTTGGCCTCAACAAGGGTTGGTTGGAATAGAAGGATTTGTCGTGCTAGCCCCTTTAGTCCTTAGGCTTGGCTGCAGGTTAGAGGTTTAGTAGCCTGATTCCTATCACAGCTTGGTTAGTAGAGTAGCTAGGGAACTAAAATTTTGAATGAATCTTCAATAAAACAAGGCTAAACCATGAGAACTCCTAACTTTGGTAGGCTTTGGTTAGCGTTAGCCATTTGAGAATAGCTCAAACTTTCTTGTCATCAACTTTGATTCCTCTGTTAGAGACAACATATCTGAGGAATATGACCTTACCTTAACAGGACACACATTTCTTCAAGTTGCTTAATAATTGCTTGGCATAGAGGATATCAAATATAGATCTTAAGTGCATGACATAAGAAATGACGTTGGTACTATATACCAAAGTATCATCAAAGTAAATAACAACACATTTGCCAATCAAAGATCTTAAAACATGATTCATGAGTTGTATAAAGGTACTCAGTATGTTCGTAAGACTAAGCAGCATCACCATCCACTTGAATAGACCATCCTTCATTTTGAAAGCAGTCTTCTACTAATCTTTAAGCCTCATTTGAATTTGATGATAGCTACTCTTCAAGTTAATCTTTGAAAATACTCGTGCACCATGACTCATCGAGCATATCATCCAATTGTAGGATCGCATATTGGTATTTGATAGTGATTTTGTTGATTGTTCAGCTATCAATGCACATTCTCCATGAGCCATCATTCTTTGGTACTAGGATAGCTAGCATAACATAAGGGCTTATGCTCTCTCAGAAATATCTGCGCTTAATCGACTTGTTTCTTTAGCTTAGCTACCTACTTAGGATTGAGTCTATAGGTTGAATGGTTAAGTAGAGTAGCTCCAAGTTGGAGGTTAATGTAATGCTCTATACCTTTGAAAGGGGGTAAAGCTCTTGACAACTCGGTAGGATACAAGTTAGCATATTCTTTGAGCAATGTTTGTACCTCGGCAGGTAATGCTTCGACTTCCTTTAACTCTAGTAGTCTTCTAACCAATATGAGTACACATTTTTCCGTCTAAACATCTTTGGAAAATTGGGCTTAAGAAATCATTAAGGATTACCTTTACAACAATATGGAAATCTTCTCTTACAACTCTTGGAACTCTTTAAGGCTCATTGGGGTCAATATAACCTTCTTCCATCTTTTTGGAACATATAAGTGTTCTTATACCCATCATGGAGTACCTTAAGATCAAATAGCTAAGGTCGGCCTAATAGTATGTGCGAACTACATACTGGTAGGACATTGCACAACACCTCATCCTTGTATCTATCACCAATTGTGATTGGCACTTGGACTTGCATGGTAACAGGTAGTCCTCCCTTTTCATTAAGTCAATGAATCTTGTAGGGCTTAAGATGAGGACTGGTTAGCAATTTCAGAGCCTTCACCACTCCTTGTGTTATGACGTTGGTGCATTTTTGTCCATCGATAATCACAATGCACAAGTTGCCATTCACTCAGCAGTTTGCATGAAAGAGGTTGTCTTTTTGTTCATTCTCATTGGCAGTAAAGGTGCTTAGTGATTGTCGTACAACGACGTAGTATTCTCCAAGTTCAGGTTGAATCTGGGTATCAGAATCTTCCTGAAACTAGTCTAACAGGTGATTAACATCTACCTCTTCTTCTTTTCCTTCACTAGCACTTTCTACTTCAAATTGACAGTTCTCTCCCTTGATGGTCATAACATATTGGTTTAGATATCAACTTGCTATGTGTTTAAAACCTAGGAATTTGAAATACTTAATCTCTCGGGTCTTCTTACCAGAGCTTTGACCTTGATCCTTTCAGACCTTAGGTCCCTTAGCCTTAGTCTTTCTTCGGCCATCATCAAGTTTGCTTAGCATATGACCTCGGTGATCTACCTTGGAATTGTACTGAGCTTGGTCATATTTAGGTAGGCTCAGCATACCAATTTTGCTTAGCAAGCTAGGTTGATTACTTTGTACTTGGTTGAGCTAATTTTGCCTCTATCTTTCGACCCTTTATGCTATTTGGATAGTCTCATCTAGATTTCTAAGCTTCTTCACCTCTGAAAACATTACAAATCTAGGGTCTCATTTCATAAATGAACCTTGCTATTGTTTGTGCTTTGGGTTCATCAACATTACAGTGGATCATCAACAATTGGAACTCTTGAACATATTTATCCATAGATCGACTACCCTGCTTAAGTTCCTAGAGATATCGGATTGTGTCTTATTCATAATGTTCTGGCACAAATCTACTCCTTAGAACTCTCTTCATCTCGCTCTATGTTCGAATTTCATGTTGGGTTTGCTGGCATACATTCTGTAATTTCTTTCACTACATTGCTGCATACTGAGAAAATTCTAAAGTAGTTACTTGGATATGTACTAAGTCCTTGTAATCATAGAAGTCAAATATCTTTTCAATCTTCTCCTTCTTGTCTAAATAGTCATTAGCATTACTAGACCGATCAAAACCTGGAATTTGCACTTTAAGATGCTTGGCTCCTTTAGGGGTACAAAGCTCACATTCATTTATTCATCATACTGCTCCTCCTCCTCCCCATACTCCTTAACTTCATTTGACTCAAGTCTCTCCTTCACAACCCTTTCAACATGTTGGGGTAGAGTTGGGTTCGCATTAATAGCTTTAGGTACTTGATGCTCACCCCCCTGTCTTCTCAGCCTATCTCTCACATCTTAACTCCATTCATCAACTTTCTCTTGAGACCTAGTCTTTACTATCCTCTGTATAGATAGAGCTAAGTTAGCTACGATAATAGCAAGGTCTTGCAATTGCTCATTAGTAGTTCGCGAGGTTTTTTGGGTAACACAGCTATAACCATGAGCATCACTTTCTGCATCATTAATCTCTCCTTGCACACAACTTTAATAATCTGATATTGCATAGTGACTTATGGACTTACTCAGTTTTTCCACTAAAGAACAGAGTATACAAAATGCACATTATAACAAGAAGTAGCTATGATAATACTTAGCTTTTACTTGTAACCTCAAGCTCTGATACTAGGATTATATGATCTACCAAAGAGCTGAGTTAATCATTAGGGCTTATTGTAGGAAGTAGTAACTAGGTAGGTCCTTTAAAGAATTGAAGAATGAAGGAATGGATAAGTTGACAAATACCGTATCTTTTGTAAAGTTGCTTAAAGGATATGATGCAACAACGAATACAATACAGTTTAGTATTTTGCCAGATGATACACAAGCTAATACTAAGGTCTACTTACTACTAATCTTAAGCTACTCGGCATGATTATATAGGAGTGTGAGAAAGGAAATGTACTCAGAGAAGGGTCTTGATAACTCTGATTTTAAACATATTTCATACGGTGATTTTATAGTATTTTGCTCACATTTTTGGTTTTCTTTAAAGAATACTTAATTGGGTAAAATTTTGATTTCAAGGTTTGAACGCGTTCTAGGATCGAAAACGAAGAAAAGGAATCAAGTTTCACTCAATTCGGAGTTCAAATGAAGAAGTTATGAAGTTACGCAGTCTAGGACATGGCCATGTCCCCAGGCTGTGTCCATCCAGAAAAATTTGCCAAGGTCAGAAAGTTATACGACTTGGGGATACGACCATGTCCCAGGCCGTGTCTGGTGACCAAAACAGAATCCTTATAATACATATATAAAAAGGACATATGAGGGTTTGAAAAGAGGAGAGACATTAAAGAAGAGTAGAGACACGAGAGAAGAGAAGAGACTTAAGGACAAGGAGAAGAAAAAGGCGAGAGCAACACTAACTTCAAGATTGGAAAGATTTTTCATCAACCAAAGGGTTTTTTCATGTTTTATTTTACGTTTTTGATGGATCTCGTTTTTAGATTCATTATGATAGCTTAGAATTCGTGTATTTAGGATTATAGAACCTAGGGTTTCATGTGACTCTTGGGTTGATTTATAAATTTCAATAAATTTTTTATCTTTTTTTGATTCAATTATGTTGTTTAATTGTTGATTGATAATTCTAGAGTATCAATATATGATATTATGCATGATGATTGAGAAATTGCATGTATAATTAGATCTAGGCATAATTGGAGAGAATTACATGTATACTTAGAGATAAGATACATGTTTCTTCCAAAAAGTTAATTATTTGTGTGGGAATTCATTGTACATTAATGCAACTCTAAGTTATATTACTAAGTGAAGAGATTCCGGTAAATAATTTAGGATTAGGGTTAATATGCTTGAGAAATGTATAAACTGTAATTGTGAATCCCTCCGGTCAAGAATAATAGGAACTGAATTGAATATATTTTAAGCAATCACATATTAAACACTAAGGGAAATAATTCCTAAATACGTTATTGCATACTTGAAGTCGTTCTTAGTTTTATTGCTTTCTAAATTGCTTAATCAAGTCTCATAATTAGTTTAGTTTGTTAATTTCAGTATTTTTTAATTCATTCAAACCATCACAATTTTCCGGTTAGATAATAGAGCTAAGGTTAATATTAGTACTCGAAATTTTTGAGGGATCGACTCGGATTCACATCCGCTATATTAAAATTGATAGGTTCACTTGCCTATTATCAGGTATTTTGCAAAAAAACAAGAATATTCATTAACTATAATGTGTAAGATGATTGTAGCTATTGTATAAAAGCTTAGAGCAATAATACAATAATGGAAAATTATATAAGGGATAATATAAGAAAAACATTCTTAGTATATATGAAAAGGGTAAATAAGACAAAGTACAAAAAGAAATATAATACAAATGTTAGAAAAGTAGCGGATAGGTGGCTACCTATCAATGGGTTCATATCCTAGGATCTTGGGGTACTGTAGCTGAGCAAAGTTGATGCTAGGCCTACTATTATTAAGCTATGCTAGAAGTTATTGAGTTGATTGAATGACACTGTAGTTTACTAGGGTAGAAGAGTAGAGCTCGATGTATAGTGTCTTCGAACTCAACACTTGGCAAGTCAGCCTTAGCACTTGGTAAGTCGGTAACTGGGAAAGAGTTTGAGCAAAGTAGTGTGTGTTCGAGTTGCATCCTTATGGAGTTCTTCCATAGGTCTTCCATGTATTGAAGCTCGTCTTTGGTAAGCTGACAAGAGAAAATTCTTCCAATGAGAGATTGGAGGCCTCAGAGGTAGGTGTGAGTTAGGGGTCTAGAAGTTAGTAATCTATCAGGATAGATTTAAGGTAATATTGAGAAGGTGTTCGCAACATGAACTACCTTAACGGATGAAAATTTAAACATTTTTATGGACTTAATTATTCCATGCATTAAACAATTGATGCCGTAGCTGGAGGCATTGTGAGTGTTAAGATACTAGATGAGGCCTAAAAGCTGATTGAAATCATGTTAATGAATAATTCATAGTGGGATAATGTAAGTGCCAAAGTATAATCGTATGGAAAATATGAAGTTGATTTTATAACAATATTAATTGCTTAAGTTGAGAATTTAAGTAAAAAGATTGATGGATTAATGAAACCCGTTAATGTAGAGTAAGATGAAGTTTTAATGGAAACTGAAGATGTGAATTTTATCGCTAACTATTCTACAAATAATCATTTCAGTAACACTTATAACCCAAGGTGGAGGAATCATCTTAATTTTTCTTAGGGAGGCTAGTAATAGTAGCCAAATTGTAATGTGTAACAACATAACAGGTTCCTTAATGTTGAGGAGTTGATAAATCAATTTATGCAGAACTTAGATGTGAGACTCCAGGCTAATGAAGCCACACTAAGGAATATGAAAGCATCATTAAGGAATTTAGAAAACCAATTGTGTTAGTTAGAGAGATTGATCATTAAAAGGTCACAAGGAAGCTTGCTTGGAGATATCAAATTAAATCCTAAACCAATGGGTTTGGAATAAAACTAAGGAAAGAAATGTCAATTGTCGAGATAACGATGCAGAACAAAAGCTCTCCTTAGGAAGTAGCCTTAGTTTGATTGGTTTTTATTTTCAGTATTTTAGTTTATGTCATTTATTTTTCAATAAGTTAGTTTAAGTATTCAATTTTGAGTTAGTTTCTAACCTGGTGTTAATGTCCTTTAATTAAAATTAATATTTGAATTTAGTAAGCAATTTTAGTTGTTGAATTCGTCATCTGATTAGGTTGTTATTTGGTTAAGTTTTTTGTGCTTTATCTGGTATTAGTTTTTAGTTTTTCTAGTAATTTTAGGAACCAAGTCAAAAATTGAACTTAGCATGAACTTTCAATTTGATGGAGAGATTACAGCCAAAGTCTATGCCCGTGGACTTGGATTGTGATTGTCTTGTAATTTAATTCGAGAGGAAGTGAAGAAATGTAAGACTAGGAGAACATGGCTTAGACCATGTATTTGGTCTTTGGTTATGTATACATAGAGCTTTGCAATCGACATGAAGGGGAGGAATATGGCCACACTCCATGGCCATAGTCTTCACCTATGGTTGGCTCTGAATTCAAAAAGCATGGGTATCCTTTTTCTATTCTCATTTGATACTCACACTCTCTCACTAATACATATTTTTCTCCACTCTCTCTCTATACGTCCTTTAAAAACTCATAAAATCCTTCAATCCAACCACTAAAACAATAAATCTAAAATACGTACATCAACTTTACTTTGTTGTTTTCTTATATTTATTGTTAGAATGAATAAAAATTCAATTTTTGGTTAGGTTTTAATGAAAGATACTTTGTTGTGCATATATGAAAATCTAAGTTTTTAGGAGTGATCTAGCATAGATAATGCAATGTGATGTGTTATCTAGCTATTATCTACTAGAAATTTCAAGAAAGATGCAAGCTTTGTAAAGATTGAACAAAAGAAAGTGAAGGAAAGAGTGAGAAAGATAAAGAAAGTGATAGAAAGAGAAAGAAAGGGGGAAGAAAGTGAGGGAAAACCATTGTTCTTGCATATTGATTGATTTGATTTATGTTGAAAAAGAAATTTGTTGCAATTAATGTTTGTGTGCAATGTACATATAACTTCTATGCTAATAGACTTGAGTAATTTAGATTGCACATGAATGTGAAAAATGAAAAAAAGAAAAAGCTTCTCATAGAAAAATATATTGAATGTTAGTCATTATGCTAATTTAGATGATAAAATTATAGGTTGGATTTAAGATCGAAAAAAAATTAGTATTTTACTAACTTTTAATGCCATTAATCAAAGCTTAAGGAAACTAATATTTCAATATTATGAAGTGGTTAGTGTTGATAGTATTTTTTAGTAAAATAAGCCTTTGACAACATTGAGGTTTAAGCCTAACTTTTACGGTCCATTCGGGTACAAGTATCAACTCATCTATTATAAATACAGTAAAAACCTCTAGGTAAGGGACCATCTCGCAAAACTATGGAATTGATTTGGACTAAATTAATGTAATCTAGAAGCGAATCCATGCATTTTTGCATGTGGACTTAGCTTACATGGATTTCCAAAGGGATACAGAACTTATCTTTGAAAGAGATGCACGAAACTATTGAAGGATGGCTGAGGCAATTTTCTTTCTCAATAGTATAACCACCGTACTACATATAACTTTGGAAGATATATAAAGGAAAGAGGAGAATTGACATAGTGTCTTTCTTGTTTTAAAATGTAACCGTCGCATAACTGTTGTGTTCTAAAGACATCTCTAGTTACTGTGGATTTTCCGAAGGTGGTACGTCAGAGTTCTCTTCCTCTAAATTTGGTCAAATCAATTCATACGTTATAGGAAGACCTTAGCCTTTTGGATTTCTTTTTTCCTCTTCCCGTAAATCTTGGCATTGATGCCCTTTTAAGTGCTACATGGTTGTTAATCTTTTAATCTGGATGGGTATTCGTTTTGAGGAAGTGATTATTATTTTCAACACTTACTTCCGGAAAACTGAAAACCGCTTCCATGCATTGACCGCCACTATACCGCCCATCGAAGAGTGAAGCACGAGCACCGGTTTTTAATAAAGTCCAAATTCTCTTGAAGAACTTCACTTTTCTCTAAATGGAAGTTTCAGGTCCAGTGCTTGGACCCTAAGGGGAATGGTTTCATCTTTATTAAAATTTTAGGTGCGAAAGATCGGCTATTTGGGTTATTTTTACGTCGGAGCATCCTCAGGGGTTCTGCTTTCCAGCCGTCAAACTGCTCCTTAATGTGTATTAATTCATTGCTACCGCAGTAACTTCCTCATTAGAGGAATCTGAGTCTTGCAACCGAGCTATTTAGCAAACAACGCGACGGAATCCCAGCGAGACTCAAACTCGCGACCCTTGACCGAACAGTCTAGTGCAGCCAAGAAGATGATCAACAGCTCCTACAATTTACGCTCTCACTGAGTTTGTGGTACCATGTTTAATGAGCTCGCACCAACTGAGTATGCAGTAGCCATGCGCGCTTTGCCGAGCTATGATTTGCTTCCCTTGCATTTGTCGAACTAAAAGTACTTTCATGCCGAGTGCCGAACAACCATGAATATTTGCCAAGTAATTGTTCTTCTCCTTACCGAGTAGGTGCTACCGACCTATGACAATAGTCAAGAACCGAGCTATCCAACATAGCAATACCGAGCTAAGTTTCCGAGCTATCGCGTACACTGCATCCCCCTACTGAGCTTCCAAGTTCTGAACAAGATTTGAGCCCTTGTCATGCCGTGCAATTGGGCTTTAGCCAAGTCGAGTTGCATGCTTTGGCATCTAAGTGTCGTGCGGTTGAGGAGAAGTACGTGAGGAATATTCCAGTAGGTATGGTTGATCTTGAGACTTACTTTAGAGCAATTCCGAGCGCTAAATTTTCTTTCCGAGCAAGTACAGAAACTAAGCTCAATGTTGATTAAATTCCATAGCCGAACAGCCGACTCACCTTCTCCAATCTATGCTGAGCTGTTCTCCAACGTTACAAGAAACTCGATTGGCAATACGTCAGGCCCGAGCTTCGATCTCACTGGATAATTGCCCTACACTTCAATAAAACTAAGTTGTTTTCAATTCAGCGAGAAGTAACTAAACTCCATGATGATGGAAGAGTATATTTTCGAGCTCTTTGAATAGAAGTCCAAACTCCAAGCAGTAGGCAACTACAGTTCGGGGCTGATCCGGGTTAGATTCCCAAGTGCGAATCCGAGCCATTTATTTATTTTTAACTCTGTATAGTAGGTAGTTGCAGTACGGTAATGACCTATTCTCGTCCAATTATGCTCAGACTTTGTCACCATGCTGTCCAATTTTTGAAGTTGTCGGATATGCTAAGCTGCAGTGACCATACAAAATAGTGCAAGTATGTGCTGTCATTTTATAAGCGTCCATGCCGAACTGCTAAGTGCTAAAATTCCCGATGAAGAATAACAAGAGCAAATCAGCGATTGCTACAGAATTAGATTGCCGAGCCGCCCTTCAAGCTGTACCGTGTTGCCGAACCCATGGCCGAGTGAAAGATGGGCGGCTATACCAATTGACAACAATTTATCCAAGTTATCATGCGGAGATCCAACCATGAGCAAAAGTAGAAAGCCGAGTTGTTTGCCAAGGCATATAGATAAGCATCGAGCTCAAGTTCGACCATTCAATCTAACTAAGGAATGGGCATTACATTTGTTTTCAAATTTAAAAATTCCAAGCATTGTACTAGAGAAGAGCAATACGTGCCAAGTTGGAGCTATGCTCATGCTAGTCGACGAGCGAGATTTTGACATTGAATAGTAGAGGCCAAGTTAATTAACTCAAAGTCCGAGCAACTTGCTTGTCAAGCAACGGAACTAAGTTACCATGAATATAGCAGGACCAAGCATCTCGTGGCAGCTCTCAAAACATGCCGAGCTACTCCCTGATCTATTTCTTTTGATCAGAAGTTTTGACTTGAACTTCGATAGAATCTGCCATGCCAGACATGAATTGAGCTCCATGTGTTCGAGCTTCATCAAGCTGACAACCAAGCTCTAATCTCCTTTCAAAACAGCGAAGTCCATTTTATGAATTTTTGTGTTCAACTCCCGATCACCATTCTGAGTTACTCTGGAAAAGGATAATGCCAAGCAGTCGCTGCAAGCTGCTTCTATAGATACCGACTAGCGTCAACTTGAATGCGCTAAGCTTCTCCAAGCAGTTCACATTACGACAAGCCTGGTATTTACACAGTTGAGCAGCACCTTTATCGAGCTAAGAACTATAGTGCCAGCTTACTTTCCATGGCTGTTGAGCTGATCAATCTGGATCTCCTTAGTTAAGACGCATTGTAACTTAAAGAGTACAACAAAACTAAGTAACGTCGGCTGATTCACATGCTGAGCTGCTCCTAGCGCACATGCTGATTCTATTTAAACTGACGAGCTCTTTACATAGTAGAGCTGAGAACATGCCGAGAAAGTCCAAAACATCTGAGTTGATCTACACAATGGGTGTCATGCTGACTAGAGTTGCTCGTCTCACCTAAGCAAATGCAAAGCTCCTTATGCATGGAGCAACTATGTCGAATTATGTATATTAATGCAGACCTAAGTTCAGCTTTGTTGAGGTTCAACTTGACAAACACAGTCTCAGAGCTCAACAAATACGAGGATGAAATTTCAAAAATATGCCAAACTGTAGGCTCTTTCTTGCTTGTTTAAAACTTGTTGTGAAGCATCATGGCTGTCCTTTGACGAAAAGGTATCAACTACTTGTAAGCAAACCCGATGCATCAACAAGAGTAGGGAAAAGTTAAAAGGCTAAGCCCTATTTTTGTTATGTAATACATTTTTTGCTGCATAAATAAAATGACCTTGTTAGAATCGGACCCATGTGTAGTGGCTGACATGTGCGTGGCAGTAAAGTTGCCAAGCCAAACACTGAAGTAGAGACTGTGCCGCGGCTAGTTGTGCACATGTGTAGAGGTGAAATATAGGTTGGCTAGACTAAGCTGGAGTTGATGTGAAATAGACAAGCTAAGTTCTTTTTCATCAAGTCAAAATACTACTCAGTGTACAAACTGAGATTGTCTCCAAGCTGACTTCCAAACTTGGACCCGAACTAGACGAGTTCGGGCCGAGCTGCTTTTAGTCGATACTGTCAGAGCACCAAGCTACTGTCAACTGGCAAGCTGACTTATTCAAATAGCAAACATCTCCATAGTCTTAGATCTAGATAATGTTAACTCATCAAGGGTTGTTTTAGAGCCTATAAAAAGCTCTGAACTAGTTGGCAAGGAATAAATCCACGCATGTATTGTTTTTGATCAATGAAAGATGAGTAGGACCTCTCCATCATTGCTTTTGGTTGGCCAGATTATCCATTTTTAAAATCATGTGCTTTACATTGTGCCTTATGTTGATCAACTATCGATATTCATACTTGATCCATGGATAATGTGCAATCTATCTACATGTTGTTTCATGATTTGAGTTTTGATAAGCCTAATGATGAAAAGTGTCGACTATTCATTGCTTCAACTGATTGATTCAATTCTTGACAGGCTTATTCCTACTCTTTTGGAGATAAATACAAGAATTCAAAAATAAATTGAGGATAAGCAAATGCCTTCTATTTCTAAGCCCACACAAAATATGATTCACTAATGGGCTACTCCTCAATAGCTTTAAGCCCTACACACTATAGGTGATGAGAAAATCAAATAAAGCATTATTCTTATGGCTCGATGAGCACACAAGCCTTGTTACAGACTACATGCCAACTAGCCTATCTTGTGGCTCTACTTAGTATAGGTCATGCTTAACTCGAACGACCTGCATGCTTTCTTAGCCTCTTCAGGCATTTGGCTTTCCAAGCGTACCTGCTAAGTACTTCAGCCTCTTTAAGCCTTTGCCTTTCTAGGCGCTCCTACCATCGCCTTTTCTTTTTCAAGTATATCAATATTTATAAGTGCTTTGGCCACTCTCGCCTTATGCCTCTTCTAGCCTTTGCTCCTTCAAGCATTCTAACTTTTTCTGGCCTCGGATTATAAGCTTTTCTAGAGATCCTACAAAATTAACCTCTCTAAATACTTTCTTTGCCAACTTTGTCACTAAAGAGAGTGGAGGGAAAATGTTGACAACATGTTTTAGTAAAATAGGCCAAAGGCCTAAATCGATAACATTGAGGCTTAAGCTTAACTCCTATGATCCATCTGAGTATAAGTATCAACTCATCCACTATAAATACTATACTAGACCTTTAGGCAAAGGGACCCTCTTCCATTCTCTTACTCTTTATAACACTTTACAATTCTATTAATAGGATCTTCTTATTTTATAGGTGTTCGCACAATGGAACGAGAATTACCCATCAATAATTAGTTCAATTACTGAACCAAAACTTTGGTGATTTGCATATTTAAATGCTAAAGCTTATATGATGCATCTTCAGAGTTAAACACATGGAGAAACACCAACCGAAAAGGAAACATAAAAGAAACTAGCAAAGTTCAAGTAGTTACCGAATGGACATGACTCATCACTCTATCCTACTCAGCTTATAATCTGTTAGATATGACACATCGGTTCGAATTGAAAGGTTACTCGCTACTACTCCTTATTAAGGGGAATAGATAAGAGTTGAATGATAATGAGAATACCAAGGTTGCTCAAAGTGAGTAATTCTGTATTAAAAGCTAGATGTCTACGTAGAAGGAAAGTGGGAGTTTATATACTTACCCATTAGGGTTATTTTACATGTATGAAAAGATAAAAGGGTATCTTACAATTATGTTACATAAATCATACTAAAAAGGGGTAAAAAGGACAAAGAATATTTAGTACGGAAAAGAAAGAATCATTCTAGAACATTATGTTAGAAGACATGTGTTGCTTAATGTGTGTACGCTAAGATTATGATACAATATAGGTAGCAACAGGAAATACTGATAATCAAGGGTTGACATGATCTAGATTAGGTCACGAGCCAATCAGTTTGGTTAAGAAGTCAGCTGAATTGGAGTCAGGCACCAGTGGTTGATTGGAGAGCTCATCTCGGTTAGCCTTTCTTGGGTTACCTTCTAGGTTAGGACTTCCTAATAGGGTTGTAGCATGTTGGATACACATGAGATTCTAATAGACAGGTCAGTTGTAGGTTGGATTGGGATAGGAGTCCCAGTCTAGGCTATAGCTTAGAGCTAGTATTTTCTGTATGAGCCCTTAAAGTCTTTTAGCTCGGCTTCTTGTGATTAGTCTAAGGGGTTGATTCCTATCATCTATCGAGGGATTAGAAATATTTGTCCTCAAATCTGAAGCAGTTTTTGCTCATTCTTTTGGGGTACTCGTTGGGTCTTCTTCTATTGGTTAATGGGGAATTAGATTAGATACATTGAGGGTAGATGGGATACCATAGTCATCAAGCAACTTGATTTGGTAGGTGTTGCGGTTGATCTTCTTCAAGAACTTGAATGGACCGTCGCTCGAGGAGATAGTTTGCTTTGTCTCAAGTATGGGAATTTCTCTTGGCTGAGGTGAATCTATACTAAGTCTCTAAGTTGGAAAGAAACAGTTTGGTAGCCTTGATTATCAATCTCTTACTGTCTCTGATTGAATTTGGTGATCTTCTTTGTTATGGACTAGTGCAATTCATGTAATTCTCAAGCTCAATCAACTCCGGATTAACTCTTTTCAATAGCTACTGGGGTGCCGATCATGTCTGGGGGAATGGTTGGGTTAAGGCTATAAACAACCTCAAATGGGGTCTTCCCTTTAGTATTGTGGACAGTTTAGTTGTATGTGAACTCTACGATTGGTAGGCATAGATCTTAATCCCTCAAGTTCTTCTCTACAACAGCTTTGAGCAGATTACTTAGTATCTTGTTCACCACTTTAATCTGGCCATTAGTTTAAGGGTGACTACAAGAGCTAAACACTAGTTTAGTCCTAACTAATAGATAAAAAATTTTGTTTCTCAATTTGAGACAATAGTCTTCAGTACTCTATGTAGTCGGATAATCTTTTGTAAAAACAAATAAGCAATATATAAAGTATTGTTAGTCTGATGGCATGAAATGAAGTGCACCATCTTGTTGAAACAGTCTATTACAACAAAAATAGAATCTTTCCCTCTAGATGTTTGAGACAACCTTAGGACAAAGTCCATGTTGAGGTTGACCTATGGTAAGGTAGGTGTTGGTAAAGGCATGTACTCTTTATAAGGTTCTTTCTTCCTCTTAGTACGTTTACACACTTCACAATGACTGATTAACTTATGGACATCCTTAGTCAGACCTGGCAGCAAAAATTCTCTTTTAATAGATTGGCTATCTTGACCTCACCAAAGTGGCCTAAAAGTCCACTACTATAAGCTTCTCAGACCAACAGCTCATGTATGGAGTAGTTTGGAATATATAGCCTATGGTCCTTCAATAAATAGCCATCCTTAAGATAATATCTTCTAACAACTAGTCCTTTGCGGTATTATTCAACAACAGAACAAAAGTGACGGTCATTAGCATACTGTTCAGTAATGAGTGAGAATCCCAATAGTTTTGTTTGTAAAGTAGTTAGTAAGGTTTGCTGTTGTGACAAAGCGTTGGCGACCACATTTGCGCTTCCCTTCTTATGCTGAATGACGTACGATAAACCTTCTATGAAATCTAATCACTTAGCTTGTCTCTTTGAAAGCTTATTTTAACTCCCAAGATGCCTTAATGATTTGTGGTCAGTATAAATAACAAACTCTCATAGTAGTAGGTAGTGTTACCAAATCGTAAGGGCTCGGAAAAGGGAGTACAACTTCTTCTTGTACATAGAATAATTCAAGGCTTGGCCACTCAGTTTCTCACTATGGTAAGTGATAGGCTGTCGTTCTAGCATCGGAAATCTCCGATTCCAACTCTTGATGCATTGCGCTCTAATTTGAAGGGCTTGTTAAGATTTAGTAGTGAAAGGATAGGTGTTGAGGTAAGCCTTAATCTCCCTGAAGCTTCACTCGGCTCGATCATTCCACTTAAACCCTTCATTCTTTTTTGTTAGCTCGGTCAATGAAGTGGCTATTGTGTTGAAGTCCTTAATAAACCGCCTATAGAAAGAAGTTAAGCCATGGAAACTTTGAACTTTAGTGACATTCTTTAGCATTGGCCATTCCAGAATAGCTCGGATCTTCTCTTCATCTGCTCAGATTCCTTCCCTTGACACTACAAATCTTATGAACATGACCTCTTTCTAGTAGAACATGCATTTCTTTATATTCCTAAACAACTTCTCAGCTTGTAGAATGCCAATTACTTCACAAAGATGTTGAACATGGTTGTTCAGGTCAGCACTATACACTATTATGTCATTGAAGTATAAGACCACACATCTTATGAGAAGAGAGCGCATCACATGGTTCATTAACCTCATGAATGTGCTCTCACATTAGTAAGTTTGAATGGCATAACTAACCATTTGTAGAGTCCGTACCTAGTTTTAAAGGTAGTCTTCCATTCATCGCCCAACCTTATGCGAATTTTGTCATAGCCACTCCACAGATCTACCTTTGAAAATATCTTTACACCATGAAGTTCATTTAACATGTCATCGAGCATCGATATCCGGTATCTGTATATGATAGTAATTCAGTTGATCGCTCGACTGTCGATGTACATATGTTACGAACCATCTTTCTTTAGAATGAGTAGAGCTAGTACAACATAAGGGCTCATGCTCTCCTTCATATATCCTCGTTCAATGAGTTTGTCTACTTGTCTTTTCAGCTTGATAGCCTACTTGGGGTTCATCCTATATGTAAGTCGGTTAGGTAAGGTAGCGCTTGGCTGTAGATCAATACAATGCTCTAAGCCTTGGACTGATGGCAGTCTTCTAGGTAGTTCTTCTTGAAATAGGTCGAAAAACTCATTTAGCAAGCATCGGATTTCTTTTAAGACTTCCTACAATTCCCTCATCTTTATCTTCGTCTAACCAACAAGAACATTGGTTCATTGGTCTCCTCAAAAGATCGAAGCTTCCTATGTGTCATTATTGGGGCCTTGTTTTTGCTAGCTCGGGTAAGCTGATTATAGGTTTCATTTACTTGGGATGGGGTTAAGGGTTACAACACTATCTTCCTTCCATCCTTAACAAAGGCATAGGTGTTCTTATACCAATTGTGTATAACATATCGATCGAACAACTAAGTTCGTCTAAGTACTAGGTGTGAAGATCTCATGGGGATGACATCGCATTCCACTTCATCCCTGTATACATTTCTAACACTGAATAACATGGTTACTTGTTTAGTTACATATAAAGCACCCTTATCATGAAGCCAATGCAGCTTGTAAGATTAGGGATGCTTTGAGGTTGGTGGACCTAACATTTGTGCAACTTCCACCATCTACTATGATCATAAACAATTGGTCTCTAATGGTATACTTGGTATGGAATGGATTTTCACTTTAGTCCTCCTTAGAGCTTGGCAAGATACTTAGGACTCATCTTAGGACTAAGGTCATCACTTCCCCTTGGTCGGGATAGACATAGGTCTCCTCCTCTTTTACAACCTTGGTTTTCCCAACATCTTCCTCAGGCTTCCCAACATCATCCTGAGGCTCACTTTCATCAGTACTATCCACTATATCTACTTGGAGAACCATGATGTGTCGGTTCGAACATTCAGCAGTCATGTGTTTAAAGCTTAAGCACTTGAAGCATTTGAAGCATTTCACCTTACTAGTCTTTCATCCGGAGGTTTGTCCCTTCTCATATGTTCTCGGGGTCAGCCTAGCCTCGGATCGGCTCAACTGACTGGCTCGACCCTGCTGGCTAGTTCGGTTGTCATCAAGTCTATCACTCCTATCCTCTACTCGGTATGGCTTCCATGGCTCAGCTTGAACAGGTTGGCATAGTATTGGGGCTTGGGGAGAATGTTAACCTAACTCGACTTAGAACATTTCTCCACTGTTTTTCGACTCTCTATGTGATCTTGATTACCTCTTCTAAGGTATAAAATCTCTATACTTTCACGATATTATGAATCTCATACTTAAGCTTAGAAATGAACCTCACTACTGTACACCTCTAGTTCCTCCACGTTAGCTTTGATCATAAGCATTTGGAATTCATTGACATAGTTATCAATAGATCAGCTTCCTTGGCAAAGCTCTTGCAACTTGGCAAACGTATCTTATAGATACGTTTCGGGCACAAATCTACCCCTCAACAACCTTTTCATCTTATCCCAAATTCTGATACCTTGTCTTCCATTCCTTGCTCATGCTGCATTTAGATTTTTCCACCACATTGTTGCATACCGAGTAAATTCTAGTGTAGCAAGTTGAATCTTGACAGTATCTGTATACCCATAATAGTCAAACACCTTCTCGACCTTTTCTTCCTACTCCATGTATTCATCGGCATCTCCATTCCCATTGAAGGGTGGAATTTGCACCTTGACATTGTCTAACCTTCGAGGGACTCAACGTCCTCATCCCTGTGTTTGATAATAATCAACTTCCTCTTTCTCACCAAACCCTTCAACATCTAGCTCCTCATCATCCTTCATAATCTCCTATAACTCTAATCTTTGTCTAGTAGCTCCTCTAGCTTGAGGAGGTTGAACTGGGTGATTAGTTCGATTGACTTGGCTATAATATCCCTTAGGGGATCCATCTTATAGGTTTTGTTGTTGTACACCTTGGGGTTGCTGCCTATTAACTTGTATTGCGGTGACTAGACTCTTAACAAGGTTTGTGAGTATGTCAAGTTTGTCATTAATGGACCCCCAAGTGTTACCACCATTATGACCATGACCAGGTTGAGCACCATAGCCCTGGTCACCAATAACTCCTTAAACACTTGAATCCGAAATAGTATAATACTTTTTCGAATAGATTAACAAACTACTAATAACTTTAGTACACAGAGTTAATCAAATAGAATAGAGACAAACTTACTCTATTGTCATAGTGGAAAACAGAGTAAAATAGAGTATCAATGAAACCACATTTATGAACACACAAGCATACTACAATAACTACAGAAGGAACACAGTAGCCACTGATAGTAAAGCGAGCCAAAACTTCAGTGCAACTTCATACATTCCTTCTTAGAATTATGCTCTGATACCAGCGAAGTTGATGCGTCTTTAGGTCAGGTACATGGAGAAACTCTACAATGAACGAATAAAAAAGGAAACAGAAAAGAAAGTAGTGAAGTTAGGGTAGCTACCGAATGGATATGACTCACCACTCGATCCTACTTGACTTACAATCTGTCAGATATGACATACTGGTTTGAATTGAAGGGTTACTTGCTGCTACTACTCCTTATTAAAGGGAATAAATAAGAGTTGAATGATAACGAGATTACTAAGGTTGCTCAAAGTGTGTAATTCTGTATTAAAAGCTGGGTGTTTTCGTACAAGGAAAGTAAGGGTTTATATACTTGCTTACTAAGGTTATTTTACATGTATGAAAAGACAAAAGGGTATTTTACAATTATGTTACATGAATCATACTAAAAAGGGGTAAAAAGGACAAAGAATATCTAGTATGGAAAAGAAAGAATCATTCTAGAATGTTGTGTCAAAAAACACGTGTCGCTTGATGGGTGTATACTAAGAGTCTGATACAACATAGTTAGAAACAGGAAGTGCTGGTAATTAGGGGTCGACCTGATCTAGATCAGGTCATGAGCCAATAAGTCTGGTTAAGAAGTTGGCTGAATTGGGGTCAAGTACCAATGGTTAACTGGAGAGCTCGGCTCGGCTAGCCTTGCTTTGGTTACCTTTTAAGTCAGGATTTCACAACTGGGTAGGAGTATGTTAAATACATGTGAGGATCTAACAGATAGGTTGGCTGGAGGTTGGATCAGAATAGGAGTTCTCATCTTGGCTATGGCTTAGAGATAGTATTTTTCATACGAGCCCTTAGAGTCCTTTAACTCAGCTTCTTGTGATTGGTCCAAGGGATCGATTCTTATCATTTCTATTAATAGTGGCATTATTATTTTAATATTTATTGTGTCATTATATTGATATGATAGCATTGTCGTCTATATGGGTAGAAGGTGTAGATGGACTTTCGTTTGTATTTAGAATTAGGAATGTAATTATTTTATTATGGTTCTACTTCAAATAATTGGGAATCAACTAATAATTGTTATGAATATTTTATGGATAATCAACCTCTTTTTGCTCTTCTTTTCTTTTGTCTTTTTCTTTGACATTGTTGTTATTATTACTATTAATGTTATTATTACTGTTATTTTTTTCTTTTCTTTTTCACCACGGTCGATTAGTCTTAATCTTATTATTGTGCTTATTTTCACTATGAGGTTATAGAGAGAGATTGTTTACTTTTAGGAGGGTTATTCTAGAATCATTATTGATAGTGTTGTTACTATTTTAATATTTATTTATGGTTATTATAGTAGCGCAATTGTCTTTATGGGGAAAATAACATAGCCAAACTTTTCCTTATATATTAGTACTTAGTCTATGAATATATATATATATATATATGTATGTGTGTGTATGTATACATGATAATTTTGTCATAGGTTCATGTTAATGAGGTTAAATAAATTAACAATTACTTTGGATATCATGATTCACTATGTAGGTGTCATAGTCAACCTCTATTGGCTTTATAGTTTCTAATTGATTAGCTCTTATTTCTTTCTTTAGTTTCCTATTTGGTTATCTTTATATATTTAATGAAGACAACTTTAATTATTTTGTCCTTTTTGATTTGTTAAGTTTTAATTTTTTTTGTTACTACCTTATTGGTTGATTATAATTTATGGGGTTTTATGAGTATATAATTATTATGTTATGTCATTAATCATAAATTCTTTTGCCTTTCTTATGGTCAACTAAGTTTAATGTCTATCTAAGATTTCTTTCTAATTACATGGTCTTACTGTTTTTATTTTACATTATTTTTTATCACTGATTTATTTCCTATTTCATTATTTATTAATCTCTAAAGATTTTATGGATATCTATAAGTTAAAAGTTATGAGCTATCCGATATCTGTCATATTACCATACCTTTTCCTGAATAGCAGAGCTAGATATTTTAAGGTGTCATAGTCTACTCCTTAAATTTATAAAGCTACTTATTATTTTAAGAACATATTTTCCTATTTCTCATATTGTCCACCAAAAGTAGGCTCTATAGATATTTGTTAACTCCAAAACAATTGATTACATGACTCCAAATATAGTACTTTTCAACATAAGGTACAATTGCAAATTGAGATTATATAATTGCATTTTATTTTTCTCTTTCCAAAGATATACTTACCTATTTACTTCCTTCTATTATCTCCAAAGATAAGGATAACATATATGTTCAATATAATTTAAAGCTTTAATAATAACAATAAGAATAAATATATCAACAATCTATAAAATACAATAAGCTAATTTCAAAAAGGGGTAACACCTAACCTATATATATACACACTTATGATATCACTACTCTACATCATTTTCTAGGATTTGTATAGATCGTATAACCTATGCTCTAATATCACATTAATTATAATGCCTTGGGCTTAGGACATTATAACTTACTACATGTCTCTAGCCATTTACTAACATACTAGGCAAAAATGAGCAACTAAAAACTCTAAAAATATTTTTTATCTTCAAATAAATATAAAAAAAATCCTCTAATTAAATTCAAAATATCCATTACTGAAGCTTCTCGAATTGGGAACAAGTTCCATTAATAATCAATGTAATACTTCTAATCATTAATCTTGTAATCTAACTACTGGTTCAACGATTTATTTTCGATCTTAACATATTTCCTATCTTATTTTTCCTTCTCATGATCGTATACCTAATTGTTACTCCCCATCATGGTCATCTTAGTAGGCATCCCCAAAACCAACACATTCTTCAATTTTAACTTAAATACTTGCATTTGTAAAAATAAAGATTGAGCTAATGCCCAATATGTGAGTACTACAACCATATGGTCATTCTATGCATTCACATGCATTAAAATGTAAGATATATTACAATCAATAACTTATTGTTTCGATATATATATATTTATTTATTTTGAATCACAAAACAACAAATAAATCCATATATTTCTAGTCTCCACATACAAATGGGAAGGCTACCTTGGCCCTAACAACACTATAAACACGAGTTCGCTACTTGAGAGTGATACCATCCTAACATTACTCCCTCTACCAATAGGGTTTCATCATCTACGATCCCCATACCTTCTTAGTCCTCATCAAATCTACCGATAGGAGTTTACCATTCATGGTCTCTACGACCATCTAGTTGTTATGGGTTCACCATTTTGGTCATTTAACCTTAAATCTACTCCTAATCATGTCAAGGGGCAACTCTATTAGGGACAACACCATTCAGAGATCATAGGGGTGCCATATAGGAAACTTTCACTGGATTGAGCCATACACACAAGCAGCAATACATTATTTAAGCCTAATATATGTTAAATTCATTTATATTCTACTAATATTAAAAAGCACACCCAACAAGTATGGTAAGCATGTACCTACATCTTGAGCACAAGATCTTTTTATTTCACAACTCGATTCATACCTAAAGTAGAAAGAACACGTTGTTTTAATGTCTACATAATTGGTTCTTCTATTCTTTTCCTAACTTTACTTGATTTAAGCTTTGTTAGCACTTATTTTAGATTTCAAGACTTGTTGTAGGGTGCTAAAAGTGTTCAATAAGGGTTAGGATAAGGTTGAAGATCAAGAAATCTTGAAAACAACATGCAAGGACAAGTACAGGAATGTAGTCAATGTTCATGGTTGTGTTCCCTAGCCATTTTTCTCTTTTTTCCTTCACACTACAACTATGTTTAAGGACCATAGTCATGTTCTTAGGGCATATTCCTCTCTAACCCCCAAAAATTCTTCTTTACACTCATTACTTAAAATTTTGTAGGAAGATCATGGGTGGGGATCACAACTGTGGTCCTAGGTCATGTTTCCCATTTTGACAAACACCTCTAAATTTGCAATTTCTCCTCTTCCGAAACCTCTTGATCTAATTCCTAATTTATTCTATCACCCTAAAATGTTATGAACCATGACTAAGAATAGACAAGACCGGTTGCTGGATAGGTTTAAGCTTGTAGAAAGCTTGAAAAAGGATTAATGGGGAAAGTACAAAAGGGCAGAAATGAAGAATGAAATAGTAAGTGAAACCCACGAATAGCTCCAGAGGATATGATACGCCAATGGAACTTTAAAGGATCATGGTTCAATTCGATATGATGTACGAATAAATCCTGTGAGGTTATTCGCCACCTAACCTTGCTTAATGGAAAGGATAAGAGTGATACTGAGAGTAAACAAACAGTATTTATTCAAGTAAAAAAATGTACTCAATGAGTGATACTGAGAGTAAACAAACAGTGTTAATCCAATCTTTGTTACAAGTACAAGGGTATTTATACCCATAAGTTAGGGTAACTTGGCTAAAAAGAAAAAGACAAAAAGGGCATTTGCTAAGGAAGTAATGTATAAGATATAAAAGGGTAAAAATGAATATATAAGAAAAATAATCATTAGTGCAATGGATTTTGCACATGATACTGTATACGTGGTAATGCTATATTGGTGAGGTCGTTAGAAGATGTGGACAAAAAAGTATGAACATATGGGCTTATCCAAGCAAGAATGGCTTAGTCATTCCAAACTTTCTCTTTCGGCTTCTCGGTAGGAAAGAGGTAGAGTAATTGGTCGGCTTGGCACTAGAGAGTAATCATCAACTTGGCATACCATAGAAGAATGGGTGGTCATATAGCACTACATAAAAGGTGACTTGCCAAGGAGGTACTCAATTTCAATAGGGGTTAGTTGGAATAGAAGGATTCATCATGCTAGCTCCTCTAGTTTTCAAGCTTGGTTATGGGTCAGTGGTCCAGTAGCTTGATTCTCATCATTCCCTCTTGGTTGTTTTGGAATTGAGATCAAATTCGAATGGTGTTCACTTAGTTCTCTGTTAGGGTAATGTGGATTGAGGTTGACATTGTTGAAGGAATTAGAAATCCCATAATCCTTGGGTAATTCCAACCTGTAAGTATTGTCATTGATTTTCTGGAGGATTTTGAAGGGTCCTTCTGCTCTTATAGATAATTTATTCCTCTACTTATTCGGGAACAACTCCTTGTTGAGGTGCAACTACACTAAGTCTCCTAGTTGAAATCACTTAGTTGTTCTACCCTTAGTATTTTCTTGCATTCATTTGACAGCTTGGTCGATGTGCCGAGTGACCTTATTATTGATGTGTTGAAGGGATTGTACTCTAGTTGATGCGTTAGGGTCCTTTTGCGTGGGTATTGGTATAGGGGCGTGGTTGAGGGGCAACTTGGGATTGAATCCATAGACCACCTCGAAGGGAGTTTACTTAGTACTGTCATGTATTGTTCGACTATAGGCGAGCTCAACTAATGGTAAGCAGATGTCCCAATCAGTCAAGTTCTTGCTTACTACAGCTTGAAGCAATGAGCCCTAAAGTACGATTAACCACTTCTGTTTGGCCATCAGTTTGGAGGTCACATGAGGTATTGAAGAGTAATGTGATTCCTAATCGATACTATAGGGTTCTCCAAAAATGGCTTAAGAACTTCAGGTCTTTATCAAAGATTACACTTCTTAGCATGTTGTGCGAATACACTTCTTGGTACGCCATATATTTGTATACTTTCTTATAAGAAAAGATAAGCAATAGCTGAAGCATCATTAGTCTTGGTGTAGAGTATAACGTGTGCCATATGAATGAATCGATCCATGATGATCATTATAGAATCTTTGTCTTGGGCAGTTCACAACAGTCCAAGAACAAAGTCTATGCTCAATTCAATCCACGGCCTTGTTAGAACAAGTAGAGGCATTGCTTTCCCTTAATTGGCTTAGCAGTTGGCCTTTTTGCATACGACACAACTTTCAACAACTCAGTGCACATCTTTCCTCATTTTTGGCCAAAAGAATTGGCCATTTATCAGTTTACAATTCCTCCTTTCCCTAAAATGTTCGAAGAGACCTCCATTGTAGGCTTCCCTGACTAGTAGCTCCCTCAATGAACAAGTCGGCATACATAATTTTCTACCTCAGAACAAGTAGCCATCCTTCACATGATACTTGTCCACTATCTTCCCATCCATGCATTGTGAAATTATAGGTCCAAAATATGGATCTTCAAAGTATTGCTCTATGATACTCGTAAACCTAAATAGTCTGGTTTGTAGTTTTGATAAAAGTGCATATCTCCTCGAAAGAGCACCTACAACTATGTTGCTCTTTCCTTGCTTATATTTATCACAAAATTGAATCCTTCAAGGAATTCAACCCATCTTGCCTGCCGCTTTGACAACTTGGTCTGACTTTAGAGGTACCTCAGTGATTCATGGTCAGTATATATGACAAATTCTCTCGGCAGTAAATAATGTTGCTAGACTTACATTGCTCGAATCAGTACCAAAAGTTCTTTGTCATACATGGAGTAGTTTAGTTGCTGTCCTCAGAGCTTCTCACTATAGAAGGTAATTGGTCAATCTTCCTGCATCAAGATAATGCCTATTCCAATGCTTGATGTATCGCATTCTAGCTCAAAAATTTTGTCGAAGTTAGGTAGTACTAGTACTGAGGTGGAGGTCCATCTTTCTTTAATCTCGATAAAACCTCTCTCTTCCCTTTCTCCCTATCGGAAGTTAGTATTCTTTGTTGTTAACTCGATGAGTGGTATTGCGATGGTGTTTAAATTCTTAATAAACTTTCTATAAAATGAAGCCAGTCCGTGAAAAGTTCTCACATTCATATAAGTAGTAGGAGTCGACCACTCGATAATTGCTCGGATCTTCTCATCATCAACTTGCAAGCCTCCTCTACTGATTATATAGCCCAAGAATACCACTTCCTCTTGGTAAAAGTAACATTTTTGTAAATTGATGAATAATCTCTCGGTACGAAGGACGTCTAGGACTGCTCTGAGAAGTTCACATTGACTTGGCAATGTAGACCAACATGTTGTCAAAGTACATTACGATACACTTCCCTATGAGATGTCTTAACACATTGTTCATTAGTCTTATGAAAGTGTTTAGGGCATTCGATAAGCCGAAGGGAGTGACCATCCATTCGTAAAGTCTAAGTTGAGTTTTGAATGCAGTTTTCCATTCATCGCTTAGTCTCATGTGGATTTGATGGTAGTCAGATTTAAGATTAATTTTGCTGAAAATCTTAGCTCAACTCCTTTCATCCAACATGTTTTCTAGCCTAGGGATCGAATACTTATATTTGATTGTGATTTTGTTTACGACTAGGCTCTCTACACATATTAGCTAGGTTCCATTCTTCTTCAACACTAGAAGTGCAGGAACTGCACAAGGGCTAAGACTTTCCCTTACATAGCCTCTCTCCAGTAATTCATTGACTTAACATTGGAGTTGAGAAGCTTACTCAGGATTCATTTGATAAGCTAGCTTATTCGGCAGTGTAGCGTCGGGTAATAAGTTAATGGTGTGCTCTATGCTTCGAGTTGGGGAAAACTTCTCAAGTAATTGTTCTAGGAATAGGTCAACATATACACTTAACAACTCTTTGACCTCCTAGGGTAACTTACCTTGCTCCTTCATTTCCAATAATCGCTTAACCATCATGAGGGTCGGCTCATTAGCATTGATGGTCTCTTGGAGCTCGGCTCTACTCATCACCAGAGCGTTTTTCGACTCGTGAGTAAGTTTTATCTGTAACTTATTAACTTCTCTTGGCGGCATCATATTCAATGTGTTCTTTCGATCGTCCTTCTCAAACATGTATGTGTTCTTATAGCAATCATGTATAATTCTCATGTCAACAACCATGGCCTACCCAGTAATACATAAGAAGTGCACATAGGTAGTACGTCGTAGAGAATCTGGTCATAGTAATTCCCTATAGTGATTGGTAGTAGTATTTGCCTAGTGAAATGTAATTCTCCTTTCTTACTCAACTCGTGCAACTTGTACGGCATGGGATGTACAATAGTCGGCAACTTCAATTTTGAAACAAGATCAGCCGATGCCACATTGGTGCAACAGTTGCTAACTTATACAGCTTCGGATGTAAAATAGTTGGCAACTTCAATTTTGAAATAAGATTGGTTTATGCCACATTGGTGCTGCTTCCACTATCCATGATGAGGTCATACATTTGATCATTCACCTTACAAGTGATATAGAACAAATTCTCTCTTTGCTCCTCCTCTTGTGAGGGTTCCATGTTCATAGTGCGTTAGACAACCATGAGTAATTGATCTAAGAACATAGGAAACATGTCCTCCTTAATTAGCTCTTTCTCAATAGGAATCTCCTCCTTGGGTTCCTCATCCGTACTCTCCATTTCCAGTTTCAGAATGTCTCCCTTGATGACCATTGTTTGTCGATTTGGGTATTAAGCAGCCATGTATCCATACCCCTGGTACTTAAAGCACTTGATCTGGCTAGTCTTCCTGCTAGACCCTTGGCCCTTCTCATACATTTGGGCTGGCACTTCACCATCAAGTCGAGTTTTTTGCTCGGCTTTGATATTAACCTTTTTACTTGGCTCTATACTTGACTGAGCTTAGTGACTTGCCTATCCGGGTTGTCTAGTCGGCATCCTCACTAGTACTTGGCTCCTTCTTTGCCTCTCTACATGCTAGGCATTCCTAACAGCTTCATCTATGGTGTAAAATCATTAGAGCTTTATAACGTCTCGAATGTCTCCTCTCAACCTGATAACGAACCTTGAAACTGTTTGAGCTAGTGGTTCCTTCACATTGTAATGCATCATAAGCATTTGAAATTCTTGAACATATTCGTCAACAGTTCGACCTCCTTATCTCAGCTCCTGAAGCTAAGTGAAGGTATCTTAGAGATAAGTTTCCGATATGAATTTGTTTATAAGCATCTTCTCTATCTTTGGCCAAGTATTAATCTCTCAATACCCCTCTCGTCTCCTTATGGCTTAAATATTTTTCCACCAAATGGCAGCATATCCGGAGAACTTAATAGTGGCAGTTTTCACCTTCTCATAATCCTTATATTGATAATAATCAAACATATGCTCCACCTTCTCTTCCCATTCCAAATATTCATCAGTGTTCCCAGATCCATTACAACTCGAAAATCGAAGCTTCACATGGTTGGATGCTCTAGGGATTCGTATATGCTCTTCTTCAAAATACTCTTCTTCTTCTTCATTAAGCTCTCTTAGATCTATCTTTCACTTTACTCATCCTCCAACTTCTCCACTTCGAATGGGTTGAGCTAGGTTTTGAACTATAACAGGTTGAACAGCTTGTAGAGTGTTTTGCGTGGTTATAGTAGGTCAACAAGACAATGTATGAATAGTACGAGTTAGATTTACTAAGAGGTTAGCTATCTCATCAAGCTTCTCATTAGTGCTTTTGGGAGTTCCTTGAGATTATCGTCCATAGTAGACAACTTCATTGTCATCGCCAATACCAACATGCATATTTGGTTTTGTTATTTTTCCTTATAGATTCAAAGCTTAAACAAACGCTTTAGGAAGTTAACTATAAAAAATATAGTAATCAAATGAATATAGTAACTTGCTTTGTTTCACATATGCCATAACAGAGTATAACGGAATTTCAAGAAGAACTAACTACAGTTCACACAAAACCTCTACTTTGATACTAAAATGTTGTGAACCGTGACCAAGAATAGATGAGGCCAATTATTGGATGGGTGTAAGCTTGCAAAAAGCTTGCAAAAGGATTAATGGGGAAAGTGTGAAAGGGAAAAAAATGAAGAATGAAACAGTAAGAAAAACCCACAAATAGCTCCAGAGGATATGATGCACCAATGGAACTTCCAAGGACTTACGGTTCAATTCAATATGATGGTTGAATCGGTCTTGTGAGGTTACTCGCCACCTAATCTTGCTTAAGAGGAAGGATAAGAGTGAAGTCGAGAGTAAACAAATAATGTTTACGCAAGGAAGAAAAAAGTACCGAAAGAGTGTATATTAAGAATTATTTTGATCTCCGTTACAAGTACAAAGGTATTTATACCTATAAGTTAGGGTAACTTGCTTAAAAATGAAAATACAAAAAAGGCATTTCTTAAGGAAGTAATGTATAAGATACAAAAGGGTAAAAATGAATATATAAGAAAAACAATTATTGGTGCAATGGATTTTGCACATGATACTGTATACGTAGAGTGCTACATTGGCAAGGTTATTAGAAGATGTGGACAAAAAAGTACGAATAGATGGGCTTGTCTAAGTAGGGATGGCTTAGTCAGTCCGGACTCTCTTTTAGCTTATGGGCAAGAAAGTTGCCAAGTAATTGGTTGGTTCGGTGCTAGAGAGTATTCATCAACTCGGCATACCATAGAAGAATGGGTGGTCATATGGTATGGCATGGAAGGTGACTTAGCAAGGAAGTACTAGGCCTCGGTAGGGGTTGGTTGGAATAGAAGGATTTGTTGTGCCAGCCTCTTTAGTCCTCAGGCTTGGCTACAGTCGAGGTCTGGTAGCCTGATTCCCATCACTAAAACTTCACCAAATACAATCTTTTATCAACTTTCTTTTATGAAACATTTGATCATAAATAAAAAACATCATCAGCAATTATAGATATTAAATTCTCCATGAGAGGATCTCGCTTTCTTTTTCATTTTTTTTTTACGCTTTAATCAACCAATCCAACATCAATTAAAATTACCTAATCCAACATGGCTTCACGGGATTAGTTTTAACATATAATTAGATCCAAAATCCACCCTTTTTTATTATATCAAATCTATCAATCCTTAATGCAGAAAGCACTTAGGTATGTTTTCCTAAAACAACAAAACTAAAGATAAATAATATCAATAATGGAATATTAAAAATACCTTAATTGATCTCTTGTTCTAGATCCATTAACAAGCTCTAATGGAACTAGCACCTTGCTTCACCCATAAAACCTTTGATAAAAGATCTCTTACTATTAGTTTTAGACATTATTTATTTTATTGATAAAGGAAACATTACTCACCTTTTTTCTATGTTTGAGATTTCCTCAACACTGTCAGGTTATAGAGAGAGTTCTATAAAGAGAGAGAATAGAGCTTAATCTATTAATTTACTATCTATTTATAGGTAGGGTTCCTTATTAGTGTTTGCACCTTTCTTTGGTTTTCCAAAACTACCCTTACCATTAAAACTTAATTCTTTATGTACCCTTACTTTAATAATCATTATCTTTTAATGATTTTGCAGTGTTTCATATCGCCTTTGGAGGGTTCCTCTTCTTCTTAGGTTCTTGATGTTGCTTCCTTGTCTTCATCATCACTTGAGTTCATTTTCCTCGCCACATGAATCAATTCCTTATATGTTAGTGGAAGAATCTTCATCTTAACTTGGTTGATGAGTGATATGCCTAGGAGATTAGTTATCACTAAGATTTACTATAGCAGATTTGAACTAATGGGTCCTTCGAAGTATCGAAGAAACTAGAGTGAGTAGGTCTATAAACTGACTAGAGTAGTCGATGTGAAGTTGCTCGGAGGATATAATACACTAATAAACACAACACAACTTGACACTTCACTTGATATGACGCATAATTTGATGTCAAGGTCTACCCACTATTAATCCTAAGCTACTTGGCAAGATTAGATAAGAGTATGAAAATGAACTTAGAGAGGGTTGTCTCGCAAGAACAATATATTCAATGTATATCTATAAGGTAAGATGATTTCGGTTTATAAGGAGAATGGACTATTTATAATAAGTTCCTAAGGCAACATTACAAATAAAAAAATTACAAAAAGGTGTACATTAAAAGGAGATTCTTAGTATATACGAAAAAGGATAAAAAGGACAAACGACAAAAAGGGAAAAATAGTACATGTTAGATGAAATAGATAGGTAGTAGCGCAATTTTGTTCCATAGATAGATTCTCTAATCAAAGCAGGCGAGAGGAATCAATATGCTGTGGTAATAAAGAGGCCCATACTAGAGATGATGCTATGAGAATTGGAAGAATGCCGAGAGAGGAGTACTCAACCAGGGTAAGATGAGGTTAAGTTACTTGTTAGGAACTTTCAGCAACAGAAAAGTAAGATCACTAGGCATAAAGTCCTCCGCTAGAGAATAGTCGGTGTTGGTACAAGAGAGGGAACAGAGTTGGGTTTAACCTTCTAGAGCTATCGAAGAGTTTAGCCATCTTTCTTCTGCATGGCGTTTCTCTTCATCAGCAAGTTGAAGAGAAAAAATTCTTTAGGTGAGGGATTGGAGGCCTCAGAGTCGTGTACGAGTAAGAAGACCAGTGGTTGGTATCTCATCAATGAGGTTACTACAAAACACCATCATTCTACTTTGTCTCCTAAACAATCTTTTTAGAGATTGTTCAATAATCTCTTATGATTAAACTAATTTTTGAACTTAGGCTTTGAATTTCTTCACTTCTTTCACTAACTCATCATTGGAGTTTTCATTTTCCTTCCCTTTAGGGGGTGATTTATCAACCTCATTAGGAAGAAGTCCTATCAGGTGAAAGGTTGAAAGATTCATTGATGTTACATTTTGGATCATTGTGAGTTGGGGATTATCAACTAAAAGCTCAAGTTGCTTTGCTAAAATGGTAACATAAGGTTTGCAACCTAATTGGTTCACATAGGAATCAGATGCTTGATGTTGCATGTAAAATGCAAGAGCTATTGCTAGGTTAATGGGGTATCCTTCTACAAGGCTATGGAGGTAGAAGACTTCATGCATAGATAACACTTTGGTACTCTTCCCTCTCCCTTTACTAATTGTGTATGTGAGGAGCCAATAGAGGATTCTATGGGTTTTATCTTTCAAGTGTGATCTTCTCACAAATCTAGGATTATACATCTTCTCTCTACTTTGTTTAAGCCAATAATTTGCAAGGGTGACACGACAAAATTGTTTGGGCTCCACAAGATACTCGGTAATGTTCTAGCGATAAGGTAGTAAGGAATTCGAGAGTAAATTATTTGTAAACAAGTTCTTCGATGGTATACATCTTGTCTAAACCCTCTTTTTCAACCATGGTACGGATTTCGGGTTCCATCTTTGCAAGTTTGAACACTTTCCAATAGATGAAGCTTGATAAGGAAAAAGTTTTTTTAGAAAGGGCTTCATGATGGGTTGGTGATCAGGATTATTAAAATGCAACATATGTTTTAGGTGAGGTGGAAGTGTGGTTAAAGGATATGTTGTTGGTGAATTTTGGGAGTTGGAAATATCTTGTAAAAGAAAGGAAAATTGCTTGGTATCAAAGCTAGTCTGGTACGGCCACTTTGATGAGTAAGTAGGGATGAGGAAAGCAAAGTAACTGGTTAAGAGTTGCCAGATATCTCTTACAAAGTTTCTTTCCCGTATTTATATGAGATTGTTATGTTAGAAGGAGTAGTTATTGAAATAACTGTCGAGATATATAGAAGCTTCTTGGTTAGACACCTTTCTTGAAATGTAGGGAGAGTAGATAGTTATATAATATAACCGTGTTTATGATAACTGTTCGCGCTATGAACTTGAATTCAAATTAGGAATAGATATGTGTTACTTGGTGAAATGCCAAAAATGTCAACTATTTGGCAAGATATCAAGAGTGTAGATTATCTGACCTGTCAATAGCTGAATAGACGAGTAAGTGAAGTTATATTAACACTTATCAAATTGGGTGGATGAAAACTAACTACCAACAAGATCCTCTTCCAATATTAGGTTAAAAGAGTTCCTAAGGCTTGTGTGACGAGTAGATCTTGATGTTATTGGTGGTGGTTGTTTCCTCTTTTTCCCTATACTTAGCTGATAGACTAGTGTTTAGGAATTTTGGAATTGCAATATGATTAGTCAATGATTAAAGTTAATTTTAGATACTAGTTCCCTAGATTATTAGTGCAATTTAATTAAGTAACTAAATTTTGAGGAAAGTTACAATAATATTTTTAATCTAGGAAATTAGCAGATTAAGAGATATCCTGGAATATTCATTTCATCTTAGTAGTAAGAAAATGATTTAGGGAGAGGAAGTGGATTTTAGGTGAAAGGAGTTCAAATTAGGAAAGCATACTTCACTTTCTTAAAAACAAGATTTAGGTGCATCTTATTTTCTTGGCAATTATAGTACTTGGGCATGACTATGGGCATAGTTAGTAGTTATGGTTGACAAAGTGGTCAAATCCTTAAAATTTTGCAAAGTGTAATTTCTTGATGAGAGGAACACGGGCATGACCATGGGAGTGGTCATTGATTGGGGTTCTCTTGTCCTAAAAGTATGTGGCCAAGAACATAGGCATGGTCCTGGGCCGTAGTCGTCATTGGAATAAAAAAATTTGAATTGAAATTTTAAGTTCAATTTACAATGAGAAGAACACGGGTAAGACCATAGGTATGGTATTGGGCTGTGGTCTTCACTTGATCCAAAACTTTAAATTTTCAATTTTTAGTGTAAATTGCAATGAGAGGATCACTGTTAAGATCATAAGTGTAATGTTAGGTTGTGTTCCTTATTAGACTCTAGCTTACCTATCTTCCTTTAGCTCTATGATTCATTTGCAATCACAATCCCTTTCTTTCTCTTTCTTATTCATCACAACTTCTTATCTTTTATGATTATCCTTGAAACACTTGAGAAAAATCTAGAAACCACTTGCATTGATGTAATACGAAACTAGACAAAAATAAAAAAGACACATAATGGGAGAGTTAATGAATAAGAAATAAAATTCACTTTGGTTGGCTCCTAAGAAGTGCTTTTGGTTAACATCTCTTGCTTGACAAGTTAAGAATAGAATTACTCATTTTCTCTTATCTGATGGAGGTTGTAGTAGAAATTATTCTCCCTTTTGAACTCTCCTCCTAAGTACAATTTAAATTGATGTCTATTTACCTTGAAAGTTCTCTTCTTGGGACTTGAAATCTCTATTGCTCCATACTAGAATACTTACGTTATAGTATAAGGTATTGACCATCTAGATCTAAGCTTACTTAGAAAAAGCTTTAACTAGGATTAATATAGTAAAACTTTGTCTTTGGCTTAGAATTATTTTCTTTGCCTAATTCAGCTATCATGAAATCACTTAGCTTTATCCTTAAATATCCTTGAGTTTTCTTGGTTGTATCTCGCCATTCTTTAAGCTCATTTAGTTGAAGTTTCTTATATTTACCTACATAATTAAGATCAAGGTTAGCACATTTTATGGCCCAATAAGCCTTATGCTCGATTTCCATGGGTAAATGATACTTTATACCATAGATGAGCATATTTCGGGTTGGTTTAATTGGTGTCATGTATGTAGTTCTGTCATGACCCTAAAGGGGACCTAGTAGAATTACCTAAAATTTTCATAACATGTGTGTATCCATGATATGAAAATCACCTTGCAAGTCAGAGATTGTAAGACTCTAAATAATTAATCACTAAGGTTACTGACTTTTAAGTAAATAATTTACTGTGAAATATAAATATAAATAAATATGGGTATCCGATATCTCATAATTTCTCAGAACCGTAGAGAATCGGTATCCCTTACCAAATAATAAGATAGGATATACCAATATTATAAAAGAAATACAAGAAAAATTAAATTATCAACAAAGGTTGCTTATGTATCATCTAAAGAGTACTCAACTATTTCTAATACTAAGATACATATCTTCATCTCATATTCAGCACTCGAGACTTATCTTAATCCAATGTAAGTAAACCTACAAGAGAAACTATGAGGGAATGAGCATATAACAGCTTAGTGAGTTCGTTCCTCACCACCACTGCTCAAGCAAGTTATCACACATTATTATCACACATACAAGCAAGTTATCTACATACAAAATAAATGCAAGCGTGATGAATGCAAGCAATACATCCATAGGAGTTCGGAATTATGGAAGGTGTAGAATTACGTCGTCTACACTTCGATTACCTCCTGTACTTACCCGCACAAGGCACTTCAGCTTACCCGCATGAGGCTACCTAGGGGCCTCACCCTACTAGGCGACACTCGACTATTACCCTAGCCGAGAACATATTTCAATTCAAATAGGAGGATTCTAATCTAGGTCTATTGACCCTCCAAGGCCCCTTGGGCACAAACTTGCAAGTTTATCTTGCAAGCCAAAATTAACCAAGGCCTTAAAGGCATAATAAAGCGAGTCTTCTCGCTATCAAGTGGAGAACCCATGCTGACTTTGCCTTAACGTCAAAAATATTATTTATGGCTCTATAAGCCCTTATAGAGATCATGTAAAAATATGTTTAAGGATAGAAAAGCTTTTTACAAAAACACTTTTCCCAAGATTTTTGCAAGGCTACCACTCTCCATTCATACCTTTATCAAGTCATAGACATGTGATGAGTATAATTGATTATTTTGGTCTAATACTTATATTTATCAATTTAAAAAAATGATTACACAGATGATAGCATACAAGTAAAATAGTTATTCAAACATACAAGCAACAACAAGCAGTAAAACATCATACAAGTAACATACATAAGAAAGTAGTAGGTCATTAGAACTCCCTCACCTATTATTGCTCATTCTCCAAGCCTTTGAGGTTTCCAGGACTCAATATCGAATGCCTAAATCAAAATGGTAAAACTTATAAGTGTTATGAGAATTCAGACTCTTTAGTTAACTAAAAGTCTACCATAGTTTATCTAATTTCCTAATATAGCCCAAGTCTTATATTTATAGGGTTTATTATACTCAATGGGGTTAATAGTAACTATTTTCTTACATTTGTAAGTTATAAGATTTCTTTTATGTATTTTGTAAATTTTTTATTCTAATTTTGATATTTGCGAACTTATAGTGGTTTTTCATTATTTTCAAATGCACGTTTACACGGTGATGTCCGTTTTGGACATTGTGACTCATAATTTAAATTGTGATATAAAAATATCACCAAAATTATTATTTAAGTTTAAAAATTATAAAATATTAATTTGAGCTTTTTTTTAACATGTTTATGATTTAATAATTATTGAGATCATATATTCGATATTTTTATCATTTTGAGTATATTTTCCTATTTTTTAAGATTTTTACCTTTTTTATGATTATTATCATTATTATTACCTTTATAATTTTTACTATTTCTCATTTTCTTATTTATTATTTCTCTTATGTACTTCACAATTATATACATATGTATATTCATATACTTATAATACATATTTTATAATTTATTTTATTAAAAAATATTTAATTACGGTATCATATATATATATATATATAAGTATACACCTTACATATTTATGAATTTATTAAATATATTATATATGCTAATACATTTCAGTATACTACTTATATATATATACACTATACATTGTACGTATTGTATATGTATTTATTGAAAATAAACATACTCTTATATACATATTCATGTATTTATATTTATTTATATATAAGTCTTACATAGGTACATAATTATAAATACATACATATATATTCGGTACATATATATAATTACCACTCATGGAGGTATACTACTATATATATATATATATACCATGTGATTATATATATATGTATACTAAAGTAATTATACATGGATATACATATACATATATATTTACGGTACACACATATACATAGATATACTTATAATTATTTATTGAAATACATAATACTAATTATATGTATTCCAAAAAAATACATAACACATATTTTTACATATAATATACCTATGTATATACATGTATACATACCTAGCCTTATATATGCATATATCATTTAATCTAAGTATTTATGCATATATACATATATTAGTAATGTTATGTGTATAAAAATACCTTACAAATACTATATTTATACATGCATACACTATATATTATACATCTATACTACTAAAATAATCACTTACCTATTTATCTGATTTCTCTTCGTCTTTTCCTTCTTCTTTTCCTTCTTTCTTTCTTTTTTTTTTTTCTCTCATGGTTTTGGTTTGTATAGGACTCTTTCTCTCTCTCTCTCTTCTTCTTTTTTTTTTTAAGATTTTTCTTCTATGGCTTTGTTTTCTCTTTTTTTCTTCTCCTTTTATTCATGAGTGGTTAGCTTAAAATTTAAACTAAGATATTATCCAAATTTTTTATTTTAATTTTTCTTTTATTTTTCGTTCAATAGGGGGCTCCTTTGAATTTCATTTCCAGAATGTGCAATGGGGAAAAAAAGAGAAGAGAGAAAAGAGATAAATTGAAAATGAAAGAGAAGGAAAATAAAAATTAATAATAAATATATGTAATTTTTCGAAATATAACAATTATAACAAATATCATCATAAATTAATTTTTAAATTTTTGTGAAATTTTATCAATTTAATTGGTATCTGGTACAATTATAATTTTTACAAGTTATTATAGCGATTTTGTTATAATTTAATGCGAATAGGCTATTTAGTCGAAAATTGCAATCGACTATAATTTTATCACTATTGAGTAATATTTAATTATTTTATAGGTTTATATTTATAATTTTAGGGTTTCGAATAAATTTGGGTTCAATTTTAGTTAATGATGTGTAAGTCAGTTTTCGGGTTTTAGTATACGATTTAGGGTTTTGATCAATTTCTAAGGTTTTTACTACTTATAATATATTTAGATTTATGATTCATTAAATTTTTATCTTGCTCGGTTTTAATGACTTATCAAGTCATTTACAGTATTAGGGTTCATTTCTACTCTTAAATAGTTAAATTTGTAGGGTTTATAGGTTCTATTAGCCTAAAGAGCATTAATGAGCTTCTTAGAATAATATTTACGATTATGATTGATAATCTTTTCTAAGATTCATTTAAGGTTCTTATTTGCTACTTCAACTTGTCTACTAGTTTAAGGATGGTGTGGAGTTGTGATTCGATACTTATCTCCAAATTACTTCAACACTTTTTCTAGTTAGACATTATAAAAGTGGGTTCCATTATCGCTTATAAGTGCTCTAGGAGCACCAAATTTAAAAAGAAAACCTTTTAGGAATCATTTTACTACCCTAAAGTCATTAATTGGTAGAGCTTGTGTTTTTACCCATTTAGACACTTAGTATATGCCTACTAGGACACATTTATTTCCATTTGAATTGGGAAACGATCCCATAAAATCAATACCTTATATATAAAAAATTTCATATACTAAAATTAGGTCTTGTTGCATTTCATCTCATTTAGATATTTTTCTTGCCCTTTAACATCTATCGCAAAGTTCAACAAACTTCCAAGCATCTCTAAATAATATTGGCTAATAAAAACCACATTTGAAGCCTTTATGACCCATTTTATTTGCACTTGAGTGTCCTCTTATTGATGTTGAATGACAATGTTTGAAAATTTGCCAATCTTCTAAATAAGACACACATGTAGGAACTATTTGATCTATACCTGACGAGATGACATGAATACTGAATAAAAATTGATTGATTTGAAGACACATTATAAATATAAATTTTCAAAATAGTGTCAATCTCTTAACCGACCAATGTATCAGATCGTTTGCAGTAATATAGTTGGTAAGTATTCACCAAGTCATTTTCTTAGGGAAAAGGGTTCGATTAAGTACCAAATTCTAATGTGCTACTCTAATCTAGGCAAATAGAATAAGAAGTGGTGAATTGAAGATAGTTGCACCTAAACAAGAATGAAATTTAACAACAAATAAAAATTTGAAAGATGTGGGCTTGTGACATGTTTCCAAAGTAGTGGTGAAGGAATGCTGTTAAGATATCCTTCACCGTTAAGATATTAAAGGTGATTTTTAATTAGGTTTTGATAGAACTCACTTGAGTTCATTCCCGGGTAGGGCACCTCACTTAACTATGTAGTGGAAAACCTCCTCTCAGTCTTATTTCCCTACATTATCAACTAAATTACTTAATTCTTGTCGTGAGTTAAGAAATCTAGCCTTAAGAATTAGGAGGTTAATCTCCTCTTGGTCTCATAACCTATCCTAACTTATTAAGATTGCATAACATTGTGAATTTAACGAGGAGAACTAAATCTCCTCTCGATTTCATAAGTGTAAGAACCCATTACTGAAATTCCACCAACTCAATGACTCAAACTGGGAGTTACACAACTAATCTCCTCTTGGTCTCATAATCATGCAACCCTATAAACTCTCAAGGGCACTTTTCAAGACTAATCTCCTTTAGGTCTCATAATCAAAAGGAAACCCATTGAAAATTTCATTAAAAAGCACCTTAAAGAGCCTAAATGCAATAAGAATCATCAAAGATATCATAATTACAGGGTTACACCATTTACAACATTCACATATTCACAAACCCACTAAAACTAACTTAGCCACTCATATTAAGAATAATGGTAGTAAGAAATGACGGAAAAATAGTAACAAACTCCATAGATGAATAAGTAAACAAGAGGATAACAACTTAACAAGAGATTCAATGAAGAAAATGGAGCAAATACTTAATAAACATGATTAAATGTGCATCCAAATCAGAAAAAATATGCATCAAATATCATAAACAAGTTACTAAAATAAGAAAATAAACAATGAACTCGCAAAACTAAACCTAAAAATACTAAAATCCTAATTGCGAGTAGTATTTCTAGCTACAAATGTGAGTATTTATAGAATTTGGCTACCGATTCATTGGTACGTACATATTAGCTCCAAGTCATCTTCATGTTTAATGATATGCGGTGTTTAGGAGGATTAGGGTTTTAGTTGAAAAACCCTAACCTCAATTTCTTTTATTGATAAACTAGTGTTGGAGTTACCAATCCATCAGCATGGTTAAATCCATCCTTACACGTTCTGTTCATGACACCGACCTCTCCCATGATTGATCTCTAAATAGGTTGTGTCGATAGGCATCTTGAATAAATAGGCCAAAAGCCTAAATTAATAAGATTGAGACTTAAGTCCAATACTCAAGTTTGGTGCAATAATCGGGTTTGAGTACAATTTTTACTAACTCACTATAAATACTGAATAAGAGTATTAGGTAAGGGGACCCTTTTCCATTTCTTCTCATATCTTTTATCACTTTACAATTCTATTTATATCACAAGAGAGTCAACTTAGACATCGAAGTAGCCGTGCTAAAGTACCCTTTGATGCCCCTGTAGCCTTTTTTGCCTTGTAAATACCCGTATATCAGAATGAAAAATTATCGTCAACAATTGGTGACGTCCGTAGGAAATGATTAAAGGAGGAGCATAATCCACCATGGCAACTTTAAAAAGACAAACTTCCCTAGATCTCCCCAAAATCTTGGTTTGCTTTCTTTTCCGAATGTAGTTATATTTGCTCATACGGTTTAAAAGCATCTTTTGCTTGAGATTTGGATCGGTTTATAATTTATGTTGCAAAATGCCATATTCAGTAAAATCTTGCATTGATCTTTGGAGATTTTCCTCTATTTTTTGGTTCATAACCATCTTGCTGCACTTCATTCTTAGAAAAAAAATAAGCCTAGAATTTACATATTCAATTAATCAGAACTTCACCTTTTTGCGGTTCGTAACCGTCTCCTATAACTGTTCTCCTTTTCGGTTCTTGGAAAGCCTTCCAACGTACGAATATCGACAAGGTTGGATAGTTTCATGAAGGGTGGATAGATTGGGGACGTGTTGAACAATCCCTTGCCATTGTCTAATTTGTAACCACCACCCCTACTTCAGTTTGCATGTTGGAATGGGTGAGAAAGATGAAATAAATGTTAAGAAAAAAAAAGAAAAAGGAAAAGAAAAAAAGGAAAAAAGAAGGCTAAGGACTTGGTGTTCTTGTGCAGTATAGATTGAGGGATATTTCAGAAATGTCCCAAATTTTTCCCTTGCAGTGAAGCAGTAGTGACTTTACATGGCCTGAGCTTCACTCAACGAGCATTGATGAGGCTTAAGCATGGCTCAGTGGTTGCGTACTACTAGAGAGTCGGATATTAGCCGAGAAGCTTTAGTCTAAATCTCTATGCCGAGCAAAAACTAAACAAAGCTGCACACATCAAAAAAATGACTTTGCTTAACTGTCTATAACAATGCTAAACTGCTTCCATGGCTGCTGTCCCTCTAATTGAACGACTGCAGAACATCCGCTCGATAACAGCCACTCTGAGCTACTCTTTTTCCAAGCTAATTAAGGAGCGGAAGCTACTGAACTCCAAGCGAGCAAATTGCCACAAGAAATCTGGCTAAGCAAAGAAGTAAACTTTGAGCTTTCGTGCTCAAGATGCCGAACTATGGATGCCAAGCAGTAATGTACAGCAATGTCGAGCTAACTTGCTAAGCTAAAGTAAGTTACCAATTGCGACAGCAATCTTCATCTGAACTACAGCATATCACCACAATAGTTAATCAGCGTCTCAAGCTTTCTTTTTCTGAGTGTGCAACAGTTGTCTTGAGCTAAATACCAGACCAAGGCCTGATTCGAACAGCATATCCCAACCCCATTGGTTGCCGAATTATGCACTTGAAAATCGAGTTGATCTCAATTCATCAACATTTGGGAGCCGAGCATTTTCCAAGTTATATGCTGACTTGAGCGTCTCACAAACATACAAATGGAACCAAGTCTAAACTCATCTCCTAAACTCACATGATTCAGTAACTTCGAACAAAGCCGAGCCTATAGTACCTTGCACGACCGAGCTTACAGTAGCGCACGTTGCTAAACTTACAGCTCATTCCGAGAACTAGAGCATGGCCTAAACTTTTCACTGAGAACTAGAACTCTCCAAATATGTCGGACGGATTAAAGTCCAAGCTTTTGTCTACCATGCCGAGCAAAACAGCTCATGCTGCACTACCGAGCTGCTGCGTGCATTTTCCATACATGTATTGCTGAGCCGTAACACTAGCAGCATATCTGAGCGATTCTACGTCGCAGCTTTGAGCCTAGAGCTCCTTAAGGCCAAGCTGCTCTCCTCGATTGTAGACAAATGGAAGCGAAGCCAAGAAACATGACAGGTAGGCCGAGCTATTGCCAACAACTCCTATTCCAAGTTTGAGCTCCAAGTTCCAAACTCTCATTTATTGCGCTACATTTGACAGGCACCAAGCCAACTTAAAATGTCCAACATTGGCTGATGCAAATCTTTAGCACCCTCACTATTTTGATCTTGTTAGAATTGAGCTTTCTTGGACATAGTGAGGCCGAACTGAAGATTGATTGTCCTGAATTGTTTCTCTAACAAATTTGAACTTGGAACCTATTGGATCCATGCCCCTGTCATTCATCGTTGCTAATGTCGAGCTGTATAACACGCGTGGGGTTCCTAAAGATATTACCTAGCTAAAATTTAGTTGAAATTACTGTACTGTCATGAGCATGTTGCGACACCCTTGTCGAGCTACCATGCTCATCGCAATCCCTACCGAACTCCCTTGTTGGTTTTATATGTTTATTACAAGGAGCTCCGAACACCCTTTTTAAACTCCATGTTTTGAGCTTTAGAGCTCTTGAATACTTGGTCAGCGTTAGAACTATCTTGGCAGTCCATTGCTGAGTAATTTACGTGTCGAACAATACTTGCCGAATATTGAAGTGAGTGCTTCCATGGCTGAACAATTTACATGCCAAACAATACTTGCCGTGTATCAAAGGTAGTGCTTCCATAGCCAAAAGCCAAGAGCAATTTATCCTAGCCGTTTCTCAACTAAGCCGAGCTTCAATTTGTGCTGGAATTCAATTCATGCCTAGCAATACGGAGTTGCATACCAAGTTGTATTTTTCACTAAATTGCAAGGAACTAAGCTACTTGCTGTAGAACCATTACTAGATGTTGGTGACCTCTCAGGTTCTTCACCTTTTACAGTATCTATTTAGAGGAATAAGCCCTTTTTGGCCGAGTTGGGGCACTCATATCGAATTTACAACAGCTCCAAAATTTAGGCCCTCTTTGGCCAAGCACACCCTACACCAAATAAATGAAATCATGCGATAATCCTTGGTAACTGAAGCCGTCATGAGCTCCTCATGTATTTGGAAGATAAGAAAGAAAGTGTCAACATCTGTAAATTGAAAGCTAATCCACACATCTCAAGTAGCATGAAAAGAGGGGACAATCTCCAAAGTGCTAAAAGTCACTAAAATTTCTGGTAAAGTTGTTTTTATAAACATAAACCCAACTCAAGTCATCTTGCTGTCGGTTATGATCAAGGGTATGTTCCATTCATTGAGATGGAGGGACCTACGGTGTTTTTTACAAAGTATATTGCAAATTAAGCAAAATTTCCGCAGGTACCCTCTCTTTGCAGTTTGGCACCTACTTCTTGCTTTGAGGTGCTAGAAGGATGGTTTAGTCATCTCCATTAGAGACTATACATGGCCTGATGCTGGTCTATGCTGTCTACTCGGACAATGATGAATAGAGCAAATCCGAGCTCTTTCCAATTCCAACATCAAGCTATGCTTGAACAATGGACTCTGAGCTATTATTTATTATTTAAGATATGTGTTTTATATCGTGCCTTGAGTTGATATATTACTAGCATTAGCATTAGCATTTGTTTCATGATATCTGTATTAAATTATCTATATGTTGACCCATGACTCAGACTATAACGAGCTTGATGATAAAAGTGTTGATTGTTTGGTGCTTGTAATAATTTGTTTCAATTCTTGGCAAGCTTATTTCTACCTCCATTTGAGAATATATGTTGAGACATATTAGGCAAAAACACCCTTTGTCCTAAGACTACAAAAGTACAATTCGCTAACGAGCTACTCTTCAATAGTTCTAAATCTTATACACTACGGATGATGAGCTAGTATAAACTTAATTACTCTATCTAATAGATAGACAATGAACTACTTGAAAACCCTAAGCCATTAAGCGTGACAGGTAAGACTCTAAGTCTTACAACCTGCATGGAAGATGAGTAAATAAGGCTAAAGTCCTACACATTAATGAACTAGAGGCCATTTAGCCTATTTAAGGCTTTTCTTAGCATAGGTCATGTCCAGCTTGAATAACTTGCATGCTTCCCCAGCCTTTTTAGGCACTCCAGCCTCTTCGGGCCTTTGCCTCTTCAAGTACTCTAATCTCTTTGGGCCTTCACTTTTTTAGGTATACCATTATTTACAAGTGCTTCGATTACTTTTGACTTTCACTTCTTCAAACTTTTGCTTGTTTAAGTACTTTGGCCTTTTCAAGCCTTGGATTGCAAACTTATCCATTGATCCCATAGAATTAACCTCCCAAAGTATTCTCTTTACCGACCTTATCAACAAAGAGAGTGGGGGATAAGTGTTGATAGGAATTTTTAATAAATAGGCTAGAAGCCTAAAATAATAAGATTGAGAATTATGTCCAATACTCAAGTTGGATCTAATAATCTAGTCTGGGTATAATTTCCACTAACCTACTATAAATATTGGACAAGAGCCTTAGGTTACAGGACCTTCTTCCATTTCTTCTCACATCTCTTATCACTTTACAATTTTATTCATATCACATAGGGCCTGACTTAGGTTTTAGAGTGGTTGTACTGAAGCATTCTTCGGTGGCCTTTGTAGATCTTTTTTATCTTGCAGGTACCTGCATACTGGAGCAAAATATTACCGTTAATAGGTTGCTATATCTTTGATGCTTTAGGGCATATCGATCAGTTAGTAGCAAGGCCATCGATCAATCATAGGCCAAATTCACTAGCGCCCTTCACTTTGGCCTCATTGATCGAACGGTAGGGGTTATTAAGACCATGGTAGCCTCGTGCACCTACATGTAGGATATAAAATACATTAAATTCATTTTAAAACAATACTCTTTCATGCATTTTTAACAATTTTGCACAAGTTGGTCCATTTTGTGCACAAACTTCAATTCAAAAAAATTAATTAGACTTTACAAGAATTTATGCACAAATGCAAGTTTTAAAGTTGGAAAAATTGTGCATTTTTAGTCATGATCACTACACTAAACTTTAGAACCTTCCTTGTCCTCAAGTAAGTTTAAAAATCAAGTGATTCAAAAAATAATAGGGCAAGTGTGCATTTCCTTTATGCTCGAGTGTAACTGTGAGTATATTACACATGGAAAGCTCAAAGTTTGCATGCTCTTGTCATAGTGCAAAAACCATTAGAAGTGATGTTGAAATTGTTCCACTTGTGCCAAATCAAATGCTTATAAATCAAAGATCGCATAATTAATTCAAGAATCAATGCTTAGAAAAGTTAACTTCTCACTTAAGTTAGGCTTATGAAATTTGAAGTTAAGTATAATATTTTGGATTAACTGAGGGGTTTCAATGTTTAATTGGTTGGCCTGAATATATACTTCTCCCTTATTAGTCTCTTAAGTATGCTTATGCCATGTAAACATGGATTGACCACTGAATCATACCTTACTTCACCTTCCTTACTTTGGAATGACTTTCACACTTTACTTGTTATTCTCTTTTTGGATTTCTGATTTTTCACTTTTTCTACTTCTTTCTTTTCTTTTTTTAACTACATTTTCTTTTTGTGATGGGGTCATACTTTTGATATATAATGACTTTCCTTGATCCCCATCACTTTCTTGTTTTCAATTTTTCTTTTCTTTTTTTGGCATTCATTGTACGTTGATTAGGGAACATTTAGGTAAAATCTAGTAGTCATTTCGGTTTACATAAAATTATCAGACCACTTGATTCCTTAAAAGAATGGTGTGTATATGCAAGTCAACTTCCAAAAACACAAAAATCTGATACCCAATCAAAACATTTCCTTACCTCCAAATCTTTAAACTACGCTTAAATTAGGCATAACTAAACAAAGTAAAGATGCCACAAATTGATTATAAAGCTTCGAGAATATTCATGACTTATTTACAAAGGATTTCTTTCAAAATAAAGCCCTAATCACTTCTTCGTACCTTCTTTCATGCAAATTTCAAAAGTGATAACAAATGTCAAAATTTAAAAGCAAAGAGCCTAAAGGAATATGGATCCAACTTCTCAAAAAAATCTTATTGGTGTACATAAGGGATAACATATCAAGAATTTAATTAAATTATTAAAGCTCATTCATAATCGCATAACTTAGTGTTTATGTCTAACTTTTCTATCCCCAATTTTAATTTAGATATATGTATCTAATAATTCATTGCACAAATAATGGGAAGAAAAATATAAACTTAAAACGTAACTCCCTTGGTTTCATGGTATGTTTTGAATTTCTCAACCCCTTTAAAATTTGTTAATGATATCTCTAAATCAATGGATTCAAAATTTCCTTTATTTATTTACATATACCTACATAACATTAAAAGAGACATAACTAAAAAGACTTAAAATTGAAAATGCTTAGACATAAACTTAAATAAAAAGATAGAGTAAAGATGGTAGGTCAGGTTACCTCTCATTAAGTGCTTGTTTTTAAGCCTTCATTGTGGCTTTTGGTTCAAGTTTAAGGTAGGTCCTCTAGAAAAGTAATTTGTTTAATAGATTCCTCTTCCTTTGTCTCATAAAAGGCTTAAGCATGTATCTATTTACTTTGAAGATTTCTCCTTCTCCTCCTCTAACTTCAATTACCCTATGGGGTGATATTCTTGCTATTGTGTATGGTCCTATCCATTTTGATTGAAGTTTACTAGGAAACAATCTTAATCGAGCAATATATAGAACAACTTTTTGTTTGACTCCAAAATTCTTGATGAGTATTTTCTTGTCATGCCACTTCTTCATCTTCTCTTTAGATTTGACCATTCTCAAAAGCTTCATTCCTAAAATCTTCTGGTTCATCCAATTTTGGAATCTAGTGGTCTCCTGCTAAATTTTTATTAAAGTTTAGGAATTTAGTTGCCTAATATGCTTTATGCTCAATCCCAGTTGGGAGATGACATGCTTTCTCGCAAATCATTTGATAAGGGGACATCTTTATGGGGTTTTTGCAAGTTGTTCTATAAACTCATAATGCATCATCCAATTTTGAAGCTCAATCCTTCTTAGAAGTGTTTACATTTTTTTACCAAAATTTGCTTTAATTCTCAATTCAATGGTTCAACATTCCACTTATTTGAGGATGATATGGTGATGCCACCTCGTGTTTAACCCCATACTTAGCTAATAAACTATCAACTTGATTGTTACAAAAATGTGTTCCCCCATTGTTGATTATGGCCCTTGGTACCCCATAATGTTTGAAGATGTTCTTCTTAAGAAACTTGAGGACATTCCCAAAATTGTTAGTGGGTATGGCTATTGCTTCTACCTACTTTGAAACATAATCCACTACCACAAAAATGTATTTATTAGACCTTGATGAGAGGAATGACCTTATAAAGTCTATTCCCCAAACATTAAAAATCTCGATGATAAGAATCCCTTGTTGTGGCATTTCATTTCGCTTTGACATACTCCTATTCTTTTGACATCTTGAGCACTGCATAATGTACTCTTTATAGTAAGCAAAAATTATAGGCTAATAAAAACCACACTGCAAGATCTTTACTACTTTACGATATGCTCCAAAATGCCCGTTGCAAGTTCCACATGATGGCAAGTAATAATGTCTTGTGCTTCCATGGTGGTTACATAACACTTGATCACTTGGTCTGCACAACACTTAAACAAATATGGCTCTTCCAAAAAATAGCTCTACATTTCCTTTAGAAATTTTCTTTGTTAATTGCAATCTAAGACATATTGATTAATCCCTCCAACCAAATAGTTAATTATGTCTCCATACCAAGGCAACTAAGTTGAACCAATCATGTATAATTGCTCATCTGGAAAGATTTCATGAATTAGATGGTCACTTTCACTAGTAGTGATTTGTGACAAATGATCCTCTATTAGGTTCCCACTACCTCTCCTATCATTGATATGAAAATCAAATTTTTGTAGTAGGACAACCTAGCAAATAAGCCTTGGTTTATTCAACAAATACTTTAAAGCAGCATGTTCTGTGTATATTATGACCTTGGACCCTATTAAGTACAATTGAAAACTTATCACATAAGAATACTACTACAAGCAGTTCCTTTTCAATGGTTGCATAATTTTTTGAGCATCTTTCTTGCATAGTAAATTGTTTGGAAAACTTTGTTTTTCCTTTGTCTTAAGACTACATCGACAGTAATGTCACTCACATCACATAATAACTCAAATGGTAGTGTTTAGTTAGGGGCTACTATAATTGGTGCTATCACTAATTTTTCCTTCAATATCTCAAATGCACCCTACAATTAGAGTTGTAATCAAAAGATACATCTTTTATTAGTAAAGCATACATTGGTTTTGAAATTTTTGACACATCCTTGATAAATCGATGATAGAACCTCACATGACTTAGAAAACTTCGAATGCCCTTCACATTAGTAGGTAGAGGTAGCTTTGCAATCACTTCCACCCTTGTTTTATTCACTTCTATCCCTCACTTGGATATTTTATGTCCTAGTATAATTCCTTCTTATACCATGAAGTGACATTTCTCTCAATTAAGCACTAAGTGAGTCTCCTTACAAAGTTTGAAAACTATTGCCGAATTCTTAAGACATCTCTCAAATGTTTCTCTACACACAAAAAAATCATCCATGAGTACCTCATTACCTTGTTCAATCATGTTTGAGAATATTGACATCATGCATTACTGAAAGGTTGCTGGTGCATTGTAGAGTCCAAATGGCATTATTCCAAATGTAAATGTCTTATACAGGAATGTAAAAGTGGTCTTTTCTTGATCTCGAATGCGATAGGGATTTATTTGTGTCCTAAAATCTATCTAAGAAGCAATAATATTCATGTCCTACCAGTCGCTCAACCATCTGATTAATGAATGGCAAAGGCAAATGATCTTTTTGCATGACATCATTTAACTTATGGCAATCTATGTAGACTTGCCATCCTATCACAATCCCTATTAGGATTAATTCATTCTTCTCATTTCTCACTACATGCATTCTTCCTTTCTTTACGATCACTTAGACAAGACTTACCCATTTATTGTCCCAAAATTGGATAAATTATCCTTGCATCTAACGATTGTACCACTTCCTTTTACTACTACTTATACAATGGGATTGAGTATTCTTTATGGCTGTACAATAGGTTTACACTTTGATTTGAGAAAGATCCTATGCATGCATAATGAAGGATGAATGCTATGTATATTTGCTATGATCCAACCAATAGCCTCTTTGTTCCCTTTTAATGTCTCTAGCAACTTTAGCTCTTTTTCCTTTCATAAATCAAAGGCTATTATCACTGGAAACGTTTCTTTCTCTCCTAGAAAGGCATATTTCGAATTATTTGGTAGTTGCTTTAATTCTAATTGAGGTAGGGTTTTAGTTAATGGTCGGAGCTTATCCTTATTGAGCTCAATTGCTATTGGCTCTACTACTTCTAACCAAACTCCAGCTACATTTTCTACTATGTCCCCTTTTAGATTATCTTCCTCATCTATGTCACTATCACAATCACTCCATTCAAAATCCTCTCTCCACTTACCAAATCTCTCTTCACTAGTATCCTCCTCTTATGGCTCTTCCATTAAATCATTAGTTAATTCTATAGCATGACGACCGTCAACTGCTTTTGGTAACTTCATCACTCGAGGTACTTTAATCATGATTTCTTCATTAAGTATAGTCAACATAAGCTTTTCTTCCTTAACATTTATCATTGCTTGTACAATGGCTAGAAACAACCTTCCTAAGATCAAAGGGACATATTTTTTATCATTCATATCTAGCACAACAAAGTTTACAAGGAAAACAAATCTACCAACAATCAGAAGCTCGTCTTTAGTTATCCTTCGAGGATATTTAAACTCTTTTGTCTACTAGTTGAAGGGACATTTTAGTTAGCTTACACTTTTTTAGTTCAAGCATTTTGAATATAGAATATGGCATTAAATTATGCTTATACTTAAATCACACAGTGCCCTACTCTTAAATGGCTTTCCTAATATACAGGGAATTATTAAGCTCTTAGGGTCCTTTAACTTCCTTGGTAATGCCTTTGGTATGATAGCAAGGTACTCCTCAAAGAGCATCATCACTTCCTTCTTTGCCTTTCTTTTCTAAGTTAAAATTTTCTTCATGAATTTTGCATATGAGGGCATTTATTCAAGAGCCTAAAAAAGGGGTACATTAATATGCAACTATTTGAATATTTCCAAGAATTTAGCAAAATTCTTAGTCCAATTTTTGTTGTTTCAATTTAGTTGGGAAGGGTATTAGAGGGGTATAAACTTATGCTTCTGGTTCATTTTTAAGGCAAGGGTCATTTCATCGGTTTTCCTTTTCTTCATCTACCTTTTCCTTTGCATTCCTAGCTATAGGTTCATACTCCCTTTCAAGACATGGTCGTTTAATTTCCTTTCCACTTCTTAGTTGGATTGCCGTAACTTTGTTAGGTAATTGTTGTTCACTTCCTACCATAGTGTCATTTTCCTTAAGCAAATGCAATGCCTCTAAGAGTTCCCTAAGTTGTTTTTCTAATTGTGAATGCTCTACATCATGGTTTTAGAGAAATTTGTTCAAATAGTTATAAGCTTCTTTCCTAAGTTTTGGGCTACCCTTTGGAGATCCCTTGAATAAGTCACTAAGTCCATCCATAGGCACATTTCCCTCAACCATGTTGACAAATACCCTTGGTGATTTTCCAATGAGTTCACTATTGTTTACCTTAGTAAAGTCTCAAGGCTCTACATTAATGTCCTTACTTACCCTAATTGAGGACAATTTTGTCCATGATGAGCAACTCACATTCAACATAACCCTTAATTGCTTGGAACTCTTGTATGGGAGCATAACTAACATTGTTTTAGTTGTCAAACTACTTAGGTAGCCTTCTGGCTTGTTCCTTTTGTTAGTTGATTAATCCTTCGATTGACTCCCTAGCAATCTCTTTCATAAGAGTACAAGCTCTTTGATTCATATCACTATATGCTATCACTTCAAGCAAGTCCTGTGCTTCATTCTCTATTTTACCCAATAAACTACCTCTACTAATAGCATCTACTAGTAATTTGTCCTCATGATTGAGTCCATTATAAAAAGTTTGCAGTTGTTGTCCTTTAGACATCCTATGGTAAGGGAATTGTTGTAATATACCCTTCAATCATTCCCATGCTTCACTCAAAGGTTTTCTTTCCCTTTGTGTAAATGTCATTATCTTAAGTCAAAGGATAGCAACTTTGTTTGGTGGAAAAAAATATGCAAGAAAATGGAAGGCTAGTTTCTCCCTAGTGCCTATATCTTACCCCTTTAGTCCATAAAACCAACTCCTTGCACTTCCTTTAAGAGAAAAGGGGAACAAACTCAATTTTTATGCATCCTTCGAAACTCCTTGATATTCAATTATTGAGCACAATTGGTGAAGCTCTTGAATGTACTCATTTGGATCTTCATTTTGATTTCCCTCCAACTGTCTATTGTAGACAAATCTAAGTAACTCACAGTTGAGCTTAAAGTTTGTAGCTTAAATTTTACGTGGGTTAACAATTAGAGTTATGTCACAAATAGATGGGATTGAATATTCCTAGAGTAATCTATTGTCTCCCATATCTACATACTTATTGTATACTTCTTTCCACTCCAACTAAATCGCTAAACTATAGCTTGCAAATTTCAATTTGAAAAGTAAACGACCTACTTCCTAGCTTTACACAAATCGGTTAGGGATAAATTTAATACTATTCCAACAAATTCAATAATAAAGTTTCAAACTATTATCCTTAATTCAGCTTAAATTGACAAGAAAATATATAAAGATCAAAACTTTAATAACTGAACTAATCATAATCAACGAAAATTAAACTAGGCTATCAACAACACTACACTACACTACACTACACTAAAGCTACACTAGGGTGTAGTCTTAGAGTCCTCGGTTAATCATATATTAACGTTACTACCCTTTTCCCAGTTAGTGCTAAAAACTAATAACATGACATGAACAAGATATAAAATAGTAATAAACTTCATAGATGAATAAGTAAACAAGAAGATAACAACTTAACATGAAATTCAATGAAGAAATGGAGCAAATACTTAATAAACAAGCCTAAATGTGCATCTAAATCATAAAAACGTGCATCAAATATGATAAACAAGTCATTAAAACAAGAAAAATAGATAATGAGCTCACAAAACTAAACCTAAAAATGCTAAATTTGTGATTTTGGCTCACATTTCTAGCTGCAAATGCAAGTATTTATAGAATTGAGCTACCGATTGATCGGTAAGAAGGTTTACTAATTGATCGGTGTCAACTCTATATCATCTCTATGTTTAATGAAATGCGGCATTTAGGAGGATTAGGGTTTTAGTTGAAAAACCCTAACCTAAATTTCTTTTACCAATTAATCGGTGCTAGAGCTATCAATTGGTTGGTATGGTTAAATCCTTCCCTGTACATTTTGTTCATGACACTAGCCTCTCCTACAATTAATTGCCTAATAGGTTATTATATCTTTGATGCCTTAAGGCATATTGATCAGTAGGCTAAATTCAGCATTACCCTTCACTTTAGCCTCCTTGATCCAATAGCGAGGGCTACTAAGGCCATGGTAGCCCCCATACACTTGCACATAAGATATAAAATGCATTAAATTCATTTAAAAACAATACTCTTTCATGCATTTTTAACAATGTTGCAAAAGTTAGTCCATTTTGTGTATAAACTCCAATTTCACAAAAAAATTAGCTAAACTTTGCAAGAATTTATGCACAAATGTAAGTTTTAAAGTTTGGAAAATTGTGCATTTTGAGTTGCAATTAACACCCATTTTAAACAAGTGTAGGTCTTCCTAAATGTAACTTTTAATGTCATGAAAAAACTTTTTCTTCTCTTTAAAATCTAGTCTTTAAGGAATAATCCTAGCTATTAGATAGTTAGTTATGTTAGCAAACTAAGGAGTTTCCCAAGGACTTACTTGGTACAACTTCTCATCTAGAAACTCATCATTAATCTCTAGTTCATCAAGCTTTTTTAGTGAAGGGTTTTCTAAGCATAAGAGATGGTTGGCTACCAAATTCTTTGCTCCCTTTTCGTCTTTAATTTCCAGGCTAAAATCATAGGTAAAAGGAATCCACCTAATTAATCTTGACTTAGCATCTATCTTATTCAATAAATATCATAAAGTACTGTGGTTAGTATAAACAATAACTTTAGATAAGATAAGATATGACCTGAATCTATCGAAGGCAAAGACTACTATAATGTGTTCATTTTTTGTGGTGGTGTAATTCTCCTAAGTCTCAATAAGAGTCTTGCTCGTATAATAGATCAACTAGAAATGCTTTAAATGCTTTTCCCACCTTTGACCTAACACTTCCCCTATAGTATAGTCACTATCATCACACATTAGCTCAAATAGTAAGCTCCAATCCAAGACTACCATAATTAAGGCGTTAGTCAATTTATCTTTTAGAGTACTAAATGAATCTAAATAATCTTGAGAAAATATAAGTGGAGTATCCTTTTCTAATAATTGATTTAAAGGTCTAGCTATTTTTGAAAAATCTTTAATAAATCTCCTAGAAAACCAAGCATGTCCTACGAAACTATGTACAACTCTCATAGATGTAGGAGGGGGTAATTTAGCAATAGTGTCAATTTTAGTATAATTGACTTATATGCCTTTCCAAGAAACATTATGTCTTAACATTATCTTCTCCTGTACTATAAAATGGAACTTTTCCCAATTTAAAACAAAATTAGTTGCTTTACATCTACCCATCACTTTTTCAAGTTTCCTAAGGTAATTATCAATTGAATGCCTAATAACCAAGACATCATCCATAAAAACTTCCATTATATCCTCCATAAATTTATTAAAAATTTCCATTATGCACTGCTAAAGAGTCATTAATACATTACAAAGGCCAAATGGCATTCTACTATATGCAAATGTATCGCAAGGACATGTAAAGATAGTTTTCTCTTTTTCCTCTAAGGCAATAGGAAATTAAAAATAACTAGAGAAAACATCTAAAAAGCAATAAAACATATGACCTAATAAACATTTGGTTTATAAATGGCAAGGGAAAATGATCCTTCCTCATAGCATCATTAAGCTTCCTATAGTTGATATAGACTTGCTAGCCTGTAACCGCTCTTACAGGAATCAACTCATTTCACTTGCTGGGTACTATTGTCATGCCTCCCTTTGAAGGTACAACTTGTATAGGATTAAACCAAGAACTACCATAAATAGGATAAATCACGCCTACATCCATAAGCTTGATTACTTTTGTCTTGACTACTTCCTTCATATTCGGGTTCATATGTCTTTATGTTAGTATTGCTGGCTTGTAACCTTCTTTAAGCAAGATCATATGTCTATAGAAAAAGGGACTAATTCCCTTGATGTCATAAACCTCCTATGTAATTACTCTCTTGTGAACCCTTAGCACATTAAAGATCTTATTCTTCTACTGAGTAGTCAATCTCGAGGAAACTATCACTAGTAACTTTGAGTTTTCCTTAAGGAATGCATACTCTAGATAATTCAGTAGCTACTTTAGCTCTAAATCCATTGGCTCTTCAATGGAAGGCTTTAGCTTTGCTTCCTTCATGTGCTTAAAATGTTTAATCCTTTGCTCTTGAATGTGAGGATTAATTTCTAGCTGAGCTTTTGTTTTGGTTATGTTTGGGCCACTAGATTCTTCATTAGGAATTCCTTGTCTCAAAGGTGATTCCATAAGGTCCTTAGATAATAATTCCTACAAAGTATCAAATACAGAACAATCGGTGGAATTAAGACTAAAACATGTATCGTTCTACTCAACACATTTTCTCATTGTTTACTTAATTTTAATTACCATTTCTTCTTCTCTTACCCTTAATGTAAGCTTACCATCACTAACATTTATAATAGCTCTGGCAAAATCAATAAGAAACATAAATTTATCTATTTGAACAAGCACATCTTCAATAATACCCCTAAGATATTGTATTGATCTACCATCTGAATGTAAGCTCATCTTAGTTTATTTAGGTTTACCTAGGCTTATCTACTTCAATAATTTATAACGCATTAAATTTATACTAATACTTAAATTAGCTAATGCTTGTTTAATAGAAAAATTCCAATAAGACAAGAGATAGTAGAACTCCATAGATCTTTTGGCTTTGTGGGAAGCTTATTTGTAGGACAGTTGAATACTCTTCACTAAGCATAACTGTAGATAACTCCTTTGGCTTCTTCTTGTTGGAAAGTAGGTCCTTTAAGAACTTTGCATATTTGGGCATCTATGGGAAAGCTTCTATAAAAGGTAGATTAATATGTAATGGCTTAAATAGGTTTAAAAACTTACCATACTGCTCATCTGAGTGTTCCTTCCTTAACCTCCAAGGATATGGAATGGATGGTTTATATTCCTCGACCTTTGGGGGTTTTATTTCTTCTTTAAGTGATTTAGAAGTTTCTAAAACTTTATCTTCCCCCCCCCCCCCCCATCACTGGTTTTGGGTTGATTAGTATCTTTTCAGGTTGAGCTTATGGTAAAGACTCTATTTTTCAAGGTCATAGCTTCAACTTGAGCTTATGGTAAAGACTCTAGTTGCTTTTTGACTGAAATATTGGCAAGTTATTTTATGCACTTTGCAATACTCAATAGCTTAGCATCGCTACTTTGTATGTACCTAGTTAACATCTCTTCTAGTTTTGAATTCTTCTCTTTTAAAGGGTGAGTTTGAAACCTATAAGGAACATCAACATTCCTTAGTTAATTTGCATAAAAATAATCACTTGCATAAGAAAAACACTCCCTACCTCGTTCTTCGTAGTTGTTATAAGGTAAATATTGAAAACCCCATTGATTCATTCCTTGATTAAATGGTCTATGATAATAGGATGGCATATATCCTCTTGGAATAACTACATTAGGCATCATAGAATGCTCTGCTAACATGGGATAAGAATCTAACCTTTTATTTAATGAATCCACCATTATTGCTAAGGTTATGGTAGACTCGGCATCCTTCACTGCTAGTTTCTTCCTATTGAGTTTATCATCTTCCTAATGGTAGTTGTTTGTAGCTAAGCTTTCAAATCAATCATAAGCTTCACTAGGTATCCTTGAGTTTAATGTACCACCAATAGATGTATCAACAAATTGCTTAGTACTAAAATTCAATCTATTGTAAAATGTTCGTACATGCATCTAAAGTGGCAGAGTGTGATTAGAACACTTTCTAAGAAACTTCTTAAAATGCTCCCAAGCATCATAAATTGTTTCCTTATCAGATTGAGTGAATGACAAGATATCAATCCTAAGATTAGTTGTCTTGGCTAAAGGAAAATACTTTTCGAAAAACTTTTTTATTAGTAAATCCTAAGAAGTAATAGAATCTTTTTGTAATAGACTAACCATTACCTTGCTTTTCCCTATGAAGAAAATGGAAACAATCTTAACATTACCACATAATTGGTAGCTCATTTGATTTTGAAAGTTGCACATATCTTCAAGAAGTTTGCAAGATGCGAATGTGGATAATAATTAATGAGATCATAAACTCGTTTACAGTAATAGTCGATCTTACAATACTAGAGTTGGCTCTACTCATCATGGTTTAATATAGTTGAACATAGTTATACATACTTTGTCATTATTAGCTATTGCTCTAAATATCCTCAACACAAAACGAGAATATTCAAGTTGGATTTTGGTTTACTTAATAAAAAGAAATATAGAAATAACAAAAAGTGAAATAGTAGAGTAATAATGGAATGAGCTTTCTTGATCAACAATTCCTAGCAATGGTCCAAAAAACTTGATGGTGTATATGTTGAGATATTAGGAAAGTGTACCTATTAAGTAATAGTATAGAGAACTGGAAGAGTCCTTGGTTGTCGATCCCACAAGGATTGAACGGTTAATCACCCATTCAAATTACTCTAATTTATATTAGATTGCAATATTGGCAATGAATTAGATGGAAATAAGAAACAAAAACTAACAAAAGATTAACTAATATTGTAATAATAAAATAAATTAAATAAACATAAATTAGGATATCTAGACTCTACTTACCATGAGCATAACATGTAGAATCATATGGTTTTTGATGAATTTCTTATTCTTATTAATTGAAAGAATTGAAGTGCTATTCTAATAGGAATCACTTCTCTATTAAATTCTACTCCTAATTACATAATATCTAAATCACTTATAGGATATGACTACTTAGAACAGTATTAAGATAAGGAATCTCGCAGACAAATAAGAAATAATTAATTTCATAAGAAATCTTTAACTTATCTCAAAGCTTATAGTAAATCCCTTCAATTGCGATAGATCTATTTATATATTGGCTTCATGACTTCAATACATAAAATTAGATAATTGAGTTGAAACTTTAGAAATAATAACTTAATCTAAAATAAAACACACAATTGAATTAATAAGAATAAGGTAATTGCATTAAAATAAAACAATTATTATACACTACATCATTACCTCAATGATTCATAGATCTAGATATCGGTACCTCTAAGCTACAGTCATAGTAAATGCAATAACTTTCATGGTGGAAATAAAAATAAAACTAAACCTATCTTCTCTCTCTCTATAGAAATATCAATCTTCTATATGTAATGTATGGGTAGAATAATCTTCAAATGGTAGGTGTATCATAGCAAACTGGAGGTATACGGGTGTGAACACGGGCATGGTGGCTATGTATGGAGAATTGTCTTGAAATTATTTATGAGGGCCACATGACCATAGTGGGTGATTGTAGTCATGTTCTCATAAAAAATCCTTCAAACTTCAATTTCAAAATTAAAGACATAGGCTTCATAGCCAAGGAGCATAATTGTAAAGTTCAATTGTGGTCATCTTCCTTACTTATTTCTTGATCATATTCTCTTCGATCCTTGCTATCTTTAGATTATTCTTCAAAATTGATGAAATTCTTTCAAAAGTCACCTAAATTCTTATCTTTTCTTTGCATCGCTTCAATTTAATTTTGAAATAAAAAATAACTCAAATCAATAGAAAATTCAATTATATTAGATTAAAATATCGCAAAATATCTAGGAAAATAGCATGATAGATGAGTGTAATTTTACACTCATTAGTTACCATGTCATATACCCTATGCTCTTGACCTTTAATGTTTAGCACTTAATCTACTTGGGATTCGACCGAACTCGAAGTGGCTAAGGTACTCCTTCATCTTGGTCTTCTAAATTTTTCGTTAAACACTCTTCTTAGAGCTCAATTGTCTCCTCTAGCATTACCCTAAGCTACCAATTCTTGATCATTGGGTCGAACATGATTATTGCAAAGCTACTGCTCAACCCTTCTTCTTTGTATAGGACATTCAATAATTTCTTCTTTGTCTACTATGAGCTTCCTGAGGTATCCTCTTTGGATAGCATCTTTAAGTGCATTTTTTTAGATGAATGAACACATTTGTTTATAACTACGATCTCCATGAAAGTCATAATATTTATTGGAATTTTTTCTCATAGGATTATTCCTTATTTTCTCTAACCAAGCTAAATGTTCAACAAGTTCAATTTAGGGATGGGTATGTGTATGTTCAAAGGTCAAAAGTGGTCTTTTCAATCTCTTGGAGGTCGGCTTAATTTATCATACATATCAAATATAGTACTAAGTCAATCTTTTGTTGACCCTCTTTCTCTCTTCAGTCTTCTATCAAATTTTTCTTTTTCAAGCTCTTTAGGAGCTTGCATTTGGCCCTCCTATCTTATAAACTTTTTTGACGTTACAGTAAATTTATTTATCGAGGTTAGAAGATGCATGGCAAGAGATTTAAAGAAGTTCAAGTCCTCTCTAAAACCTTGGTAGATGGTGTGCAATGCAATACTTTTGTCATAGTTGGTAATTTCAAACATTAGCTGATTGAATCTATCAACGTAATCTCGAGTGCTCTCATTAGGCTTCTACTGAATTGAGGTCAAAAGTGAAGAATCTTTTGTAGGAGGCTTTGTAAACCCCTAAATTTTTCGGCTTAACATTTGAAGTAGACTTAAGTGTGCTAGATATTCTTAAGAGTTGATAAGGTTAGTAAAAGTGAAAGCCCTAAAATAACTAATCAATCGCATATAAAATTTTTCTACTCTAAGCATATGTAAACACTAAAGATTTCATCTGAAAGTGATAAAAACCCTAAAACTATAACTTTAAGGATATAAAAGCACTAATTCACCATAATTACCTTAAAACCCTAATTGATAATATAACCTTAGTATTATACTAAATCATTAGTAAAAGATTAAATATAACTTTCAATCATTCATAAATACATATAATACTAAAGTAATCATTTAGAAATTGAGATATTGCATCATAGATCACATTCATCTTCTAAGTATATAAGTAGGTTAGTATTATATAGGGTTAAGAGTTTAGTCAATACTTATATTACATGTAGTAAGTATTAATACCCTAAATAACACTTTTCATGATAATTACATTAAGTAACCTACCAAATGAAGTATATAAGATATAAACACCCAGAGGAAGATCTGATTAACTATTCTTACTAATCAATTCAATAAACTTCATGTTTCCTCTCATTTCCTTAATTTTCTTCTTAATTTTCCCTAGTTACTTCATTATGTACACTTAGATTACATATAATTTTAAAATGTTAACCAAGTCAAAGGTTGACCAAGTCAACATATATATGTCATTATCACACTAGAACCTTCCTTTTCTTTCTATTGAATTTTTTTCTTTTCTTTTGGATTTTTCCCCCTTTTCTTTTCCTTCTTGCCATCCACTTCCCTTTCCTCTAGACCCTACTTGTCTTCATCTTTTTAAAACACAAAATGACACAAACACAACTCTTTTCTCCCCTTTACCAAATCGTAACCCCTTTACTCCCTACTTTCACAATTCCTACTATCATAAACCAAGAAGAAAAAGGTATGTTATTATGTATTGTTCCATCTTATTTAATAATTAGATGAATAGGTTAGGTTAGTATAGGAAGTTTATGTGATATGTATATATATGTTGTTGAAGGAAGAAAGTTTCATATTTTTACGCTTAGAAGTATAGGAGATCCTTAGTAAATAGAAGAAGAACACATGTACATATGCTTAAGTATGTGTATATAAGAGTACACTTGATAAATACATGTATGAAGACCCTTCTACATAAGTATCCATTATGTTCATAACCTAAAATGAAGTGTATACTAATTATACATACATATACCTTGCTAAATACACCCTTAAAGTGCAAAAATATGAAATTTGTGAAGCTTTCTTAAAAGGGAACATTAGGCATAGGAAAATATATATAAAAATACGTAAGTCACCGTATGTATGTACGGATATACGTATTAGTATACATATGAGTACATAAGTATACATACTAGTATGTTAGAAATATAAGTATATATATAATGTATGTATAAGGTATATCAATACATAAGGATAAATATATATATGTAATGGATGATGATGTAAGCAATGGCATAATCAAATGATGACATAAGCCATGAGATAAGCAATTGATGATATAAGTGATGACATAAGCAATTGATGACATAAACCTCTAAAATAATAAACCATAAAATCATTTAAGTGTAAGAATTAATGGCTAATGAAATCATTAACTACTAAAATAGAACATAAAACTAGTTAATAAGAATATTTAGGTTTCAATAGATAACATTTCAATAAATTTAGTCTATGTTGTAAAACACAGGTTTTAACGTCTAAAACGGAATCATCGTGTGAACATACGTCTGAAAATGATGAAAAAAGACTATAAATTCGTAAATATCAGAAATAGAATGAAAAAGTTACATACGATTAGTGATAAAGTCTAATCGGATAAAACTTAATAATAATCTGAGTAGAATTAGGTAAATAGATATCTAGAATTACTAATTAATTCAATTGCTTACTATCATTATTATATCGTAATGATTAGGTGATCCCGATGCGGGCAAGGATCTCTCAATTAATTACTACGACTAGAGCGAGTCGTCACAACCGAATGAGTATTTACCCTATGATTCTATGCTTATATGTGATTGTAGATAGTGAACTTAAATGATATTGTTAAATTGATTGTTGTGTGGAGTCGGGAAATGTTTGTGTATGTTATTATGTGAATTGTAAATTTACTTCAAGTATGAATAATAATTTGTTTATTGCATGGTAGTATAGATAATGATTGTGTGTGCTATTAGATGTACACATCATAATTGGACTTAACTATAGTCGGCTCATAAGAAGAAACTAGTATATGCATCAACATGCATTGTACATACATAATTCCTGCTATCACATCATACGGAGGTACAGAGATGCCATTCAAGGGTTGTTATTATGAATTTATTGGTTTTATATAGTGCACTTATATAAAATGACCTTACCTTAGCCTATAGGAATACTAAGTGTTGGAGGCGTCAATCACTTAGTAAAGAGTCGAGTTTAGAAGTTTTCGTTTAGGGATAAGTCTGGACTGTGAGGGCCTACTTACAATTATACTAGAACTTGGTTTTTATGAAAATAAAAGACTTGTTTGATTTAAATATGGAATGTGGAGTTCCATAGTAAAGTAAGTCCTAGTATAATACCTAGATCTGACTGGTATTATGTATACTCCAATCTTGATTTTGAAGGGTGTTAAATTTGAGTTGTGTATATTGACTAGTTAACTATACGTATTGTTTGGCATTCTATTTTATCATTTATTCATATGCGTGAATATAATGTATTGATAACTTGCTTATGGTGTGGCTGAGGGTTTTGCTCACTAAGTTTAGGCTTACTCTCCCTTAGACTTTGCTATAAGATGGCTTATTCGTTGAGGCTGGCTAAGGAATGGTACAAATTAGCTTGGGGACCTACGTAAGGGTAGGTCATTCAGTGTGTTGAGAGAACTGATTTTGCATACTTTTACTTATGTACTTTTGTTTTGTTAGTAATATAGACCTAGATGTACTAAATTACTACTTATTGTAAACTTTGTAGTTTAAATTTTATATAAATATATTTATGTGATGATATCATGTAGATTTGTAGGTTCTTTGGAAGCTAGTGGTAGTAGAGCCTTGTATATTGTGTGAAGATTTCATGATTGGAAGGGTAACCAATTAGAGTTCTTCATACAGTATACGGTGTCTATCATGACTAAACCATCCTCAGTTCATAATAGGCTTATTGGCAAGAAAGTATTACCTAAACTCTTCAACTAATTGATCAAATGATGAGATAGATGTTGCTTTTAGCGAGTTGAACTAGTTGCTTACCGACATCCTTAAAGTAGAGGGAAAACTTTGCATGCAATAGCGTTAGAGAGCCAGTATAACTCCTTTAAAGTACAAAAAGTATTTAGGTAATCATCTAGTCCTTCTTCCCATCATAAGTTTTGAATTGAGGCACTTGAACACTTAGAGGGAGAACTTCCTCTACAATTTCCTAGACAAAGGGGCTAAAGTTCTTACCCCATAGATTAGTTTCCTTCTTGGAGTTTCCTTCTATTGTTAGTTTTTTTATGTATACCTCTATGTCTTGTAAACTCATGTCTATAATTGCTTTTTAGGGCAAGCAAGTAGTTGAATGCTCAATCTTTCCCTCTGTACGTACCTAAGCATGTCCACCAACTTAAGTTTACAGCGGTGTTTGCTGGAGATCCTTCTCTACGTAGAAATCTTGTTGTAGTTGCTTGGTATTCTCATTTACCATGGGGGCTTTGCCATGCACTTGTTGTTGTTCATCAACTTATACAGTTAGGTTAAACTCTTCTTTAACTACCTCCAGGGAAAGAGAGGAAGAAGAGGCATCATCATGCTCTTGGAGTTTCTTCCTCAATTCCTGATTACAAGCCTAAGCTTCTTCACTCTTCTTGGAGAATCTAGTACATAAAGCTTCTAGCTGTAAAATGCATAATACATCATTGGTCTAGACTTGAACTTGTTTAGGTACATCATTAACCTCTACATGACATACTTTTAGAGTGTGCTACTATGGGGATCTTTCTTCTTAAGCTATACAAGGGGTATTACCCCCCTTGAGAGTATTATTGTCCTTTGTTTTTGTCTTAGTCACCATTTGGGTTTCAAAAAATAGATAGTACCAATTTGTTGATAGTAAAAATTAGAGGATAGGTATTCTAGGGTCTTGTTGGCTTAAGAATATATAAAATAAAATGAATTAGGCTATGGGGGTATTGAGGCAACTTTAGCATAGCTAATTCGATGCCTAGGTTAGGTTCTCATGAATAAAAGGATAGAGAGAAAGATAGTGAGAAGTGTGTAGGTGGCCAAAAGAAGAGCTTACAGTAGTATGCCAAGTAGTATTTATAGCCAAGACCTATTAACTACTTCTTAACTATTGCTTCTAGAATTTACATGTATAGGGATTTGAATTAAGGACCATATCTTAATTAATGGAATGTAGGTGGCATTTTAGCAGCTAGTGGGTAGTTATTCCTATAAGGATCACCAACTGCTCATGCCTTTGTTCGAACGTAAATTGTCTATGAGTTTGACCAAGTCTCCTTGATCTCTAAATCATTTGTCCAAGCTAATCAAGGCTTGCCTGGGCTACCCTTTGGCACTTAAATGTATTATGAACTCTATCTTCTCAAGCTCTTCGGCCTTTCAAGACTATAGGACTAGTAGAAGAGGTCAGATGTGTGACTTAAGGCCTTTAGAATAAGGTAACAAGTTGGATATGGGTCTCATTAGGTTGGTTTATGATCCCAAATGACTTGGGGTAAAAATCCTCATCAACAATAGGTACTATTATATTTGCCTCCAACGTATTAGGTCTTTGGTCTTGATCCTCTAATGAACTTATCCGATCTTAATATGAGTTGTATTAGGGATATGTAGTACTTACTCTTGGTACTTATGTATTGGAAAAGTTTGAAATGTATAGATGTAATGGAGAAGAATCAAGTTGTTAGGAAGTGAAGGAGACAATAACTATTGAAAATGAAGTTGTAGGGCTAGCATTAGAAGAGCATGCAGCTTTAAGAGTGGTTGAGATTGAGGAGCAGTTTAAGGTCTTACTTGCTTAGGATCGCCCAGCTCATGATATGATGTATGACCTAAGATGGTAATATTTCCTCTTAGTGATAGCTATTGGAGAAACTTGGGCATAGTTAATTAGATACATGATGAATGGAAAGAAGGGTCCTTGATGTAAGATAATCCTTGATACATAGGATGATATTGACATTGATTATGAAGTTGAGCTATGTTTGTATCCTTTTGTTTAATTTTTGTAGGATAATGTTTAATCTTAGTAGAATTTAGAGTAGCCAATTGGTAAGTTTTAGGTTGAAACTTCTTCAAGGGAGAGGGAATCATAGGCTTTAAGGGACTAACCTAATGAATGCAAGTCTCGAAGTAACTAATTACCAATTTTTAGGTTGTAATAGAGACTTACCTATGAGCTCTTTATGTGCAAAGGACCTATTTATAAGCTCTTCATATGTCGGAGACTTGTTTAAGAGCTCTCTATAAGATGATGACCTATTTATGAGCTCTTCAAAGATCCATTTGAGAGCTTTTCATATGTTAAAGACAACTTTTCATATGTTGAAGATCTATTTATGAGCTCTTCATGTGCTAGAGACCTATTTATAAGCTCTTCATAGTTCGAAGACCTGTTGGAGAACTCTTACGGAAAAGGCTCTCCATATGGAGACTTGTGTAAGAGTTTTTTGGGGACCTATTCGAGAAGCTCTCTATGTTGAGATATGTTTGAAAAGTTCTCCATGTGGAGACCTATTTGCAAGCTTATATAGGAGATCTGTTAAAGAGTTTATGGATGGAGAAAGTAATCATAAACAATAGGCCATCATAGATGAAGTCATAAGGAATAAGTCATTGGAAACACGTCAGTATAAAATAAGTAAGCACAAATAGGTCATTAAACTAGAACAAGTCGTTAAGGTTTGAATTACTCATTAGCTTAGCTTAATGGCTCATCACTCGAATAGCTCATTTGCCTACCAATTTATAGTTTTTCCATTAGGGCTTCTTATTTCTTTTATTAGTTACCAAACCACCTTTATGTTTTGCCTTGTATTTATTTACAAAAAATGCCACTAGGGCATCCTATATTTCATTTTATTTACAAACTATCACTATGTATAAATAGGTAATGCTTGTCTAGTTATGTGTTTAATGAAAATATTTTAAGTTTTTCCTTGTTAAAGCTCTCCTCTTTTCAACTCTTATTAATCCCTTTAGTAAGGATCGTGATGTATAACCTTAGTTAACACTTTGTGCATCATATCAAAGTGGTGATTAGGCTGTATAATATTTAATTGGTGCGTCATATTCAATTAAATAGCTTACAGATTTTCTAAAACTCTTGCAAAACCCATATTATTTTCATTCCTTTGATAAGCTCGGATCCACCTTGATATTGCTGTATATGTTAGTTCTTGGTGCTACATATAAAGATTGACCATAAGGATAATCAAGATTTGGAACTTAAAAAGGCAAAGAAAAGCATTAGACAAGTTCTTGATTTAGATCATACACTCATCTATTCAATCTCATTGTCAAAGCTCTAACTTGATGACATGTATTCATGTCTTGTAACATGCGGTAGTCTATTCCTTGTGTAGTTGTCAAAATCAGGATTTTACGAGTTTACGAATTTAGGAGGTTATCCCAAGTTAACTTGTGTATAAAATTGTTTTCTTATGGAAACTTACGTTCTTAACTGATTTTATATGTCAAACTCAATAGAATCTTATGTTTCTAATTGAGTTTACCGATTCAATAAATATGAGTTAAGTGGGCTAAATATAAATAAAAATATACATACAATTAGGGTTTTATTATACTACTAACTATTAAGGCATTAAATCATCTTTGCTACTTTATTCCAATTTTATTCCTCTTTCTCTCTCTCCTTGTCCCTTCTTCAATAGTCATAACGTTCATCTAGGTTCTAGTTTTAATAAAAAAATTTATAAGAAAAACCATATCTCTAAGTTTATATTGTTAAGAACTTGAAATAAGTTGAAACATTTGATCTTTTTCAATTCGTTGCATTTTTCAAACAAAATAATGGGAAAAAAAATTAGTTTTAGCCTTACTTATCCTTATGCCATGAATGTTAGGTTATCGATTAAGAACTTTTTTATGGAAAAAGAGATAAATTTCTTCATTTTTTTTTAATTTCCATCGTGTATTTCAAGTTTTTTATAATTACTATAAGCAAATCTATAGTTGTTTTAATGTTATATTATATAGGTTGTAGAAATTTACACTTCTATGTTTTGATTTTATAGACCCTCTAGCGATTTTAGATAGAATCACGAGTTTGACAACCTTATCCTTGAAATGTGGTTATTATCACATGTATGATATCACTATAGTTAGAATAAAGAGAGGGTATAAAGGTTTTTATTTAGTAAATACTATACCTTTAACACTCAAAATTGTCAATGATATACATAAATGTGATAATAAGGAGTATTTACTATCAAGCATTGAAGGTATTGAAACAAGTGGTGTTGACTAGGAGGCAAGTGTACTTATCAATTTCATAGTATAACAGATATGACTCCAGATATTGATCCCTTAGAGACTACCTATAAGTACTAGTTAATGGAGCTATGCCATCCCCCTTTATCTACCTTATCAACCTTCACGCTAATGACACAAGGAAGACTTTGAGGCTTGCAAGGACTCACCGAGTGCATACTACAACAACAATCCCCTAAGGATAAGTTTAAGCTCTTATTTGTGTCTATTGTACTTTTTCCCTATTCAACCTGAGGTCCTTTCAATTACCTAAGCTTTGAAATCCTTATTGCCCAATTGTTTTGCTTATTTACATAGCTTAGTAGGACGTGAAAACAAATCATCCTCTATGCCAGACTTACTCTCCAGCTTATGGTTAGGGTTTCTCAACAACTACTAACATGATAATTTGAATGCCCTTGTTATTTTAGTTTCCTTAAGAGGCTACTTTAAAGCTCCTAATTGATGAAAGCTATGAGCACATCATTTGCTTATTAAATAAATATTCTCCTTCTTTCTTGATAGAACACTTTCTCTAAGTTACACTATGTTTTACACTTTTATCTACTCTTATTGATAGCTTAAGATTAATGACAAGTGAATCTCAAATTCTTGGCTTGTAAGTCATCTCAAGCAAGAACCAAATCATGTTATGCTCTTCGATGAGTCATATGCATAAAGTAGCTTCACATACCTATTGCGTTTAAACCCCTTTCGTAAATCTTTTCTTCAATGTCTTGAAGAGATCCACTTAGCTCTTAGGTACACCATATAATCTTAGTATTAAAGCTATAGGTTCCAACTAAGAACATGTGAGTTCTGCATTCTTGAAGTTAAAGGTGCTTTATGGTTGAGTGGTATTGAGGCATCATGTTGGTGTTGTTGGTATTGTCAAATGTTGCATACTTTCTTTTTGCATAAAAAAACAGTAAGGTTATTATCGTGTAGATTGAGTAGTAGTAGATTGTAATGCTTTGGGGTTGTTGTCATACTTTACCTAGGTTATGGTCATTATAGATCCTTGATGTCGTATTTGAAAGTGAGTAGATATTGATATTCCTTTCTAAGTTTGTGTTGCAATTATGACGAACCCAAACATGTAAGGTAGAATAGGTAATGTTGAGAGTGACGCATTTGGATGTGGCTATCATGATCAACAAACTGTGCAATCTATAGTTGAACAAATACAAAATCTAATCGCCATTGTGACTAACTTAACAATAGCTATTTAGTAATTTCTTGAGGCTTAACCCTTGAGGAAAATGTTAAGTATGACCAAGCTGAGAGAAATAAGCTTAGGGTGCAAAGAGTGGGTGTTCAAGCTAATGTTGTCATTGATGCTCCATTGAATCACTGTGCTTGAGTCGATAAAATAGCTCAATGGGGGCTTGAGTTAGTTGATGTTGCCAAGGAAAAACAATAGAAGAAGAAGATGATGATGAGGATGATAATTTTTATGAGCTTAAGGAAAGAGGTATGTGACCTCACCAAGGAATGGATATGTTAATGTCCTAATACTGAGCTTCTTTGGTGCTAGCAGTATTGATGATTATTTTGATTGGGAAGGAAAAATGGAAAAGATATTTAAATGTTACAATTACAAGGATGTGTAAGGGTTAGATTGGCTACATTGGAATTTGCTAGCTATGCCACCATGTAGCGAAAAAGACTATAAATAGCTCGATCAAGAGATGGATGATGTGGGATGATGACTTTGGTAGAGATGAAACAACTCATGAAAGGTAGATTTGTGCCGGAGTATTACGAGCAAGACACCTTTTAGAAGCTCTAAGAATTGAAACATGGAGCTTGAAATGTTGATAAGTATATGAGAGAGTTCCAAATGCTCATGATATGGTATGATGTTGAAGAGCTAGAGGTGAAAAACATTTGGAGGTTTATTTCTAGCTTACAATATGAAATTTGTAATGTTGTTGAAATACAGAAGGTTGGATCCTTAGAGGACACCATCAAGGTTGCTTAAATGGTTGACTGGTTTAGATGTAACCAAACTGCTTGATTAACTATGTCTCCACTTAGTGCACATAGTAAACTTGGCACTTCTCATTGATTTGATATCAGCAGATTTAGGTATACATAGGGTATAGGTTACCCTGATGAGCATAGAGGGAAGGTTAAGGCCTTAGACCTTAAGCTATAAAAGGATGCTAGACAAAGCTTTAGTTGTAAGACTTAGGAAACTAAATGCTTTAAGTGCTTAGGTTTTAAGCATGTTGCTAATCAATGCCCTAATTGTTGTGTGATGACCATTGTAAGATAAGCGCCTTAGGTGGAGTGGAAGTAGTGAGTACGAGTGAAAGAGAAGAAAATGCTAAGATTAAATCAATTAATTCATTGGAAGAAGACCTTGGAGCTATTTTTTGACTTGAATAAGGTTAGTACTTTAACCTGGTCATTAGGAGAGTATTATGTACCTCAACAACAAAATAGAAAAAGTAAAGGGAGAATCTTTTTCCTACCAAATGCCAAGTTTAGAGTAACTTATGTACTATAATCATTGATGGTTATAGCTATGCTAATGTTAGCACCTAAAGATTAGTTAATGTTTTGAAGTCACTAGCTAAGTTGCTCCCTCAACCTTATAAATCCATTGGTTGTATGAGAAAGGAAGCTTAAATGTGACCAAGCAAGTATGTGTTCTGATCTTCGTTAGTGATTAGTACAAGGACCAAGTGGTTTGTGATGTCCTCCTAATGTATCCTTCGTACTTATTGTTAGGCTAACCTTAGCTCTTTAACTTTAGAGTGACCTATGATGTGATAGGCTTGAATAAAGTGGTATTAGGCAAGTGCATTTAGTCAAATTATAATATAGCAAATGGATTGAGTTCAAGTGTTGATCCTATGGGGAACTATGAATGTGAGCAAATCCTAATTAATTAGCACTATTTGCCTAAAATTCTCTAATTATCTAACTTTTACAATTGAAAGTATAATTGGATAATTAATAAAATAAGGATTAATAACAAAATAAAGTGGCAAAAATAAAAATAATAATTAAAATAAAAGAACTAATAACATAATTAATTAAAATTAAGAAGAAGTATAATTCTTAGTAAATCTTATGATATTTACTACCTAGTTCTATGTGATTTGTCAATTTCAATCGTAATATTAGATTATAGAGATTCTTATTATGAAATAACCGAACTCGTGCCTCCAATTAATCCCCAATTGAGAATATACCTTACTAGAATCGCTTTTACAATAGAGTATCTTAGGATTGCATAATGACCTTGAATCTCGCTATTAGGTTGTCTTGATTTGAAGAAGTTGAATTGTTAAAAATTTAGTCAGTTAGTTTCTTCTAATTGTATCAGTCAGTCATACTATAGGATCTCATGAACTCTATAGTAAACTCATGAATTAATTCAATCACCAATGAAACTAAATTAAAGAACATTACAAATTAATATGATTAAGTCACAACATGCATAATCATATATTTAAATAAAAAAACATCAATATAAAAATATCAATAGTCACATTAGAATATAGGCTTCATAATACCCTTGGTTTTTCTAACTAGTTCAATAACTTTAGGATTCGAGCTCCCAAATTTTAGGGAGCTGAAATATATTATCTGTTTTATTTCAAATTTCATAGTAAGGTTAAACAAGTTAGATAAAGTTATTTAAGTAAAGTCAATTTTTCAAAATAAGCTATATAAAAATATTAATTTGAGAAAAACGATAATTTATCAATAATGCCAATTATTATCGAAAACGTGAAATTCGAGCTTTTAGATATAGCGAGATATTAAAGATAAGTTAATTAACTTTTAAAAATAATAAATGAAGTTAAATTATACACAATATACATATGATATGCATTTATGTATTAAATATATACATATAATAATAAATTATTAAAATAAGGTTAAATAATAAAAAATAATGTAAAATTAATTAAAAAATGAGTGGATGAGTCATCAAATGATGTGGCAATGTAGAATTAATTGGAAAAAATGAGTCAACGTTCAGCTAATTAGAAAATGACACATGGCACCTAAGGAAAAGGAAAAAATGACTTGTGTAATTTCACTTTTTGACATGTAAAAATTCAAAATCCTATAAATAAGGCTCTAAACATCATTTGCAATATTTTAGAAATCTGAAAACATAGGAACATAGTTTTAGAAAATCGAAAAAAATTAGAATAAAATAAAATAAAAATAGAACAAAATATAGGGGTGAATTAGGTTTAAGGCGATTCAATAGGTTATCTACAGCCTGACATGATGTGGCTAGGAGGTCTAATAGCGAGCAACCAGGGAAGCCTTTTCGAAAAGGTATGGTGTTTCAGTGGTGGTTAGAGGCAGCTAGCTTAGGTAAATTAATTTTCTACCCATAACTTGTTTATTATTATAAAAATAGAAAATGCTATTAATTAATTATGAAATTTGGTTTTGTAAAATTATTTCAAATATAGATTAATTTAGTAATTTTATTTTAAGTAAGTAAGTAGTAGAAATATAGGTTTCTTAAGAAAATATCTTATTTGGGTGAAAATTAAACTAATTTTTATAAATATTAGATGATATTGTTTCATACTCAATTTTTGTATATAACACACCTAATATATATATATATATATATAATTTTGGGAACAATAATTTTTGAAATTAAGCATGTTTAATATTTTTTATAATTAATTTAAATAAAACTACCAATTTTACTAAATTGTTAAAATAATTAGTTTTTGATGAAATTAATGAATGAGTCTTACATGTTTTGACTTCTGAAATTTTATAATGATATTTGAAAAAATTAATTTTTATCTCACACATAAATTTGTTTATTTTCCCTAATTTTTTGTTATTTCAAGCTAAAACCACTATTTTCGTAAAAATAAATAATAGCCAATGTAGTGTAATTCATGGTCCATAATTAAACTATATCTTTTTCTGAGTCTATATGATTTTTTGTGAAATTTATCGGGCTTGTATACTATTTGTTACGTATTTTCCTAATATAAGCTTATATATTGACTTAATATGTAATAGAGTAATTAGTATTAGTGAAATACTTGTCATATTCACCTAAAATGAGCATAATGGGGTATATTAAGGGTTACTGGATAAGTTTGGAAAATGTGACTTTAGGATTTCAGTTTAGTATTAAAGCTTAATCGTGTTAATTATGGAGTTACAATAATATACAATCAAATCATTAATATGAAAGGGTATTTTTGGGTTTTGATAATATTGATCAATCTTAAGGATGTCAAGAGGGCTAACTACTTAAAAACTTTCCAAAATTAAATTTTTCTTTCAAAATACTCATGTTTATTTATTTATTTCATGTAATATACTTGTTTTTGAATTATTGCATTCATTTTTGCATTGGGACATTGGGAGAATGATTGCATCAAGGATGTAAGGTAGATACGGTCAAACCCAAGCTGTCTTAGGATCTTAGGAGGGGAGCCATTGTGTAAGTTTTGAGTATAGTGGGGCAACCATTGCTCGGGGTCGATTAGTATACCCTACTTAAACTTCGATGTGATTAAGGAACCATTTTTCAGAAATGCCTCAAAGTCATAGAGTTTAAGGACTTATAGAACCTACCCTTCTTGCATGCATTTTTCAAGGTTGGTGAATAGCTAACAAGGCGGCATTATTATAAAAGAGAAGAAGAAAAAATGACAAACAGAAAGCATCTTTCCCTATATTTTTTTCTTGGAATTCACTCTTAACTTTTGTTATTTGCTTCATGTGCATACTATTATCATATTTATTTTGCATACCACATGCATTGGGATATACAGGGTCATTTGTTGCATCAAATGTAAGCCCCTAAAATTTTTTATCTAGCTTTTGAAATATACTCGAGTATGTTAGACAATTTAGGAGTTGACAAGGCTAATGAAAGTGAAAACTCTAAAAGAACTAATTAATCACGTATGAAACTTTTCTACCTTAAATGTATGTAGACACTAAAAATTTCATTCAAAAGTGATAAAAACCCTAAAATAAGAATCTTAAAGACATACGAGCATTAATTCATCATAATATACCCTAATACCCTTTGCCAAATCATTAGTGAAAGATTAGAGATGACTTTCAATCATGCATATATATTTAGAATCCTTAAGTAATCCTTTAGAAACTAAGATAATGAATCGTGGATTACATTTATCTCCTAAGTATATGATTAAGACAGTATTACATAGAGTTAGGGGTATAGTTCAAGCTTAGGTTAAATGTAGTGAACATTAACACCCTAATTGACACTTTTCATACTAGTTATAGTAAGTAGCTTACCAAATGATGTATATAGGATATAAATACCTAAAGTAAGATCTCATCATCTACTTTTACTATTCAATTCACCAAATACCTCATTTCCTTAATTTTCCTTGATTACTACATTATATATACAAAATGTCATATGCTTATGAAAAGTTGACCAAGTAAACACATGTTGACCGATGTCAAAAGGTTGACTAAAGTCAACATTTAGAAAAGTTAACAAAAGACACTAATGCATTAGAAAATATCTAATCCATCTCATGATTTCTTTTCTTTTCTTTTAGATTTTATTTTCTCTTCTCCTCTTTAATCACCATCCACTTCTTTTCTTCTAGACCCCACTATCTTCTTCATTCCAAAAGCAATACAAGACAAAAAGAAACAAAGGAAAACCCTACCTCCATTGCTGTGACACCTCCGTTCCCTTTCATTTTAAAAAATTTCCAACTTTGTCTCCATAATTCAAACACAAATTAAGGTATGTGATTATGTTATTATGTATTGCTTTATATTACTTATTAGTTAGGTGATGAGGTAGATTAGATAAATAAATATGTGTTATGTGTGATCATGTAGAAGAAGGCATAAAGTTTCCACCTTTAAGTGTAAAAGGATAGAAATCATGATGAAGAGGAAATAAATATATGTGTATATGCCTTTAAGTATATGCACATAAGGATATACTAGAAGAATACAAGTATGGAGATATTTGTACATAAGTATTTACTATGTACATAACCTAAACTAAGACAAATCCTAACTATACATACCTATATCGTATTAAATACATGCTTAAAAACACAAAAGAATGAAATTAGGGAAGTTTTCTTAAGAAGAAAATTTGGCATACGAAATTTGTACAAAAATATGTATATGACCATATAGGTATATGAGTATATGCGTAAGTATAAATACGGTATAAGTATATGTATAAGTATACTAGTATACATATAATTATAGTAAGGGTATAAGTATATAGTAGTTTATGTAAAGTATACATAAGACACTTAGGTATGACATAAGCATAAGGTAAGGCATATATAATTAAATTATGAGATAAGGAATGATGTAATTAAAAGATGACATAAGCGATGACACAAGCAAATGGTGATGTAAGCAATGACACAAGCGAATGATGATATAAGCAATGACATAAGCATATGTTTATAAAATAAGAAGTAAGAACAGTGCATAATAATTAGGTACATAAATTAGTAAACCCTAATACACTTCCTAAATTGGATTACACTTAATTAAGTACATGAATTAGTAATAATAAGGTAAAATTTTCTAAGTATAAGAATTTAAGGGTTAACTAAATCATTAAGTATAAACAAAGGGTATAAATATAAGCAATAAGAATAATTAAGTTTCCATAATTAAAATTTACATAAATTTAGTCCATATCATAAAACACAGGTCTTAACATCCAAAACGGACATTACTGTATGAACATACATCCGAAAACGATGAAAAACGACTATAAATTCATAAATATCGGAAATAGAATGAAAAGGTTACATACGATTAGTGATAAAGTCTAACTGGATAAAAGTTGATAGTAATCTAAGTAGAATTAGGTAAATAAATATTTAGAATTATTAGTTAATTCAATTACTTATTAGTGTCATTATATTGAAATGATCAGGTGATCTCGAGGTGGGCGAGGATCTCCCGATTAATTACTACGACTAAAGCGAATCGTCTTGGCTGAGTGAGTATTTACCCTATGATTCCATGCTTGTTTGTGATTGTAGATAGTGGACTTAAATATTATTGTTAATTGACTACTGTATGGGGTTCAGGAAACGCTTGTATATGTTATTGCGTGTTGAGTTGTGAACTTACCTTAAGTACAGATAATGCTTTGTTTGTTTCATAGTAGTATAGAAAATGATTGTGTGTATTATTGGATGGTCACAGTATAATTTGAACTTAATTATACTCAGCTTATAAAAAGAAACTGGTACATGCATTAATATGCATTGCATAAACACAATTCCAACCGTCACATTACATGGAGGTAAAGAGACGCTATTTAGGGGTTGTTATTATTAATTTATTGGTTCTGTATGATGCACATATACAAAATAACCTTACCTTAGCCTGCGGGACTACTAGGCATTAGAGGTACCAACCGCCTGGCTAGGGGTCAAGTCTAGAGGCCTTCGTTTAGGGGTGAGTGTGGACTACGGGGGCCTACTCACGATTATACTAGAACTTGGTTTTTATGAAAATGAAAGACTTATTTGATTTAGGTACGGAACGAAGAGTTTTGTAGTAAAGTAAGTTATAGTATAATACCTAAATAAGATTAGTGCTATGTATACTCCAACCTTGACTTTGAAAGGCGTTAAATCTAAGTTACGTATATGAACTAGTTAACTATACATATTGTTTGGCATTCTATTTGATCATTTATTCATATGCGTGAATATAATGTATTTATAACTTGCATGTAGTGTGGTTGAGAGTTTTGCTCACTAATCTTAGGCTTATACCTCTTAGACTTTTACTACAGGATAACTTGTTCATATAGGCTGGCCAAGGGATGCCACAGGTTAGCTTAGGGACTTTGGCAAGAGCGAGTTGTCCTGTGTATTGAGAGATAATAGTTTACGTAGACTCCTACTCATATATTTTTGTTTTACTAGTATTATAAACTTAGATATTACGACCCAATAGTATCGTTGTCATGGTAGGTCGTCGTGAACCGGATAAAGGTCTATTGTCAATCCCCTTGCTAATCATAGGCCTTTCATGCAACACGCAAGGCTCCTTCCACTTTACGTTACCACTAGGCCCATAGACAAGTAATATAGAACAATTTAACTAAAATTACTTCAATGTTATAGATTAGCTAATTGTGTGGGCTCGTGGGATCTACACCAAAAAAAATATTACAAACAAATGCAGTTCATAATGGAACTACATTAAATTTGTGTTATGAGAAAAACCATAAAAGTATTTAAATGTATATAAATCTATTACAAAATATCCTCTTCGCTCTCTGATTACTCCAACCCGTCTCTACACAAGACTTACCACGGGCATGCCTCGGCTCGGATTAGTGAAGAGGTTCTCTTGCATCAACAAAAATCTAAAGGGGTGTAAGCTTAAGCTTAGTGAGATAAATACCCTCGTCAATACCACATGACAGAAATTTATTAGATGCACAATCATATGAATGCATGAATAATTAGTATGCCAAACAATGCATGCAGTAACCTAGGAACTGCATACGACTCAGAATTACGCCCCCTAAAGTCGGGGTTTGGAGAAAATTAATCGACCTAAACCAAAATCCGGGTTCTTGACCTTGGGTTTTATTTCATTTGCACTATCGTGCTCATGCCCAAACAAAACTCTCTTTCTCTCTCTCTCTCTCTTTATATATATATATATGTATACTTTCTTTACCAAAATCAAATCATATCTTTTAAAATCCCAAGTCTAGTGGTGTGGTGGCCCCCGCAATTCACAAACACACTCCCTAAGCAGAAGCCACAAGACTCGGCCCCTCACTGACGGTTGGCATCTCCTAGTGCCTAGTAAGCCCATCAGCTTAAGACAGAGACTCAATATATATGATGGCATAGCTAGTGCCCAATCCTGCAGGAAACTCGTATTCTTGTGAGTCCCTTCCCATCTTCTACGTGAAGCGGCAATCGATGTTATTCATATGCAATATGGGGAATGCATGATTCATTTTGAGTACTTAATCGTATAAGTGATTAACTTAATTTTTAGGGTGATCAAACAATTTCATTCCATACAATTCACATATATAAATTAATACAAACAATTCCCATTATTATATCTATAATTAACAAGTCATCAAATTCATCCATAAATTCATACACATGCATCTCTCATATCCCACAAGCATCGAAATTTATATATAATATTAGGTGCATCTCCTTTACAAGCACAATTAAGTAAAGAGTCATCGGGAATTTACTCACTTTGCCATGTGGGTCAGTCAAAGTAATTTGGAGGCAAGCCATCTCCGTAAACAGTGTCCCCTGGTCATTGAAATAATTTTTATAAGGAATTGAAACAAACTTAAGAAACTAAATAAATTTTCCTTAAGTTATATTCTTAACTAGTTTCCGTAATTTTTCCCGATTTTTACCTAAAGTTCAATTGCGTATAACTTTTTCGTTTTAAATCCGATTTTTATGATCTTATAGTCAATCTTCATCATTTTCAAGTGTACTTTAATGTGGTAAGGTTGGATTTTTGAAATGAGGTATACAATTCTATCCATGAGTCAGAACAGTAGAGTTCTTCATGTGTTGGAGTGCTTTTGGGCCTTGTTTGGTAAATAGGCTTTTTAATAACTTAAGAAATTCTTTGGGCTTGGTATTAAGATTTTATCCTAAGCTTAAAATACTCCTTGAGATCAGATTTACAACTTTGATTTATATTCCTAAGGCTAATAATCACTTCTTGGGCCCTTTAGTGGGCTTAAGTTGTCAAATGGGCTTGTTTTTGGTTCAAACTAAAGTTAGTGACTTTGGTGGGCTTATAGGGCCTTAGGTGGATTTCTCATGGGCTTCAAAACAACCTCTCTTGATACTTTAAGGTGCTGGTTAGAATTTCATTGAAGGCTCATCTTAGAGTTCTAGGCATGTTTTGAGAGTTTTAGGCTCGGTTTTGAGTTTTAGGTTTTGTATGCTTACCATACTTGCTTTGGTCAATCTTTTCACTTTGTTCTTTCACTTATATCATATTTTTTGGCTTCTTTCTCCCACGTTCTAGATCTGTTCATGATGGTTCCAAGGGGTCCTTACTTGGTTTTTCAACTTGTTTCATCATTTCCTTAAGTTTAGGTGTTAGATTATGCACTTAAACTACTTGTGTCCAAATCTTAACTTGAGTTTTCTTCTATAAAATGATCCTTTAACTCATGCTCCACATAAAAAAATAAAAGATCTTATACTTAATAAAACCTCCATATCAAGCTCATTTCATACAAAGTTAGTTTCTTCACAAAACCTGATGTGATGGATTTTTCCTTAACTTAAGTCTAGATTTGAGCATATTTAACTTAATGGAAGCAAAATCAACATCCAAATGACTATGAAACCCTCACATCCAGCATGATCATTCTCCATTAAAGTTCTTATTTCAAGATTTTCTTAGCTTAAAATCTTCCATTCAAAGCATTAAACAAATGTTTTTACAAAACACTAACTTTACATGCTCATATTTCAACTTCATGTAAGGGTTTCATGGTTTGTTTCTTAAAACAATTTTTGGTGTTATAACAACTTAAAATTTACTCATTTCTTTAAGAAATCCAAGTCTCCTAACATAAATACTAATCTACACATCACAAGAATCACTTATTCGTCCTTAACGTGAAGTTTGGTGGTTGTACACTAAGGTTCCACTTTAGCTCTTAACTTTGCCTCCTCCTTTTTGCTACCTTTTGGAACCCGAATTTTTTGGTCTTTTGGAATGGGTTTTATAGAAGGTTCTAATGGTCTTAAAAGGTCTTAGATGGTCAAAGAAAATGACACAAGAACAAAAGAAAAGAATGCCACAAGTGAAGCTTCAAAAATGGAAGAAAAATTGATTTTGTGTGGTAAGGTTGTTTCTCCTTTTTATATTTGTTTCAAAGGAGAGAAAGATGAAGTGAAAGTGAAATTGCAAGGGAGAGAAATGATGGAGAGAGTGGTCGGTTGGAAATGGAGAGAGAATGAGTGTTTAAATGTCTTGAAAGTGTTATCTTGTAGTTTACACAAAAGTCAACAATTGCAACTATTGATGATAGAAGCATTAAGAGGTAAATAGTAATGTGTAAGAAGAAGTGATTGATGGGTGAATGAAAAGTGCATGCCCCCCCCCCCCCTCCCCCCCCCCCCCCCCCCTTTCTCCCCTTTTTAGATCTGCCATTTAAAGTCTTTTTATGCCATGGAGTGGTCTTGTCTCATTTATTAAAGTTAAGCTTATGAAATCTTGTGAAAAATTGTCCATATATAGTATAAGTGAAGAGGTGATAAGGAAATTGTCTTATCACTAGATTTTGATAAGTTATCAATTGATAAATGATTCCAACTCTGAATTGATAAGTTATCTAAGGTGCTTGGTTGGTCTACTTATTTATATATAAGGCTTATACATGAAGATAAGGGCATAGCCTTATAGGAAATTGTCTTTAGGTTTTCATCTCACATTGTATTGTAATTTATGATTTAATTTTTATAAAATTGTGAAATTTTATAAAGTTGAATGATATTATTCAAATTAAATTATTGATTAATTACTTAGGGTTAAAATTCCTTAATGGTTTTAAGGTTTAAGGTTTTGAGTAACTTTAGAACTTGTAGTTCTTCAAACTCGGGTTTTATCGACAATTGGCTTTTGAATTGTAAAAATTTAATTCGTTTATAAATATAAACTTAAGTTTTTAGTTTAGTTGATCTTTAGGAACATTCGGAAGGTACTCTTAATTGAGTCTTAGGCCTATTAAAAGTAAGGTTTACATTAGATATACTTAATTACTATGTATTGTAAGCTTTATAGTTCAAATTTTATATAAATATGTTTATGTGATGATATCATGTAAATCTGTATGTTCTTGGGAAACTAATGGTTGTAGAGTCTTGTATATTGTGTGAAGAGTTCAAGATTGGAAGGTAACTAATCAGGGGTTCTTCGTACAATATATAACGTCTACCACGATTAGGCCGTCCTCCGTTTGTGACATCAAAGATGCAGGGTAGATGCGGTTAGACCCAGCCCGTCTTAGGACCTTAGCAGGGGGGCCATTGTGTAGGCTCTGGATGTAGTGGTGTAGCATCTGTTCAAGGTTGATTAGGCCATCTCACTTAAGCTTTGATGTGATCAATGAACTGCTTTCCTAAAAGCATATGAGATTATAGAGCTTAAGGACCTTTAGAAGCTACCCTAACTACATTCATGAACCCTTTTTCCAAAATTAGCAAATTGACATGATGTGTTAAGACTAAAAGAAAAAAGAAAAAAAAAAAAGAGAAGAACATTAACTGTGAAGTTTCCTAATCTTTTCCTTGTAAATACTTTCTTATCTTTAGAATATTGACGTAATTCTCATATAAATGTGATAGTTCTGAAGTAATTTTCTTTTCATCCTTTTTACAGAAAATGGTTAGTTCTTCTTTTACATTAGCTCTTTTCAAAGAAGTCCATATTTATAAGCCTCTAGAGCCCAAGGGGATACTTGAAAGATGGTTTCAACTTTTCAATCTAGACTAACAGAAATTCATTAAAGACAAGATTAAGCCTGTTCCCTCTCATTGCTTAAAGTCCATATTAATATCACGATGGTACGAGCTTTGGTTTACTTTTGGGATCCTCACAATCAGTCTTTTTGTTTTGGCCCACATCAACTGAGCCCAAGCGTTGAAGAACACTCCTATTTATTAGGAGTCTCTTCTATTGAAAACAAAAAATATATCCCAGATATCATGGCTAACCTTGCAAAGATTTTCAAAAAGCTCTTAGGCTTTTAAGAGTCTAAAATATGCAAAAGTTAAGTAGATCCCCACATGAGAATCATTAAGGTGGATGATCTTTTTACTTAGTTCACGACCCCATCTAGCTATAACCAGAAACTCTTTTATGGTAACTTTGAAGGTTAGCAGCAATATAGGATCAACAGTTATATCTTGGCAGTATTTAGAACTATGTTATTTCCTAATGGGATATTTCACATACATCATAGGATTGTAGAGCTAGTGATCCAATTTTTAGAAGGGAAATCTTATGTCTCAACACTACTAGCATTACAGGCTAGATCGCTCAGTTGTCTATAAGAAGAGAAGAATGGAGAATTAAAGACCAATATGGCCTTACTTATGGTTTGGTTTATTAACTATACTTGGAGCCATAAAGTTGATTTCCTTCATGGACAAAGCGTCCAGAAGGTGAACCCCATTGATGCATCTGTTGCTATCATTGAACTCCTCAAAGATATTGCTAACTATTACTAGGTTAGGGCTTTCTAGAAGTTTTACATTGAAGATATCTTTTAGGTTGCTAGCTGGATCAAGGCAATTAAGTTGAAGAAAAGAAATAAGATTAAAGAGGAGCCAAGACATCACAAGAAAAAGAGGGTCTAGACTTTAGGGATAATTTGTAATAAATTTTTGAATAATGTAAGGGAAACTTTAAATATGCAATAAAAATCTTTTTCTTGCCATCGTAGTTAGTTTGCCAGCTCCCCTTTCTACATCCGCATATCTTCATATTGCATTTTTCATGTAAATATTCATTTGTTTTTGTTTAAATAACATCATAAGAGTCGTATCCTTAAGTTTCTAAATATTTTATTTCTTTGCAAGTCCTTTTCTTTGTATCTTTTACTCTAATTCTTTCCAATCTTTTCTCCTATGCATCCTTAGGATCTTTTTTCTTGTAGGATTATAAATATTTGGGCTCCTGATCCCTTAAGAATGTTTTTCTACTCCTTTCTCATAACTTGTAAATAAGCCTTATCCTTATATTCCATTTTCCTTTTCTCTTTCTTAAAAAGAAGAGAATTCTTTCAAAAAAGAAAATAGAATGAATAAGTTGCTAATAGGTGAGGATTCTTATCCAGAGTAATGGCTAACAGTGGAAATAACAACAAACTTGATGGCACCAACTCTATGGAAGTAAGGTTTCGTTCATTGGAGCAAGCTATGGAAAAAATCACAGATCAGTTGAGTTTCCTAGCTAACAATATTGCTTTACTTAGAGCCACATCAAATGAAGAGTACTCTAAGGCCCACTATGGAGATAATATTAAGGCTCCATGCATGGAAACAGAAGAGAACTATCCAAAAGTTAATCTAACTTTGATTCCTTTGAAATATAAGGGGTCTATCCAAAAGTTAACCTAACTTTTGAGCCTAAAACATATTCATTCCTAATCAATAAATGGATAATTAACTCTAGGGCCAACCAAGATAGTTTAAAAGAATTGGAAAGGAAGTTCACCTAACAAATCATCGAGAAAATGAGAGTGGTCAGAGGCTATGATTAATTCAAGTAGGTTAGAATCACTGACCTTTCTACATTTGATGTTAATGCTTACCTAGAAAAATTCAAAATTCTAGAGTTTTGAAAATTATGATGGGATCAGATGCCCAAAGCTACACACTAGATTATACGCCTACAAAATGGGTAGATATGTTCAAAATAATCAACTCATGGTACAAACTTTCAAAGACCGTTTGATAGGGTTTGCATTAACCCAGTATGCTTAGCTCGATCTCAACTAGATCAATGCTTGGGAGAAGTTGGCTCGACCATTTTATGAATAATACAAGTTTAACATTGAGACAACTCCTTTGATTTGGGACTTTTGCACAATGAGAAAAAAGAGAAACGAGTTATTTAAGGAATACACCCAAAGATGGAGGGGCATGGTAGCCATAATCATTCCTCCTTTCCCTTAAAAAGAATTAATATATGTCTTTATTGACTCATCAGAGGAACCATTTTATGGATACTTTTCAGGTAATACGATAGCTAGCTTTGTAGACATTGTACTTATTGGGAGTCAAATTAAAGAAGCCATAAGGATAGGGAGGTTGATTGAAAAAAGACTAACCCCACCAGATTTAGGAGCACATATAAATACTATAATAGGCAAAAAAAGGCCCAAAAATACCATGAAGAAAGTTCACTCAAATCCCTACCTCATTATCTCAAGTCTTCGACCAATTAAGAAATAAAGGGTTATTATAATAAAAAGCCCCAATGCTAGGATACAAGCCAAGGAAATAAGACCCAAATGCACAATGTAAATATCATATGGGTCAACAGGGGCATTTTATTAACAACTACTGGGAATTAAAGAATAGAGTTCAAGACCTAATTGACGCAGGAGCAATCTAATCAGACTCAATTCAATGATAAAGTTAGATTTTACGACGTTTGTGAAAGATAAGTGATTTAAATAAAGTGTTTTGTTTACATCTATCCTATTTTAAGATATCTCATTAGTTAAAAAGTTTAGAGTGAAGAAAGGTAAGATGGATCCTAAACAGTAACCTTGAGATACTTTGCGAGTTGAGTGGCATCATTGTGCGGATATTGGACTCATTGTTTAAGGGAAGTCCATCTTGCATTTACGGGGATGGTTCTTGAAGTTAGGCAATCTTTTCAATATCTTAAATACAAAGTCCTTTGTCAGCTCTGTTGGACCTTTTATTAGGGTATTTTAAAAAATTAAACCTTATCAAGAACCATCCTCGTAATGGGGCAAAAAGGAGGTTAGGAGCATCTATTAGAAGAAAAAGTTAAAACTAATTTATGTTTGCTTTAGTCTCATCAATTCAAAAGTAATTGCTACCATTCATCACTAATTTCCTCTAAAACAACATATGCTTTGAGCTACAAGCCAAAAGAAAGAATAATCATTTTATCTTAAATGAAAAAGAAAAAGGAGAGAAGTAGGAAAAAAGAGGAAAAATGAGTAAGTGTGAAATGAAAAATGAAAAGTGTGCTTGACACGGACAAGGTGATTAAGTCCAAAGCCCTAAACCTAAAAGGACAAGGGATACAAAAACACATTCTTGAATTAAGACCTACATTACAAAAAAAAAAAAAAAAAGAAAAGGTGCCCTAAAACATAACAAAAGTAAGAAGCTAAGGTAAATACCAAAGTTTTCCCCTCAAAAACATTATGATCCTTAAAGAAATTGCAATTGATTTATAACTTGTGGCTTACCCATAATTCCACCCTTCCTTCTAATTACAGGAGATAACTTATATTTGGTAAATGTTATATTTAAAACTGGGGAAAGCATAATTTTAGTTTTACATACAAGGTTCTTGACTTGCAAACCTGGGTTAAGGAGCAATTCTTTCATAAAAAGAAATTTCAGTAATATCAATTTTCAAATTGAGGATCGAAAACCTTTATTACATTAGAGTTCTAAAAAGACCTAACGGATTGATTAAAAGGGTATTACTTACAAAGTGGACCATAATTTTTGGAATCGAAGTTAAAAGAGAGGAGTTTAAGCCAAGAGTGTGAGGAAGTCCTTTTAGACTAAACCTAACTTTAATGAGATATCCTTTGATAAGAAGAAATTTGAAGAAGTCATGGTAAGTTATTTACCCCTAAAGGAAAGAAAAGGTTCTGTTAGACCATGGTAGCCCGAAAGATCAAGTTGTTATGTTGCTAAAAAGCCTATACACTACTGGGAGAATCTCAACCTACTAGCAAGTTGAAAAATTGGGATAAATTTGATTCCCTCTCATTTTAGTCCTTTAGACAAGAATCCTCATTTCTTTCAAAAGTTGTCTTCTCCAGAGTCAACCTTAGTAGTAAGCTTCTATCATTAACTTGGCAACAATTGCTTTCAAACAAGTTCACTTCATGTCATCCAAAGTTCAGGGATCTATTCCTACATAAAAATCACTCCCAAGTTAGCCTTAGAGGCCAAAATCATCCTCTTTAACAAGATTGCCCTCATAGTTGATGTCGCCCACCTCTCTTTCTATCTAGGGACTTTATCCCTAGTGTCTACTCCATTTGTTATGATTGACAATCAATAAATCTATCTTTTTCAAGAGTTTTTACATAAACTCCTTTTACTTTGGTCCTTATGGATTGTTTGCTCTTTAGAGCACTATCCATGTAGTAAAACTGTTAGATTGCATGCTCTTGGAGCTTTATCTTGACCTTGAAACTCTTAGATCACATGCTCTTAAAATGCTATCTTGACCTTGAAACCCTTAGATTGCATGCTCTTAGAACACCATCCTGACCTTGAAAGTCTTGGATAACATGCTCTTGGAGCACCATCTTAACCTTGAAACCATTGGATTACATGCTCTTGGAGCGCTATCCTAACCTTGAAACCATTGGATCACATGCTCTCATAGCGCTATCATATCCTAAGCTAAACCCTTGGATCACATGCTCTTGAGCACTATCCCATGCTCGAAACCCTTGGATCACATGCCCTTAAAGTGTTATCCCAAGCTTAAAACCCTTAGATTGCATGCTCTCGGAGCGCTATCCTAACCTTAAAATCATCGGATCATATGCTCTTGGAGTGCAATCTCAATTTTTTGTCAATCTTTATAAACCCGTTTAGGTTAGTGAGCTTAGAAGGGTACGACTAGGCTTCATTTCTTCTTTTCAGCCCTTAAAGTACCTCTTCTCTCTTTAACCTTTTTCACTAAATGCCAATAAATCAAGTCTAGGATAGCAAGCTATTTGTTGCGCTTCTTAGGTTTAAGTCACCATTAAGGCAAAAATAGTGTTTCTTTTATCTTTTTAGCAAAATTTTATTCAAATTTCACTACAAAGAAGGGCAATTATAAACACTTAATTTTTGTCCTATTTTATTTTTTCAATAAGATAAAGTGTCCTAAATTAGGAAAAATGCAAAAAAAAAAAGAAAAAAGAAAAAATCGAAAAAATAAGAAATTTAGAAAAATACAAGAAAAAGGTAAAATATTTAAGAAAGAAAGCAAAAAAGATAAGAAATTTAGAAAGATAGAAGATTTAAAAAAAGTAAAAAATAATAATAAAGAAATTTAGAAAAATACAAAAAATAGAAGTTTTAAGAAAAGAAAAAAGTAATAATAATAAATAAATTTAGAAAAAAATCACAAAAATATAAAATTTAGAAAAATACAAAAATAGAAGATTTAAAAAAAGTAAAAAAAATAACAAAAATATAAAATTTAGAAAAATACAAAAGCTAGAAGATTTAAGGAAAAAATAAATAAATCTTTTAGATAGTTTAATAGAATATAATAAAATAAAAAAGAGGGTCATTAGACTTGGGCTTAGATTTGAATTTAGCTTAGGTTGACTTAGTCCATTGCATAAATGAATAAAGAAAAATCATCAACTTAGCTGGATAAGTACTTAGACTTGATATTGCATATGCCTTGGAGATCTTGGGTTCAATTTATGGAAAGTGCAAAATACATCTTTTGTTTTCTTTTCTCACTTCATCACTGTGTCATCACCACATCACGGGCTACGTCATCGCCACGTCACGGGCCACATCATCGCCATGTCACGAGCCACATCATGGTCATATCATTTACTAACTCACTTCTAAGTGTGGTAGGCACATTTTTACGCATGTTAGACATACTTTGATACACCTATACACGCGTTGGACACACTCCTATATGTGCAATTTTGCATTTGGCATCACATATTGTCTAGGTTCGTCCAACCCCAAAATGGAAGAAAATTATATTTCATTTAATATTTTCCATCCTTAACTCGGTCATGATACTTATAAATAGGGATTTGCTCTTCATTTTCAACACATAGCAAAGCTTAGAAACACTTTAGGAAAACAAAAATCGAAGCTGCCTCTCTTTAAAACAATTCCTCTCTCTCTCTCTAGGATAGCATATCCTATGGTGTTTTTTAACAAAACCAACTACTATAATCGGATTCCTCATAGCTAAGAACCTCAGATTCAACACTCTAAATAAGATTTTTTGTGTCAATTCAAGCCGACTAAAGCTAATCAGAGTTGACTAGAGCTGATCGGAGCCAACTTAAGCTAACCGAGCCAAATTGAGTTAACTAAAGCCATTTCAAGCTAATCCAAGATGACCTAAACTAACTTGACCTAGTCTATTGCCTCTTTTTCTTTTAAAATTAAATTATATTTATTTCTAAATGTAATAATAAATGACAAAAATAAAAATAAAAATAAAAAAGAAAGGAAGAAATTAAAAAAAAAGAGAAGAAAAAAAGAAAGTCCATTTTTATTTTTTTAGAAATAAAATAAGTAAGTAATAGATAAATAAATAAATCACTTAGAAAAAAAATTATATTTTTTTAATAAATAAAATAGATAAACCCTTTTTAAAATTAGGATCCTTCTTAGGATTTCTAAAAATAAACATCAATTAGGGTGCTTTAGGATAATTTTCTTAAATAAGTTGAATTGGGTAAAAATATTAACTTAACCTTTTTTTTCGAAAGTTAAAATAAATAAACCCACTAATATTTTCAAAACAAACTATGAAAAGTCTAATCCTAAATAGAGAGTATATATGTATTCATACGTACGGGGCAACTTAAAATATGGAAATTTTTTTTCTTTTTCCATCTTTTGTAAATAATTGATTGCTTTCTTTTTTCTTTTTTCTTTTTTCTTTTTAGAATTAAAATGTAGATAGATTTCATTATAAGGGTATATTGAAAGAAAAATTTAAGTTCGGTAAGATTAAAAGTGATACCCGTTTAAAGTTGAAAAAATTAGCTCTCAAATCCAGATCTTTGGTTTTCAAAAATTGTTTTAACAAAATCAGTTTTATTGAAAGATCAGTAGCTAAGTTGTAATCAATCCATCTAATTGGTTATAACTTAACTTTTTTTCTCGACTACAGTTCGGTGGTGACTTTAAACAATTTTCAAATTAAAAAACCGTTTTCTTTAAACCCTTGATCCATACTCTACATAGCGGTCTTGGATGCTAATGGGAAGTGAAAATGGGGTTTTGACTGTAAATGTGTATGTATATCACACACTAAGGCATAAACATAATTAGGGGTTGAGCTCGAAATAGGGTTCGATACAACTTATGAATAATAAATGTCACTCAGGTTTTAAATGAGAGGTTAGAGGCGACTCACTAACTCACTCAAATGAAGGGTTCACCACAATCTTAAGGACAAGATTGATAAGAACACGAGAGATTAAGGAATATGATACACTCAATAATTTGAAATGCCAGCTTAAAAGGCTCATGAGTCCTTACTTCCAGAAGGAACATTTAAGTGTAAATTCACCGTATGAATATTCTTCACTGTTTGTCTCTCTTAATAGTTACAAATGTTGCTATTTATAGCAAGTATTAAAGCTCTAGGAGCAAAATTATAAATAATATACAAGGCCTTAAACCCTAAAGAATAGCCCATAATCAAAATAAGAAAAATATTTACAAAGTATACAAAACTATGCACTTAATGGAGTGGTCAGCATGTAGTTATTCGAGTTGTCTATAAACCCGAGCAAGGGCTGGTTGGCAGTCGGGTCTCTGAGCAGGGATAGGATGTTTGGAAGTCTTATTGTGCTTGGTTAAGCTCCTATTGAGGTTAGCCTACAGTTGTTGTACTTGTAGATTGCTTGGTGTAGACTCTTTTATGCTGTATGAAGTTATTCTTTGGCCTCGAGTGCTCGGTCGTATGGTTTTTTAGCTTCTCGAAAGATGACAAACTTAAGGCCGAATACCTCCTTTTCTTCCCTTAGGTTTTCTGGTATTAGCTTGGCTTCGGCAAAAGTTATTTGACCTTAACTTTGAACAATTTGGCCTTGGGCAGGTCAGCTTCGACTTGGGATAGGTTGACCCAGCTTAAAGATCATCGTGGACTAATTCCTATCAACCCTAGTTGATGGTTAGTATCAAATGGATATGGTTTAATATTAATCGATTTAAAGAAAACTAATTAATAAAAATTGAGAGAGAAAAACCAGGCTCGACAGAACTGATATGCTACTATGGTGAATGCTAATGTGATGATTATGAATGATGGTAGTTATATATTTATTAAACTGTCATGCTATTATGTTGGGTGATGAGTTGTACTTATGAATGATTGTGCTAACTAAGGAAGTTAAGTGATTGCTAACTTAAATCTCTAAGTATTCACCTAAGTGAGATGCTAGAATTCCACTAGGAAGGGTTCAAAAACTAGAATTAGATCACTAGGTTGAATAAAACTGAAACATTGGTTATGTTAAATGATATACTGTAGTTGTTATTGCATATCAAGGCATGGTATGGCATAAAAAGGACTTGTAGGTTAGAAATTTCAAAATGAGACTTCCAAGTGATCATGGAAAAAAAGCATAGTTTTATGAACTCAGTTTTTGGAAGTATATAGATTGCATTGCCCAAACATTGTAACTATTTTGATAGTCAGAATTGGTAAACTATAGTATGTAGTCTAATTTGGCATTGTTTCCTCTTTGATTTGGTAACCTACAGTATGTAGTCTAATTTTGTAAAACAAAGTTGGGGATCCTACTCCCAAGCAGCTTCTTGTTGCCCTTTTTGATATTGGTTGACTATAGAATATAGTCCAATTTGGTAAGGGTCCTACTCTTAGGTAGCTCCTTATTGCCTATAGGTTCTTGGATGCTATATTTAGATGTCCAATTATGTTGATTAATTGGATGAAAATTGGAGGGCATAGGATATCGATATTGATACATGCTATGTGTATGAGCATAGCATGCTACATTGGTAGCAATAAATGCTTGGTTAGGCGAATGCATATGTGAAGTTGAACTTGTGGTTTATGGTTGAAATGTTTCCGTTGTGATATGCAATATTGTCTATATTGTGTTATTTTCTATCTACTCTCACTTAGCTTTGATAGTTGAAGGGATAAAATGTTTTGTCCTCAAGTTAACAACGTTGTGAAGGGCTTAGCACTAGAGGGGAATATATACTAAAAGCATGAGTTGAAGTTAGCAACTTTTATATGGAACCTATACTAAGTCGGGAATCCTACGATTGTGAAGATGACAAAAGAAAAATATGGTTCATGTTTTGATGTAAATATTATGTTGTATACATAAGTTGTAACTAAATATCCAGTTGAACTTTGATGTAGTAACCCCTTTATCATGTAAACAAAGTTTTCTTTTGATGAATGAGGAGGTTAAGTTAAGTTTTCAACACGTATACCTATTTGATGATGCATTTCGTACTAAGCTGGGATGTGACACTTCAATAATGATTTATTAAGAGCAATGGAAATTGTAACATTATTGAAAGGAAGAAAAGAAAATAGAGAAACCTTTGTATATTTTACCTGACTAACTCTTCTCTAAAAGGGCTCTCTCTGCAAACCTAAAACTAAACATCTATTTATAAGGATCAGGCCTAGGTTTACAAAGACAACTTGCCAAAAATAGAAGATTTAGGAATTATAAAACCACGATACCTTAAGGTCATGGCCATAGAGTGTGAGCGTGGTCTTGCACTTCATATAAAAATCTTTAAATTTGATGGAAATTTATGATGAGAGGTCTATGGCCAATAACATAGTCGTGGAGTATATATGTGATCTTCTTTAGACTTCAATTCTTAGTTAAGGTTTCTTTACTTCAATCCCTTGATCAATACATTTCTTTAATTAAACTCCAAAGCCCCATCAAAATATCTAGAAATTCATCAAATTCTTTTGAAATCCTTACAAATTAAATAATAATGAATTAAGCTCTAAATTGCTACAATACTAACTCAATTAATATACAAAATCATGTAAATTATCCTAAAATACTTATGCTAAATGAGTGTTATAAATTTCCCCACACTTAAGCTTATGCTTAACCTCGAGCAAAACAATCAAAACATTAAAATAATTACATCTTAAGGATAAGGTCATCAAATTTTCTTTAGAAAAGTACACCCTCAAATTAAGGAGCTTTGCAATTTTTTTCCAAACTTACCCTTTTTGCCTTGATCTTATAATGCCCTTAGACCACTTGAATATTAACACATGAGGAACTATGGAATTTCAACAATCAGTTTCAATAATTCAGAGGTAGCCTTATCACTTAAATAAATACTAAACTAAAGATCAGCACAAATATAAAAAAATTACGAAAATGCTATAGAAATTTCATCACTTTAACTTAAGAGGAGAGAAATCTTCCTAAGCTATTTTTATTATGAATACTTGGACTAGATGCATGTTACATCAACTCTTCTTCTATTTGTCTCCTTACTACTTTCAATTTTCATTGGGAGGCATTTTTAGTTCAAATTAATTCCTTTATCAAAGCTTATTAACATTAGGAAAGAACGTCATTCTTTTGACAAACTAAGATCGATCCTTTTTAATTAAGCCCTTGTATTTTGGTATTGTTAGCAAGAAAGTACCTCGCTCTTCTAAGAGACCAAGGTCATCCTTAACAAATTTTTTAATTTGACAGTACTAGAGAATCTTACTCTTCTAAGGGACCAAGATCGATTTTTACCAATTTTTAGCTTTTCTTTCTTTTTTCTTTGCCTCCAATTACTTTGATTTTTCAAGAGACTTTCAAAGGACAAGTCTCCTTTGTTAATCTAATCTATTTTTTTTTTTAAAAGAAAGAAAGATAACTATCATGTAGAATTAACCTAAGAAATAAAAATAACTCATCCTTAACTCTTCAATATCTATCCTAATATTGAATCTAAGTTTAAGCTTAAGTAATAGGGGACTCTAAATCATGGGGATTTAGTTATTCAAATTCAATAAGGTGGACTAAGGTTATAAGGATTTGTAGGCAAATTTCGAAAAAAATTTGCATGCTTCCATACAATAGGGGTGTAAATTTGTAAAGTTATTATTTCAAAAATTCAAAGGCTTCAATGTACGGCTTTTAATCTGTGCATACTCATTACCATATAATTCCTATAATTCCCCCTCCTTTCCCCCTCTCTTAAGTTGTACATTGTCCCCAATGTATATTATCATGGACATATAAATATCAATAAAATGGAGAAAAAGAAAAGTAAAAAGGAAACTAGAAATTCCTTAGTTTGAGGCATTGATCTTGAAAATTTTCAAAGTCTAGAATTATGAATTCCATTACATCTAATGAATCCTAAAAGTTCTGTTCTAAAAAGGAAGAAAAAAAGAACAACTACACAATAAAAAGAAGTTAACTAAACAAAATGAAATGATTAGAAAACTATTAAAGCGAGTATCACATAGTCAGCCTTGCTGAACTTGTCAATCCATGAAGAGTTAAACAATTAACAAAAGAAAAGCAATAGCAAAGAGTCAATAATTTTAATCATTCAAGTCAAAATGAGGAATAAATGAGGTCTTTCACAAGGCAATAAAAAGAAAAGGAAACTTAATCATCGCCTTCCTCCATTTCCTTACTATTACCATCCCCAATGTTCTCCTTAGGTTCTTCTTTGGAATCTAGAGTTAGTGGTGGTAGTGGCGGTAGCAGTGATGGTAAGATCCATGGCAGGTCAAAAGTGCATCAACCTTTGCCTGGTTTTGCTAGATTGTATACTCTAAAGTCCTTTTCCTTTTTAGCAACTTTCCAACTATTCTCTTGATTTTCTTAAAACTAAAGAAGATTGAGGCAACTATTGCGATGAAGTAGATGGCACATCCTCAGCTAGAGTAAGTAGTGGACCTTGGGGTGAAGCAGGAAGTGTCATAGCACAAATGAATTCAAAATTGATGGGGGTTAAGGGATAAACGTTTGCATAGGAGGGAGTTCATGGAATTAGGCAATATTCTTCACAAGCCATGTGACAGAAGGGCTTATGAAGATATGCTTAGCTTAACCTTCAGTGGCTTCGCTTTTAAAGAAAAAGGATATTTGGATGCCTAGATTTATTTGGTACCTCATTGCCATGCTATGTAAATATAATATATCTCTCTCATTCACAACCCCAACGCTATACTTTCTTCCCATAATACTCCTAGCTAGAACATAATGAATGATCCTATGAGTAGGATTTATCAGGTTTAAAGCTTTTGACTTCTTGGGATCATAAGCAAAACCACTAGTACTTAATCTAGGCCATGCATGGGCATCACTCATTCCTTTAGGAAATATGGCAAGTTACTATGCTCCTTGGTTTGCATAAAAGTCTTAGGGTATATCCCTAGTGTGATTGGTATCCAATGAAAATGTAAACTAGTAATAGCTCCATTACACTGAAAATACATGGTATTTTTCATACTATTTTCCATAGTATTGGATGCGAATGTGAGGGTACTAAGGAACTCTACGGTGAGCTCCTTATATGTCAGCTCATTGATAGTTAAGAGCTAGTCCCATCCTCTAAATTTTAGATATTTCCTTAAGCATCATACCCCACTGGAGCTAATGCCATCCAATGAATAATAGCCCTTGGTCTAAGCCATTTCTTAGCAAGCTTTACATACCTTTGCTTTTACTAAGGTTTAGTAAATATAAGTAGAGGGTAAGTTAAAGAGGAACTAGAGCTGTTCTTTCTAGTATCATTTTTATATTGTTAAATGATTCGAAATTAATCAAGCAAAAGAAGATTTCAACTCCAAAAGAACCTATGATTCTAAAATTGTGATGTTAAGAAAAAATTTTCCAATCATGATAAGCCATCCATAGTTTATATAATGTGATGTTAGCTTGTTACCAATCATAGTTTAATGAAACTCTAGGATTAACTACAATGGAATCCTTTTTTAGTTTGATCACAAGTTATGGAATCTACTAAGAAATTATATGAAAACTTTGAATACGGGAAGAATTTCGACAATCTAATCCATTCAACAAATTTCGTATACTCAATATGAGTTTTATAGATAACATGTATAAACATTCTCTAATCACATCATCATATCCCCCTCATCTTCAACATTCTCACTACATTCCTCATACACTTTTTCTCTTCAATATTCATAAAGCATGTATTTGAAAGGGTGATTTTGAAAAAATAATGGATACATAACATGCTCTATTGAACCATCTTACACCAATCACTCCTAGAATCAAGGATTTTTACACATGCAAACATCACATTATTTCACTAAACCCTAGATAAAATCCAAATTTTTTCCATAAAAACAATAAATCTACAAAATTAAGTAGAGAATGACAGTGTATGTACCTTTTGTTAGGATTCTCTCTAACATGGTTTTGATGATAATAAAAAGGACAATATGATGTTTGTGTTAGTTAAGTATTATAGGAAAAAGATCTTTACGCATGTAGAAGGTTTAGAAGAGGCTTTGTATATTTGCTTGAATAGTAAATGATGCTAGTAGAAGGTTGACTATTGAATGAAAACAAAAGCAACATAAGTATAAGTAGAAGGTGATATGCTTAATTGATTTAAGAGAAGAAATAGTAGAAGGTTAACTCTTGAAGCAAGCGAACCATTTAATCGACTTGAAACTAGTTGCTTATAGAAGCTTCAGTAGAAGGTTAGTCTAAGAAGACCTAACTTCACTGGTTAATTATATTTGGCAAATATAATTAACCCACTCCACTTAAGTAGGAATGTTATATCTGGGGATAAGAAAATATCACAACCAATTTGTTTCTTAACTAATTAGATATTAAGGATAATAATGGTTGTTGAAATAGATCATGATCAAAGGAAAATTTATCTAATCTCAATAACAATTTTCAACAGATTAAGGGAAATACAAAACGAGCTGAAATCTAAGGAAAAATATCTTGTATTCGACTGTTCTGGGAAGAATTTCTTGTTTTCAACCATTGAAGATATAAATAATCGTCATTTAAAACAAAAAAACATACGTAGAAAAATCATACTAAATTAATATGATTGCAAGTTCCAATGTAAAAGTTTTGAAGGTTCATATTTCTTATCTTTAAATTTCTTTATAATTAATGAGAGTTGTGTTAAGATTATATCTTGGAAAGAGGTTGATTGTACTATAGCCTATGATTAGTTTAGATAGAGACTAATGAGATAAGACAATTGTTTGTAAAGGTTGAGAAGACTTATCCATGTAATCTCTTTTAAAGTTGATTGATTTGATTTAGTGGAACAATTGGCTCCCTAGTAGTGGAGTTGGAAGAGAGGATTGATGCAAAAGGCAAAACCTCTATAAAATCTTATGCTTGATCTTCTTCCTTAATCTCCTATTATTTTCCGTTTCTATTTTCTTGTGTTATCAAATTATTTCTATCACACATATCTTGAGGGGTGTTTAGCTTTCTATATTTAAAGTTTTTGTTTTAAAAAAATTTATAACAATTAAGTCACTCCACTCTTGATTGTCAAACAAGACCAACAATTGGTACTAAAGTAGGTGCTCTTTTATCTTTGACTATAAGATCCTATGGTAGAAAATAATTTATCTATTCAAGCTAACAAGATTCCTTACTTTGATAGTAATAATTTTGCTTATTGGAAATACAGGATTGAAACCTATATCCTAGCTACAGATTATGATTCATAGGATATCATTGAATCTATGGATGTTCAAATTAGAGGCAAGGTGACTATAAAACATGACAAGAGGAAGGTTGTTGTAAACAATAAGGCAAAGAATCTTTTGCTCTCTACAATAGTACCTTCTAAATTTTACTTGATTTCCTCATGTAAAACTACAAAGGAAATTTGGGATACATTTTGTGCAACTCATGAAGGAACAATGTAATACTTTAAGATTTTGAGCTAATATGATAACCCTAGAATTTGAGCCCCAAAATTTAAGGCATTGAGTAATGTTATTTGTTTTAGTTCAAACTTCACAATAAGGCTAGAAAAGTTAGATAAAGTATCATAGTAAAGTCAATTTCTTGTAATAAGCTATATAAAAGGATTAATTTGATAAAAACGTTAATTTATGGATAAAAGTTAATAATTATTGAAAAGGCGAAATTTGAACTTTTAATAGTAAGATATTAGAGATAAGTTATTTAACTTATAAAAATAATAAATGAAGTGAATTATATATAATATGCATATATTTGCATGTGATATGCATTATATGTATTCAATGTATACATATAATAATAATAAATTATTAAAATAATGTGAAATTAATATAAAATAAAGGAAAATCAATTAAAAAATGGATGGATGAGTCATTAAACCTCTTTGGCAACATGATACAAATTGGAAAACACGAGTCAACACCTAATTAACTAGAGAATGACACATGGCACTTAGGAAAATGGAAAATTAACATGGTGCATAAGCATGTCCAATTTCTATTAAATTAAGCTAACTTGAAAACTTTTAAATAGGACCTAAACCTTAATTACAATATTTTACAACTCTGAAAATAAAAAAAAATGCAATTTAGAAAAAATAGGAAAAAAAATAGAACAAAAAAGAGGGGCGAATAATGTCTAAGGCAATTCATATACCAAATCACAACTTGATGTGAAGTGGCTTGGTAGTTTAAAGGATGGCCGTGAGAGAGGTAGTTCTAAAAAGATGTGGTAGTTGGAGGGTGGCCAGTTCAGGTGAATCAATTTTTCATCCGTAAATTGACTAATTTTCTAAAAATATTAAATGATGTTATTGAATTATGAAATTTAGTTTTCTTTGGTTATTTTAGGTTTATATTAATGTAGTAATTTTATTTTAGTTAAACAATTATTGAAAATATAAGGTTCTTAAGAAAATGTCCTATTTGAGAGAAAATTGAATTAATTTTATAAATATTAAATTACGTTGTTTCAACCTTAATTTTTGTATATAACATACTCAATATATGTATTTAATTGTAGTAACAATAATTTTGGGAAATAAGCATTTTTACTATTTTTTATAATTATTTTGGATAAAATTATCATTTTTATTGAATTATTGAAATAATTAGTTTTTTTACTAAATTAATGAATAAGCCTTGCATGTTTTGACTTTTAGAGTTTTATAAAGATATTTGGAACACTAAAGTTTTATCTCACATATAAATTTATTTACTTCCCCTAATTTTCTATAATTTTGAGCTAAATTGCTATTTTTCTAAAGTAGATAATAGCTAGTTTAATATAGTTCATGATCAATAATTTAACTACATATTTTTGTGAGTCTATAGGATTTTTTATAAAATTAATTAGTCTCATATACTATTTATTATGTATTTTTTTATTATAAACCTACATATTAGTTTAATATGCAAAATAGTGAATAATACTATTAATGTGTTTGTTAGATAATGTAAGATTAGTAACTAAACCATGTAATTGATATTGAGCAAGGTTGAAAAGTATAAATTTTTAGAACTTCTAGTTTAGAATTAAAGTCTACTCAAGTCAAGTATAAAGTTACGATAACATTTGGTCGAGTTGGTAGTAAAAAAGGTTATTTTTGGGATTTGATAATATTAATCAATCTTGTTTCTTAAGATATCTTAATAATACTCAAAATAATGTTCATGACGATATAAAGTTTATTGAAATCGATTAAGGAATGAATAAAATATGATCAAATGAAGTTTAAAAACACGATATTGAAAGCTCATAAGAGTTTGGATTTGACCTCTAGTTGATTTTAAGACTATTATATTTTCATAGTTGTGATAAGTAAGGAAGGAATAAATGGTGAAGTTTAGGATTTTGCATTACTTTTAAGCCCAAGTAAGTGGATTTAACCCTTGCTTAGAGTAGTCATATTGCTACTTATAATACAACATGCTGTTTAATGCTGTGTTGATTGAATATAATTAAATCTTCAGTAAACTGATATTCTACTATGGTGGATGCTACTGTGGTGATTTTGAATGATGATAATTATATCTTGGTTATGTTGTTATGCTGTTATGCTGGGTGTTGATGTGGTTTTTACGAATAATTGTCCTAACTTAGAGAGTTGAGGGATCACTAACTCAATTTTCTAGGTATTTGATAATTCTGATTTTAAATATATTTCGTATGGTGATTTTATAGTATTTCCCTTACATTTTTTGTTTTCTTTAAAGAAATTGATACTTAATTGAGTAAAATTTTGATTTCTAGGTTTGAACGCGTTCTAGGATAAAAAACGAAGAAAATGAATCAAGTTTCACTCAAATCGGAGTTCAAATGAAAAAGTTATGAAGTTGTGCAGAAAATTTTGCCTTAATATAGAAAATTTTGCCTTATTGCAAAAAGTTATACGACTTGGGGACACGGCCGTGTCTGGTGACGAAAACAAAATCCTTGTAATACACATATAAAAGGATATCTTAGGGTTTAAAATGAGGAGAGACATTACAGAAACGGAGAGACACAAGAGAAGAGAAAGAGACTTAAGGAGAATATCAAGAAAGAGGCGAAAACAACATCAACTTCAATATTAGAGAGATTTTTCATCAATCAAAGGAGTTTTCCATGCTTTATTTTACGTTTTTTATGGAACTTGTTTTTAGATTCATTATGATAGCTTAGAATTCGTGTATTTAGGATTATGGAACCTAGGGTTTCATGTCATTCTTGGATTGAATTATAAATTTCAATAAAGTTTCTATCTCTTCTTGATTCAATTATGCTGTTTAATTGTTGATTGATAATTCTAGAGTATCAATATATGATATTATACATGTTGATTGAGAAATTGCATGCGTAATTAGATCTTTACATAATTGAAGAGAATTGCATGTATACTTAGAGATAAGATACATGTTTCTTCCGGAAAGTTAATTATTTGTATGGGAATTCATTATACATTAATGCAATTCTAAATTATATTACTAAGTGAAGAGATTCCGGTAAATAATTTAAGATTAGGGTTAATATGCTTGAGAAAGGTATTAACTTTAGTTGTGAATGCCTCCAGTCAAGAATAATAGAAACTGAATTGAATATATTTTAAGCGATCACATAATTAACTCTAGGGGAAATAATTCCTAAATACGTTATTACTTCCTTGAAGTCGTTCTTAATTTTATCTCTTTTTTCAATTGCTTAATTAAGTCTTATAATTAAGTTAGTTTGTTAATTTTAGTATTTTTAATTAGTTCAAACTTTCATAATTTTCTGGTTAGATAATAAAGCAAAGGTTAATATTAGTACTCGAAGTCTCTAAGGGATTGACTCGGACTCACATCCACTATATTAAAATTGATAGGTGCACTTGCCTGATATCAAGTTTTTGGCGCCTTTGCCGAGAATTTTCGATATTAAGAATACTAGTTGCTTTATTACTTTAACCATTTTTTTATTTTATTTTCATTGTTTATTTTCATTAGTTAGAGCTGCTATTGATTTTATATTTCTTACCCTTGCAGTATATGACTCGAAGTAACCCGGAAGATTTGGTAGAACTTGATCCTGAAATTGAGAGAACTGCCCTTCAAAATTTGAAATCACGACTTAGATAAATTGTGACGACCATTGACGACGAGTTAATCGTTGAAATCAAGGAAGAAGGTGAAGAGACCAACACTCAACACTCAATTCATCGAGCAGGAATATCTACCACACATGGCTAACAACGGGAATGAAGCAAATCGGACCATGTCCGATTATTCAAGGCCTACACTTATTAGAGCTGACTCTAGCATTGCAAGGCCAACCGTCGTGGTTAACAACTTTCAAATTGTACCTAACATTATACAAATGGTGCAACAATATGTTCAGTTTGACGGTCTCTAAGATGAAGATCCTAATGCCCACATCTCTAGCTTTCTAGATATTTGTGATACATTTAAAATCAATGAAGCCACGAATGATGCCATCCGACTGCGGCTATTTCCTTTCTCCTTGAAAGGTAGAGCAAAACAGTGGTTGAACTCTGTACCACGAAATTCAATCACAACTTGGAATGAATTGGTAGAGAAATTTTTGGAAAAGTATTTTCCACCTGCAAAGACCGCTAAACTTCGAAATGATATTTCTTGTTTTGCTCAATTGGAAGCAGAGATGCTATATGATACATGGGAGTGGTTTAAGGACTTGCCCAGGAGGTGCCCACATCATGGCCTCCCACTATGGATGCAGATTCAGACCTTTTACAATGGTCTCAATTTATCTACTAGACAGATGATTGATGCATCCGCAGGAGGTATTTTGAACATAAAGACACTTGAGAAGCACAAAACCTGATTAAAGGAATAATGATGAACAATTATCAGTAGGAAAGCACTAGAGCCAAATAAAAGGCTATGGGAATTTATGATGTAGACTTGACCACTGCTTTGGCAGCCAAAGTGAACCTATTGAGTAAGAAGATTGATGCACTCTCTATTGGCCCTCAACAAGTGCAATCGGATGTAAGTGATTTTGGTATGCAGGGGTATGGAGCACCTGAACAATTAGAACAGGTTGATTATCTAGGAAATCCACTCAAGCAACAAAATAACCCCTACAGCAACACTTATAATCCAGGATAGAGGAATCACCCCAATTTCTCATGGGGAAATCAAAACCAAGGCCAGCCAAAGACCAGCTTTGGCCCACCTGGATTTTAGAGGCCATTCCCACCTTCTCTCCCTCAAGAAAAGAAGTCCAACGTGGAAGAACTTCTGACAAAATATATTTAAGGAAATGAGGCTCATTTATCCAACATTAAATCCTCGTTGAGGAATCAAGAGGCTTCAAATCACAACCTTGAGAACCAAATTGGTCAACTTGCGAAGCTAATCTCCAAAAGACCGTAGGGATCGCTACTGGGAAATACGGAACCCAATCCAAAGGAACATGTTAAGGCAGTAACACTTCGAAATGGGAAGGAGTTGCAGGTTGAAAGGAAGGGTAGCGAGGAGACTAGCAAGAATAAGGAAGGGACGAAAGCAACGGAAGATGTTGAGCCATCAAAGATGCCGAAGTACGCTAAGTTCTTGAAAGATTTTTTATCTAACAAGAGAAAGCTTAAGAAGCTTTCTACAGTCATCTTGGACGAAAAGTGTTCAGCGATCGTGCAAAACAAGCTGCCCAAGAAGATAAAAGACCTAGGAAGTTTTACAATTCCTTGTCATATTGGTAATCTGTTAATTGACAAAGCCTTAGCTGATTTGGGTGCTAGCATCAATTTAATGCCTTATAAATTTTTTAAGAAACTAGGATTAGGGGAACCTAAGCCCACACGCATGAGCTTGCAATTAGCTGATAGATCTGTGACGTACCCTAAAGGTATATTTGAGGATGTATTAGTTCAAGTGGGTAAATTTATTTTTCCAGTTGATTTTGTGATATTGGATATGGATGAAGATTTTGAATTGCCCCTTATCCTAGGTAGACCATTCTTAGCTACCGCTGGGGCTATCATTGATGTTAGTGATGGCAAGCTCATTCTTCGAGTAGGAGATGAAGAGATTATGTTTAAAATTTCAGAGGCTATGAAAAAGTCTGTCGATTAGGATGATACTTGCTACCTTCTAGATGTTACTGACACTTTTGTTTCAAGTTATATGCAGGAAGTTCTTCTTAAGGATCCATTGGAAAGTTGCTTGCAATTAGGCATGGAGGAAGCTTCAGAAGATCCGGTCAAATCCGAAGTGATAGCCCAAATGGAGGAAAATAAACCTATCTCTATGGAGAAAGGATTTGAAGAGTTTGAAAAGAGGAAGGAAGCGCAGTTAAAACCTTCGATTGAGGAGCCACCAGTATTGGAGCTAAAGCAATTACCTGACTACTTGGAATATGCCTTCTTAGAGAAGGACTCCAAATTACTGGTAATTATAGCATCCAATTTGGAAAAAGAACAAAAAGAGAGGTTGCTAAAAGTACTCAAGGTGCATAAGAGGGCCATTGCGTGGAAAATATCTGATATTCTAGGTATCAATCCCTCCTTTTGTACTCATAAGATTTTAATGGAAGAAAACTATAAGCCGGTTGTGCAGCCCTAGAGAAGCTTGAATCCAAACATGAAAGAGGTAGTAAAAAAGGAAGTTATTAAACTCCTTGATGCAGGTATGATATATCCTAACTCTGATAGTTCATGGGTGAATCCAGTTCAAGTAGTTCCAAAAAAAAAAAAGTGGGATGACAGTAGTCCCTAATGAAAAGAATGAATTGATCCCAATGAGAACGGTAACAGGTTGGCGTGTATGTATTGATTATCGAAAGTTAAACGATGCTACACGTAAGGACCATTTTCCCTTACCTTTTATTGATCAAATGATAGAACGACTAGCTGGACATATGTTTTATTGTTTTTTGGATGGCTTATCTGGTTATTTTCAGATACCTATTGCACCGGAAGATCAAGAGAAGACCACTTTCACTTGTCCTTATGGCACATTTGCTTATCGCAGAATGCCTTTTGGTCTTTGCAATGCACCGGCTACATTCCAGCGATGTATGTTAGCTATTTTTGATGATTTGATTGAGGACATAATGGAGGTATTTATGGATGATTTTTCAGTTTTTGGCAACTCATTTGACCTTTGTTTGAATAATTTGGACAAGGTACTCACCAGGTGTGAAGAGACCAATCTTGTCCTTAACTGGGAGAAGTGCCACTTCATGGTACAAGAAGGTATTGTGCTGGGTCATAAGATCTCTTATAGAGGAATTGAGGTGGATACTGCCAAAGTAGATGCGATTACAAGACTTCCATCTCCAACTTCGGTTAAGGCCATAAGAAGTTTTTTAGGACATACAGGTTTTTACAAGCGATTTATCAAGGATTTCTTGAAAATTTCCTGTCCTTTGACCAAGTTATTAGAGAAGGATGTGCCTTATGTTTTCTCTCAGGAGTGTTTGAAAGCTTTCAATAACCTTAAAGAGAAACTTACCAATGCTCCAATCATGGTAGTACCTGATTGGGCACTCCCCTTTGAGCTTATGTGTGATGCAAGTGATCACGTAGTCGGGACAGTGCTGGGACAAAGGCGAGATAAGCACTTTCAACCAATTCACTATGCTAGTAAAACTCTTATGAATGCTTAGGAGAACTACACTACTACAGAAAAAGAGTTGCTAGCAGTTGTTTTTTCCTTTAATAAGTTTCGCTCTTACTTGCTTCTATCTAAGGTGATTGTATATACTGATCATTCTGCCCTTAGGTGCTTGTTAGCAAAACCGGATGCAAAACAAAGATTGACTAGGTGGATCTTGTTGCTATAAGAGTTTGATGTAGAGATCAAAGATAAAAAAGGCGCTGAGAATTTAGTAGCAAATCACCTATCTTGATTGGAGAATCCAAATTTGGAAATGCTTGACGAGAACGAGATCAAAGATGAATTCCCTGAGGAGTGACTCTATGCCATTGCCTAGGTAAGTGATACGGAAATTCCTTGGTTCGCAGATATTGCTAATTTTTTAGTTGCTAGGATCATACCGAAGGGACTTCAACACCAGCAAAAGAAGAAATTCTTCTGATGTGAAATATTATTTTTAGGATGATCCTTACTTGTTTAAAGTATGTATAGATCATGTCATTTGAAGGTGTGTACCACACCTCGAAGGTTAGAGAATTTTGAGCCACTATCATTCGGGGCCTATGGGTGGGCATCATAATGCCAATAGGACAGCTCATAAGGTCCTAGAGGCAGGATTTTATTGGCCTACCCTATTCAAAGATGCCCAGAGATATGTTGAGAGTTGTGATCGTTGCCAACGAGTGGGGAATATATCGCGTAGGGATGAAATTCCACAAAACCCCATCATTGAGGTTGAGGTATTTGATGTGTGGGGAATCGATTTCATGGATCCTTTCCCGAACTCAAATGGAAACAAATATATCGTAGTAGCTATTGATTATGTCTCTAAGTGGGTGGAAGTTAAAGCCCTACCTACTAATGATGCTAGGGTAGTAAAAAAAATTCTTGAAAGGCCTATTTTCTCGATTTGGCACCCTTACGACAATTATAAGTAATAGGGGAACACACTTTTGCAATGCTCAACTAGACCAAGTACTGAAACGTTATGGCGTTATACATAGGATAGCTACCCCGTACCACCCCCAAAGTAGTGGCCAAGTAGAAGTTGCCAATCGCGACCTTAAGCGAATTCTTGAAAAAACTGTAGAGTATCATAGGAAGGATTGGTTAGAAAAGTTGGATCATGATCTATGGGCATATAGAAATGCTTACAAAACACCACTCGGGACTACACCTTGCTGACTTGTATATGGAAAAGCTTATCATTTACCGATATAGATAGAGCATAAGGCTTATTGGGCAATTAAGAGTGCTAATGTTGATTTTGAGGGTGCAAGTTCTCATAAGAAACTTCAACTGAACGAGCTCGAGGAATGGCGAGCGGATGCATATGAGAACTCCAAATTATACAAAGAAAGGGCAAAAAAGTATCATGATCAGCGAATCAAATAAGGTCGACAATTTAAAGAAGGTGATCATGTTCTTTTGTATAATTCTCGCCTTCGTTTATTCTCAGGTAAGTTGAAATCTAGGTGGTCTGGACCATTTACAATCACACGAGTTTTTCCGTATAGGACTATTGAAGTTATACACCCAGAGAAGGGCACCTTTAAGGTAAACGGGCAACGGTTGAAGTTATACTTGAGTGGAAACTTAGAGCATGTTGGGAAAGAGGAGTTTTATCTCCATCCAACAAAACTAACATGAGAATATGTATGCCGTCGAGCTATCGACGTTAACTCAAGCGCTTCTTGGGAGGCAACCTATGTTTAACTCTACTTATGCTTTAGTTCTTTAATTTTTCTTCATTTTATTTCCCGTTTTATCTAACTTTGCTTTGCTTCGTATATTTTCTTTCAATTTTTCGTAATAGTTCTTTCCTCTTTTAGCTTTATTTTTTATTTTTCTCTTTAGTTTTATTATTTCTAAGTTTCCTTTATCTTTAAATTTAATTAAAAAAAAAGAGGAAAACAAGTTATACGGTCGTGTCCCAGCCCGTGTACATCCAGGCCTTCAACACTATCCACCCACAAAAAGTTACACGGGCAGGGGACACAGTCGTGTCCCAGCCCGTGTCCATCCAGGCTTTCAACACTGTCCACCCATAGAAAGTTAGACGGGCAAGGGACACGGTCGTGTCCAAGCCCATGTCCATCCAGGCCTTCAAAACTACCCACCCATAGAAAGTTACACGGGCGTGGGACACGGTCGTGTCCTAGCCCATGTCCACCCAGTTTTTACTCCATGGGTACAGAAAGTTACATGGGCGAGGGATACGGTCGTGTCCTAGCCCATGTGCGCCCAGTATTCCTAAGTGCCTATAGAAAGTTACACGGGCATGCGATACGGTCGTGTCCTAGCCTGTGTGCACCCAAAAATCCCACCCGCAAACAGAGAGTTACACGGGCGTAGGACATGGCCGTGTCCCAGCCCGTGTATATCATGGTAAACCTCAGAGAGTTACACGGGCATGGGACACGGTCATGTCCCAGCCCGTGTCCATCTAGTTTTCACATACGAGAACAGTAAGTTACATGGGCATGGGACACGGTCGTGTCCCAGCCCGTGTCCGTCCAGACTCTACACGACACACGTAGATTGTTATACGGGCAAGGGATACGGTCGTGTCCCAGCCCCTGTCGACCCAAACTTACACGATTTTTGCACATGCCCGTTTTATTTAAATTAAACACATCCTCTCACACACTCACAATCAAACATATCTCTCTCATATTCTCTCTCATTCTCCTTCTTCTCTCCACAATTCTTGCATTCCACATTTTGATCCAAGTAAGTTTCACCATTGATTTTACTCTCTCTTCCTCATGATTAGGCAGCTTTTTATTTGCATTTTTACTTTTGTGCGTATTGGTTTTTCCATTTGGCCTGCAGATATCTTTTGATTATTTCATGCCATGCATAATTTCTTTGAGTTTCTTGATCTTATATGCTATAATGCTGCCTCATCTACTTAGATTTCATTGTGTTCTCTCAATTCTGAATGTTATTGGTTAATTTGCTCATCCTTATTCATTCATGCTAGTTAGGGTTAGCAATGGGAGATAATAATTCTAGGTCATTTTGCGTCTTTTATATGTTGAGACGCCTGTTTTGCACCGTTAATTGTTGTGTAGTGGAATTCATTGGAAGTGTTTGTCACTCATTTCTTTTCCACCAACCCGTTTTCTCGCTGCACACCATATGTTTGTTGAAATGCCCTAATAAGCATTATGTTCACATTCTTCCCTATTGCTCTTCTTTTCTTTTTCCTTCTTCAACTATATGTGCGATACGGATGTGCGTGTTTAATTTGGATTATTAACTCTTTTTAGGTATTCAAATGGCGAATTGCGCTAAGCTTACCTTTCGCCAGAAATCAAAATTTGCAGTATCTTCTTCATCACAATCAGGGGCAATAGTTGAACCACTGGCTACTCTTCCCCCCTCTGGAGCACCCAATGCTCCAATTTAAGGAGGACTACCAAGTGCAACGATATCAATTACTTCTGAACAAGCCCTTCAGCGAGACCCTTCGGCTGGATTGGGATGTTCTCGCTCAAAAATGAAGGAGCTCTTGGATGGTACTATTTGGGAGCACTTGTTATCCTTTGAAGCTCCAATTTATAAAGAGCTGACTTTGGAGTTTCTATACACTTATAAACTTGATAAGGAAAGTGCTACTAGCATGGGCCCCAATTGCCAATTACACTTCACTTTGAGTGGCCATCCATTCCACATGACCATTGCTTACTTGGGCAGATATCTTGGTTTCTATGACAAGCGATATACACAGTCGGACGAATTCTACCGTCTCTCGTATCGTTTTCCTCGTGGCGTCACAGCAGGGTCGTTTTGGAATGAGATTACGGTTGGTGATGCCTATGATCCAGCTAGGAGTAAGGCCTCTCAATTAGTCAGGCCTGAATATCAGGTTCTTCACTGGCTTTTTTCACACACATTAACTAGTAGAGGCCTTAGCACCAGGGTGGTGTCCAACAAGGATTGCCTCTATCTCTACAATGTCATACATAAACAAGCCACCACTACTCAGAAGAAAGGGCATATTTGCTGTGGTCCTTATATTACCTTACTAGTACAACTATGAGAACTAAAGTTGTTGCTTGGCCTTCCCTCACTTTGGTTAGCCAAGTCACTCCTATGCACCTCATTTCATTTCAACTCATGAACCTCCTACCAACAAGACGCCGAGGTCGCCACTCTTGCAGCAACACATCTCGAGGCCAGACGTCTTCAGCCAGCTTTGAAGATAAATTTGATTTGTTGATGTCTGAGGTTCGTTATATAAGGGAAAGTGTGGATAAACTTCATATCCGCTAGGATAAATTGGAAAAATTTCTTAAAATGAAAGAGTCGGCTACCGAGGAAGAGGAGAGTAAGGAAGAGGAAGAAGATGATGAGGGTGATGAGGACGAAGAGGCTGGAGAAAGTGATGAGGATGATGAGGTCGGTGATGATGATGACGATGCTACGATGGCTGAGGCATTGTCTGATGATGCACATGAAGAGACGGATTTCGATCCCTCTTCTTAGTTCTTCATTTTCTGTGTTAACTTTTCTTGTTCAAGGCTTGTGAACTCTGCTATATATATAATGATGATGCTTCTTCATTTTGCGCTTCTGTTTGACTGGCAGGGAAGTATTAGTTTCTTTTCCATATATATGTTTCCTTTTTCCCTAGGCTGTTTTTTCTTGTTTCATTTCGTGCTGCTATATTTTTTAGTCATACATTAAGGACAATGTACATTATTAAGTGTAAGGAAGGGATATTTATGAATTTATTACTGTTTAGGAGACCAATTATTCACATTTGACCCAATTAATTTTTAAGTTAACTTGCAATAGGTGATTAACTAGTATTAAGCCAAATTAACTGTTTCATCTTGATTGTTATTGACCTTATGATACTTTACTAGAATTGATTAGTCAAATTTGTGGAGGGCAAAGTTACGAGTTATTTAGCTTAAGATTTTAAGACTTGAGATTGGAGCAACATCACTAGTTGAGAGTTAGTTATGGTTATTTTTAAATTTACTTTTATGTATACCTTTCTCTTAGAAATTTTTAAGAGTCCTAGAATTTTTAGCAAATAAACAAATGAAATTCTTCTTTTGAGAAACCCCTAAAAAATCACAATGATTGGAGGTCAAAAGTAATAACAAGTGTAAGAATAGAAAAAATTGGTAAGGATTCGTCTTGGTCCGTCAGAAGAGCGAGATTGATTCCTAATGCCAATTCAAATGAAAAGAAAAATTGATATGGATCGGCCTTAGTCCGTTAGAAGAGCAAGGTTCTTTCTCGCTATCAATATAAGAAATAAGTTGGTATAGATCGGTCTTGGTCTGTCAGAAGAGCGAGATTCTTTCCCGCTACCAACACAATTGTGCTTAAATAAGGTAAATTAAAAAGACCTCTCAACAAAAGCATGAACTAGGGGAATGATCAGAGGATGAATGGATGTAAAATGTGTTTGTTTTAGATTATGGTGCTTGGTGAGATGAAAAAGAGAGTTATATACACTTTAGTCGAATGGACAAAATTTTTATGACTCTTTCTCGGTTAGCGAGATGTTAAATCCAATTTTTAGTTTAAGAATCCTTGGTTAAATGACTTGAGTAAAGTTTGATTTTTATAAATTAACTAGTGAACTCTAGTATTAAGTATTGTTGGAGCATTCGAATATAGTCAAATGAAGTTAGTTGACTTTATTATTGCAAGTTAGTTGAGAATGATTCTCTTACTTTTCTATGGGTCAAGTATATTCGTTCACCGGTTTTCTGAAATAATGATAAATTTTATTTAGCGTTTCTTATCCTGAAAGTTTTGTTTGGATTTATTTGCTTGAGGACAAGCAAATGCTCAAGTGTGGGGAAATTTGATAACTCTAATTTTAAACATATTTCATATGGTGATTTTATAGTATTTCCCTTACATTTTTGGTTTTCTTTAAAGAAATTGATACTTAATTGAGTAAAATTTTGATTTCTAGGTTTGAACGCTATCTAGGATCGAAAACGAAAAAAAGGAATCAAGTTTTACTTAAATCGGAGTTCAAATGAAGAAGTTATGAAGTTGTGCAGAAAATTTTGCCTTAGTGCAGAAAGTTATACGACCTGAGGATACAGCCATGTCCCAGGGCGTGTCTGGTGAAGAAAATAGAATCCTTGTAATACACATGTAAAAGGATATCTTAGGGTTTAAAAGGAGGAGAGACATTACAGAAATAGAAAGACACAAGAGAAGAGAAAGAGACTTAAGGAGTACATAAAAAAAAAGGCGAAAACAACATCAACATCAAGATTAGAGAGATTTTTCATCAATCAAAGGAGTTTTCCATGCTTTATTTTACGTTTTTTATGGAACTCGTTTTTAGATTCATTATGATAGCTTAGAATTCGTGTATTTAGGATTATGGAACCTAGGGTTTCATGTGATTCTTGGATTAAATTATAAATTTCAATAAAGTTTCTATCTCTTCTTGATTCAATTATGTTGTTTAATTGTTGATTGATAATTCTAGATTAACAATATATGATATTATGTATGTTGATTGAGAAATTGCATGTCCAATTAGATCTTTACATAATTGAAGAGAATTGCATGTATACTTAGAGATAAGATACATGTTTCTTCCGAAAAGTTAATTATTTGTATGGGAATCCATTATACATTAATGCAATTCTAAATTATATTACTAAGTGAAGAGATTCCGATAAATAATTTAGGATTAGGGTTAATATGCTTGAGAAAGGTATTAACTTTAGTTGTAAATCCCTCCGGTCAAGAATAATAGAAAGCGAATTGAATATATTTTAAGCGATCACATGATTAACTCTAGGGGAAATAATTCCTAAATATGTTATTACTTCCTTGAAGTCGTTCTTAATTTTATCGCTTTTTCAATTGCTTAATTAAGTCTTATAATTAAGTTAGTTTGTTAATTTTAGTATTTTTAATTAATTTAAACTTTCATAATTTTCCGGTTAGATAATAAAGCTAAGGTTAATATTAGTACTCGAAGTCTCTGAGGGATCGACTTGGACTCACATCCGCTATATTAAAATTGATAGGTACACTTGCCTGATATCATTATTTACCTAAGTGAGATGTAAGATTTTTCCTAGGGAGAGTTAGAAAACTAGAGTCGGATAACTAGGTTGAATAAAACATGAAGATTGGTTACGTCGAATGATATCCCTGAATTGTTATTCTATAGCATGGTATAAAAGGGACCTATAGGATAAAATTTTCACAATGAGGCTTCTAAGTGATTAAGAAAAATCTTAGCTTTATGAACTCAGTTTTTAGAAGTATGTAGATTTGCATTACATGAATGCCATGACTATTTCAATAGTTAGATTTGGTAGACTACATTGTGTAGTCTAATTTGGCCTTGTTACCTCTTTGATTTGGTAAACTACAGTGTGTGGTCTAATTTTGTACAACAAAGTTAGGAGTCATACTCTCAAGCAGCTTCTTGTTGCCCTTTTTGATATTGGTAAACTATAGTGTCTAGTCCAATTTGATTGGGGGTCTTACTTTTAGGTAGTTCCTTGTTCTTAGCTGTTGTATCCAAATATCCGGCTATATCAACTAACTAGATGTAGATATTGGAGGGCATAGGATATCGGTACCAATGCATGCTATGTACATGACCATAGTATATTGCATTGTTAACAATAAGTGCTTAGTTGGGCAAGTACATTGTTAACAATAAGTGCCTAGTTGGGCGAATGCATATGTGAAGTTAAACCTACTGGTTATGATTGAAATGTTTTAGTTGTGATTTTACCTATATTGTATTGTTTGATTTCTACTCTCACTTAGCTTCAGTAGTTGAGGGGATAAGATGTTTTATCCTTATGTTAATAGCATTATGAAGGGCCCAACACTACTAGGGATGTATATTGAGTGCATTAATTTGAGTCAGTAGCTTTTGGATGGGACCTATACTAAGTCGGGAATCCTACTATTTTGAAGGTGGCAAAAGAAAAAGGTGGTTCAGGTTTTGATGTAAATATTAGGCTGTATATATAAGTTATAATAAAATATCCAGCTAAACTTCGATCTAGCAACCCCATTATTACATAAATAAAGTTTTCTTTTGATGAATGAGCAGGTTGAGTTAAGTTTTTAATAGGTATTCTTAAGTAATGGTACATTCCATGCTAAGCTAGGATGTGACAAACAAGTACTATTAAAGAAACATGTATTAATTTGTTGTTGCAAGAATATGAGTGTTTCGGGTTATAGTTAGGAGAAAAGATCAAAGATTCCTTCAAGTAACTCATAGCAATAACAAATGGACTATCTTCACTTAGAAAGAAGATTGATGAAGCTGATATTGTGAGGAAAGTGTTGTAGGTATTCCAAGAGTTTGGAATGCAAAAAAGATTGCCATTGAGGAAGCTTGTGACATTAGCAAATTAACTCTGCTATAACTAAGGAGTAAACTTATGGTTTATGAATTAGATTTTCTAAGTAAGGAAGAAGAACAAGATTCAAAAAGGGAAACTCTAGCCTTCAAGGCTAGAGGAGTCAATCTAGACTCAGATGATGAATAGTTTAGTGATGAAGAAGGAGATATTATGTTGTTTGATAGAAGACTCAACCAAATACTAAAGAAGAGAGGTAAGAGAAATCTAAGTTCTAGAAGATACAAAGCTAATAAATTACCTACTAATGTAGGAAGAGGATATAAAGAAGAAAAGAAGAAGGAAAAGGAAGAAAAGGAGCTTACATGTTATGAATGCAAAATACCATGACACATAAAATATGAGTGTCCTATCCTTATGAAGAAAATTGAAAAATTCAAGAAAAAGAGAAAGGCTCTAATGGTTACCTAGAGTGATTTAGATGAATCAAATATTGAAAATGAAGAAACTTGTAATGATGAAGAAGAAGAAGAGGAAGCAAACCTCTATCTGATGGCCTCCATAGAGGTAAACTTAGATTTTGAAACTGATACATTACCCAATAATGTTTATCTAGAAATAGAAAGAGCCTTAAATGCTTTATCTAAATCTAATTTAAAGATTTCAAAATTGGACAATCAGATTCAAGATCTAGAAAATGAGAAAGAGTTATTATCACAAACAAATGAGATTTTAGTAAGAGAGATGAATGCACTTAAAATTGAGAATGAATCCTTAAGTAAAGAGAAGGAAAGTGTAAGTAGGGACAAATTGATTCATAAAGATGAAATAAACAATTTAAAAACAAAAGTAGAGTAATTGTCTCAATCTATAAAGTTAATCTTTGTTAAGTTTAATGAGACTGATGGAAAACTACAATTGTTATTATCAAGTTAAAGAATAGATCAATCTAAAGAAGGATTGGAATATGAGTTCGGTTAGTGCTTGAAAAATTCATCCAAAATTGCGTTTGTGAAAGCCATGGATGATAAACAAAAGGAGCCAATAGCTGAAGGTTCTATAAAGGCTCTAAAACTAACCAAATTGCGAGTAGAAGGTACCCTTTTCACAATAAAGATAGGTAACGAATAATAAGAATAATTCTTTCCAATCTTATGCATGCTTCTTTTGTAATAAAATAGGACAAACAAAAAAGTACTGTTATTATAAAAATCTTAAGCTTAGTAAGTCTCAAGTGGATAACAAAAGCACAAGCTTGATTAATAAAGGACCCAAGCTTTGCTGGGATCCAAGACAAGTTTAATTGGTTTTGATGATTGCATGAACATGAAGTAAATCATTTTGGATTATGGTACTTAGATAGTGGTTGTACAAATCATATGACTGGAAATGCTTTACTGGTCACTAATCTAATATGGAAAGAAAGAGGATATGTTATGTTTAGAGAAAATGGGAAAGGATGAATAATTGGATATGGTACCATTGGTATTTCTCCCTTTTCTATTGAAAATATTTATCTTATGAAAGGCCTAAAGCACAATTTGCTAAGTATTAGTCAACTTTGTGATAAAGGACATAAGATCATATTCAAAAAGTATAAATGTTATGCATATGACAAAGTTGGTAAATCTTTGTTATTTGAAGGCTTTAGGAAGGGTAACATATACAAAGTTAATCCATCAGAAGTCCCAATGAAAAGGTGTTTTTTTATCAATTTTTGATAATTTTTTTTCCTAGCATAAAAAATTAGGTCATGTTAATTTTCATCAACTTGAAAATCTTTCTAAAAACAATCTAGTACTTGGTTGACCTAAAATAAGCATAAAGGAAGATATTCGTTATAGCTCTTACTTAAAGAAAAAAAATTTCTTAGTACATCATCTACCAATCAACCCTTAAAAATTTTGCATTGAGATCTATTTGGTCCAACTAGGACAATTAGTCTTGGTGGGGAAATATATAGTTTAGTCACTGTTGATGATTTCTTAGCACACTCTTGGGTGTTGTTTTTACAAAACAAAACTGATGCTTCTAAGTGTTTCGAAGTTTTTGCAAAGTATGTTTAAAATGAAAAAAAAATTTCTCCATAGTTAGTTTGAGAACCAACCATAGTGGTGAATTTGAAAATTATGATTTTGTAACCTTTTGTAAAAACTATGGTATCACTCATAATTTTTTGTATCCTACACTCCGCAACAAAATGGACTTGTTGAGTGTAAAAATCACACCATCTAGGAGATGGCTTGTACCTTGCTAAATGATAATAGTGCAGCTAAGTTCTTATGGGCTAAGCCAGTTTCTATTACTTGTTATATCATTAATAGAGTTTATACAAGACTTTTTACTAATAAAATAGCTTATGAATTATTTAAAGGGAGAAAGCCCTTAGTGTCATATTTCCATAGTTTTAGATGCAAGTGTCGTGCAAAAAGGAACAATTTGAATCCAAGTAAATTCAATGAAAAGGCCAATGAAGCTATCTTTTTGGGATATTCCTTGAATAGTATTGAGTAAATAACAAAATCACAAAAGTTATAGAAGAATCAATCAATGTAAAGTTTTGTGAAGACCTAAGAAAAGATGAGTCCGACGAGGATACACTTGTAATTGTAAAAAGAGAATAAGTAAATTAGAAAACTGAACTAGCAGAAGTTTCGATAGAAACTAAAAAGGAGACCTTAAGAAGTAAGGTAGAAGAACTTGTAGAAGGTATAATAAAATCTTAGCGACATTTATAAAGGCACATTTTTCATGTTTTAAATGTGAAAATTAGATAGAATTATTATTGTCTTTATAGAAATCATTAAGAAATAGTACTTAATTATTTTCATTTGAACATTTTAGGAACTGGAGGATTAAAAGTGGAAATACGGACAATTTAGAGGAGTTTTAAACAAATGAACGAAGTCCAAATTAACACGTTGCAATTTGGAATTCAACACAGCTAACCTATACTTACATCAGCGACATTTGGCATCTATGCTACTGGCTTTGAATCTTATATTGCTGGCTTATAAGGCAGCTTTCATTAAAAAGAAACCTTATACGAGCTAACCCTAGTTTTTCTTATAAATAGCCTTATGTTTCACTGTTTAAAAGACTTTCTTTTTTTTTTTTTGTTTTAGGAGACATATACACTTTCCTTCGACTTAGAGAGTCGTAGAATAGTCATTAGATAGTTCTTGAAGAATTCTTCAGTAGAATCGCTTGGATCATTAAGAAGATTTTGCTTTTGCTGTAGAGAACAAGTTTTAGAGTTGTAATTGAAGTTTATCTTTTCCAATTATAGAATAGGTGACATCGATTTTAATTATATTTATGCAATTCTGTTAATTATGCATGCTTTCAATTATGAATTTCCTTACAATTTCAATTGGTAGTTGTGCTTTTATTTCAAATTCCATGGTTGTCTAAACTTATTTGTGAGAATTGATGAAACCTAGATAGCTAAGATGATGATTGTGTTCATGCTGTAGGATTAATAGATATAGGGATGATTCATGATTGCAATTTCTATAATTTTAATTATAGTTGTTCAATTAATTATAATTGTTAGAAAGTCTACTGATACGAGAGTTGATATAGGGTTTGTTAGAAATTCTTGGTTAATTTGATTAATTAATGTGGAAACAGCGTTAATTGATTTAATTACGAATTATCTAGAGATTAATGTGATCTTCGGCTATTGATTATTCATTAAGACATTAGGAATAATTGATTTAGGACATTAGACAATCATATTATCGGGAGATATATAACTGTAATTTAGAGTCCATTATTAATTAGAGATGCGGGAGCTAACTGATTAATTAGGGGTTTAAATCCTTAAGTTTTAAGGCATAATAATTTCACTTGAATGACTATATAGCTAATAATCTATATAATATGATAACAATTTGATTTGCACAATCTAGGGTAAATTCAGTTTTCCCAAAATTCTCAATTGATTGCTTAGTTTTAGAAATTTTATAGTTATTTTCTTTTTTATAGTTTTAATATAATTATGAGATTAGTTATTTTCTTTTTTGATTGCCTGAATATGGATAAGAACTATCATAGTATTATAGTCCTTGAGGGATTAATGACCTTACTTGCTCTATATTACTTTATTCCAACCCAGTATACTTGCTGGAGTATTTGCAATTTAATTTGTATATATATATATAGTTTAAGCGAATTAAGTTTTTGGTGTTGTTGCCAGGAACTAGATGATATGCTGAAAAGGTGTTAAAAACAATTGGAGTGCAATACCAACAAGTATACTGGATCATATCAAGTAGTATAATGTTGAAAACAAGAGTCGATCCCACGGGGACTTAAGTAGAGTACTAAACCTATGCTAGCTTTAGTTAATATTTAGGTAGATCAAGAATGGGGTTTTCTTTATTTTTTTTTTTTTCTAATTTTGTATACTAAAATTAAAACTAACTTAATTCAATTACAATGAGATCAAAAACTGATTTGAAAAACTTATCAATAGAAAAGTGATGGGAAATCAAGATTCCACCCTAGAGGTACTAATCAAGTTGCCATTGAGTTATATAGAATAATATATTATGGTTATTTCATTGAGATTATAATTCCTTAAATTAAGGATTCGACCTCTAATCTAATTAATTCGCTTCCGCTTTCTAATCAATAGTGGATTCTATAGCATTATCATACATCTTCTAATGATATGATAATCTAATATCTTTAGCCCAATTATCCTAATTCCTTAGTGATTAATGAGTCTAAGATATTGCATTAATCTCTCAATAATCTCTGATTAAACAATTAAACACTGCTTCTGCAATTACCTGAATTCTTTAATCAAGAACTCCTAATGAGTTTACAAACACTCCCATGTTTATAACCTCTAACAATCATAACTTGGACAAGTTATAATTGAAATAGAAAGAGCTGTAATCTAAAATAAGCCAAATTTATATTACTCCTATAACGTAATTACTATAATCATTTTAACACTCTAGGGTTTATCTCATTCCCATCTGATAAATTAGTTAGCCATGGAATTCAGAGCATCAATATAATTATGTATGAAGGAATTCATGATTCAATGTAATTACAATTGTAACAAAACTCTCTATGATAACAAGAAATGCGAACAATCTCACCGATTGCTTATACAGATGAAAATACTGGAAAGCGCACACTTTTCTCCAGAAATTCCAATATCTAAACTCTCAATTGAAATCCAAGCAAACGTTTTGTCAATCTTCCGTAAATCTCACGGTGTAATCTTTCCAATTATATTAAACCTTAACTTCTTAATGTCGAAGCAAAACAACTAAAGGAAGAGTATCAATTATCCAAAAAACCATGCTCTTCTCTCTCCTCTCTTCTATATGTATATCCCTACGAAAAATACAATAAAAATTCTTTCTTTTCGTGTACACCAGGTGTACCACGGCCGTGTGTAAAGCCGTAGTTGTCACCGCCACTACGGCCATGGTCCAAGGTCATAAGCTTCATTGATCGTCTCATTTCTACTGTTATTCATCGGCTGTTTTAGCCACGGTCATGGATCCTCCCTTGCTTGCAAAAAGTCTTCATTCCTTTGTGTTTTCATGCTCCAAATGCACTCTTTCCAGCTCCTTTTCTCCCATTTGTACTGAATTGAACCTGAGGCAAATATATTAACTAGTTAAGTGTCAATTCTTTCAATTAAGCACATAAATCTTTATGATATTGTTGAATTGCCACTAATAAAACAGGGGTTAAATTAGCTTTATCACTAGATATATTAAACCTTTTAGTTTTGTTGGTAATTTAGGTGAAGTTGACGACATATTTTTTTTTATTCTCTTTATAGGTGTTTTATGCGTAGGAGTAAAAGTGTTGAAATTCTATCACTAGATTCTGAAATAGACTGCACTTTGCATCAATTGAGGCGAGAAAATAGAAAAAGGATAGAAGAGATGGCAAGTAATGAGGATAATAATTAGATACAAGGAGTTCTGCAACCACTACGAGACTATATAGTACCGACAATGATTGGTTTAGTTATAGGGAGGCCCACCATTTGGGCTAAAAACTTTGAGTTGAAGCCGTCCCTCATTTAGTTGGTTTAGATGAATTAGTTTGGAGGATACCCTAATGATAGTCCTAATGAGCATATTATAAGACTCCTCTAATACTGTATTACAGTTAAGATGAACAACGTAGTTGACGAGGTTATCAGATTACAACTCTTTCCATTGTTGCTAAGGAATAAAACTAGAGCTTGGTTTCATTCACTACCACAAGAGTTTATCACCACCTAGGTTGATCTTTCATTGAATTTCTTAAGGAGATTTTTCCTACTAGCTAAGATCGCAAAACTGAAGAACGACATCAGCAATTTCACTAAGTTTAGTGGTAAGTCACTTTTATAAAGCATGGGAGAGATTTAAGAAGGCGATCAAAGAATTCCCACATCATGGCTTGCCAGATAATCTTTTGATTGAGATCTTTTATCTTAGTCTAGATAAGACATTGAGGTCCCTAGTTAATGCTACAGTTGGAGGTACTTTGATGGGTAAGACCATTAATGAAGCAAGTGTACTGATAGAATAGATGGCCTCGAATGCACATAACTGGCAAAACGAAAGAAGAAAGTTAGGAGTAGCGATAGCTAATGACAACAACACTATATCTCAATTAATAGCTTAGATTGTGGCTCTCATTACTCAGGTAATTAAACTCACCTTAACACATTCTTTTAATGCTAATCCTATTGTTTTTTGTGAGTTATGTTTAGGATGACATTCGACTCTTGAGTGCATAACTGGGAATCATTCAGCTTCAACCAGTAGAGAACAGATGAATTTTGTTAACAATTTTCAACCCGACAATCAGGGATCATATTCAAATAGATACAATCTTGGGTGGCATAATCATCTAAATTTTTCATAGAGAAACAATAACAATGCATTTGAACCACCACCTAGATTCTAGAAGCAACGTCTTACTTAGAACGCTCTACCTCAGCAAAATCAGTCTAGATTAGAAGAGCTCATGTTAAGCTATATGCAAAAAACTGACACCATATTATATAATCAATAGGTAACTAGTTGGAGTTTAGAGAATTGGATTAGTCAGATCTCTTAACAGTTGAGTAATAGACCATTAGGTTCTTTACCTAGCAATACTGAAGAAAATCCCAGACGTATCAATGCTATAATGCTAAGGAATAGAAAAGCAGTAGAAATAGTTGATAGACGTGTTAAAGAAAAGGTAGAGATTCCAAAGGAAGAAAAAGGGAAGTAGGTGGAAGAGGAACCAAAGCAGAAGTCATCAGAAGTGAAATTGTATGTTCCTCCAGTCCCTTTTCTAAGAAGACTGAAGCAACAACAGCTAGACGCTTAATTCGCCAAATTCCTAGATGTCTTCAAGAAGTTGCAATTCAACATTCCTTTTGTAGAAGCACTTCAATAGATTCCTTCATATGCTAGATTTATGATGGATTTGCTCACCAAGAAGAGAAAGATTAATGGGAACGAATTGATAATTCTTATAGGAGAGTGCTCTATGATCCTATAGAAAAATTCATCTAAACTACCTAGAAAATAAAAAGATCATGGGAGTTTTACTGTTCATTGTACTCTAAGGAATTTTCACTTTGATAAGGTTATTATTGATTTAGGTACAAGTATAAATTTAATGCCCTTGTCTATTTTAAAAAAGCTAGGACTTAGAGATTGCAAGGAGACTCATGTTACCTTGCAACTTGCTAACTGGAGTATCAAATACCTAAGGGCTATTGTTGAAAATGTCTAAGTGAAGGTAGATAAATTTATCTTGCTAGTCAACTTTATAGTCTTGGAGATGGAAGAGGATAGAGAGGTACCCATGATCTTAGGCAGATCGTTTCTTGCAATAGGGAAGGCGTTAATAGACATAGAACATGGTATGCTTACTTTAAGAGTTATGGACGATCAAGTAATGTTTAATGTTTATGAAGCCATAAAGCATTTTGATGATTGCAAATCTTGTTACATTATTGATATTTTTTATGAGATTACTTATGAGTCTATAGAAGAGAAAGTAGGAATAGATACCATGGAATTAGTTCTTAGGGATTTGGATGATTGGAGCGATGATAATAAGCCTGAAGAAGAAGGCAGGGAACAGGTGTTAGAAGTCAAAGCTTGATACTATGAAGAGTTAAGCACCAGTAAGAAGAAACCAGTCCCATCATTGACACAACTCTTAGTACTTGAACTTAAACCTTTACCTTGTCATTTAAAATATGCTTATCTTGGAACAAATGATACTTTGACAATAATTATCTCCTCTTCTTTGATAGGTGACTATGAGATATAACTTCTAGTAGTTTTGAGAGAGCATCAAGAAGCCATTGGGTAGACCATTGTCGATATTAAGGAGATTAGTCCCTTAATTTGTACTCACAAGATATTGCTTAAGGCAGAGTGCAATCCTATAATATAACTATAGAGATGAATCAACCCAACTCTTAAGGAGGTAGAGAAGAAAGAGGTACAGACATTGGATGTAGGTATTATCTACCCTATCTCAGATAGTAAGTAAGTTAATCTCGTTTAGGTAGTGGTAAGAAAGAGTGGTATTACTGTAGTGAAAAATGAGGATAATGAGGTATTCTTTACTTGTACTATGACTGGGTGGAGAGTTTGCATAGATTATAAAAAACTGAATGATCACACCCGTAAAGACCACTTCTTACTCCCTTTCATAGATCAAATGTTAGAAAAACTTTCAAGGCATGATTACTATTGTTTTTTAGATGGATATTCTGGTTATAATCAAATTCCTAAAGCACTTGAGGATTGGGAGAAAACTACTTTTACATGCCCTTATGGCACTTTTGCTTTCAAAAGAATATCCTTTGATCTTTGTAATATACTTGCTACTTTTTAAAGATGCATGATGTCTATATTCTCTGACATGTTAGAAAATTTTATTGAAATATTTATGGATGACTTTTTTGTTTTTGGGAAGTCATTTGATTCATGTCTGACTACTTTAGGTTGTGTGTTCAGAAGGTGCAAAAAGACCAATCTACTTTTGAATTGGCAAAACTACCATTTTATGGTAAGAGAGGGAATAGTCTTAGGTTACAAGGTGTCAAAAAAGGGGATTAAAGTTGACAAAGCCAAAGTGGAGATAATAGAGAAGCTACCACCACCCACTTCAATCAAAAGAGTCAAGAGCTTCCTAAGGCATTCAGGCTTCTATAGGAGATTTATTAGGGACTTCTCTAAAATCTTTAGACCTCTTTATAATTTACTTGAAAAGAATTCTACCTTTGTTTTTTTATCATAGGTGTTTGCAGGCATTCAATTTATTAAAGGAGAAGCTTACTCTGGCACCAGTGATTGTTGCACCTGATTGGGAGCTCCCTTTTTAGATGATGTATGATTGCAGTAACTATGCTATAGGAGCAATACTTGGGCAAAGCAAAGGTAAGTTATTTCACGTTATATACTATGCGAGTAGATACTTGAATGGGGCATAGAGAAACTATGCGATGATAAAGAAAGAACTTTTAGCAGTTGTATTTGCTTGTCATAAGTTTAGGCCTTATTTCATATGTTCTAAGATCATAGTATATACAGACCATGCTACTCTAAAATATTTGTTTGCCAAAGCTGATGCTAAACCTAGGTTTATTCATTGGATCTTATTACTATAAGAATTTGACTTTGAAATTAGAGGTAAAAAGGGAACTAAAAAGGCAATTGCTGATCATTTGTCTCATTTACAATTTGAGTTTTTATAGCTACCCATTAATGAAAGGTTCCTTAATGAAAAATTGTATGCAGTAGAGACTTATGGGTTACCTTAGTATGTTGATATAGTTAATTACTTAGTTAGTAAAATCATACCATACGATTTCTCATTTCTAAAGAAAAAGAAGTTTTTACATGATGTGAAATTTTATTTCTAGGATGAACTGTATCTGTTTAAAAGTTGTGCTGACCAAGTAATTAGATGTTGTATGCCTAAAATAGAATAGCTTAACATAATTTAGCACTATCATTCTAAAGAAGCAAGAGGCTACTTTGGTATGGAAAGAATTGTAGCTAAAATTTTATCTTGTGGATTTTACTAGCCTAGTTTGTTTAGTGATTGCAGGAATTATGTTATGTCTTGTGCTCAATGTGAAAGGACCGAGAATATTTCTAAGAGACATGAATTACTACAAAATAGTATTCTACTAATTGATCTTTTTGATGTGTGGGGAATAGACTTTATGGGTTCTTTCCCTTTATCTTTTTCAAACAAATATATACTTTCAGCAGTTCATTATGTGTTGAAATGGGTATAAGTAGTTGCTCTACAAACTAATGATGCCAGTGTAATAAATAAATTTTTGAAAAAGAATATTTTTTCTAGGTTTGGGGTACCCAGGGCAATTATAAGTGATCAAAGGTTAAAATTTTTGCAATCGGCAGTTTAAAAAATTGTTAATAAAACATGGAGGCACTCATAAAATTGCCACCTCGTATCATCCACAAACTTGTAGACAAGTTGAGGTGTCCAATAGGGAAATAAAGCGTATCCTAGAGAAGACTATCAATGAATCTAGGAAAGATTGGTCTTTAAAACTTAATGATGCATTGTGGGCTTATAGGATGGCTTTCAAAACCCCTCTAAGAATCTCGCCATAAAAAATCGTTTATGGTAAGTCATGTCACCTACCTGTGGAGCTCGAGCATAAGGCCTACTAGGCCATAAAATATCTTAACTTTGATTTACGAGTTACAGGTGAAAAGAGATTGCTCCAATTGAACTAGTTGGATAAGCTCATAGAAGAAGCTTATGAAAATGCTATGATCTTTAAGGAGAGAGCCAAGTGATGGCATGATAAGAACATTCAATAGTAAGAGTTCATGCTTGGTCAGAAAGTGTTATTATATAACTCTAGACTAAAGCTGTTCCTAAGTAAGTTAAAATCTCGATAGTCTGGGCCATTTAAAATAGCTAATGTTTTTCCTTATGGTATGATTAAGTTAAAGGTAGGAGATAATCACACTTTCAAGGTAAATGGTCATCTCTTCAAAAACTATTTTCAAGGAGAAAACATGGATAGTGATGCTAATATGGTAGTAAGCGAGAATTCATAGTAAGATCAGAAAAGTCGGGCTAGCTACTATAGACTAAGCGCTTCATAGGAGGCAACCTATGTCTAACCAAACTATTTTTTTATCTTATTTTTTATTTTTTTTATTATTTAAAAAAGTAGAAGAGCTGGCCAATGGCATCAAGGCTGCTGGCTTAAGAAAAAAAAAAGAAAAAGAGAAAAACACAAAAATTTGAACTTAAGGCCATCGGCCTCCTCATATACGTTGACAATGTATGCCATGGGCATACAGAGGAAAGAGTCGGTGTAAAGTGCTTTTTAAAGCACGACCATCAGTTTTCTCTCTCTCCTCACTCATTTTTCTTCCCAATTTCTCTCTCCACCTTCTTTCTCTCTCTAGATTTCTCTCAAATGCTCCTTCTCCTACATATCCACAACCATATATACTTACTCTCTTCACTTTTTCTACACACATTTCCACTCTTATTTATAGATCTGTGCTTTCCACATTCACCATGCCATCCAAGAAGATATAACCTCAGCGAAAGAAATAGAAGATGGCAATTACTTCATCTTCCAGAAGTTCAGGTAGTGATTACTTTCATATCAAGAGTATGCTAAGGAAAGGAGGAGGAAGTTACAATAGATGACATTCATGAATCAACAATATTTGGATTGGACTCTTTTGTAAGAGTATGGAATGGGCAGTAGAATCTAACAAGTAGTTCCTGATAAAACATGGTTTCGGTTATTTGAGGTAAAAGAACCTACTTTTAGAAATATAGCTATTGATTTTTTGTCCACTTTACAACAGGAGAGAAGTGGGGGAATGTCCACTTTCACATTTTGGGTTTATGGAGAAATTCATGTAATTGAATTGAGTCAAAATGGTTATTTTTTAGGTTTATATGATGAGAAGGAAGTCAATTTACCCAACTCCTAGCCTAATGATATGACAGTTGAGAGATTTTGGTTTCAGTTGATTCATCCCAAGCAGGACGATTTTATACCTTCAAAGTTGCTCGTTACAACATTCTCAACAGTGGAGTACAAGCTACTCTACCATATTCTTGCTCATACTCTCAACTGTAAGAAGACTAGCTATAGTAAGGTAACCGATTTTGACATGTTTTATCTATACAGTATGATTTTTAGGCATCAGATAGATCTAGGAATTGAAATTGCAAATTTTATATATAGATAGATAGATGATACCAAGATATAGGTTATCTTTTATGGTGGGTATATTACAGCATTATTGAAAGTTATGAGGCTTTTTTGAGAACTTGAGAGGGATGATGGTATTCCATGTAAGCCTATTTTTGCTGCACCCTTTAGGGGTGGGTTGGGGCTTGGTTAAGATAAACAATAGGCCCCATCTTGTTGATGAGGAGGATATTCCTGAAAATCCTTTTGCTGCTAGAGCGTCTACTTCATATTATCCACTAACTGGTAACTTTTGAGTAGTTAAGTGCTATAATTAGAGAAGTTTGGAATGAAATTAGGAAAGAAAGGGAGAAGAATAAGAAGTTCCGAACCACTATGTTCAATATGTTGAAGTATGCTATTTCATGTTTCCAACCAACAGTTGCAAAGCAGCATCATTACAAGACTTCTAGTGTAGAGAGTAGTAGCATCGACTGAGACAGTTAGATATTTGTGCACTTTTCTGATTTTTTTTTGTTATTATCTTTTATTTTTATTTATTTCCATTTTTATTTTATTTTCACTTTGCTGTTGGGTTATTTTTGTTTAACACCCATCTGTTGGGGTAACTTTGGATCATGAACTCAACTATGTACTCTTGAGGACACTTTTATGCTATCTTTGCTATTTTATGTTTCTTTGTGTTTGATGAGACATGTTAGATCTTAATTCTATGCTAGCAATAATATTATGCTTGGAATTTTCTTTGTTGTTGAAAATTTGAATTTAGGGGAGTACCAGTTTTTCATTTCTTATTGATGCAAATTTTTATTTCCTCTTGAAAATTGAATAGAAGACAGTGTAGATACTGTCTATTCTAAAATGGGGGGATGGAAATATAGGAATTGAATATCAATTTTGATGTTGGTTTTTGCTTATAAATAGTTATACTTTTCTATTAGCTTGAACTTTACTTGTTCTTAAGTATCTGGCAGTGTTTAGTTCAATTTTTTTGAATTTTGAATTTCTTGTTTGGAATCTAGAGATTTTACAAAGAAAAAAATTTATTCATAGCATCTGATTGTGATTTAAATAATTGACTCACTATGGTATCCTACTTACTAATGTTGAGATTTTTATACTCAGTTAAAATTAATGAGTCAATTCTTTAGGAACTTAATTTACCTAGTTTTTAGCCTTAGTATTTGAAGTTTAAGAGTCAGTTGAGTCCTTAATAGCACTTTAACACTTAGTGAAAGAGGTAAGTAAAGGTTTGAACTTAGTGATTCCTATAAAAGAAGTTTGAAGGATTTTAGTAAGCATTCAAAAAGTGATGAAATGAGAGCCTTTACTCCAATAACTTAAGTGAAACTGAGTTAAGAGTATCCTAACTTGAATGTTAGAGTGAGGAAGAGTTCGTAGGGTTCCCTTTAAAACCTAGTCACTTAGGTGATGAGCTTGAGATGTGTTAACTTAATGCATTCACTATAACGAGAAGGGTGGAAAGGCAAAAGTTGATTGTCTAAACTAAAAAAAAAAAAAAAAAGAAAAAGAGAAGAAGAAAAGGAAAAAAAAATGGGAATGGAAAATGGAAATTTTCAATGCAATTCAAGAAATGAATTAAGGCTTGTAATAAAAAAGGGAAGAAAATCTAAGGATAGAGCAGATAATATATGCTTTCACTACTTTGTTAACTTGTTTGTTGGAATAATTAGAGTGATAATATGTTTGCTAACAACTGTAAATTTTAAATAGGTGTTTTTCTTTGTAGGACTGAGTATCTACTTTTGAAATAAAAATCCTAGGTTAAATGCTTGGATTAAAATTAGATTTCTCTATGATGGCTGGTTAATTTCAATTATAGTACTCTGATCACATATTTCGGTTTGGTTCGAGTAATGGGTGTTATAAATTAGTAAGTTTGAAAGTGTGAAATATTAGATGTCTTGGATTAGCAAGTGGAAAATCTGTATTGTTAATGATAGATATCTTTAGTTCTGTTTATTTTACTTGAGGATTAGCAAAAGTTCAAGTGTGGGGGAGTTGATAAAGGCATATTCTTCATGTTTTAAATGTGAAAATTAGATAAAATTATTATTGATTTTATAGAAATTATTAAGAAATGGTACTTAATTATTTTCATTTGGACATTTTAGAAACTGGAAGATTAAAAGTGGAAATACGAACAATTTAGAGGAGTTTTATGCAAATGAATGAAGTTTGAATTAACACAATGCAATTTGGAATTCAACATAGCCAGCCTACACTTACATTGGTGGCATTTGGAGTCCATGCTACCGACCTTGAATCCTATACTACCGGCCTATAAGGCAACTTTCATTAAAAAGAAGCCTTATACTAGCCAACCATAGTTTTTCTTATAAATAGCCTTATGTTTCATTGTCTAAAAAACTTGTTTTTTTTTTTTTTTTGGGGAGACACACACACTTCCTCTAAACTTAAAGTGTCGTAGAATAGTCATTAGATAGTTCTTGAAGAATTCTTTTGTAGAATCAAGATTTTGTTTTTGCTATGGAGACCCAGTTTTAAAGTTTCAGTTGAAGTTTATCTTTTCCAATTATAGAATTGGTGATATCGATTTTAATTATATTTATGCAATTCTGTTAATTATCCATGTTTTCAATTATGAATTTCCTTACAATTTCAATTGGTAGTTGTGCTTTTATTTCAAATTCCATGGTTGTCTAAACTTATTTGTGAGAATTGATGAAACCCTAGATAGCTAAGATGATGATTGTGTTCATGTTGTAGGATTAATAGATATAGGGATGATTCATGATTGCAATTTCTATAATTTTAATTATAGTTGTTCAGTTGATTATAATTGTTAGAAACTCTAGTGATACGGGAGTTGATATAGGGTTTGTTAGAAATTCTTGGTTAATTTGATTAATTAATGTGGAAGCAGCGTTAATTGATTTAATTAGGAATTATCTAGAGATTAATGCGATATTTGGCTATTGATTGTTTACTAAGACATTAGGAATAATTGATTTAGGACATTAGATAATCATAGTATCGGGAGATATATAACTGTAATTTAGAGTCCATTATTAATTAGAGATGTAGGAGCTAACTGATTAATTGGGGGTTTAAATCCTTAAGTTTTAAGGCATAATAATTTCACTTGAATAACTATATAGCTAATAATCTATATAACATGATAACAATTTGATTTGCACAATCTAGGGTAAATTCAGTTTTCCCAAAATTCTCAATTGATTGCTTAGTTTTAGAAATTTTATAGTTATTTTCTTTTTTATAGTTTTAATATAATTATGAGATTACTTAATTTATTTTTTGATTGATCGAATATTGATAAGAACTATCATAGGTTTAGTAATGTCATAGTCCTTTAGGGATCAACAACTTTACCTTCTCTATATTACTTAATTTCGACCTAGTATACTTATTGGGGTATTTGCAATTTAATTTATGTATAAATAGTTTAACTGAATCAGACATCAATCTTCACATCCCCCCAGACCTAATAATTGATGATATTCAATCTGGTGTACAAACTTGATCTACATTGCAAAATATTGAAAATCAGTTTGCAATGTTATCTTATGAAGAACCTACTTCGGTTGAAAATGCTTTAAAAGATGAAACTTGGATTTATGATATGCTGAAAGAAATAAGGCAATTTCATAGAAATTAAGTTAGGACCTTAGTTCCCAATCCATCTAATAAAATACTAATTATAACCAAATGGGTTTTTAAAAATAAGTTAGATAAAAATGGTAAAGTTGTAAGAAACAAAGAAAGATTGGTAACCAAGGGATATTCACAAGAAGAAGGTATACATTATGATGAAATTTATGCTCCTATTGGTAGATTAGAAGTGATTTATCTCTTACTTGCTTTTTCTAGCTTTAAAAATTTTAAGTTATTTCGAATGAATGTGGAAAGTGCTTTCTTAAATGGGTATTGAAAGAAGAAGTATATGTAAAATAACCCCCTGGTTTTGAAGATCCTTTTAAGGAAGATTGTGTGTTTATATTAAAAAAGACTTTATGTGGTTTAAAGCATGCACCCCAAGTATGGTATAAATGACTTAGTGAATATCTTATTAAAAATGGCTTTAATGGAGGTAAAATATTCTGGTGGTTCAAATTTATGTTGATGATGTCATCTTTAGTTCTACTAGTGAAACATACTATAAAGAATTTTCTAAGATGATGCAAGCTAAATTTGAAATGTCAATGATGGGAGAGTTAAACTTCTTCTTAGGTTTGCAAATTAGGCAAATAAATGAAAGCATATTTATACAACAAGAAAAGTATACTTAGAAAATCATAAAGAAATTCGGGTTTGAAAATATTAAAGGAGCTTCTACTTCTATAAGCACTTCAATAAGATTGGATCTAAATCTTGAAGGTAAGATAGTATATGAGAAATATTATCAAAGTCTTATTGGTTCTTTACTATACTTGATTGCATCAAGACTTAATATCTTGTTTAGTTTCTATTTGTGTGCTTGTTTTCAAACTTCTTTGATTGAATTGCATCTTACTACTGTTAAAAGAATTTTTAAATACCTGTTGAATACATCAAAGATAGGCATATGGTATCCTAAAAATCAAAACATAGATTTAGTTGGATACTTAGATGTAGATTATGCTGGTTGTAAAATTGATAGAAAAAGCACTTTTGGTACATGTTAATTCTTAAGTGACAAATTGGATTCTTGATCCTCTAAGAAACAAAATTTATTAGCATTATCAACAATTGAAGTAGAATACGTTTCAATTGGAAGCTGTTGTGCTAAAATTTTCTAGATAAAACAACAAATTCTGAATTATGACATGGATTTTCAAAATATACAAATTAAATGTGATAATACGAGTGCCTTAATTTAACAAAAAATCCAGTACATTACTCTAGATCTAAACATATAGAAATAGGGCATCATTTTATTAAAGATTATGTTTCAAATGGAGATATCTATGTTGAATTTATGCCAACTGATTTAAAATTTGTTGGCATGTTTACTAAGCCCTTAGAAAAAAAAATAATATTTAAATTTATTGGAAATGAATTGGTAATCCTTTTCTTGTTGACTGCTACACATTTTAATCCCTTTTTCTAACTTTATACATATTAGTAATATTAACTGACCAACTCATAGTTGTTTCTAATTTGATTAAATTCCTCTTTTTCCTTTATTCTCCAAAAAAGAAAGAAATGTCCTTTCAATTGCTCTTCCTTCTCTTTCAACTCTCAACCCTTACTCGTTCTCTTTTGTTTCTTGAGCCTTTACACCTTCTACTACCAAGAATTGCACCAAAAGGAACTTCCACTTCAAAAGGAAAAGAAAGAATAATAAATGAACATCAAGAATCCTCTTTAAGCACTCCAAAATCTCAAAAAATGATGAAAACATCCCAAGATCAAGATTGCAGTTCAAAGAAAAGAAAGAAGTTTAAGTCAAGGTTGAATCTAGTAAGAAACAACGCTACTAGTCAGATGTTGGAACTTCTTTAGACAAAAATAAGGTTTGTAATCTTGCATTTTCTTTTATATTCCTTTCTTTGAAAAGCATAGGTTTTACTGGAATGAATTCATAGATAACCTAGGCTATTTAAGGTTATTGAATCTACAAGAAAGTGTTAATGTAGTTGTTATGCAGGAGTTCTATAGTAATCTTATTGTTGATTTAGAAATTGAGACTTTGACTACTTCAATACTGGATGTTGACATAGAAATATCTAGGAAAGACTTGATAGAATGTTTTGATATGAAATATTTGTCTAATGATGAAGAATCGGTGAGGATGACTAAAGAAAATGTGTTTACATTTAAATGAAGGGGTTGAGGATGAGTATGGAGGGGTTGCATGGATTTTTGATTTTTAATTAGCCATTAGAATCATCCATAAGGCTATTTTGAGTTGCATCTTGCCCCAAAAAGAGAGTTTTACAAGGGTCACTTTAGAAGATGTAGTTATCATTCTTACAATGATAAAGGGAAGGAATCTAGACTTACCTATAAAAATTTTTAGGCACGAAGGAAAAAGCAAATCAAGTATGCCATATGGAGATGTTAACATGAAACTTTTAAGGTTTAAAGGTTTAAGAATACCTCAATGTGAGAATGACATTAAGTTAGTAAAGAAAATTGGTAAAAAGGTTTTTGTATACAGGGGAATACGGGTGAATGATTTTTTGTGGTATTCCAACGATAGTGCACATTATGTATACCATAGTTACATAAAGAAATCTTTTGGAAAGTGTAATGGCTGAGGGGGAGCTTCTACACAAACACAACCTTTTATAAAAGGTTATCAAAAGGAAAAGTAAGATGAATTTCTAGCATGGTTGATCGGTTCCCTTGATCAACCATCCTCTATGGTTAACAAAGATGGAATTTAAGGTTCTATAGAAACCTAAGTGTAGAAATTGTCTTAAGGTTCTACAGATGAAATCTCAATAAGGATGTCCAAGTTCTTGTCGCAATACGTTAACAGTATGCTGGATGTAAAATTTAAGCATTTTAAAAAGGAAAGTTAGTTGCTGCTAAATGAAAAGTTTAGTGATTCAATTGTGTCCATAAAGCCACTATAGAGCAAAAATTGAATGAAGCTAAGTTTAAAATGAATGAAGGTTTTAATGATATTAGATTACACCACAACTTTATAGAATTTTAGAAGTTTGCTCAAGAACTTGCTAATACTACTAGTGGGTTGAAACATGCTAAGAGGTCTCTAAAACAGATGAGTATGAGACTACTACAATTTATGAACTTTACTAGGATAGAGATACTACTACCATAACATTGAAGAATTTATAGAAGGAATAGAAGGATTTTGTCTTAGTATAATTCCTAGATTATTTCAAACCTATTTCCCCATCACTAAAGGTCATTAATCTTGATGATGAACCTTTTGAACCAATAGTAAAAGTTTACTACAATCCTTTTCTTAACCTACCTTATTGCACCAGACATTCACCTTCTTCTTCTTCTAAGAGGAAATCTAGAAAATAGTTATTCTAATTGAAATGTTGTTAAGATTGTTTTTTATTGTATTAAGACTCAATTATTTTTTGGCTTATTTTGACAACTGCATGCGTTTTGTCTAGTAATCAATGAATGCAACAACTGTATGTTTATTTTGAATTGTTTTGTCTATGTCTTGTTTACTTTTTGATTTGCCCTAATGATAACAAAAAGGGGGAGATAAGGCATTCAAATTTTATTTCTGGCAAAATGTGTTTTGTTATCATAAAAAAGGGGGAGAATGTTAGGATTCTCTTTGACGTAGTCTTGATGATAACAAAAAGGATAATGTGATCTTGGTTATGTTAGTTAAGTGTTATAAGAAAAAGATCTTTATGCATGTAGAAGGTTTAGTAGAAGCTTCATGTATTTGCTCAAATATTAGATGATGTTAGTAGAAGTTAAAGTAGAAGGTTGACTACTGAATGAAAAAAAGAAGCATAAGTATAAGTAGAAGGTGATATGCTTAAATTGATTTGGTATAAGAAATATTATAAGGTTAACTCTAGAAGCAAGCTAACCATAGAACTAGATTGGAACTAGTTTCTTATAAAAGCTTCAGTAGAAGGTTAGTTTGAGAAGACCTAGCTTCGTTAGCTAATTATTTTTAGGAATAATTAACCTATTCCACTTAAGTAGGAATATTATATTTGGGGATAAAAAAAGATCACAACCAATTTGTTTCTTAACTAATTAGATATTAAAAATAATAATGGTTGTTGAAACAGATCATGATTAGCAAGTTTATCCAATCTTGATAGTAGTTTTCAATAGCTTAAGGGAGATACAAAACGAGCTGAAATCTAAGGAAAAATATCTTGTATTCGATTGTTTTAGGAAGAATATCTTATTTTCGACCGTTGAAGATTGAAGATATAAATAATCATCATTCAAAATGGATAAATACATGAAGAAAAATCATATTGAATTAATAAGATTGTAAGTTCTAGTGCAAAAGTTTCGAAGATTCATATTTCTTGTCTTTAAATTTCTATGTACTTAATAAGAGCTGTGTTAAGATTGTATCTTTGAAAGAGGTTAATTGTATTATAGCCTATGATTAGTCTAAATAAAGACTAGTAAGATAGGATAGTTGTTTGTAAAGGTTGAGAAGACCTATTTGTGTAATCTCTTTTAAAGTTGATTGATTTGATTTAGTGGAACAACCGGTGAAGACAGTCTTACTAGATAAAGACTAGTAAGAGGTTAATTTGTTGTTTATATTATCTTGTGTTGTCAAATTATTTCTGTCACGCATATCTTCAGGGGTGTTTAGCTTTCTTTGTTTAAATTTTTTGTTTTTGAAAAGTTTATAACAATTAATTCAACCTCCCCCACCTTCTTGAGTGTCAAACAAGACCAACACCTTTGATTTATTGGTGTATGAGTAAAATCTGCAAGGATCATAAAGTTTGGGCGATTTTGTAGTGAAATAAAGTGAGGGAAAATGGTGTTTTAAAGATAGAGTTTGTGTTTATAATGAAAAGGAAGAAGATTACTCGTAGATTTTGAATTCATGGAATGACTACGATCAATGATCACAACCATAGTATCTTACACGTTTGTGTTTGAGGCATAACCATGGCAACCTTGATTTTAGTTGTAATCCTCTTGACTTAAAATTTCTGAACTTCCTTTGATTTTATTTTCAAGAAGGTCATGTGCAAGTCCACGGGCATGGACTTTAGTTGTTATCCTCTCTAACTCCTTAATCCAAATGTGTTGTTGAATTCTTTATTTCTTTTTCTAAAATTTCTTCTAAAAATGTCAAAGATAAGGTAAATTAAAGCTCAATAGTGAAGATCCACTCAATTGGATGACAAACTTCATTAAAATACCATTACATAAAAGAAACTCCAAGAATTACTTCATAAAATAAAAGTGTTCAATGCAAGGGGAACTAATTGAATTCCAAAAGACATAATACTCAAATTTACCAAAACATTGAGACAACAATAATTAAAATAACCATTTAAATGAAATCAAACTTGGGCTGGCTCCCAAGAGTTTTGTTGTTTAACACAATTAGCTCAATGGCTGAATCTTTTCTTTAATTTGGCTCCAAACCAACTGGTCGACAGTTCGATTTAATATTTCTAAGAAAGTTTCCTTATTACTTCTCCATGACAATTCTAGCTAATTTTCCAAGTTGATTTTCTAGATTCTTGAGGGTTGCTTTAGTATTTTTTAGTGTTGGGCCTGGAAACAAACATCTTAGCTTTAAATAAAATTGTTTAGCATTTCCTTTAAGATGGGATTCTTATTTTGAGGATAAACATTCCTATTCTACTGCTGCTACTAGCCTTCTTAAGAGAAATTCAAATGATCTTTTCAACTTGGATTATAAGTGTTGCTGAAAGGATTATTTTGGGTTTTGTTAGCAATAAAATTAATATCCTCCACCTCAGTCAAAAGTTTTTTCTTGCATAATATTATCGATTTCATCAACTCTTCAATTTTCTTACTTAGACTCTTAACCTAAGCTATCTACATAGTAACTAAATCCTCTTCAAATTTCCTAATCACTTTGACCTTGGCTCTCACATATCCCATTGCGAATTAGTCATAGCCATGTTGTTGATAGGCTCTTTGGCCTTATCTAGTGTCTTAGCACTCAAAGTACCTCCAGCTATGGCATTAATCATTTGTCAAGGGGGATAATTGAGTCCATTGTAGAATGTGGGTATTTGCATCTATAAGGGCAACCTATGATTCGGGCAACACCTTAGCAATTCCTTAAATCTTTCTTAAGTACCATACAACATCTCACCATCAATTTGGGCATATAAAGAAATATCATTCCTAAATTTTGCCATTTTAGCAAGTGGAAAATATTTTTCTACAAATTTGTTAACCTACTCTTCCCTAGTGGTGATTGATCCTTTAAGAAGTGAATTAAGCCATTGCTTAGCCTTACCATTCAGTGAAAATGGAAACAATCCAATTCTTATCGCATCATTTGTGACTCCATTGTTTTTTAATGTCTTACGAATCTCCAGACAATTTGAAATATGGTTGTTAGGATCTTCATCAGCAAATCCATCAAATTGGACAAATTGCCACGCCATCTGGATCATGATTAGTAGGATCTGAAAATTTGTTGCCCGCACTACTAGTCTAGTGATACTAGATTCAACTTCGATCGCCTTAAGGTTAGTAAATTTCATTAGGGTTAGGTTGGCTTCATCATTGTTTACTGCCATATTTTTAAGTTCTTCTTCTTCTTCTTAACGTTCTTTCAATTCTTCCTTAAGTTGAAGTGGTGAATCTTAGTTAATAAGATCTACAACTTTATAGATTCTTCTATGAAGGTAATGAAAAGTTCTCCTGATTTCTAGATTAAATTTAACAAAACTTTTTCCACCACTCTCGAGCAAAAATTGAAATAATTTAGAAGTTAGAGGTAAGTTAATAAAGAAAAATATCAAAATAAGCTATAGGAAGGATTTGTTACAAGTATGTTAAAATAAATGGAAAAATTAAGTTTTTGCTAATATCCTAATTAGTTTCTCTCTAATGGCTCCTAAGCAATCACACCTAAAACTTGATGGGCCCAAACAAGGTAGTATTAGTTAAGTACACCTAGTTAAGTTATAAGATAGCAAACAGATTGAGTTCTAGTGTTGATCCCATAGGGAAACATGAATATGAGCAAATCTTGATTAGTTAGCAATGTTTCCCTACAATTCTCTAATTATCTAACTTTTACAATTGAACGTATAATTGGGAAATTAATAAAATAAGAATCAATAACAAAATAAAGTTGAAACAATAATTAAAATAAAAAGACTAATAACATAATTAACTAAAATTAAGAAGAAGCATAATCCTTAGTAAATCTTATTTATTTACTACATAGTTCTATGTAACCTTGTAATCTTAATCGTAATATTGGACTGTGGAGATTTCTTTTATGAACTAATCAAACTTGTGCTTGTAAGTAATTCCTAATTCGAAGTATACTTTACTTGAATAACTTTTGCAATAAAGTATCTTAAAATTGCATTACGACCTTGAATCTTGCTATTAGGTTACCCTAATTTAGATAAATCGAACAGCTAAATATTTTAGTCGGTCAGTTCCTTCTAATTGTATCAATTGGCCATATTATAAAATATCACAAATTTTATGTTAAACACATGCATTAACTCAATCATCAGTAAAACTAAATTAAAGAGCAATATAAATTAATACAATTACATCACAACAAGCAAAATCATAGATTGAAATAAACACGTTTCGATATAAAAATATCAATAGTTGCATTAGAATATAGGTTTCAATAACGATATAGTAAGGACAATGAAAATAATGACATTATTAAAAGGAAGAAAATAAAATGGAGAAGCCCTTATATATTTTACCCTACTAACTCTTTTGCAAAGGTGCTTTCTCTACAAACCTAAAACTAAATACCTATTATAAGGATTAGACCTTTGTTTACAAAGAAATCTTGTAAAAAATATAAGGTTTACAAATTATATAACCACAACATCCTAAGATCATGGCCATATAGTGTAGGCATAGTCTATCACTTCATATAAAAATCTTCAAATTTGATAGAAATTTATGATGAGAGGTTCATGGCCAAGAATATGGTCATAGAGTGTATATGTGATCTTCTTCAGACTTCAATCCCTAGCTTAAGTTTCTTCACTTCAATCCCTTGATTAATACACTTCTTCAATTAAGCTTTGAAGCGCCATCAAAATCTCTAGAAATTTGTCAAATGCCTCTAAAATCCTTACAAATGAAATAATAATGAATTAAGCTCTAAATTGCTACAAAATTAACTTGATTAATATACAAAATCATGTAAATTATCCTAAAATACTTATGCTAAATGAGTGTTATAAATTTCCTTACACTTAAGCTTTTGCTTGTCCTCGAGCAAAACAATCAAAACATCAAAATAATTATGTCTTAAGGATAAGGTCATCAAATTTTCTTTAGAAAAGTATACCCTTCAAATTAAGTACCTTTGCAATTTTCTCTGAACTTACCCCTTATAATGCCCTTAGAACACTTGAATAACAACACATGAGGAACTATTGAATTTCAATAATCTGTCTCAATAATTTAGAGTTAGCCTTATGACTTAAACAAATACTATACTAAAGATTAGCATAAATATCGAACAGTTAAGAAAAAGTTACAGAAATTTCACCACTTTAACTTAAGAGGAGAGAAAGCTTCCTAAGTCATTTTTATTATGAAAACTTAGATTAGATGCATGTTACATCAACCCATCCTCTATTTGTCTCCTTACTACTTTCAATTTTTATTATGAGGCTTTTTTAGTTCGAATTAATTCCTTTATAGAAGCTTTTTAATGTTGAGAAGAACCTCACTCTTTTGACAAACCAATACCGATCTTTTCTAATTAAGCCCTTTCATTTGGTATTGTTAACGAGAAAATACCTTGCTTTTCTAAGGGACCAAGATCAATCCTTGACAACTTTTAGTTTAATTTCCTTTTTCATTGGTAGTAGGAAAGAATTTTGCTCTTTTGAAGGAGCAAGATTGATACTTACCAATTTTTAGCTTTTCATTTCTCATTTCTCTTATGCCTCCAATTACTTTGATTTTTCAAGAGACTTTTAAATGGTAAATCTCCTTTGTTCATCCAATTTAAAGTTTTTTGAAAAAGAGAGATAGATAACTATCCTTTAAAATTAAACTTAGAAATAAAGATAACTAATCTTTAAACCATCAATATCTATCTTAGTCTTAAGTCAAGTTTAAGCTTAAATAACAGGGAACTTTGAATCATAGGGATTTAATTATTTAAATTCAGTAAAGTGCACAAAGGTCAAAGGGATTTGTGGGCAAATTTTGAAAAAAATTACTTACTTATATACATATAGGGGTATAAATTTGTAGAGTTACTATATCAAAAACTCAAAAGCTTAAATATAGCTTTTAATTGGTTTGTATTAATTAGCATGTAATTCCTATTCATTCTTTCCTACACTTAAGTTGTACATTGTCCACAATATATACAATCATAGACACACAAATAGCAATAAAATGGGAGAAAAGGAAAAGTAAAAGGAAATTGGAAGTTCTTCGATTTGTGACATTTATCTTAAAAATTTTTGAAGTCTAAAATTATGAATTCCACTCAATCTAATGAAGTCCAAAATTTCCTTGTAAAAATAGTGAACTATTACAAAATAAAAAGAAGTTAGCCAAACAAAATGAAATGATTAAAACCTACTAAAGAGAGTATCATATGGTTAGCCTTATCAAACTTATCAATCTATGAAGAGTTAAACAGTTAGCAAAAGAAAAGCAATGGTAAATAGTTAATGCTTATAGTCATCCAAATCAAAATGAAAAATAAGGGCATCTGTTAAAAGGAAATGAAAAGAAAAAGGGAACTTAATCATCATCTTCCTCCATTTCTTCACTATCCTCCTTCTTAATGTTCTCTTAGATGTTTTCTTCAGAATCTGGAGTTGGTGGTAGCAATAGTAGCAGTGGGATCCCATGGTAGGTTAGAAACACATAAATCTACGACCAATTGTGCTAGACCATATACTCTAGAGTTGTAGCAACTTACCAACTATCCTCTTGATTTTTATAAAAACTGAAGAAGATTAAGGCGACTATTGTAATGAAGTAGATGGCACATCCTCAGGTGGCATAAGTAGTGGACCTTAAGGTGGAGCTGTAAGTTTCATAGCACAAATGGATTAAAAACTAATGGGGCTCGAGGGATTAATCTTTTGCGTAAGAGGAAGTTTATGGAATTAGGCGATATTCTTCATAATCCATATGACAAAAGGGCCTATGAAGATATGTTTGACTCGACCTTTAGTAGCTTAGCTTTTGAAGAAAAAGGTCATATAGATGGCCAAATTTATTTGGCTTGGCATTCTATGCAAATACAATATATCTCTCTCATTCACAAACCTAATGCTATACTTCCTTCTCATAAGACTCCTAGCTAGAACATAATGAATGAGCCTAATAACGGGATCTCTCAAGTTTGAAACCTTTAACTTCCTAAAATCATAAACAGAACCACTAATACTCATTCTCAGCCATGCTTAGGCATCACTTACTCCTCTAGGCAATATGGTAAGTTCTTATACTCCTTAATCCACTTAAAAGTCTTAGGTATATCCCTAGTATGACGAGTATTAGATTAAAATGCACATTAACAGTAGCTCCATTGCACTTGAAATATATCGTATTTCATGTACCGTTTCCCATAATATTGGATGCTAATGTGAGGGTATTGAGGAACTCTAAGGTGAGCTCCTTATATGTTAGCTCATTAATAGTTAAGAATTGTCCCATCCTCTAAATTCTAGATATTTCCTTACTCAAGCATCATACCTCACTCAAGCTAATGCATCTTAACTGATAATAGCACTTAGTCCAAACTCTTTGTTAGCAAGCTATATATGTCATATCTCGCCATAGCACAAGATGTACTATTACATAGGAATACTTGTTTATTTTCAACAAAATTTTTATTTATAACAAGAGAGTACAATAACAAAGTTTAGCTTTATGCTGGTTCATAAAAAATAATACATTCTTCCAAACATAACTATATCTACAATACAATATATTTTTTTTCTTTTACTACATAAGTACAAATCCTTCTTAAACCTAAGATCAAACACATGACAAGGCTTCTTTAAGAGTAGTTGATTCCATCTTATGCGCTCTCAAAAGTCTTTCCCCCAGTTAATCGTGGTACCTAATTAATTTTCTTCATAACTTAAGGATATACAAGTATCCCTTAAGCTATTTGTGAGCTAAGTGAGAATAGATAAAAATAAAATACAGAACAAGCATAACACATGTTTACAAATATCATTATCATAAGATATTCAATTTCATATTTACAGTTACTATGAAAAACTGTCTATGTAGGGATTATGTGCCATGCTCATGTATGTAACATGCATTGATACTGATAACTTATGCACTTCTAATTTACTCATCCAGCTAGTCAACATACACAGGCATTTACATACAACATCTAAGAATCTAAAGGCAATAAGAAGCTACTTAGGAGTAAGATCCTCAACTTTGCATTTTCCAAATCCGACCATAATGAGTTATTAGCTTATGCCTTAAGGCAATAAGGAGCTGTTTGGGAGTAGGACCCCCAAAACTCTAAAACATAGAAACCATCCATTGTTGTTTGGAAATTTAACATATAGCCGGCTTAGTTGAAACCATATGAAGTGGTTAGAACTGATTGACTAATGTAAATCTATATTCTCAAAACCTAACTTAGCAAGATTTAAGCTTTTACGAACTTAACTTGTAGGTCCTTTCGTGCCATGCCACAAGTGTAGTAAGCAATACAATAACACAGTATCAAGCACGAATCTCAAGTTCCACATCATAAACATCTCAACTATCTTAACTCTAGCTTTGTGTCTCAACTTTATAATTCATTCCTTCATATAAGGTTCACTTAAGTGAATACCTTAAAGGATAGTTCATTTTTCAAGTTTTCCAAGCAATAATGCACATTAAAAAATTGACCATACATGGGAAAGACATCACCCAATCAATGCACATTTAACAAAACCATGTATTCAACTAATCTAACACATAATTACAATTTACAATATAACTGACTCCAAGTTAAGAATTTTGATTGTTGATTTTCATTTCAATGCATGAACACCTACAATACAAGAAAATGGCTATGGGCTCCGACGTAGCCACTCTAATGCCTAAGTCAACTCTCTTGTGATGAGAGCAAACTTGTAGCATAATAGGAAGGGTGACAGAGAATGGAGGAGGGTCCCTTACCTAGGTGTCTTACCTGATATATATAGTGAGTCAATGAAAATTGTAACCGGACTAGATTATTGAATCAGGCTTAAGTATTGAGCTGATTAATATAAGTCTACATAATAATTATTAGAAAATGCTTATCAACACTTACCCCCTACTCTCTTTAGCGACAAAATTGAGAAAGAGAGTATTTAGGGAGGTTGATTTTGTAAGATTTCAGGAAAGGTTTGTAATCCAAGCTTAAAGAGGCTAAAGTTCTTGAAGAAGTAAAGGCATGAAGAGGCAAAAAAATGAGAGTGATTGGAGCACTTACAAATATTGGTATGCCATAAAAAGCAATGGCTTAAAGAAGCTAGAGTACTTAAAGAGGCTAAAGTGCCTAAAGAGGATGGTGTGCCTGAAAAGGTAAAGGACCAAAGAGTTTAGAATGCTTGGAGAGGCGAGGGCTTGAACAGCTCGATATGCCAAAAAGGCTAAGGAAGCATATAGGTCGTCCAAGCTAGATAGGACCTATACTAAGTGGCATCATAAAATTAGCTAGTCGGCCCCTAGTCTATTAATGTATAAGACTATGGGTTTGTTTACTTGACGTCTATATGAATTTTCAAACTTAAGTGTATTATACCTGTTATTGCTTAATGGCTTAGGGTTTTTGAGTAGCTTGTTGTCTATTCATTAAATGAAGTGATTAAGTTTATACTAACTCGTCATCCATAGTGTGTAGGACTTAAAGCTATTCAGAGTTGCCGATTAGTAGATTATACTCAGGTAGGCTTAAAATGGAGGCATTTATTTATCTTAGTAGGAACTTGCTCGGGCTTGCCTATACTTCCTTAAGGTGTAGATCTATGAGATTGGTGCATATAAGTTGATAGGAGCTCAATCGCAAGCTACTGAGAATGTATTCGTATGAGTGGGAGTTAAGGACAACTTAACTAGCATTATAGAAAGCTTAGTTATTACATCTCAACATAGTACGAGATGTACCATCACATAGGAAAACTTGTTGAAAACTTAACTCAACTTACTCATTCATTAAAAGGCAACGTTGTTTACATAATAAAGGGATTTCTACATTGGATTTCAATTGGATTCCTTATTATAACTTATGTGTACAACATAATATTTACATCAAAATATGAACCAACTTTTTCCCTTATTATCTTCACAGTAATAGGATCTATGACTTAGTATGAGCTCCATACAAAAGTTGCTAACTCTGGCTCACACTCTTAGTATATATATCTTCCCCTTAGCGTTGGGCCCTTTATGGTGTTATTAACCTGAGGATAAAACATTTTATCCCTTAAGCTACTAAAATTGAGTGACAGTGAATAACATGCAATTCAATATAGACAATATGATAAACAATATTACATATCATAACTAAAACATTTCAATCATAACCTGTAAGTTCAACTTCACATATGCATTTGCCTAACCGGACATTTACTGCTAGCAATGTAGCATACCATGCTCATGCATGTGCCATGCATCGGTACTAATGTCCTTTGTCCTCCAAACTTCTTTCGATTAGTGGACATAGCCTGGCATCTAAATACGACATCTAAAAACCTAAGGGAAGAAAGAGTTGCCTAAGAGTACGACCCCTACCAGATTGGATTATACACTGTAGTTTACCATCATCAAAAAGGGCAATAAGGAGTTGTTTGGAAATAAGACCCCTAACGTTACAAAATTAGACTATACATTGTAGTTCACCAAATCAAAGTGGCAACACTGCCAAATTAGACCACATACTATAGTCTACCAAATTTGACTATCAAAATAGTCATAACATTCGAGCAATGTAATCTATATTCTTCTAAAAACTGACTTCATAAAGTCATGTTTTTTCCACGACTATTTGGAAGCCTCATTTTGAAAATTTTGACCCATAGGTCCCTTTTTGTACCATGCCATGATATGCATTAGCTATTGATAGTTAGTTTCCATTCATTTGACACTCATCCTTTCGTCGACCGAGATGCCGGGTAATTGACTCCTCAGTATTCGTACTGGATGGATGACATATGGCATTTATGCCGAGTATAAGAAGCGTTCTTGGTTTGAATTTAAGTCTATGGTACAAACAATTATCATAAATATGGTTATATTTATCCCTACATATTAAGGGAGATGTTAAGTCAAGAAGCTTCTACGTGTCTTGACAGTTTTCTTGACAACTACTTTAGACACTATTACCATCTATAAATACCAGAAAGAAACTTTGTAAGAGCTCTCTGACATTTCTTATTCACATACTTACTATACTAAATCACCTTACTAACTTAGGCATCAAAGTAGCCGTACCGGACTGGCTCCGGTACCAAGCATTTCATTTTCTTTTGCAGGATTTTTCCTCATCCCAAAATTTACCAACAACATTTGGTGCTATCTATTTTTCTCTAAACACAACCACATGGCTAAAATTAGGATGACCAGAAGTATAGGCACTTATACTTCCTCACAACACCTTGAAGGGGAGAATCGGCATGCTAATTAACAAAGATTGGCTCAACTTGAGCAACTTTGTCTCAATTTAACCAAAGAAAATTCTAAGTTACATAAAAAACATGAACAAATCCTTGATCTTCTTCATAAAAGTATTCACCCAAATCAGGACAAAGAGCATGACGATTATAATGCCAACAATATCGATGATTCCATCTATTCACTTGAATTGCCAAAAAAGTAAGCTGAGGTTCTAACGAGACCCTTAGCTCCTACTTTCAAGAAGATTGATAAGGGTAAGTAACCACAGTATGTACATCATGTGGGACCCTCGCATGTCAGCACCCTTGTTGCAGCGACCAAATGGTTCCAAATCAAGAAAAGTCCATTCATCCTAGAGATTTTGGAAGAAGTAATACCTCAACACATTAAGCTGCCCAAGTTTGAAACATATGATAGGACGAAGGACCTTGAAGACCACTTAGAGCGCTATCATACATTAGCCAAGTTGCATGGTTTAAGCGATACAGTGGCCTATCAAGCCTTTCCCTCAACCTTGGGGAATGCAGCTAGTAAATGGTTTAAACACTTAAAACCAAATACCATTTTATATTTCGATGAACTAGTAGAAGTATTTCTTCAACACTTCCTTGCTAGAAAACTTCTTATTAAGGACTCTTCAATCCTTAATAGCATCAAACAAAAGGTTAACAAGTCAATCAGGGACTATTTGGATAGATTTATGGCTAAGATGGTCCAAATCCTAGAATAAGATATTAGTGTGGCCCTCAATGCCATGATTGATAGAGTCAAGTCTCATGGAGACTTTTCAAGTATCTTGCAAAGATGAAGCCAAAAAATTTTGCTGAGTTTAAGGCTAAAGCCACCTCATACATCCAATAGGAAGATAACATGAAGGCATGACGAGAGGCTGATCAAAGTAGAGGAGATGGAAAGAATGACAAAAGGACAAATGCGAAGGATAGACTTGGCATGGACAATGACAATAGTTTAGATGCCGAGAGGAAGAGACTAAGGATCCCGACATTCTCATCCCATACGCTTGTGAATTGTCCAATCTTGGATATTTTGATGGAGGTACGTGGGGAAAGAGGTGTCCTCTAATAGCCGGAAATAATGTAAGGGAATCCCTTAAGAAGCGATTTGAACAAATACTGTGATTTCCACCGTAATAAGGGTTACAATATAAATGAGTGTATTTAACTCAAGAATGCAATTGAAGATGCAATATAACATAGGCACCAGCGAAAATTTCTAATGCATGATGCTGAAAGAATTGAAAGGAAGGCTTAGAGGAGAAGAGAGGAATAAGAGGATGATACTAGGCTAGCAATGGCTACGAGAGATGTAAGGGATGTTAATCTCAATAGAGTACCTAAGGGAGTAATTAATACCATTGTCGGTGGACCTAGTATAGGCTAATCAACTTGATTAATGCCCAGAATTATGTTTGCAACATTCATGTAAAGAAGGTTAGGATTGATAATACAAAATCTTTCAGAGAAGAGGATTTTGAGAATATCCAGAGGCTACACAATGATGCACTTGTCATCAATGTAAGAGTTTCCAATTTTGAAGTCAAGAAGATTCTTATTGATATGGGAAGTTTGGCCAATATCATTTTTCAACATACCTTCAATCAAATGAGGCTCAAGATCAAAGCACAACTGTAGTCTTACAAGTATGACCTCTATGCCTTTGATAATTAGCCTATCCAAGTAGTCGGAGTTATTTCTTTATCGATACAAATTGGTGATGAAGAGCATGTTGCGAAGGGCAAAGTGGATTTTCTCGTCATCAAATGTTGGTCCCCTTACAACAAGATGATGGGACGGCCATGCCAACATATATTTGGCATTATCCTTTCAATGGCATATCTAAAGGCCAAGTTTTCTACTCCCACAGCGGTCGATATGTGCAGAGGGGATCATCAATTAGTATGGTCCATATATATAAGAGCCTTAAGATGAGAGGAAGTATTTTAAGTTAAAACCTATCTAGAAGGCAAATCCATCGGCATAGAGAATGTCGAGAATGATACAAAGGAAATTCCTTTGGGAAATGATCCCAAGAAGACAACAAGGATAGGAAAACCCATGTCAGCAGATGTCTAACAAAGTTTGATTGAAGGTAGGATTCATCCAGGAAGAGACTTATCTGACTTAGCTAGTAAATTGTGTACTAGTCAAGAAGTCTAATGGCAAGTGGTAAATGTACATAGACTTCATGGATCTCAATAAAGCCTGTCCTAAGGATTGTTTTCTACTGCCAAAAATCGATTAGATGGTAGATACAACTGCATGACATGGTTACTTTTTCTTATAGATGCTTTCTCTGGTTACAATAAAATTAAGATGGATAAAGCAGATGAAGTCTACACATCTTTTGTTACCAATTTTAGAACGTCCTATTATATAGTGATGCCTTTTAGGCTGGAGAATGCTTGTGCTACATATCAAAGATTAGTAACGAAGAAGTTCAATTCCATAAGAATGACGAAGTATATGTGGATGACATGATTGTGAAAAGCATGAAGGAAGATCAGCATCTCGCTAATTTGGAGGAGATGTTTGCCACATTGAGGAGATATAGCATGAAACTTAACTTACAAAAGTGCATCTTTGGTGCAACATTAGGGAAATTTCTTAGGTATATAGTTACACAATGTGGCATCGAGGCCAATTTAAGAAAGAATGAAGCCATTAAGAATATGAAATCACCTCGTACAGTCAAAGAGGTGCAGGAACTCACCAGGTGGATTGCTAACCTCAATAAATTCGTATCAAGAAGTGTAGATAAGTACATAGAATTCTTTAAATTTTAAAGAATCTAAAGGAATTTAACTGGACTAACGATTGCGAAAAAGCTTTCAATGAGCTCAACGAGTTGCTTGTGTCACCCCCGATACTCTTGACACCCATTCCTGAAGAAAATTTATACTTATATCTATTGGTCAACTACTGAGCACTTTCCTCTGTACTAGTCTGAATTGATGGCAAAGAGCATTGACTCGTTTATTACGTAAGTCATGTTTTGTAGGTGCCAGAGCTTCGATACATAAAGATTGAAAAATTTGAATTAGTAGTGGTTCTCTCAACTAGAAAGTTGAAGCCATATTTTGAAGCTCCCTAGATTATTATCTTTACCAATCAACCATTATGACAAGCATTGTAGTACCCTGACTCTTCAGGGAAAATAATGAAATATGCCTTAGAGCTCAATGCCCATGGTGTATAATATAAACCCAAAACGGCACTAAAGGCCTAATTATTGGCAGATTTTGTAGCCCAATTCACTGGAAAGGAAGATTGTATGGAGATTATTGAGAAACCTATTTAGTTTCTTTATGTTGATGGTTCTTCAACATGAGAAGCAGTGCAGGCCTAGTTCTTTAAGGCCCCCATAATGTCAAAGTTCATTACGCTTAGAAATTTTGATTCCAAACTAGTAACAATGAAGCAGAGTACAAAGCTTTAATCGCCGGATTAAAACTAGCAAAAAAAATTAGTAGCCAGAAACTAAAAGTATTCTTTGATTCCCAGCCAGTGGTAAATCAGGTCATCGGAAGTTAGGTAGTAAGAGAAGAAGAGATGATCAAGTACCTATTGGTGGTACAACGCTTGTAGAAGAATTCCTATTTTTCTCCATTTACAAAATTTTGAGAAGCAAGAATATTGTTTTCAATAAGCTGTCGAAATTGGCCAGTATGGCATTCCCTGAGTTGACCAAGAAACTTTTCGTCGAGTTTCTCCTATAGAAAAGCTTATCCAATCTCTTGTAGAGCTGTGAGTTAGCTCTTTACCCAAGAGAAGAATCGTGGATGGATTCCTTAGTAAATTATCTAAAAGATGGTACTGTCCTTGACAACAAAAAGGAAGTGCAAATATTGGCTTACTAGGCTGTGAACTATATGCTAATTGATGGTCAGTTGTATAAGTATAGCATATCTCAACCCTACCTTTGATGCCTTTCCCTAAGGGATGCCTAGAGGGTGTTATCTGAATTACATGGTAGCATATGCAGTAATCATGTAAAGGCATAAACATTGTACATTCAAGCACTGCAACTTGGCTGTTATTGGCCAACTATGAGAAAAGATGCAAAGGATGTTGTCTGGCAGCATCCTTAATGCTAGAAGCATGAGTTACTGAGTAATACACATGTAACTAAGTTATATTGCCTAACCAGCCCTTATCCTTTCGCCTAGTAGGGGCTAGATATTTTAAGACCCTTTTCAAAGTCTACTACCCAGCGACAATTCATCATTGTCATTATAGACTACTTTACCAAATGGGTTGAAGTCGAGGTTATGGTAAAGATTACTAAGCAGAAAGTGGAAGCTTTCGTCTTCAACTCCATCATGTCAAGATTCAAAGTTCCGTACATGATAATTATAGATAATGGCCTGTAGTTTGACAACAATAAGTTCTGGACATTTTGTGAGGGGTACAGCATTGGGCTCAACTATACGTTTGTGGTGCATCGTTAGACAAATGGATAAGTCAAAGCTATAAACAAGATCATACTGCATAGGTTTAAATGGAAAGTGGATTAAGTCAAAGGAAAGTAGGCCGATTAACTACTAAACATCCTATGGGGATATAGAACTACTCATAGAACTGTAACGGGAGAGATACCATTTAAGTTAGCCTACGGCACTGAAGCCATGTTGACGATTAAGCTGGACTTGTCTAATCTACGGATGCATAATTTTGAAGTTATGCTTAAACAAGTTGGATTGACAGTGAATTTGGACACTATTGTTGTAAGATGAAAGCAATTGGTGTGTGAGCAAATCAAGGAAAGCTTGGCACACATTAGGAAGATCCTATCAAGATCTGAGAAGTCATTGGTGAGGGCACTTATTAATTAGAAAGGTTAGATGGATCATCATTCCTCAAGCTTAGAATGCCAAGAATCTAAAATTTTATTTCAATTAATATCGAATTATTTCTACCGTTACTTATTTGACAACAACCAACATGATTGTAAGATTGGTACTTATTTATGACAATTATATTTGAAGTCTTATTGTGTTTTGGTTATGATTGCCAAATAAACAAGTTCTAGGCTACACAGTAAATGAATTGACCTAGGTTCGAGCCTAACGTAGTTAACGAAGTATACAAATTAACCTTACGGCTGAGTAATGTGATTAGTCTATAACTCAAATGGTTAATGGACAGTATAAAACGATGGGCATATGATATAAAATATGCCGAAAGATAGTAGGGCTTATGAAATAAAATAAGCCAAGAAACAAATGTGTGCGATATAAAACATGCTGAGAAACAACTAGCATGTGAAAAAAAAAAAACATGCTAATGATACATATACTATACAAACCGAAAAAGTGCAGTATGTAAAATTAAATGTCATAAGCACTCGACATCACCTTGAATATATTTCAATTGATTATTAAATGAGAATACAATGTGCCAATACAATAAGTTGTATGGCTTATCCTCATATTCAGCAAAAGTGATTTTTAAATCAATGGCTAAGGGTTCCTCGACAACTGGGGTCTCAGAGTGAGCAACTTCTTCGGTATGAGCCTCATTATCGCTTTGATTCATACTCTTATCACCTATCTTGTAGCCTTCATCTTTGTTGGCACTACTAACTTTGTTGTCGACGTCAGCAAAGTCAGGACATGAGAGATCATAATCGGGATAAAGCTTCAAGGCCTCTTCTCTTGTCACTTGAACCCCTTTCAACAACTTCTTATGTAGAAGCCTTTCATATTGCCAACTAGGAGTGACTATATCGAGAGCCTCTTTAACTGATGGTCCTTTCCTCACAGTTTCCTCTAACTCGGCTACACAGCTCTGTATGTTCGAGTTGTTGATCTCTAACTCCTTTATCTGTATCTTGAGCTTTTCTTCATCATTGCTCATCGTGCAAATAATTCAGCCCAAGCCCTAGCACTCTTTTTTCTTCTTTTGCAACTCCTCTTTCAAGCCTTTAGAATTTTGTACTGTTCTTCCATTTTATCCTTCAAGCTAGAGATTTCATCGATGGTGAGGTCATGTGCCAATTTCTCAACAGCAAGTTCTTCCTTAAGCTTAACCTCCATCTTAGCCCTAATCCTCACATTCTTCGTAGCAGTAGTTTAGGTCTTTGATGCATTGTATGCATTCTCAACTTTCTATAGCAAATTCATTTATTACAATCAAGAATGATTGGGTATGATACAAATACAACTGAAGATATTACCTTATTTGCCTCTTTCTTAACCTCGTCTAAAGTTGTCAGAATGTGGCTGCTCATTTGGAAAAGGAAATGTATTAGTTAATCAAGTGAATTCGATAATTAAAAGCAATGGTTATGGATACTCACATCATACAATTTGGTTGCGATATGAGTCTTATTACAACCGCCAACCCTGTTGACATCCTTTTTAGCAATATCTTTATCTTCTGGAAGAATAATTCCTTCCATTAGAGCTAAAGATTTCGTCTTATCTCCTTAAGGATGATTCGGTAACCAAAATTTAGTGGCTTTAACAAGGGATGAAGTACTCACCAACCTCATTACTGGGGATGAATTTGACACTACTGATGTTGAGAGCATTAGATCACATTGCCTCCTTTACCTTTTCATCCAAGTCCCTAACTTTCTTAGTAGGCGGTTGGCAGGCTAGTTCCTTCCCCGGTCTTTTACCAACACTTAGCACCACTTCAATTGCCAGTGATGACCCTTCTGTAGTAGTGACTATTTAATCCTCTTTGCTGGGATGCATCTTTCGACATTCATCATTCCTCAGCTCAACGAAAGTTTGAATAATCTTGACTAGAGGCTATTTAGAATGAACCTCAGTCAGTAGTGTCTTCTCACTCTCCTTCCTCCTCTCAGCAAGATGAGAGGTCTTCTGCACAGCCATCTTCTTCATTGCAGCTTCCTTTGTTGGTTTCTTTGCTACAATAGGCTAAGTGGTTGCTACTAAGGTGGTCATCCTCTTATCAACCTCGGATTTTTTAGCCTTAGCCTGAGCTAATAGCTTTGTCGGATTCACCTCTTTAACACCCATATTTGTGATACGAATAAACTAATTAATATAAACATGGAAAAATATGAACTTACATTTTCTGTACCGAGTAAGGCTTAAAGGTTACTATTCTTCTCCAAGTCTTAAGAATGACTTTCCTCATGGTTTTACTCAACACAACGGTAACACATTAGCATACCATCCTTTTTACAAAATATTGGTTTTCCATTTTCGTAATGCCGTATAATTCTCTCGGCATCCTAAAAGAACATTTTGTTTCTCCTTCTCTTAAATTTTCTTCACTGCTATTGCATCATTCGACATTAAATCTATATCTTTTGTATGTATCAACTCAGTCCACTAGGTCTAAAAGTCCAAGTCCTTATCAGACATTATTGACATGAACTGGTCATGCCACTTATGAATCTTAGATTCTAACCCATCCATACACTTATGCCAATGCCTCGTAGTAGCAAAGTATCACCCATTAGGTTGTCTTTGTATAGTGAAGAAATACTAAAACAGTTAAGGTGTAGCCCTGACTTCGACTTCTTTGCATACTATCTCAAAGGCTGCCAAAAGCCGATATGTGTCAGGTGAGAACATACTTGTTACGACTCTAAAATAGTTGAAGAAGCCCTTAACAAAAATCCTAAAAGGGAAGCACAACCAAAAATCCAAATATTTCAAGTATATATGGAACTCGCGCTCCTTGGGGAAGCATACTCTCTCCCCATCTCTCGACCTTCTTAAGTTCCATGTTCCAAGAAGATCTCACCAATACTGATTATATTTTGTGATGAGAACTCTGTCAATGGAACTAGCGGTTCCATTTGGAGAATCGCAAAAATAGGCTATCGTATTGAATAGATATCTTGCTGAGGACTTCCCTTCCTTATCTTCAGGATAATTATCTACAGAAAGCTTGTTAATTAAAGTAAGTTTATCCTACCTTGCCTCCATACTATCGGCTAAACCGCACATTGAACAAGCCGCCTTGCTCCTTATTTGGGGGCGAAAAGTGGCCTTAGTCCCCATTGCCTCAGAATCGAAAAGCATAAGTCGACAGGCAACTTTGTGAACCATACCTAAATGGTTATGTGGAATGATACAACACAAATCGAAGAATTTAAGTTGAAGATGAGGAGATGAATGAAAGTTTAAGATGCAACTAGAGAGGGTAATTCTGATTGTGAATAGTACTGTATATAAGCACGATTCATCCTCGTAACTACAAATTTGATTCCAGTAGTAATGATGCATTGATATGGTAATTACGTAGATCGTTGACCAGTGTTTCGTGATAGAAATTTGACGGCTGAAAATTTTTTATAGTTACTAGGCTTGCCACAAAATGATGACCTAAGCAACAGATGTCATGCTTCCAATTTCTTGGTTTCTCAAATAGGTGGGAGTTAGAAATCCCGACCTTTTAGCTAGGATGTAATCCATCCTACTTCCGATATTACTTGGCATAAATCTAAAGAATCTCTCCCCTACTCGACCTCTAATACAATATATATATATGTGTGTGTGTGTGTGTGTGTGTGTGTGTGTGTGTGTGTGTGTGTATGTGTGTGTATGTAACTTTCTTTATCGATTACTCAAACACAGAAGTTGGGGGGCAAATGTTGATGGTCAATATTTGTTCATCTCACATTCGTCCTTCCATTAACCGAGATGCTGGGTAATTGGCTCTCTTTGCATTCATACTGGATACTGGATAGATAACATATGGCATTTATGCCAAATATAAGAAGCATTCCTAGTTTGAATTCAAGTCTATGGCTTAAACAGTTATCATAAGCATAGTTATATTGCATAACCACTTGCTATCCCTACATATTATGGAGATGTCAAGTTAAGAAGCTTTTACATATTTTAACAGTTATCTCGACAATTGCCTTAAACACTATAACCATCTATAAATATCCGAAAGAAATTCTATAAGAGCTCTCTAAAATTTATTATTCACTTACTTACAATGAAAATATGACACAATCTTCAAATCAAGTATAGGTCAAACTCGAACTATTATAAGTTATCATTTCTATGTTTATAAATTTTATTTGATCATATTTTACTCATTTCTCATTCAATTTCAGTAAACTTTATATTGTGACAATTGTTATTTCGAGTACTATTAATATATATTAAGAAATATGATTGATCAATATTTTAAAAAACCCAAAAATACCCTTTCATATTACAACTCAATCGTACGTTATCCTAACTCTGAAATTGACTCGAGTAAGTTTTAGTAATAAACTAAAAACCCCAAAAGTCACACTTTCCAAACTTATCCAGTGACTCTTAATATACCCTAAAATGTTCATTTTACATGAATTTGACAAGTATTTAACCAATACTAATTACTATATTACATATTAAACTAATATATAAGCTTATACTAGGAAAATATGTAATAAATAGTATATGAGCCCGATTCATTTTACTAAAAATCCTATGGACTCATAAAAATATGTAGTTTAATTATTAATCATGAATTATACTAAACTAACTATTATATGTTTTTATGAAAATAGTGGTTTTAGCTCAAAATTACGGAAAATTAAAACAAATAAATAAATTTATGAGTGAGATAAAAATTAATATTCCAAATATAATCATAAACATCCAAGAGTATAAACATGTAAGGCTCATTCATTAATTTCAATCAAAACTAATTATTTCAATAATTTGGTAAAACTAGTAGTTTTATTCAAAATAATTATAAAAAATAGTAAACATGCTTAATTTCAAAAATTATAGTTACCAAAATCAAATATAGATGTTAGGAGTATTACATAAAAAAATTGAGTCTGAAAAAAATCATCTAATATTTATAAAAATTTATTCAATTTTCTCCCAAAATTAGTATTTTATTAAGGAACCCATATTTCCACCAATTATTTAATTAAAATAAAATTACTATATAAATCTAAACTTAAAATAATCTTAGAAAACTAAATTTCATAATTATTTGAGAACATTTGGTATTTTTGGAAAATTTAACAAATTACTGACAGAAAATTGATTCACCTGAATTGGTCAGTTCCAGCCACCACTGGCCACCACAACTTGTTGGAAAGCTTCCTCGGGCTACCCTCTATTGGACCTCCAAGTTACTCCAACTTAGGTTATGGTTTGATACACAAATCGCACTAAACTTATTGACCCTATATTTTGTTCTATATTTTTTATTTTTTTTCTAATTTTTTCCGATTCTCTAAAATTATGTTTTTATATTTTCAGGTTTTTAAAACATTACAAATGAGGTTTGAGGTCCTATTTATAGGGTTTTGGATATTTTTGCATGAAAAAGTAAAATTACACATGCTATTTTTCACTTTTCCCATAGTGTTATGTGTTCTTTTCTCATTAACCAAGCATTGACTCATCATTTTCTATTAATACTACCTTGACACATCATTTGGTGACTCATCCTTGTAGTTTTTTTATTAATTTTCTATTATTTTACCTAATTTTGATAATTTATTATAATTATATGTATATATTTAATACATATAATGTATATCACATGTAATTTATGTATATTATGTATAATTCAACATCATTTATTATTTTTGAAAGTTAATTAACTTATCTCCAATATCTCGCTATATCTAAAAACTCGAATTTTACGATTATCAACATTATCTATAAATTAATGATTTTCTCAAATTAATATTTTTATATAACTTATTTAGAGACATTAATTTTATTTAAATTACTTCATCTAACTTTTTTAAGTTTACTGTAAAATTTGAAATAAAATAGATATTATAACCCAATACCTTAAATTTAAAGATTTCGATCCTAGATTTATTGAACTAGCTCGAATCGAAAATCCGAGATATTGCATCGGTACTTCAAATTGTGATTATACTGATCAATTCCACATTGCCTACAATCAAAACGATATTACTCTTTGCCATAGCTTGGACCGCTCGTCACACGAGTGAAGCTAGGCTTGAGGAAGTTCTCGGCTAATTTAAATAGTTTCCAAGTTTGCATGTGCACTAGGAGTAGTTCGGCATGTAAATCAGAGGAGAGCTCCGCTATTGGTATTCGACTCGGCTAGCTAATTGGGATGAGATTCATGTAGGAATAGAGGTTAGTGTGGGATGTCATTATTGCATGGTACGTTACAGGAAAGATGTATCTTATTTGGCCCGAAATGTAGCAACTCAGATTTTATTCAGTCTTGACGCTTGGCATGTCCACTTAGTGTACTGATCTATACATCGAAACTAGCCAGCCACAGGGTGAAGCCTAACTCGGTTCATAAAGCGTCTCAATTTAGGTCGGATCCCGATTGTACAAGGAGATCGGGCACGGGGAGCCTTGCTCGGATCAGCTTTGCACAAGAGTTCGATTGAAATGAAGCTTGGACTTCAGCAGCCTGCTTGTATGGATAAAAGCTACTTGGCAAATAGAAACTGCAAGCATCAGGTCATGTGAGCAAACAACTTGACTTCTCAGCTATTGTTGGTCGGTAGAAATAGCTCAGTGTAGAGATGGGCAATTGCCCGGCACTTGGCATATGATAGGTGCTTAGGATGCCAAAGCCGAGCTATCTACAGTTGTGGTCCCCTTACATGCTGAGCTTCGGGTTATTCGAGTCGCTATTGTATGTTGAAGTGGAGTCTAATCAGTTGTTGGTTTGATCACCATACATGGTCAGGTTTCATGTCCAAAATTTGGGGTGTTAATGTCTTTATGATAGTTCAGGAAATTCGAACTTGGTGCTATTGTTCAGCTTTAGCAGTGATGGACATGGCCGTTCATCTTTCACTCAGGTTTGAAATCACTTGAACATACTCGGCCTCTCGGCTATTGTCGTTGCCCGGCACTTAACTCAACATTGCCGTTACGCTTGGAATAGGATGCGCGCATTTGTTGCTGTTACGCTCAAAGTAGTAAGCTCGGCATGCTCAATGCATACCCAATCGCTATGAAGCTTGAATGTGCAGATCGGATTTCGGTCAACAGGGGCTTAAAGTTTCCATTTGGCGAAGAGAACAACTCGACTAAAACTTCTCCGTAATTTGGTACATCTTGAACATGCTTGGCTTCTTGTTTATTCGGCACAGGCTTTGACTCGGCCATGGATATGCTCTTCTTCTTGGCACATGAAATCAAGCTCGGGTTTTCCATGTAAAGAGCTCAGCGATGACCTTCTTTGGCTGTGTGTGTAGCTCGAGTCTACACCACAGCATGAAGAGAAGTGGCTTGGTTCTTGCTCAGAAAATGGAAGCTCAACATTTTCGACTAGCTTGGCTACAAGAGTGATCGGCTTGTAAGGCATTTAAGTTAGGAAAAACTGCTCCGCATGATGAATGAGTGTTCAGCAAAATGTGTGTGGCTGATATAAATTTGGTTGGTGTAAGCTCGATTTTGATATGCTCGAGTTGCAGCTTGATTGGGGAGCTTTTAATTGCTTGGCACGATGTTATTGAATAGCATAGCCATGGAAGTAGGTTGGTTGGAAAAAACTGCTTGGTCACGTAGTCGTTTCAAGTTGATGTTCTTGACCTTTTTTCTTCTGCAACCTCTCAGGAATATTAGGATACGCAGGAATGCTTGAGTGAAATAATTCCAAAGGAAAAGCATAATCTCAGTGGTAAGGAGTAAAGATTGGAAATTGCATTGCATTTCACTCATTCACAAAAACTTGGCATATATGTGTGTGTATAACAGCTCGAATTAATCAATCTCATAGCTTGGTAATTCATGACATTAACATCACATATAAGCTCCGAAAGCCATCGTTGTATCTCAGTTCAGCTAGGCATTGTAGGATGTGCAGTATCTCGGGTCCACTCACGCTACACAATAAACATAGTAGCTCGACAACCTTGATATGGTGTTCAGTGTTATCTGCAGGGAGCTCGGCAATTTTTGAGATATAAAAGTTCGGTAAGCCTTCACTTGGCTCAACAATGTCGGTGAAAGAGCTCGAGTTGTCTACTTTTCAACTGCTACTTGGCCGTTGGTTGGCCTACTTACACAAGGGTAGTCGGCGTGCTCTGGCTTTTGGTCATGCTTGTGTTGATCTCGGCTGTTGAAAAGCTCGCATTGCACGAGTGGCCAGTTTGGCTGCTCTTGTGTGTTGGGGCTTCCTGGCTTAATTGCTATGGTGAATAGCTCGACATATAAACTTTATAGACCGCTCAATCGCACATGGCTTGAAACTGCTAAATTGCTCGGCCACTCTCATCAGCTTCAAAGCTTCGGCACTCAGCCAATAAAAAATCCATGTGCATGGTCCACTACAATTGTATTCATGCTTGCGCTTGCTCGTTTTAGATGAACTCGGCAAAGGCTTCACAACTTGGTCGTAGAGCTTGAATTGAATAGGAATTTAACTCAACATAAAAAATGAAACCGCTATCACCTTTCCTTGATTAGTACAACCTAACACACTCAATTTGAATAGTTAGAGAAAATCAGGCGATTCACGAAGTTACAATTACAAACCAAGCAGTCAAAATTTCAAGCCACAAAAAGATGAAATAGCAATCACTTTGAGTGTATACACTCTCAAGAAGAAGACAGCAACTAACCATAAAAAATGAAACTGCAGTGGTCATGCGTTCGCATAAAAAAACCGTCGTGCCTTTTTCCCTTCTCGACCTCATGCATTTTCCAGAAATGGGTGCAAGATGGTGGTTAACTAAGGTAGTTTTCAATTTTCGTGTTACAAGCAAATGTTGGGAAATGCAACAACCACATGCTCAAAGAATCTAGCGATTGATGCATCTCCAAAGTTAGACACAAGACGAAATACCACAACAAAGCAAATTGAAAAGAACTAAAAGAAAAGCTAGCAAAATCCAATCAGCTATCAATTGGATATGACATACCAACCGATTTTACTCAACCTATAATTCGCTAGATATAACTCATCGATCTGAACTGAAGGATCACTTGTCACTACTTATTGCTAAAAAGAATAAATAAGAGTTGAGGGGTAATAAGAACATTAGGGTTGCTAAACGGAAACTTAGATAAAATTCTAATATTAATAATTGATTCATTGATTGTTTGTATACAATTAAGTAGGGATTTATATACCCATCCACTAGGCTTACTTTACATGTATGAAAAGACAAAAATATATTCTTACAATTAGGTTACATAAAGCATACTAAAAAGGGTAAAAGAAATAAAGAATATTCAGTATAAAAAAGTAAGAATCCTTTTCAAATATTGTGTTAGAAAACACATATCAATTAGTGGCTAGATGTTAGAAATATCGTATAGAAGGGATAAGAGATAATCCTTAATTAGGGGTTGACTTGATCTGGATTAAGCTGGAGCTTGATCAGCCATTCGTTGAAAGGTAGTTAACTTGAGTTAGTGTTGGACATTGACGGTGGGCTTGGAATTTCTTAGGTAGTGTTTAGTAAGCTCTACACAGTTGACGACTCAGTAGTCAAGTTAGCATAGAAAGGGAACACAAAGGTCATTTGTCTTGGATAGGGTTTTAAGCTAGTATTTTTTAGGTAAGTCCTTAGAGTCCTCTTGCTCGACTTCATATGATCGATCTAAGGGGTTGATTCCTATTAGCGTTCTCATTAAACACGAATAGCCATACAAATATAGAGAATAGAAATACTGATGCCAAAGAGAAAAGTTAGGTTTGGAAAGTTCTACCTAAAAGAACCAACATCCAGTAACATATCTTCAGAAAATACCTTTTATGAAAGAAATTTCAATCACTCATTGTAGTTACAAACAAAATGCAAATAAATTCATCTTAGAAAAGAATGTCCTACTAGGAGATTTTTTCAAAATAACATTAAGAAACATAGCAATAACTACACATTCCTAAATATGGCCAATTGTTACTTAGTGATTTTTGTTCTAATGCGTGAACACTTACAATACGAGATAACGGCTATAAGGGGCACCGAGGGGCTACGGTATAGCTATTCTAATGCCTAAGTTAGCCTTTTTGTGATGAAAGTAAACTTATAGTATAATACGAAAGGTGAGAGAGAATGGAAGAGGGTCCCTTACTTGGGGGTCTTGCCTGATATCTATAGTAAGTGAATGGAAATTGTACCTAGATGGGATTATTGGATCAAGCTTAAGAATTGGGTAACTAATATAAACCTGTATAATAGTTATTAGCAAATGCCTATCAACTAAGTATACTTAGGTCTATTGGCACAAAGATAGAAGTATCAACTTACCTAGCTTCCTAGCCAATTATCCCTAAAAGTCTCTAATAAGTTCAAAAGCTTAGCCCGTTAACCCTGGATAAGATAGAGAAGAAAGTAAGGAGAAATAAGGTGTTAAAATATTTCTTTAGGCGATTATCATATTTTTACCTTATGGTTATTTAGTTACCTAATTCGTCCCTGTAACTAATACAAAACTTTATTAAATATATATATCATTCTGTTACATACATATAATGCTAAATATGTATCATCTTTTCTATATTACTTATCATATAACTTTTGTTATATATATATATATATAATATATATATAATTGTAACATAATACTATTAGTAAAAGTATCATTTCAATCAGTAATAAATGTTTATAACGTATGTGTATATTTTTTAAAAATATTATGCAGTATGTAAGTTATCTCATACGTAAAATCATTATATTATGCCATACGTATCAACGGTGGGGTTAATTAGACACTATTTTGAATGCATGATATATATATATATATATAGAAAGATAAATGATTCATACAAATATATATATTTAACCAGCCTCTTTATAGGTTATTAAATGGAAGTAATAAATATATAACTATCAATTTTCTAAGTTCAAAACTTGAAAAAAAAAACGGAGAATTTTATGAAATTATATGAACGCAATACTCCATTTAGGAAAATAATGAGATTATAGATATATCTCCTACGAGACTATTATGTATTAATTATAAGACAACAGTTATAACTATAGAAACAAGGTTACTTAGATATATTGGATGCTAGAAAAATTGAATCTTCTAATCTTCAATCTTTTTTTTCTCTGTTCCTTTCTTCTTCTTCTTTTTTTATTTCTTTTCTTCTCTCTCCCTCTCTCTTTCTCTCCTTCTTAATTCTCTCATCTCTTCCCTCACTGTATGGCTTCAAGCCATATTTATAGAGACTTTCATTGCCTTGATTAAGGTGATGATAAATATAATATATATATTTAATTGGTCTAATTTTATATAACATTTTGAGTGTAATTTTATCATGATTTATAATCTATAAAGTTCCACAATATTCTCCAAAAATAGTAAAATATTATATTATACATTTAATCTAAAATTTATATATTTTGATTAATCTAAAATTTCTAATTTAATGTTATAATATATATTGGTTCTATTTTAACTTATTTTTAAAATCTGACTTTACAAAACTATTTCTTATAACTTTTAAAGGACTCATATTACCATTTAGTCTTATTTAGAATTAATTTTTCATTGATCTTATATTCTAAGATAAGGCTCTAAATTCATTTTTCTTTCATACATGATATATATAAATAAGCTCCATTAATTATTTAGGACTTATTTATATATATCTTATATATAATTTTACTCATTAATATTAATTATTAAGATCACATAGTTAATTTCGAAAGATTTATCCTAAGTTATATTTAAAATTACAAAATGCTACATTATAATTATTAGATTCGATAAACTTAATACTTCTAAGAAAATTGCATATTAATGAGCTTAATTTGAAATATTAAAGCTATACAGTTACCTTTTTTTTTTTTTTATTACCTAGTCATGAGGGTTCAACTTAATTCCAAAAATATTGTTATAAATCAAAATTTCTAGTGTATGCCTTAAGCACTAGACATTTTCAATTAATTTCTTATTAATTTATATAATTGCATATCAAATCTATGTACAATTTAGACATTCCGACACCTAAGGATGCTTTTAGTCGATCCAATGATGAGGAGATATCTGCTCAACTAGGTGTCATTTCCAAACGATCTCATATGCCAATATAATCCCATTAAGTACTAAATTAATATAAATTATCTTTCATAGATTGTCTCATGTCACTAGTAAATTTAGTGTAGAACATTTTATTTCTTTTACCTAACTTATAAGTACATATTTTTCTATAAAGAATATAGACTATTCAAAAGCTAGCAAATTAAGGTTATGGGGTATTACATTCTTCACTCCTTCAAAAAGTTTCATTCTTGAAACTTCCACAATTTAGGACTTTTAGATTCAACCTTAGCATTATGTTTTCGTTGCACAACTCTGATTCCCACATGACATCACAATTATCAACTATTATTAAAAGTGAAATCCTTTTATTTCGACTTTTGTATCTTGACCCTACATTTATCAATCTCAAAAATTTTCTAATTTATTTTGTGTGTCCTACTACTTTCTTCATCTCGTGTTTCTAACTTGTACAATATAAGCTTAATATGATTGGTTTTGAACATTCCCTGCCTTGTCGATTCCCCCTTTTGGTTTAAGTCATCTTTTCATAGCAACTAGTTGACTACCTTAACTTCGTTAGTTTCTTATCTAGGTTTCATAATCATCCTATTACCGTCCATGTTTTTACTCCTATCATGGCTCATATTGAACTACCATGTTCCCGCACTACTTCTTTATCACCATCTAACTAGTCCTTTCACTCATTCCTCACTTCATTCCTTCAGTTATTCAAACTCTCATAGTAGTTAGTCCTATAAAACTCATAGTCATCTCTTCCATTATGTACTTATCCAACCCATAGCTAGCCAACATATCTTTTCACCTCATCTTTATCACTTATGCAATCCTAGTTTCCACATAAAATGATCATGAAAAATTCAATTTCTTCACGTCTATAGGTTTTATACAGTTAAGATCTTAGGTACTCCCTATAGTTAACACATATATAGCAAAAATGAGTTTAGAAAATCTATACTTTCCACCAACTTGTACACCAAAGAGATAGAGAATGACTTAAGCCAAGTGGACTTGATTGAATTTGACATAAATTGATACAACTTTTGATGAATAAGACTTACAAAGACATTTTATACTTTTCTAGCCAATAATTAACATGATAAAAGGCATAAGGACATTAAACTTTGTTATGAAAGACATAAGAGCTATAATAGACATGAGTCCTGACAAAAGAGTCATGAAAGTCAAAGATTTGCCATTTTTTTCTTGCTTATCACATATGACAAGGGTATACAAAAGGTATACTCTCATGCTGCTTATCATTATACTTCTTACTAACTTCATATACTTTATTATTATTTAACTCCTTAATCTGATAATTATCTATTACCATATGAATCGCAATTTCATTCCATACAACATTAGCCTTTGAATCAAGCTTTGACTATACCTCTAATAATGATTATGATTTGTTCTTTAAAATTCCTCCTAATTATTCACCTTCAACATTTCCTACCGTTCTATTTATTCCAATAACAAATTTAGCTTACCTCACTATAATACACATATCCTCCTTAGGATCTCTTCCAATTTCTACTTTCAACTCCTTTTCAAGTTTCTTCTCTTTTAGCAACCTCTTCCAACACTTAAGTTTATATGAATCTCTTACGATTCCCTTCTCATCGGGCCACTTAAATGCTGGTATCCTTTTCTTACAATCAACATTTGCTTCATGCTTACCTCTAGTATTACGTCTAATCTTTTCATTTCTAGAACATCTAACTCTACAGTCATTTCATGAGTATCTAAATTCACATTCTCTATCCTTGAACTTATATTATATCACTTGTTCTCCTTTAGGAGGGATTATAACTATTAATTCTAAAGTTTCTATAGAAAGCTTATTTCTATCAGTGTATTCTTTTGAAGCATATGAGTAAGTTACCTTAGTATCAAACAAAGTATAGGCATAACTATCTCCTATACCTACCAGTCCTAAAACAATTCAATATAACTATATTACTATTTTCAAGTATTACTTATTTGAACACTCTAAGTTATTAACTCTAGAGGTCATACTTGCGATAACTTAGTCATCTCTAACTTTGTCTTGTTGAACAACATATATCCTACCTTGCCCCTTAGGCTTAGATTCCTCCTATCTAGGTTGATTATTCCTATTACTTGTACCTGGTCTATTAAATTGGTTTTGTGGCTAAACTAGTCCTTCTTATTGTTGTCCTACACATTGCTGACCAATATGCCCTTGCTATTGGCATCGATAACAGTATATACCTCTTGGATTAGGGTTTTCACATTCCTTAGCTAGATGCCTAATTTTGCTGCACCTATAACACTTCTCCCTCAATTTTGAACATTCCTAAGCTTAATGCTCACCATTACACTTCTAACAAGGTTATATTTTTGGTAAAGGCCTTCTATTTCTCCCTACAGATTGAATGGAATTCTTTACTTTAGCTAACTTACTTTTGCTATTAGAACAAACATCTAACGTCCTTTTCTTATTCTCAATCTCTTATGTGGCTTGTTGAAGATTATGAGCTTATTCGATCAAATGAGTTTCACCAACAACATCAGCATATCTTTCTACCTTACTCCTTTTTAGCTCTACTTAGAAATAAAGGTCAAGCCTAGCCTTGAACCACTTAACTTTAAAAACCTCATTGTTTTGCATAGCTTCAAGTGCAAACTTCAGTAACTTATTAAATTCCCTCTCGTATTTTTCAATTGTCCCACCTTGCTACCTTAGCTTATAGTATTCTTCATAGATTTGTTCCCTTACATGCTCAAGAAAATAGTGTTTGAAAAAAGTATCTCTAAATGCAACCCAACCAATAGGTTTTGGCAAATTTTGTCTCTTTCCCTTCTATTAATTATTTGTACCTTCGTCTAACAAAATAGCAACTATCCCAATTTTCTTATTTTCTTCAACCTCATGAACTTCAAAGGCTTTTTCTAGTGAGTCAATTCATTCTTCTACCACCAAAGGGTTAGTGTTCTTTGTATCAAATGGTTTCATTATTCATTATACCTAAACAAACTTATCTTTGCCTTTACCAACTCCTACCAATGTAGTCACAAACTATTGTGCCAATTCCATCATATGTTGTGGTTTCTTATGGCTAGGTTGAGGCTATTGTGGTGGCTTCTCTCTTTGCTCATTGGGTACCTGATTCATTGGTGATCTTCTACATTCCATACGAATTACCTTTTAGAATCACCACATAAGATTCTATGGATAACTACTATAGTTGTTTTACTAAACTATGTCTCTTAATTACCTAACTACCCTCACATCTCATGCATGCTTAGTACTATTATCCTTAATTTATGCTATGATGCTACTAAAAGTGTTATGCTTAGGAGTTGAGTTAATCACTAAGGCGTACTACAGGAAGTAATAGCCAGGTGGTCCTTCGAAGTTTTGAAGAAAGAGGAAAAGAATAGGTTAGCAAATGCAGTAACTTCCATGAAGTTGCTCGTACGATATGATACACCAATAAACATAACATGACTTAGTGCTTTTCCTGAGATAACGCATAAGTTAATACTAAGGTACACTCATTACTAATCTTAAACTATTCAGCAAGATTAAATAAGAGCATAGTTGTCAAAATTATGATTTTACCCATACGATTCTACGAGTTTATGATTTTATTAGGCTCTTCTAAGTTAACTCAACTATAGAAACTTAAGTTTTTAATCGAGTTTACATATAAACTCGATAAAAACTGATGATTTTGACTAAGTTTACCAATTATACATATTTGAGTGGAATGAACTAAAAAATTAAAGAAAAAAATACAATTAACCTTTTACAAACCATCAACTATTAAGACATTACTCTATCCTATCCTATTCTAACTTTTTATCTTTTTCTTTCTCTCCCAATTTCTTATTTTATGTTTATAACTTTTATTTAAGTTTCAACTTCAACAAAAAATTTTACAAAGAAAACAATATACTTTATTTTATACCATTGATAACTTAAAATGAGTTGAAATATTTGATTCTCTTTAATTTATAGCTTTTAAAAAAAATGGGAAAAAGTTTACTTTTAGCTTTATTTATCTTCCTTTTGTACATGTTAGATTATACATTAAGAATGTTTTATGGAAAAAAAATGCTTAATTTCTTTGTTATTTTTATTTTCATCATATATTTCAAGTTTTAAATAACTACTATAAGTATGTCCATAATTTTTTAAAACTATTTTATATAAGTTATAGAAATTTACGTTTCTACGTTTTGATTTTATGTTTTGATTTTGTAGACCCTCTAATGATTTTACATAGAATCGTAAGTTTGACAAACTTAGATAAGAGTGTGAGAAAGGGGGGTGTACTCAAAGAAGGGTATCTTATAAGAACAAGGATATTCATTAACTTATAAGGTGTAAGATGATTGCATCTATAGTCAAAAGGACTATTTATAGTAAGTCTTTTAGGGAAACAATACAATAATAGAAAATTACATAAAAGATAACATAAGAAAGATAATCCTAGCATATATGAAAAGGGAAAATATGGCAAAGGATAAAAAGGAATATAGTACAAATGTTAGAAAAGCAAGGGACAAGTGGCAGCCTATCAATGGGTTTGTGTTCTTAGATATTAAGGCATTGTGGCTGAAAAAAATTGATGTTGGGGTAGCTATTGTTGAGTTATGTTGAAGTCTATCAAGGTGATTGGATAAGGCTATAATTTGGTAGGATAGAAAAGGAGAGCTCAATGTATAGAGACCTAGGACTTGGTACTTGGCAGGAGTCCAAGTAGAGCATTGTGTGTACAAGTTATGGTTTGATACTTGATAGGTCAACACTTGGTAGGTTTACAACTGTACAAGAGTCTAAGTAGAATAGAGTGTACTCAAGTTGTAGCCTTAGAGAGTTCATCCACAGCTCTTTTATGTATTTGAACTCATCCTTAGCAGGTTGATAAGGGAGTATCCTCCTTGTAAGGGATTATAGGCTTTAGAGGTAGGCATGAGTGCGAGGCTTAGAGGTCAATAGTCTATTAGTTCCCTAAGGTTGTTGAAGATTTTACCTCAAATCTTGGTCTTCTTCTTCTTTCGGCAAAAATGGCGCCAAGACGGTGATGTTGATTATTGGAGGCACTCCATATCCTTCAAACAATTCTAGCTCATAAGCGTTGTCATTGATGTGTCGAAGGATTTTGAAAGGGCCATCCAACTTAGGAGATAACTTGTTCGTTCTCTTCCTTAGGAACAACTCCTTACTGAGGTGAATCTAAACAAGGTCTCCTAGGCTATAAATAATTCACCTTCTACCTTGGCTTCCTTGCTCTCTTTGTTAGGCTATTATCTTGGCTAATTGCTTAGCAACCTTCAAATGCATTTAGTAAAACTCCTTGATGCACTGTAGACTTAACTAACTTTCTCCTTGAGATGTTGAGCAGGTAATCATGTCCATTAGTAGGTTTAGGTTAAGTCTGTAGACAATCTCGAAAGGTGACCTTCTTGTTGAGCTATGGGAAGGGTAGTTGTAGGCAAACTTGATAATGGGTAGGCATAGACTCTAATCATGAAGATTCTTCCTAATATTAGCTCGAAGGGATTCCTTATAATCTTATTCACAACCTTAGTCTCGTAGTTTGTTTATAAGTGATAAGAAGTATTGAGAATAAGTTTAATGCCGAGCTTCTTCCATAGTGTTTGGCAAACGAAGCTTGTAAACTTTAAGTCATGATTTGACACAATACTTCTTGGGACACCATATAACCGCACGATCTCTTCCAAAAAGAGGTTAATAACAACTAAAGTGTCCTTCATTTTGTGGTAAGGGATGAAGTGGCTCATTTTGCTGAACTAATCAACTACCACCATAATAGAATCGTGTTTTAGGTAAGTTGAGTATGAAATCCATGCTTAAATTAGTCTATGGTTGCTTAGGCATGGGTAGAGGTGTATATTCTCCATATGACTCCTTTCTTCCCTTAGCTCACTTGCATACCTTACACCATTCAATAATTTTTCACACATCCTTCATCATTCTTGGCTAATAGAAGTGGTCTTTTAATAACTCGATGGTTCTCTTCCAACAAAAATGGTCGTCTAATCCCCTGGCATGGGTTTCTCGAATAAGTAATTCCTTAGCAAAACTCTTTGGCAAAAAAACTTGTTTTCCCTTCATTAGAAACCCTTTAATAGAAACCATTCACTACTCCTTTGTTGTTGCACTTCGCTACTAAGGTTCTAAAGTATAGATCTTGTTCATATTGATTAAGTAGAGTACTAAACCTCAGTATTCTAGCTTATAATGTCATGATAAGAACATGCTGATGAGAAAGGCCTTCAACCATAGTATTAGAACTTCCCTTCTTATATTTGATGATATAGCAAAAGATTTCTAGGTACATGACTGTAAACCCCTGAAAATTTTTATATAAGTTCGTAATCATTAAGATATAATTTAGAGACATTTTTAAAAAAGCTAAAATCATTAAGAGAGATTTGAGAGATATAATCTAAACTGCTTAAAACTTCATAAGTACTATCAATTATTAACACTTGTATTCTTAAAATGGGATTTCTAAAATTCAGATATTTTAGCAAATATTAAAACTGAAAAACTTATCATATCTTATTTAAAACTACAATAACCATGTAAAATCATCTAAGATAAGGACCAAGACTTATCAAGTAATTGAAAATGGAATGGATGGATGCATGATGTAAGGTGGTGTGAGCTTAGGACTAAGAAGAAGACATCCATTTTTCATCTAATTGTCACTTTCATACCATTGTATCACTTACCTACCAACTTATCCATATATGTAAGCATGAAAGTGACCTAAAGAAAAAACCTAGTCAAAGAAGAGTTTTGTTTTCTTAAGCAATCTATCACCTTAGTATTATCCTATGGTTATCTAAAGAGGGGAAAAGATCTTACTAGGAATACCACTTGAATTCATTATAGAAGCTCCTTGGATAGATAAATAATAAAGAGTCAAAGTTGATCAACATTAGTAAAAAAATATAGCTAAGACTAAGACTAGTGGAAAATGACATCTTAATGACCAAAGACCCATCATATGACCAATTTAATCTTAAATTAACTAAACTAATTGACTAACAACTAAGTATTTAAGTTAATATCATATATAAATCCTAAGGAGTTAAGCACCCTAAAATCATATCTCAATATTTCTTCTAACACGTAATGAACAAATTATGAAACAAGTGGGAGAACCCCAACTACCACAAGTGGTCTAAGGCATGGAAGAAGAGAATTGTAAATTGTCTTCCATATGTAATTTTCATCCAACTAATTTAACTCCGTTATTGTCTTACAAAGTCATCCATATGACTAATCATGAAAATGACATCAGTAAGACATGTGATAAAATAATTCATATCCTTAAGAGTTTATTTCCTTTAAGTAACTTCCAACTAATATTCAATTAATATCCTAACTTTTATAAATAGGGAGGCTTTACTACTTTTGGGACCACATCTTGTCCTTGTAATCCACTACATTCATCTCTTTCATCATCTCATAAACCAACTAATATTCCACTTCTTCCACCTAACTTCCAATGCCAACAACAAGTATAATAGTTGTTTTTAAGTTTTCAAAAGTAACTCTCAATTAAAATGGTAGCAACACTTACTAACAACCTATCTTTGATTTAATAAAGTCTTTTTTCTTAAGCCAAAAAACTCTTCTAAACTCTTATTACCAAAATTTTTTTCAAGATTTCCAAATGAACCATGAAGTGCTTTTAGTAAAGCTATTTTATAAAACTTTCAAGTTTTTCTAAGAAAGATTTCATCTATACAATTTTTCTCTAAAAATCCTTTTCAAATTATCATAACCCGTAAGATCTCCTAGTAGACCACCATGTACTAATAAGAAGGAATCAATTAGTACCTTCCTGCCATTAATTACTTCCCAAGAGTACATGAAACGTCATTCCTAGATCAATCCATAGAGTGTTATAGATTTAATGGTATAGAATAAAAGTTTACATCATAATATAACATAAAATAGATGATACAAAACTTAGAAAATTATAGTCTTTCTAATAATTAATATTACAAGCCATTACAAATAGAGTACTTAAAACATATTAATTATACATTTCATAATCCTTTCACACTATCCCCTAAAGTCTGCTTTTATCTTCTTAATGCGCACCAAAGGCTTATATCTTCCTAGATACAACTAATAAGGTTCCTGCAAAAAGTTAGAACTATAGGAGTGTAAGCTATAACTAGCTTAGTGATAAATCCACTCATACTACCACTCAAGCATAACAAGTAAGTTTTCAAGCATATGATATGCAATCAAGCATATCAAGCAATACATACATCCAACCAATATTCACCGTATAGTCTAGGGTTCATTCCCCCTTTGGCCATGGAGTTGAGGATTAGTAGTTCTACCAGTGTTCGTGTATCTAAATTTAGATAATAAAGCCTCTTGGCATAACATCCTTTGCTACCATAACAAAATAACCATAGAATCTCAATTCTCAGTTGAACTAATACCAAATGCCCATGTCCGTATATTGGTTAAGAGATGATGCCCCTTGATCGGTCTCAAGAGAACCAAATAAGTGACATTCTTCCTGACCTTATGAGAGAACCAATCTCTTGATTATTTAGGAGAAACAATGAATTTTTCATCCTAGAATCCACTATAATCCCCAAGAAGAAGGGTTTTCCAATTGGCTAAAGGAACCAAAAATAAATTTTCACAAAGGCCATATAAATAAGTCATAAGAGAAGGATCTCTTGATCGTTTCAGGAAGGTACAAATGAAATTAAGAAATGAACACCTTCCTTAACCACCAATGTTAAGGACTAATCAAATCTCTAATCGACCTTTAGATGCATGCAACCCAAAATAGAATGGATACGACCTTATTTAATACACGACCATCCTCAAAGCCACTTAGTTTGTAAAAGGCGAGGAAGAGTCTCATATTTCCATTCCCTACATGGCAATAGTGGTAGAAATGGATTTATGCAGTATGCTATGCATGACCATTTTACATTAAAGATCCGATATGCTTAAGGTTGATTAATAAGTGATCAACCAAACATCAAATACTCACATATGAATACATTACATTATAATCATCAATTGTATTATGTGGAATATCTTATAATATTTTCACAAGCAATTCACACAAATCAAGCATAAGCACTTTCTCGATAATCCACACATAAACTAGTTGACAAGTATATTTAAAGTGTTACAACTATAAGCATAAGCAAGTAATACTTATCATGGATATTTACTTAGACATTACTATTACTTGTCATAATTGTCTTCAGACAGCTCTCACAATTACCTAAAAGAACATAATAAGAAGTAAATGTTAGATATACATATAAGATTTCTTTGTTGGTTATAGTCTTATAGTTTTATAATGTCTTTTAATTAAATAGTGTTATGTCTAAATCTTCCTTGTCATGTCTTATCCATAGTCCTTACGCTTGATTTTCCAATTCTCATAATAGGTCCAATTGTTATGGTCCAAATAGTCAAGGTCAAGAGAATGTCCATATGTCCAATACGTCCAATACATCAAAATATGTCATAGTGTTATATTTCTAAGTTATGTATATATCATAAAGATCCAGGCATGAAACTTTGACATCATTATTTATGCATGGATTTATTCACTTGATTCCTTTAAGTTTCTTATCAAGTTGTTTTGAAAAGGAAACAAAATCTTTTATTCTTGATATTTTAGAGATGTATGCAATGGAATTCAAGAATGAAATAGAAAACATTGTGATGAAGATAAAGGTTTCATTTTTGTAGAAAACATATCTTATCACTCTTTGGAGACTTTCATACATAGGAAGGATTCTCAAAAGAAAGAGATTTTGATAAAGACATTGGTTTATAAGGTTTCTTTTTAAAATGAAGACATACTTTACCTAAGATAAGATTTTGCTTATAATAAACTTGGTTTTGAAAAGCAGTTGATAGGATAAGTTTGAAACTTATATGGTGTAGAGAAATAGGTAAAAAGCTTTTGGTTGATTTGAAAAGAATTTTTAGAGGAAAATTGTAAAGATGAAATCAATATTGGAAAAACTTAAAAGTATCATAAAATTTCTTTACTAAAAGTACTTCTTGATTCATTTGAGATTTTTGAAAAACTTTTAGTAATAAGAGTTTAGAACAGTTTTTTTAAAAGAACTTTATGGAATCAAAGATAGGTTGTTGGTAAGTATTTCTACCTTTTTAGTTGAGAATTGCTTTTAAAAGTGCAACAAGTAGAATGTTAGTTGGTTCATGGAATGAAGACAATAGGAAAGACATGGATGTAGTGGACTATATGGTCTCAAGAGTGGTAAAGCATTCTTATTTATAGAAGTTAGGATATTATTTGAATATTAGTTGGTAGTTGCTTAAAGGAATTAAACTCTTTAAGTATAATATTACATGTCTTACTTATGTTCCTTTCATGCTTAGTCATATGGATGACTTTGCAAGACATTAATGGAAGTAGATGAGTTGGATGAAAATGACATGAGGAAATCGAATTGGAATTCCCTTCATGCCATATGCCACATGTAGTAGTTAAGATTCTTCCACTTGTTTTGAAAGTTGTTCATTACATGTTAGAAGAAATGTTGAGATAGGATTCTAGAGTGCTTATCTCTTTAGGATTTATATATGATATAGGCCTAAATACTTGGTTGTTAGTGAATTAGTTTAATTAATCTAACATTAAAGTGGTCATATGATGGGCATTTGGTCATTAAGATGTCATTTTCCATTAGTCCTAATCTTAACCATCATTTTTAACTATTATTGATCAACTTTGACTCTTGATTATTTATCTATCCAAGGAACTTCTAAGATAATTCCAAGTGGTATCCTAGTAAGATCTTGTCCCCTCTTTAGATAACCATTAGACAATAATAAGATGATAGATTACTTACGGAAATAAAACTCTTTTTTTACTAGGTTTCATCTTTAGGTCACTTTTATGCTTACATGTGTAGATAAGTTGGTAGATAGATGATGAAAGTGACATTTAGATGACACATGAATGTTCCTTTCTTGGTCCTAACCTCACGCCACTTTGCACCTTATATCCATCTATTCCATTTCCAATTACTTGATAAGTCTTGGTTCTTATCTTAGACAAATTAGCATGATTATGTTAGGTTTATGGTAGATTTATAATCATAGCTTTCAGGTCTAAATTTTTACTAAAGTCTTTGATTTCTAAAAGTCTCACTCTAAGACTATAAGAGTTAATATTTATTAGTACTTATGAAGTTTATAAGTAATCTATACTGCATCTTTCAAATCTCTCTTAGAGATTTTAGCCTATCTCAAATATATCTCTAAATTATATCCTAGCAATTATAAACTTATATAAAAATTTTGAGGGGTTTACATAAACCAACCAAAGGCTTTTTACCTACTTCTTTGCTTAACATAAGTTTCAAACTTATCTGATTAACTATTTTTCAAAATTGAGCTTATGATAAGCAAAAGCTCGTCTTTGCTAAAGTATGTCTTTTATAGAACAAAAACCTTAAACACCAATATCTTTGTCAAAATCTCTTTCTTTTGAAAACACTTCTTATGTGTAAAAGTTTTTAAATAATGATAAGATATGTTTTCTGCAAAAAGGAAACCTTTATTTTTATCAAAATATTCTTTATTTCATTTTTGGATTCAATTTGTATACATCTCCAAAATAGCAAGACTAAAAGATTATGTCTCCTTTTCAAAATAACTTGATAAGAAATTTAAAGGAATCAAGTGGACAAATCCATGCATAAATAATGATGCTAAATTTTCATGTTCGAATCTTTCTGACGCATACATATCTTAGAACTATAACCCTAGAACACATTTAGACATATTGGACATATTAGATACATGGACATATTAGACTTTAACGATTGGACCTATTACAAGGGTTGGAAGTCCAAACATAAGGATTATGGACATGAAATGACAAGGACCATTTGAACATGACACTAATTAACTAAAAGACTTTGTAAAACTATAACCAACCAAGAAATCTTATATGTATTTCTACTATTTACTTCTTATTGTGATCTTTAAGGTGATTGCAAGTTTAAGCTACTCGAGGACTATTATGATGAATAATAGAAATGGCTAGGTGAGTATCCATGATGAGTATCACTTGCATGTGATTATAGTTAGTAGCACTTTAAATATATCTATCAATTAGCTTTATGTTTGGGGTATTGAGAAAGTGCTTGTGTTTGATTTGTATGAATTGCTTACGAAAATATTATAAGATATTCTACATAATATAGTTGATGATTATGATGTGATGTATTCACATGCGAGTGTTTGATATTTGGCTAATCACTTAGTAATCATCCCAAAAGCATATCAAAACTTTAATGTAAAATGATCATACATAGCATACTGCATAAACCTATTTCTACTACTATTGCCACACAAGGAATGGAAAGGTGAGAATCTTCTCCATCTTTTATAAATTAATTAATTTGAGGATGGTCATGTATTGGATGGGTCCATGCCCATTCTTCTGTTTTGAATTGCATACATCTAGAGGTTAATCAATGATTTGATCAGTTCTTGGTCATTTGGTTGTCAGGGAAGGTATTGATTTCTTAACACTTCATTTAAGCCTTCCTATGAATGATTGATGACCTCTATTTAGAGCTACTAAGTCTTAAAATTTATTAACCTATATTTTATCCTTAACATAGTTCAACAGCTAAGTACACCTTTCGTTTGTTAGTATCGATAAGTATAGGACTGTCTCTACTAGGAACGAATACTAGCACTAATACTAATTAGTCTTCCCATTATCTAACAATTAAATTTATCAAATGATGAAAAGATTAAAATATCTAATTTACTAGCTAAATTACAATAATCCACAAAAAACTATTATCTAATGCAATGGCTGCAAAAACAGTTAAAATGCAAAGATTATCATGAAGACTTGCTTCACTACCTAATACGATATTACTAATACACTTTTGTCCTAATATTCATTATTTGTACATAATTAATAGTTTGTAAGCATTCTTCGTAGGAATACTTACTCTTAATAGTTATGTCTATTATAATCTCTTTTCAATTAACAATCAATTAGAATCACGTTAACATTATATTATTTTACCAATTTCCCTAAAGATGTAGCAACTTTCCTAATAATATCTCTACTATTAAGAGTAAGTTGTTCCAGTAAATTATATCAATTTGATAGAGTTGTTTCTTGAGATATTTTATTGAAATCTATCCAAAGTTAGTGTTGTGCATTTCAACGTACTAAGATTGATTAAGTTTAATTTATCGAAATTAACAAATATCAAGAAATTACTAATTTTCTAGCTTGTTCATACTAAGTTGATGTAGCAAGTGCTAAATTGTTACTCATACATGGTAAAATAGTAACATAAATTAAAAAAAAAACTCATAACTAATAAGAAATAAAACATGGAATTAGTAGAAGAGTAAATAGCCCTTTTTGATTTCACTGTAGAAGTGTTACAAATGCAGTAACAATGAATTCCCATTCACTCTCTTGAGTAATTTTGAGAATGGTACGGCTTACAAGTAGAAAATTATGCTAAGTATGTAAAGATACATTTGATATACTCTAGGTTTATAGATGTGCTGTGATTTAGAATTAGAACAAAAAGGTTTTCAAGTTTTGACACAAAGAATCTGATGTTCTCTCTTCTAATGATGTCTATTGTCATGTGATGTGGTATGATACAATGTCTCTTGTCTGAAAATTGTAGTGTATTTATATTTTTCTCATTAAAAGGTCCAAAATATACCATTTCAAGACACCCTCTAGTGTTTAGACACGTTAAATGCACCGGTTTGAGCAAAAAAACTAGAAAGGTGTTATTGTGTCTACTCTCGTCACACCTGTAACTTAAGGAGTGATCTCCTTGAAACAAGAATTATCTTCAGTTACCACAACCGTGATGAAGGATGTGATCTTCTTACCGCAATTGATTCACAACATCATGCTCGTGTTGAAGGGAGTGACCATCCTTCTAAGCTAGAATCACAACCCAAATGACTAGGTGGATAATAGCTTCAACTTTCTTCGCCCCATGATGGAGGCCATAACAAGCACTAAGCACTCAATCCTTCTATGATCATGCCTATAATAGAGGCCATAATCGTCTTCCTTTAAATTTTTCCAATCATCATGGATGTTAATGCCCTAAATCGCATTGTTTTTGTAAAAACTTCATCTCCTTACTCTTGAATCATCTGAAACTAATATATTACATAATTAGATACCAAGAATTTGAGAAATGAGCACAATTATAATCAATTTTTGTTTAAATATGCCTAGAAAGTGTATAGTGATTTATACTTATCAAACTTCCCTACACTTAAGCTTTGCTTATCCTCTAGCAAACACTTAAAAACAATCAATGAAACTAAACAACTTTTCAATTATATATTCATCAAATCATTCATAGTGGCTTAATTTTATGCTTACCACATTGTGTTCTTAGAATACAGTAACCAATATTCTAAGACTAATCCTAGTAAAACAAACTTTACCTTTACTATTTAATGATAGCTTTCAAATGTACAAAGTGAATACAGAGTCTACTAGAACAAAAAAAATCTAGTTATACACCAGCCACTTCCATAAGTATATTAAAACCCTTCAATAACTTCTTAAACGTAATACTCTAGCATAAAAGTATTTTGCATCTATTTTTCTCCTATATTTCTACTACTTTTACTTAATCTCTCCAATGATAACTTACATATTGCATTTTCAATTTTTCTTTTCTTTTTGTACAAGCTCTTCTTCTTCTCCTCTTTTTTATTTTATTTTATTTTTTAGTAAAAAATAAAAACCAAAGATTAGCAATAGGGTTAGGCTTCGCTCTTTTGAGGGACCAAAGCTTGCCCTTACTAATTTAATCCTTATGTGTCCTTAAGAACTACAATTTACTTTATATTGAAGAGATTCTCAAGAAGCATCAACAAGTGAATTACTTCATTTACCCTTTTTATTCAAGATTAAATGAACTCCAAAAGTATTTGACAAGTAGATATACTACTTAGTAAGTTTAGAAACACAACTATTTAACCTTAAACCAAAGACTTTGATTCACTTCTAACCTCTAAATTCATTTATTAACTAGTAAGTAAATGTGCTTCACTTAGATTTTATCCCACAACTTTGATTAAGTATATTAAATCCATAAGAAGTGAGTTAGGCACAAAATTAACATAAAAAATTGACCGTCATTTTGTCAAATCCACAATCTATATGTCAATTCACAACTTGAAACAAACAAACTTAAGTAGAAGACTTTTGATAAGTGGGGTGGTTAAACCTTCCCTGCACATAGAGAGAGACATTATCCTCAATGTTTGAGGAAGGCAAACATATAATAAGCATATAAAAGAAAAAAAATGCAAAACAAACAACAATAAGAACAGGACTCCCTTATTTGAAGTTTGATCAATGTGTTTGGGCTATAAATCATTAGAATAGACATCCTTTAATCACAATGACAATTGGAATATAAAAGAAACCTGACCAATAAACATACTAAAACAAACCATAACAACATTCAATGTGAGAGTCTTCAGCAAAATACATTAGTTAAGCTCTCCAATAGTTAGTAAGTCTAAAAATAGACAAAATAAAACAAAAGAAAGAAAACAGAGTCAATAATCATCGACTTTAGTTTTTTCATCTAAGCTATCTTGATAGGAATCAACCCCCTAGATCGATTATACGTAACCGAGTTAAAGGACTCTAAGGACTCATTTGGAGGATGCTAGCTTTAGGTCCTAGCTGAAATGGGGACTTCTATCTTGAGTTGGTGTCTTACCAACCTAACTATCGAATACTTATTTGTGTGAGATTCACCCCTGTTCAATAACTAAGCTTTATCCCAAAAGACATCCCAAGAATAGCCAAAGCGAACTCTTAATCCAACCATAGCATCTAACCTCAAATTGAGCTAACTCTTCTTTAGAAGAACTGATTGGTCCCTGACCTAATCCAAATCAGGTAGGCCCCTGACTGTAATGCCCTCCTTCATCTACCTACTTTCTATTATACTCCTAATGTCCAGCCAACAAGCGACACATGTCTTTTGACACAATATTCTCGAATGATTAGTTTCTCTTCCACATTGAATATTCTTTGCCCCTTTTATGCCTTTTGGTATTATTTATGTAACCTAGTTTTAGAATACCCTTTTGTCTTTTCATATTTATAAAGTAACCTTAATAGATAAGTATATAAACCCCCACTTCTTGTATACAGATGAAGAAATCCAATCAATACAGAAATTGTTCACTTGAGCAACCTTAGTATTCTCGTTATCATTTAACTCATATATATTCCCTTTAGCAAGGAGTAATGGCAAGTGACTATTCAGTTCTAACCGGTGTATCATATTCGGTAGATTGTTAGTTGAGTAGGATTGAATTGTGTGTCATATCCATTTTGTAGCTACTCAGATTTGCTAAACCCCCATTTTATTTTCTTAGTTTGCTTCATTGTGGTGCCTCTACGTGTACTTGACCTCGAGAAACATTAGCTTCACTAGTATTAGAACATGGTTCCACCAAAGAGTGTGTGAAGTTATAATAAAGTTTTGTTTCACTTTACTATTATTAGCTACTGTATTCCTTCCGTAGCTATTGCAGTGTGTTGGTGAGACAACAAGAGTAATTTTATTGTTACTCATTTTGTACTTTGTTTCTCATTGCAAAAATAGAGTAAGGTTGTTTCTGTTTTATTTTAATGACTATCAGGTATTGAAGTTGTTAGCAAGTTGTTAATCCATTTGAGAAGTATTGTACCATGTCTGATTTAAGTATTTAGGGTGTTATTGGTGACTAGAGTAGTGGTGCTCAACTTGGTTATGGTCAAAATGGTAGTAATACCCTAAGTTTGGTTGACATTAAACTTAATAGACTCATAAACCTTGTTGAGAGTCTAGTCACCGCAATGTAAGTTAATAGACAACAACCTTAAGGTGTATAATAACAAAACCTATAGGAAGATGCCCTTGAGAGATACTATGGCTAAGGCAATCGAACCAATTTCCTAATTTAACCGCCACAAGCTGGAGGAGTAGTAGACTAAGCTACTAGACAAAGGCTAGAGTTGGAGGAGATTGAGGAAGATGATAAGGAGCTAGGTATTAAAAGGTTTGGTGAAGAAGAAGAAGTTGATTATTACTGAGCAAAGGGACGAGAACGTCGAGTCCTTTAAGGGCTAGATAATGTTAAGGTATAAATGCCACCCTTCGGTGGAAGTGAAGATGCAAATGAATACTTGGAGTAGAAAGAGAAGGTTAAGAAAGTATTTGAATGTTATGGGTATGAAAATGCTGTCAAAGTCCAACTTGTTACATTAAAGTTTAGTAGGTATGCCACCATGTAGTGGAAAAATTTGGATGCAACCGGGGTAAGAGATGGAAGATAAGGTGTTAGGGCCTAGGATGAGATGAAAAAGTTGTTAAGAGGCAGATTGTACTTAAGATGTACTTATAAGATACATTTGCAAAATTGTAGGAGCTACATCGAAGGAATTGATCTATTGATGATCATATAAGGGAGTTCTAAATGATAATGATCCGAGCCGATGTGGAAGAAACAGAGGCCCATATAGTATAACGGTTCATTTTTGGGCTTAAGTACGAGACTCCCAATAAAGTGGAGGTACAGAGGTTTTATACATTGGAAGAGGTCATTGAGATAGTGTAGAGAGTCAAAAGGTAAAGAAGAAGTGTTTTGAGCCAACTTAGGCCGACATTCTTGCAAGTCTTAGTACCGCGTTGACTTAATTAAGTTGAACCGAGGATAGGAATGATCAATCTAAAGACAACCAAGTAAGCTAACAGAGCTGGACCAGTCATCCAAGTCAAGTCAAGAGTAAGCTTCCTTCAAGGATATATAAGAAAGGGTAGACTTCCGAATGAAAGGCCAGCGAGGTAAAATATGTTAAATGCCTGAGCTTCAAACATATGGCTATTAAGTGTCCGAACCGATGCATAATGGTGCTTTGAGGAGATATAGTAGATAGCACCAATGAAATGAACTTGAGAGAGATGATGAAAAAGCTGAGGTTGAAGAGGAAGAAGAGACTTGTATCTATGCCAACTAGGGAGAAGAGATGGGCCTAGTCTTGAGATGAGTACAAAGTTCCCTACTGAACTCCGAAGAGGACTAAACGGAGAACCTGTTCCATACCAGGTATACCATTAAAGGCTAATTATGCACGATCATAGTGGTTAGAGGAAGTTGTACTAATATGGTTACACAATCCTTTGTATAGAGGTTGGGTCTACTGACCTTAAAGCACCTTCGACCTTATAAGCCACATTGACTTCATGATAAGGGTGCTTTGTACATGATTGAATAAGTGGTCATGCCATTCAGTGTTAGGAATGTTTACAGGGACGAAGTAGTATGTGATGTTGTCCCCATAGGAGCTTCACATCTGCTACTTGGATGACCTTAGTTATTTGATCGATGTGTTATGAACGATGGGTATAAGAATAGCTATGCCTTTGTTAAGGATGGAAGGAACATGGTGTAATGCTTTATGCTTTTGATAGGGGGTAAACCTCTCAACAACATGAAGGAAATAAGTTCTCATGTTCTTGGGGCAATGTCTATACCTCAGTAGGTAATGCTCTGACTTCTTTCAACTCTAGTAGTCTTTCAACCAATAAGAGTATACACCCTTCCTTCTTAACATCTTTGGAAAATTAGGCTTAAGAAATTACTAAGGACTTCCCCTACAAGGAATTAGAAATCTTATCTTAAGATTCCTAAACTTCTTTCCGACTCATAAGAGTCAATACAACCTTCTTCCCATCCTTTTGGAACATATAAGTGTTCCTATATCCATCGTGAAGTATTTTCAAATCAAATAGCTAGGGTCAGCCAAGTAGATAATATGAACTATACATGGGTAAGACATCATATAACTCCTCATCTCTATATCCATTACCAATAGTAATTAACCCTTCGACTTGTCTAGTAACAGGTAATCTACCCTTCTCATTAAGGCAATGAATCTTGTATGGTCTAGGATGAGGATAGGTCAACAACTTCAGAGCCTTCACCATACCTTATGCTATCACATTGGCATAACTTCCTCCATCAATGATCACAATGCATAGGTTGCCATTCACTTAATAGTTTGTGTGAAAGAAGTTCTCTTACTACTCATCCTCCCTTGCAACATTGGTGCTAAGGATTATATGAACAACCAAATTGAGGTATTGTTCCCCTTGCCCAAATTGAGTAAAGGCTTTGGAGTCTTTTAAGAATTCATCAACATACTATTTGGTTTCCCACTGCTCCTCACTTTCACTAGCACTTTCTACTTCAAACTAGGGTTTGTATCCCTTAATGGTCATGATGTATCGGTTAGGACTTGGCTAGCTACGTGTGCAAAACCCAAGCACTTGAAAAATTTTATCACTATAGTTTTCTTACTAAAGCTCTAACCTTAATCTCTTTCGACCTTAATTTCCTTAGCCTTAGTCTTCCCTCGGCCATCTGCAGGTCTACCTAGTAATTGGCTTTAGTAGTCAACCTTAGTGTTGTGTTGAGCTTGGTCATATCTAGGTTAGCTCAGCATACCAGCTGTACTTAGTAAGCTAAGTCAACCATTCAGTACTTGGTTGAGTTGATTTCACCTTTGCTTTTTGACCCCTTATACTACTTGGATGGTTTCATCTAGATTTCTAAGTCTCTATACCTCCACTATATTACCAATCTTAGATCTTAGTCCAAAAATGAACCTGGCTATTGTCCGTACTTTCGACTCATCAACATTACTATAGATCATTAGTAGTTGGAACTCTTTAACATGCTTGTTTACTGATCGATTACCTTATCTAAGTTCTTAGAGACTTCTAAAAGTATCTTACCATAATGTTCTAAAACAAATATTCTCTTTAGAACTCTCTTCATTTCATTCTAAGTTCAAATTTCATGCTGGGCTTGCTAACATACATTCTACAATCTCTTCCACCACATTGCTACATACCTAGAAAATTTTAAAGTAGCTACTCGAATATGCATCGAGTCTTCATAATATGTTAAAATATATTAGAAGTCAAATATCTCCTCAATCTATTCCTCCTAGTCAAGTAGTCATCAACACTAATAGACCTAATAAATCTCATAATCTACACTTTAAGAAGTTCGACTCCTCTAGGAGTATAGAGCTCATGCTCTTCAAACTCGTCAATATGCTCTTCCTCTTCCCCACTCTCTTTAACTTCATCTAACTCTATTCTCCTCTTCGTAAATCTCTTAACATGTCAAGGTAGATTTGGGTTAACATTAACAAACTTTGGCACTCTATACTTAGCTACTTATCTTTTCAGCCTATCTCTCACATCTTGGCATACTTCATCAACCTTCTCTTAAGGCTTAGTCTCTACTACCCTCTATATAGATATAGCTAAGTTAGCTCTGATAATAGCAAGGTCTTTCAATTGCTCATTTGTAGTTTACGAGGTCTGTTGGGTAACACAACCACAACTATGAGTATCATTTTCATCATCATTAATCTCTCTTTGAACACTAGGATTCAAAATTCTCAATGCAAAACTTCAGGAAACCCACTACTAAACATAGAGTGCACACAATTGCTAATACAATATCGCACAACGAATTTTGAACTTACTTTGTTTTTCTACTAGTGAAATAGAGTATAATAGAACACATAACTATAAGTAGCAACAACTACAATAATACTTAGCTCTCGGCCTTAACCTTATGCTTTAATACCAAGATTATATGATGTACTTAAGAGTTAAGTTAATCACTAGGGCTTACCATAGGAAGTAGTAACTAGGTAGATCCTTTAAAGTATCGAAGAAAGATGAAAAGGATAGGTTAACAAACTTAGTAGCTTCCATGAAGCTACTCATAGGATATTAGTACTTTAGTTAGAATCACGCATAAGTTGATACCAATGTCCATTTGCCACTAATCTCGAGTAACTCAACACAATTAGATAAGATTTTAAGAAAGGGGATGTACTCAGAGAGAACAAGAATATTCATTAACTTATAAGGTATAAGATGATTGCGGCTATAGTAAGAATGACTATTTATAATAAGTTCTTTAAGACAATAATACAATACTGGAAAATTACATAAAGGATAATGTAAGAAAGAGACTCTTAGTATATACAAAAAGGGTAAATATAACAAAGGACAAAAAGGAGTATAGTATAAATGCAAAAAAAGTAAGGGACAGGTGGTAGCTTATCAATGGGTTTGTATTATAGGATCTTAGGGCAGTATGGCTAAGTTGAACCAACTATTGTTGGAGTGGTCATTGCTGAGCCATGTTAGGTGATTGGGTAAAGCTGTAACTTAGTAAGATGGAAATGGAGAGCTCAATGTAGAATAACCTTAGACTTAGTAATTAGTAAGTCAGTGACTAGATAGGAATCTAAGCAAAGAATTATGTACACGAGCTGTAGTTTGCTACTCAAAAGGTTGGCAATTGTGTGGGAGTCTAGGTAGAATAGAGTATATCTAAGCTGGGGCCTTAAAGATTTATCAACCTATGCCTAGAAGCAACAAGGAGCTACCTAAGAGTAGGACCCCCAAAACTCTGCAAAACCGAAACTACCTATTGTAGTTTAGAAATCTAACATATAGCCAACCTAGTTAAAACCACATGAAGTAGCCAGAACTAATTGGGTAATGGCAATCTATATAATCAAAACTCAACTTAGCAATATTCAAGCTTTCAAAAACTTGACCTATAGGTCTTTTTGTGTAATGCCATGAGTACAGTAAACAATACAACAACCTAGTATCAAGTACAAATCTCAACTTCCACATCATAAACATCTTAACTATCTTAACTCCAGCTTTATGTCTCAACTTTACAATTTATTCCTTCATATAAGGTTTACTTAGGTGAACCACCTAAAGGATAGTTCATTTTCTAAGTTTTCTAAGCAATAACGCACATTAACAAATCAGCCATACATGAGAAAAGTCTTCACCTAGTTAATGCACATTTAACAAAACCACGTATTCAACCAATCCAGCATACAATTACAATTTGCGATATAACCAACTCCAAGTCAAGTAGACCTAGGTCTTCTTGCACAAAAATAGAAATATCCACTTGCTTAGCCTCCTAGTTAATTATCCCTAAAAGTCTCTAATGAGTTCATACAGAGTAGAAACTAAGGATAAATAAGATGTTAAAATATTTCTTTAGGTAATTATCATATTTTTACCTTATGGTTATTAAGTTAACTAACTTGTCTTTATAGCTAATACAAAACTTTATTAAATATATATATATATATATCATTTTGTTACATATATATACATGTTGAATATGTACCATCCTTTCTATGTTACTTATCACGTAACCCTTATTACATATATATAATTATAACATAATAATGTAACATAATGTTATTGGTGAAAGTATCATTTTAATAAGTAATATACGTCTATAGCATATGTGTATATTTTTCAAATAGCACCAATTACGTTTAAAATATTATACAATACATAATTTATCCAATACATAATTTATCCTATACATGAAAACATCTTATTGTGCTACATGTACTAACGATATGATTAATTAGACATTATTTTGAATGCATTGCTTATTTACATATATATATATATATATATGAAAGATGATTCATACAAATATATATATTAAACTAGCTCCTTTATGGGTTATTAAATAAAAACAATAAAAATATAACTACCAATGTTTTGAGTTCACAACTTGAAAAAATGAGAATTTTTTAAAATTGTACAGATAAATTGTTCCATTTAGGAATTTAATGGGATTATAGGTATATCTCCCATAAGACTATTATATATCAATTACGAGACAACACTTACAACTATGGAAACAAGGCTATCTGAAAATATTGGATATCAGAAAAATTGAATCTTTTAATCATCTAATCTTTTTTTTTCTTGCTCTTTCATTCTTGTTTTTTTTTTTTCTTTTCTTTCTTGTTCTTCTCTTTCTCTCTCTCCTCCTCTCTTTCTCTCTTTTGTAATTCTCTTCTCTTCCCTCACCATATAGCTTAAAGCCATATTTATAGACATTCAATGCCTTGATTAAGGCGATGACAAATATATTCTATTGTTTTTTTGTTGGTTCAATTTTACATGATCTTTCGAGTTTAATTTTGTTATGATTTTTAACAAATAATGTATACAAAACATGTTCTATCACACTATATTACACTAAGGATCATTACATATGTAAACATTGTATTATTTCACCAAATCTTAGATAAAAATCCAATTTTTATCCATAGAAACAACAAATCTACAAAACCATGTAACGAATGAAAATGTATGTATCTTTGATTTGTTGGTACACAAGTGAAATGCATAAGGGTCATAGAGTTTCGGTGATTTTGTAGTGAGAGATAATAAGGGAGAATGGTGTTTCAGAGAGGGAATTTGCATTTAGAATGAAAAAGAAGAAGATTACTAGCGAATTTTGAATTCAAAGGATAACCATGTTCAAGGATCACGGCTATGGTGTTAGTCGTAGCCCTTCTAGTATTCTACACATCTTTGCTTGAGGTGTGATCTTGGTCATGTTCCTCTCAACTTCAAATTTTTTAACTTCCTTTGATTTTATTTCCAATAGGATCTTAGGCAAGTCTACGAACGTAGACTTCAACTGTAGTCCTCTCTGACTTTTGAATCCGAATATTTTTGTTGAATTCTTTCTTTCTTTTCTTAAAATTACTTTAAAAAAGTCAAAGATAAGGAATATTAAAGCTCATATTGAAGAACTACTCAATTGGATGGCAAACTTTACAAAAATACCATTGCATAAAAGAAATTCCAAGAATTGTTTCATAAAGTAAAAGTACTCAATGAGGGGGGGAACTAATTGAATTCTAAATGACTGGTACTCGAATTGATCGAAAAAGTGAAACAACATTAATTAAAATAACAAATTAAATAAAATCAAATTTGGGTTGCCTCTCAAGAGCGTTGTTATTTAACATCATTAAGTCTACAATTTTGAAAATTTCATACTAAGTTTAAGATCATACCCCATTCCCACAATTGTGTACCTTAGGTGTAGACATGCCATGAGTTACAAATCTTCTGATTTTGTCAAAGCTTTTTTTTTTAAAAAAAAAATCTAGGTCCAATTCTTATAAATAAGAATCTAAGCTTAGGTTTGCAAAAAGAGCCCCTTCGAGTAGAGTTAACAGAGTAAAAATTATAGGGTTTTTTCTTTTCTTCTTTTCTTTTATTGTTATGTCTCTATTCTAGAATTTCTTAGCAAATCGTTATTGAATCCTATGTTCTATTGTGACTTTTATAATTTCTATTGATATTGAAATTTACTATATGACATTTGCATATCGTGATCTAATTGTACTATTTTATTTTATTCTTTAATTTAATATATTAGTGATAAATTATTGTTAGAGTATATTATAGAGTATAGACATCCAATTTTTGCCCCCTTGATTTTTATTTTTATTTTATTTTTATTTCTTTTCCCAATAGGCCCTAAATTAGGAAAAACACAAAAAAAATAGGAAATTAAAGAAAACCCCAAAAATTAAGGAATTTAATAAAATAAGAATTTTAGGAAAATACAAAAAAATTCAAAAAGAAGAGAAAGCATAAAAAATAAGAAATTGTGATAAGAAGAAAAAAAAATTGATAAATTTAAAAAATAAGAAAATTAAGAAAAAAATTTTGAAAATTGAAAAATTAAAAAAAAAATGAAAAAATAAAAGATTTTCTAAAATAACAATTTTATTAAGATAGATTTTTTATTTTTAAATTAAGTTTAGAAGTTAGACCATTGAATTTAGGCTTGGATTTAAATTTAACCTAGGATAACCGAGTCCATATGAGTAATTTAATTGCACTTATGGACAAAGCATAGGCTAACAGCCTAACGAATAAGCATTGAACATTGGCATTGGATATTGAGTGTGAAGTCTTAGGTTTGAATCATGGAAGAGACATATGAGGTTTTTTTATTTTTCATTACATCAAGGACTATCACATGTCAGGATCTCATTGCACCATGTATCCTGACATGTGGCAGTGTCAGGTTGAATGATCTTGTTGACGTGGCGCCACATGGTGTGCTACATGTTATATGATGATACGTAGTAGGTCAAGGTTGGTTGAGTTGGTTGACGTAGCACCACGTCAGCAATCTCCCTCTGTTTCCCTTAGTTTTCCCTCATTTTCTCTAGACTTTCCTTCACTTTCCCAATGAAGAATAGCCCACCCCCTTCACTTTAGAGCCAATTTTTGCACAATTTCACCACACACACATGTAAGTTCTTACACTAATCTTATTTACTACATAGTCTAATGTAAATTAGTGCAAGAAACATGTCTAAAGTCAGTCAAAGGAGCATTCAAATTGAGCTAAAAAATTTGGAAAAAAACTAGATTTTAGGGCATTTTCAATAGATCAAAATTTGAACTTTCCTTTGTTTTCTAAATTGTTTTGTGTATAATTTAGAGCTCATAGACCATCAACAAGGAAGAAAAACAAGCTTTTGAATCAACCCCCAAGCCCTCTCTCTTTCTCTCTCTCTAACCCTCCATCAAACTCTTTCTCTCTCTCTTCGAAACCCCTCTCTCTAGCTACTCCTGAGTGAAACTAACACTATGACCAAGCTCCTTATAGCTTACGCTCTCTAACCTAACCTCTGCCATACCCCCCCTAGCAGTCCCTACTAGCAACTACTATCCAAACCCTAATTGCCATAGCTACCCCCTCTTGAACCATTACCTCTAAACACCTTCGACTTAAACTAGCCATATGGTCGAGCTCTTAACGATCTTAAACCCCCAACCTAATCATCCAATCATACCCAGCAACTCACATACGGTCGAACCACTACCACCACCACCACCACCACCACCACCACTACCTGCGGCCGACTTCTAAAAACCTCCAAACCAACCTCAAACGCCTAGGCACTCTCTCTTTCCCCCTTCCCCCCAATACTAATCTAATACACACTAATTCGTCCTTACCCCTAAAAAGTTTGGCCTGAATCATTTTCAACCACACCTATCGGACACTATTGAAGTAGAGTTGCAAATGACTTGACCCGATCTAACACTCAAACCGACTTAACTTACTTCAAGCTGACCTATACTCCAATCCATGCCCTATTGGTCCAAGTTCTCTTTCTATTTTTTTTTTTTTACTTGTTTCCTTTTATTTTCTTATTTACTTGTTGTTGTTGTTTTATTTTTTTTATCTTATTTGTTTATTTCCAAATGAAAATGTAATAATACAAAAAAAAGAAAAAGAAAAAAGGAAAAAGAAGAAAAGAAAAGAAAAAAAAATGGAAAAAGGAAAAAAGAAAAAAGTAAATTTATTCTAATTTATTTTTTTAGTTTAATAAAAATAAATAAAATATAATAAGTAATAAATAAATAAGATAATATAATAAAATTAAAATAAAATAAGTAGGATAAGGAATAAAATTTTTTATCACTTACAAAAATTGATTTTCAAAAAATGAAATAAAAATAAATTAACTATTTTCCAAATTTAGATAATTTAGAATTTTCTAAAATAAAATCCAATTTAAACCTTTTTTAGAAATTTTCTTAGATGAACCAAATTGAGTAAACAATGTAAACTTGATCATTTTCAAGAATTAAAACTAATAACCTACTAAAGGTTTCATTAAAAAGAACTCTATACATCTGATCTTAAATAACAAGTATGTAAGCACCTACGGGGCGACGATAAAAATAAAAAAACCTAATTTACCTTTTTCTTTTGTTCAGATTATTTTGTTTATCTAATTAGAGTAAGCAATAGCTAAGTTCTATCTTTCAAAATTAAAAGGTGATTTTTAAGTTTAATTTTAATTTTAGAAAGTCAATGGTACTTGTAAGGGTTTAAAATTCCTAATCCCTAGACCTAAATTTTTTATTTTAAAAAAACGTTTTATAAAATTGGCTTTAATCATTAGATTAGTAGCTAAGTTACAATCAATTCACATAATTGATTATAACTTAACTATTTTTCTTAACTCCGATTGAGTGGCGACTCCAAAGTTTTTTTTCAACACAAAAAGAAATAGTTTTCTCTAAACCCTAGTTGAGGATTAGTATTAAATAGGTAGGGTTTAGTACTAATTGGTTTAAAGAAGACCTATTTTATAAAAGAACCAGGAGGGTGAAAAACCAAGCTCAACATAAAGTTTGCAAGAGTATATCATATGACTGACTAGTGTAATTACACAAAACTAACTGAATAAAATGTTTAGTAATTCAGTTTTTCTAGACTAGGGCAGCCTAATGGTAGGATTCAAAGGTTTCATGCAATTAGGAAATACTCTATTCCATAAGCAATTTAGATAGAGTGATCTTAAGATGATGAATTAGCTAGAGATACGAGTCTAGTTAGTTGGTAATATAAATCTTTACAGTCTAATATCACAATTGAGATTAAATAAATCACTTAGAACTAGGAAGTAAATAATAATAAGGATTTACTAAAGAACATGTTTTCCCCTTTAATTTAATTACTCTTCTTGTTTATTTTCCCTTCATGTTTATATTTTTGTTATTTTAATAATTACTGCAATCCTTATCGTCTTTGATTAAACAATTATGTCTTTTCTTGTAAAAGTTAGGTAATTGGAATATTTTAGGGATAATATTGCTAATTAATTAGATTTTACTCCCATATATGGTTCATCATGGGAATGACACTCGAACTCAAATTCGAAGCTATATTATAACTTGATTAGGTGTACTTGTCTATTACAATCAAGTTTTTGGTGCCATTATTAAGGAGCCAATAGAGTAGACTAATTAGGAATTCAACAAAACCCCTAGATTTCTATCACATTTCAACTTAACATGCAATGAACCATCACATAGGAATACCTATTAAAAACTTAAACCAATTTGCTCATTCATCAAAAGACAACTTTATTGTTGTGATAATGGGGGTCTTATAACGAAGTTCAATTGGATATTTGGTTACAAATTATATGTGCAAACTAATGTTTATAGCAAAACATGAACCATTTTCTTTTTCATCTTTAAAATAGTAAGACACCTGACTTAGTATAGGTTCCATCCAAAGGTTGCCAACTTTCACTAATGCTCTTAGAATACATTTCTCCTAATGTCTCTTATTTAGCTTCAACAGCTAAGTGTTTTATCCTTAGGTTACTAGGATCTTAACAAATCACAACTTAACATTTTAATCATAACCAGTAAATTCAACTTCACGCATACATTAGCCAAACCAAGTATTTATTGCTAGTAATGTAACATGCTATGCACCGATGTCTTATGCCCTTTAGCTCACTCATTCGATTAGTTTACATACTTGGGCATTTGAATACAACGTTCAAGAATCTAGAGGCAATAAGAAACTACCTAAGAGTAGGACTTCCAACTTTATTTTTACCAAATTAAACTATAAAGTGTAGTCTATCAAACTAGAAAGAGTAGCTAGGTTACTCGAGTAATGTGAATCCATATGCTTCCAAAACTAAGTTCATAAAACAATTGTTTTTCCTTGATCACTTTGAAGCCTCATTTTGAAAAGTTTGACCCATAGGTTACTTTTGTGCCTTTTTATGCAACGTACAAAAGTAATATCTTACTTAGGTTTCACTTAGGTGAACACCTAGATGATTAGGTTAGCAATCACTTAACTCTCCAAGTTAGTAAAATCATTCATAAACACTACCTCAACATTCAACATAGTAGTAAAACAATTTAACAAAGATATAGCTACCATCATATAAAATCACCACATCAGCATTCACTATAGCAACATATCAGTTCACCCAAAATATATCCATATTCAATCAACATAGCATCAAATAGCATGTATTGTTAGAGTAACAATATATCTACTCCAAGTATAGGTTAGATCCACTTACTTAGCCTCTTAACGAAATATCCCTAAAAGTTTCTAATAGGTTCACAGGTTCATCTTACTAATCTTAGATAAGGTACAATAAAAACTAAGGAAAAATAAGATATTAAAATATTTCTTTAGGTGACTATTATATTTTTTCCTTATGGATATGGAGTTAACTCACTCGTCCATATAGCTAATACAAAACTTTATTAAACATATATATATATATATATCATTTTGCTACATATATAGATGTTGAATATATACCATCCTTTCTATGTTACTTATCGTATGTGATAGGATTCTAGGTACCAACTCGATGCCACGTTAGGTTTCGGACCACAAAGCTTCGTACGAGTGAGAGACCTATTTACAAGCTATGTCACGGTTGGACTACCTACCTTGCTCTGTTAGGTCTATCTTGTTATGCTGAGTACGCACTACTCTACCCTGACTAAGCCCTCCCATAGACCTATCTATGAACTGTAGCAATATTAGAAGACCCAACATGCTTTGCAAGTTCTATCCTGGCTTACTATTTATGCCTTACATTTCTAGGCCTTCCTTAATATACTTAGTCCATTCTACCTTATTGTAGTCGGCTATATTCTATTATGTCGATGCTACTCTAATCATCTATATTAGATTCTCCTATCCTACCCATTCGCTCTACTTGACTAAAATCAATTTGCTCGACCGAGTTTGTTCAACTAAGATCTACTCGATCATGACGGGGCTACCAAGCTATTCCATATCAGCTTGGCCATACTAAGTCACATTAAATAGGTTGGCTACGTCCATACTAGATCAACTTGGTTATGTAAGGTCGGCCACTATCAAGTTAACTCGACTACTACCATATTAGGACAATAACCATATAAGGTCGGCCTTAGTCATGTCAGGACGACCACAGGAATATTAGATCGGCCTTAGATAATACAAGTCATCCAAAATCAAGTTTGCTCAGATCATAGCTCCAAGTCTTTAACAGTGTTTTGGAATCAAATGTCAACCCCTCACCTAAAAATCTTATGCAACTACCCATTTTACTTATGTTATTTGGATTTCCCTTTTGTTGTATTTTCCCTTAGTTGTCATCTATGTTTCATTTGTAATTATTGGAATGCTACTAGGGAATCCTTTTATTCATTTATTCACAACTTTACTCCTTTTGTGTAAATAGAACACTTGTATAGGGTTTTAAAGAGACTTTTAACAATTAATGAAAAACTCTTGAGACTTTTCTCTTGGAAAACTCTCCTTTATCCACTCTTATCAATCCCTTTAGTAAGGATTATAGTGAGCAACCCTATTACTCGGACCAGTGCATCACATCCGATGAGTTTTAAGCAATGTTGGATCTTGTTGGTGTATCATATCCAATTAGATAGCTCATTGATTTGCTAAACCATTGACTCTCATTTACTCTTTAGGCCATCTAGCAACTTAGACCCTTCCATTGGTTTTCATGTGATACTGGGTCCTGTATGTCCACTTGATCCTTATCATCTTGGTAATAGATCATGGTTCTGAAAAAGGGAATGTGCGAAGTTACTGTGAAGATTTGTTCGTGTTTGTCAATTAGTAGTTGTTGTGTTCCTTTCGTAGATACTAGAGTTGGTCCGATTCGAGTAAGTTTTGAAAATATTAACCTACAGAAGACTTCTTGTGAGTTGAGCCAGTCTTCTAAAGTTGTACCTTTATTTAACATGGCTTATGATAATCGAAGATGATATGGTCATGACTATGACTATGAAGATATAAGGTCGAAAATAACTTTGTTTGATGGTTATGGATCTCTAAACAAATACTTGGATTAGGAATTTCAAGTCAATAGAGTCTTTGAAAAGTTTCCGTGCCCTGAACGTGACTAAGATTACATCATAGAGGATAAACTTCAAGGCCTTGCTAGGACTTGGTGGATGAATGTATTAAGGCAAAGGATCTTAAGAGGGGTGAGTACTACATGGAGCTCAATGAGACTTGCAATGAGATAAAAATTTGTATCCCTATCATGTCAAGACAAGTTGTCTGAAGAGCTATCTACTTTGAGGAAAGGACACTAAGAATTTGCTGGGGAATATAAGGAACTTTTGAACTAATGTGAGTTATATGAATCTCTTGCATATACTATCTTAAGATTCATGAGAGGATTGAGGCGAGAGATTGCCTGATGTGTTAACCCCTCAAGAGTAAGAAGCTTAAATGAGGCTATTCAACTAGCCTTGAGAGAAGAATTTTCCATTGGTACCGACCATTATGATGTGTAAGAACAGCTAGAGGTTATACTTAGTCAGCTTGAGGAGGTTAGAGTAGAAATGAGGTAGCGAAGGGATACTCGAGCAGAGAAAGCTAACGGAAAAGAAGCTTGTACAGAGGAACTAGGAGAAGAAGGGGTAAAGGTTACTGGAGAGATGAATAGTAGAAACAAGAAAGACCGAGATGAATTGCGATTGAAACCCCATGTTCTAGAAATAATACCATTACCCAATACAAATGCCATAGATTGTAGCTCTAGGATTTACTACATTTTCCTTCCTCATATCAAAATCTTATGTCTAAGTCATCTAATAGATTTACATGGCATTGATATGAGTAATTATAGCATTGCACCTGTAAGCTATTATCAACTGTAGATTAGAGTTTATTAAGGTCGAGGTAATGGATGTGTGCATTAGGGATATATTATGTTGACTCTCGGTACTCTTGTGTTGGACACATTTGAGGTGTGTAGATGGAAGGAGAAGGAAGAATTCATTTACGAGAAAGTAAAGGGAATACTGATTACAACTAATGAGGAGATCATGATATCTAAGCTTGAAGAGGTAGACGCACCTGCAATTGATGAGCCATCTTACAACTTGCTGACACAAGATCTACGAGCCCCTAATCTTTTGTATGACCTTGAGATCATGTTACTTACAATAATAGATAGTTACTGGGATTACCAAGGTGTAGTTGATTGGATCCATGGTGAGTGCAAGGAAAGATCAAAGATAAAAGATTTGATTGATAGAGCCTATGATGAGTGGAGGGAGCATCGAGTAGTGATGCCGTTATTGTAAGAACTAAAGTGTATTCCTATGTTTAAATTTCAATTTTGCTGATTGGTGTTTGACCCTAGAGGGATCTGGAGCCGCTAACTACTAAGTTTTGGGTCGAAATACATCTAAGAGGGAGGGGGTGATACTGTTTTGAATGTATGATTTATTTTTATATTTTTTATTTTATTTTATTTTTATTTATCCAACTATCTATACATATTATAGGTGTTTACTACAATGGAGTCAATTATAAAGTCTTATGCTTGCAGCATGCTATTTACATTTTAATTCATATTGTTACACATTCAAAATTATTTTTGAAAACATATATATATATATATGTATATAGGAAATATGATTCATGTAAATATATATTTAGCTAGCTCCTTTATGGGTTATTAGATGAAAACAACAAAAAAATATAAAGATCAATATTCTAAGTTCAAAACTTGAAAAAAAAAAAGAAGAAGAGAATTTTATGAAATTGTACGGATAATATACTCTATTTAGGAAAACATTGAAGTTACAGACATAATTTTATATAATCATTAAATATCAATTAAAAGAAATAATACTTATAATTACAAAAACGAGGTTACTTGAAAATATCGAATAGTAAAGAAATTAAATTATTGAATTCATTTTTTCTTCTTCTTTTTCTCTCTTTTTTATTCACCTTCTTCCTCTCCTTCTCTCTCTCTCTCTTTTCCCTCTCCAATTATCTCGTCTGATTCTTAACAACCCCCCCAATGGCTTTAGCCAATATATAAGGTAGTGATATATATATCTATATTGTTTAATTTTACGTAACCTTTTGAGTAAAATTTTAGCATGATTTATTATTTGTAAAATTTCATAATGTACTTCAAAAATAGTAGAATATTATATTATACACCTAATCTAAAATTTTTATTTTTAAAATAATTAAAATTTGACTCGATAAACTTTAATTATAATCTATATTGATTGTATTTCAACTTATTTTTTAAATCTAACTTTATAAGATTATTTTTTATAACTTTTGAGGGACTCATATTACTATTTAGTTTTATTTGGAACTAATTTTTCACTGATCTTATGTTCCAAGATAAAGTCATAAATACAATTTTCTTTAATATATAATATATATAGATAGGTTTCATTAATTATTTGAGACTTATTCATATATATTTTCTATATAATTTTACTCACTAATATTAATTATTAAGATCACATAGTTGATTTCAAAAGATTCATCGAAAGCTATAACTAAAATTACAAAACTCTACTCTATGGTGATTAGACTCGATAAACATAGTACTAATAAGAAAATTGCATATAAACAAGCTTAACTTGAAATATTAAAGTTATATAGTTACTTCTTTTAATTTTTATTAGCTAATTATGAGGGTTGAACTTAATTTCAAAAATGTTATTATAAATCATAATTTCTAGAGCATGGCCTAAGAACTAAACTTTTCAATTAATTCATTATTAATTTATAATATTGCATATCTAAATCTAGGTATAATTTCGATATTCCGACACCTATATATGCTTTTATTAATTTATGGGTATATATTTTATTATGGAAAAAAAAATATAAATTACTTTTATATATTATCTCGTATCACTAGTAGAGCTAGTATAGATCATTTTATATCTTTGACTTAACTTATAAGTACATTTTTTTTTCTATAAATGATATAAACTACTTAAAAGCTGGCAGGCCAAGATTGTGCTTTATTATAAATTCTAACTAGTTTAAGAAATTCTCAATAATTCTTTCCTTTAGTTATTTTGGTATTTTTATTCCTTGAATTGTTTTTAATTTCTAAATTTTTTCTATTTTATGATTAGAAATAGCAACAAAAATCTTGTAGAATTCAATCTAGAAATTGGAAGGACTTTACAATATCTCCATAGAAGAGTTCGTAAAGCAGTAGATCTAATCAATCAAGGTTCACCATTCTGGTTGAAAGAAGAGTCAGAAGATTCAAAAAATGAGTAAGAGATTGAAACTATGGCATTAAATAATGATGAAGGCAACAAGATCTTGATGGGGTTTGCTAAGCCAGTGGTAATTAGAGCTAAAATTAACATTAGAAGACTAGTAGTACAAGTGATAAGCATAATTTTACACTCATTTTGTATATTATTTTCATGGTTGTTTTAAGCCATTTTGATTTGATTTTGATGATCTTGCTACTGAATTAAGTCATTTATTTATTTCAAGACTGAAATGGAGCAATAAGGTGAAAAGAAAAGAACTCATGTGATTTTTGCAGAGAATTTCACCAATTTTGAAGAATGATTTAAGGATAGCAAATGTCGAAGAGGATTTGTCCAAGAATTAAGAGTAAAGGAAGACCATGGTTGCACTTTACGGCCATTTCCTTGGTTGTGAAGCTTGCATCCTCAATTTCCAATTGAAGTTTGAAGATTTTTCACCTAGTGTAAGATCATGGTTAAACTCTATGGCCATGATCTACTGTTGTGGTCACCTTATAATTTAATTTAAGTCAATATCTCGAAGAAATATTGTAAGGAGTAGTTCATGCCCTAACGTTACGCCTATGTTCTCGTCCGTAGACATGCCATGATTTATGAAGACTTACCATTTGAATTTTATTTTATTAAAGCCCTATAAATAAAGCTCAAACATGTGCAAATAAAAGAGGAGACACTGAAGAAAAGAGAAGAAGAGCTCCATAGCCTTTCTTATGGTTTTTATTCATTTTATCACTCACTATAATGTAGAATTGTAGATATCTAGACTTGTAACCTTAAGGTAACATGTAGCATACTTAATTGTAATTATTCTAATGAAATTCCTTTATTCTTATTAATTTAATTATGTGCTTTGTATCAATTAAGTCGCTATGTCTAGGTTTCAAATATTAGATTTTATGTATTAATGCCATGAGATCGATATGTAAATAGATCTACCATAATTGAAGGTGTATGATATAAGCTTATCGATAAGTTATAGATTTCTTCTAGAATTAATATTGTTATATTGTATTTTTTATGAAATTCTTGTTCTTAATACTATTCTAATTTGTTCTATTGCAAAAGTGATTCGAATAGAATATAATAAGGATTAGGAATTAATAAAGAAGCAATTCCTATTAATTTAGTGATTAAATTCTTCCAATTAATAAGGATAGGGAATACATTAGAAACCTTAGGAGTATTATATATTAATCTCTTGGTGATCACAGTCTAGATATCATTGTTTGTGGTTATTTAGGGTTTTTGTTAGTTATTCCTATTATCTATTATTAGTTTTTAATTAATCTTATTTCTTTTAAAGCAATTTAATTATTTACTTCACCACTACAATTGTTATTCTTGTTTTAGTAGAGTATTTCAATACAAGTGAGTAAGTGTACAGTTCTCATGTGATTGACAACACTAGGCTCTAGTAGCCTATATATTATTACTTGATAGGTACACTTACCTAAGCCCCATTAGTAGGCAACAAATTTCTAAATCTAGTTGAACGTAATCTAGATGATGCAACAATTTGTTTAGTTTAACGGATTGGTCAATGGGGATCCCAATAACCATATCTCGAGCTTATTGGAGATTTGCATCACTTTTATGATCATCGGTGTTACAAATGATGCGGTAAGGCTTAGGCTATTTTTGTTCTCATTGCAAGATAAGGCTAAATAGTGGCTTACTCATGTCCTAGAGGTTCTATCACTACACAAGATGATTTGGTAGAAAAGTTTCTAGGAAAATATTTCACGCTTGCTAAGACTACGAAATTTAGAAATGATATTTCCTCTTATGCTCAATTGATGGGGAGATCCCCTATGATACTTAGGAGAGATTTAAGGAAGTGCTAAGGAGAAGCTCACATCATGATTTACCCCTACAAAGGAAAATTTGGACATTCTATAATGGGCACTTTGAGTGATAAGGCACTAAATAAGGCTTAAACACTGATTAACGGCATGGCAATGAACAACTCATAGTGAGATAATGTGAGATCCAAATTAAAGATGACTGGGAATGATGAAGTCAATTGTATAACTACATTAATTGCTTAGGTCAAGAACTAGACTAAGAAAATTGAAGGACTGATGAGACTAGTGAATTTAGTATAGGATGAACCTTTAGCTAAAATTAAAGAAGTTAATCTTATTACTAATTGTGCTCAAAATAGTCCTTTCAGCAACACATATAATTAAGGTTGGAGAAATCACTCGAATTCACTTGGGGAAGCCAAAAACAACAATAGAATAGAAATATACAACCTCAGAATAAGGGCCCTTAATTGCTGAAGAGTTATTGAACATATTTATGTAGAGCCTAGATGCTTGTTTTCAGGCTACTAAAGTAGTACTAAGGAATATCAAAGCTATACTTAAGAATAAGGAAAGCTAACTTGGTCAATTAGCTAGAACTATAATCGAGAGACCACAAGAAAGTTTGCTTAGAAATACTAAGCTAGATCCTAGAATAGTGGGTTTGGAACCAAACTAAAGGAAGAAGTCAACCATCGAGCCAATAGCATTAAAAATAGTGTTCTTTGGAGGTTACCTAAGTTTTATTCCTGTTAATTTTAGTTGTTATTTTTTATCATTTCATTGTCTTGTCACATGTTAATTCAAATCAAGTCCATGAGAAATTAGTTAGTATTTTCGTTTTGCATTGAACAATTTTTCATTTTTCAAAAATAGTTATTAAAGTTTATTCATGCAATAAGAAATTTACGAAGTTTATCATTTAACTAAATTGTTATTTGGTTTAATTCTATGCATCAATTCATCCCATCTTTGAAATTCTTCAAAATAATTTCAGGAAATGAGTCAAAGGAAATCAACTAAATTGAATTTGAGAATTAGAGAATGAATATGGCCAAAGTCTACACTTATGGACTTGTACCATGACTCTCTTGCAATTAATGTTGAGAGAAGTTGAAAAAAATTTAACAATGAGAGATCAATAGTTAGGACCATGCATGTGATCCTTGATCATAGTCATACCCTATTTGCAATGACATGAAAAAGGCAAAGACTACTGATGTGATCCTTAACCATAGTCGAGTACAAATATGAAAACTACAGGTAACTCTTTTCTATTATATTCTATACTTTCATTCTCTCTCTAAAATTGTACTTTTCTCTCAATCCTCTCACTCCATAATCATTCAAACTTCACAAATCTTTAAGGATGTAACCTTTTGCACAACAAATCTAAGAAATGTACTTCATCTTTATCTAGTTATTTTCTTAGATTTGTTGTTGTTTTGAATAAACATAGGATGTTTATTTAGGGTTTGATGATGAACAAATGAGGCTTGCATTTGTAGAAACCTAAGTTTATAGGAGTTATTTAGGAAAGATAATATGATTAAATGTGTTACTTATTCATTATTTGCTTGAAAGTACTTGACAAACACTTGCTTGCGAAAGATTGTTCATTATTTGCTTAAAATCACTTGAAAAAAGCTTGCTTGCTAGAGATTGAGAAATAAGAAGAACATGAGGGTTGTGATGATTTGTTGAAGAAGAAGAAGAAGGGAAAATGATGAGACTCATGTTGATGGCTTGATTGATTGTGTGATGACTTGATATTGCTGTTGGCATATGATTCATTAAATTCTTGTTGGCTATTTTAAGAATGAAAAAGGAAAAAAAAAAACTTTTTTTTCAATGAGTTTGCGTGGAATTTGAATCAATTCATATAACTCATGATTTGGCATAAGAAAATTTGTTGTTACTTGATTCATATCATATAAGCGATAGAATACATGAATTACAATAGGAAATTCATGTTAAGAATATGGAAACTTAGTTTTAACATAACTGCACATGAGATGGAATGATAGAAATCATAGAAAAACAAGTTTCCAGATGATTGTGTATTGAATGTTTAGACCTGTTTCAATAGAGATTATGAATAAGAATGAGATTTAACTATGAATATATCATACAAATTCATTAATCCATGATTAACATAAGTTGGTATTTCGTTATACAAATTATTGTTTTCTTGAATCAATAAGAAATTAGCATTCCAATTTCTTTTAGAACATTAGTTTGTTGCCAAAATTTGAAATCTTCTTTTATTTTTTATTTTAGAAATATGTTGACACTCAAGCAAGCATCTTACATGAACTCTTCAAGTACTTATGAGCCCCTTATTGACCTTCAAAGAATCTTGGTAGAGAATACAATATGCTAGGCTATGAAAGAAGCAGTTTAGTCAAACTTCAATCTTGAGTTGGAAAGTGCTCATTTAGGTTAGGTATGATGCTCGAGTTAGATGACTAATTGAGTTTGGATGATGGGATTGACTAGTAGCGATTAATAAGCCAATCTACAAGGAGTTGATGTTGGAAGTCCTAGGTACTTTGGGATAGCATTCGACACCATGGAGAGTAATACACAAAATACTTTGTATTTTAGGTACAATGATTAGGATGTGACCATACCTTTTAATTAAATACCTGTTTATATGGGATTATATATTGCTGATTATGTAAGGAATCATGAGAATAGGGAGCTACCTTATAAGCTGCGATAGGGAGTTAGTGATGCCCATTGATAGGATTCAAGGTATTGATCACACTAAATGCCAAAGTCAAACTTATCTACTTCTCATGTAGATATCTAATTTGATCGCTTATTTTTGTTAATGTTATTTAGACATCTTATTTCTTGTATTTTTCCTAAATTACCCTCATATTTATTTTGTATTTATAGGAATGCCACTAGGGCATCCTTTTAGTCATTTTATTTACAAGTTTGCCATCATGTATAAATTGAGCACAAGTATAGGGTTTTAGTCAGACTTTGACATTTAAATGAACAACCCTTGAGACTTTTCTCTTAGAAACTCTCTTCTACTTGCTCTTATTAATCCCTTTAGCAAGGATTGTGGTAGGCAACCTTATTACTTGGACCAATCCGCCACATCCAGCAAGTCTTAGGCCATATTGGATCTTGTTGGTGCATTATATCCAGTTAGATAGCTCATGAATTTGCTAAATCCCCATTTTATTTTCCTTAATTTTACTTGTTGTAGTGCCTCTCTATATGTCCGACCTTTGTGATGCATCAGCTTTGCTAGTATTAGAGTGCGGTTTCAATGAGGGAGTATATTAGGTTCCATGAATTTTTTGTTCATATACTATTGGTGGTTGTTGTGTTCCTTTTGTGGTTACCATAGTAAGTGTGCTGAAGTTACTAGTATGCATTTGGAAGGTGCTGATTTTTTGAAACTTATTAAGATATTGAGGGTTTGTTTATTAAAGTTTAATAGATTTGAGTTTATGGCAATATTGGTTATTTGTTAATTTCCTTATTATAGGTTTATTGGGTCTGGAGTCGTATGGGTCTATGAGTTTAGTTGAGGAAGTCATTAGAGTTGGCATTGGTGAGTCGTGTATGGTATTCGGTAAGGGACTATGATTAGGTCTATGCATCACAACCAATTAGGAAAACTATTGGAGTTGGTAATAAGATTGTCCTACTCTGTTGCAACGAAGAACTCTATGTTTGTATGTTGGTGTGTTGAGAATGATGCTATCGTGTGTGCGTGAGTAGCTGTGCCATCGTGTGCCTTGGAGGAGTCATCTTAGCTGTGTTCATGTGCATGATAAGTGAAGTGTAGTGACCAAGCCCTAATTTACTACAATCTAAGCTATAGTAAAGGAACTCACTGTCGAATTGAGGTGAAGGAAGAAGAAGTGCCAGAGTGAACTAAGGTAGTAATAAAACTAAGCTGTTTTATGTCACCATTGAACTGCTATTGCTAAACTATAAGTAGAGGTCTGAGCCTCTTTAAAAATTGTAGTTGGTAGCTGAGCATAGTAGGTGTTTTTGAAGTATCGAGCCGAACTATCATATTCCCAACATTATCGAGCTGTTTTGTTTACACTTTTCAAGTCAAATAAGCAAGAAATTTGAGATGTTAATTTCTCGAATTGCTATAAGCTCCATCCAACGCTAAGCCGACCAATTTCTTGTTGTTATGTTTGAGTGTCGAGCTGAAGTGAATTCGAGCTTCATGTAAGTTTGGTTACCGAAGTGTAGAGGCTACGGATGCCTTAGATTATTGGTTACTAACCTCATCTATTAAGATTGTGTGAAATACTAGGCTTGCACATTTGACTCAAGCTGAATTGTAATCGAGCTAAAATGCTGTGCAACTGGCCGATCACTGAACTATTGTTATGTTGTGCACCGAACTGAATTGTTGCCAAACTACTGTGATTTGAAGTGTCGACCTAAGTAACTTTTGCTAAACTTTTCGAGTTGAAATAGTGAAGTATCCAAGCCGAGCTAATTTGAACCAAAGTGAAGTGAAAGAATCAAACTTTACAAGCATTCGAGCTGTTGTACCTTAAACGTCTAAGCTGTTTGTCTTACTCATCCACTAATGTTCTAAGGCCGAGCTATCTAAGTTATAGTATAAGATGTCACATTGTTGAGTTCGAACAGGAGAAGGAAATTGAGATCGAACTATTGTAAAGAAAGGAATTATTAAGCTGTTATATCCATTGCTTATGCCTAGCTAAATAGTGTAGTTGATTTTCGAGCTGCTACTTTAGTGCTATTGAGCCGCCCTCTTTATGTAGTATAGTTGAGCTATCTTTGATCTAAGAACAAGTAACAGCTACCAAGCCGAGATTGTATGTACTTCTATATATGTATTGAGTACTGTACAATAGTAGGTGTGAGTTATCAATTGTCAAGCTTACTTAATGGATGGTTGCGAGTTTGTTATTATGTGTATGAAGGTGTAGTAGAGACAAACTGGTCATTGTATGAATGTTGCTTTGTTTATTTGCATTGTATATACTACTATAACAATGAAGAGTAAACATTGTCTACAAATTACGTCATGCTGATTGTATCATTACTAACACATACTTCCCCTTCGAAGCTACAAAAATTGTTAGTACGTGTACTTGTTTAACTTCACGTAGTGGTTAGCATAGTGTAATTGGCTACTATGTCTAATTGCTAAGTTAATTGTTACTATGAAGTCAACAAGAGAGTTGAATTTTTGCGATGCTGCAATGGATAAATTCTACATTAAGGGAAGACTTAAGCGAGGTATTATATTAATTTAGATTAGTCACAATTCTGTGAACTTTTTTCTGAGATTTTGTTAGGAGATTGGGCTATGAAACTATAGACCACTCAAATCTATAAGACTTTATTTATAATGATGAAGTGATTCCAGTGATGAAGTAAGCAAGAATAGCCTTCTTTATTAGAAAATTTCAAGATGAAGTTTTATTTGATGTCACTAACATTGGAGATTGTTACATGTATTTATGTTCTGTATGGAAGATGAGTCATAACTTGAGCTACCTGCCCTTGAAGAATACTTATTCCTTCCTATGAGAAAGAATAGGTTGTGCTCTATCCTTTCGCCTTGGCTAGTCTTGAAGACGATTCACTAATTGTTAAAACGTTAATAGGGAGATGGAGAGTTGAAAAGAAAATTCCTGAAGAAGCTATCAAGGAGGAAGAAGAAGAAGTCGATGAAGGGATTACTATACCATCCATAGTGACCGAAGAAGAAACTAGTTATGAGGAAGTAGATGAGGTAATAACTATCAAAAATGAGGTTGAGGAGTTACCATTGGAAGAGTACGAAACTCTAAGAATAGCTGAGGGAGTGGAGCAGTTTGAGCTCCTATATACTTAAACTCCTTCAGCTCATGTCCTATTTGAGCCTAAAGTTGTGTTATTCCCCATGATTGAAAACTACTAAAATCACTTAGGGATAATAGATAGGGTACAACATGGTTGATCGCGCTCATGATGAGTGGAAAGAGTACCGGACAATATTTACTTTGATTAATAAGTTAAGCTATTGTCATTTGCTTTTATTTCACTCTTGTAGATTTGTTTTTGATCCAGGTGGAAGTCGTAGCAATCACTTGTTAAGTTTTAGGGTCAAAACTTTTTCATAAGGGGAATGATGATAAGATTTAGGGTACTGATCCCACTAAATGCCAAAGTCGAACTTATCCACTTCTCATATGGATACCTCATTTGATTGCTTATTTTTGTTTATGTTATTTCGACATTTTATTTCTTATATTTTTCCTAAATTATACTCATATTTATTTTGTATTCACGAGAATGCCACTAGGTTATCCTTTTAGTCATTTTAATGGATAAGTTTGCCATCGTCTATAAATAAAGCACATTTATAGGGTTATAGTCTAACTTTGTCATTTAAATGAAAAGCCCTTAAGACTTTTCTCTTAAGAACTCTCTTCTACTCACTCTAATTCAATGCCTTTAACAAAGATTGTAGAGAGCAACTCTATTACTCAGATCGGTATGTCACATTTGGCAAGTCATAGGCCATGTTGGATCTTGTTGGTGCGTTCTATCCAATTAGATAACTAACAGATTTGCTAAAGCCCCATTTTATTTTCCAAGATATGTGAAAGGTCTGTCCATAGTTATTGAGTTCTATGATTAGTCAACACTAGCCTTTCGATGTTGTAATGAATGGATCTTTAGCCTTGAGGCCTTGGTTATGTGGTTTCTCATCTTCTTAGCAAATGATAGGCTGGTTGCCGAGTGGTATCTACATCTCTTAACCTTCTACTATTAATGCAACCTCAATAAGAGTTAGTAGGCCTTAGCTTCTTATTGGTTAGCCTCAGATCTCGACATGTCATCCTTGTCCTAGGGATCGTCGTAAGTTAATTCTTGCCACTATCATGGGGCTGAAAGAAAGTCATCCTTGACTTTAGACAATGGGCACTAGCTCAGATGTCAAACAAACTTCTCTTCCCCCTTTATCTTCACCATGGGTACAAAGTTGCTATGAATCTCTTCAACGCTCATAAGGGTCATGCAATAGCTCTTCCCATCCTTCGAATCATATAAGTGTTGAAGAAACCATCATGGATCAATCTCCGATCATACTTCTAAGGTCAGCCAAGAAGTAAATTTGTTGCATTTGTAGGTACTACGTCGAAGTCAATCTCATAGATAAATTCTTCCTTTGTTTGGGATCTGCTTTCAAGTCATCTTATCGGCTCATCATGGATAAGAGTTCATCTAGATTATCAGCATAGACATTTTCTCCTATCAACTCATCTCCCGATCTCTTGTCACTTTAACTCTCTACTTGAGCTTCGAGTCTGTTGCCCGTTAAGATCATGACCCTTTTTATTCAAACATTGAGAAGGAATATGCTCGTAGCCAAAGCACTTGAAACATTTAACTTCTCAGGCCTTAGTGTTGGGTACCTTTTCCTTCTCTACCTTCTTTGTCTCGGCTCGATTAGGTCAGCTAAACTCACTTTTCCCCATCTTCTTCTCTGGTCCTCTTCTCTTCGCATACCTCTCAAGTTTAGGGCTAACTTGTTGAGGCCGGTTAGTCAGCATCTGATTCCTTCTCCTCCTTTATCTTTCTATACTTAATGCTAGATTGATCATCTCATCCAATGAGTTAAACGGTTGCAATTCAACTATGTTGGCAATGTTGTCTCGGAGTCCACTTAAGAACCTAGCAATGGTGCTGTCCTATGGCTTGGCATTCTCACATCTCATCATTAAGATCTCTAGCTCTTGCTGATACTCTTCAATAGTGTTTCGACCTTACCTTAAGTGTTGGAAAGCATAGAGCATCTCTTGCTTGAAGTACGTCGACACAAGGCATTGGTTCATTTATCTTTTCATAAGTCTCCATGTTCTGATCAACTCTTGCCCTTTGGCATCTTGCTTAACCACTAACTTATCCCATTAAAGGCTTGTATATTTAACAAGGGATAATGAAGCCAACTTAAAATTTGTCCAGTCTTCACATTCATAGCATTCAAACAACTTCTTGACTTAAGGAACCTAGTCTAAGAACTCTTTAGGTCAGCAACTTTCACTAAAAGTCGGCAGCTTAAGCATTGCATTATTAAGTCCTCAACTAGGTGTTTGGGGTTCATCCCTAGTATTTTGAGCTGGTTGCTTCATCTCAGATTAGCCACTTCTATTGGAGCTCTGCTAAGCCATATTTCTTTTCAACCTTGACTCTCTTCTTCAGTTTCTTGGGTTCTCGGTATCAATACTTCTATCATTGCCTCTTCTAGGCTCAAGTTATTTTCTCTTCTTTTAAGCTTAGTAGCTCTTTACAACTGTCGGTTATCATTATCAAGCTCATTGGAGCTACTTCTACTAGTGGTGTTTGTTCCCTTCTTTCACTAATAAGCTCTTGAATAGAGTCAGCGAGATTCCAAATCCAATATTCTAAGTTTTCAACACATAGCCTCAAACATCTATAAGGATTATCACCACTGTTATTGATACTATCTTCACACATTTTTGTCCATACAATAATTTCCAAAGAAAATTGAACAAACATGATTTACAACAAAACACAACTATAGTACCCAGAAATGATTACTACTCAACTTCTATAGCTTTCTATAACTGATAAAAACTTCCATAGCAACTAGAATCAACTACTAAAATTATTGTTACTCATCTAAATATCAACATAATACTGTGTCTACTAAGAACATGAACAACACATTACACTATAAAACAACAACTACTAGAAATTTAACTACTAACTAAACTTTGAAGAACACTAACACGTGTGTCTTCCCAAAGCTCTGATACCAAGATGTTACGGCTCATAAGTGTATGCAGCGGGACTCGAGCCACAAATAGGTATTTGGGTTTCTGAAGGAAATGGGAAAGGGATATGGTAGAAGGGGAGGGGGTTGGGTGTTTGACAGTGAATGTATATGGATATTAAGCACTAGGAAAAAAACATAATCAAGGGTTGACCTTGAAATAAGGTTCAATATAACTCATGAACACTAAATATCAGTCAGAATTCAAATGAGGGTTAGATGCAACTTATGAACTAGCTTAAATGAGGGGTTCACCAGAATCTTAAAGTTAAGATTGATAAGAGCAAAAGAAAGATTAAAGAGTTAATTAACACTCAATAACTCAGCAAATGCAAGCTCTAAGAGTTCAAGAATAACCTTACTTGAAAGAAGAAAGTTCTAAGTGTAATCACTATATGTATATTCTTCATCATTTGGCTACTTACAAATGTTGCTATTTATAGCAGGTGTTAAAACCCTAGTAGCAAAATTGTAAATAATATATAATCCCTTAAACCCTGAAGAATGAGCCCATAATTAAAATAAAGAAAATATTCATAAAAATACAAAATTGTGCATTTGGTAGAAAGAGTTGCCATGTAGTCATTCGGCTTGTCCTAGAAGAAGTAGGATTTGAACCAGGCGAGGTCAACAATTGGATGTTTGAGTTTAGGTAGAAACCTTTAAAGTTTGATAGTGCTTGGCTGAGATACTTGAAAGGTCGATCCACAATTGCTGAGTTCTATGATTAGTCAGCACTAGCCTTCCAATGCTATGCTGAAAGGATCTTTGGCCATGAAGCCTCAATTGCGTGGTTGCTAAGTAGTACCTGCATCTCTTGGCCTTCTACTATTAATGTAGTTTCGACAAGAGTTGGTGGGCCTCAATGTCTTATTAATTGGCCTCAAATCTCAACATGTTATCCTCATCCTAGGAATCATTGTAAGTTGATTCCTATCACATTTTTGTAGGTCCCTTTATCACTGGATTGGTAAGGAATACTCCTACTTTTCATAGTCTCCCTCATATTCAAGTACTTGAGCCTCCTTCCCCAATGAGGTATGAATTGATTAAGGCTAAGAAGCTCCCTTTAACACTAAAAGATCCATTCCCCAAGCCATTCGAAGAGGTGACATTTTCCTTATTTCAACTACGACCTGGATCATCCCTTTTAATAAGTGGTAATATTAAGAAGATAGTAAGAATATTACTGAAGTGACAAAAGACCTTATCCTACTAAGTTTAGAGGACTTAGGCTAATGTAAATGCTCTCCTTGTTGACAATGGTATCCGTGCACTAAAGTTACTACCACCTCCGGTACCTAACTTAGAAGAGGAGATTTGATAGGAATTTACTACCTAGACCTCTCACCCAAGCAAAAGCAAGAGTTCTGGTCAGTCTAACCTCCCGAATCCTCAATTATTAAGAAAATGCCGTAGATACCAACCTAAAGAATGATGATGCCAACTTGTATAACCTCCTTACTTTTAGAACCATTTAGTATATCACCCTAATTAGCCTAAACTTAGTCGAACTACCTAAGACTATAGAATCAAGCTTTCCGACCTAACCTACAGATTACCTCCCATTAGAAGTCCCTTCTCCTAAGCTGGCAAAGGATCCTACTAAAGCCAATCTTATCCTAACATGTCAAACACTGTTATTGGTAGACATTCTAACCTCTCCTACGAAGACACATGTCTTACTCCCTATGGACATATACCTTACAACATAATCTTCTCTTTCTAGAAGGATTACTTATTATCCTTCTTCTCTTGTGTTTCTATTAGAGTGTAATCTTTTACCCTTTTACTAAATTTGCACGTTTGTAGCCTTAAAGATCACTAGGTATAAATACCCTTTATAGTAGTTGTTGTAAAAAAATGCTCCATTATTGTTAACAAAAATTTCTATAGTCTCTTTAGTTTTGGAACTCTATCACTCCATAGCTCATAGCAACCTTTTATTTGGGATTGCTGAGTTACTTTCCAATGAGGTATCAGTTTGTTAGTGCTTAAGTAGTATATCACATTCGCAAGTAGCTTATGAGGCTTAACCATTTCTTTTTGTTTTGCATTTTTCCATCGAAACCCATACTTTTCCTTTCTCTAATGCATAGATAAGACCTCTTCTAAGGTACGTCATCTCAATATCAATGCTCAAGGTTTTGAATAAGGTTGAGAGTGAGGAGTGTTAGGTTGTATATACTAGGTAACATTGTATTGCCAAGTGACAGTTGAAGTTAAGTGTCCTAACTAGTTACAACAATAGCCCATGGTGAATGTTCTATTTTGCTATGTTTTCAAACTAAGAAATAGGTTAACGATTGGTTTAAGTTGAACTTTAGTAGTAGTGTAGTAAGTTGAGTATTGCTGAGTGAATGACTTGAGCTTTTGTTGTTAAGGTTAGACTATTGTAAGAATTAGTGTGGTGGTGTTGAAGTTTAGTCAATGTGGTGGCATAGTGATTATTATAATTATGGAAATGATAAATCCAAGTGTAGATGTGGAACGAGAGTGATGCTAAGGGAAGGGGTTGCTATGGGATTAATCAAGCTCATGATGCTCCATATAGAAGAGCAATCCATGCAACTCATCATGTGCAAATTGGAGGAGATGAGGAGATGAACACAAGGTTAATTGTAAATTGCAATTGGTAGAAGAAGAGGAATTCTATTAGGATGAAGAAAGAATAAAGCGTGTGCATCTAGGGGTAAATTGTATGAAAACCAACCTAACTGAGCATATTTCCCTATTCAACAGCCACAAAGGAGAGTTGATTGACAAGCTCATTGAAGGATTGATTTAGATGATATTGGTGAGGTTGATGAAGAGTCTAATAAGGATTATTTTGATGAAGGACATACTCATAGGAGTATTGATAACGTAAAAATCCAATTGTCGAGCTTCTCAAGAAGTGGGAATGTTGATGAATACCTAGAATGGGAGGAGCACATTGAGAAGCTATTCAAATGTTATCATTACATTGAAGGAGATAAAGTTAGGCTTTCTACCTTAGAATTCATTGGATACACATATATGTGGTGGAGGAAGATACATGTTATGAGAGAAAGAGGACGTTGAGGTATAAGGTCATGGAAAGAAATGAAGAGGGTCATGCAAAGCAAATTCATAACTAAATTCTACTATTAGGATAGTGTTGTAAAATTACAAGAACTAAGGTAGGGTAATCGATTTGTTTAATGAGTATGCATAAGAGTTCTAGATGCTAATGATCCAATGTGAAGTAAAAGAGACTAAGTTCCAAACTATTTTAAGATTTGTTATAGGTTTGAAATGTAAACTTTAGGAAGTTGTCGAAGTACTATCTTGCTGTCCTATTGCACCCTTGAAGAAGTGATCAAGATTACCTAACATGTTAAGAGACAAAGGAAGAATCGACCTTATCTACCTACTAGTTGCCAATCTATTTCAACAACTTAACTTACTTTGGGACATGGCAAAAATCCTACTGGCTAAACTTCGAGTTGAAAGGAAGATCAGTTACCTAATTTAGAAGTAGTGAGGAGGGAACAAAGAGAGAAAGAGAAGGGAGATGAAAAGGGGCAAACCTCTAGAAGAAAGACTAGCAACCTAAAGTGCTTTAAGTACGAGGGCTTTGGTCACATAGTTGCATAGTGTTGAATTAGTGAATGATGGTTATTGTTGGATGAAGAATCGACCTTCAAAGTATACAACATGAATGTTGAGGGTAGTAAAGTTTTAGAGAAACAGAGGATGGAATGAAGGTGGAAGTTACAGGAAATGATATCTACCTAGAAGAAGGAGACATGCTAATGCGAGTTATCCACCAAGCTCTTAATATGGAACATGATCAAGAAGAAGAGTAGCATGAAAATTTGTTTCATGCTACCAATAAGGTAAATAACCAACTTTGTGCATTGATTATAGATAATAGAAGTTATCCAAATGTTGCTTCTACGAGGATGGTTAGACAATTGAACTGTCTAGCCTCTACACATCCTAAACCATAAAAATTACATTAGTGAAATGGGAAGGGATCATTGCATGTTATGAAGCAAGTGCTATTACCAATTACCATTTAGAGTTACAAGGATAAGGTAATGTGTGATGTGTTACTAATGTATGCTTCACATATTCTATTAGGCTAACCTTAGCTATTTGATAGAAGAGCTATACATGATGGGAATAGCAATACCAACAACTTTGAAAACAATGGCTAACCTTTTACACTTTTTCCATTGATGCCAAGTTAGGTTAATAGCATGTAGTCCATATTAAATCAAAAGAGCAAGAAAACCCTAATGATGAGTTGATCCAAGCTAAGAAATACTATAAAAAGTGATGAACTAACCTTCTTGTTGATACAAAGGTTACTAGAAATTTGAAGACATGCCGAACTACCTAAAGAGGTCGGAGAGTTGCCTAGAGAATTTGCCAAGCTAATCTAAAATAAGCTGCCAAAGGGTTTACCCCTGAAGTGAGGAATAAAACATGTCATTGATCTATAACCTGGAGTTGAGTTGCCAAACTAACTGACTTGCCGTATGAATCTTAAGTAAGCTACAGAGTATAAAGGCAGGTGAATGAGCTCATTAAGAAGGGTTATGTCCATAAAAGCATGAATACATGTGTTGTACCTGTATTATTAGTTCCCAAGAAAGATAGAAGTTGGAGATTGAATATAGATTGCTAAGCTATAAATAAGATCACCATTAAGTATCGATAGCCAATTCCCATATTGGACAACATGTTGGATGAGTTACATAGAGCATGCATATTTTCCAAAACTAATTTGACATTAGGATACCATCAAATTTAAATGCAAGAAGGCAATGAATGGAAGATAACCTTTAAAATGAGACATAGATTATATGAATGGCTAGTTGTACCATTTAGCTTATCTAATGCCCCAATCACATTTATGAGGCTAATGAACTACGTACTTACAAGTTAGATATGGAAATTTGTTGTTGTATACTTTGGTGATATTTTAGTATATAGTTCTAACCTATCTAGTCTTGTCAAACACCTCTAACCTCTTTTTAAGGTGCTTCAAGATAAACAACTATTTGAAAATTTAAAGAAGTGTTGTTTCTATCAAAGGGAAGTTGTATTCCTAAGGTATGTAGTCATTAGAGGAGGCCTTAGAGTGGACGAGGAAAAGTTTAAGCTATTGTGGAGTAGCCTGTGCTAAACTTATGTGCTAACGTTAGAGGTTTCCATGGCTTGGCTTCTTTCTATCACGAGTTCATATAGAGTTTTAGTTTTGTTGCTACACCCCTAACTGAGCTTACAAAGAAGAATATTGAATTTCAATGGGGATATAAGGAAGAAGAGAGTTTTTCTTAGCTGAAGAGGAGGTTGACTTTAGCAAAGTCTTTGAATTAGAATGTAATGCTTCAGATGTAAGAGTTGGAGTAGTTCTCATACAGGACGATGACCTTTTGCCTATTTGAATGAGAAACTTAGAGGACTTACTTTGAACTATTTAGTGTATGATAAAGAGTTGAATGCTATTATCCGTGCTTCATAGACTTGGTAACATTACTTGTTATTGAAGGAGTTTGTTGTATACTCTAATCACTAAACCCTAAGATACTTGAGGAGCTAGATAAAGTTCTTAAAATGCCATATTAAATGGGTTGAGTTATTAAAGGGATTCTCATTTGTTATCAATTAGAAGCAAGGAAAGGAGAACATAGTAGCAAACATCTTGTTAAGATGACGTATATTAGTTTTTGAGCTATAGATGAAAATATTGGGATTAATGAACCTCTAGGAGTAGTATCCCAAGAGCCCCCTTTTAGACCAGTCTTTGCCCAATGTAGGGATGGAAGGACATTGAATGACTATTTTCTAAAAGAAGGTAATCATTTCATAGTAGGAGGACTGTGTGTATAGATTTGTTCAATATAAGACTCACTTATCAGAAAAGCATGTAGTGGAGGATTGTCTAGCCATTTTAAAGAAAAGAAGACAAATGAGCTATTGAAATCGAGGTTCTATTAGTCGAGAATATTAAGGGATGTACACTAAGTTGTTGAAAGATGTGCAACTTATAAGGAGGCTAAGAGTTGAGTTGAATAAGGGAAGGCCATGCCCATACCAAATACCGACCAAGCCTTAGGTGAATGTGAGTGTGGATTTTGTTCTTAGTTACCAAAAACGGCATGAGGGAAGGATTCTACCATGGCTGTGGTTGATAGATTCAGCAAGATGACACATTTTGTGCCATGAAATAAAACTAACAATGCTTTGGCTATCTCTTTTTTATTTTTCAAGAGATCGTAAGACTAGATGGAGTTCTAAGGAGTTATATCTGACAAATATCCTAAGCTTTTTAGCCAATTTTGGAAGAACCTACGGCGTTGAATAAGGACCAAACTACTATTTAGTATGTCTTTCCATCCACAAACTGATGATCAAATAGAGGTCATCAACCGAATGCTACGATCTCTTGTTCGAGCAGTAATTGGATGAAATTAAGCTAATTGAAATTCTTGCCTGCTTATAGTGGAATTTTCATATAATTGATTTGTTCATAGTGTGATTGGTAAAACACCATTTGAGGTAGTGTATGGTTTCAAACCTAAACTACCACTCGATCAAACGTTAACCCCAAGGATCAAACAAAGTGACCTAAAAGTCGAAGATTGAGCTAGAACCATAAAACAAATCTACCAATGAGTTACTAAGCAACTAACTGAGTTGCCGAGAATTAAGCATAAGGAAGCCAAGGGTGAAGGAGAAAGAAGCAATTCCAACTAGGAGAACTTATATGGCTACATCTCAACAAAGAAAGGTTTCCTAATAAAACAAAGAACAAACTTTCACCTTAAGCTAATGGACCTTTCTAAGTACTTTAGAAAATAAAAAACAATGCCTAAAAGCTTGAACTCCTAAATGAATGCAAAATCTCCAATGCCTTCAACATTGTAGATTTGAGCTCATATGTTCAAGACAAAGACACCCCAATAGAGCAATTGAGGATTTGATCCTAAATCCTGAACAACCTAGAGGGGATGATAGAAATCTATTGCCTAGACCTCTCACTTAAGCAAGAACAAGAGGTTTCATTAGTCTAGCTTCCTAAATCCTCAACTGCCGAGCAATTTCCATAAATACCAACCTAAAGAATGACAATGCCAACTTATATGACCTCCTTAGTTTTAGAGCTATCTAATATAGCATCCTAATCAACTAAACCTAGCTGAGTTATCCAGGACTCCAAAATCAAGCTTTTTGACCTAACCTACAAATTGCCTCTGATTACAAGTGCCTTATCCTAAGCTGGCAAAGGATCCTACCAATGCGAACCTTATCCTGACATGTCAAAAACCATTATTGGTAAATGCTCCAACCTCTTCCACAAAGACACATGTCCTACTCCCCATGGATATGCACCTGATAGTAAAATCTTCTCTTTCTAAAAATATTTCCTAATTATCCTTCTTCTCTTGTATTTCTATTAGAGTGTAATATTTTTCCTTTTAAGAAATTTGCAATTTTGTAACCTTAGATTCATCAAGTATAAATACCATTTTATACTAGTTGTTGTAAACACATTCTCCATTATTATTAATAAAAATTTCTAAAGAATTTGTTGTTTGACAACTTTATCCCTCTTTAGCTCATAGTAACCCTTAAGCAAGGTTGTGCCAATAAGCAACCCTTTATCTTAGATTAGTGAGTCACATCTGGTAAGGTATAGGTTCGTGGGTGCTTGAGTAGTAAGTCGCATCCATAAGTGGCTCATGAGGCTTAACCTTTCCTTTTCTTTTATGTTGAACCATCCAAACCCACAATTTTCCTTTCTTTGGTGGTAGTTATTCCCTAGATGACCCATCGATGCATAGGTAGGACCTCTTCTAAAGCACATCAAGATTAAGGAGGAAGAAGATGAAGAGGAAGAGAGTGAAGACATGGAGGATGATGATGAATGATTTTCTTCTTATTTTAGCTTTCTTTAAAAAGACTTTATTTAACTTCTTATGTTTGGATGACTGTAACTTCTCACTTACTCGTTGTTGCCTTTTCCTTTAGATAATTGTTTGACTTCATATTTTTTGTAAGTTCTATAAGGATAGCTTCATGATATTCAAATTAGTGGTCTTTTTACATAGTTTTACTTTCTCTACTTAACTTTTTCTTTTCATTTTATAGTTAGTTCATTTTAGGAGATACAAAGAAAACTTTAAGCTTAATTGGATTGATGAAATTTTTATCTTGAACTTTAAATTTTTTTTAAAGATCAATGCCAAAAACTAGGGAAGTCCCAATTCTTTACCTTTTCTTTTCTCCTTTTTTATTTGATTTGTATTGCTATAATGTACAACTTAAGTGTAAGTAGAAAGGGTAGGTTATGTATGTTACAAATTTGGATATAAATACTTAAAATTTTGAGGTTCTATAAAAATCTTAGAAATTTGCACCCCTATATATTTAACAAGTGAAAAAGGTTTTTGAATCTTCTCATAATAATTTATGACTTTAGTACACTTTGTTGAATTTATGTAATTAAATCCTTATGATTTAGAGTTCCCTATTGCTTAAGCTTAGACTTAAACTCAGGATTAGGATAGATATAGACAAGCTAAGGACTAGTTAATTTTATTTCTAAGCTTAGTTCAAGAAGATAGTTATCTATCACTTTTTCAAAAAAAAAAAATATTAGATGAAATAAGGAGATTTGTACATTGAAAGTCTTTTGAAAAATCAAAGTAATTAAAAGTATAAATGAATTAAGAAAAGAATTGCTAAGAATCAGTAAGGATCGATCATGGTTAGTTAGAAGAGAAAGACTATTTCTCATTGACAATAGCAAAAAGGAAAGTAATTAATGTAAAAATTGTTAAGGATTGGTCTTGGTTCCTTAGAAGAGCAAGATGCTTTCTCATTAACAATTACTTGAAGATAGACTAAGTACAAGACCACGACCCATCTCCATGGTTGTATACTTTATGTGTAGACATGTTATGATTTATGAATCTTCTAATTTTATTAAGGTTTCTTTTTAAATATCGGTCTAACTCTTATAGACAGGTGTCTAGTCGTAGGTTTACAAAGAGAGCCCCATCAAGCAATGTTAGTAAGGTAAAAATTACAAGGGTTCTTCTATTTTTCTTCTTTTCTTTTATTGCTATGTCTCTATTCTAGAATTTCATAGTAAATTATTATTAAATCTTGCATTTCATTGTCACTTTTATTATTTCTATTAATAGTGAAATTCCTTTTCTGATATTTACATATTGTAATCTAATTGTATTGTTTTATTTTGTTCTTTAATTCAATGTACCAATGATTGAATTATTGTTAGAGTTTATTAGAGTTTATTAGAGTTTACGAGAGCATATAATAAAACTAACTGGTATAATTAGACAAAACTAGCTGACTAAAATGTTTAGTAGTTTGGATTTTCTAGATTAAGGCAACCTAATAGTAGGATTCAAGGGTTTTATGTGATTCTACAATACTCTATTCCATAAGCAATTTGGGTTGAGTGGTCTTAAGATTGGGAATTATCTACATATGTGAATCTGATTAGTTCATAATATTAATACTTATGGAATAATATTGCAATTAATATTAAATAAGTCACTTAGAATTAGGCAGTAAATAAAGATTTACTAGAGAACATGTTTTCACCTTTATTTTAATTACTCTTGTTTATTTTTCATTCATGTCTATATTTTTGTTATTTTAATTATTACTACAATCTTCATCATCTATAATTATTCAGTTATATCTTTCATTGTAAAAGTTAGGCAATTTGCCGATTAAGGATCTCTAGCATTTCACCTAATTCAGTCATTTAAGTTTAACTTGCACAAGATCACTAGAGGTTAAAAGAAGTGCTTTTCTTTGATTCTTGAGAATTATAGAACATGGTCTGGTATTGTTGAAATTCAAATTACTGTTCCTATAATTGAGGGACATAGCTAGGGACGACTCAGTGTAGTATTGGAATAGTAGAAGCAACTAAGGAGAGTCTCTACCAAAAATATTCCTTATTTTCAATGCAAACTGTTTTCGTCGAGTACATTAACCCTACTAAGCATGGTACTTATTCATGAATTGTTCGCCCTCGTTTGTTGTATTCCAATCTGGGCGCACTAAACTATGCAGATTGATGATGCCATTTGCTCCGTTTTAGAAATCTAACACTTCATGGCCTTAAAGAAAGAACAATAGTTGTATGTTTAGTCCAATTAAATTTTGTCATCTAAGGATGTTGGTATCTTAATAATTTTGTCCAACATATATATAATGTGGCATGTGTCCTTCTAGGAGCTTATATGAGATTTCTCCATAGATTAATATTAACTATACAAAGGCATAGGTGTTGAGTTTACTTTTTATCTGAAATTTATTATTTTTTTTTTCTTTTAGCTTCCAACCTTTGCATCACTTTGTCAAGATAATTAATAGTTCCTATTATTTCCCTTATATAAATATAACACTTTGGTCTACTAATAATTAGTTTAAGTGAGTTGTAGGTTGCAAGTAAATTAAGAAATTCAACCAAACTTATGCTTAGGTATGTAACTTGTTCATAAGTGTCTCATTCATACTTCCCTTCATTAAGTCTAGTTGCTAAACGTGGTTTCGAATCAATTGATAAACTAATCTTAATTTTATTTTATTTTTCCCAAAAAACTAATCTTAGTTTATTTGCTAGTTTTTATTGCTTTAAAGTATATTTTACTCCTTGTACACTTATATATTTTAGCCATATGTATTCAATAAGCATATGTCTACTTTTAATGCTATTTTATTCTATATTATTAACTTTTACTATCTAAATAATTTATCTCTAAAGTTTCAATACAAATCAAAACTTATTATTCATTATTCTGGTAGTGGGTAAATTTCCTTACTTCAAACCATAGCCTTCTATGTTTCGTGTTTCAATAAAAACAAATAAAATGTAACTCCAAGTCCAAGCTAGTTGCTCAAATGCCAAGGTCTCACATAGGCACACAAGAAATAATAGGTTATGTGATACGTTTAACATAACTTTACTTTTTCATAGCACTATTTTTTATAACAAAAGCGCATTTTTATTAACAAGTGCACTAGGTTCGTATCCAATTCTAAAACTAGTGAAAACCAAGTGAAATCTACGGGGAATGACGTCTACCTTTTATTGGTATTAGTTCCATCTAATTCTAATCAATTAAAATCAAAGATTTAAAAAATAATTAAAATATGAAAACTAATCTAATAAAATGACTTAATTAAGATATTCAACATTTCAAATGATTCAATTGTTAACCAAATAATTAGAATACCAATTAACGTTAACACAAATGTCCTTAACAAGTTTAGTTTTGAAATAATTAAGCACTAGGAATTCCTTCTCATAAAGCAAATCCTTAAGATCAACCAACTTATTCTTTATATCACTAAACAAGAGATAAACCAAAATAATTATTTTTAATTCCTAAACCATAATAGAATTAAAGGGCATAAGTTATGTCCTCTTTAATCCAAATCATCTAGTTCATACTAAACAATTAGAAAAGGTCTCACAACTCGATTCTTATTAACTCATATTCCAATAAAGTCAAAATACATATTGTGATCGAGAAATTAAAGACTTCAAACAATAAGTACAATTCATCAACCGATAATCCCAATCATCTATTAAACAACATTATTATGCACAAATGAGCAATAATAGGGAAGAGAATATCCAAATCAAGAATATATTAAAAGAAAGAAACAACCTATTTGGAGTTCCAACCTCTAATTCAATGATCAAATGCTACTCCTATTATTTTCATGTTGAATTCATAAAAAGAAAATACAACCACCCTTCTAAAACCCTAGACTAGTAAATGAGAGAAAAATAGCAATTAAACTCTACAATGTACTAACTTCTACTTGTCTATTCAATTATAAGGTCTTCTATTTATATTACAAGGAGTCTCTTATGGAAGGCATTATAATTACAAGTATATCTCTGTTAATTTATTTTTCAATTGTCGCTTATGAAAATAGACACATGGCTTACCTTTAGATGGTACATAGTGTGAAGAATTAAAATTACAAAGCTTAATCTAACATATGGCATATTCAATTTCATTGAAGCAAGTATACAACCTATATTGGATTTCCTTTACTAGGTATATAAGCATGTACTTTTTTTAAATTGCAAAATAGGGCATGTATGTTCCTTTAAAGCAAATAGAAGTTGTTTCAAAGTTAATACAAGATGTATCAATGAAAATATAGGGCGTGTATTTTCCTTTTATTGTCAATACATGGTGTGTACAATCTCTTAGTCTAAATACATAGCTGTGTTGAAATTTAAAGGCAAGCATACTACGTATAGAAGTACACAGCCGTATTGTACGCCCATTGAGCTCTTGTATTCATTTTTCATCCTTAGAATCTCATGTGCTTTTCATCAACAAGTGTATGTTTTCCAACTTTGCTCATTTTTCCTATAAAAATATACACATTGGTGTAATAAAGTGCTAAAATAAAATACTAACTAATAAAACACTATATTACACTAAAATTATATTAAAAAGCCTATAAAAGCACTAAAATATCTATCTATAAAATAGGTACAATTAAGCTCTATCAAATTCCCCTATCATTAAACTTTTGCTTTTTCTCAAGCAAAACAAATAAAACAATGAAAATCTCTTAAGGACCAAAATTCCTTGAATGCTCAAATTATAGAATCAAAAGTAAATACCATGTACAATCTGTCCAGCAACAAGAGCTCATGCTCTTCCATCAAAATTCATCCTTATAAATACCAATATTCAAAGCTCGAGCAACGTTTTACTCTATCAAATTTCACTTAACCATATTCATATGCCCTAAAAACACAATTACAAAATATATATACTAGTTATAGAAATCATACTAGAATTCAACAATTGATCTATGTAAATTGGAGTTAAACTACACTATTTAAACAAAGATTAAAATTGAGATTAGAATAAACATAAACTTAATAAAGAAAAATTTATCTACATTTTGAAGATTAAAGGACATATAATGCCCCTTTTCACCTCTTTAAGCAAAATAATTAATGACAATAGCATGTTACATCAACCAGTCCCTTAATTGTCTCTTTAGTTCTTTCAATTTTTCTTTGGAGAGCTTTTCGATTCAATTCCATTATTTAAGCAAAAATATTTTGACATTAGGAAAGAACCTCGTTTTTTTGGCGAACCAAGGTCGATCCATACCATTTTTATTATCATATTAGTAGCGGGAAAGTATCTTGCTCTTATAAGGGACTAAAGTCGATCTTTACCAATTTTAAGTAACCACTTTCAATAGGCTGGCAATAAGAAAGATCACTACTCTTCTTAGGAGCTAAGGTCAACACTTACAAACTTATATTATTGTTGTTGTTATTGCTGTTATTATTCTATTTTTTCAATGGCCTCCACTATTTTGATTTTTGTAGGAAACTTTCAAGAGATAAGCTTCATTTGTTTATTTATTAGCAATTAGAGGACTCTCAAGGCTTCTATGGAGCGAGTATGCACTATAATAAATTATAGATAACAAATTTGATCAGTAATGGTCATCTCAATTCTAAGTCTAAATCTAAGCTTAAATAATAGGAAACTCTATACTTTATATAGATTTCATTATTCAATTTTAGCATTTTGTAGAAAGGTCATAATGATCAAATAAATTCCATACCAAAAAATGAAAATTATTATCCCAAAAGGTTACTTCATTAATTAGATGAAAAATAATGGTGAAAAGATGTGCAACATCAAACCAATTGATCCTATAATTTTGAAAAATTTATTTGTAAAAATCTTAAGTGTTAGAATATATCAATTTTGCTTAATTACTTTTATAGATTCTTCCATTAGCGCTTGATTACCTACACTACCCCCCCAACAAGAGACACATGCACATAGAAATTGTACATTGTTCCTAATGTAAAAATAATCAATAGCAAGCACAAAAATCAATAAGGAAAATAATAGAAAAGATAAAGAGAACTAAAACTTTCTAGGTTTATGCTTTGATACTAAATTTTGAACTTGTCGTATTGCAAGATTCCTAATACCATTCAAAGTTAATATAGGCCATGCAATAAAAAAAAAAGGAAAAAGAATAAAAGAAAAGAAAGAAAAATGAATGCATATAAAAGATAAAAATAAAACTAATCTAAAAATACAACCTATCATTACTCCTCCTGCATACATGAAACTTCATCAACAATAGCATTAGCAAAGCTAATCCCTTGCTAACTATAAAAGATATGCATAAGTAACAAATTTATCATGAATATGCATCCTACTAATCTACGAATTACATACTAAGTGTTGTGTTTTTTTTTTTTTTTGTACTAAGGGACTAACTTGACGAGCGAAACACACTTAGGATCATAAGCATAGTTCTCCCCCGTAGTCCTCTTGAAGTTTCAATTGCTTACAAATTCCTTTCTTGTGATCCAAAAAGATCATGCCCTAGATCACAAGTATGTTTTTTACTCGTGATCCTCTCGGATCTTTAGCTCATCCTCCACTTTTCTGATCTTTCCTTAGCTTAGTTTTTCTTACATTATTCCTATACTGTCAACTATAAAACACCATAAAAACTTCAAAGAGATGAAATGATTAAAAGTTCTAAAATTTTTCTATAAGCTATTAAGTAAAAATAATCGCAAGTAGAGTAATTAGATAAATTAAACAAAAATAAATAAATTAAAACAAAGGGTACAAGAAAAAAATGTTGGGCTACCTTTGTAATCCCTTAAAACTTTCTCTCTAACTTTTGAAATAGACTCAAGTATATGAGATAATTTAGGAGTTGACAAGGCTAATGAAAGTGAAAACCCTAAAAGAACTAATAAATTACATACGAAACTTTTCTACCCTAAATTTATGTAGACACTAAAAATTTCATTCAAAAGTAATAAAAACTCTAAATGATAACCTTAAAGACATATGAGCATTAATTCATCATAATATACCCTAAAACCCTAATTGATAATATAACCTTTCTACTTTGCCAAATCATTAGTGAAAGATTAGAGATGACTTTTAATCATGCATATATCTTTAGAATCCTTAAGTAATCCTTTAAGAACTAAGATAATGAATCATAGATTACATTTATCTTCTAAGTATATGATTAAGATAGTATTACATAGAGTTAGGGGTATAGTTGAAGCTTAGGTTAAATGTAGTGAATATTAACACCTTAATTGACACTTTTTATACTAGTTATACTAAGTAGCTTACTAAATAATGTATATAGGATATAAATACCTAAAGTAAGATCTCATAATCTATTTTTACTAACCAATTCACAAAATGCCTCATTTCCTTAATTTTTCCATTAATTTTCCTTAATTACTATATTATGTATACAAAATGGTATATGCTTATGGAAAGTTGACCAAGTCAATACATGTTGACCAAGGTCAAAAGGTTGACTAAGTCAACACATACATTTAGAAAAGTCAACAAAAGACACTAATGCATTAGAAAATATCTAATCCATCTCATGATTTCTTTTCTTTTAGCTTTTCTTTTCTCTTCTCCTCTTTAATTGCCATCTACTTCTTTTCTTTTAGATCCTACCATCTTCTTCATTCCAAAAGCAACACAAGACAAAAAGAAATAAAGCAAAACCCCACCTCCATTGCTGTCACACCCCCTTTGCTTTTCATTTCCAAAAATTTCCAACTTTGTCTCCATAATTCAAACACAAATTAAGGTATATGATTATGTTATTATGTATTGCTTTATATTACTTATTAGTAGGTGATGCGGTAGATTAGATAAATAGATATGTGTTATGTGTGATCATGTAGAAGAAGGCATGAAGTTTCTACCTTTAAGTGTAGAAGGATAGAAATCATGATGAAGATGAAAGAAATACATGTGTATATGCCCTTAAGTATATGTACATAAGGATATAATAGAAGAATATAAGTATGGAGATCTTTGTACATAAGTATTTACTATGTACATAACCTAAACTAAGACAAATCCTAACTATACATACCTATACCATACTAAACACATACTTAAAAACACAAAAGAATGAAATTAGGGAAGTTTTCTTAAGAGGAAAATTTAGCATACAAAATTTGTACAAAAATACGTATATGACCACATAGGTAGATGAGTATATGTACAAGTATAAATACGGTATAGGTATAAGTATATGTATAATTATACTAGTATATATATAAGTATAGTAAGAGTATAAATATATAGTAGTTTATGTAAAGTGTACATAAGACACTTAGGTATGACATAAGCATAAGGTAAGGCATATGTAATTAAATGATGAGGTAAGCAATGATGTAATTAAAAGATGACATAAGCTATGACATAAGCAAATAATGACATAAACGTTGACATAAGCAATTGATGATGTAAGCAATGACATAAACATGGGTTTATAAAATAAGAAATAAGAAGAGTGCATAATAATTAGGTACATAAATTAGTAAACCCTAATACACTTCCTAAATTGGATTACATTTAATTAAGTACATTAATTAGTAATAGCAAGGTAAAATTTTCTAAATATAAGAATTTAAGGGTTAACTAAATCATTATGTATAAACAAAGGATATAAATATAAGCAATAAGAATAATTAAGTTTCCATAACTAAAATTTCTATAAATTTAGTCTATATCATAAAACACGGGTCTTAACATCTAAAACGGACATTACCGTGTGAACGTACATCTGAAAATGATGAAAAATGACTATAAATTCATAAATATTGGAAATAGAACGAAAAAGTTATATACAATTAGTGATAAAGTTTAACTGGATAAAAGTTGATAGTAATCTAAGTAGAATTAGGTAAATATATGTTTAGAATTATTAGTTAATTCAATTACTTATTAGTGTTATTATATCATAATGATCAGGTGATCTCGAGGTGGGCAAAGATCTGCTGATTAATTATTACGACTAGAGCAAGTCATCGCGGTCAAGTGAGTATTTACTCTATGATTCTATGCTTGTTTGCGATTGTAGATAATGGAGTTAAATATTATTGTTAATTGACTACTGTGTAGTGTTCGAGAGACGCTTATGTATGTTATTGTATGTTGAGTCGTGAACTTACCTTAAGTATAAATAATGCTTTGTTTGTTGCATAGTAGTATAGAAAATGATTGTGTGTACTATTGGATGGTCATAGCATAATTTGAGCTTAATTATACTAGGCTTATAAAAAGAAACTGGTACATGCATTAACATGCATTACATAGACACAATTCTAACCATTACATCACATGTTGGTAAAGAGAGGCCATTTGAGGGTTGTTATTATTAATTTATTGGTTCTGTACGATGCACTCGTACAAAATGACCATACCCTGGCCCGCGGGAACACTAGGCATTGAAGGCGCTAACCGCCTGGCTAAGGTTAAAGTCTGGAGGCCTCCATTTAGGGGTAAGTATGGATTGCGGGGGCCCACTCACAATTATACTAGAACTTGGTTTTTATGAAAATAAAAGACTTATTTGATTTAAGTAAGGAACATAGAGTTCTGTAATAAAGTAAGTTCTAGTATAATATCCTGATCTGATTGGTGCTGTGTATACTCCAACACTGACTTCAAAGGGCGTTAAATCTGAGTTATGTATATGAACTAGTTAACTATATGTAATTTTTGGCATTCTATTTGATCATTCATTCATATTTGTAAATATGATGTATTTATAACTTGCCTATGGTGTGGCTAAGGGTTTTGCTCATTAAGCTTAGGCTTACATCCCCTTAGACTTTTGCTGTAGGATAACTTGTTTGTAAAGGCTAGCCGAGGGATGCTACAAGTTAACTTGGGGACTTAGGCAAGAGTGAGTTATCCTGTGTATTGAGAGAGAATAGTTTATGTAGACTCTTACTCAAGTAATTTTGTTTTACTAGTATTATAGACTTAGATATACTCAATTACTATGTATTGTAAGTTTTATAGTTCAAATTTTATATAAATATGTTTATGTGATGATATCATGTAAATCTGTATGTTCTTGGGAAACTAGTGGTTTTAGAGACTTGTATATTGTGTGAAGAGTTCATGATTGGAAGGGTAACCAATCATGGGTTCTTCGTACAATATACATTAGTTGCCATGACTAAGCCGTCCTCAGTTCATGAAAACCTCCCAATAAGCACTTTTATTTAGCATTGTTGGCTAAATACTTTCTGCTTCTTTCCTAAGGTAGTTTAAATCCTTGAGGCACCTTATTAAAAATTTCTCTTAGAGCTTCTCATTCTTCATTAGAGTCAACTGTTACCTCGAATGCAATACTCTGTATCATAATTGATATAGTGGCTTGAGGGTCTTTCTTTTTTCATTACTTTGTAATATTTACATGAAGCTCATTATTTTCAACACTTAATACCATTTTTCCATATTTCACATGTCACAACCTGGAGGGGGTATGGAGCCATGGTGATATCGCCACGTAATATGTGAAGATCCGAGATAAAGCACCATTCTTAATCAAAGGCCTTTAGTGTATTACACGAGGCATTTCACAACTACAACGTTCTCTTAGTCACTAGCATTAACCAATAGTAGAGCATATAAATTAAAGTTATGCCATCTAAATAATACTAACATAACATAGATAACAAGAAATATAAGGTTTTTCCCCCAAGACAATCAAACAATACTAAAGTAAGATAACAGTAGTTGTTTAGGCTACTTAACAATTAAAATACTTAGTAATTGAAAAATATAGAGAGAGACCAAATATAAATAAAGGGTTCACTCGAGCTCTTGACTTCTTCACATCCCATAATCCCAAGCTAGTGCAACTGACCTTAGACATCTTATAGCTCGGCTCTAGCTAATGATCTTGTTGGTAAGCTCAACTGCTTAGTGAGTAACCTTTCTTCTTTTCTAACAAGTAATATCAAACAAGTTATTAATCAAGCATATAAATGCATGGTCAAACATATGCAATGCAACAATATAAATAGTCTATTGGTAACTGTATACAATACGGTTTTAATGCCTACTGTTGCTCAGGTTAAGAAGTATCTGGGTACATTAAGATCCAGGTATCTATGTCCAATTTAAAGTCTCTTATCAACAATGTCACTTTCAATAGTAGATACAATACAACCTCAAACAGAAGACAGTACTCCTCGGAGCCAAGTAGTTCCCAAAGGTTAAGGTAAGAACATATCATATAAATATGTCATATGATAATAAACTCAATATACATAATACAATGTGGATCTAACTAAGCATGATCCCCCATTCTACTATGTAATGCTAATGCCCTTAATATAATGTTATAAGATGCGATGTATGTTTGATTTAATAAGGGGTCGAGTATTCATTAGTTCCGATTCATGGGTGACCATTCAATAATATACAAACACTCTAAGATCCTAGGCTCTAATGCAGCAAGCATATAAGTTCATATCAACTTAAGATATTTTGCAAGCAAGATCAATCATATCAAGCACATACAATTTTCTATTTGCCTCAACATGCAACAAATTCAGTTATTCGATATAATTAAGCATTTCACTAACTATAAGCATAAACAAGCAAAACAAGGGGTAGTATACTCACTTGGCCATGATACTCAGCAGTCCCAGTAGTCCTTGACTGCATCCAAGTCAATATCGTCATTACTTGAAGAAGATAATTAAGGTCTATGAATATTCTACTTGCATTAGCTAACTAAGCTTACAACTCACTAACTTTAGGTTGGTTGTTATCATAATTTAGACATATCTTCTTTGTTTTAACTTAGTTTTTTGTGATCTTATAGTTGTTTTAATCATTCTTGAATGTTCTTCCATTTGGTGAAGTTAGTTTTAAGTTTCTAGGTTAGTAAGCTTTCAATTTAGGCTCTACAAGGTCGGGGACCCAAATGGGGAGTTAAGTCATTTTCAGATTTGGACTTAGTTTTAGGCCTTGGGCTTGGTTTTTGACTTTGGGCTTTGTACTTAATAATTTAGATCTTCTTTTAAGTATTTTAAATGGGCTTTTTCTACCCAACACCTTAAAATTTTAAAGTAGGCCTTGGTAATACTCTTATGGGTCTAAATGGGCATTTTCATTAAGCTTAGGCTCTAAATCACTAAGGGACCTATGGTGGGTATCTTAGATGGGCTTTTGTGTTTAGTGGGCCTCTTAAATAGCTCTTCTTAAGCCTTTTAACCTAAAGTTCCGATATAGTCACTTAGCTACATGGGCTTTAAAGTTAGTTCTTTTGAGCTTTATGTGTCTAAATCATTATTTAAGGCCTTGGGCTCAAGTCCACTTGTCTTTTTGGGCCTAAGCCCAACATTGGACTTAAGTTTAGCCCACTTTTGTTAGGTTTGCAGATCTGGTCATTAAATTTTTAGTGGCCATTAACACCATTTTTGAGCCTATAATCACTAACTAAGTTAGTTTAGGACTTTAACTACACTTTAACCTACTTAATTTGATTAATTAAGCTCGAAACCATGCTTAACACTAAATAAACATATGATTAAGCTAATAAATAATAATTTATAGATCTGATGGGTACATGAAAGTGGCATCCATTAAGTGGTCTTAGGGTCAAATTTTCCATTTTCATGCAACACTTAATTTTTATATTGTGCCTACTTAAGTAACCTATGTTTCTACTAATCTAAAACCATAATCATTACATAAAAGTGTAGAAATGTTGTGAGGGAACATATAAGGGACAGCATGCATGGGGAATGGGGGTTCCATCAACCTACTTAATGATTTAACCCTAAAACTAACACTACACTACATTATCATACTTGGCGTGTTTTTCCTTTACTGGCATTATTTTTTCTTCATGAAACACCCTAAAACATCTAAGACTATGCTACAAGGTATTATATAGTTATGAAAATGCAAACCCCTAACATTATCTTACATGAAAAATTAAAGAAAACTTACCTAGCTACTTATTGGAACAAGGTTGAGGATAGCCTCCTTAGTAGGTATGTGCTGTAAACCTGTTAGTGTATATAAGTTTGTAAGTGTGTCAAAGGGTTAGGGTAGAGTGTATATGAGGTGTGAGGCTTGGTGTTTGGTGGTTTAGAGTGGTGGTGATGATGTCAAAGTTATCGGCGGTGGTGTGTGTTTATGTAGCCAAAGGGGAAGGAAGAATGGAAGTTGGAGTGTTTGATCTTTTAAAAAGGTTTGTGAGGGTGTTTGAAAGTGTTTAGGGTTTGAGAAAAAAAAAATATAAAATGAGGGAAGGGAGAGGGGTGGCTAGTCATGAGAGTGAGAGAGGGTAAAGGGAAAATTTGTGGTTGTTAAGGGAATTTAAGGATAAGGCTTGAAAAAGGGGACTATATACTATTATACTTTTTGCCAAATTGAGTAAGATCTTATCCCCTCAAGATATGAGATATTTTAAGGTGATTAAGGGTTTTTCTTTTAGTATTTAATCATGTTTAACTTGTAGCAAATTAAGATGTAGTGAAGATTAATTATGGACTAGCATTTGATTAGGGTAATTGATGGTAATTTATCATGATTAGGCCAATTAAGAGTAATTAGGATACGTTTAGGGTTTTGTTGGACTTTGCTACTATACTTTAGTTAATCCAAGTGCCCTATACGTATAATTAGGGTTTCCTTGGGGTTTGGTGCTCGTTTATAGTAATTTGATTCGCGTATAAGCTCGAAAGTTAGTGTTTCCATCATTTAGTGATATAGGTCACTTGTACTGGCCGATTTAACCTTACTATTAGTGTTTATTAGTGGTGTTAAACTATTTGATCACTTAATTAAGGTTAAATGATCATTTTATGGTGTCATTATCATTCTAAGGTTTTTCAAATATTAAGGTTACTAAGGTTCTTGCTCAATCAGTTGAGTTTTTAGAGCTCACTTCATTTTAGGTTTTTGGTTGAACACTTGGCTTTCAATTCCTTTATGTAGGTTCTATTATCATGTTTAAGTGGTTCTTATGACTATTTGAGGACTCTTTAACCTGATTCTACTTTTGGGTTATTGAAATTCCATATGGCTTATATTACATCAATTGCAAGTCTTATAGTGGTTAAGAATGGGTGCCTTAAGATGATAAGAATTTCTTTTCTTTTATATCTAAGACAATAAATCCATAGGGAATATAAATTTGTCCACTTTTAAAAGTATATTCTCAATCATCCTTTCAATCTTCTAAGGGACCCATCAACTAATTGAATTGACATTTCATTTCTCTTTATCACATCCCCTAATCCTAATTTCTTTACTATAGAGAAAGGTATCACATTAATATGTACACCTATATCATAAAATACATTCTTAAGATTTTCATTTCCTATGGTATAATTTATAGTGAATTTCCCTGGATCGTTTAATTTTAGGGGAAGGGTGATCTTCAATGCTTTAATATGTGCTTAAGACAACATATAATGTCTCTTACACATTTATTTTCCTCTTCTTAACCATTATTTCTTTCAAATAATGTCTATAGCAAGGTGTTTGCTCTAATAGATCCACTAAGGGAATATTAACCTTAGCTTCTTAAACATTTCTAGAAATGACTCATAATCTTCATTAATTTTTCATTTAATTAAATTTTCTAAAATGGGTACAAGGTGGGTACCTAGTTTAGTAGTGAGCTTATATTCTTCAAGAATGCACCATTGTCATACCTCTTCTTCCTTTGAATTTGATGTAGAAGTTGGTGATTCATTAGTTTCTACCTTCTTACCTAACCTCAATTATATTATGTTGAGATGCTTAATTGGGTGAAAGTCTCCACAATGTTTTGAAATTTTTTTTCCAACCTTTCAAACCCCTCAATGGTCATACTAAAAAGCTTCTTAACTACGACTCCTAACTTGGTTTCTCTTTTGTTTTCCCCTCTTTTGCTACTTAAATGCTGCAATCAATTTGTGATTCTCTAGACATAGTTGCTAGGAATTTTTGTTTTTCCTCATTCTTAGTAGAGTTAAAAGGATTTGTGATAAGCTTTAAATTGGTTATATTTTATATGGAGATTTTTCATGATGTTCCTTTGAAATTTGAGTTTATTTTTAGATAATGATACTTAGTTGAGTAAAATTTTATTTTCTAGGTTTTGAAAATGATATATGCAAGAAAATGAGAAGATATAAACAAGTTTAACTCAAATTGGAGATAAAACGGGTAAGTTATAAAGATTTAAAGATTAGCACAACCAAACGATATGACTATGTTGTTTCCAAGTGAATTTGGAGCCAATTTTAAATTATCACAACTAGTGACATGACCAAAGGACATGACCAAAGGACATGACCATGTCCTTAGTCATTTTCTTCTCAACTTTGAAAAGGGGAAAAAAAAGAAAAAAAGAAGACACGAAGGAATGATAGTCAAGTACACGACTAAGTGACATAGTCATATCCCTAGTCGTGTCATTTGTACGGACTTTATTTTTCCATTTCCTCTATAAAGCTTCTTGATGGTTTTTACAAGGAGATTTATTAGATAACTTTTGGAGAGTTTTTGAAGCCAAGAAGACTCAAGAGAGTAAGATAGAAAGAAGACTTCAAGATTCAAACTTCTTTAAATTTCATGATTCTTTTGTCTATTTTTTACAACACTTTGACGTTAGATTATTACTTTATAATGTGTAGAGAGTAGATCTTTGATATCTAGGTCTTATGGAACAAGGATCTACTCATGTGACATGATTTTGATTTGATTTAATTAATTATTTATTTTCTTTCTCGATTTAACTATGTGTACTTCATGATTTAGATTGTTATTTTCACAAGTAGTAATCTAGAATTTGATATCTTAGAAGAGAATTGAGAGATTTCTTATAAAATTAGGTCTAGGCATAGTTGATAGAGATTATTGCAAGATTAGAGATAATTTGTAAGATCCTTTCAAAATTTTGAGTTATTGTGTAGAGAATTTTTTATGCAATAATGCAATCTTATATCGTGCTATTGAGAAGATATTCTAATATGTAATTTTAAGATTAAGGTTAACTAGCATGAGAAAGTGATTAACTTTAGTAGAGACTTCTTCCAGTCATGAAAGATTAAAGAATAAATTAAATTATCTTTAAGGGAAATCACATGTTAGATCTAAGGGAAGCAAAGATCCAGATATGACTTGTGAATCTTGAAGTAGTTTATAATTTTATTGCTTTCTTCCTTAGTTTTTGAACAATTCTAATTTGTGATAATTTATTATTTGCTGTAACTAATTTTAGATTCTTTAAATTTTCGAACTTGAATTTGTAGGTTAAATAATAGAGATTTAGTGACTATTAGTAGTCAAAGTCCCTGAGGGATCAACAATTGGACTTAATCTGCTTACTACAAATTTGTTAGGTATGCTTGCCTAAGACCAAGTTTTTGATGCCGTTGCCAAAGACTTTTGATAATAAGAAAGTTAGTAGATTTATTAATCTAACCATTTTTTTTTCTTTCTTGATTTCTTTTCTTTTTTTTTTCTTAAATTCTATTATTTTCTTGGTTTGATCTTGACTAAATTTTTTATTCTCTTTCGTATAATATATGAAAACAAGTTGGTCAAAGGATTTGATTAAAATCAATCCCGAGATCAAGATGATGGCTTTACATAATTTGAGGAAATTATCTATTAAAGAAACAATGGAGGCATTTAATTGAGGACCTCCTATTAGCTTAAAAGACGAAGAAAAGTTAGAAAAGGGTAAGGTAAAGGATCAAAAGTTCAAGCAAGAATCTAATCACAAGAGCTTACTTGACAACATTATGGCCAACAATAGGGAATAGAACTGGACTATGTTAGACTACTACCGGCCATCATTAATAGGTACCTAATCTTACATTAACGAACCAACTATTATAGCCAATAACTTTGAGATCAAGCTGAATATTATTCAAATGATGCAGCAGTTTGTACAATTTGACGGCCTCTAAGAGAAGACCCAAATGCACATATTTCTAGCTTCTTGGAAATATGTCATACCTTTAAGATTAATGGGGCAACTGATGATGCTATTCAACTGAACCTCTTTCCATTTTTTATGCAACCAAGCTAAGTAGTGGTTGAATTCCTTAGCAAGGAATTCAATCACAACTTAGAACAAATTGGCAAAAAAATTCTTAAAGAATTATTTTCCATTTGCTAATATTGCAAAGCTCAAAGCTGGCATTTGTTCCTTTGCTCAAATAGAGGGTAAGACCCTATACAACATATGGGAGCGATTTAAGGACTTACCATAGTAATGTCCACACTGCGACCTACCCCTTTAGATGGAAATGCAAACATTTTACAATGGTCTCAACCCCTTAACAAGGCAAATGATAGACACAATAGCCGGAGGTACACTCAACACTAATACGCCTAAGGAAGTTCAAGCTTTAATAGAAGGTATGGCCGTGAATAATTATTAGTAGGAGAACCCCAAGGGGAAGCAAAAAGTTACAAGTGTATTTAAGCTTAACGCTATGCAATCTTTAGCTACTTAAGTGGAAATGTTAAGCAAGAAGATTAAATCCCTTTCAATAGGTTTCCAACATCCACAACTCAACCACAATAACTTCAACCAAGAGGGGATTATTGGTAGTAAGCAGATATAATAGGTTGATTTTCTAAGGAAACATACAAGACCCCTATATAATCCTTACAGCAATACCTATAACCCATGATAGAGAGATCACCTTAACTTTTCATAAGGAGGTCAAAATCAAGGTCAAGGCCAATAGTGGTAAGCAAGGAACTAACCTCAACAAAGATCAAACTTACCTCCATTTAGATTTCAACAATTGGTAATACCCTTACCTACTTTAGAGAAAAAGTTAGAAAGTCTCTTGGAAATGTATATTCAAACCAATTAGGAAAAAATGCAACAAAAAAAAGACTTCTCTCAAGAAACAAGAAGCTTCCATCTACAACTTAGAAAATCAAATTGAATAACTAGGAGGAATGCTAAATGAACAACTACAAGGGTCTTGCTTAGAAACATTGAAACAAACCTAAGGGAAGATATCAATGTAGTGACCTTGATAGGTAGGTATGAGCTACAAGTTGAGAAGAATGATGGTGTCAAAGTTGCTGAGAAAGAAGTAGAAGTCAAGGGCAAGGAAGACGCAAAGTCACCAAAATCAAATGAGAATATGAAACCATCAAAAGTAAAGGAGTATAGGCCGCCTATCCTGTATCTATAGTGACTTAGACAAGATTACCTTAATCCAACCAAGAAATTTGAAAAATTCCTTAATCTTTTTAAGCATTTGATGGATTAACTTGAGAAAATGACCTTTCTACAGGTGTTTAGAGGGCATGATGGATTCGAGGAAGCTGAGATCATTGACCTTTTGATGTTAGGACCTACCTAAAAAAATTCAAAGTACTAGAGTTTAAGAAATACAATGGGACCAGACGCCTAAAGCTACACATTTGATTATACGTTTGCAAGATGGGCAGATATGTTCAAAATGATCAACTCTTGGTACAAACTTTTCAAGACTATTTGACAAGGTCTACATTAACCTGGTATGCCCAGCTTAATCTCAGCCAAATAAATACTTAGGAGAAGTTAGCTCATGCATTTTATGAGCAATATAAGTTCATCACCAAGAAAGCTCTCTTGATTTGGGATTTACCCACATTGAGAAAGAAATATGATGAATCCTTTAAAGAATATGCGCAAAGGTAGAGGGGCATGGTAGTTAGAATCATTCTTCCTTTGCTAGTGAAAGACTTGACATGTGCATTCATTAACATCCTAGATGAGCCATATTATAGGCATCTTTTCGAGAATATAGCTTCTAGCTTTGTAGATGTTATGGTGGCAGGGGGTAAAATTGAGGAAGCCTTACGAGTTGGAAGATTAGAGGGTCTAAAATAGAAGAAAGGGCTTCCAGAATCATCATAAAAGAGTGTTGTTAATGTGATAAATCCCAACGGATATGCCATAAAGTTTAAGTCCGATAACCCGAGTGGTAGCCAAAGGCCTATGTAAGTCTAGAAGGTCTAGGGAAGACATTTCACTCCAATTCCTATCTACTCTCTTAGGCCTTTCATCAATTGAAAGACACAAATATCCTAGATTGTAAGGTTCCCAAACCAAGATATAAGCCTTGGAATGGAAATTTGAAGGCGCAATGTGATTAGCACATAGGGTAAAAGGGTCACTTTATAGACACTTGTTAGAGGCTGAAAAACAAGATTCAAGATCTGATCAACATAAGGCTAGTGCAACTAAACTCCATATAAATTAAAGTGTGAAAGGATCTAACGATTCTTTTTGAGAGTTAGCCTTTCTTTAGAACATGTTAAGATCTTTCAAAATAATAAGTTCATATTTGAATAAGCTAACATTTGGGGCAAACTTTTCAAGTTATTTAAGAGCAAGAATAAATTGTTATCTCATTAATTGAATGTTTTAGAATGAAAAGAGGCAAAGCTTATTCCAAATTGAACCCTATCAAATTTAACCCTGTTGAACCTATTTTTGGGAGCATTTTCAAAATTGAACCTTATCAAGAATTGCTCTATGATGGGACAAATAGAAGGTTAGGGGCATTAAGTAGGAGAAAAGGTTATAAACTAATTTTTTCTTGCTTAAGTTTCATTAATTCAAAAGTAGCTTTTACTTATTTCTTTTGAAATGAAGAAGTGCTCATATCCTAAATAATATACACATACACTTTAAGCTACAAGCCAAAAGAAGGAATGATCAACTTTATCTTTAGTCAAAAAAGAAAAAAAAAAGAAGAAGAAGAAGAAGAAGAAGAAGAAGAAAAAGTGAGGAAAAGGAAAAGAGCCTACATGAGAAATCAAGTAGATAAGGTAATTAAGTCCAAAACATAAAGACCTAAAACCTAAAATGGTTAGGAGCATATGACTTAAAAAGCTTACCCTAAAACATGATCGAGATGACTAAACATAAAAAGTTGAGACAAATGCCAAAGTTCCCAACAAAATTCATGATCCTTAAAGGAATTATAGCTAACACATGGCTTATAGCCCGCCCACAATTCCAACCCTCCTTAAAGGAACTTCTAATTGCAGGAAATAAATTATCCATAGTAAATGTTACTTTTGAAATTGGGGGTAAGCACAATTTTGGTTTTACCAAAAGAGTTCTTGACTTGTTAACCAAGGTTGAATGCATGAATTCTTTCAAAAATACCTATACATTATCATCCATTTAAACTAATGACCAAAGCTATTGTGAACCTTGACTAAGAATAGATAAGGCCAATCGTTGGATGAGTCCAAGCTTGCAAAAAGCTTGAATGAACTAATGGAAGAAAGTATGAAAGGAATGAATGATGAATGAAAGGTAACCAAAACCCACAAACATCTCTAGAGGATATAATGTACCAATGGAATTTTCAAGGACTCACAACACAATTCAATAGGATGCACGAATCGGTCCAGTGAGATTACTCACCACTTAGCCTTGCTAAAAGGTTAGGATAAGAGTGATGCTAAGAGTAAATAGGGTATTTATGAAAGGAAGAAAATACTCAGGTGTATTAAGGATAATTTGATTCTTACAGCTATAAGTACAAGGGTATTTATACTTATAAGTTAAGGTAACTTGCCTAAAAAGGAAAAGACAAAAAGGGCATTTCTTAAAAAAGTAATGAACAAGATACAAAAGGGTAAAAATAAATATACAAGAAAAAAAAAATCATTGGTGCAATGGATTCTACACATGATTTTTACAGCTATAAGTACAAGGGTATTTATACTTATAAGTTAAGGTAACTTGCCTAAAAAGGAAAAGACAAAAAAGGCATTTCTTAAGGAAGTAATGAACAAGATGCAAAAGGGTAAAAATAAATATACAAGAAAAAAAAAATCATTGGTGCAATGGATTCTACACATGATACTGTATATGTGAAAATGCTATGTTTGATGAAGTTATTAGAAGATGTAGACAAAAAGTATGAACAACTGGCGTAGTTAGTTCAAAGTCTCTCTTTTTAACTTCTTGGCATAGAAGATACTAAGTAATTAGTTAGCTTGGGCGTGAGTGAGTAATCTTCAATTCTGTACACTACAGAAAGATGGGCAATCATACGATTCGACCTGAAGGGTTACTCAGTAAGGAAGTACTCGGCTTTGGCAGGGGTAAGCTAAAATAGAAGGATTTGTCGTGCCGGTCCCTTTAGTCCTCAGGCTCAGCTGCGAGTCAAAGGTCCAGTAGCCTGATTCCCATTATTCCCTCTGGGTTGTTTTGGATTTGGGATCAAATCCAAATGGTCTTCACTCGATTCTCTATTAAGGTGATATAGACTAAGGTCGGCAATGTTAAAGAATTTAAAAACCTCATAGTCTTCAGGCAATTCCAATCTATAGGCATTATCATTGATCTTATAGAGGATTCTGAAAGGTCTTTTTACTCTTACAAATAATTTGTTCTTCCTCAAGTTTGGGAATCCTTCCTTACTGAGGTGTAGCCACATCAATTCTCCTAGCTAAAATTGTTTAGCCATCCTACCCTTAAGCTTATGTTGAATTCTTCTAGCAGCTTAGTCAATGTAATGAGTGACCTTGTCATAGATGTACTAAAGGGGTCGTGCCCTAGTCAAGGTATTATGGTCCTCTTGCGTGGGTACGGGTGCAAGGGTGTGATTAAGGGACAACTCAGGATTGAAACCATAGACCATTTCGAAGGGAGTTTGCTTAGTGGTGTCATATACTATCTGATTGTAAGTGAACTTAACAATAAGTAAGTAGACATTTCAATTAACCAAGTTCTTTCCCATTGTAGCTCGAAGTAGAGATCCTAAAGTGCATTTAACTACTTTTGTTTGGTCATTGGTTTAAGGGTGGTAGGAAGTACTAAACAGTAGTTTGGTCCACATCCGATGTCATTAGGTCCTTTAGAAATGTCTCAAGAACTTCAGGTTTCCATTGGAGACTACACTTCTTGGTACGTTGTATATTCAAACTATCTCCTACAAGAAAAGAGAAGTAATAGCCGAAGCATCGCTAGTTTTTAAGCAAGGCATGAAGTGTGACATTTTGCTGAACCGATCTACGATGACCATTATAAAATCTTTACCTCGAATAGTTCATAGAAGTCTGAGAATAAGGTCTATGCCATATTCAGTCCATGACTCATTGGAATAGGCAAAGGCATTACATTCCCTTGCATAGCTCAACACTTAGCCTTCTTTCACATGGTACAGCCTTTGACCACTTAGTATACATCTCTCCTCATTCTCAACCAATAGAATCAACCATTTAAAAGCTCACAAGTCCTCCTCTGTCCAAAATGACCAGAGCATCCTCCATTGTAGGTTTCCTTGATCAATGGCTCCCTCAGTGAACAAATCGGCATGCATAATTTTCTATCTCAAAACAAGTAGCGATCCTCTACATTATACTCATCAATTGTCCTCCCATTGATGCATCACAAAATTATGGGTCCATAGTATGGATCTTCAAGGTGATGTTCTTTGATACTTGCAAACATAAATAGCTTGGTCTATAGCTTTCATAAAAGTACTATCTCCTTGAAAGAGCATCTATAACTACGTTTTGCTCTTTCCCTTCTTGCACTTTATTACAAAATTAAATCCTTCAAGGAATTCAACCCATCTTGCCTGCTGCTTGACAGCTTGGTCTGACTTCAGAGGTACCTAAGTAATTTAAGGTCAGTATATATGACAAATTCTCTTAGTAGTAAATAATGCTGCCATACTTGCAGTGCTTGGATCAATATGAAAAGTTCCTTATCATACACAGAGTAGTTCAGCTTTGGTCCATAGAGCTTTTTACTATGGAAAGCAACTGGTTAGTTATCCTGCATCAGTATAATGCTTATTCTAATGCTTCATTAGTCACAATCTAGCTCAAAGATTTTCTCAAAGTCAGATTGAACTAACATTGAGGCAGAGGTCAATGTTTCTTTTATCTCGACAAAGCTCCTCTCTTCCCTTTCTCCCCATTAGAAGTCAGTGTTTTTCTTCGTTAGTTTAGTATGTGGCACAACAAGGGTATTGAAATTCTTGACGAATCTTCTATAAAACAAAGCCAGTCCGTAGAAACTTCTTACATCGGTATAAGTAATAGGAGTCAGCTACTTGACTAGTGCTTGGATCTTCTCATCATTGACTCGCAAACCTCCTCCACTGATTACATGGCCTAAAAATACCACTTCCTCCTGGTAAAAGCAACATTTCTTTAGATTGCCAAATAATATCTCATCACGAAGAATATCTAAGATTACTCTGAAATGTTCATAGTAACTCAACATGTCAACGTTGTAGACTAAGATGTCATCAAAGTACACCACGACATACTTCCTTATGAGATGTCTCAATACATGGTTCATTAGTCTCATAAAAGTGATAGGGACATTCGTCAAGTCAAAGGGCATGACTATCCATTCGTAAAGTCTATGTCAAGTCTTGAATGCAATCTTCCACTCGTCCCTTAGTTTCAAGTGAATTTGATGGTAGTTAGATTTAAGATCAATCTTGCTGAAAATCTTGGCTCCACTCAGCTCATCTAACATGTCTTCTAGCCTTAGGATCAGATACTTGTATTTGATCATGATCTTGTTCACTGCTCAACTATCTACATACATTCACCAGGCTCTATCCTTCTTCGGCATTCAAAGCTCTGGCACAACATAAGGGTTGAGACTTTCTCTGACATATCTTCTCTCGAGCAACTCATTGACTCAGCATTAGAGCTCAAAAGCCTACTTGGGATTCATCTGATAAGTTAGCTTATTCGGCAGTACGGCGCGGAGTACTAAGTCAATGCAGTACTCTACGCCTTAAGTTGGGGGTAACCCCTTAGGTAACTATTCTAGGAACAGATTAGCATATTCATCTACTAACTCCTTGATTTCTAAGGATAGCTCACCCTGCTCCTTCATTTCAACTAGTTACCTAACCAACATGAGGATCGGCTCATTAACATTGATGGCCTTTTAGAGCTCAGCTCTACTCATTACGAAAGCCTTTTTCAATCCTTAAGCAAGTTCGTATTCCTGCAGCCGTTATGTATAACTCTCCTATCAAACAACTACGACCTACTTAGCAACCGTAGGAAGCATGCATAGGTAGTATGCTGTAGAGAATCTAGTTAAAGTAATTCCCTAAAGTGATTAGCAATAATATTCATTGAGTGACATGTAATGCTCCTTTCTCACTCAACTAGTGCAATTTGTATGGCCTTGAATGTGTAATAGTCGGCAACTTCAGTTTTAAAACAAGATTGGCTAATCCCACATTAGTACAACTTCTACTATCCACGATCAGGGCATGTACCTAATCATTTACCATACAGGTGATATGGAACAAATTCTCTCTCTACTCCTCCTCTCACAAAGGTTCCACATTCATAGTGCGTCAAACAACTATGAGTAACTTGTCCAAGTCTTTAGCAAACATGTCCTCCTCAATTAGCTCTTTCTTGACATTTTCTTTCTCGATAGGGACCTCCTCTTCCAAGAAGTTCTTCATCCGTACTATTTTCTTCTAGCTTTAGGATGTCTCACTTGATCACCATTGTCCTACGGTTCGAGCACTGGGCAGCAACATATCCAAACCCTAACACTTGAAGCACATGATCTAGCCCGTCTTCTTACCAAACCCTTACCCCTTCTCATAAGTTTGAGTCGGCACTTCACCATTAGGTTGGCCTTTTTGCTTGACTCATGCATCAACCTTTCTATTCGTCTCTATACTTGACTAACCTTGGTGACCAGCCTATTCGGGTCAGCTAATCGGCACCCTGGCTATTAGTTGGCTCCTCCTTTAGCTTTTTACTCACTGGGCAATCTTAACAACTTCATCCATTGTGTCAAATCATTAAAGCTCTACAATGTCTCAAATATCTCCTCTCAATCCAGTAATGGATCTTGAGATTGTTCGAGCTAATGGTTCCTCTACTTCGCAACATATAATAAGCATTTGAAATTCTTGAACATACTCATCAACAATACGACCTACTTGTGTCAACTCCTAAAGCTAAGTGAAAGTATCTTGAAGATAAGTTTCTGGTACAAATCTGTTCTTGAGTATTCTCTTCAGCTTTAGCCAAGTATTAATCTTTAGATATCCCTCTCGTCTCTTCATAGGCTAAAAATTTTTCCACCACATGGCGATATATTTGAAAAACTCAATAGCAGCAATTCTCACCTTCTTATAATCCTCATACTAATAGTAATCAAACATACGTTCTACCTTCTCTTCCTACTCCAAGTATTCATCAACATTCCCAAATCCATTGAAACTTAGAATTTGAAGCTTTACATAGACAGATGCTCTAGGTACCCACACATGCTTTTCTTCAAAATACTCCTCTTCTTCTTCATCTCTCAGGCCTACCAAATTAATCCTTCTCCTCACTCGTTTACCTACTCCACTACCTCGAATGGATCAAGATGGGTTTTGAACTCTAATAAGCTAAGCAATTTATGGGGTATTTTGCATGGCCTCAATGGGTCAATAAGGCAACGCATGTATAACTCAGGTTAAATCCACCAAGAGATTAGCTACCTCATCAAGTCTCTCTTCAGTACTTTTAGGAGTTCCCCGGGACTATCGTTCCTAGAGGATAACTCCACTATCATCACCAGTACCAACATTCATACACAGGTCAATCATTTTTCCTTACAGATTTAAGCTCAAACAAATACTTTAGGAAATTAACAATTAACAACATAGTGCTCAAATGAACATAGTAACTTGCTTTTGTTTCACACGGGTAAAACAGAGTATAATAAAACTTTGAAAACACATGTCAATTGGAACAAAACCTCCACTCTAATACTAAGATATTGTAAACCATAACCAAGAACAAGTAAGGCTGATCACTGGATGAGTTTAAGCTTGAAGAAAGCTCGAAAGAACCAATGGAAGAAAGTACAAAAGGAATGAATGACAAATGAAAGGTAAGAAAGACCCATAAAAAGCTCCAAAGGATATGATGCAATAATGGAACTTCCAAAGACTTATGGCACAATTCGATATGATGCATGAATCGGTCTAGTGAGGTTACTCGTCACCTAGCTTTGCTCAAAGGTTAAAATAAGAGTGATGTCGAGAGCAAATAGGGTGTTTACACAAAGAAGAAAATACTTAAGTATATTAAGGATAATTTGATTTTATGGCTACAAGTACAAAGATATTTATAACCATAAGATAGGACAACTTGCCAAAAAAGGAAAATGATAATAGGGCATTTTCTAAGGAAGCAATGAACAAGATGTAGACACCTTATTTTTTTCCATTTTTTAGTTATTTTATTAATTGAGCCAAGATAACAAATAAATAGAAAAAAATAATAAAAAAATAAAACTAAAAAAATGAAAAAGAAGTCGAGTAGTAGCGAGTCTAGTTAAGTTAACTCAAATCAAAAGAAGAGACTGATTTTCAAATAATTCCAATATTTAATAAAATTTAGTTAAATTACGTTGTTAGTAAAATCATTTTTTTTTTAAATAAACACATCGAGATACATATCTAGTGATTAAGAAATGATGTGCATAAAGATAAGTATCTAACTATATCTTCAACAAATCTTATTAGTTAAGATTTAGAAAAGATACTTTTTTGATACGTAGCATTTTCAAAAATAAAAAAATCTTAATCGAGTTTTTTAGAAAGATATGGTTAGTTAAGGTTTTATTTAATTTGAAAAAATTAGATTTCTTTTTTTTTAAATAATAAATTGATAAATAAACATAAACTTAACTCAGTTTTTAAAATAAAATGAATCAACCTACTAAATATTTGATAAAAAGAGAACTACTACTAGTTTAATCCTAAATAGTAGATACGTAGGCACTTTCGGAGCAATTGTATAAAAAATAAATAAATAAATAAAAATTTTTCCCTTTTTTCTTAGAAATTCATAATAAAAAATTCACTTTAGTTATCTTTTGTATATTTAGGTATATTTTACTTTTTTTAGAAAATTATAAATATAAAAGCCCATTAATTTTTCTTTAGTTTTTACATGGTGACTTAGTCTTAATAAGTTAGCCCCTAAACCTAGTATTTTTAGTTATTTATTCTAAAAATCATTTTTATAGAAAATAAACAAACTGGTGGTTAAATTAGGCTTTTCTCACCTAAAAACCCTATTTTCATTTTTTACCAATTGAACTAGTTGGTGACTCCAATTTTTAAATTTTTTAAAGAAAAACATTTCCTTAGTTTAATGTCAAGTAATATATGTTAAGTGGACCAGACTTAATATAAGTTAGATTAAGGAAACCAAAATGAGGCTCAACAAAACTAGTTACTCCATTGGGGACACCTAGTAAGCTAGCCATGTGAAAATTTTAAAAAATATTGATGGGCTTTTGTATTATAGTTGTACTAATTGTTTTTTTAGTGATGCAGGCCCTAAGAAAAAAGCTCGGCCCAATGGGCCTTCTTAGGGATTTGGGGGAGTTTTATTTTTAGTAATCATTTATATGTTTAGATGTAATCAGACCTAAGCCACCTTAGGAACGGGCTGCCATTGTGTAACCTTCAAGTCGCTGGGGTCTTTACCCTCACCTAGTAGTGATAGATGAGCCCACTCAGGTTTCGATATAACCCATTAAGCTTATCCCCAAAAATTCTTGGAGTTATAGAGCTTAAGACCCATAGACCCTACCATCTTACATCATCCTTTTCGAAAAAGGGGTAGTTGTTCTTAAATTATAGGAAGCCCGATCAATCTACAGTTGACTCAATCTTATTCTTCAAGAAAGGGAAATTTAGAAAAAAAAAAAACTAGTAACCCCTATATATAAGTATTCGCAAACTTCATTTTTCATAAAAAAAAAAAAAAAATCCTATTTCAAACCTACTTATATATAAAGGTATTTCTCAACCGTAGATTCATCGTATTTCTTATAATTTATTAACTATCGACCCTTATTGTGTAACATATTGTATTTTGATATTTGATTATGCTCATTTCTCTGTGAAATTCTATTTCCTATATTATAGGTGTTTTGTTTTTGTCGCTTTTAAGTGAGTGAAAGGCTACATAATTTGCTAAGAAAATTTTTGAAAAAGCGACAAAATTATTAATATTATATCCAACTTTATTTTAAGTTTAATGGTCTCATTGTAAATAACGGCTACATTTTATTTCATTTACATTATAGATATGGGAAGTCAAGGTAGTATCAATCCATAGCCCATCCATGGGGTCCAGTTGGATAAGTTTTCCTTCCCTAAGGCCATCCTAAGAGATTAGCTAAACCAACTTTCACCTACTAAGCAAGATCACATTTGCAAGAAGAACAGGTTAGTCATATCCCTCATGCAAGTCCAGCTCCACTAGTCTTTAATTCAAGCCCTCATCCATTACTGGGAGCCAGAGTCTACAGCTTTCAATTTTAGCCTACATGTGTTGACACCCATTATAGAAGAATACTCACAGCTACTTGTTACCCCGACTCTTAAAGCAAGCATAACCATCCTAAGTCTCAAAGTCTGGCCCGAAAAAGCTTTCATAACTTTGCTAGGAGTCAAAAAGTCATCCCTGATACCATTCTTATCTTTAGAAGGCAAGAAATGTCTCAGTATCCTAAGATTTGTGGAGTGATTTTCAAGCCTAGATGACTATCAGAGATATCGTCAGATCTTCTATAAAGGATATGAATTGTGGGTAGAAAAGAGGGTCAACGCATTTATCATAGTGGTGTTTGGGACAATGCTATTTCCCTTCAAATATGGTCAAGTCTATTATAAGGTGGCCGAGCTATTGACTCAATTTCTAACCAGTAAATCTTATATCTTAGTATTACTAGAAAAACAGTTCAAGATACTTACCGACCTAAAGAAGCAAGGGCTTGGTTATTTCACAGCTAACCCTATAATCCTTTCAATGTGTTTTCTTGGTCATATACATGGGTATAGAGGGAATCTTCTCAGAAAATCCCTGACTGAAAATATGAATCTGATTGGCGACTTTGTTCGCCACCTCAAGGTACCAGATGAAACTCAGTTTAATGGATGGGTATCAGTTATTAGCAAAATGTAACTAGTAAACATTATGTGGATAGCTAGATGAAGCTACTATACTCAAGCCATCTTAAGGTGTGCTGACTATGCACGAGTCCCCCTTATTGGTATTATGGATTGTACAAGGTATTTCCCAGCCTGTATCACCAGACGGTTGAGTCCACTTCAAGAGATAGCCCATAGAGACTCCTTAGATGTTATTATGATGAGTTATCAAGATCCTTGTCTACCTATGGCTACTCTGATCCAATGACTAGCAGAACTTGTGAAGCTATAGGAATGGAATGTAATCAAGAAGATAGCCAATGTGAGAACTTTAAGGGGTAAATTCGGAGAATACCAAGCCACTAAACAGTTCATCTATGATCCGTTGGAGAAGACTGCAAAGTTACAGTATAAAGCTCCAAACTTATTCTGATACGAGCCAGAACCAGTATGCCTTTTACCCACCGAGCAGGCTTACCAAGATACCATACGAGCCAGAGTTGAAGCCTAGTTACAAGAAAGTAAGAGAATCATTAAAGAGTTAAAGCTAGAAAATGAGAGACTGCTAGAAGAAAATCAATTCTTGAGAAGCAAAATTCGAGAAAGGGACGTTACGATGTGAAGACATATGAAGGAAGTTGATGAAGCTTGTCCCAGCTAGATTCGTTGACTCTTGTAGATATAAGATTTAAGTTTTTAAGAAGAATAGTTAAGAGTTTTTCTTTCTTTTAATCTATTGTATAAGTTAGATCTTATGATTAATAAATTTGCAACTTTAGTAAATAAAATTTTCATTAATTGTACAGTCTCTAACTCATTATTATTATTATTTATTTGTTTAGTTGACTTTTAAAAAGAAAAAAGGAAAAAGAAAATTTGAAAAAAAAAAGAAAAAAAAAACACAAAAAAGAGGCAAACAACGGAACAACATTAACAAAGGTCTCAAGTTAACTCAAATTGGAATGCAAATTTTCCAAATTGGAATACAAAAATGATCAAGCCTGACCCAAGAGTAACAACTCTAGAAGAAAACATGAACAAGATAGCCGAACAGATTTAGGCTCTCACTCGGGCTATTAGGATTCTTATCGACAGATAAGGATCTCAAGTCAATCCAAATCAAAATGCAGAAATGACCCCTCCCCCTGAATTGGAAGATGAAGAATCAGTTCTTAATGCTGAGGTATGGAGGAAGGAGATTAAGGAGAAACACTAAGAGATGGAAAGAAAGTTTATGCAAAAATTGATTGAGAAGATAAAAACCCTAGAAATGGTTAATAGATTTGAACAAATGGTAATGATCAACTTACCAACATATGAAGACAATGATTTCCCTAAGAGATTTAAGGTACTCAAATTCAAGAATTATGATGGGATTAGCTACTTGAAGCTACATACTAGGTTATGCATATGGAAAATGGGGAGATATACGAACTATGACAAGGTGTTGTTCTAAACTTTTGAAGACAACTTGACTAAGCTCGCTTTAACTTAGTATGTTCAATTAGATTTGAATGAGATCGATACTTAGGATAAGTTAGCACTGGTTTTCTATAATCAGTATAAGTTTAACATCGAAGTGATCCCATCCATGTGGGATTTGAATAATCTATGAAAAAAGGCTAATGAAAGCTTTAAAGAATATGCTCAAAGATGGAGGGGCATAGCAGCTAGGGTGACTCCACACTTAGTTGAGAAGGACTTAACTTTCACTTTCATCAACATTCATGGAAGCCTATATTACCAACACCTAGTCGAGCACCCTGCCTCCAACTTTGTAGAAATTGTGGCCTTAGGGTACCAAATTAAGGAAGCTATTATTGCTGGAAGGCTTCATAATCTTAAGGCAATTGAGAAGAAGACACCTCTTACGAGATTTTCCAACAAAACCAAAGAAACTACCATAAGTGTTGTCAATACTAGCAACCTTATTAGACCTGTAACCTTGGTAGCCATGATAGGAGGATCTAATCCCCTACTAAATTTCAATTAGAATAACTTTCCATAAAGAAGACAGTTTACTCATATTTCCATTCCTTTAATTCAAGTTCTTACACGACTAAGGAAGGAGAATCTCTTGACATTTGAAATACCAAGGGAGGGATAAAGATTGAGGGATTATAACCCAAAGCTTCGTTGTGATTATCTTTTGGGGCAAGTGAGGCATTCTACGAACCAATGTTGGAAACGTAGACATAAGATCCAGGATCTTATTAATGCAAAATTGGTTCATTTGGATTTCATTCAAACTCCTACTCCAAATGTAGGTAACAATCCTCTACCAAATAATGGAAATTCAATCAATATGATCATTGCTAAAATTTCTAAACTGGAGATTGATCTAGACAATCTCCTCATCATTATTAAGGAGATAACTTAAAAATCTAAGGTAAGCCAGGTACTTACAGAATATAAATCTCAGGGATAGGACTTAGACTAAAGTAGTAATATATCAATTGCCGAAGAATGGGAAGATAAAGAAGGATGATATCATGGCGATGAAAATTCCAAAACCACAAAAGAGAAGTACTTAGAAGGAGCGTAGAAAAAGATATAAAGCTAGAGATCCGATGGTTGATACCCTAAGAGAACTATCAGGAAAGTTTGAGTATTTAGTAGATTATGCCAATTCGCCTACCATATATGCTGACAAACCACCTACTAAATGGGGTCGAGAATTTGAGGAAGAAGACAAACTTATTGCAAAAGCCAAGAAGATGGCTGAGATGGTTGGAATGATTGGAGATGAGCCTAAGCCGTTGGTTTTTTATTGTTACGAGAAGACTAAAATGGTTAAAGAATTAGGTAAGCATAAGAAGATTGTTTTCAATGTCCTGATAGCTCACAAAGCAGCACCTCTGGATTACCAGGCGATGGATCAAGCAACCAGGTCCTCATCACCTATCGTTAGTGGGCTTATACGCTTGCAACTAGTTTATGGTCAGAACGAGGAAGCTAAGAGAAAGTTTACTGTGGAAGAGACTTCTCGAAAGATCTTTGAAGATATAGATAATAAAGATCGGAATATTGCTAAGAAGATAGTGAAAGCCAATGAGTATAAGATAATGGATCAGTTAGCTAAAGTACCGACCCAAATCTCTCTAATGGGCTTGCTGTAATCATCAAATACTCATTGAGAGGCATTATTCAAAATTTTGAAAGATATCAAAATACCTGGAGGGATTTCCACTAAGAAACTGGGGCTGGTGGTGAACTCAATTTTTGTAATGGATCAAATTTCATTCTTGCCAAATGAGCTAGGTAAAGAAGGAGACAAGCACACAAAGCCCCTTTTCATAATGGTTAAGTGTATTAGGGAAGTGGTTGCTCAAGTTCTAATAGATAATGGGTCATCACTGAATGTATGTCCCTTAGCAATACTAAATTTACTTGGAGTAGATACAACTGAGATAAAGCCCAACTCGATTTCATTAAGGGCTTTTAATGGATCAAAAAGGGAGATAATTAGAGAAATTAGGCTATAGGTTAAGATTAGTCCACAAATGTTCACTATTCCATTTCAAGTTCTAGATATGCGACAAACTTTCAATCTTCTATGGGGAAGATCGTGGATCCATTCAGCAGGGGCGATTCAGTCCAGTCTATATCAAAAAGTGAAACTTATAGCCAATGGGTAGTTGGTTACTATTCTTAGGGAATAGGACTATGAGATTCACAAAGAGACGACTGTTCCATATATCGGGAGTGAAGATTTAGAAGAGCTAAGGTTACAATTTTTTACGAAGTTAACATGATCGGAGAGTCAAGACAAGGGGCACAAGGTCACTTGGAACAACCTAAGCGATAAATTGGGACATTTGGGCTTAGATATGAGCCTACTTAAGAGGGGATTCAAGGAATAAAGGATAAAACTAGAAGCAAGAGAGGAGATCGGCTGTACTATGCTCACATGGACTTTCTGGACATCCACTAGACATTCCCAATACCAGCTGATGTTCAAGAACTCGAAGTAGCCAGTCTATTTAAGACCTTGACTCAACAATGTAGCATCGATCCAAAAAAGAAGAATGATATTAACATACCATTTTCCTTATGCAACTGGTTTTTTATTCCCATTAATAGGTCTCTTTAGAAACACAAAATTAGATTAATTAAGAGTATTCGATTTCGATAATTAGTCTGATTAATCAATCCTTTTCTTTTAGACAATTTCAATTCATTCATTCAACAAATTTCATTCCTTTCTTTCTATCAATTCTTCTTTATTATTTATTCATTATCCTTTTCGTTTTTCCTTTACTCTTCAGATCTGATAAAAATGATGAGCGTAATAGATATCTCACCCCATATAAACGATGAAAGTACCAATATCACCTTTAGCCTTGTTGGGTTGGACATCAAAGATGATATTGGGACTCTAAATGAAATTCAAGAGAGTTAACATCGATATGAACATGGTAGAGTGATTATTGATGAACTGATGGTTGTGATCAATATAGGGATAGAGGAAAATCCATGAAACTGGAAAATTGATGGTAATTTAACGGATAATTAGAAACAAGAGTTGTCACGATTGTTATCAAAATACTTAGATATATTCGCTTGGTCTTATGAAGATATGCCCGGTTTAGATTCATCTATTGTAGTTCATAAATTACCAACTAAGGAGGAAATAAAACTGAAAAGACAAAAGCTTAGACAATTTAACTAGATATACTCCTCAAAATAAAAGAAGGAGTGAAGAAGTTGCTAGAAGTTGGGTTCATAGAAGCATCGGATTACCCCAAATGGGTAGCCAATGTGGTGCTAATGTTGAAGAAAAATGGGAAAGTTGGGGTTTGTATAGATTTCCGTAATTTAAACTAACTGACACCAAGGGATAACTTTCCTTTGCTACATATTAACGTATTAGTGGATAATAAAGCTGGGAAACATCTTTTCTCATTTATGGATGGTTTCTCGAGATATAATCAACTTAAAATGGCAGAAGAATATAAAATCAAAACAACTTTCTTTACTACTTAGGGAACATTTTGTTACCGTATGATGCCTTTTAGGTTAAAGAATGCTGGGGCAACTTATCAGCATGTTATGGTAGCTTTGTTTCATGACATGATGCATCAAGAAATTGAAGTTTATGTAGTTGATATGATCACCAAATCCAAGGAGCATGAACATCATGTGGATATTTTACGTAAGCTATTTGAGCGATTGAGGAAGTTTCAACTAAAGTTAAATCCTGAAAAGTGCACCTTTAAAGTAACTTCAGGAAAGTTGTTAGGTTTATAGTTAGTAGAAAAGGAATTGAAGTAAGTCCAGATAAAGTCAAGACAATTAGGAACATGCCTGCATCGAAGACTGTAAAAGAAGTTCAAGGATTGTTGGGGAAGTTAAATTACATCGCTTGAATTATATTGCAGCTAACTGATAGATCCAAGCCATTATTTAACCTTTTAAGGAAAAATGCAGCAATAGATTGGCATGAAGAGTATGAGCAAGCATTTGTTGAAATCAAAGAATATCTTATGAATCTACTAGTATTGGTTACTCCCACACTAAGACGGCCCTTAATTCTTTACTTAATGATTCTTCCTAAATTGATGGGATGCAAAATGGGGCAAAAAGACGAAATGGGAAGAAAAGAGAATCCTATGTATTACTTAAGTAAGAAGTTCACAGAAGGCAAATAAAAATACTTAGAGGTAGAAAGAACAAGCTATGCCTTCATATGGGTGATGCACATTATTCAATAGAGTTATTGATGAAACATGACCCGTTAAGGTATTTATCAGAAAAGCTGACGTTGATTAGGAGAATATTGAAGTGGCAAATGCTACTCTCTGAATTCGATATCAAATACGTAAGTCAGAGTTTAGTTAAGGGCTAGGTGATGGCTAACCAATTGGTAAAATATCCATTAGAAGATGAGGATAATGGTTCAAAAGCACAATTTCCTGATGAAAGTGTAATGATGGAAAATGAATTGAATGATGAGAAATTGGGATGAAAAATGTATTTTGATGGAGCAGCCAATGTGTTTTGATGTGGGATAAAAGCGGAACTAGTATCACTTAAAGGTAACCATTTCCTTATGGTAGTGAGGTTTACATTTCCATATACCAATAACATAGTAAATATGAAGCTTGCATTTTAAGGCTTAAAATGGAGTTAGATATTGTGAACCCCTAAAATTATCAACCTAGCCTTAGTAATAGACTCAACTATGTTAGACCATTTAGGAGTCGACAAGGCTAATGAAAGTAAAAACCCTAAAAGAATTACTTAATCGCGTAAAGAATTTTTCTACCCTAAATGTTCCTAAATGCTAAAGATTTATTCAAAAGTAATAGAAACCCTAAAAATGATTATTTTAAAGACACATGTGTACTAATCCAACATGATATACCCTAAAACCCTAATTAATAATATAATGCTTATCCTTTTGTCCAATTCACTAGTAAAGGGTTAGAGATGACCCTTAATCATACTTATATGCTTTGAATCCTTAGGTGATCCATTAGAAGTTAAGATAATGAGTCATAGATTATATTCACATTTTAAGTAAGTGATTAAGATAGTTTTACTTAGAGTTAGGGTAATAGTTGAAGATTATGTTTATGTAGTGAACCTTAACACTTAAATTGGTACTTTTTGCACTTGTTATTCAAAGTAGTTTATCAAATGAGATATATAGGCTATAAAGACCTAAAGTAAGATCTCATTAACAATGTTTACAAATCAATTTATCAAATATCTCATTTCCTTCATTTTTCCTCTAATTTCCCTTAATTACCACATTATGTTCACAAAATTAAACATACTTAACAAATGTTGATTAAGGTAAGGCATGTTGACCAAAGTCAAAGAGTTGACCAAGTCAACAAATGTTGACTAAAGTCAACATTTTGAAAAGTCAAAAGTCTTAAGAGATAAGGAAAATATCTCATTAACTTAATGATGATTTTCTTTTCTTTTCATTTTGATTTTTTTTCTTTCCTCTTTTTGCAATTTGTTGCCGTCCACTTTTCATCCTTCTAGACTTCTCCATTTGTTGTCTTCATAATTGGAAACAAAACAAAAGAAACAAAAACAAAAGTCCCCATTTCATGCCGTGAGCTCTCCTTCTTCTTTCACTTTCATCCTTTTTCTTTTGTCCCCTTAAACTTCAACACAATTAAAGGTATGTTCTTAACTTGTTTTATGTTATTTTATGTTATTCATTAGTTAGTTAATTAGGTAGATTAGGTAAGTAGTTAAGTGTTTAGTGAAGTCTTGAAGAGAAGAAAACAAAGTCTCCATCTTTAAGTGTAGAAAGTGATGGATCATGAAGGAAATGGAAGGAATACATGTATATGTACTCTTAGATGTGTATACATAAAGAAATACCAAAGGAATACAAGTGTATGAACCTTTGTACATAAGTATGTATCATGTACATAACCTAATTTAAGACCATATCTAACTATATATACATATACTATACTAACTACATACATAGAAATGCAAAAGGATGAAAATTGAGAGAATTTTCTTAAGAGAAAATTTGGCATACGAAATTTTAGTATAAAAATACGTATTCAACCCGTATAGGTATATGAGTAGAAATACATGTATAAATATGGTATAAGTATATGTAGATGTATAAGTATATGTATGTATAAGGTATATGTACATAAGTATAAGTATAAGGTATATGTACATAAGTATAAGTATAAGGTATATATACATAAGTATAAGTATAAGACATAAGTATAAAGTAAGAAATAAATGTACATAAGACATGTACATGTGACATAAGCATGATGTAATGCTTATGTAATCAAATGATGAGGTAGATGATGACATAGGCATATGAGGACATAAAGAAAAGATGACATAAGCATATGAAGGCATAAAGGAAAGATGATGTAAGCAATGACAGAAGCATAAGTTTAGAAAATGAGAAAAATAAGAAAATGTAGATAATTAGATACTAAAATTAGTAAATCATAATACACTTTGTAAACTAGATTATACCTAAATCAATACATGAATTAGTAATGACAAAGTAAATCCCTTAATTATAAGAATTTAGGGAATAAAAGTTATAAATATAAGTAATAGCAATACTTAAGTATTATAGCTAAAAAATTTCTATAAAATTAGTTCATAATATAAAATAGGGGTCTTAACGTCCAAAACAAACATTACCGTATGAATATACGTCCGAAAACGATGAAAAATGACTATAAATTCATAAATATCAGAAATGAAACGAAAAAGTTACATACGATTAATAATAAAGTCTAACCGGGTAAAAGTTGATAATAGTCTAAGTAGATTAGGTAATTAAATGTTTAGAAGTATTAGTTAAATTAGTTACTTACTAGTCTTATCAAATCATAATGATCAGGTGACTCTGAGGAGCGTGAGGACCTCCCAATCGACTACTACGATTAGGGCAAATCACCATGGCCGAGTAAGTATTTACCCAATGATTCCATGCTTGTCTTGTGATTGTAGATAGTGGACTTAAATATTATTGATAATTGATGATTGTGTGGGGATTGGGGAAAATGCCTGTGTATGTTGGTATGTCTTGAATTGTGAACTTATCTTAAATAATGATAATGCTATGTTTGTTGCATGGTAGTATAGAAAATGATTATGTGCACAATTGGATGGTCATAGCATAATTTGAACCTAATTATACTCGGCCTATAAAAAGAAATTGAGACATGCATTAACATGCATAGCATGGATACTATTCCGGCCGTCACATCACACGGAGGTAAAGAGAGGCCATTCGGGGGTTGATATTATTCATTTATTTGGTTATGTACGGTGCACTCGTACAAAATGACCTTACCCTGGCCCACGGGAACACTAGGCGTTGGAGGCGCCAACCGCCTGGCTAAGGGTCGAGTCTAGAGACCTCCGTTTAGGGGTGAGTGTGGACTGCGGGGGCCCACTCACAATTATACTAGAACTTGGGTTTTCTGAAATTAAAAGAATTATTTGATATAAGTACGGAACGTGGGGTTCCGTAGTAAAGTAAGTTCTAGTATAATACCTGGATCTGATTGGTGCCGTGTATACTCCAACCCTGACTTCGGAGGGCGTTAAATCTGAGTTACGTATATGAACTAGTTAATTATACGTATTGTTTGGCATTCTGGTTAATCATTCATTCATATGCTTGAAAATAATGTATTTATAACTTGCTTGTGGTGTGGCTGAGGGTTTTGCTCACTAAGCTTAGGCTTACACCCCTTTAGACTTCTGTTGCAGGATAGCCTGTTCGTAGAGACAGGACGAGGGATGCCACAGGTTAGCCTGGGGATTTGGGCAAGAGCGAGCAGCTATGTGTACTGAGAGAACAGTTTATGTAGACTTCTACTTATGTACTTTTGTTTATCTTATTATATTAGACCTAGACATACTTAAATGCTACGTAATGTAAGCTTTGTAACTTAAATTTTTATATAAATATGTTTGTGTAATGATATCATGTGAGTCTGGATGTTCTTTGGAAACTAGTGGTTGTAGAGCCTTGTATATTGTGTGACGAGTTCTTGTCACGAACTGAGGACGGCCTAGTCGTGGCAGACGCCGTATACTGTATGAAGAACCCCTGATTGGTTACCCTTCCAATCAAAAACTCTTCACACAATATACAAGGCTCTACAACTACTAGTTCCAAAGTACATCCAGATTCACATGATACCATCACACAACATATTGATATAAAAGTTAAGCTCAAAAGCTTATATTACACAATATTTAAGTGTGTCTAAGTTCATAATAATAAGGTAAACATAAGTTAAACATAAGTACATGAGGAACAGTCTACATAAACTATTTTCCTCTCATCACATAGGACACTTCGCTCTTGCCCAAGTCCCCAGGCTAACCTGTGGCATCCCTCGTCCTGTCTCTACGAACAGGCTATCCTGCAACAGAAGTCTAAAGGGGTGTAAGCCTAAGCTTAGTGAGCAAAACCCTCAGCCACACCACAAGCAAGTTATAAATACATTATTTTTAAGCATATGAATGAATGATCAACCAGAATGCCAAACAATACGTATAATTAACTAGTTCATATACGTAACTCAGATTTAACGCCCTCCGAAGTCAGGGTTGGAGTATACACGGCACCAATCAGATCCAGGTATTATACTAGAACTTACTTTACTATGGAACCCCACGTTCTGTACTTATATCAAATAATTCTTTTAATTTCAGAAAACCCAAGTTCTAGTATAATTGTGAGTGGGCCCCCGCAGTCCACACTCACCCCTAAACGGAGGTCTCTAGACTCGACCCTTAGCCAGGCGGTTGGCGCCTCCAACGCCTAGTGTTCCCGCGGGCCAGGGTAAGGTCATTTTGTACGAGTGCACCGTACATAACCAAATAAATGAATAATATCAACCCCGAATGGCCTCTCTTTACCTCCGTGTGATGTGACGGCCGGAATAGTATCCATGCTATGCATGTTAATGCATGTCTCAATTTCTTTTTATAGGCCGAGTATAATTAGGTTCAAATTATGCTATGACCATCCAATTGTGCACACAATCATTTTCTATACTACCATGCAACAAACATAGCATTATCATTATTTAAGATAAGTTCACAATTCAAGACATACCAACATACACAGGCATTTTCCCCAATCCCCACACAATCATCAATTATCAATAATATTTAAGTCCACTATCTACAATCACAAGACAAGCATGGAATCATTGGGTAAATACTTACTCGGCCATGGTGATTTGCCCTAATCGTAGTAGTCGATTGGGAGGTCCTCACGCTCCTCAGAGTCACCTGATCATTATGATTTGATAAGACTAGTAAGTAACTAATTTAACTAATACTTCTAAACAATTAATTACCTAATCTACTTAGACTATTATCAACTTTTACCCGGTTAGACTTTATTATTAATCGCATGTAACTTTTTCGTTTCATTTCTGATATTTATGAATTTATAGTCATTTTTCATCGTTTTCGGACGTATATTCATACGGTAATGTTTGTTTTAGACGTTAAGACCCCTATTTTATATTATGAACTAATTTTATAGAAATTTTTTAGCTATAATACTTAAGTATTGCTATTACTTATATTTATAACCTTTATTCCCTAAATTCTTATAATTAAGGGATTTACTTTGTCATTACTAATTCATGTATTGATTTAGGTATAATCTAGTTTACAAAGTATATTATGATTTACTAATTTTAGTATCTAATTATCTACATTTTCTTATTTTTCTCATTTTCTAAACTTATGCTTATGTCATTGCTTACATCATCTTTCCTTTATGCCTTCATATGCTTATGTCATCTTTTCTTTATGTCCTCATATGCCTATGTCATCATCTACCTCATCATTTGATTACATAAGCATTACATCATGCTTATGTCACATGTACATGTCTTATGTACATTTATTTCTTACTTTATACTTATATCTTATACTTATACTTATGTATATATACCTTATACTTATACTTATGTACATATACCTTATACATACATATACTTATACATCTACATATACTTATACCATATTTATACATGTATTTCTACTCATATACCTATACGGGTTGAATACGTATTTTTATACTAAAATTTCGTATGCCAAATTTTCTCTTAAGAAAATTCTCTCAATTTTCATCCTTTTGCATTTCTATGTATGTAGTTAGTATAGTATATGTATATATAGTTAGATATGGTCTTAAATTAGGTTATGTACATGATACATACTTATGTACAAAGGTTCATACACTTGTATTCCTTTGGTATTTCTTTATGTATACACATCTAAGAGTACATATACATGTATTCCTTCCATTTCCTTCATGATCCATCACTTTCTACACTTAAAGATGGAGACTTTGTTTTCTTCTCTTCAAGACTTCACTAAACACTTAACTACTTACCTAATCTACCTAATTAACTAACTAATGAATAACATAAAATAACATAAAACAAGTTAAGAACATACCTTTAATTGTGTTGAAGTTTAAGGGGACAAAAGAAAAAGGATGAAAGTGAAAGAAGAAGGAGAGCTCACGGCATGAAATGGGGACTTTTGTTTTTGTTTCTTTTGTTTTGTTTCCAATTATGAAGACAACAAATGGAGAAGTCTAGAAGGATGAAAAGTGGACGGCAACAAATTGCAAAAAGAGGAAAGAAAAAAAATCAAAATGAAAAGAAAAGAAAATCATCATTAAGTTAATGAGATATTTTCCTTATCTCTTAAGACTTTTGACTTTTCAAAATGTTGACTTTAGTCAACATTTGTTGACTTGGTCAACTCTTTGACTTTGGTCAACATGCCTTACCTTAATCAACATTTGTTAAGTATGTTTAATTTTGTGAACATAATGTGGTAATTAAGGGAAATTAGAGGAAAAATGAAGGAAATGAGATATTTGATAAATTGATTTGTAAACATTGTTAATGAGATCTTACTTTAGGTCTTTATAGCCTATATATCTCATTTGATAAACTACTTTGAATAACAAGTGCAAAAAGTACCAATTTAAGTGTTAAGGTTCACTACATAAACATAATCTTCAACTATTACCCTAACTCTAAGTAAAACTATCTTAATCACTTACTTAAAATGTGAATATAATCTATGACTCATTATCTTAACTTCTAATGGATCACCTAAGGATTCAAAGCATATAAGTATGATTAAGGGTCATCTCTAACCCTTTACTAGTGAATTGGACAAAAGGATAAGCATTATATTATTAATTATGGTTTTAGGGTATATCATGTTGGATTAGTACACATGTGTCTTTAAAATAATCATTTTAGGGTTTCTATTACTTTTGAATAAATCTTTAGCATTTAGGAACATTTAGGGTAGAAAAATTCTTTACGCGATTAAGTAATTCTTTTAGGGTTTTTACTTTCATTAGCCTTGTCGACTCCTAAATGGTCTACTATAGTTGAATCTATTTCAAAACCTAGATCGAAACTTTCAAGGGTTTACAGTTCTTGATTGGAAGGGTAACCAATCAGGGGTTCTTTATACAGTATACGGCGTCTGCCACGACTTGGCCGTCCTCAGTTCGTGACAGATATGGGAATACAAAAGCTTGAAGTATATGGAGATTCTTCCCTTTTAATTCTCTAAATCTTTGGAGAATATAAGATGAAAGATGAGAAATTGATACGTTATCATGAGCATTTAAGTAGGCTAATTGAAAAGTTCTAAGGGATTTCATTCACTTACATTCTAAGGATCTAGAATCAATTTACCGATACATTGGCCACATTAGCATTAATGGTGAAAGTCACGGATGGGATAGAAATTCAATTCTTAAAGATCAAGGTGGAGGAAAAACTGGCTTTTTGCCTTATAGTTGAAGAGAAAGAATCAAAGAAGCCTTGGTATCATGATATCAAAAGGTTGCTTCAAACTAGTGAATTTCCTAAAGATGCATATAGAAAAGATAGAAAAACTTTAAGAAGATTGGCTACTCATTTCGTATTGAGTGGGGCCACGTTGTACAAGAAATCACTAGATGTAACACTATTAAGGTGTATGGATGAAGAAGTTGAGAAATTGAGGAAAAAAGTACATAAAGGAGTTTGTGGTCCTCACATGAATGGGTATATGCTAGCCAAGAAGATCAGGAGAATGGGTATTTTTGGATGACGATGGAATTGGATTGTACTACACACATGAGGAACTGTCACTTATGTTAGGTGTATGCTAATAAAATCGAGGTTATTCCCCAAGAATTATACGTATTATCGGCTCCTTGGCCTTTCTCGATGTGGGGAATTGACATAATCAGACCAATCTCACCAATAGCTTCAAACGGGCATAGATTTATTTTAGTCATGATCGAATGTTTTACTAAGTGGGTAAAAGCAGTGTCGTATGCTACTATGACCACAGGAGTAGTGATCAAATTCCTGAAAAGAAATATTATTACAAGATATGGTGCACTTGAGTCTATTATTACAGACAACAAAATGAATTTGAATAATAAGTTGACGAATGAAGTATACCACCAATTCATGATCAATCACAGAAACTCAACTCTATATCGACCTTAGATGAATGGGGCAGTTGAAGCTACAAATAAGAACATAAAAAGAATCATTAGGAAGATGGCAATCACTTATAGAGATTGGCATGAGATGATTCCCTTTTCTCTCATAGCTTACAAAACCTCAATTAGAACCTCTACTAGTACGATACTATATTCAATGGTATATGGAACTGAAGCAATATTACCGGTAGAAGTAGAAATACCTTCACTCCGAGTATTGGTAGAAACTTAACTCGATGAAGCAAAGTGGCTAAAGAAGAGAATGGAGCATTTGAGTCTCTTGGATGAGCGAAGGCTTGCAGTGATATGTCATGGTCAATGCTACCAACAATGGATGATTCGAGCTTATAACGTGTAAGTATGCCCGAGGTAATTCAAAGAAGGAGACTTAGTGTTGAAGGAAGTATTACCATATGCAAAAGACCTTAGGGGCAAGTTTGCCCTGAATTATGATGGCCTTTATGTGGTGAAAGGGGTACTATCAGGAGGTACATTAGTGTTGATAAAGATAGATGGCCTGAAATTAAGGGAGCTAGTGAATTCAGATGCAATCAAGTTATATTATCCATGAAAACTGAGTTAAATAATGATTTCAAATTTTTTTTTAATAATTTGTGGTTAATCTTTTATCGTTTATAAGATGATATCCATGAATGTTCTCGAATTCGGATGGTAATCGATCGACAAGCACTTCACCAATCAATCCTTTTATACTATGTTCCTTAGCTTCATCCACTTAAATGCCAAACACTTACCAATGAATCTAAATCACTAAATAAATAGAAATCAAATGTTCTTAATAATTTAATCTTGTTTCTTTCGAAAAGAGATTTATCATTCAAAAGTCATGGAGAGTGGAAGTTGAGACTTAGTATTGAGAAAAGAAAATTCAAGGCATGAGCATGGTACAGTTACAAGACTCAAAATTTTGGAAGGTTTTATTGAAGGAGAAAAAAAGAAAATGAAAAAAGAGAGAAAAGGGGAGATAAAGCACAATCCTTTAATGAAATTATGATGATTGAATGAGTAAATATCAGAAGTCAGTATGAGCATATCAATTGATTCCTATTCGAGAAATTCTCTACTCCTAAGTAAAATGACCCTAAAAGTCCTTAGAAGTAATATTCAAGAGAATTCAAACAAGTTATTTTGAAATCTTGAAGAGATTTATCCTCTTCAGATTAGCCAAAAAAATCTTAAAGAGATCTATCCTCTTTAAATTGTTTGCCAAACCAAAATGAATCTTGAAGAGATCTATCTTCTTTAGATTATTCACCAAACAAAAATGAATTTTGAAGAGATCTATCCTCTTCGGATTAAGATAAAAGACTCTTGAAGAGATCTATCATCTTCGGATTAACCAAATCGAATTTCAAAGAAATCTATCCTCTTTGGATCAACCAAAATGAATCTCAAAGTGATTTATCCTCTTCAAATTAACCAAAAGGAATCTCGAAGAGATCTATCCTCTTTGGATTAACCAAATCGAATCTCGAAAAGATCTACCCTCTTTGGATCAACTAAAACAAATCTCGAAGAGATCTATCATCTTCTGATTAACTAAATCGAATCTCGAAGAGATCTAACCTCTTCAGATCAACCAAATCGAATCTCGAAGAGATCTATCCTATTCGATTCAACCAAAACAAATCTTGAAGAGATCTACCCTCTTCAAATCAACCAAAATGAATCTTGAGGAGATCTATCCTCTTTGGTTTATTCACTATATCAAAAGAAATCTTGAAGAGATCTATTCTCTTCAAATTGTTGAATAAGTTAAAAACCAATCTTGAAGAGATCTATCCTCTTTAGATCATCCAACAAGCAAAACAAAGCAAGAAATCTTGAAGAGGTCTATCCTCTTTAAATCACCAAACTAAAATCAATTTTGAAGAGATCTATCCTCTTTAGATCACCAAAGTAAAATAAGTTTTTGAAGATTCGAAGAGATCTATCCTCTTCGAATCACAAGTCAAAACAAATCTCGAAGAGATCTATCCCCTTCAAATCATGCACCTAAGAGAAATCTTATAGTGATCTATCCTCTTCAAATTATCCAAGTTGGATCTGGTAAAATGGGTATCTCTTTCATCTTTGTAGTGAACTTCTAATCAAACTTGACTACGAAGAGGAGTAACTATAAACACCTCATTTTTGTCATTTTTTTAGTTATTTTATTGATTAAGCCAGAATAATAAATAAACAAAAAAAAATTAAAATAATAAAAAATAAAATTAAAATGAAAAAATGAAAAATAAAAAAGAAGTTGTGTCATAGCGAGTTAAATTGAATTGAGTCGAATCGTTTATAATCAAATTGGATAATGTTATGTAATAAATTTAATAAATCATTAAGTCATTAATGAATCGTGCTTTGTTAAAATGATTTTGGTCCAGTCCGATCTAAAATAGTATTTTATCTAATTTATATTGGGCTAGAATAAATTTAAGATTTATTAGAAGAATTGTTGGGCTAAATTAAATTGGATTGGCTTGAGTTGTGCCTTGGAAAATATAAGGCCCAAGTGGGGTTTCTAGAAGCTAAGACAAATCTTTAAAGAATCAAAATTGTATCTTTCATATCTTAGTTTAATTGGAATCGAATCTATATTTAAAATGATGTAGAAGATTTAGTTTTAAGGTTTATAAATTAGCAAGTGACATTGATGATAGTTTCTAATTACAAATACCCAAAATCATAATTCACTCCATACCACAATTCATTCACTAGCCAATCTACATCACCAACACAACACTTGAAACACTATTCCCTGACTTCAATTTGTCTTCACTTCATCAATTGACAGCTTACATCGATCCCTATACGTCCCCCTTTTGCACTAACCAAGTGCCACAAGCCAAAATTCTAGTTACGGAAGCCCACATAAGTCTACAACATCAACCGCACCAACCAACATACTGTCCCTCATTGTCCCCAACACACCGAATATACGAAACACATTTACTCCACACCACACTGCAGTAAAGCTGATTGAAGCCCCTACTTACACCCTTCCTTAACACCAGCATGTCCCCTTTACCGAGACCCACTATATGTCCCCGATTGCCACAATCCTACACATTGTACATAAACACATGGCACACACTCCAACTAATACAGCCTACATACACAAACACATGACCATACCAGTAACATACTAACCATCACGCTCGTGATCAGTAGAGGCAACAACCGATACACCCTCAATCACGCTTGTGACCATTTGAAAACAATATTCATTTACCCTCCATTCATGCGCAGCTTGACTCAAAGGTAAAAATTTTTTATTTTGTTATTTATTTTATTTTAATTCAATCATTTTTACTAATTAATTTTCTTGTTTTAGTGCAGGTTTTTTTTATTATTATTTCCATTTTATTTGCTTGATTTTCAGATAATTTCAATATTTAATAATTTATTTAAATTACGTTTCTAGTAAAATCGTTTTTTTTTTTTAATAAACACATTGAGATACATATCTAGTGATTGAGAAAAGATACGCATGAAGATAAGCATCTAATTGTATCTTCAACATATCTTATTTGTTAAAATTTAGAAAAGACACTTTTTGACATGTAGTATTTTCAAAAATAAAAAAAAATCTTAATCAAGTATTTTAGAAAGATATGGTTAGTTAGGGTTTTATTTAATTCGGAAAAATTAGATTTCTTAGGTTTTTTTAAATAATAAATTAACATAAACTTAACTCGGTTTTTGAAATAAAAAGAATCAACCCACTAAATATTTTATAAAAAGAGAACTACTATAAGTTTGATTCCAGACAGTAGGTATGTAGATACCTTCGGGGCAATCACATAAAAAATAAAAAATAATCCCTTTTTCTTTGATATTCATAATAAAAAATTCACTTTACTTATTTTTTGTATATTTTAGTATTTTTAGAAAATTATAAAAATAAAAGTCCATCAAGTTTTCTTTAATTTTTACATAGTGATTTAGTCTTAACAGATTAGCCCCCAAACTTAGTGTTTTCTGCTTACTTGTTCTAAAAATCATTTTTATAAAAAATATGCAGACTAGTGGTCTTCATTTTTTACTAGTTGAACTACTTGGTGACTCCAATTTTTAAATTTTTTTAAAGAAAAATATTTCCTTAGTTTAATGTCGAGTAATCTTTATTAAGTGGTTCGGGCTTAATATAAGTTAGATTAAGCAAACCAAAATAATACTCGACACAAGATACAAAAGGGTAAAAATGAATATACGAGAAAGACAATCATTGATGTATTAGATTCTATACATGATATTATATACATGGCTATGCTACATTGGCAAGGTTATTAGAAGATGTAGACAAAAAGTATAAATAGCTAGCTTGTCCAAGCAGGAATGGCTTCATTAGTCTAAAGTCTCTCTTTCTTTGCTTTTTGGAAAGGAAGATGTCAAGTAATTGGTTAGCTTCGGCATAAGTGTATAATCTTAAATTTGGCACATTACAAAAAATTGGCTAGTCATACGGCTCGACATGAAGGGCAACTCGATGAGGAAGTACTTGACCTCAGCATCAAGGATCAACTGGAACGGAAGGATTCGTCGTACCAATCCCTCTAGTCCTTAGGCTCGACTGCAAGTTAAAGGTTTGGTAGCCTGATTCCTATCAAAACCTTTATTACATTACTGTCCAAACAAGACCTAACAAATTGATCATAGCCTATTAGTTACAAGACAAACTATAATTTTTGGAATTGTGGTCTAAAGTGAAATTTAAACCAACAGTGCAAGGAAGTCCTCTTTAACTAAACGAATCAATTATGAGATAGCATATTCCTAAACATGTGCCCTAGCGGCATTATTGCCTCATATGCTTTAAGAGATGTCTTAAAAAGGAGGATTTGTTGAACAATCATGCAATTGTCCCTAAGGCAAGAAAAAGAAACGAGTAAGCCCATCATCCATTTGGCAACCATAAGGACCTATGAAGAATCCATACTTGTTACCAACTCTTAAAAAAAGAAAAATTTTCTAATTTGTCATAGAATAAATATATGTTTTTTCAAGATTTTCTTTTAGATATTTAAAGAGAAAGAGAGGGAGAGAGTTCTCAAAAAAGTAGAAATTTTGTAAAATCCTTCAGTAAGATCTTTAGGCACCTTTGTTGTTAGATTAACCTTAGGTTACATGTTAGCCTTTATGAATTTATGAACTTTGTTATCCTATGTCTTCAAAATATCTGGGTCATCCTTAAGATTAGGAACTTAGATATCTTTCATTTCAAAAACTCAAGTTATCCTTAAGTTTAAGGACTTAAGGCCATCACTTATTCCTTTTGAAAAATAAATATTAAAACTTTAAGAGTCTTAGTTATCCTTAAGCATAGGAACTTAGGTTATCCTTAGTCTTTAAATAAAATAATCCTTCCATTTAGAATGCTATTCAATAGGAGCCTTAGCTATCCTTCATCGGGAACTTTGGCTATTCTCAGTCTTGAAACTAAGTAATCCTTCCATTTAGGAACTTAGCTATTCAATAGGAGTCTTAACTATCCTCAATCGAGAACTTCAGCTATCCTCAATCTTGAAACTAAGTAATCCTTCCTTTAGGAACTTAGCTATTCAATAGAAACCTTAGTTATTCTTATCAAAGAAACTATGGCTATCTATGAGTGTTAACTATCGTCAATTAGGAACTTTGGCAATCCTTGGTCCCGAAACTAAATAATCCTTCCTTTAAAGAACTTAACTATTCAATAAGAACCTTAATTATTCTTGTTAAAGAAACTTTGGCTATCTAGGAGTCTTTGCTATCCTCAATTACCAACTCTAGTGATCCTTGGTTCGAAAACTAAGTAATCCTTCCTTTTAAAAACTTAGTTATTTAATAGGAACCTTAGTTATTCGTGTTAACGATACTTTGGCTATCTAGGAGTCTTAGCTATCCTCAATTAGGAAGTTTGGCCATCCTTGGTCCAAAAACTAAGTAATCCTTCCTTTTAGGAACTTATCTATTTAATAGAAACCTTAGTTTGGCTATCTAGGAGCCAAGTTATCCTTAGATTTGGAACTTTGGCTATCCTTAGTTGTGAAACCAAATCATTTAATTATGCTCTCTTAAAAATTTAGGAGCCTTAGTTATCTTTAATTTAAATTTAAGAGCTTTGGTTATCCTTGATGTTTTAGTTGACTTCTCTTGAAAAATCAAGAACCTTAGTTATCCTTCATTAAGTTAAACCTAGGAACTTCGATTATCCTTTGTTAATGAGTTTTAGATTACAAGTCATCCTTAAATATTAGGAACTTCAATTGTTGTCTCTTATAGTTTAGGAACTTTAGTTATCCTTAACTTAGTTGAACCTAAAAACTTCGGTTATCCTTTGAAACATTAGAACCACACATCAAAGTGTCTCCTATTCCCATCACCTAAATCCACAGTAGAAAAAGCCTATGATAACTAGCTAGTTGTAATACTTCTTAAGGAAAATTCATCCTTAGGGAAAAAATGATGTCTCTTTTATTTTTGTGGCAAAGTTTTATTTAAACTTCACCATAAAGAGGGGCAACTGTGGATACTTTATTTTTACCCCCTTATAATTTTAGAAAATTTTTTTAGAATAGGGACAAATGGTCCTAATTTAGAAAAATATAGGAAATACAAAAAATTTTGAAAAAATGGAAAAATACAAAAAAAAAGGGGGAACAATAGATTTTTAGGTATTTTTTTCGAGTCAAATAACACCTAAGTTCATAATCGTTAAGATAAGACTTTATTTATTTAATTATTTATGTGCGTATGAGACTTAGTCAATTTAGAGTTAACTTTCACTTAGATCTAGGTGTAGGACTTTACTTATTCATTTTTTTTTTAATTTTATTTATTTATTATTATTTTTTGTTAGTATTTTAATTATTCAATAAAAATGAGATAAAAAATATAGAGGAATCAAACTAGGTCTTAAACTTAGTCCATATAATGGAAACAAGGTAAGGCCCTAATCAATTAGCCAAAGGATGCCAGAGGGAAGGCGCACTGTAGTATACCTAGTTTTTCTACAACATGCAAGTGCATTGCACATGCTTGTGGGGGCGCATGGCACATGCTTAGCACATAGTACGTACCTGGCACATAACCATTCACCCAGCTTCTCCTATAGAGTAAAAAATTATTGTTTAAGGAATGAATAAAAAAAAAAACCTGTACAATCCCCTCTCTTTTTGCCCTAATTAAATCACTTTTATAGGAAAAAACTTCGTCAAAATAATTGGAGAATTTCAAAGAACACTTTGTGTTGATATTAGGTTTTCGATCATCTAATATACTTATTCATTCAACTACTGATATGCTAGGTAGTCAAATCTCTCAGCATACCACTAGATAGATGACACACGACGTTTCTGTCGCATAGAATAAATCCATTCTTAGTTTAAATTCAAGTCCATGATGCAAATGGTTATCACAAGCATAGTTATATTACATAAACCCCTACCCTCCCTACGTATCAGGAGAGATGTCAAATCAAGAAGCTTCCACATATCTCAATAGTTATTCTGACAACTACCTTAGATACTACAACCACCTATAAATATTAGAAAGAAACTTTATAAGATCTCTCTAAAACTTTTTACTTACTCATATATTTTCCATTCAAAGTCACCCTATTAACTTAGGCATCAAAGTAGCCACACCAGACTGGCCCCAGTACCAAGCATTACACTTTCTTTTGTAGGATTTTCTCTCACCCTAAAATTCACCAACAATATTTGGCACATTTTTTTTTTCCTAAACATACCCATATGGCTAAAACAAGAGTGTTTAAGAGTACAAATGCTAGTATTACTTCCCAACACCCTAAAGGAGGGAGTCAGCATACTGATGAGAAGTGATTGGCTAAACTTAAGCAACTTTACCTTGACTTAGCTAAAGAAAATCAAGAATTAAACAAAAAACACAAGCAAGTCCTTAACCTCCTCTATAGTAATATTCACCCAAATCTAACCTAAAATAAAGACTAAGGCAATCATGACACTGAAAAAAGTGATGATTCCATTTATTCATCTAAGTTGCAAAAAAAGCCAACTGAGAATATGATAGGACTATCAATTCCTGATTTTAAAAGGAATGACAAAGGCAAAGAAGCACAGCAAATGCACCATATGGGTCCCTAGCATGTCAACACCCCTGCTACCCCAAGCAAGTAGTTCCAAATTAAAAAGAGTCCCTTTGTTCCAAAGATTTTAGAGGAAGTAATACCTCAACACATCAAGTGGCCACAATTTGAGACTTATCATGGAACAAAGGACCTTGAAGACCAATTAGAGTATTACCATACGTTGGCTAAGTTGCATGGTTTGAGTGATGCAATGGCCTATCAAGCTTTTCCTTCAACATCGAGGAATGCAGCCAATACATGGTTCAAACATTTGAAATCAAATAACATTTTCTATTTCAAAGAACTAATAGAAGTGTTCCTTCAACACTTCCTTGTAAGAAAATTTCCTATTAAGGACTGTTCGATCCTTAACAACATTAAACAAAAGTCAGATGAATCAATTAAGCACTATTTGGCCAAATTTATGGCCGAGATGGTTGAAATCCCAGAATTAGATATAATTGTGGCCCTCAACGACATAATTGACAGAGTCAAGCCCTATGGAGACTTTTTCAAGTCTCTCACAAAAAACAAGCCAAGAACTTTCACTAAGCTTAAGGCTAAAGTCACCTCATACATCCATTAAGAAGATAACATAAAGGTACAATGAGAAGCCGATCAAAGTAGAAGAGATAGAAAGAATGACAAGTGAAAAAGTGTGAAGGATAGACTTAGCATGGACAATGACCACTATTTAGATGCCAAAAGGAAGAGATCAAGGATCCCAACATACTCATCCTATACACATATCAATCATCCAATCTCAAACATTTTGATGGAGGTATATAAGGAGAGAGGTATCCTCCAGTGGCTAGGAAGAATGAGAGGAAATTCCTCAAGGAGAAACTCCAAGAAGTACTATGATTTCCACCATGAAAAAGGTCACAATACAAATGAGTATATTCAACTCAAGAATACAATTGAAGATGCAATTCAACGTGTGCACTTGCATAAGTTCTTAGTGCATGATGCCAAGGATATAGAGAGACCATCTCAAAAGAGACGTAAGGAACAAGAGAATGACACACAACTAGCAATAGCCATAAGAAATGCAAGAGACATGCATTCTAGTAGGGCACCTAATGGAGTAATCAACACCATTATCAGCAAACCTACTATAAGCCAATCAAGCTCTTTGAACTCGATTAACGCTAAGAACTACATTTGTAATATTCAAGGTAAAAAGGTTAGGATCGAAAATACAATATCTTTCGAAGAGGAAGATTTTGAGGGCATCCAAAGGCCACATGATGATGCACTTGTCATCAATGTAAGAGTTGCCAACTTCAAAGTGAAGAAAATTCTTGTTGACACAAGAAGTTCGGTTGACATCATTTTTTAGCATGCTTTTGATCAAATGAGGCCTAAGATCAAAGCGCAACTATAGTCTTACAAATATGATCTCTATGCCTTCAACAATCAACCCGTCTAAGTAGCTGGAGTTTTTTCATTGTCGATGCAAATCGATGATGAATAGCATATTGTAGAGGATAAAGTGGACTTTCTCGTCATCAAATGTTGGTCCCATTACAACATGATAATGGGACGATCATACCATCATCTATTCAACATTGTCCCTTTAACCGTATACCTTAAGGACAAGTTCCCTACTCCTACGAGGGTCGGCATATGCAAAGGTGATCAGTAATTGGTACAGTCCTTATACATAAAGTCCTTCAAATGAGAAGAAGTATTTTAGGTTGAAACTTATCCGGAAGGTAAGTTAGTCAGCATCGAGAATGCTAAGAGTAATGCTAAGGAAATTCCTTTAAGGGATGACCTAAGGAAAGCAAAGAGAATCGGTAAACCCTTGTCAGCAAAAACTCAACAAAGTTTGATCAACTTCTTGCAAGCCAACGCTGACATGTTTGCATGGTCTTCTTTAAACATACCGGGTATCCCAAGAGAAGTTATGGTACACAAACTCCAGATTGATTCAAACATAAAGGTGTTCTAACAAAGGAAGAGGCATTTTGCACCAAAGCGACAAGTAGCAATAGAAGAAGAAATCTAAAAGTTATTGAATGTAGGATTCATCTAGGAAGAGCCTTATCCAACTTGGCTAACCAATTGTATGCTAGTCAAGAAGTCTAATCGCAAATAGAGAATGTACATAGAATTCACGGATCTTAACACGGCCTATCCTAAGGACTGTTTCCCACTGCCAAAAATTGATCAGATGGTAGATGCAACTGCTAGATACGCCTTACTTTCCTTTACAGATGCTTTCTCTAGTTATAACTAAATCAAGATGGACAAGAAGGATGAAGTCCACACATCTTTTATCACTAGCTTTAGAACATATTGTTACACAATGATGCCCTTTAAGCTCAAGAACGCTTGTACAACATGCTAAAAACTTGTTACCAAAATGTTGAAACCCCAAATTCACAAAAATGTCGAAGTATAAGTCAACAACATGATTGTGACGAGCGTGAAGGAAGATCGGCATCTTCTCGATCCGGAGGAGACGTATACTACATTAAGGAGACACAACAAGAAACTTAACCTATAGAAATGTGTCTGTAGCGCAACATTAGGGAAATTTCTTGGATACATGGTTTGTTGACACGAGATTGAGGCCAATTGGAGAATGATTGAAGCCATAAGGAATATGAAATCACCTCACATAGTCAAAGAAATGTAAGAACTCACTAGGAGAATTGTCGCCTTCAACAGATTCGTGTCGAGAAGTGCAGATAAGTATATAGAATTCTTTAAAATTTTAAAGAACCTAAAAGAATTCAACTAGACTGACAATTGCTAAAGAGGTTTCAATGAGCTTAAGGAATTTCTTTCATCACCCCCAATACTCTCGATACCCATTCCTAGAGAAAAGTCATATTTATAACTGTTAGTTAGCTGGCGAGCTCTTTCCTATGTATTGGTCCAAATTGACGGCAAAGAACATCGACCTGTTTATTACATGAGTCATGTTCTGCAGGGAACAAAGCATCGATATGCAAAGATTGAAAAGTTTATACTAGTAATGGTTCTCTCTGCAGGAAAGTTAAAGCCGTATTTTGAAGCACATCAGATCATTGCTCTTACCGATCAGCCATTGCAATAAGCATTGCAATGGCCTGATTCCTCGAGGAAGAGGATGAAGTATGCCCTAGAGCTTAGTACACATGGTGTACAATATAAACTTAGAATGGCATTAAAGGCTTAAGTATTAGTAAATTTTTTAGTAGAATTTACTAGTGTGGAAGATTGTTTGGAAATTGCTAAGAAGCCGATTCGGTTCCTATATGTGGATAGTTCTTCAATGCAAGAAGGAAGTGGTGCGGGCCTAGTTCTTTAAGGCCCCCATAATGTCAAAGTTCATTACACTTTGAAATTTGGATTCCCAGTTAAGAACAATGAAGCAGAATACGAAGCTCTAATTGTCGAATTGAAACTGGCAAAACAAATTCGTGCCAAGAAACTCGAAATGTTCTTTGATTCCCAATTGGTGATAAATCAAGTCACCGTAAGTTACGCGGCAAGGGAAGAAGAGATGAGTAAATACCTATTGGTGGTACGAATGCTCATAGAAAAATTCCGATCTTTCTCCATTCACAAAATTCCAAGAAGCAAGAATATTGCTACCAATAAGTTGTCGAAGTTAGCTAGTATGGCATTGCTTAAGCTAAATGATAAAATTTTCATTGAGTTTCTTCTACAGAAAAGATTAACCACCTCTCATAGTGCTGTGAGTTGGCTCCTTGCCAAACAGAAGAATCATAGATGGATCCTCTAGTGAATTATCTAAAAGATGGTGTTCTCCCTAACAACAAAAAAGAAGTGTGAAGATTGGCATACTAGGCCGTGAACTACTCACTGATTGATGGTCAGTTGTATCAACACGAAATATCACAACTCTATCTTTGATGCCTTCCTCTAAGAGATGCTTAGAAGGTTTTGTTTGAGCTGCATGGCAGTGTATATAATAACCATGTAAAAGCGTAGACGCTATACGTATGACTATTGTGACTCGACTATTACTAGCTGACTATGAGAGAAGATGCAAAGGAAGTTGTTCAACATTGCCCCCAATGCTAGAAGCATGAGTTACCGAGTCATGCGCCTACAACTGAGTTATCTAGCGTAACTAGCCCTTGGCCTTTCACCTTGTGGGGGATAGATATTCTCAAACCCTTTCCGAAGTCTACTACCCAGCAATAATTCGTCATTGTTACTATGAATTACTTTACCAAATTGGCAAAAGCCCAGGCTGTAGCAAAGATCATTAAGCGAAAAATGGAAGTGTTTGTCTTTAGCTCCATCATATTAAGATTTAGAGTTCCTTACATGATAATTACAAATAATGACTCACAATTTGACAACAATAATTTCTGAACATTTTGTGAGAAGCATATCATTCACCTCAACAATAAATCTATAGCACATCCTCATACAAATAGACATGTAAAAGCCATAAATAAGATCATACCGCATAGCCTAAGATGGAAAGCGGATCAAGTTAGGGGGGAAATGGGTCGATGAACTACCGAATGTTTAATGGGGGCATTGAACCACCTACAGAACTACAATTAGGGAAACACCCTTTAGGCTAGCATACAGCACGAAAGCTATGTTGCCGATTGAGTTGGACTTACCTAATCTGCAAAAACATAATTTTGAAGTTATGCTTAATCAAGTTAAACTAACGGCGAATTTGGACACTATTGATGAAATTCAAGTTATTGCAAGAGCTAAGGTCACGGTATACTAGCATAGAGCAACAAGGTATTATAATCAAAAAGTGAAGCATAAGGTTTTCTAACCTAGAGATCTAATTTGCTGCAAGATGGAAGCTACTGGTGCGTGAGTAAGTCAAGAAAAGCTCGACACAAATTGAGAGGATCCTATTAGGATCTAGGAAGTTGTTGGCAAAGGGACCTATTGACTAGAAAGGTTAGATGGATCTATCAGCGCTCAAGCATGGAATACCAAGAATCTGAAATTATATTTCAATTAATCTATTGGATGATTTTTATCACCACTCATTTGGCGATAGCCAATTTGTTTGTAAGACTATAATACTTATTTGTGAGAATTATATTTGGTCTCATTATGTTTGTTTTTGTTATGGTTGTCGAATTAATGTTTTGTAGGCTACATGGCAAACAAACTAATCTAGGTTCTAGCCTAACACGATTAACGAACTATACAAATTAACCTCATGGCCGAGTAATACAGCTAGTCCATACCTCAAACGACTAACGGACTATAAAGACATACGGAATGGTCATGTGAAATAAAACATGTCAAGAGATAGTTAGGCATGTGAAATAAAAAGTGCTAAGAAATAACTAGCATATGAAATAAAACATGCTAAGATATAATTAATGTATGGAATAAAATATGCCAAGAAATAACTAGCTTATGAAATAAAACATGCTAACAAATAAGAGCGTGAAGCAACAGATGTATAACATATATGCCATGAAATTATGGTACGTGAAATTAATCATATTAGATACTCGTAAGAAAAGTATTTTTGCTCAATAAGGGTTACAAGCACTCAATACTATCTTAAAGATATTTTAAATGATAATTACATGAGAACATAATGTGCCAATATAATAGAAATCCTATGGTCTATTCTTGGATTAGTAAAAGTGACTTTTAGATCAGTGGCTAAGGCTTCTTCTGCAACTAGGATCTCAAAGTAGGCAATTTGCTCAGCGTAAGCTTCATTGTCACCTTGATTCATAGTCTCGATACCTATCTCATCAGCTTCATCTCCATCGCACTACTGACTTTGCCAGCGATGTCAGCAAAGTCTAGACAGGAGCAATCATAATGAAGGTGAAGCTTCAAGACCTCCTCTCTTTCGCATGGACCCCCTCCAACAACTTCTTCCATAGAAGTCTCTCGTATTGTCGACTAGGAGTGACTATATCAAGAGACTCTTCAACTGATGGTCCTCTCCTCATAGTTTCCTCCAACTCGACTACATAGCCTTGTAAGTTTAAATTGTTGGTCTCTAACTCCTTTATCTACATTTTGAGCTTATCTTCATCCTCACTCATCAAACAAATAGTTTAACCTAAGGCCCAATACTCTTCTTTCTTCATCTATAGCTCCTATTTTAAGCCTTTAGACTTTTTGTACTACTTTTCCATTTTATCCTTCAAGTTCGAGATTTCATTGGCAATAAGGTCAGGTACCAACTTCTCGATAGCAAAGTCTTCTTAGAACTTTCTTACCTCCATCTCAACCCTTATCCTCGCATTCTTAGCAATAGAAGTTTGGGCTTTCAATGTATTATATGCATCCTCAACTCTCTGTATCAAATTCACTTAACACAATTAGGAATAATTGGTCATAACACATGGATACAACTGAAAGAAATTACCTTCTTCACTTCTTTGTCGACCTCGTCCAAAGCCGTCCGAATGTGGCTGCTCATGTGGAAAAGGAAACATCTTAATAACCTGAATGAATATGATAATTAAAAGTAATGATTATGGATACTCACATCATATAGTTTAGGTACGATAAGAACCTTATTGCAACTACCAACCTTGTCAGCATCCTTCTTAGTGATATCTCCATCTTTCAAAAGAATAATCCCTTCCATTAAAGCTAAAGATTTCATCTTGTCTCCTAAGGCTAAGTCATTATCCAAAATTTGGTAGCTTTAACAAGGGACGAAGTACCCGCTAACCTTATTGCTAGGGACAAATTTGGCACAACTGATGCCGAGAGCTTTCGACCACATTGCCTCCTTCACCTTTTCATCCAAGTCCCTAGATTTCTTGGTGGGTGGTTAGCCGGCAAGTTCCTTCCCTAATCTTTTATTAGCACTCAACGCTGCCACAATTGCCAATGATGACCCTTCCACGGCAATAGCATTTTCATCCTCCTTGCCGAGATGTGTCTCTTGATGTTTGTCCTCCCTCATCTCAATAGAAGTTTAAATAATCTCGACTGAAGGCTCCTCAAAACAAATAACCTAGGTTAGCAATGTCTTCTCACTCTCCTTCCGTCTCTCTGTAGGATAGGAGGTCTTCTATACTACTACCTACTTTGCTATAGCCTCCTGTGTTGCCTTCTTTGTGATAGTAAGCCAAGTGGTAGTTACTAACGTAGTTACCCTCTTATCAGCCTTGGATTTTTCACAATTCTCCCCTCAAGTCTCAAAAACGAATTTCCTCTTATAGTTATACTTGACATTGTAGTAACTCATTAGCATACCTTCTTTTTCATAGAAGATTAGGTCTCCATTTACATAATGCTGTATAATTCTCTCGTCGTCCCAGAAGAACATTTTGTTCCTCCTCTTTTCTTGAATTTTCCTCGCTGTTGTTGCATAATGTGTCATTTGATCTATATCTGTTATATGTATCGATTCAATCCATTGGGTCTAGAAGTCCAAGTCTTTGTCAAACACTATTGATACAAATTTGCCATGTTACTTGTGGATCTTGGATTCTAACCTATACATGAACTTATACCCATGCCTCGTAACAACAAAGTACCACTTGTCAGGTTGCCTTTAAATAGTGAAGAAAAACTGAAATAGTTGAGGTGTAGCCCTGACTTCAACTTCTTTGCAGATTATCTCAAAAGCTGCCAGAAGCCAGTATGTGTTAAGTGAGAACATACTCAGTATAACTCTAAAGTAGTTGAAGAATCCCTTAACAAAAGTTGAAAAAGGGATACGCAATCCAAAATCCAAATATTTCAGGTATATATGGAACTTATGCTCCCTTAGGAAACATACTCTCTCCTCCTCTCCTAGCCTCCTCGAATTCCATGTTTTAAGAAGGTCTCGCCAATATTGATTGTACTTCATGACAAGAACTCCGTCAACAAAACTAGCAGTTCCATCCGGAGAGTTACGAAAGTAAGCTATTGGGTTATTCAAATATCTTGCTGAAGACCTCCCTTCTTTTTCCTTAAAATAATTATCCATTGGAAGCTCGTTAATCCAAGCAAGTTTATCCTACCTTGCCTCCATACTATTGGTCAAATTGTACGAAGAACATACCGCTTCGCTCCTTATATTAGGTGGGGAAGGGGGAAGTGGCCTTAGTTATCATTGCCTTGAAATCGAAGAGCATAAGTTGACGAGCAACTTTGCGAACCATACCTAAATGATTGTGTGAAATGATATAACACAAGTTGAAGAATGTGAGGTTAAAGATGAGGAGGCGAATGGAAGTTTAAGATGCAACCAGATAAATGAATTCTGATTGTAAACAGTACTTTATATATGGACAATCACACTCATAACTACAAATCTAATTCTAACAATAATGATGCACTAATATGGTAATGGTGCGAATTGCTGACGTATGCTTCGTGACAAAAATCTGACAATTAACAACTTTTCGACAATTATTAAGCCTATAATAAATTGATAACCTAGGCAACAAATGTCATGCCTCTAACTTTTTGGTTTCTAGAATAGGCAGAAGTTTAGAAATTGTAACCTTTCGACTAGGATGCGATCCATCCTACTTCCCATCTTGCTCAACATTAATCTGAGGAATCACTCCCCCACTCGACCTCTAGTATAGTATATATATGTAACTCCTTTTATCGATTACTTGAACACAGGAGTTAGGGGGAAAATGTTGATAGTCGATTTTTGCTCATTTGACATACTCATTCATTCAGCCACCAATATGCTGGGTAGTTGAATCTCTCGACATACCATTGATAGATGACATACGGCATTTTTGCCAAGTAGAATAAATCCACTTATGGTTTGAATTCAAGTCCATGGCGTGAACAATTATCACAAGCATGGTTATATTACATAATTGCCTGCTCTCCCTACATATCAAGGGAGATGTTAAATTAGGAAGCTTCTACGTATCTCAACAGTTATTCCGGCAACTGCCTTAGACACAACAACCACCTATAAATATTGGAAAGAAACTCAGTAAGAGTTGTTTGAGAAATTTTACTTACTCATACATTTTTCATACAAAGTCATCCTACTAACTTAGGTATCAAACCGGCCTCAATACTAAGCATTACACTTTCTTTTATAGGATTTTCCCTCATCCTAAAATTCACCAACAACACTTCGAACACTACCAATCGATACCCATTTCTCATCCAAGTTCATCCAATTCAAGGGTCAAAATTAGCAATGAAATTACTCAATAGCTTAAAATCTGAGATGATCAAATCCTCCATTAATAGAGGTTTCCAATATTATTCAACCATAGATTAGTATATATAGGGCACCTTAGACTCATTCGTGACATTAATAAGTTTTGAAAAACACCAAAAAGCATAGCCCCAAATTCTTTCTCTCTCTACTGTTGTCCTTCTCTCTCTTTAGTTTAAAGCTTTGTTACAGTAGCCGTCGAACTAAATCGATGCTATAGTCAAGATCCTTATGTTGTAAGCTTTCTATAGCCATCAATCCTACTTCCTACCGTTGCCTCTAGTTACCCAACCAATTGAACCCTCATCATTACCTTAAACTACCACTCGAAATGACCACATCTAGCCACCGCCGAATCAAACCAACACCACCACATAACTCACTACATCCCAAACCTAAGACTTGACACTCCATACATACCCAACAATAAGCCACCATTGCCAATAGGCAATCTAAAACACCACTAAACCACCATAATAGGTAAAGACACTTCGCCCACCAACCTCCCCTTAAAATCCCTAACAAAGTGCTCATAAAAGCACTCCTTCTCACTCGATTTAGGTCTTAGATACATCTAAACCACTCTCAATTGGAGATTCGAAGACACAACCTGATTCGAGTCTGCTCTACGTATTATTGTCCATGTCCAGCTTTGTCTCTCTTATGTTTTGCTTTTATGTTTTGATTTGGCTTGGTGTATTTTTTTTAGGAAAAAAAAAACTTATTTCTTGTAAGTTTATTGTAAAAAAAAAAAGATAAAAAAATCCGAAAAAAAGAGGAAAAAAAATGTTTTGTCACTTAGAAAAATCTTTTTCAGATAAAAAATAATTACAAAATAAAATAAATAATGAATTAAAAATAAAGATGTTTTATCACTTAGAAAAACCTTTCTTCAATTAAATAAAAATAAATCAATCCTTTTCAAAATTAGCACTTTTTAGAGCTTTCCAAAACTAAATATACCAATTTAGGACCCTTCCCTAGAATTTTTTTAAAATAAAACAAAATGACTAAGAGACTTAAACTCGGCTACCTTTCAAAATTAAAATAAATCAATGCACTTAAATTTTATTAAATGAACTACAAAAGTATAATCCTAAATAGTAGGTACATATGCACTCGTATATAATTACAAGGCAAATTAAAATATGAAAAATTTTATTTTTCCACCTTTTGTAAATATTTATTCAATCATCCTTTTTTACATATTCAATTTTATTTACTTATTTTCATGTGATTAGATATTTTTTATAAGGATATATTGAAAAGTAAATTTAAATTCAAAAAGTTGAAAGCGGTACATATTAAGGGTTTAATAGGTTAGCCCCTAAACTCAAATCTCTAATTTTCAAAAGCTATTTTCAAAATCAGTTTTCACGCTATCCAGTATCTAGGTTAAAATCAATCTACCAAATTGGTGTTAACCTGCCCCAACTTTTCCTAACTCCAGTTAGGTGGCGACTTCAAAACAATTTTCAAATTTGAAAGAAAACTAGTTTTTCTTAACTCTTAGTCAAGGGGGTTTAATACTAACTAAGTTAAGGAAAATGTTAAAAACCAAGTAAAAATCAAGTGCAACAAAGCTATATACCCAGTAAAGGGAATTTGCTATACCAATGGAAAAAAGGATAAGTTTATATTTATGTGGCAAGTAAAAAAGTGAGGTAAGGAAGAAGATCCACCTCCACCAGGATAAATGTAAGTTAGTCGTGAATTTCATCAAGCCATCGACATGAAACATAAAACTCTTGGGAGGCAACCCAAGTTTATAATTTATTTTCATAATTTTTTGTTATTTTACATTGCGCTTTAATTTTTACAGTATAACTCTAGGAATTATGTTTTATTTCATTCTTTCATTTTCTTTATTTAATTTTTCTTTTGTTAAATTTATTTCATTAGTATTAGTCTTATCTTTCTTAATTTAATTTTTTCTTGAAAAAAAAGATTGATTAAAAAAGAAAATAAAAATTTGTATGTAGTGGGTTACATGACCAAGAGACACAACCGTATCTCTAGTCATGTCGTTCCCAAGGGGGAACTTCATGTGAATCACAGTAGAGTATACGACTAAGAAACATGACCTTATCTCTTATTGTGTTACTCCCAAACTAATACAAATTCATGGATAAACACACGAACTCAAGTTGTTTGAGATTTAGAATCAAATCTGGCTCAACTTTAGGTTACTCCTCTTCAGGAGTGTAAGGTTTAAGATTAGAAATGTTGAAGGAGTCTAAGACTCCATATCCTTTGGGTAGTTCAATCCTATTAGGATTAATCTTTTCAAGTACTCAAAAGGTCCATCAGACTTAAGGGATAACTTGTTACTCCTCAAATTCGGGAATCACTCCTTGTTTGGGTGGATCCAAACCAAATCACCACATTGAAACTCTCTCTTCTTTTACCCTTGGCCTCACCTCTTGAGCTTAGTAATAGCTCGGCTTAATTGCTCTACTACTTGTTAGTGCATAGCTCTGATAGTCTCTACTCTTTGTATGGCTAACTAGTCATTATTAGGTCTCAATTACGATGCTATGTCCATCAGGAGCTTGAGGTTGAACCCATAGGTAACCTCGAATGGAGACATGTTTCTCATACTATAGGCAATCCTATTTTAGGCAAATTCAATGAATGGCAGACAAATCCCAATTAGTCATGTTTCATCCAACAACAACTGGTAGCAAAGTTCCCATGGCTATATTGGCAACTTCGATCTATCCAATAGTTTGTAGATAGCAGGATGTACTATACAATAGCTTGGTTCCCATTTATCTCCATACTGTCTTCCAAAACTGGCTCATAAACTTAGGGTCTCAGGTCGAAACAATGATTCTAGGCACACCGTAAAGCTTGATTACTTCCTACAAGAAAAGAAAAGAGATAGCCTTTTGGAAAAAGGCACAAAATGTACCATCTTGCTAAATTGATTTACGACCATCAGGATGGAATCCTTCCCTCGAGTTGTCCTTAGTAATCCTAACATGAATTCCATACTTAGCTCGAATCAGGGTTTGGTTGAGATGGGCAAGGGTAGATAATGGCCTAACTTGGCTCAAATCTTCGCCTTTCGACAGGTCGCACATCTCTCCAACATAGACTAGACATATCTCATCATTCATGGTCAAAATTATCTCGCAAATAATACTTCATAGGTTCAACACTAGCCAAAGTATCCTATCAATCCTCGTCCATGCACCTCACGCACTAGCAAGTCTCTCATGAAATAGGTCGGGACACATAGCCTCCTCTTCCTGAGTGGGTATTCGTCTTCCCTATAATAGTCGTCCAGTGTTTGTCCTTCCTCACATCGAGCATAAATAGGACCAAAGTGTGGACCCTCATGATACAAATTCTTTATTGTTGAAAAGCTAAGCAACCTAGTTTTCTGGTTGGTCAAGAGAGGATTTCGTCTCGACAGGGTAACAGGCACTACATTGTTCTTTCTATTCTTGTATTTTATGACATAAGAAAAATCCTCCATGAACTCAACCCATTTAGCTTGCCTCTGAGACAACTTAGGTTAGCTCTTCAAATATCTCAAGGATTCATGATCGGTATAGATCATAAACTCCTTAGGTAGCAAATAATGTTGCCATACCATTAACACTTAAATTAAGGAGTAAAAGTCCTTGTCATATACAAAATAGTTGAGAGTAGCTCCTCGAAGTTTCTTGCTAAAGTAAGCAATAAGTCGTCCTTCTTGCATTAGCATGGTACCTATGCCTAGTTTGGACATATCATACTCTACTTCAAACACTTTATCAATGCTTGATAAAGCTAAGATTAAGGTTATAGTCATCCTGTCTTTCACCTCCTCAAAACTCCTCTTCTTTTTCTCTCCCCATCTAAATTCAACGTTCTTCTTCAATAGTTTGGTAAGTGGGGGCTGCAATCATATTGAAATTAATTATAAATCTACCATAGAATGATGTTAGGTCATGCAAACTTCTCATGTCTACAGTACAAGTCGGCATAGGCCATTCTATGACTACTCTAATTTTCTCATCATTGACTCAGATGCTGTCCTTACTCATAACAAACCCTAAGAAGATCACCTTAAGTCAACAAAAGTTGCATTTCTTTGGATTGGCATAGAGCTATTCAACTCAAAGTTTTACAAATACTCTTTGGAGATGCTCCTGGTAAGTCTCCAAGTTGGGGCTATATATCAAAATGTCATCAAAATAAACTACAACAAACTTCCTTATTAATTCTCGGAGCACATGATTCATCAAGCACATAAATGTGCTCAATGCATTGGATAATCCATATGGCATTACAAACCATTCATATAAACCATGTCATGTCTTGAATGCAGTCTTCCATTCAATACCCTCACACATTCAAATTTGTTGGTATCTAAATTTAAGGTCAACTTTAGAGAGCACTCTTGCTCCATTCAATTCATCCAACATATCATCAAGCCTTGGTATGGGATACTTGTACTTGATGGGAATCCAATTGATTGCTCGGTTATCTACACATATTCTCCAAAATCCATCTTTCTTTGGCACTAACAAGGTTAGTACAGAACAAGGGCTAAGGGATTCATCTACATACCCCTTCTCTATCAACTCATCGACTTGCTTCTACAATTTGACTACCTATTTAGGATTCAATCTGTAAGCAAACTTGTTCGGCAATGCGGCTCTTAGCAACAAGTCAATTGCATGCTCGATGGCTCGAAATGGAGGCAAACCTTTTAGTAGCTGCTCTAAAAATAGGTTGGCAAAGTCCTCTAACAAGGTTTTTACCTCAGTAGACAACTCCTTCTCCTTAGGTCTCATCTCTAGAATTCTTTAAACTAGCAAATAGGTCAGTCCTTCGAACTCCATCTCTCTTTTTAGCTTAGCTCGGGTTAGTACCAAAGCCTCCTTCTTCAAGTTTCAGCTCAATTGGAACCATATGACCTTTACTTACTTAGTAGTCATAGGACTTAATTTCATCTTCCTACCTTCATGCTCTACATAACATGTATTTCTTCTTCCATCATATTTAATTGCTCTATCAAACATCCTTACACAAGCAAAATGTAGGATGCACTCGCAGGCAGCACATCACAAAGTACTTCATCTTAGCAATTACCAATGCAAATTGATACAGGCACCTATTTATTCACCTATAAGGCTCCTTTATCACTGAGCCAATGAATCTTATAATGCTTTAGGTAGGGCTTAGTTAGCAATTTTAATTGCTGGACCATAAATGTAGAGGTTGCATTGGTACAACTTCTACTCTTAATGATCAACACATACAAAGATTCATTCACCTTATATCTGATATGGAAGAGATTTTCCCTCCATTCGTCTTCGAGCACAAGACTAACACTCATCGTCCTTCTCAATACTAAAGTGGTGGCATAAAGTTGCCTTCCTCATTGTGGATAACTTCCTCCTTAGATAGTTTGGCCTGTCTATCCTCTTTCATCTCCTTTGCTTCTTCATTAATATCATTAACTTCAATAGTTGACAGCTGACCTCAGATCACTATAGTTCTTCTATTCGGATACTGAGCAACCATGTGTCCAAAGCCTTAGAATTTGAAACACTTGATCTCACACATTTTCCTTCTTGAACTCCGGCCCTTCTCAAACTCCCTCAAGGGCTCCTTCTCCTCTACTTAGGTAGTTTAAGTAAGTCAAACCTCAGCAACCTTACTTGGTTCCAGTCGCATAAGTCTGCTCAAAACAGATCAGCTACTGCCAAGTCAATTGATGGGTGGTCGAAACCTTCTTATTCAATGCCTTTTTATCCTCTCGGTGGCTCGAACTGCATCATCAAGTGGTCCAATATCCAAGGTTTCTAGTACATCCCTAATCTCATACTTTAGTCCACCAATAAACCAAGATATAGTTCAATCCTCTAGCTCCATGACTTCACATTACATCATTAACATTTAGAATTCCTTAGCATAAGTATCTACACTTAACCCTCCTTGCCTCAACTCCTACAGTCTTTTGAAGGCATCCTACAAATAATAGCTCAGTATAAACCTTCTCCGCATAACCCTCTTCATTTCATCTTAACTCATAATCTCTTATTCTCCTTCCCTTCTTCAAGGGGCTTATAAGTTCTTCCACCATAGGGTAACATAACTAGTAAACTCTAATATAGTAAGTCTAACCTTTGCATTGTCGGTACATCATGGCATTCAAACTACTTTTCAATCCCATCTACCAGATCTAGGTAGTCTTTAGCATTACCACTCCTAGAAAAACTTGAAATATGCATCTGCAACCCTTCAACTCTAAGGGCTCATATATTTCTTTCTTTAAGCTCGTAGTACTCCTTTGCTTCATCGTCTCTTTCCTCTTCTTCCTCAATTTCTTTAAGTGCTAGCCTTCGCCCAGTATCCCTACCCATTCCTTCAACTCAGGGCAGTCGAGTTGGGGCATTAACTCAGCTAAACTAACCATTACCTCACTCTTACTACTTATGTCCTCTAGTAGGGTTATTTCTAGCTTGTTGTCTATCTTCTTAGATAACTATCACTAAATAGGCTACCAAGTCAGTAAGCCTATCCAAGCAATCACACATTGACTGAGGTGTGAAGCTTCCTTCTTGCCCTTAGCCATGTCAAGTACCACTTTCTTTGTTCCCAGAGTTCCCTGAACACTTAAATCCAATATTGTTGGTTAACTCGGAAAAATTAATGTTTAAAGCACTACTCAAAGTTCTCTCTAAGAACAGCAATAATAGGACAATAACTACTAGTCCCACTACTATAAAGACTACACATAGCAAATAAATAAACAACCACACTCTGTTTTTACGTATAAGAAACAGGGGAAAACAAAGCATAGAACTCTTCTCAACTTCTAAAATCCTAGGTTAGCATTAGAACCTTTAACATACAAAGATAGTAACAAACCACTCAAAGAACACAATAATAGAATCCAGCTTTAAACATAGTCAAGCGCTCCGATAACAAGATGATATGGATTTATGGATGACCATAAGAACCCAATATCACACATAACCAAAGGATGAGTTTGGACCATGAAAGGGCTTGAAAAGTAAATGATAGTCGAAGGTTAAGAGGGGTTCCGATGCACCAATGTTGGATATGAAGTACTGATGCCTCACATGAGCTCGGGACGCACTTGATATGATGCATAAGTGTGGCTGGAGGTTACTCGCCACTAGTCCATATTGAAAAGGCAAGATAAGAGTAGCTCGAGAGTAAGCAGCAAAACACTTAGCTTAAGAGAATATGTTTGAAAAGTTCAATCTGATAACTATTGCGGGTATTACAATGTACAAGTATTTACATGACTCAATTAGGATAAATCCTAAGTGAGAGTAAATTACAAAAAAGATTCCTACTAGTAAAGGAAAAAGAGAATAATTTACAAGGGTATTAATGTAATTGTGCAAAAAGAATATCTATTGGTAGTATGGATAGTAAGATGTCAGAAAAAGATAGCGTATATGTAATTTTGCTCATTATGTGGTCCCAATAACATTGTGAACTGAGTAAGGGTAGGATATCATTAGGTCTTATCAATGTTAGCTGTTTAACAACTTTGATTATTAAAACTGGAAAAGGTTTAGCTCAAGGATGACTCACATTCGAGTCAGCTTCGGGTGGTTGGCTCCTAGCAACTGTCAACTTAGCTTTAACAGCGGTCCAGTTGATAATATTTTGATTCAATGTTAGGAATGTTACGTGAAAGAGATGTTGGCTTAGTACATCGAATAGTCACTTCGGTAGCTTCTTAGATTATGTAGGAAGCGAAGTAGCTCGGCAGGTCAGACTGAGGAAAGTATTGCTCCTCGACGCTTAACTTACCTCAGATAGCTTAACAAATGATAAGTGTAAATTACTTTACACTTTCAAAGCATGTTTAGCCATAGAATTGATCATAAATGTAATTTAATTCTTTAGTTTAGATGCTTAATTGTATAAACTATGGATTTTAGTTAAATCATGAGCAAGGGGACAAATTATACATAAGAACAACAACTTTTTAGCCAATTACAACTGTTCTTTTCAACTTTTTCACACGAACCAACACATGTGAAACGTCAAGTGGTACCGTAAAAGGGGTAGATTTGAGTCTTTTGACGAAGAGAATATAAAAAGATACCACAACTTATGAAGAAGAATCAATTTTCAAACATCAAATTTTAGGAGAATAGACATCAGCAAGAACAACACATCACCTATCCACAGCACATCCATTCACCCATCCTTATACCTAATCTTGCACTTCTCCATTCTTTTATGGCTAGTTTCCTAAGTCTGTACTATACTTTCCCGGAATCACGAGATAGAGAGAGAGAGAGACGACGGGAATTCGTTGTTGGTGTATTCATCAACTTCTTTAATGGAATAAAAAAGGGTTTTTACTTTTAACTTATTCCATGCTTTATTTCTGTGTAATTATGTTTCATGTTAGTTTGTATTGTTGTTTTATCATAAGTGAGTAATCTATTAGGGCTTGCTACATCACTTAGTATGATCAAGTGCAAAAAAAAGTAATTTTCTGACGTTTGTTAATTTTGATGAATGGCATTTAACGTATCTAAGTACAATGTAGTGTACGACATTGACTTAGGACAGTTTTCAATGGAATATATCGAAAGATAATTCTATTAAATAGATTTATTTCATTGGAACAACTTACTCCTAATAATAAAGATATTATTAGGAGAGTTGTTGCATCCGTAGGAGAATCGATACATTAACACGACATTAATGCAGTCTTAGTTGGTTGTTAATTAGGAAGAGATTCTAATAGATACAATTAGGATTAGAAATAAGTAGTTTTGAGAATAATGCTTATATACTATAATTTCCCGTAATTAACAAGTATTAGGATGAGAAGTATTTTGGTAAGATTATACAAAGTGATGAAGCAAGTCTATATGATTAGTGTATTTTTATAGTTGTTTTTGTAATCATTGTATTAATCACTCTAGTTTGTGGATTAGTGTAGTTTAGTTAACAATTAGAGTCTTAATAATCAATCACTTGATAAATTTGACTACTAGATAATAGGAAAATCATTAAGTACTAATGTTTGAGTCATTTTCCTAATGGAGATGACCCTATACTCATCCGTACTATAAAACGACAAGTACACTTGCCTGTATAAATTGTAAAACTCGAAAGCTCTAAAAAAAAGTGATTAAGTTTTTTGGTGTCGTTGCTAGGGAAAATCGGCATCATCATTAGGAACATTAGGGTTCCTGTTGTTCTGGCCTTTATTTTTCTTTTTATGATTGTTAGTAGTTTAGTTAAAATACTTGTGCTCATATTTGATTATTTGTTGAGTTGCAGTTTATGACCCGAAGTAGCACAGCTGATCTAGTTGACTTTGATCCTGAACTTGAGAAAACACTTAGAAGTATGAGAATATTTTGAGAAGCAAATATTAGCTAGTGAGGAAGTAAGAGCACGAGAACCATTAAGACATAATATCGAGCCACCAGTAGGAAATCAGTTCTTAAATCTGAAGGATGGTATCTAAGGTGATCCACCATTGGTTTTGGACCCACATCTTAAAGGAAATCGGAATATAGTATGAGTAGGAAACGAGCTAAGAGTAAATCCACTTATGGCTCTTAGGACAATGTTAGATTATTGTAGGCCTAACATGGATGGGGCTAATACCAGTATAGCTGTAAACCCCGCGAATTTAGCTTCCTAAGTATAGAAACAAACGTCCAAACTATAGATGATTTCCTAAACTCAAAAGAGCCAATGAGATATAAAATGATGACATAAGCCATGACATAAGCAATGACACAAATGATTGATGACATAAGCAATGATATAAGCATAAGCTTATAAAAGAAGAAAATAAGTATGTACATGTACTTAGGATCCAAAACCTTAAACCCTAATACCCTTCCTAAATTGAATCGAACTTAATCAAGGACATAGATTAGTAATACCAATGTAAAGGTCCCTAAGTATAAGAATAAATGGCTAATTAAATCATTAACTACTAAAATGGAACATAAAACTAGCCAATAGGAGTAATTAAACTTTAATAAGATAAAATGTCAATAAATTTAGCCCATATCGTAAAACGCAGGTCCTAACGTCCAAAACGGATATCATTGTATGAACGTGCGTCTGAAAAGGATGAAAAACGAATATAAGTTCGCAAATATCAGAATCAGAACGAAAAAGTTACAAAATACAAAAAAGAAGCCTCATACCCTACTAATATAAGAAAATAGTTACAATAAATCTTATGAGGTATGGTAACCCTATACACACTATACTCGGGTTAACCTTATATACACTATACTCGGGTTATATTGGAGGAAACTAGATAAACTACAATAGACTTTTAGTTAACTAAGGAGTCTGAATTCTCATAACACTTAAAAGTTTTACCATTTTGATTTAGGCGTTCGATATCGAGTCCTGGAAACCCTAAAGGGTTGGAGAATGAGCAATAATCTAGGTGGAGAGTTCTAATGACGTACTACTTGCTTGTGTGTGTTACTTGTATGATGTTTTGCTATTTGCAATTACTTGTATATTTGAATGATTGTTCTGCTTGTATGTTATCATCTGTGTGATCACCTTTTTAAATTGATAAATATAAATATCTTCCTAAATAACCGGTTCTACTCCTCGCATGTCTATGCTTGGTAAAGATATGAATGGAGAGTGCTAGCCTTACAAAAATCTTAAGAAAAGTATTTTTGGAAAAAGCTTTTCTATCTATAAACAAATTTTTACATGAAGGGCTTGAGGAGCCATAAAGAGTATTTTTAGCGTTAAGGCAAAGCTAGCATGGGTTCTCCACTTGATAGCGAGAGGACTTGCTTTATTGTACCTGTAAGGCCTTGGTTAAATTTTGGTTGCGAGAGGACTCGCATGTTTGTGCCCGAGGGGCCTTGGAGGGTGGATAGTCCTAGTTTGGACTTCCCCTATTTGGATTGAAACTCTTTTCTCGGCTAGGGTGATAGTTAAGTTTTTCCTAGTGGGGTGGTGCCCCTAGGTAGCCTCATGCGGGTAAGCTGAGGTACCCTATACGGGTAAGTACAGGGGATAATCAAAGTGTAGACGACGTAATTCTACACCTTCCATAGTTCCGGACTCCTATGGATGTGTTACTTGCATTCATCACACCTGCATTCATTATGTATGTAGATAGCTTGCTTGTATGTATGATAATAATGTGTGGAAACTTGCTTGACCGGTAGTGGTGAGGAATGAACTCACTGAGCTGTTTTATGCTCATTCCCCCTTAGTTTCCTTTGTAGGTTTACATACGATGGGATTGGGACATGTCTCGAGTGTTGAGTACGAGATGAAGATATCTACATTAGTATTAGAAGTAGTTGAGTACTTTTTAGATGATACATAGACATCCTTTGTAGAAAATATTTATTTATTAAACCATACTATAATGTTAGTATATCCTGTCTTATTATTTGATAGGGGATACTAATTCTCTGCAGTTCTAAGAAACTGTGGGATATCGGATACCCATAGTTATTTATATTTGTATTCTACAGTAAATTGATTACTTAAAAAAACAAGAACCTTAGTGATTAATCATTTAGAGTCTTGCAATCTTTGACTTGCAAGGCGGTTTTCATAACATGGGTGCACATATGTTGTGGAAATTTTAGGTAATCCTACTAGGCCCTCTTTAGGGTCCTGAAATAGCTCGGCCTAGAGTTTAAGCCAATACATTTGAAATCAAGCCGAGTATCTTTCAAATGATCCAACAATGTGTTCAATTTTATGGGTTCAGCGATGAAGACCTTAACAACCATTTGCAGTAGTTCTTAGAGTATGTGACACATTCAAGATAGGTAGAGTTTCTAAGGACGTTATCAGACTTAGGCTATTTCCATTTTCACTAAGGTCCAATGCAAGGCAATGGCTCAGCTCTATGCCATGGAATTCCATTAATAGTTGGCAAGAAATGGCTAAACTATTTATGAGAAAATACTTCCTACCTTCAAGGATAGCTAAGCTAAGAGCAAATATTTCTTCTTTCAGTCAATTAGATTCAGAGACTCTATATGAAGCATAAGAGAGGTGGAAGGAGTTGTTAAGAAATGTTGTCATCATGCTCTTCCAGATTGGCATCAAGTTTAGACATTATATAATGGACGGAACTACATTACCAAGCAACTCATTGATGTAGCTTTTAGAGGAAGCCTAAACCATAAGTCACTTGAGCAATGCATTCAATTGTTTGAAGACATGACCAATAATCATTATCAGTGGTCATCTATAAGAGGAAGAGAAAGAAGGTCAATAAGAAAACATGAATCAGGTGCCACTTCCGCTTTAGCACATAAGGTGGAAGCGTTGACGAGGAAAATTGATAGTCTCATTATGGGTCAAAACAACTCGTTAACAATTACAAGTTCAAAGTTGGCCAACCCGTCTAAGATTGATCAAGTAAAAGAAGTTAACTACTTAGGAACTCAATCAAACATAGCAATGATCCCTTTAGCAACACCCATAATTTGAGTTAGAGAAATTATCCTAATTTTAGATGGGGTAACAACACCGGTCAAGGTTCCAACATGCTACCTCCTAGATAAAGGCAAATGCCTCCTTCTCAAAGTAAGCTAACTTCCATTAAGGAGATGTTGGCTCAGTACATCAAGACCTCTGAAAGCTGCCACCAAGCCATAGAAGCAGCCTTAAGAAATCAAGGAGCCTTAATACATAAATTAGAAAATTAGCTTGGGTAGATTTCTAAGATGTTATTTGAAAGAGCTCCTAGATCGCTATTGGGCAACACGGAGAAAAACCCTAAGGAGCACGTTATAACTATGACTCTTAGAAGTGGTAAGGAGTTACAAACTTCTGAGAGTATCCAAGACAGTAGAAAAGTAGTTGATTAATAATAGATCACCAGAACAAATTCTTACCAATAGCATCAAAAGAATATAAGCGACATTTGCCATACCCTTCTAAACTAAGGAAAGATAAGGATGATGAGCATTATAAGAAGTATTTTGAACTCTTCAAGCAGTTGCACATCAACCTTCCTTTGGTGGAAGCTCTAAGCCAGATGCCTAAGTATGCAAAATTTTTTAAGGAGCTTCTTTCCAACAAGAGAAAATTAGAGGCACTTTTTATTATTATCTTAGGTAAAGAATGCTCTACAGTTATTATGAACAAGTTACCTAGCAAACTCAAGGATTCTAGTAACTTTATTATCCCTTGTTTAATAAGAGACCTTCTAGTAGAGAAGGCATTGGCAGATCTTAGAGCCAGCAACAATTTGATGCCTTATAGTTTGTTCAAGAGATTGAATTTGTGGGAGCCTAAAAGTACTCGAATGAGCATTTAGTTGGCAAATAGATCGATGCAATTCCCAAGAAGAGTTGTAGAAGATGTTTTGGTTAAAGTACATGACTTTATTTTTCCTATAGATTTTGTAGTGTTGGATATGGATGAGGATATCAAGGTTCCACTCATATTGGGAAGATCATTCTTGGCAACTACCAATACTATGATTGATGTCAAGGATGGGAAGTTGGTCGTTCGAGTCGGAAACAAGGAAATGGTGATCAAAATGCCAGACGTCTTCCAAAAATCAATGAACGATGATGATGAATGCTTTGCTATTGATTCGTTTGACTTTACCGTTTTTAAGTTTCTATAAGATATCTTGAGTAAGGATCCTTTAGAGTCATGCTTAATGAAAGGAAATGAGGTAGACGAAGTGGAAGAAGTGAAAGAGACAATCACTTAGTTAGAAGTATGTAGTACACAAGTGAAGAATTTCGAGATTGAAGAGATTGACAGGAGTTTGATCACTCGTATAAAGCCTTCAGTTGAGGAGCCCCTTGCCTTAGAAATGAAACAATTGCCTACTTATTTAGAATATGCTTTTCCATATGAAGATTCTAAGTTGCTAGTGATCATATCATCAAGGCTAGATTCTTACCAAAAAGAGAAACTTTTATCAATTCTTAAAGAACATAAGAGGGCAATTGCATAAAAGACATCAAACATCTAGAGAATTAATCCGTCATTTTGTACACATAATTTTTTTATGGAGGATGGATGTAAATCGGTAATGTAACCTTAAAGGAGGCTAAATCCCAACATGAAGGAAGTCGTTAAGAAAGAGGTAGTGAAGTTGATGGATGCAGGACTCATCTACCCAGTATCAAATAGTCCATAAGTGAGTCCAGTTCAGGTAGTGCCAAAGAAGGACAGCATGGTAGTAGTAGCAAACGAAAAGAATGAGTTGATATCAATACGTACTATGGCTGGTTAGAGAGTATGCATTGAGTACAAGAAACTTAATGACACCTCAAGGAAAGACCACTTTCTACTGCCTTTTGTTGATCAAATGCTAGAGAGATTAACGAGTCATGAATACTACTATTTCCTAAATGGGATGTCTGGTTAATTTTAGATTCCAATAGCTCCAAAACACTACTTTTACTTTCCCCTAGGGTACTTTTGCATACCGTAGAATGTTGTTTGGATTGTGTAACATACTTGCCACTTTTCAAAGTTGTATGATGGTTATTTTTGAAGATTTAGTAGAGGATGTGATGGATGTCTGTATAGATGATTTTTCTATGTTTGGTAATACATTTGATGGATGCCTTACAAATTTAAAAAGGGTTCTACAAAGGTGTGAAGAGATGAACTTAGTTCTCAGCGAAGAAAAGTATGATTTTGTGGTACAACAAGGCATTGTGTTAGGATACAATATATCAAACAAAGGCATCAAGGTAGATAAGGTGAAGATAAAAGTAATATCAAGTTTACCACCACCATCATCTGCAAAGGCTATGAGAAGCTTTTTGGGACATACTAGATTTTATCGACAATTCATTAACGACTTCTCTAAGATAGCAAGGCCATTAATGAAGCTCCTTAAGAAGGGTGTACCGTTTGATTTTAACACCAATTGCTTAGAGGCCTTTAACGTTTTGAAAGAAAAATTGACCAGTGCTCCTATCATAGTAGTTCCTGACTAGACCATGCAGTTTGAATTAATGTGTAATGCTAGTAACCTAATAGTAGGAGCAGTATTGGGACAAAGGAAGGATAGATAGTTTCAATTGATACATTATGCTGGCAAGACACTCACTCTAGCCCAAGCGAATTACACCACAACTAAGAAAGAATTGTTATTAATTGTTTTTTCTTTTGACAAATTTTGGCCATATCTGGTTCTCTTGAAAATGATTGTTTACACCAATCACTTAGCTTTAAGATACCTCTTATCTAAATCTAATGCAAAACCTCAATTGATATGTTAGGTACTGTTGCTGCAAGAATTTGATTTAGAAATAAGGGACAAGAAGGGGGGCTAAAAAATTGGCTATAGACCATTTGTCTAGGTTGGATAATCTACATCTAGAAGAATTGGATGAAGATGACATTAATAATAAATTTCCTAAAGAAAGCTTGTTTTCCCTTTGCATAGTAGCAACCGATAACATTCTAGGGTTTGCTAATATAGCAAATTATCTGCTTGGGAAGGTTTTACTGTGAGATTGGGATCACTACAAGAAGAAGCAGTTTCTTTCAAAGTTAAAACATTACTTTTGGGAAGATCCTTTTATTTTTCAAGTGTGTACTAATCAAATTATTCGACATTGCATATCACACGAAGAAGGACAGAAAATTTTGTTCCATTGCCATAGTAGACTAACAAGTGGTCACTATAGCACAAATTGAATAGCTTAGAAAGTGTTAGAGGCTGGTTTTTATTGGCTAAGTATATTTTTGGACACTGATGGTTATGTTGCAACTTGTGATAGGTGTCAAAGATTTGGCAATGTTTCTAAGAAGGATGAAATGCTACAAAATTATATATTAGAATGTGAAGTTTTTTATGTTTAGGGAATAGACTTCATGGGACCGTTCTCAAGTTCGTATGGTAATAAGTACATTCTTGTTGTAGTTGATTATGTGTCAAAGTACGTTAAAGCTCAAGCTTTACCAACAAATGATGCTAGGGTGGTAGCAAAATTTTTGAGAAAGTTATTTTCTATATTTAGAGCACCTTAAGAATTGATTAGTGATAGAGAAACCCACTTTTGCAACAACCAAATTGAACGAGTCCTTAATAGATGTAAGGTACACCATAGGATGGCTACTCCTTACCATCCACAAATAAGTGGCCAAGTTAAGGTATCTAACAAGGACTTAAAAAGGGTTTTTGAGAAGACTGCAGTACGTAACAAAAAAGATTAGGTTTACAAGCTAGAGGATGCTTTATGGGCATATCAAACTGCTTACAAGACTCTATTAGGTACTACTCTTTATCAATTAGTGTATGGTAAAGGCTACAATTTACTTATGGAGATTGAACATAAGGCTTATTAGGCTTTGAAAACAGCAAATTTGGATTATGAAGCAACTAGTAAACTTAGGCATCTCCAACTTAATGAATTGGATAAGTGGCGTTGGATAGCTTATCAGAACAATCGAATGTATAAGGAGCGAACTAAGCATCTTCATGATTCTGGATTAAGTACCCCAAGCAATCTAAGGAGGGTGATCTGGTAATATTATACAATTCTAGACTTAAGTTATTTCTTGGAAAACTTAAATCCAAGTGGTCTGGTCCATTTTTAGTGAAAAAGGCATTTTTAAATGGAGCGGTAGAGGTTGAACACCTGAAAAAAGGGACATTAAAGGTCAATGGGCAATGGTTGAAGATATATCATGGAGAAGTAAATTGGAAAGAAGGAAAGGAGGAGTTAAGACTTCTCTAATTCGAGGATTGAAGCTGCATACTTTGGGAACGTTAAGCTTGAGATGTTAAACAAGCATGTTTATTAGACTTTCAATTTCATTTTGTTTGTTTTGAGTACTTTGAGAATTTTTTACTTTTAATTTTAATTAATTGATTATTATTGTTAGTGGTTTGGATTGATTTAAGTGTTTTGTTTGTAATTCATGCACAAAGAATGAGATCATAGAGAGAAAGTCATGGCAATTTAGTGAGAAGAGAAGAATTCATAGAGTGTGGGGACGTAGATGGAAATTGGAAGCCCAATATGCATCTTGGCCATGACAAAGGTAAGTATTTGAATTTTTCAAGTAAAACATCCATCACGGCTGGGATAAATTAACAAGGCTAATCCACATGTCCATTACGGCCGTAATCAATCCCTTGTAAGAGTTCATACCTCAATCATGACCATAATCAATATCCTAAGAGTTTTTCACAACATCATGACCGTAATCTAATGAGATAATTATGAAATCTAAGGCTACAATATCAGTCATAGGTGTAATCACGCCTGTAACTATAAAAGGGGAAAGGCCATGATGTTTTAAAAATTTTGGGCACTAAGCTTATCACAGGACTCATTACGCTTGTGACCATGCTTAAAAAGGGGATCACGGCCCAGGTCATAGCCGTAATCATTTTCCTATTGCCCCACTATATAAGAAATTTCCCTCTCTCTCTCCTCATTTCTCACATTTCAAATTTCTACCCTGTGATAACACTCTCTATGCCTGTCCCTTACGAAAAACTTGCATCATTTTTTGTTGCATAAATTCTTACTCCAACACATCCTAACACTTGCACAATCATTCTCATCACAATAACACTCTCCTAAGGTATGTTTTGCCTCTTTTTCTTTTGTTTTTCTTTACGTGCATAATGATTCAATTCATGTAACTTTAGGGTTTATTTATATATGTTTGCTATGATTTGGAAAGTATTGTTATAGTAGTTGTAGTGTGTTTATATCATCCTTAGACTTTAAATTTACATGAATTTGTAATGGAAGTTGCTTATTCAAAATGAAACCCTAATTCATTTAGATAATGGTAGAATAGAGGATTACTACAAATTGAGCCTAAGATTGATGAATTTGTTTGTGTAAGAATGTAACGTTAAGTGTTGATTAGTTGAGGGAAGACCTTCATCCTTAGTTGATGTTATGGCTCCAAGTTGAGTCATGTTAAATTCATTTGTAATAGATGCTTAGAAGTTGGTTAGGATTGATCATGATTAGTCAATAGATACGTTATGTTTGTAAGTAGCAAGAAGTCGAATTAGGTTTGCTTGAATTGAAGTATGCTTGAAGTTTGAACTAACAACCAATATTTGCAGATGGCATGGAAACATTCAACTACTTCTCAACATAAAAGACCAAAGGCTAATAATCTTCCTTCTCCTCCTCCTCGACATTCTAATGCAGCAAGTTCCAGTCGATCAATTACTCCACCAACCGGTATGACTAATGAGCAAGCAAACAGATTCCAGGAGTTTGCCAAGAAGAAGATTATTAAGAGACATTGTATGGTGGATTGGGACGTACTGGGGGAGTATGGCTTAAAGATAGCCATGCAATGGTTATTAGGTAATGGACCATAGCTAAAGTTGTTTTCAGTTCAAGAAAAGACATATCGGCAAACAACTCTGGCTTTTCTCTCATCCTTCATTGTTAAGTATAAATATATCGGCTCTAAGATGGATAATGAGGTAGAGTTCTTTGCATTTGAAAGGACTCATACCTTTGACATGCTAACATTCATATAAGCAATGGGGTTGCATACCCGAGCTGAACTTCAAGATGAGGAGTTTGTTGATTTACCTATGAGCTTGCCCCATGGAACTTCAATAACTGAATTTTAGAGAGAAATCTCCAATGAAAGCAGCTTCAGGGCGAGTAAATCAAAAGCTTCTACTTCAAAGAAGACTAGTATTCAACTCTTTCATTATATTCTGGTTAAGATGATCTATGGGAAGCACGAAAACCTTGGAGCAATGGGGGAGCATGATTTATTACCTTTATATAGTGTGTTCAAGGGTTTTCCGATGATTGTAGGCATCTTAACTGCATATGGACTTCGCTAGTAGACTTTTGATAAGAGCAAGGGCATATTTGTAGGGGGGCTAATCACTAGGATTTTAAGGAATCGAGGCTATAACCTATAAGTAATAGTCCAAGCGACTCTTGTGCTAATCCTAAACCACTTCCAAGAACCCCTTTTAATCAATGGGGTATTTCGAATCTTGATTTAGATATCAAGGGCCCTAAGGCTCTTGATTTTGCACCTTTAACTTTTAGCTTCTCAATTGGGAATTTAAAGAGATTAGAAACCAAGGTGGCTAAGATTAAGGAATCTGAAAAGGGGATTGTCAAGCTCTTGAAGAATATAGCCACCAAAGTGGGAGTTGCTATACCCTCCTATTTCTCTCATCCCTAAACTTAAGAGGATGATAGTCTTAGTCAACCTCTGGTTCCCCCACCAATACCAACACCCTAAGGAGAAGAAGAAGAAGATGATGAAGAGTCTAAAGAGGAAGACTCCGGTGATGACAAGGATGAGTCCAACGAGGCTAAAAGTGATGATGAAGAATGCACTAAAGAAGCTTAGCAAGTACCAACTGGACAAGATGTTGAGGAGGGAAGTAAGGAGGACTCCTTTGAGTAGGATGAAGACAGGTCAGACGAGGAGACAGCAGCTGATGATGACTGAATTCTTTCCTTCTTGTTATTTTCTTTTGATGTATTTTGTTAGTTTAGGAGCACTAGTTCATTAACAGCTTACTTTTACTGATGTATATTGTTATGGAGACTCTCATATCACAAGCTTGTCATCTTTTATTTTGTTTTGTTGTTTTGTCTTGATGGTCGGGTGCCTTTCATTGTTTAAGTTGTTATGGTGTTGGAAGCTATACTCTCTGATCATTTAGGAATCAATGAATTACTTGAACTTCATGTTTTAGGGAAGGCCAATTCTTATTGTTTCTTCAATTTCATCTCTCTAATTATTCCAATTATAAGTCGATTTCATGTTGATTTCTTTCTGACATTGAGGACAATGTCTCTCATTAAGTATAGGGAAGGGTAAATTATGTTCATCAAAGAACCTTCCATTAGGTTTGTTTGTTTCAAAGAATGACTTAACTTAATGAACTGTGGATTTGACAAAATAGCAATCAATTTAGTGAGTTAATTTTGTGCCTCACTTAATTCTTATAGACTTAGTTTACATGATCAAGATTATGCGATAGAATCTTAGTAAATCATACTTGCTAGCTAATTAATGAATGAGTTTAGGATTTAGAAGTGAATCGTCATATTTAGTTCAAAGCTAATTGGTTATAAATTTCCTAAGTAATATATCTACTTTTCAATTACTTTTGGAAGATCATTTAACCTTGAATGAAAAGGGAAAATGAAGTAGTTCACTTGTTGATACTTCTTGAAAATCTCTTCAAATTAGAATAAATTGAAGTGTTTTAAGGACTGAATTAGTAAGGATGGGCTTTTGTCCCTCAAAAGAGTGAAGTTTGACCCTGCTACTAATATTTGTCTTTATAACCTTATAATACGAATTTATAAGAATTAAGTTAGTAAGGACAGGCTTTGGTCCCTCAAAAGAGTAAAGTCTAACTCTGTTGCTAAAATTTGACCTTATAACTAAGTTAGTAAGGGCGGGCTTTAATCCTTCAGAAGAGTGAAGTCTGACTCCGCTACTTATCTTTGGTATTCTTATGTGTAAAAAAAAATGATGAATGAAATGAAATGAAATGAAAAGAAAAAAGGGGGCAAATGCAATGTATAAGTCATATTGGAGAGATTCAACAAAAGAATTAGAAATACAGGGGAAATATGGATGCAATACACTTTTTCTTCTAAATTAGTGTTCTTAAGAAGTAATTGAAGGTTTACACAATCAATAAATATGATCGTATCTCTAACTGTGTCATTCTTTGGATAACTTTTTTCGCATCTATAGTGACCTATATGATTGAAAATACGATTGAAAGATACGGTCGTATCTCTGGTCGTATTGGCCATACTATTTAAGGCCATGCCTAAACTTGCTTCCTCACTTCTACACTTGCATTCACATGATACAACACATGGCTCCTCTCTTCCTTGCACTCTCTCATGCACATATACTTGGAAAAAAACGTACACACACTTCACTTTCTTTTACATTTACACACTAGTAAGTTCAAGAGTAAGGACCATGGCACTACAATTTAAGCTTCAAGTTAGGAGGAAGTTCAAGAAGAAGAAAAAGAAGAAGAAGGTAAGGAAGGTGAAAACAAAGGAGTAAGGATAAAGAGGCTGCTAAGGGAGAGGAGGAAGAGGAAGGTGATGAGGAAGAAGATGCAGACTTTAAAGAGAACAATGATGATTTTATAGAGATGATGTGGAAAAAAGGCAAGGCAATTTATACCAATCACTTTAACCAAGGAAGTATCGGTTTCTTTACTCCTTTTCCCTTTGTGCTTTTCATTGCTTATTTCGTATATTGGGGACAATGTACAATTTAAGTGTAGGGAAAGGGATAAAGTGATATTTTTTATGTGACGCTAGTTATAACTTTAAGCTTTTATCGTTTAATTTACCCTACACTTATTGTTACATAGAAAGTATTAACCATTATTTGCATAAAATTGATTTGCATTCAAATTAAAGAATTGATTTTACATATAATTTTACTTGATTATTAATGACTTTATTACACAATACTAGAGTTGAAATATATAATCTATGTGAAGTAGAGTTACATGTTATTTAGGCTTAGATTTTAGACTTGAGATTAGGACAATGTCATTAGTTAGGAGTTAAGTCATTCTTATTTTTAAGCCTGCTTTATTGTATACTCATTTCTTAGAAGTTTTTAGAGCCTTACAATTCATAGTAATTGAACAAATAAAACTTGTTTCTTGAAAATCTCCTAAAAAATTAATTTAGTTAGAGGCTAGAAAAGGAAAAAAAAAAGAAAAAGGAAATGAAGTTTTCACGTTAGTAAGAATCGATCTTGGTTCCTTAAAAAAGTAAGATTCATTCCTACTGCCAATGTGAGGATAAGTTGGTAAGGATTGTCCTTGGTCCATTAGAAGAGTGAGGTTTGAATTTTGCTATCAATGGACTCAAATAATTATGCTTAAACAAATAATGGAGTAAGTGGATGGTTTGAAAGGGAGTCTTAATGCCTAATAGCCTATGATCATCTAGCATGGGACTTACCGATTGATGAAACTAATCTACCCAATTAAATGAAAAGAGAAAAAAAAATGAAAAAGAAATCTTCCAATGAAAATTAATACTAAGAGGATGATCAGAGGATAGGTAGATGTCATATGCATTTACTTTGAATTATTATACTTATAGTGATGAAAGAGGGGAGTGTATACATTTTAGCGAGGTATACAAAATTCTAATAACTTTTTCATGATTGAGGAGATGTTAAACTTGATCTTAATTTTGTTAAGCTTTGGTTAAATGATATGGGTAAACTCTAATTTACATGAATAAGCTATTGAACTCTAGTATGGTTGTAAGACCTTGTACTTAAGTATTTTTGTGTTTTAAGGGCATGGTTATATGATCAAGTGAAGTTATCAAGTAAAGTTGTTAAGGAATTGAATTTTTTTAATTGATACAAGCAAATTGATATTGAGCTTTAGTTGAATGAAATGTATGGTTAATTTTTTATGTAATGGTGTTTATAGAATTCTTGTTCTTATGTGCTTTTCTTGGCTTTTATTTTACTTGAGGATAAGCATAATGTTAAGCGTAGGGGGAGTTTGATAAGTATTTTTTTACATATATTTATTAGTGGGTATTTATTAGTGCTTTTGATATTTTTGTAGGGTTTTTTTAGATATTTGGTATTTAATTAGAAAATATTTTCATTTCAGGCTTGATGGAATAATTGAGAAGAAAAGGAAAAAAAAATGAATCAAATTTCATTTAATTTGGACTTGAATTTGATGAGTTATAAGTTTTTGAAGATTGATATAGTCGCTTAAAGAAATCATGTTGAATGTGATGTTGGTTTATTTAAATTATGATTAGAAAGTTACATGATCACGATGTTGTGAAATGTTGTGCAGATGTGCTATATTTAATTTAAAGTCCACGCCACACATCGAAGCCCATTCGTGTCAATTCAATTCAACATTCAGCCAACAAGAATTGAAATCGCAGCAATGCCTTAAATTGGAAAAGCCCAAACGGAAATCACGAAGCCCATATGCGAACGTCTGAAAGCAATTGCAAATTGCAAGTCCACTGTCATAGTCTCCACATGTCCAAGGATTTTGTTCAATATTATATAATATAGAAAAATAAAACACGAGCAACGGATTGACAATCGGCCACGGACGAAGAGATACGGGAACGGAGAATTTCATAGCTGTAAACCTCGGAATTTCCGAGTAACAAGTTAAGTAGTTGGAATTGCCCTTTGAATTATTTCTAAGAATCAACCAAATTAAGAATCAAATTTGATATAAAAGTTATACTTGTAATAATTGACTTTGTAATTGTAATTCAACTTGGTAACTCTAAAGTTGATTTCAATCCAAGAAGCTATCTAAAATCCGAAACCCCTAAGTATAGTAGAATACTCCTAGGCTTATGAAAATCCTAAAGCGAAAGGATTGAAAGCCTTAATACTAACTCAAACATTTGAAAACCCTAAAATGCAACAACAAACCCTAACTTACTAAAACCTTAAACCCTAACATGTAATGAAAACTTTCAACTTATTGAAACCCTAAACGATCGGTTGGGCATTTGACTATTAAGTCAAACACTTAAGAATCCTACATTAGAAGCCTAAACTTAACCAAGCTTGGACCAATCGTATGTTACTTATAACATAGCATGAAAACTAATTTGAAGTAAAGAAATATTTATAAACTAAACCCTAGCTTAGTCACTTGAATAAGGTAATCAATTAAGTCACTTAGGGGTAGAAATTGGAGAGCCATAAGTGAAGCTTAGAACTGGCCATTGCCAACTCAATTTCCCTCTCAAATTAAGTGTAAACAAGCCAAAGTCAAGAATATGAAGCTAGTTGACTTATACACTTAGTTAACTCCCATGTGTTGACAAGACAATTTATATTCTCTAGAAGTTATACCATTTAAAGAAGAAGGCAACTTATCCTTTTGTAAACTAACTAAAAGTGAAGATGACAAGACAACACCCCATTCCCTATGGCTACCTAACTGCCAGTTGGAAGAAGGGGAATAAGACATGCCATCTTCCATCCTTTCACTCCTTTTACTCACTTATTAAGTCACATTTAATAGTCACATAAAAGCTTAAGCAAACTATCACATCTCTTGTACTTAAATCACTTAAACCCATCAAAACAAGTGACAAGAGAAGACTAGAAAACCCTAACAGTACGTTCACTTTATAGAATTGGAATTGGAATTCTATTTCCTCTCTTTTCAAGACATATTACATTTGAATACCAAGAAGGAAAAACTTTCAACATGCACAGCTCTCACCACTCCAAATCTACACAAGTACACACCACAAACACATACCTTGTTGCCACCACTTTTGTCCATCTAAGGAGATACACTAGAAACATCATACACATTACCATTTGAGGAAATTTGGAAGCACCAAAAAACCCTCAAGAACCTAAGTTTCAAAGAGCTAAGGGTCACTAAGGATGAAAGGAAGAAAACAAGAGCTAAAGGGGGCTAAAGAGGTACTACAATCATCACACAACCAAGTGAACTAAGCCTTACTCCTAAATGTCTTTAGAAAACCATGATTAAGATATCATTTCTTGTTTATGTAAGGTTATCATGTACTTTAGAAGTTTTCCTAGCTAGGTCAAGTGTTAGTTTCTTGAATTTTTCTTTACTAATGTTATAACATAAATAAGCTTGAACATGATTTCCTCTTAGTATACTTATTTATCACTTAAAGTATGGCCTCATGACTTAAGAAAATCATAAAACTGAGTTCATGAATATCCTCTAAAGTGTTGGACATAGCATGCTTAAGGCTTACCTAAGTGTTATTCTTACTTATATTAAGATTCACACACTTTAAATTAACGTTAGGCAAAGGAAAAAAATCAACATATGAAACTTTAATAAAGAGATCAGCATCTAAGGACCTTAACTAAAGCTTAGCGCCTAGAATATGTATGTGTTCTATAAGCTCCCCTTAATATTATATCAAAATAATATACTTACAAAGATCAAGTAGAGCAAAGGTTGAAGTACAAGCAATATAAAGCCTTGATTTAGTATGTAAGCTTAAGAAAACTAAGAGTTAAGTTAAAAAATGGAATTAGGAGATAACAAACCCAAACTAACCAGATTTGTAAGTTACATTTAATCCATTTAAACACACTTACAAATGAAGTAAATAAAGTAAAAAGACCTACCCTAATAAGTAAGATAAGAGTTGAGCGTCTAAAACTTAAAACTGGGCTTAAAACTCTTAAGACAAGCCTAAAACTTTTAAGACAAGCTAATAAGGATCAAAGCAGTGGATCTCAAAAAACCCAGAATGGGTCAAATGGGTTTGATCGATAAGACATGAGATAGTTGGTTTCGATAGTGAATGTAAATGGATATCATGCACTAAGATACAAACAAAATTAGGGGTTTGAGCTTAAAATAGGGTTTAATACAACTAATAAACACTAAATGTTGCTCTGGATTCAAATGAAGGTTAAATGCAACTCATTAACCGATTCAAATGAGGGCTTCGCTACAATCTCAAGGTTAAGATCGATAAGAACACAAAAGAGATTAAAGAGCTTAATCGATACTTGATAATCCAACAAATGTTAGCTCAAGAGTAGCCTTGCTTAAAAGGAAAAGATTCCAATCGCGAGAATATACTTTTCCATCTCATTTCGTATATTGATGCTTATATATGTCTACATTGTTTATAGATATTGTTATTTATAGCAACCACTAAACCTTAGTGACAAAACTGTAAATAATGTACAAGGCCTTAAACCCTAAAGAATTGAGCTCATAAATAAAATAAAGGAAAACATGTATAAAAATACAGAACTGTGCTTTTTATAAGGGAAGTTGGCATGCAGTTACTTAGTATGTCCTAGAAGAAGTAGTATTCAACCCAGATGGGGTTGGCAATTGGATGTATGGGTTTAAGAAAGAGTTCCCCAAAGTCTTATAGTGCTTGGCTAACACACCAGAAAGGTTGGCCCATAATTGCCGAGTTCTAGGATCAATCGATGCGAGACTTTTGGTGCTGTTCAGAGTGGTTCTTTAGTCTCGAGTACTTGGCCTTGTGGCATCTCGTCTTCTTGGTAGACAATAGACTTGTTACCGAATGGCTCCTTGCCTTCCCTTTGGTCTTTGGTCATTTGTGTGGCTTCGGCGAAACCTGCTAGGCCTTATCCTTGAACTATTTGGCCTCATGTTAGAATAGGTCAACATCTTCTTAGAAGGTTGGCATCGGATTCGGATAGGTTGGCCTCGACTTAGACGTAGTCGGAGGTTGATTTTGATCATTACTGTAGGTTTGAAAGGAAGTTGTCCTTGACGTTAAGCATTAAGCTCGAGCCGAGAGGCCAAATAAGCTCCTTCTCCCTTTTCACTTTACTATGATTTCCAAGTGTCACTAGATTTCCTCAATGCTCATAGGGGTTAAGAGATGGCTCTTCCTACCCTTCTAAACAGTATAAGTGTTAAAGAATTCATCATGGATCACTTTCCAATCAAATTCCCATGTTCAGCCTAGAAGTAGATTCACATCATTCATAGGCACTACATCAAAGTCGATCTCATCTTCATACTACCTTACCTTGAATATGATTTGTGCTCTTTTATGCACATGGACCATACCCTTGTCATTAAACCATTTTAACCCATAAGGTTAGGAGTACGGGTAGGACAACAATTTCTTCTTTTCTACTAACTCGGAGAAAATGATGTTGGTTCAGCTAACCCCATTGATAACTAAGGAACAAGTCTTCCCATTCACTGGCACTGCATGTAAAATAAATTTTCCCTTTGTTCAAGGTCTACCTTCAGGTTAGCTCGATGGCCATAGCTAAGAGTTTATCTAAGTCCTCAGGACAGACATCTTCTTCTATCAACTAGTCTCTCGAACTCCTATTACTCTAACTCTTGATTTGAGCCTCGAACCCTCGCCCTTCAAGACCATGACCCTTTTATTTAGGTATTAGGACTCAATATATTCGTAGCCTAAGCATTTCACTTGTCAGGCCTTATTGTCGGATGCATTCTCTTTCTTAGCAATCCTTTTCTCGACATTGATGGGTCAGTTAGGCTCTCCTTTCTCTATCTTATTTTCTTGCCTTCTCTTGGCATACCTCTCAGTCTTAGGGCTACCTTATTGCGATCGGCCAATCAGCTTCTAATGCCTTTTTCTCATCTATCTCTCTACTCTTAATGCCAAATTAATTAGCTTGTCTAGAGAGTTAAACGATTGCAATTCAACTATGTCAACAATATCATCTCGAAGTCTACTTAGGAACCTGGCAATGGTATGGTCCTATAGCTTGGCAATCTCACATCTTGTCATCAAGGTCTCAAGCTCTTGTAAATACTTTTCAACATTATTTCGACCTTGTCTCAAGTACTGAAAAGCATGGATAATCTCTTCCTTGAACTAAGTCGGCACGAACCGCTAATTCATCAACCTCTTCATAAGCCTCCATGTTCTAATTTGCTCTTCTCCTTCAGCATCTCACTTATCAACTAACTTATCCCACCAAAGGCTTGCATACTCAACAAGGGATAATGAAGCCAGCTTAACCTTTGTTCGTTCATCACATTCGTAGCTCTCAAATAGCTTATCAACACGGGGAATCCAATGAAGGAATTCTTCAGGTCGGCTACTTCAATTGAAGGTTAGCAATTTCAGCTTAACATTATCAAGTCCTTGGCTAGGTGCTCGGGGTTCATCCTTCGCATTTCAAACTGGTTAATTCACTTCGGTTTAGCCACTTCTGTTAGAGCTCTACTCAGCCATATCTCTTCTCGACCTTGGTTTTCTTCTCCGGGCTCCTTGGTTCAACTCGGAGTCAACACTCCTGTCATTACCTCTTTTCGACATTGGTTGGTGTTCTCTTCTTCTTGGCTCGGCAGCTTTTATTACCTATTACTCTTCATTGTCAAGTTCATTGGATCCGCTTCTACTAGTGGGTGTACATGCCCTTCTTTCTTCTTAGCCATTACATCTATGACCTCTGACTAAACTAATAAGCTCCTAGATGGAATAAGTGAGATTTTGGATCTGATATTCTAAGTTATCAACACGTTGCCTCAAGCTTCTACGAGGAGTATTACCAGTGTTGTTGACACTATCCTTTGACATTCTTATCTGTATAGTAAGTTTCTAGAAAAATAGAACAAATACAATGATAGTAACCTAGAAACAACCACTACTCGGATTTTGCAACTACCATTACTACCAAACAACTACTACGAATCGCATACTACACTATAGAACAATGATTAACAGGAGGTACAAACTATGAATCAAACTTTGAAGAACACTAATATGCATATCTCCCTAAAGCTCTCATACCAAGATGATAAGGATCAAAGCAGTAGATCTCAAAAAACCCAGAATGGGTAGAATGGGTTTGACCGACAAGACGTGAGATAGTTGGTTTCGACAGTGAATGTAAATGGATATCATGCACTAAGACATAAACACAATTAGGGGTTCGAGCTTAAAATAGGGTTTGATACAACTGACAAACACTAAATGTTACTTTGGATTCAAATGAAGGTTAGCTGCAACTCACCAAATGGTTTAAATGAAGGGGTTTGCCATAATCTCAAGGTGAAGATTGATGAGAACACGGGTGAGATTAAAGAACTTAATCTATACTCAATAATTCGATAAAATGCTAGCTCAAGAGTAGCCTTGCTCAAAAGGAAAAGATTCCAATCATAAGAATAGACTTTTCCATCTGATTTCGTACATTAACATCTATATATGTCTTCGTTGTTTATAGATATTGCTATTTATAGAAAGTCCTAAACCCTAGTATCAAAACTACAAATAATGTACAAGGCCTTAAACCCTAAAGAAATTGTTTGGCTCGTAAATAAAATAAAGGAAAACATGTACAAAAATACAAAACTGTATGTTTTACAAGGGAAGTCGGCATGCAGTTACTCAGCATATCCTAGAAAGAGTAGTATCCATACTAGATAAGGTTGGCAGTTAGATGTATGGGTTTGATAAGGAGCCCTCGAAGTCTTGTAGTGTTTAGTCGAGATACAAAAAGGTCAGCCCATAATTGTTGAGTTCTAGGATCAGTCGTCATGAGTCTCTTGGTGTTGTGTTAAGTGGTTCTTTGGTCTTAAGTACTCGGCCTTGTAGTATTTCGTCTTCTTAACAGACGATAGACTTGTTGCCAAATTGCTCCTTTCCTTCCCTTTAGTCTTTTGTCATTTGCTCAGCCTCAGTGAAAGCTGTTGGGCCTTAGCTTATAACTGCTCGGCCTTAACTTAGAATAGGTCAGCATCTTCTTCTGGAAGGTTAGCGTCAGCTTTAGATAGGTTGGCCTCAGCTTGGACGTAGTCGGAGGCTAATTCCCATCACATACCCTACATAAAATTCTGAGCAACATATCTAGCTTAGGAAAAAGATAATCTAAGGTCCATAGAAAGCCCACATTCAAATTCCCTAAACCTAACAAAGGAATAAACATAACAAATACATAAAACAAGCCCATCTTTAGACAAATAAGCTACTTAGAAGTTCAAGAAGTAAAAGATAGCAATAGGGCCAAAAATAATAAATGATAATCTAACCTTAAGAAGGTATTTAAGTCCAAAATGAAGTTCCAAGCCTAAGCCCTCAAAATTTCACAAAGTAGTGAAAAGCCTAACAATTAATTAAAGCCTAAAAGAAGAACCAAACCCTAAGGACGTTATTTTTTTGACTAGTAAACAAAATTGCAAACCCCATTGTCCAAATCTAACCCTATCATGTGAAAGTACACTCGAAAAAAATGGAAATCGACTACATGATCACAAAATTGGATTTAAAATGAGAAAGTTATATATAATTGAAGATTTGGCTTAATTGGGAAAAATTTAAGGTTAAGATAAAAGTATCACTTTAATAAAACTTTAGAGTAACATTATAATACATCAAATCCTTATGATATTACTCTTACATTGTTTAGGGGACTTTGATCTCAAGGGCAACTTACCTCTAAATTATTACGACTAGCAACTATAGTAGAATAAGTAACTCCCAATGACTTCATGCTTACTTTTGATTATAGTTTAGTTGCATTGAAATAATGATATGATTAAACCAGTTGCATGTGAGGTGTGAGGAATGCTTGTGTATAGATTTCAAATTGTTTGCAGGACTTAATAATATTATATGAATTGAAAGTGCTTGCATGACTGATTTGTATATCATTGATATGGTATGAAACTACTTGATCACCTAGATAAACCAAACATAACTTATCATTTGGCTATGAATATAACAATGAGTCATGCATGGCATGACATCGCATCATAAGTTATATCGACTCCTACCGTACATGGAAGGTGAAAAGGAGCTTACAAAAGTAGGAGCTCTTAAAGGGAATTAGTTAAGCACATTTACCATATTATTGAGTCTATGTCCTAGTTGGTGGGCTTACTAGGCACTAAGAGATGCTAACTGTTTGACTAAGAGCCACATTTTGTAACTTCTGCTTAAGGCATGTGATTATAGACTGTAGGGGCTACCACATCGCTAGACTTAAAAATTTTCGAAAGGATGTTGTTTTGTGTTTAGTAAAGCATATTTTTCTATATATGTAAGTGATAGGAGTCAATTGATTGTTTGTGTTGGTTAATAATCTCCACACTGACTATAGAAGGTGAAATTCTAAGTTGCATATAATTCCTAAGCCACTACAGGTATTGTTTGGCACACTGTTTGGCATATGCATTCATAGGGTTATTAATAATGCATAATAGTTATCAGGCATGTTAAAGGGATTAGCTTACTAAGCATAAGCTTATACCTCCTTAAATTCCTTTTGTTATAAGACATCTCTTCTTTGAGCTAAGCTACAAAATTCTTAGGGTCAGTCTCTAGTTGGGACAGGATTGTGGGATATACGGAGTGAAGGAGGGAGCTTTTAAGTATTGGCTAAGAGTTTTATAAACTTCTTCATATTGTGTAGCTAACCCTTTGGTAGTTATTTGGACTACATAGTTTTGTTGCTATTATTTTGGGAACATTATGTTCCCTACCTTTAATTTGATATTATATCTAATTCATTACTAAGGATAATTGTTATGATATGATACTATTTGTTTATATGACCAATAGTAGCTAGGAGTAAAGGAAGCCTTGTACATTATTTGGAAGGCCAATGATCAACAAGGGAGTTGATCATCGACCTTTATACTATATATGGCAATCTACCACAATGAAGGTATTGTTCAGGTTGTGATAATAGCAGCTTCATATCTTTCGGTAGAGTAATTTGTTTTAGTTTTCTTTTAATTTGTAAATAAATGGGAACAATACCGATTGCAAGTAGTGACATAATTTATTTGAAGATTGAAGGATTAGGAACTCTAAATTCTTTTATATAAGTTAAGTTTTCTCTTTCTTTATTGATATCTTTGTTTACAAATTGCGTTTTTTCTCTTATGATATATGTGCTTTATATAATTATGAATTAGCTTTCTTTATTTAGATATAGGATTGATGGATCTTTAATATTTCTATATTAAAGATTTGAATATTGGTATTCTTGATATTCTTGTCATCGAGCATTTGTTTTATTAATTGTGAAATATATGTTAGATTGAGTTAAAATGTAAGAAGAATAAAATTAATTTAATCGATTCCATGGTAAACTGATATCGGATTACAAGTAAGACATTAGAGATAATGCATTGTGATTGAGTTAAGGTTTATAATATAAATTGATTAATTAATTAAATAATTTTTTTAGGGATATGAAGAATTAATTAATTAATTAGGGTAATTCATACTTTGAGAGAAGGTGATTCTATAGTTCATCACTTTGATGACTTAAGAGAGAAATCAAAGGAAATAATCTAAACCAATCAAGGATCTAATAGTCAAATATAATATATTTTAATATCATGATCATTAAGATCATATCCTAATATTCCAATTGATAGTTTATTAATTTAATCTTTTAAGGTGTTGATTTTTTATATTTTCTTTATTAATTAGAAGTAGATTCAATATTTTACATTAATTAGGAGTAGATTTATATTATGTTATTTTAATATATTTCGGTTTGCCTAGATATAGGTGGGACTAATATAGTTGAGAGCTTGTCTCAATCCTTATAGGAAAGACTTAATCTCATTAATCTTTTATTACTGTATATACAACCTATTGTACTTACTAATATAAAATATGCTTTTATTTTAAAAGTAGTGGTTAGCATATCAATTTTTTAGAGCTATTATCAGGGATAGAACTCGAGATGTTTTCAACAAGCATACCTATCAAATTTGTAGTAAGTAAATTAAGTCTAACTATCAATCCTTCAAGGACCTTAACTACTAATACTCATTAGATCTCTATTATCTAATCGACCAATTTGAGTTCAATAATTTAAAGAATCTAACATTAATTGCAGGAATTACTAAATTAAAAAACTAATTAATGAATATTAAAGAACTTAAACAAAAAAAAAAGTAATAAAAGTATAAATTAATTGAAGATTCAAAAACTTTATTTAGATCTTTGTTTCTCCTAGATTTAACATGTGATTTTCCCTAAAAATAATCTAATTTCTTCTTTAATCTTTCTTGGCCGAGAGAATTCTCTACTAAAGTTAATCACTTTCTTAAGTCAATTAACATTAATCTTAAAACACCTATTAAAATCTTTTTTCAATAGCATGACCTAAAATCATATAATTGTACAACAAATTCTCTATTATGTAATTCAAGATTTTAAAATGATCTTGCAAATTATCTCTAATCTTATAACAATTTTCATCAACTATGTCTAAATCTAATCTTATAAGAAATCTCTTGATTCTCTTCTAAAAGAATCTCTTTTCATCGATAGAAATAATAATCTAAATCATGAAACATACATAGTTGAATTAAGAAAAGAATAAACAATTAATTAAATCTAATAAAAATCATATCACATGAGTAGATCTAGGTTTTACATGATTATTAGGCGACTTTTGGGTAGCTTTTTAAGAGAAGAACACTCAAGGGAGTAAAGGACCATCAAGACTTTAAGATTCAATTTTATTTAAAATTCATGATTTTCTCTTCTACAATTCTCTATTCTTTGATTCAAGATTATTGCTTTGCGATGTGTAGAGAGTAAATTTTTGGTATTTAGGTCTTATAGAACTTAGATCTACTCATGTGATATGATTTTTATTAGATTTAATTAATTTTTTTATTCTTTTCTTGATTCAACTATGTATGCTTGATGATTTAGATTGTTATTTCTATGGGTAGTAATCTAGAATTTGATATCTTATAAGAAAATTGAGAGATTTCTTATAAGATTATATTTAGGCATAGTTGATGAAGATTGTTTCAAGATTAGAGATAATTTGCAAGATCTTTTCAAAATTTTGGATTATATCATAGATAATTTGTTGTGCAATAATACAATCTTAGGTTATACTATTAAAAAGAGATTCTATAATTAGGGTTAATTAGCTTGAGAAAGCGAATAACTATAGTAGAGAATTCTCCTGGTTAAGAAAGATTAAAGAAGAAATTAAATTATCTTTAAGAAAAATCACACATTAGATCTAAGAGAAACAAAAATCTTGATATGGTTTTAAATCTTAAATTAATTTATACTTTTATTGGTTTCTTGTTTAAATTCTTTAATATTCATTAATTAGTTGTTACAATTAATTTTAGATTCTTTAAATTCTTGAACTCGAATTTGCTAGTTATATAAGAGAGGTCTAGTAAGTATCAGTAGCCAAAGTCTTTAAGAGATTGATACTTAGACTTAATTCGCTTACTATAAATTTGATAGGTGCTCTTGCCTAAACTACAAATTTAATATTCTTGCCTATCACGTAGGTGACCCTAACTCGATCATTAGTAACCATGCTAAAAAATTGATACACTAACCACTACTTTTAAAATAAAATGTATTTCATATAAGTAAGTATACTAAGTCGTATATGCAATAATAAAAAAATTGTGAGACCAGGTAATTCCCATAGGGATTAGGACTATGTGTAGGATTTGGCCATTTTGTTTTTACTTTCTTATACTTTTGTGGAAACTGACTAAGGTTCGCTAGGGAGCCTACTAGTTTCCAATATGATTCTATATAGACTCTAAAACCTACGGCTTTTGTAAACTTTTAAAAAAATTGAGACTAAGTTGTACAAATACATATGTAAATAATACCCTATTATGGAGATTTGTATTATAAGTTATGATAAGAATCAAGCTACTAGACCTTTGACTCACAACCAAGCACGAGGATTGGAAAGCTTAGCAAGGCGGATTCTTTTGCTCTAGCCAACTCTTGTCGAAGCTGTTTACTTCTTTGTCGAGTCACTCCATATGTTGAGTCAAATGACTACCCATCTCTCTAAAGTGTATCGAGTTGTAGATTACCAAGAGAATAGCCAAACCTTTCATGATTACTCACTTACGCCTGAGCTGACCAATGACTCGATATCTCCCTTTCTAAGAAGTAGAGAGAGAGAGAGAGAGACTGGACTGATCCTTAGCCACCCTTGCTCAGATTAGCAACTTGACCATAGACTTTTGTTCGCATCCATCAATGGCCTTGCCAATGTATCACCACCACGTATAAAATCGGCCTTACTAATCATTACTTTTCTGGAATATTCATTTTTATCCTTTTATATTTTTGTACTTTACTTTTTTATGGTAATACCCTTTTTTTCTTTTTCTTTTTCTTTTTAGGCATGTTGCCCTAAATTCTCAAGTATAAATACCCCTTATATTTATAGCTGTAATCATCAAATTAAACATTAATACACTTGACATTTTTCCTCTCATAAACACTACTTTGTTTACATTCATTTCACCCTTATCCTAACCCTTAAGTAAAGCTAATGGTGAGTAACATCACTGGAACATCTTGTGCATCATATCAAGTTGTGTTGTGAGTTCTTGAAAGTTCCATTCGTACGTCATATCCATTAGAGCTATTTTGTAGGTCTTTGCTTACTTTTCATTTGTTTTGTTCTTTCGTATGATCCTCATCACTTCCTCTTCAAGCTTTTAGCAAGCTTAGAACCATTCAATGACTAGCCTTGTTTGTTCTTATCATGATTCATAACATGTTAGTATCAAAGTAGACGTTTTGTTTGAGTTGTAATTTGTTTTTGAGGTTCTATTTATACTTTATTTTAAGTATGTGAAACAAAGCAAGTTACTATGTTCATCTTAGCTGCCACATTTGCTAGCTGTTTAGTTTTTGGTTTGGAGAAATGATAGATCCAAGTATAAATGTTGATGTTGGAGATGACAACAGTAGAGTTATCTACCATGGCCAAGAGTCTCAAGAGACCCTTAAGAGTATTGATGAGAGACTTGATGAGGTGGCTAACTTCTTGGTAGATTTGACTCGAACTGTTCATGCATTGACTTGCTAATTGACTGAAGGCATGCAAAACACCTCATAAGCTGCTTAACCTATTAGAGGTCAAAACTCAGCTTGACAAGTTTGAGGTGGAGGAATAGGCTGATAAGTAAGACGAAGGATAGACTTAAGGGAACTAAATGAATGAGGAAGAGTATTTTGAAGAAGAGCGAGCTTGAGTCCCTAGAGCATTTGGTCATGTAAAGCTTCAGATTCTAAGCTTTAATGGATATGGAAATACTGATAAATATCTAGAACGAGAAGAGAAAGTGGAGTGTGTTTTTTACTATTATCAATACGAGGATTATGAGAATGTGAGAACTGTTGCTGTTAAGTTATATGTCGCCATGTGGTAAAAGAATTTCTAGGCTATGAAGAGGCGAGAAGGCTACCAAAAGATTAATACCTTGCTTAAAATGAAAAGAATACTGAGAAACAAGTTTGTACCAGATACTTATTTGCAAGATACTTTTACTTGGCTTTAGGAGCTGAGATAAGGAGGCTAAACAATTGACAAATATGTTTAAAAATTCCAAATGCTCATGATTCGATGTGAAGTGGAGGAATCCCTAGCGTAAACAATCTCTAGGTTCATTACAAGATTGAAAGGTGACATTTGGGATACTGTAGAACTCCAATGATTCACAACAATAGATGAAGCCATCCAAATAACTCAAAGACTAGAGAGATAGAAGAGAGGTCGAGTACTGACCAGAATGCCGAGTACTGACCAGAATGCCGACTAGCCAACCCGGACAGATAAATTATTGAACTTAGTCAAGTATCAAGCCTACTTGAAAGGTGGACATCTAAGCTGAGCAGGGAGACTAACTTAACAGTGACGTGCTGACTTGAACATATGAGAAAAGGGTAAGGATATGGTAGGAAGATGTGCTAGATCAAGTGCTTCAAGTGCTAAGGTTTTGAGCATATGGCTGCTCAATACTCGAACCGAAGAACTATGGTGATCAAGTGAAATGTCATGACATTAGAGTACAAAGTATTGACAAGCAACCTAAAGAGGACGAGGGCACTATCAAGAAAGAACTTATTGAATAGGAAGTGTTTGTCAAAGACTTGGATCAATTGGTCTTAGTTGTTCGATGTACCATGAACTTAGAACCCTTATAAAGAGGAGGAGTAGAGGGAGAATTTGTTTCATACCACCTGTAAGGTGAATAACTAGGTGCAAGCATTAATTGTGGATAGTGGAATTTATACCATTGTGGCATCAGCCAAAATGGTCACACAGTTGAAGTTACTGACTATTGTATACTCGAAGCCATACAAGTTGCATTAGCTAAGTAATAAGGGAGCACTACATGTCACCCAGTAAGTAATATTGTTTATCACAATTGGAAACTACTCTGACGAGATTCTCTAGGATGTGCTATCCATATGTGCCTTGCGCTTGGCTGACCATAGCTATTTGATAAGAGAGTTATCCATGACGGATACAGGAACACGTATGTGTTCAGAAAGGATGGCCAAAAGATTACATTGAACCTGATGCCATCAAGAGAAGTTAATAAATTGTAAATAAAACTTACTCGCGAATCAAAGAAGACTATGATGATAAGTAAAGTTGAGCTCCGAGAGGCCATTAATGCTGATGAGCCAACCTTCATGTTGGTCAGGTATCTATTAGAGATGAAGGAGCGGGTTAAACTACCATAAGAAGTGAGAGCACTATTGAATGAATATGCCAATTTGTTTCTAGATGAGTTACCTAAGGGGTTGCCCCTAGTGAGAGGCATAAAACATTGCATTGACTTAATACCTAGCATTGCTTTACTGAATAAGCCTACTTGTTGAATGAGTCTCGAACGAGCTTTTAAGCTTCAATGTTACGTCAATAAGTTACTAGAGAGAGGGTATGTAAAGAAAAGTCTTAATCCTTATGCTGTGTCGATGCTCCTATTGCTGAAAAAGGATGGTACTTAGAGGATGTGTGTAGATAGCCAAGCCATAAATAATATTATGATCAATTACAGGTATCCTATTCTGAGTTTAGAAGATATGCTGGATGAATTGAGTGGAGTTGAGGTCTTTAGTAAGATTGATCTTAAGTTTGATTACTATTAAATTCACACGAGGCTAAGAGATGAGTGGAAAATTGTATTCAAGACTTGACATGGACTTTATAAATGGATGGTTATACCCTTTGGCTTGTTGAATGCCCCGAGCACTTTCATAAGACTAATGAACCATGTGTTGAGACATTTGATAGGGAAGTGTGTCGTGATGTATTTTGATGACATCTTAGTTTACAGTACTGTCATGCTGAGTCACTATAAACATCTCTGAGCTGTACTGGATATCCTCCATACTAAGAGATTATTTGACAATTTTAAGAAGTGTTGCTTTTACCAAAAGGAAGTAGTATTCTTGCGCTACATAGTAAGTAAAGGAAGCTTATGAGTGGACGAAAAGAAGATCTGAGCAATTGTTTATTGGCCAACTCATACTACTTGTACCGACATAAGAAGTTTCCATGGAGTGGCTTCATTTTATAGGAGATTCATTAGGAATTTCAGTACCCTTACCGCACCATTGATTGAGCTAACAAAGAAGAACACTAACTTCTGATGGGAAGAACAGGACGAGGAGATTTTTGCTAAGATAAAGGAAAGGTTGACCTTCACCCTTATACTTGTTCTACCTGACTTCTAGAAAATATTTGAGCTAGAGTATGAATTGTCAGGCATTGGAATAGGCATTGTCCTAATGGAAAAAGGCCAACCATTTCTCTATTATAGTGAGAAGCTCAAAGGACCTTAACTAAATTACTCTGTATATGACAAAGAACTCTTAGTGCTAAACCGAGCACTACAAGTAATGGGAATCGACCTCTGATATATCCATGCCCAAGTAGACCTGTCTAGAGTAGAGGCCTATCAAAGCTTGTTGAGGCCGAGCAGAAGCTAGAAGAATGAGAGGAAGGAAGATAAACACTTGGCATCAAGTTTGTCATGCACCTTGATACCATAAGGTTAAGTACTTGAGACTAAAGAACCATTTGGCACAGTATTAAAAGACTAGTGCCAACTGATTCTAGAACTCAACAATTATGGGCCTACCTTTCTGGTGTCTTAGCCAAACACTACAAGACTTCAGGGATTCCTTCTCGAACCCGTACATCCAACTGCTAACCTTATCTGGTTCGAATACTACTCCTTCTAAGACATGTTGAGTTATTGCATGCCGACTTCTGTTGTTAAATGTACGGTTTTGTATTCTCATGTATCTTTTCCTTTATTTCATTTATGGGCCTAATTCTTTAGGGTTTAAGGCTTTGTACGTCATTTACAGTTTTTTCACTAAGGTTTAGGACTTACTATAAATAGTAACATTTGTAAACATCATAGAGATACATAGACATCAATTTGCAAAATTGGACAAAAAGTATATTCTTGCGTTTTGGAATCTTTCCCTTTTTGAGTAAGGTTACTCTTGAGCTACCAGTACTGGATTATTGAGTATGGATCAAACTCTTTAATTGTCCTCGTATCTTATCAATCTTGTCATCAAGATTGTGGTGAACCCCTTCATTTGAGTGAGTTAGTGAGTTATATCTAACTCTCATTTGAATCTCAAGTAACATTTAATGTTTGTGAGTTGTGTTGAACCCTATTTTGAGCTCAAACCCCTAATTGTATTTATGTCTTGGTGAGTTACAACCTTTCATATTCACCATCAAAACCTTCCTGTTCTTTGTACTCATTTCTTATAGAATCTCGAATACCCATTCTGGATTACCATCCATTGTCGTTGATCCTTATCACCTACAGTAGAGGACTGTCTAGCCATTTCAGGGAGAAAAGAACATATGAATTGTTAAGTGGTCGATTCTTTTACCCGAGAATGAGGTGAGATGTGCACCGAGTTATTGAAAGTTGTGTCGTATGCAAAAGGGCTAAGTACCAAGTCGAAAAAGGGAAAGCAACGCCATTGTTTATTTCGATAAAGCCATGGAACGGATTGAGCATGGACTTTATTTTTTGTCTACCACGAACTGATCGAGGTAAATATTTTGTAATGGTTATCATGAATAGGTTTAGCAAGATGGCACACTCCGTACCTTGTTCAAAGATTAAAAACACTTCGGCTATTGCTTCTCTTTTCTTGCAAGAGATTGTATGGTTATACGGCCTGTTAGGGAGTATAGTCTTCAATAAAGACCTGACGTTCTTAAGACATTATTGGAGGACCTTATGGCATCTGATGGGGACCAAAATACTGTTCTATACTTCCTGTCATCCCTAAACTGACGGCCAAATAAAGATGGTTAATTGCGCATTAGGACCAAAATACTTTTCTAGAATATTCATTTTTACCTTTTTGTATTCTTGTACATTATTTCTTAAGAGTTATATCCATTTTATCTTTTTCCTTTTTAGGTATGTTGTCCTAAATTCTCAAATATAAATACCCTTTATATTTGTAACCGTGATTATCAGATTAAATAGTAATACACTTGAAATTTTTCCTTTCATAAACATTACTTTGTTTACATTCATTTAACTCTTATCCTAACTCTTAACAAAGGCTAGGTAGCGAGTAATCTCACTGAACCATCTTGTGCATCATATTGAGTTGTGTCGTGAGTCCTCGGAAGTTCCATTAGTGTATCATATCCATTGGAGCTATTCGTGAATTTTTTCTTACTTTTCATTCGTTTCGTTCATTCATACATTCCCCATCACTTCTTCTTCAAGCTTTTTACAAGCTTGAACCCATTCAGTGACTAGCCTTATCTACTCTTGGTCACGGTTTGTAACAAGTTATCTTAAGTAGGTATTTTGAAAAATTATACTATAGGTTTTGCTATTAATATGTATAAAACTAAATGTTTCAAGTTGGTTGAGTTGGCTACACCTTATATAGGCTATATATACGATAGCAACTATAAGATTAATTTCTATCTTAGATTAGTTTTCATGGTAAGATTGTTACGACTCTTTATATTTGGGACATAACATTATAGGGAGTTGGTACATGTACATAAATAGAAATAGATTAAAATACCCTTTTCTATTGAGGAATATACATATGAAAAGGCCTTTTTTGTTGTATTAATGGATATCACTCACTTAATTTTGGGAAGGTTATGGGTTTGATCTATGTACAATGTATGATAGTTTCTATAATACATATACATTTCAAAAGAAAGATAAATTTCATATTTGGTATTTGAACTTTATCTATTTTGCAATTAACTATCTAAAGTTTAAAAGTGTTAATTTACTACTTATAAACTTTTTTAAGTTGATAGAGATCAAGTTTGCAGACCAATCATAGGGAGCCAAGCTAGAGGTCTCTAAGGCTTAGCTCAACGTATCTTGGCCAATTAGCTAGCTTGTAACAAAGTCTCTTATTAAGTTTGAGGCCATTATCATTTCTTAGGAGTTAAGTGACATTCATTTATCAAATAAGGATGTACTTTAACCTTACATTAGCATTCTGAACTCTCTATAGCACAACTTGAGCTGCTTTCCTCTCTCGAAGTCTACTTGTCTAGGTAAGTCGAGCTGATCTCCTATATGTTCCCATCCATTTTGAGTGATCTTAGCAGATTGTTAATATGTTTGAAGACTTTTCATTACTTTCACTAGAGTTGATCGGATATTCTCTTTTGTACCTTTTGTCAAAATGCCCCATGCTAGCCTAAGACATGTCTTACTATACTGATATCAAGACCAATTCTCTAACATGTACTCTTGCCATCTTTTATCTTTTTTGCCCTTTTAGGTATATACTAGTATGTACATTTTGTCCCATGAAAGAATTTACCCTTATACTTTCCACTTGTTGTACAAACCTTAGTGGTTGAAATATATAAGGCCTTTGATTATGTTAGTCAGAATCATCATCCTCACTTTGAATATCGAACATATTGAATTTTCCACTTGAGATATTCTCCTAAGCTTACTCTTATCTATTCATTTAGTGAAATTAATGGCAAGTGACCTTAACAAATATTTGTGCATAAAATTTGGTGTTTGTTAACCATATAGAACTTATAGGTGTATAATACCTTTTAAGTAGCTTACAAATTTACTAAATTGCAAAGCCTCATTTTTTTTTTTTTTTGTTCCATTCATATTTGTAAATGCTTTTAAAAGTCCTTGTGTGTTTGACCCCCAAGGCCTATCATTCTTATTGGTATCAAAGTAAGGATTTTGAGAAAGGCACTACTTAGTGAAGTTGCTGTACTACAAATAGCTTACTATTATTGTTGGTTGTTTTAGAGCTATGGTAAGTTATGATTGTGTTGTGATTAGATGTTTGAAGTTTTTCTGTTATTAGGTAGGTTATCAATAGCGTTTGAAGTTATAGTAGCAGGAAATTGTAGTTGCTATAGTTACGTTAAATTTAGATGCTATTAGAATTATTTTGAGAATAATACACTTTTAGTATTTCATGTTTACTTACTTTTCTATTTGAATTTCTAACATCTTTTTATTTGAGTGTTCAATATTTTCCAACTCTTATAAAAATAAAAGTTCTATCAAATTTGTTAAATCTTTTGTCTATCCATGGCATATAAGTTTTATATTGGTCTATAATAATTAATTTAATAACAATGATGATATAAATATATGTAACTACATAATATAATAAAAGTAAAATTTTAAATATATCTAATTATTTATCGAAGTTGTTATAGATTAATAGCATGAATATTAGTCTCCTAATAGGATTAATCTAGATTCAAAATCTTTCTCCCCTTAGGTAGCAATGTTGTTTGGCCAAAAGAAAAATACAAAATAAAATAAATATAATGAAAATACAAAAAATAGTTAAATGGAAGAAAAGGGGTTGAAAAAAAAAAAGATTATGCAAACTCAAGGCACCTTAATCCACTACTCCAAGTTAATATAAAGTCTATACAAACTAAAGTCAATACAAACTCAAGATGACGAAAAATATAATGGATTAAACTGAAATTATATTTTTTATAAGATTTTCAAAACTTTGAGATTTAAATATAAACGAAAAGGAAAAAAAAAAAGACCGATTGATGACTCAAAATAAAAAATTTCCTAGAGATTACTTTTAGTTATACATGGAACTAAAAGCTTAGTGGATAAGGCAGAATGTTATAAATTCTTAATTCTATATTTTTCTATGACAATAAAACTTTAGTTTACTACAGCATAAATTATTCAATGGACGCTTTTAGGGATAAATATTGTTTCACTACAATTTTTTCAATCAATCTTTAAATTTCAAATTTACGATGTCTAATTAAGTTTTAAATATTTCTAACCATGATATGCGTATATGATACTGTAAATCGAAATATCGTTCTTTTTGCTTCTAGAATCAGTACTAAATACAATTATATAATTTAATAAGTAGAATGAATATCAACCGATAAAGTTAAAAATCATATAAAAAATGAAAAAGAAAAGGTAAAAAGAAAAAAAGGAAGCAGCGTTGGCTAAACGCAACGCGGTCATGCTGTTTTCGGACCTCCAAAATTCATACCCACTATAAAAGCCCAAATAACACAAAACGACCCTCCCTCTCTCCCTCTCTCTCCTACTTCGTTTCTCTTCTCCCTCTCCAGAGTTAATCTGTTTGCGGCGGAAGTGGGGTGGTTGTGGTGTTGGTAATCAATAGTCAAAGAAAATCAATGGATCCAGATGCCGTGGCAAAAGCCTTTGTAGAGCACTACTACACGACCTTCGATGCGAACCGATCCGGTTTAGCCAATCTCTACCAAGAAGGTTCTATGCTCACTTTCGAAGGCCAGAAGATCCAAGGCTCTCAAAACATCGTCGCCAAATTGACCTCTTTGCCCTTCCAACAGTGTCAGCATGTCATCACCACCGTTGATTGCCAGCCTTCTGGCCCTGCCGGTGGCATGCTCGTCTTCGTTAGCGGCAATCTCCAGCTATCCGGCGAACAACACGCTCTTAAGTTCAGTCAGGTATCTTCAAATATTTTTCATTCTATATCTAGGGTTTCTGATTGAGATTTAGTGGTTTTGATATCGTTGATCGACAGATCTATGCTTATGTAATTTATCGATCTGCTTTGATTGGTTCCAACTGGGTAATGAGTTGGAATCTTTATGCACTTCTGCAATTGAGCGATTTTCATCATGTACCATAAAATAGAAGTCATTTTGGATAGGTTTAGGATACGCATATTCATAGGATCTCGATCTCCCTTTATTATTATTATTATATAAGGGGTCGTTGCAAGGCTCTGCTCATGATACGTCATTACGAGTCATTTATAATTAAAGCTGAATCGAGTCTCTCCACCAATGATTGGTGATGATCTGGACTGGCCATTTTTACTTCCAACTGATATTATGAATTTAGTCCAGTTGTATCTCAAAAAGGGGAGCATCCGACTATTTAATATGACAGGAATATCGAGTATCGCATATGTTGATTTATCGGATTTATAGGTTCGCTTTGCGCAGGAATATGTCCAAATGTTTTGAGCAATAACGGTTATATGATAGATGAGTTAGAATTTTGAATGAACTGAATGCTTGTTATGGAGTTTCAGTACAAGGTTGTGTTTGAGAATCGTGGTCCTCTTTTGTAACCTATCGTATTGAGAATTAATTCACGTGAGGACAATTAAGGTTCCTATAGAAGTTTCTTAAGATGAGTTGATCAATACAGTCACTGGTTTTTCGTTGGTGAAAATTGTGTTGTATAAAATAAACAAATAATTTATGTGGTGCCTCATGTCTTCGGTTGCATCTGATGAGCCAGCATATTCCCTTTCCTTTTTTCTTTTTTTTAAACTATATATATATATCCCTAATTGAATGCTTGCTGGAGACATATATCTGCAGTTATGGGGAGGCTCCATATGGAGTGTAGAGATTTCATATAGAGTGTACTGTTACCTTTTTTTCCTGTAAAATAAGTCATTATATTATGTTATGTTGTAAAATTTGTTGATCTCATGATATTGCATGTCTATTGCCATTACTTTCTGTCGTGCCTTAACTTTAAGCAGTTCTAAGCATCACCAAGCCATGCTTGCTTCTTTTGCGGTGCTTACCCCCAACTTCTTACCTAAAAAATGCTAAGCACCACTGGGTTGGAAGACTTGTCTATGACGGTATCTGCAGGAGCTTTCATGGGCTTGCATTTGTAACTCATAATCTTGACTTAATTACCATGGATTATGGGAATGTTGCTGTGATGTTCAGATCCTTACTTGATCCTATTAAGAAATATACTCTCATGATGCAATACTTTTTGTTTTCTTCTTTTCTTTTGCCCCCCTTCTTTTTCCTAAATTTTTAAATATTCTAATGTTGAGGCAAGGCAAATGATACTTCTGTAGTTACGTTTATCAAGTATTTTGGTTTCACTGATGCATTTTTTTTTTTTTGTTTTTAATCAAACTGTTTGCAGATGTTTCATTTGATGCCAACACCACAGGGAAGTTTTTATGTATTGAATGATATTTTCCGATTAAACTATGCATGAAGCTGGTTTTAAATTCCTTTCATTGCAGAAACGGCTGGATCAGTCTCTCGTGTGGAGAGGACCAAAAAACAGTTGTCTCCATTCTGTTTTATTCTAAGGATCTACTGTGAAAAACTGAGATCTTTTTAGACACCTGTGTTTAGTATTATAGCTGTTGAATCTTTCTTGAAAAAACGAAGAGCTCTCTGATGAACTCATTGAATGGCAACTGATGTTTATGGGTCTCTGTTTGATGCATCAAAGGTGTAAGGTTGAATTTGTGTGAACTTACTTGCAAGGGACAAATTTGTTTTGGATTTTGGTATCTATTATCTTACTAGTTTGCGGAGCTCGTCTTTTTGAGTCATTTGTTCTGAGTGTGTCATTACTAACCATTGGTGCTCTGTCGTTAAGCTCCTTTTCATGCGATAGAAACTGAGTGCAAGGAATTGTATTTTGTCCTCAAATAGGTATATATTATATCTGGGTGGAACAAAATCAATAAGTTGTATGAATGGGTGTTAATGGTTATATTTGTCTGTCTCTGTTGTTAGCAAGGTCCTTCGCTCTAAAATTTGTGCTTACTGCTGTATGAAGAATTCGTTTGCATGTCCAAAGAGATTTTGTGAGGAGTGAGGACAGTAGTAAAATGCAATGCTGTTAGACCTCATTCGTATAACTGGTTTGGGTAATTGATACGACCATAAAAGAGGGTTAAAGGTTGAAGGGTTGAAATCTTGTTTAATCGTGGTTCAATTAGGGAGAAGCAAATCAATTTTATGATGAGATTAGATCGAATAGGATTAAATTGTAGAGGTTAATCTGGGTTTGATGGAACGATAAAATGTGCGATAAAATGTATTTGCATGGGGAGAAGGGTATTGAAAAGATATAATTAAAATGTACATTTTAGAAGTTTTTATAGTCTCTTTCTCTCTCTTCCCCCTCCGCCTCTAAATGCACTTGCCCATTATCATTAATGCCGATCAAGAGTAGATAACAGACGCGGAGTTGTGCTATTTACATGCCTCTCGTGCTCATGGTCCGTTATGTCCTACCCTGTTGATATTTTTAGTTTGTTGCTGCTGCTATTTTCCGAGGCTTTGATTATCTTGAGTTAATGATGCAAGGAGTTCATTTTGAGACATTTGTATGTTAATTGATCCACCATTAATATATTTATGTAAATATCATTTATATAAAATAATTATATAAATACCATTGTAACATTACATATTGTAGATATGATTTTACTTTTGTATGACTGTCGTATGTTTTATATGCCACAAATTGTGAGTAGTAAATTGCATAGAAGACATCGTAGCAGTAATGCAAAAGCAAAATCACATGTAAGACACGATTTATGTATGGGTAGTAGCAATTTGAAATTCATCAATGGTAGCCATCTCACTACATAATTTAGTTGATATAAAATGTAAGTCTAATTCAATTCATACATCTTTCCAGCGAGAAAAACCAGTATCAAGCTTGACTGATCACTCTTAAAAAACTCCGGTGAGCTTTAACTAGATTTGTTGACTCAATACAATCATAAAACACTATAACTTAATTTCCAAATTGAAAATATTCGTTCTATCAACTATTTAAAAGCACAATCATTAGTAGTAAGTAAAATATGTACATTTCATTAATATTAAGTAGTAAATATACGACATACAAATGTTTTTTATCATATACAACTCTAAACTTCTTATACTTCTTTTTGTACTTTTTATACCCTACTCTATCTCTAACCTATGATGTATTGATTGACCCTTATACATCTAATGTAATGTGTTGGGTTTCCACTTGTAATAGATTATTGAATTAGATTAGGAGTTGAAAAATCATACAAACTGTAACTAGATTAACGAATAAACATTGTATTAGTAAAAAAACTTCCTATGTGCTCTCTCTTTCACAATTGATTGTGCTGGACGTCTTGGTCTCATGGGAGTAGGTAAAGTAATAGTAGATGATGGGGATCGAAGCATATCTAGTGTGAAGTAGTTTATTAGCTTGAATGATGGAGCATCATGGGCAGTATGAGGATTAGTAGGAGGATCTATGGAAGGATTTATTGCAGGAGGATTAACTATAGGACGATTAGTAATAAGAGGATATATAAGGAGATATGCAGTTACATTTATAGGAATATCTACACAAACATTTGTCAGAACTTTAGGAGATTTGTCTAACTATAGCTATTGATCTCAATCTTGATCTCTTCCTTTACTGTGGTTACAACCTCATTTTCTCTTATGGGCAGGAAGCCCCTTAAGATATTGCTCTTACTAATTTGCCTCATATGCATCTGATTGATTATAGGCAACTTAAGTAAATTATTACTAAAATTATGTGTATATCAACATGTATTCGATGATTTGTGATAGAAGACTCACCAACGCAACTAGAAGGATTCTTAAGCGACTAATGAATCATTACGTCACTCTATAGTACCAATTAAAGTAGTAGGCAGAGACTATGTTGGGTAATATGTCATCATACTCGACTTAAAGTAGTCTTTTCCACTTGTCTTGCTAATGGCCTATGTATCTAGCATTCTTCTTAACTCAGTTTTCATTTATCTTCCTCTTAAAATGCATTTTGTAAAGGTTGTCTAGATTTATGTTACAGTTTTGTGGGATTTATTGGACCTTACCAAATTATTGTATCGCTATTTAGGAGATGTATCTCTATAATATGGAAGCAGTTTAGGGGGACATGGGCGAGCCATAGATCTTTCCCTTCCTAATAGAAATTTGGTAGTGAGTTAAGTATCTATGGGGTATATGACATCTAGTATCTATAGAAGATAAACATATATCTATGTGTAATAGATAAAACAAAAAACTATTCAAATAATACAATTGCAAGTGTATTGCACCTACGTAAGGGTTTGGTGCTTTAGAGTCTCACAACATTAGGCCAAGATGTATGTGAAAGTTTATCTGAGATAATAAACATCATCCCATTAGTAACTAGTAGGCCAAGACATATTATATGTCTTTGTATCCTATATGGTGTGATATGAGAGAATCTATCCAATGCTTATATTTATATCAATATTGCTGTGCCATCCATCTCAAATTTGCCATCTTGTATAGCTTGATACAGATATCTATACAAGTATGCTAAGTAAGCCAATCCCTAACAATAGCTGTGTGCAGTCTCAAAGTCCTCTAACAGTGGTAGGAATGTCATGTAGATGAGGAGAGAAGATGTGTTGGCAAAGAGGAGACCACCCATCAACAATTGTGTGTAGGTCTTCGCATAATGCTAGATGGCTATCTTGTTTGCATCCTTTAGCTAAGAGGAGGTTCTTGAGTTAAGACATCATGACTCATCACTTGTTAATGTGCTGCTAGCTTAGCTTGGCTCCTAGTAGGCACTTACACAATGTAGGCCAGTCACGCACCATGTACCTTCTCATTGCATACCCATCAATGGGTAAGGCAAACTATATTGTTATGTCCTGTAGTGTCAATTTGACCCCCCTATGTGTCTTATGAAATGTGTGGATATTTAGTCTCCATCTCTTAGCTAGAGCGCTAATCAATCCCTAATCTAGTTATATGAAGGGCAGATGTGCCATGCTATGGAATCTAGCTTATAGTAGATATGGTTTGATTTAAATGTTGTACACATTGTATATCTCTTGTAGATTCTTTAATGATGCCTCCTATCAATGGCATGTAGGTAGATTATGCTCTAGCAAAAATTTACATTGGATATAACCAAATGAGATTAACATTTTGATTAGATGATGGAGTCAAGCTGTAGTCTTGTCTTCTCCATACAACATTAGATCTGTAGGTGTTTTGCTGTATCAACATTGATCTATTTACTAGTCTAAGATCTATATGCACAAGAAAAGGTAAATATATGTTAGATTCTTCAAAGATTATGTCAAACATCCAAATTTAATTATATAATATAGTATTCATATATCATAACGAGACAAGCATGTTACAATATACGTAAACCTTGTTTTAGGCAAGTTCTTATATTATGTCCTTACTTTCTACATTTTCTACAATAGTTCTTTATTGGTTTCTCTTTAAGAATAATCTCGCTGTGGAATCAACCCATTTGTGGTCTTCCTTTTTCCTTAGCCTTTTCATATACTGGATGGATATATGATATTCTTTCGTACGCTTATTCCTATGATGTTTGAAGGTAGCTAGGTTGTAGGTAAGATGGTTTTTCTAATGAGACTACCTCTTAACCTTTTTCATGGGTCCATCTTGACATTAGTCATTACTACTAACATATGCGAGTAAGGTATCTTGAAGATTTGCCACTTGTAGTTATATGGTTCCTAAATATGTTAACTCAATGATAGTAGCCACATTTCTTGTAATAAGTAGTCATATATGCTCTCGTTTGTACCTAAAAAATTCCAATTGTTTGGTTGTTAAAATTATAATTCTACTATTCATTTATATGTATAAAATCGCATAGAATTAAACAAAGTCAGTAAAATCATAAGTTTGTAAAATCATGCGTCAAAATTCATAATTCTGACAAAAGTTTACACTCAAATAATTTTATATCCATTTTAATTAAGAAAAACATCATAAAATTATAAACTCATAGAATAGTACAGTTGACTCGCAATTTTGACAATGATATTTTTTATGTTAAAATTGATTACTTTGTGTTAAGTAGTTGTCCTATTTTTCTCTATTTTTTTAAGTAATCCATTTGAATTAAGCTTTCCTTTTGCAGATGGGCTTATGCACCTTATTACACATGTATTGGAAATAACCCACGTAGTTATAGAATATTTTTGGTACCAAGGCTGATATAAACAATAACCTTGTACCCTTCAAAATGCATTATAGCTCTCATTTCTCATTAAGGTTTGTTGTCATTTGACCATATCTAAAACCCTCATCATATTTCTATGTCCATTGCTCATTGGAAATGTCTGCAAAGTAGTATGGAGTAGTTGCGTATCTTTTCCTTATCTCTTCTATATAGAATGTGAACTTTCTTTCTTGGGTCTAAAAAGTTTCTTTAGTTACTAGCCTCTTTAGATAGTATTTTTTATACTTGGTGTTGAAGTTACTGGCAATGTGTCTTTTGTACAGTTTCCATGTGCAAGCCATCCAACATTCTTATCTTTCATTATGTGTATTATATCATTGTATCGGTGTGATATAAAACATAGGATTAGGTCATCTTGCACAATTTCTAGAGATAGTGCTTCAACTTCTTTGGGAACATTGAGTACATTGCACTTGAGTCCTTATCAACCAATGCGAATGCTAAGGGGAATATGTGATTAGCACCATCTATTCTACATGCAATTAGTAGACTATGAGGATATTTCCCATATAAGAAAGTTCCATCAATATTGACAACCGAACTGCAATGTTTGAAGGCCTCTATGCATAACCTAAATGCACAAAACAATCTTCCTAAGATCAGTCCATTTTCCTTCTTTATTGATTGAATTTTTCAAGCTATACGTGTACTTGGGTAGGTTCTCTTGATAGCACTTGATGTCAATGGCATTTCATTGTATGATCCATCCTAATTCCATATGTGTTTCCAATTGTTATTATCTTTGCCCCCTAAACGTTCCTTTTCGACATTGCATACCCATATGTATCTTTGATTGGTTGTATGTATGAGGGTAGTGATCTTCATATTGGGGTCATTGTTGACTTAACCTATAGAACTTTGGCTCATAAAGGTTTAGTTAAGCTATAGATGATCCTTTTTGAGTTTCCTCTTGATACATGTGTGTGGGTCTTCAATAACTATAATGACGAAGTCAATGTCCCAATGCATTTGGTGTATGTGAAGTTGTTATTTATAATTATAGGTATTACTCTCTTCATAGACAATATTCCATATCTTTTTGTTTGACTCAATAACCTTAAAGTTATAGTAATTCTTTATATGTCACATCTTTACTACATAGCTCAAATTTGATTCACTTTTAAACTCATCACTTTCTTCAAGTCATCACCTAGGCATTCTTTTGGAACAAAGGAAGTCCTCCTCACATGATACATAACCATCACCAACATTCATCCTACTAAGGAATGGCATGTGATCTTGGAATGATATCCCATCAGTTGCTTTATTGAAGGACTAAGTATAATAGTGTGTCCTTAGACATTTTATGGTGTCTTTGGAGTCTCATCTTCATCAAATGTGTCTACCTTAAAGTTAATTTGGTGGTCATCATTTGAATTCTCCTCACATATTAATTCATCTTTAGAATTAGTGTTTTTAAGGGCCTCCTTTCATCTCCCTTTGAAGATCATCCCCAATAGATGGACTATCTTTATTTGCTAACAACAAGTCACTAGCTCTTTTATGTTTGCTGGAGCATTCATAGGCTCTTGCACATATGGTATTTGAGGCGTACTTGTTTAACCCAAGATAGTTTGTTCTTGAGATATGGGAAAGCTATCTTTTACTTCGATATATAGTTGCTAAAGGCACATCATTCCTAATATCTTAGCAATATCTATAAGAGTCTTGACATCTTCATCATTACTAATATCTTTCAACATCAATTCTTTTGAGCCTTGTCTGTAAATAGATGTCTATCTATGATACATCTCTACAGTTCTTGTCCTAAGATCTACTCCCAACAATTCACATATCTTGCTTAGGAGTACTGAATAATCAATGTTTACCCCTACTTTCATATTCATCATTGGTCCCCCGTCATAATATGACACTTCTTGACTTTTTAAGACCTTTCCATTGGCTAAAATTGAAATTCTAACATATTCTACCATTTCTACTGTTTATTGACACTAATAACATAACACAAATCAAATGTAAGTTCAACAAAATGCATATGTACATGTATCACTACTCCATTACTCTCTAATCACCAATCTAATCGACTTTTTGTTAACAATGTAGCTTTATTTATTTCAAACCAACTTCCTAAGTGTTTAAGTCTAAGTTCCTATGTAGCTCACCCCTAACCATGCATATTAAATTCTCAATATTACGGTTTAGCTCATCGTTTTCTTATATTATATAAATATGTCTTCCAATGAAAAATTAACACGTAGAATAACAAAATTGACATGTTGCACTAATGTAAGGGGCTCTATCCCCATTACCTATATTGTAAAGGGTTAAACAAAGAATTATTTATTTATTTTGTAGATAAAAAGCCATATACACAAGAAATGTGAGAAAGAGAAGGTGGTGAGCTATTGACCATTGGTCTTTTTACTTGTGCATGGCTCTGAGGCCTCCAATCCCTTACCTAAAGAATTCTCTTTCATCAACTTGTCGATGATGAGAAACTCTATGCAGAAGAAAGATGGTTGAAATCCTTGACAACTTTGGAAAGTTACACATAGCTTTATTCCCTCTCTAGTACCGATGCCGGTTATTATCTGGTCAAGGACTCCGTGTCGAGTGATTTAACATTTCTATCACTAAGAGTTCTCGTCAAGTAACGTGAGCTCATTTCACCTTGGTTGAATACTCCTTTCTCGGCATCCTTCCAATTCTCACGACATCATTTATAGTCTTAACCTCTTTGTTGTCATAACATCTTGATTCTTCTCACCTATTGTGATAAAAGAATTTATGTAAAACCAATGTTGCATTGCTACTTGTCCATTTCATTTGATACTGTACTATTTTTCCTTTTTTGTTTTTTGTGCTTTTTACCTATTTTTGTATGTCTTTTTGTAATTTCTTTATTTGTATTGTTGCCTTCGGGATTTATTATAAATAATCCCTTCTCCTTATAAGCTAGAACCATCTTACCTTACAGATGTACCATTCTTGTGAGATAACCCTCTCTAAGTTGATTTTCTATACACTCTTATCTAATCTTACCAAGTAGTTTGGGATTAGTAACAGGTGGACCTTGACATCAACTTATGCATCATATCAAGTGAAGTGTCAAGTCTTGTTGTATTCGTTGGTGTATCTATCCTCTAAGCGCTTTACGTTAGCTACTTTAGTCAGTTCGTAGATCTACTCACTTTATTTTCTTCGATATTTCAAAAGATCCATTGGTTCAAATCTCCTATGGTAAGCCCTAGTAATAACTAAGCTTTTAGGCACATTATATAATCTTGGTATCAGAGCTTAAGGTTATGACCAAGAGTTGTATGGTGATAATCTCTACTAGTTTGTTGTTCATGATACTTTGTTTTCATTTGGAAGAACAAAGCAAATTTACAGTTTGTGTAGTATTTGTATGTATAAGGATTTCTAGTGTGAAGAGTATTTTTTGATGCTTCGTTTTGAGAATGTTGAATCCGAGTGTTCAAGGAGAGATTAACAATGTCGAGAATGATGCTTATGGTCATGGTTGAGTTACCTAACAAACACTGTGTACTATTGATGAGCAGCTACAAGACCTTATTGCTATGGTAGCTAATTTAGCTATTTCAGTGTAGAGTCTTCGAAAGTAGGCCTTAAGAGAGAGTTATTGAATAGGGATAAGAAATGAGAGATAAGTTGAGAAGACAGATTAATGATCTGTGTACATAGAACCCATTCCTGTGAGCCAAGCACCACCATGACATGCCAAAAGAATGGTGAGAAGGAGGTTGGAATTGGATGAAGTGAAGGAGTATGAAAAGGAAGAACAGTATGTTGAAGTTGACGAGAGTGAACTTAGGGCTCCTAGGGGCATTGAACACCTCATAGTACAGATTCTAAGCTTCAATGGGTCTGGTAGTGTTGACAACTACATGGATTAGGAGGAGAAGATATTTGACTTTTATGATTATGAGGATGCTATTTGTTTGAGTGGCGGTATTGGAATTTTTTGGATATGCAGCAATGTGGTTGAAGAAGTTGCAAAATGTCCACTTGAAAGACTGATGAGAAGTTCATACATGGAATGAAATGAAAAGGGCCTTGAGAGGTAGGTTCATTCGCAAACATTATGAGCAAGATACTTTTAGATGTCTTTAAGACTTGAGATAAGGTAGCCAATTAGTGGACAATTATGTTTGAGAGTTTCAGTTACTCATGATCCAGTATGATGTCAATGAACTCGAGATGTGAACTATCATAAGATTTATTTCTAAGCTAAGGATAGAGATTGGTAACATAATAGAGCTATAGGGTCTTGTGACTCTAGATGAAGCCATTAGGGTAGCATAGAGAATCAAAAGGTAGAGGTGGAACCAAGTTAGTTGTATGTCAAGTAGTCAACTTATGCTGTTGAACAGAAGTGGCATGCTAAGCTGACTAGGGAATGATAGAGCATCAAAAAATTCCGAGGTGGAATGTCGAAGGCAAGTGTTAATCTAACTAGAAGAAGGCTAAGGAACTTGAGGTCAGAAGAGATCAAGGCTAGAGCTCAAGAAGAAAAACTAGAGAAATCAAATGCTTTAAATGTCTCAATTATAGATATGTGGCTAGTCAATATCTAAACTGTTGGGTCATGACTATAAAGGGAGATAAGCCCAAGTTTGAAGTAGAAAGTATGAGCGAAGGAGAGGAAGAGATGGGAGTTGAACAGATGCTGGAAGAGTTTTAGGAAGACCCCAATGTAGAGACACCTCTTGAGGGCAGTGTTGAGCATTGTTTTGTCGTTTGACGGTCTCTTAGTGCATTTGTGGCTGATGAGAATGCGTAGAAGGAGAACTTATTCCATACAAATTGTTGAGTGAATGGAAAGCTGCGCTTTAATCATTGACGAAGGGAGTTGTATCAATGTCATAGTGTAAGGGGTAATAAAGGCCATGAAATTGCCAACCTTCCTATATCCTAAGCTGTATAAGATTTACTAGCTAAATGAGAAAGGAGGCTTACATGTTGCCGAGCAAGTTAAAGTACCAATTACCATTGTGTGATGCCCTTCCCATGTGCTCTTCTCACATATTACTCGGCTAACCATGGTTGTTTGACTTGAGGGTATTTTACGATGGGTATAGGAACACCTACATGTTCCAAAAGGATGGGAAGAAAATTATATTGACACCCATTAGTCTTAAGGAAGTACAAGAAGCCTATGAAGCCCAAGAAAAGGTTGCTAGATCTCTATAGTGAAAGTCTTTAGTGATTTTTCGAGTGCAGTTTGCTCAAGAAGTCAAGGCCGAGGACTATGTCCTCCTTTCAGTTAGGAGACTTTTGGAGGTGAGAGATGCCAAGAACTATCCAACCAAAGTGAGAGCTCTACTCAAAGAGTATGCCGATCTATTTCTTGTCGAGATGATGAAAGGTTTACTACCCTCAAGAAGCATTGAACATTGCATTGATCCTTAGCCTGGAGTAGCCTTACCAAACTGACTTACTTATAGACACAATCCTAAGTAAGCAGCCGAGCTGAAGAAGTAAGTTGATGAGTTAATGGATCGTGGGTATGTCTAAGAGAGCTTGAGCTTATGTGCCATCTCACCGTACTAGTATCGAAGAAAATGGGTCATGGTGAATGTGCATCGATAGCTATGCTATCAACAAAACTAGTATTAAGTACCGATATCTGATTCCACGATTAGATGATATGCTTGATGAGCTACATGCTACTCGTATCTTTTCAAAGATTAATTTGAAGAGTGGTTACCACCAAATACAAATGAGGCTTGGAGATGAATGGAAGACAATCTTCAAGACAAGGGATGGCCTGTTTGAATGGATGGTAATGCCGTTTGGCCTAACTAATGCACTAAGTACATTTATGCGGCTAATGAATCATGTGCCTAGAACATTGATTGGAAAATCTATTGTAGTCTATTTTGATGAAATTTTGGTCTATAGTATCGACCCATAACTTATGTTGAGTATTTAAGATCAGTGTTTGACATCCTTTGAGCTGAAAGATTATTTAGCAACCTGAAGAAATGTATGTTTTGTCAAAGGGAGGTTGTATTCCTCGGATATGTTATTTCAGGGAAAGGAGTTCGAGTTGATGATGAGAAAGTTAGAGCTATTCTTGAGTGGCTTACATCGACTAGTGTTGTTGAAGTCAGAAGTTTCCCTGGTTTAGCTTCGTTCTATTGGGGATTCATTCGGAACTTCAATTCCATAACTGCACCATTAATTAAATCGACTACAAAGAACACTGAGTTTAGGTAGTCGGAGAAAGCTTAGAAGAGTTTTGAAGATGTGAAGTCAAAGTTGACCTCTACTTTAGTACTCGGTTTGCTAGATTTCGAGAAAGTTTTTAAGTTAGAGTGTGATGCTTCTTATGTCGACATTAGTGCTGTCCTCGTGCAGGAGCGCCGACCAATTGCTTATTTCAACAAGAAACTCCGAGGTACTACCTTAAATTACTCAACCTATAATAAGGAGTTTTATGCCTTTGTCTGAACACTACAAAACTGGCAAATTATCTATTATCAAGAGAATTCATCATCTACTTAGATCATGAATCTCTTAAGCATATTTGTGGGTAGTAGAAACTTTCTCGGCATCATGCCAAGTAGGTCGAGTTCTTAGAGACTTTTTGCTACGTCATCAGGTATAAGAAGAGGAGCACAAACACTGTGGTAAATGCTCTTTCTTGTCATGATACCCTTATTACGACTATGTAAGCTAGGGTACTTAGATTTGGCATCCTGCTCGATCGGTATGAACATGACTAGTATTTTAGGCCCTTAGTAGCCAAGTGCAATGTTAGAGGTGTTGTGGATGTGTTCTACTTGAGGCAGGGGTCCTTGATAAAGAGCAAGCAAGTTTGTGTGCCGAGTGGTTTAATTAGAGAACTACTCGTCTGTGAAGCTCATGCTAGAGGCATGGCTGGCTATTTTAGGGAAAAGAGGATGGATGAACTACTAAAAGAAAATTTCTACTGGCCTAGGATAATGAGGGATATGCACTGAGTTTTTGAGAGGTATAAGGTGTATAAACATGCAAAGGGAAGGAGAAAGCCATACAGAAAGTACATACCCCTGTCCATACCTAAGTGCCCATGGATCAACTTAAGCATGGATTTCATGCTCGGCTTACCTTGAATGTCGAGAAGACATGACTCCATTATAGTTTTGGTCAACTATTTTAGCAAGATGAGCTACTTCATTCCCTACCATAGAACTAATGATGCTTTATTTATAGCTGACTTCTTTTACAGGAAATTGTACGTCTGCATAGGCTATCAAGAAGTATTGTATTTGACCGTTATTCAAAGTTCATGAGTTTCTTCTAGAAAACCTTATGGAGGAAACTCGGCACTAAGCTTATGTATAGTACTTCTTGTTGCCCTCAAACAAACAGCCAGACGAGCAGCTGTAGGAAAGAACTTACACAAATGGGACCTATGCCTACTTGTCATTGAGTGTGCTTACAATTGATTAATTCACATCTCGATGGGAAGGTCACCTTTTGAAGTTGTTTATGGACTTAACTCAAACTTTCCCTTAGATATAGTTGTTAGCTTGGGTATACAAGAGGATAGTTAATTCGGCCTGTAACGTGCTAAGGAATTCCAGAAGTTGAATTAAAAGGTTGTTGAACAATTGGCACAAACTGTAGCTCGATAGAAGGAATAAGGAAGTTACAAAAGGAGACCAGTAGTTTACAACCTTAGAGACCTTATCTTAGTTCACCTCAGCAAGGAGTACTTCCTTAGTAAGAGGATGAACAAGCTTTCTCCCAAATCAGATGGACCTTTTAAGATCCTTGAACACATTAATGACAATGCCTATGAGCTATAGTTGCTTGACGGATATGGTGTATCTGCTTTTTTTAGTGTGGTCGACCTGATACCCTATGTACCCGATGAATAAGAGGGCCAAGATTTGAGGGCAAATCTTCAACAACCCTAGGGAACTGATGAGCTACCGACCACTAATCCTTTTACTCGCACATGGCTTTGAGGGCTCCAATCCTTCACCCAAAGAATTTTCTCTTGTCAACCTACCAATGATGAGAAACTCTATGTAGAAGAAAGATTGCTAAACTCCTTGATAGCTTCGAAAGGTTATACCCAACTTTATTCCTTCCATAGTACCGATGCTAACTATTCTCTAGTCGAGGGCTCTATACCGAGCGATCTAACTTTTTTGCTGTCAAAAGTTCATACTGAGTAACATGAGCTCACCTCACCCTGGTTGAGTACTCCTCTCTTAGTATCCTTCTAATTCTTACGGCATCATTTCTAGTCTTGACCTCTTTGTTGCTACGACATGTTGATTCCTCTTGCTTGCTATGAATAGAGAATCTATGTACTAAACCAATGTTACACTGCCACCTATCCATTTTATCTGACATTGTACTATTTTTGCCTTTTTGTCATTTGTCCTTTTTATCCCTTTTCGTATGTAGTAAGAATCCCCCTTTTTGTATGTCTTTTTGTAATTTCTTTTTTTGTATTGTTGTCCTAGGGACTTATTATAAATAGTCTATTCTCCTTCTAAGCTGGAACCATCTTACCTTATAAATATACATTGAATATATTGTTCTTGCAAGAAAACCTCTCTAAGTCCATTTTCTATACACTCTTTTGTAATCTTACCGAATAGTTTAGGATTAGTGGTAGGTGGATCTTAACATCAACTTGTGTATTATATCAAGTGAAGTGCCAAGTCGTATTATGTTCGTTAGTGTGTCATATCTTTAGAAAAGCTTTACATCGGCTACTCTAGTAAGTTCATAGATCTATTTACTCTACTTTCTTCGATATTTCAAAGGACCCATTGGTTCAAATTAGTTACGGTAAATCCTAGTAATAATTGAACTCCTAAGTACATCGGAAGAAAACTTATTGCTTATGCAAGAAAACTTTATAACTTAAACTTTCAAGCAAATCAATAATTTTAATTCTTTTCCTTTTTCTCCTTTCTTGATTTCTTCATAAGCCTTCTTACATAGCATATGCCCACCTCGTCCATCAGGTCTCACTTTAATTGAATCATATATAATATATATATATATATATTTATATAATATTTGTAGCAACACCTAATAGCTTGATCAATTTACAAAAGTTAACAGATGAAGTATCATACTCAATGCTTACACGCTACTTGATACTATACTAATAGCTCCAACTTAATCGGAAGTTCAAACCATAGGTAACCACATATAATAGCGCCTTCAATGCTGCTAGGTAAACTATAATTATTCAATTGAGTTGAGTATAGGTAGAATTATTTCTTGAAAAAAAATTTGTTAGAAATATGGATGATCTTAGGTTTTCCTTGTGAAATATCATGTTTGTCAAGTGCATACACACGCAAACAATTGGAAAAAATCTTCCATAACCATAAAATCCAAATATCATTTTCAAAGCTAAACTGAGATGAAATTAGAACTCTAGAGGCCAAACTACCTCTTCCATTTACATGCAAATTTAAGCATTTCAAATACCTTGTGAGAATGTCTACTTAGGCATTTCGTCGAATAGTTTTTGAGCACAAATAAATTTTCATAGAAGACATAAAAGTTGAAGAAAGATTTACTACGACTGCAATCTAATTGGGTGAGCTTCAAAATAAAAAAATAAAATAAAAATAAAAAATTGAACCATCTTGTAGTTTTTGTGAGAAAAAGAGTAGTGATTCAAGAGGGTTCTAGAGTTCGGGAGTGAATTCCGAATTGGAGACTATGTTGAGTTTGAGAGCATGAATTGATGGGTGGGAGGTTTTGCGACTTAAGTATGTCTCAAATAAATCGCATGTGAGGTGATTTACAGTAGATCGCACTAGCTTAAATGCAATTTAGGTGCCTACACATATCGTTTAATGAAAAGGATGAGGGATAGTTTAAATAAAAAGTACACATATTAAATACGATTTTGGTGCCCAGTGGAATCGCATTCGGTATATGTGATTCACCTCCAATCACATTTCTTTGATATCATTTACATTTAAATTGCATCTTATTTATGTGATTTACTTGATATTGGAACTCTCCCATTTTGTGTGTAGCTATTTTGCTTTTCTTAGATGTGATTTCCTTGTAGATAATAAGTCGCATTTACTAAATGCGATATAACAATATACTGAATTTACAAATTTGCATCTAATAAATGCAATTTCTTTGTAGACAATAAAATCCCATCTCTCATATGCAACATTTATGTAATTAATATTATGAAATTTATAATTATGTAATTTTTTAAAGAATGGTAAACATGTACTACCCCTTTTCATTTTATATAGCAGTTTATACATGTTTGTTTTAATGTTTGCATCCTTCACAAATTCACCTATCCTAGAGGGGTAAAACCTGATTATAAAATTGGGAAGAGATTTCATTTGTCATGGTCTCTTTTATTATTTTATTTTTATTTAATTCCTTTGTATATTAAAATTTAATTCCAGTTCTTCATATTTTAATTGAGTTATTCAAGTTATATATTAACATTAGCACACCTTTTAGATCTTCTACGTATAAGTCATGCGACACATGAAGTATTAATGAAGGGATTTAGTTTGTATGAAAATTAATATAAAATCTCAAGTAATATATTTGAAACACAAAAGATTGAAATTAAATTTGGGCACGAATTTGATGGATGAAGATAATTCAAATTAAGACATTGATGAATGATTAACTTCTATATAAACATAGATGAATTCAAGAGTAGCTTTGTAGCTTCTTTTCTAGCTTTTTTTTTGGGGGGCGCAAAATTGATAAATTACGGCTACTAAAATTATGTTTCGAACGACAGAAAGAATTTGGAAGTAAAGAAAAAGGGATAAAAGATACAGAAGGGAAAGAAAATACTTATTTAAATAAGAAGCAAACAAGAAGGGATGATTGTGGATTGAGGGTGAAAAATAACCTTAAAATTTCAAAATATCTTTATAGTAAAAGGTATTTAAGTAAATTCAAACATTTTCTTTTCAAGTTCTCTCTAAATTAGAAAAAATGGTTTCTGGTGAGGATTATAGAAAAATTTAATTTAAAACTTTTTCTCCTCATCCTTCGTCTTCTAAATGAGGGAAATGAATTAGGGAGAAAATACCTCCTATGGAGAATGTAGATAGTTGGTGTAGTTGGTTTATTTATTTTGTATTCTACACGTGTATTTCAGTTAGCTATTGTTGTATTAGCAATCTGTAAGTAAAAAGGGGATAAGTAGTATAAATATGTTAGATTACATTTAGTTCATTAGCTTTTCACCTTTCTAGTTTCCTCTCTCGTAATGTAATAATGAAGCTCGGACATTTTCTACTATCGCTAGGTTTTCTTTCCATTGTTTTTTCCATGTGATTAATCTCTTACACTTTGTACATTTTCTCATGGTATCAAAGCCATAAGATATTGGTCTAACTCTTCATCTATTTTGATTAGTTTTCTTTCTTTGTTTGAATTATGGCACTTCTCAAAATCAATTGCAAAGCCTAACTTAACGGATGTTTGAACTTTGCGCTACACCTGAGCTAAACTTCAAGGTTTACAAAGTTTAGCTTAGTAGATTCTATCCCTGCAACTAGGCATGGATGAATCTAGGTACCAAGATGGCCTTTGGCTAAACTTCTTTGTGGAGTACACTTTGATGTGAACTATTGATGTCCATATCGTCGACCTTTGAGTTGCTTGATTGTGGTAATTAAGTGTACATAGTCAAGTTGTAGCATATATTTGGATTTGAGTTTGAGTGTCGATTGTAGAAGAGCCATATATGGGAGTAGAATCTAATTAATTAGCAATTTTATACAAGAAGAGTAATTAAAATATAGGAGAAAACATATTCCTTAATAAATCTTTATTATTTTTTACTACCTAGTTCTAAGTGACTTATTCAATCTCAATTGCAATGTTAGAATACAAGGATTCTTATTATGAACTAATTAAACTTGCATCTCTAGTTAATTCCTAATCCTAAGACTATACTACTTGAATCACTTCTAGAATAGAGTATCGTAAAATCACATGAAGCCCTTGAATCCCACTATTAGGTTGACTTAATCTAGAAAAATCTAACTAATAAACGTTATAGTTAGCTAGTTTTGTCTAATTGTACTAGTAAGTCATATCATATGCTCTCATGAACTCTATAATAGACTCTAACAATAATTTAATCACCGATATATTGAATTAAAAAAGAAAGTAAAACAGTATAATTAGATCACAATATGCAAATATCATAAATTAAAATTTAATATTAAGAGAAATAGTAAAAGTCACAATAGAACATAGGGTTCAATAATGATTTCCTAAGAAATTCTAGAATAAGGACATGAAAACAATAGAAAAGAAAAACAGATGAAATCCTGTAATTTTTACCCTACTAACTTTTCTTGAAGGGGGCTCCCTCTATAAACTTAAGCCTAGACACCTATTTATAAGAGTTGGACCTAGATATACAAAGAAAACTTGGTAAAATTAGATGATTTGTAAATGATGGCATGTCTACAACCAAGGTATATAGCCATGGAGGTGGAGTGTGATTTTGCACTTAGTTTGAAATCTTCAAATTACATGGAAATTAACAATGTGGGGTATATAGCTAGAGATTACAGTCGTAGCCTTCATTGGACTTTATTTTTGGCTTGAAATTCTTTCACTCTAAATCTGTGACCAATGCTTATCTTCCAATAAGCTCCAAAACATGATAAAAGTCTTCAAAAATTCACCAAATGTTTTTGAAGTCCGTGAAAATGAAAATTAAACAATTTAAGCTCTAAATCACTATTTACAAAATTGCACTAAATCATCCTCAAATATGTATACTAATTACATGTTATCATTGCCTATTTACCAATTGGCCTCTAAAGCACTGACTTGTGAACCGACTCCTAACCTAACAGGCCCCTAGATATTGACCTCCAATCTACATACTATTAGCTTCTCGATACCCGACCCCTTAAGCTTCGACCAAGCCCAATTACAGTTGCAAAAGTAGACTTTGACTTAACTTAAGTAGATAGTCAATTTGGTTGACCTTTCTAACATTCATCTGAGTTGCCATAGCCCAAACAAACTTAATCCTTTTTACTCTACACCACATTTATGCTAGAGCATGGCACCATCTATCTCTTACTATGTGGTGTACCTCTTTGACATCGTACCATTATTCCTTTTTGCATGTTTATCCTTTTTACCCTTTTGAGCATGTTATAAGGTAGCATGTTTGTAATTAACCTTTATTGTAATTTTCTCTTTCCTTCTTGCTTAAGGAGGCTTATTATAAATAGCCTCATTACTTGTAGTCATAATCATCACTATTAAGAATATTTGGTATCTTCTCTAAACTTAGTGAGCATTTTCTCTAAGTTTTCCATACACTTATCTAGCTAAAATTAGTAGCTATGTTTAGTAGAGAGTAGACCTCCTCCCTCATTTTTGAGTCGTATCAAGTGAGGATTAAGTTATGTTAGATCATTTGGTGAGTCATATCTATGGTATTGCTTCACATTTGATACTATTCTTATATTACTTTCATGAAATTTGCTTCATTATTGTGAAGGACCGACCTCATCAAGATAAGCCCTAAGTGATAACTAAGCTCTTTAGCATACCATATAAACTTGGTATCAAAGCTCGAGGTTGTGATTGAGAGAGAATGCTCTGTGTTTGTGATATCTCAAAGTGCTATGTAGTAGTGTCATATGTAATGTTGCAAGATTGAAGAAGTAGTTCAAAGTATTATGTGAGAAGAGGTGTTGTGTAAGAGTAATTTATAATGGAATGGCACTGACCCCTTTTGCTACCTTACTAACCTTTGGGCCTATGACAAGAGGAAGACTTTGAGGCTTATAAGGACTTACAAGCGCATATTACAACAACAACCTACTGAGGATGAGTCTTAGCTTTTATCTTTGTCCTTATTGTGTTATAGCCCTAGTAGATCTGAGCTCCCTTCACTTGTCAAAGCTGTTGAACCCTCACTTGTCAAAGCTGTTGAACCCTTACTTTTGAGCTGTTTTGTCCATTCATTTGGCTCAATAAGGCATGACAGTAGCTCAGCTCCTAATTCCCGACTTGTTTCATCATCTGCAAATAGAATACCTTTACTTGTATTGAACTGATCCTCTAGAGGTTGGCCTACCATAACTCAACCATTTATGAGTGCCTTACCTTTGTATAGAACTTGTGATAGAGTACTATGCTGGCCAACTACAACTCGCATCCTTTCTTCAATTGTATAGTTATTCCTTTTTGTATTTTTCCTTTGTTTCCCTCTTTAGAATGTATAAGGTATTAGACTTGATTTTACCCTTATTTGTCTTGGTTGCCCTAGAAACCAACTACTATAAGAGCTCCATCTTGATATAAGTTGCACAATTAACTAGTTATTTTGAATGAATATTCCCCCGTTTCTTTAGGGAATACCTTCTCTAAGTCATAGTATCATTTACACTCTTATTTAGTCTTGCTGGTAGCTCAAGATTAGTGGTAAGTAGACCTTAAATTCATAGTTTGTAAGTCATATCGAGTAAGAAACCAAGTCATGTTATGCTCTCCGATTAGTCATCTTTGTAGAGTAGCTTCACGTACCTACTGTTTTGAACCCATTCCATCAATCCTTTCTTTGATAGCTTGAAGAGACCTACTTAGTTGAGGTAAGACCTATTGATGATTAAGCTCTTAGGTACACTAATTTACGTGTTGGAATCATAGGTGTGTATTGAGCTTTATTATGCTCTATTTTCATATTCCAAGAACATAGTAGTTAGTTATGTGTGGTAGATTAAGGTTTTAGGTTGTATTTCTTTGAGGTACGATTCTCTTTAGACTATTTATTGGCTTGGGCTTAGATTTCATTAGGAAAGATTAGTAGTGGTGGGTGTTGTGCAAAATAGCATTGAAGGACTAAAGTTGATTACTTTGTAAAGCGTAGTTTTAACCATAGAGTTAGCAATGTCAAACCCAACTGTACATGGAAAGTTACAGATATTGAGAATGATGCTCATGGCCAAGGCTGTCAAAGACAATAGACCACATGATCTATGGATGAACATATGTAAGACTCAATTACCATGGTAGCTAATTTGGTTGCCACTGTTGAGTGCTTAGTAGACACCTAACTCCTTATATGGCGTACTATTGAATGATTTAGTTGGTTAAAGTTGGTAATGAGTACAAATTGTCAGTCTTGAAGCTTGTAATGAAGTAGGAACCCTGCTACCCCTAACATGAGAAAGAAGGGCATGATGAAGGATTGAATTGAATGATGTTGCAAAAAAAGAAGAGGAGGAAAGCGATAATTTTCATGAGATTAATAAGAGGGATTCCCAACCCCTGAAGGCCATAGGGAATGTCAAGGTGTAAAGTTTGAGTTTTACAGGTATAAGCAATGTAGATGGGTATCTTGACTAGAAAGAGAAGATAGAGAAGATATAGCTAGTTGCCTTGGAGTTCACAAGCTATATGGCGATATGATGTAAATAGTTACAAACTGAATGTTGGCAAAATCATCATGAGATCTAGACATAAAATAAAATGAAGCGTGTATTGTGAAGCTATTTGATGCCCAATAACTATGAGTAGGTCATATTTAAAAGGATATAAGAACTTAAGGAAGAAGCAAAAGATGTAGATGAGCATGTCTACAAGTTCCATATGATAACGATCAAATGTGATGTTAGAGGACCTGAAGCCAAGATTATTGCTAGATTTATCTCCACCATGAAATATGAGATAGAATTCAAAGGATTGATTCCTTAGACAAAGCCATTAGGGTTGTGTGGAGGGTAGAAAGGTGGCATACTCAACTGAACCAAGCTACAATTGGTCGACCTATACTACCAAGTTGACCTAAGTAAAATCAATATAGTTCGGCTTAAGATTGACTTGATGATATCTAAGGGAAAACTAAGGCCTTTGAACCTAATATGGGTGATAAGTGTATAAATGTACATATTTTATAGTTGATTTTACAATGCTTTTATAAGATTTTTTGGATGTTTACATTAAATTTGATGCTTATTTGGTTTATATATTGATTTTAGGTTTTGTTTAATTGATTTGATGGTTTTAAACAAAATTTTGGATGATTTGAAGAGGATTCATACAAGTTTTGAAGCTCAAGAAAGGATCACAACCAAGAGTAGGGCTAATGAATTGAAATTGCAGCCCAAAAGAGCAAGAAAATAAAGAAGAATTGATTGTCAAAATAAGGAAGAAAATAGGATCACAACCATGAACCTTACTTGTGAAAATGTTGTTTCACATATTCATGTTTAATGAAGTTAAGAAGTTCACGCCCATGAATCATGGTTGCAAACATGATCCATGAACATGTTATTCCTTGTAAATCTTCTTATATTTTGAAAGATTTGAAGCCTTAGAAAGTTGCCATACTCTTGGAACTATAAAAAAGCCTTGTAACCAAAATTTGTGGCAAGAGATCATAACTTAGACATCTTAGGGTAAGAATTTAGACTTCTTCTTTTCTTCTTTGTTTTCTTGATGTTTTACATTAATTCTTTTTAGTATTCAATTATCATGAACCTTAACTTTCCATGTAATTAGTTTTTTTTTCATTATCAATCTATAATTTCTTGTTAATGTGATCTAATTACATTTTGCTTATTGCCTTTGAATTAATATTGCAAGCTATTAATTCAATGTTTAAGTTTGCGATAGAGTTTGTAAGATTCTATTGTAAATAGACTGGTGTAGTTTGAAGTAATTAAATAGATAGAGGTTCGACTATTTGGCTTCTTCGAATTAGAGTAACCTAATAGTAGAATTCAAGAGCTTAATGAAATCTTAAGATATTTTATTCTAGAAGCGATTCAGGTGGATTATGCTTAGGTTAGGAGTTGATCTGTTAAAGTGATTCAACTTAAATCTGTTATATCATAAAATTGATAGGTGCACTTGTCTCTTGTCAAGTTTTTGGTGCCATTGTTAGGGATTATGACTACAGCTACAATATTAGGAATGCTCTGAATCTAGTATTCTATCCACTTAGAAATTCCTTCTTTTTGTTTTAGATTTGCATTGTTTGTTACTTGATTTTGCATTTTAGTATATTTTCTCTCTTTGCATTTTTAGATTTTATCCTATTGCTTTTTTTTTTTTTTATTTGGGGTTGAGACTTTTGCATATTATTGATTTGAAACTATAGGTTTTCAACATTGAGATGGAGTAAAATTGGAGGAATCAAGGACATTTCTACTAAATGCATACAATAATAGCAGTTATGTAGAACCTGTACCTACGGATTATAGACATGCATGTTGTTATTGTGAATGCCTTTGTTCTTATGAGTATTTGAGCTTATAATTCAAAGAATTTGTGAAAGAGCACTATGTTGATAATTTTCAAGTAGTTCTCTTAGATATCCTAAAAGTACATTTAACAAGTACCCTGGTTGCTTTGCCATGCCTACTACATACACAATTAGACGTATAACCAAAAGAGAAGTTTATGTTGGAATTGGCCAATAAGCATTGGGATAGGTTTGGTACTTTCAATATTAATAGTTTCCCCCTTTTACCATACTCTACTTTGTAATGCTTTAGGTCTTTAAAGGATAACCCCTTCAATTACCTTACAAAGAATTGTTATTAGAGATATATGGACAGGTTTTTGAGTAGCAAAGAGAGTGAATTGGTGGTTGAACAAGAACAGTAGTTTAGAGTTAGAGATGATCTTGTATGAAACCAAAAGTTTTAAAATTGAAAAAGAGAAAAATAAGAAAACATTAAAGTCTTAAGTAAAGGCTGGTATAGCATGCAATTGACTATTGCCACAAAGGGAATTTTAGTTAATGAAAGATTAGGAAACCCTCCCCCCTTAACAAAAGAGAATAAGAAAACCTTAACCTTTATATTCTTTTAAATCCTTGCCTAACCAATAGAAAAACCTTTTGCTATCTTTGAACCTTAAGTCCAAAATTAAGATCTTTTGGCTTTAAGTGCCAAAAATCATAGGAGGAGGTCGAATTCACTTCAAAAGCACAATTAAAAGGTTTGTTGACCATAGTGTATTTGTAAAAAATTCGTTTCTTCATGAAGAGGGATGAAAAACATGATGGATTCAACAATTTATAGCATTCTGAAGGTGTGGAATTGATTCTTGGGTGTTCATTTAGAGAGAAAATGAGTAAGCATCCTTAAATATAATGTTTTTATGTTAGTTTCATGTAAATAGAAAAGTTAGCTTTGATTTGATGAATGTTTAGGTTTGTGATTTAATTGATCTTTAGCATTTGAGGGGGTTGAATTTGATTATGTGGAGGATTAATGATTTGCTAGGGTGTGTATGATGTGGTTAGGAATTTGGAGAGTGGAGTTTGAACGAAAAAAGCCTTATCCGAGGGGAACATGGCTAAAGATCACAGGTGTGGTCATAATCGTATCCTTCCTGAGGAGTGTTACGATGATTTTTAAGCATAGAAGAGGGAAAGAATTTTTGTTGAAAGGATTACAACTAAGGTCCATGGCCGTGATCCTTGACTGCATGCTTCTAATAGTGTAAGAAAGGAACCATGGTTGTGATTCTTGACTGTAGGCTTGTGCCTTCATTTTTCCGTTCTTTTCTTTCTTTCCTAGCCTTCCAAACTATACTTTAAACTAATTTAAACCATCATAGAATCCTAAATTGGTTTTGAAAATCTAGATAACACAAAACTTAAGTGGGATTAAGGAAATTGAGTAAGGTCATGAGAGGACATTTTAGGAAATAAATTTTAAACTTTGTCTTTATTGTTGTATACCAGGTATTGATATTAGGCATATTCTTAGCTTACGCACAAATGACAATACTGGTTGTTCTATAGATTCAGGTACAGGACGTGTATGTTGTGTTGTGCTTGTTTAGTATAGTTCATTAAATGGAATTAATTTAAACTTAGCTTATTAATTGTTGTGTTGTGTATGGTTAGCTTCAACCTCCCATTGGAAGGATACAGTAGGTTGGTGAGGCACCTGGTGAATGTATGTGACTTACTTGATGAAGGTTTTGTATTGGATAATAGGATGGACCCATACCAATACTATTATATATGTTATGTGCTTAAGAGTCATGAGTTACTCTAAGTTCCAAGATACTAGAACTATATTGTTTGTTGGCTAATAAAAGGGTAACTAAAATGTATTTGTTGCATTAGTTCTTCATGTATGTATGTGATTCTCTATTGCATGTGTGATAAGCGCATGTGTTTTTTGTGGTTTGTATTAGGCTTCCTCTCATCTTATAATATTTTTCGAGTACAGGTACTTAAGTAGAATTTACAAAGTTTATCAATTTGGATACTATAAGCAAGATTATTGGGATGGGAACTAGTGGCTAGAAATTCCTTTGTGAGAATAACTTTTGAGTTAAGATAGTTTGAGTTTATTATACGATTAATAAAATCTTATTTAAAATTTGTAAAATTTACTCTATAGTTATTCATTTTATTTGGAATTCTTTGAAGAATTAGATTTTATTAGAATTATTTAGAGATTTCAACAGGAAATTTTAGTGATTATATTAAATGTTTACGCCCAACATGTCAGTAGATGATAAGGATACGTGATGGGCTACGGCATCCCAAGTTTTAGGGTATTACATCTTTACAACTAAAACATGGAAGTAGAGTTGAATATAGTGAGATAAGTGTTAAAGGAGAAAGTTCTCACGATTTTTTGTCTTATCGACTCAATTGCTTCAAGCAAAAATTGAAGAAAGTGTAGATTTCTCAACCCCATAAGAAAATTTTAGAGAGGTTGAGCCATACTTGATTTAAATGTTTTTTAGTCCTCTTTGTTTTTTGATCATGAATCTTTTGTGGGAGAAGTAGACCTTGAGATAGAGTGAATGGAACCTCTAGGATATGCCATTGAATTTAAGTAAACACTTATTATAAACACTTCCCCTCATTTTTAACACACTGTGGGTAGTTTTTAGGGGAACTAAGCTGAAGAGGAGTGATTGGTTTATGAGGAAAGAGTTTCCCCCATCTTCTTTTGTATTATTGGAGTGGGACACTTTCTCATGGGACCCTATGGATGAAATTCAAATTGATTTTATTTTATTTTTATGTTTATATAGTTTTAGTTATTTAGTTTTTCTCTTCTTTTCATTAGAAAAAATTTCCATCTACATTATTTTGAGTTAGTAGCTTGAAATTAATGCCTCTAATGCATTGTTAGAATAAGCTTTCATCGGATGTAAAGAGTCTTCAGGAGGAGTTGATCAATAAAGTGGCCAAGAGAAATGTATGTAAGAATTACACGTGTGAATTGGGATGTGATCTCTACTATATGTTAAGTATTAAAAAAAAATAAAAAAAGAGAGAGAAAAGAAGAGTTGGAAAGAATTACCGCTAAAGACCATGCCTATGATCCTTAACTGTGACCACTTCTTACATGAACTAAATTCTTGGGCTTTCAATGAATTTATTTCTCATTTGTCCAAAAATCATGCATCGGGAAACATGCCAAGAGATCAAGAGATAAAGAGAAGATTAGTAGGATATGCTTTCACGATTTATTTGCTAACTTGGTTTTCTTTGATATTGATATATTTTGTAGTTAACAAAGTATTATTTTTGCTAGTTTTATGCTACTGCTTTTTACTGAATTTTGTTGTTTGTAGGAGGAAGTTTAGGATTATTTTAGGAATATCTTAGGAGTAGTTTATGAGTAGTTTTAATTTTTAATTTCTTTTGATGCATTTTACTTTTTCTTTGTTTTGTTTTGTTTTCTTTACAAGGCCTTTAGGACTTATGATGGTGCGTATTGAATTTGATAGATTCAACAATGATTTTAGAATTTAGCGTAAGAGCGTAAATCGGGAATGTTTTAGTTTCCTTTATTTTTCCCCTCTTATTTTTCCCTTTTTTCTTTTATTGTTGTGTTTTATACATTCAGGACAATGTACAAGAGTTTGGGGGAGGAATAGCGTGACATAACACTTAATAAAAATTTATGAAAACCTTAAATTTGAGCTAAATTAGTTACATGCCCTACATTTGAGAATTTTGTGAAATTTTAAAAATTTTTGAGAAATATAGAATCAATTTGTTTTGATTTGCATATCCATTCACCATTAGATTTTCATCTAATCAAATAACAACTTTTTGGGACAATTTTTTTTTTTTTTGGATTTTTATATGAATTTTACTTGACCATTATGTCCTTTTCACACTTTACTAAGTTGAATAATTAAATATTTGTGAAGTAAACTTCTCTATTATTTAAGCTTAGATTGAGACTTAGGATTAGTTTGGATATTGACCATTTAAGGGTTAGTTATTTTCATTTGTAAGCTTGCTTTAGTATATATGTTCCCCTTTGATATCTCTTAGAGCATGTCATTTAGTGTCAATGATCAAATGGGATTTGTCTTCTGAGAATTTCTTGAAAAATCAAAGTAATTAGAGGAAAAACTCATTAAATAATTGGAATTAATTGAATAGAAGTTTAGCTATAGGTCTCGTTGACTTGATTAATTAAGCCTATGGGGTGCCTTCTTAGTATGGAACAATGCCTATCAAGTTAGGCGTTGAGCTTTGGATTGTCGGTTGAAAGCTCGCTACAAAGGTCAAGAGGAAAGTTTGCGTAAAGGCTAAACTAAAATGAAAAGAAATGAGCTTAATAAAATTGAATGGAGTAAGTGGATTGTTTGAATGGGAGTTTCAATGACCAGTATCCTAAGATCGTCTGGTCTAAGACTTATTGATTGATGAAACTACTCTAGTTTAATTGAAAAAAAAAAGAAGAAAAAAAGACTACTTTAATTGAAAAAAAGGAAGAAAAAAAAGAAAAAAAAAAAAAAAATTCCTCCATGAAAATCAAAACTAGGGAGATAATCAAGGGATGAGTTGACATAACATGCATTTGCTCGAAGCTTTTTTCCATTCGATGAGATTCAAAGAGAAGGATGTATACCTTAATCATAGTGGTTAAAATGTTTATAACTTTCTCTTAGTCTGTTGATGCTCTTTTAAGTTTAGTCTTTGTTTAAATGATGTGACTAACTTTAGTTTATATTGATTAATTATTGAAGTCCATTTTGGTTCCATGCTTGGTATAATATTTTATACTTTAGTGTTTTAAGGGCATGTAGACATGATTGAGTGGAATTCTATAAAATAAAGGTTGTTAGAGTTTTGAAATTGATGTTGAAGGGACGAATATTGATGGAAGAGTATGTGCTCTCATTTTTGAATAGATTGTGTGCAATATTGTTATTGATTTTATAATTTGAGCATTTATTAATTTTTTTTTTTTGCATTGCTCTTATAAGATTTTCTAGGTGTTTGTATTGAATTCAATACCTAGGTGGTTTATATTTTGATTTCAAGTTTTGTTTGATTGATCTGATGATTTTGGAGAAAGTTTATAATGATTTGAAGAGGGTTTAGATGAGTTTTGAAGCTCAAAAAGGGGTGACACCCAATATTTGGGCTCATGAACTAAAATTGCACCTAAAAGAGTAAGAAAACAAGAAAGAATTGATGGTAAGAGAGGATCATAGTTAGGGTCATGGCTGTGAACCTAGCCCCTGAGCATGTTGTTTCACTTATTCATGTTTATTGAAGTAAAGAAGAGTACACTTAGGAATCACGACTACAAATATGGTGTATGAAGATGTTATTCCTTGTGAATCTTCTTATTTTTGGAAAGGTTTGAAGCCACAATTTGTGGAGAGAGATCATAACTTAGATATCTTAGGCTAGGGTTTTAGAGTTCTTCTTCTTTTCTTTGTTTTCTTAATGTTTTAGATTAATTCTTTTCAGTAATAAATTACTATGAACCCTAATTTTCCATGTACTAAGTTTTCTTTTATTATCAATATATGATTTCTTATTTTTGTGATCTAATTACATTATGCTTATTGCCTTTGAATTAATATTGTTAGCTATTGATTCAATATTTGAATTTGCTATAGAGTTCATGAGATCTTATGGTAAATAAACTAGTGTAATTATAAGTGATTAAATAAACTAAGGTTCGGCTATCCAGCTTTTTCGGATTAAGGGTATATAATAGTAAAATTTTGGAGCTTAATAAGATCTTAAGATACTATATTCTAAAAGAGATTTGGGTATATTATATTTAAGGTTAAGAGTTAATTTGTTAAAGTGATTCTGACTATCTCATATGAGGAATTCCTATAGTTTGATAATCAAGGATAAGATTCAAAGATTGCATAGCTATTTTAAGGGGATTGGTAATTTAATACTAAGTTCATGCATTTGTAGATAATTTTAATTATATTTTATTTTATTATTTGTCATTTGTTTTATTTTAATTGGAATGGTTTAATTTAGTTGTCTTTGACTAATTGAGTTTGTTTGTTAGGGTTAGATATTAGGAAAGGGGTAAGTATTGGTATTTGCACTTATAGGTAGTTCTTAAGGGATTGAAATATAGACTTAAAATTCCTATATTGTAAAACTGATAGGTATATTTAACTCCCATCGAGCTCTAATTAAAAGACTAAGGAGATAAAGTGCTTCGAGTGTCTCGACTTCAAGTAAATGGCCAATTGGTGTTTGAGCTGATAAGTTATGACCATAAAAGGGTAGGAACTGTAGTTTGAGGTAGAAAGTGCTAGTGAAAGGGATGATGATGGAGAGATAGAGCATTTGCTTAACAATTTCTAGAAAGATCCTAAAGCCCTTGTTGAACTTGGACATGGGTAATAATTAAGCATGGCTATTAGGTATGTACTTAGTGTAATAGTGTCGAAAGAGAATGGGCAAGGAGTGAACCTCCTCTACACCAACTATAGGGTATAGGGTAGTTTGTGTGCATTAATTATTGGTGGGGGCAATTGTACCAATGTTATCTCCTAAGGTATGGTATGTGCCTTGAAATTACTAACTAATCCACATTCCTAACCTTACAAGATCTGCTAACTTAATGAGAAGGGTGAACTAGATGTGACAAAGGAGGTCAAAGTGTTAATCTCCATTAGGGAGAGGTATAGAGATGATGTATTATAGTATGTTCTTATGATCTATACATCATACATTCTATTGGGTCGATCATGGCTCTTTGGCTTGAAAGTGATACATAATAGATATAAAAACACATATATGTTTTAGAAGGATGGAAAAAAGGTTATATAGACCCTAGTGAGTCCGAAAGAGATTCCATAAATTTAGGTATAGATCTTGAGGACCCTTAAGAAGAAGTCTTTAGTAATATCTTGGTTTAATTTTCCTAAACCATTACATCGAAAGACGATGTGTTCTTACTGGTGAGGAGATTGTTAAAATTAAGAGAGGTTAGAACCTTACTTGATGAAGTCCAAATAGTTATTGAAGGATTTTGAGGACCTATTTCCTAATGAGTGGCCATGGGGAGTAACTCCTAAGCGAGGGATTGAGCATTGCATAGATCTCCAATTGATGGAAGATGGCCTTGAAGACAAAGGTATGTATAGGAAAGCATGAGTCCTTATGCCATACCTAGCACCCTAGCCCATGAAGCATGGATCCTAGTACATGTGCATAGATAGTTAGGGCATTCATAGGATTACAATTAAGCACTGGTATCCTATACCTTAGTTAAACAATATGTTAGATAAACTTCATGGTGTACGGATCTTCTCTAAGGTTGACTTGAAGAGTTGTTATCACCTAATCTATATGAGGCAAAGTGATGAATGGAAGACGGCCTTTAAGATAAAGGATAGCTTCTGTGAATGGTTGGTTATGCTATTTGGCCTGACTAATATGCCAAGCACATTTATGTAGCTTATGAATAACGCGCTATGGTCCTCAATTAGGAAATGTGTTATAGTTTATTTTGATGATATTCTTATATATAGTGTTGACCTTTATTCCTATGTTGAGCATTTGTATGCAATGTTTGACATCCTCTGAGTTGAGAAATTGTATGGGAATCTAGAAAAAATGCATATTTTGCCAAAATGAAGTGGTGTTTCTTAGGTATGTTATTTTAGATGGTGGTATCTAATTTGATGAGAAGAAAGTGAAGGCTGTTCTCAATTGGCCTACTCTAACATATGCTATAGATGTATGGAGCTTCTATGGTTTGGCTTTGTTTTATAGAAGATTCATTCACAACTTTAGCTCAATAGCTACACCTTTGACCAAGCTAACTGAGAAGAATTTAGAGTTTAAGAGGATAGAGAATGCCTAGAGGAGTTTGGAGGAGATCAAGCCTAGGTTAACCTTATTCCCTATACTAGTACTACCTGATTTTGACTAAGTTTTTGAACTCGAGTGTGACATGTCATGCATGGGCATTAGAGCCATCCTAATATAAGATTGGCAATCAGTTTTTATTTCAATGAGAAAATTGTTGGGGCTACCTTGAATTATTCTGCATATGACTAAGAATTTTACTCCTTTATTCAAGCTCTCTAAGTTTGGCAACACTATTTGCTGCTAACAAGTTCATCATCTACATTAACCAACCCCTTGCCAATACCTAAACAACCTTGAGTTGACTTGAGCATAAAGTTCACGTTAGGACTACCTAAAAAAGATAGGAAGCATGACTTTATTTTAGTGGTAGTCATTCAAATTAGCATGATCAGTGACTTCATCCCCAACAATAGAACTGGTAATGCTTTCTTTATTACTAACCTCTTTTATAGGAAATAATGTGTCTTCATGGTATTCCTTAGGGCATAGTATTAGATTAGGATACCAAGTTCATGAGTTCCTTTTGGAATACTATGGAGGAAGCTTAATATTAAGTTGATGTTTAGCACTTCTTGCCATCCCAAACTGATGACTAGACTAAAGTAGTCAAAAGGACGCTAGGAAGTTTTCTTTGAGCCATTGTAGGAAAGATTTCAATTGATTAGGATTTGTGTTTGCTGATTATTGAGTTTGTTTACAATCACTCAACCTACAACTCAATAGATAAGTCCCTTTTTGAGGTCATCTACAAACTTAACCTGAACATACTCTTGGACATGATCACTAGTTTGATCTCAAATGAGGATAGCTGCAAGGAGCACAACATGTAGAAGAGCTCCATAAGTTGCATAAGAAGGTCACTGAGCAATTGGCAAAGACTGTAACTATTATTACAATAACTCGAATGAAAGAATTTTTCATGATAAACCTCAAATCAAATGTATTTTGATGATAACAAAATACATGTGGAAATGAACAAAATGTATTTTGTTATTACTCATCTAATTATCTAGTTTCCCGAACATAAAATTATATTAGATACATGAGAAGAACAAATAATTGAACGATAAAAACTAACATGATAAGAAGTTACTTGAACAATTAGAAATTGTAAAACAAGAATCAACATTAAATGTTGAATTAGAACCTACTATTATCAAAAGTTGATTAGACTTAAGATATGGCTACATTTTTTTCTAAATGAGGGAAGGAAAAAAAATAAATAAATAAAAGAATTGATCAGAAGACAACACTTACCAAAAGTGTAAGACCTAAATAGATTTGCTTATCAAAAGGACAAAAGAAGTATTAGAAGCAAGACAAGATTAGAACCATACTATATGAAAAATAGGTCAAGGCCTAACACCATGGAGATATATTTGGGGAATATATCTAGACAAGTCAAGGGACACAAATGCAATACTTATGAAAACTTCAGAAGTATGTGATACAATGACTGGATAAAAGTTTTCAAATATATGAAGAAGCTACGAGGAAAGTATTGCATGATAGGTGATTATATCAACAAAGATAGCAAAGCAAGCACAAAGATTTGAAGATGCAATGGTTATACAACGATAACTACCATATTGAGAAAATACAAACGTTGTAAGCTATAACTATTTAAAGGCGAAGTGATTAATGAAACAAAAATAAGAGAAAGAGAAACAAGAAGAAGAAAAAAAAAAGAGAATAGAGAAGAGACAAGAAAGAAAAAAGCTACAAAATTTTTTTGTGATATTATAATTTAGTTGAGCTCGCAAACATGTGAGCCCTGTATTCGATAAATAGGACTTGAACTGGTAAAATTAGAGTATCAGTGAAACTAAATTGATTAACTTAAAAACTTACAATTAGGCTCAGGACATTAGTTGAGCACATCTTATAAGCTTAGAATTTTAAAATAGAATAAAATAATAAAAATATAGCTTAATTAGTAGAAATATACGATATCATTAATATATTATTGGTTACACGTAAAGTAGGTTTCGAAAATTATCAAACACTTAGAGATATATTATAGGAATAATATAATTAATATTAGACAATAAATAATATATAAAGACATGTATGTGCATTGGGTATAATTATTATATAAATATATATACCTATAGTTATCATAAATACTCGAAATTAAGTATAATTCACTAAATAAATTAATAACAAAATGGAAAAAATGGTAAAAAATTTTAGACAATTAGAAAAATAGGTATAAGAGGTGTGGCATAGAATTTGGAATGTGTGGATATGGGGAATTGACATTGTGACACTTAACCATACTCTTTTATACATGCCAATGGAAAAGAAAAAAATAGAAAGCTTCTCAAATGTATTATAAAAGTCATCTACATCTTTTTGAAACAAAGTTAGGTTATTTCTTAGTTTAGAAAAAAATCTGGAAATGGAAAATATAAAGAGAGAGAGAGAGTGAAGAACAAAAATTAAGAAAGTTAATGGAAGAATTTGGGGTTTTTTGAGTACCTAAGGAAAACCATCAATTGGAAACAAAACAAAGTGGTAGTTTGAAGGAGGAGGTAATAGGAAAGTGGGTTAATGCACTTGACTCTCCCTATGGTGGTTAGAGCTTGTACTTCTTGTAGGCTGCTAAATTTTTCCGATTTCGTAAAAAATTAGGGAAAAATAGCAAACGATCACAAAAAATTATGAAATTTGATTTCCCTATATATTTTTGTATGAGAAATTCCAATATTAATTATATTTTCAACATTTTGAATGTAAACATGGGGTTCTTAAGAAAATGTCTTGTGTACCGAATTTTAAGAAAATAATTGAAAGGCCAATTGATATAGTTTCAACCTAAAATTTTATGGTTAGACTCTTAAGATGTCAAATTTCAATGTTATGTGGTTAGATTGTAAAAATCATGCCATTGGATTATAGGGAAAAATTGGGAGTTTTTTGAAAGAGCTTTGGTGATCCTTTCTAAAACATAGTGTGATATATGATTATTACGTTAAATAGCTTGAAGTGGATTATTATGATTTAGGAAATGATGGTCTTTAAGTAAAAGGTTGTTATTTGGTGAATTTCAAATTAAATCTCTAAGTTACTATGTATGCGTAAACGAGTATTTAGTATATTAGGAGTTGGTGTACATAATTGAAGTTCTTAATAAGTATTTACTGATAAGTAAAATAGTAAATTGTGGTAATCACCAAAGAGTTAGAAATAATGTTAGAAAGAAGATCATAATGTATTTTAGGAGTAAATAACTTGACTATGTTAAAAATAGGCTTTAGGTCAGAAAGTAGTTGATATTGAAATTTTATAACTATTGTTGAGCCTGGTTTTTCACCTCCTAGTTTTTTAAAAAATTAAGTTTTCTTTAAATCTACCAGTATTAAACCCTTACTCATTTAATACTGACCCTTGACTAAGCTTTAAAGAAAATTGATTTTTTATACTTTAAAGAGTATAACCAATTGGGTAGATTGGTTATAACTTAGTCATTGGATTTTTAATAAAAATCAATTTAAAAATAAATGGTTTTAGAAACCTAAAGATTTGGATTGGGGGTTTAAGTTTTTAAACCTTTATGGGTACCATTGACTTTCCAAATTTAACCTTAAACTTAAAAATCACCTTTCAATTTTAAAAGACGGAACTCGGTTATCAGTTATTCTAATTGGACAAATGAAGTAAGAAAAAGGAAAATTATTTTTTTTAATATTTTTTATTGCCCCATATGTGCCTACGTACCTATTATTCGAGATCAGATGTACGTAGTTCATTTTGTAAAACATTAGTAGGCTGGTTTTTTTTTTTTTTTAATTTGAAAGCAATCGAGTTTACATTTTACTTAATTTGATTTATTTAAGAAAATTCCTAAAAATGAAGGTCATAAATTGAGTTTTTTATTTTTTTGGAAAATTCTAAAATATCCTAACTTTAAAAAGAATCCAATTATAATTTTTTTGGAAAACCTGATTTTTCTAAGTGTTAAAAAGTAATTTTTATTCCTTAACTTATTTACTAATTTATTTTTACTTTTTACTTTTTATTTATTAAACTAAAAAAAATAAATGAACCTCTTTTTTATTTTCTTCTCTTTTTCTTTTCTTTTTTTGGTATTACAATTTACATGTAGATAAGTAAATAAACGAAATAAATAAAAAAAATTACAAAAACCGAAATGAAAAGCAAAGCTTGGACTAGAAAGGGGACGTGGGTCGGTTCTAGGTACGGGTTGTATCTCAAGTCAAGGGTTGGACTTAGGTTGGGCTCGAATTTGAATCTGGGTAGCCAATTGAAGAAGTAGTTGTAGCTGCTAGGCGTGGCTCAAGGTGATTTGTATACTGAATTAAGTAGGGGAAGGTGTTTTCATGGGTTTTTTTTTATTAGGTTTAGGGGTATTTTTTAAGTGCCATCGTAATTGGTGGTTGGTAGAAGTTTGGTAGTGGTGGCGATGTTCGAGTGGCACTGTTAGGGGTTGCTGGGTGTGAGTAGGATGTTAGTTCTAGGATTAAGGAGGTTGGGGAATATTGTGGCGGGGTTAGTTTAGTTCGAGTAGTGATAGAGATAGCAGTTCGAGAGGGGGAAGTATGGTGTTTAGGGTTTGGCGATGGTGGTTCGGTGGTGCCATTAGGTGGCATAGCAATGGTAGAAAGTGCTTAAGTTGGGGAGCCTAAGTTGTAGGTAATGTTCCTAGGGTGGTGGCTTATGGTGGTGAGCTAGAGAGAGAGAGATTCGAAGAAGGAGAAAGAGAGAGCCACGGTTAGAGAGAGAAAATGAGAGAAAGAAGAGAGAGAGAGCTAGTAAGTGTTTGTGTGTAGTTCTGGATGTCGAATGAGCTCCCTTAACACCTATTTTATACACAAATAAAACCTAGAAAATGTGGAAAGCTTGAATCAAACTTGAATGCAAATGGCTAAAATTACAGTTTTTTTCCAATTTTTGGAGCTTGGTTTAACTGCGTTATTGTATGAATCTAGATGTGTTCTTGATCTCTATTAACACTAGGTCATGTATACTCTGCGATTTCATTACTAATTTGATGAAATTGCAATGAAAAAGGGATCAAATTTGCCCATATAGTGCATTGTTCGGAAAGGAAAATGCGGGAAAACTTAGGGAAACAAGAGGAAGTCGGGGAAAGAGGGGAGAAAGAAAAAGAGATAGAGAGAGAGAAAATTGGTTAAAGTGGCGCAAACGTGGTGCCATGTCAACTGACCTAACCAACCCCAACTTACTACGTGTCATCATATGATACGTGGTAGTTGACATGGCATTCCCCTCCGGTGGTTCACATGTGGCACCATGTCAGCGTGTTGTCTAATACTAACCTACTACGTGTTTGGACACGTAGTGCAATTTGATCCTGATACATGACAATCCCTAACATGATGAAAAATAAAAAAAAAAAGAACTTTATATGCCCCCTCTATGATTCAAACTTAAGACCTCATGCTCAATGCCTAATACCAAGTCCATGTATTTAACTGTTAGCCCGTTGGTTTGTATTTTATCTATATGTGCAATTAAATTGTACTTATGGACTCACTCAACCTGCACTAGATTTAAATCTAAGCCCAAGTTCAATAGCCTAACTTCTAAACTTATTTTAAAAATAAAAAATCTACCTTAATAAAAAGTTATTTGCTAAATTCCCTAAAATCTTTCATTTTTTCAACTTTTCTATTTCTTATAATTTTTCAATTTTCTAACTTTTCTCAAATTTTATTTTCTAAATTCCTTGTTACTTTTTTTTTTAGTTTTCTTTCTAAATTTTGCTATTTTTGATATTTTTCTAAATATCTTAATTTTTTGCACTTTTTTCTTATTTTTATGTTGTCATAAAATTCTTCTTTTTTTTTAGTTTCTTTATTTTTTTGGGTTTTCTTTAATTTCTTTTTTTTTTGTGTTTTTCCTAATTTAGGACCCATTGAGGAAATGAAATAAACATAAAAATAACATAAAATAAAATTAAAAAAAATGGGGGCAAAAATTGGATGCCTACAGTTGCCCTTCTTTATGGTGCAATTTGAATAAAACTTCGCCACAAAGATAAAGAGATGCTATTTTTGCCCTAGGGGATGACTTGGAAATGATCGGAATTATATCCTAGACTCGATCTATCGAGGATTTGGGTAAAGAAATGAAACGTGGTCATGCCTTTCTAGACATATTAAGTTGGGTGGTAGTATCTGTATGGGACAAACAACCTTATTCTAGAATTGAATTAGAGAACTTGGTTGAGCCTCATTAGGCTCACTAACCTAAGTAGGAGTGTCTCTTGGGGTCTAGCAACCCTAAATTGGGATTAATCTAAAACCTGGTCATGTTTCATTAGGCTCATTAACCTAGGTGAGAGCATCTTCCTAGGACTAGTAACCCTAAATTGGGATTGATCTAAAGGACTTGGTCGTGCATCACTAAGCTCACTAACTTAAGTGGGAGCGTCTCTCGGGGACTAGTATGCTTAAACTAAGATTGATCTAAAACATAGTCTTACCTTACTAGGCTCATTGACTTAGGCGGGAGCATCTTTCGGTGATTAGTAACCCTAAATTGAGATCGATCTAAAACCTGGTTGTACCTCACTAGGCTCATTAACCTAGGTAGGAGCATCTTCTCTAGGATTAGCAACCCTAAACTAAGATCAATTTAAAACTTTGTTGTGCCTCACTAGGCTCATAAACCTAGGGGGAGCGGTTCTCGAGGATTAGCAACCTTAAATTGGGATTGATATAAAACCTGGTTGTTTCTCACTAGGCTTACTAACCTAGGTGAGAGCGTCTCTCGAGGCTTAACAACCCTAAACTGGGATCAATCTAAAGGACGTGGTTATACCTCTCTAGGCTCACTAACTTAAGCGGGAGCATCTCTTAGGGATTAGCAACCTTAAACTGGGATCGATCTACAAACCTAGTTGTACCTCACTAGGCTTACTAACTTAGGCGTGAGTGTTCTTAGGAGACTAGCAACCCTAAACTGGGATCAATCTAAAAACCTAGTTGTACCTTACTAGGCTTACTAACCTAGGCAAAAGTGTCTTTCGGGGACTAACAAACTTGAACTGACATCGTTCTAAAGGACTTGGTCATGCCTTATTAGGCTCACTAACCTAGGCGAGAGCGTCTCTTGAGGATTGGTAACCCTAAACTGGGATTGATTTAAAACCTAGTTATACCTTCCTGAGCTCACTAACTAGGCGAGAGCGTCTTTTGGGGACTAGTAACCTTAATCTGGGATTGATTTAAAACCTAGTTGTACCTTACTGGGCTCAATAACCTAGGTGGGAGTGTCTCTCGAGGACTAATAACCCTAAATTGGGATTGATCTAAAACCTGGTCATGCCTTACTAAGCTCACTAACCTAAGTAGGAGTGCTTCTCGGGGACATAGCAAACCTAAACTGGGATTGATCTAAAACCCCAATCATGCCTCACTAGGCTCACTAACCTAGGTGAGAGTATCTCTTAGGGAGTAGCAACTCTAAATTGGGATTGATCTAAAGGACCAAGTCATGCCTCATTAGGCTCACTAACATAGCAACCCTAAATTGGAATCGATCTAAAACTTAATCGTGCCTCACTAAGCTTACTAACTTAGGTAGAATCATCTCTTAAAGACTATCATCCCTAGACTGGAATCAATCTAAAACTTGGTTGTGCTTCACTAAGCTCACTAACCTAGGCCTAATCTATACTTAATGAAGTGCCCTATGGCTTGTTAAGAGAAAATTGGTGAAGGAAAGCACCCCGTGGGCTTGTTGAGTAGAAAATGATGAAGGGAAGTGTCTTATAGGTTTGCTTCAGAGAAACTTGGTAAACAAAAATTGCCTTATGGGCATGCTTGAGGGAAACTTGGTGAACAAAATGCCTTATGGGATGGCTAAAAGAACTTTGGAAAAGAGACTGAGTTAAGGTCCCCTCTTCAAAGGCTGGCTAAACATTAAATGTAGAAGGTATGTGCCTTATGGGCTGGCTTAAAAGGATTGATGAAGAGATTTTCCCTATGGGCTCGCTAAGAGAAACTTGGTGAATAGAGGGGCCTAATGGGCTTATCTAAGCATCCTATGAACTCACTATAAGATCTTTCCAAAAAGAAGTGCCCTATAGGCTTGTTAAAAGAACTTGGTGAGCTGAAAGGCCCTATGGACACTCTAAAGGTAATTGAGGAATAGAAACACCCTATGGGTTTGCTAAAGACTTTGAATAAATGGAAGGCGGGATGGCCTATTTGAGAGCTGGTTAAAATAAAAACTTGTCTGAAAATACTACTCGATTTTTGAGGAAACTATTTATAGAAAAATCCTTTGGGTGAAAACCATTTATTTTGAAAAAGACATTAGGTATAATTTCCTTTAATTTGGGAAGAATGAGAAAAACCTTAACTCCTAACTTCTTTTTTTTTTTTTTTTTAGAATGGATTGAAAACTTAGTTGCTTAAGCAACATAGACTTGAAATAAAGATACTTTCTCTCTCTTTTTGTTTTTCTTTTTGTTTTTCTTTTTATAACCTCTTTTTTTTTCTCTTTTTTTTTTTCAATTTGCTAATAGGTAAAGAACCCTTCTTCTTATGTTCCCCCCAACTTAGATGCTAAGTTGTTTGGTAGGTCCTTGTGATATCAAACATCCTTAACAAGGTAACTCATGATTGGTTTAGTCGAAGAGGACTTTCCTATAAACTTTTGGTCCATATTACATTCTTGACTACAATCTCAAAATTATAATCTAGTTTTCATGTAATACACCTTCATCAATCCATTAAGTCTTTTTTGGTTTAACATTATGAATTTAGGCTTGTGGACCAACAGTTTCAAAAAGTACTAATGAAGAAGCCTATTTTGAAATAAATATTAATCTTAGGTGTACAAGTCGAGAACCTTAGGAATAATTAGAAATATACTTGCCTCAGTTTCAAAAACAACTTTTATTGTATAAGGGTAGTATAATTAGAAATATATTAAGGATAGATTAACTTTTAAGATTGGAAGAGCTTTTGTTGTATTAGGGTGGTATTGTGTGTAGGAAAGCCAAATGTGAGAGAGGCTTCAAAGTGGATGTAGAGATTTTGGGTTTTTTAAGCTCAGATTGTGATTCAGAGCTTTATGTCTTTGGGGCTATTAAGGCTTTGACTTTTGATTTGAATGCCCCTACTAAGATATGATATGGCTTTTGACTTACACTTGAAGCTAATTTTCTAACCTCTTTTCTTCATCTTTTTCTCTTATATTTTGTTATTACTTTGCCCCATTGTTCCTTTTGTTTTTCTTTCTTTTTCTTTTGGCCCCAAGTCTCCATTGCCAAGTTTTTACCTCTTAAGTGATTCAAGGTCTTAAATCCATGGATTTTTATTATATGGGCTTAGGCGAGGTAAGTAAAAGCTCAAGGTGTTTAAAAAGGATGTGGCTCTTCCTTATTTCAAAAAATAATCAAAAATAAAATTTTATTTTGAATTTAATGTTACTGAAGTAAGTGTAAATCGATTTTAATCCTTCTCCCATTATTAATGACGTTAACCTCCAAATTGTCTTATTATAGGGTGGTTCTTGATAGGGTATAAATTTGAAAATTCTTCAAATGGGTCTAATGGGGTGAACAAGAGATGATTGTGTTTAAGATTCAAAAAATGAATGCGTAACTTCATTTTAATTTACATATCACATCCAAAGTGGGCCTCCTTTAAGGAATGAGTCTAAAGTATCCTCACCATTATGTCCTTCACCCTCAAAGTGTTTTACGTTAGTGTGTAGAAAATAGTTTGCCTCTTTTCATTCTAAACCTTTTAAAAGTGCGTTACCGATTCCTTAAGGAGAAATTATTTGCTTCTAATAACATTACAATCATTCCATTGAAAAGAAAATTATATTATTCTAGCTATTCGGACTTTATTGAAAACAACTTTCTTTGCCTTATCTTAATAAGCATCCAATTACTTAAGATTACTAGTGAGCTTATCAAAAGGCATTAGTAAGCTCAAAAGAAATGGAGCTCTAGGCAACTCAGTTGGACTATCCCTATGACTTGAAGAAGGATCATCTTGTTGTAGCTGTGGCTAAATTACTTTTGCATTAGTCAAGTTTTGAATCTTATTCTTCAATCTCTAGTATTTTTTAGTGGAGTGGCCCTTCTAACCCATATGATAGTTGCATCGTGCTTCTAGGTCAAAGCTGCATGGTTTGTAATTTGGATTAGGGGCTTTACAAGCTATAACCCTTGCTGCTTTCAAATGATGAAAGATTTGGTTGATTGATATCCTCAGTTGCGTAAATCGTCTCCTCTAAGTCCCGTGGGCTTTTTTTTTTTCTCATTCTTCCTTGGCTTTTTTGTTATTGGGCCTCCTTCATCACTTAGGCTTATTGAGATTTAATTAGTATTGAACGTTAGGTGTTGAATCTTATAAGCATAGGGCTTATTGCCATTTCTAGATCTATAGTGGTCTTTTATAACATGGCTATCTTCTCTTCTAGATTTGAGAATCTCCTTTCCATGTTCAAATCTTGGGATATCTGGAGAGTGGTGATTATTAGGAATAAGATTTGCCACTGTTGGGCCATCTGATGCATCACCATATCTAGAGAGGTAAGTCTATCGTCTACTAAGTGAACCTGATTGGAAGAATTTCTTTACTAGTTAGCAACTATATTTTTCTTTCCTTTTCTTTTTTCTTTTTAAGAGACAGAGAGAAAGATATAGCTTTATTTTATAAAAATGGTGGATTTTTTTTTGGCTTTTAATTACATTTCCTTAAGTGAGAGAGTGAATGGTTAGATAAACTCTATTGAAGGACTATCTACAAAGAAGGAAAAAAAATAAAAAACAAAGAATGATAGGATAACGAGAAAAATTTTATTTTAGATAGATCAGAGTACAGGGAACAAAACAAAAGGAAACCTAACAATTATTTGAAACTTTAAAATTTATTCAAAGTCCTTTAACTCCATCTAAAGTTTCTAATCTAACTCTTGCAGTTGAGCCTTAATCTTGTCCAGCATTTCTGAAGCCTAATTAATGGTCCTCTCGCTTGTTTCAACTTAAGCTAACAAGGCCTTGCTAGAGGCCTCAGTATGCCTATCCCTTTGCTTCTAATAAGTAGCTTTAGCTTATAGTAGCTGCTCATGAATCCATAGGGCATCTAGTAGTCTATTGACTCTTTGAGTATTCTCTTGTTAGATACCTGCCATTCTTAGGTCTACATATTTCATAGACATGAATCAGTCATTAATGGAGAAAAAGAAAGCACATGGAAATATGTAGGTGTTGGGATCATTGGGGTTAATACATTACTCCCTTAAGTTGGAACCTTCCTATTATTTTTAGAAACTTGATTGCATAAAATCTTGAACGATTAGTAGGGTTGCAATTTCTTAAGGGTATTGTATTAACTCAAGCTTGGAGGGGAGTATATACAATTAGGGTAAGTCTTGAAAAGGTCCTTAAGTTTTGTGACCTCACTTATTAAAGAACACTTTCATTGGTTACATTAAGCTTAAGTGAGGTCACTTAACTAACCCTGAGCAGTGGTTACACCACAACGCTCGAAGCTTACACAATGGTCCTTCTCCTAAGGTCTTAAGACGGCTTGGGTTTGACTACATCTACCCTGCATCTTTGATTCAACAAATGACACCCCCCCCCCTCCCCATATCTTAATGCGTGTGATATGCAAGACAGATAAACAAAGTTGAGAGTGAATTCTAGAAAAATATAGGGGAAGAAGCTTTAAATTTTTCTTTTTTTCTTTTATAACAAGGCTACCTTAGAACCCTGAAGAATGTATGCAAGAAAGGTGGGTTTTAGAGATCTTTAAACTGTATAACCTCATGTACTTCTTACAAAAATGGTTCCTTGGTTACATTAAAATTTAAGTAGGGTAGCCTAATCGACCCTAAACTGTGGTTGCCCTACTATGCTCAGAACTTACACAATGGCTTTACGTCTAGTGGTCTTAAGACAGTTTAGATTCGACCGTATCTATCATGCATTCATGGTATAATAAATAAATCCCCCCCTAAAGACAAGTAAATAAGACTAAACCTGTAAAGACATTAGAATGGTTATGATACAAATGATTAAGTAAATAAATTGCAACAACATGATTTTTAGAGATTAATTTAAAATTTGGAAAGTCGAATGATTAACCCTGTTAATATCCCCAATGGAGTCGCCAAGTTGTTATGCCTGGTTTTTCATCTCTCGATTTTTTAAAAAATTAAGTCTTTTTTAAATCAACTAGCATTAAACCCTTACCAGTTTAATACCAACCCCCAACTAGGCTTTAAAGAAAACTAATTTTTTATACTTTGAAAACGTCTTGGAGTCACCACCTGACTGAAGTCAAGAAAAAAGAGTTAAATTATAACCAATTAGGTAGATTGGTTATAACTTAGCCACTGGTTTTTTTGATAAAAATCGATTATAAGAAAAACGGTTTTAGAGACCCAAAGATTTGGATCCAGGGATAACATTTTCAAACCCTTACAAGTACCATTGACTTTCCAAATTTAACCTTAAACTTAAAAATCACCTATCGATTTTAAAAGACAAAACATAGTTATCAGTTATTCTAATTGGATAAATGAAGTAAAAAAATAGGAAAATTAGGTTTTTATTATTTTTTTCGTTGCCCCATAGGTATTTACATACCCGCTATTCGGGATGAGATGTACGTAGTTCATTTTGTAAACTTTAGTGGTTTGGTTTTGTTTTAATTTGAAAACGATTGAGTTTATGTTTTGCTTAGTTTGATTTATTTAAGAAAATTCCTAAAAAATGTTCTAAATTGGATTTTTTATTTTTTGGAAAATTCCAAAATGTTCTAACTTTAAAAAGAATCTAATTATATTTTTCTTGGAAAACCTGATTTTTTAAGCGTTAAAAAGTAATTTTTATTCCTTAACTTATTTACTATTTCATTTTTATTTTTTTTATTACTTTATTTATTAAACTAAAAAATAAATAAATGAACTTCTTTTTTCTTTTCATGTTTATTTTTTTTCTAGTATTATCGTTTACATGTACATAAATAAATAAATAAAAAAATTTGAAATGAAAAGCAAGGCTCGGACTAGAAGGGGGATACGGGTTAGTTCTAGGTACGAGTTGGATCTCGGGTCAGGTTCAGATCTAGATCTAAGTAGCCAATTGAAGAAGAAGTAGTTGCAGCTACTAGGTGCGGTTTAAGTCGATCTGTACACTAAATAAAGCGGGGGAAGTTGTTTTAATGGGTTTTCTATTGGGTTTGGGGGCGTTGTTTATGTGCAATCGTATTTGGTGGCTGGTGGAAGTTTGGTGGTGGTGGCGGTGTTCGAGTGGCATCGTCGGGGGTTGCTGGGTGTGAGTAGGGTGTTGGTTTTAGGGTTAAGGAGGTCGAGGAGTGTCGTGGTGGGGTGGTTTGGTTTGAGTAGTGATGGAGATGGTGGTTTAAGAGGGAGAAGTATGGTGTTTAGGGTTTAGCGGTAGTGGTTATGTGGTGCCATTAGGGGGCATAGCATTGGTCAAAAGTGTTTAGGTTGGGGAGCCTAAGTTATAGGTAGTGTTCCTAGGGTGATGGCTTGTTGTGGTGAGCTAGAGAGAGAGAGATTCGAACAAGGAGAAAGAGAAAGATACGGTTAGAGAGAGAAACCAAGAGAAAGAAGAGAGAGAGAGCTTGTAAGTGTTTGTGTGTAGTTTTGGATGTTGAATGAGCTCCCCTAACACCCATTTTATACACAAATTAAACTTAGAAAATGTGGAAAGCTCAAATCGAACTTAAATGCAAATGACAGAAATTACAGTTTTTTTCCAATTTTTGGAGCTCAGTTTGAATGTGTTAATGTATGAATCTAGACGTGTTCTTAATCACCATTAACACTAGGCCATGTGTGCTCCGCGATTTGATCACTAATTTGATGAAATTGCAATGAAAAAAGGATCAAATCTACCCACAAAGTGCATTGTTTGGAAAGGAAAATGTACGAAAACCTGGGGAAACTGGAGGAAGTTGGGGGAAAGAGGGGAGAAAGAAAAGGAAAGAGAGAGAAAATCGGTTGACGTGGTGCCTCATCAGTCGACCCGACCAACCTCGGCTTGCCATGTGTCATCATGTGGCACTACGTTAGCGCATCGTCCAATCCTAACTTGCTACATATCAGGACACATGGCAAAATTAGATCCTAATATATGGCAGTCCCTGACGTGATGAAAAACAAAAAAAAAAAAACTTTGTATGCCCCTTTTAAGATTCGAACCTAAGACCTGATGCTTAATGCCTAACACCAAGTCCATGTGTTTAATTGTTAGGCTGTTATCTTATGCTTTATCCATATGTACAATTAAATTATATATATGGACTCAGTCAACCTGGGCTAGATTTAAATTTAAGCCTAAGTTCAATGGCTTAACTTCTAAACTTATTTCAACTTTTCTGTTTCTTGTAATTTTTCAATTTTCTAACTTTTTTCAAATTTTATTTTGTAAATTTCTTACTACTTTTTTGGGTTTTCTTTCTAAATTTCCTATTTTTGATATTTTTCTAAAATTTTTAATTTTTTGTGATATATATGTTGCATAATAAAGCGATATCTCTAAATAATTAAGCCAATTGAACCTTAAGCTCCTAAGTATAAGTCAATTATTCTCGAATTGGTGAAAAACCCTAAAACATACATAATCTTACTTCAACTCTAAAACATACTTAAACTCACTCAAACCCAAAACCTTGGGATAATTAGGGACTTATGGCCCTAAATAAATAATTAAAAATATAATTTCAATAAATTTATTCAACTCTAGAAAACTCTAAAATTTCTTAAGAAGCAAATCATAACCTACAAATTAATTTGAAAATCAAGCTCTAAAAAGAACTTCATATAAAACAATTTCCTTATTTTCACTTATAAGCTATGTTATATATGGATAAGTTTTCACTTATAAGTCATGTTATATATGGATAAGTTGTAAACCCTACTTTTTAGTAGAGTTATGATTTAACTAAGAACACTTCCTAAATATTCCCAAGGATAAACTAAGCTAAGAATTCAAGTTTACATTTAAAAACGAATTTAATTTTCCAATTTAAAACCCTATTATCGATAAAACTTGAATATAAGAACCATAGACTTTAAACCCAAAACCCTAAAACAATTAAGGACTTATAACCCTAAGCGACTAATTAAGAATTTTATTCAATTAATTTTATTCAACACTAGAAATTTTCATAATTTTATAAGAATTAAATCATAACTTACAAACCAATTTAAGAGACAAACTCCGAAAGAATTTCATATAAGATAATCTCCTTATCTTCATGCATAAGATTTGTGCACATGAATAAGTAAACCAACCAATCATCCCAAATAACTTATCAATTGATAAATATAAACCCTACTTTTAGGGGGTGTAAGATTGGATTAAGAATACTTTCCGAACGTTACTAAGGATCAACTAAACTAAAAACTTAAGCTTATACTTATAAACAAATTAAAAACTTCCAATTCAAAAACCAATTATCGATAAAACCCGAGCTTGAAGAACTGTAAGCTCTAAAATCATTTAAAACCCTAAACCTTAAAAACATTAAGGAATTTTAACCCTAAGTAATTAATCGATAATTTAATTTGAATAATTTCATTCAACTTTAGAAGATTTCACAATTTTATAAAAATCAAATCATAAATTACAAAACAATGCAAGATGAAAACCTAAAAACAATTTTCTATAAGACTATGCCCTTATCTTCATGTCCAAGCCTTACACTTCAATAAGTAGATCAACCAATCACTTTAGATAGCTTATCAATTGAGATTTGGAATCATTTATCAATTGATAACTTATCAAAATTTAGTGATAAGACATTTTCCTTATCTTCCCTTCACTTATACTACATATGGATAATTTTTCACAAGATTTCATATGCTTAACTTCATTAAATGAGACAAGACCACTCCATGGCCCAAAAAGACTTTAAATGGCAGATTTAAATAACGAAGAAAGGAGGTCCATGCACTTTTCTTTCAACCATCAATCACTTTCTCTTACACATCACTATTCACTCTATAATGCTTACATCATTAATAGTTGCAATTGTTGACTTTTGTATAAGCTATAAGACAATCAATTAAAGCTTCTTGCACACACTTCTTTCCTCATTCAAAATTTACCACTCTCTCCCTCTTTCACTCCCATTTTCACTTCCTTTTCTCTCACTTTAAACACAAATCAAAAGAAGAAATCAAACTCCATAAATTCCCAACATTGTTGTCACCATTTTTGCTTCCATACTCACGGCAATTTCTCTTCTTATTCTTGTGTCATTTTCCTTCACCATCTAAGATCTTTTAGAACAATTAAAACCTTTCACGAATCCCATTCCAAAAGATCAAAGAACTCGGGTTTTCGAAAGGTGGGAAAAGGAGGAAGCAAAGTTAAGAGCTTAAGTGAAACCTTAGTGCATAACCACCGTACTTTACTTTAAGGACGAGTAAGTGTTTCTTGTGATATGTGGGTTAGTATTTATGTTAGGAGACTTTTATTTCTTGAAGATATAAGTAAGGTTTAAGTTGTTATAACACCAAAAACCATTTTAAGAAACAAACTCATGAAACCTTTACATGAAGTTGAAACATGAGCATGTAAAGTTGGTGTTTTGTAAAGATACTTGTATAGCACTTTGAATGGAAGATTTTAAATTGAGAAAATCTTCAAACAAGAACTTGAATGGAAGATGAACATGCTGGACGTGAGGGTTCAAAGGTCATTTGAATGTTGATTTTATTTCCGTTAAGTTAAACATGCTGAAATCTAGACTTAAGTTAAGGAAAAACCCATCACATGAAGTTTTATGAAGAAAACAACTTTGTATGACATGAGCTATGATATGAAGGTTGTATTAAGTATAAAATATTCTATTTCTTTGTGTGGAGCATGAGTTAAAGAATCATATTATGGAAGAAAAGTTAAGTGAAGATTTGGATACAAGTAATTTAAGTGCATAATCTAACACCTAAACTTAAGGAAATGATGAAACAAGTTGAAAAACCAAGCAAGTACCTCTTGGAATCATCACAACCAGATCTGGAACGTAGGGAAAAGAAGCTTAAAAATATGATAAAAGTGAATGAATAAAGTGAAAAGATCAACCAAAGCAAGTATGGTAAGTATACAAAGCCTAAAACTCAAAACCGAGCATAAAATTCTCAAAATAAGCCTAGAACTCTAAGTTGGGCCTTCATTAAAATTCTGACCAGCACTTTAAAATATTAAGAAAGGTTGTTTTGAAGCCCATAAGAAATCCACCCAAGGCGCCACAAACCCACCAAAGTCACTAACTTTAGTTTGAGCATTTGACAACTTGAGCCCACTAAAGGGCCCATGAAGTGATTGTTAGCCTTAGGAATATAAATAAAAGTTGTAAATCTAATCTCAAGGAGTATTTTCAGCTTAGGATAAAATCTTAAGACCAAACGCAAAGGATTTCTCAAGTTATCAAAAAGCTCATTTATCATACAAGGCCTAAAAGCACTCCAACATATGAGGAATACTACTGTTCTGACCCATGGATAGAATTGTATGCCTCATTTCAAAAATCTAACCTCACCACGTTAAAGTACACTAAAAAATGATGAAGATTGATTATAAGATAATAAAACTCGGATTTAAAACGAAAAAGTTAGACGCAATTGAACTTTTAAGTAAAACCGGAAAAATTTATGAAACCAAGTCCAAAGTATAACTTAAAGGGTTTTAGCTTAGTTTTCTAGGTTTTATTTCAAATCCTTATAGTATCGTATTTATGATGTCCAGGGGACCTAGCTTTGGGGAGACAACCTATCTAGATTATTTTGATTGATCCGCATGGCTGAGTGAGTAAATTCCCGATGACTCTTTACTTGATTTTGCTTGTAGATTAGATGCACCTAAACTTATATATATAAATTTGGATGCTTGTGGGATATGGGAAATGCATGTGTATGAATTTGTGAAAGAATCCAATGACTTATTAATTATATATAATAATGAAAATTTTTTGTGATGCATATATATACATGCGGACTGTATGGAATGAGATTGTCTTATCACCTTGAAAATCGAGTTAATCTCCTATATGATTAAGAAATCAAAATGAATCATACATTCCCCATATTGCATACGAATAACACCAACTGTCGCTTCACGCAGAAGATGGAAAAGAACTCACAGGAATACAAGTTTCCTACAGGATTGGGCATTAGCAATGCCATCATATATATTGAGTCTCTATCCTAAGCTGATGGGCTTACTAGGTGCTGGGAGACGCCAACTGTCGATGAGAGGCCGAGTCTTGTGGCTTCTACTTAGGGCGTATGTTTGTGGAATGCGGGGGCCACCACACCGCTAGACTTGGGATTTTAAAAATATAATTTGTTATTCGGTAACGGAAGTATGCACACACGCACGCGTATATATACATAGTTTTGTTTTGGCTTAAGCACAATAGTGCAAATAAAATAAAACCCAAGGTCTAGAACCCAAATTTTGGTTTGGGTCGGTTAATTATCTCCAAACCCCGACTTCAGGGGATGTAATTCTGAGTCGTATGCAGTTCCTAGGTCACTGCATGCTTTGTTTGGCATATTGATTGTTCATGCATTTATATGATTATGCATTTAATAAATTTCTGTCATGCGGTATTGATGAGGGTAATTATCTCACTAAGTGTAAGCTTATACCCCAATAGTTCTTTTCCTTGCAGGTTGATCGGTAGTTGGGAATGGGATAGGAATTGAGTGCAGAGTGCTACCATTGAATCAGTATGATGAAAAGCTTGTGTAGTTAATTTGGAATACTTCGAAAAACAACTAATGTCCCAATTAAGTTTAGTATCTTTAGTAAGTTTAGAATTTTCTAGAATTATCTGTCTTATTTCACTATTTTGGTAAGGGATACCAATTCTCAACGGTTTTGAGAAATTTTAGAAAAATGGAATCCATAATTATTTATATTATATAATAAGTCAATGAACTAAAATTAAAGACTCTAGCAAATCACTATTTAGAGTCTTGCAATCTCTGACTTGCAAGGCGATTTTCTTATCATGGGTACACACGTGATATGGAAATTTTAGGCAATACTACTAGGCCCCTCTTAGGGTCGCTTCAGAATGTTACCTATTTAGTTCTCTTGGGACTGATCAAGAGGCATCATCTCTTGATCATTATATTGACATAGGTATCAGTTTAGCTGAGAATTAAGATTCTGTAGTTATTTTGTTATGGTAGCCAAGGATGTTATGCCAAGAGACTTTATTCACTAAATTTAGACGCTTGGGCACCAGTGGAACTACTAATCCTCAAACCAAGGTCACAAGAGGGAATAAACCCTAGACTGTACGCTGGATACCAGTTGGTTGCATGTATTGCTTGATATGCTCAATTGATTAACTGCATACCATATGCTTGAAAACTTGCTTGTTATGCTTGAACAGTGGTATGAATGGATTTCTCACTAAGCTAACTATAGTTTACGCCCTTATAGTTCTAACTTTTTGCAGGAACCTTACTGGTTATATGCAAGAAGGTCTAAGCCTTTGGTGAGCTTTGAGAAGATAGAAGTGGGCTTTTAGGAGAGAGTATGAAAGGATTATGAAGCTTATAGTTAATATGTTTTAAGTACTTTATTTATAATGGTTTGTAATATTAATTATGAGAAAGACTATAACTTTCTAAGTTTTGTTCCATCTATTTTATGTTATAATGTGAAACTTTATTATGTTCCATTAAATTCGTAATGCTCCATGGACTGATCTAAGAATGACACTTTATGTACTCTTTGAAAGTAATTAATGGGTAGGAAAGTACTAATTGATTACTTCTAATTAGTACATGGCAATCAGTGACTATTAGACTATCTTACAGGTTGTCATAAATTTGAAGCTCATGTTGAGTTTTTGTTGCAAAGTTTTGGAAATGGAACTTGGAAGCTCTATCTACATATGGTCTTTAGACATTATGACTTTAGACTTCATGGATTGTGACTTATGTACTCAAATTTCAAGGGAATATTAGTTTTTTTTTTCCCCCCACTTTTAATCTTCTTACCCCATTTGTGTATAGTTGATATATTTTCCCATTGAATGACTTATTTTGTACATTTGGGACAATTTATAGTTTTAAGTGTAGAAAAGGGGATATAGAAACTTTTATTACTTAAGAGATCAATTTTTTTTTTTCATCACATTTAACCCAATCTGATTGTTTTGTTAACTTACAATTACTTAGAAATTGCAACTTCCAATGGATGGTAATGAATATTTGAATACTTGATCTTTGATGATTGAGTTACATGATGCTAAAGTTGATAGGTGAAATCTATGTGGAGTAAAGTTTTGGGTTATTTAGCCTAGGATTTTAAGGACCTTAGATTAGAGCAACATCACTAGTTAGGAGTTAATCATGATTATTTTTTAAGTTTTCTATGATGTATACTTTCCTCTTTGATGACTTTAGAGCTCTACAATCCATAGTAAACAAATAAATGAAATTTCTCTTTTGAGAAATCCCTAAAAACTTGAATTAGTTGGAGGTAGAAAGTGATATAAATGCATGAATAATCAATAAAAAAAGGCAAAATTGGTAAGAATTCACCTTAGTCCATCAGAAAAGAGAAATTAAATTTCACTACCAATGCTAAAGTAAGCTTAAAGAATAAATTGGTATGGATAGGCCTTGGTCCCTTAAAAGAGTAATTTTTTTTTTCCACTACCAATATGAAAGCTAAGTTGGTATGGGTTGGTCTTAGTTCATCAAAAGAATGAGATCCTTTCTCGTTGTCAATATAGTTGTCCTTAAATAATGTGCTTAATTAATAATATATATTCGATGAATTTGAAACCTTCCCAATGAAAGCATGAACTAAGGGGATGATCAGAGGATGAGTAGATAGAGCATGTGTTTACTTTGAATTATGGTACGTAGCAAGATTGAAGAAAGGGTTGTGTACATTTAAGTTAACTAGGTTAAAATTTTTCATAACTTTTTCTTGATTGGTGAAATGTTAGATTTGATTTTAAGTTTGAGAATCCTTGATTAAATGATCTGGGTAAACTTTAATTTACATAAATTACCTTGAGAATTATAGTACTTAGCGTCCTTTAGACATGTAGAAAAAAGATTGAGTACAAAAGTTAAGAAAATTGATTGGAGTTGCAAGTTGAATTTTTTTTTTTTCTGAGTTAAGTGTAATTGTTGGTCAGTTTCCTAAGTAGTGATGGTTTTTAACTTACGAATTCTTAGCCTAATCCTTTCTGTGCTTTATTTGCTTGAGGACAAGCAAATTCTTAAGTGTAGAAAAGTTTGATAAGCTCTAAATTGGTTATATTTTACATGGTGATTTTTCATGATTTTCCTTTGAAATTTGAGTAAAATTACTATTTTTTGAAAAAGATCTATTCGATAAAATGAGAAGATAGAAACAAGATTCACTTAAATCAGTGCTAAAATGAGCAAGTTATGAAGGTTTGAAGATCAACACAACCGAAAGATATGATTATGTTGTTTCTAAGTGAATTTCGAGCCAATTTTAATGAATTTTAAGCAAATTTTAAACTATCACAGCCATTTCCTTTTGTCGTTTCATTCTTAGTTTTAAAAAGGAAAACAAAAAAAAAAAAACAAAAAACATAAAGGAATGACATTCAAGTACATAACCAAGGGACACGATTGTATCATTTGCATGGACTTTATTTTGCCACTTCCTACATAAAGCTTCTTAAGAGTTTTCACAAGGACATTTATTAAACAACATTTGGAGAGTTTTTCAAGCAATAAACACTTAAGAGAGCAAGACAAAAACAAGACTTCAAGATTTAGACTTCTTTAGATATCATGATTCTCTCATCTATTTTTCTCTACTCTTTGATTTTAGATTGTTACTTTATGATGTATAGAGAGTAGATCTTTAGCATATAGGTCTCATGGAACCTAAATCTACTCACGTAACATGATGTTGATTTGATTTAATTAATTCTTTATTTTCTTTCTTGATTCAACTATATGTATTTCATGATTTAGATGGTTATTTCTACAGGTAGTAATTTACAATTTGATATCTTAAGAGAACCGAGAGATTTCTTATAAGATTAGGTATAGGTATAGTTGATAGAGATTATTGCAAGATTAGAGATAAATTGTAAGATCTTTCCGAAATTTTGAATTATAGTATAGAGAATTCATTATGCAATAATGCGATCTTAGATCATGCTATTGAGAAGAGATTCTAATATGTGATTTTAAGATTAGGGTTAATTAACTTGAGAAAGAAATTAATTTTAGTAGAGAATTCTTCTAGTCAAGAAAGATTAAAGAATAAATTAGATTATCTTCAAGAGAAATCACATGTTAGATCTAAAGAAAGTAAAGATCTAGACATGGCTTGCGAATATTTAAGTAGTTTATAATTTTATTGCTTTCTTGCTTAGTTCTTGAACAATTCTAATTAGTGATAATTTATTATTTACTACAATTAATTTTAGATTCTTTAAATTCTTGAACTTGAATTGTAGGTTAAATAGTAAAGATCTAGTGAGTATTAGTATCAAAGTCCTTAAGAGATCGATACTTAGACTTAATCCACTTACTATAAATTTGATAAGTATGCTTGCCTAACATCAATTTGCCTTTACAACCACTAATGTGGTGGTCAAAAGCTTTATTGCTTGCACCAATTGAGTCAAATAATTGAATTCTACCTTTATAATCTTTCTTCTCACTTCAACTCTAAATCCCTCAGTGATTTTTTAGTAGTTGTCTCTAGAGTTGAGATCATAGAATTTACAAAGGAAGACAATTCGTTTTGTTCATAATATGCCAATTTGTCAATTATTCTAATTGCTTACATCACTGGTAACGTTGTTAATGGCGTTCCAATAGCAATTTAATTCTGGATTAATCATAACACTAGATCCCATCATAAAATACTAACAATTTATTCCAGATAAAGTTGCAATGATATGGGCATCTATTTATCAAGTTGTAAAATCCTAACCATGCCTTTCGTAGTGATTCATCATCATATTACTTGAAAGAAAAGATTTAGATTCGATGCTTTACAGTGCAACACAACAAAAAAGATCGTATACGATCATCCTCCATAAGAAGTGCCTACAAAATAAAATAAAAGGAGGCAAAAATCTAACAACGAAAAGAAACTAAAAGAAGACAAACAAAAAAAAAAGTAAAGAAAGAAAACAAGAAAAGAAAATAAAGCTCCCAAATATAGATAGTCATAAATATCGAAATTAGCTTATAATATTTGTATAGTTTGGTTTTCACCCTATCGATTCTTTTTATAAAATTAGGTTTTTTCTAAACCAATCAATACTAAACTCTACCCATTTAATATTGACCCTCGACTAGGGTTTAAAGAAGACCATTTCTTCAACTTGAAAAAATTTGGAGTCGCCACCCGATCGGAGTAGAGAAAAGGGATTAAGTCATAACCAATTGGGTAGATTGGTTATAACTTAGCTATCAGTTTATTGATTAAAAAACTAAGTTATTAATACAGTTTTTTTAAAACTAAAGATCTAGATCTGAGGGTTAATTTATTAAACCCTAAACATGTACCACTTTTAACTTTCTGACTTTAATTTCGCTTTTCAAATATACCCTTTTTAATTTCCAAAAAAATCTAATTATGATACATGCAATAAATTGATTAATTTACATAAATATCTGAAAATGGAAAAAATAAAACTTTCCATATTTTAAGTCACCCCGTGCTTAAATACAGGTGCCTACGTACCCACTATTCGGCATCAGACTTCCGTATTTATAAAAAAAAACTTTAGTGGGTGGTTTGATTTTAATTTTTGAAAAAGGGTCACATTTACGTTTTTACCCAGTCCTAATTAGTTTTTTATTTTTGGAAACTCTAAAAATAGTCCTAATTTGGAAAAAAGGTTTATTTATTTTCACTTATTTTAGAAAGCTTAATTTTTCTAAGTGAGAAAAAGAAATTATAATCTTTTTATTTACCTATTTATTTTTTTATTTCAAAATTTTTCTTTTTCTTAATTTATTTATCACTCATTACTTATTTAATAAAATAAAACAAAATTACCTTCTTCTTCTTTTTTTCTTTTTTTTTTCTTCCTTTTTATTTTCTATTACATTTAAACAAAACAAATAAATAAAATAAATAAAACAACAACAACAATAAATAAAAGAAAAAAGCTTCGAATAGATTCGGATGCGCAGGTAGAACCTAGGCGAGTCGGGTGTGTCATATCGGGTCGAATCGGGTCGCTCCACTGGTTCCAGGTCAAGCTTCAATGCCTTTAATAGTAGCAGCAGCAAATGGGCTATTCGAGCAGTTCTAGTAGCCAAAACGAGGGGGTGAGGAGTTTTTTATGAGTTTTGGATTGGGAAAAAGGGGGTAGGCTGAGTGCCATGGATTGTGGTAGTCGTTAGGCGGTTGTCGGAGGTAGCGGTCGGCAATGGTGCTTAGATGGTGTTGCTAAGGGGCACAGCAAAGGTCGAGGAAAGTTGTATTCGGGAGCTAATGGAGTGGTGATCATGACCATGGTGTTGGGTTGTGGTGGTAGGCTCGAAGAAGAGAGATGCGAGGAGAAAGAGAATGAGCAAGAGAGAGAAAGAGAATCGCGAGAGAGAAGGAGAGCTTGAGAGTTGATTTTGAAGCTGTGGGATTCATCTTCTGCTCATTGGAGTCCCTATTTATACTCAGATTTCATCCCAGCAACAAAGGAAAGCTCAAATCGTAGTTAATGGAAATAGACAAATTCTCAGTTTTTTTTCCAATCTTTGAAGCTCGATTTGAATGCGTAATTGACCGAACTTGGACTCGTTTTCTATACCGATTCATAGTAAGCTATGTCTAGTGCGAGATTGATGTAAGAAACCATGAGCCAATGTGTGGAATTATGTAGAAATTGAAGCTAAAGTGGAGGGAATGAGCTGTTCTTGAGAAGGAAAGCTAAGGAAAATCAGGAGAAAATAGAGGAAAACCGAGGGAAAGAAAGGGAAAGTGCTAACATAGCGCTGACGTGGAGCCATGTAAATCTACTCGACAAACCCCAACCTACCACATGTCACACTTGATACGTAGCGGCTGACATAGCATGCCACTTGGCTGACATGTGGCGCTACGTTAGCAAAGTTCGTCTAATCCAATTATGCCATTTGTTAGGATACGTGACACAATCAGACCCTAATACGTGGCAATCTCTGATGTACGAAAAATAAAAAGTTGGAAAAAGGTCTCCCTACCTTTGCTAAGTTTTGAACCCAAGACCTTATGCTTAATACTAGTATTATGTCCATATGCTTAATCATCAGGCCATTAGCTTGTGCCTTGTCCATATGTGCAATTAAATTGCACATATGGACTCGGTTAGCCTGGGCCATATTTAAATCAAAGCCCAGGTTTGATGGCCTAACTTCTAAAACCTAAATTTAATCTAATGAAATGTTATTTTCTAAAATATTTTATTTATTTATTATTATTATTATTTTCATTTTATTTATTATTTATTATTTCTTTTTTTCTTATGTTTTTCAAGAAATCCTATTTTCCAAAATTTCTTCTTTTTTTTTTTTGAACTTTTTCTAATTTAGAACCTTATAACCTATTTTGAAAAATAAAACGAGGCAAAAATTAGGTGTCTACAGCTGTCCCTTTTGTGGTAAAGTTTGAACAAAACATTACTACAAAGATAAAACAGATACTATTTTTTGCCCCAAGAATGGGTTTTACACTAGGAAGTGCTATAACTTACTATCCCAAGTCCAATCCATTGGGGATTTTGAGAAGAGAAGGGTGGTGCTCTAAGAGATGGCTGAAGACAAAAAGAAGAATTAGAGTTTGGTCATGCTCGTATGAATTGACAAAATGAAGTGAAACGGGTTAAGCGCTCCTTGAGCTTGTTAAGACCCTAAAAAGAATAAGGAAACTTGGTCATGCCCCGATGAGCTGACTAACTAAGGTAGGCAAAGCGTTCTTAGAGCTAACTAAGACCTTAAAAAGAATGACTAAACTTAGTCGTGCCATGATGAGCTAACTAACCAAGGCGGGCAAAGCACTCCTAAAGTTGGCTAAGACCATAAAAAGAATGAGGAAACTTGGTTGTGCCTTGATGAGCTGACTAACCAAGGTAGGCAAAGTACTCCTAGAGCTAGATAAGACCCTAAAAAGAATGAGGAAACTTAGTCGAGCCTTGATGAACTGACCAACCAAGGTGGGCAAAGTGCTCCTAGAGATGGAAAAGACCTTAAAATGAATGAGGAAACTTGGTCGTGCCCTAATAAGCTGACTAAACAAGGAAGGCAAAGCGCTCCTAGAGCTGGCTAAGACCTTAAGAAGAATGCGGATACTTGGTCATGCCCAAATGAGCTGACTAAATTAGGTGGGAAAAGCACTCCTAGAGCTGGCTAAGACCCTAAAAAGAATGAGTAAACTGGTCGTGCCCTGATGAACTGACTAACCAAGGTGGGCAAAGCGTTCCTAAAGCTGGCTAAGACCCTAAAAAGAAAGAGGAAACTTGGCCATGCCCTGATAAGATGACTAACCAAGGTGAGCAAAGCACTCCTAGAGCTAGCTAACACCCTAAAAAGAATTAGTAAACTTAGTCATATCTTGATGAGCTGACTAACCAAGGTAAGTAAAGCGCTCATAGAGATGGCTAAGACCCCAAATTAAATGAGGAAACTTGGTCATGCCTTGATGAGCTGACTAACTAAGGTAGATAAAGCGCTCCTAGAGCTGGTTAAGACCCTAAAAAGAATGAGGAAACTTGGTTGTGCCTTGATAAGCTAACTAACCAAGGCAGGCAAAGCGATCATAGTGCTGGCTAAGACCCTAAAAAGAATAAGTAAACTTGGCCGTGCCATGATAAGCTAACTAAACAAAGAGGGTAAAGCACTCCTAAAGCTAGCTATGACCCTAAAAAGAATGAGTAAACTTAGTTGTGCCCTGATGAGCTGACTAACCAAGGAAGGTAAAGCACTCCTAGAACTAGCTAAGACCCTAAAAAGAATAAGTAAACTTGGTCATGCCTTGATGAGCTGACTAACCAAGGAGGGTAAAGCGCTCCTAGAGCTAGCTAAGACCCTAAAAAGAAAGAGGGAACTTGTTTGTACCCTGATAAGATGACTAACCAAGGTGGCAAAGCACTCCTAGAGCTAGCTAAGACCCTAAAAGGAATGAGTAAACTTAGTCGTATCCTGATGAGCTGACTAACTAAGGTGGGTAAAGCGCTCCTAGAGCTGGTTAAGACCCTAAAAAGAATGAGTAAACTTGGTTGTGTTCTGATGAGTTGATTAACCAAGGTAGGTAAAGCGTTCCTTGAGCTAGCTAAGACCCTAAAAAGAATGAGTAAACTTGGTCGTGCCCTGATGAGCTGACTGACCAAGGTGGGCAAAGCACTCCTAGAGATGGCTAAGACCTTAAAAAGAATGAGGAAACTTAGTCGTGCTATGATGAGCTAACCAACCAAGGTAAGCAAAGTGCTCCTAGAGCTGGTTATGACCCTAAAAAGAATGAGGAAACTTGGTCATGCCTTGATGAGCTGACTAACCAAGGTAGGTAAAGCGCTCTTAGAGATGGCTAAGACCCTAAAATGAACAAGGGAACTTGGTTGTGCTCTGATGAGCTGACTAACCAAGGTGGGTAAAGCGCTACTAGAGCTAGCTAAGACCCTAAAAAGAATAAGGAAACTTAATTGTGCTCTAATGAGCTGACTAACCAAGGTGGGCAAAGCACTCCTAGAGATGGCTAAGACCCTAAAAAGAATGAGGAAACTTAGTCATACCCTGATGAGCTGACTAACCAAGGTGGGCAAAGTACTCCTAGAGCTGACTAAGACCTTAAAAAGAATGAGTAAACTTGAAAGGCTAGTTAATAAGATGATGAAGGTAATTGCTTTACGAGCTAATTAAGAGAAACTTTGGACCAATTAAGGGAAACTTCGGAAAGAAAGTGCCCTACAGAACTTGGTGAAGAGAGGGGCTTATTTGCAGCAATTTGGAAGGACGAACTAAGTTAAGATCGTATCTTCATAGGTTAGCTAAATAGTAAATGTAGAAAGTGAACGCCTCTAAGTTGGTTAAAAAAAATTGTTGGGAGTAAAAGTGGTATTAAATGTAAGAAAAAAGTTAGTATACTACCACTGTGTAGAAATACTTACCCAGTCTTTATCAATAGCACCCAATCTGTCAAACCCTTTTTTGAAAAGCCCCTATTGGAAAATTACTAACTCTTGTTTTAGTCCTTTGTTATCAACCTACATGTTCTTGACATACAACATTCAAGACTTTGCTGGTTCTTTTTGGAGAAATCATGGAGATTAGCCTAATGCAGGAAAACTACCCACTACTTTTGTTTCTTTGGAACATTTATGAACCTAAAATCCTCCCATCTACTGTGATTACTTACTTGAGTTTCACATTCCTCTGAAAAAATAGACAATAAAACTCCCCAATGAGGGGGATCAATCCATAATAAAGTATTTAAAGAATTTTGTTAATTACCAATGTTCCAGATCTTATTCCTTAACTCCTCTCATGTTTGCAATGTATAGGTTTGGTTAAATGAGGTCAAGGGAATTAGACCTGTCCATGGAGAGAGTGATTATTCCAACGATGACAATGGCCAAGGATACCAAATTTACTTGTAGATAATGAAAATTGGACCACAATGACGTTCAAAATGACTAGCATTTTCGTTTCTTGAGCAAAATCCCCATTGATTTCTTATGGATAGTACAATTTTACAACATCGACATTTATAGGATCTCTCAAATCTGGACCATCCATTTGGGACAAAATCAATGCTCTTCCTGATAATACTCACTTCACGACATAAGGACCCTTATAATTAGGGGCGAATTTCCCTCTAGACTATTGTGCATCGGGGAGAGCTTTTCTCAACACCAAATCTCCTTCTTTGAGGTTACAAGGTCACACCCTTTTGTTAAAGGCCTGAGCCATTCTTTGCTAATAACATTGATTATGATACAGGGCTGTCAATCTCCTTTCATCGATTAGATTTAGCTATTCGATGTGTTTCTTTACCCAATCAGCTTCGTCCAAATGAATTTCTGATAGTACCCTGAGTAATAGGATTTCAACCTCTACTGGTAACACTGCTTCGATGCCATATACTAAAGAGTATGGTGTTACCCCAATCGACGTTCTAATGGAAGTTCGATAGGCCATGAGTGCGAAGGGTAACATCTCATACCAATCCTTATATATAACAGCCATTTTTTCAATGATTCTTTTGAGGTTTTTATTTGTTGCTTTGACATCTCCATTCATTTGGGGTTGATAAGGAGTAGAGTTCTTATAAATGATTTAGAATTGCTGGCATAATTCTATCATAAGCTTGTTGTTGAGATTGGTGCCTTTATCAGTGATGATTGTTTCAAGAGTCCCATAGCGAGCCAAGATGTCACTCTTGATGAACTTAACTATGACCCCTTTAGTAACATTCGAGTATGACGAAGCCTCTACCCATTTGCTGAAGTAATCAAGGGCGACTAATATGAAGTGATGCCCATTAGACGCTCTTAGAGTGATAGGGCCGATGATATCCATGCCCTACATTAAGAAAGTCCATGGTAATGAGAGGGCATGCAATTCCTGAGGCAGGGCATTTATCTTATTCACATAAACTTAGCATAAATGACAGTCTCTAACATGTTTAATGCAATCACTTTCCAATGTTGACCAATAATACCCTAACCATATGATTTTCTTTGCCAACATGTACCCATTTATGTGAGAGCCACATACTTCTTCATGTATCGCTTTCATTAAATTCTCAACCTCTTCATCAGCCACACACCTTAAGAGTGTACTGTCAAATGAGCGTTGATATAAGGTAAACTTGCTTGCTAAGAATTGGGTGGCTAGTCTCCTAATCATCTTTCTGTCTTTTTTCTTGGCCTTTTCAGGGTATGCACCTTGTTGTAAGAACACCTTAATATCATGATACCATGGCTTTTGGTCGTTCATACCCTCAATCGTTAGGAAGAAGGTAAGCTTGTCCTCAATTTCAATAGTATGGGGCTAAATCTCGACTCTACCGGATATCTAGATCATAGATGCTAATGTAGCTAAAGCATCAACAAATTGATTATAAGTCTTTGGTATGTGATTGAAGGTGACTTTTGTAAGCTTTTTGTTAACTCCATTAAACGCTGGTGACAAGGCACCAGCTTAGGATCTTTAGTTTTGTACTCTCCCTGTGCTTGGCCAATAATGAGCGAGGAGTCTCCATACACTTCTAATTCTTGAATGTCTTTCCCTAGGGCCATCTTTAGTCCTAAGATGCATGCTTAATATTCAGCAATATTATTAGTATATAGGAAAATGAGCCTTATGGCCATGGGATACTGAGTACCTTCAGGGGATATTAGTATTGCCCCAATTCCACATCCAAATAAGTTGGCTACACCATCAAAGAACATTTTCCATTTTGGTGGCTCATCATCCTTTCCTTTACCAGAGTTTCCTTTGACCACTAAAATACACTCATTAAGAAAATTGATTTATACTTCTTGGGGAGTACTATCGGAGGGGTTTTCTACTAATTGATCTACCAAAGCTTGCCCTTCAACTAAATTTTGGTTCACATATGTAATGTCGAACTCTAATAGCAGCATTTGCCACTTTGAGATTTTGCCAATTAATGTCGGTTTGTCTACCAAGTACTTTAGGGGATCACATTGAGTCAGTAATTCCACCTAGTAGTAGAGTATGTATTGTCTAAGCCGATACATTACCCAGACTAATGCACTACAGGTTCTTTCAATTTCCAAATATCTCTACTCCCCTTCGCTGAATTTTTTGCTTAAGTAGTATATAGCCCATTCCTTTCTTTCCTCATCTTTTTAGCTAAGCATGTACCCCATGGACTCTAGTAATATTGTCAAGTATAGGAATAAAGGCTTCCCAGGTTTCAGAGCTATCAGAATTAGAGGGTTCATGAGGTATTCTTTGGTTGCTGTAAAGGCCTGCTCACAATCTTCGTCCCAGTTGATCTTGGCATTCTTTTTTAACAACTTAAATAAAGGACAACACTTATTTGTGAGTTAGGATATGAACCGGGCTATATAGGTTAAACAACCTAACCTCTAATTTCTTTAAGTATGCGTGATGGGGGTAGGTCAACTATCGCTTTAACTTTATCAGGGTCCACTTCAATGCCCCTTTGGCTGATTATCCTAAAAACTTCCCTGAAGTTGCCCCGAAAGTATACTTCTCTGGGTTGAGTTTTAGTTGGAATTTTCTCAACCTATTAAACAATCTCCTTAGATTTTCTATATGATTTTCTCCTTCTTTAGACTTGGCAATCATATCATTGACATATACCTTGACTTCTTTATGCATCATGTCATGAAAAATAGCTACCATCCCCTTTGGTAAGTTACCCTGGCATTTTTGAGTCTGAAAGGCATCACTTTGTAGCAAAACGTGCTCCAAGTTGTGATGAACGTAGTATTGGCTTTATCTTCTTCAGCCATTCGAATATAGTTATAACCGAAAAATCCATCCATGAAAGAGAAAATATGGTTTTCAGCTGTGTTATCGACCAATACATCAATATGGGGCAAAGGAAAATTATCTTTAGGGGTTGCTTGATTGAGCTTTCGAAAATCCACACACACCCTGACTTTCCGATTCTTCTTCATAACTGGTATTATGTAGGTTACCCGCTTAAGATAATTAGATACCACAATGAAGCCAACTTCCAATAATTTTTTGACTTCTTCCTTGATTTTCAACAAGATATCTGGTCAGAACCTTCTCAACTTTTGTTTCGTAGGCTTGATATCCTCTCGAGTGGGTAAGTGATGGACCATGATCGATGGGTTTAATCTGGGCTTATCATCATAAGACCATGCAAACACGTCTTAGTATTCTAGATAGGAATGTGGTCATCTCTATCTTTTGATTTTCTTCCAAATTTTCCCCAACCTTGAATACCTTAGGGTTTTCGTTGGTACCGACATTAATCATCTTTATTGGTTCATCAATGGAAATTTTACTCCTTTCATGATTTTGCCAGCTTTCTTGTACGTCATTATGGTCATCAACGTTACCTTCGACGACTAACCCAATAGATCCGAAAGTGATATCAATATTTTCATTACCTATCTGCACGAGGTATCCATAGCCTTTGTTCGAGTCGTTAGATCTGGAAAGAAAAAGAAAGTATGCAAAAGGAAGAGTATAAGTAAGGCAGGAACAAAGAGAAAAGAAGCTGATTTTATTTTGGAGAACTCTCTATTGAGTACAAGCATTTAGAGAACAGAGGCAATTTATTACAAAATTCTATAAAATACTGGATCATGATTCATCCTTTATCTTAGGGAAGACTTATTGTTATTCACAAGGAAGGAGAACCAATTATTCAAGTGATGGGCTTTGTTGATTAGGCCAGCCCCTTCATTCTTGTTGGAAGTGCCTTCTTTAGTAGGCTTTAAGTTTTCGGTTTCGATCTTGATGAAAGTTTCTAACAATGGTGGGAAGTTCATCGAAGCGTGATACAAGCTGTCACCCTTTCTACTCTTGGTTTGCATTCTTTGCAATTCTTCTACTGCGGTTAGAATGTACCCTATCCCATAGGACCCAAACTGGCCTTCTTTGTATTTCAACCTCTCTTCTTTTTGCTGATTAGTGATCATGCATACTTCATTAAACATCTGGAGTCCAAAGTCCTCTTGTTCTTTTATACCGATATAGGGTATGGCTATCTCTTTATAGATTTCATAATCTTAGTCACCCAGAATTGTGATGACTTATCTATTAGATATGAACTTAACTTTCTGGTGAAAACTTAACGGTATGGCCCTTGCTGAATGTATCCAAGGCCTTCCCAATAACAAATTGAAGGTCCTTGGAATATCCAAAACCTAGAATGGGATGTTGAATGTCTACGGGCCAATATCAACTAATAAGTCCACCTCCCCTATTATCTCTCTCTTAGACCCATCAAAAGCTCTTACCGTTGTTGAACTAGGTTTGATAACGATTGTATCGACGACCAATAGATCCAAGGTGGCTAAATGACAAACATTTAGAGACAACCCAATATCAATGAGGACTTTTGTTGTGATGATGTTATTTATCCTTGCTATTATGAATAGAGGCTTTGTATGTTGGGTACCTTCTTCGCTTAGTTCCTCGATGGAGAAGGAAATTTGATCTATGGTAAGGATAGAATTGGTGACAGAGCTAATCCTTTCAGCCGGGATTTCACGAAGGACCTTAACATCATTTAGTATGCTAAATAAGGCCTCTCAATGTAGGTCTAATGCCATCAATAGACTCATGAGGGATATTTGTGCCGGAGTCCTAGCGAGTTGGTCCATTATTTTGTACTCACTATATTTGATCATTTTAGTGAAGGCAGTTAATCCTTCTTCATGTTTAGCTTGTTCGGTGTTTGGCATTTCCTATATGCCCTTCTTCTCTAAGTCTTCCTTTGGATTGTAGATTCCATCGGAGAGAGTGATCCCCCCTACAAGTGAGCTTGATTGCCCCTGGTTTATTTCCTGGTAATTGAAAGGGGTGGCTTTATAATTTTTGGGGACCATAAGTATGTGGAATGTGTACCTTTTAGCTTGTGGGACTTCTTTTTTATAGAACTTATAAACCTTTGGTTCTTGGTTTCAACCAATCACGTTGATGGCAAATTCTAGGTGGTCAGATGTCATATTGATGATAGGTCCATGGCTTGGCAGTACATCGTTATTAACGTTTGGGGTAGGAGCCTCCATAAAATCCAATTGTACTGTACCTTCATCAATCAAATCTTAGATTTCTTTTTTCAACCTCCAGCATGAATTAGTTAAATGGCCTACTTAACCTAGATGATATTGACATCTTGCATTAGGATCAAAGAACTTCAACTTGTACCTTTCACTAGGAGCCTCAGAATATAGCAGATTATCTCTTCTTAACTTCTCAAGCACCTGACTAAGTAAAATAGGTATTCTAGTGAACTGTCTCTAGGCCCTGTTAACCTATAGTTGGCTTCTATACTGTAGTTGAGCTGGCAGAGGATTCGTCCTAAAAGAAACTTGAGAGTTAGGTCTTGCATTTGAGTTGACCATGCTGATAGTATCTTCTCTAAGCTTACTAGTGGTGGGTTTAGCAAAGGGTGGCCGTCTGTCTGCTTTTCTTGCAGTTTGCCAGAGGAAATGGCATTCTCGATTCGATACCCTATTGCCACTATTTCTGCAAAGCTAGAAGAGGATTGTCCAATCAGGTGAGCAAAGTAGGGCCTCTTAAGAGTGTTAATAAAAGTTGTCGTCAACTCTTTTTCAATCACAGGGGTAAATACCCTTGCAAATAAGGACCTCCACCTTTGAGCATATTCTTTGAAGGACTCATTGTGCCTTTTCCTTAGGGCAACCAAATCCATCATTGTTAGTGCCACTTCAACGTTAAATCTATATTGCTCATAAAATGCTTTAGCCAGCTTCTTCCATGTATTTACTTGATTTAAGTTCAACTGGGCATACCAAGTTAAAGCAGGGTCTGTCGAGCTGTCTTGAAAGGTTTGGACCATGAGTTTATCATATTGTGTATACTTGCTCATCTTACGTACATATAGCCAGGTGTGTAGTTTGAGGCATCTAGTCCCATTGTATTTTTCAAAGTTAGGTACTTTGAATTTTTTTTTGGAAGCTTCCATAATCGTAGGCAAAGAAATCTGTTATTCTAGCGTGCTCAAATCCATCATACCCCTCAAGCGTTTTCATTTTTTCGATGATCTGTTTAGTTAACCGCTCTTTAAGCTCCTTCAATCTATCCTGGTCAACTTTAGGCTTCGAGTTAATTGGGAATGAGTAAGTATTTGGTTAAAAGGTTTGGTTGGCCTTTGGAAATACCCCTTTAGTTTCAAAGGATTCAAAGCCCTGATTGCCTTTAGGGTAAGCTTCTTTTGTTTCAATGGGTAAGGCCTCAGCATTCTTTCTATATTAGGCTTTGGAGTACTCTTTATATGACGGGGCCATAGACCTGAGTAAAGAGATGCTGTCAGCAAGGAAGTTCAGTTAATCTACCAACTTTCCCATTGTTCATTCCAAAGATTGGAATCTCAACTCTGTGGAGTCAATAACCTCAAGGTTACTATTGCCATTATTGTGTTGTTTCCATGGTTAGCCATTCTAGCTTGAGAACGAGTTTTGATGGGGCTTCTTTGGAAGGTTTAATGTTTGGGAGCTATCTTGGCAACCTAGGTAAAAACCACTTCTCAACAAGTTAGCATAGGGATATTTTGAAAAATGGAATGCAAATGAATGAAATGTAAGTGAATCATACGGATGAAAAGGAGAGGATCGACAAATGATTAACAGAATAGCAAGTTATTCATTATTTTTGAATTCCTAAAGTCTTATTACATGAAAGAAAGAAAAAGGTACAAATTCATCTATGCTAATTTCCTTCTTTTTTGTAGGCCAAATGACATTTTATCTTGATTATTTATTTATATTGTTAATTAATTGTTTGATTTTACTAACTTGTTTTTTTTTTTTTTTAAGTCCAGGTAGTTTTTTAGATTAATTGTAGTTTTTTACAAATTCATGTTTTTTTTTGTTAAATTTTGGATTAATTGTAGTTTCTTTTTTAATTCATGTTTTTTTAGTTAAATTGCATTTTTTTTAATCCAAAATTGCTTCTTTTAGAAAAAAAGTTGCATATTTTTTCTTCAAGATTCATATTTTTGGAGAAAATATGTATTTGAATTGTATCTTAATAAATCTTGCGGTTAAGATTTAGAAAAAAATTCATTTTTGGCATATAGTGGTTTTTTTAAGATAAAAAATCTTAATTAAAGTTTTTCAAAAAGATTTAGTTAGTTAGGTGTTTTTTTAAACAGATTCACCAAGTTAGATCTTTTAGCTTTTTAAAAAAAATAATAATTTGATAACTAACATAAATTTGGCTCAATTTCTTTTAAAAAAGATCCACTACGAAATCTTTTCTAAAAAAAGAATTACATTGGTTTAATCTTAACTAGTGAGTACGTAGGCACCCTAGGACAACCACAAAAAAAAAAAATTGTTGAAATTCTATAATAAAAAAATCATAAAAGTTCATTTTAGTTACACTTTTACATATTTGTATATATCTTAGTATTTTTAGATAAATTATGAAAAATATAAAATCTTACCAGTTTCTTTTTTTTTTTATTTTTACATGATAACTTAGTGTTAATAGGTTAGTCTTCAAACTTAGGTTTTTCTAATTTAATTTCTTAAAAAATTATTTTTTAAAATATTTGCAAACTAGTGACTAAATTAAGGTTTTCCTACCTAAAAACCATAATTTCACTTTTCACTAGTTTAACTAATTGGCGACTCCGATTTTTATTTTTTGAAAAGAAAAAAACTTTTCCTTAATTTAATGTCAAACAATTTATATTAAGTAAGTTGTGCTTAATATTGGTTAAATTAAGGAAAACAAAATACGGCTCGACATTATTGGCTACTCCACTAGGAACGCTAGTAGGCTAGTCATGTAAAAGTGAAAAAATTAATTAATGAACTTTCCTTTTTTTTTATTTCTTTTTATCTATATATTGTAATATAGTTGTACTAATTGAGTTTTAGTGATGCAAACCTCTAAGAAAAACTTAGCTCAATGGGCTTGTTACTAGAGATTTAGGGTGTTTTTTAAAAAAAAAACAAAGAAAAAAATCATTCATATGCTTACATGTAGTCGAACTTGGGTCACCTTAAAAACTTAGGATGGGCCGCTATTGTATAACGCTTAAGTTGTTGGGATCTTTAACCCCACTTGGCGGTAATAGGTATGCTCACTCATACTTTGATGTAGCCCATTAGGTTTTTTTCTAGAAATACTTGGCATTATAAAGCTTGAGACCTAGAAACCCCACCCTCCTACATAATATTTTTTAAAAAAAAAAAGGTAGTCATTATTAAATTATAAGAAAATTTGATAATCCATGGTTGTTAGGTAAGGAAATTAAAAGAATCAATACCCTCATATGTAAGTGTCCATAAGCTTCATTTTTTTTATTTTAATCTACATATATATAAGTGTATTCCTTGACTGCGGGTTCATAATGATTCTATTCCTATTATTTAATGTTTACTGACCTTTATTGCATGACATGTTAGCACATTATATTAATTTTGTACTATACTTTATTGTATATATATTGTTATCTTAGATATGTCTTTCTTTTGTATTTTATGGTTGCTCATGTATTATTTTGTAATATAGGTATTATGTATTGCTTCTTTTTTTTTTCATTTTACAAATAGAAAGTAGCACAACAAGATTTAAGATTTAACTCACTAAATTGCATTAAATTTTTTTTGTAGGCAAGCAAATGAATATTAGTACAACGTTTAAAATATATATATATATATATCATAAGTAAGGAGTTGTAATTTTATTACTTTCCCATGTGACATAGTGGTTGTATAAATTTTTTCATGTATTTTATTTTCATGTAAAAAAAAAATTCCCTATAAACCGTTAAAATCTCTACACTTCGTCCATGTCTATACTCAGAAAAATTCTATAACCAACAAGAGCCTAATGCATTTGTACTCAAATTATTGTAATCTTGGTATTATAATAAAGTTACAACTCGAAATTTTTTACAATAATAAGTTATTGGACTATTATCCAGTTGCTAACCCAGCATGTGCATGTGTGTCTTTCTACTGTATGTTAATTATTTGTTCATTTTTGTTACTCTATTGTTTGGTGTTGTTGATTTCTATTGAAAAATTATCTACAATAACATACTTTCATGTAAATAAAAAAAGAATAAATAAAAAATCCTTTGACTTGTAAATGTCATCCTTAAAGTGTCTCTTAATCATCTTTTTGTAACATTAGACACCCTTCATGTAAAATTATAACCCTTCAATTACTAGTTGTTTCCTTTGAAGCTTTTTCATCCTCATCATGTTGCTTCAAGCTTTTTCTTTTCTTTAGATAATGTTAGCAATCTAGTCATCGATAGCATAGATTTTCTTTAGCATCCTTCAGGGTTTTTTCAAGAATTTTTACTTGTAAATAAGTCATTACCCTCGGTTGTTAACTTTGTAAATAGCTACTCATTGTTAACTCTTTAACTTTTTCAGTCATTCTAATAAGTTAGGAGATGTTAGTAGCCCTATTTGTAATATAAGTTTTTGCACTATAAGTGTTTTCAAATGCCTTTTGATTAGAGTTTGCTAACAAAATCATAAATTTTTCAAAAAAGAAAAAAACATACTAACGAGTACAAGTTTTACGAACTTTGAGTGATTACTTTTAGCAGTTAAGCCCATTATTAAAGCCCATAGCCATTCATTTTTTAAGCCAAGACAACTAACTACAACGACTTCGACCCAAGCCTAATCTGAGCAACCACTCATTTTAAGCTCAAAGTATCGTATAGCTTAGGAGTTAAACCTGATACTAAGGGCCAAAAGGGAAAACCATATTGGAAATTGATAATTGAAAATGGTGGAGACATAGCATATCCCTAAGAAAAGCTTAAGCCAAACACAATCCTTAAAGAGAAGCCCATTATCAAAGCCTTTCAGAAACCCTGGACACAAAAGCCTAAACATGAACAATAGATCTCCTCACCTGTTTTAAGTCACTCCAAGCTAGAAAAGACCCAAACATGTGGCTTACTCATCAACACCGATCCTCTCCAAGCTTAGAAGGTCCTAAACACACACTCCATAAAAACTAACTCATCAGTTCTAATGCTAAAATTGAATATAAAGTTTATCTCCACTATTAATGAACTTGGGCTAGAGGGCTAATAAAAGGACCTATTTAATTGAGTCTAAAAGGGAAATTATTTTTAAAGGTAAAGGGGCATGTGACTTGTTGGGACACATAGAATATCTAGTCTTATCAAATGAGATTGGAGCAAGTAAGAGTAAACAAAACATAAAATGTTTCATTATTAAACTAATGAAAGTATCTCATTATTTCAAAAGTTTAGAATAATAAGAGGTAAGCCCTAATCCCAAACACTGACAAAAAATAAAAAGAAAACACTCATGAGAACTGAGAGATATGAAAGTGAAGATAAGACTCATTCCTTAAAGGAGGTTTATCTTGCATGTAATATACGAATTGAAAGGATGATAGGCATTCATTTCATTCCCTATACATTTTTATCCCTTGTAAGCCTATTTAAGCCATTTGAGGGAAGTTTTTCAAAAAATAAACCCTATCAAAAACCACCCCACATTAGGGTAATCAAAAGGTTAGGGCCATTGATTTTGGAGAAAAGGGATAAGCTAACATGTGCTTGCTTCAGTTGTGTCAATTCATGAGTAATAATTGTCACAAATAACTCATTTATTTAGAATGAAGAAGAGCTTTAAACTGTATGCACCTCACTCAAGCCCATACTCTCATTCAAATACCTCAAGCCCATAGACTCTTCCTAAACACTCCAAAGCCATGCACACTTCATTGGGTTTATACACTTTAAACTTATGTTTCTAGGGCTCTAAATCTTCTCAAATGGAAACCCATACACCTAAAGGGTAGTCACCTTGAAAAAAAAAAAAAGAAGAAAAAAAAAGGAAAAAATAAAGAAAACATGAAAAGAAAAAAGGGACAGAAAAGACAAAAAAGAAAAGAAGAAGAAGAAAGGAAAAATAAGAAGAAAATAAAAGCAAGGTGATCACATCCTAAAGGATAGGTCAAAAGCAATTATTGCTCGTAAAACTAAGGTAAGCAATCAAAGATGAAGAATGAGTGGCCAATGGGATGAAAGAATGAGCATATCGCTTATTTGTAACATTTAAAGTCAATATAAATTTGCTTCCTTGTTAGCAAGAAAAAGATGAACGGTTTTTTGAAAAAAAAAGCACTAGTCTTTCGTTTGAGTGTCCAAAAGCGAAAAATTTGAGAACTTGCAATGTGAACTTTAGTCACTCTCTAGTTAGGAACTTCAATAATCCCTTGAGGAAATTTTAAGAACCTTAGTGATCCTTTTGAAACTTTGGTCATTTTAACAGGATTCTTTGTTATCTTTATCTTGGGAACTTCGGTTATCTGATGATTTAAGAACCTTAGTCATCCTTCCTTAGGAACTTAGTTATCCTTTAGTATGAGAAAAATTTAGGAGCTTCAATAATCTTATAAAAAGATTATTCAGGAGCCTTTGTCATCATACTAAAGAGTTTAGGCTATCCTAGGAATTTTGGAAACTTTAGTTATCCTGTATTCAGAGAGTTTCAACCTGCATTAAAGAATATCAGTTATCCTAAGGATAAAAAAGAAAAAATAGCCATGCCTTCAAACCCTTTTGTTAAGTTTTCTTCTTTGAAAGATCTATCCTTTCAAGAAGTCAATTTTTCTTTTAAGAACATCAATTTTTAAGCATAATGCCTAATCATATCTTTTTACTCTGTCTTTTCAAGATAGGTTTTTTTAATCCTTTTGCCCTATCTTTTTAAGATAGACCCTCTAATCTCTTGCTCTATATTTTCAAGATAGGCACCCTAATTTTTTTCCCTATCTTTTTAAGATAGACATCCTAATCATTCACCTTATTCTTTCAAGATAAACCCCCTTAATCATTTGCCCTATCCTTTCAAGATAAGCCCGCTAATCTTTTGCCATATCCTTTCAAGATAGCCCCTATGTTCTTTTGCCCTGTCTTTTTAAGATAAGCTTATTATTCCTTTATCATGTCCTTTTAAGATAAACCTCCTAACCTTTTACCTAGTCCTTTCAAGATAGACTCCATGTTCTTTTTCCCTATCTTTTCAAGATAGGCCTTCTATTCATTTACCTTATTCTTTCAAGATAGGCCCCTTAACCTTTTGCCTTGTCCTTTTAAGATAGATTCTTATTCCTTTACCTTGTCCTTTTAAGATGGTTCTTATTTCTTTACCTCATCCTTTTAAGATAGGCCTCCTATTCCTTTACCTTATCCTTTTAAGATAGGTTCTTATTTCTTTGCCTCATCCTTTTAAGACAAGCCTCCCATTCCTTTACCTCGTCCTTGCAAGACGGGCCTCTCATTCCTTTACCCCATCCTTTCAAGATGAACTGTTTATTCTTTGTATTGACCTTTCAAGTTGGTATCCTTTTTCAAAACAAGATACTACTCAACTGACTATTCAAGTCAATAGTCTTCTCCCTATCAGTTCAAGATAGGATTTGACAAAAAATGGGCATCTCTTTTGTCCTTGTAACGAAGTTTTAATCAAACTTCCCTACAAAGAAGGGAGTTGTAGCATCTCATTTTTGCCACCTTTAAGAGCCTTTTCTGATTAAGCCAAATTTTAAAAAATAATAAATTAATAAAAAATTAAAAAAGAAAAATATATATACATAAAAAAATGAAAAAAATATAAAGTTTCAAGTCAAGTCAAGTCTAGTTGAGTTGAATGGTTTAGGGTCAAATCAGATAATGGTTAAAGATGTTCATTTAATTTAATAAATTCAGAGTCTTAAATAGCTGGGCTTCAATAAAATATTTTTTAGTTTAGTCCAATATAAAGTAAATTTTTATCTAATTTATTTTGAGCTAAATAGACTTAAGATTTATTAAATGAGTTAACGTGTATTTTGAAATAAATGAACATGGACTAAATCGGGCCCAAAATAGAAAGCCTAAATCAATGTAAGATTTCTAGAAACTGAGTTAAATCTTCATTAAATCCAAATTGGGTATTATCATATCATCATATCTTGGATTTGTTAAGATTGAATTTTCATCCAAAAAGATCCAAATTTATGGCCTATAAATAGTAGACACTAGGTTGTAAAAATTGGACGTTTTTAAATTCACACACATTTGCACAAATTCTAAAGTCACACACGTAATTCCACATGCCACTTTCCTAATTTCTTACACATTTACGTACATTCCGTCACATTATTCACCACACAATATTCACTTACACACAGCTAAACGCATTCACACAATTTTAATACACACAACACTCTCCTAACTCTTTACTCACATCATACACACATAGCACTCACTCCCTGCTTACATCATACACATACACTCACTTACATAATCCTTACTTATGTTTGAGATACTCAAACACATACACACAATTCACTTGCTAACACAAACACACTGTCTACACACTAATCAGACACACCCCAACATACACTACTGATCAAATACATCCTTACACTCATTTTTCACTTATGCACGTATGTTCCACTCCATACAAGCACTTACAAGCCGTTGTCCTCCACTATTCAACACCAATCAACATACACGAGTACAGTACGCACATAGGTCACGTTTACAACATATGTATAATTCATACGCCCATATTGTTTGAGCATACGACCATGTACAATCACTTCACTATCACATGCATGATCCGATCTGATTAGGTAAATTATCTTTATTAGTTATTTATATTGTTAATTAATCATTTAATTTTACTAACTTGTTTTTTTTAGTGCAAGTTGTTTTTTAGATTAATTGTAGTTTTTTAAAGATTCATGTTTTTTTTAGTTAAATTTTAGATTAATTGTGGTTTTTTTTAAATTCATTTTTTTAGTTAAATTGCGTATTTTAACCTAAAATTGCATTTTTTAGAAAAAAAAGTTGCGTATCTTTTCATCGAGATTCATATCTTCAAAGAAGATATGTATTCGAATCATATCTTAATAGATCTTGCATTTAAGATTTAGAAAAAATTCATTTTCAGCATGTAGTGTTTTTTTTTTTAAATAAAATATCTTAATTGGAGTTTTTAAAAAAGATTTAGTTAGTTAGATGTTTTTTTAAATAGATTCACAAAGTTAGATATTTTAGGTATTTTTTTAAATAATGATTTGATAACTAATGTAAATTTGGCTCAATTTCTTTTAAAAAAGATCTACCTACTAAATCTTTTTCTAAAAAAAAGAACTACGTTAATTTGATCCTAACTATTGGGTACGTAGGCACCTCTAAGGCAACCATAACAAAAAAGAAAAACTTTTTATTGAAAGTGCATAATAAGAAAATCATAAAAATTCATTTTAGTTACACTTTTACATATCTGTATATATCTTAGTATTTTTAGAAAAATTATAAAAAAAATAGCTTATTAGGTTTTTTTTATAATTTTTATATGGGAGCTTAGTCTTAATAAGTTAATCCCCAAACTTAGTTTTTTTTTTTTAATTTTATAAAAAATTATTTTTTAAAATATTTGTAGACTGGTGGCTAAATTAGGATTTCCTTACTTGAAAATCCTAATTTTACTTTTAATCAGTTTAACTAGTTGGCAACTCTAATTTTCAAATTTTTTTTAAAAAAAAATTAAGGTTTTTAAAAGAATTTTTTTTAATTTAATGTTGAGTAATTTATATTAAGTAGGGTTGGCTTAAAATAGGTTAAATTAAGGAAAACTAAATAGGGTTCAATAGTAGTCTAGGAAAACTTCTCATCTCAACAAAAGTAGCTAGAGTTAACCATTCGACAATAGCTCGAATCTTCTCATCATCCACTCATAAGCTATCTCCACCTACTACATAACTTAGAAATACTACTTCCTCTTGGTAGAAACAACGCTTCTTTAAATTACCAAATAACCTCTTAGCTTAAAGAACATCGACCATGGTACAAAGATGTTTTGAGTGACTCAATAGGTCAGTATTGTACACAAAGATGTCATTGAAGTACACCATGACACATCTCCCAAATAAATTCCTTAGCATATGGTTCATTAGTCTCATGAAGGTACTTGGGGCATTTGATAGCCTAAAAGGCACAACCATCTACTCATTAAGTCTATGCTGAATTTTGAATGTAGTTTTCCATTCATCTCCTAACCTCATCCAAATCTGATGATAGCTAGACTTCAAATCAATCTTGTTGAAGACTTTAACTCCACTTAATTCATCCAACATATGATCTAATCTAGGGATAAAATATTTGTACTTAACCGTGATCTTGTTCACGGCTTTACTATCTATGCACATGCACTAGGTACCATACTTTTTCGACATAAGGTGTGCCAATACTACATAGGGGTTGAGGCTCTCCCTCGCATAGTGATAGGAATCAACTTAAGACTATCTCGAAGCTGAGGTTGAATAGTTTTTGCCAAGGCCTAGTGGTTATTAGACGACCGAGAGGTAGAAAGGAAAACACTTGGCATTAGGCCTATCATCTACCAAGAAGCTGAGAGAGCACATTGCTGAGAGTTAAAGGCCTAAGATCCACTTGGTACGGCAAGCAGAAACTAGTGTTGACTAATTTTAGTAGTCGGCAATTATGGGATGACCTTTCAGGTGTCTCAACTAAGCACTACAAGACTTCAAGGACTCCTACTCGAACCTGAACATCCAACTACCGACCCCATCTAATTCGTATTCTACTCCTTCCTGGATAAGTCGAATGACTACATGCCGATTTCTTCTATTAAATGCATAGTTTTATATTCTTGTGAATATTTTCCTTATTTTTAGTTATGGTCTTGTTCTTTAGGGTTTAAGGCCTTATACATTATTTGCAGTTTTGCCACTAGGGTTTAAGACTTGCTATAAATAGCAACATTTGTAATAATCAGACGATTATTACATAACAAATTACAAAGTGAAGAACATACATACACTTGGAACGTTCCACTTTCGAGTAAAGTCATTCTTGAGCTCTTAGAGCTTGCATTTGTTGGATTATTGGGTATCAATTAACTCTTTAATCTTTCTTATGTTCTTATTAATCTTATCCTTAAGATTATGGTAAACCCCTTCATTTGAGCGAGTTAATGAGTCACATATAACATCTCATTTGAAATCGGGTGACATTTAGTGTTTGTTAGTCGTATCAAACCTTATTTCGAGCTCAACCCTTGATTGTGTTTGTGTCTTAGTGCATGATATCCATATACATTCACCATCAAAACCTCTCATTTAACTTCTTGTTCTTCGTACCTACTTGAATCCCAAATACCCATTCTGGTTTCCAACCCACTGCCGTAACACATACCCTTTCTCTATTAGTTCACTAACTTATCTTTGGAGCTCAACAACCTATTCAAGATTCATCTAATAAGTTAGCTTATTCAGTAAGACAGGACTGGGTATCAAATCAATGCAGTGTTTAATGTCTCTAAATGGGGGTAATCCTTCGGGTAACTATTCTAGAAATAGGTCAGCATATTCATCTAGTAGCTCTCTCACCTTAAGGGGTAGCTTAATCTGCTCCTTCAATTCTAATAGCCTTTTGACTAACATAAAAGTAGGCATGTCGGCCTGTATAGCTTCTCTGAGCTCGGCTCTGCTCAAAATTAAAGTCTTTTTAGATCCTCAAACAAGTTAAGCTTACAGTTTGCTAGCTTGATGTGGTGCCATGAGTTTCAGAATAACCTTCGTCCCACCCTTTTTGAACACATAGGTGTTCTTAAATCCATCATGCATAACTCTTCGGTTGAAAGGCCAAGGTCAGCCAAGCAGCACATGTGATGCATACATAGGTAGTATGTAAAAAAGGATCTTATCAAAATAATTCCCAATAAAGATCAACAACAATACTTGTTGAGTGACATGTAGTGCTCATTTCTCATTCAGCCAATGCAATTTGTATAGCTTTAGATGTGTGATAGTCAATAACTTTAGCTTCTTGATCAGGTCACAAATGCCACATTGATGCAGCTCCTACTATCCATTATGAGTGTACACACTTGATCATTCACTTTGCAAGTGATGTGGATTAAGTTCTCCCTTTGCTCCTTTATGGGTAAGGGTTTTAAACTCATTGTACGTTAAACAGTTAGAGTCAACTTATCTAAGTCCTTAATGAACACATCTTCCATAACTAGTTTAACCTCCTGAGTGGTTTTGCTTCTTGGGAACAACCTCTTCCTCGGGTTCCCCATTAGTAATATCCACTTTGAGCTTAAGGACATCTCCCTTGATAATCATAGTTCATTGGTTCGAACACTAAGCAACCATATGCTTAAGGCCTTGGCATTTGAAACACTTGATCTAGCTGGTCTTCTTCCTAAATCCTTGTTCCTTCTTATATGTTTGTGTTGGCAGATCACCATCGGGTTGGCCCTTGTGTTCAACCCTAGCATCTATCTTCTTGGTCGACTTCATGCTTGGTTGGGCTTGATAACTTCCTTAAACAAGTTAGCTCGTTAAGGGTTAGGTATCTTTTGTCTTTCTACTCGTTAGGCTATTCTTATAGCCTCATCCATTATAGTAAATTGTTGCAGTTCCACAATGTCTCAGATATCACTTCTTAATCCAATGAGGAATCTATACACTATTCGTCTTGATGGCTCTTCTACTTCACAGTGAATCATCAGTATTTGAAAATCCTAAACATATTTATCAATAGTTTGGCCTCCCTATCTCAACTCTTGAAGTTGAGCAAAAGTGTCTTGTAAATATATATCTACCATAAATCTATCTTTAAGTATCCTCCTCATATTGGGCCAAGTACTTACATCTTTGTAACTCCTCATGTTTTAGAAGTTTTTCCAATACATTGTAGCATAACTTGAATAGTCCTCACTTTTTCTCTTATTCCTCATATTGGTAATAATAAAAAATGTGTTCAACCTTCTCCTCCTAATCCAAATAATCATCTACACTTACTGACCCATTGAAGCTCGGAATCTGAAGCTTCACATGGTCAATAACTCGAGGTGCTTAAGCTCACTCTTCTTCTTCAAACTCTTCTTCTCCATCATCATCATCATCATCATCCAGATCTCTCAAGTCAATCCTCCTTCTCACTCGTCCTCCTACCCCTTTGCCTCGAACTTATCGAGCTAGGATCTATCCTCTAATAGGTCGGGTAACTTATGGAGTGTTTTATACAACTTTAATAGTTTGATAAGCCATTACACGAACGACTTTAGTCAGGTTGGCTAAGAGGTTAGCTACCTCATCATATCTATTGTTTGTGCTTTTAGGGGTGCCTTAGGGCTATCAGTTATGGTGGACAATACCACTATTGTCATCCTTAATACTAGCATTAACACTTGGGTTTGTCATTTTCTTTGACAACTTTGGGTATCGAACTTCGAATGCAAGATGCAATTGATACTATTTCTCCAAACTAAACAACATGCACACTCTCCACACAAATGTCTAGTTAACCCATAAACACTATAAGTATACCGATGAATAAATCACTATATAAAAACTTGCTCTATTTTCAAATGTTCGAAACAGGGAAAAACAAAATATACTCAAGAGCAAACTACTACACCTTACTACTTACTCAAATACTTTATTGATTCTCTTTACAATTTTGACATATTAGTATAGCAAACACTACTTCATAAAATACAAATACAACTTACCGAAATGAAACCTCCACTCTAATATCAAGATGATGCAGATTAAGATGAAGAACAGACAAGGTCGATCATAATGGTAGGTCTAAGCTTGCTAAAAGCTTGAAGAACAAGATAGAAAGTAGTGCAATGACTAGAAAAGTAAATAAGCAAACCCACGAATAGCTCTATGGGATATGACGTACCAATAGAAACTTCCAAGGACTCATAGCATAACTTGATATGACGTACAAGGTAATTTGATGAGGTTACTCGCTACCTAGCCTTGCTTAAGGGTTAAGATAAGAGTGACGTAAATAAGCTAAGAGAGTAATGTTCACACAAAGTATATTCAGTATATTGATGATGAGATGTTGTGTATCCTTGTAGTTATATGTCCAGTAGGTATTTATACTTAAGAAATTAAGGCAACTTACCTAAAATGGAAAAAGATAGAAATGGTAATGTCCAAAAGAAGCAATGTATAAGGAATACAAACAATAAAAATGAATATTTAAAGAAAACAATGACTAGTACAACAGATTCCTCTATGTAGGGCTGGAATATGTGGCAATAGCTTATTAGGGATGCTTTCGGTAGAAACAAACAAAATAGTATGATTAGGATGGAGGGTCGAGCAGGGGTGTCGAGCAAAGGCTCCAGTCAGACCTGAACCTGTCTGAGAAGAAGTAGCTACGGATATGTTCTAGAGCTCTTAGCTTCTTAGCACCAAGCTGGGGGTTGGCTCAATCATGGTTGAGTAGGTATGTATGAGAGGCTGAACTGTCGACAAAGCATTCGTCTAGTTGAAACACAACTTCCGAGAGATTTGTAGTTACTTTGCTTGGTATAAGAAGTTAGTTGACAATAAGGATCAGTTCGTCTTTAATAAGAGTTGGTTGGAATAGGAGGATTCACATCCCTAGTCATTCTAGGCCTCAGGTAAAATTATGAGTCAAAGGTCCAATAGCCTAGTTCCTATCAATGGACAACAACCCCAGAATACCCTAAGAGTATAGACGAACAAATTGATGAGGTTGCTAACCTCATAGCTAATTTAACTAAAGTTGTTCATGCATTGGTTTATTGAACTGCTAAGGTCGTACAGAACACTCCATAAGCTACTCAACTTGCTACAAAACAGACCCCAACTCTCCAAGTTTGAGGTAGAGGAGTAGGAGGATAAGTACGGAGAAGGATTGACTTAGGTGATATGGATGATGGAGAAGAAGAGTAGTACAATGAAGAAGAAGAGTGAGCTTAAGCACCTCAAGGTGTCAACCATGTAAAGCTTTAGATTCTGAGCTTCAATGGTTTTGGAAATGCTAATGACTATTTGGATTGGGAAGAAGGTTGAATATGTTTTTTATTATTACTAATATGAAGACTGTGAGAAGGTGAGGACTACTATTGTAGAGTTCTCAAGTTATGTTGTAATATGGTGGAAGAACTTCCAACCTACGAGGAGACGAGAAGGATACAAAGAAGTCAGCACCTGGTTTGAGATGAAAAGAATTCTCAGAAATAGGTTCATATAGAATACCTGCCTATAGGATACTTTTGCTAGACTTTAGGAGCTATGATAAGAAAGATAAACTATTGATGAGTATGTTTAGGAGCTCTCAATGCTTATGATCTGATGTGAAGTGGATGAGCCCTCAACCTGAACAGTATCCAAATTTCTTAATGGATTAAGAAGCAACATCTAAGATATAGTGGAACTTCAATAGTTTACTGCGTTGAGTGAGGCTATAAGAATAGCTTACTAAGTGGAAAGATAGAGGAGTAACAGGCCAAGCCAACCTCCAACGAACCGACCTGGTCAATAAAGCTAACCTGCTCAAGGAAGTTACCAAGCTTAGAAAAGTACCAAGTCGAGCTGATGAATAGATGTTAGAGCTAAACAAAAGAGCCAACAAGTTAATAGTGATGTGTAGCCGATAACTTATAAGAAGGAACAAGGATCTAGGAGGTAGACAAGCCAAATTAAATTCTTTGAATGCCAAGAGTTTAAGCACATGACTACTCGGTGTTTGAACCAATGAACTATGATTATTAAGGAAGATATCCTAAAGCTCGATGTGGATAGAGTTCATGAAGAGCTTGAGGAGCTGGTTGCTCCTGAAGAGAATACCACCCAAGAAGGAGAGCTTATTGAAGAGGATATGTTTGCAGAAGATCTAAGCAAACTAAACTTGGTTATCTGACAAGCAATAAGTATAGAACCCTCTACCAAGGAGGAGTAGAGAAAGAATTTGTTTCACATCACTTGCAAAGTGCATGAACAAGTTTGTGTGTGCATAATAGACTATTGTGAATCATAACCAAGAATAGACAAGACTAATTGCTGAATAGGTCCAAGCCTACTAAAATCTTGAAAGGGAAGTGATGGAGAAATGTGTAAATGAACAAAAAGCGAATGAAAAGTAAGCAAACCCACGAAGAGCTCCAACGGATAGGATGCACCAATTCAACTTCTGAAGACTCACGACACAACTCGATATGACGTACAAATTAGACTGGTGAGGTTGTTCGCCACCTAGCCTTGTTTAAAGGTTAGGGTAAGAGTAAAATAAATGTAAACAAGCAGTGTTTACGAGAGGAAAAGTATCAAGTGTATTAATATTAAATTTGATAATTATAGCTACAAATACAAAGGGTATTATACTCAAGAATTTAAGGCAACATGACTAAAAAGGAAAAGACAAAAAGGGTATTACCCGAAAGAAGTAATATACAAGAATACAAAAGGGTAAAAATGAATATTCTAGAAAAGTAATGATTAGTGTAGTAGATTCTACACATGATTTTGTATACGTGGTGGCGATACATTGGCGAGGTCGTTAGAGGATGCAGACAGAAGTGTACAATCATGTCGCTTGATTGAGCGTGGGTGGTTAAGGATCAGTCCAGTCTCTCTCTCTCTCAACTTCTTGGCAAGGGAAATGCTGAGTCATTAGTTGGCTTGGGCACAAGTGAGTAATCGTGAAAGGTTTGGTTGTTCTCTTAGTAATCTACAACTCAACACACTTTAAAGAGATGGGCAGTCATTTGGCTCAACATACAGAGGGACTCGGCAAAGAAGTATATGACTTCGACAGAAGTCTGCGGAAGTAGAAGAATTCGCCTTACTAGGCTATCTAATCCTCAGACTCGGCTACAAGCAACCTGATTCTTATCATTCCCTCTAGGTTGATTTGAATTTGGGATCAAATCCGAATGGTCTCTAGTTAACTCTCCGTCAAGGTGATATGGACTGAGGTCGGCAATGTTAAAGGTATTAGAAACCCGATAGTCCTTAGGCAGCTCCAATCTATAAGCATTATCATTGATCTTTTGGAGGATTTTGAAAGGTCCTTCAACCCTTGGGGATAGTTTGTTCCTCCTTTTGCTTGGAAACCTCTCTTTGCTTAAGTACAGCTACACCAAGTCTCCTTGGCCTTCTCTGACATACATTTGGCAGCTTGGTCGAAGTGCCAAGTAACTTTATTGTAAATGTGCTAAAGGAATTGTGACCGAACTCTTGCATTAGGGTCCTCTTGCACGAGCATAGATACAGGGGTGTGATCGAGAGGCAACTTAGGATTGAAAGCATAGACAACCTCAAAGGGTGTCTACTTGGTGGTGTCATACTATTCGGTTGTAAGCAAATTCGACCACTAGCAAGTAAATATCCCAATCGACCAAGTTCTTGCCCATTGTTGCTCGGAGTAGTGATTCTAAAGTGCAATTAACCACCTCTATTTAGCTATTAGTTTAGGAGTAACAAGAAGTATTGAATAGTAGTTTGGTCCCCATTCGACGCTACAAGATCCTTTTGAAATGGCTCAAGAACTTTAGGTCTCTATTAGAGACTATACTCCTCGGCATACTGTGTAACAATATAATTTCCTGCAAGAAAAGAGAAGCAATAACCAAAGCATTGTTAGTCTTAGAATAGGGCACAAAGTGTGTTATCTTACTGAACTTATCTACAGCAACGATTACAAAATCTCTGCCTCAGGCAATTCGTAGTAGATCAAGAACAAAGTCTATGCTTAATTCGATTAATGGCTTTGTCAAAACAAGCAATGGCATTGCTTTCCCTTTTTCAGCTTAGCACTTAGCCTTTTTGTATACGGTACGGCTTTCAATAACTTGGTACACATCTCACCTCATTCTTAGCTAAACGAATCAACTACTCAGCAATTCATATGATCTTTTCTCCCCAAAATGTTTGGACAATCCTCTATTGTAGGCTTGCCTAATTAGTAGCTCCCGTAGTGAACAAGTCAGTACGCATAATTTTCCCCTTAAAAACAAGTAGCCATCTTCTACATGGTACTCGTCTACTGTCCTTCCATCGATACATCGTGTAAATATGAGTCCAAAGTGTAGATCCCTAAAGTACTACTCTTTGATTCTTACAAACCCAAATAATCTAGCTTACAATTCAGTTAGAAGGGCATGCCTCCTTAAAAGAGCATCTATAACTACGTTGCTCTTCCCTTGTTTATATTTTATTACAAAATTAAATCCTTCTAGGAATTCAACTCATTTCGCCTGTCACTTCAACAACTTGGTTTGACTTCGGAGGTACCTTAAGAACTCATGGTCAGTAGAGATGACAAATTCTCTCAGCAGTAAATAATGCTGCCATACTTGCATTGCTCAAATCAATGCTAAGAGTTCTTTATTATACATAGGGTTATTTAGTTGAGATCCTTTGAGCTTGTCATTATGTTTTGACTTCGGGTTTAGTGTAATCTTCTAGCCATCCTTTTTGAACACATACGTGTTCCTATATCCGTCATGGATAACTCTTTTGTCAAATAGCCATGGCAAGCAACACGTACGAAGCACACATGGGCAACACATTGCAAAGAATCTCATCGGAGTAGTTTCCAATTGTAATCAGCAGTAATACTTATCAGGTGACATGTAGTGCTCCCTTATCACTTAGCCAATGTAACTTATATGGCTTCAGGTGTGCAATGGTCAACAACTTCAACTGTTTAACCATTTCAGCTAATGCCACATTACTATAACTTCCATCATCCACAATTACTGCTCACACCTGGTCATTCACCTTACAGGTGGTATGAAACAAATTCCCCCTCTACTCTTCCTCCTGTAAAGGTTCTAAGTTCATAGCATATCGGACAATTAGGACCAACTAATCTAAGTCCTCGTTAAACACATCCTTTTCAATAAGTTTTTCCTCCTTAGGTTCTGCAGTAATACTTTCTACCTCCAACGTCATGACGTTTCCCTTGATCACCATAGTTCTTCGGTTCGAGCACTGAGCAGCCATATGCCTAGAACCTTAGTACTTGAAGCTGTTCATCTATCTCGTTTTCCTACTAGATCTTTGCCCTTTCTTATAAGTTTAGGTCAGGTCAGTACGTTACTATCAGGTCGGCCTCTCTGCTTGGCTTGGACATCCATCTTTAGGGTTGGCTTTATACTTGATTGAGTTTGTTGACTTATCTATTCGAGTCAACTAGTCAGTATTCAACCTCTTCTCTGCCTCTCTACTCGTTGAGCTATTTTAATGGCTTCATCCATTGGGGCAAACTGTTAAAGTTCCACAATGTCTCGAATGTCCCTTGGTAACCCAGTAAAGAACCTAAAAATTGTTTATGTTAGTAGTTCCTCCACTTAACATCGAATCATGAGCATTTAGAATTCTTGAACATACTCGTTGACTATTTGGCCTCTTTGTCTTAGCCCCTGAAGTTAAGTAAAGGCATCTTCTAAGTAAGTATCCGGTACGAACCTATTTCTAATTATTCTTTTCATTTCAGACCAAGTATTAATCTCTCAGTAGCCTTCTCACCTCCTCATAGCCTAGAAATTCTTCTACTACATAACAACATATCTAGAGAACTCAGCAGCAGTAGTTCTCACTTTCTTATAATCCTCATACTGATAATAGTAAAAAACACACTCCACTTTCTCTTCTCATTCTAGATATTCATCAGCATTCCCAGATCCATTGAAGCTCAAAATCCGAAGCTTCACGTAGTTAGATGCTCTGGAGACTTAAGCTCGCTCTTCTTCAAAATACTCTTCCTCATCCTCTTCATTTAATTCCTTAGGTCTATCATTCGTCTTACTCGTCCACCTACTCCTCCACCTCAAACTTGTTGAGTTGGGTTTTGACCTCTAACAGGTTAAGTAGCTCATGGGGTATTTTGTGTGACCTTAATCGGTTGGTAAGCCAATATATGAGCAACTCTAGTTAAATTTACTAAGATGTTAGCCACCTCATCAAGTCTCTTGTTAGCACTCTTAGGGGTCCCTTGAGATTGTTGACTATGGTGGACAACTCTACTGTTGTAATCTCCAACACCAATGTTTACACTTAGTGTAATACCCTAAATTTTTCCAACTAGTTTAATAACTCTAGGATCCAAGCCCCTAAATTTAAGGCATTAGGCTATAATATCTATTTTAATTTAAATTTCACGGTAAAGTTAGAAAAGTTAGATAAAGTAATTTAAGTAAAGTCAATTTTTCAAAACAAGTTATATAAAAATAATAATTTGAGAAAAACATCAATTTATCGCTAAAGGCCAATAATTATCGAAAACAAGAAATTCGAGTTTTTAAATATAGCAAGATATTAGAGATAAGTTAATTAACTTACAAAAATAATAAATAAAGTTGAATTATACATAATATACATGTGATATGCATTATATGTATTAAATATATATGTATAATAATAAATTATTATTAAAATAAGATAAAATAATGGAAAATTAATAAAAAAATTGCATGGATGAGTCATCAAATGATGTATCGAGCTGGTATTAATTGGAGATGATAAGTCAACACCTAATTAACTAGAAAATAACACATGGTACCTAAGAAAACATGAAATTGATATGTGTAATTTTACTTTTTTACATACAAAATTCCTAAAACCTATAAATAGGGCTCCAAACAACATTTACAATATTTTGTGAACGTAAAAACATAAGAACATAATTTTAGAAAATTCAAAAACATTAGAAAAGATTAAAAAAAAAACAAAAGAAAATATGGTGAATTAGGATTCTTAGGGTTATAGGCAACCTGACAAGGAGCCACTTGGGACTTAAAGTCATAGTGGAGAGAGAAGGTAGGTCGACATAGCATGGTGGCTAGAGCACCATACGTTGGTGAATCAAATTTTACTGCCTGATTTTTATTAATTCGGTAAAAATATCAAATTAGCTTATAAAATTATGAAATTCGTTTTTCCTAGGTTATTTTGCATTTAATTTCACGTGATAATTTTATTCTATTAAAATAACAGTGATTTATGGTACTTGCTTAAGAATGTGCCCTGTTTAGATGAATTTTAAATAAATTTTTAAAAATATTAAATGATGTTACTTCAGCCTGAAAAATTTTGTATAACACACTTATATACTGTATTAAATTTTAGTAATAATAAATTTTGAAAATATCCATTTTTACTATTTTTTATAATTATTTTGAATAAAACTACAAATTTTATCTAATTATTGAAATAATTAGTTTTTTATGAAATTAATGAATGATCTATGCATGTTTAGACTTCTGGATGTTTATAATGATATTTGGAATATTTAATTTTTATCTCACTCAAAAATTTATTTATTTTCTTTAATTTTCTGTAATTTCGAGCAAAAACAACTATTTTTATAAAAATGGATAATAGCCAATTTAGTGTAATTGATGATCAATAACTAAACTACATATTTTTGTAAGTCTATAAAATTTTTCATGAAATTAATCGAGCTCATATACTATTTATTATGTATTTTCCTGATATAAACTTATATATTAGCTTAATAGGTAATATAGTAACTAGTTTATTAAATCTGTATCAAATGAACAATTTGGGGTATAATAAGTTTTGCTAGACAAGTTTGGAAATCACAATTTTTCAAGTTTTTAGTTTAATACTAAAGCTTACTCGAGTCAATTATGGAATTAGAGTAACGTACAGTCGAGTCGTGTTAATTACGGAGTTAGGGTAACGTATGGTCGAGTCGTATTACGAAAGTATATTTTTGGATATTTGGCAATATTGATTAGTCTTAACTCTTAATATATATATATATATATATAGATATATATGTATATGTGTATATATACATATATATATATATATCAATAGCATTCGAAATAACGATCGTAATAATATAAATTTTACTGAAATCAGATACTAAATGAGTAAGATACAATCAAATGAAGTTTAAAAACACGGAAATAAAAGCTTCTAATAGTTCGAGTTCAACCTACACTTGATTTGAAAACTGTGTCATATTTTCATAGGTATAATAAGTAAGGACCACGTCACGATGTATAGGATATTGCACTATTGCTAAGCCTAGGTAAGTGGATCTAACCCATGCTTGGAGTAGATATATTACTACTCATAACACTGTGTGTCGTTTGATGCTATGTTAGTTAAATATGGATATATCTTAGGTGAATTGATATGCTACTATAATAGGTACTGGTGTAGTGATTTTGAATGACAATAACTGTATTTTGGTTAAATTGTTATATGGTTATGTTCGGTGATGATTTGTGCTTACAATAGATTGTGTTAACCAGGGAAGTTAAGTGATCTAACCCAATCTTTTGGGTGTTCACCAAAGTAAACCCTACGTAAGATACTAGAATTCTACTAAGGCGAGTTCAAAAACCAAAATCAGATCAGTGGGTTGAATAAAACTTAAAGATTGATTGTACTAATTGATATTCTTCAATTGCTATTACATATCACAGTACGACACGACAGGTACAAAAAGGAACCTACAGGTCAGAAATTTCAGAATGAGGCTTCTAAATGATCATTGAAAAAGCATGGCTTTATGAACTTAGTTTTTGGAAGAATATAGATTGTATTGCCCGAACATTGTGACTATTTTGATAGTCAAATTTGGTAGACTACAGTATGTAGTCTAATTTGGTAGTGTTGCTACTTTGATTTGGTGAACTATAGTGTGTAGTCTAATTTTGTAAAATTGGGAATTCTATTTCCAGACAGTTCCTTGTTGCCCTTTTTGGAAATGGTAGACTACAGTGTATAGTCTAATTTGGTGGGAGTCCTAATCCCAAGTAACTCCTTGTTGCTTTAGGTTCCTGGACGTTATATCTAGATGTCCGACTATGTCGACTAATCGGATGAGGAATTGGAGGGCATAAGATATCGGTGCCGATGCATGCCATGTACATGAGCATAGCATGCTGCATCGTTGGCAATAAGGGCCCAGTTAAGCAAATGCATATGTGAAGTTGAACTTATGAGTTATGATTGAAATGTTTCAATTGTGATATGCGATATTGTTTATCATATTGTCTATATTATGTTGTTTGTTATCTACTCTCACTCATCTTTAGTAGCTGAGGGGATAAAATGTTTTATCCTCAAGTTAACTATATCATGAAGATCTTAACACTCAGGGGGGATATGTATACTAAGAGTGTAAGTTAGAGTCAACGATTGTTGTATGGAATATGATTAAGTTAGAGATCCTATTACTATGAAGATAATAAAGGAAAAAGTTGGTTCATATTTTGATGTAAATATTATGTTGTATACATAAGTTGTCATAAAATATCCAGCTAAACTTTAATGTAGCAACCCCTTTATTATGTAAACAAAGTTTTCTTTTGATGAATGAGTAGGTTGAGTTAAGTTTTCAATAGGTATTCCTATGTGATGGTACATCCTGTGCTATGCTGGGATGTGACACTTGGATCAATCATTTCTTTAAACTAAAAACTAAACAACAAGCAAACACAATAGCTAAGATGAACACAGTAACTTACTTTATTTCACACACACAAAACAAAGTATAGATAAAAATTCAAAAACAAACTACAATTCAAACAAAACCTTGGCTTTGATACCAAGATATTGTGAACCGTAACCAAGAGTAGACAAGGCTAGTTGTTAAATAAGTCTAAGCTTGCCGAAAGCTCAAAAGGGAAATGATGGGGAAATGTCTGAATGAACAAAAAGCGAATGAAAAGTAAGCAAACGCATAAACAGCTCTAATAGATATGACATACCAATGGAACTTCTGAAGACTTACGCGACAACTTAATATGACACATGAATTAGACCTGTGAGGTTACTCGTCGCTTAGCCTTGCTTAAGGGTGAGAATAAGAGTTAAATGAATGTAAAGTAGTCTTTACGAGAGGAAAAGTGTCAAGTGTATTAATATTTAATTTGATAATTACAGCTACAAATACAAAGGGTATTTATACTTGAGAATCTAGGACAACATGCCTAAAAAGGAAAAGACAAAACAAGTATTACCCTAAACAAGTAATGTACAAGAATACAAAAGGGTAAAAATGAATATTCCAAAAAAGTAATGATTAGTGTAGTAGATTCTATACGTGGTTTAGTATACGTGGTGATGATACATTGGCAAGATTATTAGAGAACACTTATTAGAGAACACAGACAAAAGTATACGATCAGGTTGCTTATTCAAGCAAGAGTGGCTAAGGATTAGTTTAGTCTCTCTCTCTCTCTTGACTTCTTAACAAGAGAGATGCTGAGACATTCGTTGGCTTGAGTGGAAGAGAGTAATCATAAAAGGTTTGTTTATTCTCTTAGTAGTCTACAACTCGACACACTTCAGAAAGATAGGCAGTCATTCAGGTTAGCATATAGTGGGACTCGGCAAAGAAGTACTTGGCTTCAACAGGAGTCAGTTGGAGTAGAAGAATCCCCCTTACTAAGCCATCTAATCCTCGAGCTCAACTACGAGTTAAAGGCCTATTAGCCTGTTTCCTATCAATAGATAGTAGAAGTTGCACCAATGTAGCATTTTCCAACATAATTAAGAAACTCAAGTTGCTAACCATTTCACATTCGAAGCTATATAAGTTACATTGGCTAAACAAGAAGGGAACACTACATGTCACTTAGCAAGTGCTCTTGTCGATCTCAATTGGAAGCTATTCCAATGAAGTTCTTTCTAACGTACTACCCATGTATGGATCTCATGTATTATAAGGTAAACCTTAACTTTTTGATTGGAGGGTTATTCATAACCGTTTCAAGATCACGTATGTTTTTGAGAAAGATGGTACGAAAATTACCCTGACCCTCATAACGTTGAGCTAAGTAAGTAGACTGCAACCTAAGTTGGCTCAAGCAACCAGAAGGCTTTGGTTTTGAGTTGAGCTAAGCTATGAGAGGTTCTTAAAGCTGACGTGCTAACCTTCCTATTGGCCAAGCAACTATTAGAGTTGAAGGAGCAAGCTGAACTACCATAAAGATAAAAGAACTAATGGATGAATATGTAGACTTATTTCTAGACTAATTGCTAAAAGGATCACCCTCATTTCAAGGCATGGAGCATTGCATTAACTTGATATCTGTCGCTGCCTTACTAAACAAACTAGCTTATAGAATAATCCCAAGCAAGTTGTAAAGCTCTAAAAACAAGTTAATGAGCTATTATAGAAAGGGTATGTAAGTAAAAGTCTTAGCCCTTGTGTTATGCTTTTGTTGATAGTGCCAAAAAAGGATGGAACCTGGTGTATATGTGTAGATAGCAAAGTGGTCAATAAGATTACAATCAAATACAAATACCCCATCTTGAGGCTGAATAATATGTTAAATGAATTGAGTGGTATGAGAGTGTTCAACAAGATTTATCTAAAGTGTTAATACCACCAAATTCAAATGAGACAAGGGGATGAATAGAAAACTACTTTTAAGACCTGACATGGCCTATATGAGTAGATGGTCATGCCATTTGGCTTATCAAATGCCCTAAGCATTTTTATGCAATTGATAAACCTTGTCCTAAGAGATCTAATCGAAAAGTTTGTTGTTGTCTATTTTGATGACATCCCTGTCTGCAGTACCAACTTAGTAAGTCATGTCGATCATTTATGAGCTATTTTTTATGAACTTCGAGCAGAGAAATTTATTCGGAAGCATAAAGAAATGTTGTTCTTGTCAATAAGAAGTAATCTTCATAGATGGTTGATGGAGAAAAAGTTAGAGCCATTGTTGAGTGGCCGAACCCAACTTCATGTGCCAAGATAAGGAGTTTTCATGGATTAGCATCATTTTATCGACACTTTATCTAAAGATTCAGTACTATAGTAGCACCTTTGATTAAGCTAATAAAGAAAAATGTATAGTTCAAGTAGGGAGAGAAAGAAGATAAGAGCTTTGCCAAAGTAAAAGCATGGTTGACCTCGGCCCTAGTCTTAGCTCTGCCAAACTTTGATAGAGTAGTTGAGCTTAAACGAGACGCATCAAGTGTCAACATTAAAGTTGTGCTGATGCAAGAAGGTCGACTTATTGCCTATTACAATAAAAAGCTCAAAAGAGCGCAATTAAATTATTTTGTGTATGAAAAAGAACATTTGGCCCTAATCCAAGCTCTTTACAAATGGTAACATTATCTTTTTCCAAAGGAGTTTGTCATATATATAAATCATCAATCCTTAAGATATCTGCGAAGCAAATCCAAGCTGCCTAAACGCCAAGTTCAATGGATTAAATTTCTAGAAGGATTCAATTTTGTCATCAAATACAAGCAAGGAAAGAATAATATAGTTACTAATGCTTTATCAAGAAGACATGCTCTTATCATTGACTTGTAGACTAAACTATTGGGGTTTATAAGTATTAAAAATCAATATCGGTATGATTCTCATTTTGGTCCTATATTTGGATGATGTGAAGAAGAAAGAATGGTGGATGAATACCATGTAAAGGATAGCTACCTATTCTATAGAGGCAAATTTTGCATGCTAACCTATTCAATAAGAGAACTATTGGTGAGAGAAGCCCATAGTAGACTTTTTGGGCACTTTGGAGAACTAAAGACGTATTATTGAATGATAGGTTCTTTTAGGCTAAGATCGAATGTAACGTGCATCTTGTGATTGAGGGATGCACTGTCTGCAAGAAAGCAAAAAGCCGAGCAAAACAAGTTAAGGTAATGTCTCTACCTACTCTAACCAAACCATGGGCTAATCTAAGTATGTATTTTGTCCTTAAACTACCTCAAATTGCTCGAAGCAAAGATTCTGTGATGCTTCAGCTATTGCTTCTTTGTTTTTGCAGGAAATAATTCACTTGCACGAAATGCGAAGGAGTGTGGTGTGGGATAGAGACCCAAAATTCTTGAGCCATTTTTGGAGAACTCTTTAGCACCGAATGAGAACCAAGTTATTGTTCAGTACTTCTTGTTACCCCTAAATCGACAACTAGATATAAGTTATCAACTGCACCATATGATCACTACTCCAAGCCATAATGGCAAAGAACTTAGCTTACTAGGACGTTTGCCTGCCAGTAGTAAAATTTGCTTATAATATGATGGTACGTGCCACCACTGGGCATGCCCTATTTGAGGTCATCTATGGCTTCAACCTCGAGCTACCCATCGATTATACCTTGATGCTGCCTACTAACCAAGAAGATCCAGAAGCAAGAACCATAGCCCAATCCCTTCAGTAGATTTACCTACAAGTTGCCCCAACACATTGACTAAGTTGCTAGAAAACTAAAAGAGAAAGGAAAAGGAAGGAAGACTAAGTAGTTTCAACTCGGTGACCAAGTGTGGATATACTTACGCAAGGAATGGTTTCCAAATAAGAAGAAGAATAAGTTTTTTGCTAGAGTTGAAGGACTATTTAAGATGCTCTAGAAGATAAATGACGATGCATACCAACTATAGCTACTAGAAGACTTAAGAGTGTCAGACGTGTTTAATATTATTGATCTCAACCCTAACCGACCTAAGGAGTACTTAGATGAAAACCAACTGGATTTGATCCCAAATCCCAATCAACCCAAAGGGAATAATAGGAATCAAACCACTAGATCCCTAACCCAAGTCCGAGCTTGAGGAGTGGAAAGCATAGCCTAACAAGTTATTTCTTTACGTACCACATTTAATGAATCTAAACTATTATAGTCTACCGACCTGATGCCTTAGCTAAGCCAAATCCTCTTGTATTTATCAATATTCTCTAATTGCTAACTCGAGACACATTTAGACAACAGGTTAACACATCCAACGAGCCGCTAAGCTGACTTGAACCCAAACTGTACCCAACACATCTAAGCTGAATTCACCTCAAAAGTTACCTAATCAACTTGGCACTACTAAACTATCAACTCAGCTCAACAACCTCACTCAGTAGCACCTAAGCTAATTGAACAATTTGTCCACATTGCTAGACATAAAACCATTAATCATTCTCCACTTGTCCAAGGACCCTTATGATAAAATCTTCCGTACAAGATACCCATTATTGTCATATTTTCAATTACACCCTTTGGACAACCTTATATCATACTTATTTTAGACATTACCCTTTTAGTCTTTTATATTTTAAGTAGGATGCCCTAGCTTTTCGGGTATAAATACCTACTATATATGTAGCTGCACGATGATCATCGTACATTCTCTAATATCGATTATACTCCCTTTGTGAAAATTGCTCACTATTTGTTTGCTTACTTCACTCTTATCTTAACTCTTAAGTAAAGCTACGTGATGAGTACCTATATTAGACCAATTCGTATGTCACATCGAGTTGAGTCATGAGTCATCGGAAATTCTCTAGTGCATCATATCTTTAGAGCTGTTCAAGGGTTGCTTGTTTATTTTCCTATTCTTCTTGCATTTCATACCTTATTTTCAAGCTTTTGACAAGCTTGGATTTACCCTTGATATGGCTGCCCTTGTTAGCTCTTGGCACGGCCTATTAAATATGATGTTAACAATCATGATATTAAAATATACCATATTTAGCTATTAGATTCTTAATTTGTTTAGATTATTTCCTTTGATTTCTCTCTTAAGTTATCAAGGTAATAAAGTATAAAATCACCTTCTCCTAAAGCGTGAATTACCCTAATTAATTAACTAAGTTTTCCTATCTTTAAAAAAGATTATTTAGTTAATTAATTGATTTATATTCTAAACCGTAACTCAATTATAATACACTATCTCTAATATCTTACTTATAATTCGATACCAGTTTGCCGTAGAATCGATTAAATCAATTTTATTATTCATAGATTTTAACCCAATCTAACATATATTCTATAACTAATAAAACACATGCTCGATGATAAGAGTATCAAAAATACTAATATTCAAATCTTTAATATAAAAATATTAAAGATCCATCAATACTATATAAAAAAAAGAATGCTAATTCGTGATTATATAAAGTACATAAATCACAAGTGAAAAAACACAATCTATAAACAAAGATATCAAAAAAAAAAATTAACTTATATAAAAAAATTTAGAGTTCCAAATCTTTTGATTTTCAAATAAGTTGCGTCACTGCTTATGATCAATATTGATCTCGTTTATAAAACTAAAACGAAGTGCTCTACTAAAAGATGCGAAAGCTGTGATATTGTCCGTTCCCGCGCGTCTTCATCCATGTCCGATTATTAGTCCCCTTGCTCGTGTTTTATTTTTATATAGTATATAATATAGAACAAAATCCTTCGGCATGTGGAGACTGTGACAGTGGACTTGCAATTTGCAATTGCTTTCGGAAGTTGACACATGTGGTTTCGTGATTTCTGTATGGGCTTTTCCAATTTAAGGCACGACACCAGTTTCCTTGCCAATTACACATGGGCTGCTTGCTATTCATGCAGGGATTGAATTTCCCACGGTCCATTGAATTTCCAATTTTAAGTTACAGACTAGGCTTAAGTTTCATGATGTTGGTTCCCTATCTGTATAAGATATTAAGGAGGGGTAAATTGATATTTTTAGATTTTTGAAAATTTTTCGGAAATCAAACTTTTAACTTTGTGTTGCTTTCATCAAACTTGTAAAACATATTTTTGATTGACTTAGATAAATCTTTCACACGATTTTTCAAATTTTTTATTTCTTTTTTTAGAATAATATTTTCATTGACTATGGCTTTATAGGCAATATGCAATCCTTCGAAATTATTTTTCAAAAAATCATTTTCATTTGCTAGCAATTTATTAGCTTGACTAAGCACATGCTTTTCAGTTTTTTATATTTTTACTTTAGATTCAAGCTTAGATATCTTGTTACTCAACTTAGAAAGAGCTTTAAAGAGTTTGTTAATTTCAGCACATATATCATTAGATACTTCTAAATTAGAATCAAAATCAGTTTCAGAATCTACCTCAGAAAAGTGCCATAAGACATAGGTTTGCTTCCTTGCATTCTTCTAAACCTTCTAATTCAATTTACAAATCTTCTAAGTTACTCCATGTTGCCACCAAAGATTTGTGTTTCTTATTGAATTTCTCCATTTTCTTAATTAACATGGGATATTCGTATTTGATATGCTCAAGCTTTTTGCATTCGTAGCAAATAATCTCCTTTTTAAACTTTTTCTCTTATTTTTCTTTGATTGCCTTTTTTGTATCAACAAATCGATTCTTATTAGTAGTAAATCTTTTAGTAAACATTTTCTTACCCTTTTTCTTAAGTCATCGTTGAGCTTTCTATCTAAAAGTATCACATCCTCATCTTCTTCTTCTTCAGATGAATCTTCTCCTTCTAAATCAATATCTGTTCTTTTGGCTTTGAAGGCTACGTTTCTTTTCCTTGTATCTTCTAAGGTACTTTCTGATTTGAGAAAACCAATTTCATATGCTATAAGCTTACTGCATAGTTGACTTAGAGTTAATGTTTTTAGATCACAAGCTTCTTCTATGACAGTTTTCTTTACAATCTAAGTTTTGGGAAGAATCTTTAACATCTTGCATACCATATCTGCATCACTAATAATTTTGCTAAGAGAAGACAATTCATTAGTTATAGTAGTAAATCTACTAAAAGAGTCTTTGATTTCTTCACCAATAAGTATTCAAAATGTTTTATATTGTTAAACCAGCAAGTTAATTCTTATATCCTTAATTGTTTTTGTGCCTTCATAGGTTTGCACCAAAGTGTCCCAAATGTCTTTAGCTGTTGCACAAGAAGTAATTAGATAAAAGTTTAATCATGCTATAGTACTCAACAAAAGATTCTTAGCCTTTGAATTGAGTTTAGCTTTGACGATATCATTTCTTAACGTAATAATGGTTGGAATTTTGAGATCTCTTGTAGAAATAATTTGCCAAGCTTGATAATTTAGTGCTTTCACATACGTCTCCATCTTGAATTTCCAATAGGGAAAGTTAGCTCCATAAAAAAATAATACCTTGCGAGGCTAAACTGTTAAATTACCACTTGGTTTACCCATGATCTTGAACTCTAAAAAATATTAGAGTAAAGCTTTGGTGCCAATTGTTGGTCCCATATAAGATATCGAAGGGAGAAGAGGGCAGGGGTAGTGGTGTTATTTGATATCTTTAAATTTTTAAAACACCTTTCTATATAAGAAAAATAAAATTATTTCTCTTTACAACTTATAATGATGAATAGTGATATTTTAATAATTCAACACACAATAATTAATAAAGTAAATTAAAAAAGCAACGAAAGAGAATATCAAGCTGAGGATTTATAAAGTTTCGGTCTCCTATTTATTGCTCTCTTCCAACTCCACCGCTAGAGACCCAGTCTACTACACCGATACCATCCTACTTGATCTAGTAAATCAAATCACAAAAAGATTATAAGCATCCGTCATGCATGAGCTTCATAACACTCTACTCTACCTATCTAGCCTCTTTATAATCTAGGTTAATACAAATTTATAGAGTACAAATGTACTTATTTCAACACTCAAACATCAAAATAAAAATTATAGATTACAAGAGAACAAAAATATAAATCTCAATTAATTTCACTCTAAAGAGAAGTAACAATTGTTGTATTGTTTGCTTCGATGCAACTTTCTGAAAAAGTATCTAAAGAACTTTCTGTGATTATTCAGAAGGTAGAATCTTATCGCAACTCTTTTGTGTAACAAAAACTTTTTCCAGAGTTGTTATTGTGAAAAATAACGTTTTGAATCCTTTCTTCTTTTATATTAAAATCTTCCAATGGCTAATTTAAAGATTATCTTCACTTTCGTATTTATCTAACCATTAGTTGTTAAAGATAATTCCTTAGATATTTTGAGAAGATCCCGATCATTTGAGATTAAAAAAAAAAACTTTTGTTATCTTGTTTAGATCAAATACACTTTAATCCATAACCACCAGACAAGCTTCTAATTTGATTTTGTCGAGAAGAAATGCTTAATCAACAACTTCTGGATAAGACTCATACTTAAGATTTGAAATTTCAAAAACTTTGAATCAATCTTATTCTTATCCGTATTTGTATATATCTTGATTTATCAAAAATTAATTCTCTCAAAAATCCCTTTAGATCTTGGTACCATTGTAAGTGAATCAAGATTAAGTGTATTCTCCTAATATAGTAAATCTAGTGAAGCTACGTCTTGTTGAATCCGAATCTAATATAAATTAATTTTTCATGTTACTTTTCCATACCAACTTTCTAAATAACCTTCTAAAGAGTATCAATTCTTCCTCTCTTTAAAGTTTTTGAACAAGCTTCTAAAGTGCTATACCGCTTCTACTTATAAAGCTTCTAAAACACTTTTTGAAAAATTTCATACTATTATCATTTTCAATCATATCAAACCTTCTAAATAAGTTTATGAAGACAACTTAATTTTGCGAATTTAAGCTTTTTATGAACTCTTTTGAATGCTTACAATCTTAATGATTCATTAGCATTTATCCCTTTTTGCTATCCTCAAAATATATAAGAAATATCTAACACATGACATGACTTCCAATTATCAATTGTAGCTTGGAATTTACATTAACATTGTAGATTACAATTAGACTTCCCATTGAAAAGTAATTTGAAAGGCATATTAGGCTTAATCATTGACTTAAATGTGGCTGCAATTTCAATTCTTGTTGGCTGAATGTTGAATTGAATTGACATGAATGGGCTTCAACGTATGGGCTGGACTTCAAATTACATATGATACATCTATACTACATGATCACATCAAATGATCATGTAACTTTCTAATCATATTTTAAATAAACTGACATAACCTTTAACATGATTTTTTATCCAAGTCCAAATCAAGTAAAATTTGATTCATTTTCTTCCTTTTCTTCTCAATTATTCCATTAAGCATGAAATAAAAATATTTTCTAATTAAGTACCAAATATTTACAAAAAAAAATGCACAAAAATATCAGAAGCACTAATAAATAGCCACTAATAAAATTTGTAATAAAGCACTTATTAACACGTCTTAGAGTTCATCAATCCCCCAACCTAACGTACGCTAACCTGAGGGTGGTTATTGCGTTGTAGCCTTAATCATTACTCAGTATAAGTAAAAGAGTCTATAAGGATGTTAGCTTAGCTAGCTTAATAAGTGAGATGGAGATAAAAGAGTACATGAAACACAAACATGGTTTTCATGCATTTTATTTTAATGAAACTCAATGCAAGCAACTAAATGCAACTTTACACAATGTTAACCGATTCATTGTGAGGTTAGAGAAATTTTATCTACACTAACCCGAATTGAGAAGTTTCAACGCGACTCCAATCAAACTAAACTTAGGCTTGTATAATGAAAAACACCCTTCTCTTGAAATCACCTTAGAACTATGGTCTCTAACCTTACTGCAACCCCCTCTCCTATCACTTAGTTTAACTAAGAGTAAGAAAAGAACCATTTCAATTATCCTCATTGAAGGGGTCGATATTTGATCTAACATACCTAATCATTCCCCTAGTAGGTTGTTATGTTTGACCCATTAAGTTAAGGTTAGTCTTTAGTTAATTCCAATTAAGGAGTGATCAACAAATTCACAAAGCAAAGCAAGTCAAGCATATTCAAACAAAGCAACACTCTAAGTCCACAATTCGAGTAAATAATCACAAACGTGCTAGGTACATAATCAACTAAATTACAAGCACAACTAAATGCACTCCTAAGTCTCCAAGTACTTTAATGTAGTACTCCAACATGTTGCGATGCACAAATCTTAACTTACCGATACTCTACTATTTTACTTTTGTTGACGGTCGCCCTCTTTGTCTTCAATCACCTCGATACATATGCAATAGATTAGCTTTAATCCATATTCAATCTTTGAATTAATAGTAATTAATTCATTTTATATAATTTAAGTTGTTTTGACATAAGTTTTATAAGTTATTTTTACTTACCAGTTAGGACTTCTCAAGGAGTTCACTAGTTTTTGTAAGCCATTTTAGGTTACAAAAATCTCTAAATTTCCCTCTAATTTTAGCTAACCTTAGAATATTTAGGAAATTATCCTCTAATTTTGCTTCTAAACTCCCCCATACCTACATTTCACTTTTAAATTTGCCTTTGATTTTTCTTTTGAGTAGATTTCTTGTTATGATATTCATTCAAAATCCTCTAAATTATCCTCTGCATTTAACTAACTTGTTATAACTAAGTGATTTGCTCATTTTCTCTCTAATTCTAGCTAAGAACAACATAAAGTAACACTTCATTCATCAATACTTAGCTTCGTCACTTCCTAACTTCTCACATAACATGTCCCAATTAATCAATTCTTCAAATTTATTGAATGGACAAGCTATAAGCTACTCATATTAAGGCAAAATATTGACTTACCATAACTTCTAATTGTAACACTCAATTCAACAAATCTATCATGATATAAATACTCTACTAAATGATTAAGCTCAGAATCCAAACCAAATCCTTTAGGAAAATATATTAATTTTTAGCTAAAAACACTATTTTAAACACAATTTAAGGCTAAAAAATTCAATAAAAATATAGAAAATAGTTTTGTAAATAATCTTAACCCAATCTAATATATATTCAATAAATTATAAAATACAAGCTCGATGACAAGAATAGCAAGAATACCAATATTCAGATATTTAATATAAAAATATTAAAGATTCATTAATCCAATATATTGAGAATAAAGGCTAATTCATGATTATATGAAACATATAAATTACAAAGGAAATAAAGAAATCCATAAATATAAATAAAAAAAAAGGATAGAGAAGACTTATTCTTTATCATAAAAATCGGAAATCCTAACTTTCAATCTTTACATAAACTAGCTTCTCTATTTGTAATCAGTGTCAATCCTATTAATTATTTACAAGAAAATTAAGGAAAAGTAAAAAAAAAAAAAAAAAAAAGTCTACAAGTAAGATTAACAGAGTTGACTCTATGATGTTTTATGAATGAATGTTTGTGTTCAGAAGACCTTTATGATTTATTTATATGATATGGAATCTAAAAATGTACCTCCCACGTATCTTTACAAGATAAATCTTCTAATTGGATGGCTCAAAATAAAGATGCACGGTTTCAGACACACGGCATAAATCTTCTCGTACTACTCAGCATGATTTGTTTTTCCCAATTTCAATTGTCGTTGGCGGCCTGGTCTCTCAATCGCTTACGGCAACGTGGACGTGGCTTCTTCATGCATGGACATGGACCTTCAATGGCTTTGCAAGACTTGGATTTGTTGTTGAATGTTGACCTCATCGTGGATCCGAATTGTATGGGCACTCTTGTCCAGAAGCTTAGTTGGAACGTGGCTTACAATTTAAAGAATGGATTAGACTTAACTTTTCTTATATTCTCCATGCACCAGCATGTATACACTGGCAAAAGAGACCTTGATTAGACCAATATCGGGCTTTAATATCATGGGGAGGGCTCGTCTTCTTGCCTTCGTTACATGGTCTTGGCACTCGCAAAGACAGAACATCTACCGTATAACATGGTCACATCAATGGTCATGTAATTTTCTAACCGTCATTTTATTCCAATATAATCCCAATATGATCATATTAAATAATCATGTAATTTTCAGGTCATGTTTTAAATAAACTGGCACAACCTTTAACATGATCTTGTTAACTGATTGTGTCAATCTTAAAAAGCTCCTAACTCATCCAATTCAAGTTCAGATCAAGTGAAACTTGATTCCTTTTTTTCTCAATTATTCTATTAAAACTTGAAATCAAAATATTTCCTAATTAAATATCAAATATTCAAAAAAATACTCATAAAAATATCAAAAATACTAATAAAAACTCATGAATAAATATATGTAATAAAACACTTATTAAGAAATTTATAGAAAAATTTTGAGGTCAAAACTATATTTTTAAGCTAATTTATTTTAATATCAAAAATAGTTTGATTTTCTCAATTTCTCAGGGATGTACATTATATCTATCAAATTTTTGTAAAATAATATTTTTCTTATATTCTACACATGAAAAAATGTACGAATAAATTTTTGGAGAATTTTTAGGGTATATTTAATTTTTTTAGCAATTATTTGAAAATCAAAACAAAAAGGATACTCACCAAAAGCTTGAGCACCGACCACTAGTGATAGCCACCACCCTCTCAGCTAGCCTAATCGTTGGGTCCTCTATCACCTATTAGTGGCAATTGGTTCTCAACATGTAATACCCTAGGATTTCGACCTCATACAATGACCTATGATCCAAACTCTTAAATTTAGGGCATCGAACTATATTATCCGTTTTATTTCAAACTTCATAGTAACATTAGGAAAGTTAGATAAAATAATCCAAGTTAAATCAATTTCTCAAAATAAGCTATATAAAAATATTAATTTAAGAAAAAAATCAATTTATCTATAAAATCAATAATTATTAAAAACGTGAAATTCAAGTTTTTATATATAGCGAGATATTAGAGATAAGTTAATTAATTTCCAAAAATAATAAATGAAGTTGAATTATATATATTAAATACATAAATATATAATAAATTATTATTATTAAAATAAGGTAAATCAATATAAGATAATAGAAAATTAATAAAAAAATAAAAGGATGAGTCACCAAATGATGTGATAACCTAAGATCAATTGGAAATGATGAGTCAATACTTAATTAATTAGAGGATGAACTATGGTGTCTAGGAAAACGAGAAATTAATATATGTAATTTCACTTTTTACGTGCAAAAAAATCCTAAAGCCTATAAATAGGACTCCAAACCTTATTTGAAATATTTTAGCAACCTAAAAACATAAGAATATAACTTTATAAATTTATAAAAAATAAAATAAAAATAGAACAAAAAATAGAGTTAGAACAGGTCTAGGGTGATTCGTGTGCCAAACCATAACCTGACTTGGAGTGGCTTGGAGGTCCAATAGAGGGTAGCCAAAGGAGGTGTTTCGACAAGGAGCAGTAACCATAGAGTGGCTGGAGGCGGGCGGTTTAGGTGAACTAATTTTCCACCCATAATTTGTTTAATTTTCTAAAAATGTCAAATGTTGTTAATTAATTGTGAAATTTGGTTTCTAGGGTTATTTTAGGTGTAGATTAATATAGTAATTTTATTTTAATTAAATAATTAGTGTAAATATAGGGTCTTTAAGAAAATCCCCTGTTTTGGAGAAAGTTAATCTAATTTTTATAAGTATTAGATAATATTGTTTCAAGCTCAATTTTTGTATATAATACACCTAGTATATATACTTAATTTTGGTAATAATAATTTTCAAAATTAAGCATGTTTACTATTTTTTATAATTATTTTGAATAAAATAGTCAATTTTAACAAATTATTGAAATAATTATTTTATGATGAAATTAATGAATGAGCCCTGCATGTTTTGACTTTTGGAAGTTTATAATATTATTTGGAACACTTAGTTTTTATCTCACTCATAAATTTGTTTATTTTCCCTAGTTTTTCGTTATTTTGAGCTAAAATTGCTATTTTCATAAAAATCAATAATAGCCAATTTGGTGTAATTCATGGTCAATAATTAAACTACATATTTTTGTGAGTCTATGGGATTTTTTGTGAAATTAATGGGGCTTATATACTATTTATTATGTATTTTCCTAATATAAACCTATATATTAGCTTTATATGTAATATACCAATTAGTACTATTAAAATATTTATCAAATCTATGTCAAATGAACACTTTGAGGTATATTAAGGGTTGTTGGATAAGTTTGAAAAGTGTGATTTTTAGGGTTTTTAGTTCGGTACTAAAACTTATGCAGGTCAATTATGGAGTTAAGATAACATATGATCGAGTCATAATGAGAAAAGGGTATCTTTGGACTTTGATATTATTGATAAACTTAATTCTTAAGATATATTAATAGTACTTAAAATAACGATCTTGATGATATAAAGTTTACTAAAATCGGATAAGGAATGAATAAGATACAGTCAAATGAAGTTTAGAAACACAGAAATGAAAGCTTATAACAGTTCGAGTTTAACCCATACTTAATTTAAAGACTGTGTTATATTTTCATAGGTGTGATAAGTAAGGAAGGATAATGTCATGAAATTTAGGATTTTGCACCATTACTAAGTCCGAGTAAGTAGATCTAACTTATGCTTAGAGTAGGTATATTACTACTCATAACACAATTTGTTATTTGACGCTGTGTTAATTGAATATGAGTATATCTTGGGTGAATTAATATGGTAGAGTAGTAAATGCTGATGTGATGATTTTAAATGATAGTAACTATATCTTGGTTAAACTATTATGTTGCTATGTTGGGTGATGATTTGTGCTTACAAATGATTGTACTAATTAAGAAAGTTAAGTGATTGCTAACTCAATCTCTAGGTGTTCACCTATATGAACCTTAAGTGAGATACTAGAATTCCATTAAGGAGAGTTTGAAAACTATAATCGCTTCACTAGGTTAAATAAAACTGAAAGACTGATTGTGTTGAATGATATACTTAAGTTGTTATTGCATATCATAGCATGACATGGCATAAAAAGAACCTACGGGTCAAAACTTTCAAAATTTTGTAAAACAAAGTTAGGGGTTCTACTCCTAGGCAACTCCTTGTTGCTTATTTTGATAATGATAAACTATATTGTGTAGTCCAATTTAGTGAGAGTCCTACTCCTAAGCAGCTTCTTGTTGCCAATAGGTTCCTGGATGTTGCATGCAAATGCTTAGCTATATCAACCAATCGAAAGAAGATTGGAAGGGCATAGGATATTGATACCGATGTATGCCACGTACATAAGCATAGCATACTGCATTGCTAGCAATAAATGTCTCGTTAGGCAAATGCATATGTGAAGTTGAACTTATGAATCATGATTGAAATGTTTCAGTTGTGATATGTAATATTATCCATCATATTGTCTATATCATGTCAGTTATTATCCACTCTCACTCAGCTTTAGTAGCTAAAGAGATAAAATGTTTTACGTGAAGGGCCTAACACTAGGGGGGGAATGTATACTGAGAACGTGAGTTGGAGTTGGCGACTTTTTTTTAGAACTTGTACTAAGTTAAGAATCCTACTATTGTGAAGATGACAAAGGAGAGAAAAATTCAGTTCATGTTTTGATGTAAATATTATGCTATACATGTAAGTTGTAACTGAATATTCAATTGAACTCCAATGTAGCAACCCCCTTATCATATAAACAAAGTTGTCTTTTGATGAATGAGTAGGTTGAGTTAAGTTTTCAATAGATAATCTTGTGTGATGGTGCATTCTATACTAAGCTAGGATGTGATGCAACCCCTTAAACCCTTGAACTCCTTTAAGCTTAGATTTGCACCCAATTTTTGTATATTTTCTTAATTTTTTTTCTTCCACCTTGTAAATTAGACCTTATTTTTCCCAGATCTTACTTTGCATGTACATTTATGTTAAGTTTTTTTGGAAACTTTTAAAGAGCTCGCGGATGCAAAATGAGAAAATTTTCTCTCTCTTCATACATATCGCTTTTATATACCGCAGTCAATTACATGCTAATCTTATTGATTTCCTAACACCTAGCCTCTAGAATTCCACACGCCTACTCTAAGCTCAATTTAGTTGTTATATGATTTTTATTAATTTCTTTAACTCATTTTAGCTTAAAATGTAATTATTCTAATATTTTAATTAATTACGAGTACATATTTATAGATAAAAATTACACAAGGGATATATGTATATATTCTATATATTATTTTATGTCATATATTAATTTTATTACATACATAATTTATCTCTAAAAATTTACTAGCTAATGGTGCCTATTATGCACAATTATGATAAATATTAGACAATATAGTATAATTATACTATTTTAAATATATTCTTGTTATTTTATTATATTTTCGAAATCCGAGTTCACAAAGTCCTTAACTAATGTCTTAAGCTCACTCATAAATTTTTAAGTCAATCAAGACCAACATCCTAAATTACTTGCTTGATACCTATTCGAAAAAGTACAAGGCTTACATTTCCACCCCTCTCTTCCCCCCCCCCCCCCCCCCCCCCCCCCCCCCCCTCCTTCAAAAAGGTTTTATCCTAAAACTTTCATTTAACTATCATATCATAACTCAAAAAAATCATATCTTTATAATTCAATATTACTAACTCGATACTTAGAAAAGTTCCAGGTAACATTTTTCCATGGCAGCCTTTGGTTTCCATATCACTTCTACTCTCAAGCCACTATCCCATTAGACTTTCACACCTTTAACCTCATGATTTCTTAATTTCCGACTCTAATTCCCTAAAATTTTAATCCATTTCTCCTTAACTGTATATTCTTCTTGTAAATCCACCAGCTTCAACTAAGCAATTGTATATGGATTCTTCACAAAATTTCGTAGCATTAATATGTGAACACATCCTGATACCCAGCTAAACTTGATGGTTAAGCAATCCAGTATGCTACATTCCCTACTCTCTTCGCTATTTCAAAAGGTCCAATGTACTAAGGACTTAGTTTTCTCATGGTATTGAATCATTTAAACCCCTTTGAATAGACTTATCTTAACATATACATGATCTCCTAATGCAAGCTCTATAGGTTTTTTTTTTCAAATCTACTCAACTCTTATATCGATCTTGTGATGCTTCCATCCTCTACCGTATCATCTTTACCTTATCATTCATTTGTTAGATCATATCAGGTCCTATCATTACATATTTATCATTTTCCCAATATAGTGGTGATCAAGAGTTTCTCCCATATAAAGTTTTGTATGGTGCCATTTGTATAGTTGCCTAATAACTATTGTTATAAGCAAACTTTGTCGTAGTAAATATTGATCTTAGTCACCATCGAAATCCAAAATACAACCCCTTAACATATCTTCTAGCATCAAAATAATTCTTTCTTCTTGGCCATCTGTTTAGGGGTGATAAGTTGTATTGAATTGCAACTTAGTACCCAATGATCAATGTAAGCTTTCCTAGAACTTTGATACAAACAAATTATGTCTATCTGACATGGTATTCACCAGTACACCATGTAACTTAACAAATTCTCATGTATAAAATCATGCCAGCTTCTCCATTGAATCATTAGCTCAATATGGTAAGAAATAAGCGCACTTCATCAACCTATGTATGATAACCCAAATTGAATAATGACCTGCTCTTATCCTTAAGAGTCTTACTACAAAATCCATAGTAATGTGATCCCATTTCCAATAAGGTATTTCTAATGGTTGTAGTAGACTATTGGGTCTTTAGCGTTTTGCTTTCACTTATTAACACATAGTACATCCTACTACATATTGTGCTGCATCTTTCTTCATTGCCTTCCACTAGAATAACACTTTTAGGTTGCAATACATTTATTTCCACCAAGATGTAACGTATAACCAATACCATGTGCTTTATCCATGATCTCATTCTTTAGCTTTGAATCCTTAGGAACAAAGACTCTATTTTTATATCTTAACACACCTTCTTCATCAATTCGAAAATCAAGTACATCTCTTGCATTCAACTTTTCCTTAATTTCCTTCAAACTTAGATGCTCATCTTATTTAAGCCTAATTCTCTCTATTAGAGTTGGTTGTATTACTAAATTGATCAATTTTACATCAAACTCCTATCATCTGAATTCAATCTCTAATTTATCAAACTCCTGAATCAACTCATGTTGACTAATAACTAATGAGGCCACTTATTCATAATTCTTATAACTTAGCACATCTGCTACTACATTAACCTTGCCAAGGTGATAGTTTATAGCCAAATCATAATTCTTGATTAGTTCCAACCAACATCTTTGTCACAAGTCTAATTCCTTCTAAGTAAAGAAATATTTTAGACTCTTATGGTCCATATAGATTTCATAGTGTTGTCAATAAAGATAATATCTCCAAATTTTCAAAACAAACACCACAACTATTAACTCAAGATCATGTGTCAAATAATTCTTCTCATGAGGCCTTAATTGCCTTAATGCATATGCTATTACTTTACCATCTTGCATCAATATACAACCCAATCCATTCCAAGAAGCATCGTTATATACACAATAAGGTTTACTTAGATTTGGCAAAATAAGTATTTGTGCTGAAATTAGACGATCCTTTAACTCTTAAAAACCTTGATCACACTCATCACGCCATTTAAATTTGACATCCTTTTGTATCAGCCAAGTTAAACGTTGTGCTATCTTAGAGAAATCTTTTATAAATTTTTTGTAATACTCAACCATTCAAGAAACTTCTCACTTTCAATACCATTGTTGGTGTTTCCACTTAACTACAGCTTTAACTTTCTAGGGATTTACCAAAATTCCTTCATTAGATACTATATGTCCCAAGAATGAAAATTTATCTAACCAAAAATCACATTTACTTAATTTAGCATACAATTTATTATCCCTTAACTTCTACAATGACAACCATAAATGATCTGCATGCTCCTCTTTAGTAGTCAAATAAATTAGAATGTCATCAATAACACAACAACAAATTTATCAATGTCATCAATAACATGACAACAATTTATCCAAGTAAGATTGATAGATTCGATTAATTAAATCCATAAACATGTCAATGCATTAATCAATCCAAAAGGCATCACTAAAAACTCATAATACTCGTGTCTTGTTCAAAAAGTAGTCTTTGATACATCCTCAAGCTTAATTCTTAATTGATGATATCTAGATATTAAATCAATATGTGAAAATACAGTAGTTCCATGCAACTGACCAAACAAGTCATCGATTCGTGGAAGTAGATATTTATTTTTAATAGTCACCTTATTTATCTCTCAATAATTAATACATAATCTTATGGTTTCATCTTTCTTTTTTACAAATAGTATTGGTGCTCTCCATGAAAACACATTAGGTTAAATAAATCCCTTATCTAATAACTCCTAAAAATGCTTCTTTAACTCTTGGAGTTCCATCAATGATATTTGATACAAGGCTTTTGATATTGGCTTAGTTCTTGGTACCGGCTCTATGGTGAAATCTAACTTTCAGTGTGAAGCTAAACCAAGTAAATCATCTAGAAATATATGAGGAAATTCACATGCCATAGGTATTTCAAATACTTTTGAGGTCTCTTTCTTTCCTTCTTCAACAAATATCTAGCAGAATTGCCATTCCTTAGTAATCTCATTTACTTCTTCACTTACTTCAATCACTGATAATTTCAATCCATGCTCCCTAATCTTCCTTTGAAAGACCACTTTACCCCTATCTAAGATTACATTCTTATTTCAACAATCCACCTTAGCTTTTTGTTTAAACAACCAATCTATTCCCATGATATATCATAACCTCTCGATGGTAAAACTATCAATTTTATTGAAAACTCTTTCCCTTAAATTTATAATTGCCCATTATCTACTATTTTCCATGTAAACACTTGGTCTATAGTAGGTATTCTTACTTTATAAGTGATTTTAACTTCAATCGCATTAATTTCATTTCTCAAGACAAACTCTTGAGTAATAAGCGAATGTAAGGCTCCCATGTTAAATAATGCATCAACGGTTCATCTATTTATATTTACAGTTCCTAAAATAATTACTACCACTATAGTTATTTATTATATATATATACCATGTTATAGTTACTTATTTCCTTGATCCCTAGCACTTTCCTACGAATACGAAATTCACAATCGATTTATAAGTAAATAAGGTTATTAAGTTTATGTATCTATTATTATACGTTGGTTAGTTTTATCATATCAATTTCATCATTTGAACCGTTATGGAAATACTTCTCTATCTATTCATTAAACTCTTCGATATTCTCTTCTGTACTCTCTATTACAAAAACTTATGCTTATTAGTGGTTGTCTCCACTCTTTCAAACTTCTTAGCTCCTTATCCAACCTAACCAAAATATCTTGAAAAGTATCCCGACATTCTACATATATAACACTTCTCAATTTTCATCTTTAAATACTCTCTTGAAACATGATTTGAATTATCACATAAGAAACATTTACCCTTCAACTAAGCATATTATTAGGGAAAATGTTGACCTCCACACTTCCAACATTTCACATTCTCCTCATTATCATAGAAACTATATCGTGTTTTCATTTGAGCGAAGCCACTAGACATTGCTGCCAATTTCTTTCCTTTCCAACTCAAGCTACTACTTGTACCTAGAGATGGCCTTTTGAAGGTAGGTCTAAACCAAGTGACTCCCCTCAGCTTCTTGATCCATTCACTTTACATGGCTAATCAGTTATTGTCCAATCGTCGAGCCTTACTGGCAAGCCTATGGTAAGTAGTGAACCCGTGTTCCATCAACTTACATCTTATAGTTATATCAAACCTATTAAGGAAGAGATCCTTCTCCAGCTTGATTATCTCAATATGATTCAAGCACATATCGTAACAATCTATTAAATATATTTTCATATTGAGCTACGCTCATAGGTCCCTTCTTCAACAACATCAACTGCTTAGTAATCTAATTCTATACACTTACAAGAAAGTATTCCTTCTTAAATTCCTCCTTAAACACTTACCAAGTAATTGACACAATTATAGATCTTGCTTTTGAGTCCCACCAAATTCGAGCACCCATTTTTAACGAGAAAATTCCATAAGAAACTTTTTCACTATTCGAAATCTTAAATACCTCAAGACTGTGCTCAATTTGAGCTAACCAGTCATCAACTAAGGAAGGCTTTTCCATTTCACCTAAAAAAATCAATTTGCCTTCATAAATTCAAGAAGCCAATTTACCTTTGGAGGTCAAATTCATCTTGGTTCAACCTCTGGTTACCTTTGATTAACAACATTTCCACCATTGATTAGATGTTAGATCAAAACTCCCTACTGCTATATCATAGTATTTATATTGGCCAACATTTACCCAAATTGAACTGAGTCCATCATATTTGAAGGAGATGATGATACATTATTTCTAGGTAGTTCCAAAGGATTAAGAGGATCAAGAGGTGGTATGGCATTCTCTAGTCAATCATTCACATTTTTATTTTCCTCCTCAGCCATAATTATATTTATGATAACTAACTAATAACCATGCACTTATAATATATATGATCCAATGGTTAGTCTAGGATCTAAATAACTCATATCCACATAGATAAAAAATTTCCTATATATACAATATATATATATATAACAATAACAAATCTTCCAGCAAAAGGTTACTATTCACATAAGACCTGTAACATCATAAGCCTATGTATAAAACAATAATAATCATGTATCACCTGTTGCATAATTCATAATTTCCTCAAATATACTTGTTAATCATAGGATCATAAGTACCTTTAGCTAAAACATTACATATGTATAGGAGTCTATTTACATCATTTATATTTTTAGGAGCCAAAACATCAAAAAGTATAAAAGTTACATTCAAAAGAGTCAAAAGTACATCAAAATTTATCATGGGACCTAGATATATAAAAAATAACTAGATCTTTAACCACACTAAGAATCAACCATCCAATTGATCCTCCTTAGAATCTAGACCTAACATCATCATTTTAGGTGTATCAAGTATTGTCAAGCCTAAATTTTCGGTTTTCATTTCTTAATTTGATCAATATTAAACTCTATTCGTTTAATATCAATCCTCAACTAAGAATTAAGGAAAGTCTAGTTTCTTTTGAATCTTTTAAAAATTTATAGTCATCCCCGATTGGAGTCAGGAAAAAGAGTTAAGTTATATCTAATAGCTACTGCCTACCAGTCTTTCATAAAACTAAATTTTGAAAAATGATATTTAAATCATATATCTTATATCCAAGGGCTAACCTATTAAACCCTAATCAGGAATCACTTTTAACTTTTCGAAATTAAGTTTATTTTTCAAAATAACCCCTTTTAATATTAAAGATGAACTCTAATTTACAATTAAAGAAAATTAATTCTATTTGCAAAAATAAGAAACAAATAAGAAGATAAATTTATTTACAAAAGAGAAAAAAAATTTTCTATTTTAAGTCGCCCTATGGTTGCCTATGAGTGCCTACATACCTACTATTTGAAATCAAACTTGCTATAGTTCGTTTTACAAAATTTAAGTGTATTGGTTTCTTTTAAATTTAGAAAACAATCGTGTTTAAGTTTTTATCAGTTTAAATTTATTTAAAAGAAGAAATTCTAAAAGTGTCCTAACTTTTCAAGCATTTATTTTTTGGAAAATTCTACAAGAAACCTTAAATTTAGAAAAGGGGTTTATTAATAATTTTTTAAGACTTTTTTGTTTTCATAAGTGACAAATTCTTTATTTTGCAATCAAAACGTGTTTTTTCCCTTTTTCTTTGAAAAATTTTCTAAAAAAACAAATAAATAAAATTAAAAAAAATTGTAACAATAAATGAAGGAAAGGGACAAATATTTTTATTTCATTTTCTTATTATTTCTCTTTTTTTTATTTTATTTTTATTATTTATAAATTACATTTGAAAAAGAAAAGAAGAAAATAAATAAAGCAAAATAAAGTGGGAGCCAGACCTAAGCCATGGGTATGCAGATTGGTATGGAGTAAGGGTGCGAATTCAGGTCCAAGTTAGGTTGCCTAACCTAATTCACGTGCTATGCATGTGTATGGATAGGAGAAGGAGGTAGTGGCAAATGGAAAAGCGCGATCTTAGTGGTTTTTGACAACATTTCAAATGGGAGACTTCGTTCTCATGCATATTTTATTGGAAATAGTAGGTGTAAGGAGCATGCCACAACCTAAGGTGGCCGTTTTGTTGTATTTAAAGGCAAAGCGTCCAATGGTAGTGGTGGTTGTATGTGTGTAGTAGTGACTAGAGTTAAAAGGAGGGTAGGTCTTGGGGTTTTCAACCACAACGAACTTAGCCATAGCGGTGGTTTTTGTCAATTTACAATAAAGAGAGAGGGGTCAAGTAGGCAACCACGATTAGGTTAGGATTTAGTTGTATTGGTTAGGTTGAAGATGCTAAGAGGCATAGTGAGTGAAATGGGTTACTAGGTTCAAATGCTCAGTACCTAGGGAAGTTACTAGAGTGAAAGGTATAGCTCGAACTAGCCAAAGAAAGGGAGGACTTAGAGAGAGAAATAAAGTGTCGTAATTATAGAGAGAGAGAAGATGTATATGTGATTGAGGTAGATTTATGTGATGAATGATGATCGAAAAAGCTTTGGGAGTTCATATTTATAGTCTCTTGTTCTTGAATAAGCATGGTAAGAGCTATTAATGGCCAAATCGGTCATGATTGACCAACATACACAATCTTCAAACTTTGAGAAAAAACTTGATTTGTGTGATATTTGTGAGTTGGAAGTCACTATGAATGCATTAAAGATCGAAGATATACATATATTCTTACTTTGTTTACTCAAATTTAGTAGATTATTGAAGAGCTTTAGTCTCAAACTCTTATTTTTTGCCAATTTTAAGAGTCAATTTGATTGGGAAAATAATCGTAAAAGGACTCAAAATTCAGTTTAATTCAGAGTATCCCATGTTGGCAATACAAAAACGTGAAGGATTTGAATCGATTTTAGTCAAAAATAGATGAAAAAAGGCTTAGAAGTAGGTAGCTTGATAAGGCAAGTTTACTGTCCTTTCATGGATTTTTTTGGCTTATGAATGAGATGATGATGTGGCGTATCACGTCATTGGTCTCCACATGGCATCATGTAATGTATGGATCAACCAGACAATGACATGTGGTACGATGATGGGAGCAAAAACAAAAATGCACTTTGTGCATTTGGCTAGATTCGAACCTAGGAATCCTAACTCATTCCAATATCTAAACCAAGTGCTTAACCATATGAGTTGTTGGGTGCCTTGATATATTTTGCAACTAAATAATACTAAACCTATAAAACGACATGAATATGTTTAAAATTAAAACTATTCGAATAAAAATAAGTAACCCTAAAATAACTCAAGATTCCTTTGAAAGTACTTTTTCCCTAACAATTCCAAAAAAAAAAATTTATTTTTTTTAATTTCCTTTTTTTGTATTTTTTTTCAATTTTTATATATATTTTTTTATTTTGATCATTTTTTTTTGGGGGGGGGGGGGGGGGGGGGGGGGGAGGGCTGGGTTTGTAAGTGGCTAGAGATTGTTGTGTTGTTTAATAAAGATGAGTTGCCTATAACTGCTCACAACTGCCCCTATTTGTGGTGATATTTGAGCAAAACTCTACCACAAAGATAAATGAGATACCATTTTTGGCTTAAGGATATAGTGCTATAAGAACCACTATAATTAGCTAGCTATCCTAAGCTTGATCCATTAAGCATTTGGTGAGATTGGGTTTTTTAAACGGGTATAGCACCTTAGGAGCTAGCTATAACCTTAAAAGTTTTGAGGAACGGGAAACGCTTTTAGAGTCATCAAGTCCAGAAAAGTGATATTGAGTGAAGAGTAGTGCCCTAAGAGCTGGTAAGAACCCTAAAATGATACTGAATGAAGGGTAATGTCCCATGAGCTAGCAAGAACCCTACAAGTGATACTAAGTGAAGGATAGCTTCCCATGAGCTAGCAAGAACCCTATAATGATACTAAATGAAGGGTAGCACCCCTCTGGGCTAGCAAGAACCACAAAATGATATTAAACAGGGGGTAGTGCCCTTACAGGCTAGTAAGAACCTTAGAATGGTATCCATTAGAAGGTAGTACCCTTATGGACTAGCAAGAACCGTAAAATGTAGTGTAACATCCTTATGGGCTAGCAAAAATAATAAAATGATATGGAATGGAAGGTAACATCCCTATAGGCTAGCAAGAACTCTAAAATGATATTGTAATAGAAGTAGTAGCCTATGAACTAACAAAAACCCTAAAATGATACTGTAAACCCCACAAATTCCCTAGAATAGGGGTTATAAGTTAATAATTTTTTCTGAAAGATACTTTAGTGTTAGCAAGATAACTAACCCTAAACCTAAAAGGCTATACTAAAAAACCCTAATGCAAACCCATAAAACCCTAAATGGCAGCCTTAAACCTAGTTTGACCCCTATACTCAAATGCCTCATAATCCTATAAACAAATGGTAATAACTAATGTTAACTCCCAAGGTCAACCTAATCTAACGAAACCAACCCTAAACCTCAATAGGAAAAAGATCAATAGTCTAAGCCTATGAGACTTCCCTAAAACCAATAATGGGTAAGCTAAGCCAAAAATGAATATTGGTATAGATAACCTTAACAATGAATTCAAAACCTTAAAACTAATACTGTAACCCTTAAATAAACCTTCGAACACTAAAATCCTAATTAAAACCCTAATACATGTAATCCTTTAAATTGTAAAACCCTAATCTGTGGTCGAAAACCCTAATCCAATTAGTATACTCTAATTAAATAGTAAAACTATTCATTAATCAAAGATTAATTGCTTAATTGCCCTAAAACCCTAATTTACCCTCTAAAACATACTCGAACAACAATAATTGTCTTAATTCCTTAAAATAATTAGATAAGATGGCCTAATGGGCTTAACCAACATAATTTGACACATTAAACCCTAGAATGCACCTAATTTGTGCCAAGTGTATTAAGATTAAGAAACTTAATTACACCTTAATCTGCTGATTAGGCTTTACATTATAATTAGCTATAAATAAAAAATGATTAATCATATGAAACTAAAGTAATTATATTAAAATATCTACTTAAGAATACCAATGTTATACTTAGAGAGACAATATAAACCCCATAAACTTTCGAATCCGATCTTGGTGTCAAATACAGGAGTTAATAGGTAATCCTTAGAACCGTTCAATATATAATAATAAATGATATAATAATAAAATCCATAAATGAAATGATTGAACCCTAAATGATAAGTCATGAACCCTAAATAATAAGTCAAAAACCTTAATCGTACATGTAGAACCCTAATACGCGAGAAACCTGAAAACAATTTGAAAATATCAATAGATTGAGTAAAACTTTAATTGGAAGTCCAAAACCCTAATTCGACTAATAAATTCTAAGTATATCCTTAAACTATTTACCACTCACAAATAATTTCTCCAATCACTTAGAAACCCTAAATCGTTAGCCTCGAACATGATCTGAAAACCCTAATCAATCCTGAATAATAAAGGACTCTAAAAAATAGAGTAATATAGGTGAATGAACCTAATTAAAGTGATAAAATATGGCAAGACCCTAATTAGGCCTAAATTGCTTAATTAAGTACAATCGTGATTAATTAACTTAATTACCCTATAATCTATTTACCAACTCTCATTACAGCTTAATTAGTAGCAAGTCCAACTCAATTAAAAACAAAAGACAAAGGATTAATTGATAATTAAAGAACACTTGTCCTTAAGGAGACAAAATCCTTCCTCATTTGTTAAAAAGTAAATAAGATACAATGGTACCAAGAAGCATATACCCTTATCCCAAAGTAATTACCTCTTGTCCCCTTCAATCTACCTTCAAAACCCTCATTTAACACCATTCTTCACGCATCGAAAACCCTAGGAAACACACTCAAGAAACCCAAACAAAAACTAAAGGAAACAAGGGAAGAAAACAAAAAGGAGTTGTCGAACCCCTGCTACACACATCAATACCTTTTGGTCTTATTTCCATCACACGCTACCAAATGACAATCTACTACCACCAAAATATCACACATATACCTTAGTTTCTTGCCAACAAAAATTTGCTCTTAAAGGAGTAAGTTTCAACTTCTTTTGAGTGGAAAATTTGGAACTCGTGTAGGCTAGCCTAAGGTAAAACTCAACTAACTTGACTTTCTTGTTCACATAAGCTATACCTATGATATCTTGAGAGTTTAAGATTAGAAATACTATATAAATATATTATAATCATATACATATCATTTTAGAGCCTTATAATTACACATTTATTCATGTACTTAGCTAGTTTGCTATTTATATTATAGAATTGTAGGAGATAGTTTCATGTAGAAAACATGAAAAGATGTTGATTAAACTCCATGAAACCTTAAGTACCATCCATACCGCCCCCTCCTTGATATGTATACATCTTGTTTTCATCATGTTAGGTGATGCTATTAGCTTAAAACGTGTAAAAATGTGATTAAAACAAAGAAATACACTAAAATAAGTGTTAGATGGAAGAAGTTGAAGGAAAGCCTAAAAGAACCATACTTGGATGCCACCACTTTCATGAAAGTTTCAAATCTATAAATTTTGATTTATTACCTTAATAACATGATTATTTAGTATTAAGTATAATTTAAGATGTAATTAACCAAGTTAAGTGGGGTAATAATGAGTTAATGGCCTAAACTAGTTAAGTTAGTGATTAAGGCCTTAAGGGTAGTGTTAGAAACCTAATTAATGGGATGACCAAATCTAGAACACTTAGTAAAATGGGTTATTTAGTGGATTCATTAGGATATTTGGCCCATTAAAATAAGTTAGAATCAAGTTTATGGTCCTAGAATGCAAAATTGGCCTAAACTAGCTTAATTAGTTATTAAAGCCTTAGAAATATGACTAGAAGCCCAATAAATGAAAAGAACTAGATCTGAATCTTAATAGAAAATGGACTTTTCTTAAGGCTTTTAGTGGGCTTAAGCCCAAAATAATAAGTAGAGTTAGACTTAAGGTCTTAAAATGCAAGATAAGCCCAAAAGCCCTTAAAAGAACAAGGAATAGAGCCCAATAACTTAGTGACTAGATATAATCCCTAAATTAAAATACTCATAAAATAAAATATAAAAGGTCTATTAAGTCTAAAAGCACATAAAGCCATCCTCTATAGGCCTTTTAGAAGGCAAGGGCCTTAAACTAGTGAAAATGACTCATTTAGGCCCATAAGAACAATATCAAGGCCCAAGGTGAAAATTTAGAGTGTTAGGAAGAAAAGTCCACTTAAAATACTTAAAAGGAAGCCCAAAATATTAAGTGCAAGGTCTAAGACCTAAAGCTAAGCCTAAAGCCCAAAACTAGGCATAAACCCTAAGATGACCAAACTCACCCCTTGGGCCCACAAACTTGTAAGGCCCAAACCAAAACCTTGCTGACCCAAAAGCTTAAAAATAATCTCACTATATGAAAGAACACTCGAAAATGATGAAAATCGACTATAAGAACACAAAATTTTGACTTAGAACGAAAAAGTTATGACTAAAATATGAAATAAGTAGAAATAGAAAATTATAGCGAAGCTAGTGAATAGATTACGTTTAAGATGAGTCTTATTTATTTTAGTTACCTTACTCAGGTGATTTGGGATACCAAGTTTGAAACTACCTAGGACTATTGGGAATACTTAACTTCAAGGCTGAGTAAGTATACCACTCCCTATTTCACTTTGTTTTGTTCTTGTATTTAGTGTACTATCTAATTATATATGATAATTGAACTTGATGCATGTTAAGGTATATGAGAACTTGTGTGTGCCTATTCTGGTTGAACCATGCTTGCAAGTTATCTTAAGATATTTCAAGTACTCTTGTTTACTACATTAGAAAATAGGGAATTGGAGTGTTTGGAATATACTTACTTGACCATACCACGAATCCAAAATTAATAAATATTCAGCCTCTAAATAAATTGTACATTTTACAACATGAGTTAAAGGGCATCAACATCACACAATAAAGTAGGAGATCATACTTGAATGGATCCATATTAATATTATGTATTATGATTGTTTATCATACAACGTATTTCATACAACATATTCTTACCTCGACCTTTAGGAACTACTTGGCTCTGAGGAGTGCTGCCTTCTACTTAAAGCCAAGCCGTATCTACTGCTAAAGGTAGTTATATTGTTAAAAGATTTTGCATTGGATGTGGATATTTGGGTCTTGACGTATCTAAATACTTCTTAACTTGGGCAACGGTGGGCATTAAAACTGTACTATATATAGTTACCGACCAATTGTATATACTATTTACATTGCATATGCTTATACATGCATTCATATATTTGATAAATAACTTACTTGTCATTATCTAGTGGTAAGGTAGAAAGGTTACCCACTAAGCTGGATATAGCTTACCCCCTAATAGTTCTTTTTTTTTTCTTTTTGTAGATCTTACAAAGCTGAGGCTGGGCTAAGATTCAAATATAGAGCGCTCCATCAGGCTAAGCAAGTAGAATATAAGTTTAGGAAAGCAAACGTTATAGTCGAATTAAACTTTTAAGGTATTTAATAGCATTATGATTATTGAGATATAGATATCCTTTTTTACTGTCTATTAGGTGATTCTGAATCTGCAATTTTGATGATTGTGGATCGTTGAATCATTTATAGATATTATATAGTTAAGTAGATGTATGTAAACTGAATAAGCACACCTAGAAACTTATTAAGCTAGAGCCTTGTAAGGTTATCTTTATATCATAGGTGCAAACGTAATATGAAAATTTTAGGCAAAACTATCAAGCCCCCTTTTAGGGCGTTACAGATATTGAGATAAAAGGTAGTACCTTATGGGCTAAGAAGAACCTTAGAATAATACTAACTAAAGGGTAGCACCCTTATGGGCTAACAAGAGCCTTAAAATGGAGGGTAGCACCCCTATGGGCTAGCAAGAACCCTAAACTGATATTGAATGGAGGGTAGCACCTTCATAGGTTAGCAAGAACCCTAAAATGGAGGGTAGCACTATTATGAGCCACCAAGAACCCTAAAATGGTAGTACTTTGTGAGTTGGTTAGGGAAATGAATTTGAACCTTGGCAATGCCCCTCTGAGATGACTAATCTAGTAGAGCTCATCTGTGAGAGACTACTAACCTTAAATGAGAAAGTGATTTGAAACCTAGTCGTGCTCTTTTGAGCTCACTAACCTAGGTAGTAGCATCACTAAAAGACTAACAACCCTAAATAAAAATTGATTTGAAACCTTATCATGCTCCTTCAAGTTGACTAACCTAAGCAAGAGCATCACTGAAAGACTAGCAACCCCAAAACGAGAATCGAATTGAAACTCGGTCATGCTCCTTTGAGCTAACTAACTTAGGCAAAGGCATTACTAAAACCTAGCAATCTTGAATGAGAATGGATTTGAAATCTAGTCATGCTCCTCTAAGTTGACTAACTTTGGTAGGAGCATCACTAAAAGATTAGTAACCCTAAATGAGAATCGAATTAAAACTTGGTCGTGCTCCTTTGAGCTAATAATCTTAAGTGAGAGCATCACTAACAGACTAGTAACCCTGAATGAGAATCAAATAGAAACCTAGTTATGCTCCTTTAAGTTAACTAACGTAGGTAGGAACATCTTTAGAAGACTAGCAACTCTACTTGAGAAATCAACTTGGAACCTGGTCATGCTCCTTACAGTTAACTAGCCTAGGTAGGAGTGTCTCTAGGGGACTAACAACTCTTAAATGAGAAATTGATTTTATACCTCATAGTATCCTTCTAAGCTAACTAACCTAAGCGAATGGGTAAAGTGCTCCTTAAGCTTGCTAGAACCCTAAATGAGATGTGAGTTGGGATAGCACTCTATGAGCTCGATAGAACCTTAAAATGGTGTAAGTCGAGATAATGCTCTATGAGCTGGTTAGAGCCCTAAAGGACATATGAGTTAAGATAGTGCTCCATGAGCTGGTTAGAACCTTAAAGGAAATGTGAGTCAAGATATCACTTTATAAGTTGGCTAAAGCCCTAAGGGAGAATATTAAGGGAAAGCACCCAATAGGCTTACTAAAACCCTAAGAGAAACTGGTAAAGGGAAGTGCCCTATAAGTTAGCAAAGACCTTGATAAAAATTTGATGAAGCAAAAAGGGGGAAAAGCAACCAGTTTAAAGAACCTCTTAACTAGAAAAAATTTTACAAATAAGGAATTTGTTGATTGAAAACTCTTTATGATGAAAAAAGGTATTAAGGATAAGGTCTCTTGATTTAAAAGAGTTAGTGGGCATCAATCAGGAGGAAAACTACATCAGGGAGAATGATCTAGACTAATAGGATCAATTTAAAAGGTATGACCACATTAGATGAAAGTGAACAACTAGATTTGAAAGCCTTGACATGGATCTGAAAATGAGTGGAAAACTTTTAACAAACCTTTACCTTCCTTATTTCTCTCTTTTTCTTTTTTTTTTTACTTTTTCTTTTTAAGTTTGATAACAGGTACAAATTCTTATTTAAAAAGCAAGAGCTATAACTATTCCCTTTTTTACTAACCATGTAGGGCATATCGTACTCTTTTCAGTCTCTAAAAATATCTCCTAACCCCAGTGACATGCTAAGCTTCCTGGTAGGGCCTTATGATTTTGAACATTTTTTACCTAAGGAAATACTAACTCATGATTAGCCTAGCCAAAGAGGACTTCAATTTATACTCCCCATCTAGATTTCACTCTTAACTACTGTTCCAAACATTATGGTTTAGTTTATAGGTAATACATATTGATCAATCTATTAGGCCTTCTTTGGTTCAATATTATGAATTAGGCTTTTGGTCAAATGGTTTCAAGAGAGATTAACAAGGAGGTTTATGTTGAAAGAATTATTTTTATCCAACTCAGGTTTACAAGTCAAGAACCTTTTAGGAATAACTAGAAATACACTTACCTTAGTTTCAAAAAAAAAATTATTTAAGATAAATTATTCTTTAAGATCATAAGAACTTTTATTAAGTATGGGCAATATTTTGGATAAGGAGCCTTACGTTTGTCGTAAAGATGTTTTGTGTTTATGATTTGGAGTGTAATTGGTTATGGGGGCTTTGTATTTTGAGGCTAGGAATATGATTCAAAAATGGGTATAAGTATAGACACTACGTTTTTTTTTTCACCTTTTATTTTAATTTTAGTCTTTTTTTACTTTTAAACTAAGTTTATAAAAATCCAAAAAAATTAAAAGATTAAAAAAAAAATTTTTAAATACAATGTAACAAAAGTATCCGAGTCAAGTTAGTAAGTCTTTCAGGGTTGAGTCAGGTAAAAATAAAAATATGCACGCAATTTAATAAATTTAGAGTCTTTAAAATTTTTGGACTTCATTAGGAAAAGTTCAGTAAAATATTTGAGTTTATAAAATGGATTTTGTCTAATTTTAATATTTTAGCTAGACTATTAAAAATGAAAGACTTGGGATTTATTAAATTAAAATTGTGTTTCAAAATACTTAGCATGTATATTTTGAGTCATTCAAGTCATTTTAAATAAGTCAAGATAAATTGGGCTTGGGTTTGAAAAGTGAAATCAAAGTACGGCCCAAAAATGAAAGCTTAAGTATAATTTAAATGCAATAAACATTGTGAAATAAACAATATCTCAGTAGGTAGGTATATGGAACATGAACTAAAGGTCTTAGGTTCAAAAGAGGCAATACGTGTCTGAGGACTTTTTTTATTATTTTTTTTTTTTACTAAGCTAAGTCATTGTTTTCTTCTTTAAGCATTAAGATTGTGAAAATGAAGGAGGAGCATAACCAATTTGAATTTTCATCTAATTTTGTCAAATCTTCATTATCTTTTTTGTGGATTTAGTTGAAAAGTTGTTAAATCATTATGACAACTACCAAATCTTACAAGGAAACATTCTAATATTCATTAAACAGAGATTTGGTAAAATCAATTTAAGCTTCAACTTTATCTATGGCCATCATGTAAAACACATGTTTATCCCTGGCCTTAAAAGTAATTTGAATCACATATCTATAAAAGAAAAAGCTCAGGATAGATTTGAAAAATCAATTTTTACCAACACAACAACTCCCAATCATCCTACACTCTCTCTACAACTTCACATACATAACCTTCCATAACTCCATCCTCTTTCAAACACAATCACAGACTACTCCCAACGAACAAAAAGCCAGCTATGTAACCAACATACGGTAGAACCCTAATGCCATACTACTGTAGAATAACAATCCTATGCCAAGTCAACATCCATCCTCAATAACAGTCCATGCTACCCAACGACTGTCACAATTCCTAAACTTGACAACCCCAACCTAAAACTTAACTCAACAAATACCCGACCCCATCCACAACTATAACCTACACCAAGTGCATCCTTACGACTAGCAAATAGCCATGCCTAGTAGTGCATAAACCACCACATACAACCACTCAATACAGTTGCCACTAAGCCAAGCCCACCGTTAGCTATCTCTTGAAACTTTGCCATTGTCACTTCCAAACATCAAACCGACACCACCATTGTGTTCTACACTTCCAATAACCCCCAACCATCCCATTCTCTTAAATTAAATAGCTACTACTTGTGCTTCCCGATAACCGTAGCAATCATCAAAACTCGAAAAACACTTAAACCACCACCAAAACCCGAGGCACATGTATAGATCTAATTTTTGCGAATCACTTTGTTATGAAAGTGAGATTTCCCCTTCATTTTGGTGATTGGAAAGCTCAAAAGGATGATGATAAGCTATTGTACGTTGAAGCTTTTACCTGATTCGTATCCAACTAAAGCCCCATGGCTCGATTTTAATTTGACCTACATGTTAAGGTATAAGAGGGTTTTCCTTTTTCTAGTATAAATATATTTGTTTTTTTTTCCTCTTATTTATTTGTTTTTCTTATTTTGGTTTAGATATTTATTTTATTAGTAACCCATACTAACTTTAGTTTATTTTTATGCAAGTTTTATTTTAGTGCTAGTTTTAGTTCTTTTAATTATATGATTTATATATTTATTATTATTTTGTGAGTTTTATTATATGTATATACTAATGTCTTATATTAGTTTTTACACGGTTTGACGATTAGGATTTTGTGTAGAATCATTATTGATCTAAGTCTTTGCAGGTCTTTTATGTCCATTCCCATTAATTTATGTCTTTCATATCTCATGCATAAATTGCATGTTTTAGCATAAAGTTACATACTTTTGGGTAAAATTCCATATTTTAATAAAATTCAATATTTTATTTATAAATTTTATTTCTATAGAAAATTCGCATCTTTTATTTAAAATTGCATGTTCTTCATCAAATCTACATTTTTAAATAAAGTTAGCATTTTAGGGATTATTAGAAAAATTATTTTGTCACTTAGTTTTTCATCAAAAAAAAAATTTACTAAGCATATATTCCATCATTCAGGCATATTTTCCATAATTCAGGCATCTTTTCTATAATTTATGTATATTTTCCATAGTTAGACATTTTTTTTCATAATATTAGCATCTTTTACATAGTTAGGCATCTTCTCATGATTTAGACATCTTAGGCATATTTTTCAAATTAATTACATATTTCATAGAACATTGCATTTAAGCACTTTAGGTTTTTTCCTAAAAATTTTTATCACATAGGAAATGTTTTTCTCTAAATAAAAATCCAAATTTGGTTTTTTTTTCTTTTAAGTTAAAGTTTTTCAAAATTAGACAATAAAAATAAATTGGTTAAAAAAAACGTAACTTGACCTATTTTCATGAATAAAATTTGTCAACCAACTAAAGCTTTTTTAAAAAATAAGAACTACGGTCAATTTGATTCCGATTAGAAAATACGTAGATAGTTTCAAGGCAATCATAAAATTTATAAAATATTTTTTTATTTTTATTTTTCATAATAAATATTCATTTTCAAGTATTTTCACTTTTTTTTTTGAAAAATTATAAAAATAGAGGCCCATTAGTTGTTTGTTTGTATTTTTTTTTTTTTTTACATTGTGACTTAGTCTTAATAGGTTAGCTCCCAAATCTAGACTTTCTAATTAAATTTTATGAAAAATTACTTTTTAGAAAATTTGTAAACTAGTAGCTAAATTATGGTTTTTCCTCTCAAAAACTCTAATTTGATTTTTTACCAATTTTACTGGTTGGCAACTCTAATTTTTTTTTTTCAAAACATTGTTTAAAGAAAAATGTTTTTTCCTTAATTTAATGTTAAGTAATATATATTAAGTGGACTAAGCTTAATATAGGTTAAATTAAGGAAAACTAAAATAAAAATCGTCAGAATTATTGACTCTACTAAGGAAGTTTTGTAAGCTAGCCATGTTAGAATTTTAAAAAAATTAATTAATGGGCCTTTACTCTTCTTATTTTTCTTTCAGTTTAATTTGTACATTATTATATATAATTGTAATAATTGGATTTTGTTGATGTAGGTTCACTTAAAAGAAACTAGCCCATTGGGCCTTGTCTTGGGGACTTAGGATAATTTGTTTCTTTAAATATCATTTGTGCACCTAGATATAGTCAGACCTACGCTACCTTAGGAACTTAGGACGAGTCGTCATTGTATAACCCTCAAATAGTTAGGATCTTTACCCCAACCTAGTAGTAATAGGCAAGCCTACTCATACTTTGATGTAGCCCACTAAGCACTTCTTTGGGATTATTAAGGCTACAAAGATTAAGACTCATAGATCTCACCCTCCTACATCGCCTTTTTTTTTTTTTCTAAATGAGGGTTAGTAATTTTCAAATTAGAAGAGCCAAAAAAGTATTCTTATAACTCACGGCCAATTAAGCCTTATTTTCAAAACTTAACCTACTTATATATATGTGTACATAGGCATTATTTAGAAAAAAAAATAATTTTAGAAATTGTTACTGTCACATCCCAGCATAACACGAGATGCACCATCACAAAGGAATACCTATTGAAAACTTAACTCAACCTGCTCCTTCATCAAAAGACAACATTGTTTACATAATAAAAGGGTTTCTATATCGGAGTTCAGTTGGATTCCCTATTAGAACTTATGTATGCAACATAATATTTACATTAAAACATGGACTGTCTTTTTCCTTTATTATCTTCACAGTAATAGGATCTCTAACCTAGATCAAGCTCTATACAAAAGTCGTTGACTCCAACTCATTCTCTCAATATATATATCCCCCCTTAACGTTGGGCCCTTCACGATACTATTAACTTGAGAATAAAACATTTTATCCCATCGGCTACTAAAGCTAAGTGAAAGTGGATAACAAACAACATAACATAGACACTGATAAATAATATTGCATATCACAACTGAAACATTTCAATGATAACCCGCAAGTTCAACTTCACATATGCATCCGCCCAACCAGACATTTACTATAAGCAATGCAGCATACCATGCTCACGTACGTGGCATGCATCGGTAGTGATATCTTATGCCCTCCAAACTTCTTCCAATTAGTTAACATAGCCAGGCATTTGCATACAATGTCTAGGAACCTAGGGCAATAAGGAGCTGCCTGAGAGTAAGACCCCAACTTTACAAAATTAGACTACACAGTGTAGTTCACCAAATCAAAGTAGCAACATTACCAAATTAGACCATACACTATGTTCTACCAAATTTAACTATCAAAATAGTCACAATGTTTAGGCAATGCAATCTATGTGCTTCCAAAAATTAAGTTCATAAAGCCATGCTTTTTCCATTATCATTTGGAAGCCTCATTCTAAGAGTTCTGACCTATAGGTCTCTTTTTGTGCTGTGTCGTGCCATGATATACAGTAGCAACTCAAGAATATCAATCAACATAATCAATCTTCCAGTTTTTTTCAACTTAGTGATCTGATTCTAGTTTTTGAACACTCCCTAATGGAATTCTAGTATCTTACTTAGGGTTCACTTAAATTAACACCTAGAAGATTGAGTTAGATCACTCAACTTCCCTAGTTAGTTATTGTCATAAGTACAAATCATCACCCAAGATATAGTTATTGTCATTCAAAATCATCACATTAGCACCCACTATAGTAGCATATCAATTCACCCAAGACATATCCATATTCAATTAACACAGCATTAAACAACACATAGCATTATGAGTAGCAATATATCTACTCCAAGCATAGGTTAAATCCACTTACCTAGGCTTACTAATAACACAAAATCCTAAACTCCGCCATATAATCCTTCCTTACTCATCACACCTATTAAAATATAACACAATCTTCAAATTAAGTATAGGTCAAACTTGAACTGTTATAAGTTTTCATTTCCACATTTTTAAACTTCATTTGATCGTATCTTACTCATTTCTTTTCCGATTTCAGTAAACTTTATATCGCCACAATCTTTATTCTAAGTACTATTGATATATCTTAAAAAACAAGATTGATTAATATTGTCAAAAATCCAAAAATACCCTTTTCTTATTACAATTTAGCCGTATGTTATACTAACTCCATAATTGACCTGAGTAAACTTTAGTACTAGACTAAAAACCCTTAAAATTTCACTTTCTAAACTTATCTAGTAACCCTTAATATAACTCAAAGTGTCCATTTTACGTGAATTTGACAAGTATTTAACTAGTACTAATTACTATATTACATATTAAGCCAATACATAAGCTTATACTAGAAAAATAGGTAATACATAGTATACAAGCCCAATTAATTTCATGAAAAATCCTATAGTCTTATAAAAATATTTAGTTTAGTTATTGATCATCAATTACACTAAATCGGCTATTATCCATTTTTACAAAAATAGCAAGTTTGGCTTGAAATTGTGGAAAATTAAGGAAAATAAATAAATTTACGAGTGAGATAAAAATTAAATATTCCAAATATCATCCAAAACATCCAAAAGTCTAAACATGTAGGGCTCATTCATAAATTTCGTCAAAAACTAATTATTTCAATAATTCGATAAAACTAGCTATTTTATTCAAAATAATTATAAAATATAGTAAATATAATTAATTTTGAAAATTATTGTTACCAAAATTAAATATATATATTAGGTGTATTACATACAAAAATTGAGCTTCAAACAAAATTATCTAATATTTATAAAAATTAGATTAATTTTTGCCGAAATAGGGTATTTCTTAAGGAACCCATATTTCCACTAATTATTTAATTAAAATAAAATTACTAAATTAATAGCCACCTAAAATAATCTTAGAAAACCAAATTTCATAATTGATGAATAACATTTGATATTTTTAGCAAATTAAACAAATTACAGGCGAAGTTTTGATTCACTTGAACCGACCGCCTCCGACTATCACCTGGCCACCACTCCTACTCGGAACACCTTCTCCAACCACCCTCTATTGTACCTCTAAGCCGCTCCAACTCAGGTTGAGGTTTTGGTACACGAACTACCTTTGCCCAATTCTAACCCTATTTCTTGTTCTATTTTTATTTTATTTTTTCTAATTTTTTTCGATTTTCTAAAATTGTGTTCTTGTATTTTTACGTTTGTAAAATATTGCAAATGAGGTTCAAGGTCCTATTTATAGGCTTTTGTATTTTTTTTGCATAAAAAGTAAAATTACACATATTATTTTTCACTTCTCCCTAGGTGCCATGTGTCATTTCCTCATTAACTAAGTGTTGACTCACCATTTGCAATTAATACTAGCTTAACACATCATTTGGTGACTCATCTATGTAATTTGTCTATTAATTTTCCATTATTTTTCCAAGTTTTGATAATTTGTTATTATTATAAGTATATATTTAATACATATAATGCATGTCACATGTAAATATATATATTATGTATAATTCAACTTCATTTATTATTTTTGAAAGTTAATTAACTTATCTTTAATATCTCACTATATCTAAAAACTTGAATTTTACAATTATCAGCTTTATCGATAAATTAATATTTTTCTCAAATTAATATTTTTATATAGCTTATTTTGAGAAATTGACTTTACTTGAATTATTTCATCTAACCTTTCTAACTTTACTATGAAGTTTGAAATAAAACTGATAACTTAGTCCAGTGCCCTAAGTTTAGGGACTCAAATCCTTGGGTTATTGAACTAGCTTGAAATCTTAGGGTAGTACACATATACTTATATACGTAAGTTTATATGAATATTGATTGTGAGTTTATAATAATTCTGCCCCTATAATTTATTAATTACTGATCCCATTACATTGCATGTGTATGTAGCATATTACATCACATTTATTTTATATTTTTACTTTGTGTATTTCTCTAACACTTGTTATATTGTATACATTTGTTTTATACATTATCTTGTGTAATATCTATGAGTATTATAGATTTTGTTTTATTTCACAAGGAAAAGGTTGTATAATATAAGATTTAATATATAAGGCATAAAATAATTAGCAATCCCCCTATAAAATGAGGTACTAATGTTAAAAATGCTAAGAAAAAAAACTTCAGTATTAACTTGTAAACTTTCTTTCTTTCTTTCTTTTTTTTTTTTTTTTGCTAGGGTACGGGGGCATGTAATTATGAATATTAGTTATTATAAAGATTATTATGAAATTATCATTTTCTGAAGGTTTTGCAATAAGTTTCAAAAAGGGGAGCGAATTTCTAAGAGATATTTTATGATAAAAAAAATGTATAAGTTTCATGATAATTTTTATTATGATAATTTTTAGTTGGTTGATTTCTATTACAATACCCCACATATACCATATTGTTAGGAACTAACACAATATAAAAAAAAAAAAGATTTAATCCTCAAATTTTCATTGTAAATCATTTGCCACCTTAAAGTTAACAATCTTGTAAGTGTCTAGTTCTCATTCTTTGTATTTACCCATTGAGTTGTCACGGTCTTGATAAAGCTTTCTTCATGAGTCGTCACCTTCATGTCATCCATTTAATATGTTTCTTATTGTAAAATAACTTCTACTTCTCTATATCATCCTTGTAATATAATCATCATCTTGTGTCTTCAATTGTTAGCCCCAGTGTTCCCATTTTTTTTTCTTTTGTCTATATAATAAGTGTAGATTCGTTAATGTCATTATTAGGTAATCTATAACATAAAATAAGTATGATTTTTGAATAAAAGTTTTCAAAAAAAGAAAGGTTTCAAAATTAAAAAATTGACTTTTTAGAAAGAAAAACTTGAAATGGGATGCAATGTTGCTAACAAGAAGGGATTTTTACAAGCTTTGAACTATTACTTTTAAGTTGTTAAGCCCCCGCCCCCACCTTTTTTTTCTTTTCAAAGCCTGTAGCCATTCATTTCGAATCCAAGATGATTGACGATGGCAATTCTGACCCAAACCTAATCTTAGTAGTTACTCATTCTAAGCTTAAGGCATTGTGTAGCTTATGAGTTAAACACGATATTGAAGTTGATGCTGAGGAGCAAAAATAAATAAATAAATAAAAGTGCATTGGAAATTGATAAATGAAAATGGTGGAGACATATCCCATGCCTTAGAAAAGCCTTAGCCAAGAACAATCCTTAAATAGAAGCCCATTAGTAGACCTTTTCAAAAGCCAAAGACACAAAAGCCTAAACACAAACAACAGGACTTCTCACCTACTTCAATCCATAAAGGATCCAAACATGTAACCTATTGACTTCACTCAAGGTTTTGTTATTCCACACCGGTCCTCTCCAAGCCTAGAAGGTCCTAAACACTCACTCTACCAAAATTGACCCACCCGCTCTAACCCTAAAACCAAACACGAAGTTTATCTATATTGCAAATCATTCTATCAAGAGTTTGGGCTAATGGGGCAACATTTTAGGGTAATCTTTTAAAGGCAGGGGGGTACATGACCAGTTGAGGCATCATAGGGTATCTGATCTTATTAAATGAGATTAGGGCAGATAAGAGCAAACAAACATAAATGTTTCATTATCGAACTAATGAAAAGCATCTCATTATTCAAAGAGTTTATAATGATAAGAGACAAGCCCTAATCGCAAACATTAATCCTCAAACACTCACAAGAGATGAGGGACATGTAAGTAAAGATAAGACTCAATCCTTAAAGGAGGTTTATCTTACATATGATATGCGAATTGAAGGGACGATAGGCATTCATTTCGTTACCCTAAACACTTTTCCTTTTTCTTAGAATAAGGCAAAAGATCATAATTTAGAAAATAAAAAAAAATACAAATTTTAGAAAAATGCAAAAAAAAAAAATAGAAAGTTTAGAAAAGTACAAAAAAATTAGAAAATCTAGAAAACTACAAAAAAATTTTGAAAATGTAAGGAAATCACAAAAAAAAATAGAAAATCTAAAAAAATAAAAAAACAAGTAGAAAATTAAAAAAAGTAGATAGTTTAAATAGAATAAGGTTTTTTTTTTAATTTACTCTTAATTTTTTTTAGGTATTAAATAATAAAAAAGAGAAAGGGGAAATAAGAAATAGAATAGGAAATTTTTATTAAGCTTTAGTATTTTTTTTTTAAGGCCTTAAATAATGCAAAGAGAAGAGGAATATTAAGTCTAAGCTTAGATTTAAATCTAACTCAAGCCAACCTATTCCATATGTATAATTCGATTACACATATAGATAAGGTACAGGCTAACAACCTAATAGTTTTATTTTTTTACTTACATTTTGACAAACTAAGAGAACTTAGGTTCAAATCTTGCAATAGGTAGAAAATGCCTTCTATTTTTCAAAGACTACACTCATTACGTGTCAACATATCACTAGGCTACGTATCTATTGCTGATACGTAACACCACTAAATATGTTTCACAAGCAGGCATAGTGCTACTTCAACATCCTTAACACGTGTCTTGACACATGGCACAATGATACGTCAACATTTGCCCGGTGTTTCAACCATATGTCTTGTGAAGACACATAGTACGACAACATTGGATCACTCAACTAACACGGCACCACATCAGTGCTAAGTCAGCATCCTTTTCTTTCTCTTTCCTTCCTTTTCCCTAGATTTCCTCGTATTTTTCCCACCTAAGTAGTTGAGTTTAGAGCCTCTTTTGATCCATTTTTCTATACAATTTCACCTAGTTAATGGTGAAATCAAAAAGACTACATGGAATACCTTGTATCAAGGCCAAATTCACTAGTTTCCATGTCTAAATTACATCATGAAAAGTAGAAAAAATTTAGTATCTAAGATTCTAACTCCACCATAACTTTTAAATCTAAGCATTAAAGGAAGGTTCGAAAACTTCTTGCTTATAAAAGCAAGTGCATCACTCTTTGTCTGCATGTTTTGCTTGAATCTCTCCTTTTTCCCTCTAAATGAAGATCAACATTCAAACCTGCATCAAAGTTCGATTTGAGCATTTAAGCCCCTTCCATGCTTAATCAAGCTGGAACTTGTATAAATAAGTGCTACTCATCTCAATTCAATAAAATGGAGGAAGCTTACACTAAAAAAAAAAAAAAAAAAAAAAAAAAAAACACACCCTCTCAAGCCCTCTTTCTCTATATGGTACTCCCTATCTCTCTAGCTCAAAACTCAGTTGTATTGATCTTTAAACCAAACTAATGTCACTACTAAGTTCCTTGGGCCTCTAACTTTAAAACCTAATTCACCAAAATCTTCATCACGTACCCTATCACAATCACTATCACCTATCCATCCAAACCTTAGCCACCAGAACCCTCTTGCTCAAAACACCATCCTAACCTCTAGATCAAGCCAAACTAACCCCATTACGAGACTTATCGTGTCCCAAAATCCTTAGCCACGCCATTCTATAATACCTAACAACCACCTTATGGCTGAGTCACCACCACTACTGTCGATTTGAACTTCAAAGCCATCCAAATGGCCACCAATCACCAAGGCATAAGGACCAAACCCACATGCCTTAATCTAATTCATACAGAACTAGTGTCACCTATTTATTCTAATACCTAAACTACTGTGAATTAAGGACCTTAGCCACTCCTCTCTTACCTAGACATAACCTGACCCGAATTCAGTAGATCAACTATTCGACCTGTACAATTGACCTAGATCCATCCAACTTAATTCTGACCTGCGTAGCCCCTTTTAGACTCAAATTTCTTTTTCTTTTGTTGTGTTTTTTCATATTTCATGTAATTTTTTTATCCAATTGTAATTGTAATCAAGAAAAAAAAAACATAAAAAAAAAAAGAGAAAAGGAAAATAAAAAGGAAATTTGGGGAGGGGGAGGCAGCGGGGGTATAGGGAGATAATAAATACATAAATAAGTAAGTAAAATAAAATAAATAGTAAATAAATGAGTTTTATAACCTAAAAAAATTGTTTTCTAAATAAATAAAAAAATAATTAACCTTTCTCCAAAATTGGGATTGCTTTAGAATTTTCAAAATAAAACACCCAAATTAAGACCCTTTCAAAAAGTTCTTTAAATAAAATTAAAATGGCTAAAGAACTAATACCTTACTATTTTTGAAAGTAAAACTAACCAATAATATAAAGTTTTATAAAAAAAACTATGGAAGTTTAAATTCCAAATAGCAGATACATAGGCACTCATAGTAAATATGGGATGATATAACATATGGAAAAAAATTTATTTTTCCACCTCTATAAATAATTAGTTCTTTTAGCCTCTTCATAAATAGACATAATTTATTTATTTATTTATTTATTGTAAAATAGAAATTTTAATTTCAAATTATAAGGGTATATTGAAAATTAAATCGAATTTCAGAAAGTTGGTAGTGGTATCTATAAGGATTTAAAAAGATTGGCCCCCAGACTCAATCTTTGGATTTTAAGACCCTTTTTTTTTTTCTTAAAATTGGTTTTTTTTTTAAGTAGACTAGTGACTAAGTTAAATCGATCCACCTAATCGATTTAACCCAACCCTCTTTTTTCTTGACTTTAATCAAGTCGTGACTCCAAAACAATTTTTAAAATAAAAACTAAGTTTTTTTTTTTAATTCTTAGTCGAGGGTTAGTATTAAACGAGATAGGGTTAGTACTAATTAGGTTAAGGAAAATATTATAAAATTAGAAAAAAAATCAAGCTCGACAACTTGGTGACTCCCTTGGAGAAGTCAAGAGTGTTAGCTACTTAAAAAACATTTTGAAATTAAATTTTTCTTTCAAAATACCCAATAGAGAAGATGGATAAACTAACTTGTGATTACTTCATAATGTCAATTCACAAACAATAATTGATATAGATAACTTGATTTCTTTAAAATGAAGACGAGTTTTAAACCATACATACTTCACTTAGGCCCATATATTCATTTAAACACTTCAAGCCCTTAGATTTTTCCAATAAACTCCAAAGCTATACACACTTCATCAAGTTTATCCACTTTGAACCTAAGGTTTTGAATCTCTTTAAATGGATGCAGTGTATCAACCTTAAGAAGGAGTCCTTAAATAGTCCCTAGAACCACCCCAAACATGATAATAATATGTAAGTAAATGAATCAAACCTTAAATGTTTAACCAAAACCCTAATTGAAGTAAGCCCTAAAAACCTAACTAAATAAGCAAGAACCTTAATACTTGAAAAACCCTAGAATGTTATTGAAACCCTAAAATGACCATCTAACCCTAATTAAGTGACCAAATACCTTATTGTCACCAAAAATTACTAATAGTAAGGTTGAATCGATCAATACAAGCAATCGATAGTACAAAGCAATTCAAACCTTAACTTTCGAGCTTGTACATGGATCAAATTACCATAAACGAGCACTAAACCCTATGGAAACCTAAGTACATGTGTAGGGCATTTAGAATAGCTAAATTATAGTGTCAAAGTCCAACTAAACCCTAAACACATCCTAATTGTACCTAATTAGCCTAATCATGCCTAATGACCATTAATTACCTTAATTAATCCCTAATCCTTAGCCAACCCCATTACATCTTGATTAGCTACAAGTCAAACATGATTAATGACCAAAAGACAAGCTCTTATCCCTTTCTAAAATATCTTGTACTCTTAGGAGACAAGATCATATCCAAATTGGCAAAAAAGCACATGAAGTACATGGTCCCCATTTAGTATTTGTTCTTATTTTCCCAAATTACTCACCACTTGTCCCTCGTTTCCAACCTTCATTTTTGTTTTCTAAAACCCCAGAACACACCCAAAAACTCTCACAAACTTCCTTTTAAAGATCAAGCCCTAAACTCCTTCTTTTTCCTCTTCACGACCACTACTAACCACCCTAGCACCAACCCCCATAACTTCACCACTACTACTCCAAACCAAGTCTCATGCCTCATATACACATGTTCCTACCTCAACCTTTGGGAACTACTTGGCTCCGAGGAGTACTGCCTTCTACTTAAGGCTGTGTCGTATCTACTACTAAGGGTGATATTAATGACAAGAGACTTCGAATTAGATGTGAATACCTCGAACCTGATATGCTGAAATACTTCCTAACCCGAACAACGGTGGGTGTCAAAACCGTACTATATACAATTACCGATAGACTGTATATACTATTGCATTGCATATGTTTGACCATGCATTTATATGCTTGTTAAATAACTTGCTTAATATTGCTTGTTGTAAAGTAGGTAAGTTACTCACTAAGAAGTCGAGCTTACCTCCATATAGTTTATTATTGCAATAGGACATATGGCTAGAGTCGGGCCGTAGGATGCCTAAGGTCAGTAGCACCAGCTTGGGATTAGGATGTGAAGAATTTCAGAGCTCAAGCGAACCATTCATTTATATATATATGAACTCTCTTTAATTTCTAATTATTAAATATCTTTAGTTTGTTAAGTAACATAGACTACTTTTGGTGATGTATCCTAGTAATGTATGAATAATTTAGGAGAAACCTGATATTCCCACTTATCTATGCTATGTTAGTGATTATTTAGATGGTTTAATTTTAAATTATATGTTCTACAATTACTAAATACTAGTTACTAAGAGAAGGTCGTAGTTATGAATTCATTGTGTAGTGCACTAAAATCCCTTAATCAAAGATGGTACTTAATCTCAAATCTTTACGTATTACATGATAATATTGCCATGACTTGACCCCCTTTAGGTTGTGACACATCCTAAAAGGTAGCCAAAAGCTCTTAAAGGGCCCAAGGCCCAAGTATCTTAAAAAGGTTAAACCTATGAATCTTAAGATGAAAGACCCGAGTTTTCTCAATGTCCTTCAAAGCACAAACATGAGTTAGATTTCAAGCCTAAAAATAAAGCCTCAATTCTATGATCCTACCCACTATACCCCCTTAACAAAACTCTTCTAACTAAAGAAATTGATTTATCTTAAGCAGTAATTGCTCACGAAACTAGGGGAAGCCCATCTTAGCATTTTCCCACTAAGGTTCTTGACTTGTAAACTCGGGTTTAGAAATTAATTTTTTTTGAAAATTGGCCAGTACATCGATATCCCCTTTTATTTAAGCCAATGACCAAAAGCCTATGTCACAACCTTAAGGAAAAGACCTATTAGATTAATCAAAACGTATCACTTACAAGACTAAACATAATTTTTGGCACTATAGTCGGGAGTGAAAACAAGCTATTTGAGAGTATGAGAAAGTCCTCTAGGACTAAATTATTCAAATAATCAAGATACTTTCCCTAGTATGAAACTTACGAAGCAAAAGTTAAGCATGCCCTAGGGCATGAGAAGCCCTTCGCCCCATAATTAAATGGGAATTCCTTACGATAATAAGAACAAGGTGTTTAGTTGAAGTTTTTTTCCTATTCACTCATCATAGCGAATAAGCAATCAAAGATGAAGATGAATGGTTATGGGCTAAAAGAATGACCATATTGCTTATTTGTACCATTCAGAGTCGGTATAATTTGCTTACTTGTTAGTAAGAAAAAATTAACTATTTTTCAATAAAAGCATACTTTTTTCCTTCAAGTTTCAAAAAGTGAAAATTTTAAGAATTTGCAATGTGAATTTTAGTCATCCTTAAGTTAGGAACTTTAGTAATCCCCTGAGGAAATATTAGGAACCTTAGTCATCCTTATCTTAGGAACTTTAGTCAACTTATTCAAGAATCTCAAGTATCCTTAAAGAGCTTTGATCATCTTATCAGGAGCCTTGGTTACCCTTAAAGTTAGGAGCTTTGATTATCTTATAATCCAGGAGCCTTAGTTATCCTTAAATTTAGAAACTTTAGTTATCTTATACTAAAAAATCTTAATTATCTTTAAGGAGCTTTGGTTATTTTATAATTCAGGAATCTTGGTTATCCTTCTTTAAGATCTTTTGCTATCTTATAATCCAGTAACCTTACTTATCTTTCCTTAAGAACTTTGGTTATCTCATGTTTCAAAAATCTTAGTTATCCTTAGGGAGCTTTGATCCTCTTATGACATTTCAAGAACCTAAGTTATCCTAAAATTTAGGAACTTCAGTTATCTTATAATTCAGGAGTCTTAGTCATCCTTAGTTAAGTAGTTTTGAGAATCTTGATAATCCTACAGTGTGAGAACATTTTAGGACCTTGGTTATCCTTAATTTAGGGAATTCAAGAGCTTTGGCTATCTTATGAAAAGAAACTTCGAGAGCCTTCGTCTTCCTTAATTCAAAAGTTTGATGATTCAGGAGCCTTTGTCATAATTACAAGGGCTTAGCCTATCCTAGGACTTTTGGAAACTTTAGTTATCTTGTGTTCAAAGTTCAAAAAGTTTCACCATAGGAACTTTTGTCATCCTACATTAAGGAACACAGTTGTCATAAGGATAAAAAAACAATTAGTCATGCCTTCAAAACCTTTTCTTAAGTTGTTTTCATCAAAAGATCTATCCTTTCGAGCAATAGATTTTTGAAGAGAGTCGTCCTCTTCAAGGTACCTGCTAATTCAAGTCAAGACCTTTCTTAGCTAAGTCTTAGAGTTAGGTTTTTACCTTGCCAGTTCAAGTTAGGATTTAAGCAAAAATGGGCTTGTCTTTTATTTTTATAGCAAAGTTTTTGCAAACTTCACTATAAAGAGGGGCAGCTGTAGACACCTCATTTTTGCCACTATTTATTTTAATTTTAGTTTCTTTTTTACTTTTGGGCTAAGTTTATAAAAAAATCCAAAAAACTTTTAAAAAATTAAAAAATCACAAAAGAAATTATAAAATAAAAAAAATTAAAAATACAAAGTGTCAAAGTTAAGCTAGTTGGTCTTTTCGGGTTGGGGCAGGTAAAAATAAAAATATGCATGTGATTTAATAAATTTAGAGTCTTTTAAATTTTAGGGTTAATTAGAAAAATTCTAGTCAAATATTTAAGTTTATAAAATGGATTTTGTCTAATCTTAATATTTTAGTTAGACAACTAAAAAATAAAGACACAGGATTTATTAAATTAAAATAGTGTTGCAAAATCCTTACTATGTATATTTTAGGTCATTTGGGTCATTTTAAATAAGTTGGGGTGAATTAGGCTTGGGTTTGAGAAGTGAAATCAAAGTAAGGCCCAGAAATGAAGGCTTGAGTATAATTTAAATGCAATAAACATTATTAAATGAACAATATATCAGCTGGTAGGTACATGGAACATGAATTGTAGTTCTTGGGTTCAAACTAGGCTATATGCATCTAGGGATTTTTTCTTTTGCTAAGCTACGTAACCGATTTCTTCTCTAAGCATCAAGATTGTGAAAATGAAGGAGGAGCATAACCAATTCAAATTTTCATCTAATTTTGTCAAATCTTCATTATCTTTTTACGGATTTAGTTGAAAAGTTGTTAACTCATTATGAAAATTACCAAATATTACGAGGAATCATTCTAATCTTCATTAAACGAAGATTTGGTAAAATCAATTTAAGCTTTAACTTCATCTATGGCCATCATGTTAAATACATGTTTATCTTCAACCATTAAAGTGATTCGAATCACATATCTATAAAAGAAAAGCTTGGGAAAGATTTGAAAAATCAATTTTCACCAACACAATGGCACCCGAACCCAACTTCATCACCCATCTCCATTCGATAGCAAACTCCTACTTGTCTTCACAACAACTAAGCCAACATCAACAACTTAGAGCAGCCCCCAATCATCTTACCCTCTCTCACATATACAACCTTCCGTAACCCTATCCTCTTTCAAACACAGTCACAAACCATCCAATAACCAAAAACCTAACTACACAGCCAACACACAACAAAACCCCCATGCCACACTACTACAGAATAACAATCCCACGGCCAGTCAACATCCATCCTCAATCATAGCCCATGCTCGACTATCATGATTCCTAAACTTGACAACCCCAACCTAACGCCTAACTCAACAAAAAACAGACCCCATCCATGATTGTAACCCACACCAAGTGCACCCTCACGGCCAGTAAACAGTTACACCCAATAGCACATACACCACCATGTACAACGACTCGATACTATGACCACTAAGCTAAGCCCATCGTCGGCTATGTCTTGAAACACTGTTATCATCACTTCCAAACACCAAACTGACACCACTATTGCATTCTACACTTCCAATAACCCCTAACCATTGCATTCTCTTGAATTGAATAGCCGTTGCTTGTGCTTCTTGATAACCATTGCCACTGTCAAAACTAGAAAAACACTCAAACCACAATCAAAACTTGAGGCACATGCATTGATCTAATTTTTGCCAATCACTTTGTCATGAAAGTGAGATTTCCCCTTCGTTTTGATTGGAAAGCTTAAAAGGATGATGAGAAGCTGCTATTCGTTGAAGCTTTTACATGACCCATATCCAATTAGAGCCCCATGACTTTATTTTAATCCAACCCACATATTAGAGTATAGGAAGGTTTCCTTTTTTTAGTATAGTTATATTTAGTTATTTATTTTTTCCTCTTGTTTTGTTTGTTTTTCTTATTTTGGTTTAGATAATTTATTTTATTAGTAACCCATACTAACTTTAGTTTATTTTTATGTAGGTTTTATTTTTGTGCTAGTTTTAGTTCTTTTAATTATATGATATATTTATTTATTTTTATTTTGTGAGTTTTATTATATGTGTATACTAATGTGATATATTAGTTTTTACACGATTTGCACAATTAGGATTTTGTATAAAATCATCACTAATATGAGTATTTACAAGTCTTTTATGTCGATTCCCATTTATTGTATCTTTCACATCTCTTACATAAATTGCATATTTTAGCATAAAATTGTATACTTTTGGTTAAAATTGCATATTTTAATAAAATTTGATATTTTTGTTAAAAATTGTACTTCTATAGAAAATTTACATATTTTGTTTAAAATCACATGTTTTTCATTAAATCTACATATTTCAATAAAGTCAGCATTTTAGGGATTATTAGAAAAATTATTTTATCACTTAATTTTTCATAAAATAAAAAAAAAATTAATTGTTATATTTTCCATGGTTTAGGTATCTTTTCCATGGTTTAGGTATCTTTTCTACAGTTAAACACCTTTAGACATCTTAGGCATGTTTTCCACATTAATTGCATCTTTCATGGAAAATTGCATTCAGATACTTTAGGTTTTTTCTAAAAATTCTTATCACTTAGGAAATGTTTTTCTCTAAATAAAAATCTGTTTTTTTTTTTTTTAAGTCAGAGCTTTTCAAAATTGAACAATAAAAATTAGGGTTTCATTTTTAAGAATTTCCTTAATCAAAATAAATTGGTTAAAAAAACGCAACCTAACCTGTTTTCATGAATAAAAATTGTCAACCCATTAATGCTTTTCTACAAAATGAGAACTACAATTGATTTGATTCCAATTAGTAGGTATGTAAGCGTCTCTATGGCAGCTGTAAATTTCGTAAAATATTTTATTTTACTTTTTTAAGGGAAATTTCGTAATAAAAGATTCATTTGCAAGTATTTTCACATTTTTACATGTTTTCACTTTTTTTTTTTTGAAAAATTATAAAAATAAAAGCCCATTAGGTTTTTTTTTTAATATATATAGAGAGACTTAGTTTTAAGAGATTAGCTTCGAAATCTAGATTTTCTTATTAAATTATTTGAAAAATTACTTTTTAGAAAATCCATAAACTAGTAGCTAAATTAGAGTTTTCCTACTTGAAAACCCTGATTTGATTTTTTACCAGTTTTACAGGTTAGCAACTCCAACTATTTTTTTTTTCAAAAATATTTTTCAAAACATTTTTTTAAAATATTTTTTTCCTTAATTTAATGTTGAGTAATTTATATTAAGTGAATTAAGCTTAATATATGATAAATTAAGAAAAACCGAAATAGGGCTCGACAATGAGAGCTTTGTCTTTTGGGAGATGTTTGATCTTCGAGCCTTTTTAAAGAATTTAAGGGGAAGGGGGTGTAGGCGGAAATTAAGCTCAATGTTGTTGCCCTTTTTAGGATGTAATGTATCTTTTGGGACTTTTGTTTAGCTTTGGGAGCTTAATTTTCAAACTTATTTTTTTCTCTTTTTTTCTTTTTTTTTCACTCCCTTTTTTTTTTCTTTTGCCACATTCTCTTGTTGTTTCTTCTCCTTTCCCTTTTGTATCGAAAAAGTGACTATTTAGATTGTATGTATAAAGTTCTTATAACTTCTTCTTCATTCCGAGAAAATAAATCATCATAAATAAACATTATCTTTGAATCAATACCACTAAAGCAAGCACAAACCAATTTTTATCCTTCTGTAAAGATTAATGACCCTAATCTCTAAATTACCCCATCATGGAGTGGTCCTTAACAAGGTTTTAGTTTTAAAATACTGCTTGAATAGGCTCAATGGGATTGGCAATGGATAATCGTATTTAGGATATTGAAAATGAATGCATAACTTCACTTTGATCTATGTATTAAGTTCAAAATGAACATCCTTTAAGAAATCTAAAAATTGTCACCATGATATTACTCAACTCTCAAAGTGTTTAAGGGTTAGTGTATGGGATCTAATTTACATCTTTTCATTCTAAAACTTTTAAAGTAAGTTACTATTTTCATAGGTATGAGTCCATGTTGATTTGTTCTAAGGTAGAAACTAACTTTGCCCCTAGTCTCTCAAAATATTCTTTAAAACATGCCCTAGTGAAAAATAATATTTCACTCGATTTAAGTTCAAAATTAAATTTCAAAGGACAAATTCCCTTGTGTCCTAACAAACCTTTTGTCTCCCTAATGGTAATTACTTAAGACTTTTAGGTCAAATGCCCCTTCATGTTTGTTTACGAGTCTAGTTATTTAAAGTCAAATAGGCCTGACTTTGTGTTTGAGATGGAGGAGCTATGAATTACCTTTTTCTTTTTTTTTTTCTTTTACCTGAAGTTTAGCTTAAAATGGGGTTTCCTCGCATTTTAATAAGACTAAGGTTATATCTAGCTTCGTATTTTGACTTAGTTTATCATTGGGCTTGGTTTTCTTAGTAGACCAAGGGTTTCAAGTTACCTTGGCTACCTTGATGGGTCGGGGTTTGTATTTAGGTTGATTGCCTTAATGGGCTAAGGGTTCGTGTTTAGGTTAGCTGCATTAACGGGTTAGATTTTTAGGTTAGCTGCCTTGACGAACTAGGCTTTTAGGTTTGGCTTAGTGTTTTAGGATAGCTATCTTAATGCATTAAGGGTTTGTGTTTGGGGTTGGCTATCTTAAAGGGCCTAGGATATCGAATCCCGTAAGAAAGTGTAACCATTAGTAACTTTTTTTCCGTTTTTTTATTTTTCTTTTGTGAGAGAGAAAAACAAGGCTTCATTGATCAAATTGTAACTAAGGATGGAGGATTGCTTACTTAAGATTCTATTTACAAGTCTATAAAATTTATTTACATAGAGAACAACAGTTAGATGAACACTATTAAAAGCCCATTTACGAAAAAGGAATACTAAAGAATAAATAATGATATACTAAAGGAAAATTTTATTATCTTGACAAATTGAAGTACAAATAAAAGGAGCCTAATGTTTATTCTCGATTATTATTCAATGAACTTTGACACTTATTCCAGGCTCTTCAACTACATCTAAAGAAAAAAAAAATTCCTAATCTAGCTCTAACGATTGGGCTACAATCTTATCCAATACCTTTAAAGTTCAGTCCATAATCTTTTCACTTTCTTCAACTGGGGCCAATATGGTTTGGTTAAAATCTTCAGTACGTTTAACCCTTTGCATCCAATAGGTAGCTCTAGCTTGTAGTAGTTGTTCGTGGATTCCAAGGACATCTAGCAACCTATTAACTCTCTATTGGTTACCTACCATTATTATGGCCAAAACAGTTTATTGAAGTGAAAGTTGGTTAATAATAAAAATGTGAGAATGCAAATGGAAGCATATAGATGCTATAACTTATCAGGTTAATACAACATTTCTCAAATTGCAACCCTATTAATGATTCAGTACTTACAAACTACTTCTAACTTTTACAAAAGAATTTATATATGTATGGTAAATATTATAGTGGTATAAAAATATTTAAAAGGAACAAAAATTGATTACATTATTAGGACACTCAAACATTAGTAGGGTTGCAACTTTTGAAAGCGGTGTATTAATTGTATAGCTAAGGATGGTGTATGCAATTAGGGTGGGTTATAAAGGGCCTCAATTTTTATGACTTCGCAAGTTTTTGACAAATGATTCCTTGGCCACATTAAAACTTAAGTGGGGTAGCCTAATTGACTCTAGAGGATGGTTACCGTACAATATCTAAAGTTGACACAATAGCCCTTCTCTTAAGGTCCTAAGATGGCCTAAGTCTGACCATATCTACTCGGTAATCCATGATGTAATAAATAACCCCCTAATGTCTCAATTTATTAGTTGCATGCAAAAAAAAAAAAAAAAAGAAAAGCTAAAACGAAAGAATATTTACAAGTGAAGAATTATAAATTAACATAGTATTTTGAAAGATAAATTTAATTTTGAAATGTTTAAGTAGCCAGCCCTCTTGACGTCTCTAGTTAAGTTACCAAGTTATTAAGCTTAAATTTTCAATTTTCGTATCCTTAATTTGATCGATATTAAACCCTATACATTTGATATCAATCATCGACTAAGAATTAAGGAAAATCTAGTTTCTTTTTAGCTTTTAAAAAATTTAGAGTTGCCACTCGATCGAAATCGGAAAAAAAACAATTATCAATTATAACTTAACTATCGGTCTTCAATAAAACTAATTTTTGAAAAATGATTTCGAAACCAGATATTTTAAATCTAAGGGCTAATCTATTAAAACCTAATTGGATACTATTTTTAACTTTCCAAAATTAAGTTTATTTTTCAAAATAACACATTTTAATATTAAAGATGAAATCTAATTTACAATTAAAGAAGATTGATTGTATTTGCAAAAATAAGAAGTAAATAAGAAGATAAATTTTATAAAAGGGCAAAATAAAAAAAAATTCTATTTTAAGTTGCCTCATAGTTACCTACAAATGCTTACATACCTGCTATTCAGGATAAAACTTGTAGTAGTTTGTTTCCAAAAATATAAGTGTATTGGTTTCTTTTAAATTTGGAAAATAACTGTGTTTAAGTTTTTTATCGATTTAAATTTATTCAAAAAAAGAAATTCTAAAAGGGTCCTAATTTTTCAAGAATTTATTTTTCCGAGAATTTTATAGGAAACCCTAAATTTGGAAAAGGGGTTTATTAATAATTTTTGAAAACTTTTTTTTTAAGAGACAAAGACTTTCTATTTATTTTACAATCAAAACACGTTATTTTCATTTTTTCGTTTTTCTTTGAAATTTTTTCGTTTTTCTTTGAAATTTTTTCTAAAATAAATAAAAACTTGTAACAATAATGAAGGAAAGGGATTTTTATTTCATTTCCTTTTTCCATTTTCTTCTTATATCTCCTTTTTTATTTTTTTTTCATATTTGTCAATTACATTTGAAAAAGAAAAGAAGAAGAAAATAAATAAATAAAACAAAATAGAGTAAGAGCTGGACCTAAGTTAAGGGCATGTGGTTTGGTATGGAGCAAAGGTGTGGATTCAGGTTTAAGTCAGGTTGTCCAAATCAATTCACTTACCACATACGTGCATGGCTAGGAGAAGGAGGCAGCACTAGATGGCAAGAGCGATCCTGGTGGTTTTTTTACAGTGTTTCAAATAGGATGCATAATTTTTTAGAAATAGTAGGTATAAGGAGAGTGTCATAACCTAACGTAGCCATTGTGTTGTGTTTAAAGGTGGTATGTCCAACAAATGTGGTGGTTGTATGTGCGCAATAGCGACTGGAGTTGACAGGAGGGTGTGTTTAGGTTTGCAATCACCACAAACTCAATCACAGTTGTGGTTTTTGTCGATTTGTAGTAAAGAGAGAGGGGTCAAGTAGGCAACTACGATTAGGTTAGGATTTGGTGGTGGCGGTTAGGTTAAGGATGCTAGGAGGTAAAGTAAGTGCACTAAGTTACTAGGTTCGAATGCTTAGTGCATAAGGAAGCTGTTGGAGTCTAAGGTATAGCTCGAAGTGGCTAAAGAGAGGGAGGACTTTTATAGAGAGAGAGAGTGTGTGTGTGTCACAACTAGAGAGAGAAAGAGGATGTATCTATGATTAAGGTAGATTTATGTGATGAATGATGATCGAAAGAACTTTAGGAGGTCATATTTATAGTCTCTTGAGCTTAAATAAGCATGTCAAGAGCTATCAATGGATGAATCGGCCCTAATCAGCCAATACCCACAATCTTTATATTTTGAGAAAAACTTGATTTGTGTGATATTTGTGAGCTACAAGTCGCTAAGAATGCAATAAAGATCAAAGAAATACTCGTATTCTTTCTTTATTTACTCAGATTTAGAGGATTATTAAGGAGCTTTAGTCTCGAATTCTTATTTTTTGCTAAGTTTAGGAGCCAATTTAATTAGGAAAATGACTATAAAAAGACTCAAACTTTGATTTGATTCATAATATCTCATGTTAGCAATACCAAAATGTGAAGGATTTGAATCAATTTTAGTCAAAAATAAATAATAAAAAAAAAGGCTTAGAAGTAGTTAGCTTGATTAAGCAAGTTTGATTGCCTTTCATGGATGTTCTTTGGCTTACGAGGGAAATGATAATGTAGTGTCACATCTAATTGGTTGCCACATGGCATTGCGTAATATGTAGACCAACCAAATAATGACATGTGGCATAGTGATGGGGGCAAAGAACAAAAATGCACTTTGTGCATTTGGCTAGATTCAAACTTAGGAGTCTTGACTCATTCCAATATCCAAGACCAAGTGCTTAACCATATGGGTTGTTGGCCTATGACTTGAAATATTTTGCAACTAAATATACTAAACCTATAAAACAACCTGAATATGTTTAAAATAAAAAGTATTTGAATAAAAATAAGTAACCCTAAAACAAGATTCCCAAGAAAATCCTATTTTCCTAAAAATTCTTAATTTTTTTTCGTATTTATTTAAATTTTCTAATTTTTTATATTTTTATTTTTTGAATATTTTTTGTATATATATATATATATATATATTGAATTAGGACCCCTTTTTTTTATTCAAAAAGAAAAATCTAATAACTAAGAAGGGGGGAGTGGGATTGAGAGGGAATGGGGTATCTATAATTATCACTATTGTTTCTTATACATCATCTTCATTACCTTTTGAATCAAGTTCTACTTCAGCCTCTACTTCAAATTCATCTTCTAGATCCTCTTTAGGATTCTCCTAATCACCCACTCTCATATTTGGTTGAATATTCTAGGGTGGATTCTCAGGTTATTTTGTAAGTAGTTAAAGTTCCTAAGATTATAGTGGTACCTCTATGCCTACATTCTTAACTACTGAAAATTTAAGAAACCAGTCAATCACAAATCTCTAAGAATATGAGGAATACCTAAAGGTAACTAATCAAAGCCTAAAGGATAATTCTTACCCACTTCTACAATAGTAAGAAAATATAATATAATAATCATCACAGATAGAATCCCCTTATCTTGCAAATATTTTTTCTTAAAAGCAACAAGAACAATATACTTATTATATGTAGGTCCTAACTCATTTATCATCAACTTCCACTCACCCTTCATGCTAAAAGACATATCAATAATCTCATCAATGGTAATAAACAACATCCAATCAACCATATTCAATAACAACTTCTATAATCGAATTCGATATTCAATATGAGTCTTATCACCTTCCAAACTAAAATGCAACAACATATAACTAAGTCCGTACTTGCAAATCTATAAATAATTAAGTTAGAAGTTAGTTCTTATTTTATAATACTTACTGTTATTACTTTATAAATCTTATACATATATAGCTTGCATATGATTCTACAAGTCTAAGATTTTTACGTCCCGTTTAATAACCCCACTCTTAATGAGCCTAATGTTTAATTCATTTTTATTAGACACTTCAAAGCTTGGTTTGTTAGAAGTTTTGATACTAACCTAAAACTATCATACCCTAAAGAGGAGAAGTTGTAACAATCCCACTGCATAAACTAATCTAAGATAAAAGCTAACCTCATAACTGCAACCATAAATGTAACCTACACAAGGCATACTTGGCTCAACCAGCTTGAAATGTCTAGTTTAGCACTTATTAATAGCCAAACCTGTTGTATAGTTTTTCAAAATAACTGCTCAAAATAACCTATAGTACAAATCTCCATAATAGGGTAGTATTAACACAACTACAATCCTAGTTTACATAAAAAGTTTATAAAAGCCATAGGTTTTGGAGTCTATGTACAATAATGTAGGAAACTAATGAGCATCCTAGGAAATCCTAATTAGTTTTCGTAAAAGGTAAAGAAAGTCAAAACAAAAGTCTACATCCTGTAGGTCTTCCAGTTCCTCACTGCCTTAACTTAACATATACTAACCTGAAGGTGGTTATAACATTGTATCCTTAATCCTCACTCGATATCGATAAAAGAGTCTATAAAGATATGAGCATAACTAACTTTATAACCAGGACAGAGACAAAAAAGTACATCAAACACAAACATAGTTTTCAAGCATTTTATTTTAATGAAATGCAATGTAAACAACCAAATGCAATATTGCACAATGTTAACTGGTCTATTGTAAGATTAAATAAATTTCATCTGCTCTAACTCAGATTAAGGAGTTTCAACATAACTCAAATTAGATCAAACCTAGGCTCGTGCAATGAAGAATACCTTCCTCTTGAGACTACCTTCGAACCACAACCCTCGATCTTACTATAACCTCTTCTCCTATTACTTAGTTCAACTAAGGATAGGGAAAGGACCATTTTAGCTATCCTCATCAATGGGGTCGATATTTGGTTTGATACACCTAATCGTTCCCTAAGTAGGTTGTTAAGCATGACCAATTAAGTTAAGGTCAATCTTTAGTTAATTCCAATTAAGGGGTGATCAACAAATCTGCAAAGCAAAGCAAGTTATGCATATTTAAACAAAGCAGCACTCCAAGTTCACAATTCAAGTAAACAATCACACACGGGGCATAAGCATAATCAACTAAATTACAAGCACAACCAAATGCACTTCTAAGTCTCTAAGTACTCTAACATAGTACTCTAATATGCTACGATGCATGGATCTCAACTTATTGATACTTCACTAGTGAACTTTTCTTGACCATCACCCTCTTGGTTTTCAATCACCCCTATACATATGCAATAGATTAGTTTTAATCCATATTCAATCTTTGAATTAATAGTAATTAATTCATTTAATATGATTTTAGTTGTTTTAACATAAGTTTTATAAGTTATTTTTACTTACAAGTTAGGACTTCTCAAGTAGTTCACTAGTTTTTATAAGCCATTTTAGGTTATAGAATCATCTAAATTTTCCTTTGATTTTAGCTAACCTTAGAGTCTTTAGGTGTTAGGTTCTCTCTTTAACTTAGTTTTGTTGATAACAAAATGACTATTCGATCATGGGTTATGTAAGATTGGTGTTGTAGGTAAAGTGTTGTAGAACCTTTAAAAGAAGGTTACATATAAGGAAAAATAAGAAGAAATACGTAAGTGGAAGTTTCGGTAAAAGCTTCAAGAGATGAATAAAAAGGAAATTATGTTGTATAGATCATTGGTAGAAGCTTAAATAGAAGGTTAACAGTGCCAAAAAAATGAGAACAAAAGAATTGTAGAAGCTTATGTACAATAATTAAGGTTATCTAATGGAAAAACAGTAGAAGATTAAGTAAAAGTTTAGATTGAAAGCGCAATTAAGTAATGTAGTAGAAGACCTGGTAGAAGCATTGATTTAAGAAATGTCAAAAGTACATATAGAAAATTTAGGAAAAGGTTAAAAAGCACAAAAAATCCAAAAAGCACAAAATGAGAATACATGTAGAAACATTAGTAGAAGGTTCACAAATCGCATTTTGGTTAGTTTGGTAAAGCTATAGAAGGACATAAAGAAGCTTCAAAAGAAGATTAAAAACATATGAAGGCCCAACTCCAATGGTTAATTATATTTAGGAAATATAATTAACCTACTCCACTTAAATAGGAAATATCTTTGCGAATTACTTCAAAACACAATCGAAGCTACTTGGATAAGGCTCAAGCAAATTCTACGGATTTAAATCAAATGGAAATCAAGATATAAATACCAAGGGATTCAAATTGGAAAATACTAATCGAGCTACAAAGATATCAATATACTATTTACATGTTCGATAGCTAAAATTTCGAAGATCTATAATTTTTCTTCAATTTGTTCAAATTGTAGAATTGTATTGTGTTTGTAACTTTGAAAGAGATAAAGTTGTACTGTAGCCTATAGTTAGTTTATAATAGAGATTAGTAGATAGGACAGTTGATTGTAACAATCAAGGAGACTTATTTGTGTAGTCTCTTTTAAAGTTTGATTGAATTGATATAGTGGAATGACCGGTGAAAATAACCAGATCCTCAACGATGGAGATGGAAGAGAAGATTGACATACGAGACAAAACCTCTGTAAAATCCTGCATATGATCTTCTTCCTTATCTCTTTACTTATTGCTTTATTTATTTATTATTTTTTTTGTCAAACAATTATTGCCATATGTATATCTAGAGGGGTTTTTATTTTATGAAGCTCTAAAATTTTATTTTCGAAAAGTTTATAATAATCAATTCACCCCCTTCTTGATTATTAAACGAGACCAACATAAGGAAATTATCCTCTAATTTTGCTTCTGAACTCCCTTGTACCTACATTTCACTTTTAAATTTGCCTCTAATTTTGCTTTTAAGTATATCCCTTAGTACAATATTGATTCAAAATCCTCTAAATTATCCTTTGTATTTAACTAACTTACTATAATCAAGTGATTTGCTCATTCTTCCTCTAATTACAACTAAGAACAATATAAAGTAACACTTCATTCATCAATACTTGGCTTCATTACTTCCCAACTTCTCACATAACATATCTCAATTCATTAATTCTTCAAATTTATCAAGTGAACAAGTTACTAAACTACTCATATTACATCAAAATCTTGACTTGCCATAATTTCTCATTGTAAAACTCAATTCAACAAATCCATCATGATATAAATATTCCATTAAATGATTAAGCTCAAAATCTAAATGAGATCTTGTGAAAGCTTAAAAAATTTGATAAGCTGAATTATGAAGATTTTTTATGTTAGTACAATTGGAAAATACTATTCAATATACTAAAGAAATAGAGTTTGGGACCTAAATTTTTCCAAACTATTACATGGAGGCCTTCCAAGGGGCAACCCCAATCCTTCTTTAAACTTTGTTACAAGCTCACAAAAGTGGGAAGAGTTGGTCTTAAAAGGTTTAACTTTCAAACTTTAAACAATAAGAAATTTTACTTAATGATATAACCAGCAAAGCCCTAGAATATTAAATCAATGTTTATAATGATGATGATGATAATATATTTTTAGATAAGAGTAAAATAATAAACTCGTATAAGTTATAATAACCAATAGTAAAATTGTAATGTTAGCCACTATAAACTTAACCAATATGATTACCGCATACTTCTACCTATATGTACAATTACATAAAAATATCAAATCTAATATAAAGAAGATTATAAAAAAAAAATTGAATGAAAATTTTTGCTAAAAATATAATTATCAAACAATAAGTAAATCATACAATAAATTGGTAAATAACTAATCAAATCAATCTACTCAACACAAGTTGAGTATATATACAATTTATGATATAGGCTTCTTCTAATATTATTGAAAGGAACAATTTACAACCTTTGAAAACCTAGTGTAGATTTCCATTTTGGAATTTTATCTATCTTTGAATCTAATTCAAGTTCGATACTTCCCATATAATGTCATTACAAGGCTTAATACTAATAATTTCCAAAGTAAGGTAAAAGTGCTAGTAGGGCTCTATAAGCTACGACAAGAATCCAATAAAACCCTTAACTATAAATTGAAAAACTAATTCTAGAAACTCTAAAAGGAAAAAAAGAAAAAGAAAACTAAAACCTAATTACTTCAAGTTTTAACCATTTTTGTCTAGCAAACTAAATATTAAAATTTAACCTAACCAAAACTTAACCCAAACCCATTCTAGTTATAAGTCATGTGAGCCAAGCCATCCCCTTTATTTGATATCTCCAAATATCCCGTAAAATAGGGATAGCAAGGATAACAAAATCTATCCTATAACTTGGGTTAGGTATAACAAAATCTATTACAACATCAAAACATATCAAGCATATTGCATCTAATTACAAAATAAGATATTTTTTTTCAACTAATTACAAAAGAAGATTTTGTACCTTCTTCAATACTAGCTAGATCATGTACATTATCTTTTTATCTCGTTAGTTTCAACAATTAGTCATATCATTCTCTTACTCTTCCTTTTCTATTTTCCAAACATCACCGGCTTTCTTTCCTTCATCTCCTTCTCTTCTTTCCCTTTTCTTTTTTTCTTTTTATTTTTTTTTTAATTTCAATTGATGTTCTACTTCACACGACAAGAGCAGAGTGCTGTAGCTCCTTATGCTAACCCTTACCTTCTTACCCTTCTTATTCTTCTCTTTCTTCCTTGCCTTGGTGCTACCCCTATTTTGCAAACAAAGGCCAGGACAATTGCTATCCCCTTTTTCAAATGCCCACTACGCTTCAATCCGAGCTGCTGAACGTTCTCGACCTGAAGCTTGTCAAGATAAGTTGTGTTTTTGCATTTAGTTCATCGTCTAGGCATAGTAATTGGACAAAGTATAATTTCCTCTTCTTTTTCTTCTTCCTTCCAAAGATCCCCTATTTTGAAGTAAAGAACCTCATTTGTTTCCTTCCGAAGCCATCGTAGCACTCTTTCGAAGCCAACCAAGTAAGCTTTGCACTAGTGCATTTGATTCCATAGATAGATATATATATATATATATATAATCCATGAATCTTTTGCTATAGTCAAGAGGTCTAGTGAGAGACCTAGTTGATAATCTTTGATGGTTCTATAATTAGTTTGCTACTACCATAACCAATAATAAGATAACCTCTAGAGATTTTCTTGAAAGATTTAATTGGAATCATGGTTGATTCAACAAAACAAAAGGTTTGGAAATCCATACTCTTAAAGGATGTAGAAGTTTAACACAATTATTTATTTATTGATTGATTTATTTATCTATTTAATTTTTATTTTTTAGGCCTTAAGCATATTATTGGGGGTATCTATAGTATTTCATATTAACTAAGTTGATTTAAAGATAATGGTAGGTTAAGTTTAAATTAATAAATATTAAAATAACTAATTTATGAATTTCTATTCCTAAATGTGTGTGTATATATATTTATATGGGATATGTTTAGATTTTTTTTCCCAACATTCTGTCAAGAGCCTTCTTGCCAATGATCCGATCTATACTAAAATTGATCTTTAATAAAAAAAAAAAAAGGGAAGAGAAAATAAATCAAATCTAACTAATTAATTATAGCATGCATATGTGTACATTCATACCAAGAGCTACGAGGTGAATGACTGACTTGATACATAATTCCTATAGTGAAACCAATTGAATAGTAAATACTCAAATATTAAGTTCTACATGCGATTTATGTTTGTCAAAGGACACTGACATAAATGAGTATAATATATGTCATTAAAAGTAAATGAGTATAATATATACATGCATGCTAATAGAGACCCACTTAGAAAAAGATCTTAGACTTATTAATCCTAAATGATTATTTAAGTCCTACGAATGACAAGTAGAAATATTATCAAATTAATTTGGAATACGTAACCCCATACTTTATATATACACTGCAAGACTAAATAAAGGGACAGGTAAATAAATTATAAGACACTACACTAATCCCGATAAAATTAAGATGTCATAAGAGTAAGCATGACGTGTTACCTAATGAGAATAAATAGAAAAAAACATCTAGCATATACAGTTAGCAGTATAAGCCATAATTTGCAATTAGTTATATATACACTAACAATGACTTAATTATTCAAAACATGAAAGTACACACGACACATACATATACACGCTGAAGTGCACTCCTTTGGATATGAGCACACCATCTCAGCTTCCTAATGATTACACTACATAATAGATTATAGATATTGATTAAGAGTACTTTGTATAAGCACAAAATAATTACGTAAATATGCCATGTAACGAATTTGAATCTTAAAACATAACTAAATTTAATCTTGCACTAACTGCTTACCATTTACGTATGGACACTCTCAACATGTAGAGTTCCACCCCAAACATATTGAGTTTTTCCACAGCTGACTAGAAATATAACTACAAGCAAACTATATTTAATAGATGCTTCCATCATACCTATAAAGAAATATCGAGTCAATGGGTATTGTATTATACGTTTTAATAGCTTAGTCCATTAAGAAAGTCTAGCGAACTTCATATTTAAGCCCAAATTGCTACTGATTTTAAGCTTATAGTAAATAAAGATTTATAACCTACCAATAGGACGGAATACTTAAATATTGTGGCTTATACTAGTTTGAGTGATATTATCCCCAATTTAACGTAGCATATGTAAATTATAGTTAAATAAATAAATTAGATACCTTATAAAATTGAAATTTATGTTCACACCATGAAATTAAGTTAATTAAGGTAGGTATTTAATTTACTCCAATAACAGTCTTTCCCATTACTTATATGAATCTTAATATATCTTTAGGTGACTCGAACATCAAGCGCAAGAAACCCTAAGGACTATGTCAAGTGAGCAATTTTGTCCAAGTAAGTACTTTCAATAACTTTATATTTGTTTTGTGCACATAGTTAGTGTATCTAAATTATATATATTAATAAATTGATACTTAGAGTTCGGGATATGCATATGGTCGAATATTTCTTGTTTGTTGTGCAAGATCTTAAATATGATAACTAAAGAATTGGCTATATGATTGATTGCTGCATGATTTGGATGGTTTGTTGATATTAATTGATTGTCTAATAATTTGACTTATTTACATTCAACTTATCTTAAATTAAATAGATCATGCATCAACCATGTATTAAATTACTTATTTCAACTGTCACCTCATAAAGAGGTAAAGAGAGGCAATGCGAGAGTTATTTCTATATATTGAATTAAAGTGTTTTAGTATAGTACACTCATACAATATAACCTTATTCTTAACTCACGAGCTTACTTGACATTCGAAGACGCTAACCATAAGTGCTTGAGGGTCGAGTCTAAAGACTTCTACTGTAGGGTATGAATGTAGATTATAAAGGCCACCTCACTGCTAAATCTAGGAATTTGTAAACTATTTGATTTTTTTTTTTAAGTAGAAATATATTTTGTGAAATATGGAATTTTAGTATATGATTAAAAACCTAAGTACTAGAACCCGATTGTGATTGCTGTCGATAAATCTCTAACCTTTACTTCAGATGACATTAAATCTGAAATTGTATGCAATACTTGGTCAACTACATACATTGTTTAACATAGTACTTATTCGTGTATTCATTTGTTTGATAATTAATTGTTTAATAATCTGCTTACCAATATAGTAGGAAGGATATCTCTCTAGGTTCATATAGCTTACTCCTTCATAGTTTGTTTTGCTGGTACATTTATGCTCGGATCGAGATAAGCTTTGATTGTAAAGTGCAAATCAAAGATATGTAAGAGAGAGTTAGTTGTAATTGAAAAATGTATAACTAATATAGGAACATTCTATGTAGAAAGTGTTTATATGTTAAGATTCGATATCCTTCAACAATTGTTATAATTCACGAAATTGATTACCTTGTCTTATTATTTGATATGGGATACTGATTTTGTGCAATTATGATAGACTATGAAATATTGGATATCTATAGTTACTTATATTTTACACTAAGTTAATAAATTAAAAATTAGAAGCCTTAATGATTAATTATTTAAAGTATTACAACCTTTGACTTGTATAATGATTTTTGTATTATGGGTGTACATATGATAAAGAGATTTTTAAGCAATCTTACCAAGCCCTCTTTAAGGTCATTATAGATCATTTAGGAAAATATACTAATTTTTAGCTAATAACACTATTTTAAACACAATTTAAAACTCAAAAAATAAAAAAAAATGTAGAAAATAGTTTTCTAAAAAAATCTGTCCATAGCAATTTAATATAAGTATAAGGAAGTTTATAGAAAAATTTTTAAGATGAAACTACATTTTTTAGGTAATTTATTTCGATATCGAAAATAATTCAATTTGGCCCATTTTTTAGGGACATATTATATTTACAAAACTTATGTAAAATAATATTTTTCTTATATTCTACTAAAAAATAAGTAAGAATAAATTTTTAGGAAATTTTCTTGATGTATTTAATACTTTTTAGCAATTATTTAAAAATCAAAACAAAAAGGACACTCACCGAAAGCTTGAGCTCTAGCCACCAATGGCGGCCACTACATTATTGGTCAGCCCAAGCATTGAGTCCTCTGTCTCCTATTGGTGGCAGTTCATTCCTAACAACCCTTAAATCTTTAAACACCTTTAAGCCTAGAATTGCACCCAATTTTTGTATATTTTCCTAAATTTGTTTCTTCTACCTCCCAAATTAGACCTTATTTTTCCCAAATCTTACTTTACATGTAGATTATTGTTAAGTACTTTTTGGAAATCTTCAAAGAGTTTATAGAGGCAAAATGAGAAAATTTTCTCTCTCTTCATGCATATTACCTTTATATACCAAACTCAATTGCATGCTAATCTAATTTGATTTCCTAACACCAGGCCTCCAACATTCCACATGCCTACTCTAAGCTCAATCCAACTATTATATGATTTTTATTATTTTCCTTAACTCATTTTAGCTTAAAATGTAATTATTTGGGTATTTTAATTAATTACGAGGAATAATTATACAAAAAAATTACACGCTGAGTATATGTATATATTTTATATATTATTTTATGTCATATAATAATTTTATTATATAAATAATTATCTCTAAAAATTTATGCGCTAATAGAGCTTATTCCATGCGATTACGATAAATATTAAGTGATATAGTAAAATTATACTATTTCAACTATATTTTTATTATTTTATTATATTTTCGAAATCCGAGTCCATGGAGTCTCCTCGACTAATATCTTAAGCTCATTCATATATTTCTAAGTCAATAGGGTTAATTTTATTGACACCTTAAATTGTCCACTCAATACCTATTTGTAAAAGTACAGAGCATATATATAATTATTGAACCAATGGTCCCATAGGGTTTTGGATGCGACATAATAACAAACTTCATCTTTTTGACAAAAGTTGTGGATATTATATTGGTTCGACTCCCACTATTTATAATAATAATGCATGTCTTACCATTTACTAAATATGGAATGTGAAATCAATTCTTGCATTATTGTACATCCATCTCTAATTGTGAACTCAAAAATATCATATTGACCATAAAAATGATGGTCCCTTCCTTACCTTTTATATGAGTTAACTCATTGCTCTCTTTCAACAATTCTTCCTTTTTCTCTTCTTCTTCATTTTTAGTCACCACATATGATACATTTCCTTCATTATCATCTCCCTCTTAATTAGGCATTGAGAAGCAACGTGTTCACACCCTAGGTGTTGAACCTAGAGTTTACTATTTGATTTTGATGAGGATAAAAACTGAAAACTCTTATTTTAGTGAATGTAACAACCTTGAAAAACATTAGGATTGAAACTACAATCGTTCCTCTCATCGCACTAATTTCTTCTTTCTCTTGTTTAAATCTTCCTTTCTTGCATTAATGCAATCAATTTTTAAAGGAGTCAGTAATATTTTGTAATTGATACTTGATAACTCTGATTTTAAACATGTTTCATATGGTGATTTTACAGTATTTCCCTTACGTTTTTTGTTTTCTTTAAAGAAATTGATACTTAATTGAGTAAAATGTTGATTTCAGGGTTTAAACATGTTCTAGGCTCAAAAACGAAGAAAAGGAATCAAGTTTCACTCAATTCCGAGTTCAAACAAAGAAGTTATGAAGTTTTGAAGTTGTGCAGAAAATTTGCCTAAGTGCAGAAAGTTACACTACCTGGGGACACAGCCATGTCCTAGGCCGTGTTGGGTGACGAAAACAGAATCTTTGTAATATACATATAAAATGATATCTTAGGGTTTTAAAAGACAGGAGAGACATTACAGAAACGAAAAGAGAAGAGAAACGAGAGACGAGAAGAGACTGGAGGAGAACATCAAGAAAGAAGCAAGAACAATATTGATTTCAAGATTAGAGAGATTTTTCATCAAATCAAGAGGGGTTTTCATGCTTTATTTTACGTTTTTGATGAAACTCGTTTTTAGATTCTTTATGATAGCTTAGAATTCGAGTATTTAGGATTATGGAACCTAAGGTTTCATGTAACCCTTGGATTATATTATAATTTCAATAAAGTTTCTATTTTTTTCTTTATTCAATTATGTCGTTTAGTTGTGGATTGATAATTCTAGAGTGTCAATATATGATATTATGCATGTTGATTGAGAAATTGCATGTGTAATTAGATCTAAGCATAATTGAAGAGAATTACATGTATACTTAGAGATAAGATACATGTTTCTTCCGGAAAGTTGATTGTTTGCATGGGAATTCATTATACACTAATGCGATTCTAAATTATATTACTAAGTGAAGAGATTCCGGTAAATAATTTAGGATTAGGGTTAATATGCTTGAGAAAGATATTAGCTTTGATTGTGAATCCCCCCGGTCAAGAATAATAGAAATTGAGTTAGATATATTTTGAAAAGGTTACATGTTAAACACTAGGGGAAATAATTCCTAAATACATTATTGCATACTTGAAGTCGTTCGTAGTTTATTGCTTCCTAATTTGTGTAATTGAGTCTCATAAGTAGTTTAGTTGTTAATTTTAGTATTTTTAATTCATTCAATTTATCACAATTTTTCGGTTAGATAATAAAGTTAAGGTTAATATTAGTACTCAAAATCTCTGAGGGATCGATTCGGATTCACATCTGCTATATTAAAACTGATAGGTGCGCTTGCCTCATATCAAGTTTTTGGCGCCGCTGCCGGGAATTTTCGATATTAAGAATGCTAGTTGCTTTATTACTTTAACCAATTTTTTTCCTTTGTTTTCATTATTTATTTTCATTAGCTAAAGCTGCAATTGATTCTATATTTCTTATCCTTATCGTGCATGACTAGAAGTAACCCGGAAGATTTGGTAGAACTTGATCCTGAAATTGAGAGAACTGCCCTTCAAAATTTAAAATCACGACCTAGACAAAGTGCGGCGACCATTAACGACGAGTCAATTGTTGAAATCAAGGAAGAAGGTGAAGAGACTAACACTCAATTCATCGAGCAGGAAGATCCACCACACATGGCGAACAACTGGAATGAAGTAAATCGGACCATGTCCGATTATTCAAGGCGCACACTTATTGGAGCTGACTCTAGCATCGCAAGGCCAACCGTCGCAGCTAACAACTTCCAAATTGCACCTAACATCATACAAATGGTGCAACAATATGTTCAGTTTAACGGTCTCCAAGATGAAGATCCCAATGCCCACATCTCTAGCTTTCTAGATATTTGTGATACTTTTAAAATCAACGGAGCCACGGATGATGCCATCCGACTGTGGCTATTCCCTTTCTCCTTGAGGGGTAGAGCAAAACAATGGTTGAACTCTCTACTACAAAATTCAATCACAACTTGGAATGAATTAGTAGAGAAATTTTTGGAGAAGTATTTTCCACCTGCAAAGACCGCTAAACTTCAGAATGATATTTCTTGTTTTGCTCAATTGGAAGCGGAGACTCTATATGATACTTGGGAGCAATTCAAGGACTTTCTCAGGAGGTGCCCACATCATGGCCTTCCATTATGGATCCAGATTCAGACCTTCTATAATGGTCTTAATTTATCTACGAGACAGATGATTGATGCATCCGCAGGAGGTACTTTGAACACAAAAACACCTGAGCAAGCACCAAACCTGATTGAAGGAATAGCGATAAACAATTACCAGTGGGAAAGCACTAGAGCCAAACAAAAGGCTATGGGAATTTATGATGTAGACTTGACCACTGCTTTGGCAGCCAAGGTGGACTTATTAAGTAAAAAGATTGAGGCACTCTCAGTTGGCCCTCAACAAGTGCAATCGGATGTAAGTGATTTTGGTATGCAGGGGTATGGGGCACTTGAACAATTGGAACAGGTTGATTATCTAAGAAATCCACCCAAGCAACAAAATAACCCCTACAGCAACACTTATAATCCAGGATGGAGGAATCACCCCAATTTCTCATGGGGAAATCAAAACTAAGGCCAGCCAAAGACCAACTTTAGCCCACCTGGATTTCAGAGACCATTCTCACCTCTTCTTCCTCAAGAAAAGAAGCCCAGTGTAGAAGAAGTTCTCACAAAATATATTCAAGGCAATGAGGCTCGCTTATCCAACATTGAATCATCGTTGAGGAATCAAGAGGCTTCAAATCGCAACCTTGAGAACCCAATTGGTCAACTTGCGAAGCTAATCTCTGAAAGACCGTAGGGAACACTCCCAGGGAATACCGAGGTCAATCCCAGGGAACATGTTAATGCTGTGACCTTGAGAAGTGGTAGAAAACTGCAAGTGGAGAAGAAAGATGGTAAGGAAGTAGTTGAGAAAGAAGTGGAAGTCAACCGTAAGGAAGATGCAAAGCCACTAAAATCAAAAGAAAATATGGAATCACCAAAAGTGAAGGAGTACAAGCCTCCCATCCCTTACCCGCAGCGCCTTACGCAAAGTTACATTGATCAGAATAAGGAATTCGGTAAATTGCTTGATGTTTTCAAACAATTACACATTAACTTACCTCTTGTTGATGTTATCTTGTAGATGCCAAAGTATGCGAAATTTCTAAAAGATCTTCTAATAAACAAGAGGAAGTTAGAGGAGCTTACAACCGTCACATTGAACGAGGAATGCTCAACACTTCTCCAGAAAAAGCTACCACAAAAATTAAATGATCCAGGGAGTTTCACTATTCCTTGTATGCTTGGCAATTTGTTGGTAGATAATGCTTTGGCAGACTTAGGAGCTAGTATAAATTTGATGCCGTATAAATTGTTCAAAAAGCTAGGGTGAGGAGAACCTAAATTAACGGGCATGAGTCTTCAATTAGCCGATAGGTCTATTACATTCCTTAGAGGCATCATAGAGGATGTTTTAGTGCAAGTAGACAAATTATTCTTTCCCGTGGATTTTGTTATACTTGATATAGATGAAGATATTGAGGTGCCAATCATTTTAGGTTGACCTTTCCTAGCTACTGCTAAGGCTGTTTTTTATGTTAGTGAGCATAAGTTGATATTACGGGTTAGGGATGATGAAATAGTTTTTAAAACTCAAGAGGCAACGAACAAATTTCTTGACTCAGAGGACGTAAGTCACAATGTTAATGCCACTAATGTCATTACATCTACATGTATGCAGGAAACGCTTGCTAAAGATTTCTCAAGCTATTGCTTGCAAAAGGGAGATGAAAATTTGGTGATTAACCCAATTGTGCAGAAGTGACAGCTCAAACAGAAGTTCATGAATCCAGTATGGACAAAAAAAGGATTGATCCACTCCACAAGCCAAAGGATCTTAGGTTAAAATCTTTTAAAGAGAAGCCACCAATTTTGGAACCAAAACTGTCAAGAAATCATTTGGAACATGTCTTTGCGATGAAAAGTTCAAAACCCCCAATGACAACCGCATCTAAGTTAAAAGCAAACAAAACGAAGAAGTTAAGGCTACATGAATTTGATAAGTGGCATGATAAGAAGAGAAACTATGGAAGTTATGCACCAATGAAATGGAATTGGCAAGGTCGATGGCCGAAGGGTAAATCTACACTTGTATGGAGAGTTCGAAAGCGAGATACAGGAGGAGTTCTATTTTCACCTGGATGAAGAATCATGAATTATAAGACGTATCCCGTCGAGCTAAAGACGTATCTCGTCGAGCTATTGACGTTAACTATAGCGCTTCTTGGGAGGCAACCCATGTTTAACTTTGCTTACACTTTTGTTCATTAAGTTTTCTTCATTTTATTTTCCTTTTATCTAACCTTGCTTTGCTTCTTCTATTTTTGTCATAGCCTTTTCCTTTTATTTTAATTGTTGATTTTTCTCTTTAGTTTTATTATTTTTATTTCTTTAAGTTTCCTTTCTCTTAAAAAAAAAAAGTTACATGGGCAAGGGACACGGTCATGTCCCAGCCCGTGTCCATCCAGACCTTCAAAAAAATTGCCCACCCACAAAAAGTTACACGGGCGTGGGACACGGTCGTGTCCCCAGCCCGTGTGCGCCCAAAATTTTCCACCCGTGTCCGTCCAGTTTTCACATACGGGAACAGTAAGTTACATGGGCATGGGATACGGTCGTGTCCCAGCCCGTGTCCGACCAGACTCCACACGACTCACACAGATTGTTACACGGGCAAGAGACACGGTCGTGTCCCAACCCGTGTCGACCCAAACTTACACAATTTTTGCACACAACCGGTTTATTTAAATTAAACACATTCTCTCACACACTTACAATCAAACATATCTCTCTCATATTCTCTCTTATTCTCCTTCTTCTCTCCACAATTCTTGCATTCCGCATTTTGATCCAAGTAATTTTCCTAATTAATTTTGTTCTCTCTTCCTCATGATTAGGCAATTTGGTTATTTGCAATTTTACTCTTGTGTGTCCTCATTTTTCCATTTAGCCTACAAAATTCTTTTTATTATTAAGTGATGAGGCTGAAGAGGCCGATGAGGGTGATGAGGACGATGAGGCTAAAGAAAGTGATGAGGATGTCGAGGCCGGTGATGACAATGACGATGCTACGATGGCTGAGGCATCGTTTGATGAGGCACATCAAGAAACGGATTCCGATCCCTCTTCTTAGTTCCTATTTTTTTTGTGTTCTCTTTTGGTTGGCTAAGACTTGTGAACTCAGCTATATAATGATGATATTTCTTCATTTTGCGCTTCTTTTCGACTGGCAGGGAAGTATTAGTTTCTTTTCCGTACATATGTTTCCTTTTTTCCCTAAGCTGCTTTTTCTTGTTACATTTCATGCTGCTATGTTTTTTTTAGTCATACATTGAGGACAATGTCCATTATTAAGTGTAGGGAAGGGATATATATGAATTTATTACTGTTTAGGAGACTAATTATTCGCATTTGACCCAATTAATTTTTAAGTTAACTTGCAATAGGTGATTAACAAGTGTTTCGCCAAATTAACTGTTTCATCTTGATTATTATTGATCTTATTATACTTTACTAGAATTGATTAGTTAAATTTTTAGAAGGCAATGTTACGAGTTATTTAACTTAGGATTTTAGGATTTGAGATTGGAGCAACATCACTAGTTGAGAGTTAGTCATGGTTATTTTTAAAATTTACTTTTATGTATACCCTTCTCTTAGAAATTTTTAAGAGTCCTATAATTTTTAGCAAACAAACAAATGAAATTCTTCTTTTGAGAAACCCTTAAAAAATCACAATGATTGGAGGTCAAAAGTAATAACAAGTATATGAATAGAAAAATTGGTAAGGATTCGTCTTGGTCCGTCAAAAGAGCGAGATTGAGTCCCAATGCCAATTCAAATGAAAAAAAAATTGATATGGATCGGCCTTGGTCCGTCAGAAGAGCAAGGTTCTTTCCCGCTATCAATATAAGAAATAAGTTGGTATGGATAGGTCTTGGTCTGTCAGAAGAGCGAGATTCTTTCCCGCTACCAACGCAGTTGTGCTCAAATAAAGTAAATTCAAAAGACCTCTCGACAAAAGCATGAACTAGGGGGATGATCAGAGGATGAGTGGATGTAAAATGTGTTTGTTCTAAATTATAGTGCTTGGTGAGATGGAAGAGAGAATTGTATACACTTTAGTCAAATGGACAAAATTTTTATGACTCTTTCTCGGTTGGCGAGATATTAAATCCAATTTTTAGTTTAAGAATCCTTGGTTAAATGACTTGGGTAAACTTTGATTTTCAGAAATTAACTAGTGAACTCTAGTATTAAGTATTGTTGGAGCATTCGAATATAGTCAGATGAAATTGGTTGACTTTATTATTGCAAGTTAGTTGAGAATGATTTTCTTACTTTTCTACGGATCAAGTGTATTTGTTCACCGGTTTCCTAAATAGTGATAAAATTTTGATTAAGTGTTTCTTATCCCGAAAGTTTTGTTTTGATTTATTTGCTTGAGGACAAGCAAATGCTTAAGTGTGGGGAAATTTGATAACTCTGATTTTAAACATATTTCATATGGTGATTTTATAGTATTTCCCTTACATTTTTTATTTTCTTTAAAGAAATTGATACTTAATTGAGTAAAATGTTGATTTCAGGGTTTTAACATGTTCTAGGCTCAAAAACGAAGAAAAGGAATCAAGTTTCACTCAATTCCGAGTTCAAACAAAGAAGTTATGAAGTTTTGAAGTTGTGCAGAAAATTTGCCTAAGTGCAGAAAGTTACACGACCTGAGGACACGGCCGTGTCACAGGCCGTGTCGAGTGACGAAAATAGAATCTTTGTAATACACATATAAAAGGATATCTTAGGGTTTCAAAAGACGGGAGAGACATTACAGAAACGAAAAGAGATGAGAGACGAGAGACGAGAGACGAGAGGAGACTTGAGGAGAACATCAAGAAAGAAGTGAGAACGACATTGATTTCAAGATTAGAGAGATTTTTCATCAAATCAAGAGGGGTTTTTATGCTTTATTTTACGTTTTTGATGAAACTTGTTTTTAGATTCTTTATGATAGCTTAGAATTCGAGTATTTAGGATTATGGAACCTAGGGTTTCATGTAACCCTTGGATTATATTATAATTTCAATAAAGTTTCTATTTTTTTCTTTATTCAATTATGTCGTTTAGTTGTGGATTGATAATTCTAGAGTGTCAATATATGATATTATGCATGTTGATTGAGAAATTGCATGTGTAATTAGATCTAAGCATAATTGAAGAGAATTACATGTATACTTAGAGATAAGATACATGTTTCTTCCGGAAAGTTGATTGTTTGCGTGGGAATTCATTATACACTAATGTGGTTCTAAATTATATTACTATGTGAAGAGATTCCAGTAAATAATTTAGGATTAGGGTTAATATGCTTGAGAAAAATATTAGCTTTGATTGTGAATCCCTCCGGTCAAGAATAATAGAAATTGAGTTGGATATATTTTGAAAAGGTTATATGTTAAACACTAAGGGAAATAATTCCTAAATACATTATTGCATATTGCATACTTGAAATCGTTCGTAGTTTATTGCTTCCTAATTTGCGTAATTAAGTCTCATAAGTAGTTTAGTTGTTAATTTCAGTATTTTTAATTCATTCAATTTATCACAATTTTTCGGTTAGATAATAAAGCTAAGGTTAATATTAGTATTCAAAATCTCCGAGGGATCGACTCGGACTCACATTCGCTATATTAAAACTGATAGGTGCGCTTGCCTCATATCAATACTCGATATTATCCATCGTTCTTTTCAAACTTTTCATGGTACTATTTCCTCCACTATTCACACTCTCACTCAATATGTTTGTGGTACCATACAATGCACTGCATTACTTCTCTAAAACAATTACAAGCACTTTATCTACATCTACAATCCTCAAATACAATCACACTTCACACACCAACTCTACCTATTAACAATACTTCTAATATAACATGCCTATAACTCCACAACTACAACAATATAACTCAACAACAATAATAGCTTAAAACAACTTTGATCAATTAAACATCCAATAAGTAAAATGGAGAAACGTTAGGCCTTTATGAAGGTGGCATGGCCCATTATGCTAAAGATTACTCAAAACCCTTAAATTTTACTACTCTCTCTATGCTACCAAAGGCTAGGTATGCCTATATCTTCTCCTCTTTTCTATCTCTCAAACTTTATCTACTATTGCTATTAAGAATTAAGGTTTTAATTCTCACAAATCTTTGTATACAAAATACTCATCAAATGTTACTATTTTCTTCTCTATATTTTGTACTCTATTGATACTAATAGTGTGATGTTTTAACTATATCGTAAAGTGAACCGTAGTGAAGATAGATGGAAGAAAGAAAAATTGTGGAAAGAGTGGAAAAATGATTATGGGTTTCAAGTACCAAAAGGACTCCTAAAGCTTAAAGCTTTTCTCAAAAAAGGGTTCAATGCCCTTCTGATCTTGTTAGTCTCCATTTATACTTTATACCATCTGGTTGCAATTATTGATTACAGTTGTAAACTACTGCTTTTCTAACTACTTGTAACTATCCATTAATTTGATTACATTTTTTTAATGTTATGTTCAATCATAACAATGTCCATCCCCCTTTGGAACAAATCTTGTCCTTAAGGTTAAAGTCTAAAAATGGAAAAGAAATTGATTAACTCCCATAGATGATGCTAGTAGTGCAATGGATTGAAAGACCATATTGTTTATAAGAATTCCATTGGCTATGTTGTCTTGATAATGCTTGTAGTAACACATTTTGTACTCAACATGTGAACCAATTCAATGCTAGGACATTCAATTTTTTATCCTCTATGTGTTGGCACTATCCACTGCAACTCCAAAGTCTCATTTGTTATGGAATAAGGGCCTTTGAAAGCTCTATTATTCCTTTCCTACAAAAACAATTCAATCAAACTATAATTCCATGTGCCATCCCATGCTCTCATTGTTCCTAACAACAACAATGAAAGGATTTCTTGATTACTATGATGGTTGCCTAATACTTGTTTTTCAACAATATTGAAGGTAGAAATCATTTGGTGTTGAAAATAATCCTCCCAAGCTAATAGATGGAAAACTAAAGATGCTGCTAGTATTTGTAATTGAATACAATATGTGAAAACACTCAATGATGCATTTTCCCCTAATTGTTCTATACTTATACTATGAACTTCCATATATGCATGAATAGTCTCCTTAGCATTGCATATGGAATGTATGTGCTCAACATGGATATTAAGCACACAATTCCCTGTTTTTGTCACTAATTACTCCATGCTAAGAATTTTGAGAAATTTAGTGAGATTAATATCTTGTAGCTTAAGAGTTTGCTCTAATATATCATTTTCTTTTATCATAGTAGAAAATGTCAACTCATCTTCAATATTCACTAATTGTTTTCTATCCATGTGATTTTTACACCCATTAGTTTGATCACTGTTAATGAGCAATTCCATGTTTAAATCTTATTGATTTAAAGACCCAAATCTCATGTGTAATGCATTCAAAAATACTATGCCATGTAGACACTAATTCATATCTAGATAACCATTGAAACCACTTCAAAGCTTTACCCTCCATAGCAACAAAAGTCATTTTCAACGTATTTATGCATATATTTCATGAATGTCAAATATTTGATTTACCTTAACAATCCAAGAATTAGGATCTTGTCTGGAAAATTTTGGCAAATTCAATTTAATGGATTTATAATACTAATGTAACTCTTACTCATTGTGTGATGAAAATGATAAAGAATCCTCATTTCCTCTTGGATTTTTTTATTCTTTTTTGAAGGTTGAAAAGTCTTGATAAAATTCTTAAAACTTTCGGTCATTTCTACCATCATATGTTCCATATTATTCATTCTTGACTCCTATGATACAAACTTAGCATCATGTTTCTGAATGTCTTCTTGTAAACTTGTGATGCTGTGAATATTGGTTTCTATAGCAGGATTTTCAAAGAAAAATCAACGAGAGCACCAATGTTAGGCCTTTATGAAGGAGGCCTAGCCCACTATACTAAAGATTACTCAAAACCCTCAAATTTTACTACTCTCTCTCTATGCTATCAAATGCGACGTACGCCTCTTTCTTCTCCTCTTCTTTATCTCTCAAACTTTGTATACTCTTACTATAAAGAATTAGGGTTTTAATTCTCATAAATCTTTGTACACAAAATACTTATCAAATGTTACTATTTTCTTCTCTATATTTTGTACTCTATTATAATAACTCAAGATTTCAAGTCAGTTCCATAACCCTAAAATCTAAGCCCCTAAATTTAGGGCATTGGCTATATTATCCATTTTATTTCAAACTTTACAGTAAATTTAGAAAAGTTAGACGAAATAATTTAAGTAAAATCAAATTCTCAAAATAAGCTATATAAAAATGTTAATTTAAGAAAACGTCAACTTACCGCTAAAGTCGATAAATATAAAAAATGTGAAATTCGAATATTTAGATGTAACGAGATATTAAAGATAAGTTAATTAACTTTCAAAAATAATAAATGAAGTTGAATTGTGCATAATATACATGTATTACATGTGATATAAATTATATGTATTAAATATATAAATATAATAATAATCATAAATTATTAAAATTAAGTAAAATAATGAAAAATTAATAAAATAAAATTGGATGGATGAGTCATTAAATGATATATCAAGCTGGTACCAATTAGAAATAATGAGTCAACACTTAGTCAATGAGGGGATGACAAATGGGACTTAGGAAAATATGAAATTTACATGTGTAATTTCACTTTTAACATACAAAAAATCCTAAAACCTATAAATAGGGCTCCAAACATTATTCACAATATTTTGGGAACTTGAAAACACAAGAGAATAATTTTAGAAAATTAGAAAAACTAAAATAAAATAAAATAAAAATAGAACAAGAAATAGAGTTGAAATGGGTCTAGGGTGGTTTGTATACCAAGCCACAACTTGACTTGGAGCAGCTTAGAGGTCCAACAGAAGGTGGTCGGGGATGGCGACTAGATGCAACCAATTCAGGTGAACCAAAATCCCGTCGTAACTTATTTAATTTTGTAAAAATATCAAATGTTGTCAATTAATTATTAAATTTTTTTTATTGGATTATTTTAGGTGTATATTAATGTAGTAATTTTATTTTAATTAAATAATTAGTGAGAATATGGGTTCCTTAAGAAAATGCCTTGTTTGGCCGAAAATTGAATAAATTTTTATAAATATTAGATGATGTTGTTTCAAACTCAATTTTTGTATATAATACACTTAATATATATATTTAATTTTGGTAACAATAATTTTTTAAATTAAGCATGTTTACTATTTTTTATAATTATTTTGAATAAAACTACTAATTTTATTGAATTGTTGAACTAATTAGTTTTTTATGAAACTAATGAATGAGCCCTATATGATTAGAATTCTAGAATTTTATAATGATATTTAGAACATTTAGTTTTTATCTCACACATAAATTTGTTTATTTTCCTTAATTTTCTATAATTTCGAGCTAAAACCCCTATTTTCGTAAAAATAGATACTATTCAATTTAGTATAATTGGTGACCAATAATTAAACTGCATATTTTTGTAAGTTTATAGGTTTTTTTTTAAATTAATTTGGCTCATATACTATTTATTACATATATTCCTAGTCTAAACATATATATTAGCATAATATGTAATATAGTAATTAATACCAATAAAACACTTGTCAAATTCACGTAAAATGAACACATTGGGGTGTATTAAAGGTTACTAGATAAGTTTGAAAATTGTGATTTTTAGGGTTTTTAATTTAGTACTAAAACTTATTCAAGTCAATTATAGAATTAGGGTAGCATACGGTCAAGTCGTAATGAGAAAAGGGTATTTTTAGACTTTTGATAATATTGATAGACTTGATTCTTAAGATATCTTAATAGTGCTTAAAATAACGATTGTGACGTCATAAAGTTTAGTGAAATCGATAGGAAATAAGTAAGATACAATCAAATAAAGTTTAAAAATGTGAAAATAAAAGTTTATAACAGTTTGGGTTTGACTCATACTTAACTTGGAAGCTGTTTTTATATTTTAATAGGTATGATAAGTAAGGAAAGACCATGCGGCGGAGTTTAGGATTTTATGCTATTACTAAGTTTAGGTAAGTGGATCTAACTCATGCTTAGATTAAATATATTGCTACTCATAACACTGCATGCTGTTTGATGTTGTATTAATTGAATATGGGTACATTTCGAGTGAATTGATATGCTACTGTGGTGATTATGAATGGCAATAACTGTACCTTGGTTGAATTGTTATGTTGCTATGTTAGGTAATGAATTGTGTTTACGAATGACTGTGCTAAATAAAGAAGTTAAGTGATTGCTAACTCAATCTTCTAGGTGTTTATCTAAGTGAACCCTAAGTAAAATATTAAAATTCTGCTATGAAGAGTTCAAAAACTAGAATCAAATGACTAAGTTGAGTAAAACTTAAAAATTAATTATGCTGATTGATATTCTTGAGTTGTTATTGCATGGCATAGCATGGTACAAAAAAAAAACCTACAAGTCAGAACTTTCAAAATGAGAATTCCAAGTGATTCTAAAAAAAGCATGACTTTATGAACTCAGTTTTTAAAAGTATATAAATTACATTGCCCAAACATTATGACTATTTAGATTATCAAATTTGGTATACTACAGTATGTTGTCTAATTTGGAAGTATTGCCACTTTAATTTGGTAGCCTACAATGTGTGGTCTAATTTGGCAGTGTTGCTACATTGATTTAATGAACTACAACGTATAGTCTAATTTTATAAAGCAAAATTGGGGATCCTACTCCCTAACAGCTCCTTGTTGCCCTTTTTAAAAATAGTAGACTACAGTGTATAGTTCAATTTGGTAGGTACCTATTCCCAAGCAGCTCCTTATTGTCCATTAGTTCCTCGACATTATATCTAAATGCCCAGCTATATCGACTAACCACAGGAAAATTGGAGGGCTTAGGATATCGGTAACAATACATGCTATGTACATGAGCATCACATGCCATATTGCCAGCAATAAATGTTCGATTAGATGAATGCACATGTGAAGTTAAAGTTACGGGTTATGATTAAAATGGTTAAGTTGTGATAAGCAATATTGTCTATTATATTATCTATATTATGTTGTTTATTATCTACTCTCACTCAGCTTCAATAGCTAAGGGGATAAAATATTTTATCCTTAAGTTAACTACTTCATGAAGGGCTTAACACTAAGGGGGATATATATATATACATATATATATATATATATATACTGAAAGCGTAAATTGGAGTCAGTAACTTTTGTATAGAACCTATACTAAGTCAAGAATTCTATTATTTTGAAGATGGTAAAAAAAAAAGCTAGTTCATATTTTGATATAAATATTATATTGTACACATAAGTTGTAATAAAATATCCAACTGAACTCTAATGTAATAATCCCTTTATCATATAAACAATATTGTTTTTTAATAATGAGCAGGTTAAATTAAGTTTTTGACAAGTATTCCTGTATGATGATACATTCTATACTAAGTAAGGATGTGACATCTATTGATACTAATAGTGTAATGTTTTAACTGTGTCGCAAAGTAAACAATGGTGAAGATGGATAGAAGAAAGAAAAATAGCAAAAAGAGTGGAAAAATGATTATGGGTTTTGAGTACCAGAAAGACTCCTAAAGCTCAAAGCTTTTCTTAGAAAAGGGTTCGATGCCTTTCTGATCTTGTTAGTCTCCATTTGTACTTTGCATCATCTAGTTGTGAAAACTGATTGCAGTTATAAACTACCACTTTCTAACTACTTATAACCTCCTAATTTGATTACTTTTTTTTTTTTTTAACTCTATGTTCAATCATAATAAGAAATTTTCAACTAAACGATAAGTGTGTGAACCATATATTGTCGTACCAATTAATTATGATGCATACAAGAGGAGCTAATTTGTATATAAAATGGCATGCTAGCAAGGATGAACCAAATTAGGATTAAATGTACATTTTAGGTTTTACCGGTGTTTGATGTGAGAAAATGGATATGGATGTGGATATTATTAAATGTAATACTCTAATAATAAATAAGCACTAGTTTTGTAATTAGAATGGAGGTTGATATGATTCATAATCCACAAAGTAACTATGAATGTTGATAGCTTTTGATCATACACACGAATAGCTAAAAATAAGTCTACCACAATCTAACAAGATTAATAAGAGCTTATGTAAATAAAGAGGAAGAATATTCGTAATAATCTCAATGAAAGAGCTCATGATGATTTTAGGTAATATAATAATGGTAAAACTGGTAACAAAAACCTAATAAAGCCTTCAAAGTCATCCTAATATCAAAAGTGTAAATACAAGTAGTTCCTTGAGTAAAATAGGTAAAGTGCAATGTTTTAACAACCTAGGTTAGTGGTATTGGACGAGACTTCCTCATGTGCTTGGATGATGGGAGTTTCTATTTTGTGCTTAGAATGGTACTCTTTGCTCAAACGGGGGTCGGCTTACCATCTGGATGGGGTTGAGGCTTTAGCTTGGCACCTAAAAGGTAATCAAGTCGTCATTCAGATGGAGGCGTTGGCTATCTAATCCTTCCGTGGTTCCAGCTATCGTTTGGGTGGAGTATTGGCTAGTGAGTGCTTTCTTACAACACCCTACTTACTTTAATTTGTGAGTGGCTCCTCCAATAAATCTATGAACCCGGTTTACTCTTCGGTACTTGGGTTCACATTTCGGGTTCATGCTCCCATCAATCGTGGTTAATAATATTTCACATTTGCAACCTGTAAAAGGAAAATGACAACTTGCTGGTCAAACATCTAGCTACAATTTTTGGATTAGAATTCTCGTAGGAAAATGAAATTTGCATTTCCCGTGTCAAAATTTATTCATCAAACACTGTTGGTCGTCTAACTAATGACATAGGAATACAAAAATGGATGATCTTTTTCTTTATTCTCTTAATTTATATTAATTTACAACGAACAATTAAGATTATTTAAATTTTTAACAATCTCATAACATCATTGTCATTATCTTTATCGTCATAATTTCAACTATAATTACAAAGTGTCATCATCTTTGTCGTCATAATTTCAACTATAAAATTGGCCAAAAAAAAAATAATAAAAATATTAAGCTGAGGTTCTTTAACCAAGCCCTTAAGTATTTGACAAAATCAACCTATAGAAAGAACTGAATGAAAAAGAAATCCTCTTCGAACATGCTATGACTCTGACGTCCGACCCAGCACACAGCTTGCACAACCACGAACCACGATTTTAAGCAGCCAACAGACCTCAGCTGCCAGGGATGGCAGCAGCGTGAAACTACCAGGGGTAAGACCGTGGTCAAAGGATCACAACTGCCAAGCCGCAATTAAAGCACGCTACCGCATCTGGAAACTGCGAGCAATTGTGCACCAACCTACCAAACTACATCTCACCGGTTTGCATGTTTGGCATCATATAGCTGGACCAAATAGATGCAACTGGGCTTTCAAACATTTACATATAGCTACATTGATAACACAAATTCAGGAAGCAAAGAGATGTCAATATGACTAAAATTGACTCTTTATTACTCTAATTACATGGATGGCATGTACTTTATGATGCTAAAATGGAGGCTTTCACTCGTCTAAATCAACCTCTATTATACAAATGCTGGTATACATGTGTAAAACAAAACCAAGAGATGACACTCCCCTGATGAATCTTTTCATCATGAAGAAACAATGATGATGACACGATTCTATGGTTGCTATGATACAAAGTAATTGGATCCTCTCAGATTCATTTCCAGGATGGTCTGAATTCCAGGATGCCCGACAAAATCAGCTATCAAGTTTCGGAAATGAAAGAGATCCATGGCACAACAATCCACGAAAAACCTATCTCCAGCTACACTATGCATATGTACACATTCCTAAACAGATAAACCTGAAAAGAAGTAAGATGGAAAGACGTTAACAGAAATTCGAGTTTTTTTTTTTTTTATTAATAATCAATCAGCATGGGAGAGCCGAAGAAAACCACTGAGCAGTTCTGTATGTTAGCGTTAAAGGTTTAAAGAAGAATTCCCAGATTATTTCCAACTTTAGTCAAGAAAATGTGATCAATGTCAGTAGACTACTCACCCTTTGCAAAATATGAATCCACCAAGAGCTCAAAAGAAAATGTGATGTGAGAAAGCAATCATCTAGGTAAAAGAATCCCTTCATTGATTTGAACTGGGAACTGATTGGAAAAAGCGTGACACTTCTCGGTAAAGTTGTTTCGCTTCAAAGGGTTTTGAAACATATCCATCCATTTCACACCTAATGCATTTCTCATGCGTGGCTTGGATCACATCTGCAGTCATGGCCAAAATAGGGACATGCCAATTTGAGGAATATTTCCCTTGTTGAATTTTTCTGTTGTTTTTCCGTTCTAATTCACGAATTTCCTTTGTAGCTTCAAATCTTCAGACACGATATAAAACCAGAAATATAGGTGTCAAATATAGAAGCTGAGATTGATTATCAAAAAATAAGAGCTTGGTGCACAGTTAGGATGACCATATTTATTAAAATGTTTTACATGACAAGAATAGGCTAAATTTCTCATAGTATCTTCAAACAATTAAAAAGCACATACCCATCCATTGTCGGCATCTGTATATCCATGAAACAGGCATCAAAGTCATGGGGCGGTTCCAACAAAGAGACTGCCTCCCTGCCTTCTTTCACACAGACCACTTCAGCTCCATACTTCTTCAAGGCACCTTCAGCCACTTTCAGATTTACTTTATTGTCATCTACAATCAATATTTTCCTTCCACGAAGAAGATTGCAAAGTGGTACTGCTGAAAGCTCCCCATTATGCGCACTCATCCTGTTTTCAACACCCATGGCTCTCTGTAATGAAGCAGCAAGCATACTAGCCCGCAAAGGCTTCATTATAACAGTGGGACTGCAAGCTGAGGGTGAAACATTGCCCGTCCATGAAGAACTAACTGAATTAGCTAAAAGAAACAGTATTGGAGGATTCCCATCCTGTGTGTTATTCAATTGATTTCTAAAGAAAGCTGATAAACGTAAATCCTTGTCCCAAACTTCTTCCTCTATAAATACCATATCAATTTTTCTACTCCCACTATTTATGTAGTTCATGCACTGGCTTAAATCAGACACTAATTCAACATGAATACCCAATCGTTGGATATGATATTTTGCCACTTTAGCTCTGACTGTTCTTGAGTCCACAACCACTGCAGTCATCCCTTGCAACTCAGGAATAACGAAAGTTAGTTGATCACTCATTTGCTGGCTTCCATGATCAGCTGCATCCGAAGAGCCATTCTCAAAGATAGCAGTAAATGTAAATGTAGATCCTACCTGTGGTTTACTCACAAAACCAATCTCCCCATACATCAGGCTGACCAAGCATTTGCTTATGCTTAGGCCAATACCTGTGCCGCCATGTGTCCGGGATATTGACGGGCCAACTTGCATGAAGGGTGTGAAAACTCGAGACTGTGCTTCATGGGGAATCCCATCTCCTGTGTCCTCCACTGACACAATTAGATTAACGGGATGTAGAAAATTTGATGGAAAAGTAAACGTGGGTCCTTCTTGGCTAAAGCTGTTGAATTTAGACCAACTACAGCATCTGTCTGCCACCGGATAACCACTTAAAGTATCCCCGGAAAATGCTTCAGTCTCCACATCTATAGACTCCATTACCTCCTCTGTGAGATGGACTGTTAGAAAGATATGCCCCTTCTTTGTGAACTAAAAAACATAAATTCATCATCATTTTACTGGTATAAACAAAACAATCATATCGAACACCATGCATATTGACTTTTATGTATTATACCAACTGGTGAAAACAAAAGACATCTGAGTTTTTTTTCTCACCCTTTTAGGACAACAACTTGCAAACTCAAACATAAAGGAGTATTCTTTTCTTTTCTCTTCTGTGATATTTGGGACACAGGTACAAACCTAGACCTGTGTGTTAAGAGAACGGGAACTCCACCACTGGATAAACCAGTGAGGGAAAGATCTAGTGCTTCTTGACATGTTGCCTGAAGTTTATATAGAAGTGATTAAAAAATTTTTTTGGATGATATGTGAATAAAAATTTTGCAGCTCAATCCTCATCCAAACAGCTTTTAGAGGTCCAAAAACACTACGAAGACATCAGATTCAGCAAAACCACTTCTTTACAGATTCATGCAGCAATAGTTCACAAACTTACTTTAATTGAATTCCCCATCAGATTAGTTATTATTTGCCGAAATCTTCTTGGATCACCAATTAGCTTCTCTGGAACTCTATCAGAGACGTAAACAGCAAGCTGCAAAATTTTGCTTATATTAGGGATTGGCTAAGACCAGAGAATATGTTAATGAGGCGACCTAGTATATACCTCCACTTCTTTCCCTTGTGACTTCCCAGAAAAGAGGGATAAGACATCATCAAAGATGGCCCTCACATCAAACTGTACTGCCTCGAGCTCAAGCTTACCAGATTCAATCTTTGCTTGGTCCAAAACTTCGTTTATCAGTGACACAAGAGCTTTTCCACTTTCTTGGGCAGTTCTCACGTAGTCTTGTTGAGTAACATCCAGATTTGTATCCATCAACATGTGCAACATTCCTGGGAAAATAGAAGCAGTTTTATTCCCACAGTTTAATTCTTCAAGCAATGGTGCCATAATTGGATTTGAATATTAGAAACATTGAAACAACTGGAAAGGTAGTAGAATACTGACCTAGAACACCATTCATTGGGGTTCTGATCTCATGGGAAACTGTAGCAAGGAACTGCAGTACGCAGACACAAATTACAATCACAGCCATTGTACACTTGGGAAAACTTTTCAGGTAGTGTACATTAGCAATTACCTGTGACTTTGCCACATCAGCTGCCTCCGCCCGCTTTTTAAGCTCCATCATTTTGAGATAGTCATCTTCAACCTTTGCAATTCGATTCACTGTTGCATGAAATATATGTCCAACAAGCAATGCAATCACAAGAACACCAGCAGATGTCATTATTGCTTGCCATGGCCATGGTGCCTTCTCTTTGAACCTGTGTAGGAGAAAACTTATTTCTGCCCAATGCTAAAGAAATCTGTAGTTTTTTATTAGCAGACAGAAAGAGAAACTAAAATTTACCTGCAACGCATCTCATGCCTCCTAAAAGGATCCCCAAAATTAAGGTGACTGACATGCTCCGAATCATCCTCTGATGCATGCGGACCATACATACTGATTGGATGTGAGTCATTGGTAATGTCCAATACATTAACAACAATGTGTTGTTTGCTAGCAAGCTGTTGAAGTAACTTCTCCACCAATGATTGAATATGAAACACACCACCAATGTATCTGCTTGATAGCAGTATAGTTAAAAAATATATATATATATATAAATGCAGAAGAAAGATAAGAAAGAAACAACTCTATTTTTGTTATCATGCATGTCAATCCCATATTAGCCGCATGATTCAATTCAACTTCTACCAGGCTAGTATCCACAGAATTAATCTTTAGTTGTGAGACAAATAAACCAATTCCAATCTGAGCTGTAAATTTGAGAATATACACTTTCAGCATTCAGTTTGAAGTGACCTCAGCCTTCCTTTCAAGATGGAAAGTTCAGGTTGTTCTTTCACTGCTAATAATAGTTGTTATTCATTAAACCATAATAGTCATGCCAATTTCTTTTTCTAGGAAATCTATTCCCCACAGACATTCATGCAGTATATCAAGATGCAATTCTACCCATGATAACCCATGGAAAAAGAATAAATTGCAGAAGAAGGCACGCGCACTTTCCCAGATTTTTATACTTGTGTGATACAGAGAGAGTCCAACATAAGAACTTAGGCATCAACTGAAATATCTCACCCAACGGTAGCCTGGATTCTCTCATTTGGAGTTGCATTTAAGGGAAGTTCCACTTTATAAACAGCAAATGTCAATATGACCCCAAGACGATTTGTTTTGAGCAAACTAAATGGAGCAGTGAGAACACCCTTGCCAGATTCTCTAGCTCGCAAGACATTTTCACGGTCTTCCTGTTAAAAGGTCAGCAACAATGGATTACCCAGAAAGGTTAGAAAAATAATGGCAAGAGGACAAGATAGCAGAAAATATGCAGAAAATGGAACCGAGAGCTTCATTATTTTATGCAACTAATAATAAAACCAAGAAAATAATTATCACAAAAAAGAAAATTAACTAATGTAAAACCTCTCGTGCAGCTATAAAAGTGATCTTTTGTGGTCAATGAACCTTAGAGAGTTAGTTGATCTATAAAGCACAGTTATCATCAACTTCACAATCATATTGAAACTAAATCAACTACAATTTGGAGTCAGTTCAAGAGAACAAAATCAAAAGAAAATTACCTTTCCGGACAGCATATCAAAGGAAATGACATGAGCAACAGTATCCTGTGCAAAGATAACGGGGGCATATTCTTCCTGAACCGGGGATGGTTCCAATGCTTCAAGATCAAAGTCATCCTTATGAACAGGATTTTGTTCAAGTGTGTCCATCCTCTTAATCGTCCAACCTTGCTGCTTCTCAAATTGTTCTCTTTCTGAGGAGAGCACTCGCACAGCATATGCCACACCACTTGTGAGGGGCCTCTCAAAAGCGGTTCTTTCAGTGTACCTAGCAAAAGTCCTCTGTTTTTCTGAAAGTTAGACTGTGTCGAAGATACAGGGCTGTGGAAGCCCCTAGGAGTCTCATGAAATAGAAGTTAAATTTCTTTATCTTTTCTGGGACAAGAGTTGCCACATTGTATTTCTAATATTTCCCAATCCCTTACAAATAATTTTAAAGATTAGTAAATTGGTTATTCCCATTTTTCTATCCGATTATAGTGGTTATTGTCTTTAAACTTCCTAGTTTAGCCTTGACTATGGGTGACAATGGCTAAGACAAGACTAAAGTTTGTCTTTGCATCACCATTACTCGTGTTTATGTGAAATTTGCAGGGTTCCTGTTGAGCTCATGCTGACTTCCTGTTGAAATCTGGTGCCTATCTAATGTTTTAAATTATTTCTATATCAAAATTTTGTTAAATACTTTCTTTCAATTATTGGCATAACTACTAGTAAAGGGGCCTTATTAATAAATGGTCAAGTAGAAATACAAATCTAGTTATGAGTAATTGGGGGAAAAAAGAGAGAGGAGTTGAAAAGTTAATGCAATCATAAGGTGGTGCTGTTAATAAATTTGCTCTTCCTTTTTTGTGGGTAAGTTTATTTAATAAAAGGAAATAAAAAAATCGATAAATATGTTACTGAAAAGAAAACTTTATTAAACAATTTTGCAACTCATAACATTAAAAGAAAGAGATATAGTAATATAGGCTACACTTCGCTAATACTTTGCCTGAAGGCCCCTATATTTCTTGGCTTGACACAGCCCAGTGAAGTGATGGCACGTACATATACATATTGACGACAACATAAGAAGATCCAATTCAATACCAAGTGATAACTACTAACGCAGAATCACCCCCAACAAATGCAGAAAAATCAACTGCACATTTATGGCTATTTGCTTAAGTTTTATAATTTTTTTGCTGAGCTAAAACTTGCTGCAAGACCTTCTCTCAGAGCAAGGTTTGAAAAACAATGTTTGCTTTATGTCAAAGAGAATTTCCCTAAATTAACCACAGAGAGAGAGAGAGAGAGAGAGAGAGAGAGAATTTCCCTATCACAAGCAGAGTGAATTTGAATTCAACGTTTTCAAATGATAAGATTTTGCTTTGGAGATTCAGAATGCCTATCTCCTATGATGTTATCACATTATGTCATCAAAATTTCAAAAAGAGCAAGGAAAAGATATTCCAGAATGACTCCTGTTTCAGTAACAGAGTCCATGAACAAAATCATATGAAAACAAGTTCGATTTATAAAGTGAAGCAGCTAATTTGCAGATCAAAATGCAGGCCTCGATTAGTATATCATTAATTACTATTAGGTATGTAGATCAAGAAACACCGGAAGCTGAGATCTCCATTCTCCAATTATCACGCCACCATGCTTATTATCAAATATACCCACATCAAGCTACATCATGCTTATTCATACAAAATAATAAACAAAGTAAAGGTATCCAAAACATATCTTGAAATTACCTGATCAATCGCAGAAGGGTTTTTGCCATGGTGAAAGGTTGAGATCATAATGGACATGGCTTGGACGTGGTTCATACTGACATTAAATTGGTCTTGTAGCATCCTAGCTCTTTCATCACACATACTCACAAGATTCTCTCTCCTCCTCTCAGAAGCTTGTGAGCTCATGTACCAGAGGATACACAAAGAGACCAAAATGAAAGACATTACCCATGCGTAAAACAGCTTTCTACAAAGACTCTTGCTTATCCTTTTGGACCCAATCAACTGATTATACTGATACTGGATCTTGAAAAGATAACTAACCATCTTCTCCCACCAATTGAGGGACATCTTATCCCCATTACCAAGCAACCCAACTTTGATACCCATAAGAGGACCCCCATCAACAAACCAATTCATGGAAACTACATATATTATCCCCCAGCATATCACATGCCCTAGCTTTAAGCCAAACCCTACAACATGAAGCAAACTCATCCAAAACCAAAATCAGCTTATCCAAACAAACACAACGCTTCAATTCTAGCCAGACAAGTACCAAATTTGTGCTAACAAATCCCTGAAGGCTCTCAACTTGGGCCACCCCAAGACTTTATGTGAAGAAAATACCCAACACCCACTTCAAAATTCAGGTCTAAAAGTAAACTTCAGATGGTCACCAGAACAGCTTGGGAATTGAGAATGCCAAACAAGAAACAAACTTTGAGAAGAGATAAGAAATGGAGTACCCACATAAAAAAGTTAAGTAAGTAAGTAAGTAAGAATCAAAGAACCCTCATCAGATTCTATATTTTGATATTCCAAACAGAATGTGATATCATCTTCTCGTTAGCTGCCAAACAAGACCCAGAAAAAGAAAATTACAAGAGACGAAGCAAAAGATTCCTCCAAATTTAATTTATCTACCAGTTAATCAAACAAAGCCCTAGCTAATTAATAAAGAATCCGAAACAGACACAGCTTGCTTTACTTGTACTTGGTGCTTTAAGCCTCTAACATCACGGTTAATAGAGGCTAAACTGTGCAGATCATAGAGATAAGCGAAAAATCAAGTTTAGAAGTGATTTTTCTTTTCTTTTTCTCTTTCTTTTCTCCCAAACACACTTAATAAAGAGGGAATTTGTCAAAGAAATATGAAAGAAAATAGGGTGAGAGAAAATGTCTGCTAGTAGAGATCATTCTCCATCGCTCTATTCCATCCATACCAGCCAAACCCATTAACAAAATTAAAAAAATAAGGAACCTACTTTTCTTTATAAATAAACAAATGTCTTTTTATATTCTTATTCAATTGCGACTTGAGCTAACTTTTTTCGTGGGTTTTAAACGGTGGTTGTTTTTAAACAATATATTTTATATAAAGAAGTAGATTTTTTAATTTTTTCTTCTATGACTCTTACATGATGTTTAATATGAAAAAATTATTCGAAATAAAATGAAATGAAATAAAAACATTTTTTATGTTTGAAGGTAGTTATAGATTGAAATAGTATTAAATACTTAAATAATATTATTTGTTGAAAATATTTTTAATTATTATATGTTATAATTTTTTTAAAGATTAAAAAAATAATTTTAATTAATTATAATTAATAAAGTAAAAATGGAATCACAATTCCACCTTTTGAAAGATAAAATCGAATTCTAATTATCAATTTATTTTCAACTTGAAAATACATTTCAAAATATGAAGAATAGAAATGAAATCGAGAATTACAATTTCATTCCAACTTATTCCTATGTAACAAATATAACATTAAAGCTCGGTAGTGGACTAATGATATGAGTATTAGTTCTTCATTTTTTTTTTCTAATGATATTAACAAAAAAAAAAGAGATTTTCTTTTCTTTCCTTTTTTCTTCCTAATTGCTATTTGTTTGCACTAATGAGGAGAGGAAATTTAAAATGTTCTATTTTATTAAAAGATTGGTATTTATTTTATGGGGATTTTGACTATAAAAATTACAACTAGTTTGTATTTTTAAGTATTGATACCTATATCATTTTTAAAAAGGGGGATTATTTATATAACATGTAAAATTATCATGTTAATCCATCTTCCAAATGTATAGATTATAATTTGAATTTTAAAAGTTTTATATAATTTTATTATTTAAATTTCTTAAAAAAGAACATTAAATTAATTCTAAATAATGAGAAATTAAATATTTTATCTTTTTTGTTATATGATTATTTTATATTTTTTAAGCATCCCTATAGTAAGTATGTTACCTCTAATATAAGTTAGAGGTGAGCACCAAACCCAATAAAAATATAAAAATTAAAAAGGGCCTAAAAGATCATTATAAAAATATAAAAAAAAAAATTAGTACAATATGAATGAGATGGATATTTGTTAGCCTAACCATTGTTCTTAAATCCAATTAAGACTTACATTATTCAAACTAGCAACAAACATTTCTAAAATGGAGGAAGAAGAATTTCGACATAATCTATCCCACTAAAAGATCATTATTTATGCTTATTATGCCCTAAAACCTAAAAGGAGACAATCCTAATATGATATGTTAAGACTCAAAATCTGTCTAATACCTCTATACTTATATATATACATATACATATATATATATTCATATATACATACATACCTATATACATATATATAATTGTCAAACCATATATTAACGATTTGCGAAGTGTTTCTACATAAATATTGGCTTTTATGAGTCTAACTCGATACACAAGTACACATTAGCCAAACCAATAGCATCTCCTTTTATATAGTTTGGTAATATTAGCATACTTTCTATTTAACCTAACATACCTTTTACATATATTCTATATTTTTAACACATCTTTCCCAAGCTATTACATTTCTTTTATAACATAATATAACACATCACCTCAACAAAATATACTTGTAAATTGTAGCAACTATAAAGTAATTGCATATGATATTTAAAGTATGATAAATTTCTACTAAAGAACATCATAACTTAACCTACTTTATACGTACACTTTCATTTCAACATCCTCTATAAATCAACATTCCTAAATTCCCTAGTGATTACGAACTTAGCTCTAATACCAACTAAAGTTGTCACACTTCAAAACTTAGAATAGAACAACTTAGCAATATATCCATACATTAGTATGGATATGTTAAGGCTCATAACTAGTGTATTGCCAATATATATAACAACTAGAAAATACACGTTAAGAATTTCACCACAAAAGTAGCTCTCATGGGTCAAACTCAAAAAATAGATACATATTAATTGACATTCTAAATCACCTTCTATATAACTTGAAACATTAATGTAAACGCACTTAAATAACCAATTTTCCACTCCTACTTAAACTTCTATAAGCTTCTATATAAGCACCATTAGAGATGGAATGCAACCCATCTTAGATCGCATGGATGCATCTAAGGTTGTACCACTCAAACATTAATAGGGTTCAATTATATAAACCTAAGACTTATGGTTATATTTATAATCATATAAGTAGATTAAATGGGCCAACCTAATATAGTCAATGATAAGCTATAATTAAACAAACCACCTCATCTCAGTTCGTTTAATAAACATATTGAAATTTCGGTTTAATCTAGGATTAGTTAATGGAATAAATGGACCCACTAACTCAACTCATTTATATATTATTCTGAGTTATATGGGTTAGATCACCAAGCCACTGAGATTCTTTTTAATCAAAAACTTAATATTATAAAATATATATAGCTTAGCCCACCGAAAGAGTGTATTGTTGTGTTAATAGCTAAAAGTGGTTAATTCCTTAACCAAATGGCAACACTGGATTGCATAACAGCCACTCTTATAACTTTGATGTTTATGGGGAAACAAATTGACCATGGATGAAAGGTTGTATCAGTTACTAGGTGACTCTTAATTAGTCATGGTTATTCTATATTTTAAGGAATCCATACAAAATAACAATTGGAACGAATAAAAGCAACAGTAGTCATATCATTTATAATATTGAACACAAGAAATTGATTTTTTTTTTCTAGGTATTGCATCTTTTAAAATGAACTTTTTAGCAGTACATTTCTTTTGTTGCAATTTAAACTAAAAGTCTTATCACACAAACAGTTAAAATTTGATTCCAATAAGCTAATAAATGTTGTTCACTTTGAAAGTTTTTGTTTCGTTACATTCCATTTTAAGTACAAAGACTAAATTCTAGAAAATTATGGTATGGGAATAAAAAAACACTAAGGCTATAAATTAGCTAAACTGCTTATTTTAAGTTCAACTAGGCTCGAGCTTGATTAGTAAATAAATAAAACTCAAACTCAAGATAAAGTTTATTTATTTAAATGGGTCAAACTTGACCTCTAATTTATATTCACAAGTCTGCTCACTTAAGTTTGCAAGCCAACTCATTTAGACTCGTTAGTCAATATAACAAATATTATACATCATATATTATTAAAATCCAAAAGGTAATATCTATATAATATGTTAGGATAATATAAAATATATAATCTAATCTTTATTTACTATTTAATAATCTATTTATTTATATATCTCTTCATTTTACATATATAGGTTCATGAGTAGGCTTGAGCTTGGCTTGCTTTAAGCTTAGTTGAGCTCAAACTAGATCGATAAATGAGTTAAACTTAAACTTAAGACAAATCTTTTTTATCTAAATGAACCGAGTTTAAGCCTTAATTTGCAAACTTGATAAAAACTTAGCTCAAGCTCAAATTTAATAATTTTTAAACAAGTAGAGCTTAAGTTTTCAAAAACTCGATTTGGCTTAACTTGTTTGTAGCTTTATTTCTAAATCTTATTATTGGATAAATTGTGTGAACTACCCCCCCAAAATTTTGAAAATGGCACAAACCTCAGCTTTTTAAAAGCTAGCACTTACCACTATTGAAATAATCTAAAGCCCAATTTTTTCCTTTTTTTTTCATCCTAACTAGGCTTTCATTATGAAGTAAGCTTATATAGATGCTTAAATAGTAGTTTATCCAATTAATTAAATTAAGTAAAATAAGGAAATAACCTAAAAAGTTAGGCTAATTTAAATATATGGATAAATTTAATTAAATTAATCATAAAATTGCCATATAAGTATTTGCACAAGATTGTTTCACACCGATGCCAAATCAAGAAAAAAAAAATAGAGTTCATGCATATTTCAGAGATAGTGAGTGCCAACTATTAAAAATAGTGGGATGAGTAATTTCTAATGTTTTCAAGAGTAATTCATGCAATTTACTTTAATTTTTTTCACATACATTATATGTTACACTTATATTTTAAATTACTCTTAACATCCTAAGTTTTTTTTTTTAAAAAAAAGTTAAATTGCAAATATTTAAGTTTATGGGTGAAATTTTTTATTTATATTTCTATTTATTCATTTGAGATTTTGGTTATTTTTCTTTTTCCTAAGGGCTATATTTGTTGGGATTATCAGTACATAGCTAGAAAACTTATGATGATAATATATAGGAGTAATGGGACTAAACATGTGAATTTCCTCATTTTCTTATCTATTTGACATTTTAGTCACAAATAAAAATCAAATCAGAGGATAAATTGGTCTAAAAATAATTTACAGTGCATATTTATATAAAAGATTAACTTGTAACATTAAGGGATGATTTCTATAGCATTCATACTTTTAAAGAATGCAAGTATAGCATTTTAAAAGCACTAGTAGATGACACATCAACATTACAGGTGTTAAAAACCAATAAATGATTGAGTAAAATAATTTATTAGAAAAAAATTAATTAAATCAATCATACATAGAAATGCTCATAAAAATAAAATTTTTTCTTTTTCTTTTGAATTAAAAATGGGCATGTGTATTATTTGATAATTTGGTCGTACCTGGTATCAATAATTACGAAAAATAGAAAAAAAAGTCTTATAAATAAATGTTTTTACTTACTATAATAAATAATAAATAGATGAGGAAATTTTAAGTGATTAAGAATGTGCATAATTTTAAGTTTGCATGAAAGTTGAAAGTTGCATCGGATATATTAGTAATGGGAGTGAGAATGCATAATTTTAAGTTTGCATGAAAGTTGAAAGTTGCATTAGATATATTAGTAGTGGGAGTGAGAATGGAGTTGGATGTGAAAGAGTAGAGCTGACCATAATTTATGCTATCACGGAAATAGAGAGAGAGATGAGAGGAGAAATTACAAAAAATATTAAATTTATCCATATTATAATATATTTATAGGATTTATAATATTATTTTTTTTGTTATATAATTTTCATTTGGAGATTTAATTAACAAAATGTCTTTAAAGCTCTCCATGGTAAACCATGTCACTGGTACTTTTGTGCTTATGTGTATTTTTAAATAATGTTAATAAATATCTATTGTATATACACTCTTATTAAAAGTAACTTTCATTTTTTTTGGTGGATTAAAAAAAAACTTTCCATCATCAATAAATGTTTGCAAAGTTTATGTTAAAGGGTGAATCAAAGCTTTTTCTTTTTTTTTTCTCATTTTGATGCTGAGTACACATTTTAGTAAATAAAGAGGGAACACAAAGGAATAATTTTTTTTTTCCTTTTCAACTCATTCGTAATTAGTTGCAACATTAATCATCCTTTTGAAGGTAAACTTTCATATATTTTTCCATGTTTTGGAAGAGGGAAGAAATTAGAAGAGACGAAAAGTGAAAGGAATAAGTTAAAAAGAAAAGGAAATAAATAGGGAAAAAAAGGTATAATTCCCTCACTTGAATGAAGGAATGTGAGTGAAAAAGAAAGTGAATTACATAGTTTTTTATTTAATTAAAACATCATAAAATTTCCATAATTTAAAGGGATGTTTTTGTCTTAAAAATGAAGTTATATATATTTTTTAGTTTATTCCTAATTCTCTCTAAAACAAGGGGAATGCATGCAATGGATGAAAATTTTGTCCTTTTTGAAATCTATTCCTTCTCCATTTTGCTTCTTTTTTTTTTTTTTAAAAAAAGTGTTTTCAAAGTCTAAGTTTTGTTTCTTTTTTTCCATTTTCTTTTTCCTCTAGTACTCGAGTTGTTTCCTTTATTCCACTTCAATGTTTGTGAAAAAAGAAATAAAAAATTTCTGGTTTTTCAACTTTCCTTTTGGGTTCACCATTGCACATCCCTATCCATCCACACAAGTAGACAGCTCCAACACGCTAAGTCGTTAACTGGAGGGGGTGAGTCGGATGGGACGCTGCGTTGCATTATTGTGTCAGGACAAAAGCACCCTTGCATGAATACTGACAACTTCATTTACTATCCTCACCCATACTTTGACGGAAAGTTCCATTACCGTTGCTAAAGTAGTGACCTTAGCCGTGATCCCTTATTCATCATCTATAAAATTAACTTGACAACATTACTGCAATTTAATATTTCTAACATCAGATATTTAAACAATAATCGATAACTGGACTAAATGTACACAGAAAATATCTATTGATCATGCAATTCTTAACAAAAATAAAAAAGAAAATATAAATAGGTTACAGATGAGAAGTAATAGTAATTTATTATCGTATGAAACAAATATATCAATATATCTTCATTATTTTAATACGAAAACAGTATTACATCGTTTGTATGATATAATAACAAAAGCTGTAAAAGTGATTGCATAATGTTATAATGTAGTGCTATTCCATCCTTTTTTTTTTTTCTTTTTTAGTTTTTTTTTTTCCACTTCAAAAGAGATAGGGAAGCAGAAACGCCAAACTCACAAGTTGCAAATGATGGGAGCATGTAATTACGACATCTAAGTAGTAGGTAGTTCGAAAAGGGGTTTCAATATCCCACAAATTTTCAAAAACAGCTTTTTCATAGTACAAATTGCTGTTGTATCTAACCCTCCTAACCCTAGTCCGCTAGACTGCATAGGTGTCTTCTTTAGCTTTTGTCCCCGTTCGGTTTGCGTTGTAGGAAGCATCAACAAACATTTGTGCTAGCAAGGTCAATGGCATTTAAGAAATTAGGGACAAAGGTTTCCTTGTGCCGGTTAGTAACTAGTAATATGCTTATTTCCTTTTCAGACATGTGTGGTAGTTTATTTAATCGAATGTCCTACCTTATTTTCATTTTAATTAAAGGAATGAAACAAAATTTTTCCTTATGGAATATTTGTTATTTCGTAAGAGATAATTAGTTGGATAAAATATATTGTTGTTTGCATCGCGATTGCCATCTAAACGACCTTTTGAATGTGGTTTTTTATAGCTTAATATCTTATATTAATTTTTTCACTTTACTATTTGTTAACACCTATACAATTGAAATTAAAAATGCATAAATATCTATATTATTAAGTCACAATTGATTAGTCAATTTGATGCTATATAGGATCTGATGTTTGAAGAAAAAAAATAAGAAACACGGATAGGTATTAAAGGGTAATGATGGTTTTCCAATAGCTGTCGTATTACATCAATTGCAACTTTATTTTCTTTTTCATGGCAATTAGGTACTTAATGCGAGCAAGAGAAGTTGACCAACACAAGATAATGAAGAAGGGTTAACTGGGCAGTTGACCTTAGGGCGATTACAGAATTGAGGTTGCTTGAAGGCTAGCCCTAGGCTAGTTTTACTAGAATATTTCTTCTCTTTAGTTACCATATTTTATTTTGATTTACTGAGATTTCTCTACTATGTTATTGAGTCTTGTTAGGTTTTGATTTAGTAATATCTTACCATTTATAAATTTTGATTTTTAAGTGTCACTTAGTTATTAGGATATATTTTTGTTTTAGCTATTTCCTTTATGTTACTAGTTGTTAAGGTTTCTTATGAGACTATATATTTCATTAATCAAAAGAGAAATGGAATTGTTATTCACCCTTCATTCCATAAACAAACTAATTATAATGTTTAATTTGCTATAATAGCCATTCAATGGAGCACAGAATTCCGATAAACATTGAATAGCTATTATGGAGGAGAACCTATGAATGGCTATTAAGAGTATACTTGCTATCATATGTTCCATATATCTCTCCATTCCACCATTGCCCCTAAGCCCATTCTCTCTTTATAGAAACACTACCACTAAAGCCACTTTTCATTAATTTTTCTTATACTTTTTCTTTAGTTCATTTTACTTGCTATATACATTCGAAGTTGCACAAGGCTATTTCGATAATTAGGCTCCTAGCCCAATTTAACGCAAAGAACTTGATTGATGTTCTAATAATAGAATCCAGGGGACAAAGTCCGATTAGAGATGTCTTAAGAAGATCTAGTTTGTTGGATTTAGAGTAAGGATTGTGGACTAATTTTTCCACTCTCAACCATACTTAATTATCTCATTGTTAAAACCTCATTTTAACCCATTCCCCTTTTAGGAAAAAATTAAAATGATAGGAATAAAAAAAAAAGTTGAAAATCCCTATAAATATATAAAAAAATCTTGGAAAAATTAAAAAAAATTGAGAGATTTGATAGTAAAACATAATTTTTAGCTTTAGTGTGCTAAAATAACTATTAAGGGCCTAATATGTATATTAATTTGATAAAGATTGTAGTTCTAATTAAAATGGACTTCAATTTGTAATAATATAATTTTTTTGTTTAAGTGCGATCAAATCAATTTGAAGAATATGAAAGAGACAACTTGAGTGAATGTAGTTCAAATGGGCCTTATTTAGACTTAAATTGATAAAGTTATGCAATTTTGAGGTTTTTTGAATGATTGGGCTAAAATTTGGGTTTTTATCAAATTAAGCACATTTTTAAAATCCAAATTTCATAAAATATATCTATTAAGCCTGATTTTGAAAATTATCGAGCTTAAGTTGATCTATAGCTTAAGTTGTATTATAGTTAATTTGGCCCCATAGGTATTAATTCGATTTAAATAAATGCTTTTTCCAATAAACAAACAAGATAAGCTTATCGGTTTAATGAATATGGAGGTAGTTATATTTATGAGACATCAAGGGTTCATATCTTATTTAAAGAAAGATTAGTTTTATTTTTATTTTATTTTCAAAAAAAAAAAAAACACACCCACACATTTTAAATTAGACCGATAAGCTTATCTTGTTTAAGGTAGTTATATTTATCAAACTGGGCCTTACACGTGAAGCACATATGGGTTTAACGGCCAAGTTAGGTAATCGAGTCAAAACCTACATAGTGTAAGGCATGTAAATGCAAGCTGAAAAAGGAAAGAGAGAAGAAAAGAGGGGAGGTACATATACCTGTGGTTAACCTCTAACCGATCAATATAGGGTTCCTTAAATTTGAAAATGGGTTTAGCTTCGTTCATTATGGTCTCATCTTTTCCAAACTCTCACTTTCTCTCTCTAATCACAATCACCTCTTTCTTTCTCTCTCAATCTACCATCTACAACCACTCAAAATCAAGCCTAACCACCACTAAAAACAACTTCTAGCCCTTCCCCTATAAAACCCTTAAAGTTACATGCTTTTAACGAAAACAACTCCTGAATACCTTATAGGTATAGAGGCTCAGTTATTAAGAGTCATGTACATACTGCATGTAATCGTGTTATGCATAACTAAAGGGAACAACTTCAGTAGTGCAAACGAGATGATTAAGAGATGAGTGCAAAGAAGAAGAGTAGGTAATCTCAAAGTTTCAAACATTAAACTCCACTATAAATAATGAATTAGGTAATGTTCTTAAGATAAATAATTACTTAATTCTTTATGATGAGAATCTAGCAACGTAATAGCATTCGTGCAAGATTCTCTATTATCCAAATGAGAATGGGAGTGAGGTGCTTATGGAAGTTGGTCATTGATCTTGGTCGTTGGATTATAAGGATGATCAATGGCCAGAGTTAGACCCTTCTTTTAATGGACCTCAAGTGGACTCTATACATAGGAGTAAGCCTAGTAAAGGCCTTATTTAAAGTATTAACCAAATTGAGAAAGGTTAGATCGAACAAATTGAGCCTTACTCCAAGCTCATTGCACCAAAATTTCCTTAATCATCCCGAATATATATGAGTTTAACTCTCTAAGCCTTGTCATTTTAACCTAAAAAGTCAAATATATTTTATTATATATGTACATGATATATATTAGTACTTAGCTATTTTTTAAAATAATAAAAAATCAACAATTAAGGTTTTCAAAAAACTTAAGACCTTTTACAGATTTTTCAAAATAAACACCAACCTAGGCTTTTTCTAGAGTTTTTTCAAAAATAAAAAGATAGATAAAAAATGTAAATTTAATAGATTTTCCAAATCAAAATCTACCAACACATTAAAGTTTTTTTTTAAAAGAAATATCAAAATAAAGTAAGAAGGCTTGATTCCAAATAATGAATGTATAAGCACTTACAAGGTGCCATTAAAAAAATAAAAAATTTATTTTTCATAAAAATAAAAAGGTGCTGTCTAGAAAAAAAAATATAAATATGCCTCTTCCTTTAAAAAAAAAACATAAAAATTATTTTTCCTTTTATGAAATTTTTTATTTTCAATAAATGACATTTTTTCATAAAAATCTAACCTTTCTTTAGTACTTTATATATAAATACACACACACACATATATATATATGTGTGTGTGTGCTTGTCTCCTTTTTCTTATATATTATATGTACTATTTCAAGGCAAAAGTAATGAATAGTTAAGCCAATGAATACTAATGAGCTTATTTCAACCACTTGGGCCAAAAGTTTTGAGTTTATGTTAACAATATGTTCATAAACATGGCCTTATAAATTAGTATCACAACCTTATACAATTAATATAGGACACTTAACTATGGGGTTTCATAATCTTCCTCCCTTAAACATGCTACGTCTTAATCACAAGACCTAACAATTGTACTAAGATCTTCCCCCTTTTTCATTGTAAAATTTAAGCTACCCACTACCTATGGGTTATCTTGAAAGCATGCAAGAAATCACACCTTAATGATATTTCGCATCTTCCTTGGACCTCTACTTTAAACTGAAGCTATACCTGAATCATCCACCTACTAATAGGGGGTCTGCTTGATATCATTTATAATCACTTAGGCCAACAACAGTGAATAGCTAAATTAATAAATACTAATGAGCCCATTTCAATCATTTGACTTAAAAGTTTGAAGCTTATATTGACAATGTGTGGGATACTTAATAATAGAGTCTCACATTATATTATTTGGAATAAAAATAAAGAAGTCCTTTTATTTTTTTCAAAAATTATTTTTTAGTAACTCATTAAAGCTTTAAAATGAAGTCTTTAAACCTAGTTTTTCTCTAGTTTTCTCAAAAGACTAGCAGCTAAGTTAGAAACTACTTTACCCACTTGATTCTTAACCTAGCCTTTTTACTAACTCCAATGTTGGTGACTCTATAATCAATCTTATAAAACTCTTTAATTTCTTGTTAAGTGTTCCATATTGAATAGGTTAGGTCCAATATGCATCGAAATCAAAGGAGCTAGGTTTAAAATTTGGGTTAAACACTTGCGTATGAAAAGTAGACTCAAAAAAAGGTCCTTTAAAGTTTATTAAGGCCTTATTTTGCCTTAGTAAGCTTTCTGAAGGCTTAAATAAACTTTCAACTTACTTTAAAAGGAGATGAGCTCATCTTAGAAGCAATTAGGCTTGACATAAACTAAGCTCAAACCTAGGGTTTATCTAGTATATAAGAATTAGAGTCTTATATATAGACCATTGATCCTGAAGAGTAAATCTAATGACTCCCATCAACAATTCATTTATCTCTTCATATTAACTTCATCCAATGGTTGAGATCAATGACCAAAATCTATATATAGGTGCCTCTTTTTTCTAATTTGCACCATTGAAGCATTAGTAAGCTTAAAAAATTCATTTCTCTAGCAAAATGTCCCCACGAAAGATCAAATCAACTATTTTACAAAGAACATATCAAAAGCACTCGAGAATGCATAATTTGATCCACTATCATATATGTGCACATGAGACATCGAGTTTGCATGTTCCTCTTTTTATGCCTCTCTCTAAGATCATCCTTCCATATGCTATCAGATCAACTACAATAATCTTCTATATAGAGAGAGACATATAGAGAACAACAATTCTTGAAACAACTTTTTTCTTCATTTTCCTTTTTAATTTTAGTTAATAGAGAACAAATAATTCTTAGAATCTTTTGCTAATAAATATTACCTCCAAATTACTCCAAAAAGAAAAGATATTATCCATGGAAAAGAATGTATGTCTCTTCTTATTTCCTTATTCTTCTCTAAAGTGGAAAAAGATATTACTCATCAAATTCATCTCCTAAAAAAAGTCCTTTTGGATTTTAAATAATCGTATTGGCCTCCTAGACTACTGAAGAAGAATGCATGTCTCTTCCAATTTCTTTATATAAAGTTAAGAAGGGTATATCTCAAATTTAAGAGAGAGAGAGAGAGAAGGAAGGACTCTAGAGGAGAGAGAAAGTATAAACTTTTTTTTACCAAGGTATAAATTATTTAAAGGAGAGAGAAAGAGAGAATAACATAGTTATTTGCCATATATTACTTATATATCCTTTTGAGTGCATTTTGTATAATGGAGAAGTCTAATAGGTTATTATAGCTTTGTTCAATTCATAATGATTAAGAATTTTGTTACAAGTCTATTATATTTTGAAGTAAACAGGCTATAAGACTCCATGGCTAGAAATATGAGGGAGTGATTTGAAATGCAGAACAAAGTTGCAACATAAATTCAAAACAAAAACTAACAACTATAAGGGAGTTTAAGTTCAAATCACATGTGTTCAAATGTGAAAATTCACTAAGTCACCTTCGCCAAAGAAGAAAGGTTGAGGCAATAGAAAAATTGATTCCCATCAAGGTAAAAAAAGAAAGGTTAAGGAAAACACATACGGAGAAGATAAAGAAAAAAGAAAAACTATTAGAGTTTAGTGGTGGTGGTAATCAGAGTTGTCTTTTGTTAGTAGTGTTAGTGGTGGTCGCCATAGTAGTGATGGGTAGGTTGCTGTGATAGTACATTGTGGTATGAACAGTTTATGGATATTGGAGAGAGGAAAGGCATGTGGGGTCTTTTCCATTGAATTGGGATTTATGGCTTCAAATTAGGAATCCCAATATAGTAAAATGAGGAATTGGGATTCCTCATGGAATTCCTATTACTGGATCAAAGATAAAGTGGACACTGTAATAGAAATTTATGAGTAATAAGGGAGTAATGGAACCATTCCCCCTCAAGTGAACGTATTGAAAGTGAGTGAGCCATCAATTTTGAATAGAATTTAGGTTATTATTAAACCTTTCCACTTCTTATAGCTTAGTGATATGAGTATTCTCCTAATTAGAAATATTTTCTTTCTTTATTCAAATGAGTTCTCATTGATCTTATATTTAGATTATAGCAAACTTGATTAAAATTCTATGCATCATATATGATTTTCTTTTAACACCTATGGGAGTGTTATAGATCATGCATAATATTACTCTATAATTCAATAACAAACTAGTTCAATTTTGATGTTTGTCCATGATATCGAATATTGATTTTATGCATATCTTTTTCCTTTCAATTTCATAAAAACCTAAAATTGGAGGAAAACTTTCTTTATTATATTTATCAGTATTGAAGACCTAAGATCTAAGATTCTCTATCATTTGATATCAAGGTATGCTTGATCCATGTGAGTTTGTTATTAGAGTAAGTTATGTCTACATCATTTGATATTAAAATAAGACAAATCTCTCTATCATTTGGTATTAGAGATTCATGTTCTATAGTTTTTGTGAATAAGATTTGTGCAGGAGTTTTGTGGTAAGTATGCTTTTAAGTTTATCACATTTAAGATTTGGAGATAGAGTTAAAGTTTTACAAAAATAAAAAAGAACTTTTTTTTTAATTGTTGGGTGGTGATTATTGGAGATTATTTTTGTTTGTTGGTTATGATCAATTTTGATTGAGAATAATTTTTACACGTGTTAGGATTTAATAAGGGTATAGTTGTCATATATGATAATCCATCAAATTTGATCAAATTTAATTTCGGATCATACTATGTAGTAATTATGATAAGATATTGTGGATCACCCTTATCTTTATGAGAAGTTTGTTATAGAGGTAAATAGAGTAGCGAAACAAATGCTAGTAATATTTTTATGGAGTGGTGCTTATGAGAATTCTATATTATGCAATAATTCTTTTATCAATAATTGTCATGTAATTTTGAGGTAGCCACTGTTATGTTTGATACCAATCTATAAAATATATATATATATATATATATATAGGTCTATTAGAGGCATGAACCTTGCCTTAATGCCATTGTCTAAAGAGACCTAATAGGAAAAAAACTAACATAAAAGTTGGGTATAGAGTTAGGTGGATGAAAAGAAAGACACCATGATCTGAACATGGAATCGATTGAATGAAAGTCAGAAGATAATGAGTGTGAAGAAATAATACAAAAGATAAATTGTGATGATATTGTAGATCATGATCAAAAGAATAGGTTGATACTTGTTAACAGACCATACTTATATGACTTGGAAGCAAATTTGACATCACTAGCATAATAAAGTTATTAATAAAAGAATAACCACTAGAGCTTATACCGTATGCAAAGAACTAAATTTGTTGTGACATGCTACTCAAACTTCATGAAAATTGTTAAGTTAAAAAAAGTTTGATTACTAGGGCCCATGATATCTTGATAGATCTTGAGTTAATTGTAAAAATTCATGAAGACTTTGATGGAAATAGTTAAATTTTCTTTTGTAGATTAGTTTTTGATCCTCAAGGATAAATCTATATTTGAGGATGAATCTTCCTAAAGATGAGGGGAATGATGTATGCATAAGAAGTCAACCAATCTAACTATGAAAGAGGGGACTAGGTGGTTAATTGATTATAGTTGACCAATCACATGACTAAGATTGCTCAAAGATTAGTTGAAATACCTTAAATTTGATTTTAAAATAAAATATTTTCCCATTATTTTAAAAAAACCACACCTATTTTTAATTATGTTATTACTCATAGGTATTTTTGTCATTGTAATCCTAAGTTTTGAATTAAACCCCTTAATGATCGTTATTTCTCATTACTTTTTTTTCCTCTATTCTCTTCAACGGAAGTTTTTTTTTTTTTCAATTCCTCAACCACAACTTCTTTCTCCTCCATTCGGTACAAGATTATAGAAAGCATAATATGTAAGCATTTTCTCTTGGGATTTCCTACAACATTTTCTTCATTTAGGTTACTTTTACTAAGTCTAAGAATTTTAAGTAATTGTTACTATTATGTGTTAAATTTATAGGAAGTAAAGAAAAACTAATATAGAAGTTTGTTTCTTATTGTGAAATTGAGTTACGAAGGATGAGGAAGTATGATAGAACGATGAAATTATAGTTTGAGAGAGTGGAATATTTTCAGTTAAAACCATACTCTAGCTAATTTGAGAGATTCTACAATTTCTATAGAATCTACAGTTCTTGTTTGGACTGTAACTCTTGAGGCATGTAGCCAGTAAAGCAAAAAAGTTTAGAGAATGTGGTATTTTGTTACATAGTTTTGCATCTAAATGCCATTAGTACTAACACTCAGACACAATGTGACTTTTCAACCATAGTAGCTTTTGATTACTAGCATCTGGTTGGTAGGCTATATGCCATCTAGACATTAGTTATAAATTAGAAGCCTGCACGAGTTTCTTTCTTCTCTTGCTTTTGACTATTAATTAGATTTATATGCTTATTTATATCTTGACTGTTCTTACTAAACTTCAACGTTAGATTACACTTAATCATAGGGACTTGTAAATTTATTAAGAAAATAATATTTGTATTTAATATTGAGACTTAGAATCAAGAAAACTCAGTTTCCAATTGAAAAGTATATTTTAGGTATGTGATTACCATGTTTGCTACTTGTACATATTAAGAATAGAAAACTAAAGAACTTAATAGCTATTCAACTCTAAATAATGTGCTTCTTATGCTAAGCTATGGTCGATGGGTGGGAAATGATCCACTCAAAATAGATATATAAAAATATAGCGAATACTCCAGTAAGAGTACTAGGTCGAAATCAAGTAATAAGGAGTGAGTAAGGTTATTGATTTCTCGAGAACTAAAAAATTGCTAAACCTATGATAGCCTTTATCAATATTTAGGCAATCAAAATTGAATTATGAATTAACTAATTTAAAAATTACCCTAAAACTGTCAAACAGAAAATCATAAAAATATATCTAAAACTGAACAATCAATTAAGAATGTAGGAAAACAGAATCCACCCTAGTTGTGTAAATCAAATTGTTATCATGTTATATAAATTAATGGCTATACGGTCATTCAAACGAAATTATCTCAAAATTTAAGCACTTAAACCTCTAATTAATCAGTCAACTCTTACATTTCCAATTAATAACAGACTTTAAATTACAATCATACATCTCCTGATGCTATGATCTACTAATGCTCTAAATTTACTATCCCTAATGTCTTAGTAAATAATTAACTTAAGACATCGCATTAATCCTTGGATAATTTCTAATTAATCTAATTAACATTGCTCCCGCATTAGCTAGTTAATTTAATCAAGAATTTCTAACAAACCCTATATCAACTCTCGTATCAACCAATAGAGAATTATAATTGAAATCATAGAAACACAATCATGAATTATCCGTACATCTATTAACCCTATAACATTATTGTAATTATCATCTCAGCTATCTAGGTTTTCATCAATTTTCTATAATTAAAACCTAGTTGGTCATGGAAATTAAAATAAAAGCACCTATAACAATCAAATTTGCAAAGAAGTTTATGATTGGAAATAAGAACTGATCACAGAATCGCATAAATAGTAATAGGATAGAAATCACCAATTCTATGATATTTGATAAGAAAAACTCAAATTGCAAACTCTAAGGATGTTCTCCACAGCAATGGCAAAGTCTTCTCAATAATCCACGAACTACCGAAAGAAAAACTCTTCAAAACTATCTCCTAACTTTGTCTAAAATTCTCTAAGTTAAGAGAAGATGTAAAAAGTCCCCTTAAATATCAATCACATACCTATTTATAGAGAAAACAAGGCTAGCTCTTAACTGCATTTTTTTTCATTAAGGCCAGTAGTGTAGAGTTCTAGGCCGCTGGTGTTCATTCAAAAGCCAGCGGTGTTCAATGTAGGTCGACTCAAGGTTAGCTGCCTTCAATTTCTAAGTGTTGCATGTTGACTCAGGCCTCCTTCATTTACGTTAAACTCCTCCAAATCGCTCATATTTCCACTCTAAATCCTCCTAAACCTAAAATATCCAAATGAAAATATTTAAGTACCATTTCTTAATGATTTCTATAAAATCAATAATAATTCAACCTAACTTATACACTAAAATATGAGTATAATATGCCTTTATCAGGAAACATCAGTGAAGTCGGCATGACATTCGATGAAAGATGTGTGGTGTTGTCTTAAGTATAGTTGCAAATAGAAATGGTTTAGCTAAATTTAAGGTGGTCTTAGAATCTTAAATATTGGAAAGTACCCAATATTGTATATATATACTAAAGATGTATGTTTGGGGTCATGAGTTATCCCGAGTCTTAAGATGCTAAGACTGTACTATTTTTTAACAACTTAATTAAAAATAATAAATAGTTGTCTATGCATTAATTATTACAAATTTATGTATGTTTGTTATACTTGGCATCCGTATATATGTTGTGGTTTTTATGTAATGGTCTTAAGATTACTTCTCGTTGGAACTTTTTTTTTAGTGGTAGGTACAAGAATATTGTGATGACCTGAGTTATGATATACATTATGAATAGAGAGATGATGTAGAGTATGATAGATACTTTGGATATCATTAGATAGTTTTTGCATTTCAATTGATGTTTGTATTCTAGCGATCGGACTCTTATGTTAGTGGTGTATTTCAATTATTTGTTGGACCTTTTATGTCAAAATATTGGTTTAATTGTTCTTAAGTCTAGCTTGTACTCTAGAGTTGTGATGCAATTGTTTATTATGCTTTATAGTATGAATTTGTAGATTGTAGTTGTAAAATGAAAGGGTTGTACTTATTGCGGAATTATTAGGCCATTACTATACACTTCAACTTTCCTTTATGTTTTTTAATAAGATTATTTTTTAGGGGACATTTTGACAATAATGTCTTATGTTAGTGCACCAATTCTTCGCCACAAACTACTACGTGTAGCATAGCTCTACTTTGTTATGCATTCCTTCATGTGTTGAATTAGAACATTTCATAGCTTCCATGTGTATAAATTGTGTTGTACATCCTTCTGTATCTTAATTCTAGTGTTATATCTTACATAAACAATAGCTCTCTTCAGTAGCTTGATGTATTTGTTAATTATTTATATATTTTTTTAATGATATCTTTTTAGTAATTTTATTTTTCTCTATGAAGAATAGAGTAATGTTTTTTTCCCCAAAATTAAAGAGGAAATAATTGACTAAATGAGTTTGTAGGAGATAACCAACCATACCTTTTTATTATCTAATCTTACCTAATGTAACCCAACTCAAGTTTGCTTTATGATATGTTAGTTTCAAACATCTTCCTTACTTCCTTTCCATTTCTTTCTTTTTATTGTTACTTTATAATTTTTATATTTGTTTTTTTGGTATTGCAATCCAAAATAATATTCTAAAATTATGATAAAATAGTAATTTTGCCCTAACTTCATTGTGTATAAAGAATGCAATATGAGTTTATTTTGCAAAATCTTAAAGATTTAATGAAGGTAAATATGGAGTCTCTCCCTTTTCTCTATCTCTTTTGGTGTCACCAACCTTTTTATTATACTACTACTAGGAAAGTTCTACGATTCTAATGTAAGAAAATTTTAAATTCAAATAGATTATTCATGGAAAAGAGAACCCAATTCATATTGTACATGATTCTGTATCTAATGAAATAGAAAAGGAGACATAGAGGTGCATAGTGGAATTGACAATTGCAGATCTATGAATAAGAAGATTTCATAATTATGACATGACCGTGGTAAAGGTAAAAAATTTGAACTAATCTTGATTGAGGTTTCCTTAGAAAGTTAAGGATTAAATCATTCCTTAACTTTCTAATCACAAATTTAGAGAAAATAAACCCATAAATTAGGATTTAAACTGTGATATCGATGATCTTAAAAAATCTAATGTAAGATTTATGGAGATTCTAGAGATTTAAGATATTTCATATAATACGATAACAATGATGGAAGAAGTGTGAGTTGGAATCATATAATTTTTGCAATTATTGGCTTAAAAAACATCTTATAGTCAAAGGTTATTTTATCGATCTTGAGGTTAGAGAAAGGACTCCTAAGGTTAGAAATTTGACCTACGATGTCTTAGGTCAATTCTCTAAAGGAAAAATCAAAGTAGTAAGAATAAGTGTAAAAGTAGTTGACAAAGTTGAAAAGCGATCGAGCACATCACAGCTTTGGCAACTACATTGGTGACTTAGTTAATTGAATTGCACGATTGAAAAAATGATTACTTAGTTTGAAAAGTAGTTGGCCACTTTGTTATAAAGGGAGATTCGACCTATTTTTGTTTGACTAATCAACCATATTAAGTTATTTTGAGATTACAATGTAATGCTTCTGAATCTGAAATGCAATAGATTGCCACATGTCACTAACCCTCTACTGGCACGTCAGGCTCTAAAACCACTACTAAACATCTCAAATTTCGCCATAAATAACCACCAGCACTAGTAGTCCCTTAAAAATCCAAATTTCATAACATTTAATTCCTTAATAAATGCTCCAAAGTACAAATAAAATTAAATAACTCCCCTATTTCTTTTAATAGAAATAACATAAATGAAATTTAAAAATAAATTCCAACAAATAACTATAAAATAAAACAAGTCTCAACAATGGTTCCAAATTAATTCTCATTACTATTTCGAATATTGCGGACTTTCACCATAATAGTAGTCTCCATAACTATCATCCTCATAGTATTAGAAAGTGAGCTTAAGTGAGTGCTTCGCAAAGAGAACATGAACAAGTAAGCTCTTAATCTCACTAGTAATATCAACCCTTAGGGGAGATCCCTCCCGTACAATCAAAAAGGGAGGGAAGGAAGGATTGGCCATGTACGGTGAAATACAGCTAGTAAGCTAAAGAGAGTGAATTTCTCATTTAGCTAAGTAGTAGAGTGAACTACAGCGAGTATGGAATCGATGACTTGGAATGAACTTAAGAGAAATAGCCTTATAGTGAGCGAAGTGCTTCTCATTCAAGGTAAACGAACATCTTCTCTTCTTAGCCTTACATTTCCAATCGAAAGGAAGGAAATGGAATAAGAGCCGACCTTAAGGGCTTCTTTCTTGTCCCTTTTTTCTAAAAGGAAGAGAGTAAGCGATGACCTAAATTTCTCTATTTTGACTTGATTGCATGGGAATAAACCAATTTCAATGAAATCAAGACCATAGGAAGTTACCAAAGAAAAATAAATCTATGACCAATTTGACACTTTGATCCTTAAATCTAACACTCTCATAACTAACATAATTTTCACAATTAGCGTACTCTCCATATACATCATTTTGACCTATATCTTTACTTTTAGGCTAGTCACATAATACGCAATAGTGATCCCCTTAACCTCATCACATCATAGTTCATATCACAACTTAGCATCTAAGCACATCTTTTCGAGCCTCTCTACAACCTAATGTTAGGTGTGCCTTTCAAGCCCTTCTACAATAGCCTAGATCTATTTTAAATCATTTTCATGTGAAACTCCATGAAGGACAACTATCACATGGATCATCGAGGTTACCCTCTAGAGATTTGCCACTATAAGCCTTTAGGATGAGCCAAGAACAAGTAGCAAATAGCTGCTTAGGTCGGACATATATTTAGTCCATTTTTAATTTATTATCTTGACACTCACATATAATAAGCACGTGTTACGTACTTAGATAATTGGAACCTATTAACAACGAACTGTCCTTAGCTTTAGAACATAAAAACATAAAATATACATTAGTCCCTATAAATCTTGAATAAGTGGTTTTCTTCTCTAAAACTCACTTTTAGACTCTTTAATTCACTTTAAATTAACTTAATAAAGTACTAAAGAGGTTTACTTTTGATGTGGCAAAGGAAACATAACAAATACAGAAGAAAACTCAATCCTAATGGGACATGGTCTATAACATAGTTGTGTTAGTATGACCATATCACTTTTGGATCACTTGGGTAGACATGGTTTGCGATACGATCATGTCAGTATGACCATGTCACTTTTTGTACTTCCACCCAAACAACACTTTGTCAACATGACTATGTCAATAGGCTGCATCGACTCCCCTGTACTTTGAAAGATCACTTGCCAAGTACTAAAACTCCCTTCTAAACACTATTCGACCTCCAAAAACCACAAACATTTTTCTTTTGTTTTCAAACCACCCTTAATTTCTCAAAACGAACCAAATCCACAACAAGAACCTCACCCACACTACCTTACAAATTCTACATCTCTAAACCCTTTGTCTAATTTCAACATTTTACTTCATCAACACCATAATCTCCATTACTTTTACACTTTAACTACTGAATTCATCACCAAAAGTTTGTCAAAATAAAGATTCATAGAAAGTTTATATTATGAAAGATACTTTACCTTAAGTTTTAATGGTTTCTTTAAAGTTCGTTTACTTTTCCTCAGCTGATCAAAGCACATCCCTAAAAGTTCATTGTGGAACACTCAAATTTAATTAAAAACCCTTATTCCACAATTGATTGTTTACTTACCAATGGACGTTTCCTAGGGTTATGTGAATCTTACGATCCCCTTCTTTACACGAATTATAGTTGCACTACCATAAGAGATTTAAATCAATAAACCTTTTCTACTAAAAACGTTTAAGATTTAATAGAATTCTTGACTTATTTTGAGGGTTTTTGGGGTTTGCAATGAAAGAGTCCAATTCCATAGTACACAAAAAGTCTAAATAAGTCTTTAGAAATTAACATAGTATATTTTGCACTTGTTAGCTTAAGAATTTTTCACACTTCCTATATTACCATTCATTAAACTCTTGTTAAAGACCTTAGTACCCTTTGCTTATAATTTAGTCATCTCTTAACTTATTTTATGACTTTTATTATTTTATTCCTCTTTTTTTTTCCCTTTTCTGGGGTATTAATTCTCCCCCCTTAGAAAAACTTTCATCCTTAAAAGTTACCTAACTCATGGAGCAGTTCGAGAAACTCCTTTCTTATCTCTTCTTTTAACTCTTAGGTAGCATCTCATTTAAGCTAGTTTTGACTACTGCACTTTGACATATGGTAGTATCCTCTCCTCAACACCTGGTTCTTGGTATCATGATCTTTATAGGTCATTCTTTTGATGCCAAATTAGGTTGTAACTTTAATGACTCCAACTCAACAATTCGTATAGGTGGCTTTTCTGACTCTTACTCTTGATTTTCCACAAACTTCCTTGACATTGAAATGTAGAAGATATCATGAACTCCTTCTAAGCTTAGGGGTAGAACTAACTTATAAGCTTTTGCCAATTTGTTCCTATATTATATACGGTTCTATATATCTTGGAATTAACTTCCCTTTCAGTTTGAACTTGTTCATTCCTTTAGTGGGAGAACTCCTTAATAGTACTTTATCCCCAATCTAGAATTCTAAAGGTCATCATTGCTTGTCTACATAACTTTTCTAATGACTTTGAGCTAGTTGCATTCTCTTTTTGACAATCCTGACTTTCACTACAACCTCTTGTACTAACTCTTGCCCTAAAAGCTATCTTTCTCCTACCTCATCTCAATGAATAGTTGATTTACACTTTCTTCCGTATAAAGATTCATATGGAGCAATTTGTATGGTTTCTTGATAATTGTTGTTATAAGTGAATTTAACAAATGGAAGATGCTCATTCCAATTATCACCAAAGTCTAAAGCATAAGCTTGCAACATATCCTCTAATATTTGTATTGTTTACTTGAACTGTCAATTAGTCTAAGAATGGAATGCTATACTAAAATGCATTTTAATACCCAAGGGCTCTTGCAAACTTTTCTAAAATTTGCTTACAAACCACGTATCTTTGTCAAATGTTATTGTAACCAAAATTTCATGCAATCTCACTATCTCCTTCAAATACAGCTTAGCCAACTTCTCTAACATGTAATCCAATCTTATAGGAATAAAGTGAGTTGTCTTCATTAGCAAATCCACTATCACCCATACTGTATCATGTTATTCCATAGTCTTAGGGAGATGCATGACAAAATCTATGGTCACATTTTCCCACTTGTATTCTAGTGTAGGCAGAGGTTGCAACTTACCAGCTCACCTCTTATGCTTAACCTTTACCATCTGATACGTAGTACACTTAGAGACATACCATGCAATTTCTCACTTTATGTCATTCCACCAATAGTTCTTTTTAAGTCCTTGTATATCTTAGTAGTCCTAAGATGAATAAAGTACCTAAAGTAATGTACTTCTCTTAAGATTTCTTCCTTCAATTCTTCCTAATTTGGCATCATGGTTTGTACCCATACCTTAAAATACCCTCAGCATCGATGTTGGATTTAGCTACTCTATCTTACTCTATTATACTCTTAATTTCTTAGATAGTTGTATCCTCCAACTGTGCAGTTTCTACTTTATCTACAAGAGTTGGTTGAATGCGTAGATTTGCTAATTTAATCCTTACTTGCTGAATTATTATCTCTAACTCCAGTTTACTTATGTCTTCAAGTAAGACTTTTGTAATGTGATTGGTGTTGTTATGTTGCATTGTTTCTTCTTACTAAGAGCATCTACTACCACATTTTCTTTACTTAAGTGATACTAGATATCAAGATCGTAGTCTTTGATCAACTCCAACCATCACCTCTATCTTAAGTTTAGCTCCTTTTATATGAAAATGTATTTCAAACTTTTGTGAAACACTTGACACCTTTCCTCATATAGGTAATGTCTCCATAGTTCTAAGGTTAAAACAAGTATTGCTAACTCCAAGTCATAGGTAGGGTAATTCTTTTCATCTAACTTTAGCTACTGGAAAGCATAAGCAATTACTTTTCCTTCTTACATCAAAATGTACCTTAACCTTAATTAGAAACATCACTATAAATAACATACTTATTGCTACCTTAGGGAAACACCAACACTAGGGCTAACATAAGTTTCTCTTTCAGCTTTAGAAAGCTTGCCTCATACTTATCATCCCAAATAAGTCATACTCCCTTTTGAGTCAACCTAGTAAATAGTGCTATTATCTTAGAAAAACCCTCTATAAATCATTTATAATAACCTACCAACCTAAGAAAGTTTCTAATTTTAGTCGTTGTCTAAGGTTTAATCAACCTACCATCATTCTAACTTTTTTTGGGTAAGTAGAATGATGCTCTTTATTTACCATGTGATAGAGAAAAGATACTTGATCAAGTGAAAACTTGTACTTCTTGAACTTAGTATATAGTTTCTTTGCCTACAACTTGTTCAACACCATCCTCAAATGCTTTTCGTGCTCTTCTTTGCTTTTACAATATATTAAGATGTTTATCTATGAAAATGACCACAAACTTGTTTAAGAAATCTTTGAAGACTTTGTTCATTAGACTTATGAATGTCACTAGTGCATTTGTTAGGCTAAACGGCCTCACCATAAATTTATATAAACTATAGCTAGTCTTGAATATTGTCTCCTAAATATCCTCTTGTTTGATCCTTAGTTGATGGTATCTTGATCTCAAATCAATTTTAGAGAATACATGAGCTCCTTATAATTGATCAAACAAATTGTCAGCTCTAAGGAGAGGATATTTGTTCTTTATGGTCACTTTATTCAACTCTCTATAGTCAATGCACAACCTGATGTTGCCATTTATTTTTCTTAGTAAAATGTACGAGTGCACCCCATGGTGACACATTAGGTATAATGAAACCCTTCTCTTGTAATTCTTCTAACCGAGTCTTTAATTCCACCAATTCTACTGGTTCCATATTACCTGTGGACTTCGAAATCAGCTTAGTACTTGATACCAAATCAGTATTGAACTCGATATCTCTAGTTGGTGGTAGACTTAGTAAGTCATTTGGAAACATAATTATGAACTCACTTACTAGTGGAACTTCTTTAAGTTTCTTGTTTTCACTTGCCCTTACAATCATGGTAGCGTTCCTACCTTTACTAGTTTACTCTGCAATTCATATGTAGGAACACTCATTAGCCTTTGAAATTTTAACTTTAAAAAGAATTTGTCTTCTCTTAGGTTATTGAAATGTACCACCATGTTATGGTAATTTATGGTGTACGATACTTGAATAACTAGTTCACTCTAAGTATTACATCAAAATCCATCATGTATAAAACTTATAAATTTGTAAGTAACACTTGTCCTTGAACTTCTATGCACATCTCTACGAGGTCAATCTAACATTGCTCCTACTCCTAAAGGAGTACGAACAATTGAAGGATCACATAGTGATCATGGCTCAAAATACACAAATTTTCTGAACTTTAAAGCTCACATTTATGCTTAAATTTAGGAGAAAATTAGTGGATTTTAAATAAAAATGGTATTTGTGCACAAAATGGACCAACTTATGCTAAATTGAAGATCTTTCTTCAATAAATGTTATTAATTTTATCTCATGACTATAGGTACATGAGAGTTACCATGGTCTTAATAGCCTCCACCATTTTATCCAAGGAGCTAAGAAGACGAGGGTACTGGAATGAAGCCTACTGATCGATTGGTAGCCATACTACCAACTAAATGGTATGCCTTAAATTATTAGGGGTAAGTTAACTAATGGAGTAATCAATCGGGAGCAGAGATCAGTGATCGAACAATAGTAGTCAGATGGGGATTGGTAGAAGAGATTAAGACTAGGGTTTTTGTGAGACTAAAACCTTAATCCTTGAATGCCACGTTTCATAAAATATGAGAGAAGCACCAAGCTAACATGTGTCCATCGATCGATCGATAAATCAGTAGACCCTCTTACTGATCGATTTGTAACCTAAAATTATAAATACTCTCATTTTATGCAGAAAAGAGGCTACAATTAGGATTTTCTTAGGGTTTAGTATAGTTTTGCGAGCTTTTGTTTGCTTTTAGCATTTTATTGCCACTTTTATGGTACTTAACACTTGTTCTTGAGATTTATATGCATATTTCTTAACATTAATAGTAGATTTAAGTTGGTTTATTTTCTTAATCTTCATTTTACTCTTGTTCTTGTTTTGATAGTTTATTATCTTGTTTAATCATGGAAGTTGCTACTATATTTTCATTTATTCTTAATGTTATTGTTAGAACTATGAGCGATTAGGCTTGTTTTTATAAGTTTATGATAATATGGATGATTTAGTTCGTGAAATGTTGTAGTTTAGATATGGGTATGTTACTTATTAAAATTTTTAGTGTTTGATGCTCTATTGTAAGCTTGTTGAGGTGCTAGAAAATGATTCTCTTAATTAGGTTTTTGTGATTATGAGACAGAGAGGAGATTAGTCACATGAATCTCTTATGAGTTAAATTGGGTTTTTTGTAATTATGAGACCGATAAGAGATTAGTTATGGAAATTCTTACTTATGTCAATGAACTTGTAGAGTGTTAATGAATGGGTTTTTACAACCATGAGATCAGGAGGAGATTGGGAGGGAGATTCCATTGAATTTACATTGCTTTATGTAGTTTTGGTGAATTAGGATAGGTTATGAGACTAAGAGGGGATTGACCTCCTATTTCCTAGAAGTAGAACACTTATTTTGTTAAAAGAATTAATTATTTAGCTTACTGTATTGGAAAATGGGATTGAGAGGAGATTTGTTTCTACATAACTGAGTGAGATAGCCCACATAAGATTGAACTTAAGTGAATTCCACCAAAATCCACTTAAAGACCTTACACAATATCTTAATGACTTAACCATGCTACTACATTGGAAGCATGTCACAAGCCCACGCCTTTGTTAGCTGTGTTAGTTAATACTTTAAGTTCTCACACTTACTCTTTATTGGATTTCCCTACATATTTGATTTGATTAGCCTAGATTAGATTAGCGGGTTAGAATCTGATGCTCAAATGAGCCCTTTTCCTCATGGAAATGAACTAATCAATACTTATTAGTTTTATTACTATTGACGATTCGACACATTGTTTTGCTAAGGTCTATACCATTTTCAAAGCTTTCATTTATAAAATTTTGTTAAAATTACCAGTGTACGTATCGTGCTTACTAGTTTTTGGCACTGTTGTCAGGGAGAAGGAAATTAAGTTAATATCAGATAAACCAAAGACTTTGAGCTTAGGCATTAGTGTAGCTATAGTTATAATTGTTAGTTGTAGTTCATAGCTTAGTGTAAATAGTTATAGTTGTTAGTTGTAGTTCATAGCTTAGTGTAATTTTGTTAATTTTGAGTAGTTTAGCTGTTAAAGTTTCAATCTTTATTTGTTTTCTTGTTGGCTTAAGCTAATTTTGCTAAAAGTAGTTATTTTAAGCTACTTGGAATATAAAGTTTTGAACTTCATTGTTGAATTTTCTAATTGAGTGCTAAACTTATCCTTAGTTGATTTGATATCAAGCTAGGATCGTGTTAGATATATTATTACTTATAGGTTATCTCACGCCTCGAAAAGGTGAAGTCGTAACAGTCTTGCCGTGTGAACCATCCTTGTAGCGACCCTAGGAGGGGCCTAGTAGTATTGCCTAAAATTTCCATATCATGTGTATACTCATGATAAGAAAATCGCCTTGCAAGTCATAGATTGCAAAACTCTAAATAGTTATTTGCTAGAGTCTTCAATTTTAGTTCATTGGCTCATTACATAATATAAATAATTATGGATATCCATTTTTCCACAGTTCCTTAAAACCGTAGAGAATCGGTATCCCCTACCAAAATAGTAAAATAAGATAGACAATTCCAGAAAATTCTAAACTTACTAAAGCTACTAAACTTAATTGAGACATTAGTCATTTTACGGATTGTTCCGAATTAATCACGTAAGCTTTTCATCGCATTGATTCAATGGTAGCACTCTGCACTCGATTCCTATCTCATTCCCAACTATAGATCAACCTGCAAAGAAAACAACTGTTGGGGTGTAAGCTTACACTTAGTGAGATAATTACCCTCATCAATACCGTATGATAGAAATTTATTAAATGCACAATCATATGAATGCATGAACAATTAGTATGCCAAACAACGCATGCAGTGACTTAGGAACTGCATACGACTCAGAATTATGCCTCCTGAAGTCAGGGTTTGGAGATAATTAACTGACCCAAATCGAAATTCGGGTTCTAGACCTTGGGTTTTATTTCATTTGCACTATCGTGCTCATGCCAAAACAAAACCCCCCCCCCTCTCTCTCTCTCTCTCTCTATATATATATATATGTATACTTCTTTTACCAAAATCAAATCATATCTTTTAAAATCCCAAGTCTAGCGGTGTGGTGGCCTCCGCAATCCACAAATACATGCCCTAAGTAGAAGCCACAAGACTTGGCCCCTCGCCGACGGTTGGCGTGTCCCAGCGCCTAGTAAGCCCATCAGCTTAGGTCAGAGACTCAATATATATGATGGCATAGCTAGTGCCCAATCTTGCAGGAAACTCGTATTCCTGTAAGTCCCTTCCCATCTTCTGCGTGAAACGGTAGTCGGTGTTATCCGTATGCAATATGGGGATTGCATGATTCATTTTAAGTTCTTAATCGTACAAGTGATTAACTTGATTTTTAGAGTGACCAAACAATTTCATTCCATACAATTCACATATATACATACATTACAAACAATTCCCATTATTATATATAATTAAAAAAGTCATCGCATTCATCCATAAATTCAAACACATGCATCTCCTATATCCCACAAGCATCCAAATTTATATATATAGTTTAGGTGCATCTATTCTACAAACACAATCAATTAAAGAGTCATTGGGAATTTACTCACTCTGCCATGTGGGTCAATCAAAGTAATCCGGAGGCAAGTCGTCTCCATAAACAGTGTCTCCTGGTCATTGAAATAATTTTTATAAGGAATTGAAATAAACTTAAGAAACTAAGTAAATTTTCCTTAAGTTATATCCTTGACTAGTTTCCATAATTTTTCCTGGTTTTTACTCAAAGTTCAATCGCTTATAACTTTTTCGTTTTAATTCCGATTTTTATGATCTTATAGTCAATCTTCATCGTTTTCAAGTGTAATTTAACGTAATAAGGTTATATTTTTGGAATGACGTATACAATTTTATCCATGGGTCAGAACAGTAGCGTTCCTCATGTGTTGGAGTGTTTTTGGGTCTTGTTTGGTAAATGAGCTTTTTGATAACTTGAGGAATCCTTTGGGCTTGGTCTTTAGATTTTATCCTAAGCTTAAAATACTCGAGATCAAATTTACAACTTTGATTTATATTCCTAAGACTAACAACCACTTCTTGGGCTCTTTAGTGGGCTTAAGTTGTTAAATGGGCTTGTTTTTGGTTCAAACTAAAGTTAATGACTTTGGTGGGCTTATGGAGCCTTAAGTGGATTTCTTATGGGCTTCAAAACAACCTCTCTTGGTACTTTAAGGTGTTGGTCAAATTTTTATTGAAGGCCCAACTTAGAGTTCTAGGTTTGTTTTGAGAGTTTTAAGCTCGGTTTTGAGTTTTAGGCTTTATATGCTTACTATAGTTGCTTTAGTTAATCTTTTCACTTTGTTCTTTCACTTTTATCATATTTTTAGGCTTCATTATCTCATGTTCCAGATCTGTTCATGATGGTTCCAAGGGGTCCTTGGTTTTTCAACTTGTTTCATCATTTCCTTAAGTTTAAGTGGTAGATTATGCACTTAGACTACTTATGTCCAAATCTTAACTTAAGTTTTCTTCCATCAAATGATCCTTTAACTCATGCTCCACATAAAGAAATAAAATATCTTATACATAATGAAACCTCCATATCATGGCTCATGTCATACAAAGTTGGTTTCTTCATAAAACCTCATATGATAGATTTTTCCTTAACTTAAGTCTAGATTTGAGCATGTTTAACTTAATCGAAACAAAATCAACATCCAAATGACTATGGAACCCTCACGTTCAGCATGATCATCCTCCATTAAAGTTCTTATTTCAAGATTTCTTAACTTAAAATCTTCCATTCAAAGCATTAAACAAATGTCTTCACAAAACACCAACTTTACATGCTCATATTTTAACTTCATGTAAGGGTTTTATGGTTTGTTTCTTAAAACGATTTTTGGTGTTATAAAAACTTAAACCTTACTCATATCTTCAAGAAATCCAAGTCTCCTAATATAAATACTAATCCACACATCACAAGAATCACTTATTCGTCCTTAACGCAAAGTTTGGTGGTTGTGCACTAAGGTTCCACTTTAGCTCTTAACTTTGCCTCCTCCTTTTTGCTACCTTTTGGAACCTGAATCTTTTGGTCTTTTGGAATGGGGTTTATGGAAGGTTCTAATAGTCTTAAAAGGTCTTAGATGGTGAAAGAAAATGATACAAGAACAAAAGAAAAAAATGCCGTGAGTGAAGCTTCAAAAATGGAAGAAAAATTGATTTTGTGGGGTAAGGTTGTTTCTCCTTTTTATGTTTGTTTCAAAGGAGAGAAAGATAAAGTGAAAGTGAAATTGAAAGGGAGAGAAATGGTGGAGAGAGTGGCCAGTTGGAAATGGAGAGAGAATGAGTGTTTAAATGTCTTGAAAGTGTTGTTTTGTAGCTTACATAAAGCAACAATTGCAACTATTGATGATGTAAGCATTAAGGGGTGAATAGTGATGTGTAAGAAGAAGTGATTGATGAGTGAATGACAAGTGATGATGTAAGCATTAAGGGGTGAATATCGACAATTGGCTTTTGAATTGTTAAAATTTAATTCGTTTCTAAATATAAACTTAAGTTTTTAGTTTAGTTGATCTTTAAGAACGTTTAGAAGGTGTTCTTAATTAAGTCTTAGGCCCACTAAAAGTAGGGTTTACAATCCTAAGATATAAGCTGTCCTCACAGTTACTATCTTAGACCTAGTTCACACAAGGCGTACTCAACTCTACCCTTTTGAAGCATCCAATTCGATACCTGTTTGATATAAACCTGTAGAGTAATCCTGTGAATTAAATTGTAATAATAAACTTATCATTTAACCTTAAAAAAAAAGTAGTAAATCCCATAGGTATCTGTCATTTCATATACAGACCACAATATTAAAAACTGCTAAGCCCTTTGAGTAGTTTTGTATGGTTTTCTTTAAAAATAAAAAGTTAATACTAAGGGTAATAATGGGCCATTTCTTGTTATATCTCGCTCCCCGTCCCAATTTGCTAGGGTTCTAGTGTTAGGTAGGCACTGATAAGCCATTTGGAACCTGCAAAACAAATTATAGGGGAATGAGCGATAACTTGCTCAGGAAGTACTGGTAGAGACGGAAGTATACATTCAGCAAATCACAGCCGAGGTTTTCAATCAAGTTGATTAGATACAATGTATGTATAAGTAAATGCCATCACACGATGTTATCCGGTCCGTCGTGAGATCAGAGAAATTTCACTCGTTCTAATTTGGGTTGAGGAGATTGACGTCACACACTCACAGATCGAAACCAAACCGGGGCTTGTGCAATGGAGAACACCCTCCTCGCATGACCACCTTCGAACCACGACCTCCAACCTTGCTGCGACCTCCTTTCTTGGCACTTAGTTCGGCTAAGGGTGGGGAAAGGACCATTTTAGCTATCCTCATCGAAGGGAATCTGTGTTTAGCCTAAGAATCCTAGTCGTTACCCCTAGTAGGTTATGATGCATATCAAATTAGATATTAAGCCAAGTTTAAGTCAGTTCATCTTTTTAGGGTGATCAATCAAGCTCAAACAATTAAATAATAATATTCACAGAACAATCATATCGTAGAGCTTAACTCCCATCACAGCAAATCAAAACCCAACTATAGCATTACATACGCACAAATAGCTAACTACATTCATAAGCCAATACATACCAAAGTTTCTAGATATTCTGAAATAATATCTCAAAATGCGGTAAAGCATTGATTCCACTTACTTGTCTTGGCACTCACTTTGGAAAACTTGTGCTGTCAACAGTTAGATCATTAGGAGGTCCTATAGATATGAAACCTAAATTTAATTTTCGGAATAGTTATGAAATCATCAAAGTCTTATCTAAAGTAGCTATATATATATATAAAGTATATTATTATTTTTATTATATAATAATATATAGTTTCATTATATTGATGGAGTTAAGCTATTAAGTATTAATAATATACACAATTATACTATTATGTATAATATATCATTCTAATTGTATCAAAACGTACTTTTAGTCGTTTAAATCACGTTTCGATTACGGTGGAGTTATAATAGTACGTAAATTAGTAATATTGTAGAGATATAGGTTATATTACTTAGGTTTATCCGATTTTAGTAAAAATAGTATCGTTGGGCTCGTACAAACTTAACGACACGTATTATAAGTCTTAATTTCTAGAGATGACTTTTAACGGGTAATTTGAGTTTTTAACACAATTATACGTATCTAATCAAATATCATCATACTATACGTAATTTATGTTAGTAAACCATATTTTACCTAATTTGTCAATATAACCTATAATATAAGTATTATCTACACTAATACCTCTATAATGTATCCCGGTTATTAAAATATCATTAAATATATTAAAAATATAATTTTTATCCAATCTGTATAGTACATAAATAGATAGTTTTTATTCTCCTATTTATCATAGTATAACCTATTATTACTATAATTGGGTATTGGTTCGTTATTTAAGCTATTTTACTACGTGAATTCGTAATAAATAGCTTGAGTTACTAAATAATTACACAAAAATTTCTATAGACTCCTAAAAATATGTGGAATTCAACTAGTACTTGGTTTCAAGTTTTCGATCTATCGCTTATATATTTGTATTTATGATTTTATTCGTGAATTATCCTAAATTACCTAATTAATATCCTTTTTGCACCAAATTGAATTCAACCTATTCCAACATTATTATTATTTAATAGAAATCAGTACATGTCCATTTCATCATTTAATTTAATAATTTCCTATTTATTTCACAATTTTAACCTATTTTCAAGCTATTTTTAGGTCGAAAAATACAATAAATATTAAAAATATTCAAATAAAAAATCAGGCTACATAGAAATTATGTATATATCATAAGTGTCTTACACAAAAATTTTGAGCTAGAAACGACATCATTTAGTCTATTTATTTTAAATATTAAATTTCAAATGAACAGTATATTTGTTAAGGAAGTACATTAAATATTCATAATTTTGTTAAAATAAATTTATGAAATGAAAGTACATATAAAATAACATAGAAATTAATTTTTCCATATTTTTCCTAAGTAATTTAATAATTTTTCAAAAATAAAGAAAAATAGGACAGAAGCTCGAAACCGAGTTCATCGAAGCTCTAGCAACCGTTGGTTGAAGAGAGGTTGTTGGCCGGCCTAGTCGGTGGTGGCTCTGCTAGGTGATGGTGGGGCTCCACGTCAGGTCATCCTAGGATCCTATTTATAGTAGTTTAGGTTGGTTGAATTTTTTTCTTAATTATTAAGTAATTTTTTTTTAATATTTTTCTCGAAAAACGCGTAGTACGAGGTATCATTTTTTTATAAATTTGCTTTTGATGCAGCTACTTATTCTTTTTAAGCTGCTCAACATTTAATCCAATCAGATTTCGGGTTTTTTATTTTATTTTTTTATAATTTTTAGATAATATTTTAGGGTATTTTTGGTATTTTATATTAGTAGTTAATAATTTTTGTTAATATATGGGTATATATCCTATATATATCATACACGTAATGAGTAATTATATACTTGTAATCATGGTTCTAGCATATCTTTTATTTTAAGATACTTTTTCCCTATTTAATTTTTTGCAAATTTATTGCTTATTATGTATAATTATATGGTTTTAGGTTAATTTACGAGTATATTTATTATATGTACCGGGTATATTCATAAAAATACGTGTATGCTCATATAGTATATTGTGCTATATTATTTTCTCATATTGCGTAATTAATTTATTTGTAAGTTCTCGTTGCATTCCAAGCTCGGTTCTAGGGGTTTTGATCATTTTTTACACTATATTAAGTAATCATACTTTTAGAAGAAAATTTGAGATTTCGGGTAATTATTTTCAAAATCTAACTTCACCAAATTACTTCAACTAACTTTTCTATTTTAGTCGTAAAGTTTGGGTTCAATTGAATAACTTTTTCCGAAAACCCTAAATTTAGGTACAGATGCCCTCAACTTGGCTTTAGGGTCTCATATGGAGCAAATTCTCCCTATCTTGATTATATTATTGATATTTTATTATATTTTTTTACTTCCATGGGTACGAGGATTCCTCAATTAGGGTTATCGTGTTTTTCGTAAGCTTTTAACCTGCTCGATTTACTTTCTTGAATGCCCTAGATCAATTATCAATCATAATCATACAAGAACAAGGTTTTGTCGTAATACTCAAATCTTCATGTCTGGATTGCTAATTTATGGGTCACTACGGGTTGTAGTTTCGGTGGTTAGGTTAGAATTGGAAAGGAGTAGAATTTAAGAAAAATTGGCATATGGGAAATAGAACTCTATTGGATTGTTTGGTTCCATTTATTCGAGATGAGATCCCAATTCTTGATCTACCTGAAACTCAAGTAGAGAACATTAAGATTCACCCTAAATTGTTTAGGTTTGTACAAGGTAGGCAATTTGAAGGACAACCACACGATGAACCTAATGAGCACATTCTAGACTTTCTCTAATTGTACTCGACTATAGAGTATCAAGGAGTTTTGAAGGATACATTGAGGTTACAACTGTTCCCATTTTCATTAAAAGGTAGCGTAAGAAGTTGGTTTAATGGATTGTAAGGACAAAATATTAACACTTGTGAAGACTTGGCTTCCTAATTCAAAGACCATTTCTTCCTACCGAACAAAACTACTATCCTTAGATCAGCAGCATCTACCTTTATACAAAAAGAGGGAGAACTCATTTGTCATAACTCATAAGATAGTCCAGTAGTGACAAATTGCCATGTATTAATAAGAAGTAATCAATTAGTGCTTTCCTACCCATTAATTACTTCAAAAGAGTACATGAAGTGTCATTCTTAGATTAGTCTATAGAGTATCACAAATTTAGTGGTACTGAATAAAGTTTTACATCATATTATAAAATAGATGGTACGAAACTTATGGAGTTATGAAGTCTTTCTAATAATTAATATTACAAACCATTACAAATAAAGTACTTAAAACATATTGACTATAAATTTCATAATCCTTTCACACTCTCCCCCAAAGCCCGCTTCTATCTTCTTAATGCTTGCCAAAGGCTTGGACCTTCCTAGATATAGCCAGTAAAGTTCTTTTAAAAGGTTAGAGCTATAGGGATGTATGGAATAACTAGCCTAATGAGAAATCTACTCATACCATTGTTCAAGCATAACAATCAAGTTTTCAAGCATATGATTTGCAATCAATCAATCAAGCATATAAAGCAATATACATGACCAACCGGTATCTGATGTGCAGTCTAGGTTTATTCCCCCCCCCCCTCCCCGACTTTGGGTTGAAGATTAGTAGTTCTACTAGTGCCCATGTGTCCAAATTTAATGAATAAAGTCTATTAACATAACATCCTTGGCTACCGCAACAAAATGGCCGTAGAATCTCACTTCTTGGTTGAAATAATACCCGTATTGGTATAATGATCAAGCGATGATCCTCCTTAATCGGTCTTAGGAGAACTAAATGGGTAACATTTTCCCTAATCTCACGAGAGAACCAATCTCTCAATTATCTAGGAGAACCAAAGAAATGTTCAACCTAGAATCCACCATAATCCCCAAGAAGAAGGATCTTCTGGTTAGCTAAAGGAACTAAAAAGAAATGGTCACAAAGGCCATATAAATAAGTCACAAGAAAAGGATCTCTTGATCGGGCTTAGGAAGGCACAAAGGAAATTAAGAAATGAATGCCTTCCTTAACCACCAATGACCAGGGACTGATCAAATCCCTGATTGGACTCTAGATGGGTGTGAACACGAAACAGAAGAATGGATATGGCCCCATCCAGTACCCAATCATCTACAAAGTCATTTAGTTTGTAAAATATAAGGAAGATTCTCACATTTCCAATCCCTATGTGGCAATGGTGGTAGAAATAGGTATATGTAGTATGTGATGTATAACCATTTTACATTAAAGTTCGAATATGCTTGAGGTTGATTAATAAGTGATTAACCAAATATTAAACACTCACATATGAATACATCACATCATAATCATCAACTGTATTATGTGGAATATCTTATTGTATTTTCTCAAGTAATTCACACACAAATCAAATACAAGCACCTTACTGATAACCCCTACACAAACCAGTTGATGTATATATTTAAAGTACCACTAACTATAAACACAAGCAAGTGATACTCATCGTAGATACTAACCTAGCCATTACTATTACTAGTCATAATAGTCTTTGAGTAGCTTGAACTCATGATCACCTAAAAGAATACAATAAGAAATAAATACTAGATATACATATAAGATTTCTTTATTGATTATAGTCTTATAGTTTTATTAAATCTTTTAGTTAATTAGTATTATGTCCAAACCTTCCTTATCATTTCATGTCCATAGTCCTTATATTTGGATTTCTGGTCTTTGTAATAGGTCCAATTATTACAGTCCAAATAATCAAGGTCAAAAGTATGTTTATGTATCCAATATGTCCAAATATGTTCTAGGGTCATAGTTCCAAGATATGTCTATGTCATAAAGATCCAAACATGAGACTTTGGCATCATCATTATCTAGGTTTAGATTTGTCCACTTGATTCCTTTAAGTTTCTTATCAAGTTATTTTGAAAAGGAAACAAAATCTTTTAGTCTTGATATTTTAAAGATGTATGCAAATTGAATTCAAGAATGAAATAAAGAATGTTTTGATAAAGATGAAGGTTTGCTTTTTGTAGAAAACATATCTTATCATCCTTTGGAGACTTTTATACATAGGAAGGGTTTTCAAAAGAAAGAGATTTTGACAAAGATATTAGTTTTTAGAGTTTCTTTTCAAAAGAAAGACACACTTCAGCTAAGATAAGATTTTGCTTATCACAAACTTGATTTTGAAAAATAGTTGATAAGATAAGTTTGAAACTTACATGAAGTAGAGAAGTAGGTAAAAAGATTTTGGTTGGTTTGAAAAATATTTTTAGAGGAAAGTTATAAAGATGAAATCATTCTTGGAAAAACTTGACAGTTTCATAAAATTGCTTTACCAAAACTACTTATTGATTCATTTGGGATTCTTGAAAATTTTTTTGGTAATAAGAGTTTAAAAGAGTCTTTTGACTTGAAAAAGGACTTTATGGAACCAAAGATAAGTTATTAGTAAGTGTTGCTACCTTTTTAGTTGAGAGTTGCTTTTGAAAACTCAAAAACAACTTATTTTGCTTTGTTGTTGGTGTTGGAGGTTAGGTGGGAGAATTGGAATATTAGTTAGTTTGTGGAATGAAGGCAAGAGGAAAGAGATGGATATAGTGAACTATGTAATCCTAAAAGTGGTAAGGTATCCTTATTTATAGAAGTTAGGTTATTAGTTGAATATTAGTTGGAAGTTTCTTTAAGGAATTAGACTTTTAAAGATAAGGACACATATCTTGCTTATGTCATTTTCATGCTCAGTCATATGGATGACTTTGCAAGACATTAATGGAAGTAGATGAGTTGGATGAAAATGACATAGGGAAGTTACTTTGGAATTTCCTTCATTTATGCCACATGCCACTTGTAGTAATTAGGGTTCTTCCACTTGTTTTGGAAGTTGTTCATTACGTATTGGAAGAAATATTAGGATATAATTTTAGAGTACTTAACTCTTTATGATATTGACCTAAATAATTTGTTATTAGTTAATTAGTTTAGTTAATCTAATATTAAGGTGGTCATATGATGGGTCTTTGGTCATTAAGATGTCATTTTCTACTGGTCCCAGTCTTAGCCATCATTTTTTACTTATGTTGATCAATTTTGACTCTTGATTATCTATCTTTCTATGGAGCTTCTAAGATAATTCCAAGTAGTATTCTAGTAAGATCTTGTCTTATCTTTTGATAATCATAAGATAACAATAACGTGATAAGTTACTTTGGGAAATAAAACTCTTTTTTGACTAGGTTTTATCTTTAGGTCACTTTCATACTTACATGTGTAGATAAGTTGGTAAATATATGATGAAACTGATATTTAGATGACATATGGAGGTCCCTTTCTTGGACCTAACCTCACGCCACTTTGCACCATTCATCCATCCATTCGATTTCCTATTACTTGATAAGTCTTGGTCCTTATCCTAGATGAATTAGCAAGATAATGCTGGGTTTAGGGTAGATTTAGAATAGTTATGAGAAGCTTTTGGGTCTAAATTTTTACTAAAGTTTTGATTTCTAGAAGTCTCATTTTAAGACTATAAGAATTTGTATTTATTAGTACTTATGAGGTTTCTAAGTAATCTAAACTATATCTCTCAAATCTCTTTTAACGATTTTAGTCTATCTCAAATATATCTCTAAATAATATTTTAGCAATCACAAACTTATATAAAAATTTTTAGGGTTTTACACCATTAACGATGCTTAAGAGAGATTTAAAGGTTTGTTGCAGCAATGCCCTAGCCATGGATACTGCAAATGGCATTAACTTCAAATATTCTATAATAGTTTAAATCATAAGGATGGATTATTAGTGGACACCACATTTGGAAGAAGCCTATTGAGGAAAATAGCAGAGGAATAAAGGGGGATCTAATTGAAGTGATGGCATATAATGATAGGAATTAGAGAGCTTGTGTCCTTGCAATAGAGGTTACTAAGGAGTTAACTGAAAGAGGCAATTGATGAGAATAATTTAGTAGCCTAATGAATACAAAAGAGTTACTTATGTTTACAGATAAGATGTTGAACCGATTGAGGTGTATGTTAAATATGAGCTTACTCATGATGAACCTGGATGTCTTAGGCTAAGATAAGTAAGGACAATAGGTATATCTCAAATGCATCGCTTTGGCATTCACTAGGGAACTCATTTGGATACTCGCTAAGATCGTCTTCAGAAAAATCTGAAGACAATTCCCTAAGGAATAGGTCTTGTGGTTTGTTCAAGGATTCCCTAAAGAGTAACTAGTATTACAAGATCAAACCTCAAGAGCATGTGAATGAATTTCTTCATAAACATGATATGGGATGTTTACAATTTAGCAAACAACTCAAGGAACTCACTAAAGCATTACATGCATTTAAGGAGAATGCATTAAGAGTAGAAGATAAATAGTAATCACCTAATGAAGTTGAAGTAATATAACTAAGAAGTGAAAGGGAAGTCAAATGACAATGCTTGGAAAGAGAACATAAGCCTATAGTTAGGAGTGAAAGGGAAAGGGTAGATGAGAGAAAAAGGGCTAAGGGGATGAACCTCTTCTTAGGAAAGAACATGAAGCAAGTGTCTACAACTTACAAATATCCTTCCTTACTAGCTTGAAATAGCAAAAACTAGATCAACAATTTGCTAAATTTTTAGAAACATTGAAATTGCTACACATTAATATACCTCTCTTTGAGGCTTTTGAACAAATGTCATTATATGTAAAATTCATGAAGGAAGTCTTGGCAGAGAAAAGTTAGGCAAAAAAAAAAAAAGCTACATATAATGGCATTTGTTGATCTAACAAAAACTAGCTCAACAATTTGCGAAATTTTTAGAAACATTCAAATTGCTACACATCAATGTACCTCTCTTTGAGGCTCTTGAACAAATGCCATTATATGTAAAATTCATGAAGGAAATCTTGACAAAGAAAAGGTAGGAAAGAAAAAAAAAAAGCGGTGATGCTTGCTAAGGATTGTTTAGCAATCTTATAAGATAAATTACTAAGAAAGTTGAAGGACTTTGGATATCTAATCATTCCTTACATGATAGGGGAGTCATTTGAAAGCAGGGCATGGTGTGACTCGGGTGTAAGCATCAATCTAATGCCTTTTTCCATATCTAAAATACTTCACTTAGAGGAGTGTAAGCCGACTAGAATGTCCTTCTAATTGGCAGATCGAAGAGCGGAATATCTTGAATGTATAGCTGAAGATGTGCTTATAATTGTTGGTAAATTTGTCTTCTCAGTAGATTTCATCGTGTTAGACATGGAAGTTGACAAGAATGTTCTATTGATCTTAAGGAGGCCTTTCTTAGCCACCGTGAAACTAATGATTAATATTGAGGAGGGGAAGCTTACACTTAGTGCTCTCAATGAGGAAATTACAATCAAAGTACCTTGAGCAATGAAGTTTCGCTAGGGGGATTAATGATTGTCATGCCATGAAATTGATTGAAGATCTGATGGAAGAATTACAAGAAGATGCAGTAGGGAAAGTAAAGTTTGGCAAATGGAGAGAGGATTTTGAATTGAGAAAGTGACATTGAGGATTACCTTAATTAGGAAGAGAACACGATTGAGGAGGTCAATGGGATTTTGTCAAGATCAGTAGAACCATTAGACATTGAACTTAGTAGGGATAAACCTACCTTAGTTAAAGCTAAAGCAATTACCGGACCATTTAAAGTATACCTTTTTAGGAGAAAGAGACACTTAACCTATGATAATAGCTTCTGATTTAACTAAAGAAAAAGAAGGGAAGTTGTTAGAGATATTGAAGGGAACCTAAGAGGTTATTGGTTGGATGATAGCAAACATACATAGCATCTACCCATCTCTATGCATGTACAGGATTCTCCTTAAAGTAGAGTGCAAACTTATTATTCAGTTGCAAAGACAACTTAAACCTACTCTAATGGAATAAGAAACAATGAAAAATGAAGTGATGAAACTTTTGGATGTAGGGATAATCTATGCAATTCCAAATAGTAAATGGGTAAGTCCTATTTAAGGGGTCCTAAAGAAGGAAGGAAGTATTGTGGTGAAAAATTAAAAGAATGAATTAGTTCTAGTGAGGATGTGATAGGATGGTAAGTGTGCATCGATTACTATAAGTTAAATGATGCTATTCAAAAGGATCAATTTCCTTTACCCATCCTAGACCAAATGGTTAAATGATTAGTAGGCCATGAGTATTACTACTTTTTTTATGGATATTTCAAATACAATCAAAACTATAGCATGTTAAGATCAAGAAAAAACCACTTTCACATGTACTTATGGAACCTTTGCATTTAGAAGGATGATACTTGGACTTTGTAATGTTCTCACATGATTGAATAAGGTTTTGAGGTGATCATGGATAACTTCTCAATATACAAAGGTACATTTGAAAATACCTTGAAAATTTAGCAACAGTGTTAAGGTAGTGTAAAGAGACTCACTTTGTGCTTAACCGGGAGAAATGTCACTTAATGTTATAAGAAGGGATTGTATTAGGACCTAAGATCTTCAAGAAGGGAATAGAGGTAGATAAGGCAAAGGTAGAGGTAATTGCTAAGCTACTTCTACCTATGATGCCTCTTTAGGGTCATATATATGGAGGTCACAACATAACAAATAGAAACAGTAAAATAAAAAGGGAGTTAGCAAATCTAAATGGCTACCAATTAGATATGACACACCAGTAGATCCTACTCGGCCTAATCCTAACACTTAATATGACATAAGAATGCAGTATTAGGGTTGCTTGCCACTAACTCTTGCTAAATGAGCTAGAAAAGAGTTGAAAGATAAGAGAGTAGACATTATTAAGTGCTCTTAAAAGGGTAATGTGTATTCAATAATGAGGAGTGATAATGTTTATGTAAAAGTAAATAGGGCTTTATATACATGCCCCACTAGGGTTACAATATTTATATGAAAAAGATATAAAGGGTAATTTACAAATAGGATAAGTAAGATATACTAAAAAAGGTAAAAATGACAAAGAATATTCTATACAAAAAAATAAAAATTCTTCTAGAATGTTGTTTTATAAGACATGTATCAAGAGGTGATTAAGGGCTTGTAGCGTAGTTGGCTAGGTTGAAATGAATTTAGAGGTTGCTAGGCAATTGCAGGATCTTGCTTGGAAGAGTCAGTGATAAAAGTTAACTTGGTCTAGTTCAGGTTAGAGCTCGGGTACTAAAGGGTATTGTGGTCCTCTTTTAGTTAGGTATCTCGATAGCCTAGCTTGGATAAAGTTCTGATGTTGGTTAGCTGGGGAATCGCCCGGAGCATGGTATGAGATCAACAATAGGTGTGATTGCTTAGTAGGTCGACACATCTGCTTGTAGCCTTAAAATTGTGTTTGTCTTAATGAGAGCTCAGTACTCAGGTTGACAGAAGTGTAAAAGATTAAGGTTAGGATAGGAATCCTCATTGTGTATAAGGTTTTAAGCTAGTATTCTTCATGTCAGTCTTTGTAGTCCTCTAGCTTTGTTGCATATGACTGATCTAAGGAGTTGATTCCTATCATCTGCCTAGGGGTTAGAAGGATTTTTCCTCAAATCTAAAGGGGTTTCTTGCACTTGCTTTATTCTAGCATCTATTATGTCTTTTTTTGGTTAGTAGGGAATTAGGTCAAATACATTGTAGGTGGAGGAAACACCATAGTTCTTTAGCAATTCAATTTGGTAAGCGTTGTGGTTGATCTTCTTCAGGACTTTGAATGGACCATCAGCTCATGGAGAAGCTTACTTTGTCTTTGGTGTAGAAATCTTTCTTAGTTGAAGTGAATCTATCACCTAGTTTGAAAGAAATAGTTTGGCAGCTACAACTATCAATTTCTTGCTATCTTTGCTTGAACTTAGTGATCGTCCTCACTATGGATTGGTGTAGTTGTAATTCTTGGGCTTGGGTGACTTCGGATTGACTTTCTTCAATAACTGCAGGGGTGTCGATTAAATCTAGGGGAATGATGGGATTAGGGCTATAGACAACCTCGAAAGGAGTCTTGCTAGTAGTACTATAGATAGTTCAATTGTATGTGAACTTTACAGCTAGTAGACACAAATTCCAGTCTTTTAAATTCTTTCTCATGATAGCTCGGAGTAAGTTGCCTAGCATTCTGTTCACCAGTTTAGTCTGGCCATCAATCTAAGACTTGTTACTATAGCTAAACATAAGTTTTGTCCCAATTCTTCTCTAAAGGGTCTTATAGAAATAGCTTAAGAATTTGGTATCTCGATCTAAAACAATTGTCTTTAGCACTCCATATAGTATGATGTTCTTAAGAGCTCGGTTAATTACTAAGGCTTACTATAAGAAGTGATAATAGTAGGACCTTCAAGATATCAAAAAGGAGGAAATGGATAAGTTGACAAACACAACAACTTCCATGAAGCTGCTGTCTAGATATGACTCATTGAGGAATACTATACAACTTAGTACTTTGCTTGACATGATGTATAAGTTGATACTAAGGTTTAGTCGCCACTAATCTTGAGCTACTCAGCAAGATTAGATAAGAGTGTAAGATGATGTGCTCAGAGAATAGGGTCTCGTAAGAACAATACGAGGAATATTCATTAACAATAATGCGCAAGACATAAGATGATTTTAGCTATAAAAGATAAGGGACTATTTATAGTAAGTCCTTAGAGCAACAATATAATAATGGAAAAAACATAAAAGATAGTATATAAAAGAGATTCTTAATATATGTGAAAAAGGTAAGTATAACAAAGAATGAAAAGGGAATACATCACAAATTTAAAAAAAAGTAGAGATAGGTGGTAGGCTGTTAGTGTGTGCATACATATTAGGTCAGTTTATCTTGAGGTTATTGTTGTTGTGTTGTATAGAAAGATACCGAGGTGATGGGGTGAAGCTATAGCTTAGTAGGATGGAAAAAGAGAGCTTAACATATAAGGGCCTCTAACTTAGTACTCAGTTGGTGGGTTTCAACATTAGATAGGTTGGCTTTAGTAGTCAATGGGTTAGCGACTGGGTATAAGTTTGAGCAAAGTAGAGTGTGTCTGAGTTGGGGCCTTAGGTAGTTCTTCTACAACTCTTCCATGTATTGGAGCTCATCCTCAGCAAGTTGAGAAGATAGGATTCTTCTTGCGAGAGGTTATAAGCCTCGGAGGTGAGCTTGGGTAAGGGGTCCATGGGTTAACACTCGATAGGTTGGCCTCGGGACTTAGCTGGTAGGTTTTGGCACTCGACAAATAGGCCTTGACACTTGGCAGATTGGCCTTAGCACTTAGTAGGTTGGCGACTGGCTAAGAGTCTGAACAAAGTAGAGTGTATATGAGTTAGGGCCTTAAGGAGTTCTTCTAAGCTCTTCCATGTATTAGATTCATCCATGGCAAGTTGAAAAGATAGGATCCTTTTTGTGAGAGATTGTAACCCTTAAAGGTGAGCTCGGGTAAAGGGTTCATCAGCTCCTTAGGGTTGTTGAAGATTTGCCCTCAAATCTTGATCTTCTTTTTCTTCTAACACATAAGGCATCGGGTTAGTAACGTTAAAAGTTGGAGACACTCCATATCCTTCAACTAGTTCTATCTCACAAGTGTTATCATTGATGCATCGAAGGATCTTGAAAGTACCATCTGACCTGAGACATAACTTGTTTATTCTCTTCCCTGGGAACCGCTCTTTGCTAAGGTGAATCTAAACAAGGTCTCATGGGTCATAAATAATTTTCCTTCTACCTTAGTTTCCTTGCTCTCTTTATCAGGCTATTGTCTTGGTTAATTGCTCGACACCCTTCTGATGCAGTCTTTGAAACTCCTTAGCACACTGCAAACCTAATTGACTTTCTCCTTAAGAAGTTGTATCATGACCCAAATAATATCATTATCGTGGTAAATTGCTGTATACTGCATAAAAATCTACAATCAATCCCCTTGTTGACCATAAGCCTTCTATATGACATACAAGGCTCCTTCTACTCTATGTTAACATCGAGCACATAGATAAGTAATATCAAGCATAAAAACTAAAATTTAACATTTAATTACAAAAGCAAAATGTTAAGAGTTTGGATGAGTAGAGTTCTACACACAAGAATATATTACAATGTATTTAAAGTCCTACAAAAGTTTGCATTAAGAAATTCTAACTATGGAGTTAATTAAATAAGTAAATATATCTATAAGTCACTATTACAAAATTCCCTCTTCTCTTCTTGAACATACAATTCCATCTCGGCGTAAGACTCACCTCAAGCATTCCTTGGCCTGGATGAATGAAGAGGTGGTCTTAAAACAAAAGAAATCTATCAGCATGTAAACTTATGTTTAGTAAGTTAATCCTTCTGCCACGCCATACAAATAATATAATTTAATGCATAACATACGAATGCATAAACACTCAGAATGCCAACCAATATATGCAACGACCTAAGAACTGCATGCAACTCAGAATTTCAACCCTTGTAGTCGGAGTTAGAGATAATTAACCGACACAAACCCTCAATCGGGTCTTAACACCTGAGTTTTTATTCCATTTGCACTATTGTGCTCAAATCAACTTGAAATCACATATATAACATATATAAATGTTTCCTTTCATACAAAAATATGCATTGTAATCAAACAATTTCATTCCATACAACTATGCATAACTATCATCACAACAATCTTTGTTATCATCTTATTAGTAAGTCATTGAATTCAATTATAATATCATATACATGTGTTTTCCATATCTCACATGCATGCAAGTTCATTGTATAAATTTAAGTACATCTACGCTGTAAGTAAAACCAAACATTAAGTCATTGAGAATCACTCACTTAGCCATAGCAGATCGGTCGTAGTAGTTTGGGGGTAAGTTGTCTCCCACAATTGGGTCCCTTGAATATAGCAAATATAATAAAGTTAAGAGTTTGAGATGAAGTTGATAGGCTAAGCTATGATTCTTTAAGTTATACTTTTTAACTTAGTTTCATATTTTTCCATGTTTTACTTAAAACTTCAATTGCGTATAACTTTCTCATTTTAAATCTAATTTCTCTAATCTGATAGTCGATTTTCATCATTTTTGAGTGTACTTTAATATGGTGAGGTTAGCTTTTCAAGATAAGGCATGCAAATCTGTCTACTGGTTAGAACAGTAGTAGTCCTCAAGTTTTTGAACTCTTTTAGGCTTAGTTTAGTTGTTAGGCTTTTAGTTATCTTAGGAAATCCTTTAGACTTGGGCTTAGGACTTTATTCTAAACTTAATACATTCTCCAAGATCATATTTCCATCCTTGGTTTATACCCTTGGTGCTATCAACATTTCTTAGACTTTTATGTGGGCTTAAGTGGTCAAATGGGCTTTTTTTTTTTTGTCTAAACTAAGGTTAGTCACTTTGTTGGGCTTGGGGAGTATTATGTAGACTCTTTATGGGCTTCAAAAAAACCTTCATTGATAGATTAAGGTACTGGTCAGAAATTTGGTGAAGGCCTAACTTGGAGTTCTAAGCTTGTTTTGAGTATTTTAGGTTCAGTTTTGAGTTTTAGACTTTGTACACTTATCATACTTGCTTTAGTTGGTTTTTTCGCTTTATTTACTTGGTTTTGTCATATTTTTAAGTGAGTTTTTTTATAGTTCAATATTTGGATGGTTTGGTTCAAGGGTCTTCAACTTGATTTTTCAACTTGTTTTATCATTTACTTAAATTTAGATGTTAGATCATGAACCTATGCTACTTATATTCAACTCCAATTTAACTTTTCTTCCATAAGGTGATTGTTCAACTTATGTACTATATAAAAATGATAGATTGCATACTTATCATAAACTCTATGCTATAGTTCACATCTCAAAAGTTGGTTTCTTCATAAAAACTTTATATAATGGATTTTCCTTTACCTAAAGCTAGATTTAAGCATAAGTGACCACATAAAGTAAAAAATAACATCTAAATACCATATATAATCTACGCATCCAACATGTTACTCCCATGTTCATACACATATTTCATGATGTTCTCAACTTACAAATTTCTATTCTAAGATTAGACATGTATCCTTCATAATATCAACTTAATATGCTTATTGTCCATCTTCTATGTAAGAGATTCATAAGCTTACTCCTTAAGGTGGTCTAGCTATTTTATCACCTTATGTTCATGCTAATATCTTCATGAAAATATAATCTCTTACCATGGAATATTAGAGTACTTTAACAAAGAAATAGCTTACTCATCCTTAATGCGTAAAAATAGGTGGTTTACAACTAAGAGTCCTCTTTTGCTCCTTGTTTTCTTTCCTTTTCTTGCAAGCTCTTTTAATAACCAAGATTTTAATGGTTGAGGTGGGTTTTGGGGATGTTCTAAGGATTCCTAAAATGGCTTTTGAAGTTGACAAAAGAAGGGCAATAAAATAGCTTTGTGCTGTGAGTTATAGGTGCAAAATGTGGTAGCAAGTGTAGATTTTGTAGGGTTTGGTTTCCTCTTTTAGTTTGTGTGTTTAAAGTGTAGAAAAAGGAAGTGAGAGATGAGTGAAAAGAGAGAGAGTGTGCCGGTTGTAAAATGAGGGAAAATGCATTCACAAAAGTCTCACTTTGTAATGATTTGATGATATAAGCAATAAGAGGTGAATAGTACATGTGAAAGACAAATGGATTGATGGATAAATGACAAGACATGGTCTCCCCTAAGCTATTCTTACAACTAGCCATTGTAGGGGACAAATAGGGCATGGCTCTTGTCTTGTCACTTGTTTAAAAATTAAATTGATAAATTGAAGAGATAACTTATTCTTATATAGTATAGGTTATGGTAATTTATGGAATTAGTCTTATTACTAGCTTTTGATAAGTTATTAAGTGATAGTTGATTCCAACTCTCATTTGATAAGTTATTTAATATAATTGGTTGGCTTACTTATCCATATGTAACATAACTTATGAGAGAAACTAAGGGGTTTGTCTTATATGTAATTCTCTTAGGGTTTAGTTCTTAAATTAACTTGTAAGTTATGATTTACTTCTCATAAAATTTTGAAATTTTCTAGAGTTGAATAAAAGTATTCAAATTAAATTCTCAATTAGTCGCTTAGGGTTACAAGTTCTTAATTATCTTAGGGTTTAGGGTTTTAGGGCTTTAGGTAGTTTGATGTCCGTTATTTTCGTATTCGAGTTTTTATTAATAATAAACTTTTGAGTTGAAAAACTAAGTTTTTAAATGTAAACTTAAATTCTTAGTTTAGTTGATCCTTATGAATGATCGAGAAGCACTTTTAATAGATTCACGTGTCCATTAAATGGTAAGGTTTACAGGTTAAGTTAGTAATCACGTCCAATGGTAAGTTTGGATTAGGGCCATAGATAACCTTGAAAGGCAATCTTCCTGTTAAGTTATGAATGGAGTGGTTGTAAGTAAACTCGATGATAGGTATGCATAGATCCCAATCATGCAGATTCTTCCGAATAATAACTCGAAGGAGGTAGCCTACTGTTCTGTTCATAACCTCTGTCTAGCCGTCTATCTATGAATGGTAAGAAGTATTAAACATTAGCTTAGTGTTGAGATTCTTCCATAGTTTTTGCTAGAAGAAGCTCATAAACTTTAAATCACGATCCGACATGATACTTTTTGGGACACCATGCAGTTGCATGATCTCCTGCAAAAAAGGTTAGTAACAAATAAAGTATCATTAGTTTTGTGGTAAGGGATGGAGTAGCTCATTTTGCTAAACCGATCAACTACTACCATAATAGAATCATGTTTTCGAGATACTCTAGGAAGGCCGAGCATGGAATCCATACTTAGATTGGTCTAAGGCCACTCAAGTATAGGTAGAGGTGTTCTAGGAAGGCTAGGCTTGAAATCCATACTTAAAGTGGTCTAGGGCTACTCAGGTATGGATAGAGGTGTATATTCTTCATGTGGCTCCTTTCTTCTCTTAGCTCACTTACAAATCTCGCAATGTTCAAGAATTTTACGTATATTTTTCATCATCCCAAGCCAATAGAAATGTTCTCTCAACAGTTCAGCAATTCTCTTCTCACCAAAATGGCCAGCTAAGCTCCTTGCATAGGCTTCCAGAATAAGTAATTCTCTAGTAGAACTACTTGGCATACAAACTTTCTTTCCTTTCATCAGAAATCTTTGGCTCAGATAGAACCCATCTACTACTCTAATATTGCACTTGACCACTAAGGGTCTAAAGTATGAATCATGTTCATATTGATTAGGTAGGGTACCAAATCCAAGTATTCTAATCTATAATGTTATGAGAAGAACATGCTGACGAGAAAGTATGTTTGCTACGGTGTTGGTAGTTCCCTTCTTATATTTGATGATATGGCAAAAGGTTTCCTGGTACTCAATCTACTTAGTATGGCAATAGGAGAGTTTTTGCTATCCCTTGAGATGCTTGAGTGATTAATGGTTTATGTAGATAATGAATTCTCTCAGTAGTATATAAAGTTTCCAATTCTAAAGTGCTTAGACAAGGGTATGGAGCCCCTTATCATATGCCGATTAATTCAATGTGGTACCTTTAGCTTCTTACTAAAATATGCAATTGGTCATTGCTTCTGCATGAGAATAGCTCCAATGTTGACTTCGAATGTGTCAACTCTAGCTCAAAAACCTTACTAAAGTTAGGTAGTATTAGTATTAGGGCAAAAGTTAACTTAGATTCGATCTCCTCAAAACTCTTTTGAGCTCTCTCGAACCATTTAAATTCAGAGTTCTTCTTGGTTAGCTTAGTTAGTGGAGTAGCTATAGAACTAAAGTTTTGAATGAATCTTCGATAAAAGGAAGCCAAACCGTGAAAACTTCATACTTTAGCATCATTGGTCAACATTGACCATTCAAGAGTAGCTTAAAATTTTTCATCATTGCTCTGATAGAACATGGATTTCTTCAAATTATTGAACAATTGCTTGGCATGAAGGATTTCAAATACAAATCTCAAGTGCGTGACATGAGAAATGAGGTTGGCACTATATACTAAAATATTATCAAAGTAAACAACAACACATTTACCAATCAAAGATCTCCAAACATGATTCATGAGTTGCATAAAGGTACTTGGTGCATTTGTTAGCCCAAATAACATCATTAACCACTTAAATAGGTTGTCCTTCATTTTGAAAGCAGTCTTCTACTCATTTCCCAATCTCATTCGATTTTAATGGTAGCTACTCTTCAAATCAATCTTTGAAAATATTCGCGTACTGTGTAACTTATCGAGCATATCATCTAACCTGGGATTGGATATCAATACTTAACAATGATCTTGTTGATAACTTGGTTATCAGTGTACATTCTCCATAAGCCATTCTTCTTCAATACTAAGACATCTAGCATAACACAAGGGCTTATGCTCTTTGGACATATCCACGCTTGATCAATTCATCAACTTGTTTCTTCAACTTAGCTGCCTGCTTGCGATTGAGCCCATAGGCAGGTTGGTTAGGTAGAGTAGCTCTAGGCTATAGGTCGATGCAATGCTCTATACCTCTAACAGGGGGTAGACCTTTTGGTAACTTGGTAGGAAACTAGTCGGCATATTCTTGGAGCAATGTCTACACTTCGATAGGTAATGCTCCAACATCCGTCAATTTAAGAAGTCTTCTGATAAGAGTACAAACTCCTCCTCCTTAACATCCTTAGAAAACTACATTTGCGAAAACACCAAGGATTTCTTTTGTAAGAATTTAGAAACCTTGATTGGTGATTCTTGAACTTCTCTCAGGCACATAAGAGTTAACGTAACCTTCTTTCCATCCTTTTGGAACTTATAAGTGTTCTTATATCCATTGTATAACACTTTTAAATCAAATAACCATGGTCAGCCTAGTAATATGTGTAGAGTACACATGGATAAGACATCATACAACACCTTGTTCTTATATCGATCACCAATAGTGATCGGTACTTTAACTTGCTTGGCAACAAGCATACCTCCCTTCTCATTAAGCTAATAAATCTTGTACGGCTTAAGGTGAGGACAAGTTGGCAACTTCGAAGCCTTCACCACTCCTTGCACTATCACATTGGTACAACTTCCTTTATTGATGATCACAGTGGATAGGTAGCCATTTAGTTGGCAATTCATGTAAAAGAGGTTCTCTACCTATTCATTCTCATCGGCAGTAAAGGTATTGAGTGATCGATGTACAACCATGTAGTATTCTCCCATTTTAGGTTGGAACTGGGCATTAGAATCCTCTTGAAACTTGTCAAATAGGTGATTAGCATCCACCTCTTCTTCTCCTTCACTTGTACTCTCCACTTCAAACTATAGGCTATCACCTTTGATGGTCATCACATGTTTGTTCGGGCATTGACTGGCCATGTATCCAAAACCAAGGTACTTGAAATTATTTCTCGGGTCTTTCGTCTTGAGCTCTAACCTTAGTCTTTCTTGACCATAAGCTCCTCGACCTTAGTCTTACCTCAACCATCATTAAGTCTACTTAGCATTTGACCTTGATGGTCGACCACAAATTTGGTTACTCTATGCTTGGCTGAGCTCATTTCACCTCTGTCTTTTGACCCTTTATGCTACATAGATGGTCTCATCCAAATTTCTAAGCCTTTATACTCCATTACACTGCCAATCTCAGATCTTAGTCTAGAAATGAACCTTTCTATTATCTGTGCTTTGAGCTCATCAACATTGCAACAGATCATTAGCAACTATAATTCTTGGACATACTCATCCATTGATCAATTACCTTATTTGAGTTCTTAGAGACATTGGAAAGTGTCATACTCATAGTGTTTTAGAGCAAATCTACTTCCTAGGACCCTCTTCATCTCATTCCCAGTTCGAATTTCACATCAGGTTTACTAATGTACATTTTGCAATTTTTTCCACTACATTGCTACATACCTAGAAAATTCCAAAGAAACTACTTAAATACGTATCGAGTCTTCGTAATCATAAAAGTCAAATATCTTTTTAATCTTCTCCTCCCAATTCAAGTAGTCATTAGCACTACTAGACCCATTAAAGCTCAAAATCTACACTTTAAGATGTTTGGCTCTTCTAAGGATACGGAGCTCTTATGCTTCTAATATGTCATACTACTCTTCCTCCTCTCTATTACATTAACAGCTTTTAGTACTTTATGCTTAGCTACTTATCTTCTCAGCATATCTCTTACATCTTGACCTCATTTGTCAACTCTATCTTGAGGTCTAGTCTCTCCTACCCTTTGTTTAGATATAGCCAGGTTAGCTACAACAGTAGTAAGGTCTTGTAATTACTTGTCAGTAGTTTGTGAGGTCTGTTGGGCAACATGACCGCAACTATGAGCATCACTCTCATTATGATTAATCTCTCCTTGAACACTAGGATTTGAAATTCTCAAGACAAAACTTTAGGAAGTCCACTACTCAAACATAAATTTCACACAACTTTGCTAATACGATATCTCATAGTGACTTTAGAACTTACTCTATTTTTCCACTAAAGGAACAAAGTATAATAGAACATACATTATAATAAGAAGCAATTACTATAATACTTAGCTTTCAATTCTAACCTTAAGCTTTGATACCAAGATAATATGATGTGCTTAGTAGCTTGATTAATCACTAAGGCTTACTGTAGGAAGTAGTAATGGTAGGTCTTTCGAAATATCGGAGAAAGAGGGAATGGCTAGTTCGGCAAACACAGTAGCTTCCGTAAAGTTGCTCTTTGGATATGATGCATCAACAAATACTATAGGACTTAGTACTTTGCTTAATATGACACACAAGTTGATACTAAGGTTTACTCACCACTAATTTTGAGCAAACTTGACAAGATTAGATAAAAGTGTAAGATGATGTGCTCAGAGAATGGGCTCTAGCAAGAACAATAAGAGGAATATTCATTAACAATATTGTATAAGATGTAAGATGATTCCAGATACAAAAGATAAGGGACTATTTATAGTAAGTTCCTAGGGATATAATACAATAATGGAAATTACATAGATGATAGTGGATGTGAGAGATTCTTAGTATATGTGAAAAGGGTAAATGTATCAAAGAATGAAAAGGGAATATAGTACAAATTTCAAAAAAGGTAGAGATAAGTGGTAGGCTGTTAGAAGGTGTACATGTATTAGGTCAGTTTGTCTTGAGGTTGTTGTTGCTGTGCTATACTAAAGGCTACCGAAGTGATGGGGTAAAGTTACAGCTTGGCAGGATGGAAAAGGAGAGCTCGGCATATAAGGACCTTTGACTGGGCACTTGGTTGGTGCGTTTTGGCATTCAGTAGGTAGGCCTCAACATTTGATAGGTTGGCCTCAACATTTGATAGGTTGGCCTCAACATTTAACAACTCAGCAATTGGGTAAGAGTCCAAGCAGAGTAGAGTATGTCTAAGATGGGGCCTTAGGGAGTTCTTCCACAACTTTTCCATGTATTGGAGCTTGTCTTTGGTAGGTTAAGAAGATAGTATCTTTCTCATAAGAGATTGTAAGCTTCAAAGGTGAGCTTAGGTGAGGGGTCCATGGGTTGATACTCCATCATAGTTGAACAACTTCCTATAAAAACAAATCGGTAATACATAAAGCATCATTAGTTTGATGGCACGGGATGAAGTGTGCCATTTTGTTGAAGTAGTCTACTATAATAAAAATTGAATCTTATCCCTTAGATGTATGGGGAAACCCTAGGACAAAGTCCATGCTAAGGTCGGCCTAGGGTAATGTTAGTGTAGGTATAAGCATATACTTTCAATGCAACTCTCTCTTCCCTTTGGCCCTCTTGTATACTTCACAACTACCAACTACCTTATGGACATACTTAGCCAAACTAAGCTAGTAAAAGTTTTCTTTTAACAGGTTGGCTATTTTAATTTCTCTAAAATGACTAGATAATCAACCACTATAAGCTTCCTTCACCAATAGCTCACGTGTGGAATAACATGATATGTACAACCTTCTTTCCTTGAATAGATAGCCATCCTTAAGGTAATATCCTTTAATAGCAACTCCTTCTTTACATTGATCAAGAATAGGACCAAAATGGGGGTCGTAAGCATACTATTCGATGATAAGGGATAATCCCAATAATTTCGTCTGTAGGGTTGTTAACAAGGTATGTTGATGTGACAAGGCATCTGCGTCTATGTTGGCATTACCTTTCTTATGTCCAATCACATAAGAAAAACCTTCCATAAATTGTAGCCACCATACTTGCCTTTTTGAAAGTTTGTTTTGACTTATAAGATGCTTTAAGGACTCATAGTTCGTATAAATCACAAACTCTTGAGGTAACAAATAGTATTGCTAAGCAGTAAGAGCTTAGAAAAAATAGTAAAACTCTTTCTCATATACAGAATAGTTCAGTGTAGCACCATTAAGCGTCTTAGTGTGCTAAGTAATTGGTCGATGCTCCTGCATCAGGACTACACTAATATCAATGCCTGACGCATCGTATTCTAATTTAAACGACTTATCAAAATCGAGTAGGGATAAGACAAGGGTAGTAGTAAGCTTCTCTTTGATCTTCCTGAAGTTTGCTCAATTCAATCATTCCATTAGAATCCTTCACTCTTCTTCATTAACTCGGTTAAGGGGGTTGCAATTATATTGAAACTTTTAATGAATCTTCAGTAGAAAGAAGTAAGGTTGTGAAAACTTTGAACTTCAGTGACAGTTATGGGTATAGGCCACTCTAAGATAGCTTAGACCTTTTCCTCATGTACTTGGATTCTATCTCCAAACACTATATACCTAAGAAAGAAAACTTCTCCTTAACAAAACATACACTTCTTCAAGTTCCTATACAACTTCTCAATACGTAAAATGTCGAAAATAGCTTTAAGGTGTAGAATATGGTTGTTCAAGTCGGCACTATATACGAATATATCGTTAAAGTGCATGACCACATATCTCTCGATCATCAGATCAATCACATGGTTCATAGGCCTCATAAATGTGCTCAGTGCATTTGTGAGTCCAAATGGCATAGCCAACCACTCATAGAGACCATGCCTCATCTTGAAAGAAGTTTTCCATTCATCACCAAGCCTCATGTGAATTTAGTGGTAGCTACTTTGCAAATCAATCTTCAAGAATATCTTAGTGCCATGAAGTTCACCCAACATATTATTGAGCCTCAATATTAGGTGTATATACTTGATTGTAATACAGTTTATAACTTAGCTATTGATGCAAATGTACCATAAACTATCCTTCTTTAGGATAAGTAGAGTTAGTACAGTATAAAGACTCATGCTCTCCCTCATATAGCCTTACTCTATTAGCTCATCCACTTACCTTTTCAACTTGACAGCTTGCTCAGGATTCATTTTATAAGCAGGTCGGTTTGGCAGGGCTACACCTAGCTGTAGATTAATATAGTGTTTAAGGCCTTAGATTGGGGGTAGTTCCTTAGGCAACTCTTCGAGGAAAAGGTTAGAAAATTCATCAATCAATCTTTTGATCTCATCAAGGATATCTTCTAAATTTCTCATCTTTAACAATCTTTTGATTAATAAAAACATAGGCTCATTAGCCTTCTCAACAAGAACATTCTCAGGTAGGTTATGATGTGGCAGACCCTATTGTTACTGCCTGTTGGCTTACAATGCAATAACTAGATTGTTAATAAGATTGGTGAGTCTATTGAACTTGTCATAGATTGACTCAGGGGTATTACTATCATTTGGACCATGGCCAAAGCAAGTAATACTACTCAAATCACCAATAATACTGTAAATACTTAAATTTGATAATGTAATACTTCTCCCACAGGTTGACAACACAATGCACAACAAATACTTATACTAATTACCTAGAATCTTATTAACACACTCTAACAAATTCAACATCCAGCACTTACTCAATATAATAGAAATGAAATTACTTCATTTTCATAGTGAAAAATAGAGTAAAACAAATTAACAACAAGAACGACACTTACTAATCCATGAATCTCCACTACATAGCTCACAACTTCACTCGAACAAACTATAACAGCTACAAAAGGAATATAGTAGCCACTAATAGCAAACACGAACAAAACTTCACTACAACTTCGCACACTCCCTCTTAGTACCGTGCTCTATTACTAGGGAAGCTAATGCGTCTCTGAGGTTAGATACACAAAGACCACACTAAAACGAACAAAAACAAGAAAATAAAAAGGGATTTTGCAAATTCGAATGGCTACCAATAGGATATGACACACCAGCAAATCTTACTTGGCCTAATCCTAACACTCGATATGACATACAAATGTAGTATTAGGGCCGTTTGCCACTAACTTTTGCTAAAGGAGTTAGATAAGAGATTAAAGATAAGAGAGAAGACATGGCTAAGTGCTCTCAAAAGAGTAATGTCTATATTCAATAATTAAGAGTGATGATGTCTACATACAAGCAAATTAGGGTTTATACACTTGCCCCATTAAAGTTACGATATATATATGGAAAAGACACAACGAGTAATTTACAAATGAGATATATAAGACATGTTAAAAAGGATAAAAAGGATAAAGAATATTTTGTACAAAAAAATAAAGAATCCTTTTAAAATGTTGTGCTAGAAGACACATGTCAAGAGGCGATTAGGGCCTTATAGTATGGTTGGCTAGGCTGAAATGAATTCAGAGGCCGCTAAGCAATTACATGATCCTACTTAAAAGAGTTAGCAATTAGAGCCAAATTGGTTTAGTTCAGGTTAGAGCTTGAGTATTGAAGGGTATTTTAGTCTTCTCTAGGTTAGGTATCTCGGCAGCCCAACTTAGATAAAGGTCTAATGTTAGTTAGCTTGGGAGTTACCTAGAGCATGGTATGAGCTCGATAATGGGTATGATATCTTAGTAAGTCAATACATTTGCTCGGTAACTTAGAAATTGTATTAGTCTTAACGAGAGCTTAACACTCAGGTTAGTAGAATTATAAAAGATTAAGGTTGGGATGGTGTAGACATATTATTACCTCTTTAAAGTTCTAATTTTTGTTTTTTCAAGGTACCTAATTAAAAATAAATAAATAAATAAATTGAAAAATGATAAAAAAAAAGAAATTCTCAAAAAAAAGAAAAATTATAAAGATTTTTAGGGAAATCGATTTTTAGAAAATAAATTGTTTTAAGGTTAATGGATTTGGTCTAACTCATTTTAAGTAGCTTTATTTTAGCGGTCATATAGTTTAAGTATAATTTAATTATACTAAATGTTAAGGTACAAACTAACGACTTAATAGTTAAATACTTGAACATGGCATTGAGTTGGGCTTGGGGTCATGGGTTTGAGTCTTACTAAATACACATGTGCATTTTATTTTTTCTTCTATTGAGAAAATTAGTTGAGCATACAGAATTCAAATCTAATTATAAATCTCGTCAAATCTTTTGAATTTGATATAATTATATTTAAATCATTATTGGAGATAACATGTATCTAATATGATAATGTTAAATTTGATGTGATAAAGATTCGTAAGATTCAAATCTGATTTTGATTTTTATCAAATTAGATATGAATAGATATAGAAGATTTGTTTTTGAGTTTTATATTAGGATCACACAACATAAATTTTTTTTTTTTTAAATTACACACTTGCCTTAACCCAACTACCATCAATTTCCTTTTCTCACAAAAAACTGAAGTCCTCTTTCTCCATCCTCAATCCAATGTGTAAACCAATATCGGTCCCCTTCGCTAAACACTAACTCCACTACACGAATACAATCAACAGCTCACAACCACATGGTTGTATTTCATTCTCACACTATCCTTACTACTTCACACATTTCACAACTACTCACTTGTACCATCTACTGCATACAATCGCATATACATAGTTCATACTACAACACTTTACCACATGGTTGAACAGGACAACACTCAATCTCTACTCATAGCAGCCATTCCCATCCTCTCTTCATCTGAGCACATTTACTGTCACACACACACGACTACGTTACTACATGGCAACACCAATCTTTGATTCCTTCTCTCATATGAACCATAGAAAACCTATCCTCTTCGTCAGCCGTAATCATCGCCTAAACATGTGCAATACATTGACTAGCTCCAATGATGGCCCATGCAAGCTTGCTTTCTCGCCAAACTCCAAATGTTGATACCCACGCGCACGGGCAACCAACAACATGAGCAGCTCCATGGACACATCTACTCCATGACAAATACGTAACAATAATCCTCCCACCGCAACTCCACTTTAGTGAACACTTAGTCTAACATGACAACACACGATGGTTCACTCACAGTAGTGACACAACAACATGACGCCCCTGACCCAAACACCATCACTACCTCCAGCTTTGAAAACCACCACAGATGGCTATCGTTAGCCGTGGCATTGAATTTATCCCCCCATATGTCCAATACAAAACTCATGATTCCAGTTTCTCCCTTTCGTTTTGGTGTGTGAAACGGCCTGTACAAAGTAAAATTTTGCTACCCTTCTTCTCTACCTTATAAGGACTATGACTTGGTTAGAGCTCCATCAACTTGAACTCAACCCGACCGTGTCCTACTTTATTGACCCGTGTGCCCAACTTGGTAGTTCTATTTCTTTAGTTATTGTTTGTACTTTATTAGTAAGTTTTTTTTAATTTATTTTATTTATCTTGATTATTTATTTAATGATTTGTTTTAGTAGTTGACTTTAAAATATATAAAAGGAAAAAAATATTTTAGTTTAATAACACCTAGGAAAAGTTGTTTTCTAAAAATAAAATTAATAATTTTTTTTTCAAAAAAATAATAATAAAACTTCAAATTAGGACCCATGTTTTAGATTTTTTTTAGTCAAAATAAATAAATTAAAAATGTAAAGCCGATTGATTTTCATAATTAAAACAAACAAACACACTAAAGTTTTCGAAATGAACTATGAACGTCTGATCTTGATTAATGGGTACATAGATACTTTTAGGAGACGTAAAAATCTATAAAAACTTAGGTTTTATTTTATTTTAAAAAAATAATAAAGGTATAAGCTTAATTCAGAAAAGTGATAGTGGTACTCATTAGGTTTTAATAGGTAGTCTCCGAATTCAGAACCCTCTAGTTTTTTATTAATATAAAATCAATGACTGGTGGCTAAATTGTAATAAATTTACCCAATTGTAATAAATTTACCCAATTGATTACAATTTCTCTTTTTTCCGACTTTAGTTGTATAGCAACTCCAAAAGTTTTTTTATTTAATTTAAAAAGAACCAAAATTTTTCATTTTCTTTAGTCGACCATTAATATTAAATAGATTAAGGTTTAGTATTAGTTGGAAAATAGGAAATCGAATTAAAACAAGAAACCATAAATTCAGGCTCGACAGATAGGAATCTTCGTCATGAAAGGGTTTCGAGCTAGTATTCTCTACATAAATTCTTATAGTCCTCTAGCTGGATTATATATAACTAGTCCAAGGAGATGATTCCTATCAACTTACCAATATGAAAGGCATTGGAAGTTTCCTTAGACATGCTAGGTTCCATAAACGATTTTTCTAAGATCTTAAAACCACTTTGAGCTTTATTGGCAAAAGACGCATCAATTGATTTTAACCACAATGGCACAAAAGCATTCGAGACACTGAAGGAGAAGCTAGTACCATTACCAATTATTATAGCCCCTTAATTAGACATTACCATTTGAGCTTATGTATAATGTAAGCAATACAATAGTTGGAGCAATCTTAGGACAAAGGAAAAATAGGATCTTCCGAACAACTTACTATGTAGAATACTCCATGATGCTTAGAGAAATTATACAATTGTAGAAAAGGAATTGCTTACTATTGTACTTGTATGTGATAAGTTCTGATTTTACTTGATAGGTTCCAAGGTGATAATATATTGTGATTATAGACATCCTATTTTTACTTGTTTTGTGTTCATTTACCTCAAGAACCCATTCATGGAAAAAGGCCAAATAGTTTTAAAAAACTACAAAAATATTTAAAAATTTAGAAAATTAAAAAAATTAAAAAAAATTTGGAAAACCTAGAAAGTACAAGAAAAGAAAAAAAAATGGAAAATACGAAAAAAGTTGGAAAATGTAGGAAATAAGAGAAAAAAAAAGGAGAAAGTTTAGGAAAATTTAAAAAATAAAAAGTACTAAATAACAACAATAGCAACAATAACAATAATAATTTTTTGCTAAGGTAGCATGCTACATGTGCCATATGGCATCACATGGTCGCACCACATTATGACACGAGGCACTTAATCAGTAATAATAATAATAATAATAATAATAATAATAATAATAATAATAATAATAATAATAATAATAATAAAGACATTAGGATAGCATACCCTTTTTATATTTTAAACACTCACCTGCATTGCATACGCACATAGGGCTACATGGCATGCGCCTTATACATGCCCCTCATTCTCCTTCTTGTCCTCGCGGACAAAATCCTCCCCTCCCCTTACCTTTCCCCTTTGTTTCTATGATTAGAAGCTTTAATTTTATTTTAGGAAACTTACCTACCATATTTTATACCCAATTTTGATGTATTTTTTGTTACGCAAAAATCTTTAAAAATATGGAAACGAAAGCTCATAAAGTGTGCTATTTGGGTATGTGCAAATTTTGAATTTTTAATTAAGGGAAATAAGAGAAATATAAAAAAAGGAAAACCAAGTAGCTCATAAATGGCCATATATCAAACCCCTACTTATTTTTGGCAAAATTGGTGATTTTTTTTTTTTTGCAAATTAATGACATAAAATAAGAAAACCCATCCTCCTTGAGCTATAGTAACCTTGGATTATCCTTAATTTCCATGAAAGCATGATTAATTTTGGCTAAAACTAAGAAAAATCGAGGTATACACCCAAACATTCCCAATTCACTAAAGATTCATTTTTTCTCAGATAAGGAAGTTTCTTGAGCATCAATCATGACTTAACACTATAAATAGGGGTCTTCTCCACGCATTCAATTCATCCTAAAGTATTGTAAACTCTTCAATTAAGTGAAATCACAACTTTCTTACTCTAGCTTTAATTAATGTAAAACATATTCTCTCTCTTCAATTTCTCTCAATATAGAGAAAATTGATCCAAGAAAAATTAGTGGGATATTTTAATCTCATCCTATAGTAAAACCCAAGCTTTAGTTGCTCTTGATTTTATGTGGAATTAGTTGAATTTGGAGTAGAAGTTGGAAAGGAGTTGTTTAGGGTTTGTTCATCTTTGGGTTGGAGTTTTCGAGGAAATGGAAGAAAGTAGGCTTAGGTTTTGTAGAAATTGGGTTATGAGTTTTGTAGTTTGACATCTTAGAAGTTCAAAGCCACCAACCTCGCCTCAAGAACTAGTTAGACCTCTGTTGAATTGGCCCCAGTTCCATCAGCACGCAATGTAAGTTTCTACCCTCCTTAGTTGTTGTGTTAAATGATTGAAAAAAAGAAGAAGAAAAATGCATAAAATTATAAAATGTTTTTTTTTTTATCTTGTGTTGCCATGCTTTTATGAGAATGATGTGTTTGTGATATTTAGTTTATTCATGCTTAGTTATTTTAATAACATTTTAATAATTAAAATGCTAGTATGTTGGTTTAATAACATGTTGATTTAATTTCAAGGGTAAGATTAAGCCTTAACAAATAAAATATTGATTTGTTATTTTAGCTTTAATTTGAATTATTTAAATAATGATATGTTAATGTAGACTTACAAAATTAGTATGTTAGTTGGAATTAATTAGCATCTAATTTGGGTTTGTTTTAAGTAGTTTGCATGTTAATAAATTTGATTTGGTTTTAATAATTACCATAATTTAATTTGAATAATATGCATGTAAATTTGATTAATTAGTGTGTTAGTTGGTTTAGCTTAATTTTAATTAACATGTTGATTTTAATTTGAATAATTAGCATGTTGGAATAATGAGTATGATAGCATGATTTGTTAGTTTGCTTTAATTTGAATGATTTATTGATTTTAATATATTAGTAGGTTGAATTGGATTAAATTAGCATGTTGACTTAATCTTAATAATTATCATGTTGATTGATAAATCATTGGTATTGTCATGTCGTTGCCATGTTATTGATTATGTTATGGATATAGGCTTTATTTTGAATAAAATTATTTTCTAATAAAATGAGTTTTTTTTTTTTTTACACATAAAATGTTTCTAATAAAACAAAAATTAAATTGGCACTTTTCTAAAATTTAGGAGTTTTTTAGAGTTTTCCAATTTAGACCAAAAGCATTTTTCTAAAAAATTAATAAGACATAAGAACTTAAAGTAATAAGAATTTTCAATAAATAAAGTTGGCTTACATACTAAAATTTTCATAAATTAAGAACTATGTGGGCTTGATCTCACTCCACGAGTACATAGACACTTTGGCCTACCTAAACTATAAAGAAAAACCAACTTCCCCATTTTTCAAAATTTTCTAAAAATCTTTCAATAAATAAAGAGAAAGCCGATTTTACTTAAAAATAAAATTAAAGGCCTACTTAATTATTTCATGAAGTCTTTTATGAAAATCTTATGGTCTTTTTAAGATAGCCTCTGAGCAAGTCTTTTCTCTGATTTCTATTTTTCAATTTTTTAATTGAAAATTGTAGATTAGTAGTTGAAATTAGGACCTATCTACCTATGGGCTGTAATTTCACTCTTTATTAATTTTAATTAGGTATCGAATCATCTGAAATTGTTTTAAAAAATATTACATTTTCTTAATATAGTTAAGAGATTTATATTGAATAGGTCAAGCTTAATATAAATCATATTTAAAAAAAAAAGAAAGAAACTAAATTTTTAGTTCAATACTGACCATGCATCTTTGGAATATTTGTTGAACAAGCTAAACACGAAGTCGTGGCTCATCCATTGGGTACTCTTATTGCAAGAATTTGATCTATATATCAAGGGTAGAGGAGGCAGTAAGAACTAAGTAGTAATCCAAGAGAGTTTTCCAAATGAGTAACTATATGCAGCTAGTCTAACTCGTCAGCATTTGTATGTAGACATTATCAATTACCTGGTTAGAGGGGTCATTCCATATGATCTTGAATAGCTTATAGCAAAAATTGGCTCATGTGGTTCAACTTCACCTCTTATTTAGTGACAAATTTATTGCTCTGCTAGCAATTACAATATACATACTCTATAGCATCTCTTACACTGTTTAGAAAGTATTTTTTGTAAAATAGGTCCTTGAATCTCTACTAATTAATTGGTCCCCTAACCAATCTACTTTTACTAATCCACTACAAAGCTATTGGGCAACATATAAGTAGCATAACTAACCTTTGTTTCTTCAGGTACTCTTAAAGTAACAAGGACCTTCTCTACTTCTTCCATCCAATTGTGTGCTTTAATTGCATCTTCTTTATTAGGGTTGAAGGGTTTTATTTACCTGTCAAACTTATCTAGGGTAAGCTGTTCTTGTTGTCACCCTATTAGAATCCCTACATGTTTTTTCATAGTATGAAGTAGCTAAACACTATCCACTACCTCTTAACCTTGACCTCCTTAGGGCAACTGTCTATCCTGTGGTATCTAACCACATTGTATAACGAAATCAACTAGTGGGAACTAACTACCTTACTACTACTCTCTTACATTTCTCTTTACTAAGGCATCATGCCCGGTTTTAGCATCATGGCTAAATGTAGACATCCATTTTTGCCCTCATATAGTTTCAAGATTTCTTTCAGAATAGAGAAAAAGGGCCTTAATTCAAAAATACAAAAAATAAAAATAGAAAATTCAAAAAATGTAAAAAATTAGAAAATTAAAAAAAAAAGAAATAGAAAATTGAAAAAATACAAAAAATAAAATTGAAAAATACATAAAAATTGAAGAATTGAAAAATATTTTAGGAATAATAATAATAAGGATTTAGGTCAGCATGATTTTTTAGTTTGGTTTAGGCATAGGATGGATTTAAAATTCAAATTTAACTCAAGTTAAAATTCAAATATAGCTAGCCATAGCCACCTAGTCAAAACCTTAGTTTCGCTAGACCACATTCCAAACCAATCATATGGCCGACTTTGTTGCCCCTCAAAACCCTAAGTCTCACCTCCCTTTTAAGTCCATTGATAACAAAAAAATAGTATAATTTTTTTTATGGTTATTTAGTGCTATTTTAGACCTTAATCCAATATATTTTATGTTATTTTGAGCTTAATTCATTTAAATTTCATTTTTAGGGACTTTCAGGACACTTTATGAAGTTTTGAAGGTTTTTAGCACTTTTTGGAGTAATTTAATGCAAAATCATTGATCATGGAATGAAAATGAAAGTTTAGATGAGAATTGAGTGGAGAAAGAAGTTTAAGAAGGACCATAGCTAGGGTCCATAATGGTAGTCCCCGAACATATTCCCCTCATCATTTAATTTCTTCCAATTCAAAGCTTTTGCATAAGGAATAAGTATACACCCAACCACCATGGCCATGTACCTAAGGTATGGTTATCCTTTGATGGGCCAATCTTTTGTTTTTGTAACGTAACGTGGCTTCTATTTTAGGACATGTAATATTTATTGAATCTTTTAGTTTGTCAAGTCTCTCTTTGTAAACTTAACTTTACTTTTCTACAAATAGATCCTTAGGCTTAGGGTTTTTAAGAGAGATCCTTTTTGGAGAATTGTATACTAGAATTATTATTGGGAGTCTCTCAATTTATTTTTCTTTTTCTTTTATGTTGTTTTTTTGTAAAATTGTTCTTAGTAAATATTATTGAAATCTAGTTTTTGTTGCAACTATCCTTCATTCTATTTTTTATATTATTCTTTGATGATCTAATTATGCAAAATATATTGTCGTCAATTAGTATTTACTGTGGTCACTAATTTGATGTTTAAGTTTACTATAGAATCATGAAACCTGCAGTAAATAGATAAGTATAATTAGAAGAGTTTTGAGATGATAAGAAATTAAGTATTGAATCTTTCTAGATTAGGGAAACCTAATAGTAGGTCCAGGTGCCTTATGTGCTATTGAGATTCTCCATTCAATAGTGATACGAGTAAAGAGGATCTTAAGATTAGGGATTAGCCAAAGATGGAAGTCTAACTCATTTAGTATCTAATTTCCATAGGAATATGATTAGGAATCTCTATGGTCTGGAGAATAATTGAGATTGAAAGGTTGCATAGAATTAGAGAGTAAATAATAATGATTCACTAAGGATAATGTCTTCCTTACTTTAATTAATTCATATTTGCTCATTTTAATTAGCTTAGTTTTAGTCAATTTTGTTATTTTACTTATTTTTATTTTTTTATCATTCCTATTTTATTAATCTTTATTTACCTTTCCTATTTAATCACAATTATCCTTATATTATAAAGTTAGATAATCGGAAGTTTTAGGAAAATGCTAGTAATTAGGTTCTCATACACTGGTTCCAAGTGCACTTACCTTTAGTCTAGTATTTGCCTAACCGAGTTTTTGACGTAGTTGTCATGAAGCCAAAAATAACAACCTTGTTATAATTAGCAAGAATCTTAATTTTCAATTATTTTAACACTTTTATAATAATCTTTCCTACAATTCTTTTAGTATTTTATTTAATAGTATGCTTTTAATCGGTTAAGTATGAAAGCATTAACTAGGAATTGCACTTAGAACGTATTCAATTATTGAGCCAACGATGTAAAATAAGAGTGCTCTTTGGAAGGTAGCCTAAAATTGGTATGGTCTATTTCAATTTAGTTATTTTTGTTCGTTTATTATTACATTATGAGTCGATTCAAGACTCAAATTTTGAAACATCAGTTAGTAGTTTTTCCTTACTTGAACAATTCTTGATTTGCATTAGCAATAGTGGATTTAAAGTTGTCATCCGATTAGTTTGATAATTGGTCTGTTCTTGTAATTCAATTTGTACTAACGTAGAATTTTCTCTAAAGATAATTGCAAAAACCAAGTCAAGGAAGCAAGAATTGCATGAATCTAAAGCGTAGAGATAAACATGGCTAAGGCCCATGCTCATAGACTTGGTAAGTGTTCCTTCGATAAATAATTTCATGAGAAATCTCAATAGAAACTATAGATGAGAGGTCCATAGATGAGTACCATGCATGTAGTCGCGCCTAGGTAAAGAAAAAAAAAAGTGTAACATGGACTATGACTGAACTACATGGCCATAGACTGTACCCATCATGTGAAATAAGTTTAAAGACCAAGGGAAAATCAATCCTTATCTATTCTAAAACTTACTCGCTCTCTCTTTCTCTTTACGTGCCTCTTTTACTCTATATCTCTCTCTATACACACCCTAAATCATCACAAAAACTTACGATTTGACACTACATGTGATTAAGGTACATACATCATCTCTCCTTGATTATTTTCTTAGATCTGCGGTTCGATTATTTTGAAATTGTGATTTTTGATGAGGGTTTTATCCTTGCATGCATTTGTTTAGATCTTGATTTAGGAGTTTTAATATAATGAAATATGTTTTCCATGCATTGTTTGTTAATGATGGTTGATGAGAAAGTGAGAGAAAGTAAAAGAAAGTAAGGGAAGTGATAGGAAGGTACGAGAAAAAGATGAGAAAGTGAAGGAATTTGTGGTTGACACTATTCATGACATATGATGTACATAATTCTTGTTGAAAGGTTGAAACTTGTTGAGTGTTGAAATTTTTGTATAATTGACGAATCTATGAATTTCTAAAAATTATAAACATGGATTTATTTTATTATACATCCTAAATTCATGTTGGAATTAGGAAATTTGGTGTTAGTAATTGCATAATTATATTGTGAAAACAAGTTTCAATCATGAATGCTAATATTCACTATCTATTGAAATTATGAAATTATAGGTTAAATTAAAGGTTGAAAATTAACATATTATTAGCCTTTTAATTTAATGAATCCATATTTTGAGAAATTAGCATTATAGGATATTATACTATTTCAAGAATTTCTTATATTGAGTGAAAATCTAAGGAATTTGTTTATTTTAAATACCAATATTTTTATCAATAGGATCGTGTAACTAGGACTTGATCAACCCTATAAATGTATTAATCCATGACTTTACTGAAATTGTCATTATACTACAGAATTCTTCTTTTAATTTAAATCACTGCTTATATTACTTAGTGAGTAAACTAGCAATTAAATAAGGATAATAATTGAGCTTTATTAGTTTCTTGAATTAGCTATTGTTTATATCACATAAATTATCCTTTTATCAAAATTTAAATTCCTTCTCTTTTCAAATGTAGAAAAATGCTTTGGGAAAAGCACGCATGTCGTAAGAACGACGATTCGCACACTACACACATATGCACTTTAGTTTCACCTTCCATTGTAGTAGGACAAATACTCTTAAATCTTCCAAAAAGGAATTTGGTGAGTTTACCCATTTCAACTAGGAAGCATTTGCTAAGGTTGGCTATGAAGCTAGGATTAAATAGTTGATAGAATTTGGAGGATAGAATCGACTATTGACAATAAATAAGCTGACGTAGATACTCAGCTAACTATATCAGGATGCTAGAGTATAGGAAATTGACTTATAAATTGCATTAGGGAATGCTTGAATAATTTGTATAGGGTTATTTAACTAGAGGAGGAGGAGTTTACAATCAAGAGAAGTCAAAAGCTTCAAAACTAACTAACCTTGCTTTAAGGCTAATTCACTATGTTCAAACCAGGAATATTACAGGTAGAGGGGATAGGCAAGGAGTTGAAAACAAAAGGGATTTTTTATATTTACATAGCATTACTAATAGGTGGCCTATTAATTTAGCTATTAAGGTAGCTTAGTTGTTTAAAACCCAATTTGCTAATAGGCATGCTAAGTCTATTTTTGTAGGTCCTTTCATCACTTGATTGGTGACAAGTTTGCATAGCTGTCTTAACGCACCACACTTATGAGTATTTCATCCTCTAACTCCTCTCACATATGATGCTATCAAGGCCATGTAGCTCCTATCACCACTTGAGGTCTCACCTGAACCTCCATGTGAGGCTGCTATTTCATTGTCCTCCAAGCTACAAGTTAAGTCTTCTTTGGTGATTGGTACTTTTAAGAAGTTCATGAGGAAGCTTTTTAGAAGATAGAGGACATTGTAGCATAAGGTAGACTAAGATTCAGCCCAGTAGGTAGTGATTATGATTCACTTCTAGATTCACCTACCATCACCACCACTAATGGCTGAGCCAAGCTCCGTTGAAGAATCACTTGGGTATGAGATTAAGGAAGAGGAGGAGGAAGATGACGAAGAAGAAGAGTTAATATTTCTTGCATGCTTATATCTTTAAAAAAAATTTGTTTGATGTTTATTTTATTGTGGATGATTGTAATAATTTATATACTACTACTTTCTTCTTCTTAGATAACTGTTTTTATTTTGCTTATGATTTTAAGTTCTGCAGGAGAATAACATTTGGTACTTAAGTTAATCCTAGTTTTTTTATTTAGTTTAAATTTTTCTTTTCTTGTCTTAGTAGGGTCATTTCCTTTATGCAAAGAAAACTTAGCGTACTTGATTGGTAGAAGGAACTCAGCTTCGGACTTTACATTTTTCAAAATCAATACTAAAAACTGGGGAAGTCTCGGTTTCTTTTCCTTTGTTATTTTTCCCTTACTTGAATTTCTTATTTGCATTGCATTATGTATACTAGGGACAGTGTATAACTTAAGTATGAGGGAAGGATAGAATATATACGCTATTGCATATGCACTTAAAGCTTTTGTTTAGAAATTTGTAAACACCTTACCCCTAGACACGCCCACTTCCCCAAAACATATACCTAAGTAAGCAAAATTTTTTTTTTTTCAAATTTTCCCAATCTTTTATGAATTTAGAACACTTTGTTGAATTTGAGTAATTTAATCTTTAGAATTCAGAGTTACCCTTCTCTTAAGCTTAGACTTAGACTTGAGATTAGGTTAGATATGAATAGGTTAAGGTCTAGTCATTTTGATTTCTGAGTGTGATCTTAGAGGATAGTTATCTATTCTTCTTTTGCAAAATTTTTAGATTAGATGACTAAGTGAGATTTATCGTTTGAAAGTTCTTTGAAAAAATTTAAAGTAGTTGAATGTGTAAATTGAATAATTGAATTGAATTGATAAAATAATTTTTAAGGAGTAGTATGGATCAATCTTAGTCCTTCAAAAGAGCAAGACTCTTTCTCACTACCAATAAAAAAAAATGAAAATTAATTAAAGTTGTTCAAAATTGGCCTTAGTCCTTTAAAAGAGCAAGGTACCTTCTTGTTGACAACTGTTGAAGTAATTAAATAGGCTAAATTAGTAAAGATCGGTTTCAGTAAGGAAGTGATAGGAATCAACTCCATAGACTAATCATATGTAGTTAAGCTAGAGCACTACAAGGACTAACACAAAGAATATTAGCTTAAAACATTATCCAAGACGAAGATTCCTATTTCGATCTCCATCTTTTACACTATTATTGACTTAAAAGTCGAGCTCCCGTAAGTGCCAACACAGTTTCTGAGCTTCCCAACAATCATGCCGACCTATTGAGCAACTATGACTATTATCGAGCTCTTACCATGATCCATACTATGTCCAAGCCAACCAACTTCAAATGTTATAGTAGCTAAGACACCTAACCTAGAGAAGATTAGAACACCGCTTTGTATTCGAACTCTGACCTGAACTAAACTAGGTTATCTCTAATTGCTGACTCTCTTCTAACCTTTTTCAAATAGGATCTTACAACTGCCATGCGACCTTAAAGTTCATTACAACTTAGCCAATCGCTCTACAAGCTTCTAATAGCCCCTTGATACGCGTCTTCTAGTGCAACATTCAAGAAGGATTCATTACTTTTTCCATGTAGAGTATTCTTTGTCCCTTTTGCCCTTTTTAGTATGTTTCATGCATTTAATTTGTAAATTGCCCTTTTATCTTTTCCATAGATGCCTTATAACCCTAATGGGGCTAATATATAAACCCATTTACTTGTACGTAGACAACATGTTGCATTATTACTTATTAAAAGTTTCCTCTTCTAAGCAACCTTAGTGTTCTTGTTTATCCCTTAACTTTTATCTATTCCCTTTAGCAAGGAGTATTGACAGGTTACCCTATAGTTCAAACTAGTGAGTCATATCTAGCAAATTGTACGCCGTGTAGGATCTTGTTGGTGTATCGTATTCAGTTAGGTAAATCATGGATTTGCTAATCCCTCTTTTATTTTCTTTCGTTCCCTTTCATTGCGGTATGGCCTCCATGTGTACAATCCTAGAGACGAATCAACTTTGCGAGTATCAAAGTATGGTTCCTTGAGGGAGTATGTAAAGTTTTGGTTCGTGTTTGCTGCTAGTAGCTGTTATGTTCCTTTCATAGCTATTATAGTGTGTTTGAGTGAAGTAAGTTTTGAAGTTGTAAGCTGTATAGTGAAGGTCTATGAATTCGTAAGTGTAATTTCTATTGTTGCTTTGTTTTACTTTGTTTCCTACTATGAAAACAAAGTAAGTTCATTTTTGTTGTATTTAAGTATGTGTTGGGTGTTGAAGTTGTTAGAGTGAGTTATTAAGTTTTTGGGTAGTAAGTAGAAGTGTTTATGGTGTATTGTGTTATCAAATTGTTGAAAAAGTATTATATTATGTTGGATTCGAGTGTTTAAGGTGTTATTGGTGACCTGAGTAGTGGTGCTCATGCTAGTCAAGGTCAAAATGGTAATAATACCTTAGGTCAGTTAATAACAAGCTTGATAGATTCACTAATCTTATTGAGAATCTGGTTACTACAATGTAAGTCAATAGGTAGCAACCATAAGGTGTACCTCATCATGACTTATCTAAGAATGTTCCTGAGAGATAATATAGCTAAGATGGCCAATTTGACCCCATTGAGTTGGGGGAGTTGTAGACTAAGTTGCTAAATGAAGGCTGGAGTTAAAAGAGATTAAAGAGGATACCGAAGATGTGAAGTTAGAAAAAGATGGAAAGGGTTGAATATTACCAAGCAAAAGAATGAGGATGCCGAGCTCCTTGAGGACTTGATAATGCCAAGGTCCAAATCCTACCCTTTAGCGAACATGGAGATGTAGATGAATATTTAGAGTGGGAGGATTTGACTGTTATGGGTATCCTGATGTAGTTAAATTGTTGTATTCGAGTTTACTGGATATGCTGCTATGTAGTGAAAGAACTTGAATGTGACTAAAACAAGGGATGGAAGGAGAAGTATGCAAATATGGGAAGAGATGAAGAGATTCTTGAGAGGGAGATTTGTACCTGAGACTTATCTATAGGATACCTTTGCTAAGTTGCAAGAGTTTCATCAAGGAAACCAATTTGTTGATGACTATGTGAAAGAATTCTAGATGTTGATGATCCGAAAAGATGTGGACGAACTTGAGGCTTGCACAGTATCAAGATTCATCTATGCACACAAGTATAAGATTTACAGTTTTATAGAAGTACAAAGATTCTATACACTGGAGGAGGCTATTAAGGTAGCATAAAGGGTCAAAAAGTAAAGGAGAAATGTTTTGAGTAGATGGGTCGAGCTTTTCCTATGCTCCCATGTTGCGTTAACTTGCTCATGCTAAGCTAAGGAAACTTTCTTGAGTCGAGGAAAAACATAACCAACTTAATGATAGCTAAGTAGGCTAAAAGAGTCAAGCTAAGGATAAGTTGACCCCAAGGACATATGAGAAGAGACAGACCTCTAGACAGAAGACAATCGAGGTAAAGTGCTTTAAATGCTTAGGTTTTGGACACATAGCTACTGAGTATTTGACCCAACGTGCTATGGTGCTTTGAGGAGATATAGTGGATAACACTAACTAGAGAGAAAGCTAGAGTAGGAGAAGAATGCTAGACAAGTTGAAACTGAGGAGGAAGAGGAGACTTATGTTTACGTTAACTAAAGAGAAGTGATGACATTGGTGCTAAGACAAGTGCCAAGCTCCTTACTAAGCTTTAAGGAAGACCAAAGGGAATATTTGTTTCACACCAAGCGTACCATTAAAGGATAGTTATATACCATCATTGTAGATGGAGGGAGTTATACTAACATTGTAGATGGAGGGAGTTATACTAACATTGTTGCACAATCCTTCATGTAGAGTTTAGGACTGCTAACCTCTAAGTACCCCTAACCTTATAAGCTCTACTAGCTTCATGATAAGGGCGCTCTATATGTCACTAAACAAATAATTATAGCTTTTAGTGTTGGAAATATGTACACGAACAAAGTTGTATGTGATGTAATCCCCATGGGAGCTTCATATTTGTTACTTGGATAACCATGGTTGTTTGATCGATGTATCACTTACAACAGATATAAGAACAACTGTGCCTTTGTCAAGGATGCAAAAAAGATTGTACTGCAACCTATGATACCAACCTAGGTGAATGAGACCCATAACCAGCTCACCTGAGCTAGCAAAAAGAAAGCTTTAATGATGAACCGAAGAGAGCTTCGAACTGTTGAGATAGCCGATGAGCCTATGTTTTTATTGATTAGAAGATTGTTAGAGATGAGAAATTTGGAAGATGTTCCTAATGAGATTCGAAGATTGATTGACGAATATTCTGACCTACTCTCTAAAGAGTTACCTAAGGGGCTACACCCAGTTCAGGGCATAGAATACTGTATTAATCAATTGCCAGGCACAACCTTATCAAACCAACCTGCTTATAAAATGAATCCTGAATAAGCTGCCAAGCTAAAAAGGCAAGTAAACGAGATAATAGAACGAGAATATATAGAAAGCATGAGTCCTTGTGTTATACCAGAGTTGCTTATCCTAAAGAAGGATTGTGTTGTACTAGCTTTGCTTGTCCCAAAGAATGATGGTTTATGGCGCATGTGCATCAACAACCATACTAGTAACCATATTACTATTAGGTACAAATACCTAATACTAAGGATTGATGACATATTAGATGAGTTACATGGCACTCAAATATTTTCAAAGAATAATTTGCGAAGTGATTATCACAAAATTCCTATGAGGCTTGGTGATGAATGGAAGATTGCTTTCAAAATAAGGTACGATCTCTATGAATGGTTGGTTATGCCATTTAAACTTACAAATGCGTTGAGCACATTTATATAGCTTATGAATCATGTGATGCATCCTCCAACAGGAAGATGTGTGATCATGTACTTCGATGATGTATTAGTGTACAGTGTAGACTTGAACAACCACGTTCAACATCTCTAAGTTGTTTATGACATTCTATGTGTTGAGAAGTTGTAAGGAAACCTAAAGAAGTATATGTTTTGTCAAAGTGAAGCTGTCTTCCTTGGGTATGTAGTATCTAGAGAAGTAATCTAAGAAGATGAGGAAAAGCTTCAAACTGTTTTAAAATGGCCAATGCTGAAGAATATCACTAAAGTATGAAGTTTTCATTACCTTACTTCTTTTTATAGAAGATTCATTAAAACTTCAGTACAATTGTAGCCCCATAGACCGTGTTAACAAAGAAGAATGAAGGATTTTGATGGAATGATCGAGCTGAATAGAGCTTCAGGGAAATCAATGAGAGGCTTACTATTGCTCTTATCTTTTGATAAACTATTTGAATTAAAATGAGATGCATCAGGCATTAACATTGATATAGTCCTAATGTAAGAACGATGACCAATTATCTACCACAATGAAAAGCTTAGTGGTGTTGCATTGAACTATTTTGTGTATGAGAAACAGTTGTACTCTCTTTTCCAATCTCTTACTGTTTGGTAGCATTATTTTCTACCTTAAGAGTTTGTACTTTATACTGATCATGAGTCCTTGAAACATCTTAGGAGTTAACATAAACTTTTAAAAAGGCAAGCAAAGTGGGTAGAATTTATGGAAGGGTTTTCTTATGTGATCCAACACAAGAAGGGAAGTACCAATGCTATTGTAGATTCCTTGTCACATCGACAAACCTTATTGACCAGCCTAGAGATGAAATTACTGGGTTTTTCACTTATTACCAAGCAGTATGTTTGCGACCCCTATTTTAGTCCTATTCTTGAACAGTATAGGGAAGGAGTTGCTATTAGAGGATATTATCTCAAGGATTGCTATCTATTTAAGGAAAGAAGGCTGTATATATCGAGTTGTTCCATATACGAGTTGTTAGTTAGGGAAGCTTATAGTAGTAGATTATCTAGTCATTTTAGAGAGATAAAAATGGTCAAACTGTTGAAGGAAAATTTTTATTAGCCTTATTTGGCTAAAGATCCATAAGGTAGTCGGTAGTTGCAAAATGTATAAGAGGGCAAAGAGAAAGAAGGAGTCACATGGAGAGTCTAGGCCATTACTTACATTGACTTCACCTTTGGTCGTTTTCAGCATGGACTTTGTCTTAGGGTTGTCTTGGACATCCAGGGGAAAAGATTCAATCTTTGTTGTAGTGGACTACTTCGGTAAAATGGTACACTTCATCCCGTACTATTGAACTAATAAGGTTTTATATATTGTTAATTTGTTCTTGCAAGAAATTGTTCGATTACATGGATACCAAAGACCATTGTCTGAAATCGGGATACAAAATTCTTGAGCTATTTAGAGAAGACACTTTAGAGAAGACTTATAACTAAACTTTTGTTCAGCTCTAGTAGTCACCCTCAGATTGAAGTGGTGAACAAAATGCTAAGCACTTTACTTTAAGCTATTATGGGAAATAATTTAAAGGATTGGGGTTTGTATCTTCCAATTATAGAGTTTACAAACAACCAAACTATCCATAAAACTACTAGGAAGACTCCTTTAGAGGTTGTTTATGGACTCAATCCCATTATTCCCTAAGATTTGATCGGTACCCTTACAATTTGGAGTCACTTGAGCCTAAGAATTACATTGATCCAAAGCAAGGCAAATTGCCAAGTTCAGTTGGAGACAGCAAGAGACAGGTAGTCATAGCGGTCAAACTATTTCTTTCAAACTAGGTGACTTAGTATGGATTTACCTCAGTTGAGAAATATTTCCGCACCTAAGATAGAGTAAGCTATCACCACGTGCTGATGTTACATTTAAAGTCTTGAAGAAGATCAAACGCAACACTCACCAAATTGAGTAACCCAAGAACTATGGTGTTTCCTCTACCTATAATGTATTCAACCTAATTCCCTATCGACCTAAGAAAGACCCAGCTGAAGCTATAACAAAACACGGGCCAGAAACCTCCTTAGATTTAAAGACGAATCCTTTTGACCCCTAGGTAGATGATAGGAATCAACTCCTTAAATCAATTACATGTAGTCGAATTAGAGGACCACAAGGACTCATACGGAGAATATTAGCTCGAAATACCATCCCGGATGAAGATTCCTATTCTAATCTCCATCTTTTGCATTACTACAGACCGAAATGCCGAGCTCTTGTAAGTGCCAATATAGTTTCCGAGCTTTTAAGTAGTCATGTCGACTTGCCGAGCAACCATGACCATTACCAAGCTCTTACCACATCCAGACTATGATTGAGCTAACCAACATCAGACGTTAGACTAAGCCGAACGGCCAATATACCCGACTTAGAGAGGATTTGAACACCCTTCAATACCTGAGCTTTGACCTAAACCAAACTAGGTCAGCTCTAATTGCCGACTCTCTTCTAACCTTGTCCAAGTAAGATCCTGCAATTGCCAATTTATCTCAGAATTCATTGTAACTTATCCAACTGCATTATTAGCTTCCAATCACCCCTTGACATGTGACTTTTGGCACAACATTCTAGAATGATTCATTACTTTTTCCATACAAAATATTCTTTGTCCCTTTTGCTCTTTTTGATATGTTTCATGTATTTCATTTACAAATTACCCTTCTATCTTTTCCATGTATGCCTTGTAACCCTAATGGAGCTAGTATATAAACCCCATTTTCTTGTACACAAACAACATATTATTGCATTATTGCTTATTATAAGTTTCCTTTCCTAAGCAACCTTAGTAGTAGCTAGGTAGCTTACAAATTTAATAATCCCCCTTTTGTTTTCTTTGGTTCCCTTTCGTTGTGGTGTGGCCTCCGTATATATGATCTTGGAAACACATCAGCAAGTCAAATTGAATTAATAAGCCTCCTAATGAAAATAAAGAGAGGTAAAGGGATAAACAAAGGATGAATCAATGTAATATGCATCTAGTCTAGTTTTTCAAGTTAAAAATAATTAAGGAAGATCTCTTTCTTCTTGAGTTAGAGTAAAGAAATCCTTATAACTTTTTCTTGATTAGTTTATGTTTGTTTTAATCTCTAGTTTAGTTTTTGTTTAAGTGTTGTGACTAACTTTGAGTCCTCTAGATTGATCATTGAAATTTTGTATGTTTTCAATTGTTCTTACCTAAGTGTTTTGAATTCATTGTAAAGATAAGGAATAAGGGTAATTCAAGAAAATTTTTTTCTAAGCTATTAAAATTGAGGGTGTACTTCTCTAAGATTGCAATAATCATCTTATCCTTGAAATACTTTCACTTTCATTTTTATTGTTTTGCTTAAGGACAAGCAAAAGTTTTAAATGTGGGGGTATTTGATAACACAAAAATAGCATACATTTTCTATGGTTATTTAGTACTATTTTGGACTTTATTCAAGTAAATTTTATGTTATTTTAAGCTTAATTCAATTAAATTTCATTTTCAAGGACTTTCGAAACACCTTATGAAGTTTTGAAGGTTTTTAACACTTTTTAGAGTAAATTGAAGTAAAATCATTGATCAAAGAATGAAGTGATGAAAGTTCAGATGAGAATTGAGTAGAGAAAGAAGTCTAGGAAGCACTATGGCCAGGTTGTATGACCGTGGTCCTTATACATGTTCCCTTCGTCATTCAATTTCTTCAAATTCAAAGTTTTCGCGTAAAGAATAAGTAAATGCCTAACCACTCAGTCGTATACCTAGGGCATGGTCATCCCCTGATAAGTGAATCTTTTGTTTTTGCAATACAGCGTAACTTTTATTTTAGGACACGCATTGAATCTTTTATTTTGTCAAGTCACTCTTTGTAAACCTAACCTTACTCTTTATAAATAGATCCTTAGGCTTAGGTTTTTAGAGAGAGCTCCCTTTAGTAGAATTGTACACTAGAATTATTGTTGGAGGTCTCTCAATTTATTTCCTTATTTCTTTTATGTTTTTTTTTTGTTAAATTGTTCTTAGTGAATATTATTGAAATCTAGTTCTTATTGCAACTATCCTTCATTCTATTTATGATATTATTCTTTGATGATTTAATCAAGTCAAATATATCATCATCAATTAGTATTTAGCACAGTCACTAATTTGATGTTTGAGTTTATTGTAGAGTCGCAAGGAATGCAATAAGCAGACAAGTATAATTAAAAGAGTTTCAAGGTATTAAGAGATTAGGTATTGAATCTTTCCAAATTAAAGAAACCTAATAGTAGGTATAGGTACCTTATACGATCTTAAGATTCTTTATTCAATAGCGATGCGAGTAGAGAGAGTCTCAAGATTAAAAATTAGCCAAAGACGCAAGTCTAGCTCATTCATAATCCAATATCCATAGGAATAGGATTAGGAATCTTTATGGTTTGGAGAATAATTATGATTGAAAGGTGGCACAAAACTAGAGAATAAATAATACAATTCACTAAGGATAATGTCTTCCTTACTTTAATTAATTCATGCTTGTTCATTTTAATTACTTTAGTTTTAGTTACAGTTAGTTTTGTTATTTTACTTGTTTTTATTTATTTTATCATTCCTATTTTATTACTCCTTATTCACCTTTCCTATTTAATCACAAGTATCCTTATATTGTAAAATTAGATAATTGGAATTTTAGGAAACTGCTAGTAATTAGGTTCTTATACATTAGTTCACATCGCTTAGATTAGCCAACACCACCATCGTTGGTCACCTTACACCACTACACAAACTACTACCGTTGGCTATGACATTGTCTCTACACCCATATTCTTTAGTAAGAAATAGACAGAAACGCTATCACCCACTTAGCACTTAGAATGGCTTGAATCAACTATCTTACCGCCATCTATTGGATCTCCTTTCTGCCTACATCTGAGTTACGTACAACCCAAAGTCCAACTCGAATCTAACCCTTTTTGCTTGCTTCGATCGATATTCTAGCCCTTATCTAAGGTTCGAACCTTTTTCTTATTTTATTTATTTTATTTATTTTCACTTTCCAAAGAAAAGGAAGTCTTCCATTTTTAGTTCATTCTATTTTTACTTCCCTTTTATAAAAATGTTTTTTAAAAAATTTTATTTTCATATAAATACATGAATAAAATATTTTAAATAATTTTTCTATATATAATTGTAAATAAATAAATAATAAAAATGGTTTATCACTTAGAAGAAAATATTTTCCAAAAATAAAATTTATTAATAACCCCTTTTCAAAATTAGGGCATTTTTGGAATAAAAAGTTAAAATTAAGATTGTTTTAGGTATTTTTCTCAAATGAAAACAAAATGGATAAAAACGTAAATTCAATTGCTTTTTTAAAATAGAAATTAATCAACACATCTCAAGTTTTCAAAACGAACTATGAAAGTTTGATTCCGAAATACCAGATGAGTAGGCATAAATAAAAATATATATTAAGTAAGAAATAGAAGAAAAGAAGAAATTCTCAAAGGAAGATTGAAATAAGTTTTTAATTATGACAAAAAATTTGAAATTGCAAAAAATCTACTATCCTTTTTACAAATGGGAGGACCACTTTTCATAAATGAATGGAGAAGTTCCCTTTTATCTGATTTTGAGGATGATAATAAACTTAAAAGGTTCGACATATTTTGTTGAATCTTCAATGACCATATTATTAGAATAATTACTTAAGTTAAGAATCTAAGTACAACATTTTCAAACCATCTTGCCCCACTTAGATCTCGATTTCTCTAGAATTAAGCCAATAAGAATTAAAGTAATAAACAAAAGTCAAGAAAATTCCTTAGTCAATATTGAAATTTCAGATGATGAATGATCGTTAAATATACTAACAGGTCAATAAATTATAGAACTTGAAGTTAATCAATCGAATATTTCTACTAAAATAGTTAAGATTGCACAACAACATAATTTATTAGATGTTACTTATTGAATACTTAAAGAAAGCTATTGCAAGGGAATTCCAAAAATAGAATGATGAAAATTTGCAAAAAGAAAGAAGGATTAATAAAAGGGTTCAACTCAATTTTGCAGGAAATACAAGATTTAAGAGAAGAAATTAAGTTTTGATAATGAATGAATCCTTGAAGAGGATTTAAGTAGATTTATGGTCTCTCTGTCAATTTCTAGAGAATACCAAACCCAATCCCAAGCCAAGCACTTGAAGAACTCAATCAACTCTAAAATTTCTACCTCCATATCCAAAATAAGGCTAATTCAAGATTTTAATTAAGATTCCAATAGACTTAATTTATCAGTTTATTGCTTAACTTTTTTATATTTGCTTGTAAGTGTTTGTTGGTTGTTAAGTTCTTATTAATTTATGTTTTGAATATTTACAGAGTATACTCAACAAAATTATTTTGGATTAGATTCAATGATTACAGTAAAACTTATGGTAATGTTTTTAGGTTTTCTAGTGAATTGAGATGGACTTGGGCAGATGAAGAGAAAGTTAGCGCAATAGTTAGTTAGTCGACCGCATTAAATGTAATCGAGCTAAGAAACTTCCATAGGCTTTCATCCTTCTTACAGGTAATTCATTTGCAACTTCAGCATAGTAGTGGCCCTAGTGATTGAACTAACTAAGAAGAGCTTTAAGTTTAGGTATGCTTGAGCACAAAAATGCTATAAAGAGATTAAGGAGAGACTCATCAATGCCCTTGTACTTGCCTTGCCAGACTTCGATAAGGTGTTTAAGTTATGGTACAATGCATCAAGAAATGGGTATCAGAGCAATGTTGTTACAAGAACACCAACCCATCTCCTACTTTATTGAGAAGCTCAATAGTACAACACTAAAGTCTATGATAAGGAGTTCTACTCCTTAGTATGAGCAATTACTATGTAACAACGCTATCTCTTACCTCATGAGTCTGTGATATTGATTAACCACGAGTCCTTGAAGTATCTATGAGGTCAGCAAAAGTTGTTACTTTAGAAGGCAAAGTAAGTTGAGTTCTTAAAGACCATTTCATTTGTGATCAAATATAAGAAGGGAAGTACTAACACTATAGCAATGTCTTACATTGAAGATATGTTCTAATCACTTCTATGTAGATGATGAATCATGGATCTAATTTGATAATCAGGCTATATGGGTAAGATGAATATTCAGGACCATTATGGTTAAGTGTGAAAATTAAGATTAGCTGTCGATAGGTTCTACATCACCAAGGGATATCTTTTCAAGAAGGGCCAACTATGCATACCTACTAACTTGATGAGAGAATTATTAGTTCAAAAGGCCCATGTCGAAAGCTTGGTAAGGCATTTTGGGGAGAAGAGAGTATATTGGTTGTTAAAGGAGCACTTCTTTTAGCTAGGGATCATGAAAGATGCTTACTGAGTGTTGGAGTGGTTTCTTATTTGCAACAAAGCTAAGGGAAAGAAAAAGGCCTATTGAGAGTACTTACCTCTACCAATTCCTAATCAACCATAGACTAACCTCAACATAAACTTTGTACTAAGACTTCCTAAAACCACTTAGAAACATGGCTCTATAATGGTGATAGTGGATTGGTTCAACAAGATGATACGTTTCTTTCCCTACCATAAGAATGAAGATTCTTTATTTGTTGTAAACCCCTTTATGTAGGAGATCATGCACCTAAATGGAGTTCCCTATAGCATAGTTTCTAATCAAGATTAGAAGTTTACAAGCTTCTTTTAGAAGACCTTATAGAGGAGACTCAATATAAAGCTTATGTTCAACACGTCATACTACCCTCAAGTTGATGGTTAGATTGAGGTCATTAGCCGGTCCTTAAGCACCTTTCTTCGAGCCATAGTTAGTGAGAATTTTCCCAACTAGGACTTATCTCAACCTATTGTTGGGTTTTCTTATAATAAGTCAACACATGGTTTGAGTAAGTCTCCCATTTGAGGTCATCTATAGGAGCAATTCAGCCTTACCCATGGGTATGATCTCTACTTTGACCTTAAAGGAAGAAACTTCAAGTGGTACAGGTAGAGCGTAAGAGATCCAAAAGCTGCACTATAAGGTATCAAAGCAACTTTTCCAAGACCATGGCCAAACATTAAGAGCTTAAAAATTGAAAAAGGAAGGCCATAAGCTTCAACTTAGTTGACTTAAGGTAGATTCATCTAAGCATTGGCTGATTTCCTAACCATAAAGCCAACAGGTTATCTAACCAAGCAGATGGATCATTTAGCTAAATGGGTCCTTCAAGGTACCAAATGCTAAATGGCAATTACATTAGTAAGATTCATGAATGAGTACTCTTCCCCTATTACATGTTGTATTCCACATCAACTTTTAGGAGCCTTATCTTTATTAACAAGAAACAATATTCCCCATTTTTTCTCTAATAGCCAACACAAGATAGATTCTTTTCTTCTCCAATCAACAAATGAACCTTCTTCTCCAACCATTGAGCAACAACCAACAAGGAACAATGAATGACTAATGAAAGGTACAATGATTCTTAGGAACAATGAACTACTAACAATGAACAATAAATGAAATATACCCCATAGGAACGATGAATGACCAATGACTTACAATCATCTTCTCCGACCACTAACGACCAACCAATGATGAATGACTATTGAAAGGTATGATAGTTCTCGAGATTCAAGAACTAAAACTCAAGATTTGATCTTTGAATTAAGTTAATGTCCATGTACAGATTATGGAGGAGAAGAAGAAAAGGGAGGAAGAAGAGTAAGGTACAATGGTTTTTAGGAAGAATATGAGAGAGAGAGAGAGAGAGAGAGAGAGAGAGAGAGAGTAACAATACAATGAAGAAGGAATAGGGAGAAGTAAAGAAAAGGTAAACTACTAATTTATGTTGTATTATATTTTTATTCCTTTGCGTAAATTTTGTCCATCTATACATGATAGTAGGTTATTATGAGTCTATTCAATTTCGAATGAGTGGGAATTTTATTACAAGTTTATTGCATTCGGTGACATAAACCAGCAATGAATTCACATTGAATTAAAGTATTAGAATGAGTTTATTTGATCAAATAAACTTTGAAACAGATATATGGGTATTATATATTGATTGGTTGGGAGGGGTAGAGTATTCTTAGGTTTGATTTCAATTTCTTACATGTTAATATGCTCAACTATATGTTTTAATATTAATTTGATGATATATGTTTGTTTAGATGTTATTTACGTTGTTTGAAGTGAAATGGGTATGATTATGTGCATATAATGTGTTAGTGATTTTGATTTTTGCCATTTGATAATTATGAATATGTTGAATGTGATCTTGATATTTAAGCATTCAATTGAAAACTATATTATGTTCATGATACTAGTAGAATCTAATCTTAAAATACCAATATGTTAGATATAAAATGTTATCGAAAGCTAATTTATTGGAAAAATGACTTATTGTATTAAATTTGATTAAGTTTTCTCAATGATTATGACCTATTCTTGATGAATATGGATGTGTTCTTAACAATCTACAAGTGTGCTCTTATTTTGGTATGCTTTGATCTTGTTAAGTATGTTGAATCTATAGTTGTTATTAAGCTTCCAATTTTCTAAAAAATTATGAATTCATTCATATATTTTTCATGTGCTTTGATGGATATTCAAAGTGTTCTTGAGCAAAAGTTATATTTGATCTTTTTAGTGGCTCAAAATTCATCAAAAATGTATTTTTTTGACAAGATTTGATTTTTGAATAGATTTAATCTTTTATATATGTTGTTGATAGACAAAATCTAAGCAATAAGAACATTAAATCAAATCATTGAATTAAAGTTCAAATCAAGTCCTTAATCTTTCATGAAGTCTTAAAACATGTAAGTTGATCTTTATGGCTAAAATTGATAAAATATTAATAATTAGTTGAATAATATAAATCTAAAATTATTTTAGTAAATAATGACAATTAGTAAATTATAAAGTGATACTTATATTAAAATTTTAGACCACCTCTATTTTGGAATCGAACCATTTGAAGCATGTTCATGCTAGATTGAGTTGTTTCTTCAATAAACTAATTGATTCATACCTTTCCTTAAATAGGAAAATGTTAATTAATTTATAAATTAATTAAATTAATCTGTAAAATAATAATTAAAATCAATCTAATTACTAAAAACTAAGTTAAGTGATGGGCTTTCTCAAAAAGAAGTTTTATATCAAGTATAGTATTAAGTAGTAACTTTTGGTAACTTAAGTGAATATTTAATAACAATTTATTTCTTCTTGCATATAGTAACTATACTTTAGTTTCAGGTTTCAACTTTTGTTCGTTTGAAATTACAATGGTTCTTTAAGTATATAGTAGTCACCATGGGTCGCTAGTCTAGTATAATAAGTCGACAATTACGTAAAAATTAAGATGATTTAAATAAGTATTGTTCGTGCTTAGTCATATCAAGTCAATGAAATACACCATCAGATTGATGATTGCAATCGTAGTTACTAGGATGATGTGATAGTTAGGTTCTTAAGGCATCACAAATGGTTTGGTAGGTAATCGATAGGAGGAAACAACATTGGATAAGATTGATGAGACTTTAAAGAGGCCATAGCGAACATTACATGAGGTTATGTGACCTAACAGTTAATACGATGTGAATGAACTATAATTATCAATGGCTGAGGCGTTGGTGAACTTTTTATGATAACAAAGGGAGTGATTCATGTTTGAGCAAGTTTCAACAATACCATTGTGCTTGTTATAGATGTATAAGATCAGGAAATCCTTTGTTGGTACTTGTGGATTCAAAGGTGCAAGAAGAGGCATGCCATTTACTGCTCAAATTGTAGCAAGAAATGCTATGTGGACAATAGTAGATCTAAGTATACAACGAGTAAAAGTCATGATATAAGTCACCATGTGTTGGTATTTTTGTATTGTTTGTTTATGTTTAAATTAACAATATTAAAGAACTTGTATATTGCATCAGAATTAAGCTGGCTTATGAGTGACATTAAGTGTGCCTATGTTACTGTCGTGTAGTAACTTCTTGCAACTCACTTCTTTAACTTAAACCTTTTTAGGTGATGATCTTTGTCTTGGCTTCAGTTACAATGAGCTAAGCTATGGACTTGAAGAGAGTGATTCAGCTAACATGAGTCATGTAGATGGCTAGACTATTCCATTACATTATATTTAGTGATTCTATCACTATTATGATTTTTCAAACTATTACTAGACTTTGACTTTTGATTTAATCGTATTGGAGTTTAGAGACTCTCGACTTTCTTTTCTTTATGCCTATGCGGCAAGGAATGTTATAGAATTTATATGATTTATGACATGATGGTTTCTTAGAAAAAGTACTTCTTATAAAGGTTTTTAATTGAACCAAGGACTTTAGGATTTTGCAATCACTTGAATGTTTTCAATATTAGTAAATGATTTTACATAATAAAAGTGGACAAATAATTGGATTAAGTAGAGTTAAAACTTCGAATGAGTAGCAGGCTATAGCCGTACAGGTTTCTAGGTGTGACAATTTGTCAACTCAATATTAAGATGACGTACTCGATCCATAATATGATCATATTTGTAGGTGGACAGCATATTTGCAATGATAATGAATGGTATGGTGCACATTACAACAAAGCGGCATATCTATGAATCTTCCCAAAAATGAAGGATAGACTAGTATAAGGTCTAATAATGGCAGATTAGTCGATCTAAGTAGTAGAGGAAGAGGGAATGACGAAAAATGCATGGCTGAAAATAAGTGAAACTCAAGAAAAGTTTGACTTAGACGTAAATTTCGAAGAGATTACAATTCAAATATACTTCGAAGACACAACTGAGATGGTAATCTTCGAAGTTTCTAAATCATTCTTAGGGTATAGGGAAAATGGTTTTGAACAACTTTGAGAGGAAGAGAGAGTAATTATTTTCTAGGGGAATTTGTCATAGAAACAATTTCTCTCACAAATAAGATATGTGTATGACTTTATCTTCAAGCATCACCTTGTACGTGGCTACTCCTAGGGTGAAGATTCTGAAAAACTTATTTACAACTATTTGATTGTGTTTAAAACAATTATAAGTCGGTTTAGACCATTTATGAAGAAGAATCTAGCCTTTAATGTTTAAAGTAGCACATATGTTTAAATTGCAAGTTTCTAGCAAGCACGAAGCTTTGCAGGTTGACACTTTATTAGATTGTCGCCTAGCTTTATTTTAACAAATCATCTCGTTTAGATACTCTCTAGTTCTCAACATGACTTTGTTTGATTCTCAATCATTCGTGATTTGAGTGAAGGCTTTAATTCACAATACACAGGAAGTGGGGGATTACAATTTGTTCGTTTCGCGTATCAAAGTGCTTGGTGGCACATCTAGCTTCATAGTTCGTTTAAATCTTACGCATGATATTTGGATGACTTTTTATCATATCAATTTAAGTTCAACGCTTTGTCTTGATACCACTTTTAATTAAATATTAAACTTCCAATAGTTCCAAGATCATCTTAAATACCCAGTTTGATGTTTATAGCATAGTATTGACAATCTATGTGATGGAGGATTCCGAGGAAGCCATTTCTAGTGATGGGGCTCTTTTCGATATGTTTTTCTTATGTGTTGACCGAAAGATCTTTTGACCATGTTAAAACGAAAGGCCGATTCCTATAGTAGGGATGTTATCAATCGGTTTGGGGGCAAATTTTTCAAAAGGTGAACGCGATAATATATGGTGTCCTAAAACCCAACTCATACCTTATAGTATACTTAACAAATGTTTGAAGTATGATCGGTAGCATTTCGGTACACTTGATACTGTCTAGGGATTAAAAGAAAATATTTTTATAAAAAAAAAAAATACACATTTTTTAAACTGAGTGATTTGGACATAAGTTAAGGGCAGCATATATTTATCATATTAGGGGAAGCCTATAGTAGAAATGGCTATATAGTGTGATTTCTTTTAATTGTAGTAAATCACCCTAATTTACAGTAAACAAGGTCATTCATAATAAAAATAGACTTGTTGGCAATAAAATTTAACTCAGTATCAATTTTACTATCGATATAAATGAACGTTATTTACTCGAAACGCTCGACTGTGAAATTTTCCCCTATCATGGGCATGCACAGCCTTTCCCTGGAACCCGACAAAAGCCTCACATGGGCTCATAACTTTGTGTTTTTACAATTGGGCAGATTTTGACTCGGAGTTGGGCGTTTGTGCTTCTGTCTTATCGTTCTTTTTAGGCATAAGACAAAACGGTCAAAGATCCCATGCATGGAACATCGACCGTGTATAACAAAAATAAATATGCCATTACTTTATATTATTCTATTTGTTGTGAGAAGCAGGTGGTTGTAGTTAGGTGGAAAGCCAAATCTTCCTTTTTTCTTGCCGTGGATGAAAACGTGGGAACATTCAACCAAACGGTGTCCAAAGAGCGGCATTAAAATAATTTACAATTAATTTTATAGGATTTAGCATTATAATACTGAAGTATGATGAAATTATAACTATTAGATAATGTTATAGGCGTTTTAGAAAATGAGAAAATGCATGTGGGATTCGATCTGATAGTTTTATGCATTTGTCTCATGTGTCTATTAAAACATTAAAAAATTAAATGATTTAGGCAGGATGTGTTCTTGATAATTATATCTGAACTATAAAAATAGCATACAGCTCATTACGTGTGCAAACTCATCAACGATTTACATTTCCAACCATAGAAAATAACATTACCTTTTGATACATGCATTTACGGATACATATTTACGTAAGATGTGATGATGGCATGAGGTTGCTGCAATTTAATTAGTCCTTCAACTTTGCGTAAACGAAAGAAATGATCCAAGCATTGTTTTCGTTGCCAAAATCAAACAACTATTTTTTTTTTTTAAATTTCATCACAATAATCAAATTCAATATTCGTTCATATTCCGCGTTACGATATAATGGGATTATATACATTTATCTTTATTAATAACATCAAAAGAATGAAAACATTTGTTTCCACGATTTAGAGTCTTTTTTTTTTTTAAATTTATAGTAACATTTAATTTTTTTCTCTCAATAAATTAAATTCTTGAAATCACCCATCTTTCCCTCTCTCTCACTTCCTTTCAATTCTATTTGAGGAACCTTCACTTTATTTTTCAGTAAATCCCACTATCAATATATACACCTTACGGACTCTTAATTTTGTTTTTTGTTTTTTAATCATGTAGAATCTATAACATCTTCTATAAGATTTATTGAAATTACCTTAGTTTAGGATCGGTTCGATTGTAGATGTTCATAATCTTATGTGTGAAATGTGAAAATTTACCGGATGATTAACAAATGCAACTTTCATCATGTACTTTCTTTCAAAATGCACATCTCATATAACTGATATCATATGAATAAAATTTCATCCAAATTTTAATTTGAATATACTACGTGTAAACACCTAATTTTGCTTTGTGTAAATTTAACTTTACTCTAGGATAACATTTAATTGTCAGAAATCCAAAAGTGAGCAAAACAAGAAAGAATAAAAATAAAAAGGAGAAATAAATAGAGAGGAATAAAAAATGAAATTTGAGAAGAATGTACTTTTAATGGTGAAAAATGATTTTTAAGGTTATAAATGATTTTTAGGATAAGAACTGGTTTTTAGAGTCAAAATATGCATATATAATTTAGCAAATTTTGAATTTCCCATAAAATTACTTTTTTATTTAATTTTTTCAGTATAGTCTGATATCTCTCAAATATTAAGCAATGAAACTTTAATTTTTGAGGTGCCTTTTGATGTAGTATCTTACAAGTTCATTGTAACTCTAAGTTAAGCATGTATAGAGGAGGAGAGGACAAGTGACTTATAAGAAGTAGTTGCACCAATGGACAAAAATATGCAACATTCTAGCCAAAAGGGATAATACCTAGTGTGTTGAGTTTAAGTCGAGTCGTCACAAAGTGGTATTAAAGCAGTTCACCGATTGAAAGGGGAGGAGCTAAGTGCCATGTAGGGTAAAGTGTAACTGTATAAAGGCACCTCTTATGCTTATATATAAGGGAGCACCTTTAGAATCTTCCTTACTTGGTGTGGTCCTTGACTTGTAATGAAATTGAAAAGGACCTCAGTTCTATAAGTGGAGAAGATTGTGACATTCCTCAAATATCAAGTGATGGAACTCTAATATAAGGCGCCTTTTAGTGTAACAGTGCAGAGTTCATCAAAACTTAAGCATGCCTAGGAGGGAGCAATGGGTGACCTACTAAGAAGTAGTTACACCGAGAGACAAGATCATATAACGTATCATGCCAAAACAAACAATCCTTCAATGTAACAAGCTATAAATAGGTTGTTATGTAGTATAACTTGATCAATTTGAAAGTATAAAATGATATCAATTTGAACAAAATTTTGCTTGATGGTGTTTGCATTAGCCTTAAATGGAATATTTTAAGTAGAAATCAATTTTTGTATAAATTGGATTGGGAATGACTAAAACTCAAGATTCTATAAAATGAACTCTATCTTAGAAATAATTTTTAAATATGCATAACATACTTACTAATTGTGCATGTTTAGACTTAAGTTCTTGAGAATTGTTGGTTTTAGATTGAGTTTGAGCCTAAAATTAATTTAGGCCTAAAATGGTTTTGATGGGAATCTAGCCTCAAGACCCCTTCTAGATCCAAGATGCGTAAACTATAGAACCTCATACGATGGATCTTGTCTAACTAACTAATTAAGGATAAAGCTACTCTTATGTAAACCTACAAGCTATGTCATTTGCCGGGTTACAAAGGTTTGGTAAATGTGTAGGTTAAGGGAGACCTTGATGGGCTAATCTTGAGTTGCTTGTTGAGCCATCTCCAAGGATACACAAATGGTATTAGCTAACATGGTCAAGAGTCCAACCTGCTAGATCAAGAGTGCATACTTTCATCACGGAATTCGACTTATTCTACTCCAAAACATTGACCTTTGAGTAGTCTGTATCCAAACTGCTCCATCTAATAGTCAACCTGCTCATTTAACCAACCTCATATCTCAACTCAACCAAGTACCATTTTGTCTTATCCTGATGGTGCATCTATTGATCCTATATTGTCATGTATTTATGACAATTAATGATGAATTGACTCTGGATTATTCCTTTTGTTTGTTCTTTACCATTTTGCCCTTTTTGGATAATACAATAACTATATAAATTACTCTTTAGGGTTATACTACTTTTGCATTTCCTATTTTATCCTTTACCTTAATGGACTTTGTCATGACCTTGAAGACAGTCTAGTAGTGACAAATCGCTATATACAGATTAGAAGTAACTATTTATATATTTATATGACTTGCTAGTTACTTCCAACAAGCATATGAAGCATCAATACTAGAGTAATTACAGAGTATTGCAGATTCAATGGTATAAAACAAAGCTCAATATTATTACCTATATATAATTTACAAACTTGATAAAGTTGCAGGTCTTTCAAATCAATCTTATCACATATTAAACTAACATAGTTTACTCAAATTAACTTCCTTGCATGCTCTCCCCCAAGCCTACTTATAAATCTTTAATCCTCACCAACAGTCTGGATCTTTCTATATAGACCTAGTAAGGTTCCTATAGGGAATCAAAACTATAAGAGTGTAAGTTATAGCCAACTTAGTGAGTTTCTTACTCATACCACCTTTTAAGCAAGTTAATTAAACAAACATATGTTATGCATTAAAAAAAAAAAAACATATGCAACAATATATGCGGTCTTTTGGTATGTAGCATGCGGTCTTTTGGTATGTAGCATGCAGTCTAGGGTGAACTCCCCCACCCCTTACCCTTTGACCTTGGGTTAAGGATTTCTTAGTTTCACTAGCCCTAAGCGTCCTAATTACGCATAAGTCACTTAGCATGACATCCTTAGTCTCTACAAAATAGCCTCAAAATCTCAATTCTCAACTGAAGCCATGTCAGTATAATGATCAGGAGATAATGTCCCTTGATCCGTCCTAAGAGAACCAAATGAGCCCAATTTCCTTAACCTCATGAGATAACCAATCTCCCAGTTATCTAAGAGAACCAAACAAATGTTCATCATAGAATCTACTATCATTCTCAAGAAGAAGGATTTTTCAATTAGCCAAAAGAACCAAAAGAAATGTTTACAAAGGCCATATAAATAGTCATAAGAGAAGGATTTCTTGATCAATCTTAGGAAAGCTCAAATGAAAATAAGAAAAATGTCTTCCCTAACCTTCTAAATGATTAGGGACTGATTAGATCCCTGATTAGCCTCCAAATGTACACAAACCTAAAATATAAGAATAGATACAACCTTATCTAATAGATGACCATCCTCAAATATACAAACCTAAAATGTAAGAATAGATACAACCTTATCTAATAGATGACCATCCTCAAAGTCACTTAGTTTGCAATAAACGAGGAAGGTTTTAGCCTTTTCATTCCATATGTGATAACGGTAGCAATAAAAAGAAATTTATGCAATATGTTATGCATGACTGCTTTGATATGCGTAACTTTCATTATTTTAGTGATAACCCAAATTATCACATAATCACATCACATCATAATCATTAACATTTCTTATGGAGATAATTCTTAATGGCTTTACAAACAAATTAAGCACATATGTTTTCCTAAATACCCCATTTAGAAGAAGTTAAAATATATAATTAAAGGTGCAACTATTCTACAAGCACACACAAGTGATAATCACAGTAGGTATTCATATGGTCATTTGTTATTCGTCGTAATAATCTTCTAGGAGTTCCAAATTAGAAATACCTATAAAGATGAGGATAATTGAGAAACATGTTAAATTGCTAGACTTTCTAGTTTAAGTTTGGTTTTGAGCTTTTTCTTGTATAAGTCTTTCATTTCTTAAGTTTTACTGTTTCTTTTCCGTATCATGTTTGAATGGTTCTTAGTTCTTGTTCTATAGTTTTTTGGTCCTCATATAAGGTCCAAATCATTATGGTATTGATTTGATATGTCCATATGTCAATAAAGTCCAAGTCAAGAGAATTTTATTTTGACATGATAGGTAAGTTGCTTTTTAAGGTATAATTTTGTCCACTTGTTGTAGTTTTTATTTTAAGGAACTCTTTAGATTTCTTTCTTGAACTTTATTTGAGTAGAATAGTAGGGAAACTTCCTTTAAAATGAGTAAAAACCTTTATTTCTTGAGTAAATTTTGAAAATCAATTTGTAAACTAGTTATAAAACAAGAGTATTACTTATTTTAAGGACTTATGAGGAGAAATTCTTTTTCGAAAAGACTTCTTTGTTGGAAAAAGTTTTAGGCAAGGCCTAAAACATGTTTTTGGTAAAGAATTTTATCTTTTAGAAAATATTAGAAGTTGGAAGCTTACCTTGGCTTCCTTAGAAAGAGTTTCCTAAATATTTGAAAAGAAGAAGTTAGAAAAGTATTTATTATTTTAAGTTTACCTTTTTGGATATTGAAAGAGATGGTGAAAGAGCTTTGAAGAATGATTGGGGGGCTTGAGTGAAAAAGGAAGAAAAGGAAAGTTTGTTGTGGAAATTTGAAGAGAATGTTGATGGTCCAAAAGTAGGTGGTGGGGCTACTTATAGTAATGGGTTAAATTAGTTTATTTAAGAAGATTTGGATTACTTAAGCAAATCAACTATCCTAGTGGTTTCTTGTAAAAATCATATGTTAACTTATGTTGGAAAAATATGGTCCCTTCTTTTAGAAGTAGAATCCTACTTGTGGAATTATTAGGCAATATTTTTAACATATGTTGATGCATTCAACTCATTTCATCATCCATGACATCGTTTTAATAATTTAAGTTGTCTTCGTCTTCTTTTAGATTTCTGTGAAGTGTTCATAAATTATTTAGTAAACGGTTTAGCAAAATTATGTTTTTTTAGGATACTTATTATAATATGAAAGTATCTAGTTAAGTTAGTTTGTATGGTGAAGATCACAGTTTGTTTATGATGATTATCTCTTTGTTAAGAGTCTTAACTTTGTTATAAGAAGCTAGGTTATATTTGATTAATAATTTGGAAGTCATAAAAATATATTGGTTTGCTTCATTATTGGTACCATCTAGAAGAGTTAGAAACATATTTCACACATGTTTCTTCCTTATATATCATCCCTTACATCATCTTCCTTCTTAATCAATTTCTTGTCCTATTTTGCTATCTACCATTCTAAATAACCTACTAATCTTCCTTAGTCTTTGTATCATGTGTGAATTTGGAAATTAGAAGACAATTCTAGGCACCACTTTAATGGATGGGGTTGGTCTTCTTTTCTTTTTCCACATGTTTATGTAATGAAACTATTAGGTCATGACTTACATCATCTAGCTTATTTAAATTTGTTTCTTCATTCTTTTAATATTTTTCCACTTGTGTTGATGTAAACATGTATTGGTCCCAACTTAGTCCTGTTAGGGTCTTCTTAGTTTGTTTCACATCTTGATTGTAAGAATTCATTTAGTTAACTTGTTAGTTTTCTTTAAGTCTTTTTATTTAAATAATATTCTTGTGTTAACTTCATTTGACCAACTATTCTTACCTTTAACTAGTCAATTCTAAGGAATATAAATGGTTCCTATACTATTTATAGGTGTCGTAGCAAATCTTGATCATATTTCTCAATCTCTCCTAGCAATTTTAGTATATCTCTAAATATTTCATAGCGACTAATCTAACGTATACCAAAGTTTTTAGAAGTTTAAAAACTTACCTTAAATATTCCATTTTGTAAGAAGTTGCATCATCTATTATTGAACACAAAATATTCCCTTCTTCCTTTGTGAGTTTTACTCTCAAATCTATCCTTTTTTCAACCCTTTAAGGTTGTAGTGAAATACCTAGTGACTACTTATGTGTCATATGAAAGAAGGAATTAGGTTGTGTACTACTTCGTAGTGAGTTATATCTACGTAAAGAGTATATATTTTTGCTAAGATCCTACTTAAACACTAATTCCTTCTTCTAAACTTAGGGGGACCTACCCCTTATTCATATCTTGTTATTGGTGTCCTAGTGACTTGTTCCTCCTAAGCATATCATCTTTATTTTGATATGAGTGCAAAGGTTTCAATTAGGGAAGTGTTTATGTAAGCATGTTGCTATGTTGTGCGGTGTTACCTATGCTCTTGAGTACTATTGGTTTTGGGTGTTATTGGTACTTGAAAATTAAGTGTATTGTAGGGTTCTTAAGGGTAAAACATTGAACATGTTGAATCTTAGTATCTATAGTGGTGTAGGGAATTATGAGAGTGATACTAAAGGGAGAGAGAGGTATGCCCATCCAACTATAAGGTTTACTGATTAACAAATCCAAGAACTTACAACTATGGTAGCTAATTTAGCAATCACAATATAAAGGTTAGTGGGGGAACTAACCTCCAATGTTTTCAAGGAATTTGAATGAGCTAATTTAGCTAGAGATGGATTGCATTTGGCTGGAAATAGAGTTAGAAGGAATATATTTGATGATGAAGAGAGAATGAACCTAACTTGAGATGGTAAAAAAGGTGGAGGATTTAGACACAACAAGGGAGCAACAATATGAGTAGATCTAGAGAGAGATTGATGAAGAGGCAAGGGCAATTTTGAAGAGTATGATGATGTGCAAGCTCTTAATGGATTAGAGAATGTTAAAATGTAGATACCTTTATTTACAAGTAGTAGAGATGTAGATGACTACCTAAACTACAAAGATAAAGTAAATAAACTATCTAATTACCAAGAGTATGATGAAGCCATTTAGGTACAACTAGTTGCCTTAAAGATTCTTGATGTGCTGCTCTATGGTAGAAGAATTTACTGAATATGTAGAACAGGAATGATGATCAAGAAATTAGGTCGTGGATTGAGATGAAGCATATTATGAAGAGGAGATTCATCTTCGAATACTACATATAGGAAGCCTTTAACAAGCTATAGACCTTGAGGCAAGGACTAATGTGTGTAGATGATTATGTGAAGGAGTTAAAAATGTTAATGATTCAAATTGAGGTAGAATAGTGATCGAGCATGTACCATACTATAAGTAAGCGTACTTAGTCAAGTTATAGTATAAAACAAAATGAACATAAGTTTGAGTGTCGATCCCTAAACGTGAGTTTGAGTGTCAATACTTCAGGAAACCATTTGTGAGAACCTAATTACTGGCAATTTTAAATTTCCAATTATTTTTAACTTAAAAGATTAGATCATATGCATATTATATTAATTCATTCTTTGATTATCCCTCTAATTCTTTTAATTTTTGTTAGGAGATTTATCCATTCAACTTAATTTTATTTTAATTAAAGCTTGATTAGCATTGGGAAAGTGCCTTTGTAATTCTCGAGAAAAAAAAGGGAGTAATTAATTAAGAAAAGCCATAATAAAATAAAATGTAATTAAGTTTTGAGGAAAAAGTATTAAGGTCTTAAGCCATAATTTCATGAAGGGTGATATCGAAAATTCAAGAAAAGAATTAAAATAAAACCTTAACCAAACTAGTGCACGATTGGACTCTTTGTGTACTATAGGTTTAGACTTATTTCTTGCAATTATCGGAAGCCCTCAAGAGCAAGAGTAGTTTGTGTGAAGAATGTAACCCTATAGGACCTTGGTAAGCGAAGATTAATTTGCCGTTTTAAGTTTTCTTTCTTTTAGAAACTAAGATTTTATTTTAATCTTTTGAGGTTGTGAGTAATTGGTTAAGAAAAAGCGATAAACTCTAAAGAACTATTGAGATTAAGGTAATTCTTGTGTATTCCTTAGAATCCCCAAATTTCCTCATTTCTTGATAAGTTTTGGTTTTGCCTTCTTAATTAAAAACATTATAGAAATGGATATTAGGAAGGTTTAGTTGATTTGAATCGAAGTGTTGTTGTTGGGTTTAGAAAGGAGTTTAGGTGGAAGAGAGAAAAAAAAATCGACTAGAAAGTGACACGACCATGTCCTTAGTTGTGTCCCTTGCAATAGGCGATACGGGCTAGTAGACCAGAAAGTTACACAACCAAAAGACACAACCGTGTCCCTAGTCATATTCTTAGTCATGTCCCTTGTAGTAGTGAAATATAACTTAGTAAGTTACATAGTTAAAAAGACACGATCGTGTCCTTAACCATATCATAAGCTTGGTTCCTTTAAGTTGAGTTTTTCCACTTCTTTTTGTTTTATTCCTTTATTACCTCTAAAATAAACCCCTTTAATGTATCATTAAGTAAATTTAAGGAGCTTTAAATGGTCTAGAAGTGAGATTTAACTAAGAGAAATCATTTATTCAATATTTAAAGAAGTTTGATGAGTATCTATTGTTTTTAGGATTTAAAGCTAGGCTTGATTCGTTGATAATGGATACCAAATATCAAGGTATGCGACACTTGCTTATTAGATGTGAGTGTTAAGATAGCAAAAATTAAAATAAATTAAATGTATATTCGTTCGTATATCATTTTGTTACTTGTGTTTAGCTTATCTTAGGAGCTTGTAGTGGTAGATTCTTAGGGGGCAACCTTACTAATCTATATGAGGAGTTGTCCCTTGTAAAGTCTCATACGAAAATGATTTAGAGGTAGATCTAAGTTGTTGTAGAGGGGCCTGAAGAGATACTTTCAAACGCTAGGTTGTAATACAAGTTGTGATGTAATTGGGTCATGTAGACCATTATCATGTGTTGTGTATTTGACTTAAAAACAAAAATAACTAAATAAATAGTGTGATTTATTTGTTTTGCATTTTTACGCATGTAAATATGTATCATTTCATCAAGCAGATGTGGTTGTGTGTTACGTACTAGGCTTTGGCTCATTATATTATTTCTTTTTCTTAGCTACCGATCAGAATGATGTTTATGAAGATTATAGTTATAGAGAATATGTTGGTTATGAGAATGTTGGAGTTAAATATTGGAATTATAGTTATTGTTACCCGGATTTTGATTTTGGAGACTATTATCATGATGATAGCCAATAGTATTAAGAGTAGCAATAAAGATTGAAATGGAACTGTGGTTGAGACTTATCATATCTTTTAATTTCTTTTCATATTAGTTGTTTGATTCATTTATGTCCTTTTTGTTATGAAAGACAAAAGGGTTCTTTAATCTTATTAGTACTTGTGGAGTATGAAGTATAGAGTTCGAATTTTATGAAATGGAAGTTTTCTTTTTAGTACCGATGTTGGTGGTTTTAAATGTCAAGTTTGAACTATTCATTATGGTTTTTAGAGCCTAATGTATCATTAGAGGACTAAGGATATATGGCAGTTAGTGGCATTCTAGGTTCTAGGGTCTTACAACCTCACTCTTATAAGAGACTGATGTCGATCCTTACTAATTCGTCTCTTTTTAACTCCCTTGATAGTTGCCAATAGGAAAGTACCTTGCTCTTTTGACGAACCAAGGCTGATCCTTAACAATTTTAATTAATTTCACTTTTTTCGATTAACAGCGGGAAAGAGTCTTGCTCTTTTGAGGAATTAAGATCGATCCATACTAATCTTTAGTAATTTACTACAAATTCAATCCATTAATTTAATTTACGCTTCTAACTACTTTGATTTTTCAAAGGACTTTGAAATGATAAATCTCCTTTATTCATCCAATCTAAAATTTTTTTTAAGGGACTATCCTCTAAAATCAAGTTTAAAAATCAAAATAACTAGTTCTTAACCCATTCATATGTATCATTATCTCAAGTCTAAGTTTAATCTTAAGAGAAGGATAACTATGAATCATAAAAATTTAATTACTTAAATTCAACAAAATGTCCTAAATTCATAAAGGAGTAGGCAAATTCAAAAAAATTTGCTTACTTATATAAGGAGGTGCAAATTTCTAAAATTTTTGTAGAAAATTTGTCAAAAACTTAAGTATGTATCTCAACAAATATTAGCATACATAATCTAACCTTTTTCCCTACACTTAAGTTATACATTATCCTCAATATACATTGTAAGCTCTATACTCTTGTGATTAGGTATTAAGTAGGTAATTTAGGGACTCGATGAAATTAATCCAATTAAGCTAGAAATTTATGAGTAGGCTCAAGACATTAGTCGACATGATTTCATGGACTGAAATCTCAAAAATATATTAAAATAATAATAATGTAACAAAAATAGTGGAATTTCATTATATTACTTAATATTTAACATAATTGCATATAATAAGTTTCGATAGTTACCGAATTTATAGATATAAATTATATATCTAATAAAATTATTATATGGCATAAAATAATATATAGAACATATATATATACCACCACATGTAATTATCGCACATTATGATATACTTGTAATTAACTAAAATACCCAATTAATTTCAATTTAAGCTAAAATAAGCTAAGAAAATTAATAGAATTTATAGGGTAGCTGCAGGAAGCATGTTTAGACATATAAAGACTAGGGACACTTGTTCGTGGATGGAGAATGCAATTTGACACTTAAAGGATTAAGTATAAAAAGTAAATCTATAGGAAAAGAGAGAAAAACCACTTCATTTGAGCACTCAAAGTTTTGTAGAAATCTAGAAATACTCTCTAGGAGTTCATTCATGTATGGAGGGGTATAAGAAAAATATGTAAGGATTATAAAAATTAGAGAAGAAAATTTGGAAAAATATATAAAAAATAGATGCAATTTTAAGTATTTGGAGGTTTATGGGTCTAGGAGATTATTGGGGAACAACCACCACAACTAAGAGGAGTGGCAACCATTGCCCCACTTGACCAACAATGGTGGTGGTGCCACTGGTGGCCAAAACTTAAGATTTCAGTGAGTCCTAAAAATAGGTTGATTTTCAATTAATTATTAAAAAGATCAAATTTGCTTAGAAAATTCTACAAAAATTTATTCCTTAATATTTTCATGTGGAGAACCTAAGAAAAATATTAGTTTGTATAAATTTAGTAGTTATATTTTATGTCCTTAAGAAATCTCAACAAAACCAAGTCATTTTTTATATTGAACTAAATTAGCTTAAAGATGTAGTTTTGACCCCCAACTTTTTTTGAAAACTTTCCTACTTATATTAAAATTCTACAAATAAATTTTTCCTAAAACTGTTTTCTATATTTTATGATTTTTTAGCTCTAAATTTTGCTGAAAATAATGCTTTTAGTAAAAATTAGTATGTTTTTCCTAAAGGGCCTCATCTAGATTTTAAGCTTAATCATTTGGTAGAGTATTTGGAACATGTAGAAGCTGTTGAATTGAGTTTTATAGTAAGGAGTTATAGAAAGTGAATATTTTTCCCTCATATGTGTAGTTTAATAGCTTATGTACTTGATAAAATTTGAAGAATTAATGAATTATGATATGTTTTATGAGAAGTTGGAAAGTAATGAAGCAAAATAATGATGAATGAAGTGTTACTTTAAGTTATTCCTATCTTGCATTAGAGAAAAAGTGAACCAATTATTTAGTTATTGGAACTTAGTTAAGTATAAAGGATAATTCAGAGGATTTTAAATGAATACTATACTAAGGAATCTACTCAAAAGTAAAATCAAGAGCAAATTTAAAAGTGAAATGCAAATATAGGGGAATTCAAAAGCTAAATCAAAAGGTAATTTCCTAAAGATCCTCAGGTTAGTTAAAATCAAAGGGTAACTTAGAAGATTTTGATAACCAAAACTAACTTATAAAAGCTAGTAAACCATTTAAGAAATCCTAACTTGTAAGTAAAAATAACTTATAAAACTCATGCTAAAACAACTAAAATCATATAAAATGAATGGATTGCTATTAATTTAGGTCTCAAATATGGATTAAAGCTAATTTATTATGTATGTATAAGGATAAACAAAGAACATCATAGCGATGGACAGGAATTGTAAACATTGAAGTTTGGGTAAGTTGGAATACATATGTCATAGCATGGTAGAGTATTGTGTCAAAGTACTTAGAGGCCTAGAACTGCATGTGGTTGTGATTGTAATTTAGTTGAATATGTATATGTCTCATGTGTGATTGCTTATTGGATTGGTGAACTTAGAGTACTGCTTTGTATGAAAATGGTTGATTTTATTTTAGCCTTATTCATTTGTTAATCTCCTCTAAACGGAACTAACCAAAGATTGACCCCTAATTTAACTAGACATACATAACAACCATGAGGGAAGTGATTAGGTGTATTAGACTAAATACCAACCCCTTCAATTAGGATAGCTAAAATGGTCTTTTCCCTACCTCTAGTCAAATTAAGTGATAGAAGAGAAGGTCTCAACAAGGTAGGAGGTTATAGTTTGAAGGTAGTCTCAATAGAAGGGTATTCTTTATTACATAAACTTGGGTTTAGTCTGATTAAAGTCCCATTAAAACTCCTTAATCCATGTTAGAGCTGATGTAATTTCTCTAACCTCTTAATCAATCGGTTAACATTGTGTGATGTTTCATTGGATTGGTTGCATTACATTTCATTAAAATCTAATGATTGAAAACCATGTTTATGCTTAATGTACTCTTTTGTCTCCATCCCGCCTATTGAGCTAGTTGTGCTTATATCCTTATAGATTCTTTTGCAAATACTAACTAAGGATTTAGAGATGTGGTACTATAACCACCATTAGGTTAGTACACAACAAGCTGGAAGAGTGAGGAAACTTAAAGACTTGTAAGATCTTGACTCTGTAAACTTCTTATGAAAACTAGGACTTTTTGATATATAATTACTTATGTAAATAACATTATGTTATGGAGAAATTTACCTTAGGTTACTTATACAGCTATTTTGAAATGCCATACTACTGGTTTGTTACTAACGTGTACTAGATTTGATGCTTCAAGCTAATTGAGTTGGGTATATCGTATGTAGGCTACTTCTACGATAGCAGCTATAAGGTTAGCTTCCATCATAGATTAATTAACATGGCGAGACTATTACAACTTCTCCTTATTAGGGTGTGACACACATAATGCAATGCAAATAAAATCCAAAAGTATGATAGAAAGAAGAATATAAAAGAACTAGATTTCCTCGATTTTTGGCATTGATCTTGAATAATGTAAATTCCAAAGCCAAGTTCCTTTTACTAATTAAGTGCATAGAGTTTTCTTTGCATTAAAGAAGTAAGCTAGTCAGGACAAGAAAAAGGAAAAGTTAAACTAGACAAAACAAAATAAGTAGAACTACCGATTCAAGCATTAAAGTGTTAGTATCCGATAAACGTACAAAACATAAAAAGAGAAACAATTATATAAAAAAAAAAAAACAATAGTATATAAGTTATTATAATCATCCCAAAATAAAAACAAAAATATCAAACTAAGTGTTTTTAGAAGAATAAAAATGCAAGAGATATTCATTCTTCATCTTCTTCGTCTTCCTCCTCCTCTTCCTTAATCTCATCCCCAAGTGATTCTTTTGTAGAGTTTGGCTTAAGCATTGGGTGGTGGTGGTTGAATCTAGAAATGAGTCATAATTGCTGTCTACTAGGTTAAGACCTAGTCTACCTTATGCTATAATGTCCTCTGTCTTTTGAAAAGCCTTCTCATGACTTCTTAAAAGTATGAATCATTAAGGAGGACTCAACTCATGGCTTGGAGGATGATGAAGTAGTAGCCTCACCGACTAGTTTAGATGGGACCTTAGGTGGAGTTGGGAGTTGCATGGCCTTAATAGCATCATATGTGAGAGGGATTGGAGGATCTAGCATTCACAAGCATGGCGCATTAAGAATGCCATGTGTAGATACCCCTTTTTGCCCCCTTATAATTTTAGAATAGGGCAAAAGGGTTCTAACTTAGAAAATTTAGAAGAAAAAAAATGGAAAAAGTACAAAAACAAAAAATCTAAAAAAAGAGAGAGTAAAGAGTGGATAATTTAAAATAAAATAAGAAAATTTAAAGAGCTTTGGTATTTTTTAAATGGCATTTGGGTTAGGTCCTAAATAAAAGGAATGATAGCCTAGGCTTAGAATTAAATCTAACCCAAGCTGACCTAATCTATACATGTAATTTGATTGTATATATGGACGAGGTATAGGCCAAAGGTTTGAAGGTAATATACTTAGTCTTAACATGCGATAAAGAGAAAGGTCATTAGTTCAAGTATCCTAACCGACACTTTGTGCCTTTTTCTCTTTTCCATAGCAGAGTATATGTGGTGAGGGGCAATTAGGCCATGTATCAATGGCTAATACGTAGCACACACTAGCTCGACTACGTGGCTGATGTGGTGCCCATGTGACGCTATGGTAACACCTCTTTCCTTCATTTTATCGCGAAACACATGCTTAAGGTACTCAGTTTTGGACCATTTTTGATAGTTTTTTATACGTGATTTCATTAGATCAATGATGAAATCATGAAGAACACCTGGGATACTATGAATTTGTATAAGTTTCAAGTCCAAATACAACTTTAAGTAGGCTAAAATGTGAGTTGAAAATTGAGAAAATTTTGAAAAACCTAGATTTTCCTCTGTGTTGATTATGCTCAATTCAAGCTCTTAAATTAACGATCGAAGCCTCTAATGGCTAAATCAAGTAATAACATAACAGAGAGATTGCATTTTTTGTATTAATTAACATTAAATTCAAAGGATTTTTAGCCAAAAACTCATTAATTGAAATCTTCAGATTCAATGTCATTTGAAGTTTTCCTTGTTTGATTGAGCCTCAAATACTATAAAAGAAGAGTCTTAGAGGCCATTAGGATATAAGCATCATAAAAAATCCACTCCCACACCTTGAACAACACTTATCCCATTCTCTCTCTTTCTTTATTGTGATCTCTTTCTCTCTCTCTAACCTTGCGATCACTACAGTCAGTTTCAACACAAGGAAACACTACCACTAGACTCCTTACTATTTGAGTGTTCAAATCACACCATCTACAAAAACCACTATAACCCTTAAGCCATTCTATCAACCCACCACTGTGAAGCCCTAAGCACCATCACCTCCAACTTTGAAAACCCAATCTCTATTCACTCCCACTTGAAACTAGCCACATTATCGTAATTGCTAGCTTCAAAAACCCTTGGATGCCATCCCTATTGCACCTAACACCACCTTTGTAAGCTAAGTAACCATCATCACTAACGACTACCTCTAACACTACTTAAACAACTTCCAAACACTACCGCTCCTTCACTAAACACCCTAAGTCTAATACAGTACACATGAATCTTCAATCACTCGCTAAAAATTCATCTTAGAAACTCTTGTGAAATGGAATCTCTTACCACTACTCTTCTCTTCTTATGTGACCCGGTTGGAGACCCATGTTTGATTCAACTCAACCTAATGACCCGAAGTCCACCCATCTGACTTGCTTAGGATCTAACCTCTCCTACCTACACAAGTTCCTTGGTCTGGCCCTTTTTGTTAGTATATTGTTGTTTCTTTATTTGTTTCATCTTTTTTTTTTGTTAATTTATTTATCTAATTGTATTTGTAAAAAAGAAAAGAAAAGAAATTTAAAAAAAAAAAAGAAAAAAAAACAGAGAAGAGAAGAGAAGAGAAAAAAGGAAAGAAAGAATGAAAATGTATATTTATTTATTTTATTCTATTTTTGGTCAAATAAATAATAATAATAATAATAATAATAATAATAATAATAATAATAATAATAATAATAATAATAATAATAATAATAATAATAATAATAATAATAATAATAATAATAATAATAATAATAATATAATAATAATGTTTTATGACCTAGAAAAATCATCTTTCAGAAGAATAAAATTTTAATTAACCTTTTTCAAAATTAAGGCTCTTCCCCTTAAAATTTTCCAAAACAAAATATTAAAAAAATTAGGACCCTCTTTAGATATTTTCCTTAAAATAAAATAAAATGGCTAAAAAACATAAACTTGGCCAATTTTTCAAAATTAAAATGAATTCCCCCATTAAAGTTTTGTAAATGGACTACGGAAAGTCAGATTTCTAGTAGAAGATACGTAGGCACTTACAAGGCAACTTAAAATAAGAAAATTATTTTATTTTCCCTTTTGTAAAAAATTTTTTGATTTGTTATTTTTTGTGCAAATAGAATTAGGTTGTTGTAAATATATAATTAGCTAAATGGGTATTTTAAAGATAAAATTGAATTTAGAAAATTAAAAGTGGTACCTAAGTACCCCCTAGCTCCGAAAACTTTAGTTTCAAAACCTTTTCAAGAAATTGTTTTATCAAAAAACTAGTAATTAAGTTATAATCAATCCACCCAATTGATTATAACTTAACTTTTTTTCCCAACTTCAATCCGGTGGTGGCTCTAAACAGTTTTCAAAATTAAAAGGGAAAACCAAGTTTTTTTTTACTCTTAGTCGAAGGTTAATATTGAATCGTTTAAGGTTTCATACTAATTGGGTTAAGCAAAATAATAAAAACTGAGAAACTTCAGACTAAACACCATGTAAACTTGTCACAAAACAGGTGATGAAAGAGATTGCAAGAATAGACTTTGTGCACCCATCAGTAGCTTAAGTCTTAAAGAACCAAGGTACTTTAACAACTAAATTAATGGGTCGCCTGTTAACAATACTATGTAAATATAAAACATCCCTTTCATTTACAATTCCTTAGCTATTCCATTAGTCAATTTTGAAGATTGTGACTTTCTTACATTATAAACTCCTCTTCCACTTGTTAAACCATCCCATACAAATGATTCAGGCATTCCTTGAGGCAATTTATAAGGTAATTCCCTATACTCTCTTGTCTTAATATAATTAGCTGGATATATACCTATACGGATGCTTAAGTCATCAATTGACATGCAAACGTCATGACCAAAACATCTAAAGTGAATCGAATTTTGCCTACTAAGAGAGAGGTTATCGATGCCTATCCTAAATGTATTAAGAAATTCTAGAGTCAACTCTTTATATACCAGTGCATTTATTGTCAATAGCCAGTCTCATCCTCTAAATTCTATCAATCTTCATAGCTAGCTTGAGCTAATGCTTTCCAATTGAAATAGGTATACTCACCAAACTCTTCCTAGGAAAGTTAAGAGTATCCCGCCTGCTGTAGTAGGAGGTTAAATTGAAGAAGTGAGTGTGTAATGTGCTAACCCACGTTATTATGACATGCATGCTTTTCCCAAGGTATTTTTCTACAATGAAAAAGAGAAGGAAATTAAATTTGATTAAAAAAGAAGGATAATTCATGTGATATAAACAATAGCTAATTCAAGAAACTTAATAAAACTCAATTATCATTCCTCATTAATTGTTAGTTTACTCATTAAGCAATATAGGAAATTATTTAAATTAAAAGAAGAATTGTATAGTATAATGCCAATTTCATTATGGTCATGGATTAATGTATTAATAGGGATGATTAAGTCCTAGTTATGTGATCCTATTGACCAAAATATTAGCATTTAACATATACAAAATTTTCAAATTATTGTTTAATACAATACATTCTTAAAATACCATAATACCACAAAATGCTAATTTCTCAAAACATAGATTCATTAATTGAAAGGTTAATAAAATGTTAATTTTTCAACCTTTAATTTAACCTATAATTTCATAATCTCAATTAAGAGTGAATATTAGCGTTCACGATTAAAACTTATTATCACAATCCAATTGTGCAATTACCAACACTAAATTTCCTAATTTTACCATGAAGTTAGGATATGTGCCTAAAAATAAATCCATGCTAATAATTTCTAGAAATTCATGGACTCCTTAATTATACAAAAATTTTACATTTAACAAGTTTCAATATTTTCAATATAAATTATGTACATGTCAAAGTATGAATAATGTCAACCATAAATTTTATCAATTTCCTTCACTTTCTCATCTCTTTCTCCACTTTTCCAAAATTTCTCACTTTCTAATGTACCAAACTTTAAAAACAATACAGTTTTCAAGGAGTTTTTAACCAACAACATATAGCAAACATGTTTTACTACATTAAAACTCCTAAATCACTCATAAAATCTAAGATCTAAGCACATACATGGAAGAACAAAAACCTTCATCACAATCCCAATTTCTAAACATTCAAACTGTAGATCTAAGGAAATAATCAAAGATAGATGATGTATGTACCTCGATGTTGTTGCATGCAATGTTAGATTGTGAGTGTTTGTGATGATTTAGAGTGTGTATAAAGAGAGAAGGCTCGTATAGAAACAGTGTATGTTTAAGAATGAAAGGATATTGGTTTTCCTAGTCTTTAAACTTATTCTAGACCACAAGCACAATCTACGACCATGTAGTTCAGCAATAATCCATGTTATGTATTTTTTTTCTTTACTTAGATGCAACCACGGGCATAGTCCTTATCAGTAAACCTCTCATCCATAATTTCTTTTACAACTCTTTGTGTAATTTTTACGAGGATAACATGTGCCAAAAACTTTACTCTTTTTGGCTCCCATCAATGACGCTAAAAACTTAATCGAGCGTATACTACGCTATAAGTAAGCGCACCTAGTTAAGTTATAGTATAGAATAAAACGAACGTGAGTCAAGTGTTGATCCTATAAGGAATCATTTGTGAGAACCTAATTACTAGCAATTTTTCTAAAATTCTCAACTATTTAACTTATTAATATAGAAGGAATTGTGATAAAACAAGCAAGTTGAATAATAGGCAATAAAGTAAAAACAATAAAACAAATTGGAACAAATAAAATAAGTAAACTAACTAAAATCAAAACTGACAAGAAAACATGAATTAATTAAAATAAAGAGAACATCATACTTAGTAAATCATTATTATTTACTCTTTAGTTTCATGCATCCTTTCAATCTCTATCATTCTCTAGACCGTAAAGGTTCCTAATCCTGTTCGTATGAAAATCAAATTTTAAATTAGTTGAACCAGCGTCTCTAGCTAATTCTTAACCCTAAGACCCTCTTTACTCGCATCACTGCTAAATAGAGTATCTCAAGATCACATGAAGCACTTAGATCCTACTATTAGGTTTCACTAATCTAGAAAGATCCAATACCTAATCTTTTAGTGCATTGAAACCCTTCTAATTGCACTTGTCTATTTACTACAAGCCTCATAACTCTACGTTAAACTAAGACATCCAATTATGAACAAATACTAATTGACAAAATTATATTCTACATAATTAGATTATTAGAAAATCATATCATAGAAGAAAGAAAAGTGTTGCAAAGAGAATTAGATTTTAATAATATTCACTAAGAACAATTTAATAGAAATACAACATAATAAACGAAGAAATAAATAAATCGAGGGATCCGCATCAATAATCCTAAGATACCATTTAACCAAAGGGGGCTCTCTCTTGAAAACTTTATCCTAAAGATTTATTTATAATGAGTAGAGCTAGGTTTACAAAGAGAGACTTAACAAAATAAAAGATACATTGAATATTACATATCCTAAAATAGAAGATTCACTTCAAAAATAAAAGATTCACTCATCAAGGATGATAATGCCCTAGGTACATAGCCTGGTGACTAGGCATATACTTATTCTTTGTACGAAAACTCTGAATTTGAAAAAATTAAACGACGAAGGGAACACATGTAGAGACTACGATCATAGACCTTGGTCGTAATCCTTTTAAGACTTGTTTCTTCGCCTAATGCTTATCCAAACTTCCTCCGCTTTGTTCCGTGATCAATGCTTTTGCTCCACATTACTTCAAAAAGTGCTAAAAATCTTTAAAACTTCATAAAGTGTCCTGAAAGTCTTTGAAAATGAATTTTAAACTAATTAAGCTCAAAATAACATAAAATTTGGTTGGTTAAAAATCCAAAATAACACAAAATTTCTCTAGAAAATATATGCTAATTTTATGTTATTAAATAGCCTAAAGAAATAACTATTGCTCATTTAATAGCAGGACTAAAGTATGAAATTTCATTCATACTTTTTCTCGTTTTTTTTTTCCCTTAAAATGGGTAAAAAGGGAAAAAAGATTCTATGGATATTATGTTCCATGTGCATGTACATATGATATGTGAGTATTAAAAAAATTTTCACATGCACCATAGTGAAATAAGTAATTTCTAAAACAACTACTACTAGTGTTTTGCACATTGTATATGTCAAAATTTTATTGGTATATATATGCTACATACACATAATAGACAGAGTGTACATATTGTATAATATCCAACAAATCTTTTCTCATGAAAATTACTTTTGTTGTTTTGTAATAAGGATAAAGAAGATATGAAAATTTATATGTAGTTAACCAACAATGCTTGAACACCTTAGATGATGATATCTAGATGGCTTAAGGGGTTGAATGGTAGAAGCACCACAACCTAAGTAGAGCACTACTATCAAGGCCAACACCATTGATCTAACCTATCAATAGACTACCTGAAGAGATTGTAAAGGAGACCGATGTGACCTAAATGAGGAGAGAAGTGAGCATTGGGACCATCGATGTGGAGAAATGGTTGTTATCAACCTTGTTCCAAAGAAGTAGAAAAGATAAGTTGAAAGATGAGCCAAATCAAATGCTTTAAATGTTTAGGCTTTAGGCATATTACTTCTCAATATCTGAACTAAAGAGTGATGATTATGAAGGGAGGAACCTTGGATTGAGGTTAAAAGCGTTAATCAAGAGGAGATTGATGAGAAGTTGGGAAGTTTGGAGGTGGCTCTTGTGCAATATCAAGATGAGGAGGGTGCTGCAATTTATACCAAGCAGGTTCAATATTTAAGCATGGTACTAAGAAAAGGAGGATGCTACAATTTATACCGATCAGGGTCGATATTTGAGCATGTACTAAGGAGAGCATTGAGTGTAGCCCCATCAAAAGAAAATGGGTGGAGAGCAAACTTGTTGATATGATCAAATTCCCTAGCTCAAGCAAAATTATTAAGATTTATTAGTTTCCATTCTATTAGAATATATTGAACTTTTATATTATTTTTATTAGTTCTTACATTATTTTATTTAGACTTTTACACTTTGGTTCTTTTACTAATAATTAATTACCTAATTGCCTTGGAGTTGTAATGGTTTCAATATAAGTAGTTATAAGGCATTATTTTTTAGTTCATAATATGAATCAATTTTATAGAAACTTTATGAGGGACCTATTCGTCTCTTTTCTTGATCTTATCAATTGTTCATAACAATTGAGACAATCAAACCAGAAGGCTTCTTGTTTGATTCAATTTGAAGCATCATTCACTTTATCGAATTAAATCGAACAGAAGACCCTTATTCCAATTATGGTGTCCATAAAATTATCAATTAGAATTAAACAAAACCCTAATTCATTAGTTTAATTTAGGTGACTTTTCCTTATCAATCAGACTGATTTGTTCATTCCTATTTAACTTAAACACAGGAAAAAAAGAAAAACAGGAATATTTTATTTTTTGAAAACTTTACACAGCAATTGAATTATAATTCGTAAAGTAGATTTCCTTTTGGAATCTAATCATATATTCCCATTAAGTGGTGTTAGTGTTCTTGTGAGTTCTTAATTATAACGTGTTCATAAGTTGTGGTGCCGAGTGTTGTAGCATTTTGAGAATCGTGACTACTTACAAAGACTTCAAAAGTTATAGCATTACAAGGATGTGAAATCCTAATGTTTGTGGTGGATGAAAGTGATGCTCTTAGGCATGGAAGGTGATGGGAATTAGGCTACTAGACTATTAACCAATAGCCAAGCTCGAGGACTAGAAGGACTAGCAAGGTGGATCCTCTTGCACTGGTTAACTCCTGCTAAGGCCAAGTATTTCTTTATCGAGCAACTCTATATACCAACCCGAATGACTTCCCATCTCTCGAAGGTTATATTTCAAATGCCATAATGCTGAGATATTTACCAAACCATGTGCATTTGCTCTCTCAAGCCTAAGCCAACCACTTATTCGACATCACTCTTACCAAGAGATTGAGAGAGAGAGAGACTCCAGACTAATACAGCAACCCTTTTTCGAATAAACCATTTGACCGTACTCTTTTGTCTGCATTCTCTAACAATATCACCAATACATCTTCGCCATGTATGTAGGAGCCCGCATAAAATTTGTTACACTAATGATTATTTTTCTTAAATATTTGTCTTTACCCTTGTATTCTTGTACATTACTTCTCTAGGGCAATACTATTTTTTGTCTTTTCCCTTTTAGGCAAGTTACCCTAAACTTACAGGTTTACATACCCCTTATATTTGTAGCTATAAAAAGGAGATCAAATTATCATCAATACAGCTAAGTATTTCTCCTTTATGTAAACATTGTTGTTTACTCTCATTTCACTCTTGTCCTAATCCTTAGCAAGGCTAGGTAGCGAGCAACCTCACCAGACCAATTTATGCATCATATCGAATTGTGCCATAAGTTATCGGAAGTTCCATTAGTATGTCATATCATTTGGAGCTGTTTGCAGGCTTTTGCTTACTTTTTCATTTACTTCTTGTTCTTTCACACATTTCCCTATCATCTCTTTAAGCTTTCGGCAAGCTTGAACCTATCCAACGACCGACCTTGTCTATTTTTTGTCATGATTCGCATAATCTTAGTATTAGAGCAAAGGTTTTTGCCTAAAATATAGCAGATTGTTTTGAAGTTCTATCTATACTTTGTTTTGAGAGTATGAAATAGAGTAAGTCACTATATTCGTTTAGCTGCTGAGTTTGCTGGTTGTTCAATTTTTGGTTTGCTAAAGTGTTTGTTGAAACACCTAATTGAAGAGTTTGAAATTTGAATCTTTTAGAGAAAATGATGGAACCTAGTGTCAACGTTGGTGTCGGAGATGACAGCAGTAGTTGTCCACCACAGCCAACAGTTTCGGAGTACCTCTAGGAACACTGACGAGAGATTAGATAAGGTGGCTAACCTCTTAATGGATTTGACTCGAGCTATTCATACATTGGCTTACTAATCTACTAAGGCTACATATAATACCCCACAAGTTGCTTGACCTACGAGAGCTTAGAACCCAACTCAACAAGTTTGAGGTGGACGAGTAAGGAGAAGGATTAATTTAGAAGACATGGGAAAGGAAGATGAGGAAGAATATTATGAAGAAGAAGAGTAAGCTTAAGCACCTAGAGCCTCTAACCATGTGAAACTTCAGATTTTGAGTTTCAATTGGTTTAGGAATGTTGATGAATTCTTAGAATGAAAATAGAAAGTGGAGTGTATTTTTTTTACTATTATCAATACGAAAATTACGAGAAAGTGAGACCTACTACTATTAAGTTCTCTAGATATGCTGCTATGTAGTAGAAGAATTTTCGAGCTATGAAGAGGCGAAAAGGCTATCGAGAGATTAATACTTGGCCTAAAATGAAAAGAATATTGAGAAACAAATTTGTGCCGGATACTTATCTGTAAAACACTTTTACTTTACTTTAGGAGTTGAGACAAGGAGGCCAAACTATTGACGAGTATGTATAGGAATTCCAAATGCTAATGATCCGATATGAAGTGGAGGAACCACTAATACAAAAAATTTCTAAGTTCCTTATTGAATTAAGAGGTGACATTTGAGGGGTTATGAAGTTCCAATAATTTACCATAATAGATGAAGCCATTAGAATAACCCAACGAATGGAGAGGCAGAAAAGAAGTCGAGTACCGACTAACTAACCAGTATAGAGAAGTTACTAAGCTCAGTCAAGTACTGAACCAATCCGAAGGGTAGATGTCTAATCTGATTAGAAAGGCCAACTTGATAGTGATATGCCAACCCGAACTTATGAGAAGGGGCAAAGGTCTAGTAGGAAGACGAGCTAGATCAAGTGCTTCAAGTGTCAAGGTTTCGAACATATGGCTTATTAGTGCTTGAACTAAAGGACTATGGTCATCAAGGGAAACATCCTAAAGTTGGAAGTAGAAAGCACTGATGAGGAACCTAAGGAGGAGAATAAGGCCGAAGAAGAAACTACTGAGAAAGAACTGATTGAAGAGGACATGTTTGCTAAGGACTTGGATCAGTTGGTCCTGGTTGTCTAACAAGCCATGAACTTAGAACCCTTACGAGAGGAGCAACAAAGGGAGAAATTGTTTCATACCACCTGTAAGGTGAATGACTAGGTGCAAGCATTAATTGTGGATAGTGAAAGTTATACTAATGTGGCATTAGTTGAAATGGTCACACAATTGAAGTTGCCAACCATTGCATACCCAAAGCCATACAAGTTGCATTGGCTAAGTGATAAGGGAGAACTACATATCACTTGGCAAGTACTGTTGCCGATCACAATTAGAAACTACTCCAACAAGATTCTTTGTAGTGTGCTACCCATGTGCGCTTTACACATGTTGCTTAGTCGACAATGGTTATTTGACAAAAAAGTTATCCATCATGAATATAGGAACACATATGTGTTTAAGAAGGATGGCCAAAAGATTACACTAAACCTGATGCTACTGAGAGAAGTTAATAAATTGCAAACAAAACTTGCTCGCGAATCAAAGAAGACTCTGATGATAAGTAAAAATGAGCTTTAAGAGGCCATTAATCTTAACAAGCTGACCCTCATGTTGGTTAGGCGACTATTAGAAATGAAGAAGCGGGATAAACTACCCTAGGAAGTAAAAGAGTTGCTAGGTAAATACATTGATCTATTTCCAAAACACTTACTTAAAGGACTACCCCCAATCTAAGGGATAGAACACTGCATTGACTTAACATCCAATGCCACTTTGCCGAATAGACTAGCCTATAGGATGAGTTTAGAACAGGCTTCTAAGCTTCAACAGCAAGTCAAAGAACTATTAGAAAGAGGTTATGTCAAGGAAAGCCTCATTCTTTGTGCTATTCCGGCGTTCCTAGTGCCAAAAAAGGATAGAACCTGGTGAATGTGTATTGATAACTGAGTTGTGAACAAGATCACGACCAAATATAGGTATCTTATCTTGAGATTGGAAGACATGCTGGATGAATTGAGTGGAGATAAGATCTTTAACAAGATTGATTTGAAGTCTAGCTACCATCAAATTTGAATGAGGTCGGGAGATAAATGAAAGATTGCTTTCAAAACTCGACATGGACTCTATGAGTGGATGATCATGCCATTTAGCTTGTCGAATGCCCTGAGCACTTTCATGTGACTAATGAATCACATACTAAGAAATCTCATGCGAAAATGTTTCGTGGTGTACTTTGATGACATCTTGGTTTACATTGCCGATATGCCAAGTCAATATGAATATCTCCATGCCATATTGAATGTCTTCCATGCTAAGAGATTATTCAATAATCTCAAGAAGTGTTGCTTTTGCTAAGAGGAAGTGGTATTCTTAAGCTATGTAGTAAGCAAAGGAGGCTTACGAGTAGCTGACGAGAAAGTCAAAGCAATCGTTAAGTGGCTGACTCCTACTACTTGTGCTGATGTAAGAAGTTTCCATGGATTGGCTTCATTTTACAAGAGGTTCATTAGAAATTTTAACACCCTCGCTGCACCGCTTATTGAACTGACAAAGAAGAACATTGACTTGTGATGGGGAGTAAAGGAGGAGAGAAGTTTTAGAGAGATAAAGGAAAGATTAACCTCTGCCCCTATACTAGTTCTACCTGACTTCAAGAAAATATTTAAGTTGGAATGTGACATGTTAGGCATTGGAATAGGTGTTTTCCTAATATAGGAAGGCCGACCAATTGCCTACCACAGTAAGAAGCTCAAAGACCTTAGTTAAATTACTCCATGTATGACAAAGAACTCTTGGTGCTGATCTAAGAACTACAAGTATGGCAATACTATTTATTGTCAAGAGAATTTGTCATTTATACTAACCATGAGTCCCTAAGATACTTCTGAAGTTAGATAAAATTGTTAAGCGGCAAGCAAGATAGGTTGAATTCTTTTAGCGATTCAATTTTGTAATAAAATATAAGTAAGGAAAGAGTAATGTAGTTGCAGATGCTCTTTCAAGAAGATATATACTCCTCAATGAACAATAGACCAGATTGTTTGGGTTTGCAAGCATTAAAGAGCAGTACTTTGGGGATCCACACTTTGGACACATATTTGCATAATGCATTAATGGAAGAACAGTAGATGAGTACCATTGGAAATGGCTACTTGTTTCGAGGGGGGAAAATTATGTGTGCCAACTTGTTTACTATGAAAGCTGCTGATTAGAGAAGCCCATAGTGGAGGACTATCTAGACATTTTGGGGAGAAGAGAACATATGAATTACTGAGTAGTCGATTCTTTTGGCCGAAAATGAGGTAAGATGTGCATTGAGTTGTTGAAAGTTGTACTGTATGCAAGAGGGCTAAGTACCAAGCTGAACAAGGAAAAGCAATGCCTTTGCGTCGACAAAACCTTGGATTGAATTGAGCATGGACATTGTTATCGGATTATCATAGATTGCCCGAGGCAAAGATTCTGTAATGGTCATCATAGATAGGATTAGTAAGATGGCATAGTTTGTGCCCTACTCTAAAACTAACGATACTTCGGCTATTGCTTTTCTTTTCTTGCAGGAGATTATACAGTTATACAGTGCGCCGAAAAGTGTAGTCTTTAACAGAAACCTGAAGTTTTTGAGCCATTTTTAGAGGACCTTGTGGCGTCGAATGGGGACTAAACTATCATTCAGTACTTCCTGTCACCCCCAAATTGACAGACAAACAAAAGTAGTTAATTGCACTTTGGGGTCATTGCTCCAAGCAACAGTGGGCAAAAACTTGGCTGATTGGGACGTCTGCTTGTTAGTGATCAAATTGTTCATAACCAAACAATACATGATATCACTAAGCAGATACCCTTTGAAGTAGTCTATGGTTATAATCCTGAGTTATCCTTCAATCATACCCCTGTAACCGTGTTCGCATAAGAATACTCTAATGCAAGAGCCAAAGCACAATTCCTTCAGCATATCTATGATAAAATCACTCAACACATCGACTAAGCTGCTAGAAGAATGTGAGAGAAGGCCAAAAGTAAGATGGGTAAGTAATTCCAACAAAGAGACTTGATATGGCTGCACCTTAGTAAAGAATGATTTTTTAGTAAGAGGAGGAGCAAACTATCTGTAAGAGCTAAAGGACCCTTCAGGATCCTCTAAAAGATTAATGACAATGCCTACAGGTTAGAGCTACTCGAAGAACCTACCCAAAGATTATGGCATATTTGATACCTTTGACATTGTTGACCTCAATCCCTATCACCTTGACGGAGAGCTGGCCGAAGACTGTACAAATTTGATCCCAAATCTAAATCAACTTAGATGGAATGATGGGAATCAGGCTACTAGATCATTGACCTATAACTGAGCCTGAAGACTAAAGGGACTAGCAAATTAGATCCTCTTGCTCTAGCCAACTCCTGTTGAGGCTGAGTATCTCTTTGCCGATGAACTCTGCATGTCGAGCCAAATGACTTCTCATCTCTCGGAGATTATATGCCAAATGTTAGAATGCTAAGAAATCTACCAAACCATGTGCACTTACCCTCTTAAGCCCAAGCCAACTACTTATTCAGCATCACTCTTGCTGAGAGACCGAAAGAAAAAGACTCTAGACCGACACGACCACCTTTGTTCGGACAAACCATTTGACCATACTCTTTTGTCTACATTCTCTAATGGCATTCCCAATACATCTTTGCCATACGTATAGGAGCTTACATAGAATCTGTTACACTAATGATTATTTTTTTGAAATATTTATTTTTACCCTATATTCTTGTATATTACTGCTTTAAGGCAATACCCTTTTTTGTCTTTTCCCTTTTAGGCAAGTTACCCTAAACTTTCGCACATAAATACCCCTTGTATTTGTAACTATAAAAAGGAGACCAGATTATCATCAATATAACTGAATATTCCTCCTTTACGTAAACACTGTTGTTTACTCTCATTTCACTTTTATCTTAACTCTTGAGTAAGGCTAGGTGGTAAGTAACCTTACTGGACCAATTCATAAGTCATATTAGATTGTGTCGTGAGTCCTTAAAAGTTCCATCGGTGTATCATATCCTTTGGAGTTGTTTGCTAATTTTTGCTTACTTTTTCATTCACTTTCCCATTCTTTCGTGCATTTTCCCATCATCTCTTCAAGCTTTCAGTAAACTTGGACCCATCTAACAACCGGCCTTGTTTATTCTTGGTCATAGTTCGCATCAAAAGGAATGCTAACCAAACCATAAAATTCATAAATGAGTAGATACAAGAATTAACCACTATGGTAGCTATCACTATGCAAAGATTAATGGAGAATCAACTACTTATTGCTATCTAGGATGACAAATGAGCTAATCTAGCTAGAAACAAAAGACATGGAAATAGAGTTTGATGGGTTATGTACTAAGATGAGGAGAGAGTAAACCTACCTTGAAATGACTTACAAGTAAAGGATTTAGATGAGGGAGGGGAAAGCAAAGACATGTAGAGTTAGAAGAGGATAATGAAGAGGTACAAACAATTTTGATGAGTACGATACAAGGGAAGCACAAGCTTAAAGAGAATTAGAGAATGTCAAGATGCAAGTGCCTTTACTCATTGGTAATGGACATGTAGGTAATAACCTAGATTGGGAAGATTATGTAGACAAATTATTCAAAGACCAAGAATATGATGAGGTATTAAAGGCTCAACTACCTACCCTAAAGTTCTTAGGTATGTTAACTTGTAGTGGAAGAATTTATTAGATGTTAGGAGAAGAAATGATGAATGTGAAATCGAGTTGTGGAATGAGATGAAGTGTACACTGAGGAGGAAATTCATTCTAAAGTACCATATATAAGAGGCCTTTAGGAAGCTATAAACCTTGAGGTAAGGAGGTTATGCATAGATGATTATGTTAAAGAGTTCTAGATTTTGGTGATTTGTTGTGAATGGAAGAGCAATAGGAAAAAACTATAGCTTAGCTCATATTTAGTTTGAAATATGAGATTAGATACATAGTTAAGCTACATTGTTTGAACACTTTAGATGATGCAATCTAGATAGTTTGGAGAGGGGAACAATAGAGGTGTAATAACTAAAATCAAAGTGCCAATACCAAGACTAGTACAACCAAGCCAACTTGTCAACAAACGACCTAAGGGAGGTCGAGAAGCGAATAGACGTAGCTTAAATTTAGAGAGGAATGAGCACAAGGACGACCAACATAGAAAGCAATTGCTACTGACCATAAGCAAATGAGGGAGATAAGGTAAAGCTTAAGTTAGAAGATAAGCTAGATTAAGTGCTTTAAGTACCTTAGCATTTGACATATTACTTTTTAATGTTCAAAGAGAAGGGTAATGGTCTTGAAGGAAGAAGAACCCTCGCTTAAGGTCAATATTGCCAATGAAGAAGAAATTAAGGAGTAGAGTTTAGAGAACTCCTAGAGGAATATCGTAATGATGAGGATGCTGTAGTTTGTACTAAGTAGTGCTAATACTTGAGCATGGTAATAAAGTGGGAATTGAGTGTAGTACCAGTAGAAGAGAATGAGCAAAGGAGAATTTGTTCCATAACAAAAGCAAGGTAAAGGAAAATTTGTGTACTTTGATCATTAATGGGGGAAGCTACACTAATGTAATCACTATGTCATTAGTTGATCAGTTGAAGTTACCGACTGTCAAGTATCCTTGATCTTACAACCCGCATTGGCTAAACAAGAAGGGAACCTTGTAGGTTACACGACAAGTATAAGTGCCAATTGCAATGGTAAATAGACATCAATATGAAGTCCTTTATAACGTATTAGCAAAAAGGGCCTCTTAAGTCCTATTACATAGAAAGAAGTACAAGAAACTCAAACCCAAATCGCATGAGCTTAGTGGAAGACCCCATTTACTGAGGAGGGTAATGAGCTATAAGCAAGAATGGCTTTAACAAGTTGAGCATCCACTAATCTTTGTACAGTTATGGCCAAGTTGGCAACCACAATGGTCAAGTCCTAAATTTGTTCGTCTATCATTCATGGTGTCTAATGGTCTTACCTTCGATGACCATGCACGTTGCTCTTGGCATCAACAATGCCATCATGTACACTTAGGTTTGACATTTCCCTATGCCTTACTTCCTATGACCAACACCATTGGAATAAAGCATCAATCAAATTGGAGCTTCCATAGCCCATAATCACAACATAATACGTTCTTGAACCATATACTCCCTCTATCACTCAAATGCAATAGTAGTAATAGCGGTAACTTCGTAACTTAAACTCACTTTGACAATTCAAAAACTTCAAACACAATATAAGGACATTAACCATAACTACTTAAAAATATCACAATACAGTAGAATACTTCTGAAGCTCTCTTAGTCAAAACCTCAAGCTCTCATATGAAGTTTCTATAATGTGCCTAAGAACTATCACTAGGGCTTACCACAAGTTAAGTAAGTCCTTCAAGATACCAAAGAACAAAGGACGGAAATAACCACATGATAGCTATGTAAACCATACGGATATGACATTTTAGGAAGTTTAAAGTGACTTAACTTACAACTTGAAATGACTCATAAGTAATAAGATAAGTTCCACTTGCCATAATTCCTAACTACATTGGAACTGATAAGAGTATAAGGGTCACTCGGAGTTTTTAGCTCATAAGTAGATAAGGTAAGCCTACTTGTTATTAGAGAAAGAATGAATGCGGCTACACGAAGAAAGAGGCTATTTTTAGTAGGCTTCTTAGGTGAAGGGTTAAGTATACATTTACAAATTTAGAACTATCCTAAAATTAACCTAGGACAAACCAATAAGGTAGAAACAACATAATATAAAGAGAGTTGTTTTGAAATTCAAATGACCGAGATCTTCTCAAAATATCCAAGGATTATTTTCAGTAAACTAACGGTTGAATAAGATACGAAAAAGGTAATCTTCAGATTTTTAGTTGTTGGAAGATTTCAATATACAAAAGAAAGGATTCAAAACATCTACAAACTACTCCGAAAAAAAAAATCTCTCGCAAAACAAAAAATCAAAATTAAGATTATATCTTTTGAAAAGTCACAAAAGTCCTTCAAATACTTCTTCAGAAAGTTCCACCGAAGCAAATTATTCGACATTCATCATTTTTATCTTAAGCAAAATTAATTGAGATTTATACTTCTATTCTCACTTGAAATTTGTAATTATTATTTGTTGTCTGAGTGTTGAGATAAGTACATTTGTACTATGTAGATCTATACTAACCTAAATTATAAAGAGGCCAGATAGGCAGAGCAGATTTTTGTAAAGTCTATGTGTGATGAGTACTTATAATTCTTTTCTTTAATTTAGTAGATCAAGTGGAATGGTACTAGTGAAGTAGACCAGGTCCCCAACTATGAAGCTGGAAGAAAATAGTAGATAAGAGGCCAAAGCTCTATAAATCTTTGTCTAATATTCTCCTTCCTTAGTCTTTGAATATGCTTTATTAATTGTTACGTGTTGAGTTATTAAATTATCACTGTTCACCATTATAAATTGTTAAGAGGGTCAATTTTATTCTTCTTATATCGAAAAAGTTTTAAAAAGTTCAAAGATATCAATTTACCTTACCTCCCCACTCTCGATATCTTATATAGGACCAATGTAGTATATAAGGGGATTACAAGCATGTTATATTCTTTGTCATCCCAATAGACATCAACAGCACCTTGAACTTACTATCTCCTCAAGCTACTACTACCACCTCTATAAGAATAAGGATTGCATCCAAAGGTGCAAATGATGTTATTGCCTATAGAGAAAACATGCCTTTATATTAGTTGAACCTTAACTTCCCTTTAGGTGACAAGATAACCAGAGTCCCCAAAGGAGCCCAATTCTTCTCCTAAAGCCATATCCTTACTAGATTACATAAGTGATTGTGACAAGGAAGAAAAATGGAATGACAACTCTTTGAGAAACCCGCAAAGTTTTGATAAGAAAATCTTTAAATATGATGAAACCTCCTGCACTTATCATGTTATAACAAAGTAAAATGGATTTGTGTGAAAGTGTCAATCCCTTAGGAACTAATTATTGAAATATTAGTACTTCCTTAATGTTCATAGTATCTAAACTAACAATTAAGCATGGAGTATTAAACCATTAAATCTAAAATAAAGTAGTCTAATCTAATCTAAAACGAAATAGAAAATAAAGAAGATGGATAAAATAGGAACACATGAATTTTAGTATTTAAATATTGAATTTCCCCCTAAAATCCATATCATATTCAATCTCATTCTTGTTACTAGAATGTGAGAATTTCTTAATTGAGTTAATCGTAATTACTTCTCAAATTAATTCATAATCTCAATTACACTTTATCTAAATTGCTTTGTAATAGAATATATCAATATAGCATTAAGTTTTGTGAATTCTATTATTAGATTACCGAATTCCACTATTAGGTCACCTAATCTAGAGAAATTAAGTAGCATATTACTCAATTCTACTTTAATTCCTTCTAGTTACACAGATCTATTTACAATAGAATCTCATAATCTTTAAGATGAAATCAAGCATTTAATTACTATGCCAGCAATATTAATTCAAAGAACAAATAAACTTAGTGTAATTAGATTACAATAATAAGAAATCTTTGATTGAATTAAATAAAAGAAATATTTCTGCATAGAATTCTAAGATTTAATATTTAAATACTAAAAAGAATTGAATTAAAACATTGAAAAGAAATTAAAAAGAAAGAAAATAAACTTGAGAGAGGGTTAAGAGATAACCCACTTAGAGTCTTCAAAACCTAACTTCTCCTATCTATCTCTAAATTACAAAGCCTATGTGGCTATTTATTTACAAAAAGAATTTTGAAATATATCTCTAATGTATCCGAAAAATATTTTGAAATATCTCCTACATATCTATTTATTTCCATATTAGGTTCCTCAATAAAAGATATATGAAAGTATGGCATAGCATCAATATTACACGATCAGCAGGTAAGGTTCATGGTTGATGATTCTTAGTGTAGACCTCTAGTTAGCCAATTTCTTTCTGTTTTAGCCTATGATCTCAATCCATAATCTATACCCTTAGGCATGATTCTACTTTAGGTTTAAAAACTTATGAAGATCTTCTTCAGATCATTGAAATGTTGATCAAATTCATCAAATAAAGCTTGAAATAAAAATGTAAACTAAGTAAGTACCAAAATTACTTAAAATACCTAAGAAACATATAAAAACATTAGAAATCGCTTATAAAAATATGTATAATATAGCACTTATTAAATTTCTCTACACTTAAATTTTTACTTGTCCTCATATAAAATAAATAAAAACTAGAGAAAACATCTTAAGGACAAAAATATCAATGGATGCTGAAATTATAGAATTAATCTAAATATCACACATAGTCTATTCAGAAACAAGAGCTTATACTCTTTCATTAAATTTTCACCCCTTCATTATCTCTAAATCTCTGACTTTTATTTTATAGAATCCTACTTAATCATATTTATATACCCTTGAAGCACAACTATAAAATACATGTACCGGTTATTAAAAGCCATACTAGAATTCAAAAATTAATTTATGTAAATTATAGTTATACCAAATCATTTAAACAAAGATTAAATTAAAAATTAGAATTAAAATAAACTTAATCAAGAAAGAGTTATCCACATTTTATAAAAGTAACTAAAGAGTATACACTCCCTTCTTCCACGTATCTAAGCACAATAATTTAAATAAATGCATATTACATCAATTAGTCCTATAATTATTTCCTTAATATATATTTTCGTTGGAGGATTTTTTTTTAATTAATTTATTTTAGGAAGCGGTTTTATTTGTTAGTGAGTCCTAAGCTAGATAACCTTAGGCTACTAAACATTAAGACTCTCCTTCGAACCATCCACCACTCATTTTTATTAATTAAGCTCATTTTAATTTGATTTATTTTAGTTTTGCTTTCACGTAGACTTTTCTTTAGGCCCCTGTAGCTAGCTTTCAACCACCAATCTTGAGCTCATCACCTAAGTTAACAAGTATTATTCTACACTAAGGAAGCATCCCACATATTTAATTGTTCGAGTCAACAAGGCCTAAAGCTAAACTTTTTAAGTCAATTAAGTCCAATTATTCAATTCATTTTTCCTCCAAATACTTTTTTTTTTTTCAAAAAACTTTCAAGAAATATGCATCATTTGTTATTTTGTTAGAAATCAAAGGGTTTAAAAGGTTTTTAAGGATTGAGTATACATTAAAGAAAAATATAGATAACTAATTCCTATTTAATAATGTTCATCATAATTCCAAGTCTAAATCTAAACTTAAATAACATAAACCTCTACACTCCACACTCTACATAGATTTTATTATTAAATTCTAGCATTATGTAAAAATGTTATTATGATTAAGCAAATTCAAAAAATGAAAAAATTATCTCAAAAAGTTACTTCTCTAATTAGATGAAAAATAACAGTGAATAGATGTGTAATATTAGACAAATTGATTCCATATCCTAAAAATTATTTTCAAAAACCTTAAGAGTGGGAATATTAATCAAATCAACTTAAATTCTTTTATAGAAAATCTTCTAGTGTTATATTATTCTATTTCTTCCCTGCATTTATCTTGTACATTATCCCCAATCTACAAAGAGCAATAAGAAAAAGTAAAAGCATTAATGGGAAAAAGGAAAGAGAAAAATATAAAGAAAACTAGAATTTCCCTACTTTAAACTTTGAAACCAAATCTTCTAAAATTGCCATGCTAGATTCCATCTTCTGAGTTGAATTTACATAAGCTTGCAAAACAAAAGAAAGCTACAAAACAAAGAAAAATAAAAAAATAGAGCTAAAAGCTAAAGCCTAAAAATAAGAATACTGCACCTATAATCAACAAAAGTCCATTAAAAAACAATATAAAACTAGTATGAATAATACCTTGCTAATGCTAAAGATAAAATGCATCAAAGATAAAGAAAAAACATAAAAGCTAGCAAACATAAAATCTTTTGAAAGCACATCCTACTAATCCTTCCCTGTCTCTTATCTCCATTTGCTCATCTTCTATATTTTCCAGCATCCGTTATATCACCGTTCTCATGAACTCGCTTTTCCTCATCTTTCCTCCTCTCTTCATTAGTCTTCATGTCCTCGTCCCCATCCTCATCCTCATTCTCACTATCATTGGTAATGCTATCTTCCTTTATAAGTGGAAATTCAATTGCAAATTTGTAAGCCACATTTCTACAAAATGCCACAAATCAAAATTGATGCCTTAACATTGTTTTTAGAGCTTAGCTATAAATATGCTAAGATCTAATCAATTCTTTAACATCTTTAAGCTTTTGAATTTGATGTATTTGATTATCTCTAATGGAAGACTTAGCTCGTTCTTTCCCTCAAGAATATTCTCTTTGATTTACTTAGGTAGAATATCCTTTTGATGAAAAGTTGCAATTGACTTTGGTATGACATCCTTACTACCGCTAATTGAAGATGATCTATAAGAAGCTTCAACTTCTTAGTCAACTTGGAATAAGAAAAAGGGAATAAGGGTAAATACATACCTAGTGTATATGACATGGATGTAAGAAAACTATGATTGCAAGAAAGAAATCAAGCACAATTTGGAAAGTAATGAGAAGGAGAGATGATGTAAGAGAGTGTTATGAAGAGGTGCATATTATGAGAGAAACATAGCCATATTAGGGAATATGTCGAATGAATTTGGAGTTACCTCGACAAATGAGAGTCTAGGGAAGATCACAATTGGAATCATAAGCGTGATTCTCAACTATGATAATTATAGCAAAGAATGGTTGAAATTTCAACATGATTATGGTTGGAATCACAAGTGCAATCTTACCTACAATCTCCATTATCTAACACCTTACTTATGACTAGTAAGGTTCGTGCCCTTGATCACAAGCACAATTCTATAGTTTTGATTATCTTGTTTTATTCCTCCTTACGTTTAGTGAAGATCATGCTCTAGATCACAGGCATGATTCTGGATGAAATTTACTCGACCAAATTCAACTAATGCCCAAAGAAGAAGCACGATCTCAATTGTGCTTATCTCGGCTTCTATGTTGATCATTCACAAATTCTCACTTACTCCTCACAAACACTTATTCAAGCTTTTAATCAATATATAAAAGAATTCAATTCAAGCTACTAAATTAAAAAATAATAATGTGAGTGGAGTGCTTTTTTTTTTTCAATGAAAGGCAAAGAAAACCAAAAATATATAAATTACATAAAGTATAAACTTTCGTTACTTTCAATTTTGTAATGATCCTATAGGTGTAGGATATGTTTCTGTACTATCTAGCACTTCCAAGGTCTTTTTAACATTAGCTTAAGCAATTACCAATTTAAATTCCTAATTTCATTTACCTATCTTTTCTAAAAATTTTGGAAATCCATATGCTATTCTTGGACATGTCCTATAAAATAAAACAACAACTGCATAGATGATTCAAATAATAAAAAGTAAGGATAGAATAAACAAGTAAAAAATAATGTTTAGAATAGTAGGTCAAACGGTTTTCCTAATATTCAAAATCCTTACTCCTTAGTAGTAACTCTAAAAACTTGATTGGAGGCAAATGAACTTGTCAAGTTATAGTATAGTAAGACAAATTTGAGTCAAAAGGTCAATCCCTCAAGGACTAATTATTAAAATACTAGTATTGCCTTAATGTTCCTGTTATCTAACCTAACAATTGAGAACAAAATATTAAAAAATATAAATTAATCTAATCTAATCTAAAACAAAACAAAAAATAAAGAAAACGAATAAAATTAATAAGAACACATAAACTTTAGTATTCAAATATTGAATTTCTCCCTAAAATTTATGCCATATTCAATCTCATTCTTTTTATTGCATTGTGAGAATTCCTTAGGTAAGTTAATTGGAATCACTTCTCAAAATAACTCCTACTCTTAATTGTACTTTACCCAAATCGCTTTGCAATAGAATATCTCAATATAGGGTTAATTTCTATTAATTCTACTATTAGGTTACTGAATTCCACTATTAGGTTACCTAATCTAGAGAAATTAAGTAGCAAATCACTCAATTTTACTCTAATTCATTCTAATTACACAAATCTATTCATAATAGGTTCTCATAATCTCTATGGTGTAATTAGGCATTGAATTAATATGTCAACAATATTAATTCAAAGAACAAATAAACTCAATGTAAGTAGATCACATTAATAAGAAATAATTGATTAAATTAAACAAAAGAAATATTTTTACATTGAATTCAAGGATTCAATATTCAAATACTAAAAAGAATTATATCAAAACATTGAAAAGAAATTAAAAAGGAAGGAAATAAACATGAAAGAGGGCTAAGAGATAACCCTCCGAAAGTCTTCAAAACCTAACTTCTCCTCTTTATCTCTAAATTACAAGGCTTATGTGGCTATTTATAGTATAAAAAAATCTTAAAATATATCTCTAATATATCTTGAAAATATTGTGAAATATCTCCAGCATATCTCCTTATTTCCAAATTAGGCTCTCGGATAAAAGATACATAGAAGTATGGCATGTCATCAATATTGTAAGATCAGTAAGCAAGGTTTGTGGTTGACAATTCCTAGTGTAAACTTCTCATAAGCCAATTTCTTTCTATTCCATCCTATAATTTTAATCCACAATCTATACTCTTGTGCATGATTCTCCTTTTAACTTCATAACTTATAAAAATCATCTTTAGATCTTCCAAAGCTTAATCAAATTTATTAAATTCATCAAATAAAGCTTAGAATAAAAATATAAATCAATTAAATACCAAAATCACCTAAAATACCCAAAAATGTATAAAATATATTATAAAAATCACTTACAAAAATTTGTATAGTTTAGCACTTATCACCTTCTTTTTATAAAAAGATCATAAGGAATGAACTAACACATCAAAACAGCATTAGAAAGGCACAGCGGTGCATGTAGTCCTAAAAAGATGCAAGTTGTTTAGAACATCCATTAAACCTCGTTCAAAATGGATAAGTAAGATCTTTTGTGCCGTTACAACTATAGTATGATTGCACGAAGGTAGATAAATGATACGTGTTTCTAATAATAATCGTACTCATTTAGATGAATGATACGTGTCCCTGATAATAGTCATTTTAATGACTCAACTCCTCTCCTAAACCCTCAACTCTACATCCTATCCTTCATCTAAAGGTCTTAATCTCTCGACATCTTAATTTCTTAGCCCTTATGATATAGGTTCAACAACACTCCAACTTAGTGATCCTCTTCTTACTAATTAATCAACAAAAAGATTATGGGAGCAAAAGTTATACATAGATTTTAGCCTATTCTTCACATTAAGGCCTTAGAGTTCATTATTTCAGCAAGCATGGCATAACCCATTCTAGAGGGATTTAGTACATAAGAGGATTCCAAAAAATAAGCCTATGATAGTTATAACAGCCACATTCTAAAATCCTCCCAAAGTAAGGATCTCTTTTTACATGTTAAGATCCTAACGACTACCTTTTATATAAATAATCACCATGACTCCTAATATAAGGACTCTCTTTCCCCTTTGGTTAACCTTTACTCTAAGCCTTGTGCATCTTACTAACTTGAGTGTCATATTCTTTACGTCATTATTTACTTCATCTCTCTATAGAATGCTTGATTTTACTAGTTAATTAGATTACAAATCAATTGTAAATCAATTATCTTGATTCAAGATTAAGAGTAGGCTGGAAAGAAACAACAACACTTGGTATAATGAAGAGCATGATAAGAAAGAAGAATTCTTTTAAAAGTTTGAAATTTCTCAAAGAATCAAATTAAGGAGAACTTTTATTTCTCAAGAAAATTTTAATAATTTCAAAAGTTGTCTAATTTCAAAATAAGATCAAAGTAAATAAGGAAATAAAATAATATCCTAAAAAACTAAGAAATATAGAGTCATACTAACTATAAAATAAGAAACAAAAATCTTAATGATGTCTAATTAAATCAATTAAACTTATTACTGATTATCTAAAAAAGATTTGGCTAAATAAATCTTCAATCGTGGTTTGTTTTAGACTCATAGCCATACATGAGTCATTCTTTCCTTTTTAGGAAAGACTTACCCTTTAATCTTACATGTATCTCCTAAATCAAAAACCAATCTATAAAAAGCAAATTACCTCACTTACCTTAAGTCAAACCAAGGGTAAATTTTCATGACCAATTTTGAATTTCCACTTAATACCTCAATATTGTTAGGAAAAATTAAATAGCCTATAAACAAAAACATTAAAGTAACACGGTATCTTTTAATCACTGGATGAAGTGGTCAATTGTTGTTTTCTGTAATGGAGAAATAGGCTTGTTTGACATCTTTTTTACTTGCAATTATTTTGTCAATAGAAAAAACCTACAATTTTATCCCTGTCACCTTTTCCATAACTATGAATTTCAACTTTGTCTTCATACTCTTCATGTTCTTATATCAACTTAACATGGATTGACAATTTGTAGATTTCCGCATCATTTAACTGTTCACTCTTAAGACGATCTAATGCAGACTTAGTTGATTTCTCAATCTAAGTAATCTTGGATTTTCTTTTCATTAATCCAATACTATACTTGATTTTTATTTTTTATTTTTATATTCCTTATTAGTTTCAAGTTTTTTCCTATAATAAACATGTACATATTTTTTATTAGATTATACTAGTATTGCGATAAATCTTCCGTGGATTTCTCAAAACCACGTAATATTTATCCATGAAAATAATGTCTCATAAAATAGGATAGTCATAAGCATCATCCCATAAAAGCACTACTTGCACTTTAACTTGGATCACCTCATCATAATGAATGAACTCATTAGGTAAGGATAATTTTCAATTTTCAGTCCTAATTTTTCTACTACATATTATGAAGTCTAATTCAATGAGCATTGTTAATAAGCACATGACAACAATACCTTCCTTGAACCATAGCACGTATATAAAAATTATTTTCCATCAAAATCAATCACAAGTCACAATTCAAATTTGATAAGATGAATCGCAAATCAACAACATAAGAAACCAATTAAATCACAAATCTACTACAAATTTCCATACTTAACCAAGCTTCATAAACAATTTTTTTTTCTCCATTTTTTTCTTTATTAATTCTCTCTCTCTCTCTCTTTTGCTTTTTTTGTTGTTTCTTTTTTTTTTTACATGGGAATAAATACAAACTAAAAAAAATGGGAACAAAACAATAAAAAATTAGAATAAATCATGGGATATGGACAAAATGAAATTGGTATTGGAGTTAATAATTCTCAATGGATCTCATTGTGAACTAACATAAGACCAGAGTATCTTAGGAACCATGGTAGTAATTAATAAAAAGGACCTTGACCATGTGATTAAGTAGATTTAAGAACTTTGGTATAAGAAATCATAACCCATTGAATTATGTTAATCATATAATTTTGGTATAGCGAAGAACGTAATAAGAATGAATAATCATATTATAATATATAATTTTAGAAGCACTTTCTTTTTTTATATTCAATCTATTTATGTCATTATTTATTTATTTCCATAAATTGTTCTATCAATCATAATATTTGTTCATATTTATTATCCATTGTTTTTATTATCTATCCTCTTTATTTCTATTTCTATTTCTATTCCTTCCTTCTCTTTTCCTAATTGACCATCTTTTTTTGTTTTTTGAAATGGTGCTTGGCCTTCCTTTTTTATTCAAGCTAATTGTTTTAATTTTGCTTATTTTTGGAGCTAAAAAAAATTGCTTATTAGCATAGATATTGTAATTTTATTCTCTTTTTTGCAATATACATTTCCATTTTTTATTTTTATCATTCTTATTTAATTAACTTTTATATTTATTTTTTATATAGTGAAGCTGAAATTATGAGTGAATAAAATCGATTGATGGAAACTATAGAAGTAAAAAGATTGATAGAGGACTTCCTAGATAAATTTAGGAGCTATATAAATTCTATTGTAATATTCTAATTTTTATGCATTTCATGATGCAAATTAGTAACATTAAAAAACATTATAATAGTAGAGCTATATGAATATTGTTGTAATATTATATAACTCTTTCATAATTTTAACTATTTTTTCTTTTTTTTTTTCATTTATTTGTCTTATAAACTATTTATAGTTAATTGCAAATTATTCTATTTAGTTTTTCTATGAATGATTATCCATTGTAAGAAAACTGTTAATCGTGTGCATTATTTTCGTCAATAAGTTTATTTGTTTTTATCGTTCTATTCTTATTCTTTTTAAGTATTACACTTTCCTCATTTCATTGCATAGTTATCAACATGGGAGCATAAATCATACAAAATCTTAAGAAATAAAAACATTTATTTTCACTATATCCAAAGGGACAAATCATGTCCGAAAGTTATGAAATGAGAAGGAAAATTTATATATGTGAATAAAGAGAAATAGAAATTATTAAGATTTTTTCATTTTCATAACTTCTTAATGTAATTTGTTATTGTTGCTTTCTCTTGTACAAGTTGTATGTGTAATTTATGTTCATTTCCATAGTAAGAGTATCGTAGACTTTTCAGTATGTTATGATTTGTATAATATTTATAAAATGAACAAATAAAATATTTATACATCGAGCAACCATCACTAATAATTTTCTATCTTAAATTGAATTACTCTTTATAATTAATGTGCTTCTAAATTGGAATTTATTTCTATTATTTTATTTATCAAGAATTATAATTGAGGATGGTGCAAGATGCCAAAGTGTAAGGTTGACTTAAAGCTAAAATTTAGCATCTCATTTTAAAGAACCTTAAGCTTTGTTTAAACTCCAAATTTAAAATCTTAAAATTTAGCTTTTGCACTTTTATTTCAAATAAGTTATAAAGCTTATTAAAAAAAAACCAATAAATATTTCTAATTATATTTCAAATTTCTTTAAAAAATCAATAACATATTTTATATTATTTTTCCCTTTAATACTACATGATCATGTAGCCAAATCATATAAATGTTCAAATATTTTAATTGGAATGTGCTGAAATGTTTTTATCAATACAATCAAGCTATATTAATAAATATTAATGCAATCAAATGATATTATTACAAATTAGTACAGCAATAGTGACAACTACAATGTAATATACATGAATACATTAATAATGATGGTCAAAGTACATTGATACACTCTTAACCTTATCAAACTATATTAATAAATATTAATATAGACATAGCATATTAATACTTATGAATACATCAATAATAATAGCCAAACAATACCGGTATAATAATAATGACAAATAACAAATATTAATATAGTAATAATGAAGTTGAAAAATATTAATATATATTATATTATGCAAATAAGACTTTATCTGTCTCCACATCTCTAAGTATCTTTTATATTAAGCAAATAAGGTTTTGATATGATCTTTAAGAAAGAAATAAAAGAACGATTTAGACAAGAAAATTAAGTATATGTATATTAAATATCAAAATAGAGACATATTAATGGAAAATATGTATCAAATGAAAATATAGCATAAGAAAAAGATGTATCCAACAATTTTGGAAAATAAGTTATTCAAATGTTAATTATGATACATTGCATTTGTTTCATAAGTATCTATGTTAATTAATTTTTATGATTATCAATGACAATTAATGATAGAATTCAATATTCATTTATTTTGAATAAATATCAACTGATAGTCAAATCTAAAGAAATCTAATAATAGCATAAGCTAGAATTAAAGATAACAATAATTTAGAATGGTATTATAAGACAATACATAAAAATGAAAGGAAAAGAAAAAATTTATTTATCATCAATTATTTGAAATAAAAATTTTTTATTATAAAGAGAGAAAAAATTTTATAACTATTGGTAGATATATATTGCAATTGAGATGTATTAATGAAAAAAGATGTAATAAATTAAAATGTATAATAAAATATAGGAACCTTTAATAGTTGACGAATATACATTATCAAAATATTAACTGTAACTATGGTGACATAGCAAAAATAGGTATATAGTATCTAGTAAGTTTTATATATGATATGATGGAGCATAACAAATCACTATTAGATATATATATATATATATATATATGTTTCTTCATTTTTTTATTTTTTCCATTACAAAATTATTTTTCTTTTAGTTAATTCATATGATTTTATAGTATGTTAAGTATGACCATTTGATTTCATTATTATCAATATTAATTAATGACAAAAACTAAAATTAATTAAATTTATACTGTCAATTAATGATAGACTTTAAGGAAATCAAATAATGACACTTGAAGATTGATAGAATAAAGGTTACCTATAATTTATACCTATATGATTATATATCATAAAAAATGAAGGGCATAAACAAAATTTAAATGCTAAAGGTTATTTGAGATGAATTTTTTTTACTACATTAAAGAGATATTATAATTTATTATAATTACTTTATAATATATTAATGGAAAGACTATATGGATTCAAATATAGATCTTTTTCATTTCATTAACATTTTTTTTTAATTTTATTGATATTGTTCACTTTATTGTAATTTTACGCTTTGCTCTTAATAATGCTCCTACATTGAATGATAGATTTGCTTACATATTTTTTTTTTGTCATTTATAAACTTTTTGCAAACATTTCTATATGTTTAACTATAGCTGTATTTATTATTAGAAAGCATAATAAAATTTAATTTTACCATTATTATCCTTGTTGTATTTTCATTCTAAGAATAATGACAAATATGTCATTACAAATAAAAGAATATAAATCAGTCTCATATTAATGTCTAGTTACTTTGGAGGGTGATGTGGGGGTGGTGTGGTAATCGTAGGGGATTATGAAAATTAAATTAACATTTTTCATAATATACATTTTACTGTTATTATATAATCATATCATAATATATAATTTAGAAAGCTCTTTTTCTATTTTTTATGTTTCTTCTTTTTATTGCATCACTACTATTTTTTTATTTTTTTTTCTTTCAAATTTTATAAATTTCTAAAGGACTTGCCTTTTATAACAAGATTATTATTATTATTATTATTATTATTATTATTATTATTATTATTATTATTATTATTATTATTATTATTATTATTTACTTTTTTCTATTAAAAAGTAAGTATACCAACAAATATCATGCTCACATATCCATTCTTATAAAACCACTCCTTAATATTTAATTATAAAAAGTAACACATTTTTTTTTTTTTAGTTGAGATCATATGCAATAATTACATACGCTTTTAGTGAGTGCATAAAGATTATGATATGCAATGTGTGTAAGAGAAATAGTAAGTTTTCCTTTTTTTTTTTTAGTTTTTATAATATTCATGTATGCACTTTATATATATATATATATATATTTGTTGACTATTTAACAAATCATAACAAGGTAATTAGAATAGCTCTCTATATTTATAAACAAAATTTATGTTACATTGTTTTTTATATATATGAATACTAAAGAGAAATATAAGTGATTAAGATTTTTTATTTTCATGACTCCTCAATGTAATTTGTTATTGTTTCTTTCTCTTGTGCATGTTGCATGTGTAATTTATCTCCATTTTCATAGTATGAGTATTGTAGATTTTTCAGCACAATATGATTTATATAATATTCATAAAATGAAAGAATAAAATATTTATATATCGATCAACTATTATTAATAATTTTCTATCTTAAATTCAATTAATGTGATCTTTAATTGAAATTTCTTTCTATTATTTTATTTTGAAATTTCTTTCTATTATTTTATTTATCAAGAATTATAATTAAATATGGTGTAAAATGCCTCAGTGAAAGGTTGACATGAAGCTAAAATTGAGTGTCTCATTTTGGAGGGCTTTAAGCTTTATTGACACTATAATTTAAAATCTTAAAGTTTAGCTTTTGCATTTTTATTTCAAATAAGTTATAGAGCTTAAAAAATCAATATGTTTCAAATTTCTTAAAAATCAATAAAATATTTTATATTATTTTTCCCTTTTATGAATACTACGTAATCATGTAGCTAAATCATATAAATATTCAAATCTTTTAATTAGAAAATGTGGAAATGTTTTTATCAATACAATCAAACTGTATTAAGAAATATAAATGCAACCAAACTATATTATTACAAATTAATATAGTAATAATGACAATTGCAATATGATATATATGAATACATCAATAATAATGGTCAAACTTCATTGATACAATTTTAACTATATTAAACTATATTAATATAGTAATAATGAGATTGAACAATATTAATATATATATATATTATATTAATTCAATAAGACTATCTGATTTAATTAAGATTTACACAAGTAATTTACCTATGTTAAGCAATAAATGAAAATTAACATAATTTAAAAGTCAATACTAATTCATGGAATGAATTTCAACAATATATGACCAATTAAGAGGAATTGCTAATTTGAAAGCTATTAATGGCTTATGAATTTCATTTTACACACTTCTTAATACTTGATCGTCATGGAAAGATTTTGGCAAAACTAAGGAAAGTATAGCATATGTTGAAATACTCCATAAACACTACTAAACTATAAATCACGAATTATAAAGTTTTGTTGATTTTTTCATTTTCATTTGAAAAAAAAAAAGGTATTTTATAATCGCATTTGAGTATTTTAACATCAGTTTTGTTATGTTTGTGTTTATATTATCATTACTAGTATTGTTAACTGATGTATATTAATTTGATGTTTATGTAGCAAAAGTATTGACTTTGGTACACGCTCTCCATTCAGAATTATAAAGGTTTGAAAACATAGTGCTACAAATCTTAGAACCGGTTGTTCAATTAATATTGATTTGGGACTCTTTCCATCTAGAGTTAAAAAGGTTTAAACACATATTTTAGTTAATCAAACACTTATATAATGTAATATATTTGTTAAGAGTTATATTTATAATTGTTTATTCTTCTTTTTTTGTTATTATATTTCTCATGAACTATTGCCTTTTCATATTAGAATCTCATTAAGTCTTTTTATCATAATTTTGTTTAGTTTATACTTATATTGTAGTCATTAATCTTTTGCTTCAAGATGCCATTAGCAAAGGAATTGAATGAACGATTACAATAGATTGAACATGGAGCAGCAAGTTCTAACACAAACATTTGAGACAAATGCTCTTGAAAATATGTGCTAACAATTTGCTCACAAAACAAAATTAGGTATCCAAATTTGCTAAAAAAAATTACAAAATTTCCAATTCATAAATATACCATTACACAATATAAATTTTCTTCTATAAATAATACAAAATGAAGCTTTCAAATTACCAATTTAGATACATGAGTTGTGCAGATAAAGATTTATTTTTAAATCGAAATTGAATGACTACAGTTTAAAAAAAGACTTAAAGCAATATTGAATTCACAAGTCATTCCCAATTATATATTCAGCTAAGACAAATGTAATGTTAAATGAAATATTATTTGTTAGTTATTATACATTTCTATTTGACTTCTTTTTTTATACTTTTATAAATACTAAATGCTAATTCTATTTCATCTTTTATTGTATAAATGATGCAAAGAAAGAACAATCAACTTGAAAAATTATCAGTCAAACAATTGCCGTCCACTTTATAAAATAATTCTATAGAACTTGAAGCCAAACGATCTCAATTGAAGAGGAATGATGATGATGATGCAGACAAAGAAAAATTTAATTACATAGCTAAGGGAATAAAGATGGAATGAGTTATTTCTTTTAGAATTTTTTTTTCATGAGTTTTTTTCTTTCCAAATCCGATGTTCAATACTGAATAAATAAAAGTCATTTCAAGAGCATAAACTAAAATGAAAAAAAAAATTCAAATCTCCAATCATTCATAATAGTATGATATTTTTTTCTTAATAATATACAAATATGATTTTAATATTATGAAATTTTATATTTATTGAGTATGATTGTTTGAAAGAAAATATTTTATTTAATTTTTTCTTAACGCATACGCGGGCTCTAAATAAACAAACAAATAAAATGATATTCTAGATAATATCTTTAAAAACTAAGATATACTGAATAATTGAAACCATAAAATAGAAAATAAATATCCAGATGACATCTACTTAATCAACTAGATTTATTGCTAATTATCTAAAAAGATTCGAGTGAATAAATCTACTATTGTAGCTTTTATGGTCTTATAGTTGTCAATACATTTTAAGAAAATACTATAAATGCAAATTGATAGAGAATTAATTCTTATCTGTTATGATTAGGTTGTATGCAATTGAATATTAGTTGTTCCATGACAATATAATAGTGTAGTTTTTGTTTTCCTCAATTGTTTTTCATGATATATGTTTTACTAGATGAAGAGTAAATTTTGAAGTTGGTGATAAGGGATGAGTAAGTATTATGGTAAGTAAGGTATGAGATTGTATTCGTATCTAATTTTATAGGTATAGGTTCTCAAACTTTACTATTTTTACCCTATTTTATGGTACTTTGAAATCATCTTATACCTTGTAAATTGTATAAGGTATAAGGTACTTTATAATACTTATAAATATTTTTTTTTATATAAATTTTCAATACGTCCTTTCTTTCTAGTTTCTTTAATTTATTTTTCTTTTTAGTCATTTTTTTCACCAATCATTATTATATAAATATATCAATTTTAGCGAAATCTCAATCTGAACTTTAAATACTAAATAAATAATTGTAAATTGGACTCGCTTGAGGGGCTGACTTATTTTGGAAATAAGAACATTCCTAGATTACAAATTATAATCTCTCAAATCGTAGTTAGTATCCATAATGATACTCTATGTATCACAATTATTACGACCTAATTTTTTGACTAAATCTTTTTCAAACTATAAATCTTAATCTTAGACAAGGAAAATAGGTTCAAACACTAATCTTGAATAAATCTTGACTTGAACAATATTATATAAATTTATGACAAAATATTTTTTAAATTAAATACAAAGAAATTATTGTATCAAGAGAAAATAGGTTAATAACATACCTTATTTAGGTGATTTTACACATATTCTTTCTTTTTTAACTTTAATTGAGTTGGACATAGTAAGTAAAGAAGATGGAGTGGAAAGAAAATGCAATAAAAAAAAATTAAGGAAAAAGAGACTAATATGAGAACATCAGATTTAGTTTAGGATTTATCACGGATTGAATTTTGTGTTTTCTTTTTTAATCCGTACAAATGAAATAGTATTATTTTTTATTTAATTATTATTATAAGATATGTATAAAATATCCAGAAACCTATATTCTATATACTTTATAATACAGGTTTTAGAGTAGGTATATAATACCTTAATCTCATACCTATATTCTATCCTATAAATATGGGTTCTAAAAAATTACTACATGAAACGTACTCTGTGATCTTAAATATTAACTCGAAATTTACCCAATCAAGTAGAGTTTAGGTAAGTACCTTATACGATAGAATTATTAACTCACTCATGATGGGGATAGTTTAATAACTCTGAAAATTCTATATTTTATTCCACTTTTATATTAGACAAAGATGTGTATTTTTTAATTTTGTATAGGGAAATTAAACGGTTCGTAAAATGCACATGCAGATTAATTCAAGTACAATTATTAAAAGGGATGAAAGCCTCACTGGTTTCGTAATAGGCCATTTTTAAAAATTTGCCAATACTGAGCTATCCAGACCTTTCCAATGTTGAGGGCCATGTGTCTTGATTTAGGCAAAACCCATCACGGTCCGTGTTGATTGCAATAGACGCCAGCCACTGGCCAATTTCTACACGATCCAGGGCCCATCATTCCATGAAGCAAATTAATTTCACATGTCCTGCTTTGAATGCTCAAGTCCAAGGCACAAGAGGTCCATGTCATGTGTGCACGCCTGCATGGTCCAATCAATTTTTCTAACTAATAATTATAAAAAAAAAAAAAGGAGAGAGAATGCGGACAGCAGTCAATGCCACACAAGGACTCACGTGCTAGATTAACGAAGAGGATTTCTTTTGGAAATTACGAATTATATATAGGATTCACGCCGTATAATCACGCATTCCAGTATTTCTTTTTCTTTCGTTCCGTTCCGCAGCCGCAAATCAAGATATGAAGAAACTATAAACGACGGATTAGATGACGGACTCAAGCACAAATCTTTATTAAGTTAGCTCTTTTCCGCTTTATGTTATAAAGTAATCAGATTTCATGTTTCCTTTTGTATTAAACTTTCTATTCTCTATAAACTAAACTGGTTTTGTAAGATTGACAAGATCTCACGGATTATTTTCACCTTGAATATTTTATATTCTATTCATTTAATTATTTTAATGTTTTATTATTCAATTTTCATAATTTATGAATTTGTTATGAGATCACTAGATCGTTTATAAGTTAGAATCTGAATAACTCGAAAGAGAGTAAAAAATTCATATAAAAATTGGAATAAGTCTAATTTTATTATGACATAAACGAACTTCATACAATTAAAATCGATTCTTTTGATGTAAGGATATACAAATTAATTAATTTTGATTATTGTACTTGGATTGGTGAGAGGAATTCTTATACATAGCTAATAAATATATGAATTAGACAACTTCAAAGGGAAGAAATATCATAAATAGGATTACCAACTTAGAAAGGAACGGAACTCTTGTGAACCTAATAAAAACATTAAATAATTAAACTTCATGTATACTAGATACTTATGCAATTTTTTCAGGTGATAGCCTAGTCAATATCACTTACTTGATTCATACATCTTATTGCTAGTGGATTATTGGCATATTTAGTTTTATTAACTTAGTTTAATTTTATTTTGAAAATACATAATTTAACCCCCCCCCCCCCCCCCCCCCCCCCCCCCCTATTTAAACAAATGATTTTGCAAAATTGGAGATTTTGAATTAAGGAGCTAACTTATTATACTGTAAACGAGTACCACTTTAACCTTTCGAGTTTAAATTTATTTTTCAAGATATCCTTTCTAACATAAAAGAATAATTTTGAATTTATAAGTAAGGAAATTAATTTTACTTACAAAAAGAAGGGAAAAAAATAAGAAATTAAATTTATTTATAAAAGAGAAAATAAAAGATATTTTCTTTTTTAAGTCGTCTCGTGACTGCCCATAGGTATCTACATATCTACTATTCAAGATGATAATTACCGTAATTTGGTTTTATATAAAACTTAAGTGTGTTGGTTTATTTGAATTTTGGAAGAAAATTAGGGTTATATTTTTTTTTTCTTTTTATCCATTTAGTTATGTTTAAGAAAAATCCTAAAAGAAATTGTCCTAATTTGATTTATTTTAAAAAAATCTAGAAGAGGGTTTATTATTATTTTTTTTACTTTTTTATTTTCTCTTGAAAATCATTTTCTAAGTGAGAGAGAGAGAGAGAGAGAGAGAGCATTTTATTTATTTATCTAAAGTACGAAAACATTTATTTCTAAAAAGAAATTTTTTCTAAATAACAACTAAAACTTTCACAAAGGAGGAATATATATATATATTTATTATTTACGTTATTTTATTTTACCTATTTATGCTTTTTTTTTTGTAGATTTTTCTTCTCTTTTGTAAATGAAAAAGAAAAAAAAAAAACTAAATAAAATAAGAAGGAGAAAGGAAGATGTGTGGGAACATACGGGTCGATTAGGCGATTTTGGGTTTCGTTTTGAATATGAGTTAGCCAAGTAGGTCAAGAGAGGACAAAGGGATGACAACCACCAGGGCATGTTGCAAACGTTTGTAGGCATTGAAATAAGTTGGAAACATGACTCTTATGTATATTTTATTTGAAAAAAAGGTATTGATGATAGTACCTTGACCAAGGATGGTCGTTTAGTGGTGGTTCAATGTTAGGTCGACGGGTGGTGGTGTTACACGATTCAAGTGTTGAATGTTGGGATTGATAAGGTAATCAAGTAAGGGTTTTAGGATGTAGGGAGTTCGACCATATGATTATTTTGGTTTGAGAAGTGGTGATTCGTGGTGTTTTGCGAAGGGAGAAGGTGATGGTTAGGGTTTTGGCTGTAGCAATTGGTTCTCTTATGTCATGGGGTATAGCTAAGAGAGGTAGGGGTGGTGTTGGAGAGCTTAGTACTTAAGGAAGGTGTTAGTGATAGTGGCTTTGCTCGAAAAGTTTTGAGCTTAAGCTACTTCTAGAGAGAGAAAAAGAGTTGGGAGTTGTAATTTAGTGGATTTGAGTGATGAGTTATGTTTTAAAGTGTTACTTGAGGCCCCATTTATACATTTCAAGCTTAAAACACGCAAGAAAAGTCCAAATCGTACATTAAATTTCAAAATTAAAATTTAATAGGTTAACTCATTTTTTATTCAATTTTGATATGATTTTGCTCAGTTTTGACTAAAATAGGCAATTAAGGATAATCCTTGGATGTTCGTTTTTTCTTAAAACAATGTTATTAGATTCATTTTTCCATTAAAGATTCAAATCTAGCATATTAAAATTTAAGCAATATCTACACTTTCTTGTTTTTTCTGGTTTTCAAAAGCTATTTTGGCCCCCTTTAATGCTTGAATCTAAACTATCTATTAGTATGGATATGAAGTATCTTGAGTGTACTTCATGATTTCACTATTAAGCTATGGCTATTTCTCTGTTATCTAATGTAATCAACTTGTACTTAACCAAAAACTAGCCTAAAAGGCCAACTCAAACTTAAATGGATTGGCTCCTTAAAAACCCAACCCGAAATAATTAAATAATTTTTTTTTATTTTTATTATTCTTTCTACTTTCTTCTTCTTTTTCTTCTTCTTCCTTTTTTCAATTCTTCTATTCTATTACATTTTTCGAAATTTTCTACTTTTTTGTAATTTTTCCTTTTTTATTTTTTAATTAAGTCCCTTTTTCTTTTATTATAAAAGAAGCTTTAAAATTACAGGGGGATAAAAGTAAGATGTCTATAGCTGCCCCTTTTTTGTGGTGAAATTTAAGAAAAACTTTATCACAAAGGCAAAATAGACACCAAGACAAAATCGACACCTTTTTTGCCTTAGAAAACGCTATAACTAGTTAGTTATCCTAAGCCTGATCTATTGGAGATTTGCAAAGCAAGATGGCATTCTAAGAGTTGGCTGAAACATGAGAATGAGTTTTTCGAAAGCATATAGTGCCCTAAGAGCTGGTTATAACTTGCAAAAAGGGATTCACTTTCAAAATTGATAAGATACATCAGCTGAGCGGTATTGCCTTAAGAATTGGCGAAGACCATAAAATAATACTGAAAAGAGGGTAGTACCCTATGAGCTAGCAAGAGCCCTAAAATGATAATGAATGGAGGAGAGTGCCCTTATGGACTGGCAAGAACCCTAAAATGACACTGAATGAAGAGTAGTGCCTTAAGATCTAGCAATAACCCTAAAATTAAGTGAAGGTTATACCCCTTTGGGCTAGTAAGAACCTTAAATTAATATTGAATGGAGGGTACCGCTCTAAGAGCTAACAACAACCCTAAAATGATACTGATTGGGAGGTCATGCCCCAATGGCTTAGCAAGAATGCTAAAATAAAACTAAATGTAGGGTAACACCCTTATGAGCTAGCAAGAACCCTAAAATGATACTAAATGGACAGTAGCACCCCCATAGGCTTGTAAGAACCCTCAAATGCTATTGCTCTATGACTTAGCTAGGGAATCAATTTGAAACCCAGTAATGCTCCTCTGAGTTAACTAACCTAAGTGAATGGGCAAAGTTTAAACCCTAAATTAAAACCTGGTCATTCTCTTATGAGTTGACTAACCTAAGTAGGTAAGCACAGTGCTCCTCGAGCTAGCTAAAACCCAAATGAGAATCCAATTGAAACTTGGTTATGCTCCTCTAAGTTGACTAACTTAAGCGAATAAGCAGAGTGCTCCTTACGCTAGCTAAAACCCTAAATGAAAACCTTGTCATGCTCTTTTAAGTTGACTAACCTAGGAAAATGAGCATAATGCTCCTTGAGCTAACTAGATACCTAAATTAGAATCGAATTGAAACCTAGTTATGCTCCTCTAAGCTGACTACCTTAAGCGATGAGTAAAGCGCTCCTTAAGTAAGCTAAGACCCTAAATAAGAATTGAATTGAATTGAAATATGGTCATGATATTCTAAGCTGACTAGCTTAAGCAAATGTGCAAAGTGCTCCTTGAGCTACTTAAGACCTTAAATGAGAATCAAATTGAGACCTGATCGTGCTTTTCTAGGCTAACTAACCTAGGCGAATGAGTAAAGTGCTTCTTAAGCTAACTAAGACTCTAAATGAGAATCGAATTGAAACTTGGTTATGCTCCTTTGAGTTGATTAACCTAGGCGAATGGCAAAGCACTCCTTGAACTAGCCAAAACCCTAATGAGAATCAAATTGAAACTTAGTCGTACTCTTCTAAGCTAACTAACCTAGGCGAACATGTAAAATATTTCTTGAGTTAGCTAAGAACCTAAGGGAGATGTAAGTTAGGAGATTGCTTCATGAGCTGGCTAAAACCCTAAAGCAAAATACAAGTTAGGATAGCACTCTATGAGCTAGCTAGAATCTTAAAGGAGATGTGAGTTGAGACAATACTTTATTAGTTGGCTAGAATCATAAATTAAAATACAAGTCAATACAATGCTTTATAAGCTTGTTAGAACCTTAAAAGAGATGTAAGTCGGGATAGTGCTCCATGAGTTGGCTAAAACCCTAAAGCAAAATATGATTCAAGATGACACTTTATGAGATGGCTAGAACCTTAAAGGAGATGTGTGTTAGGATAGTACTCCATGAGTTGGGTAAAACCTTAAAGCAAAATGCGAGTTAAGATAGCACTCCATAAGCTGGCTAAAACCCTAAAGGAGATGTGAGCTAAGATAGCCCTCTATGAACTAGCTAAAATCCTAAACCAAAATATGAGTTAGGATAGCACTCTATGAGTTGGCTATAACCCTAAAGGAGAATTAATGAAGCAAAAAGGGGAAGCAACCAATTTGAAAAACCTCTTGATAAGAAAAATTTTTACAAAACAAGGAATTTGTTGATTGAAAACTATTTATGACAAAAAAAAAAAAAGCATCAAGGATAAGGTCCCTTGATTTGAAAAAAAGTTAATAGATATCAATCATAAGGAAAATTACATCAAGGAGAATGGCTTAGGCCGATAAGGTCAACTTAAAAGGTGTGACCACATTAGATGAAAGTGAACAACTTCATTCGAAAGCCTTGATATGGATTTGAAAATGGGTGGAAAACTTGTAACAAGTCTTTACCTTCCCTCTTTCTTTCCTTTTTTTTTTTTTTAAAGTTTCCTAATGGATACTAATTCTTATTTAAGAAGCAAGAACTATAACCATTCCCATCCTCGGTAACCATGTGGTGCATCTTACACTCTTATCGGTCTTTAAAAATACCTTTTGACCCTAATGTTGTTAGGGCTAAACTGGTGATATGTCGAGCTGGCCTTGTGATTTTGAATTGTCTTTATCTAAGGAAAGAATGACTCATGATTAGTTTAGTAAAAAAGGATTTCTTTGCATACTTTTGGTATAAATTTCGCTCTTGACTATTATTCCAAAATTATGCCCTATTTTGTAGGTGATACGTGATCCCATGTGTTTAGATTTAGGAAAATAAAGAATAAAATAATTTATTATTATAATATTGAATTATTTGTATATTTTTTGTTATTTATCGGAAATGCTTAAAACGAATTTTGATAACTAATGAATTAATATAAATAAATTATATGTATACTAAAAATCATAAAATAACTTAAATAATATTTAAGAATATTTATTTCTACCATATATGAATTTACATATAGGTAGAAATAAGTGAAATAACTTAAAATATGTGAAATATGTCAAAATAAGATTAATTAATTAAAGAAAATACATAATTAATTATGAAAAACTTAAGAAAAATGAGGATTGATCTAGATTTGAGGCGCAGTAGCTTGGAATTGAGTAAATAAACACAACCAATTAAATTAAGACAAACAAAAAGCAAAATTGGAAGAGGATAAAGACATTTGGCAACTAGAAATTGGGAACAAAAAAGCAACGAAGCTCTATAAATACCTAAAAAATTTCAAAAGCCCATTTGGTCTGTTTGGAGTGCAAAAAAATTAGAGAGAACTAAAAATTTTAGGATTAGGGTTTAATTGCAAAAAATTACAAAAATCTATGCAATTAGGGCCATAGAAGAGAACCACCACCCAATGGTAACCTAAGAGTAGATAACCACCACATGGTGGTCGTAGTGCGCAACAAGGGCCGAAGCCACCAATTTCGATGAGTCTGAGTTTCCTTTCGATTTTACATATTTTGTCAAAAATACTAAATATACTATAAAAATTATCAAATTTGGTATTCTAGAATATTTTGTATTTAGTTTTTATGAAAAATATTATTACGATAAAAATATGTCTCGTAATATATGGTGCTTAAAAAATCGTGCAAAATCGTGCAAAATCGAGCTTGTTTCGAATTAGAAATAAATAGGTATAGAAATGCAGTTTAAGACTCAAAATTTTTGTGTAGATTATTTAGGTGATATAAAACACTACCACAAAACCCTTTTTCAAAAATTAATTTTCGAAATATTTATATAATTTTTAGGCCTTAAAATGATACATAAAATGGGTAATTTATGGCTAATTAAGTAATTAAATAGTTAATTACTGATTTAGTACATAAATATATATTTTAGGTTGTCGAAATCTGATGAAGTATGATATTTGTAGTATTTTGGGTGTTAAATGTAATTATTAGGATATTATGTAGTATATATGTGATAGGTAAAAATAGTAAATTTAGTTAATTTTGTAATTTAGGGTAATTAGGTATAAATTTAGATTTAGCATGAATTTAGATATTTTGAAATGTTATTTGATGTTGGGAGATGATATTTAAGGCGATGGGAATAATAGATGCGTATATTATGCACATATTAGGTGATAATGTATAATATGTAAGTATAAGAAATTGATGAATAGGAGAATATTTGGTTAAATTGATATCATAATAATAATAGAAATATATAATAATCTAGTAGGAAACTTAAATTTAGGTATTTATATGAAAAATGCAAAATTTTCTCACATCTGAAATAAATTCGATAGTTAAATTAAGATAAGGAGGTATATCACACAAATTAAAATACTGGTTAAGGATTAAGTATGATATTTAGGATACCTGAAAATAGTGATTAATTTCACATTCTGGGTTGAAATGAGTTTGTAGGGTTTGCGTATCAAATCATACTTAAAAACTGAACTAGAACTTAATTTAGAAATCGATGCGAAAATTGAACCCGAACATAATTTAAATCAAGAATAATTATAAAAGACTTGAAAACCTAGATAACTAGATATATTAAACCCCAAACGAAAGATAACAATAGGCGTTATAGGATAAAACTAATCTATAGCAGTTATATGGAAAATTGAAACAATATTAGTATTATAGGGATTTTTAGCGATAGCTAGTATAAGTCGCACGTAGAGTGAGCAAGCGAGGAGTCCGGGATAAGTTAAGATTAATACATTATTATATTTTGGAATACTAATTTGTTGTACTTGGAGGCTTGAAATTGTATTGGATTGTTCTTGTTAGATAGTTGGTTATGCATATGTACTTTTTATGAGTTGCTAATATGATTACTGATTTGTTGCTTTGGCTTCTTTGCATGATTTGTTTAAAGTGATTGAACACTATAAATTGGATTTAACTAAATATTTTACTCATAAATTTAAACTTGACTTGCATAGTAACCTATTAGGGGAATATTAAGATTCTCTAACTAAATAAAGACCTCTTTGAAAGGGATAGTGTTAGATGGTATAATTGGTCCTTCTTAATCCTTATTTGAACTAAGTAATAGGTAAGGATGTCACGGTAAGGGTGAAGTCAATGGTTCGAAGGTAGTTAAGGGAGAAGCGATGTCTCTATTGCACAAGCTTGGGTTTAGTCGTGAGCTATTACATTAACGGAAATTCCTCAACTCGGATTAGAGCAGGTGCAACGTCTCTAATCTTATGACAAATTGGATAACATTATGCAATAACATTTGCTTTAATATGCATTGCACCTAATAATTTGGTTGATAACCCTGTTTATATTTACTATATGGTTTTGAGTCTCTGTCCCAACTTATTGAGCTATAATTGCTCACATCTCTATAAACATTATTGCAGGTGCTAGTTAGGAAGCAACCTATATTACCTTGAAGCTAGTAGCTACTAGGTCTTGGGGAGTGAGGAAATACATCTGAAGAATGGATCTATTGTTAAGGTTTTAGCTTTTGTTTTCGAAATTTCTATTTTCGAATAATGTATTACTTAGGAAATATACTACAATGAAACTTTCAAACATTAATTGTAATATTTAAATTCCTGTATATATGCATATTTCCATAATTTCTTAAGTAAATAATTTATTCAATTTATGAACTATTTACTTCAAAGCGGGTTAGTCGTAGATGCCTTGTAAAAATTAGGTCTTGGATGATGGCTGTATGGTCAGTTTCTATCTTGGAATGGTTTACATAGTGAGATTGTTATGACTCTGCTGCTTCAGGGCGTGACTACCATAACCCAACAGTATCGTTGTCGTAGGAGGTCGCCGTGTACCGTATAAAGGTCTATTATCAATCCCCTTGTTGATCATAAGCTGTTCATACGACACACAAGGCTCCTTTCACTTTACGTTACCACTAAGTCCATAAATAAGTAATATAGAGCAATTTAACTAAAATTCCTTTTATGGTATAAATTAGCTAATTGTGTGGGCTCATGAGACTCATACCAAAAAAATATTATAAACAAATGCAGTTCATAACGGAACTGCATTAGAGATTTTAAATTTGTGTTATGAGCAAAAATATAAAAGTAACTAAATATCTATAAATCTATTACAAAATATCCTCTTCGCTCTCTGATCGCTCCAACCCGTCCTTATACGAGATTTACTACGGGCATATCTCGACTCGGATTAACGAAGAGGTTTTCCTGTAACAACAAAAATCTATAGGGGTATAAGCTTAAGCTTAGTGAGATAAATACCCTCGTCAGTATCATATGGCAAAAATTTATTAGATGCACAATCATATGAATGCATGAATAATTAGTATGCTAAACAACGCATGCAGTGACCTAGGAACTGCATACGACTCAAATTACACTCCCTGTAGTCAGAGTTTGGAGATAATTAACAAACCTAAACCAAAATCTGGGTTCTAGACCTTGGGTTTTATTTTATTTGCACTATTGTGCTTAAGCTAAAATAAAACTCTCTCTATATATATGTATACTTTCTTTACCGAATAATAACTCATATTTTTAAAATCTTAAGTTTAGTGATGTGGTGGCTTCTGCAATCCACAAATATACACCCTAAGCAAAAACCACAAGACTTGGCCCCTCACTGATGGTTAGCGTCTCCCAAAGCCTAATAAGCCTAATAAGCCCATCAGCTTAGGATAGAGACTCAATATATATGATAACATAGCTAGTGCCTAATCTTACAGGAGACACGTCCTCCTGTGAGTCTCTTCCCATTTTCTGCGTGAAGCGGCAGTCGGTGTTATCCGTATGCAATATGGGGAATGCATGATTCATTTTGATTTCTTAATTGTATAAGTGATTAACTCGATTTTTAATGTGATTAGATAATTTCATTCCATACAATTTACATGTATATATTAGTACAAACAATTCCCATTATTATCTATAATTAACAAGTCATCACATTCATCCATAAATTCATACACATGCATTTCCCGTATCCCACAAGCATCTAAATTTCTATATATAAGTTTTAGGTGCATCTATTTTACAAGCAAAATCAAGTAAAGAGTCATCGGAAATTTACTCACTCTACCGTGTGGATCAATCAAAGTAATCCGGAGGTAAGTTGTCTCCGTACACGGTATCCCCTGATCATCGAAACAATATTTATAAGGGATTGAAATAAACTTAGAAAACTAAGTTAAATTTCCTTAAATTATACTCTTGACTAGTTTTCGTAACTTTTCTCGATTTTTACTTTAAAGTTCAATTGCTTATAACTTTTCGTTTTAAATCCGATTTTTATGATTTTACAGTCAATCTTAATCGTTTTTTAGTGTGCTTTAACATGGTGAGGTTAGATTTTCAAAATGAGGGATGCAAATCTGTCCATAGGTTAGAACAATAGCATTCCTCATGTTTTAGAGTGCTTTTGGGCCTTATATGGTAAATGGGCTTTTTGATAACTTGAAAAATCCTTTGGGCTTGGTCTTAAGATTTTATCCTAAGCTCAAAATACTCCTTGAGATTAGATTTACAACTTTGATTTATACTCTTAAGGCTTACAACCACCTCATGGGCCCTTTAGTGGCCTTAAATTGTCAAATAGGCTTGTTTTTGGTTCAAACTAAAGTTGGTAACTTTATTGGGCCTATAGAGTCTTAGGTGGATTTATTATAGGCTTCAAAACAATCTCTCTTAATGTTTTAAAGTACTGGTTAGAATTTTATTGAAGGCCTAACTTAGAGTTCTAGGCTTGTTTTGAGAGTTTTAGGTTCGGTTTTGAGTTTTAGGCTTTGTATACTTACTATACTTGCTTTAATTGATCTTTTCACTTTGTTCATTAACTTTTATCATATTTTTAAGTTTCTCTTACCCATGTTCCAGATCTAGTCATGATGATTCCAAGGGGTTCTCACTTGGTTTTTCAACTTGTTTCATTATTTTCTTAAGTTTAGGTATTAGATTATGTATTTAAACTACTTGTATTCAAATCTTAACTTAACTTTTCTTCCATAAGATGATTCTTTAACTCATGCTTTACACAAAGAAATAGAAGGTCTTGCACTTAATACAATTTCCATATCATAGCTCATGTCATACAAAGTTGGTTTCTTCATAAAACTTTATGTGATGAATTTTTCCTTAACTTAAGTCTAGATTTGAGCATGTTTAACTTAACGAAAATAAAATCAACATTCAAAGGACTTTTGAATCCTTACGTCCAGCATGTTCATCTTCCATTCAAGTTCTTTTTTCAATATTTTCTCAACTTAAACTCTTCCATTCAAAGTGTTAAACAAGTATCGTTACAAAACACCAACTTTACATGCTCATGTTTCAACTTCATGTGAGGGTTTCATGAGTTTGTTTCTTAGAATGGTCTTTGGTGTTATAACAACTTAAACCATACTTATATCTTTAAGAAATCAAAGTCTCTTAACATAAACACTAACCCACTAATCATAAGAAACACTTGCTCGTCCTTAAAGCAAAATACGGTGGTTGTGCACTAAGGTTTCACTTAAGCTCTTAACTTTGCTTCCTCCTATTGCCACCTTTTGGAAACCTGAGTTATTTGATCCTTTGGAATGGGATTTATGGAAGGTTCTAATGGTTCTAAAAAGCTTAAATGTTGGAAGAAAATGACACAAGAAAAGGAGAAGGAAATGCCGTGAGTGAACTTTGGAAAAATGGTGGCAAAGTTGATTTTATGGGGTAAGGTTGTTTCTCCTTTTATGTTTGTTTCAAATGAGAGAAAGAAGAAGTGAAAATGAAATTGAAAGTGAGAGAAATGAGAGGAAGAGTGGCCGGTTGGGAATGAGAGAGAATGAGTGTTTAAAATGTGTTGAAGTATTGTCTTATAGCTTATATAAAAGTCAATAATTGCAACTATTGATGATGTAAGTATTAAGGAGTGAATAGTGGTATATAAGAGAAAGTGATTGATGGTTGAAAGACAAGAGTATGCCCCCCCACCCCCCCCCCCCCTTCTCCTTGTTCAAATCTTGCATTTAGTGTCCTTTGGGGTCATGGAATGGTCTAGTCTCATTTAATAAAGTTAAGCATGTGAAATATTATGGAAAATTATCCATATGTAGTATAAGTGAAGGGGTGATAAGAAAAATGTATTATCACTAGGTTTTAATAAGTTATCAATTGATAAATGATTCTAACTCTGAATTGATAAGTTATCTAAAGTGATCGTTTGGTCTACTTATTGATGTGTAAGGCTTAGACATGAAGATAAGGGCATGGTCTTATAGGAAATTGTTTTATGGTTTTCATCTTACATTGTTTTGTAATTTATGATTTGATTTTTATAAAATTGTGAAATTTTCTAAAGTTGAATGAAATTATTCAAATTAAATTATCAATTAATTACTTAGGGTTAAAATTCCTTAATGGTTTTAGGGTTTAGGGTTTTAAACGACTTTAGAGCTCATAGTTCTTCAAGCTCGGGTTTTATCAATAATTGGTTTTTGAATTGGAAAAATTTAATTAGTTTCTAAATGTAAACTTAAGTTTTTAGTTTAGTTGATCCTTAGGAACGTTCAGAAAGTACTCTTCATCAAATCTTAGGCCTACTAAAAGTAAGGTTTATAGTGACAGATGCCACTAGAGAAAGCATAAACTACTTTTTATCCTTTTCACCTAATTATGACCCTAACCTCTAAATTGCCCTATTGTGGGTGGTTCTTAATAGAGTTTAATTTTGAAAACACTCCTTGATTAGCTCAATAAAGCTGGTAAAGGATAATCGTGTTTGGGATATTGAAAATGAATGCTTAACTTCATTTTGATCTGCGTATTAAGTTCAAAACAAACCTCCCTTAAGGAATGAGTATAAAAATCCTCAACATAATTTCAATCAAATCTTAAAGTGTTTAAAGGTTGGATCTTTTCATTCTAAACATTTTAAAAGTGAGTTACTATTTTCTTAGGTATGAGTCTACATTGATTTGCCCTAGGGTAGAAACTAACATCACCTCCTAGTTCCTTAAAACATGCCTTAGTGTAAAACAATAGCTTTCATTAAATTTGATAGACCAAACGTCCTAAACCTTTTGTGTTCCTAATAGCTTAAGTAGATAATTGCCCCAGACTAATGCTTAGATTTCATGTTTGCATATGGGCTTAACTCTTTAGAGTCGAATAGGCCCATATCAATGTCTTTTGAGGTGAAGGTTTATGGTTGGGATTTGTGTTTAAGTTAGCTGCTTTAATGCACCAAGGGTTTCTAGGTTTGGTTGCCTTAATCAGCTGAGGATTTATGTTTAGGTTTACTATCTTAATGAGCCAAGGGTTCATGTTTGGGTAGGTTGCCTTAGTGAGCCAAGGGTTCTTGTTTAGGTTGGTTACCTTAACGAGCCAAGAGTTTGGGTTTAGGTTTAGGTTAATTACCATAACGGGCCAAGGGTTTGTGTTTTCAGTTGGCTGCTTTAATGAGCCAAGGGTTCATGTTTTAGGTTGGTTGCCTTAATGGGCCAATGATTTGGGTTTATTACCTAAACAAGGCTAAGGATTTGTATTTGTTTTTAGTCCCATAAGAATTTATAACCATTAGTAACTTTCTATAATTCTTTTTCTTTCTTTTCTTTTTTGTGAGAGAGATAGATAAGGCCTTATTTTACATAAACCGCATGATATAAACAAGGATGGAGCATTGCTTACTTAGGGTTCTATTTACAAGCATAGAGAACAATGGTTAGATAAACACTATTGAAGGTCTATCTATAAAAGAAGAATACTAAGGAGTGCTAAATGGAACTTCTATTATTATGACAAATTAGAGTAAAAAAAGAAACAAAGAAAAGGAGTCTAACATTTATTCTTAATTATTATTTAGTGAAACTTAACATTTATTCCAACCTCTTTAACTACATCTAAAGTCCTTAATCTAGCTCTCGTAGTCGGGTTGCAATTTTATGTAGCATCTCCAAAGCCTAATCTATGGTCTTTTCGCTTTCTTCAACTTGGGCCAACAAGACTTGGTTAGAGGCTTCAGCATGTCTGGCCCTTTACTTCCAGTAGGCTTCCGCATATCTAGCAGTCTATTGACTCTTTGATAGCTCACTTGTTGGCTACCTACCGTTGTTTATAGTTTTGTACATTTTGTGGATAAGAATCATTTATTGATGAAACAAAAGAATCTACATTGAAACATGCGAAAAGGGAAATTAGCAAACCGACGATGATGTGGTGAGAAAAGGATTTTTATTAACATTGCAACTTTGAAGTTTCCAAATACATAATTTGACTAATTTTTTTATTTTATTCTAAAAAAGAGGGACTAGTTCCTCCTCTTCTTGTGGTGTTCTAACTCATCTTCCACCTTTTTTCTCTTCTTCAAGCTAGGTACTTTCATCCATCCTACAACCTAGGAAATGTCTTCAACATGAAACTTTTAGAGTGCTCTAACCCAATAATAAGTAGTGATACTTTTAAGAAGCTTGATCACAATGGCGAAAGCTTCAGTGGGGTTCATCTCTTGAACACATTTCCTGTAAGTGAAGTTGAGTTTGTGGTTCTACATATGGCTAGTAAACCAAACCATAAGAAGGGTCACGCTAGTTTTCAAACAACCATTTCTTTCTTCCTTAAGAGATTTAAGAGATTTGGTTTGTTTGGCCAATAGCGCAGGATGTAGAACTTCCTTTCTAGGAATTGGAGCACCATTTCTACAATCATGTGATGTATGTGAAATACCCTGTGAGGAAATAGAATGCTTCCAAAAGCTACTAAAATGTAAGCGTTAATCTTGCATTGTTGCCAATATTCAGGGTGTTTAAAAAAGTTCCTAGTCATAATTGGAAGTAGTTGCAAACTATGTGAAAAAATCGTCTACCCTGATAATTCTCTCGTTACAATGTGCCTACATCTTGTAAATTACGAATTTATGAAGGCCTAATAGTTCACTAAAAGTCTTTGCTAGCCCAATAGTGATATCAATAACATAATATCATTTTCTAATAAAGGGGGCTCTTAATAGATGAGAATATTCTTCAATAGTTGAGCTCAATCAACATGAGCTAAAACAAAAAGATAGCATATTAGGGTTCTAAAAGTAGACTAAAGCCCATCTATGGTGATATTGGCCTTAATCTCAAGTTACAAAAGGACAAGCCTAATCTTATCTTGGATTTTCTTCTGCTAAATTAAGTTGAAAAACTGGAACCATTCCTCGAGTATCCCTTATGATTCCAAGGGTTAGTGGTTGTGAATTTCCCTGAAGAGGGAAGGTGTGAAGGAGGAATTAACTATTTCAAAAAAAAAATAAATAAATAAATAAAATTACATAAACTATCCTATTTACGTGGAAATTACAATGATATTTTACAAAGAAAATATTTATAGGAAAAAATTAGAAAACTTTATAGTTACAATTTTTTTTTTCAATTTTGCCACATCATGTTTATTTGCCAATTTCGGGAAAAGGTTTGCGAGTGCAATTAAGGTAGGTTATAAAGGTTTTTAAGCTTTGTGTCCTCACATGCTTTCAAAGAGGTAATATATTGTCATATCAAAACTTAAGTAAGGTAGTTTGATTAGCCTTAGAAGGTGGTTACCACAAAGCATCTTAAGCTTACACAATGGACCCTCTCCTAAAGCCTTAGGATAACTTGGTTCCAATTGTATCTACTACACATAATACTATAAAACCCTCTAAATTGCCCTTTATTATGACTGCATGGGTTAGTATAAATGTATAAAAATTAATAAAGTAGATTTATAGAAAAAAAAATACAATATGGAAAGGGTATTTTGAAAAAAAATTCTAATTTTAGAAGGTTTAATTAACTAGCCCTCTCAACATCCTTAGTAAAATTGCTAAGCTATCGAGTCCAGATTTTCAATTTTCATTTTCTTTATCTCAATTTATATTGAACCCTTACCTATTCAATATAAATCCTCATCCAAAGAAATTTGGTTTCTTTATTTTTTTTTAAATAAAAAACATTTGGAGTCATTACCTTATTAGGATCGAGAAAAAGTTAAGTTAGAACCAATAGAGTGGATTGATTTTAACTTAGCCGTTGATCTTACGAGAAAATCAATTTTAAAAATGATTTTAAAAAAACTAAAGATTTTGAGTTTTAGGGCTAGCCTATTAAACTCTAAATGGGTACCACTTTAACCTTTTAAGTTTAAATTTATTTTTCAAGATACCCTTTTTAACATAAAAGAATAATTCTAAATTTATGAGTAAGGAAATTAATTTTATTTAAAAAAGGAGGAAAATAAATAAGAAATTAAATTTATATACAAAAGGAAAAATTAAAAAAAAAAATTTCTTGCTTTAAGTTACCCCATTACTCTTTATAGGTACCTATGTACCCGCTATTCAGAATGAGACTTGTTGTAGTTCGATTTTTTGTAAGACTTAAGCTTGTTGGTTCATTTTAATTATGGAAGACAATTGAGTTTACGCATTTTTTATTTTTATAAGGTTAATTTTATTTAAGAAAATTTCTAAAAGTAATGGTCTTAATTTGATTTATTTTGAAAAATTCTGAAAAAGGACCCTAAACATGGGAAAAGGGTCTATTATTATTTTATATTTTTTAATTTCTTTTTGAAAATATTTTCCTAAATGAGAGCAAGAGAGCATTTTATTTATTTATCTAAAGTGGGAAAACAATTATTTTTAAAATAAAATTTTTTCTAAATAACATATAAAAATTTCATAAAGGAGGAAAATATATATTTATTATTTATCTTATTTCATTTTACCTATTTATGATTTTTTTTTCTGTTTTTTAGGTTTTTCTTCTTCTTCTTCTTCTTCTTCTTTTTTTTTGTAAATGAAAAAGAAAAAAAAAATCTAAAAAAATGAGAAGAAGAAAGGAAGATAAGTCAAACCTAGGCATGTGGGCAAAATACGTAGATTGGTCAAGAACTACTAAGGCATGCTACGGATGCTTGTGGGCATTGAAACAACTGGGAAACATGACTTTTATGTGTATTTTATTGGCAAAAGAGGTGTTGGTGACAGCGCCTCGGGGTAAGGATAACCATTTAGCAGTGGTTCAATGTTAGGTTGATAGGTGGTGGTGGTGTACGATTCAAGTGGTGGATGCTAGGATTGATAAGTGGTTAAGTAAGGGTTTTAGGATGCGGAGGGTTTGACCATATGGTTATTTTGGTCTGGGAAGTGGTGGTTTGTGGTGTTTTGAGAAGAGAGTGGGTGGTGGTGATTGGTCCTCCTATTATTAGGCCTTACTAAGAGAGATAAGGGTAGCGTTGGAGAGCTTAGTACTTGGGGAAGGTGTTGGTGACAATGGCTTTGCTAAAAAATCTTCAAGCTTAAGCCACTTCTAGAAAGAGAAAGAACAGATGCATAGAGAGAGAAAGAGAGTTGGGAGTTGTGATTTTAGTAGATTTGAGTGATGAAACATATTAGAAAGTGTTATCGGCACCCTAGTTATACATTTCAAGCTCGAAACATGCAAGGAAAGTTCAAATCATCCATTGAATTTTGAAATTAAAATTTAATGGGTTGGCTCATTTTTTATTAGTTTTTTATGCGATTTCTATTAGTTTTGGCTGAAATAGGTAGTCAAGGGTAATCCCTTGATTTTCTTGTTTTCTTAAAATGACTATTATTATATCCAATTTTCCATTAAAGATTCAAATCAACATTAAGGTAATATCCACATCTTCTTGTTTTATCCAATTTTCAAGAGATATTTTGATCCCTTTAATGCTTGAATCTAGACTATCTATGGGTATGGATACGAAGTATTCGGAGTGTACTTTGTGATTTTACTGTTAATTTGATGAAATCATAAAGAAAAAGGGATAGAGAATGGCCTTAAGTAGAGAAGATTGAGTTAGGCATCATGAGAAAAAAAAAAAGGAAAATATGAGAAAATGATGGAAAGTGGACACGTTGGGCCAATTAGAGGTCAACAAGTATCCATGCTAGCAAACAAAAATAAAAGGCACCTAAGTATCTACACTAAGATTTGTACTTGAGTCTCTTTTATTGTAGAGGACACCTCCAAGCTATTGAGTTATGGCCATTTCTTAGTTATCTAATGCAATCAACTTACACTGAACCAAAAGCTAGCCTAAAAGGCTAACTTAAACTCAAATGGACTGACTCCTTAAAAACCTAACCCAAATTAATGAAATATTTTTTTTTATTTTTATTATTCTTTCTGCTTTATTCTTATTTTTTTTATTTTTTTAATTCTTCTATTTTTTTTTTAATTTTTCCAAATCTTCTAATTTTTTTGTATTTTTTATTTTCTATTTTTTTTTGTGTTTTTCTAAATTCCAATTAGATATCTCTCATAGATTTTGATGATAACAAAAAGAGATAAAAATACTACTAAATTAACAAGTGTGCATGTATTTAGAATGTTCTTCAGAAAATTTAAAATTGCAAATTGAGGTACATTTAAAAACTTATTCAGAAGGTTTGAATTGATTAAAAGACTAGTTTAAAAATCTTCAAGAAGTGTTTTAGAAGCTTTTATAAGAATAATTGGTACAACACTTGAGAAACTTGTTTAAAAACTTCAGAAAAAAGAAGACTGATACTCTTCAAAAGGTTCTTCAGAAAGTTCGTCTGAAAAAGTAACATGGAAAATTAATTTATATCAGATTTGAAGAAATTAAGGCTTAGCTCCACTGGAGGTGTATTGGGGAAGTATACTTTATTTCATTTCCCTTAAGATGGTACCAAGATCCATGGGGATTTTTAAGTGAAAATATATTTAGATAAATTAAGATATGCACAAGATTGGATAAAGATAAGGTTGATTTGAATTTTGTGGAATTTCAAATTTTGAATATGAGTCTTATTCGAAAGTTGTTGATAAAGCATATCTTTTCGTCAAATTTAAATCAGAAGCTTATATGGTGGTTACAGGATTGATATATATTCGATCTAAACAAGATAAAGAGAGTTGTTTTTTGAATTTGAAATGACCAAGATCTTCTCAAAATATCTTGAATAACTAATGGTTGGATAAATACAAAAGTAGAGGTAATCTTCAAATTAGCCATTGGAAGATTTCAATATAAAAAGAGAAAAGATTCAAAACTTCATTTACAACTTTGAAGAAAAGTTTTTGTTGCACAAAAATCGTAATCATATTCAACCTTCTGAAAAGTCACAGAAAGTCTTTCAGATGCTTCTTCAAAAAGTTCCACCAAAGAAATTATTATAACAATTATCATTTATCTTTAGTGCAAAGATTATTTAAGACTTGTATTTTTTGTTCTCACTTGTAATCTCTAAACTTTGTTGTTTGAGTGTTAAGACAAGTACATTTATACTCTATGGATTTGTATTAGCCTAGATTATAGAGAGACTAGATAGGTAGAGCAAAATGTTGTAAAGTTCACGTATGACAAGTGCTTATAATCTTTTATGATTTGATTTAGTAGATCAAGTGAAATAGCATCGATGAAGTAGATTGAGTCCTCAATAATGGAGCTAGAAGAGAGTAGTAGATAGAAAGTCAAAACTCTAAAAATCTTGAGCCTGATATTCTCTTTCCTTACTCTTTTAATTTGCTTTATTAATTGTTGTGTGTTGAATTATTAAAATATTACTGTTCACCAATATAAGTTGTTAAGGGAGGTAACTTTAATTTTTATATAGAAAAAGTTTAAAAAAAATTTAAAGATATCAATTCACCCCCACTCTTGATATCTTATATTGGACCAACAATTACGTCCCTTTTTCTTTTATTCTAAAAGAAGTTATAAAATTACATGGACTAAAAATGGGGTGTTTACGATGTTAAAGATTATTTCTTTTTAAGGTTTCATTAGAGTTTATGGAGTGAATCCTTTTAGAGATTACCTATTTAGGCTAACCAATCCAATAAGGTAAGATGTGTTTTCATAACCCATGGATTATGACAGAGATGAATATAATCATAGCTCTCCATTACGTAAAGTTTTTGTTAGAGGTTTGTGGAGTGAGACTTCAACATTTATTAGTTATAGATTAAGCAATCCAACAAGGTAAAGATTTAATTTTTAATGAGTACACCAATTTTTTGTTAATGAAAAAGCTTGCTACGAAAAGGATAATTGATTTGTCTTTAATTTTATTTGAGAGCTTTAGAATCAAAGGAGTAAAATTTTGGATTCTTGGATATATTGCAAGTTTTACATTGGTGCCTAACAAATCCATAATCAAGTGATGAATTAAGGTGTATTTCAATCCTGACTATTGTTATTGTTGTTTCAATCTTAGGTTTGGAAACACACCTGAATGTTTTGTTATGTTTAAGTGATGAGAAAGTTAGAATTAGAGAAGATTTGGAGTATTGGATAAGTTAAGATTGAATTGGAATGGACTAGAGAGGTTAAAAGTCGAAAAAAAAAATGAAAATATTGATTAATGAGGACCATAGGCTAGGATTATAGGTGTTATCCTACCCATGAAGCCCTTAGCATGGGTTTTGCTTTAGAGTGAGAAAAGAAAACTTTTATGAGAGTACTACGGTCCAAGAACAAGGCTATAAACCTTAGACATGTTCTTGTTGCCTTTCTTTTTCAATTGTTTCTCATTCCTGTTATCCCTTAACACTAACCTAACATAACCTATTCGAAACATGTGTAAGGGCCTAAATTGATCCTAAAACTTTAGATTAAGCTAAAATTAGGATTTAAGAGCATAGCAAGATAATTAAGTGAACCTAGTTAGACAAACATAATAAGGAAATAGAAACTAAAATAAGTTATTCTTGTGCATGTACTTTAGTTGATAAGATTGAAAAAATTTTTAAGTTAGATACTTTCAATTATTCACAAGACCTAGGTATGTGGAACCTTTATTTGTTGCTTGTGCATATTTAGGATAGCTAAAGTAACTAGACATTAATATTGCATGATAAGGAGCTGCACTACTACCAAATGTGCTCACATAGCAAAAGGCTTCATTTTGTTCGTATATTAGTGCACATGAGCCTCGTACCAGTGTTGCAAAATTATTCATTATGTATTTAGTACACAAGTTTGTAGCACCATCCAATTGCTTGCACTACTTATGCATATTGGAGTGACATCATCCTTATAGCAATATATTAAATATATATATATATATATATAAGAGAATTTTCTATATACAACTTGATTCTACTTTACTATGCAAGTTAACTCTCTTATTGAGTTGAAATTGCAAATTTCATCATTTAATATGATTGAGTCATTTTTCTTGAAATTTTTCCTAAAATCAAGTTTCTGATGATCTAAATTCACTTCAAGTATATAAGAAATTTCATGTATAATCTCTTTTTTATTTTTTCATTTATCATATTGAATCAACCCCATGACCTTTGAATAGAAGCTTCCAATGCATAATGGAAAGGAGGTACTTTTTTACTCTAAATCATTTGATTGTACTTTCCTCAATCCCATTGAAGGTCAGCACTTCATATAACAAAGAGAAGCTTTCATTCTTGATTTGGGATAGTCTACCATACCTTACTTATAATTTGTAATAAACCAAATAACTCCCAAATTAGAAGTCATCTAGTGAAAAATAGAAGTCAATTTTACAAGGCATTAAGCCTATTCCTAAACTTGATTCTCAAAGGGCTTTTAATTGAAAAGATGCCTTCAAGATCACATTATATGTACTTGCCTTCGCTAGAATTGTTATATTGCAAAATATTCTTCGCTGGTTGACATTTCATGATCATATTGTACCATTAATGTATATATTAGAATTTACCATGGAGCAAGTATACCCCTCATTTTATAATTACCTTTTTCCTAATGTGCTTTAATAGTTGAATCTTCCTTGCACCAATTTTCTTTCAGTGTGGAGCAAGTGAGCAGTAATCATGTTTCCCCCTTTACATTCCTCTTTGTGCAAAATCTATAGTAACAACAAATTCTATACCTTTTCTTATCAACTTAAATTTTCTTCCTCGTCCATGAAGTTATAGTACATGGTTTCTTATAAAAATCACTAGGATTTTTATTCCAACACCACTTTTACTTAACTATAATTTTTGCATGGTTGAGATAAAAGTGTAGCAAATTGTGATCCATTGTTGTATCACTAGTTCAATTCAACAGTAATTTCTGTACGTATATGAGATGTTAAGACATTGCTTAGGCTTAAGGTTCTATCTAGGTCTAAAGTACAAGGGCCAAGATGTCAGGGCATTGCCTGTACTTAAGGTGTAGAAGTCGATAAGCTAGGGTATTACTTGTGTTTAAAGTGTAGAGTCAAGATTGGGTGTTACCTAGGCTTGAGGCACAAAAGCCAAGGTGACAAGGCATTGCTTGGCCTTCAGGTGTGATAGCCAAGATGCTAGGGTATTGTTTAGGCTTAAGGCATAAGAAGTTGATATGCTAAGGCATTTCTTAAGCTTGAGGCATGGAAGCTGAGATGCCAAGGCATTACCTATGCTTGAGGAGTGGAGGTTGAGATGCTAGGGTATTACGTTGGCTTTTATGATGCTCAATGCTAAGAAGGCTTCTTAGTCTTGAAGTCATTAGGTACGGCTTTGTAAGAAATATGCTAAAGATGTGAGAACTTTAGATTCAACACTCCATATGTAACATAGCTTATTCTTATCTCTAGTACATATACAAGCCTTCCCTTATAGCGAAGGAGGTTCTTAAAGAAGACATCACAGGTTTATTTAATATATAGAAGCAAGGCTTGATCACTTCTTCCTTAAGGAGTGTCTTCAATAGTATGAAGTTTGCTCGATTAAGAAGGGAGTAGTACCATACTTAACAACAGTAGTAGGGCTTAGCAAAGCCATATCTTGTTATGCGGCAATAGTAGTAACTAACTCTACGATAAACTGAGAGAATCTAGCATAAAATTAATTCATGACCATGGTGGTCTTCTATGTACCCTGCATCCTTTGTCAAACTTAAAGAGAACCTCATGTGCTAAATTATCCTAGCTAGTCTTCCTAAGTTGTGGGAATATGTTTTGTTCAATAAGCTTAATAATGATATCTTGTCTTAAGAGGTTGCATATGACGTGTTAGCCATCCTCTTATTAGGATAGGTCATATCTCTATTATCACTTTACTCTATTCCCCAATAGAGTTGCCAAAATATAGATACAAAGGTCCCGACTAGGAAAGTCATATACTTACTACATGAATATCACACTATACGTAATTTAGAGAAGTGATGCGAGAATGACACCTAATGGGATGACTAAGAAAGAAAGAGGCAGGAGGAGAAATAGGCATGCACAATGATAGACAAGTCAACCCTAGGGAACCTCAGGTATTCACCTTGTAGCTTGAGTGATGAGATCAATTGTTTACTTAAATTGCTTGTTTGATCATAAAGGGTAGAGTTATAGTGAAATGTTGTTTTCTCTATTCTCTCTTTGTTTCAAATGAGGAGGCAAGAATAGGTATTTATAGGCTCTTGGGTGTGATGGCATCCGTTGGATCATATTAGTAATCAACATATGAGATAAAGTTTGCTCATTTCATGGTTATCCTGGATAAGCTAGCTAATTGGCCTAAGGCTAGTAGCTTTTGTCTTCCTTGTAAGTGCATAAGCCTTCCTAAGAAAGGTTGGAGACGGATAAACCACTCCAATGATCCATATTTCAAGCCTACTAAGCCAACTCTCCCTTATTCATCCTAAGTATAGATCAAAGTCCTTAAGTTCTATCATCTACCCTAAGGAATTAAGCTTAAATAAATAATATAGCAATTTCAACCCTCTAAATTTATCCTTATCTATTTCTTTGACTCTCCTGAATATTAGTTATACCTTACTCCATGATTTAATCTAATCTAATCTTCTATCCACTATAAATCTCTCGAATAACTTAATAAAATAACCAACAAATTAGAAAATCTTCTACAATGTTAAAATCATCATGAAAAAATTTGCATTAATTTTCTTGAATAATATTGATAAAATATCCTGCTTGAATTAATCTCTATAGATATTTGTCTAACTTAGTGGAACATATTGAATGTATTATCTAAACATACCTAATAAGTGAAGTTGTGCCTCCAATGAATGATTTTATCTAATTTAGAATCGAATTTGTACAAATTTAAACTTTCTTTTTTATTCTGAAGTACCCTCTAAGATATCCTCTAAACTTCAGTCAGCCTATGATTTTTGTATCCTCTAAAAATCCTTAAAGTTCATATATGTAAAACATTATCTTACCAAAAGTTCATCATTTCATTTAAATCTATTGTATACATTTAATAAACTTCGTTAGAACACTTAACGTCTTCTGTTGTAATCAAAATTTATGAAGAGAGAATCTAATATTCTCCATCTTTTTTATGGTAACAAAACATTTTATAAAAACAAAAATATGATTTTTTCTAAAAACTTAATATGTCAACATTATTGACTTTAAAATAATATATCAAATCAATACAAATCGAATTTACATCTCATCTCAAATTAGATTAAAGTCACAAATTCTTTATAAAAAAAAATGCAACAACTAACAACACAAAACAACAAATCATATCAAATCATTCGTGTCGATATTCTTGTTTTACACCAAATCTCCCCCTTTTGGTTATCATCATCTTATTCATAACTCCTCTTCAATTGTTGGTATAAATTGAAAACTAAAAAGACATAGATATGAATAGAATGGAGAAGAATTAAAAAGAAAGCATAGATATTCAAATGACATTAAAAACGGAAAGAATCTTAATAAAGGTTTTGGACATCTAAGTATCACTTTTAAATAAGTATAAGGAATTATTTAAAACCTATTAAGTAAATACTAAAACATTATATAAGCTTATATACAATTCCCATTTAAGCAAATAATTATTCAAGACCTTCTAAATCTACAAAATCTTTAGTACAAAACTTTAACGCTAGAGGTATATAGCAAACCTACATGTTACTTATATGTGTTAGGATAGAAAGTTAAAATAGACTAATAAGTAAATTCAACTTAATTAATTGCTTGTTACTTATGCTTGGTCATCTTAACTTAGTAAGCAACATCCTTGGACAAAGATTACATATGTAGACATAGTTTCTAGGTGGATATGATAGTTAGGTACTTACCATCAAGGGTTAGTGGAGAGTCAATGAAAGGAAACTATGCTAACTTTTCATGATTGTTGAAAGAAAAGAGAAGTTATTACAGGTATTGTATGGTGATGTGTCATACGTATAATATGTCATAGATGGATTATAATCAATGATGTCTATATGAAAGGTGATGACCTCTGTACAGGACTACTTTCTTGATTTTAGTTTTGGTATGCAAAAGTTAGATAATCCAGCAACCCTTAATAGCCCTCTAAGTTTGCACCCTTTATTATTAGCTTCAACTTCTAAGGTCATGACTACTCTTTACAATGCCTCACCTCTAAAGGCATATGCTTACATTTTTTTCTTAACACATAGTGCCTAATAGACAATAGTTATACCATTCTTAAGTTAAGGGTAATACTAAACCTCTAATTGGTAATGAACTTAGCTCTATAAACATATATCCTATAATACCTCATTAACTTGAAATATCATGACAAAAATAGGCCTCCATGCTAGTGTAATAACATAGCTTAACTCTCTCCTGTATATTACATAGTACCATTAGAAAATACACTTTACATTGAATAATGTAAACGACAATCTTCTTTGTAAAACTACTTCTAAATAGTTTATACTAAACCTTGCAGCTAATCATACTCATTTAAACATCTTAGCTTCTAAATTCTAGCTTACTCTATCTTTTGTTACTAGCAATCTAAGGATGTAAAAACAAAGAGCTTTAGCTCATGTTAAGCTAAGTGATTATAGAATAACAAGAAAACATAAGAACCAAGGATATGCAATCATATAATCAATAAGCCAACATATACAATCATATAATCAATAGCCCAACATATAGAATCATCAAACTGTTAAGTGCAATTGTGAAATACCATTACCGATATCTTAACATACCTTGATTCTTATCCTATTAGTTGACTTCCTAGAAATTTAGATATAAAGTTTAGGAACCTAACATTACAAGGAGCAACCCAAACCCATCAAAATTGGCTTAGTCCCATGCCGGCTTAGTCCCATGCCAGCCTAGTCAAACTTAGTAAAGTTGGTAGATCTATATGCTTAAATCCCAATTTTGTAAACCAAGTCCTTTACTCGACAAGTAACCTTCCTTTTTATGTAAAATCTAACTCATATGTGCTTTTCATGCCATACCATGAAAGTGTTGAACAATATATTCAACCAAGCTAGATGCAAATTTTAAGTCAAATAACATAAATAAGGATACTTAACCTAGCTTTTAACCAAGCAAACCAATATCATAGCACATTAAACAAGGAAGATTTAACTTATAGAAATGCCTCACAACCATAAACTTATATTATTAAAATAGATATGAATATTAATGGAATAATAAAGTTGATATTAAGCAAAAATACTTAAAATTTTCCAATATTGAATTTTTTTTTAAAAATAAATTATTTAAAATAGGAAGCTAAATTTGATAATGTTACATTCAGGGTTCAAAATCAGGGTAACATGATATAAACTTTAACAAAATTAGCACATAAAGGGGGAAATGTTATTCATTAATAACAATGAAGGGCACAAAAGTTGCTAAGGAAGACAACTCCAAGAGCTAGATCTTTATAGGAGCATAAATGCTCCTAATTCTCTCTAAGACAATTACAACAAATAACATTTTTGGAACTAATCTCTTTAGGCTTATCTATAGGGTAGCTAAAAACACAATTACTAACTATGCTAACTAAACTAACTCTTACATAAAGAAACAAAAAAATGACTAACTAAAAGAAAGACTTTGTAAAGCCATAATAATGCTTCTCCCTAAAGAGATGTCCTTCAAGAAGCCAACACGACAACTTTTAATCTAATATTAGCCACTATATCTCTCGGTAAAATTGCTAGACTATGATACATCACATCTTCCTAATCATCTACCATAAACTCCATATTGTTCTCTAAAATGAGAACATGTAAAGCCTTGCTAGGGCAAACATTTTCAAGAAGAGTGAGCTTAGTTACATCTAAAACATAAGCCCTTATTTTATTTGTTTGAAAATTTAGCATGTAACATTTGCTTTTAGCCTTTAATTCATTTAGTATGAGAGTTTTCAACAATTGGTCCAACATTCTTTAAAGCATCAACATTGTAACTTGAAGAAAAAAGGTGAGAAATATTACCCATATTTTACAAGATAGTAGCCAGCTACTAAAATAAGAGACAAATTTGGTTGCTACCCAGAATCATGATCTCCCATGTAAGATAACATGAAAATTCCCAAATTGAATTCCTTTTCAACATTACATGCTAACTTAATCACTTTCTCCAAATTATGAGGATTGAATATGGTCACTATACTGCCAATATAATCCCTAAATCAACTAATTAAATAACCAAATAGTTATCTTTTAAAAATCAAAAGTATTTAAGAAGATAATACCTCAAATTCATCAACATATAGATGAATCGCTGAAGTTTACTTTGATCTAGACAAACTCACATAAGGATCGGAATCTTTCTTCTTGTTAAAGTGCAACAAAAATTTGAAGACGGAAGTACTGTAATCTAAATGTAGATGTTGATGATGTAATAACATAAGCCAATGGATTTTACCTTACCTTGCGTGCCCATTGTTCTCATTTTAGTTTTCTAATACTCTTAGTGCAATTAATGTCGAAATATTGTTCTACAATAACTAATTATAAAGTCAAATCCATACTGTTAAAAAATAGGCAAGATTAGTCCAGATGTAAGCATTTTAAAGTCAATCACATTACAAGCAACATCATTAATATTAGAAGTGTAACTTTTAGTATAAGAAAAATTAGAACTAATATCCATGCTATGTAATGTGCCTAAGAGTAAAGTTAATCACTAGGGCTTACTGAAGAGAGGGTGACCAGTAGGTTCTTTAAGATATCAAAGAAAGACGAAAATGAATAGGTCGGTAAACACCGTAGCTTCCGTAAGGCTACTCTTCGGATATGACACACCAAAGAGCACAATACGACGTAGTACTTCACTTAATATGACAAACAAGCAGATACTAAGGTCCATTCATGATAGGAATCAAACTACTGGACCTTTAACTTATAGGCAAGCCTGAAGCCTAGAAGGACTAATAAGGTGAATTTTCTGGTTTCGTCCAACTCCTACTGAGGCCAAGCTAATCCTTGCTACCAAGCAACTCCTTATGCTGAGCTATGTAACTACACATCTCTCAATAACTAAGTGCTAACTAGATGAATGCTTTATTGATAGTCTAACCCCTCATATGCCTGCTTGGCAATGATCTAGCTAACCTTCAGCTCGGCAACATTGGTACTGAGAATCCAAGAGATCTAACACACATCTGAAGCCATTTCTCCTTAGATGAACTCACCCTTGCTTAGTAGCTCCCTGCATAATCGTACCATTTTATCTATTTCGGCAAGAAGCATCTCCAATAAGTTGTTGCCATGTATCTAGAACCTCGTGAAAGGATTTTACTACACTAATCATTACTTTCCTTGAATTTTTATTTATACCTTTTATTATTCCTTATACATTACTTCTTTTGGATATTGCCCTTTTAGTCTTTTCCATTTAAGTAGGTTACCTTAGTTTTTCGGATATAAATACCTATTATGCATGTAGCTTACCCCTTTATGTGAACATTGCTCTTGTTAGCTTGTTTATCTCACTCTTATCCTAACCTTTAAGCAAGGTTAGATGGCAAGTACCTTCATTGGACCATCTCTATGTCATATCGAGTTGTGTTGTAAGTCCCTAGAAGTTCCCTAGTGTGTCATATCCTTAGAGCTGTTTGTGGGTTGCATGTTTTAATTTCCCTATTTCACGCCATTCCCATCTCTTTCTTCGAGCTTTCTATAAGCTTAGACTCACTACAATACGGTTACCCTTATTATCTCTCGACGCGGCATATCATCTTTAGTATCAGAGTAAAGGTTTTATTTAGGTAAGCTTGAGCTTTCTTGTGAGTAGTGATTATTGTGATAATATGTTCTGGTTGCCTAGAAGTTAGCTGTAATAGTTCAAGTAAGTAGGAGTAGTAGTTCGTTTAGGTATATGCTCTGTTTTGCCTTATTTCAAGTATATGAAAATAGAGCAAGCTTCAGTTGGGTTGTTGATCTTGGAAGTGGCTATTATGTTTGTGATATACTGAATTTTCATGTGAAGAAGTGTTTGAGTATATGTTTGTGTTGTTTGGTGTGAAGAATTGCATTTGTTGTTTCTTGAATTTTGAGTTTTATTAATGAGCTTTTGTTGAGAAAATGACGAACCCGAGTGTTAATGCTGGTATCAGTGATGATAATAGTGGTGTTTTCCACCATAGCCGACAATGCCAAAGTACCCTAGGAGTACAGATGAATGACGAGATGAGGTGGCTAACCTCATAGCCAAGTTAACTAGAGTTATTCATGCATTGACCTATCGATTGCTGAGGCCATGTAGAATACTCTACAAGCTGCTTGACCCACTAGAGGACAAAACCTAACTTGACAAGTTTGAGGTGGAAGAGTAGGAGGATGAGTACGAAGAAGGATTGATTTAGGTATTATGGATGATGATGATGACAAAGAATATGATAAGGAAGAAGAGCGAGCTTAAGTAGCCTAGGCTATCGATAATGTGAAGCTTTAAATTTTGAGCTTTAATGGATTCAAAAATGCAAATGATTATTTGGATTGGGAGGAAAAGGTAGAGCGTATTTTTTATTATTACCAATATGAGGACCATAAGAGAGTAAGGACCGTTGCTATAGAATTCTCAGGATATCTTGCGATGTGGTGGAAGAATTCTAAATCATGAGAAGATGAGAAGGATACAGAGAGGTGAGTACTTGGCTTGAGATGAGGAGGATACTTAGAAAGAGGTTTGTGCCAGATACTTATTTGTAAGACACTTTTACTTGATTACAAAAGCTAAGATAAGGAAGCTAAACTATTGATGAGCACGTTCAGGAGTTTCAAATATTTATGATTCGTTGTAAAGTAGAAAAGCTATCAATACGAATAGTATCTAAGTTTCTTACCGAATTAAGGAGTAACTTACGAGATATTGTAGAACCTTAGCAATTTACCATACTAGACGAGGCTATAAGGATAGCCGAGTGAATGGAGAGATAAAGAAGAAATAAGCCAACTCGACCCTCGATGAGCTAACCTAGTCAATTGAGCTAACACACTCAAGGAAATTATTGAGCTTAATAGAGTTTCAAGCCGACCTGAAGGGTAGAAATCAAAGCCAAATAAAAGGGATGACCAGTTTAAGATGAAGTGTTGATAAGAACATATGAGAGGGGATAAGGATCTTGAAGGAAGACAAGCCAAATTAAGTGCTTTAAGTATCAAGGGTTTAGACACATGGTCTAAAGGACCATGATTATTAGGGGAGATGTCCCGAAGGTTGAAGTAGATAGCACAAATGACGAACTGGAGGAGGAGAAAGAAGTGCAAGATGAGGTTAATGTTAATGCTGACCTGATTAAGGAAGATGTGTTTACAGAAGATTTGGAAAAGTTAACTCTAGTTGTTCAACGTGCGATGAATTTGGAACCATCTATTAAGGAGGAGCAAAGAGAGAACTTATTCTACATCACTTACAAGGTGGATGATAGGCGTATGTACTTATAGTGGATTATGGAAGCTGCACCAATGTCACATCTACCAACTTGATTAAGAAACTTAAGTTGCTAACCATTTCACATCCCGAGCAGTACAAGTTGCATTGGTTGAATAAGAAGGTAGTGCTATATGTCACTTAACAAGTCTTGCTGCCAATCTCTATTGAAAATTATTCTAATTAAATTCTCTGTAATGTGATACTCATGTGTGCATCTCATATTCTACTAAGCAGACCCTGGCTTCTTGACAAGAGAGTTACACATGATGAGTTTAGAAACACTTATGTGTCCAAGAAAGATGGATAGAAGATCACTTTGAAACCTATGGTGCTAAGTTAAGTTAGCAAACTGCAAGCTAAACTTACTCGAGGATCTAAGAAGACCTTGATTTTGAGTAGAGTCAAGCTCCAAGAAGTTATAAAAGCGATGTCAACTTTTATGTTGATCAAACGATTGTTCGAATTGAGGGAGTAGATTGAGCTACCCCTTAAGGTGATGAAGCTATTGGATGAATATGCTGACTTGTTTCCCGAACAGTTGCCCAAGGGACTACCTCCTTTTCGAGGCTTTAAACATTACATTGACCTAATACCAGGTACTATCTTACCTTATCAAACAAGCCAGTTTATCAGATGAATCCTAGATAAGCTGTTAAGCTTCAAAGACAAGTCAATGAACTTTTGGAGAAAGTATATGTTAAGGAGAGCCTCAGCCCCTATGTTGCACTAGCACTCCTTATGCCAAAAAGAAATGAAACATGGCACATGTGTGTACATAGTAAAGCCATGAATAAGATTACAATCAAGTACAAGTATCTCATTCCCCGATTAGATGACATGTTGGATGAATTGAGGAGAGCTAAGGTCTTCAATAAAATTGTTTTAAATTCTAGTTTCCATTAGATCCAAATGAAGCTAGGAGATGAGTGGAAAACCGTATTCAAAACTCGGTATGGACTTTATGAGTGAATGATTATGCCTCTTGGCCTATCAAGTACTCCAAGCACCTCTATGAGACTAACGAACCATGTACTGAGGAGTTTGATTGGTAGATGTGTCATGGTGTATTTTGACGACATCCTTATATACAGTGCTGACTTATCAAGTCACTCAGAACATCTCCGTACAATACTAGATGTACTCCAAGCAAAGAGGTTATTTGGTAATTTAAAGAAGTTTTGTCTTTATCAAGAGGAAAAGGTATTTCTAGGTTATGTAGTTGGCGAAGATGGCTTATGAGTCAATAATGAGATGGTCCAAGCCATAGTCAAATGGCTAATTCCAACCACTTATGTTGAGGTGAGAAGTTACCACGGACTAGCATGCTTTCATCGAAGATTCATTAGAAATTTCATTACCAATTTTGTACCCTTTACTAAGCTAACAAAGAAGAACATTGAGTTTAATTAAAGAGAAAGAGAGGGAAGAAGTTTTGTTGAAGCAAAGGAAAGATTAACTTCTGCACTTGTATTAGCCTTGTCCAACTTCAAGAAGATTTTTGAGCCACAATGTGATACGTTAGGCATTGGTATAGGCGTTGTCTTAATGAAAGAAGGCCAACTAATTGTCTACCATAGCGAAAAAGCCCAAAGGACCTCAATTGAACTACTCCATATATGACAAAGAACTCTTAGCTCTTATCTGAGTACTCTAAGTATGATAGCACTATCCATTACAGAGAAAGTTTATCATATATACAGATCATGAATCTTTGAGGTACCTCCAATGTTAAACTAAGCTATTAAAGTGGAAAGCGCAGTGGGTTGAATTCTTAGAAGGATTCAACTTTGTGATAAAATACAAATAAGGCAAGAACAATGTAGTTGTTGATGCTTTATCAAGACGACATGTTCTCCCAATCGAATTACAGACTAGACTATTGCGGTTTATGAGCATTAAAGAGTAGTATCCTAAGACCCCTATTTTGGTCCTATAGTTGGGCGATGTGCTAATGGAAGAATAGTGGACAAGTACCATGTAGAGGGTGGTTATCTATTTCGAGGTGGAAAATTATGTGTGCTAACCTATTTAATTAGAGAGCTACTAGTGAGGGAAGTCTATAGTGGAGGACTCTTTGGCCATTTTGGAGAGAGAAGAAAATATAAACTGTTGAATGGACGGTTCTTTTAGCTGAGGATGAGATGAGATGTGCATTAAGTTATTGAGAGCTATGCTACTTACAAGAAGGCCAAATGTCGAGTCGAACTTTACTTGTCCTAACCCGACCTTGGATTGAGTTAAGTATGGACTTTATTCTCAGATTACTTAGAATTGCCCGAGGTAAAGATTCTATGATGGTTGCTGTGGATAGATTCAATAATATGGCACACTTTATGCCCTGCTCAAAAACTAACAATGCTTCAACTATTGCTTCTCTCTTTTTGTTAGAGATTGTTCAGTTACACAATGTAATGAGAAGTATAGTCTTATATAGAGATTCAAAGTTCTTGAGTCATTTCTAAAGAACTCTATGGCATTGTATGGGGACTAAACTATTGTTTATCACTTCCTATCACCCCTAAACCGATGTTAAACAAAGGTAATCAATTGTATTTTAGGATCACTACTCTAAGCTACAATGGGGAAGAACTTAGCCGATTGGGATTTATGTTTGCTTATGGTAAAATTTGCTTACAATCATATTGCACACAACACCACCAAGCAAACACCCTTTGAAGTTATCTATAGCTTCAACTTAGAGTTGCCCCCTCGACTACACCCCTATGCCTAAGTCTGAACAAGAAGACCCTGACGTAAGAGCTTGAGCATAGTTTCTGCATCAGATCTATAAGAAGGCTACTTGGTAGAATGACTAAGCTACCGAGAAAATGTGAGAGAGGAGTAAAGGAAGAAAGTTAGCATAGTTTCAATCTGGAGATTTAGTGTAGCTGCACTTAAGCAAGGATAGGTTCTTGAATAAGAAACAAAATAAATTGTTTACCCAAGATGAAGGTCCTTTCAAAATACTCTAAAGGATCAACAACAATGCCTACATATTAGAACTACCTAAAGCTTATGGAGTCTCTAACGCCTTCAACATTGTCGACCTTAACCCCTATCATCTCGAAGGAGAATTTAGCAAAGACTAGATGGATTTGATCCTAAATCTAAATCAACGAGGAGGGGATGATAAGAATCAGACTACTAAACCTTTAAATGCAACTGAAGCCAAGGCTTAAAAAGAATAACAAGGCGAGTTCTCCTATTTTAGCCAACTCTTATCAATGCCAAGCTAATACTCGCTATTGACCAACTCCTTATGTTAAGCCAATTTATCGAGTCTTATCTCGATTTTCCTTAATTTAATATATATTAAGCTTAGCCCGCTTAATATAAATTTCTTGACATAAAATTAAAGAAAAACATTTTCTTTTAAAAAATGTTTTGAAAAAAAATATTTAAAAAATTAAAGTTGCCAACCAATTAAACTAGTAAAAAAAGAAATTAGGGTTTTTCGAGTAGGAAAACCCGAATTTGGCTACTAATCTACGGATTTTCTTAAAAAAGTAATTTTAGAAAATTAACTAGAAAAAACTAAATTTAGGCGCTAACTTATTAAGACTGAGTCACCATATAAAAATTAAAAAAAATTAATGGGCTTTATTTTTATAATTTTTCTAAAAATACTAAAATGAATTTTTATTATGAATTTTTCAAGAAAAAAGGAAATATTTTTTTTTATTTTTTATATGGTTGCTCCGAAAGTGCATATATATCTAGTAGTTAGAATCAAACCAACATAGTTCTTTTTTATAAAATAGTTAGTGGGTGATTTTTTTAATTTAAAAATCAAGTCTGATTTACATTTATTTAAAAATTTATTATTATTTAAAAAAACCTAAAAAATCTAATTTCATGAATCTACTTAAAAAAAAAACTAACTAATTAAATCTTTTTGAAAACTCCAATTAAGATCTTTATTTTTTTTAAATAATCATTATGCATCAAAAATTATTTTTCGTAAATCTTAGATGCAAGATATACTAAGATATGTATCTTCTTCGAAGATACGGATCTTGAAGAAAAGAAATGTGACTTTTCAAAAAATGCAATTTTGGTTAAAAAAAACATGAAATTTATCAAAAAAAAATTGTGCAAAACTACATTGACATAGTCTATTAAAAATTAAAAAAAAAAAACCTGCACTAAAAAAAATTAGAAAAATAAATTGATTAACTAATGAAAAAAATTAAAGAAAATAGTTTTTTATTACTTAAACGGGTCAAATCGTGTGTAATCGGCGTATTTGTGTTATGGATTGATCAGTGAAGTGTTCGCACGGTATGGATTACATGGATGAGCACTGTGAATTGGATTGCTTGTAGTGGACGTAGATGTGCTGTCCGTATGGGCAAGTTATTGTATTAATCTTGTATATTTGGTGCTGGGGTGATTAGTATAGACGTGAAATTGTTCAATACAACAATGGCTGGAAGTGTGAACGGTCGATTGTATGAAGACGCGTATTGACCAATGTGTGTATATTGTGAGAAAGAGTGTTGTGTCAGATCGTGGGTGAGTTATGTGTGCCTTTGACCGTATGTGTGTATCAATTTAAGTAATGTGCGTATATGAGTTTGACTAGTGTATGTATGTGAATGTGTTAGGGAGAGTGTGTGTGGCAATATGTGTGTTTGAGATTGTATGTACGTGTATCTTTTCTGGTATGTAAGGGAGTCATGTGAATGTTTTATGGGATTGTCAGTATATATTTTAGGGATTCTGAAAAAAAAAAAAACATCCTCAAGTCCACCCTTGAATTCCTATTTATAATATATTATACCAAATCTTTGTATTTTTAGTTATAGATTTGATCTCAACAAACCTTAAATATGGAAAATACAAAAATGATTCTTTGAAGATTCGACCTAGTTTTTAGAAACCCTATCTTAATTTGGGGTTTCTATCTTTCGAGCCCAACCTAGTTTAACTAGATTTAGCCTAATAATCTACTTAATATATCTTAAGTTTATTCTAGCTCAATATAAATTAGATAAAAAATCCATTTTATATCGAACTAGACTAAAATATTTTAATGAAGCCCGATCCTTTAATGACTTAAAATTTATTAAATTGAATACACACTATTATCTAATTTAATCTCAAACGACTTGTCTTAACTCAACTCGACTCAACTAGAGTTGACTCGATACAAATTGACTCTTCATTTTTATTATTATTATTATTTATTTATTTATTATTTTTTTCAATTTTTTTCTTTTTTTTAATTATTATTATTTTATTTTATTATTTGTTTTATATTTTTAGCTCAACAAAACTACTAAAATAAAATGGTAAAAATAAGGTGTCTACAGCTACCCTTCTTTGTAATGAAATTCGATTAGAACTTAGCTACAAAGGCAAAAGAGATACCAATTTTTGCCAAACCTTACTTTGAATTGATAGAACAAAGATTACTGAATGGTCAGCTAAGGATACAGACTTGACAAGTTGATGCAAAGAGTAAACTACCCATCTTGAAATGGATAGGGCAAAGTGAATAGGAAATCTATCTTAGAAGGACGACATAAAGGAATAGAAAGTCCTTCTTGAAAGGATGGTGCAAAGGGAGCCTATCTTGAAAGGATAAGGGAAAAGATCAAAAAAACCCATCTTGAAATGATAAGGTTAAAGATTTATGGTACCTATCTTAGAAGGATAGATTAAAAGGATCAAGAGAGCCTATCTTGAAAGGATAGGGCAAAAGCATCAAGGGTGCATATCTTAGAAAGATAAAGCAAAAACCACTAGGGGTTAAATTAACTTGTTTTAGTTTGATGGATAATCCGAGAAGGATAAATCTCTTTAAGATTTCAAGAATTTTTGGTTTAGTGAATGATTTGAAGAGGATGGATCTCTTCAAGATTTTAAAAAAGCTTGTTTTGGTTTAGTAAATGATCCAAGTAGGATAGATCTCTTCGAGATTTTCTTTTTTTAAAAAAAACTCTTTAATTCTCCTAAATATGTCTTTTAAGGATTTTTAAGATCATTTTACTTAGGAATGGAGAATTTCACAGATAGCAACCAATCGACATACTTCATCTTAACTCTTGATATTCACTCGTTCAATCAGTAGAATATCACCAAGGCATTTCCTTTTTTCTTTTTTCTTTCTTTTTCTCTCTTTTTTTTTTTTCTTCTTGGAATAAGGCTTTCTTCATGATTGAAACCTTTTACTTAACTATACCATGCTCATGTCTTGATTATGCTTTTATTGTCGTTGAGTCTCAATTTCCACCTTCTTTATGATTCCTAAAAAATAAATCTCTTTTCGAAAAACTAAATTAAATCAGTAAGAACATTCAATTTCAATTTATTTGGTGACTCAAATTCATTGGTAAGTGTTTGGTGTTTAAGTGTATGAGGCTATGAGATATGATATACAAGTATTTACAGGTGAAGTGTTTGTCGATCGATGACCATCCAAATTTGAGAACATTCATCGATATCAAATTTACTTATAAAAGATGAAAAATTAACTGCAAACAATTCTTAAGGAAAATTGGAATGTTTATTGAACTCAGTTTTCATGGATAATACAATTTAACTGCATCTGAATTTACAGGTCCCCTTAATTCCAAGTCATCCATTTCCGTCAACACTAATGAATCTCCTGATAATGCCCTTTTCACTACATAAGGGCCTTCATAATTCGAAGCAAACTTGCCCTTAGGTTCTTTCACATTCGGTAATACTTTCTTTAACACCAAATCTCCTTCCTTGAAGTACCTCGAGCATACTTTCTTGTTAAAGGCTTGGATCATCCTTTGTTAGTAACATTGACCATGACATATTGCTGTAAGCCTCCTTTCATCTAGGAAGTTCAAATGCTTCATTCATTTTTTTGCCCACTCTGCTTCATCAAGTTGAATTTCTACCAACTCCAAGAACGAATAGATTTCTACTTCAATCGGTAGTATGACTTCAATTCCATATATCAATGAATAAGGTGTTACACTTATAGAGGTTTTAACTAAGGTTCTATAAGCTATGAAAGCAAAAGGAAGCATCCCATGCCAGTCTCTATAAGTGATTGCCATCTTCTCAATGATTCTCTTGATATTCTTATTAGCAGCTTCAACTGCTTTGTTCAGCTAAGGTTGATATGGATTTAAGTTTCTATGATTAATCTTAAATTTGCTGCACACTTCATCCATCAGCTTGTTGCTCAAATTTGACTTGTTGTTTATAATAATAGACTTAAGTGCATTGTATCTTGTAATAATGTCTCTTTTCAGGAACCTGACTACCACTCCTTTGGTCATCGTAGCATACAACGCTACCTCCTCCCACTTAGTAAAATAATTGATTGCGACTGAAATGAATCTATGCCCGTTTAAAGCTGTTAGCAAAATTGGACCGATCATATCCATCCCCTATATTGAGAAAGGATAAGAAGCTAAGAACACATGCAATTCTTGAGGAGGAGCATTGATTCTATTAGCGTATACTTGATACAGGTGATAATGCCTCATATGCCTAACATAGTCTGATTCCATCGTCATCTAAAAATATCTTATCTTTATGATTTTCCTAGCTAACATGTACCTATTCATATGAGGATCTTAGACTTCTTCATGCTCTTCTTTCATGAATTTCTCGAATCCCTCTTCATCCACATACCTTAGAAATGTTGTATCTAGTGATCTTTTATACATTATAGCTCCACTTAACAAGAAATGAGTAGCCAATCTTCTTAAGACTTCTCTATCTTTTCTATTAGCTTTATTAAGGAACTCCCCTGTTTGAAGTAACATTTTGATATCATAATACGAAGGCTTCCCCGATTCCTTCTTTTCAACAGTCAAACAAAAAGCCGGTCTTTCTTTTACCTCAATCTTCAAGGGTTGAATTTCTATCTCATCTATGACTTCCAACATTGATGCTAAAGTGGCAAGGGCATTAGTAAATTGATTCTGGGTTCTTGGAATATAAGTGAATGAAATTTCTTGGAATCTTTCAATTGGCTTGCTTAAATGCTCATGATAACGTATTAACTTCTCGTCTTTTGTCTTATATTCTCCCAGGATCTGGAGAAATATAAGAGAAGAATCTTTATACACTTTAAGCCTTTGTATCGCCATGTCTAACTCCATTTTGATTATGTTGTTCATATTTGGAAATGTTAGCCTCACTACCATAAGGAAATGGTTAACCTTAGGTGATACCAATACTGCTCCAATTCAACATCCAAACATAATGGCATCTCCATCAAAATACATTCTTCATCCTGATTTCTCACTACTTAATTCATTCATCACCATCACATTTTCATCAGGAAATTGAGCTTCTGAACCATCATCTTCATCTTCTAGAGGGTATTTTGCCAATTGATTAGCCATTACCTGTCCTTTAACTAAACTCTGACTTACGTATTTGATATTAAACTCAAAGTGTAACATCTACCACGTCGATATTCTTCGGATCAATGCCGACTTTTCTGCTAAATACCTCAATGAGTCATGTTTTGTTAACAACTCTACTGAGTAATAGAGAGTATATTGCCTGAGCCTGTGCATCACACATACTAAAGTACAATATATTCTTTCCACTTTTAAATATTTTTGTTCGCTATCTATGAATTTCTTGCTCAAGTAGTTTATAGGATGCTCTTTTGTACTTGTTTAATCTTTTTCCCCTAGCATACATCCTAGTAATTCAGGAAGGATTGTTAAGTAGAGAATTAATGGCCATCTCGGTATAGGAGTGACCAGTACCAGAGGATTCATGAGATATTCCTTGATTTCAACAAATGCTTACGCATACTCTTCATCCCATTATATCATTGCATTTTTCCTCAAAAGCTCAAATAACAACTTGTATTTATCAGTTAGTTGTGATACAAATTGAATGATGTAATTCAACCTCCCCAATAGTCCCTATACCTTTTTTACTATCTTCAGTGCAGGCATGTTTATGATTGCCTTGACTTTGTCTTTGTCCACTTTGATTCATTTTCTACTAACTACAAAACCTAACAATTTGCTCGAGGTTACTCCAAAGGTGCACTTTTTTGGATTTAATTTCAGTTGAAATAGCCATCTCATTATAAATCTCGTAGTCCTACTCCCTAAGAATAGTGACCAACTGCCCATTAGCTATGAATTTCACTTTTTGATGTAAATTAGATGGAATTTCCTCTACTGAGTGAATCAACGGCCTCCCTAATAGAAGATTAAATGTACGACGTATATCTAGGACTTGAAATGGAATAGTGAACACTTATGGACTAATCTTAACTTGCAGCTTAATTTCTCCCAATATCTCCCTCTTTGATCCATCAAAAGCCATTACTAAAATCAAGTTGGACTTTATCTTAGCCGAATCTACTCCAAGCAAATTTAGTGTTGCTAATAGACATACATTTAGTGAAGACCCATGATCAATTAGTACTCGAGTAAATACTTTCCCTATACACTTGACTACTATGAAAAGGGGCTTTGTATGCCGATCTCCTTCTTCACCTAACTCATTCAATGAGAATGAAATCTAATCCATTGAAAATATTGAATTAACCACCAACTCTACCTTCTCAATGGAAATCTCTTTAGGCACGTTGACAAATCTCAAAATTTTGATTAAAGCTTCTCGGTGAGTATCTGATGACAATAGTAAGCCTTTTAGGGAGATTTGGGCTGGTACTTTAGTTAACTGATTCATAATCTTGTACTCACTAGCTTTCATTATCTTCTTTACAACATTCTGATCTTTCTCATCCATATCTTCAAAAATCTTTCGAGAAGCCTCTTCCACAGTAGTCTTCTTCTTAGCCTCTTCATTTTAGTCATAAACTCGTCCCGTACAAGCAAGCCTTCCAACAATAGGTGATGAAGATCTAGTTGTTTGATTCACCGTTTGGTAATCTAAAGGGGCTGCTTTGTAATTTTCTAAAGCTATTGGGACATTAAAAGCAATTTTCTTAGGCTTACCAAATTCTTCAATATTTTTAGTATTCTTGTAGTGCTAAAAAACTAATGGCTTAGCCCCATCTCCAATCATTCTAACCATCTCGGCTATCTTCTTAGCTTCTGCAATAAGTTTGTCTTCTTCCTCAAATTCAAAACCCCATCTAGTTAGTAGTTAGTCAGCATATAAAGTGGGTGAACCAGCGTAATCGACCAAGTATTCAAACTTTCTTGACGGCTCTCCTAGATTGTTGACTGTCGAATATCTGGCTTCATACCTTTCTTTAAGCTCCTTTTGGGTGCATCTCTGTCGTGGTTTTGGAACTGTCATCACCATAATGTCAACTTTCTTTATCTTCCCATCCTTTAACAATTGACATATTTTCGGTTTAGTCTAGGTCCAAAAGTGTTTGACCTACTTTAGATTCCAAGCTACCTCTTCAATAATGATGGGAAGACTATATGGGTCAATTTTTGGTTCAATCACTTCAACGATGATCATGTTGATTAAGTGCCCATGATCTGATAGAGGATTATTACTTATGTTGGGAGCAAGATTCTAAATGAAATCTAGTTGAATCAACTTAGCATTAATAAGATCCTAGATCTTATGTCTGAGTCTCCAACAATGGCCCATAGAATGCCCTACTTTCCCCAAATACTAGTTATAACAGAGCTCTAGGTTATAGTCTCTTGGTCTTTGTCCTTCCTTTGGTATTTCAAATGTCAAGAGATTCTCCTTCCTTAGTCAAGAAAGAACCTGGCTTAGAGAAATGGGGATATGAGTAAACTATCTCATTTGTGGGTAGTTATTCTAATTTGGATTCGGTGGATGATTAGATCCTCCTGTTATGGCCACCGAGGCTGCAAGTCTAATATGGTTTCTAGTATTGACAATGTTTATAGTAGCTTCCTTAGCTTTGTTAGAAAATCTTGTGGGAGGTGTCTTCTTCTTAGCTACTTCAAGATTAGGAAGCCTTCTAGTAGCAATAGCTTCCTTAATTTGGTACCTTGAAGCCACAATTTCTATAAAGTTAGAAGCAGGTTATCTTACTAGATGTTGGTAGTACAGGTATCCAAGAGTGTTGATAAAAACAAAAGTCAGATCCTTCTCTATTAAGTATAGAGTCACCCTAGCTGCCATGTTCCTCCATCTCTAATCATACTCCTTAAAGCTTTCATTGGCCTTCTTTCTTCGATTATTCAAGTCCTACATAAATGTTGCTACCTCAATATTGAACTTGTAGTAGTTATAGAAGGCCCGAGCTAGCTTATCCAATGTCTCGATTTTGTTCAAATCTAGTTGGGCATACCAAGTTAAGTTGGGCCCAATCAAGTTATCTTGAAAGGTTTGGACCATCACCTTATCATACTTTGTGTATTTTCCCATCTTTCTAATGTATAGCCTAATGTAAAGCTTTAAGCAACTGGTCTCATCATATTTCTTGAATTCCAACACCTTAAATCTTTTCAGGAAATCATTGTCTTTGTATGTTAGTAAATTGATCATTCCCATGTGCTTAAATCCATTAATCATTTTTAAGGTTTTCATTTTCTCAGTCAACTTCTGCATAAACTTCCTTTCATCTCTTGGTTTTTTTCCTCAATCTCCTTCCTCCATGTCTCAGCATTGGGGACTAATTCTATGTCTTCCAATTCAACGGGAGGGGTCACCTTTGCATTCCGATTTGGGTTGACTTAAGATCCTTTCCTGTCATTGAGAATTCCAATAGCCCAAGTAAGAGCCTGGATTTGTTGGCATTTAATATATTCTTAGCTAAAATACAACTCTAAGATGGTCTAAATTCATCAAAAACATTTTTTTTTACATGAGATTTGATTGGATTTAATAGCTTAAATCCGTAACTAGCATTCATGATCAATAAAATCACAAAATCATAAACTAATGACAACACAACTAGAATCAATGTTATTGGACCAAACTTTTAGAAAAGTTGGTTTAATCTTTCAAGAGATAGCTAGAGTTATAAAATTGCTTTTGTGAGTAAAAATAATAGATGATAATATTTTGAAAAATAATAAATACAATAATAACAATTACTAAAATAATAAAAAAAATAATTTAATAAATAATTTTTAGGAGGCGTTCCCCTTGAGAGTGACACTGGTTCATATCGATTTATAAGAAACCCAATTGATTCAGCATGAACTGATCATACTGATGTGACCAATATGAAATTAAACTATAATTAAAGTAATAATAATTAAGAACAATGGTAAATAACAAAAGATAATTAATTAATTTAGGTTGTACCAAATCAATCTTTAAATTAAATTAGACCATCGCTTAGCAAATATCTAGACTTAAGAAATTATTAAGTAATTGGACTTAAAATATAACTAAGTGCAATCTTTGAATTGAATTAGACTAATGCTCAATAAATATCTAGACTGAAGAAATTATTAAGTAATACAATAAAAAATAATGTCAATCTTGAATTTAAAGCAATTAAACATTAATTAATTACCTTTTGTTGCATGTAATTCTATTTATGAGTAGGAGTTGGACTAATTGATTTTCAATTCATATCACACTGATATATCAGTATACAATAATCACTTTTAATGTATACGCTTGCTAGATAAAAATAGTGGGACTAGTATGTAGACTCAGCTAATCTAATGAGTGTGACTTGCTTGTTTTGGGTTGTTTCAAGTTAGTAAGCAATGCCCTTAATTTGCATTTGTACATATGTCTATTCTCTAAAGATAATATGGTAGTTACACATAGAGGACATAATATAACTAAGTGCATATCAACAAGAAAGATTTACAACTAGGTAATAAATAGGAATGATGACATCATGGGCATTATCTAGGATTATGAGGTCTTAGATAATATATTACAAATGAACAAAACTAGTTGATGGCAAATTCAGTATAGAGCTTTATATGAGATTATCAATGTTTTTATTTTTAGATGTAAGATATGAGCATCTTTGTTAACCTCTAAACATTTTGTCATAGTAAAGTTTAGGGCCTCTTTTTCATAGTTCTTATATGATCAAAGTCATGAATTATTTTAATTCCCAGGATGCTACAAATATGCTATTTGTTTACAATTAAATAATTACTTCAATGTTTGGCCTAAGGGGAAAAAAAATACTTCAATTAATCATGGATGTTACATCAAATGCTACTATACATAAGGATGGCATATTACCTAATTGTATGTTGCTACTATATTAGGTTTTTGCAACTTACTCCTTTGAGAATTAAACTTTCATATGTTGATCCCTCTTTTGATGATGCTTAGGATGCTTTGGGCTATGATTTGTGTACTAGGGATAGGTTTGACAAATTCTAGATTGCTAACAAGGCGTAAAGTATTCTTGTGTTTTCACTTTTAGTAGACTTGGTTTATGAGTCAGATTTGTTGTTGTTGAACTTTATTATTTTCTACATTTCATTAAACATTGTACTTCAACTCTTTTGAACATTTCTATTTCAGGCTTCATTGGACTAAGACTTTTATTACATACTTTATCACATGATTTATGGTTTTTTAGTTAATCCTACTTACATGAATATTTATGCTAAGTTGTATAGGATATCAATTCCCTCCTACATAAGAGCCTTGTCTCCCTTTTTAGGATTACCACTCTAGTGTGGTGTCATCTTAAGGTTTTATCCATATCACTTTGGGATTTTCAAAGATTTTTGCTTTGTTTAGTTGTTGAGATTTATTTTGAATATTCTTTATTATTTCCTTTATGATTAGGGTGTAATTTCCTTTCATTCTCTCTATCATTATTACTATTGTCATAGTTGAAGTATGTTGTTTACTATTTTACTATGTAACTTTTATTTATTCGTTTAGTCAAGATGTATTCTTTTCCATGATTGTAAAAGCATTATGAAAATAGATCCAAAAGTGGTGAGTATTGATTCAAAAGAGATCATCATCACAAATTTAGAGGTCCAAAATCAAGATGAAGCTTATTATCTAATTGGCAAAATTATTACTAAAAAACCCTTATTCAAGTGGGTGATGATATTTATTTTAAGCAAGGTTTAGGAAAATTTTGGCAAAGCTTCTATTGACACTCGATTCTCCCACGAACTAAGGCCTAATAGGTGAAACCCATCACAAGGAAGATCGAATGGCACCTAAACAAATAGTGAGCTAGCATGTCATACCATTACCCCTTTACAAAGCCATGAGTTTGTGCTAATGAAAATCCGAACTGAGGGTGAGCCTGTTCTCCACATCACAACCTATCTAGTAAGCCAAATAACAACAGCCGAAGTAAGTTGGCCCTCAACCATTGAGCTAGCATTCATCGATTGTCTAGCGTAAGCTTGGGGCTTAACTAGCCCTTATCGAGCATCAATTGACCCTTTCCCCAACATCTCAGCCCAACGTTTGTCTATAGTGCTAATACTCCACTGTAACTCATTAGTAAGCATCTAACATCCATAGTATGGTTAGCAAGCCCAGCATCCTTATTCCTTCCAAATCACTAGGCTGCCTATCCGGTGGCTTAGTCGACTATGATACATTGCTTGTAATGATGCTTAGTCTTTATTGCAGAGCATACTGTCTATCGGTAGTCGGTACAAGTGAGTGCCCAATCACCACGTGTCTAGGTAACTCACATAAAAGGTACTAGGCATCAGGAATTAGGGGACCTTAACTTTCTCCTCCTTTCACTTCCTAAGAATTCTTCTCCCTTCCCTCTCAAGAGTAGAAGTAAAACATACCATTCATACACATTAAGCAAGTACGGTCCATTAGGCCCTTAGTGCTCATCTCCCCTTCCCTTAGTCCTCCTTACAACTTGAACGTTAGAAGGTTCCCGTAGCTTCACCTACATGCGGCTTTTTTACAGGTATCGAGAAGTAAGAGATGAAGCTTAAGCTCATTTGAGTTTGACTCTACATAAGTCCACACACCCTAGTCGGTCTAATCACAATCAATATTTTAACACCCATTATTTTAGGCCATCACAACAATGATGGCTAAAAGAAAAAATAATAACCCACAAGCTTCCCATATCGATGATACTAATACCTCCCAATAAGGTGGAGGTGATCAAACACTTCCACCTCAAAATGAGAGTACAGAAGTCCAATAATAAAGATCACTCATCTAGCAGATGCTAAAAGAAAATAGAAAGTACCATGAATCTATTGTAGCCTTACCCAAAGATCTAACATCACTCAAAAATGCATCTAAAAAACATCCAAATGAGGATGCAACCATCGATTCCTCCTCACAACTAAGCAAAAATGATGACCTGTGGAACATACGGCTCATATTTTCGTGTGATCAAATTCAACACAATCACCAACCATATGAAGACTTGTGTAAACAGCAAAATCGCAATCATAACAAAACACATGTGGAAGTTGAATGCATAGCAATAAGCAAGCCATTTGATAGCTTATCACCGAGGCCATCGCTAAAAGACTACAAAGACATGAACATAGATGAGCTCAATGAACATATCCGCTACACCTCTAGTGTATGCAATCAAAAGAAAGTCAATTCATCCGTACGAGTGTTGTACTCTATGCCAATAAAGAGCCTATTCATCTCCTCAATCCTCGAAGAAACCCTTTCCATAAGCACTAAGCTACTACATCTCAACACTTATGATGGTATCACTAATCTAGACAACCTCATCCACTTTCGAACAATGATGAGCCTCTATAACTTCTCAGATGCCATTATATGCAAGGCCTTCCCTAATACATTAGTGAAAGCCACCTTACTCTATTTTAATACCCTCCTCAAGGTATCCATCACTTCATTCGATGACCTAAGAAGCAGGTTCCAACAATACTTCCTTAGTTCTCAAGTCCCATGAAGAGATTCCTCCATCCTCTATAATGTCAAGTAACACCAAAATGAAACATTGCAAGCATATCTTGAGTACTTTAACTAAATGATGCTACAAGTTTCCAAGCTAGATATAGGAATGACTCTATAAGCACTCCTAATGGGCATAGATCCAAATGGAAGGTTCTTCAACATAGTATCATTGGATAAGCCTAAATCCCTAGACGAGTTTATGAAAGTCATCGAGAAATACATAGCTTAAGAAGATGCTATCAAAGCTCGCTTCGAGGTAGAAAATAACATTCGCATCTTAATGAAGGATCGTTAGGGACCGTGCAATCTTAGACTATAACCCCCTGTATGAGAAAAGTGTAAAAAGTAAAGGCATAAATTTCAAGACTATACTTCATATACACCCTTAACTCTAATTTCTTAGCAAAATCATGTATGAGGTCTAAGAACAGCTCTCGAGACCACTAAGTATTTGCGAGACGTTAGAAGCAACGAACCTAAGAAAATACTATGACTATCACAAAGCCCATGAACACAACATCAACGAACGCACCACCTCAAGAATGCAATCAAAGTCACCACCTCAAGAAAGAAACCAAAGGCCTTATTCACAAAGGCCACATTAACTACTTTGCTGCAAGCAAGAAAAACCAAATTCAACAGCCTACCCAGCACCGCAAGCAGATAACCAACAACACCATCATCAATAGGCCTACAACCCTATGGATGGATAGAACTAAAGGAGACGACGTAACCAATACCATATTCGGTGGACCTGGCTTCCTTTCAAGCAACACTAACCTTACACCCAAATATGATGTACATATCATCAAAAATAAGAAGCTAAAGACTAATATAGGAGTAACCTTAATGGGAATCAAGCTACCCATCCTCTGACTCATAGCAGAACCCAAGGATTAGAAGGACTGGCATGACAATTCCTTCTGTTCCAGTCGACCCCTGTCAAGTAACCCTTTATGCTGAGTCGTATGACTGCCCATTTTTTTGTAGTATGTCGAATTGAAGATTGCTCACTTATGCCTAAGCTGACCAATTAGTCGGCATCTTCCGTGCCAAAAAGTCGAGAAAGAGAGACTATAGACTGACTAATCCATCCCTACTCGGACAAGCCAACTGTCTATACTTTTTGTCCGCATCTTCTAACAACCTTGCCAATGTGGCATCGTTATGTATACAATATTGTGTGTAGAATTCGTTCCACCAATGATTGTTTTTCTTATATATTTATTTTTGTTCTTTTATATCTTGTCCATTATTTCCTTAGGAAATGCCTTTTGTCATTTCCCTTTTAGGTAAGTTACCTTAACTTATGGGTATAAATACCCGTGTACATTTAGCTGTAGGAATCAGATTATCCTTAATACACTTGAGTATTTTCTTTCTTGCGTAAACACACTATTTACTCTCGACATCACTCTTATCCTAACCCTTGAGCTAGGCTAGGTAGCGAGTAACCTCACCAGACTAGTTTATGCATCATATTGAATTGTGTCATGAGTCCTTGAAAGTTCTATTAGTGCGTCACATCCTTTGGAGTTGTTCGTAAGTTTTGCTTACCTTTCATTTGCCATTCATTCCTTTCACACTTTCTTCCATTAATTCTTTCAAGCTTTCGACAAGCTTGGACCCATCCAGTGGTCGACCTTGTCTATTCTTGGTCACGATTTGCAAAATCTTAGTATTAGAGTAAAGGTTTTGTTTACGTTGATGTGTGTTTTCAAAGTTCTATTGTACTTTATTTTGCATGTATCAAGCAGAAGCAAGTTACTGTGTTCATTTGAGTGCTGTATTGTTAATTGTTAATTTCCTAAAGTGTTTGTTTGAGTTTTGAATTTGTCAGAAAAAAAAATGACTGACCCGAGTATGAATGTTGGTACTGGCAATAATAGTAGAGTTGTCCACCATGGACGACAGTCCTAAGGAAGTCCTAAAAGTACTGACAAGAGACTTAATACAGTAGCTAACCTATTGGTGGATTTAACTTAAGCTGTACATGCGTTGTCTTGCTGACCTACTGAAGCCATGCAAAACATCTCACAAGTTGCTCAGCCTATTAGAGGTCAGAACTTAACTCAACCCATTCATGATGGAGGAGTAGGTAGACGAGTTAGGAGAAGGATTGATTTGGTAGGCATGGGAGATAAAGAAGAAGAAAAGTATTTTAAAGAAGAGCTTGTATGAGTCCTTAGAGCATCCAACCATGTAATGCTTCAAATTCCTAGTTTCAATAGATCTAAGAATCCTAATGAATACCTGGAGTAGGAAGAGAAGGTGGAGCATGTGTTTGATTACTATCGGTATGAAGATTATGAGAAGGTGAGAACTATTGTTATTGAGTTCTCTAGATATACTGCTATGTGGTGGAAGAATTTTCAGGCCATAAGGAGATGAGAGGGATACCAAGAGATTAATACTTGGTCGGAGATGAAGAGAATACTTAGAAACAAATTTGTGCCAAAAACCTATCTTCAATATACTTTTCCTTTGCTTCAAGAGCTAAGACAAGGAGGCCAAACTACTGACGAGTATGTTCAAGAATTTCCAATGCTTATGATACGTTATGAAGTGGAGGAACCACCAGCTTAAACAATCTCAAGATTCATTACTGGGTTGAGAGGAGACATTCGAGACATTATGGAGCTCCAACAATTTAACACAATGGATAAAGCTGTTAGGATTGCCTAATAAGTAGAAAGGTAAAGGAGGAGATGACTGATAGCTAAGGTACCAACTAGCTAACCGGGACAGGTAAGTCACTAAGCTTAGTTGAGTATAAAGCCGAATAAAAAGATTGATGTTCAAGCCAAGTAGAAAGGGCGACCTGATGGTGAAGTGCTGACCCAAACTTATGAGAAGAGGCAAAGTTTTGGTAAGAAGACAAGCTAAATCAAGTGCTTCAAGTATTAAGGATTTGGACATGTGGTTGGTCAATGCTCGAACCATAGGATAATGGTCATCAAGAGAGAAGTCCCAAAGCTAGAAGTAAAAAGTCTAGATGAGGAACCTGAAGAGGAGGAGGACCCTGCTAAGAAAGAGCTGATTCAAGAGGACGTATTTGCTAAAGGCTTAGACAAGTTACTCATGGTTGTCCGATGTACTATGAATGTAGAACCCTCATGAGAGGAGGAGCAAAGAGAGAATTTGTTCCATACCACCTGTAAAGTGAATGATCAGGTGTGCATCCACATTGTGGATAGTGGAAGCTGCACCAATGTAGCATTAGCCAATCTTGTTCAAAACTGAAGTTGCTGATTGTTGCACTTCCGAGGCCGTAGAAGTTGCACATCTTGAGTAAGAAAGGAGCATTACATGTTACTTAGCAAATACAACTGTCAATTACTATAGGGAATTACTTTGACCAGATTCTCTACGATGTACTGCCTATGTGCACTTCCCATGTATTACTGGGTAAGCATTAGTTGTTTGATAGGAGAGTTATACATGACGGCTATAAGAACACGTATATGTTTGAGAAGGATGGCTGAAAGATCATACTGAATCTGATGCCCTCGAGAGAAGTTAATAAGTTATAGATAAAACTTGGTTATGGATCAAAGAAGGCTTTAGTGATGAGTAGAGCCAAGCTTCGAGAGGCCATCAATACTGATAAGTCAACCTTTTTATTAGTCAGGCGATTGTTGGAAACGAAGGAGCATGGTGAGTTACCCTAGGAAATCAAGGAGTTACAGATGAATATGCCGACTTGTTCCTAGAATAGTTACTTGAAGGGTTACCCCTAACTCGAGGCGTAAAGCATTGCATTAACCTAATACTCGATACCATACTACCAAATAAGCTTTCCTATTGAATGAATCCCAAATAGGCTTCTAAGCTCTAATGCCAAGTCAATGAGTTGCTCAAGAGAGGATACGTTAAAAAAAGTTTCAACCCTTATGATATGCTAGCGCTTTTAGTGCTGAAAAAGGATGGAACTTAACAGATGTGTGTAGACAGTCGAGCTGTAAATAAGATTATGATCAAATACAGGTATCTAATCTTGAAGCTAGAAGACATATTGGATGAACTCAATAGAGCTAATATTTTCAGCAAGATTGATCTTAAATCTGGTTACCATCAAATCCACATGAGGCCAAGAGACGAGTGGAAGATTGTATTCAAGACTCGACATGGACTTAACGAATGGATGGTCATGCCTTTTGGCTTATCAAATGCCCCCAGCACTTTCATGAGACTAATGAAACATATGCTTAGACATCTCATAAGGGAGTGTATTCTATTGTACTTTGATGACATCTTAGTCTAAAGTGCCATCATGCCGAGTCACTGTGAATATCTTAGAGTAGTTCTAGATATCCTTCGTACCGAGAGACTATTTAGCAATCTAAAGAAGTGTTGCTTTTGCTAGGAGGAAGTAGTATTCTTGGGCTATACAATCAGTGGAGGAGGCTTACAAGTCAATAATGAGAAGATCCGAGCAATTGTTAAGTGGCCGACTCTTACTACTTGTGCCAATGTGAGAAGTTTCCATAGACTAGCTTTATTTTATAGAAGATTCATCAAGAATTTCAGTACTCTCGTTGCACCACTTACTAAACTAAAGAAGAAAAACACCAACTTCCGATGGGGAGAAAAGGAGGAGAAGAGCTTTGCTGAGATAAAAGAAAGATTGATCTCTACCCTAGCGTTAGTTTTACCTGACTTTGAGAAAATCTTTGAGTTGGCAAGTAATGTATCAAACGTTGGAATAGGCACTATCCTGATATAGGAAGGTTGACCAATTGGTTTCCACAGTGAGAAGCTCCGAGGATTGTAGCTAAACTACTCCATGTATGACAAGGAACCTTTGGCACTGATCTGAGCATTGCAAGTATGGCAGTACTATTTACTACCAAGAGAATTTATCATATATACTAACCATGAATTGCTAAGATACCTCCGAAGTCAAACTAAGTTATCAAAGCGATAGGCGAGATGGGTTGAATTCCTTGAAGGATTTAATTTTGTAATTAAGTACAAGTAAGAAAAAAACAACGTAGTTGTAAATTCTCTTTTGAGAAGACATGTGCTTTTATCATAACTATAGACTAGACTGTTTGGGTTTGCAAGTATCAAAGACTAGTACTCTGAGGATCCACACTTTGGACCCATAATTTTGCAAAGCATCGATGAGAGGATAGTAGACGAGTATTATGTAGAATATGGCTACTTGTTTCGAGGTGAAAAATTATGCATACCAATTTGTTCATTGAGGGAGCTACTGATTAGGAAAGCCCACATTACAAGACTCTCCAATCATTTTAGAGAAAGGAGGACCTATAAGCTATTGAATGATCGATTCTATTAGCCAAGAATGAGGAGATATGAGCCTCAAGTGGTCGAAGACTATATCATATAAAAGAAGGCTAAGTGTTGAGCCATGCAAGGGAAAGCAATGCCTTTACCTATCTCGATGAAGCTGTGAACTGAATTGAGGATGGACTTTGTTCTCAAACTACTACAAATTATCTGAGGCAAAAATTCTATAACGGTCGTTGTGGATCGATTCAGTAAAATGGTACACTTCGTTCCCTACCCAAAAACTAACGATGCTTTAGCTATTGCTTATCTTTTCTTACGGGAGATTGTATGGATATATGGCATGTCGAGAAGCATAGTCTCCAATAAAGACCTGAAGTTCTTAAGCCATTTTTGGAGGACCTTGTGGCATCAAATGGGGACCAAACTACTGTTCAGTACTTCTTGCCACCCTCAAACTAATGGCCAAACAGAAGTGGTTAACTATACTTTAGGATCACTACTCCGAGCTACAGTAGGTAAGAACTTGGTTGATTGGGACATCTACTTACCCATAGTTAAGTTTTCTTATAACTGAACAATACATGACACCACTAAGCAAATTCCCTTCAAAGTGGTTTATGGTTTCAATCCTGAGTTGCCTCTCGATCATACCTCTGTACCTGTACCTACGCAAGAGGACCATAACGCCTCGGCTAGAGTACGATGCCTTCAATACATCTTTGACAAGGTTACTTAACACATCAACTAAGCTACTAGAAGAATGTGAGAAAAAACCAAAGGTAAGACGGCTAAACAACTTCAATTGGGAGACTTGGTGTGGCTGCCGCACCTCAGCAAGGAATAATTGCTAAACAAGAGGAGGAATAAATTATCTGTAAGAGTGGAAGGACTTTTCAGAATCCTTTAGAAGATCAATGATAATGCCTACAAATTGGAATTACCCAAGGACTATGGGGTTTCTGATACCTTCAACATTACCAACCTCAATCCATATCATCTTAATAGAGAACTAAGCGGAGACCATTTAGATTTGATCCCAAATCCAAAATAACCCAGAGGGAATGATGGGAATTAAGCTACCAGACCTCTAACCCACAACCGAGCCCAAATACTAGAGGGACTGGCATGACAAATCCTTTTGTTCCAGCCAACCCTACCGAAGCCGAGTACTTCCTTGCCGAGTCATACATTATGCTGAGCCATATGATTGCCTATCTTTCTATATTAAGTCGAATTGAAGATTATTGACTTACACCCGAGCCAACCAATTACTTAGTATCTTCCTTGCTGAGAAGTTGAGAAAGAGAGACTCCAGACTGACTAAGCTACCCCTACTCCAACAACCCAGCTGTCCGTACTTTTTGTCCACATCTTCTAACAACCTCGCCAATGTAGCATTGCCATGTATATAGTATCATATGTAGAATTCGTTCCACAATGATTTTTTTTCTTATATTTTTATTTTTATCCTTTTTTATCTTGTCCATTACTTCCTTTAAAAATGCTCTTTTTGTTTTTTCCCTTTTAGGCAAGTTACCCTAACTTATGGGTATACATACCCTTGTACTTGTAGCTATAGGAATCAAATTATCTTTAATACACTTGAGATTTTCTTTCTTGCATAAACACACTGTTTACTTTAGGCATCACTCTTATCTTAACCCTTAAGCAAAGCTAAGTGATAAGTAACCTTACCGGACCGATTCATGCATCATATCGAATTGTGTCGTGAGTCCTCAAAAGTTCCATTGGTACGTCATATCCTTTGGAGCTGTTCGTGGGTTTTGCTTACCTTTCATTCGTCATTCATTCCTTTCATACTTTCTTCCATTAGTTCTTTCAAGTTTTCTACAAGTTTGAACCCATCTAACGGCAGGCTTTATCTATTCTTAGTTACGATTCACAACAAACCTTTACCGATGAAAATAAGTAAGGAATCAACCTACCTCATAGTGATGCACTCATCATAAGCACTAAAATTCTGCACTTCAATGTTCCTAAGACATTCGTCAATAATGGGAGTTTGGCAAACATGCTCTTCGATAACACCTTCAAGCAAATGAAAGAACAATTCAGTAAACCCCTTTAATTGTATAGACATGGCCTTACAGGGTTCAAAGGCGACAAACCAGTGGCTACAAAGTAGATCATCACCTTACCTATTCAATCAGGCTATAGTGAATACGTCACCACTCGATTGATAGACTTTATCATTGTCAACATGTGGTTACCATATAGTGCTATCCTCAGTAAACCAAGCATAAAAAAATTTGACATAGCAAAAAATGCCTCAAAGTAAAATTCATGACTCCCATTAGAGTTGGTAAGGCCAAAGGCGATTAGGTTTTATCTAAGACACTCTACCTTAAAGCGCAATCTAGAAACAATGTCATAAATATCAAGTCAACCACCCCCCCTACTTTGGTCGCAAGGTAAACTTGCAAAAAAGACCTTTGAAGTCCAAATATCCGACGCCCCTAGAATGATAACCAAAATAATGCCCAAGCTACCAAACAATGACAAGTTAGAACCAATAAAATTCCTTAAGCAAAACTTAGACATCCGTGCATCTTCCCCAAAAGACATGCCAAGGATCATCTATATACTTAAGGCTACTCACCACCTCAATGTCAATCTTACCATTTTCCCGTCAAGCAAAAGAAATGATATGTTGCACCCTAGTGTCATGCTACAATCGAGGAGGAAGTACAAAAGTTGCTCCGTGCTAGCTTCATTCGATAGGAGAAATACCCCACTTAGCTCACTAATACGGTGTTTATCAAGAAAGCGAATAAAAAAATGGTACATATGCATCGATTACATCGACCTTAAAAAGGCATACTCACATATAGAGTAGCTTATCGATTCAACGTTTAGTTACATACCTTTTAGTTTCATGGACACCTACTTTGGATACAACTAGATTCAGATGGCTCCTAGAGACGAAGTCTATACACCCTTTGTTATAGACTTTAGGACTTATTGCTACAAAGTAATGTCCTTCAACCTAAAGAATGCCGAGGCTACATATTAAAGGTTGGTGACCCACATCTTCAAGCCATAAATAGGAAAGAACATCAAAGTATACATCAAAGATATAATCGCAAATAGAAAAACTAGAAAAGACCACATTGATGACCTCCAAGAGATCTTCTAAACCCTCCACCAATTCTAAATGAAACTTAAACACTAGAAGTGCATCTTTAGAGTTGCTTCGAGTAAGTTTCTCAATTTCATCATCACAGAACAAAGGATAGAGGCCAACCTTGATAAGATCAAAGCAGTCTATGACATGCAAACCCAATCAAGGTCAAAGTGGTCTGGTAACTAACAGGAAGGATAGTTACCCTCAACTATTTTGTATCTCGAAGCGCTAATAAGTAGGTAAAATTTTTCAATCTACTCAAACACCCCACTAAGTTTAGATGGACACTAACATGCTAGTGAGCCTTCTAAGAGCTAAAGAACTTCCTAGCGACCTTACCCATACTCTCCAAACCAATACCTAGAGAGGAATTGTACTTGTACCTCACGGACAACGATAAAGAATTATCTTAAGTACTTATCTAAGCTGATAGCCATGACCACTGACCAGACCACTACACCACCTATATCTTCCAAGGGCTTGACCTTAGATATACAAAAATAAAAATGTTCATCCTTACAGTTGTCATCACAATATGTAAGCTCAGGCCCTACTTCAGTCATATCCAATTATTGCATTAATGGATGTACCACTTAAAACTGCTTTCTAAAGGCTTAATAATTTAAGTAGCATGATGAAGTACTCCCTCATACTCAGTGCTCATCAAGTTCAATTCTGCCCAAGACAAGCAATGAAAGCACAAGTCCTTGCAAACTTCATAGAAGAATATATTGGACCAGACGAGCTGAGCCTCAAGCTCGCCATACCCATTTAGATACTCTACTTCAATTACTCCTCCACTAAGGGGGTGAGTAGGGCTAGATGACCAGTATCATGTTACAAGGCTAGTACAGAACAAAGATCCTTTATGCCCTAAAGTTTGGTTTCCCAATGAGCGACAACGAAGCCGAATATGAGGCACTCATTACCAGCCTGAAAATTACCAAAAAAATCAAAGTATTGGTCTCGTATAAGATATCAAAAGGGGGGCTTAAATTGATATCTCTAAATTTTTGAAAACTTTTTCATTAAAAAAAATGAAATTACCCCTCCTAACAACTTACAATGGTGAATAGTGATGTTTAACAATTTAACAGACAATATTAAATTTGCAAAGTAAAAGAGTAGGGAATGAGAAAATCAAGCAAAGATTTTATAGAGCTTTGGCCTTCTGCCTACTGCTCTCTTCCAACTCTTCTGTTAGGGACCTGATTTACTTCATTGGTTCCATTCCACTTGATCCACTAAATCAAATCACAAACAAATTACAATCATTCGTTACAATGACTTTACGACACTCTACTTTGCTAATCTAGCCTCTCTTCAACCTAGGTTAATACAAATCTATAGAGTACAAACTATCTTTTCTCTACAATAAAGTGTAGAGATTACAAGCAAGAACAAAAATACAAGTCTCAAATATTTTTGCACTTGAAAGAAATACCACTTGTTGTAGAACTTTGATTTGGTACAGCTTTTTGAAAAAGTATTTTAAGAACTTTTTAAAGCTTTTCAGAAGGTAAAAACTTATCAAGAAAAATTTTTTTTTGGTGTAACAATAGTATTTCTTTGGAGTTGTTTCTAATGTTTTGAATCCTTTCTCTTTTTACATTGAGTTTTTCCAACGACTAAAATAACTAAAAATCATCTTCACTTCCATAATTATCCAATCGTTAGAAGGCAAAGGATAGTCCTTAGAAATTTTTGGGTGAAGATCTTGGTCATTTGAAAATTCAAAACTAATTTTTCTTATCTTGTTTAGATCAGATATTCTTTAATCCGTAATTACCAGATAAGCTTTGATTTGAATTTAAAAAGATCAGCTTTCATTAACTATTTCCAGATAAGCCTTTTGTTCAAAATTTGAAATCCCATAAATCGAATCAACCTTATGCTTATCCAAGATTATGTAAATCTTGATTTATTCAAATATATTTTCGCTTAAAATAATCCTCATGGATCTTAACTCCATCTTTAGTGAAATAAGATTAAGCGTATTTTCCTAATACACCCAATCTAGTAGAGCTAAGGCTTGAATAATTCGAATCTAATTAAAATTAATATTCCATGTAATTTTTTCAAACCAACCTTCTAAATAAACTTCTGAAGAATATCAGCCTTCTTTTCTTAGAAGTCTCTAAACAAGCTTCTAAAGAGCTGTACCAATTCTTTTTATAAAAGCTTCTGTAATACTTTCTGAAGACTTTTGAAAATAGTTTATTTTCAAACAGTTTAAAGCTTTTGAATGTGACTTAAATATGAGAAATTATACTTTTTGAAGAACCTTCTATAAACCTGCACTCTTAAAGATTCATTAGCTTTTAACCTTTTTTGTTATCATTAAAATGTATGAGAGATATCTAATATTCTCTCCCTTTTTATGATAACAAAAATGTTATTATAAAACCAAATTGCAAAAGCATATTATATTCACAATCACATATTCATGCATCATGCAGTGTTTATCTAACATAATGTATTATGGGTGCAACTGATTATGGTTTTTCTCTCCCCCTTTTTTTGTTATCATTTTGAATAAACTCCCCCTTAATCTTTATAAAATATGCATGTTTGAATAAACAAAATCTCAAGTACAAAAATAACAAAATATAAGAGATCAAATTACATTGATTAAGGAAGTAATAAGTCCACAGATGGACAAAAATAAAACAAATAAGACAAGGTTTTTGCTAGTATAAGAGAAAGAAAAACATAAAAGTAGTCATTTTTTGGATCCTTTTGTTTTCTTCCTAGTACACAACTTGAATCTACCAGAGTACAAAGGAAGAACTTTGTTAGGAGGAAAAGTTGTTTTAGAAGCTGTTGCTATAGATGAAGTGGGTTCTTTGTCTTTATTGGATGGTAGTGTAGTCTGGATTAGAGCAAGTGGAGAAGTGTCTTTAGTGGAGGCCACAAATAGAGTTTTACTATAACCTTCAAGAGGTATTTGTTCTTCAGGGTTAAGAATAGGAGTGGAAGCTTGAAGTGTCTTTTTTGAAGTTGGAATAAGACTGAATACATTCTGATCGATCAGTTGAGAAGAAGGATTAGGTCATATCGTGTAATAAGAGTATCTAAAATAGGAACAGATGGTTCTTAGGAGGGAAAAAGAAGTTCAGATGCAGGTTTAGATGGTTCAAAGGTTTGGTGTTGTATAGGGGGTTCAAGATCAATAGAATTATATACTTGGTTAGAAGGATTGGTTTCCAGGATAGACTCCTTAATCCAAGCCTTGAATAAGTCTCTCATGCCAATCATTTGATCCTCGACAGCCTTTTCTACAAAAGCTTTGATTCCTTCAGAAAGCTGTTCCACAAACTATCTTACCTCTCTCCTTATTTATATTGAAATGGCTAGCTCTCGAAACTATCTAAATCTCCTTCTAAAATCGTCCCAGTAGGTTCTCTAAACTCAATGACACTTAACCTACTAATTAGTTTTCCTTTCTTCTTTGGTTCCTTCTCAGCTAGCTCCGTTCCTCTCTTCCTTTTCTTTCTAACTCCTTTTTCCTCAATGATAATGATCTTGCTTTTTAGATTTGAAAGATGAACAAATATTCCCCCATCATGTGATTGGCACAGTTTGTCATTCACATAAATTCCCATTATCTTAAAGATTCTCTCACCAAGCCTAATAAGAGAAAAAGGACAATTTGTCTCTCCTAGAAATTTCAGCTATTTGAAACTAAAAAGGGGCCATTAACAAATTTCCATATAGCCTCACATCTACACGTTGCCACGTATGTTGCATCATTAACTTAACAACATCTACTTGTTTCCTGCCCAATATTGCTAATATCACCAATGCATCTTCCCTATTCATTGAGGTTGCACTAGATTTCCTTGGTAGTACAAAAGTTAACAAACTTGTAAAGAATTGTTATTAACAACTCAAACTCTATACTAAAAATATCTTTTTTTATCCACAAATTGATTCCATCATTCAATTCAGTAAATATTTGTTCTTTTGTCAACTGTCATATGCTTTCATCATCATTGAATTATTTAATGCCAAAGCATTTCAGAATATCCTTCTTAGTGATTTCTATTCTCTGTCCTAGTACAGTTGATTTCCACACTTCTTGATGCTTACTATCAAGTTTTCTATAAAACTCATCAATTAAATCTCCATATATTAGTGCACGTAAGTCAGTCAGACCACTTAAACCCAATCTATCTAAATAATCTTTCCAATAAAAGTCATTCTTCTCAAAGTATTCAAAGTCTAAATAAAACGAGTCTTTGATTGAAAGACTTTTACCTTTGACTATGTACCTTTTGTTGGGTTTCTCCTTTAAAGGGGTAATTGTGATCTTAGCTTTGGTTAACTTATCCACTTTTTAGTAAGACTTTGGTTTCTTCTTAACTGAGGTAGCCTTCTTAGGATTTTGAACAGATTTTCTTGATCTTAGAATAGGATTAAGTTCTGAAGGATCTCTTTTAGAGACTTCTTCAGATGGTTTTTCCAAGGGTTCAAATTCTTCTGAATTAGCAACTTTTTCGGAGGAGCTGGATTCTTTATCAACCTGAACCTTCTAAACTGCTTCCTAGACTTGTTCAGAATGTACTTCAAAGGTGTTCTTCTTATTCACTTCTTAAATAGCCTCTTCTAAAGGTTCATCTTAGAGTTCGAGGGTTAAGGTTCTTTCATATGATCTTTGGTGTATTTCAGTTGGATTTGATTGTAGGTTTGCAGGATTTATGGTGTCTTATTCATCAAGAACAATAGGATTCTTGGAGTCATTTTGAATTTTCAATTTAACTCCTTTAGCTGCAATGCAGTTGGATTTTCTACGCACCATTGGAGTTATGATGAGAAAAATACGAGAGAGAGAGATAGAGAAGATTAAGGAAGGTCTGATGAGAAGGAGGGAAAATAAGAAAAGAAATGAGACTCTTAATGAACTTAAACTACCAATTTCATTAGCAGTTAGTCGAAAATTGTAGACTTATTAGTAACATGCTAATCACCTACTAAGTGGATTTACTTAATGGACCCACCAAGGAAGATTTTGTAGACCTACTAATGAACATGCTAATGCCCACAGTGTTTTCGTGTCCGATAGATTTCAAGTGAGCTTGCTCATGGAAAAAAAAAATACCAAAACATCCAAGTAAAATTAAATGAAAAACAAAATCAACAAAAGGGATTACAAACACCTAGTTCATTACGAATGAACTCAAATTTCAATTTATCTAGTGGTTTAGTAAAAATATCAACAAATTTATATTCAGTTGAAATAAATCAATACTCACATCATTATTTGCAACATGATCACGTATGAAATGATGCCTTATTTCTATATGCTATGATCTTGAATGATGAATAGGATTTTTTGTTAAAATGATAGCACTTAAGTTATCACATTTTATGGGAATATTTACAACTTATTCCATAGTCATTTAATTATTGTTTTAACTAAAGAATTTGTACACAATAATTTCCAATAGACACATATTCAGCTTTTGCAGTAGAAAGAGCAATTGAATTTTGTTTCTTGGAAGACCAAGAAACCAATTTATCTCCTAAGAATTGACATGTTCCAAAAGTAATCTTCCTATCTATTTTGGAACCTACATAATTAGCATCTGAATATCTTATAAGATCAAATTTTTTACTTTTAAGATACCAAATTCCTAATTTTACAATGCTTTTTATATATTTAAAAAAAAATTATTGCAGTTAGGTGTGTTTCAATTAGTCAATTTTGAAATCTAGTACACACACAAGTACTAAATAAGATATCAGGTTATGAAGCAGTTAAATACAATAGACGATAGACTTTTTCATTTACCTTTTTACCATTACTTGTGATATCAAGCTTTGTTAAGGTACTTATAGGTATTGAGGAATCCTTGGTATTCTCAAAACCAAATTTCTTTAATATCTGTCCAATATACTTCTTTTAGTGAACAAAAATTCCATTCTCTGATTGTTTGATTTATAATCCCAAGAAGAAGTTTAATTCACTAATAAGTGACATCTCAAATTTTGCCTGCATCATACTTGAAAATTCTTAACAATATATTTTATTAGTTGCACCAAAAAAAAATATCATCAACATAGATTTGTACAACTAGCATATCTTCACCAAAATATTTCACAAAAAGCGTGGTATCAACTTTTCCTCTTTGAAAGTCATTTTTAATCAAAAATTGACTTAATCTATCATACCAAGCTTAGGGAGCCTGTTTAAGTCCATACATAGCCTTTCTTAATTTAAATACATGGTTTGGTTTGAAAGGATCTTCAAAACCAAGAGGTTAATCAACATGCACTTCTTCTTTTATGAATCCATTAAGAAAAGCACTTTTTACATCCATTTGGTACAATTTAAAATATTTCAAACAAGCAAAAGCAAGTAATAATCTTATAGCTTTCAATCTAGCAACAGGAGCATAGGTTTCATCATAATCTATTCCTTCTTCCTGTGTATAACCTTTAGCTTCTAAACATGCTTTGTTTCTAACTATTTTTCCATACTCATCCAGTTTGTTCTTAAATACCTATTTAGTTCTAATAATTGACTCGTTTTTAGTTCTTAGAACTAAATTCCAAACCTAATTTCTCTAAAATTGACTTAGTTCATCTTGCATGGCCAAAATCCAGTTATTATCATTCAAGGCTTCTTCTACTAAATGAGGTTCAATTTTAGAAATAAGAGCCAAACTAATTTTCAAAATTTTGTAAGCTTAATCTTATTCTTTTCCAGATCTAACATTACTAATTATAAGCTTAGGAGGATGATTAGTTTTAAATTTTAAATTTGATGAAGGAGTGAAAGAGTTCAAAACCTTCTAACTTACCTTCTGAAGGTTTTCAACAAACCTGGTATCACCTTCTAAAGTACCTTATGATACAGACTTTTTTTCAGTTCCATCAGGCATCTTAGAAGCTTTTGGAGGAGGTTCTATTTTTCCTTCTTCTGAATCATGATGAACTGTCTTCTTTTTGCTTAAAGCAACTGGTATTTCATCGTCTGATTCTTCATGGATTGTTTCCTCAATAAATTTAACATTTATTGACTCTTCCACAACATTTGTTTCTTGGTTGTATACTCTGTATGCTTTCGAGTTCAGAGAGTAGCCTAAAAATATGGCTTCATCTGCTCTCTCTTCAAAGTTTCCCAAGACTTTTCCTATTTTCTTAATAAAACACTTACAACCAAATGTCTGAAAATATGAAACCGTAGGTTTCCTCACTTTGTAAATCTCATAAGTAGTTTTATTTGTCAAGGGCCTTATATATATACGATTAATGATATAATAAGCTGTTGAAGCTATTTCAGCCCAAAAGTGATAAGCTATATTACTTTCATTAAGAAGAGTTCTCGTCATTTCTTAGATAGTTCTATTTTTGCGTTCAACTACTCCATTTTGTTATAGAGTATAGGGTGCGGAAAAGTTATGGCTGATGCCTTCATCTTCACAAAATGAAATGAAATTAGAATTTTCAAATTCCTTACCATGTTTAGTTTGTAATTTGATGATGGAGAGGCCTTTTTCATTTTCAATTCTTTTTTAGGATATTTCAAAACTTTTAAAAGCATTACTTTTATAATGCAAAAATAAGATCCAAGTAAATTCAGAGAAATCATCTACTATGACAAGACCATATTTATTTGTTCCTAAACTTAATGTGTGAATGGGGCAAAAAAGATCTAAATACAATAATTCTAAAGGTCTTTGAGTAGAAATAACCTTCTTACTCTTATGAGATGCCGAATTCATTTTATTCTTCAAGCAAGCAGTACAACGAATATTTCCATGAGTATGTACTTTAGGTAAACTTCAAACTAAAGTCCTTTTAGATAAGTTCTCTAGTAGATGAAAATTCGCATGTCCTAGTATTTTGTGCCAGAGTATAGCATTATCATGCATTATCATTTATAGAAATAAAGCAGCTTTCAGATGATACTTCAAATGGTTTAATTAGATAAACATTCTTTTTCCTAAAACCTTCAAACAGCTTTAAACCGTCTTGATTAAAGCCAACACATTTATCATGTTAAAAAACTATTTTGTATCATTTATCACAAAACCAACTTATACATAACAAGTTATGTTTTAATCCTTTAACCAACAATACATTTTTGATTGAATGAGGTATCAAACCAATTGAGCCTACACTGCAACTATTTTACCTCTACCATTGTCACCAAACTTCACATAACCATCTTCTTTCCATTCCAGATTTGTGAACAACAAAATATCACTGGTCATGTATCTTGAACATCCACTATCAAGATACCATGTTCCTTTTATCTTTGCTTCATAATCCTATACACATTAAAGCATAATCAAATCTGTTTACGAACCTAGTGAAGCTTGGGTCCATAGGAATTCAAGCTCGTGTTTTGAATTGAACTTTGGTTATTATTAAGCTTGTAATTTTTTAAAAAAAAAGTATTTCTCTATATGACCTATTTTATTACAAAGAAAACAAGCATAATATTTCTATTCAGTATACCTTTTACATACCACTTTCCTTTGGTTTAGATTCTTTCTTAAATGCCATCTGTTCAACCTTTTGTTATACCCTCTGAAAGGATACTTGTTCTTGTTGTTGTTGTTGTTTTGAGAAAACTTTCTATTGTTCTTTCTGATAGGTTCAAACACTTTGTTGTTTCCCTACTTTTAATTATTTCTTGCTTTTCATCTTTTGATTTAAGAAAAACTATTTCTTTCTTTGTCTTAGATGTTTCTCCAAATTCAAGACCTAGTCCAGATTTTGAATTATTCATCCTTTGACTAGAAATCAACATTTGTAGTTTCTTGTGACTTTCATCAAACTTAAGAAAAGTATTCTTAATTAACTTAGATAATCTTCTATACGATTTTTCAAATTCTTAATCTCTTCTTTTGAAATTAGATTTTCGTTAACTATCGCTTCACAGACAATATGCAGACCTTCGAAGTCATTTTCCAGAAAATCATTTTCAACTACTAGCAACTTATTAGTTTGATTAAGTGCATGCTTTTCAATTTTCAATGTTTTAACCTCATATTCAAGCTTAGATATTTTATTGCTTAACTTAGAAAGGGCTTTGAGGAGTTTGTTAATTTCAACACATATATCATTAGGTACATCTAAATCAGAATCAAAATCAGTTTCAGAATCTACCTCAAAAAGTGCCATAAGACATAAGTTAGCTTCTTCGCATTCTTCTGAACCTTCTGATTTAGGATCCGAACCCTCTAGATCACTCTATGTCGCCATTAGAGATTTAATTTTCTTGATCAACAAAGGACATTCATATTTGATATGCCCAAGTTTCTTGGATTCATAGCAAATAATCTCCTTTTTTTACTTTCTTCTCTTCTTTTTCTTTAATTAACTTCCTTGCATCAACAAACTGATTCTTATTAGTAGTAAACCTTTTAGTAAACATTCTCTTACCCTTTTTCTTAAGCCATTTATTGAACTTTTTGGTTAGTAGTGTCATGTCCTCTTCTTCTTCTTCAAATGAATCTTCTCCTTCTAAATCAATATCTATTTCTTTGGCCTTGAAAGCTACGGTCCCCTTCCTTGTATCTTCTGAAGTGCCTTATGATTTGAGAAAATCAATTTCATATGCCATGAGCTTGCTACACAATTGACTTAGTGTTAATGTCTTCAAGTCACAAGCTTCTTCTATGGTTGTTTTCTTTGCATTCCAAATTTTGGGAAGAATCCTTAGCATCTTGCAAACCATATCTGCATCACTAATAATTTTGCCAAGAGAAGACAATTCATTAGTTATAGCAGCAAATCTACTAAAGGAGTTTTTGATTTCTTCAACAAGGAGAATTTGAAATGTTTCATATTGTTGAATCAGCAAGTTAACTCTTGTGTCTTTGATGGTTTCCATGCCTTCGTAAGTTTGCACCAAAGTGTCCCAAATGTCTTTAGCTGTTTCACAAAAAACAATTAGATAAAATTCAAAATGTGTAATAGCACTCAATAAAAGATTCTTAGCCCTTGAATTTCGTTCGACTTTGGTGATAACATCTCTTAAAGTGATGATGGTTAGAACTTTGAGATCTCTTGTAGAAATAATTTGCCAAGCTTGATAATCTAATGCCTTCACATAACTCTCCATCTTGAATTTCCAATAAGGAAAATTAGTTCCATAAAAAAATGATGCCTTACCAGGCTGAATTGGTAAACTACCACTTGATTCACCTATGATCTTAAACTTTAGAAAATATTAGAACAAGGCTTTGATACCAATTATTGTTCCCATATAAGATATCGAGGGAGGGGAGGGGAGGGGGGGGGGGGGGGGGGGGGGGGAAGGAAAGGGGTGAATTGATATCTCTAAATTTTTGAAAACTTTTTCGTTAACAATTTAACACATAATAATAAATTTGCAAAGTAAAAAGGTAAGGAAGAAGAAAATTAGGCAAAGATTTTATAGAGCTTCGGCCTTTTGCCTACTGTTCTCTTCCAACTTCACTATAAAGGACCCGATCTATTTCATTAGTGCTGTTCTACTTGATCCACTAAATCAAATCACAAACAAAATACAACCATTAGTCACAATGACTTTACAACACTCTGCTTTACCAATCTAGGCTAATATAAATCTACAGAGTACAAACTATATTTTCTCTACAATAAAGTATAGAGATTACAAGTGAGAACAAAAATACAAGTCTAAAATATTTTTGCACTTGAAAGAAATAACACTTCTTGTAGAACTTTAATTCAAAGCTGCTTTTTAAAGAAGTATTTGAAGAACTTTCTAAAGCTTTTCAGAAGGTAAAACCTTCTCATGAAAAAAAAAAAGTTGGTGCAACAATAGTATTTCTTCGAATCCGATTAAAATTAATATTCCATGTAATTTTTTCCATACCAACCTTCTAAATAACCTTTTAAAGAATGTCAACCTTCTTTTCTTAGAAGTCTCTAAACAAGCTTCTAAAGAGTTGTACTAATTCTTTTTATGAGAGCTTCTGTAATACTTTTTGAAGACTTTCCAAAATAGTCTATTTTCAAATAATTTAAAACTTTTGAATAAGCTTCTAAATGTGACTTAAATATGTAAAATTATACTTTCTATAAAACCTTCTATATGCCTACACTCTTAATGATTCATTAGCTTTTAGCCCTTTTTGTTATTATTAAAATGTATGAGAAACATCTAACACAGAGCAAAAAAACTCAGCATACACTTAGACTCCATGTTGGTTATACAGCAGGTCAAGGGCAAAACAATGGCCAAGTACTTACATTTAGTACAAGGCCTTCTTACGAAATTCGCTTCTTAGGAAGTCAACAAAATCCCTAGGTAGAAAACGTTGAGGCAGACAAACTATCTAAGATAGCTTCGTCTACCATCTTTACATTACAAAACTGCAATAAGCCACTCTTCATACAATATCTCTCCAAAAGAAGCATAGAGGTACAACAACAACAAGTCGCCGAAACGACAGAAGTAGCTCCTAAGCCCTCCTAAATCCCTTCTACAGTACCTCAGGATAAGGGCATTACCTAAGCAACAAACCATGGCGAAGAAGTTATCCTATACCATAGCCAATTATACACTAATCAATGATGTACTCTATAGATGAGGACACAACACTTCGCTCCTCAAAATGCCTCCATATAAAGAAGGCACTCAAGTTGTCGAAGAGCTCTATGCAAGGATGTGTAGCAATCATATCCAATCATAAGCACTGTACCTTTGAGCACTAAGGCTAGGTTATTATTAGCATACAATGAAGGAGGACACCAAGACCATGGTCCAAAGATGTCACTCCTGCCAAAAGCATGCGTTAGTCACCCACGCGCCCAGTTTAGAGTTACACCCCTTGACAAACCTATGGACATTCACGCAATGGGGATTAGACATCCTTGGCTCCTTCTTGAAGGCCTTAGTAGGCTAACAGTTCATCTTAGTAGCAATAGATTACTTCACTAAGTGAGTAAAGGCATCAACTACTACATCCATCATAGCTTAAGCCACTAAAGGTTTCATGCTTACCCACATATTGTCCCATTTCAAAGTATCATATAGATGATCACTATCAATAGGAAGCAATTAGATAGTAACTGTTTTAGGGACTTCTGCAACGAGCATAACATTATGTTACATTACACCTTGGTAACCCATCCTCCAATCAACGGCCAAGTTGAGGCTATCAACAAGATAATTCTCAACAGCCTGAAGAAGAAGGTTAAATGAGCAAGAGGTGCTAAAGGGCTTCCCAACATACTTTAGGGTCACCATATGATGCATAAGACCTCAACCGAAGAGACCCAATTGCATCTTGCATTTAGAGCAAAAGCTATCTTCCCCATTAAATTGGAATTACCTACCAGTAAGATACAACACTTCAACGTAAATACTAATCACATAGCCCTATAGGCAAGTCTTGATACCATCGATGAAGTTCATAACGCTATAAGAGCACATACAACTACCTATTAGTAGTGAGCTACCCAATACTACAACCTCAACTTTCGATACAAGGTTTTCCCTAATTGGGAAAACCTTGTGCAAGTGATCAATGATGTAGGAAAAGGTGCTTATAAGCTTGAGACTCTAGAAGGACGACCTATTCCTAAGGCATGGAATGCTTAGAATCTAAGACCTTAATTTCCTTAAGTATAACGATGAGAATCAAAAGCATTTGTAAGAATTTGCTTCTCTTCTTCTCCAGTAACTAACAGCCTTAGGTCAATTTTCATCCCTAAGTTTTGCCTAAGTTAGTCCTTATACTGACAATGTGAGCACCTCTCAGAGGCATCGATTTACATCAAGACCCTAACCTTGGATTGATTTTCATCTCTAAGTTTTGCCTAAGTCGGTCCTTACATTGACCATATGAGCACCTCTTCTCAGCATCGATTTACATTGAGCCCTTAATCTTGGGTTGATTTTCATCCCTAAGTTTTGCTTAAGTCAATCCTTACACTAATGATGCAAGCACCTCTTAAGAGCATTGATTTACATCGATCCCCTAACCGTGGGTTGATTTTCATCCTCAAGTTTAGTCTAAGTCAATCCTTATACTAACAATACGGGTACTTGTCACAGGTGTCAATTTATTTTAAGCCCTTGACCTTGGATCGATTTTTATCCCTAAGTTTCGTCTAAGTTAGTCCTTATACTAACTACAAGGGCCCCTATCCTAAGCATCGATTACATCAAGCCCCTAGCTTTGGATCGATTTTTATCCCTAAGTATTATTACCAAGTTAATTACTACAAAAGTGACGTAGGCACTTTACTTAGGCATTGATTTACATTATGCCCCCAAACACAAGTCGACTTTTCATCCTAGAACATTTGCTTAAGTAAGGCATTGTTATAACAATTATTAAATACAAATCCAAGTCAAATTGGACAGCAAGAGCTAGAGGGAAATAGGCAAGTTAAACAGAAGAGATTATCAGAAAGAGAAAAGTTTTATTTCACTAATCAAATGGAGTATAAGGTTTAACGAGTCACATACTGAGCCTAATTACATCAAGACAGAGAACTAAATAGTATAAAAGTACATACCTGCCTCCTACACTATGGCTATTCACTTCTCTTGAACAACTACTCTTAGCTTTAACTCGGCTCCTAGCTTTGAAAGCTCTTCCCCAAGAGGAAGTCCTCTCAACTTCAACTTAGCCAGCTTTCATGTTGTGATTGTATCCCTAGATTCCTACATAGCCAAGCTCCAAACTGTAGAGGTTTTAGTAACACTCAACATCCAAGCGAAGGTCCCTAGCCCACCTTCTAGAGCCTTTCTTCCACAAAGGAAGCAAAAAGGACAATAGATCCAACTACTCCAACTAGAGTACTAAGTTGTTTAGGCCCTACTAACAATAAAGAAAGTTCAATGCTTTACCCATAGTGAACTAGAGGACTTATGAAGTACAGGATTCCCATGAGCACCTTGGTACACACATCAAAGTAGGGAAAAGACCCTTCTGCTACCATAGTCACCTCGACAACCCCCATCTACTTGGAGTCATTTGAGATAGTCTACATTAAAGATTGCCCAAAACTTCGTGTAAACAAGTGCCTCCATAGTGAAGCCGCAACGAATAAGCAATGGGATGCACTTAAGCCCCCTCTTCTCCTTAGCATTATTATGACACAAAGAGGGGAGGACCTAGAGGCCACATGTACCTCCCAATCATAGCTCGAGATCTAACCCCTACTGTCGAGCAATTATCCACACCTTTCAATCACAACACGAAGGAAGAGATCGAAGGTGACCCCCTCCCCAACTCAAGTACCCCATCCCTCAACATGATCACCTTGGACACTCTCATGTTAGCTCTCAAATGTACCCCACTTAAGTTGTTTAGGTAATTAGTGTGGTAAGGCAAGGACCTATGTACCCTTTATATAGGAGCCATGAGACGTCCCCAATCGTACACGTATTGATCATCGTATAGCCCCAACACATTAGGAATCCAAGCAACGCCTCAAGATTTAATGATGAGCCGTACGCACATCAAATACCTTCTAGAAGGTACCCAACTCAACGTGTTCCACCTACCAGAAGCATGCAATACCTAAAATAAACCCTACGGAGAGGATAACGTATGTTAATAAGAGATTCACCTTGCTAAAATTGCTCTGTATCAAGTCCTATTTCGATTTTCTTAATTTAACCTATATTAAGCCCAACCCGCTTAATACAAATTACTCGACATTAAATTAAGGAAATATTTTTCTTAAAAATTTAAAAATTGGAGTTGCCAACCAATTCAATTGGTAAAAAATGAAATTAGGGTTCTTAGGTAAGAAAACCCTATTTTGGCTACTAATTTTTGAATTTTCTAAGAAAACGATTTTTAGAAAATTAAACCAAAGAAAATTAGGTTCGAGAGCTAACCTATTAAGACTAAATCACCATGTAAAAACTAAAGAAAAAATTGATGGTGCCTACGTACCCGCTAGTCGAGATCAAACCGATCGTAGTTCTCTTTTGATAAAATATTTAGTGGGTGGGTTCTTTTTATTTCGAAAATCAAGCCAAGTTTACATTTTTTAATAATTTATTGTTTTTCTAAAAAAAAAAACCTAAGAAATTTAATTTTCCCGAATTAAAGAAAATCCTGACTAACCATATCTTTTTGAAAAACTTCGGTTAAGATTTTTATTTTTTTAAAACCATTACGTATTAAAAGATATTTTTTCTAAATCCTAACGAATAAGATATGTTGAAAATACGCTCTAGATACATATAAGTATTTCTTTCCAAATCTTAACTACTAGATACGTATCTTTTCTAAATCCTAACTGCAAGATACGTATCTTTTCTAAATCCTAACTGCAAGATACGTATCTTTTCTAAATCCTAACTGCAAGATACGTATCTTGACCGTAAGATACGTATCTTGACCGTAAGATACGTATCTCAACCGCAAGATACGTTGATTTTTCGAAATAAAATGATTTTATTAAAAGAAATGCAATTTAACTAAATTTTATGGAAAATTGGAATTATCTACAAGATGAAAATAATAAAAAAAACCTGCACTTCAATGAAAAGTAAATTAATAAAAATAATTGAACTAACTAAAATAAAATAAATTAATTAAATAATAATTTTTACTGAATCGAGTTGTGCATCATGATCAAAAAGTGGATCGTGCTCGTGATCGTGCGCATCATGTTGGTGTTGCGTCCGTGCGTATGTAGTTATGGACTTGATTGTATGTACAACTACGTACAATTCAGATCAATGTTGTAGCATGTTGTGTCAAGTTGAAGATTTTGGATTAAAGGTTTGCGGTTTATGGGATCCACATGTGTCGGTGACGTGAAATGATGTCGTCAGTCGTCGGACTTGAAATTGACAGCAAGTGCTATAGATTATAGTGTGAACTTCGGCTTCGGAATTTGATTTTGGAATTGAATTGATTTGGCATGGAATGTTAGACAAAAGACTTGTGTAGACTTCGAATTGTGAATTGAGTTCAGAAATTTAAACGAATTGAATTGAAGATCAACTTTAGATTATGGAGTTCATAGATTGGGATAGCAAGGAATGTCAGACGAAAGACTTGTGTAGACTTCGGATTGTAGAATTGAGTTCGGAAATTTGGAGCTTGCTTTTGTGAATTGTAGGAATTGGACTATACATACAGATTGTGGGGAATATGAAAATAAATAAATAATAATAATAATAAAACCCGATCTATTGACCGATGTGATATTTATAAAACCTTAATCGTATCTTTCCTATCGAAGATACGGAAGATACAATTATGATTCTTCATATATTTAACCTAACTTCTAGAAACTCTATTTAGGCTTTCTATTTACCAAGCCCGATCCGATCTAATTTGATTTAGTCCAAGAGCCCACTTATTAAATTATAAATTTAATCTAGCCTAATATAATTTAGATGAAAAAATCTATTTTATATCGAACTGGACTCAAAATTATTTTAATAAAGCCCAATTCTCTAATGACTTAAAATTTATTAAATTAATCATATACCGTTATCCGATTTGATCTTAAATGACCCAACACGACTGGGCTCGATACCATTCGACATGATACTATTAGATACAACACAACTTGACTCGATACGATTCTACTCGACTCGACTCAATATAATATGACTCGACTCGAGATGATGTAACTCGACTCTCTTTTTTATTTTTTTCATTTTTTCTATTATTTTTTTATTTATTAACTTGGCTCAACTAACAAAAAAAAAAAATTGGCAAAAATGAGGTGTCTATACTTTGCTAAGGAGATCTTGTGACATCATCACAAGATACGTTCTTGTAGGCTCATCACCATATGATGCTAAGCCCTTATAAGAACCCCAAGAATCACAATATGCTCGAGAGATAAGGTGCATTGGCCTACAAGCAAGTATCATCGGGAGATAAGAAGATTTAGACAAAAATTAAGGACAAGTTTGAGGTGATACAATATAGGCAAACAAGTAAGTCCATAAGGAGCTATTAATAAGCAAATACAAACCACCTACTTGGGGATACAGAATTCAGCTAATCTCATGAGGAAATAAGGTACATAAGTCTACTCAGCAAAAATCCTCTTTGATAGAAAAAACTTAGACAAAAAACAAATGGAGTTCAAGTACGCAAACATATTAAAAACATAAGAAGCAATGACTAAGGGAAAGCAAGCACAAGATCAAAGATAGTGAATTAAACATCATTCATCTAAGTTTGACCTATTACATAAAAGGAGGTCAATGGCTCGACCCCCAGAAGAAAAATAGAAAAATCAAGTTCAAAAATGGGCACACATTGCCCGCGCTAACTATAAGAAAAGAAGAAAAAACTCAAAGATGCTCTTAAGCATCCTTTACTTGCTTTTGCTATTATTATTCCTACTGTAGCTTCTACTCCTGCCCACCTTGCCCATCACCACCCTACTCTCCAAAGCCTATAGTTGAGCCACTATTAGAAGCTCCTGACATGTCAACAAACGACTCACTACCCAGCTTACCTCTAGCAGTTACCTCGGGTTCATCCAGTCAATGTAAGAATGATAAGTTCACATCAGGCATGTTCTACCGAACTTATTTCCGTACCTCCCCTACCATTGCATTATCCAGCTATGTTGACGATCTTCTTGATCAAGGGTTCCTCCAAGGTCTCTATAAAGATATCCCATTTGACTTCAGCCATCAACCCCTTGCCTCTCAAGAGCTTGGCTTCCCTTTTTCCAAATTTGGCTTGTACCTTATCAAGCTCCTCCTCTTTAGCTTTAACTCAACATCTAGTTTTCCTTTTGTAACTTTGTTGACTCTTCGGATTTCTTCAACTCATCCTTCAGCCGACTCACCTAACCAAGGAGCTTCCTGTGCTTGCATTCCAAGTTAACAAATGCAATGGCCAAGTCACCGCACACTTTCTTTTCCTCCTGCAATGCCTTTTAGAGCCTCTTAACCTCGACCCTCACCTAACTTCCCTCCAATAGAAGTACTGATCGATTATAAGCTAGAATGAAATCTAACAGGTTATATAGCTATAGGCACAGCGCATAATTAGTAATTAAGCTAACAATAAGCAATTTGATAGAAACATATGAATAGCTTACTTCATTGTAGCTCTTTAGCAATTCTATCAAGGCCTTCAAATCATTTCTACCTGCAACTAGTCACCTAAACCATACTTATAGCTACTTAAACCTTTGAGTAAGTCGATCCACAAGCTATACAGGAGCTACTCTCCTACTTTAATGAACTAAAGGTTCAACATACTCATCATCGGGAATCTTAATGGCATCTACAACAATAGCTTTAGGGGTTCGTTTTAAACTTAGTCGCTTTACATCCACCTAAGCACCTTCTGCTTCAAGACCCTACTCAACAACTGTAGCCCTAGCTAGAACCCTTAGAACCATAACCTTACCAGATGCTCCCATACCCACTACCGAAGTCCCCAACGGTACTCCTATTAGCACATCCCCACCCCCTTGCTAAACAACCTTGAGAAGGGTATGCTGCCTTCCACTCTTCTTCTTCTTCCACTTTTTTAAGGGGCAATGCAAACTCTCCCCCTCCTTTTCCAACTCAAGCTAACTTCTCTTCTCTAACCTAGAAGCATTTTCCAGACAGCTATTCTACATAGCCAGTGGCTACACCCTTAATTTCTCTATAGCCAATTTCGCAGTTAAAAAAGAATAAACAAACTCCTTATAAAAATAAACTAAAGCAAGGAAAAGGCACTTACTAAGCCAAGGAAGAGCAACTTGATGTCCCCTACTACAACAACAAGGTGATACAACATGATAGACAACCAACGACCCCTCCTTGGCCGTACATGAAAATACCTATCTCCATCGCAAACAATGGCTCTCTACTCTTATACTTCTCACATATCAATAAAGGTTTTAACTTCCTCTAACTAGCTAAATTTAAGAGCTTGCAAATAGCTATGACATCTTCATCCCCTAAGGCCTTTAACTTCTTGCCTTGAATGGGCCATCTCTATTAAGTCGGAAAATCTAATGGCTCAAAAGCACAGTTGCATTAAAAGAATTCCTTCGACCCTTTCACCTTATTCGATGGCTTATCAATAATGCTTATGCTCATACCTTGGGTAGCAATGTAAACCCATCTGTCAACCACCCTCCTTGCAAAGAAGAAAGATCTAAACAATTACACAGTTGGCCGATGTAAGTTTCAAATGCATAGTGCCTCAAAAGCAAGCAGCTGAATTCAAGCATTTACATTCAAACTACTAGGTATAACTTTGAAATACTAAAAGAACTTAAGCAAGAATTTTCAAAAAAGGATACAAAGACCAAGCTTGAATGGCTTCGCATAAATACCGAATGATTGCTGGTCTCTTATGTCATAAGCCCACTACCCATCCATGGGCTCCTTAACTCACCACCCAAGCACCGCTCTTACTGCCCGTTAGACCAACCTTAACTTCTGCTCTCTTACTACGTATGGAATATGGGCACATACGTACTCATTCGCCATAATCATCTACAATAATTGCCCATTTTCATTCTCCTTACCATCTAATCAATATGCATTGTAGGGTCATTGCTACATACACTCCCTCATCTCCTCTAAAGAAACCCCATCCTCTTCTTTTTCCATTGCCATTGTTCCCCAGAAGAGTAAGGCTACTACCTCCTACTCAGGATGAGCTCTCATAACCCTCATCTATTTCCTTTGAAATAAAAGATGGGAGGACTCACTCTAATTATTGATTATGCTTTAATCAACCATCATAAGTGATCAATCAAGATTAGAAGCACATGAGAAAAAGCAGTTAGCTTACAAGTCAAAATTTTGGTAGAGTTTCCTCTAAGTGAACAAAATAAAGTGAAAAATGAACATCCAAGACCCTCTTTATATAAACAAACAAAGGGAGAAGGCAAATGGTTCCTCTACTCTCAAAGCATGAACCTACAATAGGACATACGCTAAATCTTAACTGTCTACAGACTCTACTCCTTTAGCCTAGGGTCCCGATTGATCCTCATACACGATCCATGATGTAGCTTAACAATGAATTGCTCCACATGCATACCTGTTCCTTATAGACCATCAATGCGCACTACATTTACCAATGACTGTCATTATGACACATCAAACAACCCAACGGTTACATCAATGATGCAGTAACCCGATGAATAGGAAAATGATCCACCACAACCCAAGTAGTAGAACTACTTTCCTATTTAGGAGCCTTAACTTGGTTCGGCTACATCGTACGAATTACTCTCTTTGTGCCTCAAGCGCTAATGAAAGTAAGACGACAAGTGTTAATACATAATTCTCACTCGAACTAAGGCCTAACAAGTGAAGCCCATCATAAGGAAGATCGAATGGCACTTAAACAAACAGCAAGCTCGCATATCACACCATGAGCCCTTTACAAAGCAGTAAACCCACACCAATGAAGACACAAATCAATGTAGACACTTCATTTTTGCCATCCCTATGATTCTTTTTTACTTATTAGGCCAAATTTAACAAATTATTATTATTTTCAAGAAATATTTAGAAAAAATGAAAATTGAAATAAAATAATAAAAAATAATAAAAGTATTGAGTTGAGTCAAGTTGAATCAATCGTTTAGGATCGGATCAGACGATATTTGAAGATGTATATTCAATTTAATAAATTCTGAGTCTTAAATAGTTGGCCTTCTTTTAGAAATACTTTTAGTCCAATTCAATATAAAATAGATTATGTTATCTAATTTATATTGGGCTAAATAGACTTAGAAATTATTAAATGAGTTAACATGAATTTTAGGTTAAATTAAGATGGACAGAATCACGTCCAAGATAAAAAGCCTAAATAAGTGTTAGTTTTCTGGAAACTAGATTAAATCTTCAATGAATTTAATAAATCCAAATCGAGTATCATCATATCTTATCAATATTGGATCTAAATCTATATCCAAAAAGATCTTAAACGATTCAAATTAATGGTTTATAAATAGTAGTTTTTGGCTATAAAAATTTTTAAGTTTTTCACTCTCGAAAACTCCACAAACACAATCACTACACATCCTCGCAGTTTTCATATCTCATATCCTACATGTCCACTTCACACCACTGCATAACCAGACACACTCTAACTCATATACAAAGCCATGACTAGATACATGCTTGCATAACGATTACGATACAACACGAGCACTTCGCGATCACTACAAACGGATCACGACACAAAATGCTTGACTTACACTCACAACCAAACACTCACGAACACACATGCCACACAGTCCACCGTTAGCATACCCACACGCAACCACATTCACACAGTCCAAACAATCATGACATAATCAATTATGCAGTCCAGTCCAATTACGTATACGATCCAACTCACTTAGGTAATTAGCTAAATTATTTTCATTATTTATTTATTTTTAATTAATTAATCACTTTATTTTACTAACTTTTTTTTAATGTAGGTTATTTTGATAATTTTAACAAAAAACTAAAATTTGCAACCTTTTAGATAAATTTTTTTAGAGAAATTTCTTCTTTTTTTTAGTTAAATCGTATTTTTCATTAAAATTGTATTTTTTAGAGAAGTTGTATATCTTCTCTGATGTACATATCTTTAGAGAAGATATGTATCTAGACTACATATATTAGTAGATCTTGCATTTAGGATTTGAAAAAATTAACTTTTAACGCATCGTAGATTTTAAAAAAATTAAAAATCTTAATTGGAGTTTTTTTTTTAAGATTTAGTTAGTTAGGGTTTTTTAAAAATAGATTCATAAAATTAGATTTTTTAGGTTTTTTTCTTAAATAAGAAATTGATAACTAATGTAAATCTAACTCGATTTCTTTTAAAAAATAATTAACCTACTAAATCTTTTCTAAAAAAGGAACTACATTGGTATAATCTTGACTAGAGGGTATATAAGTATCTTCGAGGCAACCATAAAAAATAATAAATTTTCTTTGTTTCAAAATTTGTAATAAAAATTATTAAAAAATTCATCTTGATTACACTTTTACATATCCATACATATTTTAGCATTTTTAAAAAAATTACAAAAAATAAAATCCTATTAGTTTTTTTTTTTTTTATCATTACATGATGACTGAATCTTAATAGATTAGCTCTCAAGTTTAGATTTTCTGGTTTGATTTTCTATAAAAAAAAATTTAGAAAATCTGCAAACTAGTGGCCAAATTAAGGTTTTCCCACTTAGAAACCCTAATTTCATTTTTTACTAATTTAATTGGTTGGCAACTCCAATTTTTTTAAATATTTCTTAAAAAAAAATTTTAAATGAAAAATAACTTTTCCTTAATTTAATGTTAAGTAATTTATATTAAGTAAGTTAGGCTTAATGTAAGTTAAATTAAAGAAAATCAAAATATGGCTTAACAGAATTGGCAACTGTACTGGGGATCGAACTTGGTGGGCTAGCCATGTAAAAGAAAAATTAATTAATGGGCTTTTATTTTTTATTTCTTTTTATCTATATATTATAATATAGTTGTACTAATTAGGTTTTAGTAATGCAGACTTCTAAGAAAGTTCGACACAATGGGCCTGTTACTAAGGATTAAGGGGGAAACTTTTCTTTAAATCATTTATGTGCTCAGATTTGGTCAAACTTAGGTTACCTTAAGAACTTAGGACAGATCGCCATTATGTAACCCTCATATTGATGGGGGCTTTAACCCCTCCTAATAGTGATAGGCAAGCCTACTCAAGTTTCGATGTAGTTAATCAAGTTTTTTTCTAGAAATGCTTAGAGCTACAGAGCCTAAGACCTATAGACCCTACCTTCCTGCATCATCTTTTTTTTTTTTGAAAAAAGGGGTAGTCATTTTTAAATTATAGGAAAAATTTAATTATTATTATCCATGGTCGGTTAGGCTTTTATTTAAAAAAAAAGGAAATTAAAAGAATTAGTACCCTTATATAGAATTATCTATGAGCTTCACTTTTTATTTTGATCTACTTATAATAAGTATATTCTTAACTGTGGGTTCATAATAATTCCTATAATTTATTAATTACTAGCTCCTATTACATTACATGTGTGTGTAGCATACTGTCTTTCATTTTTTTTTTCTATATTTGATTTTTTTTTATACTAATGCTTATTTCCATACAACTATTTTTGTTTCTTGTAATATATGTGTATTTTTTTTATATTGTCTCCTAGTAAGTAAAAAGTTGCATAACTTGAAAGAACTACAAAATTATTAATATTATATGTAACCTTAATGTAAATTTAGTATTTTCATTTTCTTTTTTTGTAAATAATTGTGTAATCTCATGTTTTATGTAATATAGACATACAAAGCCAAGGTAGTATCCATCCCAGGCCCATCCATGAGGTTTAGCTTAACAATACTCTTTCTCCAAAGGTATATTGAAAGATTGGTTGAATCAGTTTCTGCCCACAAAGCAAGATTACATTCACGAGCAGATTGGGCTAATCACATCTCTCATGCAGATCCAACTTCATTGGCTACTGATTAAAGCCCTAATCCATTATTGGGATATAGAATCCTTGGCTTTTAAGTTTAGCCCACATATGTTAACACTTACTTTAGAAAAGTACTCTCAACTACTTAGTGTTTCACCTCTCGAAGCAGGCATAATAGCTTCAAATCTTAGAGTCTAGCTTAAGAAAGCCTTCATGACTTTGCTGGGAGTAAAAAAGGCAGCCTCAGCACCTTTTTTATCTTTAAAGGACAAGAAATGTCTCAACACCTTAAGGTTAGTAAAGTGGTTTTCAAGCCTAAACGCTTACTAAAAACATCGTCAAATCTTTTGTAAGAGATATGAATTGTAGGTTAAGAATAGAATAAATGCCTTTATCGTAGTAATATTCGGGACAATGTTGTTCCCCTTCAAGTATGGTTAAGTCCATTATAGGGTAGCTAAGCTGGTAACCTAATTTTTAGCTAGCAAATCCTATATACCAGTATTATTGGTAGAGCAATTCAGGACACTTACCCATTTAAGGAAGCAAGGGCATAGGAATTTCATGGCCAAACCTACAATCTTTATTGTATGGTTTCTCAGTCACACACAGGGATATGGAAGAAACCTTCTCAGAGCATCCTTAACTGGACATATGAATCTGGTTGATGACTTTACTCCTCACCTTAAGGTGCTAGAAGAAGCTTAGTTTAAAGGATGGGTAGCTGTCATAAGTAGGATGCAACTAAGAGATTTTATGTAGAGAGCTAAGTGGAGCAACTACACTCGAGCCATCCTAGGGTGTATCGACTATGCAGGGGTCCCTCTCATTGGTATTATAAGCTGTACAGGGCATTTCCCAACTTGTGTCACCAAACAGCTGGGTCTGCTTCAAGAAATAGCATACAAGGATTCTTTAGAAAGTGTTACATTGAATTAACAAGATCCTTGGTTACCCATCGCTACCCTGATTCAACGACTAGCAAAACTTGTGAAGTTATGAGAATGAAGGGAAGTTAAGAAGGTCATGAACGTAGGAACTTTGAGGAGTACAGTCAGGGAATACCGGGCTACTAAGCAGTTTATTTATAATCAGCTAAAGAAGAATAAAAAGATTGGGTATGAAGCTCCAAATGTATTCAAACATGAGCCAGAGCCAAAACACCTTTCACCTATCAAGTAGGCCTACTAAGACACCATATGGGCTATAGTTGAAGCCTAATTCTAAGAATAGAAAAGGATCATTAAAGAATTAAAAATGGAGAATGAGAGGTTGCTAGGAGAAAACCAGTTCTTGAGGAGTAAGATTTAAGAAAGAGATGTTACATTCCGAAGACTCATGAGAGAAGTTGTTGAAGCCCATCCTAGCCAAATCCGTTGGCTTTTATAAATATAGGATTTGATTTTTTCTTTTTTTTTTAGGAAGATTAGTTAGGAGGTTTTTTTTAGTCCATTGTTTAGGCTTGATTTTATGATTATTAATAAATTTGCAACTTCATTAAATCAAAGTCTTTATTGGTTATGCAGTCTTTTACTCATTTTTTATTTTTGCCTTTGATAGTTGCCTTTTAAAATAGAAAGAAAATAAAAAAAAAACACAAAAAAAAGAAGAAAAAGAAAGCAAAAAATTTTTAAAAAAAAGAACAAGAAAAACAAAAAAAAATAAAAACAAAATCTTAATTCACAAAAATGTCTAAACTTGAGTCTTTATAGGATTTTGAAGATAGCTCCCAAGTAAGCAGACTCTATTAGAAGCTTGATATTCGTTCATTCTAAAGCAAGAATGTCAACTTACAGTAATGGAAGCATTAGTCAAACCCAAGCCTAACTCAAAAGTCACAACCTTAGAAGAAAATATGATCAAAATGGCCAAACAAATTTAAGCTCTCACTCAGGCTATTGGAATTCTCAATGATCACTAAGCATCTCAAGTTAACCCAAATTGAATTGTAGAAGTGACCTGTCCCCCTAAACTAGAAGACGCGGAATCAGTCCCCAATGTTAAGACATGGAGGAAGGAGATCAAGGAAAAACACAAAGAGATGGAAATGAAGTTTACGTAGAAGTTAACTGAGAAGATGAAAACCCTAAAAATGGTTAATGAGCTTGAACAGATGGGAATGGTCAATTTGCTGACATATGAAGATGATGACTTCACAAAAAAGTTTAAAGTTCTGAAGCATGAGAAATTTGATAAGACTGGTTACTTGAAGCTCTGTACCAGGCTATACATCAGAAAGATGGGAAAATACACAAAGTATGATAAAGTGATGGCTCAAACCTTTCAAGATAGCTTAACCGAGCCTACCTTAACTTAGTATGCCCAACTGGACTTAAACAAGATCGATACATGGGATAAGTTAGCTCGGCCTTTCTACAATTAGTACAAGTTCAATATCAAGGTAGCCCTATCCATTTAAGATTTGAACAATTTGTGAAAGAAGGCTAACAAGAACTTTATAGAGTATGCTCAAAGATGGAGGGGCATGGCAGCTAAGGCGACTCCTCTCTTAATAGAAAGGATTTAACCTTTGCTTTTATTAACACTCTTAGAAGCCCATACTACCAACATTTGGTAGGTCATCTTGCCTCTAACTTTGCAAAGATTGTAGCTTCGGGTGCCGAATTGAGGTAGCTATCTCTATTAGAAGACTTCCTAATCTTAAAGCAGTTGAGAAGAAGATGCCTCCTATAAGATTCTCCAATAAAGACAAAGAAGCTATTATAAGTGTTGTCGATATTGGCAACCTTATCAGATCTACAGCACCGATAGCCATGGCAGGAGATTTTAATCCTCCATCGAATTCATATCAAAATAACCACCCACAAAGAAGACAGTTTACTAGGATCCCCATTCCTCTAAGCTAGGTTCTTGCACGATTAAGGAAAGAGAATCTTTTGACATTTGAAATACCAAAGGAGGGATAGAGACCAAGGGACTACAACCTAAAGCTCCATTGCAATTATCATTTGGGGTAAGTGGAACATTCTACAGACCATTGTTGGAGACTTAGACATAAGATCCAAGATCTCATTGATGATAAGTTGGCGCAATCAAACTTCATTCAAACTCCCACTCCCAATATGGGTAATAATCCTCTACCAAATCATAGATGCTCAATCAATAAGATTATTGTTGAAGTGCCTGAACCAAAAGTTGATTTAAATAGTCTTCCTGGCACTAATAAAGAGGTAACTTAGAATCTAAGGCAAGCCAAACACTTACAGAATATAAATCTCAGAGACTAAACCCAGACCAAACCAGTAATATATCAATTGTTAAAGGATAAGAAGATAAAGAAGGCTAACATTATGGCTATGTTGGTTCCAAAACCATGAAAGAAATGTACTTAGAGGGAGCTCAAAAAAAGGTATAAACCTGGAGATTTGACAGTTAACACCTTGGGAGAGCCGTTAAGCAAATTTGAGTACTTAGTTGATTATTGTTGAGCTTGGTTTTTCACCTCCCAGTTTCTTATAAATTAGATTTCTTTTAAACTGACCAGTATTAAACCTTTACCCGTTTAATACTAATCCTCGATTAGAGTTAAAAAAAAATAGTTTTTTATACTTTGAAAACATTTTAGAGTCACCACCTAACTGAAGTCGGGAAAAAGAGTGAAGTTAAAATCAATTGAGTGGATTGGTTATAACTTAGCCACTAGTCTTTTGATAAAAACCAATTTTTGTAAAACAGTTTGAAAATAAAAGATCTGGATTCAGCAGTTATGACTTTCAAACCCTTATAAGTAACATTAACTTTCCAAATATAACCTTAATCTTAAAAATCACCTTTTAATTTTAAATTATAGAACTCAATTATTATTTACTTTTGATTAGATCACCTAAGTAATCTAAATGAAAAAAAAAAAGAGGAAAATTAAAATTTTTTATTTTTATCGTTGCCCCTTAAGTGCTTACATACCCATTATTCAAGATTAAATGTACGTAGTTTTTTTGTAAAACTTTAGCGGGTTAAGTTGATTTTAATTTTCAAAATGAGCCTAGTTTATGTTTTTAGGTTCAATTAGGTTTACTTAAGGAACATTTCTATAAAAAAAAAAAAGGTCCTAAATTAGGACTCTTTATTTTTTTGAAAAATTCTAGAATGTCCTAACTTTAAAAAGAATCCAATTATATATTTTTTATTTTGGAAAACCTGATTTTTCTAAGTATTAAAAAAGCAATCTTTATTCCTTGACTCAATTTTATTTTTATTTTTTTATTCTATTTATTTTTATTTTTATTAAACTAAAAAATAAATAACTAAATAAACTACTTTTCTCTTTTTTTTTCTTCCTTTCTCTTTTTTCTTTTCTTCTTTTTTTTTTAACATTTTACAATACAATTTACATAGATAAATAAATAGGTTCAAACTAGAGAGGAGAGTGCGAGTCAAAGTTCGGATCATGTTAGGTTGGTGTGGATCATAGGGTCGGGTCGAACGTATGGATCGGGTCAGGTCACCTCTACTGGATTCGAGTCGGACTGAGTTCTTCTTCAACCGCAGCAATAAGGCGCGATTCAACTCGTTTCAACTACCAAAACGAGTAGGTAAATGGTTTTTCATGTGTTTCGAATTGGGAATAGGGGGGTAGAGCCAACACCGTGATTAATGGAGCTCGTTTAAATGGTTTTTGCAAGTGGCGATCAGTGGTAGTGGAGCTACGCTTACAATGGCAATTGTTGGAGGTGAGAGGTTGGTTGGGTTAAGGGTTTTTAGGGTCGAGGAACGTCATGGTAGGGTTGGTTTGGTTTAGTTCGAAGAGGGTTAGAGGTGGTGGTTCAAGAGGGAAAGGTTTCAATGGTTAGGGTTTTGGTGGTGGCAAGTTGGTGGTGATGATACGGGCCATAACGGAGGTCAAAAGCGATCAGGTTGGGGAGCTTAAGCCACAGGTAGCATTCCTAGGGTAGTGATTTGTAGTGGTGAGCTACAAAGAGAGAGACCCGAAGAAAGAGAGAGAGAGATAGCTATAGTTAGAGAGAGAAACCAATTCGAAGAGAGAGAGAGTTTATGAGTGTTCTTCGTTAGTCGTATGAGGTTATGTGTATGTAATGAGCTCCCCCAACACCCCTTTTATACATGAATTGATCAAACAAAAAAGGAAATCAGAAATCGAACTTGAATGAAAATGTTTAAAAATCCAGTTTTTTTCTGAATTTTAGAGCTCGATCTAAATGTTCCTTTAACTGAATTTGGACGTGTTATTGGGTCTAATTTACAATAATCTATGTGATAAACACAATTAGAACAAGGAATTGCATGTGTGTATATGAAATTTGTGTGAAAAATGGCTCTAAAGTAAAGGGGTTGGGCAATTCTTGACTGGGAAACTTGAGGAAAGTCTAGGGAAAATGAGGGAAAACTGAGAGAAAGAGAGGGAAAGTGCTGACGTAGTGCCACGTCAACCAACCCGACCAACCACGGCTTGCCACATGTCATCGCGTGACATGTGGTGGTTGATATGGCATACCACATGGTGCCACGTCAACACGTCATCCAATCCCAACTTACTACGTATCAGGACATATGGCACAATCAGATCCCGACACTGGCAGTCCTTAATGTGATGAAAAATAAAAAACTGTATATACCTCCTCTATGATTCGAACCCAAAACCTTAAGATAAATACTCAATACTAAGCCCAAATGCTTATTCGTTAGGCTGTTGGCCTGTCTCATGTCCATATGTGCAATTATGGACCCGATTAGTCTGAGCTAAATTTAAATCTAAGCTTCGGTTCAACTGCCCAACTTCTAACCTTACTTCAAAAATAAAGAATCTATCCCAATAAAATGTTATTTCCTAAAATCTTTTATATTTTTCAATTTCATAACTTTCTAAAATTCTTATTTTCTAGACTTCCTATTTTTGATATTTTTCTAAATTTTTCATTTTTTTGTGCTTCATTTCTTTTTTTTTTGTGCCTCTTTTCTTATTTTTGTATTTTTCTAAATTTCTTTATTTTTTGGGTTTCCTATTTTTTTTTGTTTTTCCTAATTTAGGACCTATTGAGGAAAATATACAATAAAATAAAATAAAGGGGGCAAAAATTAGGTATCTACAACTACTCTTATTTGTGGCAAAATTTAAACAAAACTTTGCCCCAAAGACAAAGAGACACTATTTTTGCCCTTAGGATAACTTTAAAACAACTACTTAGCTATCCTAAACTCAATCTATTAGGGATTTTATGAAGAAACGAAACATGGTTATGCCACCTTAGGTTTACTAACCTAGGTAGGAAGGATAAGCAACCTTATTCTAGAATTGAATTAAAGAACCTCGTTCCTCTCTAGGTTCACTAACCTAAACGGGATCATCTCTCAAGAACTAGCAACCTCAGTTGGGATCAATCTAAAACCTTATCGTGCCAAGCTCACTAACCTAAATGAAAGCGTCTCTCGAAGACTAGTAAACCTAAACTAAGATTGATCTAAAACCTGGTCATGCCTCACTAAGCTCACTAACTTAAGTGGAAGCGTCTTTCGAGGACTAGCAACCCTAAACTCAAATCAATCCAAAACCTAGTTGTACCTCACTAGGCTTACTAACCTAAACGAAAGCATCTCTCGAGGACTAGCAATCTTAAACTGGGATCGAACCAAAACCTAGTCATAACTCATTAAGCTCACTAACCTAGGCAAGAGCATCTCTCTAGCAGCCCTAAACTAGGATCAATTTAAAACCTAATCGTACCTCATTAGACTCGCTAACCTAAGCGAAAGCATCTCTTGAGGACTAACAACCCTAAATTGGGGTCGATCTAAAACTTTATCGTACTTCACTAAGCTCACTAACCTAGCAGTAACGTCTCTCAAAGATTAGCAAACATAAACTAAGTTTAATCTAAAACCTGATCGTGCCTCACTAACTCACTAACCTAGGTGGGAACATCTCTCGAGGACTAGCAACCTTAAACTCGGATTAATCTAAAACCTAGCCATACCTCACTAGGCTCACTAACCTAAGCAGGAATGTCTCTCGAGAACTAGCAACCCTAAATTAGGATCAATCTAAAGCTTAGTCATACCTCACTAGGCTCATTAACCTAGGCAGGAGCATCTCTTGGGGACTAGTAATCCTAAACTAAGATCAATTTAAAACCTGGTCGTGCCTCACTAAGCTCACTAATCTAGGCGAGAACGTCTCTTAGGGACTAGCTACCCTAAATTTGGTCTTGATGTTGTGCCTTATAAGCCTTCCAAAAGGAACTAATGAATAGAAGTGCTTTATAGGCTTACTAAGAGAAAACTTGGTAAAGGGAAGTGTCTTATGGGCATGCTTAAGAGAATTTAATGAACAAAATTGCCATATGGTCTTGCTAAAAGAACATGGAAAAGAAATTGAGTTAAGATCGTGCCTTCAAAGGTGAGATAAACATTAAACATAGAAGTTGAATGCTTTATGTGCTGTCTTAAAAGGACTGATGAAGAAAGGTGCCCTATGGGCTCGCTAAGAAAACCTTGGTGAGCAGAGGGGCCCGATGGGTATGCTAAAGGTAATTAAGGAACAAAAGCATCCTATGAGTTTGCTAAAGACCTTAAAGAAAGATGAATGGGTGGAAGGCGGGATAGCCTAATTGAGAGTTAGCTAGGATTAAAATTGTCCAAAACATTACCTGATTTGGGGAAAAAATTTACAAATAAACCATTTACATTAAAAAAGACATTGGAAAGGATTAAAAACTAGGCCACTTGGGTAGACATGGACTTGGAATAAAGATATTTTCTCTCTCTTTTTTTCTTTTTCTCTTCTTTTTATTACCTTTTTTTCTTTTTTTTTTAGTTTGTTAATAGGTAAAGAATCCTTCCTTAATAATTATACGGGGCCTCTTATGTTAACTTGGATACTGAGTTGCTTAGTGAGGCCTTGTGATTTCAAACATCTTTCCTTTTTTAAGGAAAAGGTAACTCATAACTAGTTTAGTCATACAGGACTTCCTTATAAACTCTCAACCTAGAATACACTTTTAACTATAGTCCCAAAATTATAGTCCATTCTGTACATGATACGCCTTGATCAATCTATTAGGTCTTTTCCAGTTTGAATTAGGCTTTTGGTCCAAAGGTTTCAAAAGGAACTAATGAAGAAGCTTATTTTGAAATAAATATTAATCTTAGGTATACAAGTCGAGATCCTTAGGAACAAATTAGAAATATGCTTGCCCCAATTTCAAAAACAATTTTTATTAAAAATAAATTACCTTTTAAGATCAAAAGAGCTTTTACTTATGTAAGGGTGGTACTGTAGGTGAGAAAGCCTGGTGTGATTCATAAGAGATGCTTCGAAGTGGATATAAAGCTTTCAGGTTTCTTAAGCTCAAGCTGTAATTCAAAACTTTGTGTCTTTAAGGCTATTTGGGCTTTGACTTTTGATTTGATTATCCCTACTGGGATATGATATAACACTTGGCTTTTGACTTACACTTGGGCCTAAATTTCCAACCGTTTTTCTTCATCTTCTTCTTTTCTTTTTTTGTTGTTATTACTTTGCCTCATTGTTCTCTTGTTATTCTTTCTTTTTCTTTTGGCCCCAAGTCTCCACTGCCAAGTTTTTTGTCGCTTAAGCGATTTAAGGCCCTAAATTCATGGATTTCTTATTATTTGGGTTCAGGTGAGGCAAGTATAAACTTGAGGTGTTTAAAAAAAATATGGCTCTTCATTATTCCAAAAAACATAACTTGTTGAAATAAAAGTTGCTTTTGAATTTAATGTTACTAAAGCAAACACAAACCAATTTTAATCCCTCTCTCCTTATTAATGACCCTTACCTTCGAATTGCCCCATTGTGGGGTGGTTCTCGATAAGGTTTAAATTTGAAAATTCTTTAAATGGGTCTAACAAGATGAACAAGAGATGATTGTGTTTAAGATTCAAAAAATGAATGCCTAGCTTCATTTTAATATGCGTATCACATTCAAAGTGGACCTCCTTTAAGGAACAAGCCCAGAGTATCCTCATTATTATGTCGCTCAACTCTCAAAGTGTTTCAAGTTAGTGTGTAGAAAATAGTTTGTCTTTTTTCATTCTAAACCTTTTAAAAGTGAGTTACTAATTCCTTAAGGAAGAATTTTATTTTCCCTGATAACTTTGTAATCATTTAATTAAAAAGGCAATCATATTATTCTACTGCTACAAAATTTATTGAAGACAACTTTCTTTGCCCTTATCTTAACAAGTGTCCAATTACTTAAAACAACCTGTGAGCTTATTAGAAGCATTGGTAAGCTCAGAAGAAAAAGAGCTCTAGGCGACTTAGTTGAACTATCCCCATGACTTGAAGAAGGACCGACTTATTGTAGCTTTAGCTGAATGACCTTTGCATCAATTAAGTCTTGAATCTTGTCCTTTAATCTCTAGCATTTTTCAGTAGAGTGCCCTTTCTGACCCATATGATATTTGCATCGTGCTTTTGAGTCAAAGTTGCATGGTTTGTAATTCGGATTAAGGGCTTCATAAGCTATAATCCTTGGTGCTTTCAAATGACGAAAGATTTAGGTAATTAAGATCTCTAATCGGGTGAATTCTCTCCTCTAAGTCCCTTGGGCTTGCTTTTTCTCATTCCTTCTTGGCTTTTTTCTTGTTGGGCCTCCTTCATCACTTGGGTTTGCTAACATTTGATCAGTGCTGAACATTGAGTATTGGAATCTTCTAAGCATGCGACCTATTGCCGTTTCTAGATCTATAATGCTCTTTTTGATACAGACTCATGGATGAACATACGAATTCGATATCATGTGTAACCAAAGGGGTAAGTCCAACCCACAAGATGGCTTAAAAGGTAAATGATAGTTGAAGGTTGAGCGGGGGGTTCCTGTACACTGACAAAGGATATGATGCACTAACGCCTTACACGAGCTTAAGTCACACTTGATATGACCCATAAGTATAGCTGAAGGTCACTCGCCACTAGTCCACGCTTGAATGGGCTAGATAAGAGTAGCTCAAGAGGAAAGGGAACACTTAGCTCAAGAGTGAAAATATTCAGTGTATTCTCTATATTCTGATGTTTCAACTTTTACAATATGACGGTATTTATATCATCTCATTAAGGCAAATCCTAAGTTACAAAAATTACAAAAGAATGGTCTTTATTTACTAAAAAAAAATAGAATAATTTACAAGGAAAATATGAAATCATGCAAAAGAAGGAACGCGAACATCCTTTGTTAGAAAGGAAAATATGGATGTCAGTAAAGGACAGTGCGTATGCGTTTCTATGGTGACTCTGATAGTACTGTGGTTCGGGTAGGGGTAGGCCTTCGTTCAGGCCTATTCAATGTCAAAAGGAGTTGGACAATGGTTAGATAGGGGATGGTTCACATAGGGTTGGCTTCAAATGGTCGACTCTTGATAGTTCTGATCGGCCACGACAATAGTAGGAATTTGCTGCAATCAAATTTGGTACTAGGAATATGGTTTAGTGGAGGGTTCAGCTTAATATGCTGGTTAATCACCTCGGCAACATCTTAGATGACATGGAGAGCAAAGTAGCTTGGCAAATAAGATTGGGGCAAACATTGCTCCTTGGTGCTTAACTTATCTCAAACAGCTCGGTAAACCACCTGAGAGAGCCCTCAGGCTTGGGAGTATATAATCGGTCCTTAATCCTTATCATTTCCTCTAAGTTGCTTAAGTTTTGGGATCAAATCTGGTTCAAGCCCAATTTGCTCCTCGTCAGGAGTGTAAGGTTAAAGGTCAGCAATGTTAAAAGAGTTTAAGACTCAATATCCTTCAGGTAATTCAATCCTATAGGCGTTAAGGTTGATCTTTTCAAGCACTCTGAAAGGTCTATTGTCTTTGGGAGATAACTTGCTTTTCTTCAAGTTTAGGAATCGTTCCTTGCTAAGGTATATCCAGACCAAATTGCCTAGTCAAAATTCTTTCTTCTTTTGTCCTCAGCTTTAAGCTTAATAGCAACTTGACCCAATTGCTCTACAACCTTTTGGTGCATGGTTTTAATGGCTTTAACTTTCTCAACAACTAGCCAGTCATCATCATTAGTTCTCAGTTGGGGTACTTGGTCCAATGGGAGCTCGAGGTTGAACCCGTAGGCAACTTCGAATGGAGACATGCTTCTAATGTTGTGGGCAGTCTGATTGTAGGTGAATTCGATGATTGGCAAACATAGAACCCTATCGGCCATGTTTTGTTTAACAGTAACCCGTAACAAAGTTCCCACAATTCGGTTGACAAATTCAATCTACCCATCAATTTGTAGATGACAGGATGTGTTGTATAATAACTTGGTTCCTAGTCGCCTCTAAAGGGTCCTCCAAAAGTGGCTCATGAACTTAGGGTCTCGATCCAAAACTATGGTTCTAGGTACGCCGTGAAGCTTAATCACCTCCTGCAAGAAAAGAAAAGAGATACCGAAGCATCATTAGTCTTGGAACATGGCACAAAATGTGCCATCTTGCTAAATCGATCCACAATTACCATGATAGAGTCCTTCCCTCAGGACGTCCTCAATAATCCTAACATGAAATCCATACTTAGCTCAAACTATGGTTTAGTCAAGATCGACAAGGGTTAGTAGTGTCCTTGCTCAGCTCGGCTCTTTACTTTTCGGCAAGTCATACATCTTTCTAACATGGATTGGACATCTCTCTTCATCCTTAGCCAAAAGAATCTAGAGGATAATACCTCATAAGTTCAACACTAGCTAAAGTATCCCATCAATCCCCCTCCATGCAACTCGCGCACTAGCAGTTCTCGCATAGAATGGGATACATAGCCTCCTCTTCCTGAATAAGTATCTGTCCTCCCTATAATAGTCGTCCAGTGTCCATCCTTCTTCACATTGGACTTAGATAGGACCAAAGTATAGGTCCTCGGTATACAAATTCTTGATGGTTGAAAACCCAAGTAGCCTCGTCTGCAGTCCGATTAGGAGGGTATGTCGTCTCGATAGAGCGTCGGCTACTACATTGTTCTTTCTGTTCTTGTATTTTATGAGATAAGAAAAACCTTCCATGAACTCAACCTACTTGGTCTGTCTTTAAGACAACTTTGGTTGGCTCTTTAGATACTTCAAGGATTCATGATCAGTGTAGATCACAAATTCCTTGGGCAGCAAGTAGTGTTCCACATCGTTAGGGCCTAAATTAAGGAATAGAACTCCTTGTTATAGACGGAATAATTAAGTGTGACTCCTCAAAGTTTCTCACTAAAGTAAGTAATAAGTCAACCTTCTTGCATAAGTACAGCACCTATGCCTAGTTCAAATGCATTATACTCTACTTTAAATATCTTGTCAAAGCTCAGCAGAGCTAAGACGAGGGCTGTAGTTAGCCTCTTTTTCACTTCCTCAAAACTCCTCCTCTCTTTCTCACCCCATCTGAATTCAACATTCTTCTTCAAGAGTTCGGTGAGGGAGGTCACAATCGTACTAAAATTCTTAATGAATCGTTGATAGAATGATGCCAGGCCATAGAAACTTCTCACATTAACAGAGTAAGTTAGCTCGGGCCATTCTATAATCGCTCTTACCTTCTCTTCATCAACTCAAACGATACCTCCATAAAGAACAAATCCCAAGAAGATTACCTCAGATCGGCAAAAATCGCACTTCTTTAAATTGGCATAGAGTTGTTTAGCTTGGAGTTTTGCAAGCACTTATTAGAGATGCTCTCAGTGCGTCTCCAGGTCGAGACTGTATACTAGAATGTAATCAAAATAAACCATGACAAACCTTCTCAGTAACTCTCAAAGCACATGATTCATAAGTTTCATGAGTATACTCGGCGCATTGGATAGCCCAAATGGCACTAGAAGCCATTCATACAAACCATGTCATGTCTTGAAGGCGATCTTCCACTCATTACCTCTACGTATTCAAATCTGATGGTATCTAGATTTGAGATCGACCTTAGAGAACACTCTTACTCCACTTAACTCATCTAACATATCATCAAGCCTAGGTATAGGATACTTATACTTGATGGTGATTTGATTGATGGCTCGGCTATCCAGATACATCCTCCAAGAACCATCCTTCTTTGTTACTAACAAGGTCGATACAGCATAGGGGCTTAAGGACTCACGCACATACCCTTTTTTCAAGAGATCGTTTACTTACCTCTATAGCTTGGCAACCTGTTTAGGGTTCAGCCTATAGGCAGGCTTGTTCGGTAGGGTAGCCCTTGGCTGTAGGTTGATCGCATGCTTGACGCCTTGAATTGGGGGGTAAACCCTTTGGTAACTCCTCCGAAAACAAGTCGGCAAAGTCCTCCAGTAGGGTTTTTACCTCAGTCAATAGCTCTTCCTCCTTGAGTCTCATCTCTAGTACTCTCCCGACAAGTAGATAAGTCAATCCCTCCAGCTCCATTTCTCTTTTCAACTCGGTTCAGGTCAATACTAAAACCTCCTTCTTTAAGGTTCGACTAAGCTAGGAATGCATGATTTTTACCTGCTCAGCAGTCATGGGACTTAATTTCAACCTTCTCTCTTCATGCTCCACAAAACATGTATTTCTCCTACCGTCATATATAACTGCTCGGTTAAACATCCATGGTCATCTAAGTAGAAGATAGGACGTACTCATGAGCAGCACATCACAAAGCACTCTGTCTCAATATTTACCTATATAGATCTTTACAGACACCTATTTGTTCACTTGTAGGGCTCCCTTATCATTAAGCTAATGAAGCTTGTAAGGTTTTGAGTGGGGCATAGTCGGCAATTTTAGTTGTTAGACCATAAATGCAGAGGCTGCATTGGTGTAGCTCCCACTATCTACAATTAACGTACATAGTGATTCATTCACCTTGCACTCAATATGGAAGAGATTTTCCCTCTACTCTTCTTTAAGCACAGGACCGATACTCATTGTCCTCTTCAATACTAGAGCGGTTGGCATGAAGTTGCCTTCCTTACTATAGATAACTTCCTCCTTAAATAACTCAATCTGTTCATCCTCCTTCGACTCCTTTACTTCTTCATCAATATTATCGACCTCAACGACCGGCGCCTGGCCTCTGATCACCATCGTTTGCCTGTTTGGACACTGAGCAACCACGTGTCCAAATCCTTAACATTTGAAACACTTGATCTTACTTATCTTCCTCCCTAAACTCTGGCCCTTCTCAAACTTCCTCAGGGGTTCCTTCTCTTCTACTCAGGTAGTTTATGCATGTCAGGTCTTAGTGACCTTGGTCAGTTTCGTTCATACAAGTCTACTCAGAACAGGTCAACTATTGCCAGGACGATTGACAAGTGACCTAAATTTTCCTGTTCAGCGCCTTTTTATCCTCTAAGCGGCTTGGATTGCATCATCGAGCGCCCTAATGTCCAAGGTTTCCAGGACATCTTCAATCTCATACTTCATTCCGCTAATGAATTAAGACACAATTCGGTCTTTTGGCTCCATAATTTTGCATTGGATCATTAGCAGCTGGAGCTCTTTAACATAAGCATCCACACCCAATGCTCCTTATCTTAGTTCTTACAATCTCTTGAAAGTATCTTGCAAATAATAGCTCGGCATAAACCTTCTCCGCAAGACTCTCTTCATATCATCCCAATTATTAATCTCTTGTTCTCCTTCCCTTCTTCTAGTAGCTTGTAAGTTCTTCCACCGTGAGGTAGTATAACTAGTGAACTCTAATACAACACGTCTAACCTTTGCATTATCGGTACTCTATGGCATTCAAACTGCTTTTCAATCTTATCTACCCAATCTAGGTAATCTTCGACATCACCACTTCTAGAAAAACTTGGGATACGCATCCTAAGTCCTTCTATTCTAAGAGTCCTGATATGAGGCAAGTGCACCTATCAGTTTTAATATAGCGGATGTAAGTCCGAGTCGATCCCTCAAAAACTTCAAGTACTAATATTAACCATAATTTTATTATTTAACCGAAAAATTATGAAAGTTTGAATTAATTAAAAAATACTAAAATTAACAAATTACTTTAATTAAAAGACTTAATTAAGCAATTGAAAAGAAGGATAAAATCAAGAACAACTTCAAGAAAGTAATAATGTATTTAGGAATTATTTCCCCTAGAGTTAATCATGTGATCACTTAAAATATATTCAATTCGGTTTCTAGTTTTCTTGACCGGAGGGATTCATACCTTTCTCAAGCATATTAACCCTAATCCTAAATTATTTACCGGAATCTCTTCACTTAGTAATATAATTTAGAATTGCATTAATGTATAATGAATTCCTATACAATTAATTAACTTTCCAGAAGAAACATGTATCTTATCTCTAAGTATACATGTAATCCTCTTCAATTATGTAAAGATCTAATTACACATGCAATTTCTCAATAACATACATAATATCATATATTGATACTCTAGAAATATCAATCAATAATTAACGATATAATTGAATCAAGTAAAGATAGAAACTTTATTGAAATTTCTAAATCAATCCAAGAATCACATGAAACCTTAGGTTCCATAATCCTAAATACTCGAATTCTAAGCTATCATAATGAATCTAAGAACGAGTTTCATCAATAATATAAAATAAAACATGGAAACCCCTTTTATTGATGAACAATCTCTCTAATCTTGAAGTTGATGTTGTTTCCCTCTTTCTTGATGTTGTTCCCCCTCTTTCTTAATGTTGTTCCCCCTCTTTCTTGATGTTGTTCCCCCTCTTTCTTGATGTTGTTCCCCCTCTTTCTTGATGTTGTTCCGCCTCTTTCTTGATGTTGTTCCGTAAGTCTCTTTCTCTTCTCTTGTGTCTCTCCGTTTCTGTAATATCTCTCCTGTCTTTTGAAACCCTAACATGTCCTTTTATACGTGTATTATAAAGATTCTGTTTTCGTCACCAGACATGACCTGGGACATGACCGTGTCCCCAGGTCGTGTAACTTTCTGCACTAAGGCAAAATTTTCTCCACAACTTCAAAATTTCATAACTTCAAAATTTCATAACTTCTTCATTTGAACTCCGATTTGAGTGAAATTTGATTCATTTTCTTCGTTTTCGATCCTAGAACGCGTTCAAACCTAGAAATCAAAATTTTACTCAATTAAGTATCAATTTCTTTAAAGAAGACAAAAAATGTGAGGAAAATACTATAAAATCACCCTATGAAATATGTTTAAAATTAGAGTTATCAAATTTCCCCACACTTGAGCATTTGCTTGTCCTCAAGCAAATAAATCAAAACAAAACTTTCGGGATAAGAAACACTAAACAAAATTTATCACTATTTAAGAAACCGGTGAAAAAATACACTTGACCCGAAGAAAAGTAAGAAAATCATTCTCAACTAACTTGCAATAATAAAGTCAACCAATTTCATCTGACCATATTCGAATGCTCCAAAAATACTTAATACTAGAGTTCACTAGTTAATTTATAAAAATCAAACTTTACTCAAGTCATTTAACCAAGGATTCTTAAACTAAAAATTGGATTTAACATCTCACCAACCAAGAAAGAATCATAAAAATTTTGTCCATTTGACTAAAGTGTATACAATTCTCTCTTCCATCTCACCAAGCACCATAATCTAAAACAAACACATTTTACATTCACTTATCCTCTGATCATCCCCCTAGTTCATACTTTTGTTGAGAGGTCTTTTTAAATTTACCTTATTTAAGCACAAATGCGTTGGTAGCGGGAAAGAATCTCGCTCTTCTGACATACCAAGACCGATCCATACCAACTTATTTCTTATATTGATAGCGGGAAAGAACCTTGCTCTTCTGACAGACCAAGGCCGATCCATATCAATTTTTTTCATTTGAATTGGCATTGGGGCTCAATCTCGCTCTTCTGATGGACCAAGACAAATCCTTACCAATTTTTCTATTCATACACTTATTATTACTTTTGACCTCCAATCATTATGATATTTCAGGGGTTTCTCAAAAGAAGAATTTCATTTGTTTGTTTGCTAAAAATTATAGGACTCTTAAAAATTTCTAAGAAAAGGGTATACATAAAAGTAAATTTAAAAATAACCATGGCTAACTCTCAACTAGTGATGTTGCTCCAATCTCAAGTCTTAAAGTCCGAAGCTAAATAATTCGTAACTTTGCCTTCCAAAAATTTGACTAATCAATTCTAGTAAAGTATAATAAGATCAATAATAATCAAGATGACACAGTTAATTTGGCTTAATACCAGTTAATCACCTATTGCAAGTTAACTTAAAAAATTAATTGGGTTAAATGTGAATAATTGGTCTCCTAAATAGTAATAAATTCATATATATCCCTTCCCCACACTTAATAATTTACATTGTCCCCAATGTACGACTAAGAAAGCAAAATAGCAAGAGATGAAACAAGAAAAAACATCATAGGGAAAAAGGAAATACATGTATTGAAAAAGAAACTAATACTTCCCTGCCTTGAAGCATAAGATACTCTAATGGAGAAAGAGTGGCTAGTAGCTTGACAATAGTGCCCTCATGATTAGAACATGATGTAACAAATGTGGACCTCCTTCAAACGATCTACTTTTCACGATTTTCCATTGACGGCCTGAGAAGAAACATTGAATTGGGTTAGATTTGATGAAGAAATGTGTTGATGAAAAGTAAATCGTGAGGAAAAGAAGAAGAGAAGAAAAAAGAAATATGTGTTGATGTGTGGAGGTGTGTGTTTAATTTAAATAAAACAGTCATGTGCAAAAATCGTGTGAGTTTGGGTCGACACGGGCTGGGACACGACCGTGTCCCTTGCCCGTGTGACAATCTGTGTGAAGGGTAACTGGGCGAACACGGGCTAGGACACGACCATGTCCCTCGCCCGTGTAACTTTCTGTACCCATGGAGTAAAAGCTGGGCGGACACGGGCTGGGATACGACCGTGTCCTTTGCCCGTGTAACTTTCTATGGGTGGGCAGTTTTGAAGGTCTGGATGGACACAGGCTGGGACATGACCGTGTCCCTTGCTCGTGTAACTTTTTTTTTTTTAAGAGAAAGGAAACTTAAAGAAATAAAAATAATAAAACTAAAGAGAAAAATCAACAATTAAAATAAAAGGAAAAGGCTATGACAAAAATAGAAGAAGCAAAGCAAGATTAGATAAAAGGAAAATAAAGTGAAGAAAACTTAATGAACTAAAGTGTAAGCAAAATTAAACATGGGTTGCCTCCCAAGAAGCGCTATAGTTAACGTCAATAGCTCGACGGGATACATCTTGTAATTCATGATTCTTCATCCAGGTGGAAATAGAACTCCTCCTGTATCTCGCTTTCGAACTCTCCATACAAGTGTAGATTTATCCTTCGGCCATCGACCTTACCAATTCCATTTCATTAGTGTATAACTTCCATAGTTTCTCTTCTTATCATGCCACTTATCAAATTCATGTAGCCTAAACTTCTTCGTTTTGTTTGCTTTTAACTTAGATGCGGTTGTCATTGGAGGTTTTGAACTTTTCACCGCAAAGACATGTTCTAAATGATTTCTTAATAGTTTTGGTTCCAAAATTGGTGGCTTCTCTTTGAAAGATTTTAACCTAAGATCCTTTGGCTTGTGGAGTAGATCAATCCCTTTCTTGTCCATACTGGATTCATGAACTTCTATTTGAGCTGCCACTTCTGCACAATTGGGCTTAATCACCAAATTTTCATCTCTCCCTTTTGCAAGCAATAGCTTGAGGAATCTTTGGCAAGCGTTTCCTGCATATATGTAGATGTAATGACATTAGTGGCATTAACATTGTGACTTATGTCCTCTGAGTCAAGAAATTTGTTCGTTGCCTCTGGAGTTTTAAAAACTATTTCATCATCCCCGACCCGTAATATCAACTTATGCTCACTAAAATCAAAAGCAGCCTTAGCAGTAGCTAGGAAAGGTCAACCTAAAAAGATTGGCACCTCAATATCTTCATCTATATCAAGTATAACAAAATCCACGGGAAAGATGAATTTGTCTACTTGTACTAAAACATCCTCTATGATGCCTCTAAGGAATGTAATAGACCTATCGGCTAATTGAAGACTCATGCCCGTTAATTTAGGTTCTCCTAACCCTAGCTTTTTGAACAATTTATAAAGCATCAAATTTATACTAGCTCCTAAGTCTGCTAAAGCATTATCTACCAACAAATTGCCAAGCATACAAGGAATAGTGAAACTACCTGGATCATTTAATTTTTGTGGCAGCTTTTTCTGGAGAAGTACCGAGCATTCCTCATTCAATGTGACGGTTGTAAGCTCCTCTAACTTCCTCTTGTTTATTAGAAGATCTTTTAGAAATTTCGCATACTTTGGCATCTGCAAGATAACATCAACAAGAGATAAGTTAATGTGTAATTGTTTGAAAACATCAAGCAATTTACCGAATTCCTTATTCTGATCAGTGTAACTTTACGTAAGGCGCTGCGGGTAAGGGATGGGAGGCTTGTACTCCTTCACTTTTGGTGATTCCATATTTTCTTTTGATTTTAGTGGCTTTGCATCTTCCTTACGGTTGACTTCCACTTCTTTCTCAACTACTTCCTCACCATCTTTCTTCTCCGCTTGCAGTTTTCTACCACTTCTCAAGGTCACAGCATTAACATGTTCCCTAGGATTGACCTCGGTATTCCCTGGGAGTGTTCCCTGCGGTCTTTTAGAGATTAGCTTCGCAAGTTGACCAATTTGGTTCTCAAGGTTGTGATTTGAAGCCTCTTGATTCCTCAACGATGATTCACTGTTGGATAAGCAAGCCTCATTGCCTTGAATATATTTTGTGAGAAGTTCTTCTACATTGGGCTTCTTTTCTTAAGGAAGAGGAGGTGGGAATGGTCTCTGAAATCCAGGTGGGCCAAAGTTGGTCTTCTGCTGGCCTTGGTTTTGGTTTCCTTATGAGAAATTGGGGTGATTCCTCCATCCTGGATTGTAAGTTTTGCTGTAAGGGTTATTTTGTTGCTTAGGTGGATTTCCTAGATAATCTACCTGTTCTAGTTGTTCTTGTGCTCCATACCCCTGCATACCAAAATCACTTACATCCGATTGTACTTGTTGAGGGCTAACTGAGAGTGCATCAATCTTCTTACTCAATAGGTCTACCTTGGCTCCCAAAGCAGTGGCCAAGTCCACCTCATAAAATCCCATGGCCTTTTGCTTGGCTCTAGTGCTTTCCCACTGATAATTGTTCATCACTATTCCTTCAATCAGGTTTTGTACTTGCTCAGGTGTGTTTGTGTTGAAAGTACCTCCTGCGGATGCATCAATCATCTGTCTAGTGGATAAATTAAGACCATTGTAAAAGGTCTGAATCTACATCCATAATGAGAGGCCATGATGTGGGCACCTCCTAAGCAAGTCTTTAAATCGCTCCTAAGTATCATATAGCGTCCCCGCTTCCAATTGAGCAAAACAAGAAATATCATTCCAAAGTTTAGCGGTCTTTGCAGGTGGGAAATACTTCTCCGAAAATTCCTCTACCAATTCATTCCAAGTTGTGATTGAATTTTGTGGTAAAGAGTTCAACCATTGTTTTGCTCTACCCCTCAAGGAGAAAGGGAATAGCCGCAGTCGGATGGCATCATCCGTGGCTCCGTTGATTTTAAAAGTATCACAAATCTTTCGAAAGCTAGAGATGTGGGCATTGGGATCTTCATCTTAGAGACCATCAAACTGAACATATTGTTGCACCATCTGTATAATGTTAGGTGCAATTTGGAAGTTGTTAGCTGCGACGATTGGCCTTGCGATGCTAGAGTCAGCTCCAATAAGTGTAGGCCTTAAATAATCGGACATGGTCCGATTTGCTTCATTCCCGTTGTTAGCCATGTGTGGTGGATCTTCCTACTCGATGAATTGAGTGTTGGTCTCTTCACCTTCTTCCTTGATTTCAACGATTGACTCGTCGTCAATGGTCGCCACACTTTGTCTAGGTCGAGATTTCAAATTTTGAAGGGCAGTTCTCTCAATTTCAGGATCAAGTTCTACCAAATCTTCCAGGCTACTTTGAGTCATGCACTATAAGGGTAAGAAATATAAAATCAATTTGCAGCTCTAGCTAATTAAAATAAATAATGAAAACAAAAGAAAAAAAATGGTTAAAGTAATAAAGCAACTAGTGTTCTTAATATCGAAAATCCCCGGCAACGGCGCCAAAAATTTGATATCAGGCAAGTGCACCTATCAGTTTTAATATAGTGGATGTGAGTCCGAGTCGATCCCTCAGAGACTTCGAGTATTAATATTAACCTTAGCTTTATTATCTAACAGGAAAATTATGAAAGTTTGAATTAATTAAAAATACTAAAATTAACAAACTAACTTAATTATAAGACTTAATTAAGCAATTGAAAAAGCGATAAAATCAAGAACGACTTCAAGAAAGTAATAACGTATTTAGGAATCATTTCCTCTAGAGTTAATCATGTGATCGCTTAACATATATTCAATTCGGTTTCTATTATTCTTAACCGGAGGGATCCACAACTAAAGTTAATACCTTTTTCAAGCATATTAACCCTAATCCTAAATTATTTACTGGAATCTCTTCACTTAGTAATATAATTTAGAATTGCATTAATGTATAATGAATTCCTATACAATTAATTAACTTTCCGGAAGAAATATGTATCTTATCTCTAAGTATACATATAATCCTCTCCAATTATGTAAAGATCTAATTACACATGCAATTTCTCTATTAACATACATGATATCATATATTGATACTCTAGAAATATCAATCAATAATTAACGACATAATTGAATCGAGTAAAGATAGAAACTTTATTGAAATTTCTAAATTAATCCAAGAATCACATGAAACCCTAGGTTCTATAATCCTAAATACTCGAATTCTAAGCTATCATAATGAATCTAAGAACGAGTTTCATCAATAATATAAAATAAAACATGGAAACCCCTTTTATTGATGAACAATCTCTCTAATCTTGAAGTTGATGTTGTTTCCCTCTTTCTTGATGTTGTTTCCCTCTTTCTTGATGTTGTTCCCCCTCTTTCTTGATGTTGTTCCCCCTCTTTCTTGATGTTGTTCCCCCTCTTTCTTGATGTTGTTCCGCAAGTCTCTTTCTCTTCTCTTGTGTCTCTCCGTTTCTGTAATGTCTCTCCTATATTTTGAAACCCTAATATGTCCTTTTATACGTGTATTATAAAGATTCTATTTTCGTCACCAGACACGACCTGGGACATGACTGTGTCCCCAATTCGTGTAACTTTCTACATTAAGGCAAAATTTTCTACACAACTTCAAAACTTCATAACTTCTTCATTTGAACTCCGATTTGAATGAAATTTGATTCCTTATCTTCGTTTTCGATCCTAGAACGCATTCAAACCTAGAAATCAAAATTTTACTCAATTAAGTATCAATTTCTTTAAAGAAAACAAAAAATTTAAGGAAAATATTATAAAATCACCCTATAAAATATGTTTAAAATTAGAGTTATCAAGTCCACACATTTCTTTCTTCAGCTCCATAGTACTCTTCTACATCATCATCTCCTTTAACTTCTTCCTCAATCTCTTCGAGCGCTAACCTACATCTAGCATCCCTACAAACTCTTTTAACTCAAGGTAGTCGAGCTAAGGCATTAGCCCATCCAAATTGACCATTGCCTCATTGTTGTTGCTCATGTTCCCTAATGGGGCTATTTCTAGTTCACTATCTGTCTTCTTATAGAACAGTTACCAAACTAGCTAACAAGTCAATAAGCCTATCCAAGCAATTACCTATTGACTGAGGTGAGGAGCTTCCTTCCTGTCCTTGATGATGTCGAGTACCACATCCTTGGTTTCCCAAAGTTCCTTGCACACTTGAATCAGACATTGATGTTTACTTCACAATGACAATTTCTCAACAAATACACAACTAACCACACTCTGTTTTGGCGTAACGAAAATAAGGGAAAACAAAGGACAAAACACTTCTCACTGCTAAACTTCAAAGGTAACAATAACAAACTATTAAAAGAATACAGTAGTAGAATCCAGCTTCGAACGTAGCCAGTCTGGCTCTGATACTAGGATGATACGGACCTATAGATAAACATATGAACCTAATATCATGCGTAACCAAAGGGGTAGGTCTAAGCAGCAAGATAGCTTAAAAGGTAAATGATCGTCGAAGGTTGAGCAGGGGGTTCCCGTGCATCGATGAAGGATATGATGCACCAACGCTTCACACAAGCTCAAGTCATACTTGACATGACGCACAAGTATAGCTGGAGGTCACTCACCACAAGTCCATGCTCGAATGAGCTAGATAAGAGTAGCTCAAGAGTAAGGAGAACACTTAGCTCAAGGGTAAGGAGAACACTTAGCTCAAGAGTGAAAAAGTGCAATGTATTCTCTATATTTTGATGTTTCAACTTTTACAGTATGACGGTATTTATATCATTCCGTTAGGGCAAATCTTAAGTTATAGAAATTATAAAAGAATGGTTCTTATTTACTAAAAACAAAAGAGAATAATTTACAAGGAAACTATGAAATCGTGCAAAAGAAGGAACACGGACGTCCTTTGTTAGAAAGGATAGTACAAATGTTAGTAAAGGACAGTACGTGTACATTTCTATGGTAATTCTGATAGTATTGTGACTCGAGCAAGGGTGGGCCTTAGTTTAGGCCTATTTGGCATCAGAAGGGGCTAGAAATGGTTAGTTCAAGAACAGTTCACATGGGGTTGGCTTCAAATGGTTAGCTCTTGATAGTTCCAATCGGCCTCAGTAATAGTAGGAATTAATGCATTTAGATTCGACTTGGCATGCTGGTTGATCACCTTAGCAACATCTTAGATGATATGGAGAGCAAAGTAATTTGGCAAAGCAAACTAGGGCAAGTACTTCTCCTCAATGCTTAACTCACCTCGAATAGCTCGATGGACCACCTGAGAGAGCCCTCAAGCTTGAAAGCGTGTAAGCAATCCTTAATCCTTATTACTTTTGTATCATGGCTACCTTTTCTTCCAAATCCAAGAGTCTCCTTTCGAGGCTTGAATATTGGGCTATTTGGAGAGTAGTGATCATTGCGAACAAAACTTACTATTGTTAGGCCATCTGATGCATCATCCTTTCTAAGGAGGTAAGTCTGTTATTAGCTATATGAACTTGGTTAGAAGAATTCTTTATCCGTTAGCAACTTTTCTTTTTTTTTTTTCTTTTTTAGTGAAAGAGAAAGATGAATCTTTACTTTATAGAAACCGGGAAAAAAATCCAAATAAAGATGATGAATATTTTTGTTTTGGGTTTTTTTTTTTAATTGTACTTCCTTAAGTAGGAGGGATTATCTACGAAGAAGGGAAGAAAAAAGAAGAAGAAGAATGATAGACTAAAGAGAAAAATTTTATTTTGGAAAAATCAGAGTACAAGGAACAAACAAAAGGGAACCTAACAATTATTCTTAATGAAACTTAAAATTTATTCAAAGTCCTTTAACTACATCTAAAGTTTTTAATCTAACTCTCGCAGTTGGGCTTTAATCTTCTCCAGCATTTCTAAAGCCCAATTCATGACCCTCTCGCTTTTTTCAACTTGAGCTAACAAAGCCTTATTAGAGGCTTAAATACGTTTAGCCCTTTGCTTCTAATAGGTAACTTTAGCTTGTAGCAGCTACTCATGGATTCCTAAGGCATCTGCCAATCTTTCATTATTCTCTTGTTGGTTACCCGCCATTATTAAGTTTACATATTTCATGGACAACAATCAATCATCAATGTAAAAAAAGAAAGCACATGGAAATATGTAGGTGTTGGGATTGTTTTGGTTAATAAATTACTCTCTTAAGTTTCAACTCTACTATTATTTTCAAAAACTTGATTACATTAGAACTCTTGAACGATTAGTAAGGCTACAATTTCTTAAGGGTATTGTATTAACTTAAGCTTAGAGGGGAGTATATGCAATTAAGGTAGGTTTTAAAAAGGTCCTTAAGTTTTGTGACCTCACTTATTAAAGAACACTTTCATTGGTCACACTAAGCTTAAGTGAGCCAGCCTGATTAACCCCAAGTAATGGTTACACCACAGCACTCAAAGCCTACACAATGCCTCCTCTCTTAAGGTCCAAAGACGGCCTAGGTCTGACTGCATCTACCTTGCATTTTTTATGCAACAAATGACCCCCCATATCCCAATACGTGTGATATGCAAGATAATAGTATAGATAGATAAACAAAAACTGAGAGTGAATTTTAAGAAAATACAGGAAAAGAAGCTTTAGGTTCGTCTTTTCTTTTTCTCTTTTATAACAATGCCTCCCTAAAACCCTAAAGAATACATGTAAGGAGGGTAGGTTCTAGAGGTCCTTAAACTCTATAACCTCACGTGTTTCTATAAAAACGGTTCCTTAGTCATATCTAAGTTTAAGTGGGGTAACCTAATTGGCCCCAAACAATAGTTGCCCTACCACGCCCAAAACTTACATAATAACTCCCCATCCTAATGTCCTGAGATAGCCCAAGTCTGACCGTATTTATCATGCATTCATGGTACAATAAGTAAATTCGCCCCATATCCACCCTCCCCCTCTCAAAACAATTAAATAAGACTAAACCTACAAAGACGTCAGTATAGTTATGATACAAATAAATAAATTGCAATAAGGTGATTTTTAAAGATTGATTTTAACTTTGGAAAATCGAATTATTAACTCTCTTGACGTCCTTAATGGAGTTGCCAAGCTATCAAGCTTGATTTTTCACCTCCTGGTTTTTTATAAATTAGATTTTTCTTAAACCAACCAATATTAAAACCATTCCCGTTTAATACTGATCCTCGATTAGAGTTCAAAAAAACCAGTTTTTTATACTTTGAAAGCATTTTAGAGTTGCCACTTGATTGGAGTCAGGAAAACGAGTTAAGTTATAACCAATTAGGTAGATTGGTTATAACTTAGCTATAGGTTTTTCGATAAAAACCGATTTTTGTAAAACGAATTTAAAACAAAAGATCTAAATTTGGTGATCATGATTTTCAAACCCTTACAGGTACCATTGACTTTCTAAATTTAACCTTAATCTTAAAAATCAAATTTTAATTTTAAAAGACAAAACTCAATTATTATTTACTTTTGATTAGATCACCTAAGTAATCTAAATAAAAAGGAAAGGGGGGGTATTAAAATTTTTTATTTTTACCGTCTCCCCGTAAGTGCTTATGTACCCGTTATTCAAGATTAGACGTAAGTAATTTTTTTTGTAAAACTTTAACAGGTTAAGTTGATTTTAATTTTGAAAACAAGCCAAGTTTACGTTTTTAGGTTTAATTTGGTTTACTTAAGGATAATTTCTATAAAAAAAAGGTCCTAAATTGAGACTCTTTATTTTTTTGAAAAAATCTAAAATGTCCTAACTTTAAAAAGAATCCAATTATATATTTTTTATTTTGGAAAACCTAATTTTTCTAAGTATTAAAAAAGCAATCTTTATTCCTTGACTCAATTTTATTTTTAATTTTTATTTTATTTATTCTATATATTTTAATTTTTATTAAACTAAAAAAAACTAAATAATTTACTTTTTCTTATTCTTTTTTTTTCCTTCCTTTCTTTTTTCTTTTCTTCCCTTTTCTTTACATTTTACAACACAATTTACATGGATAAATAAATAAAATAATGAATAAATAAAAAATACAAAATAAAAAAATAACAAAAATAAAAAAAATAAACTGAATCAAATTTGGCAAAGGGTCAAACCAAGGAAGAGAGTACGGCTCAGAGTTTAGATTGAGTCAAGTCAATGCGGATCGTAGGGTTGTGTCGGATGCACGGATCGGGTTAGGTCGCCTCCATTGGATTTAAGTCGAACTAAGTTCTTCTTCAACCGCAATAATAAGGCATAATTCAACTCATTTCAACCACCAAAACAAGCAGGTGAATGGTTTTTCATGTGTTTCGAATGGGGGATAGGGGGTAGAGCCAATGCTGTGATTAATGGAGCTCGTTTAGGTGGTTTTCAAAAGTGGCGATCGACAATAGTGGAGCTACGCTTCTAGTAGTGACTATTAAAGGCAAGAGGTTGGTTGGGTTGGGGGTTTTTGGGGTCGAGAAGCATCATGGTAGGGTTAGCTTAGTTCGAAGAGGGTTAGAGGTGGTGGTTCGAAAGGGAAAGGCTTCGGTGGTTAAGGTTTTGGTGGTAGCAAGTTGGTGGTAATGATACAGGCCACGGCGAAGGTCGAAAGTGGTCAGGTTAGAGAGCTTAAGCTATGAGTAGTGTTCTTAGGGTAGTGATTTGTAATGGTGAGCTAGAGAAAGAGAGACCCGAAGAGAGAGAGAGAGAGAGAGAGAGAGAGAGAGAGAGAGAGAGAGAGAGAGAGAGAGAGTTATGGTTAGAAAAAGAAACCGATTTGAAAAGATAGAGCAAAAGTTTATGAGTGTTCTTCATTGGTCGTATGAAATTATGTGTGTATAATGAGCTCTCCCAGCACCCCTTTTATATACGAATTGATCAAACAAAAGAGGAAATCAGAAATCGAACTTAAATGAAAATATCTGAAAATCAAGTTTTTTTTCAAATTTTGGAGCTCAATTTGAATGCTCTTTTGATTGAATTTAGACGTATTATTAAGTCTAATTCAAAGTAGGCTATGTGGTAAATACAATCAAAGCAAGGAATTATGTAAGTCTATGTGAAATTTGTGCGAAAACTGGCTCTAAAGTAAAGAGGGTAGGCTGTTCTTGATCAAGAAAGTAAAGGAAAGTCTGAAGAAAATGAGGGAAAACTGAGAGAAATAGAGGAAAAGTGCAGACATAGCGTCACGTCAGCCAACCCAACCAACCACAGCTTGCCACTTGTCATCGTGTGACATATGGCAGTTGATGTGGCATGCCACGTAGCTTGATACATAGCACCACGTTAGCACTTTATCTAATCCTAACTTGCTACGTGTCAAGATACATAGCATAATCAGATCCGGACACGTGGCAATCCTTGACGTAATGAAAAATAAAAAACTTTGTATGCCTCCTCCATGATTCGAACCCAAGATCTCATCCTCAATACTCAATACCAAGTCCAAGTGCTTATTCGTTAGGCCATTAGCCTGTACCTTATTCATATGTTCAATTAAACTGTACATATAGACTCAGTTAGCTTGGGCTAGATTTATATTTAAGCCTAAGTTTAACGGTTCAACTTCTAACCCTATTTCAAAAATAAAAAATCTATCCTAATAAAATGTTACTTCCTAAAATCTTTTATTTTTTTCTATTTTCTATTTTTCTAATATTCTTATTTTCTAAACTTCCTATTTTTGATATTTTTCCAAATTTCTTTTTTTTTGTGCTTCTTTTCTTATTTTTGTATTCTTTGTATTTTTCTAAATTTCTTTATTTTTTGGGTTTTCCTATTTATTTTTTTTTTTTCCTAATTTAGGACCTATTAAGGAAAAAATAAAATAAAATAAAGGGGGGTAAATATTGAGTGTCTACAATCATGTTAGTTCACCCGCAATATATGTTGACAAACTACCTACTAGATGGGGTTCTGAATTTGAGGAAGAAGATAAGCTTATTGTAGAAGCCAAGAAGACAGCTAAAATGGTTGGGATGATTGGAGAATGACCTAAACCTTTGGTTTTTTAGTACCATAAGAAGAATGAGAAGGTTAAAGAATTAGGTAAACCTAAGAAAATTGCTTTTAATGTCCCAATAGCCCTAGAAAATTACAAAGTAACCCCTGTAAATTACCAAATGGTGAATCAAACAACTAGGTCCTTACCACCTATTGTTGGAGGGCTTACTCACTTAAGATGAGTCTCTGTCTAAAAGGAGGAGGCTAAGAGAAGGTCTATTATGGAAGAGGCTTTTCGAAGGATCTTTGAAGATACGGATGAGAAAGAGCAAAACGTTACCAAGAAGATAGTGAAAGCTAATAAGAAAAAAAATTATGGATCAGCTAGCTAAGTTACCAACCTAGATCTCCCTAATGGGATTACTATTATCATTCAATACTCACTAAGAAGTCTTAATCAATATTCTAAAAGATGTGAAAGTACCTAAAGGGATTTCCATTGAAAAGTTGGGATTAGTAGTCAAGTCGGTATTTACAATGGATCAGATTTCATTCTCATTGAATGAGTTAGGCGAAGAAGGAGACTAACATAAAAAATCCCCCTTCATAGTGGTTAAATGTGCAAGGAAAATTGTTGCTTGGGTATTGATTGATAATGGTTCTTTATTTAATGTATGTCCTTTGGCAACACTAAATTTGCTTGGAGTAGATTCGATTGAGATAAAGCTTAACTCGATTTTAGTAAAGGCGTTTAATGGATCAAAGAGGGTGATACTTAGAGAAATTAGGCTACAAGTTGAGATTGGTCCAAAAATGTTCAATATACCTTTAACCTTTAACCTTCTATTAGAAAGGCTATAGATTTACTCAGTAGAGGCAATTCCATCTAGTCTACATCAAAAGGTCAAATTCATAGCTAATGAGCAGCTAGTCACTATTCTTGGTGAGCAAGACTATGAGATTTACAAAGAGATGGCCATTTCATATATCGGGAGTGAGGAATTAGAGGAACCAGAGTTGCAGATTTTCGATGAGTCAACATGATTACAGTATCAAGGGGCATAGGGTCGCTCAAAACAACCTAAGCTGTAAATTGGAACATTTAGAGTTAAATATGAGCCCACTAATGAAGAAATCTAAGAAATGAAGGCCAAAATTAGAGCGAAGAGAGGAGATCAGCTGTACCACGATCATATGGATTTTCTAGACAATCCCAACACTAGCATGCTTTTAAGAACTCAAAGAAACCGATTCCAAAGCTTTAGTTCAGTAATGCAACATCAGTCTAGACGAGGAGAAAGAAATTAGCATCCTAATTTCCTTATGCAATTGGTTTTCCATTCCTGTTAATAGGTCTCTTTAGAAAAACAATATTAGATCAATTAGGAGCATTTGATTTCATAGTTAGGCCTTTTCTTTTAAACAATTTGAATTCATTCAATAAAGTTAGTTCATTTCTTCCTTTCAATTATTCTTCTTTGTAATTTACTTATTACCCTTTTGCCTTTTTCTTTACTCTTCAAATCCGATAAAAACGATAAACATAATAAATATCTCACGTCTGTAAATGATAATAGTATTAATATCACCTTCGGCCTTGCTAGGTCAAACGACGAAGATGATTTTGAGACCCTAAATGAAATATAACAGTGTTAGCGATAATTTGAATAAGGCAAAGTGATCATTGATGAACTAATAGTTATGATCAATTTAGGAACAAAAGGGAATCCATGAAATTTGAAAATTGGGGGTAATTTAGTAGATGATTAGAAGTAGGAGTTATTACATTTATTATCAAAATACTTGGATATATTCGCTTAGTCCTATGAGGACATGCCCGATTTGGATTCATTGATTGTAATTCATAAGCTTCCTACAAGAGATGATATTAAACTGAAAAAGAAAGTTTAGGTGGTTTAGGCCAAATATACTCCTTAAAATAAAAAAAGAAGTGAAGAAATTATTAGAAGTTAGGTTCATAGAAGTGTCGTACTACCTTAAATGGATAGCCAATGTGTTGCTGATGCTAAAGAAAAATGAGAAATTTAGGGTATGTGTAGACTTCTGTGATTTAAACCAGGTGATGCCTAAGGATAATTTCCCTTTTTCATACACTAACGTATTAGTAGACAATACAGCTAGAAATCATCTTTTCTCATTTATGGATAGTTTTTCACGATATAATCAAATTAAGATGGTAGAAGAAAACAAATCAAAACCACTTTCATTATCACTTGGAGAACATTCTGTTACCACGTAATGCCATTTAGGTTAAAGAATGCTGGAGAAACTTATCAGCGCGCTATGGTTGCCTTGTTTTATGACATGATGCATTAGGAAATCGAAGTTTATATAGATGATATGATTGCCAAATCTAAAGAGGATGAGAATCATGTCAATGTTTTGCGAAAACTGTTTGAGTGATTAAGAAAGTACCAATTGAAGCTAAATCCAGAATAGTGCACCTTTAGAGTAACCTTGAGCAAATTGTTAGGTTTTATAGTTAATAGAAAAGGAATCAAAGTGAACCCAAATAAAATCAAGGCAATCGTAAGTTTGCCTACACTGAAGATTATAAAAGAAGTTTAGGGATTATTAGGCGGGTTGAATTACATTACTCGGTTTGTATCACAGCTAACCAATAAATGCAAGTGGTTATTCAAACTCTTGAGAAAGAATGCAACGATAGAATGGGATAAAGAATGTGAGCAAGCATTTTCTAGAATCTAAGACTATCTCATAAATCCACTAGTACTAGTCACTCCTACACTGGGACAACCATTGATTCTCCACTTGACGATCCTTCCTAAATCAATAGGATGTATGCCGGGGTAAAGGGATGAAACAGGTAAAAAAGAACATCTTATATATTACCTAAGCAAGAAGTTCATAGAAGGCAAAGAAAAATACTCAGAGGTGGAAAAAACATGTTGCACCTTAATATGGGTAATGCACAAGCTCAGGTAATACACTCTCTATTATTCGGTGGAGCTATTGGTGAAACAAGACTCGTTAAGGTATTTAGTAAAAAGCCAGCATCAATCAGGAGAATATCAAAGTAGCAGATGCTACTCTTTGAGTTTGATATCAAATACGTAAGTCAGAGTTCAATCAAAAGATAAGCAATGGCTGATCAATTGGTAAAATACCTACAAGAAGATGAGGATGATGATTTGGAAGACCAATTTCCTAATGAAAATGTGATGGTAGTGAATGAACTGAGTGGTGAAAAATCAAAATGGAGAATTGATGGAGAAGCTAATGTGTTTAAATGTGGGATAAGGGCAGTACTGATATCACCCGAAGGTAACCATTTCCCTATGATAGCTAGGTTAGCATTTTCGTATACAAAGAATATAGCAGAATATGAGACTTCCATTTTAAGGCTTAAAATGGCCTTAGATATGGGAATACAAAGACTTGAAGTGTATAAAGATTCCTCTCCTATAATTCTCTAAATTCTGAGGGAATATAAGTCGAAAGGCGGAAAGTTAATACCTTATCATGAGCATTTAGGAAAGGTAATTGAAAGATTCTAGGAAATTTCATTTACTTATATGCTCAGAACCTAAACTTAATTTGCCGATGCGTTAGCCACGTTAGCATCAATGGTGAAAGTCATAGATGGGATAGAATTCATCCCCTAAAGATTGAGGTAGAGGAAAGACTGGCTTTTTGTCTGACTATTGAAGAGAAACAACAAAAGAAGCCCTACTATTATGATATCAAAAAGTTATTTCAAACGAATGAGTTTCCTAATGAGGTTGATAGAAAAGCTTTAAGGAGAATGGTTACTCATTTCCTATTAAGTAGAGCTACGTTGTATAAATGATAACCCAATATGATATTACTAAGATGTGTAGATGAAGAGGAAGCTGATAAATTGATGATAGAAGTACATAAGGGAGTCTGTGGTCCTCATATGGATGGGTACATGTTAACTAGGAAAATCAAAAGGATCGGTTATTTTTGGATGACAATGGAATCATATTATATCAAGCACGTAAGGCATTGTCATTTGTATTAGATATACACTAATAAAATTAATGCTCCTCCCCAAGAATTACATGTACTGTCAGCTCCTTAGCCTTTCTCAATGTGAGGGATAGATATGATTGGTCCAATTTCGCCAATAGCTTCAAATGGGCATAGTTCATTCTAGTCATAATTGACTATTTTACCAAGTGGGTGGAAGCAGCGTCGTATGTTATGGTGACCAAAGGAGTAGTAGTCAGATTTTTTAAAAGAGACATCATTGCTAGATATGATGCACCCAAGTTTATTATTACAAACAATAGGTCAAATTTGAACAACAAGTCGATGGCTAAAGTACACAGCTAATTTAAGATCAATCATAAAAACTCAACTCCATACCAACCTCAGATGAATGGGGTAATTGAAGCCGCTAATAAGAATATCAAGAGAATTAATGAGAAGATGGCAATCACTTATAAAGACTAGCATGAGATGCTCTCATTCGCTCTCATGGCTTATAGAAACTCAGTCAAAATCTCTATAGGTGCAACACTTTATTCATTGGTATATGGAACTAAAGTAGTACTATCAGTAGAAGTATAAATACCTTAGTTCCGAGTGCTGGTAGAAATTTAGCTTAATGAAGCAAAGTAGATGAGGAAGCAAATGGAGTATTTGAACCTCCTAGATGAGAGGAGGCTTACAGCTGTATGTCATGGTCAATGTTACCAACAGAGGATGGTTTAAGCCTTCAACAACAACGTGTGCTCAAGTAACTTCAAGGAAGGAGATTTGGTGTTAAAGAAAGTACTGTTGAATGTAAAAGACTCTAAAGGAAAATTTGCTCTGAATTATGAAGGCCCTAATGTGGTAAAGAGGGTATTGTCGGGAGGTACATTAGTGTTAATGGAAATGGATGGTCCAGAATTAAGAGGTCCTATGAATTCAGATGCTATTGAATTCTATTATCTATGAAAACTGAGTTCAATAAAGATAATAATTTTTCTTAAGAATTATTTGTGGTTAATCTTTCATCGTTTGCAAGCAAAGTTGATGTCCATGAATGTTCTCCAATTCAAATGGTCATTGATCGACAAACACTTCACTAATTAATCTTTGTATACAATGTTTCTTAGCCTCACACACTTAAACACCAAACACTTACCAATGAATTTAAATTACCAAATAAATTGAAGTCAAATGCTCCTGATCGTTTAATCCTATTTTTTTCGAAAAGAGATTTATTTTTTTATAAATCATAGAGGTGTAAATTGAGACTCGGTAACGACAAGAGTAGAATCAATACATAAGCATGGTATGGCTAAAAGACTCATTAGCTAAAGGTTGCAATCATGATTGGATACCATAAGTGAAGAAGACCCTATTTTAAGAAAAAGCACAATATTGATAAAGTATTTTGGTGACATTTTGATATCTGAATGAGTACATATTGACAATCGATACTAGGTATGCCGATTAGTTGCTATCTGCAAAATTTTCCATTTCCAGGTAAAATAATCTTAAAGTCCTTAATAGAAATATTTAGGAGAATTGAGAAGTTTTTTTCTTAAATCTCGAAAGGATCTATCCTCTTTAAATCATCCATCAAACCAAAACAAGTCAATTGACCCCTAGTTGCTTTGTCCTATCCATTTAAGATAGGCACCATAATCATTTGCCCTATCCTTTTAAGTAGGCACCCTAATCATTTGCCCTATAATTTTAAGATAGGCACTCCTATTCCTTTACCCTATCCTTTCAAGATAGGCACCTTAATCATTTGCCCCATCCTTTTAAAATAGGTCCCTTAATCATTTACCTTATTCTTTTGAAGATAGGTACCCCTATTCCTTTACCCTATCCTTTCAAGATATGCATCCTAGGCTGCATAATCGTTTACCCTATCCTTTCAAGATATACCTCCTAAACTTTTACCCTATCCTTTCAAGATAAGCCTCCTAATCTTTTGCCATATCCTTTCAAGATAAGCCCTCTTATTTCTTTGCCTTATCCTTTTAAGATAAGCCTCTTAACCTTTTGCCTTATCCTTTTAAGATAGGCCCTCGTATTCCTTTGCTCTATCCTTTCAAAATAGGCTCCTATTTCTTTGCCTTGTCCTTTTAGGACAAACTCTTATTCCTTTACCTTGTCCTTTCAAGATGAGCCTCCTATTCCTTTACTCTATCCTTTTAAAAAGGATAGTTTATTCTTTACATTAACCTTTCAAGTCAGTACCTTTTACCTCATCCATTCAAAATGAAACACTGCTTAGTTGACCATTTGAGACAATAATCTTCACCTATCAATTCAAGATTGGATTTGACAAAAATGGGCAGCAAAGTTTTAAGCAAACTTCACTATAAAGAGGGGCAACTATAAATACCTCATTTTTACTATCTTAGGATTTTTTATTTTTTTTTTACTTATTAGGCTAGATTTAAAAAATTATTATTATTTTCAAGAAAAAACTTTAAAAAAAGAAAATTGAAATAAAATAATAAAAAATAATAAAAGTGCTAAGTCAAGTCGAGTTAGTCGTTTAGGGTTAGATCAAATAATGTTTGAAGATGTACATTCAATTTAATAAATTCCGAGTCTTAAATAATTGGACTTCATTTAGAAATATTTTTAGTTTAGTTCAATATAAAAAAAAAATTTATCTAATTTATATTGGGCTAAATAGACTTAATAATCATTAAATGGGTTAGCATGTATTTTGAGCTAAATTAAGATAGATTGAATCAAGCCCAAAATAGAAAGCCTAAAAAAGTATGGGGTTTCTAGAAACTAGATTAAATCTTCAATGAATTTAATAAATTCAAATCGGGTATCATCATATCTTATTAATATTAGATTTGTTAAAATTAAATCTATGTCCAAAAAGATCTAAAAAGATTCAAATTAATAGTTTATAAATAGTAGTTTTTTGCTGTAAAAATTTTTAAGTTTTTTACTCTCAAAACTCTATAAACACAATCACTACACATCCCCACAATTTTCATATCACACATCCCACACGTCCACTTCATGCCATTGTACGACTAGACATACTCCAATGCACATACAAAGTTCTTACTAGACACAGGCTTGCACACCAATCACGATACAATACAAGCACTTCACAATCACTGCACACTAACCATGACACAATACGCCTGATTCATTCTTACGACCAAACACTCATAAACACATAGGCTGTACAATCCACCATCAGCACACATATACACATCTACATTCACACAGTCTAAAGGATCACGACACAATCAGCCATGCAGTCCAGTCCAGTCCAATCATATACACGATCAACTAGTTTAGGTAATTGAGTAAATTATTTTCATTATTTATTTATTTTTAATTAATTAATCACTTTATTTTACTAACTTTTTTTTAGTGCAAGTTATTTTGATAATTTTAACATAAACTAAAATTTACAAACATTTAGATAAATTTTTTTAGAGAAATTTCATGTTTTTTTTTTAGTTAAATCTCATTTTTTATTGAAATTGCATTTCATAGAGAAGTTGCATATCTTCTCCGAGATTCATATTTTTGGAGAAGATATGTATCTGAACTGCATATCTTAATAAATCTTGTATTTAAGATTTGAAAAAATTAACTTTTAACATGTAGTAGATTTTTTTTTTAAAAAAATAAAAATCGTAATTAGAGTTTTTTTTTTTAAGATTTAGTTAGTTAGGGTTTTTAAAAAATAGATTTGTGAAATTAGATCTTTTTAGGTCTTTTTTTAAAATAATAAATTGATAACTAACATAAATCTAACTCAATCTCTTTTTTAAAAAATCAACCTACCAAATCTTTTATAAAAAAAGAACTATGTTGGTTTAATCTCGACTAATGAGTATATAGGCATTTCTAAAGCAATTTTTTTTCCTTTTTTAGAAAATTCATAATAAAAATTATTAAAAAATTCATCTTGATTATACTTTTGAATATCTGTACATATTTTAGCATTTTTTAAAAAAAATTATAAAAAAATAAAAGCCCATTATTTTTTTTATCTTTATATGGTAACTTAGTTTTAATAGATTAACCCCCAAACTTAGATTTTCTAGTTTAATTTTTTTTAAATTAATTTTTTTTAGAAAATCTATAAATTAGTGGCCAAATTAAAGTTTTCCCATTTAAAAACCCTAATTTCATTTTTTATTAGTTTAATTGGTTAGCAATGCCAATTTTTTAAAAATATTTTTTTTGAACATTTTTTAAAATAAAAATGTTTTTCTTTAATTTTATATCAAGTAATTTAAATTAAGGAAAACCGAAATAGGGCTCAATAACCGATGGCGAGCCTATCCTCCAAATTGCGACCTGCTTGGCAAGCAAAACAATAATAGTTTGAACAAGACAGCCCTTGGTCATCAAGCTATCATTTATTAATCGTCCAACGTAAGCTCGGGGCTCAACTCATCCCCATCAAGCATTAGCTAACCCCTTCCCTACCATTTCAACCCGACTTTTGTCTTTAATACCTACTCTCCACTACAACTCATTAATGAGCATCTAACATCCATAGTACAGTTAGTACACCCAACACCCCTGCTCTTACTAAATCACTAAGCTGCCTATCTAGTAGTTTGGTCGGCTACAATACACCACTAGTGGTAATGCGCAATATTTACTGTAGAGCACACTATTTGCCAATAGCCAGTACAAGCGACTGCTTGATCACCATGTATCCAAGTAACCTACATAAAAGGCCCATTCGACCTGGGGGAAAGCTTGTTCATCCTCTTCCAAGGGAAACACTCCTTATTGAGGTGGACCCAAATAAGGTCTCTAAGAAAATAAATCACTCGACTCCTTCCTCAGTTTCCTTACTTCTTCTGTCAGGCCACATTCTATGCCAGTTGTTTGGCAAAATTTTGGCACAACTTTTGGAACTTCTCAATGCGCTGCAGGCTGAATTGATTTTCCTATTGAATGGCCGGGCTAATAACCATATCTAAGGGTAAGTTCAAGTTAAGTCAATAGATGACCTTCCTATTGAGCTATAAACTGAACGGTTATAAGTGAACTCAATGATAGGTAGGCATAGATCCCAATCATGTAAGTTATTCCCAACAACTGCTCATAGGAGGTTGTCGACTGTCCAATTCACAACTTCATTATGGCCGTCTATTTAAAGATGGCAAGAAATACTGTACGTAAGCTTAATGTTGAGCTTCTTCCATAAGGTTCTCTAAAAGAAGCTAGTAAACTTCAAATCATGGTTGAATACAATACTTTTAGGCACTCCATGCAACTGCATAATCTCCTGTAAAAAGAGGTTAGCAACAAATAAAGCATCATTAGTCCGATGGTAAGGAATAAACTGGCTCGTCTTATTGAACTGATTGATTACCACCATAATAAAGTCATATTTTCTCGAGGTTTGAGATAAGCCAAGCATAAAATCCATGCTGAAGTCAGTCTATGAATGCTCAAGTATAGGAAAAGGTATGTATTCTCCATATAACTCCTTCCTCCCATTCGCATACTTATACACCTTACATCGCTCAAGAATTTGGCGCACATCCTTCATAATCCCAAACTGGTAGAAATGTTTTTTCAATATTTCAACTGTTCGCTTTTCCCCAAAATCGCCGACTAAGTCTCTAACATGAGCTTCTCAAATAGGTAGTTCTCTAACCAAACCACTCAACACATAAATCTATTTACCCTTCATAAAAAACCCTTAGCTTATGTAGAACCTATCCACAACTCCTCTAACATTGTCCTTAGCCACTGATCATGCTCATACTGATCGAATAGTGTACCAAATCCAAGTACCTTAGCCTGTATAGTCGTAATGAGGGTATAACGACAAGAAAAAGTGTCGGACGTAGTATTGGTGCTCCCTTTCTTATACTAGATAACATAGTAGAAGGACTCCAAGAACTCTACCCATTTGGTATGATGCCGAGAAATTTTTCGTTGCCCTCGGAGATGTTTGACAGATTCAAGATCAAAGTAAATGATTAATTCTCTCGGTAATAAGTAATGCTGCCAATTATACAGTGTTCGGACAAGGGCATAGAACTCCTTGTCATTTGCTAAGTAATCCAAGACAACTACTTTGAGTTTTTCATTGAAATAGGCAATAGGTTGGCACTTTGGCATAAAGACAACACCAATGCCAACTCCAAAAGTATCATATTCTACCTCAAAAACTTTCTCAGAATTCAGTAAGGCGAGTAATGGGGTTGATGTCAACTTGGATTTTATATCTTCAAAGATCTTCTAAGCTTTATTTAACCACTTAAACTCAAAGTTCTTCTTGGTCAATTTGGTTAATGATGCAGTTATGGAACTAAAATTTCGAATGAATCTTCAATAGAATGAAGTTAGACCATGAAAGCTTCTGACTTCAACAACATTAGTCAGGATAGGCCACTCAAGAATAGTTCTAACTTTCTCGTCATCAACTCAAACTCCCTTCAAAACAACATACCTAAGGATAACAACTTCACTCTAGCAAAACACGCATTTCTTCAAGTTACTGAATAATCTCTCGGCTCGAAGAATGTTGAATACTGTTCTTAAATTACCAACATGAGAGATGAGGTCAACAATGTAAACCAAAATGTCATCAAAATACAAAACAACACATCGGCCAATCAGTGTTCTCAAGACATGATTCATAAGCCGCATAAACATGCTTGGCACAGGCCAAACAGCATCATTAGCCACTTAAACAAACCATCCCCTGTCTTGAAAGCCATTTTCCTTTCATCTCCAAGCCTCATTCATATTTGATGATAGCTACTCTTCATATCGATCTTTGAAAAGATGTAAGCACAATATAACTTGTCAAACATATCATCAAGTCACAGGATCAAGTATTGGTATTTAATAGTAATTTTATTGATGGCTCAGCTGTCAATGCACATAATCCATGATCCATTCTTCTTCAACACAAGTACAACTAGTACGACACAAAGGCTCATTGTTACAAACATATACACAATCCATTAACTTGTCTACTTATTTCTTTAGCTCAGCCGCCTGCTTGGGATTGAGCCTATAAGCAAGTCGGTCGATAGAACAGCTCTAGGCTAAAGGTCAATGCAATGTTTAATGCCTCTTACGGGTGGTAAATTTTTTGGCATCTCAATAGGAAATAGGTCGGCATACTTCTATAATAGTATCCACACTTTGACAGCCAAGCTTTTGGTTTCTCTCAACTCTAGAAGTTTCCTATCCAAAAGGAGCATATACTCTTCGACATTGACTTTACAAGAAAATTAAGTACGGGAAATCACTAAGAACTTCCACTACAATGATTTGACAACCTTCTCCCATAAGTCTTACACTTCCTTAGAACTCATAGGGATCAATATAACCTTCTTCCCATCCTTCTAGAACATGTAGGTGTTCTTACACTCATCGCATAATACACTTAAGTTAAACAGCCAAGGTCAATCAAGTAAGATGCGTAAAGCGTACATAGGAAGGATGTCAAACAACACTTTGTCTTTATATCTATTACTAATGGTAATGGGTACTCTAACCTACTCGGCAACAGGTAGACCTCTTTTCTAATTCAGTTAATGAATCTTATATGGTTTAGGGTACGGAAGGATCGCCAATTTCATGGCCTTAACTACCCCTTCCTAAGCTTTAACCTTGGTCTCTTCTGACCTTAATCTCCTCGGCCTTACCTTTACCTCAACCATCTTCAGGTCGGTTTGGCATCTATCCTCAATGGTCTACCTTGAAACTATTCATTAGCCAACCGTATTATGATCGGCTTGGTATGCCACTTCGACCCTTCCTTTACCTTTTAACCCTTTGCGCTACTCAAATGGCTTCATCTAGAGTCCCAAGCCTCTATAACTCCATAATATGACCAATTTCAATCCTGAGCCTAAAAATGAATCGAGCTATAGTTCGGGTTTTAGGTTTGTCGACATCGCATCGAATCATCAACAATTAGAATTCCCGTACATACTCATTTACTAACTTGCCACCTTATTTCAAATCCTGGAGGCATCAGAAGGTGTCTTATTCATGGTATTATGGCACAAACCTATTTCTCATAACTCCCTTCATTTCATTCTACATCCAAATCTCATGTTATGCTCTTTAGCGTGCGTTTTGCAACTTTTTCCACCACATTACTACAGATCTAGAAAATTCTAATGCAGTTATCCTAATATGAATAACATCCTCATAGTCATAGAAGTCAAATATCTTTTCGATCTTTTCCTTCCAATCTAAGTGGTCATTAGCACTACCAAACCCATTAAAGCTTAAAATCTACACTTTGAGATACTCTGCCCCTTGGGGCACCCTTAGGTCACACTCCTCAATACCATCATATTGCTCCTCCTTATCATACTCCTCACCTTCATCCAACTCGAGTCTCCTTCTCATAACTCTGTTGGCATGGTGGGGTAGTGCTTGGTTCATAGGAATAGGTTATAGGGCTTGCCGTTTATTCATTTGTCGTCTTGTCCTATCTTTCATTTCTCGACTTTATTTAATAACAACTCTCTCTCATGGCTCAATCTTTATGACTCTTTGTACTAAAACAGCTAGATTACCCACAATAGCAGCAAGGTCTCATTTTTGCTCTTCAATAGTACATGTTGTTTGTTGGGTAACACGACTACGACCATGAGCATCGCTTTCGACATCATTAATCTTTTTCTAAACACTAAGATTCAACATTTATGCTATAGAACCTTCAAAGAACACTCCATTCAAGATTTTTCATGTACACCTTAGAAAATTATTGAACAATAGTAAACTGTGAACTTCCTCTATTCCTTTGGGGTAAAATAGAGTATGACGAAACAATATTTGAGCAATAACCAACTCTATACAACTTTTGGTCATAACCTCAAGCTCTAATATTAGGAATTCTATAATGTACCTAGGATATTAGTAATTACTAGAGTTTACCGTAGGAGATAAAAACCAAATGGATCCTTTGACATATCGAAGAAAATAGAATGAGTGAGACAACAAACTGAATGCAATAGCTAAAGTAAAGCTACTCAAAGGATATGACTCACCAACGAATACGATATGACTTAACACTTTACTTGATATAACACACAAACTAATGTCAAGGTCCACCCACCACTAATTTTAAGCTACTCGGCAAGATTAGATAAGAGTATACGAAAATGGACTTAAAGAGAAAAATCTTGCAAAAATAAGTATATTTAATGTCTCAAAAGAATGTAAGATATTTTGGCTATAAGGAGAAAGGACCATTTATAGTAAGTCTCTAAGGCAATATTACAAATAAGGAAAATTACAAAAAGATATACATGAAAAAGAGATTTTTAGTACATACGAAAAAGGGTATAAAGGACAAATGACAAAAAAGGAAAAATAGTACAATATCAAGTGAAAAGACAAGTGGCAATTAGACATTGGTTCTTTACTAGCAACAAATGTTAAGCGTTGCCGTGTAGAAGTAGTAGATATAGTAAGTTGAAGGGTCGGAGCCGATATGAAGGGGATCTCGACAATCGGCTAGTTGGCTTTATCACGGCCTCGACACAAAGGGGTCTTGGTGATTGGCATAGTGTTATATGATTAAGGTCCTCGGCCTCAGCACAAAGGGGTCTTGGTGATTGGCATAGTGTTGTACAATTAAGGTCCTAGGCTTCGGCATTTAGTTGGTTGGCCTTAGCATACGACAAATAAGGTTCGACATTCAGATCCAAACAAAGCAAAGTATAGCTGAGATAAGCCCTCAAGGAGTTCTTCCACCCTTCTCTTATAAACAGTGCCTTGTCCTCGGTAAGCTAATTAAAGAGAATTCTTTTGGCGAGTGAATAGAGGACTTCGAGGTGCACACAGGTAGAGGGCCAGTAGTTGGCAGTCCATTACATATGCTATGAGTGTTTGCTTGAATCTGTTATCTTGGTATAAGGAGGTTACCTCATTAATACCAAGATTTTAGTAGGCTGGTGATAAAACAAAGAGGAAGATTCACTGCAAATCTTAGTTGGAGTTAACAAAGCCAAAAGCTTAAGGGAGGCTTGGGCTTTAGAGAAGTTGTTGCTTTTAATAAATCATTCCTTGGTAAGTAGGCATGGAGAATCTTATAGAGACTGGATGATCAAGAGTTTAAATATTAAAGAGTATCTATTCTCCTGCATGGATTTCTTGAATACTAAAAGGGGAAGAAATGGATCGTAGTGCTAGCAAAGCATATTAAATGAACAAGAGCTTATAGAAAAGAACTATTTATGGTAAGTTGGAAAAGGGAATGTTTAGAGATCCTTAGGTACCTCTTTGGATGGTTATAGATGAATATGGAAGTCATGGATGATGAGAGGATTGATATGAGAGTAAATTAGATTAAGGATATGCAGGCAAAGAGTTGGAACTTACATGGTATTGAGCATGTGTTATCAAATCAACAAATAGTGGCCATTAGTAAGGCAGTTGGTTGTCTAGCTTATGAAGTTGAAAAATAATATAGTCATATACCAGAAATGGCTAATTCATTATAAAATTCGATTACTTGTAGCAAGTTTTGAATTGCAATGTGAATAATTTGAATAGAGTATCTTCTTTAGTGAGTATGGGTGAAAATATATTGAAGATCATTTGGGGGATGGATATCATGCCTCAAATAAAACATTTTCTATGGAGATTATGTTCAAATTCAATTGCAACCAATCATAATTTATTTAAAGAACTATTAAACCAAGTCCTTTGTGTTCCTTTTGTAATGAGCATGAAACAATTGAGCATATGTTCTTTTTCTATCTATAGACACATAGAATTTAGTTTGATATTCTTGGTTATCATTTACATTCGTGTGTTATTAACAGGATTGAAGATTGGGTCTTGTTGCTTACACAATCACAAGTAGTTGACTATGATGAAAGGAACCTACTACTTAACAAGATTGATATGATTTTATGGCATGTATGAAAAGAGGGGAATACTTGTGTTTTTTAAGTTAATCAACTGAACATAATGCTATTGTCAAGAAAAATTGAAGGTAGAATTGGAGAGTGTACAAATATGCAGCACATAGTGCAATCGAATGACTTTTTGCATAATGAATTGGTGGTAATCGCAAAACAAATTTCATAGAGACCTCCTCTAAGTTTAGTGCTGAAATGTAATTACGATGGAGCATATGATTCAAGAAATGGTAAGGTAAGAATTAGTATTGTTTTTCTTGACAATAAGGGTGATTTAATGTTTACTTTGTCCAAATTTGTTGATGTTGTTAATGCGAAGACAGTTGACTCCACAACTTTGGCATAGCATTCAAGTTTAGTAACTAGAGGATAAATGAACGTTTTTTTTTTAATAGACTGTAGTGAATTGCTTAATAGTATTTCTTCTTTAGATTCATGCTCATGAAAGAGTTTCTCCTTTGTATCGAGAATTATAAGATGTCGTTTGTTCTTTTTCTAGTTTTTATTTTTAATAAATTAATCATCAAGCAAACTCTTGTGCTCTATGGGTTACATCCTAAGATAAGGGAGGTTAAAATTTCTCTTGTGAAGGGGATACACTTCCTTCTATTTTGTTGTCCTTGATTCTTATCAATAAGAGGGATCTTGCCCTAGACTAATGGTTTCTTTGTCTTTGAAATAAAGTTCTTCTTGGTTAGCCAACAATTCGGGTTCACCCCTAATTTAAAGAAAAAGTTCGAGGAGAGTGGGAGTATCATCAAGATGATGACTCCAAGCATGCTTTCAAAAAAACTTATAGGTAGAGGTCGGCTTGAATCACATACTAAAAAGACGGAAGCATTAGACCTAATTGTAAAATTTCGCAACAAAAACGTCGTATATTTAATAGGGAGAGATTATGATATCCCATAGTTAAGTAAAGTCCCATATAGATTATGAGAGAAATTTGGTACTGGTTTGTGAAGTTATGGTAGTGAATACCTTATTACAAGCTTGAAACTTTTGAATTAAGTAGTTAAAAATGCTTATCAGTGTTTGTTAGCTTCTTTATTCGCTACTTTTGGCTTAGGCATTATAAATATTGATATACAATAATGATAATAGTTATAGCAATAGGAAGTAAAAATAGTAACAATAACATTTTGCACATATGTAATAGATATTACACTTTAGGATAAAGTAAAACATAAGTCAAATAGAAGACTAAATTAATTAGACAAGCATGCACAAAATAAGGTATCTATCTATAATAGAAATTTTTAAAATGTAGATATCAAAATAGTTGTATAACTTAATGAATTGTAATTATGGACTTATATAAAAGGAAACACAATAATATGCACACCATAAGTACAAATGACATGATTTGAATGGAAATATAGTTAAGAAACTTCCTAAGATACATCTCACTTAAAGCTTATCCTCAAGACTAAAAATAAGACCATAGCCCCTTTCACAAAATCCATTCCAGCAAGAAAACACTAACTATGACAGAAGAAGGAGAGAAATTGAAAGGCTACACCTAAGTAAGTAAATAAAATGTAACCTTTTTCTTTTTCCTTTATTAATTCATAACAAGGACATAGAAATAAGAATAATAATGATATAATCATAATCCTTACACTATGATTATGGAAAGAATTTGGAATAACTATTCTCCTATACCTTAAAAATTTGAGTTTAGAATACATAATTTAGGTTAAACTAAAACTTTAGAAAGACTTTAAGGGGAAAAAAAATCATTTTAATTGAATATAACAAGATTTCTAAGAAAAAGCAAAATAAATGGGATCCACATAAGAAAGCTAAATTAGGTTTTAAGATCTTATAAACAAAAGAATTTAGATTTGCATGAGCAAAAGAAGTTATGCAAATCTTATAAAAGTTTTTAATTTGTAAATTGTGAAAAAAGAAAAAATAAAAACATTACCTAAAAAATAACCATTACCCAAAAAAAAAAATCAAATCAAAAACAAGATTTTAAAAAAACAGCAAAAGAATTGAAATTTGCATTAGAAAGTTAAATCAGGGTTCGATATCTTATAGGAATCAAGAGTATCCATAAGGATTTGATAACAATTCAAAGAAAATTTTAATTTTATTTTGCTTTAGAGATTTAAATTTTTCAAATATACTTTATAAATAGGATTATAAGATGATCTATAATTGAAAATGCATTGGCATATTTTCAATTAAGTTAATCATTGTTGTAAGATATGATGATATTTTGTATGGATTAAACACTAAAGTCAACATAAGCTCCAAAAAAATCAAGAATATGTTAAAACAATCAGTAATGTATCTTTTCCTTTCCCTATGGCCGACCATAATTGTAAACTAGATCAACCTTAAAAAAGCACCTTAGTCGACCATCATATTAAGTAAGTGGAATGAGCATCTTTAGGTCCTAACAAAACATAATTAACTATAAAGAACCAATGCTTAATAAACGGTTAGAACAAATTTAAGTAATTTATTAATTTATCATTAGAACTTTTATAAGATGGTTAAACTATAAAAAGAAAGCAAATAAGGAGCTTTCTAGCAAAATCGGGTTAATACCTTACTGTTACTTGCTAGTTGTGTATGTAAACTAACAAAAGAAATAAACTTAAAATAATTTAAACCCTTAAATTATTTGTGTTTATGCTTATGCTTATGCTTATGCTAAGACTAGTGGAAGTATTGAGAAAGTAGAAGTGACTGGCCATAAGCTAATAGTTATATTATTTTGCATAGTAACCATTCGAGGTTATATGATGTGTTAATAGGTGCTAAATTGCTATGTATGAATGGGTAGGTTGTAATTAGATAATTATTGTGATATATGTTAGTCCTTTAGAAGAAAGTGAAAACCGCATCATCAATTTAATGGTAATATAAGAAATCATTGTAGATGGTTGCCATGGACAATTGCACTAATCATTAATATCATTGGTGAACTTTAAATAAGACAACTTTGAGCATGCATATGATTTGTGATGAGTGATATATATATGTATGTTGTACTTGTTTGGCTTTTGCTCACTCCATCTAAGAATTTTCTTCTTTCTTGTGATGGAAAGTACGATAGATCGATATACCATTTTGGTTAAGGATGTAATATATATATTTTTCTTTTTTTACAAGAATATGAAAGATAAATAAAAAATAAAATTAGATCATGAAAAAGTAAAACAATAATCTGATAATTTAGTGAGATTTGAAATTTGTTATGATGTTACTACTAGAAAAATTATTTCTACATATAATTTAATTCGTATTATGCTTTCTTTAAATAGGATATGCATATATAATAAGTGGGTCCGACATATCTAAAGATAATATACATTTGATGCATTGGCAAAATTGGAGAACTCAAGTCAAGAGTTAAAATGTAACCATGGTTAGGTTAGGGTTGACAAAATACAATATTCAAATAAACAAGGCCCATATGCTTCACACATTACCATTTTCTTTTGTGATTTTAGAAGCCCTGGTTATAAGAATAAGGTTTGATGAAGAGGTCCAGATTTGGGAATTCTTTTGTAGTTGAGAGAGAGAAGAGGGGCATAAACAAGAAAAAGGGGAAAAAAGAAAAAAAGAAAAGAAAAGAAACCCCAAAAAATTGGTGACTGTGGCCTTTCAGAATTTCAAATTCATCCACAAAATTGCCCCTAAAATTAGGTACTTCTGACTAACAACTCATTCTTGTGATTATTTTTTATTTATGCACCTATTTAGTCGTGGATCATTGATTCTAGGGTTTCATTTGAAGGGCAAAAGCTAGTTCCTTGGACCATTTATCGCTGTTGCTTTTTCTGATTTAGGGCTTTGTTAATATAGATCGTGCACTGCAGTTTTATTACGATTGCAATAACACATGCTGCGCACTTAAGTTTATCTATCTCTTTTTTCATGTTAAATTGTCGTTCATAAGTGGAATTAGTGTCTGTGGGAGTTCTAGTATTATATATATACGAAGATGTGTTTTTGATGCATATGTTAGAACTTCTCTCTCTTCTCTTTTTCGTTTTCTTTTTCTTTGTTTTTTTTTTTTTTTTTTTTTTTCTGATCCATTTCTGGTGAACTAATTTTTGTATCTCAAAAACTTGCCATTTGCCATTTGGTATTGTATATTGTTACCTTTCCTAGATTTTGTCTTTGAAGGGGCTCTGATAGAGTGTAGCATGGTTGGTTTATGATCCTTATGAGTATAGCAATCTGTGATCTGTGTTTCCTCATCCAATGGTAGGCAAATTAACTTACTTGCCCCACATTTTGCTGTTTTTCTGGGTGGTAATTATTATAGCTAAGAAAGCCAATTCTTTATGCATATGTCTAAACATACGTCAGTTATGTTTTCCTTTAATTCGGTAGGCAGTGGTGTTACTATATTTTGAATTGTGATTCAGGATGATTGAAATGGAAATGTCCAAAATGTGATGAACAAAACTACACGTAAAATTAATGATGGCATATAGCTCTGATAGCCCCATAAGCAGCCTGCTTTTTTATTTTATTGACCTGAAGAGTAGATTTCCATTAAAAAAAAAAACTTTGGATATCTGCTTTTTTATTGTAATGACTGAAATGGAAATATCTGGTTAACTATCTTGGATTTCTTTCTGTGAAGGATGATAATTGCTGAACTCATCAAGTTGGAAGTTGTGGGATTGATAAGGTATTGAACATATTGGTGGCTCAGTGGGTGGTGGATCTGAAAAAGATAAAATCCAGAGATGGAATGCAACAGAGATGAGGCTACCAGGGCAAAGGAAATAGCAGAGAAAAAGTTTGCAATGAAGGACATGGCAGGAGCTAAGAAATTCGCTTTGAAAGCTCAAAGTTTGTATCCTGGGCTTGAGGGTATTCCTCAGATGTTAGCAACATTAGATGTTTATATCTCTGCAGAGAATAAAATTAATGGGGAAGCAGATTGGTATTGTATACTAGGTGTAAACCCTACTGCTGATGACGAGACAGTTAGAAGGGCATATAGGAAGCTAGCTCTCATGCTTCACCCTGATAAGAACAAATCCATGGGTGCTGATGGGGCATTCAAACTTATTTCCGAGGCATGGAGTTTGCTGTCAGATAGGATAAAAAGAGCAGCATATGATCAGAAGAGGAATCTAAGGGCATTTCAAAGGGCTCCTACCATGCCTGGGAGTTCCTCAGCACCTGCAGGAACTAATGGTTTCCATAATTTTACTAAGCGTACAACCCCAAGCACAAAGCCCCCTAAGAGTACTGAACGAACAAGTCATTCTTCTCGTCAACCAAAACCCAATACTTTCTGGACTGTTTGTCATCGATGCAAAATGCAATACGAGTACTTGAGAGTTTACCTCAATCATAATCTTTTATGCCCAAATTGCCAAGAGCCATTCTTTGCAATAGAGATAGCTCCACCAGCCACCAATGGTTCTAAAACATCATCAGCCTGGAACTTTTCCCGGCAGGGTCAGGTGACCAATCACCAAAGAACTAATAGAGAAGGAGCTAATTCTGCAAGAAATAATACAGCTTCTTCAGGATTCGGAATGGGGGGACCCACAAGTCATGAAACCTATAACCAGACCAGTTTTCAATGGAGTCCATTCTCGAGACCTGGTGGTGCTTCATCTGCTGCTCAAGCGGCAAATGTAGTGCAGCAAGCATATGAGAAAGTGAAGAGAGAACGTGAGGAAGCACAGGCAGCCACAAAAAGAGAGGAAGCCCTAAGGAGAAAGCTGGCATCCAAAAAAAGTAGTGGCATGCCATCTACTGTTAATCAAATGGGTTCTGAAAGAGGAGGAGCTGGAGTAGCCTATTCAACAACTTCCAAACAGAATGTTCAAACATGTAGGGTCAATGGGATCATGAAGCTAAATGCCACAAGGGAACTCTCTCCTCTTGAACTTCAGAATATGCTAATGCAGAAGACTAGGATGGAAATTCGCAAAAAATTGGATAAGTGGAAATCAGCCAATGATACTGAAATTTCTAGGGAGGAAAGGGGTCAAAGTAGAAAGGAGAATATATCAGGAGAATCACTAGTAAGAAGCAATACAGGCGATAAAAACAGGTTCAAAGAGTCCTTGCATAGAGATAATGAAGCCCAGGCCACAGATCCTGTTCAAGGCACTGCCATTGGGGAAGTAAATACAGAAAACTTGGAAACCCTGTCTATGAATGTCCCGGATCCAGATTTCCACGATTTTGACTTGGATCGAACTGAAAAATCTTTTGGCGAGAATCAGGTTTGGGCCGCATATGATGATGATGATGGGATGCCTCGCTACTATGCATTGGTGCATAATGTGATTTCCCGTGATCCTTTTAGGATGCGCATTAGTTGGCTCAATTCAAAAACCAATAGTGAGTTGGGTCCCTTAAACTGGGTTGCTTCTGGTTTTTCAAAAACTTGTGGGGATTTCAGGGTTGGCAAACATGAGATTAATAAGTCCCTCAATTCCTTTTCACACAAGGTGAGGTGGACCAAAGGTACTCGTGGTGTAATTTCTATATATCCCCTAAAGGGGGATGTTTGGGCTATGTATAGAAACTGGTCTCCCGATTGGAATGAGCTGACTGCGGATGAGGTAATTCACAAGTATGACATGGTGGAGGTTCTAGAAGACTATGATGAAGTCCACGGTGTGACTGTCAGCCCCTTGGTTAAGGTTGCTGGTTTCAAGACCATCTTTCATCGCCACTTGGATCCCAAAGAAATCAGGACAATTACAAGGGAGGAGCTGTTTCGGTTCTCCCATCAGGTTCCTTCATACTTGTTAAGTGGTCAAGAAGCTCCAAATGCTCCAAAGGGATGCAGGGAACTTGACCCTGCTGCTACTCCATTGGACCTCCTTCAAGTGATAATAGATGTGAAAGATGAAGAGACAATGGAGATTGAGAAAGCATTTGTGAAAGAAAATGCTGTGGATCTAAAAACAGCCAGTGCTCGGAAAATTGTAGAAAATGAGAAAAAAGCTCAGAAAGAAAATAATAGAACCTCTGAAAATATCCCGGAAGTAGAAATTTCGAACCATGTATGAAAGCCCAACAATTACCAGGAAATGGCACATGGTAATGGGATTTTGTTCAGAATATTTGGATTCATTGGTCTTGCATTGGTAGAACTCTGCATCAGGAGTATATCTACCCAATCGATCCTTTTTGTATAAGCATTGATATTACGCTGGGACTCATGGTTTTGCCTGGACATGTGGGATGGTCTAGTTGTATTTTGCAGCCTTTTGGTAGGTTCTCAGCTGCAAGCTGAAGATGGTTTCTTAGGTGCTGGAAGATTTTGCACCTTGAATGGTTTTTCAACCTGATGGATCTTCTTTTGGTAATTGTTTAAACTTAGAGATAAACAAGTTTCTCTTGAATCATGGATCCTTGTATCTTAGGGATCATCCTCTTGCATAGGCTGACTAGCATTTTTGTTTTGTTCAAATACAGCTTTCACTTATTGTATTTTGCACTAATACATGACTATTAGGAAAATGTGCTCTTCAAATACCATGTTAGAGGTGTATATTTCTCTATATAGCTGGAGAGTGAACAGTGGTCTCAATGAAGAAATTCACTTGAATCACACTTCTATTATTTAGCTTTGAAGATGTTGGTTCTTCAGTGCATTTTCAAAACTAGTATAAATTTTTGCTGCTGTACACTGACAATAACAGTTAAATTTGTGTCCAAATTCTTCTTCATGATAGCTTTCACGTACCCTGTGGAAGAAGATCCTCTCTTCCCTTAAATCATGATATTTTGTCCAATCTTGGTTGTCTTACTTATGGATCTGTGGCCTAACTGATGGCTGGTTGGTAAGCTTGAAAAAGGTTTTACTGTTCCAAAACTCAATTTGAAGTTTTTGGCTTTGCACTTTTGATATATTTTTGGCCAACAAAAATCCAATATATCCTTCCATTTTGTGACCAGAATATCTTTAAAGACTACATACTCTCTGCATGACAATTAGATGTGAACCATAGTATAGACATGGTGCGAGCATAGGCTTGTTTTTTAGGCCTGGTGATGTGGACAGTGAGAATTGAACCAGCAGCTCTGCATGCTGCAGTCTTAGGTTCTTTGCTGGTTCCCATTCTGTACTTTGAAAGTGGAGCCTAACAAGGGTCGTAGTTGCTAAAGCATGATTGCTTCCTTAACTACTTATTTATAGTTCTTGCTACCCGTCAAGCTACTTCCCATCTTCTGTGCATTATTAGTTTTCAGAATTTTAGTGTATTTCTGTCAGTAGATTGTGCTGCTTTTGGACTTTGAAGCACTTTCGTCTTGAGATTTACCATTTGTTCATTCTTGATTATACTTTCTATTTTTTTTTTTTTTCAATTTTTAAATCAAACTCAGTCGTATAGCTAGGTCCACTCAAGGAAAAATCTATAGTAAGCATATGTGGGTGGATATACTTATTTCTAGCATCTATTTTGACAATATCTTCTTTAAATTTCTCAAAACATAAAGCCTCTCCTTTTACATGTTGCTGCTTTTTCTGTGCTGAAAGGTGCTCTGGTAATTCTGGTGTTCATTTTGAATATTATTTGATAGGGATTTCTCCATTGTGCAGTAATCAAGAAGATCTCTGTCCGGTTTGTGTGCCCCACACCAATTAGGAAGGGGGCAATCAAGCTTCAGGGACATCTGGATGAACATGGGAAATAGCTGCTACTGGGACTTTCTAAGATAAATATTTCCAAACTTGTGACACTCTCAAGTACACTAGATTGGTTACACTTGCGATCGTGATTGGTTATTCCTGTTCTAAAGTCTAATCTATTTTGAATGCATTTTTCACCCTCAAATCAGCCTGAGATTGTCCTGTTACAGCGTCCTAGTTTGTAGTGGCCTGGGCAAAGTTACGTCATCAGCTAACTGAAAATGCCCTTTATTTCCCTGGACATTAGCAAGTTGAATGCTGCGCAACGGCTGTGCTAAATAGTAACAGTGGGATGTGCAATATACCCAGGTTTTTGAAACCAAAACCAAAATATATATACATACATACACACACATATATATATATATATATATATATATAGAGAGAGAGAGAGAGAGAGAGAGAGAGAGAGAGAGAGAACCTATTAGAGGACTTCATATGCTACTCACCTGAATGACTTTATTGGGTGTAGAAATAGCTAATTTCTAAGACAATGTTTGGTAGTAGGACTGGACTGTACAGTATAAGAAGAGGACAATGCAATCCTATCATGTCAGGTTTGATTTATGTAGTACTTACTGAAAAAAATTTAAAGAACTAAAAATGATAGTTATTAATATTATCAAATACATAAAGTTTAATATTATGGTTTGAGATCTTGATGTCAAGTTATTTTTGAATATGCAAAAATAAATTTGTTTTGTGCTATGAAATGAATTTTAGTACTATAAAATATATGATACAAATTTCTTTAGTATCGTAAGCCCTTCTGTCTAGTAACTTTAATTAATGTACAAGTCAAATAATGGATAAAAGAATTTACCAGTTCTATATCATAAAATTTGCCAGTATTATATCATAAAATTATAGCAACTAAATAAGCAAGAGTGTGTCTTAAACAGATAATTCCTACAGCGTATCATTTTCCGTTAAATATATGGAAAGGGGGCTTTGACAATATTCATTCCCAGTGAAAATGTCTCCTGTACTCGCTCAACTGCTCCAGCAGACAAAGTCAGACTCCCTTGATGAGGAGTTGGTATGATCGGGCAGGAGACAGATGGCGTTGGCTGGGCTCTACGTGCCAGCTAGTTTGACGGCACTGCCATTTGTTCAGAGACATTATTATCTTCTTTTAGGTATAAAAATCTAAACGACACGTGAAGGTTAGTTTTAGCGCACCTTAAGCATTTTGCAGATGCTTATTCTTTTATTCTTTAAATTTATATATTTATATAGATTGTCCTATACGACCAACGATGGCTTTGTAAAACATATACATGGGAATCGAGATCTTTTGACTTGGCAATCACTGGGGACACCCACCTTTACATTCTACGATACTTATTCTAATACATTCATTGCGTTGACTGAGTAAACCGGTATGGGGTGGAAATATATGAAAAAAAGTGTGTATATTTTCAGTACTTGATCTCCAGCATCCATTTGGGGATGGTGGGGGTGTGGAAAGAAAAGAAAAGGAAATGGTTTGGTGATTACGTGTGCTGTATTGTTGTTATGGTTTCATCCATCTTTTTAGCCTGACTTCCTTGAATTTGTCCCATATTTAGTTATTTAATTATTATTTTTTCAATATTTTAGTGAAGCGTGGTATACTTTTTCAGGAGCTAAAGGGATCTAGACACGTTTTCAATGTGATGAGGCTGAAGTGAATAGACTGATAAATTAAGAAATCTCGATCCTATTGAGCCACATATTCCAAGAACAGCATACATGCAACAGTAGGCGCAAATTTAAACAAGTCTTTGAATCCATATTGGAATTTCATCATAGCTTGATCGATAATGTTTTAAGTTAACCACGTAACTTTGTAGAGTTTTGTCTCGTTAACTTTTATTATTATTTTCAATTTAGTCCATTATAAAATTAAAAATAATATTTTGGTCTCTATAAATACCAAACTACACTGTATGTGATTCATTAAATTTCATAACTATATTACATCACTTTATTTAGACTTTTTATTATGATGCTTTTATTACAGAATTATTATTATTAATACATATAAGCTCATACAATTTATCATAAAAATAAACCTAGCAATCTCTCACTTGGGCTATATGTGTCACCTTATAATAATGTATAAACATTACGAGCACGTAAAAATTTCATATCATTATTGAATGCATCCCTCGAGCAATCCAATCCATCAATTATATCAATATAGAATTAAAGTGAGTTTCATTATATGTCGCCACTGACCCCATCAATGATCACATACACTTACATAATCGAATAACACGGTATAGATATAGCATCAAAATTACATGTAATGTGATATAGCATGCTTATTTCCCAATTAATCCAACATTAAGAGTTTGAAAATAAATTTAATTTTGACACCTTATAGTTGAACATAACCTTATAATGAAATTAACCTTAACAATAATCATACCATAGTCTACATTCAAAATGATAGACAAAGTGTCAAATAAGTATTGAAAGGAAATGCAAACTCACATTGAAACTATACATCCTAAACATATATAACATCCATATGAGGTACATGCTCGTGAAAAACCTTAGGTGATAGCCTCTTAGTAAGTGGATCTATAATTATGGAATTTGTCCCAACTTGTTATATAAATACCTATTTTCGAGCTCTTTCTTTCATAGGAATTTGATGTCTATATATTTTTACTTTAACAAGCTCTTGTTATTGTTGGGATATAGCACTATAGACATATTTCCACAATATATCTTTAATGATCTTTCAATACTATCCGCAACACATAGCTTAGTGACAAAGTTGCACAACCATATTTCGTAATTGGATGGCTCATAACATGTTAGACATCCTACTACCATATTAGAAGTAGTTATGCATGTCTACTTAACACTATTATAAGAACCAGCTTCTCCGACAAGTAGATAGATATAACTTGACATAGATCTCTGATTGTCTTAGCAACTAATGAAATCAAAATCAAAGTAGCCAATAATTTTCCAACTAATCTAATTTCCTATATATGAGCATGAAAACCTTTGTCCTTTATAAGTAGCACACAACTTACTTGTTTGGTTTATAATAATCCATCTTTAAATTATTCAAATATTTTCCTATATGCCAATAATGTATACAATATAATTACTTTATACCCCCATTCACTTAGAGAGAATTGAAATTCTATTATTTCCTTATTCCTTATTATAATGTTCACTTAGTTTTTTTGTTTTCAAATTGCAATTCCGTAAGAATCAAGAATCCCTATTACTTAAAGTAATAAAGATTTCTTAATTCAATTAACAAGTCACGATTCCTTATAAATTTTACAATTTTTTTTCTAAAAATAACATCATTTTAATTTAACGACAATCACCCCCACCATTACCACTACTGCTAACCATTATTATTTCCGCTACCACCATCATCACCAATTACCACCATCGACTATTGTTGGTGAATTGAGATAAGAGAAAATCTTACAAAAGAAAGTGAAATACTTGGTACTAAATCTAGTTTGGTGTGGTCACTCCGATATCTAAATTAATAGGATGACTCTATATAGAAAATATATGAGTAATTAAAAAAGTGTTAAAGAGCCCTTATAGAGTTTCTTTCCAATACTTACGGGAGGTTGTAATGTTTAAGGTATTTATCAGAATAACTATTAAAATATGTTGAAACTTTTTTATTTGACATCTTCCTTAAAATATAAGGAAAGTAGGTGGTAATATAATATAATCATGTTTGTGATAACTGTTTGTGCCATGTACTTGAATTCCAACTAAGAGCAAATTTGTGATACTTGACAAAAATGTCGTATATCATCTATCTAGTGATATGTCGAGATATTTGATTACCTAACCTATCAACAGTCGAATGAACGAGTATATCAGATAAAAAAAAACTGACTATCAACATTTACTCCTCAACTCCCATGTTCGAGTAATTGATGAAGGGAGTTGCATCTATATGTTACACTAAGAGCTAAGTGGGAGAGTGATTCTTCAAATTAATGTTGAGTAAGATTGGAAGTAAGACAGATCATATCCCAATCAAAAGGTCACAATTTCTAAAATCTCGCTTGATTGAGAAACCAAGAAGTTAGAAGCATAACATTTGTCGCCTAGGTCATCATTTTGTTGCAGGCCTAATTACTGTTAAAAAGTTGTCAGCCATCAAATTTCTATCATGAAACACACGTCAGCAATCCTTACTATTACCAGATCAGCGCATCATTACTATTAGAAGCAGATTTGCAGTTACAAGGATGAATTATCCATATATAAAGTACTATTCACAATTAGAATTCATTTCTCTGGTTGCATCTTAAACTTTCATTCGCAATCTCATCTTCAACCTCACATTCTTCGACTTGTGTTATATCATTTCGCACAACCATTCAAGTATGGTTCATAACGTTGCTAGTTGACTTATCCTCCCTGACTCTAGGGCAACGAAAACAGATGCCACTTTCCCCGCCCAAATAAAGAGTGAGGCAACATGTTTTTCGGGCGGTTTAATCGATAGTATGGAAAAAAGTAGGATAAACTTGCTCGGATTAATGAGCTTCTAATAAATAATTATCCCAAGGATAAAGAAGGCAAGTCCTTAGCAAGATATTTGTTCAATGCCATAACCTACTTTTATGACTCTCTAGATGGAACTGTCAATTCCGTTGACAAAGTTCTTGTCACAAAGTATAATCAATATTGGCGAGACCTTCTCGAAACATAGAATTTGAGGAGGCTGAGATAAGAGGAGAGGATATGTTTCCCAAGAGAGTGCGAGTTCTATATATGCCTGAAATATTTAGATTTTAGATTACGCTTCCCTTTTTTTGGCTTTTGTTAAGAGCTTTTTCAACTACTTCAAAGTCGTGTCAAGTATGTTTTCACCTAACACATATCAGCTTCTGGCAACTTTTGAGATAGTTTGCAAAGAAGTTAAAGTCAAGGCTACACCTCAACGGTTTCAGTTTTTCTTTATGATTAGGAGACAGCTTTATGGGTGGTACTTTGCCACTATAAGACATGGGCCGAAGTTCATGAATGGGTTAGAGTTCAAGATCTACAAATGGCATGATAAATTCATGTTAATGGTATCTAATGAAGAGCTAGACTTCTTGACCTAATGGACTGAGCTAATTCGCACTAAAGATATTAACTTGATGTCGAATGATGAAAAAGGAATAAAGAAAATTCAAGAAAGGAGGAAGAATAAAATGTTCTTCTGAAATGCCGAGAGAATTATACAGTATTACGAAAGTGAAGAACTAATTTTTTTTAAAAAAGAAGATACGTTAATGAGTTACAACCGTGCCGAGTATAGTCACAAGAGGAAAGTTGTTCTCGCAATTTAAGGGAAGAATTGTTGCCTTTGAGCCTTGCTCAGTATGGAGAATGTAAGTTTATTCTTTTCTTACATTGATATTAATTTGTTTGCTCATCTCATAGATATGCGTATTGACGAAGTAAATCCTGCCAAGCTACTGGCTTAAGCAAATGCCAAAAAATCAAAAGCCTATAAGCATGTGGCCACTGCATCCACCATTCAACTAATAGCTGTTAAAAAGGTGGCTAAAGAATTAACCAAGCAACTTGTAATGCAGCAGAAACCTTCTCAGCAGGCCGAAAAGCGAAAGAAGGGGAAGAAAGATCTACCGAGTGAAACTGAGATTGCTCGTTCAAGGGAACCTATTGAGATTATTGAAGACGTTCTACCTATTGCAGAGTTTGAGAGGAGGTTTTGGAGATTCGACCCCATAGTGAGGCTGATGTCATGTTGTCGAATGTTCATCCTTGATGGTAAAGGTGGCACCAAATAATAATAAAAGATCGAAGAAAGAACTCGTCGGCTAACTAGTTGCCAAAAAGTCTAAATATTCAGATGAGAGGATGAAGGAGGCAATGTGTAGTAAAGCACTCGGCATCAACAGTGCCAAATTTATCCCCAATAAAGAGGTTAGTGAGTGCTAGGTCTTGTGCTGGAACCACACAATTCTAGACACTGACTTGCTCTAAGTGATAAGACAAAGTCCTTAGCTTTAATGGAAGGAGTCATTCTTCCCAAGGATAAAGATTTTGCTAAGAGGGATGTTAACAGAGTTGGCAGTTGCAATAAAGCCCATATTGGAGCTAAATTGTATGATGTGAGTATCCATAACTATTACTTTTAATTATCAAATTCAGTTAGGTTGCTAACACATTTCCTTTTCTAGATAAGTAGCTACATTCTAATGACTTTAGATGAAGCCAACAAAGAAGCGGAGAAGGTAATATCCTTAGTTGTATTCATGTGTTATGCTGAATCATTCATAACTGTGTTAAATAAATTTGCTACAGAGAGTTGAGGATGCATATGATGCATCGAAAGCCCAGGCTGTTATTGTCGAGAATGCAAGGATAAGGACTAAGATGAAGGCGAGAAAGCTCTAATAAGACCTTACCGTCGAGAAATTGGCACATAAGCTTACCATCAATGAAGTCTCGAACTTGAACGCCAAGATGGAAGAGTAGTATAAAGAGTTTAAAGGCCGAAAAGAGGAGTTGCAAAAGAAAAAAAAAAGAGTATTTGGGCTTGGGCCGAACTTTTTGTATAATGAGTGAAGAGAAAGATAAGCTTAAAATGCAAATTAAAGAGTTGGAGACCAGCCACCTAAATTTACATAGCCGTGTTATTAAGTTGGAAGAGACTATGAAAAGAGGACCTTCAGTTGAAGAGGTACTCGATATAGTTACTCCCAATCAGTAGTACAAGAGACTCTTGAGGAAGAAATTGTTGGAAGGGGTCCAAGCAATAAGAGAAAAGATCTTGAACTTCACCTTAGTTACAATCTCTCTTGCCTTGACTTTGTTGACATCAACGACAAAGTCAACAACGCCAACAAAGATGAAGGTGACGAGACAGTTGTCGAGACTATGAATCATGCCGAGAAAATTGCCTACTCAAGACCCTAGTTACCAAAGAAGCCTTGCCACTGATCTAACAATCACTTCTGCCCAATCTGAAAGTAGGCCATAGGATTTTTATTGTATTACCACATTACGTTCTCGTGTAATTATCAATCGAAATATCTTTAATACAATACCGAGTGCTTGTAACCCTTGTTGAACAAAAGTACTTTTCATATGAGTCTCTAATAGGTTTTATTTTATGTATTGCACTTTCACGGCGTGTATGGTATATGTGTGTTACTTCATACTCTTATTCAACAACATGTTTTATTTCAAACGCTAGTTATTTCTTAGCATGTTTTATTTCACTTACTATCTATTTCTCGACATGTTTTATTTCACATACTAAACTATCTCTTGACATGTTTTATTTCACACACTAATTATTTCTTAGCATGTTTTATTTCACATGCTATTTGTTTTTCAGCATGTTTTATATCACACATCCACTTTGTATGTCTTTATAGATAATTCGTTAGCCATTTGAGGCATGCACTAGTTACATTACTCAACCATAAGATTAATTTATATAATTTCTTAACTGTGTTAGGCTAGAACCTAGATCAGTTCGTTTACCATACAGCCTAGGACTCATTAATTTAACAACCATAACGAAAACAAACATAATGAAACTTCAAATATAATTCTCATAAATAAGTACTATAGTCTTACATATAAGTTGGTTGTCGCCAAATAAGTGGTGATAAAAATCATTCGACAGATTAATTGAAATATAATTTCAGATTCTCAACGTTCCATGCTCAAGGGACGATAGATCCATCAACATTTCTAGTCAGTAGGCCTTCTCACCAACAACTTCCTGAATCCTGATAGGATTCTCCCAAATTATGCCGAGCTTTCCTTGACTCACTTACTTGTTAGTAGCTTCCATCTTACGGCAAACCAGATCTCCAGGTTGAAAAACTTTGTGCTTCACTTTCTGGTTATAATACCTTATTGCTCTATGCTGGTATGCTATGACCCTAGTTCTTGCAATATCTTGAATTTCATCAATAGTGTCTAGATTCACTGTTAGTCCAACTTGATTAAGCATAACATCTAAATTATGTATCCACAAATTAGGTAAGTTCAGCTCAATCAGCAACATGGCTTCGGTACTATATGTTAACCTAAATGGTGTCTCTTCCGTTATAGTTCTATGAGTGGTTCAATACCTCCATAAAACATTCAGTAGTTCATCGGCCTATTTCCCTTTGACTTGATCTACTTTCTGCCTCAAGCCATATAGTATGATCTTATTTATGGCTTCAACTTGTTTGTTCGTCTAAGGGTGCACTATAGATGCACAATTAAAGCAAATGCCGTGCTTCTCACAAATGCTCAGAATTTATTATTGTCAAACTACAGGCCGTTATTTACAATTATCATGTACGAAACTCCGAACCTTAATATGATGGAGCTAAAGATGAATACTTCCATTTTTTTTCTTGGTGATCTTTGCTACTACCTCAGCCTCTACCCATTTAGTAAAGTAATCCACAGCGATAATGACAAATTGTCACTAGGTAGTAGACTTCAAAAATGGTCCAAAAATATCTAGCCCCCATTAAGTGAAGAGCCAAGGGTTGGTTAGGCTACATAACTCTGTTGCAAGTGCATAACTCGGCAACTCATACTTCTGGCACTAGGGATAGTGCTGAACAACTTCTTTTGCATCTTCTCTCGTAGTCAACTAGTAATAGCCAAGTTGGAGTGTTGGGACATATAGTGTCTGTGCTTTTACGTAATTACTACATATGTTATCATGCAGCTCGAATAACACCCTCTAGGCATCTCTTAGAGAAAGGCATTGAAAGTACGGTTGAGATACGGCACGCTTATATAACTGACTATCAATGAGTGTGTAGTTTATGGCCTGGTAAGCCAATCTTCATGCTCCCTTTTTATCGTTAAGAAGAGTATCATCTTTTAGATAGTTCACTAGGGAATATATCCATGATTCTTCTCTCAAGCAAGGAGCCAACCTTTAGCTTTGCGAGAGAGTAAATAAACTTTTTTGTAGAAGAAGCTCGACAAAAAGTTTCTCGTTCAGATTAGGGAATGTCATACTAACTAACTTTGACAACTTGTTGGTCATAATATTCTTGCTTTTTGGAATTTTATGAATAGAAAAAGATTGGAATTCTACTATGAGCCTTTGTACTAACAATAGGTACTTGCTCATCTCTTCTTCCCTTGCCACGTAACTTGCAGTGACCTGATTTACCACTAGTTGGGAATCAGAGAACACTTCGAGTTTCTTGGCACCAATGTCTTTTGCCAATTTCAATCCGGCAATTAGAGCTTCGTACTTTGCTTCATTATTGTTAGCTGAGAATCCAAATTTCAGCGTAATAAACTTTGATATTATGGGAGCCTTAAAGAACTAGGCCTATACCACTTCCTTTTCGTGTCGAAGAACCATCGACGTAAAGGAACCAGATAAGTTTCTCGACTACCTCCATCTAATCTTCCTCACTAATGAATTCAACTACAAAATCCGCCAATACTTGGGTCTTTAGTAACGTTCTAGGTTTATATTGCACACTATAGGCATTATACTCTATGGCATATTTCATCATCCTTCCTAAAGAATCAGGCCGTCATAATGCTTGTCACAATAGCTAATCGGTAAGAATAATGATCTAGTGAGCTTTAACACACGGCTTTAACTTTCTTGTCGAGAGAACTACTACTAATACAAATTTTTCAATCTTTGTGTACTAAAGCTCTTACCCTTGCAGAACATGACTTACGTAGCAAACAAGTTGATGCTCTTTGTTGTCAATTCAGACTAGTACAAAGAAAAGAGCTCGGCAGCTAACTAATAGATACAAATATAACTTTTCTCTAGGAGTAGGTGTCAAGAGTATTGGGAGTGATGTAAGAAATTCCTTAAGCTCATTAAAAGCTCTTTCGCAATCGTTGGTCCAGTTGAATTCTTTTGGATTCTTTAAAATTTTAAAGAATGCTGCGTACTAATCTACACTTCTTGACACAAATCTATTGAGGGCGGCAGTTCACCCGGTGAGTTCCTACACTTCTTTGACTGTATAAGGTGATTTCATAATCCTTATGGTTTCAATCTTTCTCAGATTGGCTTCAATACCGCATTGAGTAACCATGTATCCAAGAAATTTCCTTGATGTTGTGCTAAAGACACATTTTTGTAGGTTGAGTTTCATGCTATATCTCTTCAGCGTAGCAAACGTTTCCTCCAAAGTGATAAGATGCTGATCATCCTTCATGCTCTTCATAATCATGTCGTCAACATATACTTAGAAATTTCTTTGAATTTGGGGTTTAAACATCTTGGTAATAAGTCTCTAATATATTATGCTAGCGTTCTTAAGCCCAAAAGGCATCACCGTGTAACAATATATTCTAAAGTTGGTAATAAAAGACGTGTGGACTTCATCCTCCTTGTCCATCTTGATATGGTTATAACCATAGAAAGCATCCATAAAGGAAAGTAACGTTTATCTAGCGGTTGCATTTACCATTTGATCAATTTTTGGCAGTAAGAAACAGTCCTTAGGATAATCCTTGTTAAGATCCGTGAAATCTATGCACATTCTCCACTTACCGTTAGACTTCTTAACTAGCACATAATTGGCTTGCTAAGTTGGATAAGGCTCTTCCTAGATGAATCCTACCTTCAATAACTTTTGGAATTCTTCCTTTATTGCTGCTTCTCTCTCTGGCGCAAAATGCCATTTTCTTTTGTTGGACCACCTTTACGTTCAAATCAATCTAGAGCTTGTGTACCATAACTTCTCTTAGGATACTCGAATTGTTTGAAAGAGACTATGTAAACACGTCAGTGTTGGCCAACAAAAAGTTGATCAAACTCTACTGAGCATTTGTTGACAAGGGCTAATTCTCATTGTTTTCCTTAGGTCATCCCCTAAAGAAATTTCCTTAATATCACTTTCAGCATTCTTGATGCCAATTGACTTGCCTTTTGGATAGGTTTCAACCTGAAATACTTCTTCTCATCTCAAGGCCCTTATGTACAAAGACCGTGCCAATTACTGATCCCCTTAGCACATGTTGACCTACATGGGAGTAGGGAACTTGGCTTTAAGATGTGCAGTTAAAGGGACAATGCCGAATAGATGTTGGCATAGCCATCCCATTATCATGTTGTACGGGGACCAATATTTGATGATGAGAAAGTCCACCTTATCTTCTACAACATGCTCATCATCACTGATCTGTACATTGGCAAAGAAATAACTCCAACTACTTGGACAGGTTGATTGTTGAAGGCATAGAGATCATACTTGTAAGACTGTAGCTACAGTTTGATCTTAGGCCTTATTTGGTTAAAGGCATGCTGAAAAATGATGTTGACCGAACTTCTTGTGTCAACAAGAATTTTCTTAACTTTGAAGTTATCAACTCTCGCATTGATGACAAGTGCTTCATCGTGCGACCTCTAAATGCCCTCAAAATCTTCCTCTCCAAAAGATATTGTATTTTCAATCCTGCCTTTGTTCCTTATATATTGTAAACATAATTCTTGGTTTAATCAAGTTCAAAGAGCTCAATTGGCCTATAGTGGGTCTACTAACAATGCTGTTGATCACTCCATTAGGTGTTCTATTGAAATTCATGTCCCTTGCATTTCTTATGCCTATTGCCGATCGTATATCATTCTTTTGTTCCTTACATCTCCTATGAGACGGTCTCTTAATATTCTGAACATCATGCCCTAAGAACTTGCGCAAGTACCCATGCTGGATTGCATCTTTAATTGCATTCTTGAATTGAATGCACTCATCTGTATTGTGACCTTTGTCACAATAGAAATCACAATACTTGTTGGGGTTTCTCCTTAAGGGATTCCCTTTCATTCTTTCTAGCCACTAGAGGACGCCTCTCTCCCACATACCTCTATCAAAATGTCTGAAATTAGATGATTGATGGGCGTATGGGATGAGCATCTTAGGATCCTCGGTCTCCTCCTTTCGGCATTTGAATTGTGGTCATTGTCCGTATCGAGTATGTCATGCGCACTTTTTCACTTGTCATTCTTTCCATCTCCTCTACTCTAATTGGCCTCTCACTGTGCCTTTATGTTATCTTCTTAACAAATGTATGAGATGACTTTAGCCTTAAATTCAATGAAAGTTTTTGGTTTGTTCTTTGTGAGAGACTTGAAAAAGTCTCTATAGGGCTTGACTCCATTGATTACAGCGTTGAGGGCCACACTCATTTCCAATTCTAGGATTTGAACCATCTTAGCCATAAATCTAGCTAAATAGTCCTTGATTAACTCATCGGACTTTTATTTGATAGTGTTAAGAATTAAAAAGTCCTTAACAGGAAGTTTATTTATAAGGAAGTGTTGAAGGAACACTATTATTAGTTCATCGAAACATGAAATGGTATTTGATTTCAAATGTTTGAACCATATGCTGTTTGCATTTCTTAATGTTAAAGGAAAAGCTTAACAAGCCACTACATCACTTAAACCGTACAACTTGGCCAACGTACAATAATATCCCAGGTGGTCTTTAAGGTCCTTTGTTTTATTGTAAGTCTCAAACTGTGGTAGCTTCATGTGTCAAGACATCATTTCTTTTAAAATCTTTAGAACAAAGGACTCTTTTTAATTTGGCATTGCTTGCTTATGGTAACATGGGTGCTAATATGGGAAGGACTCACATAATATACCTACTGCGGTTGCTCACTTTTGTCATTCCTTTTAAAAGCAGGAGCCGAAGGTCCTATCATATTCTCGACTTTTTTTTTTTTTGTAACTTGGGTGAATAAATGGAGTCATCACTTTTTTTAACGTTGTGATCCCCCTGGTTATTTTGGGTTAGATTCAGGTAAATATTACTATGGAGGAGGTTAAGGACTTACTCGTATATTTTGTTTAATTCTTATTTTTCTTTGGCTAAGTTAAGACAAAGTTACTAGAGTCTAGCTAATTACTGCTCATTAGTATACCAACTTCCTCCTTTACGGTGTTAGGAAGGAGTGCCAACACCTATACTCTTAGACACTCTTGTTTTAGCCATGTGGGTGTGTTTAGGGAAAAAACAGATGACGCCAAATGTTGTTGGTGAATTTTGAGATAAGGGAAAATCCAACAAAAGAAAATGAAATGATTGGTACTTAAGCCAGTCCGGTGTGGCCACTCCAATGCTTAAGTTAGTGGGGTGTTTTGTGTAAAAAATATGAGTAAGTAAAAAAGTATTAGAGAGCCCTTACAAAATTTCTTTCCAATATTTATAGAAAGTTGTAGTGTCTAAGGCAGTTGCTGGAATAACTGTGAAGACATGTGGAAGCTTTTTGATTTGACACATTCCCTAATATATAAGGAGAGCAGATAGTTATGTAATTAATTGTGCTTGTGATAACCGTTCGCGTCATGGACTTGAATTCAAATTAGGAATTAATTTGTGCTACTCGATAGAAATGTTGTATATCATCTATTCAATGGTATGCCAAGGGATATGATTACCTGGCCTATTGGTAACCGAATAAACGAGTATGTAAGATAAGCAAAAACTGAATACTCACCGTAACCACCATTGCTCCTATAGCCATAATTACTACCACTACCATTGTCGTCATCGCAACCAACCACCACCATTGTTACTATCGCCATCTTCTCTATTATTACATATTACTTTAGGATTAGTTGAGAAAAAAAATGAATCAAAAGTAATTTAATTATTAAAATTTTATTACGTATCTATTTTTAAGTTACTTATAAATCTAACTAAATAAAATAATAATCTTTAAGAATTTTAATTCTATTATCCTTATTACACCCTTATTACATATATATTCTTAAGTTACTTATAAATCTAATTAAATAAAATAATAAGTATTATATTATTATTATAATTCTTAAGAATTTCAAGTCCACTCTCCTTCATTTTATTTAATGAAGTGAACATGCTATTAAAATCGATGTTAGGGCATTAATCAAGATTGAATTAATCTCTATTCAGCAAAATGAATATGCCGTTAAAATCGTTGTTGGGGCATTAATCAAGATTGAATTTATCTCTTTTTAGTAACGGGGATTTTACCAAGTTTAGAGTTCAACTTGCCATAACTTTTTAGCACCTTCTTTATCTCTCTTTTTTGCGACAATCCAACGATATATCGAGAACACTGCAACAAATTTATCCTGTAAGGACCTACGTCTAAGAGCGGCCACGAGAAAACTGCCCACAATAATGCTTGTAAGAGCGAGAACTCATTTTCATGGAAAAGTTTAATGAAAAAATGCCCTTCTTTTTTTTTTTTTTTGAATTATTATCTTGAAAAACTCATTGTCCATCCCCTCTCTCCGTCTCTCTCTCTCCCCACCGTTATTCTGTTTTGAAAGAATCCATTCGTTCCCCTCCCCCACCCTCCTCTCTCTCTCTCTCTCTCTCTCTCTCTCTACCCATCTACCATAACTCATAAAGCATTTGATTTTAACATAAAAATCAAATCTTTACTTAAGATTAGTGTAGAGTAAGACCAGAGTAGCAAGGTAATAGAAAACCCTAAAACCAGTTTGTAGAAATCGTGTTTCCAGAATGAGAAACCACAACATACTCTCTCTCCCCTCCATCTCTCATATCACCGGCACGCTACCAAAACATACTGTGGATCTTTCTCATTCTGTTGTTCTCTGCCGTTTCATTTGCCCAGGAAGACTTTAGATTTGTCAGATGTGAACGTGTAACGCAGTTAATCACCGTTTTTAGAGAAGCGATGATTGTACGTGATTTTGTTACGTCTTGCATGTGTGCATGGTCTAGTGTTTTGATAAAATATTTGATTTCAGCATGTTGGGTTTTAGTCATAAACCCAAAGGTGAGATTATCGAGCGTTTACCTTCAATTCTAAATGTGCTATGGTGTGCATATTTGGGTAAACTTACAAAAGCTGGGTCGCACAATCCCGTCAACGTTTGTCCTCCGCCATTAGTGGGGATTTCAATAATTTCCCTTTCAATGTTGGGGTTTGAATCTTTATTCGGGTACGAATGGTTTTTCATTTTTTTAAATTGAAAGGTTGAGCTTTTTGGCGTTTGAATCTCTATTCAAGTTTGTTTTGACAATTGAATTATGCTTTATTGATGGAAACACGGATGGGGTTTACTTCATTGGGTCTAGCACAATAACATTGTTGAAAAATTTGCATTTATGCTAAGGTTATTAGAAAACTTCTTGTTTTTATTTTCCTTTTTTTCTTTTTTCTTTTTTTTTTTTTTAAGTTCCTTACTTTAAATTGGCTAAAAGGTTATATTTATGTAACATTAGGATAGAGACTAGAACTGTTGTTAATGGTTTTCAAACATAATTTGTTATTAAATTGCCAGAGAAGTTCAAGGATGAATATTATGATAGCCCAAATTTCTACATTAACGATAGAGAAGAGGAGCCCAATAAAAGCTTTCTTGTATGGTTTATTCCAGTGATTTAGTTCCTTGAACATTTGCTTAAAATTAGATTATGAAAGTTATGCATGACGAGATTCGATGTATCTTTCAAAAGGTTTCATTCTTTTGAAATCCCTATTCTAACGTTTTTCATTTTTACCATACATTAAGAGTGTTGATTCTAAAAAATCCGTTAATGCAAGCCAAGCAGGATAGAATGAAGATTAGAAAAACATAGTGCTGCATACTGTCATGTGTAAAAATGTGAGAAATTGCATGTATTATTATAATTTTTTTAATCTTTTTAATTTTATTTTAGATAACCAAATAAGCCAGGGAGGTGAAGCCATTGCATTCACCCCTTGAGGCTTGGCTAACGAACACCATTTACCTTTAGGGTCCTAAAAAGTGTTCGGTTGTCAAGACATCATTTACCTTTAAGGTTCTCATTTTACACTTAGAACTACCACCATTTAGCATAAGCATTCCTATTTTTCATGGCCATCCTCCTATTTTGTTTCTTGTAATTTTTTCAATGAATGCCACAAAACAGAAATAGTCATGTGGGAAGAAAATGATGGATTCCGATTAAATTGTATCAGCTACTTCTAAATAAATTCTTGAGCATCTATTCACCCAATCGTATCCAGCACTATGAGCTTCTCTACTTCTTATTTTCAAAATATTTGGGATATTGTTTTGTAGCTTGTGCTTCCTCCATATGTTACATGCATTCAGTTATGCTTTGCGTATCTATTGGGATATTACAATGATTACTTGAAGTGCTTCCACCATGGGATACTAGAAGTGGAGATTGAAAAGTGGGAGTTATGAGTTGATATAATATTTTGTAGGATTTGGAAGATACATATAATGTATATTTCATGGCTTGTGTAGTTGAACGAAAAGTTTGTAGTGATATGTACCTATACAACCATGTAAAATGGATTCCCGCTTTTGCTTATCCTAATCTCCCTAGAGAACAAAATTTGTCATCAGTGGCATCTTAATGGGTGAGTTTTATTGGATTAAATGGCATTGGCACTTGCTGGTATGTATTTGACTTGAGAAGTGAAATAAATGGAGTGCTTCTAATATGGATGGTTTAGTTTTGCGTATTACGAAATTTCTTGATATTGACTATGCTATTTTTTTTTTGGGGGGGGTTAAATAAGTATATTATTTGATAATTCACTCTAGTGATTCTATGGTCTATGTTAGAATAATGAGTCTAGCTCTTTTAACTTCATGAGTTCTAACTTTCAATTTCAAAACCATTTAACAGACCTTTTATAGATTCTAAAGCAAATTATGCTATCTTGTTTTGCCTTATCACAGGTTTTTTCCATTTTCCATAAGTTTCTAAGATTCGCTCGTGAAGGTGCGAAGAAGTTTTTATTTAGGAAGATAACAAGTAGTGAGTATGCTTAAAGTGTTATTGTACCAAAAGAAAAGGAGCAGAGTGTAAGAAATCATGGTCTATATATTATTGGTTATCTAAAACCATTAACATTTATGCAATTGATGAAGTAGACTTTATTGCTTAAAAAAAGCATCTATTAGCTAAAACCATTAGCTTTTATGTGATTAAGCAAGTATAGTAGGGTGTAAGTATTACTTTTATGCATCACCTCAAATAAAATTTAGAAAATCATGAACCAAACTATGAATATTTCGTTTATTTAGTTGTTAAATGTTTTAGCATAAATGCTTTGTTTCTCATACACATGCCTTTAACATGAATTACCTCAAGTGGACGATACCTTTCATTGTTGTATCTTACGTGAAATATAGAGAGAAAATATTAAAGGGCACTTCCCAAAAGAAATTATTGAAGGGGAAAAAGAAATTGCATAGAGAAGGGTTAAAACCTTTATTCTTATAAAATACTTGGAATACTATTACGATGATAATTATGTGAACATATAAAGCTAGTGTAGGCTTAAAATTAATTACATATACATGTCTCCTCCACGCACCACCAACCCCACCCCCCAACTCCCCTGTAAAAATAGTCTAATTAGTGGATGCGGGAATTTATTTTTTAACTCCTACATTCAAAATATCTAAGTCAATTATTATGTTTCTTATCTTATTGAATTTTTTGCTAAAAGCTTGTACAAGCAATTGATAGCAAAGAATTATTCCACCATCAAATATCCAAGTCAAAATCAATAATAACTCTTTCTTTCTAAATGCGCTTAATGGGCTTAAAAGTAGCATTAATAATTGAAGCTATCAATATGAGCTAATTTTTTTCTAGTGTTTATTATATATATATATATATATATATAATGTGTGCATATGTGTGTCTATTTCTTTTGCATCATTTGAAAATGTAAATTGATTGCAATGTGAACCTTCCTTTACATGAACAGATATTAAACTCATTTAGATATATTGATGGGAATTAACCTCTTAGACCAATTACATATAATCGAGCTAAAGGACTATAAGAACTCACTCAAATAATACTAATTCGAAGTTCTATATAAGATAAGAATTCCTATCTTGACTTTTATGATTTCTTCTTTTATCGATTTGACTATCAAGCTATCACTTGCATCGGGCTTGTCGAACATTTGTACCAAGTTAGAATATTCAAACAAACAACCTAAAGACTATCAGAGCCGAACTCCTTAGATGGTCATGCCAACCACTAACATTTGACCTTAGCTCAAGTTGATTACTCTACAACAAATGGTTAATCGAGCTTTGACTTAATCCAGATCAGATTAACCTCTGATTATAAATTTCTTTCTTCTTTTTATCTACTTTGTATTATATTCCTAACGTCTTACCATCGAATAACACGTCTTTTAACATAATATTTCAGAAGGATTTTTTACATTCCATACTAAATATTCTTTATCTTTTTTACCCTTTTTAATATGTATTATATAATTTAATTGTAAGAATATTTTTTTTTTGTTTTTTCATGCATGTAAAGTAACTTTAGTGAATGGGTATATGAACCCCCATTTAATTATACACGGACATTAACTTCATTATTAGAATTTATATAAGTTCCCCTTTGAGCAATTCTTGTGTTTTCATTACCTTTTTAACTTTTATCTACTTCTTTTAATAAGCAATAGCGACGAGTAACCCTTTAGTTTGAATCGATTAGTTATATCCGGTGGATTGTAAGTCAAGTAAGATCAATTTGTGTATTGTATCCAGTTTATAGCTGTGTAGACTTTGTTATCTTTTCTTTGTTTTGCATCATTGTAATGTCTCTTCATATATTGTGATGCTCCAAATCAAAGAGTTGTAATAGTCTCATCATGTCAACCAATCTATACTAGAAGCTAGCCTCCTTAGTTGCTAACATAGATATAGCCTATACAAGGCATTCACCATTCGACTGCTTAGAAGCATCACATTCAATACTTGGTAGGAGTTAACTTATGGTGTAACTTTTAAAAATAGATTTTGAAAAATAATTTTTACAACTAAAATTTGGAGTAAAAATCAAGTTAAAAGTTGTATAAAGATAAACCTTGTATTTAATAAAAATTCCATTAACTACATTGTTACGAAAAAATATAATGTTTAGTATAATTTCACTAAAAGCTACTGGCTTGCAAAGTATGGAGTAAATTTCATTGACTAAAAACTAAGGGTCACTTGAGAAGATTCTATTAGTTTTCTTACAAATTAGTACAGATGATAAACCAAATAGAAATCTAGTTAGGTAAATCTTAAATCTTACTCTTTAACCCTATTCTTTAGCTTTTTAGTGACCCTATTAGGGAAACCTACAAAACAACTATAGGGGAATGAATAATAACTTGCTTGGTAAGTGAAACAAAGATAGTAGCACATATCTAACACCAAGCAATTAGGGTTTTCAAGAAATTTAATTAGATGTAATGCATAATCAAGCAAATGTCATCATATGACGTTGACTAATTATCGTGAAATTAGAGAAATTATGCTTACTCTAATTTAGGTTCAGAAGAGTTTAACGCTGTGCATTTATAAATTTGGTCACCAAACTAGGGCTTATGCAATAGAGAACATGCTCCTCCCGAAACTACCTTTGAATCATTGACCTTAACCTGGTCGTAACCCCCTCTCCTATCAGTTAGTTCAATTGAGGGTGAGGAGAGGATTATTTCTGCTATCCTCAATGAAGGCGTTTGTGTTTAGCCCACACTTTCCAATTGTTACCTCTAATGAGTTACGATGCAAGTCCATTTAATGATTAAGTCGAGTTTGTGTTAGATTATTTTTAGGGTAGTCAAGCAAATTCAAACAATCCAAAACATGTAATATCATGGTGCAATCAACACATCAATCCACCACTCAAATAGTACTACAGTATTCAAGCACACACGCTGCATGCATATAAGCAACTAACTTACAACTACAAATAAGACATATATTTAGGTCTTAAGATATTCTTAAACAATATTTCAAAGTACAGTGAAATACTTATCTCACTTACCTAGATACTGATGCTCATCCTCCTTGTATATTACTCTCTTCTTCCTTTATTATCCCTAATATTAACGTAACATCTTTAGTTTTTATAATATATATATATATAGTATATGAGTTTAGTTTGACATTTAGATATGTTCTTTAATTGTGTTTAGTTAGTTTTCTAAGTTGTTTATTAGATATTAGTTAAGCAAAATAAATTTTAACTAAAGTTTTGACATGGTACAGATTGCTACCTAATAGTTTCTAATCCAAGTTCTGACCTTAATAAATTATTAGAAGTGGTAGACATGCGACTTTCTAATCTACTCCATGGTACAGATTGCTACCTAATAGTTTCTAATCCAAGTTTTGACCTTAATAAATTATTAGAAGTGGTAGACATGCGACTTTCTAATCTACTCTCCAACTCCCAATGGTTCGATATCTAGTACCAACCGTCTTTAATTCTTAGTTGTTCCCATATTTTGCATCCTCTATTTAACTACTTTCTAACCGATGTTCTAACCTAGCCTTGTAATACAAGCTATTATTTAAGTAACTTCTAACTCATGTTCTAACTCTAATAAATGAATGGAATTTATATACAAATTATTAACTAATCTACTATCAAACTCCTAGTATGGTGAAAGATATCCAATACCAAATAACATTTCAACCAAGTTTCTGATGAAGTTTATAACCTTTAATCCAAAGTTAGATTTTTTTTTTTAAGAAGTTCCTAGCTTATAGCTTGTCTAAAGAAATAAGGTAGAGTCCAAATATAAACCACTTTTTGGTATAGATTCCATTTTCTTAGTGTATTCAATATATTTACACCAGATTATATTCTGACTTACTTTCTAACACAGTTTCAACCCCACTACTACTAGTACAGCTAACTATTTTACATGTATTCCACTTGCCCTACATTTCTAAAAGTGTAAACCCTACATAACCAGTAAGTATCAATTAAAACTTCAATCATTTACTTCATTTCTCCATCATACAATTTACTAGTATACTAAACATTTGAAAAATATAATCTTAGATCACTAAATATCCACTTTTACTTAAAAATTATCCTTTTCAAATTCATATTAAATCACTTTTAGCTACTATTTGTGAGGAAATTTAAGGTATACCATAGTTTTAGAAAATTTCATCAATCTCTTTTAACAAAATACCCTGTCTAGTTCACTATTTACATAAAAATGGAATTTTCTTGAAAGTCCAACAACTTAATTTTAGAAATCCAATCACTCAACATCAAACTATAATATCTTAGGAGTATGTCAATAAAATTTCAAGTCGAAACAACATAAATTAATATTTTGAAAACCTAATCGAAAATTATTGCACGGGATGTTTTTCTTAAGAACCCATTATTTAGACTTAAAATTTTGAAAATCTGATTGAAAATTTGAAATCCTCATGCAAAAATATATAGGGAAACCAAATTTCAAAATTTTAGGATTTCTTTTACTATTTTTTCCTAATTTTTTATGAATATTGGAGAGATTGGTAACTTACAGAAAGTTTAAGCTCCGACCACCATTTAAGGGTAAGAGATTGTCTTCTTAAGTTGGCGCTACCTCCTCTATATCCAAGTGGTTTAGCTTACTTCCAATTGGTGATTAGCATAAAGAACTTGAAAAATCCCCATTTTTACATTAATTTATCTTAATTTTTATTTCATTATTGCTCTTCAATTTCTAGGCTTTCTCCTAATTTTTTTGAACTTCAATCTAACCAAACATGATTATGGAATAGCCCCTAGAAATTTAGAATGTCAAATTGATCAGTTAGAGAAGTTCAAGAGTGACAAATGTCACTTTCCCCCTTTTTTCCTATGTTAAGTGTCACCAAATCTTATCCCCATATTACACTAACCCTTCACAAAGTATACCATGCTAAAAGTCAAGTTCTCTAAGTTGTCTTTGAATTTTTTTACAATTTTTCCTTTTTTAAAAATTTATCTAGTAGATTTTACCTAATTTCAAGTATTTTCAATAATTACGAGTATATATTTTGTATAATAATTATACCCAATGTATATATATGTCTTTTATATATTATTTTATATATAATATTAATTACATTAATCCTATGATTTATTTCTAAGTGTTCGTTATTTTCTTAGACCTATTTCATGTGTTATCGATAATATAATAATATAATAAACTTATATTATTTTGACTATATTTTTAATATTTTGTTATATTTTTAAATTCCCATCCTACGAAAAATCCTCGACTAATCTCACAAAGCTCCTCCTAAGCTTCTAACTTAATTAAGTTACTTTCTTGAATGTCTTAAATTAGTTACCGAATCTAGTCACACCAATAGGAGTCTCACATGTATCCAACATTGGAGATGCATCAGCTTTGCTAGTATCAGAGCATAGTTCCGAGAGGGAACACATGAAGTTACAATGAAGTTTGGTTCGTGTTTGCTATTTGTGGATGTTATGTTTCTTCCGTAGCTGTTTCAGTGTGTTCGTATAGATAAAGTACAGAATTATGAGCTATATAGTGAAGATTTTTGTATTAATAAATGTAGTTCTCTTGTTACTCTATTTTACTCTGTTTTTCACTATGAAAACAAAGTATGTTCATTTCTATCATGTTCTAGTGATTATCGGGTGATGAAGAAATTAAACTGTGTTAACTAAAGTTTTAGGTAATACAGTAGTAGTATTTTCCGTGTATTATGTTATTAATCTATTTGAGAAGTATTGTAACATGTTGAATTCAAGTATTTAAGGTGTTATTGATGACTAGAGTAGAAGTGTTTAACCTGATCGTAGTCATAATGGTAATAACACTCCAAGATTAGTTAATGATAATCTTAACAGACTTACTGATCTTGTTAAGAGTCTAGTCATCGCGATGCAAGTTAACAGAAAATAATCTCAAGAAGTACAACACCATAACTTACCAAAAAGTGATCTTAAGAGACACTATGACTAAGGTAATCGAGCTAATCACCTAGTTCAATCCCCTCAAGCTAGAGGAGAACCAAACTGAACTACTAGACGAAAGCTAGAGTTGGAGGAGATTGAGAAAAGATGATAAGGAAATTAATGCTGATGAGTATGGAGAGGAAGAAGAAGAGCCTAATTATTACCAAGCACAAAAGTGAGGACATCAAGCTTCTCAAGAACTAGACAATGTTAAAGTCTAAATTCCGCCCTTTAGTAGAAGTGGAGATGCAGAAGAATACTTGGAGTGAGAAGAAAAGGTCGAAAAGGTATTTAATTGTTATGGATATGCAGATACTGTCAAGGTTTGACTTGCTATACTAGAGTTCTTTTAGTGTGCCACTATGTTGTAGAAAAATTTGAATCTAACAAGAGTAAGAGATGGAAGACGAGGTGTAAGAACCTAGGATGAGATGAAGAGGTGATTGAGGGGTAGATTTGTACCCGAGACCTATTTGCAGGAACTTTGCCAAAGAGGCTGATCTATTGATGACTATGCGAAAGGGTTCCAGATACTTACGATCTGAGTTGACATAGAAGAACTAAAGGCTCAAATGGTCTAAAAGGTTTATTTATGGGATCATATTTGAGATTCGCAACATTATGGAAGTGCAAAGGTTTTATGCATTAGAAGAGATAATTAAGATAGCATAGAAGGTCGAAAAACAGAGAAAAGGTGCTCCAAGTTGACTTGAGCCAACATTTTCCCATGCCCTTATTTTGTGCGAACCTGTTCAAGTCAAGTCGAGGAGAGGAATGATCAACCTGACGATGATCAAGCAGGCCAATAGGGCCAAGTAGGCCAGCAAAGCCGAGTTAGCCAACTGAGCCAAATTGAGACAAGACTAATCTCAAGGACATATGAAAGATGGCAGACCTTTAAACAAAAAATTGGTGAGGTAAAGTGCTTTAAAAGCTTAAGCTTTAGACATATGGTTGCTAAATGTCTGAACTAATCTGTCATGATGCTCTAAGGAGATATAATGGATAATACTGACAAGAGTAAGCTCGAAGAGGAGAAGAGTGTTGGAAAGGCCAAAGCCGAGGAGAAAGAGGAAACTTGTATCTATGCCAACCAAGGAAAAGTGATTACCCTAGTACTAAGATGAGTATTGAATTCCCCATCGAACTCTAAGGAAGCTTAGAGGGAAAATTTGTTCCATACTAAATGTACCATCAAAGGATAGTTGTATACTATTATAGTGGATGGAATGAGTTGTACTAATGTAGTTACACAGTTCTTTTTACAGAGTTTAGGTCTGCTAACCTCTAAGCATCCCTGACCTTATAAGCTATATTGATTTTATGATAAGGGTGCTTTATACATGACTAAATAGGTAACTGTATCATTCGGTATTGGAAGGGTGTACATGGATGAAGTAGTGTGCAATGTCGTTCCCATGGGAGCTTCACACCTATTACTTAGATGACTTTGGTTGTTCAACTGACGTGTTGCTCACAATTAATATATGAACACCTATGTCTTTGTTAAGGACAAAAAGAAGTTCGTGCTATAACCCATGACTTTGACCCAAGTAAATGAAACCCATAATCAGCTTAACTGAGCTAGTAAGAAGAAAGCCCTAGTAATGAGCCGAAGAGAGCTCTGAATTGTTGAGAAGGCTGATGAGCCTATGTTTCTATTGATTAAGAGATTGCTAGAGATGAGAGATCTAAAAGATGCCCTAAATGAAATCCAAAGACTGATTAATGAGTTTTTTTACTTGTTTCTTAAGGAATTGCCTAAAGGAATACCCCTAATTCGAGGCATAGAGCACTATATTGATTTGCAGCTAAGTGCTACCCTTTCAAACCGACCTACATATAGAGTGAATCCTGAGCAGGCTACTAAGCTAAAAAAATAGGTGGATAAGCTCATAGACTGAGTATGTGAGTGGGAGCATAAGCCCCTATACTGTTCCCACTCTGCTCGTCCTAAAAAAAATGGTTCATGGCACATATACATTGACAGCCAAGCAATCAATTGTATCACTATTAAGTACAAATGCCTAATATCGAAGCTCGATGACATGTTAGATGAGATTTAAGGCACCAAAATATTTTCAAAGATTGATCTACAAAGTGGTTACCACCAAATTTGCATGAGGTTAGGTAATGAGTGGAAAGCTGCCTTTAAGACTAAGCATGATCTGCCTTTCGGACTTACCAATGCACCGATCACATTAATGCGATCGATGAACCATGTAATGTGCCCTCTGATTGAAAGATGCATGGTTATGTACTTCAATGAAATATTAGTATACAATACCAACTTGAACAACCATGTTCAACATCTTTAAGCAGTTTTTTATATCCTACAAGCTGAGAAGTTATATGGGAATTTGAAGAAGTGTATATTTTGCCATGATGAAGTAATTTTTCTTAGGTTTCTAGTGTTAGGGGAAGAAATTTGAGAAGATGAGGAAAAAATTTAAGTTGTTCTAAAGTGGCCAACACCGAAAAATGTCATTAAAGTTCAAATTTTTTGTGACATAACTTTTTTCTATAGGTGATTTATTAAAAACTTCAGTACCATAGCTCTCCCCTTGACCAATCTGACAAAGAAGAGTGTTGGCTTCGAATGGAATGACTAAGCTGAACAAAGCTTCAAGGAGAAGTTTACCTCCGCTCCTATCCTATCACTACTAGATTTTAATAAGCCCTTTGAATTAGAATATGATACATCAGGCATTGGAATTGATGCGGTCCTAATAGTAGTGCTGCCTTAAACTATTTTATGTACAAGAAAGAGTTATACTCTCTTTTTTGAGCCCTTATTGTTTAGTAACATTATTTGTTGTATGAGATTTTGTTATTTACATAGACCATGAGTCTTTAAAGTATCTTGGAAGTCAGAACAAACTCTTAAAGAGACAAGCTAAGTGATTGGAGTTTATGGAAGGATTTTTGTATGTGATCCAACATAAGAAAGGAAGTGCAAATACGATCACCAATGCTCTATCATGTTGACAAATCTTATTGACTACTTTGCAAACAAAATTATTGGGATTTTCTCTTATCATCGAGCAGCATGCTCATGATCCTCATTTTAGTCCTATTGTAGAGCAATGTAGAGATGGAGTTATTGTTGGAGGCTATTATGTTCGAGATGGCTATTTCTTAAAGAAAAGAAGGTTGTACATACTGAATTGTTCCACGCATAAGGTATTGGTTAATGAATCTCATAGTGGTCAATTATTTGGTCATTTTGAAGAGACCAAGACAACTAATATGTTGAAGGAAAATTTTTACTAGCTTGGTTTGGCTAAAGATATCTGTAAGGTAGTTAGTAGTTGTAAAGTGTGCAAGTGAGCTATGGGGAAAAGAGAGCCCCATGAAGAATATATACTCTTACCAACACTAACCTTACCCTGGGACAACCTCAGTATAGACTTTGTTATAGTAGCTCACTTCAGGAAAATGATACACTTCATTTCATGCCATCGAACTAATGATGCTTTATATATTACTAATTTATTTTTGCAAGAAGTTATCTGACTACATAGAATGCAAAAGACCATTGTTTTAGATTGGAACACAAAATTTTTAAGCTATTTTTGGAAGACTCTATAGAGAAAACTTCAAACTAAACTTGTATTTAGTTTCAATAGCCAATAGCTACCTTCAGATTGATAGCCAAACTAAGGTGATAAACAGGATGCCAGGCAACTTACTCAAAGTTATTGTAGGAAAGAACTTAAGGGATTAGGATCTATGTCTACTAGTGGAATTTGCATACAATTGAATTATCCATAGCACCACTAAGAAAACCCCATTCAAAGTCATCTATGGCCTCAATCCTTCTATCCCCCTAGACTTAATCGACACCTTTATAGTTGCTGAAGAGAGTCAATTCAGAATTGATCAAGCTCAAGAATTACAAGAGCTATACAAGTCTGTAACTAGGAAGATCACTAAGTTCAACTAGAGACAACAAGAGATTGGTAGCCATGGCCGCCAAGCTATTTCTTTTCAGCTAGCAGACTTAGTATAAATTCACCTCAGTTGAGAATGATTCCTGTACTTGAGACAGAGTAAGTTGTCTTCTCGAGTTAATAGGCCATTCAAGATCTTGAAGAAAGTCAACCACAACGCTTACCAAATTAAATTACTTGATGACTATGGTATTTCCTCTACTTTTAATGTGTCCAACTTGATTCCCCACCAACCAATTGAAGACCCTAAAAATGACTTAGAAGAATAAGAGCTAGAGATCATTTTGGATTTGAGAACAAATTTTTCTAACCTTTAGGCAAATGATAAGAATCAACCTTCTAGATCGATCACACGTAGCTGAACTAGAAGACTATAGGGACTCACTCGGAGAATACTAATTCAAAACCACATCCAAGACAAGAATTCCTATCTTAACCTCTGTGATTCCTTCTTTTCCAACCTGACTATCAAGCTATCACCCACATTAGGCTTATCGGATAGTTGTACCATGATAGAATATTTAAACAAACAACTCGAAGACTATCCTAGTTGAACTCCTGAGCCAACCACGCCAACCACTGATGTTCAACCCCAACTTAAGTTGATTACTCTACAACGAATGACTAATCAAGCTCTAACCTGATCCAGATCAAGTTGGCCCCTTACTACAAACTCTCCTTTCTTTTCTTTTCTTTTTTTTGTCCACTTTGTATCGTATTCCTAACATCTAGCTACTGAACAACACGTATCTTTTGATATGACATTCCAAAAGGATTTTTTACTTTCCTTACTGAATATTCTATCTCTTTTACATTTTTAGTATGTATTATATAACCTAACTATAAGAATACCCTTTTTGTCTTTTTATATATGTAAAGTAATCCTAATGGATAGATATATAAACCCCCACTTAACTGTACACAAACACCAACTTCATTATCAAAATTTATACAAGTTCTCCTTTAAGCAACCTTAGTGTTCTCATTACCTTTTCAACTCTTATAAATTCCCTTTACTAAAGAGCAATGGTGAGTAACCCTTCAATTCGAACTGATGAGTCATATCCAGCAGATTATAGGTTGAGTAGGATCAATGATATATCATATCTAGTTGGTAGCTACTTGGACTTTGCTAGCTTTTCTTTATTTTGCTTCATTGTGGTGTCTCTTCGTATATTCGATCCCAAAGACGCATCATACATGCAAACAATTTTAAGATTTTTAGACATGACCCAAACACATGCTTGCTAGAAACACATGGTAAGTTTAACTTGTACTTTTGACATAGATTAGCTTAAGCATTAGATAATACCTCTAATAAGAAAATAGGGCATGTAAATTCTCGATCATAATGGTAAATGATTGATAACCTTTTAAGGATTGTATATATTCATAAAAGATTGTACTCAAGTAGAGGCAATGAAGAAAGACAAAGTGTAAATTGAGTGCCAACAGTTAACAAGAATTGTTTTTTCGCATCTTGTACGTCCCTTAGGAATAATAACCATCTTAATGAAGTAAAAACTTTGGGAAATGATTTATGGATAGACTATATGATGATGGCATTATTCAGGTTTGCTCCCTTCTCTCACTACCCCCTTTATCCCACCTACGAAATAAGATGTTCTAAGTGCTAACACTTGATATTAATATACATTAGTTTATCTACTTTCTTTTTTTCTTGTTAGTAATTTGCTAGTTACCTTTTAGAGAACTCTAGATTGCAATAATTTACACATTTTTAAGGTTAACCTTATTAAGTGGCTAAACTTGATTATTAAAGAAGAATGAGTAAAGGAATTTGTAGACCAAACCTAGAAGTTAAATAAGCAAAGCAAAAGTAGTTTTGGATTAAAGTTTGAGAGTTCAATATGTCACCAACTGATTTCCTTCATATATACATAAAAAATGACTTGACCAGCTTGTGAGTTTAAAATTTTTTATTTAGACACCCACCAAACTAAACCTATCAATTGTTTTAAGAGTGGAAACTTTTCTTCCACTTTACTGAAAGTTGTAATGGATTAAGTTGGTACTCAAGAATATAGAATTAAGTAGAGGAATTTGTGGAGTTATATTGATATAGTAGATTAATGATAGTAAATTTGTTTATTTTGTCAACTATTTGTTCTATGATAACTCTTTTAAAAAATATGTTTGTGTTGGCATTACCAAGATGTTAATTATAGGTTTAAGTGAGTCCTTAATATTCTAAAATGAAATCAATTTTAATAAATAGCTCTTTCCCTCTCTTAAGGACCTATTAGGGTTGAATGTAACTACCATATTAGTGACCTTTTAGGGCGATTCTAACCATCCTATTAGCAATATATTAGGTGGTTTGGGTCACCCATTAGGTGCTATTAGGGTGCTTCATCTTGCCCCATTAGGCATCTATTTAGGTGGTTCCAACCACCTTATTAGATTTGTAAAGTAGAAAACACATGCCTCTTTTAGAGTGGTTTATGCTACCCCAAAAAACATATATTAAGATAGCTTTCTTTTAGGGTGCTTATTGTCATCCTTTGGACTTGTTGTATGCCCTACATATGAGGTATGTATTATTACCCACCCTAATAGCTTAAACGCCCCATTAGAAGGCTCTTTAGGGTGATTTTAGTTGCCTTAAAAAGCTTAATTTATTTTAATGAAACAATTCTAATGTATGTAGATTCTTAATACAAAAGAGGCTTCACTGGGATTTTTAGTTAGATTCCTAGCAATTTTGCACATGTATCAAGTACCCCTCCCCCCCCTCCCCCAACTTAATCCATTGCTTATCCTCATGCAATTTCAAAACCAAGTTCATAATTATGAACTTCATAATGGCACCAAAATTATGAAGCTCATTGGAACTAAATGCATTCTCTTCACTTCAACTTAAGCTCAAGCAACTTTTCCTTACCCCTTCTACTGCTCAATTAATCAACATGTACGCAAATCACTAACAATAAACTTGAGCCATTGATCAATTGCTTCATAGAGTTAGATCACCTTATTTAAATCAAGATTCTCTTACTAAGGATCAATTATAACATCCTTCCACTAAGGATGTAATCCTTGCATTTTGTACACTAAACATGCATGTATACACTCTTAATTCATATCACAAGCATGGTATAACCAAGTAAATAATACAAAACTATAAGCTCTTCCTTTACTTTGCTCTTCCCAACTTCTCCATTTTTTTTTTCATTTTTTTGTTTTCTTTTTAACTTTAAGCACACATGCATCCCCTAATTTGATTGATTGACATTAGGGAGCTCTTTAGTTCTCACCTTTTTCACAAGTTGGATACTAAAGGCTCATGAACCCTTTCAAAAATTATTTTTTCAAGGAGATTCACTTTGCACTTATTAAGCGCCCTAGATGTCCTCTTGTACTCTCTTTTTGCTTTTCTTTGATTTTTTCTTTTTTTAATTTAATTAATCATTTGGTTGATGTTTATTTTACCCCCAACTTCAATTCTTTTTATATTCGGGAGGATTCATTTAAAGCAAGCTCAAATTTTGCATGATTTTCATGATTATGTTAGGCTCTTAGAACTTCAAAGAATACATATACATACTAATCATCTTAAAAATATAAAGACCTAACCCTTAGTCAAGGACATTACCTTAATTTTGAGTCGTTAAATCTTAATCTAAACAAGTTGTAACTAAACACAACAATAATTTTATGACTTAACACTAAAGAAGTGAAGAGTGTCCAACTCAAAATCAAGTTGAAAAAGGCTTTAGATTAAAAAAAAAAATTAGATCAAAATTTGCTTTTTTGTGAGAAATACCACTAAAATTCCAAGCTTTTTGAAAAATTTTGACGCCTATGAAACAAATATCAACAATAGCATAGATCAATTGTCATTCTCACATAATATGTACAAGGATCAAGATGTAACCAATTCATATGCAGCCAATACAAGCACTAAGTGTAACCAACATATAGAAACATGTGGATATTCAACTTAGTACACTACAAGTCAATACAAATCCACAACTACTCCAATCTTCATTAACCAACATAAACCCCAACTTTAGCTCAACATAATATCCACCCCCAAACTTTAAGACAAACAATTTCCTCATTGTTTAACATAAAATATATGAATAAAAGAAGAAGGAAGAAAAGAACAAGACTCTCCTAAGGTATTGGTTGATGAGTTGGACACATCCATACATGTTTTTTGCTCTACTCTAAGCTCTTAAGCTCTAAGGTATAACTAAGGAAACATCATAAGTTCTTTAAAGCTGCAAGCCAGTCGCATAACGATCTCATTATGCCATAAAACTCCAATTAAGCAAACCTGCACAAGAGGAAACAAGAGAAATCATAGTAGACTAATCTAAGAGGAAGTAAACAAAGAGGAAAAACTCAAAGGAAGAATAAACACAAACGTGAAAGAACAACTAACATGAATAAAGAGGATAAATGAAATGAACAAGAGCATAGGGAATTAAAAGAAAAGCCAACTTAACAAAAAACAAAAGAAACTCAATAGTAGGTTGCCTCTTATTCAGCACTTGGTTTATAGTCTTCAACCCAACTTTTACCTTTTCTCTATCATGGTAGCTTAAACTTGTGGGGCTCTCCCCTTATAACACCACGGTCATCCTCTATCAACCCTTAGCTCATTCTTCCAGTGCCAACTCCATCTCCATAAACTACTTTCATCATCTAATCAAAAGAAATATCACTAGGAGCATAAGATTAGTCTCACTCCTTACACTTCCGCGCATATAGCATGATCTCCTCGTTTCCTACTCTCAATACAATCCTCCTTCCTTATACATCAATGAGGGCACTAGCTGCAGCCAAGAATGAATGCCCAAGGATCAACGACATGTGCTGGTCATCTCCTATATCCATCACCACAAAGTCAATGGGAAACTTATATCAACCAATCAACATTATCACATCTTCACGTATCCTTAAGGGCATCTTGGGAGACTAATATGCCATGCTAAGAGTCATATCTATAGCTCTCAATATACTCTCTAACTTCAATTTCTCCATCATCTCAAAGGATATTAGGTTTACTGTAGCACCCAAATCACATAAAGTACCTAAAATGAACTGACTTTAGACGGTACATGGTACAATAACCTTTCTTAGATCATCTATCTTAAGAAGTATGTAATTTACCTTCAAGTCCATACCCTTTTAGAGAGGTGGGATCACTTAACCAATATGCTCATGATCTATCTCTCATGTTAGCTATCCAAGTATTTCAATTGACTTATTAACTGAATCACTCTAAATCATAACCAAAGGATCCCTCTTAGTCATGCTCTTAGATTCCATTATCTCAATACTCTAATACTTATCAATCTTAGTGTCAAGCGTAACATCAAGCTTATCCTCATCATTACTCCAATTGTCTGCTAACACTAATTTGTCATAACCAGTCATTTGAAGCTACTCATCTTTTAATTCACATTGATCTTTCTCCTCTTTCCTTGAAATCATGTTTTTTATTCCCCTTCATTTCTCTAATCTCATTCATAACTTCACAAACACTCTTAACTAAATCTCTTTTAGTGAAATCCTCCTTAATCGGCTTCTTTGTCACCACATTACCTACACAATCTTGAGTTTTGATCTCAATCATATACTCATCAATTAGGGTGTCATTCTTAGCTAGCTTAAACTCTTCAAATGCTCCACCCAAAAGATTCATCTTATGATCCATCTTGTTTTCACTCTCAACAATATTCACTTCTTTACCTCTCCCATCTGATGATTTAGCTTGTTCCCTTGAATTTCTCTCTATAGTTTGTAATAATAGGTAGTCCACCTTGAGGTCGGCTTCTAGATCACTAAGACAGCTAAGTTAACTGTTTTTGTAAGTCTTGAATGGTAGCTTTTTAGTTTTGAAACTCTTGTAGCAAAGTCTTTAGCATCTCTACTACGGTGGCCTCATTCTCTTTTTCCTTAGTTTAAAATGTCCTTTGCTAAGCCACAAGTAGAACTTTAGGAACATTTCTATCTCTTTAACTAAAATTCGGGTGGTCTCTCCATCTTGGATTGTATGTACTTGATTACGGGTTCCAATTCTCTATTCCTTTGTTAAACTTATTCACAAAATTTGCTTGTTCCATACTCGAGCTTGAATTGAAAAAGTAAAAGTCCCCTACTAAACAATCTAAAAAGCCCATAGAAGGACCCCCATAAGGCATACCACCATTAAGTGAACTAAAACATGGTTTGCTCCCTACAAAGGCTACATATGACTCAATTGAACTGTAAGAGCCATTACACGCTTTTAAAGCTTAGCAATGGTATCTGATTCATGTACAGTAGCCACTTGCCTTGGCCTTGCTCTCTTACTATGCCAGTTAAAAGAATTGAAAGTCATTTCTCCAAAGAGTTCAAAGGCTTGTTCTGCAATCTTCCTCATCAAACAACCTCTAAGAACCGCTTCTATCATCATCCTTAACTAATCCCTCAATGAATTATAAAAAGTGTGAATCAACCAGTGCATAAGTATACCATGATGAGGACAATGTCGAAGAAACTCTTTGAATCTTTCCCATACTTCATAAAATGTTTCACCTTCATACTGGCGGAAGGAATTTATCTCATTTCTCAATTGGGCAATCATGTTGCGTGGAAAGAACTTTGCTAAAAACTTTTGTGCCAATTGATCCCAAGTTGTAATTGATTGTGTTGACAATAAGTTTAACTAGCTCCTTGCCTTATCCTTAAGAGAGAAAGGGAACAAGTGAAGGAAAATCGCATCATCTAAAACTCCATTGCTCTTGAGAGTGGCACAAATTTGCAAAAAGTTCACCATATCGTCATTTGGGTCTTATAAATGTCCAAACCCAAATTGATTTACCTACACCATTTAGATCAATGTAGGCTTTAACTTAAAATTATTCGCTTGAATTGCAAGCCATGCAAAGTACTCCCGGCCATAAGGGCCTAACATCTTCATTTCTACCTACAATCCACCCATTATGTCCATCATCATCATCTCCATTCCCATTACCTTTCATGATTCTCAATTACTCAAGATTTACTCTTCTTTCTCTCAAACATTGGTAAAATATTTGCTCAATTTTAGGATAAAAAGGAAAATTCAAATCACATACTCTAGATCTAAACATACATTAGCAAAACCTAAAGGAAGAATGTTTTTGGCTTTTCTCAACAATTTTTCAAATTTTTATGGATTTTCCAAAAATTTCATATCTTTACAAACTAAAATTCCTAAAAAGTAACTCCTAAAATGCAAAATGATTGAAACTTTACTCACTAAAGTAAACAACCACTACTTTAATATCAAAAGCAATAAGTAAAAACATGATTTCACTAACAAATGCACATATAACATAGGAAATAAGACAATAAGACAAAGCTGGAATTTTTTGTTTTTCTACGCAGAATGCATAATATAAGATGAGAAAACTACTCAAGTGGCTAAATTGATGTAGAATCAAAGGCATAAACTATCAAAATGTTAAATTAAACCTAACTTAATTGAAATCTATGGCAACAAGTTAAGATAAACAATATTAAATAGCTCTGACCAACTTGGAATTTTTTATTTTTCCCAATTAATTACAACTCTTCCAATGAAAAATTAAGCAAACAAAGTGCTAATTAAGCAAAACCAACAAGATAAACCAACCAATAAAGCATAAATCTAATAATTACCATGAACCTAAACTAGCAAGAAGCTAATCTAAACATAAATAGACAAATATCATACTTAAAATTAACAAACAAGGCTAAGAAATCAACAAACATAAATAAAGATCCTCATAATGCAAAAAGATAAGAACTTTATACACTAGAGCATACAACTACTATCACTAAAAGGAAAATAACAAGTCAAAGCATAATTTCACTAAGAAAGATATATAAAACACAAATAACACAATAATAACATAAAGTTGGAACTTTTAATTTTTCTATATAGAAGATCAACTCAGAGTATTGGGAAATTGATCAAACAAGTGAAAATCTAGCAAATATTAAAAACATAAACTAGTAAAAAGCTAAACTAAGCATGAGACTATCAAAACAGCAAGCACAACCAAAAAGTAAACACAAAGTTAGAAATTTTTTATTTTTTCACTATAGAATGTAACTATCAAGAAGAAAATTTTATTAAACAACCAACTAAATAGGTAGCAACAAGAAGCTAAACTAATGAAGGATAAAGCTAAGTGAAAATGCACTTAAATCTTAGTAAATTAACAACTAAAAACAAAGCTAATAGCTAAGAAATATGGAATCAAATAAAGTCACAATAGTACTACTAAGCTAATCTACCAAGAAGTAAAGAAACAAATGAAAATTAAAAGAGGCTCAGTCTAAGGGATCAACTTCTACTCTAGTATTAGTAAAGCCGAAACTCCCCGACAATGGCGCCGAAAACTTGACTTGAATGCTTTAATCCACATTTGATAATTACACAATGTCTAACTCAATTTAAAGTGAGTGAAAACTGGTAAGTATATTAGGTTGCGCAAGTAGTATAAAAAGTGAGCCAATGTTGTATTTCATAGGAAGCTAAACACTAATTACTAGACTAATTGACATCAACTCCTAAGCTAAGTTATCAAAAATTGAATTAAAAGAGAGTAAAAACTAATTAATACAATGAACACCAAATCAAATGTCTTAGCTACACTTGAGGGTCCTAGAGTCAAAAAGATGTGAAAATCAATTTAGGATTTGCAACTATATTCTTATTTGAATCAATGCGATGCCTTGATGCTATATTCAAAATTAATTAAATAAGATTTAACTAAACTCACTTAAACTCACTTACCTCTCGAAGTAGTGAAATTTCAATTATAGCATAAACCATTTCATTAAGGTGATTTATCTATAATCATTAGATAAATAATAACCCATCCACACTGAAAATACTATTATAGTTAGAAATATGATTCAAATACGTCCCCGTAACCTAAACCATTTTTCCCAACTACATTAACACCTTGTTTGGTAAACCAAAATGGAATGCCCATTTCAAGTCAATTACATATTACAACGTTGTCTTGCAATTTACGCCACATAAGAGCTATTTGGCATGCAAACCGAATTCCCTCTACTCCCTGCATTCCCATTCATCACTTTAGCCAAAGAATTCTTTTTACTGTCCTTTTCGCTTGTATTTCTTCCAACACTACCTTCATTGAGATTCACAAATTACAGTCATCACCCTTCAACAATTTTTCCCCCATCTACCAGTTACAGAAAACCAATCTACCATTCAACTCATTTGTAAAAATTATATCAAAAACGTAGTCTACAAAGATCAATATACGGAGAGAATGTATCGGTCCTATTTTCTCTTCGAAGGAATCTACAATAGCTCCATGATGTAAAACCCACAGCTGGTTCTAAACATTGCTAATTTATGCCACAATCCATTTTTTTTTTTTTTTTTTTTTTTTTTAGGAATAGGACAGTTGCACTAGGATTCCACTACGATTCTAGGCTTTTCCCTTTTCCACAAATACTGATTTGAATCAAAGGAGATATAGATAGCAGATTTCAAAACTGCTTACCTGATTTCTTGGAGAAATGCTTCGTCATGGCAATATTTGCGTTTTGGCTCCCCCAACTTCTTATCCTTTACTACTCCTTTCAATGTTGTCTTCTCAAATTCATGTTAACGTTAGAAAGTTTCAGCTTATGGAAACAAGATGATGTTGTTCCTGCTTTGGGATTTCTTTTTTTGCCAAATTGAATAACATGTTTTTTGTCTTTCATGCGAGGACATTTCCGGTATTTCCATTTTAATTCATCTCTTGTTTCCTATTCTATTATGTGAACTAAACAATGTAGTGATAATTAAAATACACCAACAGAACACTATAATATCTATTCACCACTTATTACACTCTTATTCCTTTCTCAAGTAATTGCAATTCAATCCTCTCTTTTTTTTATTCAGTCAACTAAACGTGATGTAAGTATGTGAGTTTATGAATTTAATTAAAACCTGTATAATTTTATAATGAGCTTTTTCAAAATTCAAAATATATTTATCAGGAATCATCGAAACCTTCCAAGTATCTTTTAACTTTATTTAACTAAAACGTATTAACCAAACACTAACTATATAAATGATTAACACGATAAAAAAATATCCAAATATTCACTATCGTATCGAAATAATTCATAAAATACATTAATTTATCGAATTCATCAATACAAAAGTCAATATATATTAAGTACAATATTTTATTATAATATCAAAAATAAACCAAGATATAATATAATTAAAAGAAAAAAAAAATATCTTAATGGATATATTTCAATTCAACTCCTAAGGTAAAATCGATATATTTTAATATATTTGGAACCTAGATAATGCTCTCGTATGCCGGGACAAAAAGCTTTAGTGGCCTAAAGTAAAAGAAAACATAATACAAATTGAAAGTAAAGTTTCTATTGGGCAATTTCTCTACACTATGCTACCGTGTTTCTAAGCTTAGCTACTTTTAAGCTGCTATATTCTATTCAACTCTAATAACCTGCCCCCTTTTCCTTTGAATATTTTGTGCTTATATTCCTTACTCTCCCCTCACGCCGCTGTGGATCCCCCCTTCTTTCTTTTTTACTAATAAAATGGGCCATTCTTTAATAGCACTTGGGCGCACCACCACCCCCCAGCCCAGTCCCACCGCCCCCCACCTGACCTCGCAATTTTTTTTTTAAACACGTGTGCAATAAAATTTGTTACATGTCAAGCTTTTGCATGTTTTAACATCCTATGAGCTTGTCTTTGCTGTCCAAAAACTAGCCCTGAGCATTTGCTCCCTTTCTTGGAAGCAAGTAATGTCTTTTATAATTGCATGGACTAGATTTGTCCTTAACTTTGGGCCTTTTTTAATAACTGTAATCTGGCATGCATCACATGCAGGGGCTGCTCTGTTTCGGACTTCTGCAAATTCAACAAAGAAGCTTCTAAACTGCTGCTATCTTGCTTAGGGGCTCTTGGTCGCTGCTTTTGTTGGCGTTCAAGTGGCAGCTTGGTTTGGATTCTCTTATCAGCAGCAAAGGAGCTTGGGTTGCTGCTGTCTCGAGATGCTGCTCGTCATGTTTGAAGTTGCTCGTCGCGGTCTGCTGGAAACATTCAAGAGCTCGGCGTATTGCCCTGATGGACTGTAGGGTTTGGTATGCTGCTGCTGACATGTGGATATTCTACTGTCCAAGCTGCTGCTATTTGGTCACTTGGGATTCTCGGCCTTCAGATTCAAAATCCACGGCCTACTGCCTTAAAAATCAGCAGCTCAGTTTTAGCTTTCAAATGCTACTCGGCATCATGAAGTGGGGCTCTCGGTTCAAGATATTTGGAGAGCCAATTAGGTGCTACTTGCTGTTGTAAAATTAATTGATCACGGCCTACTGTTGAATGAAAATTTCATCTCGCGAGTCATATGGTGTTTTGCTCATTAATGTTGCTGTCCACTGTGAGACTCAACATCGGCTGCTACAACTTCCTTAAGTGAGCTATTTTCTCCCCAAGAATCAAATTTACTGCTACTTGGTTCGACTAGTTCTCCTTGTATACAGCAGATTAGAGGCTCGGCTTGTCCAGATGTTGGCGTACAGTTTCTTTGTTTAAGAAGTTGCTAGGAGCTCGGGCAAACATCTTGTTATGTTGATCAGCTGCTGATCGGATAGGGCTTTTAAGCTAGTTTTTGGAGCTGCCAGGAACAGGTTGGAGCTCTCGACTGCTGTCGTGAAGGAGTGTGAGCTGCTATTGAAGTTTGTGTTGAGCTTCTGCTATGAAAATCTATGGCCTGCTCTGATCTTGGCTTATTTTTGTGTTGCAGCTACTGATAGCTCAAGTGAGCTGTTCATGAATAGAACTGCTGTCGTGTTCAGTTGCTGCCATGAATTAGAGTCTCTGCTACAAATCTTCTAGGATCAAGTTGATGTTGGAAGTTGAGATGCAAATTTGTTGATCCATCATGCTCTTTAGTTGCTACTTGGTTGGAGCTTAGCTGTGATTTCTTGCTCAGTTGCTCGATGAATGTTGAAGTAGCTTAGAGAAGTTTGGAGTTAAGTACGAGTTCAAATCAAATCTCAGAGGATGAACTTGCTGCTCGCTTCATGTGCCGTGGCTGTTGCTGTTTATTTCTTGGATTACCTGCTGCAATTACAAGTCAGTCTTGGCTTGAGTAGAAGCAAAGCTGCTCGGCTGTTGTAATAGGGCTGGTCATGTATGCTTCACTTGCTGCTGTTTTGATTCATTGTTGGTGCTCGTGTCGATGCTGTCATACGCTGGGATATGCTCAGTTAGGCGCTACTTTTGCTGTCCACTTTGAATGCTCTGCTGCACAGGTTGCTGTATGCTCAGTTCAAGGAGCTTATCGTCTACTGCTCAGAGGTTGGGATTGAGCTCAGTTGCAGGTTGGAGCAATTGTGTTTTGAAGCTGCTCTTCGTGTTCAAATCAGCAGCTCGATTTTTGCTTCACTGGAGTAGCTCAAGTCAACTTGGTTGTGTTCAAGTCAACAACTTGGTTGCTGCTGTTGTTATTCTTCTTGAAGGGGCTGTTGTCTTGGCCTCATAACCGGAGTTGTTCAAGCCTTCATGTGAACAGCTGAAGTGAAATCGGGCTGTTGCTTGGAATTACTCGGATTGTAGGCTGATCTGTCATCAAATGGAGCTTAAGATGAAGCTACAGCTGCTGTCCGTGCAGGGCTGTTGTCCTGTAGTCATTCATGAAGCTGCTTCTGTTGCCCCATGCGTCCGTGTGCTTAAGATGAGCTAATCATCTTGGTCTCAGCTCTCAAATAATTCAGTTTAACTCCCCATAGTTGCTGTCCGCTTTTAACTCCAGTTCTCAAGTCTGAAAAAGATCATTAAAGACCACTACAATAAAAATGAAATGGCATTGGAGTACACTTTGTAATGCAAAACTCACACATAGACAGGAGCTATAACTAAGGTGAAAGACTTATGAGCATATATAAGTTAGTTTGAGCTCCATTTTGATCAGTCTCAACTATTTACTGCATAATTGATCCAAAAACATGTATTTTATTTATTCTCAATCAAAATTCACTATAAAAGTGCTAAAACATACATAAATGTATACTATAATTAGGGATAAATGTGTAATATACCCTACAAAATAGTGACTAACAGTTATTGAATCCAATTTCCTTTCATTTGGCTCCTTAGGTCTGGTCTCAACTAGACATCCCAAATATGTGAGTGTCCTTAAACCAAGCTTCTTGCTTGTCTAAAGCTCATAAAGTGTTTTATTAGTTGCTTTAGTCGGTACTCGATTGATTAAGTATGCTGCAGTCTTAAGTGCTTCTCCTTAAAGTGCTTGTGGTAAGACAAAATGACTAATCATAGTCTTTACTGTATCCTTAAGTATTTTATTTCATCGTTTAGCAACACCATTCATAATAGGCGAACCTCTAAATACCATTATACTCACCATTCCTTTTATTCTAGGGTACTATGGGATAATACTACATTTCTCTAGGAACTTAGCTAACAATCCTAGATGTTATTAACTTGAAACTTTAAGTCCTTTTGCTAAGTTGACTTTTCGATTTTTACGTTATAATCCTTAAACACATCCAGTTATTGTATATAGGTAGTCATATTATGAGAACCCATTTATGAACATTATAAGATATTGTTGACCATTCTAAGAAGCCATATAGATTGGTCCACAAATATCTGTATGAATCTGTACTAAGACTTTTGTAACCTTAACACCCAATCTCTTAACATTTGTTTGTTTCCCTTTATATAATTGATGGTCTTTCTATTCTCTTTTAGGAGATGTGACCTAATCACTTGTGCTACAATGAAACTGAATTCTCGTTAGTTAATTTGTAGTTTGAATTTTGTCTGTCAAGATGCTGGATTCATTACATGAGGCAATTGTATCTAATATAGATTATTATTGTAAGACAGTAAATCGATTTCTACCAATTTTGAATCATGAAAAGAGACTAAGCTAGCTATTGTCAATTGAAAAAGTATAACTAAATCTATTTGAGGTGACAAAAGAAAAGTAAATCCATCCAAAAGATGGTATAATATAAGCCTCATTTAGATCCAAATAATAAATATTCCTCAATAACAATCTAAAGTTCCTCATTGCCTCAATCTTAATTGACTTGCCATTGTTAATGTAAATGTATCTTTCGCTATCATTGGGCTTTCAACAACTTAAGCAACCATGTACAAATACACTAATGGAAGTTGGCACACCTAATTTTATCCACCATATGTGTCTAGGTATCTAATATGCCTTAGAGATACAAATTCACTAGGGCTTACTAAGCAAATAAAAGGTCATTCGAATAATCAAAGAAAACACAATGAGATGGTCACATAGCTAATTGTAAAGCCACCATTGTAGATGTAGCACACCACAATGGTCTGATACAACTTAGTATTCACTTAGTGTGATACACAAACCTATGCTAAGGTTTACTAGCTACACACCTTTACTATTGGGGAATGATAAGTAACATTACTTTGAGCACACTCGCAAGTAGAAATTGAGTATATTTTGTATATTCAATGGAGATGACTCAGCTTACAAGAAGAAGAGAATATTTATAGTGAGTCTTTTAGCATAAAGGTAAAAGGGTGCGATTACAAAAGTAGAAATGTCTTAAAATTATCTTATGATAAAGTAAAAAGGCAAAAAATGACAAAAGACAAAAAAGAATAATAGTACAATCACTATCAATACAAAAAAAGAGAAGACATGTGTAAAAAATCTATTTGCTCTATACTTTACAAGAGACTTATATAGAGATAGAGTGGGGTTCTACTCTTAGTCAAACTAACGTTGGTTAGAAATAAGGGAATCATCAACAAAGCCATCTTAGAGCAAGGAGGAAACAACTTCAAGAACATGGGCTGACCTATTGGCTGTGCTTGCTAAACTATTAAAGAGTTTGATAGAAGGGTTCTAAGTAAGGCTCTATAGTTTGGACAAGTGATAGGTGATCCTCAGAATATAGCCTAGAATTAGTTTACCGAGCTATCCTCTGCTTAGCTTGGAGTTAGTCCTTATGCAACTTAGAATAAGTTCATTAGATCGATACTATCCTCCATTCAGCCTAGGATCAATCTTCAAGCAGCTTAGAATAAGATCTTTAGGTAATACGTTGGTTTAGACAAGTAACTATCTACAGTCGGTAGTCAATGTAAAAGGTGCTATGAATGTAGATCACATCATCTTCATTGGCCTAAGAATTAAGAAAGTGTTTAGCTAATTTTTGAAGGCTATGGAATCATTACCTTATGAAATGGAACTAAAGCTTAGAACAGTTTTCAATGAGGTTAAACTTCCAACAATATCAAAGTCAAATTAACCATAGAACAAATAAAAAATTGAGAAGTGTATCTTTATTTACATACCTTGGTATAGCTTTGCTTGTATCTTATAGAATTGCAAAGGAAATAAGTATCCTCAACTTACTCTTTGCAGTTTTATTTATTTATTTATTGTAGTGTTTGTACTACAGCTAATTGGAATTAAGCTATTAGGCCTTTAACCCACAATCGAGCCCAAGGACATTAGAAGGCCTAGTAAGGTAGATTCTCCTACTCTAGACGACTTCTGAAGAGGCCAAATACTTCTTTACCGAGTCACTCTTTATGCCGAGCCAAATGATTACCCATCTCTCTATAGTATGTCTAATTATAGATTACTCACTCGCTCTCGATCTGACCAATGACTCTGCATCTCCTTTACTGAGAAGCTGAGATAGAGAAACTCCAAACTGATTAAGCCACCTTTGCTTAGACAAGTAAGTTGACTATACTTTTTGTTGCATCTTCCAACGACATCACCAATACGGTATCGCTACATGCATAGAGTCATGTGTAGAATCTGTTATATCAATAATTGTTTTCCTTAAATATTCATTTTTACCCTTTTATATCTTATACATTACTTCCTTAGGAAATATTATTTTTATCTTTTCCTTTTTCAAGCATATTGCCCTAAATTCTTAGGTATAAATACCACTTGTACTTATAGCTATAAACATTAGATTTTGATTATCATTAATATACTTGAGTATTCTTCCATTCATGTATAAACATTGCCTGTTTACTTTCGGTATTACTCTTATCCTAATCCTTAAGTAAAGTTAGGCGACGAATAACCTCACTGGATCGATTCATACATCATACTGAATTATATCGTAAGTTTTCAAAAGTTCCATTGGTGCATTATATTCATTGAGAGTATTTATTGGTTTTTGCTTACTTTTCATTTGTATTTGTTTTTTTGTCACATTATGTTACCTTATCCTCTATACATCATTGAGATAAGTTTCATTAAGAGTTTACAAATTTTTGGCAAATTTTTTCTCGAGTTGTTCAAGATACTCCTTAGTCATTTCAATTTTATTAGCCATAATGCCCCCTAACACTTCTAGAATGGCATGCTTCATGACTATTGGACTTACGTAATTTGGTCGCTCCCATCTTTCTATCCCCCTCTTTTCCTTAAACGTACTTTTATTAATAATAGTGGGAAAGCAATCTTCTTGTAATGTAAGTTCTAAGTCCATGACTCTGATAATAATCATTACATTCTCTTGTCATGTCCTCAAATTGGTACGATTCAACATAGGAATAGAATTAATGATAGCAAAGATATTTGTAGCAAAACTGGTTACTATATAAAGAACAAGACAAGTAGAACAAAAATAAACTCATACACATATTGAAACACACAACAATAATTCAAATAATGTTAAGGCCTATGACGAGAAACCTAGTACAACTTGATATCTAGTTGTAGGATAGAAATATTGACTTGTAAGTGGTATACTTAGTGCAATGATCAAATATTGATGATAAATTCCTGCTAAACAATTAAGCCCTCCTTTTGACTGTTCCACTATTCACAAGAAAAATTAAATAATCATCACATATTTATTACTATAACTATATATGTAAATCAGCTAAATATTAACCTTTTCTATAGGTTGGCTAATATCTACATGATTCATATGCACAACCTTTTCCATTTATTTAGAACAAATGATTTTCATTAGAGAGGCCACTTGGATGATATGCTATTTAAATCATTCATTTTGAATAATAAATATACAAGAATTGCCTTGAATTATTACAACATGACCTAAATTATAACTAGGTCTATTATATTAGGAGCCAAATCCTTTTTTTTTTTTAACATTATCGCCAGAGAGTTATATAGCTAAAAGCATGGTTGTGTTCTTCGCCTTGTTCAGGACATCCTTAAGCTAGAGAGGTATAAGGTTAAGAAATGACAGCGTGTTTGCTTATGTACCTTGTAGGCTTTTAATCTAAAAAGGAACATGACCATAAACATGGCCATTTCCCGACCATGTTCTTAAGGTCTTAAATACGTTCCTTAAGCTATTTATCTTTCTTTAATATGTATGTATGTATGTATGTATGTATGTATGTAGATGTATTGCGTGTCCAAGTGTGTCTATGTGTATATGTGTGTATCTATATATTTTATGAGTTAAGAACCAAAGTAATAATATATATAAATTAAATTTTTTTCCTTTCTTATGTTATATATTAATATAATAACTAAATACACATTCATAAGCATGTTCATCTTTCTTTTTGAAGTATAAATGGAAAAATAATTATCTATTTATTTTTATTTTATTTTATTTACATCTTTCATCATGTATTCAAAACAAAGTTAAAGATTTAAAATAATATCCTATCAAATTTAGCTATGTAAAATGTAGATCTTCATGCATATTTTATCCAATTTAAAATTGATTGTTGACCATATATATACACATAGCAAGCTTACATTAGGGTTGAATATTTGTCTTCTCCTCTATTAACTTTAAAGTAAGATTCTACCAACACTTCAAAAATACGTATGTATATATATATATATACATATATCTTTTTCTCCTATTATTTCAAATCTTAAAAAGGAAATTTTAGTAGTTATTTATATTTTGAATCACGAATTGAATTAAATTGAAACATTCTTCTATATTTCAATAAAACTTTTGAATCAAGTAATTTTATTATTTGATTTAGTTTAGATAGGTAAAATAGACTAAAGTAAACAATACACATCAATATTTTTTATATGCAACTTTGTAATTCAATTCTTTATAACAAATTATCATATCTATAATACTGCAATACTTACTTAGTGTCCTATATTCATATCTTTTAATTATTTAAGGTAGTTGCATGAAGGAAAAAAATAATGGAGAGAAGTTATTTTGAATAATTATATAAATACATGTGCTTTCTCTTCTTTTATTGAAAAAAAAAAACCTACATTATGTTAGAAAATTATTTCACTAAATTATTTATCAATTTTAATGCTCAATAGATTAAAAATAAAATCTAAATCCCAAGATCTGGCTAACCGCGTATTTCGTCGCATGTTCAATTCGGAAGAGTACAGCCAATAAGAATCAACCACGTCGGAAAACCACTAGCTTTTAACCAATCACAAAGCGTCCAGGACGCTTTCCACGGTCACCCTTACACCAACCACTCAAACTGAGCCCATTATAAATACCACAGCCCGGGATCAAATTTCCTATTCCTCCCTTTCAATCTAGAGTCGAATCTGTCTGTCTGGTGTTTCACTTGATCTAAAAGGCGATAAAGATTAATATCGACGTATATATTAAGCCTTCATCGCCTTTTTGTCCCAGATCTCATTGCAATCATGGTAAATTTCTCCTCTTAACTTCTCATCTCCCTGTTCTTTTTTTTTTTCATGAGTTAATTGTTCTTTTTATTAATTCATTTGATTTCATATGAGATATATCTTGAATTTCTCGAAAATATTGATCTTTTGATGTTTTTAACTTCATGATCGACTTGAGATTTGTTGCATGTTGGATCTGTGGTTGAGTGATCATGTGATATGGGGATTAGCATGGATTGGTTGCCTCTGAGATCTGTAATTATGCTAATTATTGGTTTCATACATTAAATTGTCGTTGCATGCATTGATCTGCGAAAATCGGTGGAATGAGATGAATTTTCAGAGCAAAAGAGATACTTTTCTGTTACCGCTTTGGGGATCCATGTCTTTAATAATCGCATGCTGCCATTAGGGCAGCTTTTTATTGGTGCAATATCAATGACACTGTAGATGGCCAGAGGCAGTCTCATCCTTTATGATATTTTCTATTTTATCCCCCCTGAAGATTGTTAGAGGATGTTTGAGACATCTGTCTTGAATTTTTTGCTATGAATCGATCGGCTTTATGGATCTATGTAGCTTTTGATTCTTGGGTTGACCTTTCATGGTCTGATTTAATTATAATAGCTGGATTGATTGATAATGTCTTCATAAGAGACAATTAGCTGAAGATGTGTTGGGCTACTGATTACATTGAGGGGTTAATCTCAATCATCATCCAGAAGGTTGAATGGTTGAGTTCTGTGTGGTACTGGATCAGAATTTTCAAGTTGAATAATTCAATCATAGTCCTTGACGTTTGAGAAGTCACTGGTTTATTCTTTCTGTATAGATTACTTTGTTGGGTTATTGCTCAATATATTTAGGCATCTTTCGTCATTTTGTTGTGATTGCATCTCGCATTTGCCCTGTGGCTTGTGATTAAGAGGTGTAGACAAAACAAATCGAATCAAATTGATTAATGCTGAGGTCTAGTTTGATTCAGAGAGTTGAAAACTCAATCTTGGTTATATTTTATTTTTACTTTTTCTGGATTTAGCTCCATCCTTGCTATCAATCAATGAGTTCAGGTTTCTGCTCTATCGAGCTCAGTTATTTAGGAAAAGATCAAATTCCTTTTAATTAAATTTATTTTGAAGTAATTATGAAGAAGAAAGTTTATTTTGAAGTTTGAGTTCCACTCCTATTCGATGGAAACACAGCACACACTTTAGTATTTTTTGAGCTCGATTGTGCTTTGAGCTTGTTGAGCAAAACTTGAGTTTGAAATATCTGGAGTCTGATCTATTTTGAGTAACCATTTCATCTAGCTGTCATATCATTTACATCTATTAGCAAATATTTACTTTGGCTTTAATTTTTGTTGACATTATTAGCTTATAATTCAAGTGTTGATATGCAAAAACTGCTATACGGGTCTTTTAGAATCACAAGTACCGAGGCATTGAATGTTGGTAATAAGTGGGTCTATGTTTTGCATTTGGCAGACAACATCAAGGCGTCTTGCAGATAGGAAGATTGGGAGGTTCGAAAAGAACATCAGTAAGAGAGGATCTGTGCCCGAAACAACCACCAAGAAAGGAAAGGATTATCCTGTCGGGCCTGTTCTGCTGGGGTTCTTCATATTTGTCGTCATTGGATCATGTAAGTTTCTATTGTCATAGTTGTCTTGTTTTTCCCACAAACCTTTAGCTGTATATCTTGTTTGTCTTGCCGCCATTACTAAGTTGGCAAAGTTATATACTCTTAAGAAAATGTTGGCAAAGTTAATTTATCCTTTTTTTGAATAATTTTACTAACAAACGTTTACTTTGCTGTAATAGCAAATTCCATTCTCTTTTTATTTCTTATAGAAAAGCTATTACAATGTATAGTTACATTTTTATCCTATAACACTAACCATATAAAGAATCCTATTACAAAAAATATTGAAGAACTATTCATTACTTAGACCTATTATTAGTTATTTGATGTTGGAATTGATATTTTTGAAAAATACCCTCAACAAAATAAAAAATGATAACATAATATTAATTCATAGTTTGTTGTAACTTTATTCCATTTTTCATTAATGTAACCATTATAATATAGTTTATTTCATTCAACAAAGTAAACGGACCATAAGAGTTTAGGATTTGGCTAGTGCTTTGTGATAATTCAAGCTATCAAATACTGTCAAATTCTTTCTTGCGTATCCATGCAAGGAATCGCTTTCGTTGTACATAATGAATACTCTTTTCTCTCTAAAAAAAAAAAAAAAAAACGGTGTTTAGGACCATATTATTTTAGGAAGTCTTCCAGAGGGATTGGTGATCATATTTTTGCTCATCTAGGATAAGCAACAGTATGATAACACTATTTCTTTCTGTTATGTGACAGCTTTGTTCCAGATAATTAGAACTGCAACAGGCGGAGGCATGGCCTAAGGAGAAGAGAAACCGATGTCCTTGTGTTATTTTTTCTTAGTCTCTAGAAAAGTGAAGCGCAACAACTGGACAAACTGCTATACTGTGAAAAGTTTATCTGAATATCTTGTATTTCCTTCTATCATAGTTTCTCCTTTTTGTAGACGAATTGTAATGGCTACTGACTTGTGTATTTAAACCATCTTTCTATAGTGATGTGTTTAATATCTGAAAGGCGTTGGGAATTGGTGATGTAAAAGTTTTTAACAAAAAAAAAAAAAAAAAAAAAAAGAAAAAACAGTTTCTTCAATTCCAAACCAGAATGAGCTAACGTTGTTTGGTTCGGTTGACAAAGGGATGACAATAAGATAATAGTGTTACAAGGTTATACAGGTGCTAGGGTGCGGACATTCCCTTAGCAACGCTAATTGCTGCTTTCCAATCTTGTCTAGGTGATCTGATCTTTTGTTTGGACTCCCTAAAGATATGGTGCATTCGTAGTTTCTCAAATAAGCTTATCCGGACATGTGTCCATGATAATTTTAGCTATACATAAAGCATCTAGAACCAGAGTACTCCCTGGGGTTCTGCTGTCATCGTGTCTATCATCCTCTCGTCCCAGTGTTCTTAAAATCCAGCGACCCGATCGCCTCATCAGGCACCTGCAGTTCCTCGGTTATTGTTGACCAAGCGATTGGAGTTTTTAATTTCAATTAACGTCTAGGAGCCGTCAGCAGAAGGTCCCCGATATTTTTGAAAGCAGCAGGCCTGTGCACCCATCCAGAATTCCCTTGGCCATTTTCTAGATCAATTTTAGCTGTGGTGTGATGGTGAGGTTGCTCGACAAGAATACTGTCATTGCGATCCCAAGTATTCCACAACCCACAGTGTGCTGGCGCGGGACCGGTCACAAATGGACAGCAGAACCTGGTTTTTATACCGCGTTTCACTCTATTTAAGTCCACGAGAACATGTGTCAGCGTCCTGCCCACAGTGAGTGCACCTTTTTTCAACCAGTATCAATTACGTGATTGTTATCTTGACACGATAACAATGAACTAACAGAAGACATATCAGCAATAAATAGCCTAAGAAGGTCAGATTGGGGTGGTGCCACCAATCTCTAGGACACATCCTCGTCCGTGTGTTTCTATCTATCCAGTCTGCCACTGCATTAGCATTTTTTGGAATAAGCTTGATTTCATAGTGTGGCTTAACGAAGAAAAGACAGCTCATGCAATATTTCAATTGTAATGGGTAGGAGGCCCAGCCCACCTTCTGCACTTTCTTAGACAGGGAACGCCGAGTTTGACTCAAATAATGAATTTAGATCAACCTTTCTCTCTAATAAACCCAATCGCAAGTTTTATTGCCCAACATTCCACCATCTCTCCACTGTTGGCTAGGATTGTTCCTTGCTATTCCAGCCACCGTTGCCATATTATCTAGTGCGGTGAGCATGCTGTCTACATTGATTTTGATGAAATCACCCTCTGGTGCCTTTCATCATCTCGTCTGAATCTCTATCAAACAACCACCTTCATGCCTTTCTATCTCTTTCTTTCTAAAAGTGATCTATTCCTTTTCCCTGAACATAGCAGATCTGACCACCTCGTTTGGCGATAGTTGTTTGTCATCATAAATCACTGCACATCGAGCCTTCCAAACTGCCCAAAATACCTAAATCAACTTCTTAGCTGCCTGGTTTCTCGCATCAACCCTTGAACCTGCTTCCTAAACCCTTGATCTGTACCAAGATGACACCTTTCCTTCATACCCTCGCTCTACTATTACTTCCAACATTCCAAACCACACCGGTTCGATCCAAGGGCAGAGGAGTGCATGTTCCAAGGATTCGCATGCCCCACAGAATTTGCAAGCATTTGTATTTGAAGCATGTCTTTTAGCCAGATTTAAAAAAATAAGTTGAGAATTTGTGAAAACCCTCCATATTAAATGTTTAAATTTTGGTTGAATGTCTAAGGACCACAACCACTTTCATTCTTTTTTTTTTTTTTTTTATTGCATGAGATGAAGATGCTGCTGCGTTGAGGGACAAGTTTTCACACTCGTTGAAGAAAAAATATATTGATTTGGCCGTACAATCCCTTGTCTTAGTGTAAGATTTATCACTCTATTTTCACCCTCTGTAACATGATTTCCTAGTATTCTCAAGTCTCCATTGATCAAGTTGTCCACTGTTAGATCTGAATCACTATCTTGTTCCTTTCTTTCTAAGCCAAAACTCTTGAACCCCGGAATCCATCTATCTTTCCAAATTTTTATGGATTTACCATTGCCAAGTTGCCAAAAGCCGCCCCTGAACAGCACATCCCTACCTTCAAAGATATTGGACCAACCCCATGGCGCCCTCCCACCTTTTCTGGCATCCCTAAGTTTCGAGATAGGGAAATATATGCCTTTTAGAACCTTAGCCCATGGCGTATCTAGACTATACAATATCCTCCAGCCCAGCTTAGCCAATAGTGAAAGGTTAAACTCATCACGACTTTGATCCTTGGATACCCTCTTTCTTTTTGTCATGAGGTCATTTTTAGGTACGGATGCAATTCAATACGGTATGGTTGATTCTCACTTATGAACCGAATATAATATAACCGAGTATAATATAATGGCTTGAATTTTTTTTTTTAAAATCAAATATAATTATACGATTTGATTTGTAAATTTTTTAAACCTAATTAAAAATTGTTCAAATTATTTAAATCAAAATTTTATTAAATATTTTTTTCTTTAATAGTATATTTTTCTTTTCATTAAACTTTCATATATTTTCAATTAATTTTTAGTATATTTATCATTTATAATAATACTTACTAAAAAGTTACATAGGATTTGAATAAATTTAACTTGAATAAATAAGGATAAAAAGCTTTGTTTTAATGAATAAACAACGAGAAGGGAGAAGTAAAACTGTCCATCAAAAAACAATACAAAGAAAATAAAAAATACACTAAAGATCGGAAAAGAAGTTATATATATGTAAAAAGTACTAAGGTGAAATACTTGATTTAAAAACACATAAGAAATGATAATTTTAAAAAGAAAAATTTTTAAATGTCAGATTTTAGATAAAACTCATTCAACTCAATTTAAATAGTTTACCTAAAAATAAAACAAAGAAGAAAAATATATGAAAATTTTGATTAAATCCATAAAGGTTGATGAAACAAATAAAAAAATAACAAAATAATTACATGAAATTATTTTTATTTAATCAAACGATTCCTTGAAAAAAATCGTTTTTTTTAATTCGATTTGATTCAATTTACGACTCATGATTTTTTCCTAACCCTAATCATTTCAACTAGTCCAATAAATCTTCCATTCATCTTTTAGGCTATTTATATTATACACCATAAAAGATGAGCTATTAGGCTATTTATATTATACACCACCGGATGGGAAATTTGAAACAACTAAGCTATTAGGCTATTTATATTGTTAGACTACTTGATAGAAAATTTGAAACAACCTACAATATAGGTTGAGATAGCGAAAGCTATTGCCTTTATGAGAACTTCTCTATTAGTGAGACTAAAAAATTTCTACTTTCGTCCTTACACTTTATTTTCTATCTTGTCTCTTACAAATTTAAGTGCATTTGTTTTAGAGCAATCCCAAAAAGTAGGTAAACCTAGGTACTTCCCTGAATCATTATTACCTCATATCTCTAATTGTTATTCCACTTTACTATAGATCAGACTTGGTATATTTTTGTCGAAAAACAATAGATTAGAAAAATTCACTTACTGTTCAAAAGTAGTGCAATATTTCCTAAGTGTTTCCTTAAAGCCATCCAGTGTTTCCTTGGTCACATCCAAAAAGGACGATGAGTCATTTACAAATAACAATTGAGTGACCATAAGAGATGGAACATTCCTCTTTTTATGTTCAAACCCTTCAATAAGCCCAAATTAGCCAAAGCATTAATTCTTTTAGACAGGATATCCGTTATAAGAATAAACAAATATAGAGAGATTGAATCTCCTTGTCTTAATCCTTTAGAAGGTGACACATGACCCACTACCCTACCATTGACTACTACATTATACCTTACTATGGTCACATACCATATAATTCAATCAATTCATCTTCTATTAAGACCCAATCTCTCATGGACACCCTTAAGAAAGTCTTACTCCACACGATCACAAGCTTTGTTCATGTCTAACTTTATCCTAAAAGAGTAATCCTTTCCTTTTTTTTTTCTTATTTTTCAAGAATTAAAAATATTCATGAGCTACAACAGTGTTCTCTTCGATTTTCCTTCCTAAAATAAGAGCAGTATAGTTTTAAGAAACAATCTCTTTAAGGAAAGGTTTGAGTTTATCACAAGAATTTTTAAAGTGATTTTATACAATACATTACAAAGACTAATTGATATAAAATGTGAGACTAAATAGGGAGAGGGGGATTTGGGAATAAGTATAAGATTTGTAGAGTGAGTTAATGTCTTTAGGAAACATACCTGTGTTGAAGAAATTTTGGAATGCCTTCACAATAGTCTCCAATAACAAATTAGTATTGATGATAGAAAATACTAGGGAAGCCATTTAGACTCGGAGCTTGGTAACTCCTATATTAAAGAATGCATCCTTTATCTCTTCTACCAAAACATCCATGCATAGAATCTCGTTATCTTCAACCAAGAGCACTGGTTCCACCCAATTAGGTACCTCATCCAACTCTTGGTTTAGCTCTAAACATAATAGAAGTTTGAAAAAATCTATAAAATCTTGTGCAACTTTACTTTCTATTCCTTTCCATTTCCCTTACATATTCTTAATCCTAGCTGTCGTGTTCCTTTGTCTTCTAGCTAAGGTTATGTAGTGAAAATTTTTCAATTTTTCTATCCCCATAATTAAGCTAGTTAACTTTAGAAAGCTAATGTAAATATTTTTCTTCACTACACTACAATTCCTCAATTTCTTGTAAAATGTTTACTTCCTTTACACTATTATGATTTCTTTCTTTGTTTTGCACCTCCCATAATTTGATTAAAAACTTCTTTATTTGTGTTATATTATTAGGTACATTCAATATGCTTTATTTCACAAGACTTTCTCTACACACATGCATTTTTTCCATTAAAGAAGACGTCAAATCCAAACTACCAACACTTTCCTAACTTTTAACAATCTCTTCTCTACACTTATCTATTGATCTCTAGGTATTTTCAAATATGAATTCTCTACTTCTTTTGAAACTTAACCCTTCTAATGATACAAACATAGGTGTATGGTTTGTTTCCACAACTTATTTGTGAGTTGCAACCATTTTTGAGTATATATAAAACCAATTATTTGTTATTAAGGCTCCATCAATTCTTTCTTTGATCAAAATTCCATCAAAACGTCTGTTGAACCAAGTGAATTTTTGTCCACGAAAACCAATATCTATCAAGTTGGCTTATGAAATTATATTGCTGAACTTAATCATTTGTCTACAATTTCTAAGACATCCACTACTCTTCTTACGATCACCAATTATTTCATTAAAATCTCCTAAACACATCCACTCTTCTTCAAGGCAATTTGACAATTGTAAGAGTTAACTCAAAATCCCTTTCTTCCTTTGAAAATCTATAGGAGATTATACTTACACAACCACCCCAATTGCACTACCGTTAGCCTTGAATAGTTTTGTCACAATTATATTCTTTAAGCTATCAGGTACTTATATGATTACCTCTTGAGACCACCAAAGAGCTAAACCACCAACTTATACCCTAGGTAATGCATAAAAAGCACTACTAAAAAACGCAATCTCCTTCTTATACTATCCATAAAACTATCTTTATTTTTTATTTTCATGAGAGAGAAAAAACACATGTCTAATTTATTGATAAAGCCATTGAGGTTCTTAAGTGTCAAAGACTACCTTATTCCTTGACAATGCTAACTTAATACTTTCATGACTCCTTTGTGGTTGTTAAATGCCAACCACCACCACCATTAATGATATATTATGTAGTAACATTCATCGAAACTTCCACTAACTTCTCCTCTTGCTACATTACTTTTTTTATATATATATATAATTTTCTAACCAACTATTTATTCCCTTTTTCTTCATAGGTACCCACTAATGCCAATTTGAAATTTTGGAACCACCTCCAAGTCTATCTCTAGGCTCGATATTTTCACCCTTTTGACAATAGGTAAGTCCATCTCCTCCCTTAATTTCTTCAATTTTAGAAACTTTAAAGCACAAATCACAAGGCTCAAAACCAAGATACTTAGCGAAGTTTGGTCTAAATTATTTAAGGTTTTGGTGTCATGATCTTCATGATGTAATTCTATAAAGTATTTGGTTAGGGATTTTGCATTTGAGTTATTTTTTTCTTTGGATAATGGGTTGTGAATGATGATAGGTGGTGGTGAATTAATTGCCAAAGAGATGATGATAGAATTAGATGAAGAAGGAGGTAGTTAATTGGGATTCTAGGTTAACTTGGAAGTGTTTATGTTTGATTTTACTAATTATGGTGTTTTAGGAAAATTAGATGGATTTGCTATTTTTTGAGGAGGCAATTTGGGGGTTGTTTCATGGGTTATTGAATAAGATTTGGTTTAAGAAACTGTAGCTTGGTGAGGAGATTGCTTAGACTTATAGACCATATTTTCCTCTTCTTTCTTGCTCACTAAATCTCTCCTTTAGTAACCTTACACTTCCTCATGCACCTTCCCCCTAACCAAAATCCATCTCTCATGCCTTGTTCCCTCATTGTAGGACTAAACTTCTCCTTAGTACTACTCTTAAATTGACAATAGCAATCAATGTGTCCTAATCTATCACAAGTGAGCAAAAGTTTGAAAGCTTTTCATATTTCAACAAAACTTTGTATCTCTCACCTACACCTCTCTTTTAGGTGGTTCTTAACATCAATCTTTACTCTCATCGAAAAGAGACATCTTTTTAGATTATGCCTTAGTCTAAGGTTCTCACAATCAATAACCTCTCCAATAGTTATACCTACTAGTTTTATATTTAATTCAATCATTCAATCAACCTTCATGCCATGAATTTTAACCCATAAAACCACATAATCTAATTTAATTTCATATAAATTCAAATCCATTGTCCATTATTCCAAGATAAACACACAACCCAAGGCTAACCAAGGGCCTTCATGCATAACCTTCCTATACAATCCCCAAGATCCAAACTTCTCAAGAAGTTTATTTAAATTAGCATTAGTGAAAGCAACTTCTCCAAAGTCTCTCTAAGCAATCTTTAAAACATTCATCACAGTTGGTCTATTGATAGGTTTATCAGTCCATACCTTCCCAACAAGTTTGATCTCTTGCTTACTTAATCCATTGTAAACTAGATCCAAGATGATATAATCCTCCAAATCACCATTATAAATTTAGATTGTCATTGGAGCTTTTCTTTTGTTAATTCATTTTATTTTTTGGATTAAGTAAAAACTAGCAACAAAATTAAAGATCTGTTGTAATTTCTAATGATAAGTGCAAACTGCGAAGACAGACAATGACCAATATGAATAAGTTATTTTGTAGGTAATGAGCAAATGATGCTAAGGTGAGAAAATGATCGAAGATTAAGGTAAGAGACTGTGGAAATCAAGTAGAGTGCAAAAGAGATTAATCTTATTTACAAACGAAACAATTCAATCAACAAATCCAAGATACAATTAAAGAGCTATAGAATGAAAATATAAAATGTTTATGTGATGATTGTAGAAATTAAAATGTGAAAAGAGGAATAGATCTGTAGTGTAACAAAAAGAAATGAAATGCAATTGTAAATGATGATGAAGTTCTAGTCATGTGAAAACAATGCAAAACTAATTCACTAAGCAAGTGAAGTAGGTCTTACTTGGAGAGGAATTTTCTCTCTCTAAAGAATGAGAGAGAGGTGCTCAACATAGCAAGTGCATCTTGGTATGTACAATATTAAGATCCCATTTCTATAGAACTTCCATAGAAGATGTTAAACTTTATCATAAGTTGTACGGTCATCTAGCAGTTGCGAGTTTCTACTTAAAATGTCATTGACCAATGCAATGATAAAATACCATTAGATGTATGATTCTGAACAACCATGTCTTAAGGAGGCCGTTGGTCTAGTAAGATCATAGAGGAAATGAAATCCCATTAGAATTCATTTCTAATCATCAGCCTCTTTATGATAGAACATAAAGATTTGAATAACTCTAAAATTGTCATCCTAAAATTAAGTATTTTATCATTACAACCATCATGGCATCGTTTACCTTAAATAAAGAATCCAAGTCCTTGGAGAAAGTAGAATACCCCATGATTATTTACCTTCTAATTAGAGTATCTAAACCCTATATCTTAAACCCTACATACCAAAATCTCATTTTTTGATAAGGGAATTCACTATTCCTTACACTCTCATCCTTGTTATCTATTCAATCAAGTATTGAAGTGCACACTTGGAGCAACTTCCAATACCCTTTTAGCTCACATTTATTCTTGCACAATCTTGAGCCCAAACTCTTTTCAAGTTCACAAACCTTAGAGAATTTCCATCAATAGCATTTGGTATGCATCATATTCTAGACATATATATCGTGACAAATAACAAAAACATTCACAACAGTAGAAACTCTAGTGAAGCACCTTAAAATGACCAAACCAGTTAACCAGGCAAAACATTTACTTGCTAGCACTTGAAAAAAACAAGGCAAAAGACGAGCAAAGAAGACTAAATTGCTCTCCTTGAGCAACAGACGGCCATGATGATGGGTGAGAACCAATGTTTGAATGAAAAGTTCATTGTGTTAGAGAAGTCCTCACTCTACAATAATAACCAACTAATTGAGCTCAATGATAATACCTCCTATCTTAAAACACAACTTAGGCCTCAATGCTAAGCATCTGCTTTATCACATAGTAAAACACATGAGAAGGCCTTGATAGAGTATTTAAAAGATTAGTTAAAGAAATCTCTCCCTAACCTTAATGTCGATGAGCTAAATGATATGATCAAGAAGCTCACTAACACTAAAGAATCCAATCAACAAGATGACCCTTAAAAGGCATTCTCTATTGGGTGATCACCATTTATCTAAGCCATTAGCTAAGAAGCCCTTCCTCTTATTATCAAGATCCTATAGATGGAAATGTATGATGGCATTGCTGACCCCCATAAAGCGCTTGGCTTGCTATTAGTCCATGATGGAACCTTTCGGCAATATCAAACACCATTGCCTACAATGCTTTAGCTAACATTTGAAGAAGATTGCTCGGACTTGGTATTGTGACCTTAAGCCAAACTCTATTGCCAGCTTTAAAGAGCTGAGCATGCCTTTCCTCCAACACTTCATTATAAGTAAATAATCATACAAGATGCCTCCTACCTCCTGACTATATGACAACATCTCAAAGAAACACTCTAGGACTAACTCTCAACTTGAACGTTGCCATGATTGGGACTTTTAACCTTGACATAAAAATGGCATTAAGCACTACAATCTAGTGAGAAAAGGATCATTGGCAATTCTTTTTCTCCATTACTAAGGAGAACTTAACCAAATACATTGAGTTTCAGTAAAGAGCAGCTAAATGCAATGCTTAGGAGGACAACATCCTCACTAAAAGGCAGTTCAAGCAGCAATTTAGTAAGGAGACTTAGGAATAACCCTTAGTTGAGAAGTGGCTTAGTCTTTAAACAAACAACAACTCCAACTATCAAAGCAATCAAAGTCCATGCCCTAAAATCCAGACAATCCTGTTTGATGATGAACACCACCAATTAATCAAGCCATGTGACTAATCTCGGTTAAGGTTAGAGACAGAGGAATTCTCATTTAGCATGAGTAAATGAAGCACAACCCTATTCACCATTACTCCAACAGTTATTGCAAGGTACAGTAGAAGATACCCTAATAAATATAAGAAAGGTCAATTAACAGTTAACAACAGACAAGTATAATCATTCTACATTGTATGCTTGCTCTACAACAAGATTAGGCATCTAGAAAAATATTGCTACTTTGAAAATTACAAGCTTAATAAGACTCAAATTACTGACAAAAACACAAGTTTTATTTTTGATGGACTAAGCTTTGTAAATAGGTTTTAATGCATTTTAATGGATAAAAGAACACGAAATTAAAACAAATGGAACATGTTATTTTGATAGTGGTTGCTTACGACATATGATGAGGAATACTTTGTTGTTTACCAATCTTATGTGGAAGAAAAAGGAGACAACAAAATGGGAAAAAAGAAGACTACAATTGGTTACAGTACAATTAGTATTTCTTCTTTTACTATTAAAAATGTCTATTTTATGAAGGCATTACATCATAACTTATTGAGAGTTTGTCAACTTTGCAATAAATGACATGAAGTTGGTTTTGAACAAAATAAATGCTATGCTTATGATAAAGATAGAAAAACTTTTCTTTTTGAGGTTTTCATAAAAGAAATGTTTACAAAATTAATCTTTTTGAAGTTTTGCCATAACTGTGGTTTCTTGAAATAAAGGACATATTTACTTAGCATAAAAAATTAGGTCAAGTTATTTTTTCTTAATTAGAAAGGCTCTCAAAGAATAATCTAGTTAATGATTTCCTTAGGTTAAATATCAAAGAGGATATTCATTATGCTTTATGCTCAAGGAGCATATTTGTATCGATTCCTCATAAAAGTAAAAGAGAGATTTTGCAAAAAGACTATTGAAATTACTTCGTATGGATCTATTTAGTCGTAATAGGGCTACAAGTCTAGGTAGGAACAAATATGGTTTAGTCATAGTGAATAATTTTTCAAGGTACACTTACAAGAGTAAAGCTTTATTTTGTGAGATATATTAGTGTCACTTATTATTTTTTAATACCTATACTCCATGATAAAATGGGGTTATTGAGTGCAAAAATTTAACCACCTAAGAGATAACAGGTACCATGTTAAATAAATATGCTATAACAAAATATTTTTGGAGTAAACCAATGGTGCCTTTTCTTTTTTAATTTTTTGAGTAAATGTTTTCTTAAGAGGAACGTTACAAATTTAGGAAAAGTTGATGAGAAAGTTAATAAAGCCATCTTCTTAGGATATTCACTTAATAGTAAGGGTTATTGGGTTTTTAATAAAACAATTAAAGAAATGAGGAGTCAACAAATGGAGAAAGGGAAGGTGGCAAGAAAAACAAAGGTGAAAAGGGAAGAAACTAATAGCAAAATTATGTTAAAATTAAAATTGACTAAAATATCCATGGAAAAAGAGGCTATTAAAGAAAAAGTAGGTGAGAATAAAATATTTGAATTTGCCCTTATTCTAAAAGAATGGTTTTGTAGAATGAATTGCATGGACTTAGTTAACATTCTATGATTGTAATCAGTAAAGTGGTGAAAGAGCTTTATGAAAACGTAAAGTTTTCTGACGATGGTGTTTTGACTTGTAAAGTGTTATGAAAATAAACGAGTATCATTAGGAAATATTTGATCAAATGTTTTAAGTTGCTAAATGTTAGTGATGATATTGATTAACTTTTCTAACAAAAGAAAACGTGTTTATGAAATTAAATAATGATATGGAAGGGAATCATGGAAGGGTAGTATAGATTTTCAATTTCGAGTTAATTATGAGATTTATTCTCAAAGCAGTGCTTGGCTGTTTTTTACTACTAAAAGGCAGTTTTATAGTTATAATTATAAAAGATGCAATCATTATTATAGCTAATTCAAATTAGAAAAAAAAAAGCTAGATATAGCTAATCGAATAATAAGTCATATGTCAAAAGGTTAATCAAATATGCCCTATGGAAATTTCCTAATGAAACTTTTGCATTTTAATGGTGTTGAAGTACTTAAAAGTTCCTTTATTCTGAAATCATCAAAGAAGGTTAGAGAGCTTGTCCTATAGTGCATTATGTTCACCTAAGGCATTAGAAAAGGAATTTTGAAGTTGGTTAAGAGAGTTTGGGTCCTCAAGGGAAGGATAATTAAGAAAATCAAAGAGATATTATAGATAGTGAAGTTCATGTTCTTGTAGAAGATTTTGTAGAATCTATAGAATGTAAAGCAAGGCTTGGAGGAGATGAAGGAAGGAAAAGGAAGGCAAATGAACTATTGTTGTGGCTATTAGGATATCAAGCTCAAATTAGGGACTAATCAAGTTCAACTCATGTAGATAGAGTGAATTTGGAAGATTAGGGAGTTAGGAGTTACAAAAGTTATTTTTGGGAATGAACAACACCAAGAGTTGGAAATAATATAGAAGGTGCTTCTAACAAATGTCACAGCTCATCACGTGTCAACTCTGCCGATGACCCACTAAGACATCTAAAACCTATTTATCCATCTAATATTCATTGTAATAATGACAATTCGCCAACACTCAACTATTATCTTCAAATATAATAATAATAGTAATGGGATGGCCCAAACAACTCCATGATATCCACCAAAGTAAAAGAATCTAATTCAATTAACAATGTGTTATTAACAACCTTAAAAGTCTTGAAACACCAATAATAATTTGTAATAATAACAAACAACTAAATTATGGTTATCACATTACTACTAAACCTATAACATTATTGAATATCAAATAAAATGGGGTCTTCGGTAACCCTCCCACAAACAACAATCTAATTAACAAATCAACAAATGGAATCGTTTCTTAATTTTCATAAATCCTCAATCTCAAGCCTCTACCATTCCACTTCCATCATCAAGATAGTAATCATAACTGGCAGCTACATCATCATAAACATACTCATAATCAAAGCTACCATAAAAGTCTTCATTGTACTCATAACCTGTACCCAAAACTATAAAAAAAGAAAAAAGAAAAAAGAAATCATGAAAGGTGATGATGTGTCGCCAAGGTTAGACACATGGAGAGACACCACAACGAAGCGAACCAAAAAGAAATAAAGAAAAAGCTAGCAAAGTCCGGAAAGCTACTGAATGGATATGACACACCACCCGATCCTACTCGGCCAACAATTCACCAAATAGATAAGGTTACTCAAAGTGAATACTTTTTTATTGAAAGTTAGATCCATACTCGTATACAAGAAAGTAAGGGTTTATATACCCATTCACTAGGGTTGCTTTACACGTATAAAAAAACAAAAGGGTATTATACACTAGGTTATATAAGACATACTAAAAGGGGTAAAAGAGACAAAAAAACATTCAGTACGGAAAAGAAAGAATCATTTTAAAACATTGTATCAAAAGACACGTGTCACTTAGTGGCTAGACATCAGGGATATGATATAACATAGGCAGAAGCAGAAATGCGTTACAATCAGGGGTTGACCTAATCTAGATCAGGTTTGGAGCCAATCAGTCTGGTTAGGAAGTTAATTGAATTAAAGTCATGCACTAGTAGTCGGATGGAGAGCTCGATTCAACTAGCCTTTCTTAGGTTACCTTTTAGGTTAGGACTTCGCAGCTAGGCAAGAGCATATTAGACACATATGAGGATCTGAAGGACAGGTCAACAAGAAGTTGGATTAGGATAGGAGTTCCCATCTTAGCTATGGCTTAGAGTTAGTATTTTCCATGCGACCCCTTGAAGTCCTCGAGCTCGGCTTCTTGTGATCGGTTCGCCTGGAGGTTGGAAAGATTTGTCCTCAAATCTGAAACAGTTTTTGTTCGTTCTTTTAGGGTACTCATAGGGACTTTTTCTATTGGTTAATAGGGAATTAGATTGGATACATTGAAGGTAGAAGAGGTCATCAAGCAACTCGATCTAGTAAGCACTGCAGTTAATCTTCTCTAGGATCTTGAATGAGCTGTTAACTCGAGAAGATAGTTTGCTTTGTCTTAAGTGCGGGAATCGCTCTTGGCTAAGGTGAATCCAAACTAAGTCTCCTGGCTAGAAAGAAACAATTCAGCGACCTCGGTTACTAATCTCTTGTTGTCTCTAATTGAATTTGGTAATCTTCTTTGTTACGAACTAGTGCATTTTATGTAATTCTCGAGCTCGATCAAGTTCGAATTGACTATCTTCAGTATTTGCTAGAGTGTTGATCATGTCTAGGGGAATGGTTTGGTTAAGGCCATAGACGATTTTGAATGGGGTCTTCCCTGTCGTGTTATGGACAGTTCGGTTGCATGTGAACTCCAAGATCGATAAGCACATATTCCAATCCCTCAAGTCATTCCCTACAATAACTCTGAGTAGATTGCCTAGTGTCATGTTCACCACTTTAGTCTGGCCATCAGTTTGAGGATAGCTACTAAAGCTGAACACTAGTTTAGTCCCAAGTCTCCTCTAAAGAGTCTTTCAAAAATAGCTCAAAAATTTCATGTCTTGATTTCAAACAATAGTCTTCGATACTCTATGTAGTCAAACAATCTCCTGCAAAAATAAATCAACAATATATAAAGCATCTTTAGTCCAATTGTACGAAATGAAATGCACCATCTTCCTAAAATAGTTCACTAGAACAAAAATAGAATCTTTCCCCCTGAATGTTTGAGTCAACCCTAAGACAAAGTCCATGTTGAGATCGGCCCACGATAAGGTAGGTATTGGTAGAGTCATGTACTCTCCATGGGGCTCTCTTTTTCCCTTAACACACTTACACACTTCATAATGATAGACCACCTTACGGACATCCTTTACCAAACCCAGCCAATAAAAATTCTCTTTCAGTAGATTAACTATCTTGACCTCCTTAAAGTGGCCTTAAAGTCCACCACTATGAGCTTCTCGGACCAACAATTCACGTATGGAGCAATTTGGAATACATAGCCTGTAGTCCTTAAATAGATAACCATCCTTGAGATAATATCCCTTGACAGCAATTCTATCCTTGCATTGTTCTATGATAGGGTTGAAATGAGAATCATGAGCATACCACTCGATAATTAGTGAGAATCCTAATGATTTTGTCTCCAAAGTGGCCAATAAGGTTTGTCATCGTGATAAAGTGTTGGCAACCACATTTGCACTTCCCTTCTTATACTAGATGACGTACGAGAAACTCTCCATGAACTTCAACCACTTGGCTTGCCTCTTTGAAAGCTTATTCTAACTCCCCAGATGTTTCAGAGACTCAAGGTCTGTATAAATAACAAACTCTCATAGCTACAAATAATGTTGCCAAATAATAAGGGCTCAAAAAAGGGAGTACATCTCCTTCTCGTACACGAAATAGTTCAGGGTTGGGTCACTTAATTTCTTACTGTAGTAAGCGACGGGCCATCATTCTTGCATTAAGACAGCACCAATTCGAACTCCCAATGCGTCGCACTCCAGTTCAAAGGGCTTGTTAAAATCTGATAGTAAAAGGACAGGTGTCGAGGTAAGTTTCTCCTTGATCTACCTGAAGCTTCACCTAACTCAATTGTTCCACCTGAACTCTTCATTATTCTTTGTCAACTCGGTCAATGAGGCAACTATTGTATTGAAGTCCTTCATAAATTGGCTATAGAAAGAAGCTAAGCCATGGAAACTTCAGACTTCCATGACATTCTTCGGCGTTGGCTAATCCAGAACAACTCAGATCTTCTCCTCATCTGCTCAAATTCCTTCCCCTGATACTACAAACCCTAAGAACATCACCTCTTTCTAGTAGAATATGCATTTCTTTACATTCCCATACAACTTCTCAGTTCACAGAATGATAAATATTTCATGAAAATGTTGAACATAGTCGTTTGGTTCGACACTATACACCAATATGTCATCAAAGTATACGACCACTCATCTTCTAAGAAGAGAGCACATCACATGGTTCATTAACCTCATGAATGTGCTCGATGCATTAGTAAGTCTAAATGACACAACTAACCATTCATGAAGCCCGTACTTAGTCTTAAAGGTAGTATATCATTCATTGCCCGGCCTCATGTGAATTTGGTAGTAACTACTTCATAGATCTATCTTTGAAAATCTCTTTGCACCATGAAGCTCATCCAACATGTCATCGAGCCTCAGTGTCAGGTATCTATACTTGACAATAATTCAGTTGATTACTTAGCTGTCAATGCACATGCGTCATGAACCATCTTTCTTCGAAACAAGCAGAGCTGGTACAGTATAAGGGCCCATTCTCTCTTTTACATACCCTTGCTCAATGAGTTCATCCACTTGTCTTTTTAGATCGACAGCTTACTCAAGATTCATCCTGTACAAAGGTCGGTTCAGCAGGGTGACTCTTGGTTGTAGATCAAAGTAATGCTCTATGCCTCGGATGGGTGGCAGTCTTTTAGGTATTTCTTTGGAAAACAAGCCGGAAAACTCATTTAGCAAGCCTCAAATTTCTTCTGGAACATTTTGTAACTCCCTCATCTCCATCACTCTCCTAACCAACAGGAGCATTGATTCATCGGATTTCTCAATAGATCGAAGCTCTCTATGGCCCATCACTAGGGCCTTTTTCTTATTAGCTCGAGTGAGCTAATCATGGGTTTTGTTTACCCAGGATGGGGTTAAGGGTTGCAACACTATCCTCCTTCCATCCTTAATAAAGGCATAGGGGTTCTTCTACTCGTCGTGCGTAATACGTTGGTCGAACAACTAAGGTCATCCAAGCAGTAAGTGTGAAGCTCCCATAGGAATGATTTGTTTAATCACGTGCAAAGTACCCTTATCATAAAGCCAATACAGCTTGTAAGTTCGAGGATGCCTTGAGGTCAGCAGACCTAACCTTTGCACAAATAATTACGCAACCACATTAGTGCAACTTCCTCCATCCACTATGACTATGCATAATTGGCCTTTGACGGTACACTTAGTATGGAACAAATTCTCCCTTTAGTCCTCCTCAAAGTTTGACAAGGAACTCAGCACTCGTCTCAATACTAGGGTCTTCACTTCTCTCTAGTTAGTATAGACACAGGTCTCATCTTCCTCCTTGACTTTTACCTTTCAAACATCCTTCTCTTCTTCAAGCTCACTCCCATCAATGCTATCCACTACATCTCCTCAAATCACCATGACACGTTAGTTTAGACACTCAGTAGCCATGTGTCAAAAGCCTAAGCATTTAAAGCATTTCACTTCGCTAAACTTCCATCCGGAGGTTTGTCCTTTCTCATACATTCTTGGGGATGGCCTAACCTTGGCTTAGCCTGGCTGTCTTGCTCGGCTATCATTAGGTTAATCATTCTTTTCCTCAGCTCGGTATGGTCTCGTAGGCTCAACTTGAACAGGTTGGCATAATATTGAGGCTCGGGAGAATGTTGGCCTAGGTCGGCTTAGAACATTTCTCTTCTGTTTTTCAACCCTCTACGCTATCTTGATGGCCTCTTCTAAATTATAAAACCTCTGTACTTCCACGATATTGCGAATCTCATACTTGAGCCCAGAAATAAACTTCGATACCATACGAGCCTTTGGCTCTTTCACGTTGGTTTAAATCATTAACATTTGGAACTCTCTTATGTAGTTATCAATAGATCAGCTTCCTTAGCACAGCCCCTATAACTTTGCAAATGTATCTTATAGATAAGTCTCAAGCACTAATCTACCTCTTAACAGCCTTTTCATTTCATCCTAAGTTATAATACCTCATCTCCGATCTCTTGCCCTGGCTTATTCAGATTCTTTCACCACATGGTGGCATACCCAATAAACTCCAATGCAACAAGTTAGACCTTGATCGCATCCTCATAACCATAACATTCAAATACCTTCTCAACCTTCTTTTCCAACTCTAAGTATTCATTTGCATCTCCACTTTCACCGAAGGGCAGGATTTGCACCTTGACATTGTGTAGCCTTCGAAGGACTCGGCATCTTCATCCCTGTGCTTGATAATAATCAATTTCTTCTTCGTCACCAAACCCTTTAACATCTAGCTCCTCATCATCCTTTACAATCTCCTCTATCTCCGGTCTTCATCTAGTAGCTCCTTAAGCTCGAGGAGGTCGAACTGGGTGATTGGTTCAATTGATTTGGTCATAGTATCTCTTAAGAGCATCATCCTGAGGTTTTGTTACTATATACCTTGGGGTTATTGCCTATTAACTTGCATTGTGATGACTAGACTCTCAACAAGGTTTGTGAGTCTATCAAGTTTGTCATCAACGGACCCTAGGATGTTTTTACCATTATGACCAAAACCAGGTTGAGCACTACTGTTCCGGTCACCAATGACATCTTGAATACTCGATTATGACATAATATAATACTTTCTAAATAGATTAACAAATTATTAACAACTGTAGTACCCAGAGTTACTCAAATAGAATAGAGACTAACTTGCTTTGTTTTCACAATGAAAAACAGAGTAAGAACATAGTAACAATAAAACCACTCTTACTGTCACACCAACACACTGCAGCAGCTACGGAAAGAATGCAGCAGCCACTAATAGTAAAGTGAACAAAAACTTCACTGCAACTTCACATAATCCCTCGCAGAATCGTACCCTGATACCAACAAAGCCGATGCGTCTCCGAGGTTGGACACATAGAGAGGCACCACAATAGAGCAAACCGAGAAGAAACAAAGAAAAAGCTAGCAAATTTCAGGAACCTACTGAATGGATATGACACACCACCCGATCCTACTCAGCTAATAATCTGCCAGATATGATATACCGGTCTGAATTGAAGGGTCACTCGCCATAACTTCTTACTAAAGGGAATATATAAGAGTTGAATGATAACGAGAACACTAAGGTTGCTCAAAGTGAATAATTCTATATTGAAAGTTAGATCCATACTCGTGTACAAGAAAGTAGGGGTTTATATACCTGTTCACTAGGGTTGTTTTACACGTATAAAAAAATAAAAGGGTACTCTACACTAGGTTACATAAAACATACTAAAAGGGATAATAGAGACAAAAAATATTCAATACGAAAAAGAAAGAATCATTCTAAAGCATTGTGTCAGAAGACATGTGTCGCTTGGTGGCTAGACATCAAGGATATGATATAACATAGGCGGAAGAAGGAATGCATTACAGTTAGGGGCCGACCTAATCTAATCAGGTCGGGAGCCAATCGGTCTAGTTAGGAAGTCAGCTGGATTGGAGTCATGCACTAGTGGTTGGTTGGAGAGCTCAGTTCGGCTAGCCTTTCTTAAGTTACCTTCTAGGTTAGGACTTTATAACTGGGTAAGAGCATGTTAGAAGCATGTGAGGATCTAATGGACAGGTCAGTATTTTCCGTCTTGGTTATAGCTTAGAGTTAGTATTTTCCGTACGAGCCCTTGAAGTATTCAAGCTCGGCTTCTTATGATCGGTCCAAGGGGTCGATTCTTATCAAGTGAGTAACATGAGTATGGAAAATACAAACGCATGCACATAATCAAGTAGAAACACATTTACATACAAAACAATCATCTAATTGTAACAAGACTAGATTATCTTTGTTAATGTCTAACAAGTAGCACAATCTTAGCATTATAAGACTTAGAGTAGCTCATGATATAATATTAGTGTTGGGTCCTTCCTATTACCTTCGGAATCCAGGTACATCCTAATTTACCTAGACCATTTCTATGTAGGACTCCACTAGGGATACCATTGCACATAAATCATTACATATGCAACTCTAAGATCACCAATCCTCTCAGTCCCTTAGGTTTAGCCATGCACACTTAACATATGATTGATTATAGTTGAATAGTCGTTAGGTTAGTTATAACCACTAGCTTAGTAAACATAAGCAATACACAATATCTCATACCTGTTTCAAGTGACTTGGTTAATTCTTAATTGAACCCGGAATCAGACTTGCTATAACCTGACATCAAAACATAACTAACTTAGATCTCAAATTCCCCATATCTTACCTTTCTTGCTCCTAACCTTCTGAGGGCTTCACCTTTAAGTCTAACATCTAGAGACACAAGGATTGAATTTGAGAAAAAGATTATTTAGTAAGTGTTTTGAATGATGAAACTAGCTCAAGAACATGTTAGGGAGGTTTCAGAATCAACAAAGACATTAGGAAGCTCAAAAGACACCAGTCAAGAATTTTTATGACCTTCTGCAGACATGGCTTCTAGAAACTAGCATGATTGAAGTCCAAACGCTAAGAAGGGGTCCTATTCTTTGGGTTTTTTACACCTATAGGTCTAAACACTACTCTCTTAGCATCTGACACCAATTGCAATCGATAGATTTTTGCGATTGCAACTCGTGAACCTTTATACCTTTGACCCCAATTCTAATGCCTAATGCAAGACTACACTTTGATATACTTTCTCCTCAACAAAACTATCTTTGTTTTCACTCCCAAACACTCTATCAACATCAACAACTCAAATTATCATTCCCTTCTATGCACATCCATTCCCATACAACAATCTTTAATTAAAAACCTAAACTTAGATTAAAAATATGGAGATTAGAGAAAAAATTCACCTTTACGCTTGTAATCCTTACAACTCACTCGAATTTCCAACATTAGAATTTGGAAAAAAAAAAAAACAATCTCTTCCATGTTTTTCATCAAGTCCCAACGAGAAAAATGAATTCAAGCCAGGAGTTAATATGATTTACAATGAGATTACTCCATTAATACCTACCTTTGATTTTCTTCCTTTAATCTTACAAATCAGGATCATGGTTTTGGATTTGATTGAGAGACCGAAGGTTTTTTGCTCCTATAGGAAAAACAACGTATATTTTGAGAGAATGTGAAATATAGGGAGTATGGGGAATATAATAGGAGTAATGGGCATCTAAATAAGGTGAAAGATGAAAATACCTTGCTATTCTAATCAATTACGGTAATGCCGTCCTGAGTATTTATGACCCTTTTAATAATAATTCCTTTTAGCCCTAAAAGAGCCCTAGATAATTTATTCTCATTTCTTCCTCTAACTCTTATATTGCTTCACTCTGAGTGGTTTGACATTGCATCTCAACTTAAGATATTTATCTTCTCCTCAACTTTTAGCTTGGTGTTCATTATCTTAATAGGTCACTCTATTATAGATAGGTCCAATCATAACTCTAAAGGTTCTACGTCAAGCATTTGCACTATTTGCTATTATGCCTCTTGCTCTAAGTAACCCTTAAAAATCCTTAGCATCAACACATGAAACACGTTGTAGACTCATTCTAACCTCGAAGGAAGCTCTAAACGATAAGCCACTTTCTCAATCTTTTCGATAATCTTAAAGGGTGCAACATACCTCAGGTTTAGCTTTCCTATCAAACTAAACCTAATTACTCCTTTGGTGGGAGAAACCTTTAATAGTACTTCATCTCTTACCTGAAACTCTAGAGGCCTCATCACTTGTCAACATAACTCTTATGGCGACTCTAAACGGCTTGCATTCTCTACCCAATCAATCTGACTTTATCTATAGCTTCTTATACCATGTCTTACCCCAGCAACTACCTTCCTCTTACTTATTCCTAGTTAATGGGCAATCTATACTTTCAACGATATATAGCTTCATAAGGAGCCAATTGGATAATTACACTATAACTATTATTGTAAGCAAACTCTATTAAAGTCAAATATTCATCCTAATGGTCATTAAAATCAAGCACGCACACTCTTAACAAATCTTCAAAGATCTGTATGGTCCTCTCTGATTGTCCATCAACCTAAGGATGGAATGTAATGCTAAATTGAAGCTTTGTGTCCATAGCTTTATGTACTCTTTTCCATAAATTGTTGATGAATCTAGGATCCTTATCTAAAGTAATTAAGACTGGCACCTTGTGAAGCCTTACTATTTGCTATGCTAAATTGAAGCACTATGCCCATAATTTTATGTAGATTTTTCTAGAAATTGCTAACAAATCTAGTATCCCTGTCTCGAGTAACTGACATCAGCACCTTGTGAAACCTCGTTATCTCCTTAATATATAAAAGGACAAGTTTTCTTAACTAAAACTTGATATTGATTATGATAAAATGGGCTGATTTGGTCAGCCTGTCAACAATCACCTAGATTATATTATACTTGACCATAGTTTTTGAAATAGCAATGAAAAAATCCATGTTCACATGATCTCATTTCTACTCTAGTAGTGGTAGCGATTAGAACTTTCTAACTTTCCTCTAATATTCTACTTTGATTTGTTAGCACATCAAACACTTGGATACATACTCTGAGATCTCTCTCTTCATATTATTCCACAAGTAATGAACTCTCAAGTCTTTATACATCCCTGTACTTCCAAGGTGTACAGTATACCTAATGCGCTTCTTTTAGTAACTCCAACTTAGCTGGAATACACTATCAACACTTAAATCTCAAAACTCCTTTAGAATCAACCACAAAATGAATAGCTCTTCCCTTTTCCATCTTCCTCTTTATCTTTTGAATACCTTCATCCTCTATTTAAGCCACCTTGATTCTATCTATTAAGATAGGTTAAATCCACAAACTTGCCAATCTAACGCTTACTTCCATAGTCAAGATTTCAAGTTCCAACTTGCGCATCTCCTTTAACAAAGGTCATTGTAATGTTGTTAAATGGGCTAGATTTCCTTATCGGTTCCTACTTAAGGTGTCAACTTAGCCTTTCTAGGGTAGTACCGAGTGTCCACGTCGTAGTCTTTAATTAACTCTAACTATCGCCTTTGCCTCATATTCAAGTCTTTCTATGTAGAAAAATACTTGAGATTCTTACGATTTGTAAATACCTTACATTTTTCCCCTATTGTATAATGACTTCAAAGCTTTAATTCATGAACTACAGTTGCTAGCTCTAAGTTGTGAGTCGGATGGTTCTTCTTATAGGGCTTAAACTAATGAAAAACATAAGCTATTACTTTACCATTTTACATCATGATCTGCCATAATACTTAAATTAAACCATCACTATAAATTACAAATTCTTTATATTGAAAGGTAGGGCTAGTATTGGCATTATCACTAACTTTTCTTTATGCTCAAACCTATCATCCCATCCAAACTTGACCCCCTTTCAAGTTAACAAGGTCAAAGGAGCTACTAACCTCAAAAAGCCTTCTACAAACTTCCTGTAGCAACTCACTAAATTCAAGAAGCTTCTAATCTCATATACAATTTTAGGTCTAGGCTAGTCTGCATAACTTTTATTTTCTTTAGATCTACTATAATTCTATCCTTATTCTCTATACAACCTAGGAAGGCCACTTGACTAGAACTTGCATTTGCTGAACTTAGCAACAACTTTTCTTCTTTGAGCTTGCTTAAGACTAATCTCAAATGTTTTATGTGTTCTTCCTTGCTTCGTAAATAAATAAGGATATCATTCGTGAAAACTACAACAAACCTATTCAGTTATTCTTTGAACACCCTATTCATGCAATCTATAAATGTTGATGGAGTGTTAGTAATACCAAAAGACATAATTAAAAAAATCATAAAGCCCATATCTAGTTTAGAAAGTCATCTTCTCCCCATCCTCCGACTTAACCTTCAATTGGTAATGGCTCGATTACATATCTATTTTAGAGAAAACATGAACAAGGCATATTTATTCTTAACTGTTATTTGATTCAAGTTTTTTTAGTCTGTGCACATTCACATGCTATTATCCTTCTTCTTTAAAAAGAGCACTAAAGTTTCCTAAGGTGAGAAACTTAGCCTAATAAAGCCATTATCTTGTAGCTCTTGTAGTTGCTTAAAATATTCAACTAACTACATAAGTGCAATTCTATAGGCTAGCTATAAAATGAGTGAAATGCTCAATACCAAATCTATTTTGAATCTTACCAATCCTAGCTACTTGGGTTCCTTAAAGCAATTGATTTCCTAGTTCTCTATAATTAGTTGCTTTATGACCCTTCTAATTACACTTAAAGCAAAAGCTTAATGTATGCTTAGTCTTATCACATAAGAAATATGCCCTTAGGGTCCATTTGTACTCTACAATATCATGCAATCTAAAGTAATGTATATATTCTACTAGTATTGATATTGACAATCTAGCTAGAGTAAGCACTAATGGTATAACTGGTCTGAGCTGTGCAATCACTAGTCTATTAAGTCCTTCCTTAAACACAATACCCTACATTAGCCTCTTAGCTTTGTTTGTTGTATGTAATTCAGTATCAGCCTGTTACCTAAAGATAATCTTACCCTAATATCAACAGCTCCTCCTTTCATTTCATTTTTGCTTAATATACCTTGGCTTGTCCACTACCTCAGCATAATTAGTGCATTGAACCCTTACCTACAACTTAAGTTCTAACCCAAATACAAATCTTCTAACCCAAGATCTAATGCAAACCATAACCAAGAGCGTACAAGACGAATCCCTGAATGGGTCCAAGCTTACTGAAAGCCAGAAAAGGAGGTAATGGGGAATTTGCAAAAGAACAAAAGTGAATGAAAAGTAAGCAAACTTGTAAACAGCTCCGATGGATATGACACATGACTTGGACCGGCGATATTACTCACTACCTAGCCTTACTTAAGGGTTAGGATAAGATTAGACTAAAAGTAAACAATTAGTGTTTACAAGAAGAAGAGGAATATTCAGTATATTAATGGTAGTCTGATCTATTGTGGCTACATATACAAGAGGTATTTATACCCAAGACCTTAGGGTAATTTGCCCAAAAGGGAAAAAGACAAAAAGGGTATTACCCTAAAGAAGCAATATACAAGAATACAAAAGGGTAAAAATGAATATTCAAGAAATACAATGATTGGTGTAGTAGATTCTTCACATAGTACTGTACACGTGGCATAGGTGCATTGGTGATGCTATTAGAGGATGCAGACAAAAAGGTTAGGTTACTTATCCAAGTACGGGCGACTAATTAGCCCAAGGTCTATCTTTCAACTTCTTGGCAAGGGTGGTGCCAAGAAACTGGACGGTTCGGACATAGTTGAGTAGACGTGCGGGGTTTAGTAACTCTCTCGGCATTCAACAATTCAATACACTACTTTCAAGAAATAGGCAGTCATATGACTCGGTCTATAGAGTTAATCGACAACTAGGACTAACTTAGCCTTAATAGAAGTCAATTGGAGCAAGAGGATTTGCCTTGTGAGTCCCTCAAGTTCTTGGGCTCCACTGTGGATCAAAGGCCCAATAACCTAATTCCGATTATTCCCTCCGGGTTGATTTGGATTTGGGATCAAATTCGAATGGTTTTTGCTTAGTTCCCCATCATGATGAAATGGACTAAGGTTTGTAATGCTGAAGGTGTCAAAAACCCTATAGTCCTCAAATAACTCTAATATATAGGCATTATCATTGATCTTTTAGAGGATTTTGAAAGGTCCTTCAACCTTTGGGGATAGTTTGTTCTTCTTCTTGCCCGGAAATCTCTCTTTACTTAAGTGCAGCTACACTAAATCTCCTAACTGAAAATGATTCACTGTCTTACCCTTGGCCTTCTCTTGCATACATTTGGTGGTTTGGTTGATATGCCAAGTGACTTTGTCATACATATGCTAAAGGGATTGTGCTCTAACTCTTCCATTAGGGTCCTCTTGCCTGGGTACAAGTACAGGGGTGTGATCAAGGGATAACTTGGGATTAAAATCATAGACTACTTCGAAAAGGGTCTGCTTAGTAGTGTCATACATTATGCAGTTATAAGCGAATTTGACCATTGGTAAGTAGACATCCCAATCATCTAAGTTCTTGCTTACTACAGCTCGAGTAGTGATCCCAAAGTATGATTAACCACCTCTATTTAGCCATTAGTTTGAGGATGATAGGAAGTATTAAATAGTAGTTTAGTCTTCATCCAACGCCATAAGGTACTCTAGAAATGGCTCAAGAACTTTGAGTCTCTATCGAAAACTACACTTCTTGGCATGTCGTATAGCCATACAATCTCTTACAAGAGAAGAGAAGCAATAGCCAAAGCATCATTAGTCTTGGAACAGGACACAAAGTGTGCCATCTTATTGAACCTATTCATTATAACCATTATAGAATCTTTGCCTCGAATAGTTTGTAGTAATCTGAAAACAAAGTCCATGCTCAATTCGATCCATGATTTCATCAAAATAGGCAAAGACATTGCTTTTCCTTGTTTGGCTCGGCACTTTGCCCTCTTATACATAGCACAGCTTTTAATAACTCGATGCATATCTTGCCCTATTCTCAATCAAAAGAATCGATCACTCAGCAATTTATATGTCCCTCCACTATGGGCTTTCTTGACCAACAACTCTCAAAGCGAATAGGATAGCATGTACAATTTCACTCCTCGGAATAAGTATCCTTCCTCTAGATGATACTCATCCACTATCTTTCTATTGATACAACGTGCAAGTATGGGCCTAAAGTGTAGGTCCTCATAATATTGTTCTTTGCTACTCACAAATCCAAACAATCTAGTCTGCAATTCATTCAAAAGTGTATGCCTTCTCAAAAGAGCATTTGCAGCTATGTTGCTCTTTCCTTGCTTGTATTTTATCACAAAACTGAATCCTTTAAAGAATTTGATCCATCTCATATGTTGTTTTGACAACTTGGTATGACTTCGAAGGTACCTCAGGAATTTATGGTCGATATAAATGACAAATTCCCTCAGCTGTAAATAATGCTACCATACTTGTAGTGCTTGGATCATAGTAAAGAGTTTTTTGTTATACACAGAGTAATTTAGTCGAGGTCCTCTAAGATTCTGACTATAGTAAGCAATTGGCGAGCCTTCCTATATTAAGACAGCGCCTATCCCAATACTTGACGTATCACAATCTAGCTCAAATATTTTCTCAAAGTTAAGTAGAACTAGTATAGGGGTAGAGGTCAATCTTTCCTTTATCTCGGCAAAACTTCTCTCCTCCTTTCCTCCCCATCAGAAATCAATGTTCTTCTTTGTTAGCTTAGTAAGTGATGCAACAAAGGTACTGAAATTCCTAATGAATCTTCTGTAGAATGAAGCTAATCTATAGAAACTTCTCATTAAGGTTAAATTTACCAATCATCGTATACCTAAAGCCGTACAAGTTACACTAACTAAATGAGAAGGGAGCACTACATGCCATGCATTAAGTACTACTGCTGATCACTATCGAAAATTATTCCAACGACTTTCTTTGTAACGTACTACCTATGTGTGTTTCACACACATTACTTAGCTGACTATGGTTATTTGATAGAAAAGTTATCTATGACAGATATAAGAACACGTATGTGTTCAAGAAGGATAGAAAGAAGATTATGCTAAACCTGATGCTGCTAAGAGAAGTTAATGAACTACAGACAAAACTTGCTCTCGAATCGAGGAAGACTCTGATGATAAGTAGAGCTGAGCTCCGAGAAGCCCTTAAAACTGATGCGTCGAATCTCATGTTGGTCAGGTGACTACTAAAGTTAAAGGAGCGAGGTGAATTACCCCAAGAGCTAAAAGAGCTGCTAGACAAGTACGCCGACCTGTTCCTAGAATAGTTACTTGAGGGACTACCCCCTATCTAAGGTATTGAACATTACATTGACTTAATACTCGGTATTATACTACCGAATAAGCTAGCCTATCAAATGAGTCCCATGCGAGCTTCTAAACTCCAACAACAAGTCAATGAGCTACTGGAGAAAGGTTATGTTAGGGAAAGTCTTAGCCCTTATGCTATTTTGGTACTCTTAGTGTTGAATAAGGATGGCACCTGGCGAATGCACGTTGACAACTGAGCCGTGAGCAAGATAATAATCAAATACACGTATCCAATCCCCAAGTTAGAAGATATGCTGGATGAATTAAGTGGAGCTAAGATCTTCAATAAGATTGATTTGAAGTCTGGTTATCATCAAATTCACATGAGGATGGGAGATGAGTAGAAGATTGCTTTCAAAAATCGACATGGACTCTATGAGTAGATGGTTATGCCATTTGGCATGTCAAATGCCTCGGGTACTTTCATGAGGCTGATGAACCACGTGTTGAGATATCTAATAGGAAAGTGTGTCATGGTGTATTTCGACAAAATCCTTGTGTACAGTACCAACATGTCGAGTCACTATGAACATCTCCGACCTAAACCGAATATCTTACGTACCAAGAAATTATTCAGCAACCTTAAGAAGTGTTGTTTTTTTAGGAAGAAGTGGTATTCTCAGGCTATGTAGTAAGTGGAGAAGGCTTATGAGTGGACAACGAGAAGATCTAAGTAATCATCAAGCAGTCGATTTAACATTGATTAGGAAGGTTGTATTGAAATTCCTAAGGACTTGTAGGGGTTTTAAACATAACTTTTCACATTTAACATAGAAGAGACTTGAAGAAAAAGAGGGAGAAAAAGGCAGAAGCATCATTCAACTTTAAGATTGAAAAGATTTTTCATCAATAAAAGGGGTTTTTTCATATTATACTTCATGATTTTGCTGCAATTTTCTTTTAATTTCATTATGATAGCTTAAGATTCTTGTATTTATGATTGCGGAAGCTAAGGTATTATATGACTATTAGATTTATTGATAATTTATAAAAAAAAATCTATCTTTCTTGATTCAATTATGTGTTTTTATTATTAATTGATATTTCTAAGGTATCAATTTATGATATTATGTATGGTGATTGAGAAATCACATGAGTAATGAGATTTAGACATAATCGAAGAGAGTTATATGTGTACATAGAGATAAGATGCATGATTCCTTCACAATGTTGTTATTTTTGTATGAGAATTCATTGTACATGAATGCAATTCTAAATTATATTACTATATAAAGAGATTCCGGTAAATAATTTAAGGTTAAGGTTAATATGCTTGAGAAATATATTAACTTTAATTGCAAATTCCTCCAGTCAAGAATAATAGAGATAAAATTAGATATATTTTTAATGGTCGCATGTTAAACACTAAGAGAAATAATTTCTAAGTACGTTATTTAACTTCTTAAAGTTGTTCTTAATTTTATTACTTCTTAATTGCTTAATCAAGTCCTATAATTAGTTTAGTTTGTTGATTTTAGTATTTTTAATTCACTCAACTAATCACAATTTTCCGATTAGATAATAGAGGTAAGGTTACTATTAGTACTTGAGGCCTTTAAGGAATCAACTTGGACTCATATTCGCTATATTAAAATTTGATAAGTATACTTATCCAATTTTAACAAACAAGTAACTATTAGAGGAGAAGTTTAATGAATTGAATGCATCTCTCTATGCTACATATGACAACAAAATGGACAACTTGCACACTTTTATTAAGGCAAGTCATTTTCACATGATTGTCAAAACAATAAATTATTGATTTTCCCTACATTCATGAAGAAGATTGAAACAGGTCTCAAATAAATTATGTCAAAGCTAAAAAATTTCTTCACACAATTGGATCCATATGCTGTGAATTTATATTGGAATAGGGAGTCTATTGCTAAAGCTTTCAAGAATCCTCAACATGGGTTACAGTACCTTTATTTAAGTACAATTCCCATACTATGTCCATTTAGTGCCTCCATCACCAAAAGTGATCAACATTGAAGATGATGCACCAATAGAAGCACCATCAAGACCTTAACCTACAACCTACAATACTTTCATGCAACCTCCTCTCGAAATAGCTTCTACCCCTTCTTCTTATCCTACAAATCCATATTCAAGATAAAAAAAAATGTTGCTAATAAGAAATCGACTAAGTCCCCTTCTAAATGATTTTATCTTTTCTAGTTTTGGCACTTTCATCTACTATTAGACTTTCATTTTAGTTTTAATCTTTGTTCTATAATCAATAGTTTCAATGTTTGTTCTATTTTGTTATTAAACCATGTTATCATACTTTGTTTATCAATGTCTTTTAAAATGATGTTTTTATTCTTATATTTTTAGATCTGCTATGATATACATCTCAACAGAAGCTTTATTAGATGATTAAAAAAAAAAAAAGAAACAGGGAGAAGTGGAATGATAATATTTTTCTTCTATTGTTACAATAAATTATAAATCTGTATTGTTAGCATGTGAGAATATGGATAAATCAAATATAGTTTAATTAAGCTAAATTTGTCTTTATATAATCTGGTTGTGAAAACTACTTCTAGGAAACGTTTCATTTTCATCAAAAAGGAAGGAGAATTTTGAAGTTCTCTCTTAATTGGTTTTTAAAGGCAACATAAAGTCTTAAATATGTTAATATGTATGTTAAGTGTACAGTTTTAAATTTTAGTAAAAGGTTCAAAAGAAGTTAATTTTGTAAGAATATGATGACAACAAAGTATGAATAGAAGGTATTGTAGAAGGTTGTAAATGCTTAGGACAGGTATGGAAAACAGGTTGTAGAAGGAAGTATAGAAGTTTGATTAATAGACTACATAACAAAACATTATAACCAAATTTAGTAGAAGAAAGTGTAGTTCACTAAACTCACTGTAGAACAAACTCAATAGAAAGTCCTATAGAGACTTGTTTAGCTATGTTTTAAAGAAGATAAGTAGAAGGTTTTGCGATAGGTACTTTGTGGATATTTAATAACAATAAGAATGGAAGATTGTGTAGAAGGTAAAATAGTAAAACAAGTCAATTTTTTACAAACAAAGCATAAGAAGAAAGTGTATAAGATCTGTTCAAGCATGAAATATCAATTTTGAAGCAGTTACAAAATTATGTTAGATTTTAAGTCCACTAATCAGACATACTTAAGTAATATGTTTCACTCATTGCACTAAAGTTGGACAATAATCATTGGAGATTTATGTAAAAGAAAATCACATTTTGAGCTTTTTAAAGGATACTTATCGCTTACATCTAGAAGACTAATATTCATAGATATATTTACATGATAAAATGGGGTTTACATATCTATATTAAGTGCAGTTTCAAAATTTTAACTTTATCAACAAAAATAATTTACATGGAGGAGGTCAACCACATCCTAATATTTTGAGCTGATTTTTGGAGGAGCTAAAGTAAGATGTGCTTCAAAATGGTACAAAATTTTGAAATCCTTTAGCAGTTAAAAAGGATGATATTTTATTTTCAAAGCTATCTATCAAAGTTTAAGGAACCAAATCATCTAATATTTCTCGAGTAGATGTTAGATAACAACATATAAAGTTAAGGCCATTTAGAGTTCAAAGAATAGAGAAAATAGTACTGAAATATTCTAATAAGCCTACTAAAGCATTATTACTCTTACATTAATACTTACTTCTATTTCTATTGTGAATTTTGTTTATATTATTAAGGCTATATTTATTTGTGTTTCCTATTGACTTGTCAAATATTGTGAGTAAGCATTTGTCGTACTTAGAGGGTATGAGTAGATTACTGTTTATAGTGTTTTAGCTTAGGTAGAAGGTAAGTGAGACAGGTCAATGGATTAGAGGTTAAGGTTATTGGTGTAAATGACTGCATTCTCAGCACTGGAAGTAGAAGAATAGATTAACATATGAGGCAAAACCACTATAAAAATCTTCATCTAATCTTCTTCTCCTTGTAGTTTTTAAATTCCTATAGTTTTATTTGATTATTATATTATACTGCTTGCACCATAGTTATAATAATCGAAGGGGATTTTTGTTTTACAAAAAAGTTATAAATTTTATAAAGCAATCAACTCATTCCCCATTTTAATTGCTAAACGCGGCCAACGGACTTAGTTTGGGTTAATTTAAGAAAAAAGAGATTTTCTAGTTAGAGATCTCAAAAGCTTATACCTCAAGCTAAAGGTCCTTTCAAGGTTCTAAAAAGATAAATGACAAGGCATGTCAATTAGAACTTTCATGAGATTGTGGTATTTTGCAACCCTCCACCTATTATATGTATCTCTGTATGTTCCAAAGGAAGAAGAAGAGTAGCAAGAAGATCCTTTAGATTTGAGGACAAATCTTCAGCAACCTTAGAGGGATCATAGAATCAGATTCAAAATCATAATGGTCCTATGGTACAGGTTTAAACTAAAGGCTTAATTAACCTAATTCAAATGGTTCTTAAAGGGTATTTGTCATTTGAAGAGCAAGTAATCTAAGATAAAATTCCTTATTCACAATGTTAGATAAAAAAGATGTTTTTTGGTATTTAAATTGGCTTTTAACTTTTGCTTATAATTTAAAACTAGCTTTTGGATTTAACACTACAGTAGCTTCTATTTCCAATTTTGTGACTACACTTAGTTTTGTTTTGAATTGGGGATTTGCTTCTAAAGCCATTATAGCCAAAGCTTCTACTTTTGTATCCAGTGTTTCTAGAAAATCTGCTTCAAGAATATCTTAAGATATTGGGCTTAAGATATCTAGATGTAGTTATTATGCAAAATATTTTATTTCATTTATTTCTTGTATTTTCCTTTATTGATGTTTTATACTTATCTTGATCACTATGTATAAATATTCTCTTGTAATCTTAGAGGGGCAATCATCGTTTAACAATGAATGAATTTACATTACTTGGTTTTTATCTTTTAGTCTCTTTACCCTTATCTATCTTCTTTGATTGTAGCGAATAAAAAGTCTAGTCATTTTTTTTCAATCATATCAATCGAAATAGAAATAGGACAATCTTTTTTGGTATGTTATATCCATAGGCAATTCCTTTTTATTCTCTTATACTACAAATCTCTAAAAATCCATTAAAATATTAATTTGCTCTTTGTTATGTATTAAAAACACTTTATGCTACAATGATATTCCTCTGAGACAACCTATCATATGCTTTGGAGATTGATTATCCTAGTAATTGTCCTTCATACACATCATTAGGTCTATAGATCAATCTTCCATCTATATGAGCTATTTGAGAAAGATTAAGAAGAGACAAATCGATTTGATGATTTTTATTCTAGACCCACCAAGTAGGGTTAAGTAGGTAACCTTATTAGATAGGATACCTACTTAGACCTCGCTTCATCAAGTAGATTCTAGTTGGGTTCAGAGAATCACAAAATAGGTTCTAAATATTTTAGAGTTTGTACTCTAAAATATATAAGGTACAAATTTTAAAATACTTTATACCCATCTTATAATAACAATTGAATAATACTAATAAGAAAAAGTTAATATTATTACATTTTTTCAACCTTAAAAAAAATAAAAATAAAAGCTCAACATATAGTAGAACCCTAAAACTATACGCTTTTGTGTCTATTGTCTTATCTCTCTCTCTTATTTTTCTTCCTCTTTTTTTTTTTTTTGAAAAACTTTCTCTCTTTTTTCACTTTCTTATTTTTACCCCAACTTTATTCCTTTTTTACTAACTCTAATTAAGTAAAGCGTTAAAAACATCTAGGCTCCTAACTTGTTATCTAATATATTTTTTATTAAAGTTACTTAGCACATGATTTTTGTATTCTATATATAATAATATTATGATTTGATAAAAACTTCATTTTGATGATTTGAAGAGAAAAAATAAAAAATAATAAAAAAATAATTTAGTATAACCCTAACAAAGGTTGAGCGTTTCCAATTATAAGAATATCCTTTACTCCAACTACCAAAATTTCATATTGTTATACTTGAATGTGTTGTAAATATAAGAATATTTCAAGTTATTACTATATGATAAATTAGCATAGTTATAAGTTTAACATTAATTATGTGTCTGTACTATATTTTGACAAAAAAGATAAAGTTAAAAAAAATATATATAAGTTCTATAAGGTATTTTATAGTCTATAGCATTTACAAGATATATGATACAGAGTAATTTTATGATACTATAAGATAAATTTTGGATACAAAAATTTTGGAACCTATATATGTAAGGTAGGGTACGACTAAAGTATGATACCCTACTAGTTCTGTATCCACCCACTCCTACCAGCAAGCTAAATATCCTAAATACATAGCCATAGGCCCCTATTACAACTTACAATTTAACTTCTATGTTCACTAGAAAAGAATGGGTATTCCACTCCCTTTATATTTCATATAAAATTACTATTATAATGTTCAATTAAATTTTAGGCATCAAATGGCTATTTTAATTAATTGCTATTATCTAAAATATTGAATGGCAGTCCTTCTCTTAAACTCATGAATTATTATTCAATAGCCAATTCATTATTGTTACCATGAATACCCTACAATTGCGTTGAGTTTGAATTTACTGCAAAAAGTGAAGAATGGTAGGAATTTTTAGGATATATTGGACAATTTATTTTTTTTATTCATATCTAATTCATTATTCACTAACTAAATAAGGTAATATACATAGAATAACTTTTATCTATTCAATTCAATTTCCTCTAATTCCATTTAATGAAGTAAATATCATAAAATTGTAGGGACAAATGGTTGCCAACATGGAACCATTTGATTTGTCACTTTCAACTTTTTGCGATCAACAATTCTGGTCTAACAACTAGACATATAAGTCGGTCTTTACAACCGGAAAAAACATTTCACAGCTTGTTGAACATTTTCCTTTATAGTCGAGAAAATAAAAAGTTTGGAGGTTCCATATGATACGCACAAACTGCAGATTTTATGCTGCGGAGGAAACATAATGGTTTCAAGGATATAGGTTCCGGATCTAAATTTTTTATATTTGTACCCATGGAGCTAGATACAATAACGAGGTTACTACTCTGTCCATCTTGTATCTATTCATCTCTTAAGTAAATAGCGTAATATTTTCATATTATAAAAAAAAAAAAAAGAAGATCCTACAAAATAGTTTGTAACCTTCATGTCTGATATAATACAAGTTTGGGGCTAATTCTTCTAGTTCACAATGTAGACTCCACTTCCATATTCAAAACTACACCTACAAAGTGGGATATTTGAGAGAAACATATAATGTTAAAGAATCACAGATCACCGCATTACAACGAATGTGAAAAATGCATTCCCATAGTTCAGATAAAGTTCCCACGACCTTGCAAATATATTAGAAGGAGTAAACCACCACTTTCATACTACGAAGTTTAGTTTAGGCACGTTGAGGTACATGCAGCAATGCAAACCTTAAAAATGGAACGACACCCTGGAAATACCGAAGTAGACTGCCACTGTCCAAGGCTTACCCTGAATTTTAACCAAAGGAGAGGAATGAGTTTTGCCATGTCTCAGTTTAAATAGTTTACCCCTATCTTTCCCATACAATAAGCAATGTCTTTCCGTCTTAAAATTATTCGTCTTCTTACAAGAAAAGCTAGGGTGCGCATAACCTTCCGGGCACATCTACCTTGTTTCTACAAACGCATATAATTGACTTGAAAATTAAAACGAAAACTAGGAACCAGAGCTCACAGATAAACTAGGATAATCTGAGATTCAATTAAGCAGTAGCTGCCAAGCAGGGGTGAAATGCAGTCCCGTATGCTATCCACTGCCTTTTTCTCCCATGAGGCACTACACAACCAGGCACCTTCACCCATTCCCGGCTTGACATGTTATAAGTTACTAGTCTGTTCATTTGTCTTGCTCTAAGGGAGAGCATGAGCAAGCCTCTGTTGCCCAAGCAAATCATCCTAACGTGCTTTCCGTAGAATTCTAAGCACCATATATTTGGCATTCTGTCAACCTCCTTCCACAAGAGTGTCATTTTCTGTAGTTCCCATATGCAAACGCATGTGGCAGCATTCTTCGTCAGCAAACCCACAAGCATGATGTGGCCACCACATTCTGCAAGCATGTGGTCCGTCAGATGAAGTGGAGCTGGAATTATAGACTGCTTCCAAACCCCAGTAGCTGTATTGTATGAAACAATCCCTTCAGGATCTGAACGCATGAAATAAAGGGTGTCATCAAGTGCAACTGCTTGTGACCTGAAGTTCAGTGACAAAGGAAGCTTAATGCTTGGCGGTGTGCTTCCATGGTGGAACCATGAGTTCTTCAGAGAGTCATAAACTTCATAGTCACCATCACATCCCAACCACATTATCTTGTAGCCCCCACCACCAGAGTCTCCATTCATTATCATTCCAACAGCAACCCTAGACCAGACTTTTACAGGCCTTGCAGGCAACTCTTTGAAAGACTGAGTGAGAGGATTGCTTACATAGAAATTCCTATGACCAATGTCAAGAAAGCACACTAGACCCCCAGCTGAAGCCACAGGTAACAGAATAATCTTAGGCAAAGAGGAAATTGTGGGATAATACCATTTTTTTAGGGAAGGATCGTATATGGCTCCAGAATTCTCATTTTCACGTGTGATGGTGTAAAACCAAGGATTTCCCCTTTGGACCTGGGCACAATGCTGAGAGAAAATTTGCGAATCAAGCAATGAGTTCCATTTTTGGCAAACAGACCTAAAACGAAAAAAGGTAGCAATAGGAAGTCTTGCAATGACAGCTTCAAAGAGGTCCTCTGGGAATTCTCTCCAGATTTCTTCCTCCATAGTCTCTTCAGAGCTGCCATTTTCGGTAGTATTCCCTCTGTTTCGCTCTTTTCGAGTTTTCTTGGCTGGCGGTGGCTTGCAAGGATCTAAACTCTTTATGCTTCTAGATTTCCCAGCTGCCATTACAGGGGTACACAGCTCTGCTGGATTGTCATCAATTTCTAGGAGGCAACATCTGTCCATACAATCTTAGAATTAGTCTGAAGCTGGATTACCTTAGCATATGATCATGTACAGTGCAGCACTTGCAAACAATGGCTCACAACAAGACAGAAGGTCATTCAGCCTATGATAGCTAAGACTAACTTGGAAGTTCATCTTTAAGAGAACTGTATGAATGAATAACTAGAAGCTATTCCAAAAAAAATGTCTGCTCTATATAGTACTAGAGAAAGAACGCAATAAACATTCGATAGATGCAAGAGAAGCTCCATAACACTGTACATCATTTTAATTAACAGATAAATATGGATGCAACTAAACTTAGTAGCAGAAAAGATAATATTTCCCTTTCCGGAAGCTAATTTAAGTACCAAAGGAAAATATTCCTACACGAGGTTCAGTCAGTCAGAAGACAGGACACAGTAGGATCATACATCTTGACAGAACAGTAGAAGTCTTAGTGCAGCTCTGATGCTATTTTAGACACTTATTGAGTAAACAAGACCTAGACTGGCATTGTTAGGTACTGGAGGGACATGGCCACTTATCTTTGCACACAAAACTTCTAAAGGACTCATAAGCTGGTTCACTCAACTTGCGCTGCATAAGTAGGCCTAAAATGTAACCCATATCTCATGCAAACTTGTCACTCTGCACTCATAACCAATAACACTAGGCCCACTCTTCAGGTTAGCAAGTGGTATTTGTTGAATAACATGAAAACTTAAAGTATCCAGGAAATCTTATCAGCAGATTTTCCAGACCACTAGAGTACCTACTCCCCCTTTCTTTTGTAATCAAGCATGCATTAATCATAAATAAATAAATGTATAATACTAAGGGTGTTATTGGATGGAACCATCTCTTGACATGATCCTTAACACTGTCTGGACCTTTAAAGGGAAGAGAATCAACTCATAACACAACTACAGGCCACAGCTCAATAGCAACTTCAGCATATAAACTATTTATGAACCAGCTATGTCGTGTGCAAGGGGGGAAGAATATTATAATGTGGGTCAAAAAGATCAATCCAGGAGAGTAAAAAATTTGATTGCAATCACTTTTGAGGCAGTGAGCTAACTATATGAATGAGACAATAACCCTGAAAAATGAATATGTGTGTGCAATAAGAAAGAATATCTTCTTCTATGTACGCCAAAAATGTGACATAAATGAGGCCATAGCACCTTCAAGATATTTCCGATTCATTAATTGGTTTTGTTGCTGCAATTAGACCTTTCACTAGCATCAGTTCAAGTGAAAATGCAAGCTGCTTGCCATCTTTCCTATTTTATGACAGGCTAAAGGACTTTGCATATTGAAAGTCAGTAAGTGAATAACTACCCTAAAAAAAAGGTTTCTGGGTGGAGAATCAAGGAGCTCAATGTATTTCAATTGATGATATTGGAAGAAAAATTGCAGATGCTAGACAAATGAATATAGTAGACATGGCATTTAAGCAGTCAGTTTGCATCTAAACCCAAATGAGAGAGTTTTTTACAAAGTGATAACGGTGAAAAGTCTTCCCTTAAAAATTTCAAGGATTTGCTGGGTAAAGATGATCTATACTACTAGTCTAGGAATTTTTCTCAGCCAACAACAGAGTAGGAGCATTTCATTCATTGAAGGATTCCTAATTATGCTTATAATTCGACTCTCTATCCGCCATTATTCTGCTTTTCTCTCCCTTTGCATGGGTAGTTAGGAGGACAATCTAATCTGGTCTAATGTAAGACACGATTCCATTTCTGAAGTAGAAAAACAATCAACTACCTTTGCATTACCGTATCTACAATTCAAATTTTCAAGGACTGGTACACCCAGAAGGGAAGACATCAACACAGACATGAGAGTGTGTTTTTTGACGATTAATTAATCCAGCGAGACACGTCAAAACATGTAGCAAAGACACAGCAACACGGACACGGCAAAAGGATTCACAGACATAGCCATATGCGCAAACACATACAAATATTAAATTACCACCGAAGACTTATATTTTGACAAAATAAGAAAGAAAGAAAGAGTATAGTAACATCAAAAACCACGTATAAAAATTCAATTAAAGGAAAACGGGCAAATCCTAAAAGTATCATAATTAAAGATCGAAATCAGAAAACATAAAAGAAAAACCTAATCGATCAAACAAGTAAAATTAACTTGAGAGAGAGAGAGGGGGGGTAAACCTATGAGAAGGAGAGGGAGAGTTGGAGAAGTGATTAGGATGATGAAAGAGAGGATCGATATGATGAGGATAATCAGAGCCGTAGAGTTCGAAGAGCTCTTGAAGCTGACCAATTAGCTGTCTCAGCATCGCCACCCCTCCTACTTCCATTCCATATTCTCTCTCTCTCGCTTACGCTACTACTGCTGCTACTACTACCACAATCACATTCTTCTTCTTCTTCTTCTCCTCGCTTCTTCTCCGCCAAATTTCGTTAACTGAAACCCCATTTTATTCTCTCTCTCGCTCGCAGACACAGAGAGGTCTTCTTCCTTTCCTTCGTTGCTCCCTCTCTTTCTCTATCTGGAGCTTGCTCTGTATGTATTATGCTGTCCAATGTAAATTTTCCACGTCAGTGGTGATATTCGGTCGCAAAATGTTAACTCCTGTCCTCCATCTTTTTAATAAGCTAAAAAGAATTCATAATATCCTTTTTCTTTTTCCGTTTGGTAAACCGAATTCATATTTACATAAAATTATTTTTTAAGTGCTCCGTAATCGCATGTTCAGTGTTTGACGCTTTGAGAACAGCTTCTTATGCTCTCTATTATGTAGGATTCCTTTTATTTTTTGCTTTTGCTAAATGCATTTCTTTGTTTAATTCCTAAACTGTCCTCATCTGTTGACTTAACAGGCTAAGATTACGGATAAAGAATGCGGATCCACAGGAGAGTGAAAATTTTCATAATAAATTACATATTCTCGAAGCATATATAAAAAATAATAATAATTTTCCTTTAACATCATATTTATATTTGCAATGAGCATAGTGATATAGAGATCTTAAACGAAAATCAAATACTTTTGTTGCGCATGATCGTATTTATTGTACCACCATTATAGTTATTTATATACTTAAGTATAGTGTTAGTTAAATATGAGACTGAAATGGTTATCGTCAGTAAATTCTTTTTAAATATGTAATTTAAGCTATAAATGTTTTGATAAAGGTATCAACTTTATTTTATGTGATAATTTCTGAATAATTTTTTCGCCGGATTATTGTACCACATGAGCGTCAAGGGCATCCATGCGATCCTACCTCGCTTTCCCATCTGTTTTCGAAAGTGAAGATTTTTAGCAAGTTATGTACTAAGTCGCTCTTTCTTCTTGTATTCATTTTTAGGCTATGATCTTCCTAAAAGGGAAGGAAGTTGAAAATCAAACAAATCATTATCACGTACAAGCTCAAAGCCTTCGACGTAATTTAAGTGAATAGCAATGGAATTCGGTGATTTGAGAAAGAAAGAAAAGTATGTAGTTAGAAACTTTTTGATAATTTTTTAACTTGAGTCCTTTCTTACCTTTGCGCATTAATCTAATCATAGAACCTAAAACCCATGCATGAAACTTGTTATTTAAAAAAAAAAAAAAGATTTGCTAAAGATCCTCTATATTACTATCAAAAATCAAACAAATTCTCTATATCGCATTATAATATATAATTTTAAAACCTCTTTCTTTTCTCATATTACCCCTTTTTGTTGTATCCTTAATATATTTCTATAATTTTATTTGTCAAATCATACCATGCTATAATATATAATTTAAAAAACTCTTTTATTTTTTATATCTGTAAAAACCTAGGAAAATAAAATAAATAAAAGAGAAATTGGTAGACTAAGGTACAAAAGAAGAAATTAATAAATAAAAAAGGGGAGAGGTTTAAGAAAATATTATTAGGCATTAAAATTAGTATTGCATGTAATTGACCATTACTAGTGAGAGCAATATGGCTATATAGAAAGGAAGGAACTCTCTTACCTCTTTATTCTATAAAAACAAAAGCAAGACAACCCTCAATTTTCCCTTCACACCCCTCATTCACATGAATTTATTGAACAGATTCTCTTCACGAATTCAATTCGAATCAAAGACCACATTAGTTTCTAGAAGGTAAGTCCATATATAATGATCTCATGACAAGTCACATTCCATATTCAATTCCAAGTTTGTTTTTCTCCTTAGGCTTTGCAAAATAACACCAAATTTTAGGTTCTAAGACATATCTCATTGGAAATCTCTTCGTAGTTGCATCCCTTATTGATTAAAAGGTGGGTTCTACCCTAATATTCTTAATTTCAATATAAGTTAAAGTTTTTATAATTAAGTATTGATGGTTAAGGAAGGGTTTCATGGGAGGTGAAAATCCATTGTTATGTATTTGGATTATTGAAGGATGAGTCGAAGGAGATTAGTTTACGTGCAGGGAGGGTGTTTTAAAGTGTTGAATCATAAAGGGTCGGATCTGGACTACTGTACATGATCGTATAAAAGTAGGTTCTAAGCTATATTAGGGAGCACGACCTTGAGCACGACCTTGAGCACAACTATATTGGGGAACACGGCCAAGAGCACGGCCACCTTAAGGAGCACAACTAATGTTCTCTTTCGCACACAAATCCTTTCATTCTCTTTTTATTTTAAACCCTTAATCCACAAAAACTTTCTCGAATAATTTTTTACACACATGCATATTATTTCATTAGTAATTAACTCTTCATTAACTACTTATAATCCAAATTAAAATATATCTATAAACTAATATTTAGGAGGTTGGTGTGAAGGGATAACAGGTTGTTAGAGGAAATTATAAATTTGGTGTTTGATCTCTTGTTGGTTTCTAGGAGTGTTATAAAGTTGGATTCCAATGCTACAGCTAATCTTAGTACAAGATGCTTACTTGTTTGTGATTGCTAGGTTAAATGATAAAATTGGATAAATAATTATTCAACCTTATATTATATTGTATGTGTGTGCTTAGTTAAGTCTAAGAAACTGCAAAGACTGGTGATCTTAGGGCGATACCTCAACGATCCTTACATGACGATGTCCTAAGTGAAGTCCCACATAAAAATGATCTGAGTGATTTAAGATCTTTCTTGGTTTTAAGGATGTGAAGAAGAACTCAACACCAATACTATATAATATTATTATATATGTGTATCAAGATCGTGAATACTCCTATATTACTTGTTGGATTAAAATAAAAATAATAAATAGATGGTTGTTGCATTGTTAAGTTATTACATTTTGCGCTCGTGTATGTATGATTGGAAGATTGTATGCTTATACATATGCGTATGTCGAATTTCGTACTAGGCTTCTACTCTCCCTATTTTATATTTTTCAAGTACAGGTACTTGAGTATAAATTATTAAATTTAGTTGATTTTTTTTGTATGATTGTTGAGTTTACTCGATTAAAGAGTGATTATTAAAATTTCAACTATTTGAAAAAAAAAAATTGAGTTAGGATAGTTAAAGTTTCCCTATACAATTAGTAAATCCTTAATCAAGATTGGTTGATTTTTTTTTTTTATATGATATTTGAGTTTACCAAGTTAGAGAGTGATGATTAAAATTTTAATTGTGTAAAGATAATTGAGTTAGGATAGTTAAAATTTTCCTTATATAATTAGTAAATACTTGTTCAAGATTTATATTATTTTTATTTAGTGGTTATGTTGATTCATTTGAGGATTAAACTTTATTAAGAATGTTTGGAGATTACAATAGATATTTTGAATATTTTAGTTACATCTATCGTGTTAGTAGATGATAGGGATATGTAACATACTATAGCATTCCAAATTCTAAAGCATTACAATATTTCATTCTTTGATGATACCATTAGTGCATTTTAGAAGCTATAAAAGCTCATGTCTTTTATATTTTATTGCGGCAAATTAATTAAACAATTTTTAGAATTTGATATGATTAAATAATTCATTTTAAGTCATTCTTTATATAAAAATTATATATATTGTATGTAGTAAACTTGCGAAGAGAGAAAGTGAGAGAGGAAGAGATATTTTGTATTTTTTTTCCAATGAATATTTAACGAATCATATATTATAAGTCATTTGTTTTCAAGATCTTATATTAATTAAATAATTTTCAACGTGTTTTTTGATAATACATAAAAATATTAAATTAAATTTACGCTTTTTTTTAAAAATATATATAACTATAATTCAAACTTCTATTGACGAATTGTTTAAACCAATTTCACTAGTAATTTAAAACTATTGTCAATTATAGTGAGGTACTCAATTCTCAATGAAAGAAAGCCACTCTCGTCCCTCACATTTCAATATGTTTTAAAAGGCTTAGTTCCTCTTTTATCATTTTCTAGAGTAAAGTATAAGAAAAAAATTTCTATTTACCTAACCTTTTATTTAAATCTTGAAATTTTTTTCCCACTATTTGAATCCTTAATATTTTTTATATTTTATGAGATAGGACTTCCATCAAGTCTATTAAATATTCCCCATCTTTACCAAATATTAATTTCTAATAAGTCCATAATAATTAATTTGATAAAATAACTAAATAATACAATGGAAATAATATAAGTAAAAAAAAAAAAGACTTAAAAAGGAAAAATCTACTTTAAAAATATATGGAAAAAAAAACCTTTAGATTATAGCCATCTGCCCTAGGGTGATCGGCTACTATACAAAAAATCATTCATATCTCCATGTTATTCATTTCATGTTTTTCTTCTTTTGAATTTATTCAATTAAGTAGGGATTGAATTTTATTAATAAAATTGAAAAAAAAATAAAAGGAAAAGGTTTAAAGAGAGGCGAGTGAACCTCTGCATTGGTAGGTTGATTTTTTGGAAATGTCCACTAAGTCTTTCTTTACATTTTTTTCCTAGTTAGAGTTTTCGAGATTGCAAAACATAAATGCAATAAAATTTAACAAGTTATAAATACTAGCAACTAAAGAGCACTTTGGTTATTAGATGGATGAATAATAAGGAAAATGATTTTCTCCATGTAAAAGTAGAAAGCTTTTTCTTTTTTCACTATTTATACTTTTAGTGATGCTTAATTGTTACTAGAGACATAAACTAAACTTTTTTATTGAGATAATACATGTAGAAATGTCTAAACTTATGATTTTGGGTATTAATACTCAAACATTCAAAACTTGAATTTAAATATCTAAAATTTTAAGATTTGTTCAAATAAATGCTAAAACTTTAAAATTTATTCAAATGAGTATCTAAATTTTAAAATATCTTAAAGTTCAGGTAGACATTTGAACAAATCTCAAAGTTTTAGATATCGGAATTCAAATCTTGAATGTTTAGATACTAAACTATCTAAAATCATAAGTTCAAATACTTCCATATGCATTGTCCCATTTTTATCTCCTATCATCACTCATTACTAAAATCTATTAGTAATCACAATCTTTTGATATTATTATGATAATATTTTATATTTTTAAAACTTCAATTATAATGAATATTAAAAATTGGCCATATGACATTTTAGGTGAAATAAACACAATTGATGCTCCCCTTGAGTACCTTGTAATTTTTAGTCATTTAAAATTATTTTAACAACAAATATATAGATTGTGTGTTAATAACTTTGGGTTCTTTCTACCAAACCAAGGGATTATTTGCTTTATGTTTTAATTTATGAATGCAGAAATGTTGCTTCTTTACATTTTTTTGGGTAAATTATAAATAGATCCTCTTATAATTCCTTTATGTGTGCTTAACTTCTTTATCTTTGAAATTATGCTTTTAAACCCACAAATTTTTGCCAAAACTTTTGTAACCAAGTAGTATAAACATTGTTCTCTCTACTAGATGAATCAGGTTTGATTTCCTACTTTGCCATAATTATTGTCATAGTATTTGGCCAAAAAAAAAAAATCTTTAACAAAGTGCATTTGAACAACTACATAACCATTTTACCCTTGCTATTTTTTATAATTTTAATGTTTGTCTTATTATTTTATCCAAGGGCAAAATAGTGAAATAGGGTTTAAATGCACTTTTCTTAAAAATTTGGGTATCAAAACATACAATTTCAAAAAATATAAGACTAAATGCATATGAAGCAAATACAAGAGGATTTATTAGCAATTTAACCTTATTTTAGCGAGTTTCTTCTTTACATTCAAATGACTAAAAATATATATATGAATTGCTAAATTGTAATTTGTAGAGGTATAATATCATGCATCAGCTTCTTTAACAATGGTGAAGCCAAGAAATCAACCCCAACTTTAAGAATATATTAGGGAGACCTAACTTAGTGAGGTATGAATTGGGTTCTCTAGATAATTTGTCTATTTTTAATCTTACTCATTGTCTCACACAAAAAGGAAAGTCCATCAACAAGCCTTGATTATTCATAAGCCTCCATAGGCGTCTTTTCTAAAGGTCTAGGCTTATTTCATAAGTCTTTAGACTACTCCCTAAAATTTATAAAGACATTAGGCTTAATTAGGCATGCAAATAAGCCCGTTGAAGTATTACAAAAGGATTAGGAGGTGAAATCTAGTCCATGGACCATCAGAACAATCCTATAACTTTCATCTTCATTTATCCATCTTAGAATCATCTAATAATTAAGATCATGTATCAACATTTATAAATAAAAGGTCTCCTCCTCTCCTTTGGAATATCTGAAGTAGTGAAATGTTTCCAAGAAATGCTGACACTCTATTAAAATTATTTTATGAAACATCAAAGTAAAAAAATAATAAAGCAAGTGAACAACAAATGAAATTGCTCGAATCACACACACGCTCTAAAATATCAAGTTTATGTATTTTTTGCTCTCATATCTTTCTCTAATAACATCTCTCCATGTATCATTAACTTGGGACTTCTCTGAATCAATGGCTACACAAATCACATGTAATCGCCCATCTACAGCAACCTTACCATGTATAATAAACAATCTTTACACATTTTCTCCTATTGAGTTCAAAGTCTTTTAAGCATATCTATTAACTAAGTCATAAACGTTTTTCCAAACATGATAAGTTAAGGAAGGAGGGAAAAAAAAACAAAAACATTTTAATAACTTTTTCTTTTATAGAATTGATAATTATTAAAATGTTTTAAATAGGACTTATAGTTAGGGTAGACAAATAAACAAAATGGTGGTGCAAATGAACTAATTAGAGTTTGAGAGTATTGAATTTGAATTTAACTAAAAATTATCCTTAAATTTTAAGTTTTCTCATTAACTTAATCTAGTTTAGAGTTATGAATTTGAAAGTAACTTAAAATATATTACTGAATAAAGTTAATCATTACCTAACTAACTCGTATGAACTAGTTTTTTTTTTTTAATCATAATAATATTCTTTTAACTAAATCAATACCAAAATCCGAATCCAATTCATTGGTATAACTCTATTTAAGTTCAAGGCCGTCGCAAAATCGATCAAACACAAAAACTCAGCCAAGCTAAACAGTTGGAACTCATGCTTGTTTGGATGACTTGTTAAAGGAGCTTTGAGTCCAAATTCTCATCTTACTTGTAAACTTGGATCAATTATCGAATGAATTCTAGTAGTTGTTGAAAATTCACGCTTGTCAATAAAGGGAATAAGAATTTGTAGGCCCTATTCCTAATCCCTCACTCTCACGATCACACGTGTGAATGGAGACTTGATGGTCAAAGGGACCAAATAACTTTTTGGACCAAAACAGAGACCCCACCCAGACTTTACAAGATTAAACGGTTGGGATTGAGTATTGGGTCTCTTTCTCTCACACTCAAGGCAAGGTACTTTCTTTCTCATCCTTCCTCTACGAACGAACACCGCATGATTGTCCCCCCACTTCTTTTTTCACGATTTGGTAGCGATTCTTTTGTTGGAATTTACGGAATTGCCTTCTCCATGCACCTTCCCATCTAATTTTGCCATCACGGCTAGGGCTACGGTTGAGACAGGCCCTCTTTCAGGAATTGCATCATGAAACTTAAAACTTTGGGTTGCATTTTATACTCGATGCTATATTCTATGATGGCCTTGGATGTTTATGAGAATTCTAAATAATTATTCGTTTCTATAATGCATTTGCGCTAGCTTCACTTTAAACTTATTTTATCCAATTCTACTAATAAATATTATTACAGTTGTGTTTAAAACAAAGTATCAAATATAGATTTTATTTTATTTTTCTAAGATATGAATATGGGTTTAAGCCATATCATAAGTGATATGTACGGGGAAACAAAGTTCCATTCTTCTAATTATTATCATTTTGGGTCCCTAAATTCAATCTATCTAAAAGAACACCTTAAAAGTATAAATAATAATAGTGTTTTCTCGTGAGAGAAACAAAATAAAATAATAATACATATTTCAAATAAATACTATCCTTTCTTTTTAGAAAAGGCAATATTAAATAATAATAATATGAGTCACCGCCTGTCCCCCGAATATTGGTTGGAGACAATTCCTCATACGCCAATTCAGCATCAGCCTCCTCCTCCTCCTTCCAACGTCTGCTGCGAAAGTCATGCTTCAACTAAACTTAGGTATGTCAACCTACACACACATACCTATAAAGCTTCACACTCCTACTCCTTATTAAGTCAACGTTGCTTTAAAGGCGGTACTTCCATTTTCCCAACAATATTCCTATTCCCTACCCAGTAATCATGCTTTAAATCACAGGAAAATTATACTTCTAATAGATCTCTAATGATCAAATAAAAAAATTTTATATTTAACAAACTATATTCGAATAATGCGGCACATTTTCATTTCAAGTTTATACAGATATTTTGGATAAGCATTAACTTTTTCCTAAATAATATAATCATATAGAGATTTAACTTTGACTTAGCACATGTCATTGTAATAAATAGAAGTTACCCTAATACTCAAAATATCGAATAAATATATTACTTAGATAGTAGAAGATTATTATCCTCTCCACACTTATTAAAATAAAAGAGGAAACGATTTATTTTTCTCATTAAATATGTGGTCTTAGTTTTGTAGATTGCACATTTTCTTTTCAAATGTGTTTAGGTTAGCGAGTGTCGTGACAACAATCATTTCGAAAAACCCATGCCATTGTTTAACAATAGATTTCGTGCAACAGAGAGAATCGTAAAGAAAAGTTCAATATATAATGTACACACGTTATTTATTTATTTATTTTGATAAAATTCACAATTTAGTATTTTAAGAATAGCTGCCTACCTCAAGTCAACTAGAATGGACATATTGGGTAATATAAAGCTTGAGGCATCCGGCACCAATCAGACGATTATAGTAGAAAATTGTTTTCCATAGGGACAATGGGGGGATGATATTTTGGGTAAGGAAAAATTTTTTCTGGGCAAGGACAACGGGAGATAACGCCATCTATTTGATGTACCATTTATTAAATCCTTTTTTTTTAGAAAAAATATATTTAGGATTACAATTGGAAGGTTTTAGATAAAGTTTTCTCTTATAATTAAAGTGCATAGGTATATAATGGATAGAGTATAAGATTTTACTCGTGCCCTACTTTATGGATATTGATTCCAAAACTTAGTCACTCGTGCTCTATTTTGTGACTTCTTGAAACCATCCTATACGGTGTACCATGTATACAAATTCAATCTTTTTATTAAACATTTACGATACACCCTCCATCACATCACATGAAACTAAACATTTTCAAGACATTACACCAGAAAACCCTAAAGCTTAGTTATTGAAATTAAAAGTTTTTCTAATCGATTATAAGACATAAAACCAATTTTCTTTTGAAAAAAAAAAATAGAAATAAGTATTACTTAACTAAAATAGTCTTTTAGAACCATTAAGAACAATATAAAAAATTATTTGTTTATTAATAAATGAAACATGAAAAACCTCAGGTTTTAATTTGAAATCTTTAAATCAATTCAAATGTATAGATTATTTTTTAAGTAAATTTAGTTAATTATCATACTATGGATTACGAAGCTCAAAAAGAGGAGTTCAAGCACTCTATAAATATATATATTCAATATTCTTCTCTATTATACAAAAGCATAACAAGCATTGAAAGTTATAAGGTTATATAATTCAATAATGATAGATATAACGGTAATATATAATCAAACAATTAATCATAGGAAAATGAAGACATATTATGAAAAATGGAAAAAAATATAAATTTAAACTAAAATATATATTTTTTTTTTTACAAGATACATACCATAGAAAAATTATCTCCATATACTCTAAGAAAATTAGACTACTCTATAATAATAATACTAAATCTTTTGTCAAATATAAAACAAGTAAACTAGTTCAATATAGAAAATAAGTAATTGAGCCTTGTAAGTAGCATTAAAAGTAAAAACTAAGAACTAAATTTCCCTTTTTTCAAACTTTACTAAATAATAGATTCGACCAAGGAGGAAGGAGTAGAAAAAAAAGGGGGGGGTGGGGTAGGGGAAGCAATGGGGCAAAGACTAAAGACTAAAGATGAAAGGGAAGTGATTGACAAGTATTTAGTTTGCGATTTCCAATGGGCTTCGCTTTATTTCATTTTAATGAGATGTTATTTGTTTATTTATTAATTTTATTTAATTATTATCATAAGGTAGATATAAAGTACCTTAAAACTTATACCTAATATGCTTCAACATACAAGAGATTCTAACTTCATACTCATACCATATCCTTTTTATTCTACAAGAACATGTTTCGAAAAATTATTACTCTTAACTACCTACCAAAAATTTGCTCAATTAAGTAAGATCAAAGTAACTATTTTGTATAATAGAATTACCTATTTATCCTTACTTATGACATCTTTATAATGCATGTTTTTCAATATTCATTATTGTACTTGAAAAGAACTTTTTAGTTTCATTTATAAAATTTTAAAACTTATGTTAATGGGGCAGACAATTATTATCCTAGCTTTTTACTATTGCTAGATGGCAGTGCTACGGCATAAATATAGTTTGATTTATGCATAAACATCCATATCATTACATTGCATTCGTTGAAAGTTGAAAGATTTCTATTTTAAAAAATTGATCAAATGTATTATTGTAGATACGAGTAGATAAAAGTTTATTCATTTGATTTCCTAAAAAATTAACGTTGCATGAACACCAATTAATATTTTTCTTTAGAAGTTATATGCTTTCTTATTTAGTAATGGACTATATATGAGTGTAAAGCTATTTGTGGTCAAGCCAATATAAAAACAAAGATATTAAATGGGACACTTATTAAGAGATTAAAAAAAAAAAACTGTAACTTTTTAAGCTTTTTCTTTGTAAAATTCTTTTATAATTTTATTTATTTTTTTGTTTACAAAATGCATATTCAACCTTATAAAAAAATATATTTTTTAAGTTCTAGCAAATACTCATGGTATCTGTTGTTTGACCCCTAAAAATAATTCCAAAAATATATCACTGATTTGGGCCTTAAACACACAAAACCTTGTCCTCGTAAAAATCCATGGAAGTACATGCTAAGAGGACATCTAAAAATACACAAGAAATTCACCTTGATTTGCTTAAGATGTTAGGGCTATTGATTTGGAAGATAAGAATTAGAAACAGTCCCAGAACCCAAGAAGAAAAAAAAAATTAAGTTTAAAAATAAAACTCACTTTGAAATTTGTAAAAATAGAAATAAAGGTGGGGAGCATTTGAAAAAGGTGAGTGTGGGCAAAGATGCTTAAAACGAGGATTGAAAGGAGGGGGTTATGGCAAGCCATGCAAAACGGAGAAGATGAGGAGGGCAAGGTGGTAAAAATGTTACGTCTATCATTATTACCTAGAGCTAAAGTTAAGGGTAATCGAATGGGTTATTATAATGATTAGGTTTCGTGGAAATCGAGAGGCTTGGAAATTTTGAATCATGAATGAATGGGGTGAGTGAGGTGGGTAATCATTTCTCACTGTTTAGGGACGAGAGAGAGAGAGAGAGAGAGAGAGAGAGAGAGAGAGAGAGGCTTTTGGTGGGAAAATGTATAATAGCTCATTATGATCATAATGATGAAATTCTCCTTCTTTTACGTGTGTATTTTGCTTGTCTGGTGTTCTTTTCATTAGGTAAAGCTCCAACTCCCTCCTCTCCATGTCCCTTCCTAAAATTTTCCATCATTTGCATCCATTCTTCAAGTACCAAATTATCAAAAGGAACCAGGATTGAAACTTTCGAGATTTGTACAGAAAATTATAGCGAATCTTCCTGGAAATTTCTTCGGAAATTTGCATATAATAAAAAGTATTAATAGTTTCATGATCAATAACTTGAAATATAGAATCTATTTCTTTTGGACTGATTTGTCAAAGTTAGTCCTTAAGGAAATCTAACTCGCTTGTCTGACTAAAACAATATGTAACAGGAGTAATTATTCCCTTTATATACGTGTTTAATGGGATAGATTTTGCATGAGTATTATGGGCTCTATATATAATTTTTTAGGATATGAAAACAATGTCATAATATACTATACTATACCCTCTCTCAAACTTATATTTTTAAGATGTATGTATGTCTCTATATGCATATATATATATACATACATACATATATATAGAGAGAGAGGGTATGAGTTACTTGGATACCTTGTATTCTCATTGTAAAAATTATTAAATAATAAATAAATGTAAGACAACATTACAATTTTATTTTCTAAATTTTATCAATAAGGAAACAAACACATGGGTTAGACCATCCCTAACCTATAGTAACTTTGAAAATTACTTAGACTACTACATCAATTTATCAAATAACTCTCATATTCAAGTAAATCTGCACTTTATCCTTAATTTCTTTACACTTTTTTAACTTTTATAGGCCCCATGCTATTATTATTTTTTTAACTACTACTTTAAATATTTTTCTAAGGACAACTTTAATATTAACAAATATTATATTTAGACAATATAATAATTATTATTAATGTTAATTACATTTAATAACAAATACACATAATAAATGTTATATTGATTATTATATTGAAAATCTTAATTAATTTAATCTAAATTTACTTAATCCAACTATGATTTCAAAATAGGTAGTAATACAAAAAGAAATTGATGTAATTTGAAATTGATACCAATTAGAATACATAGAAATTGGAAAATAAGAAATTGGAAAATAAGAAATATGAAAAATTAACATATAATTTCATATTACCAACTATTCTGTATTAACTTATAGGTCTACAACGCTATACATGTGTTCAATTAAATCCTTTTAAAGTTGACGATCCTTTATCCTATTACGAAGCCAAATATTATTCTGGATATATGTTACATAATCTACAATATAATTGGCGGATCACTAATCTCTCATATCTCATAGTATGGGATTTCAAAATTGAAGTTATAGCTATCTCTTTCATCCTCAATAATCATGATATGTAGAATTATGCATGCTCTCATAATTTTCCTTATATTTTGTTGATTCCAAAAACATAGCAGTCCACAAACTATATGGAAACGAGATTGCAACTCTCTAAAAGCCCGCTTAACATCATTTTTACATCCTCGTTGGTGCTTAACGAATAATTGCTCCTTTAAACTATATGAATATAAAATTGACTTGATAAACGTTAACCATTCTTGAATTATAGAAGCCAAAAGATAATATCCTATATCATAGTTTCTTTTGTTGATGGTGTAATAAGATGGTGGAGCTCATTCCTCTAAGATATCATCAAAAAGGGGTAAACACTCTAACACATTAATATCGTTACTAAAGCCTAGGATACCAAAAAATGCTTATCATACCTAAGTTTTATATGAAGTTACAACTTCAAGTATGATTGTTGGAGAACTACGATCAACTCGAGTATATATGTCTTGCCATGTAACTAGATAATTCTTTTACTCCCAATACATACAATCAATACTTCTCAACACATCTAGAAATCTATGTTGCTTTACAACATTTAGCAAGCGCTCAAAATCAATAGGAGTAGGCTTACGTAGATACTCATCACTCATATGCAAGTAGTCATCTAAAGTATCTTTTGTTACTCTACATGCCAACATTTGGATAGTTGTAGTACACTTTTTATGGTGGTGAAGCGTTAAGTTCATTAACAGCATCCCTCTTTTGCTTAAAAAATGGAGAGTAATCTTCAATTGTGTATACAATATAAAGGAATAGAGCTTTTCTCATAAGCAATCTTTGTTAAAATTGCTCATTAATATACATTGAGTTATCTAAAAAGCAGTCATTATATAAAGATAGTGTCCTTCAACTCGGTCTCAATCTATGTACTTTCTCTTCTATTTTCTTAAGAAAGAAGTCTCATATAGCTGTAGGAGTATTTCATATAAAGAATTGATTAGCTCTACATGTTTGGTCTGAAAAAAAATTTTTTTTTTAGTTACTTTGGTAGTTATTCTTTCCGTTTCAAAATTAGAGCTACTTGTTGACATGATTATAAGAGAAAAAGGGGAATGAAGTTGCTTTAAATGGAAATAAGAAATAGATGATGCATGGTGAAGCATCTGTTTACATGCTTATATATATAGAACATTATTGGCTACATTTTTGAATTAACTAACTAATGAATACTATTATAACATTCACTCTTATAATGTCCATTATTTTAAATTGATTGGTTGATGGATACTATTACAACGATTATTTTTAGAATGACTACTTTTTTGAATTTATTAATTGATGGATACTATTACAATGGTCACTTCCATAACAACTACCTTTTGTTTTTTGAAATAATTCAAATGATAGATACTTGAAAAATATTGAAAATTAGTACAATAGTTAAAATAAGTTCATTCACCTATTCTACTTTTACATAATCTTACAATGATAAATTTTATTAGTAGGAGCTAAAACAATTGCTAGCTAAAAAAAGACTATAGATTACTTCTTCTCATCAATATCTCCTTATGCATCTCCTTAATCCATTCTTTTAGGTTTCATCCATTGACGACATATCCACAAACATTACTCCTTTCTCTTACTCGAGCAACTTTCGACGTTCTTTCTGTTCTTGAATTTTGGTAAATTTACGCAAGACCTTAACTCTCTCTTAATTTGGGATACATAAGTCTTCCACCTTTTGAATCAATCATTCCATTACCTCATTATTTTCTACCTTACCTTTAGCCTTCCTTTTAGATGCTGCTCTACCAAAAGGACATACAACTTATTTAATGACCTCTTCATTCACTAACGAATCATTATTCAAAGATTAACTAATATATGCTCTAGCTTTACCTAACTTTGTTTGTTAACTTTGGCTTTTCTTAGTATTTCTAACTTTAGACCTCCATTTTGGTTCATTATGCAAAATCAACCAATAATGCTCCACCATACATTGTTTGTTTTTTTCTTTCATTTTGTTTGAACAAAATATGTGCATCTTTTACATAATCCTACTCATTCTTCTTACTTTATATTCGTTGTTTTATTTGGTTTAGTAAGTTTCAAATTTCATGACATCCTTTGAGATTTTATGCTACCGAATCTTGTATTGTTGTTAGGTTCACTTTTCTAGATTCTTATCTTTCTCGTAGGGTTAACCTTTATCAAAACTTTATTATACTCGTTGTTAAAAGGTTTGCAACTATTGGTTATGTCCAACGATTATTAATATTTAACTATACAAAAATAAGAAGTTTATCATCAATCTACTCTTATTTTTTTCTTGGAACTGTGATCTCCTTCAATATTATTATCATCATTATCCTTAGAATTTATTTGTATAGAATTTGTGGGTATTGTGGATCCATGTTGCCTAATGTTTCCAGTAACTAATTAAATGAGGGTTAAGAAGGAGTTGCTCCAATTAAAGTGTATTGTTGAATGTTTTCAAGTTCAAAATTAAGAGAATATTGAAAATATGAAGGCATAATATGGCCTGGATTTTGATTGATATTAAATGTCGGATTATAATTTTGTTCATTTTGGTTCATAAAAGGAAAATTTTTGGGATATTGGAAATTTGAGAGACCTTGAAAATATGTATTGAATGGAAAATAAGAGCCGCTTTGTTAAGTTAGAGGCATTTAAAAATTTTAAGTGCTTTGTGAGTAATTTGGTAAATTTTGAAAATTATTAAAATCTATAAATTCTCTTGATTTTTAAATAAGGAGAGTGTATGAAATGAAGTAAATTGTGGTAAGATTTTTATGTCTAAAAATGCACGTGAATTGCCTATTTATATAATGAAAGAAAAAATTTAAATGACAAAGTATACGTTGAAAGTAATGTTGAAAAATCAGTGAAAGTTGGAATATCTCACTGAATTGCTTCTGAAGTTGCAAACGATCAATTTAAAAATAAACAAATACACCTCAAGTCACATTACCAGACAAAGAAAGGTGCCTAGGAGAAGCAACGCAAGTACATACAACTTCAATGCGACAGGAAATTCACCCATGTTGCTTTGTATTGGAATGCTTGTTAAGTTATGCACGTCCTAGATGCTCTTATAACTCAAATTCAGCATCCATAAGAAACCCTAAGAATTGTTTGTTTCGTTTCTATCGTCTGTCTCTTATCTCCCTTTCTGGGAAATTTTATGGTATAATCGCTCAACAATCACCGTACGATATAATTTATTAGTTCAGTAAATTATCTTAATTTATATTAAAATAATGCTATTATCAGAAAAAATGAAACTATTAACAACTTTTAAAATATACCATTAATAGTCCCACTTTAATCTTGATAATTTCATTTTTATTATTAATGGACATAATTTATTATAAATCGATATAGATTACTAAATTCAAGCATGAATATACTATATCATAAAATGTTTCCTATTTTCTACCTTTCTTATTTCATTTCTCACATGTCATTAACCTTATCTTTATTTTCATAGAATATTATACTTGTAAACTTCTTTTTTCGATAAAAAATATTTGTAAACATATTATAATGAATTTGGTTTGTATATTTTAAGTAAGTGGACTAAATTCTTTAATAGATTGTGAGAATCTGTATTGGTGGGAATCAATAAGTACAGTAAACTCTTCAATAGATTGTAAGAATTTGTATTGGTGGGGAATGTCGCTTTTCCATGGACATGTCATTTTATTACTTTTATTTTATAGTATCACTTTTTTTTTGGGATGTTATATGAAGTAAATTTTGTAATATTACTTTTCTTAAACCCGTGGATTAGTACATATTCATGTGATTGAAATATGTGGCATGTTCCTTGAAAAAAAAAAAATGGATAGGATGTTATGGTAATATTAATGTGTTCAGGTCGTCAAAAATTTACATTAGAATTTTAGTAGTATAAAAACGTAATAGAAAAGTTTACATATTTTGCTGGATAACTGTCATATAAGAGCTATAGGCATAATACTTCTCACTTTTCAAGGTATTATAAGATAAATTCTAATTTTAAATTTGAAAACTTATATATGTAGGGTAAGTTACAAGTAACCCCTCCTATCCTATCCACTCGTTAACTAGGTTACTCTTAATTGGATATTTGGTATATAAGAATCAATCCGAAATGAAATCATGATTTCTAGATCTATCACTTTTATCATACTTATAAACATATTTAGAAGTTAAAATTGGCAATTTAAGCTTTAAGAGGGAACCGATGATGTTCTGTTATACCATTATTAACAAAAATTTATAAAAATAGGCTTTTAATATTTAAAAGATATTTGTTTAATCCAAGAATCAAGCGCTTTTTTCTACGAATACCACTACATAATAGAGTCAATAATTTCGTGAATGTCGCCAAACATAAAAATTTGATATCATTTCTCATATTGCTCCCATTACCAAACATGGTCTACAATATATAGGCAAGTAGGGAGATTAAACACAAAAGAAATAAGAAAAATTCAATGGATTATTCACATTTTTTTTTTCATACAAATTTAATGTGGAGGTTCAAAAGAACAGAAAGCGAGAAGAAAAGTCATACTTGAAATTTACCAAAATAATATTGTCTTCATCTTTTGAAATTTCTACCCGAATCCTCCAACTTTCTATAAGCCAATAAGCCATCAATTATATTTTTGAGCGTTCAGTTGCTTTTGCTAAAATTTCTTTTTTCTTTTTTCTTTTTTTTTTTCCTAATAGAAAAGTAATAGAATAAATGATTTGCACTTTAATCGATGTGCCAAGAAATATACAAAAGTCACTTCGACAGAAATCAACGGCCATTCACAGAACATGTAGCTAAAGATAAGGGATTTGGTTAGCCATATTAATTAGTCGGAGAATTTGCATACTAATTTAAAAAATTTCAAGGATTAAATTATATTGATGGAATGTTTTATATTTTTCCCAAACTAAATACCGAGAGCAAATTATGTCTGTCAATGATTCTCCATAATTCCATGAAAGTCCTCTGAATCATAAAGAGAGTCATAAATTTATAGAAAATTTAAATACTCCTCCATTTATTTCACAAATCAGATACGAGGCAAGAAAAAGTAAGTATATGAAAGTATTTTTCATTTAACTTTTAATAAGTGGTCGCTTGCACCCTCTTAACATTTGTCATTCTAGAAAAAGAAATTATTTCTCTTTTCGAATAGATAATGCGGTGAAAATATAGAGGCAAGGTTTAAAAGATAAGACTTGATGTGTCTCTATTTATTGGAATCAAAAGTAAAAGAAGTGAGAGACATTAGATCATATTTACTCCATTGTCATTCCTAGAATTTCTACCAAAGAGTCTTTAAAATAAAAACAGATCGGATTGCACAAGATTTTATTACATAAAATAAACCAAATGAGGCCTAATTTCTAATTAAAAATGTTAACAAGTGTTTCGAAAAGCTTATTAAGAAATTAAATAAAAAAAACCTCTCATATTTTAATGTATTCTTTTATTTATAAAGTGCATGATCTATATTGGAAAATGTAAAAAAATGATTTTCCTTTTTCATCCTTAACAAGTGTTATAAAAGAAGATCAAATAATTTACTATAATTTTCCATTTCCTTTCTTTTATTCCATCCTCAATCTCTCGTAAGATAAGTATTATATTGCGCTAAACAACATTTAGTACACTACTGCCAGGAATCTCAGGAACATTATAAGAAAATGGAAAATCTAAATCAAGTAGCCTTTAGAGATCGGATTTGTTTTGTTGAGGGTATACCATAAACTACAACCTTCCACATCCTATAGATCATGAATTATATCCTTAATAACAGGCCAGCGAGCCCAACTCAGTCTCTTGCAATTTTTATTAATAGACTCCACTACATTGATAGCATCAGAGTCAATGATAGTGGAGGTGGAGGTCCAGCCCTTCTCTTTTGTTAAGCACAATTCACCTTTTATTGCTAGAATTTCTTCCATTTCAACACCACTTATCCTTACTTCTTTCGAAAGGCCCATACACACTATCCCATGTGCATTCCTCACTACACCATTATTGCAGCACTACCATATGTAACATTATAGGCTCCATCTACATTTACTTCAATGCTTCTTCCCTCTTGAGCCTTCCATCTACTCTTCATCATGATTATTAAAATCACAAGTCAAAAATATGATTTTATGAATTTATAATTTCATAATATTTTTCTTAGTTAAAATCGATATAAAATCATTTATGTGAATTTTCATGTATAATTCTATAAGTTTATTACTTTATTGGTTCTATACGATTCTATACATCGAAATAAATAGTAGAATCGTGATTTTGATGGTCATGCTCCTCATCTTGTCCATTTTTATAACATTCTCCATCAAGCTTCTAAATTCCTTTTTCCTCTATGTTTGTCACTCTTTTTTCTATGAATTCCATATATTTAATCTTCTCAACTGGTCTGACCTCCCTCCATTCATACACCGCTAAACATCATACTTTCCATATTGCCTACAAAACCTACTCCATTTAAGTAATAACCTCATGATTCCGATATGTCCTATTATAGCTTTCGAGGCAAGATCTATACCAATCTATCATCTTTACATCTAAGTTTCACTCAACCCTAACTCCCGACCCCAAAAAATATTCACTCCGCCCATGGACACTAAAGCAAATCATATTTGGTTATCTTTGCCTCATCACATAACTTGCATGGCCTCGATTGAAATACTCCTCTTCGAACTAGATTTGCAAACATATGTAAGGAATTTGTAAGTAATCTCCATAAGGATGCTTAATTTTAGGTTAAATGTCTAAGATCCAAAGCTAGTTTCATTCTTTCATAGATAAGATACTTGAAGATGAAGCCATTTGTTCTCTTTCCATTAGGTCTCCTTTTATCAAGAATAAATTGATTTAACAGTGCAACCTCCTAACTTGGTGAAAGGCTAAACAAATCTATCTTCATGATCACTAATAGGTATAACTACTTCCTTTGTTACCTTTTCTTACTCTACCATGATATAGTGATCTATTTTGTTTAATTCCTAAAATCGTTCCTCTTGATTAATTAATCAATCCACTATCATGTCCGTATCCAAAACATGATCTTTTTGCTTAATGTAAAACCTTACATAGAAGGGATCTATCCATCTTTTCAAACTTTGATTTTTTTTTTTCCATTTCTAATTTGCCATACACCACCCCTCATGAATACATCCCTCTTTTCTAATAAGCTAGACTAACCCCAAGAAGCTTTCCCACCCTTCTTCACATCTCGAAAATCTTCAAATGGAAAGTAAATCCTTTTCAACACCTTTACCCATAAAGCTTTTGCATTGTTCATCACTCTCTAGCTAGTTTAGCTAATAGAGCATGATTGAAGAGATGTAAGTCTTTAAAGCCAAAACCCCATCTTTCCCTTGGTTTCCTTAGTATATTCTAATTAACTCAATGTAACTTTCCTTTGTCTCTAATTTAACCCCACTAGAACTTTACAATTTAGCTATTTACATTACTACATCAATCAATTGGAAATTTGAAACAACCCATAAAATAGGTTGGTATTGCAAAAGCAACTACCTTTAGTAATGTTTCCCTTCTAGTTAGGCTCAGAATCTTTTGTTGCTAACCTTATAACTTCTACTCAATTTTCTCCTTTATAAACGTTATAGCTTCCATCTTCGATCTCCCCTAAAGTGTTGGCAATCCTAGATACCTACTTAGATCCTCTATTGTTGGCACTTCTAATTGGTTTCCCATACGTATTTTGATATAATTTAGAACATTTTTTTTTACAAAATACACATTAAATTTATTAATAGCGACTTGCTACCCTAATGCTATGCAATGTTCTATCAATTTCTCTTTAGAGCACTCTAAATTCCTTCCTACTACATCTAAGAAAAACAAAGAATCATCAAAAAATAATAAATGTGTGATCATTGGACATTCTCTTTTTATTCTAAGCCCTTCAATGCCACGCTTTGCTGCCAAAATATTCAACCTTTTTTATAGAACATCTGTTATTAATATGAAGAGATATGAAGACTAATGAACTGTCGATTAACGATTCCATTATTTGCGCATGACTTCGAGGATTGTGATCCTTCACCCGAAGAATTATCTCTCGGCAACCTGCTGATGATGAGAAAGTTTATACTAAAGGAAGGTGGCTAAACTCCTTAAGCTCCCCACATTGTCATACTATGATCTATGCTCTCGATAGTGATGATGCCAACCATTCCCTGGCCGAGGACCCGATACCAAGTAATTTGATCAACTGCTGTTGCGAGGTTCTTGCCAAGTGACAAGAGACTCACTTATCGACCGAGTAGTTTTCTTTTATCCCGATACCATTTCTTTCGTCCTAGCCCCTTTATTGCTATAATATCTCAATTCCTCTCGCCTGCAGTGTTTAGAAAATATTTGTGTGGGACCTGTCTACCTCGTCTAACATTGTACCGCTTTTCCATTTTTATCTTTTGTCCTTTTTATTCTTTTTCGTATGTACTAGGAATTCTCTTTTTGTATATACTTTCTTGTAATTTCTTTATTTGTAATGTTGTCCTAGAGATTTATTATAAATAGTCCATTTCTCTTGCAAGCTAAACATAACCTACATATTGATACTGAATACTCTATTCTTCTAAGATAACCCTCTCTAAGTCTATCTTTCATACACTTTTGTCTAATTTTGCCGAGTAACTTAGGATTAATAGTGAGTGGATGTTGACATCAACTTGTACATTATATCAAGTGAGGTGTCAAGTCATGTTATGTTTATTGGTGAGTCACATGCTCTAATATAGCTTCACATTAGCTGCTCTTGTTCATCTATGGACCATTTCCTTCTAATTTTCTTCGATATTTTGAATAACCCATTTTAGCCAGATTTGCCACAGTAAGCTCTAGTAATAATTAAGCTCCTAAGCACATCATATAATTTCTTGGTATCAGAACTTGAGGTTGAGACTGAGAGCTATGTAGCAATAATCAATTTACTGTTCGATATATTTGTATGTATGTTGAAAGCATTTGAGTGAAGTTTCTTTACTGAAGCTTTGTGTTGAGAATGTCGAACCTTAGTATATAGGGAGAGATTAATGATATCAAGAGTGATGCTCATGGTCGTAGTTAAGTTACCCAACAAACACCATGTACTACTGATGAGTAGATATAAGATCTTGCTGCTATTATGGCCAATTTGGCTGTCTCCATAAATAGGATCTTAGAGACTAGATCGCATGAGAGAGCGCCTAAGCAGGGCTGAGAAATGAGAGATAGGCCTAGAAAGTAGATGAACGAACGAGCCTCGGAAGTATTTTCGGTGAACTAAGCACCACCGCGACGTACCAACAGAGTCGCGAGGAGAAGGTTAGAGTTGGACGAAGTGGAAGAGTACAAAGAAGAAGAAGACTAGTATGTTAGGATTGATGAGCGTGAGTTCAGAGCACCAAGAGGTACCGAACATCTTAAGGTACAAATTCCAAGCTTTAACGGGTCTAGTAGTGTTGATAAATACTTAGACTGGGAAGAAAATATTGAAAAGATATTTGACTTTTATGATTATGAAGATGCTGTCCGCATTAGAGTGGCCACATTAGAATTTTTTGGATATGTGGCAATGTGGTGGAAGAAGCTACAGAATGTTTACCTGAGGACCTAACGCGGGATCCGAACATGGAACAGGATGAAGAGAGTTTTGAGAAGTAGGTTTGTTCCTGAACACTACGAGCAAAACACTTTCCTATGACTCTAAGACTTGAGGCAAGGTAATAGATCTGTAGATGACTATGTCCAAGAGTTTTAGTTGCTCATGATACGATACGATGTTAATGGGCTTAAGACCTGAACTATAGCACGGTTCATCTCTAGACTACGGGTTGAGATTGGTAACACCATGGAGCTGTAGAGCCTCACAACTCTAGATGAAACCATTTGTATGGCTCAAAAAGTTGAAAGGCAATAGTGGAACCAAGTTAGTCAAATGCTGAGTAGTTGAACACTGATACCGAATAGGAGCGACTTGCCGAGTTGACCAATGAATGATGGAGTTTCAAATAGTTTTGAGGTGGAATGCCAAGGTCACATGCCAAGTCAACCAGATAAGGGTCGAGGTAAGAGCAAAACTGAGGAGCTTGAGATTTGAAGAGACCAAGGTCAAAGTTCAGAGAGGAAGACCAAAGAAATCAATGTTTTAAATGCCTTGTCTTTAGACACATGGCTAGTCAATGTCTGAACCACCGAGTCATAACCATAAAGGGAGACAAGCCCCAATTTAAAGTAGAAAGTGTGAGCAAAGGAGAGGAAGAAGTGGCAGCCGATCAAATACTGGAAGAATTTGGGGAAGATCCCAATGTCGAGATATCTCCTAAGAGCAGAGCTAAGTATTGCTCTGTAGTTCGACGATCTCTCAGTACTTTTGTGGCTAATGAGAATTAGCAAAGAGAGAACCTCTTTCATACGAATTACTGGGTGAATGGCATGCTATATGCCGTGATCATTAATGGAGGGAGTTGTACCAACGTCATCATGTAAGGAGTAGTTAAGGCCATGAAATTACCAACTCTTCTACACTTTTAAGCTGTATAAGATTCACTGGCTAAACAAGAAAGGAGGACTACATGATTCCGAGCAAGTTAGAGTATCGATTACCATTAGTGATAGGTACATGGATGAGGTACTGTGTGATGTCCTTTCCATGTATGCATCTCACATATTACTCAGCTAACCATGGCTATTTGATTTGAGAGTATTACATAATGGGTATAGAAATACCTCCATGTTTCAAAAGGACAAGAAGAAAATTATATTAACACCTATGAGTCTTAAGGAAGTACAAGAAGCCTAGGAAAAGGTTGCTAGATATCTATAGTAAAAGTCCTTTGTGATTTCCTAAGCTCAGTTTGCACAAGAAGTTAAGACTGAGGACTGTGTGCTCCTTTTAGTCAAGAGATTCTTAGAGGTTAGAGAGGCCGTGAACTTACTTGTTGAAGTACGACAGTTACTTTAGGAATTTTCTGACCTCTTACCTGACGAGATGTTAAAAGGTTTACCTGGCTAGAGAGGAATTGAGTATTGCATAGACCTTTAACTAGGGGCTACCTTACCAAACCGACCTGCTTACAAGCTTAATCCAAAGCAAGCAGCTGAATTAAAGAAGCAGGTGGATGAGTTGGTGGATTGCGAATATGTTTGTAAGAGCATAAGTCCTTATGTTGTACCAGCTGTATTCGTGCTGTAAAAGGATGTGACATGGAGAATGTGCATTGACAGCTAAGCTATCAATAAGATCACTATCAAAAGCGGCTACCTCCAAATACGAATGAGACCTAGGGATGAATGGGAGACGGCCTTCAAGACAAGGGATAGTTTATTCAAATGGTTGGTGATATCGTTCAGACTAACTAATGTGCCAAGTACGTTTATGCGGCTGATGAATCATGCACTAAGATTGTTGATCGGCAAATGCATTGTAGTTTATTTTTATGATATTCTGGTCTATAGTGTCAACCTTCTCATACATGTTGAACATTTGAGATTAGTGTTTAACATACTTTGCATTGACAAATTATTCGATAGCCTGAAGAAATATGTGTTCTGTCAAAGCGAGGTTGTATTCTTTGGGTATGTCGTTTTAAGGAGTAGAGTTCGAGTATATGAGGAAAAAGTCAGAATTATTAATGAGTGGCCTATGCCGACTAGTCCTGTCGAAGTCAGGAGCTTCTATGGCCTATCCTCATTCTATTAGAGATTTATTCGGAACTTTAGCTCTATAACTATGCCATTGTTTAAACTGATTAAGAAGAACGTTCAGTTTAAATGGATAGAAAAGGGTTAGAGGAGTTTTAAAGATGTGAAGTCTAAGTTGACGTCTGCTCCAGTACTCACCCTATTAGATTTCGAGAAGGTTTTTGAGATTGAATGTGATGCATCTGATGTTGGCATTGGTGTTGTCCTTATGCAAGAGTGTCGACCCATTGCCTACTTTAGTGAAAAACTCCGAGGTGCTACCCTGAATTACTCAGCCTACAACAAGGAACTTTATGGCCTTGTCCATATACTCCAAAACTGGCAGCATTATCTATTGCCAAGAGAATTCATCATCTATTCAGATCATGAATCTCTTAAGCATCTTCGTGGGCAATAGAAGCTTTCTCAGCGTTACACCAAATAAGTTGAATTCTTGGAAACCTTTTTCTACGTCATCAAATATAAGAAGGGAAGCACTAACATAGTGGCTAATGCACTTTCTTGCCGTCATACATTCATCACAATGTTACAAGCTAAGGTACTTGGATTTAGTACTTTACGTAATTAGTATGAGCATGACCCAGGTTTTGGACCCTTAGTAAGTAGGTGTAGTACTAGAGAAGTTGCGAAAGGGTTCTACTTAAGTGAGGGGTTCTTGATGAAGGGCAAGTATATTTGCGTGCTGAGTGGTTCTATAAGAGAGCTACTGGTTCGAAAGGCTCATGCCGGGGGTTTAGCCAGCCATTTTGGAGAAAAGAGGATGATTGAGATATTGAAGGAGTACTTTTACTAGCCCGAAATAATGGCGGATGTACACCGAATACTTAAGAGGTACAAGGTATGTAAGTATGCAAAAAGGAGGAGAGAGCCCTATAGAGAATATATACCCCTACCAATTCTCAAGCGGCCATGGATCAATCTAAGCATGGATTTCATGCTCGACCTTCCCTACACACCGAGAAGATACAATTCGATGATGATGGTGGTTGATTAATTCAGCAAGATAGGCTACTTCAATTCCTGCAATAGAACTAATGATGCTTTATTTGTCGCTAACCTCTTTTTGCAAGAAATTGTGCAACTACATGGAGTGCCAAAAGTACTGTATTCGATTGTGATTCAAAATTCACGAGCTTGTTTTTGAAAACCCTATGGAGAAAACTTAGTACTAAGCTCCTGTTCAATAGCTCTTGTCACCCCCTAGACAGACGGCTAAACTGAAGTAGTTAACAAAACCATTGGTAATCTCTTGCACGCTACTATTGGAAAGAACTCTCGCGACTGGGATTTATGCTTACCCATCATTGAATTTTCCTACAATCACTCAACTCAAAACTCAACCGGAACATCACCATTTGAGGTTGTTTATGGTCTTAACCTGAACCTACCCTTAGATTTAATTAATAGCTCGACTACACAAGGAAAAAGTTAATCCAACTTACAGTGTGTCAAGGAGTTCCCAAGGTTACATCAGAAGATTGCTAAGTAATTAGCCAAAATTGTAACCCGACAGAAGGAAGTGGGAAACCACGGAAGGAGGCGGGTCATTTATACCCTTGGGGACCTTGTCTGGGTCCATCTTAGCAAGGAATGCTTTCCTAGTAGAAGGATGAACAAACTATCTCCCAGAACAGATGGACCCTATAGGATTCTAAGGCACATTAATGATAACACTTATGAGATTGAGTTACTTGAAGGTTTCGACGTGTCTACGTCCTTCAACATCACTGATTTGACTCCCTTTATGCCTGATGATGATGAAGACCAAGATTTGAGGGAAAATCTTCAATAACCCCAGGGAATTGATGAACTACTAACTAGCGATCCCATTACTTGCACACGGCTCTGAGGATTACAATCCTTCACCCGAAGAATTCTCTCTCGGCAACCTGTTGATGACGAGAAAGTTTACACCAAAGGAAGGTGGTTGAACTCCTTAAGCTCTCCGCATTGTCATACTATGATCTATGCTCTTGTTAGTGATGATTTTGACCATTCCTTAGTCGAGAACCCTGTGCCAAGTAATCCAACCAGCTGCTTTCGTGAGGTTTTTTCCAAGTGATGAGAGATTCACTTATCGGTCGAGTAGTTTTCTTTCGGCATGATACCATCTCTCTCGTCCCAATTCCTTTATTACTGCAATATCTTGATCTCTCTCGCTTGCTGTACTCATATAATATTCATACGGGATCAATGTTGCACTACCACCTGTTCACCTCGTCTGACATTGCACCACTTTTCCATTTTTATCTTTTGTTATTTTTCCCCTTTTTCGTATGTACTATGAATCCCCTTTTTGTATATTCTTTCTTATAATTTTTTTTATTTATAATGTTACCCTGGGAACTTATTATAAATAGTCCCTTTCTCTTGTAAGCCGAATATAACCTACATATTGATACTGAATACTCTATTCTTATCAGACAACCCTCTCCAAGTCCATCTTCCATGCACTCTTATCTAATCTTGCCGAGTAGCTTAGGATTAGTGACGGGTGGACCTTGACATCAACTTGTGCGTCATATCAACTGAAGTGTCAAGTCATGTTGTGTTCGTTGGTGAGTCACATCTTTCGAACAACTTTACGTCAGCTACTCTTGTTTGTCTGTAGACCATTTCCTTCTAATTTTCTTCGATATTTCGGATGACTCATTTTAGCCAAATTTACTACGGTAAGCCCTAACGATAACTAAGCTCCTAATTACTTCAGAGACAAAGGATCTTCTTATCTTAGTCTCTTAGAAGGGGGGACATATGCCATAACTCTCCCATCAAGAGTCACATTATATTCCACTTATGTTACACACCACATAATCCAATTAACCCACTTCCTATTAAGACTAAGTCTCATAAGAATGCCTCTGAAAGAGTCTTACTTCACTCAATCGTAAGCCTTATTCATATCTAATTTTAAAGCACATGTAAAGTCCCTCCTTCTCTTCTTGTTTTCCAAAAAATGAAAGTATTCATGAGCTACTAATATATTGTTCTGAATTAGGTTACCCAATATAAACACATTATGATTTTCAAGAATCATCTCTTTGAGAAAGGATTTAAGTCTTCTAACAAGGATTTTTGAAATTATCTTACACAAAATGATACAAAGGTTAATGCGTATATATTGAGAGAGCAACTCTAGGGAAGGGATTTTAGAGATTAAGACTAAACTTAAGGTGTTATGAGACTTAGGGAACATACCTGTAGCAAAGAAGTTTTGGATTGCCTTAATAATGGATTCTCCAATAATAGCCTAATGGTGATGATAAGGAAATCGATCAAGCTTGGGTGCTTTGAGAGCTCTAATTTAGAATATAGTTTTTATCTTCTATAATCACCAAACATAATAACTCATTATCACCTTCGATAAAAACCGGCTTAAGCCAGTTTAAAACCTGAGTCAGGTCTCGCTTATCACCTTTTCTGTAGAGCTACTCAAAGAAATCAATAAAACCTATTGTAACATCATCTTCTCCTTCCTTCCATCTTCTTCTCATATGCTATATTCTTAAAATGTTATTGCGCTACCTTCTTAACAAGGTTGTCTTGTGAAAGAACTTCATGTTTTTGTCTCCATAATTCAACCAGTTTACTCTAACCTGTTGGTGCCTAATTTACTCTTTTGTAATCTACAATGCTTCCTATTCTTCCACTAATAATTTCTTTTCTTCCTCTCTAGTTTCCTTTTCCCAATTACCCTGTAGTTTGCTCATATTGGCTAGCAATTTGTCAATTTGGACTTTATTATTGGGTATTGACTTTTTACTCCATCCCACTAGTTTTTTACTAAAGAGATTTATTTTTCCATTGTAGATAACATAGGATCCGCCTCTACAATTCCTTTCCAACTTTCCTCTACTACCTTTTGACATCCATCCTCACTTCTCCAAAAGTTCGCAAATTTAAAACTCTTCCCTCCTTTAGATCTCTCACCATTAAGGGACACATATAAGGTTACATGATCTGAACCAACCATTGGTTTATGCACTACTATCATTCTTGAAAATCTATCCAGCCAAGCATTTGAAACCAAATCCCTATCAATTCTTTCTTTAGCAAGAATTCCATCAAAAAACTTATTTATCCATCCAAAAACCGAAATCTTAAAGGCTAGCTTTGGAGATCATGTTTTTAAACATGTTCATTTGGCTTTTATTTCTAGGACATCCCCCACACTGTTCATGATCTTCTATCATCTCATTAAAATCTTCTATGCACATCTAAGCACCTTCTAAGTAATGAGAGGTATATATGATATCATTCCAAAGGGACTTCTTCCCATTTAGATTTGTAGGTGAATAAATCCATAAAATCACTCATTTTTCAAACCTATCAGCATGTTTAAATCTTATCATAATTGTCGAGCTTGATTTTTCTTGGTTTTATAAATTAGTCTTCTTTAAACTGATCAATATTAAACTTTACCTATTTAATATTGATCATTGACTAAACTTTAAAGAAAACTGGTTCTTTTTATCTTTGAAAACATTTTGGAGTTGCCACCTAACCAAGATTGAGAAATGGTTTAGATCAAAACCAAAAAAGGTCAAAACCAAAAAAGTAGATTTGGTTTTGATCTAAACACTGGTTTGTGTGAAAAAAACCAATATAAAGAAAAAGTTTTTGAAAAAACCAGAGAAACGGGTCTAGGGGTTACTTTTTTAAACCTTTATCAATACTACTACTAACTTTCTAAATTTAGATTTTCTTTTCAAAATTATCCTTTTAAAAATGAAATTCAATCAACTGTTAACAAATTGAGTAATTTAAAATAAAGTGGAAAAACATTTTTTTTTTTGTTTTTACCGTTGTCTCGCAGGTACGTAAGATCAAATGTATGTAATTTTTTTAATGAAAATTTTAAGTAGGTGAGTTGATTTTAAACTTGAAAGGAAAACCAAATTTACGTTTTAAGTAGGTTTGGGTTTTATTGAGAAAAATCCAAAAGGTCTTAAATTGGGGTTTATTTTTAGAAAGTTTTAAAAAAAATTCTAATTTTGAAAGGGTCCATTCATTTTTTATTATTTTTTGAAAACTAATTTTTCTATGTGATTAAATAACTTTGTTATTTATTTGTTTTTTTTTTTTCGTTTTCTATTTTATGATTATTATTATTCTAGTTATTTATTATTATTTTAATTAAAAACTAAAACTAAACTTTTCCATTTTTTTCTTTTCCATTTTCTTTTTTTTTTAATTTTTTTCTTTCTTCTCTTTTTTTCTTTTTTTTTTCCTATTACAAAAACATGAGTGAATAAATAAATAAATAAATAAATAAATTACAAAACAATTAAAGAGAGAAGTAGTTTGGACAAGGATAGGGATGCAGGTTAGAATTAGGTTAGAGTACGGATCACAGGTTAGGTCGATTTGGATGTCGGAGCTCCAATAGGTCATGGGTTGGATCTTTAGCAATAGTAGCTTGTGCGCTCATCTAGGCTTGCTCTGACCACCAAATTTAGCTGGGAAAGGGATTTTTGTATGTTTTGAATTGGGGATAGTGAGGGTAAACACGATGCAGTGACATTTGGGTGGCGCTTGGGTGGTTTTCAAGTGTGGTGGTCGACGGTGTGTTTGAGTGGTGGCTATTAGAATCGAATGATTGGTTGGGGTTGGGGTTGGAGTTGGGGTTTTAGAGTGTGCTAAGGCTTGAGGTGATGTCAGTTTCACTCAATAGTTGTTAGCTGTGGTAGTTTCGAGTAGGGCATTTTAGTGATCTAGGGTTTCTTGGTGGCGGGTATATTTAGGTAACTAGAAGATACGGTGGTGGGCAAGATAGGTTGGGCTCGATTGTTAATGGCCAGAGGAGTCTAGTTATGGTGGTAGCGCACTTCAAGGGAGGCTGGAGAGAGAGAGAGAGTTCATGAGTGAGTGTTCGTAACTGTGTGTTTTCTTAAAATGATTTCTTAGACCCTATTTATACTAATGTAATACCAATTCAGCTTGGAATTTTTCGGAAATCAAAATGAATGGCATTGAGGAACTTTGACTCTAGAGTTATTTCTTTATTTTCAATCCAATTTTAAATGCATAGTTGATTGAATCTAGACAGGATTTTGGTCAAGATTGAAACTAGGCTATTCCTAGTTTGCAAATCTACCATTGACTTGGCAAGACTATAACAAAAGAGGATTAATTTTACTATTGAAGAAGGCTGATTGGCTTAGTTTGTCCAAAAGAAATCTATGGAAAACATGGGAAAGGGGGAGAAAGAGATAGGAAAGAGAGAGAAAAGGGGTTGATGTGGTGTTACGTTAGCCGCATTGTCTAATGGTCATGTGCTACGTGGCAACGGACCTAGTATGGTGGCAGCTAACATGTCATGCCACGTAACACCATGTCAACTACCGCCCAATCCAATAGTGCCATGTGTCACAGTGAACCCTTGATATACATCAATGTGTTGTGTATGCTTTGTGGCACAAGCATGAATAAAAGGCATTTTCATGCCTTTAGTGAAGTTCAAACTTAGGATCTTAAAATAACCTAATGCAAATGTTTAAGTGTTTATCCGTCGGGCCGTTGATTTATGTTTTGTTTATATGTGCAGTTAAATTGTACATATAGATTAGGTCAAGTCTAGGCCTAATGACCTTCCTTGAATTTTGATTTAAATTTAAAAAACATATTCTATTTAAAATTATTATTTATATAAATTTCAGTTTTTCTACTTTTTTCAATTTTTTTTTTACTTTTGTTTGTGTTTTTCTAATTTTCTAAATTTTCTTATTTTTTGTAATTTTCTAAATTTTCTGCCTTTTTTGTATTTTTATGTTTTTTTTTTATTTTCCTAAATTAAGACCATTTATCCTATCCTAAAAATTTTGAAAATAAAAGTAGGCAAAACTAGAATATCTACAATGATGAGATTTTTTGTGCTATCTAATACGTCAACAATAACATCTTGTGTCCACTAAAGAGTTGGGCCATCGGCTTGTCCAATTGGAGGGACATAAAATGTACCAAAAATTTCTTAACTTCTATTCGATTTTACCTACAAAATTTGTCTCGTTTTTTGCTTTTATTAAAAGTACCACACATGGATCTTATTTATTCACTAGGCTGTATAGATGTCAAATTGTCAAGGAAGACCATAATCCTTAACAACTTAGTAACCTCATGGCCTTTATGTAGCTATTAACAGCCAACCACTGTTTCCAATTATCTCCTCATTAGAAGTTACTCCAATAGGAACTTCCACCAAGTCACCTCCTGATGGGAATCAGCCTTCGATTATAGCTAAGCTGATGCAAGCCTATTCAATGTTAGGGCTAATTAATGCCTGCTAAGTTGAAGTTAGAAGGATAAGAGGATGAAAAATAACCACTGTACAACAAGTCTATCGTTGACCGAATAGTCGAGAGACCATGTTGTTGAGAGTGGAATCCACTTGGTATGGCACAAAGAGACTAGTGCCGATCAACTTTAGAACTCGACAATTGTGAGCTGACCTCTCAAGTGTCTCGGTCAAGCTACGCGAGATTTTAGGAACTCCTTCCTAACCTCGTACATCCAACTACCAACCTTGTTTGGTTCGGATAATACTCTTTCCAGGATATATCGAGTGACTATATGTTGACTTCCCCTATAAAATCCACAGTTTTGTATTCTTGTACATGTTTTCCTTTATTTTATTTGTGAGTTCAATTTTTTAGGGTTTAAGGTCTTGTACATTATTTACAGTTTTATTACTAAAGTTTAGGACTTACTATAAATAGCAACATCTATAAACGTCAGAGATACATACAAAATTAGACAGAAAAGTATATTCTTACATTTTGGAATCTTTCTCTTTTTAGAGTAAGGTTACTCTTGAGCTAGTAGTTGCCGGATTATCAAGTGTAAATCAAACTTTTTAATCTTTCTCGTATTCTTATCGATCTTAACCTTAAGATTTTAGTGAACTCTTTCGTTTGAACTGGTTAGTGAGTTGCATTTAACTCTCATTTGAAATCTTGAGCGACATCTAGTGTTTGTGAATTATATTGAATCTTATTTCGAGCTTAAACCCTAAACTATATTTTTAACTTGGTGCATGATGTCCATACACGTTCACATTCACAAACCCTTGTTCTCTTTCTCACTTAAACCTAGAATGCATCATCTTCCTTTCGAGATCCGCTGCCCCTATTTCCATCCTTATCACCTCCTTCTTCCTCGACATCCTTCCTTCCTCTTTTTTTCCTCCAAAATTTCCTTCTTATTCTGCATTGTGTTTTATTAAACTCATGAACTCCTTTGACTAAAATCATCTTCTACTCTTGGATTAAAGATCATATCTGTTACATTCACCTTTTTCACCCTTTCTCACATCATCTCCTCCTTAAATCTCTTCAAATTGAGGACTTTTAAGTCTATTATAATATTTCTATGAACAAATGTCTTAGGGATTAGGTTACTATTTAGGTCGGGGAGATCAATTTCATTATCATTTGGAGTAGGTATTTTGTGTTTGAGATAGGGCTATATATAATTATTGTTGTGTGGGTTTTGACGTATGAAGTTATGATGGCCTTTTTTGTGTTCGAGGAGGATTGTGTTTGTAAGTTTAAAGGCTTATATTTAAATGTTTTAAGGGATTTAGTTAGTAGAGTTGGTGTAAAGTGTTTTAGCGATGGGGTCAATTTGGAAGTGATAATATGGTTAGCATTCATCTTATTCCTCCAATTCACTTTCACACCTTCCTTCTCCTTTAATCCCAACCAAAATTCATCTCTCGCTCCAAAAGCTCTCATCCCCAAATCATAATTATCACTAGGGTTGCTCTTTTTTCAAGTAGAATTGAGCTATATGCCCTAATTTTCCATGGGTGAAACAAAAATTTAACAATCTATCATACTTCAAACTTGCTTAATATTTTTCACCATTTCTCTTACTTACTTTTATCTCCTTCTTTAAGGGTTTCTTCACATCTATCTTCACTCTAACTCATGAAAACTCCTCCTCAAAATGTTTTCCAATCTCGATTTCTCTACTTTAATTAACAATCTTAATGAAGCTCCTATAATCTTGGCATTACATTCTATCATTTGGCTTAACTTGATTCCATGGATTTGAATACAATAGGCAATAGAGTCTAATTGAACTTCTTCAATATTTAGCTTCGGTTTCCATTCATTAATTATGATTACATGCCCCAATACTAGCCAAGGCCCATCCTTTATAATTTTTTGAACCATATTAAGGGAGTAAAATTATGAGCTTATTTGTACCAGCATTGGTGAAATTAGCTTTACCATAGATTTCCTAAGCTTTCCTAAGTACATTTGTCACTACTAATTTGTTAATTGTCTTATCACTCTAAATCTCCCCTAATTAGAAACTCATGTTTATTAGATCTACTCAAATCTAGATTTGAAATAATGCATTCCTCAGAATCACTATCTTTAGATTAGGCTATTATTAAAAGTTTCCCTTTGTTAAGGTTAGCCATGATTCGCATAAGGAACGTAAAGGAAATTGTTAACATGACTTCATAAATTTGTTTCTCAAGTAAGGATTTCACATAAACCACTAAGGAAGGACATGAAAGAAAAAATTGGAGTCTAAAGTAAGACAAATCACAAATACCAAAAATCATAAGCTCTAAAAAGCCTAATTGTTGATTATGTTTTGATTTTCAGGTAATTACAAACTTGGAGAACTAAATATAAACTAAAGAGAAGCTAAAGGGAAAAGAACAAGCATGGGGCAAAAGTGTAAAGGAATAGATGATTACTTACTTCACAAAGCGAAATTTGTCAACAAATACAGGACTTAACTAGATAGCTAAGATGCACAAATACTGATGCTAAGATATGCAACAATTGTAATATGAATCAATGTAATTATAATTATTATGATTGTGATAATGAAATAAATTTATTGTAAATGAATATTATGTGAAGAGTATGAGGTGAAAACGCGAAGAATGTGAATTGATTATAACAAACTTCACCAAAAGGTGCCTAATGAGATGGAATTTTTCTTCTTCATCTCTTGCCTCTCGGTATGTTTGATAAGATGAAATCTTTTGGAATAAAATAATAGAAAGGAAAGGAATGGATTGAATTTTAAACGTTCTATCATTTTTCTTATGTTCAAATGGAATTAAAAAAAAATAATGATATGGTTTGATTGCGCTATTTAATGAAGGAAATGAAAAACTAAATTATATTTTACAAACACTATGTTTGCATGATTTACTAGGAATTAATGGAAGTAACATAGTGATTATGAAAATACTAAAATTTAAAAAATATATTTTATATATTAGACAAATAATGAAAATGACAAGTTGCCTTTACTGAGCTCATCTTATGAAAATGTAAAATAACTATATTAGATTTTAGATTTCGTGCATCTTTAATAATTGAAAATATCTAGATTTTTGAAATATTTTATAATATCATAATATTATCTTTATTCTTCTATTATAGTGACATTATTTAAAAAAAAAAATAACTTCAGTAGAATTAACTTCAGAATATCCAGTGAACAATGGGCATTTGAAAATATAAGTAATGTAATCATTTTATTGCTTCAGAGCTGGAACGGAATGCAATTATGGTTTTATCGGGCACTCTAGAAATCGGGCCTGGGAGCAATTTCGCATTAGCCCCAAAGTAATAAGAAATGTTGTTTGGACCTGGAACTTGGAATGCTCCCCAGACATTGCTTTCGGTTATTGGAACATAAAATTTTGGAACCTTCTTTTATTTTTTTCAGGGTAAATAAGAGCATTTAATTCAATACAGGTGTCCAAATTTAATACAAGTAGCGAATTTGTTATTGCAAGTGGAAGAAACGAGAGAGAGATAGAGGGGAAAACGGCAAAAAAAAAAAAAAAAAAAAAATCTCGATAGATAACAATATCATGTACATAATTGGCCAAAAATCTAGTAATCCCATTCTCTTCCGTCGTGCCGGGATGCCAAAAAATCCATTCATCATATCACCTCTCTTTGCAAATCGTGGGCTCCATGCTGCTTAATCATGCATATAATCCAGAAATTATAGATGCAGACAACTCTCAAAATTTATGTTCTATATACATTTTTTTTTTAAATTTTATTTCTATGTAATCCTTCGTATCAAAACCTGTTAACCAGTGTGTTTGGATTGAGGGAAGGAATGGGAAAGGGATGGAAATTGAGAATTTCAAAACATTTTCCCTTGTTTAGGAAAGGAGGGGAAGGGAAGGGAAAGGAAAGGGAATGGATTTTGAAAGGAAAACTTTCCCTTGAGCCCGTAAAAAAATATTTGCAGAGAATTGGAAATAATTTATTTAAATTTAAAATCTTACCCTTAAAATAAAAGTAGATTTTAATTTTTTAAAGACTTATGATAGTTTGCTATGATAAAAATTTATATTATTAATTGTCCCTCTATTTTCTTTTCTTCCTTATACAAAATTATTTTTTCCTTCTAAATTCATTCCCTTCACTTTCTTTCCTCCCTAATTCCTTCCCTCTTCCTAAACATAAAGGTTCGCATTTCTTAGAGCCATAGCACCCGCTACTCTTTAGCACACTTGTCATCTGCCTTCTCCATAAATAGTGCATCAAATCCGTCTCCACTCTCATCTTTAACATCTCGCTATTGCATCCATCTCTACCCTCTCTTCCTTAGGTAGGCAGGCTTGCTTGCATTTTCTTCCTTTCATTTACCATACTTTTTCACCCATTATGTCACACGACTAGTTTTTCATTCTTGTTAGAGCATTTGTTTTGTAAAAAAAATGTTCATAAGATATATATCAATTATGGACCGGATCTTTAAACTCCTATCCCTTTATTTGGTTATTGCTAATCCAATTCGAAATGAATAAAGTGTTACGTATAATCTTAACACTATGTTTGGTAACTTTCATGGGAAAGGAAATTAAAGGAAAACTGTGTAAATAAAAAGAAAAGAAAAGAGTCCAAAGAAAATATAATTTTTATTATTATTTGGATATAAAAAGTGAAAATGAAAGGAAGTAGAAGGAAACCAACAAATATATTAAATGAATTACCCTTTTATCTTGTGCATAAAATTTCTTAAAGAAAGAGAAATAAAGACACTAAGACAGAGAAAAGAAGAGGAAAGGCAAAATGTAGTAAAGAATGAGAGCTCAAGATTTGACACATCTCTCTCTTTCTTCCAACTCTTCAATTATGAGAAAGATAAATGGTAGATGAACATAAATTTTTCTAAGGTTTCTAAGGGAATTGTGAAAGGGGTTTTTCATAATTTTATTATATTTCCACCTAATTCCATTTAGTTTATTGAGTGGAATAAAGTGAGAATGTAGTTAAGATTGGAGTAGAATAAAGGGAAAACTGATATTACTATTGTTATTACGTTGTTTTGTTAAAAGAAAAGAACAACATGAATAAACTTGTAATAGAAGATAATATGACTAATTTCCCCTCATCTTCTCTAATTCTCTCTCTCTCTCTCTCTCTTTCTCTACTTAGACGCTCTACACTTCTTATCTCTCTCTCTTTCACTCACTCAATTTTCAAATCTCAACAAATCTCTCTATTACTTTAAATCCGAACACTCTCTCATCTACTCTCTTGCTCTCTAACTCACTATCAAATCAAAACTCTCTCTCTCTCTCTCTCCCCTTTTCCTTAGATCTAGACTCGTTCTCTCTAAATCTTAACTCTCAAACTCAAGCATCTCTTGATCTCAACTCTTAAACTCAACCCTCTCTTGATCTCACCTCTTAATGGCGATAGTGGTACATGATGAAGAATGATTATGAAAGACAACAATGGAGGAAAACACTGTGTCACAATGCTGTACGATGGAAGATAGTGGTTTGCTATGGTGGTGCACAATGGAGAATGGTTTGTGTATGCTAGTAGTGTACAATGAACAGTGGCATTGTGGTATTGTGTGATGAACAGTGGCATGAAGTAGTGGTGCATAATAGAGAGCAATGGCATATAGTGTGATATTTTGGAATAAAAATAGGGGAATGAGTTATAAATGGGATTCACAAGAATAAGAGAGATTTTGATTTAATGATTTTGAGTAATTAAGATTCCTTATAATTAGGATTCATCGGTGCTATATTGCAAATAAACAAGGTAATGGATAATAAAGAGAGAGAAGCAATTCCATTCCCTTAAGTGAACATCCTTTCAAGAGAAAAGAGTAGGGTTTTAGAGTGAAATCCTTTCCACGGGAAGTAGCTCATTTTCACTAATTCAACTATAAAATTTCTTTCCATTTCCTTCGATTTCCGCAACTTGCTTTTCACCTATCCAAACATAGCATAAATCCAATCCTCTTAACATCCAATCAATTTGATGTGTAAATTTATATAAAGATGAAATGTGATATTTTCCCCTACTTTTTCACAGATTCAAAACAAGAACCACCAATCAACTTTTTCTATCCCTCCCCTCCCCTCCCCTCCCCTCTAAATCGAAACGTAATTTGCCGTTATGTTTTGGATCGGAAATCAAACCCACCCAATCTGCAAAATACTGCCCGCAAATCACAACTTTCCTCTGCCGAGTCAAATGAGTCGCGGCTTCCTCGTAAATCGCCCCTAAAAATTCTCCTAATGAAATTATTGAACCAACAAACTACTCGAACTACAAGCAAATAGATGAGAGGGGCACGGTAATTTGAAAGCTTCGATTTGTCAACGACTATTGAAAAATGTTATCAGCTATCAATGAAAAATATTATCAAGTATTACAACAACAGGGGGTTGGGATTCTTATGGAATTAAAAGTTATTTATCTTCATGTCACATGATACGTATTGAATTTCAAAAATCAAAATTATATATATATATATATATAAACAGGACAGAGAAGCATATAACTCTAGCTGAAATAAGATAATCTCCAAAAACATTTTAGAGCCTACAGGAAGACCAAACCGACTGCCCAACAATCATCCAATTTGATTATAGAATAGCAAACACTCTGATTAACAATTATTATGGCTAACAATCAACTTTACCTTATTTTGATCATAACAATATACCAGTCTTTAATATTAATAACCAGCCTGCATTAGTAAAGATGGACTTCTACGATTTTTCTAAAAAAGATAAGGGCCAAGCAGCTGCAGAACCAAATCTTAATCATACAGCGACCCAGAAGTCTGATACTTACGGTTTCAACACTCTAATGAAGAAAATGGCTCCTAAAAACTGTAGAAGATATTAACTACCCAAATGCTCCATAGCAATAGCAGACATGTAGAAGTAAAAGAGAAAAAATGGACAACAGCCTCAGCGGCAGCAACAGCTTCTTCCAAGGCATAACATGAAAAAATAAAAAGACAATACCCGAACAAAGACAACACAGAAACGAGCCTGCAATTCAACCCTTCCTAAGAAGAGATTGGGTGAGAGCAGGATCAAGGTTTATTGAGACATACACTAACATAGACTTTTCAACCTAAACCAACACCACATGATTTTGACCGAAAGATTCCAGTTTATTAATTAGATTAGGGCCCAGATATTTAGATATAAAATGCTTATTTCAATAAAGAGGAACTGAAGATTTCCCACACTTTGACCCATCAGAAAATTTCCTAAAACTTCACAAAATACAGCACTCAAAACCACATGAAACCAGAAAAGAAGTTAATGAAAGAGTATTCGAATAATCCACCATTACCTAGTAGAGGAGAGGATCAATCCAAAAGTGTAAGACCCCCTGACAATTCAACCTGTACTAACTGGACTAAGCCAGTCTAGCTGGCTGACATATACATAACACAGGGAGAGATGCATTGAGATCACACACCAAACTTGACATGTATTTCAGAAGGTAGAGTGACTGAACAACTGCTGTAACACGAGGACAACAAGACTGACTTTCAGACACCCACATTCAGCAATCCTGACGACAACTCTGAACCTTCTTAGTTCTCATCAAATATGTCCTAGGACTCACTGGAACAGTAGATAATTGCTCATTAATAAGTGAAGTGCTAAAAATTTTGACATTAACAAAATAAAGACATTTTGGGAACTTCAAAATGAACAAGTTGAAGATACATAGATGGTACAGAAAAAATAACACTGTCAAGAGACAAGCAGCATGTTTGGCATGCATTACAGAACAGACCTGGTCCTTTTCTTCATCCACTGAAGGAAACTTCCTGGATTCAGCTGGCTTGTCAGCACCACAATTCTGTTTGTTGCACTTAGTCCCGAATGGATAATTCACATTGCCACACTTCTTACACTTCCAGCTCCCCTCAGGCACATTTTGTTCTGCAAGCAGCCAGACATGTCAATGATATAGAAACAAGTGTTTAAATAAAATAAGAAAAAATCTGTTATACAACTTACGGTTGCTTTTACCAGATTTTGAAGCCTGCATTTGCAAAATGTATGTATTAGCAAGTCAATGCAAAAAAGAAACTCTATTTAATAGGAGTAACTAATATTGTTGCAGGCAAAATGTGGAAATTCAACTCTCGAGGTAGGGTCACCAACTACCCGAGCCAGGTTGATGTTCTACTCAGATTCAGTTAGAAAGTCGAGCTTATGTATATATTGAACTTTATTTGATTCAAGTCAAGTTTGAGTTTCCATATATATATATTTAAAGGAATGTAATTTTTTCTTTCTTAGTTAATTAAGCCCAAATGGGCATAGTTGAACAAAGATTGAGTTCTAAATTAAGCTCAAGCTTTGAATTTTCAGGTCAAATATTCTTTGACTTTATTTGTTTACACCCCGACCAGGAAGGACAAATACCTGTGGAAAAGGAAATTTGATGGCAAAAGTATTTAGTACCTACACAATGCTCAAGAGATGGTAATTGTAATACAAACCTCTGATCCTGGCTTTGGTGTGTTGCACTTCCTCATGTTGCAAACTGTCCTAAATGAAAAATTGACATTTCCACATTTTGGGCATGTCCAGTCATTATCACGTGTTCCATCTAACAGATAACAAGGGGCAAAAATGTTTTAGGTCGGACAAATCACAATTCTCACACTGCCAGAAATCATACAAAGTGTATACTAACAGACCTACTCCTGACTTTTGAGTCTTGTCGTTGGACAAGAATCCCAGTCGCAGTCCCTGAAAAGGTCAAAAAGAGAAGATATTGTGAGGTGCATAAAAAAGAAAACTCAAAAACCATAATCCCATTAAGCTAGCTAGATTAAATAATGAACGTAAGATCACAAAAGGTTTTTGACATACCAAACTCGCAGGAACCATTGGCGAAGCTAGACTATACCTATCCACCACAGGGGGCAACCCATGTATTCCACCTGGAAAAGAAAAAAAATATGTCCATAATAAGAAGGTTGTACGTGCAACCACGTGGTTGGAAAGGCTTTCAACAAAATTTCTGTGCATCATTTATGATATCTTTTATAGATCCCACCACCTTATAGTTATTTACAGAATTTACAGGAGGCCGTGCATGAATAATAATTTTGCTCCACACATGGATGAGAGATGTGCCCAACAAAGGCATGCAACCTAAAAGTAAGCAAGCAAGAATTTCCTTCAATCGTATGTTTTACAAACCTTCTCACTGTAAACACATAAGCAAGATATTCTCATACAAGTCAAACCTCTAAGAAAAAGGGAAATAAAGACACAGAAATGACAAAAAAGATCAATTTGACAAACAAATCCTTTCAAATAGAACTGTAGAATGAAAACAGTCTTTCTTGCATGTATAACAAGGCATAACATATCTAAATACTTGGTTAGCTCTATCTAGTTGTCCAGGAGCCTGATATAATAGCCATGGAATTGAGGAAATCCTTACCAATTCCATTCATGGATCCACCTGAATAAGGCGCTTGTGTAGATATGTGCAGTGGTCTGTAAAGAATTCCAGCAGAGAGAGAGTCACTATAGTTGTAGTGATGTGCAGAGCCACTTGAGAAAGGAAGGTCATAAGCTGGTACTGAAGAACCACCGAGAAGAGAACCATAAGGTGGAAGCCCCATAAACATTGATGGCAGTGCTCCAATCTCCATATGAGGAGCTGTCAATGAGTAGCCTTGTGGAAGCCGCAGTTGCCTCATGGCAGATTTCTTTAAGGGATACAAAAACTATAGTTAGTATCCAGTGTCTAATTACATGCAAAGCTAAAGCATAAATACTATGACATTAGGCATTACAGAGTCAAGTAAGACCAACCATTCTACCACAGTTCTATTACAGCATCAACTAACACATTTGTAGAAGCAGTTTATGCATAAATATTTTTCATTTCTAGTAGTATGCAAAGCAGGAATGCATATGAAAACATAAACACTACAAATGTTTACGTGACTCGGATAAGCTACAGGAAGTAACTACTCTAGCTTACTCCATTATAATAGGTAGTTCCAATGATGATTTAAGTGCTAGATCTTGAAAACTGTTGCCTTGAAAGTATCAAGAAAATTTTGCACCACTAGAGTAGTTTTTCCTATATAGCCCCAACATTTCTCAGTTTTTCAAATTCCAATTTCAAGATTCAAAAGACAGAATCAACGCAAAGGATATAGAACAGAGCAAATCAACACTTGTGCCAATGCTTGAGAGTTAATACAAGTTAGCAAATGCCAAGGGATAGAGTAGGACCATCAAAGAAAAGTGAAAGACAAATTGAACTTATTATGGGTGAAAGTAAGAGTAATAGCTCAAGTGGTGGTGTAGATAGCCACTAGATGTCTCAAGCTTATGTTCATCCCATCACCAAAGTGTGTTAGGATGAATAAACTAGATAAATGAAGTACATAGGATGTTAGAAGAGAGATGTAGGTTGCCAACCTGGCACAAATGACAACTAGAGAGTGCTGATAGTTGACTCAAGGAGTGGTTAATTAGTTAGTATTAGCCTAGTGTAAAAATACTTGTAATAGTTAGATGTAAAAGACATTCAGATAATTTTATATTTTTAGAGTTGTGGTGGGGCTCTAGATATGGGCAAAAAAATAAGTAGATCACTGATTTACTTACTTTTAACAACACCATCACCTTCCTTTGAGGGTGTGCATATAGGAACAGTAGGACCATGCAGTCTCCCATAAGGTCCCACCACTCCAATGTGTTGCACTCTCGATAGAAATTACTAGTAAAATAGATAAATCAATGATCTACTTATTGATTACTCTTGGATATCCAAGCTTTCACAGTTGAGAGTTGTGCAAATCTCCCTTTCAATCAAGAAATCTCCAATATAGAAACCTAACCCTGAGATATTTCATTAACTTCAAATGATCAAAGTATGAAGAAACATGTTTCAATTTTTACAAAGTGAAAATCATAAAATAGAACCTCATCAACTTCGAAATATAAGAGAGTTAAGGAATAGATGTGCCTATATTTACAAAGTCAAAACACATCAAGAAGAGGGAATCAAAGAGATAGGAAATGATTCAAACATATCTAGAAGAGACTATTCATGGTAAAAAATAACAATTAGAATTTTACCCATCAAAGGGATTCTGTTCTATGCACATACAAATAAAAACAGTTAGAAAGTTTCGTAGAAATTTGTTCTGGACTTACAAAGGCATGTGCACCTTGTCAAATGACTAAGGAAGCTCGAAACAGATAAATTCTTCAAAAGTTTCCTAGTGAAAATCTTATCAAGTGTCAACAATGCCACATGAGAATTTAGAGGATAAAGGGATCACTCTCAGTTTGGAACCTTAGTGAAGAAAAAATTTGTCACAAGCCTGATCTATTGATCGTGTAAAAGCCATTGAAAATTAGATATTCAAAGAGCATGCATAAAGTAAAACTAAGCGGCTGGGATCATATCTTATTAAAATCATACTTTTTCACAAAGGGAAGACAAAACAGCATTGCTATTTCAAGTCATATATTTTTATCTTACCGAGGTATGATCAGCTGGCCTTGATTGAGTGCAATTATGCATATTAAAATTTGTCCGGAATGAAAAGTTGACATTTCCACAGCTAGGGCAAGTCCAATCATCTTCTCTTTGGCTACCTTCACAATGAAACATACCAAATATCATCTTAGCATCATATTTGATATTGTCAACAGAAAATAAACTACTATACAGAGCCTTATATGCTAGTAACTTGGCACAATGAAGTTGTGAGAGTTAAACAAGGCAATAAGACCTGCTCCTTGTTCATGAAATGATTCCTTTTTACTTTAACTAGTAAGTATCCAAGTCTCTCGTAATATTTAGGAAAATTACAAAACCATCATACTGCTGTAGGTAAATCTAAAATCATACAAACATCCAAGTTAGACATGTCCAAACTATCAAGGCCTGTATACTTGCAGAAAATTTTTTGACAGAATAAAGAGAGAATATCCTTTTACCTAGCTAAAACAGAAAAACATTTCATAAGAATACACTGTTCTCTTTCTTTTCAAATTTTTAAGGTCTTAGAAAACGCTTTTGAATGCTTTCCATGTTTTGTAAATTTTCTTTAAAGAATAAGAAAACACAGTTTTTAAGATTGCAATCTCCACCGTTTCCAATCTTTTCTCTCTACATTTATATCTTCATGACATTCTATCTTTACAGGCTCAGCAATCAATGACCATTACCGTTCTCTTTCTAATTTTAAATTCATTTTCAAGTTTTGCTTCATAGATCGCTCACTTTTACCAATAGTCAACATAGGGTATTCTTCTACTTTCTGACAAGTAATTACACTATCTTATGGTTGCATTAGGGGGTTGGCTCTACTTTTTATATCTTCACATCAATCTTAAGTAATCCTAATGCTGGGTATCCAAATTTCCAAGTATTATTGGTTCCATATCATTGAGAGGATCATTTGAAATGATTTCCAGAGAAGTGGAGAAGGGATATCTAGTAATATATTCAAGTACGGGCATTCATCTGTGATACAATGATTGAATGATGTTCTGGTTTGTTAAAAGCCCCATTTCTATTTTGAAGACAATGCCCAACTTCCTTCTCCAGGACAAAAGTTGATCCCAATAGCTTATTGTGCATTGCATAATTTCATTAAGATTGAAGATTGAGCTGATTTTCATTCAATATTTTAAAGTTATTGTATCTTATTGAAAAACTTAAACTTATAGGTACAGTGTGGATTTTTATACTTATTACATGATAGTTCCTCTCACTGGTGAGCTAAAACGCTACTAGAGGACTTTGCCGACCTATTTCTGAGAGAGCTATTGGAAGGTCTACCCCCCAATTTGAGGTGTTGAGCATGCGATCAACCTACAACCAGGGGCTGCCTTACCGAATAACCTTGCCTATAGGTTGAATCTTCAATAAGTTGCTGAGATGTAGAGGTAAGGAAACAACCTCTTGAAAAAAAGGTATGTATGCGAGTCCCTGAGCCTCTATACTATATCGGCCTTGTTAGTATCGAAGAAGGATAGTTCTTGGAGGATATGTGTTGATAGCCGAGTCATCGATCGAATCACCACCAAGTATAAGTATCTCATACCCAAGCTTAATGATATAGTAGACGAGTTAAGTGGAGCGTGAGTGTTCTCCAAAATCGATCTCCAATCTGGATATCATTAGATTCGAATGCATGAAGGTGATGAGTAGAAGATCGCCTTCAAGATACAGCGTGGTTTGTATGAATGGCTTGTAATGCATTTAGGCTATCTAATACGCTGAGCACATTCATGCGACTTATAAATTATGTACTCTGAGAGTTACTGAGAAGGTTTGTCATGATTTATTTTGATAACATTGTAGTATACAGTCCCGACCTAGAGACACACTGAGAGCATATTTGATACGTGCTTGCAAAACTTCGAGCTGAATAGCTCTACGCTAATCTAAAGAAGTGCAATTTCTATCGATTGGAGGTAATCTTCTTGGGATTTGTTGTGAGTGGAGGTAGCATCTGAGTTGATGAGGAAAAGGTAAGAGCTATTATAGAATGGCCCGAGCCAACCTGTTTTGTCGACGTGAGAAGTTTCCATAGCTTAACATCATTTTATCACGGATTCATAAAGAATTTTAGTACGATTGTGGCCCCACTTATCGAACTCTTGAAGAAGAATGTTGAATTTAGATGGGGTGAGAAAGAAAGGAGGAGTTTTGAATATGTGAAGGAGAAACTAACTATACCCCCCTTCTTAGATCTGTCGAGCTTCGACAAGGTATTTGAGGTAGAGTGTGATGCGTTTGAACTAGGCATAAGTGCTATGTTGATGCAAGAAGGCCGACCAATTGCTTACTTCAGCGAGAAATTTCTAGGAGCTATACTTAACTATTCTGTCTATGACAAAGAGTTCTACTCCTTAATCTAAGCCTTAATGGTGTAGCAACATTACTGACTGCTTAAGGAATTCGTGATCTTCATCGATCGTGAATCCTTGAGATATTTAAAGTGCCAACTGAAGTTGTCCCAAAAATAGGCCAAGTGGGTTAAGTTCATGGAGGGTTTTTCTTATATTATAAAATACAAGAACGGAAAGAACAATATAGTGGTCGATGCCCTATCAAGATGACATACCCTCTTGACTGAACTGTAGACAAGGCTACTTAGGTTTTTAGCCATCAAGAATTTATATGCTGAGGACCCCTACTTTGGTCTTATCTACGTTCGATGTGAAGAAGGATGGATGCTGGATGACTATCATAGGGAGGATGGATACTTATTTAGGAAAAGAAGGCTATGTATCTTGACTTTTTCCACACGAGAACTGTTAGTGCGCGAGGCACATAGAGGGGGATTGACACGACACTTTAGCTAGCACCGAACTTATGAGGTATTATCCTCCAGATTCTTTTGGCAAAGGATGAAGAGAGATGTCCAATCCATACTGGAAAGATGTGTGACTTATTGAAAAGGGAAGAATCAAGTTAAGCAAGGATACTACCAACCCTTGCTGATCCTAACCAAACCATGATCTGAACTGAGTATGGACTTCATGTTACGATTACCAAGGATGTCTCGAGGGAAGGACTCCATCATGATGGTTGTGGACCGATTTAGTAAGATGGTACATTTCGTGCTCTGTTCCAAGACTAATGATGCTTTGGCTATTTCTTTTCTTTTCTTGCAGGAGGTGATTAAGCTTTACGGTGTGTCTAAAACCATAGTTTCGGATTGAGACCCTAAGTTTATGAGCCACTTTTAGAGGACACTTTAGAGGGGATTGGGAACCAAGTTATTGTACAACATGTCTTGCCATCCATAGACCGATGACTAGATTGAAGTTATTAATCGAACTATAGGAACTTTGTTACAGGTCACAGTTAGACGAAACATGGCCGATTGGGATTTGTGTCTGCTAATCATTGAATTTACCTACAATCGGACCACCTATAGTGCTATAAGCGTGTTTCCATTTGAAGTCTTCAAAGTCGCCTAAAGGTTCAACCCCGAGCTCCCATTGGATCGAGTACCCCAACCAAGAACTGATGATGATGACCGACTAGCCGTCGAGAAAGTTAAAGACATCAAAACCATACACCAGAAGGCTATAGAGCAATTGGGTTAAGTTGTTATTAAGCTTGAGAAGCGAAGTTGAGGATGGAAGAAGAGAGAATTTCGACTATGTGATTTGGTATGAATATACCTTAGCAAGGAACGATTCCTAAACTCGAGGAAGAGTAAGTTATCTCCTAAGGCCAATGAACCTTTTAGAGTACTTGAAAAGATCAATCCTAACGCCTATATGTTTGAATTCCTTAAAGGATATGGAGTCTTAAACTCTTTCAATATTGCCGACCTCTAACCTTACACTCCCAACGACGAGCAAACTGGACCTGAACCAGATTTGATCCCAAATCTCGAATAACTGAGAAGGGATGATAGGGATTAATGACCAATTACATGCTCCCAAGCCCAAGGGCTCTCTCAAGTGGTTCGCTAAGCTGTTCGAAGTGAGTTAAGCGCCAAGGAGCAATGCTTGCCCCAGTTCGATCTATTGAGCTACTTTGCTCTTCATATCATCCAAGATGTTGTTGAGGTGATCAACTAGTATGCTGAGTTGAACCCTCCTCTAAACTATGGTCCCAAGGCCAAATTTGACTGCAACAATCCCCACTGTTGCCAAGGTTGATTAGAATTGTCAGGAGCTAATTGTTCGAAGCCAATAGTTTGAAGCCAACTCCATGTGAATCATACTTGAACCAACCATTGTCCAGCCCATTCTGACGCTGAACAGGCCTGAACCGAGGCCCACCCCTACCTGGACTACAATATTGTCAAAATCACCATAAAAACGTCCACACACTGTCCTTTACTGGCATCCATACTGTCCTTTTTGACAAAGGATGTCCGTGTTCCTTCTTTTGCATGATTTCATATTTTCTTTTGTTTTTAGCAAATAAGGACCTTTTTTTGTAATTTCTATAACTTAGGATTTGTCCTAATGGGATGATATAGATACCGTCATATTGTAAAAGTTGAAGGATGATTAGATTATAGAGAACACATTGAACTTTTTTTTCACTCTTGAGCTAAGTGTTCCCCTTACTCTTGAGCTACTCTTATTTAGCCCATTCGAGCATGAACTACTGGCAAGTGACCTCCAATCATACTTATGCGTCATATCAAGTATGACCTAAACTTGTATGAGGTGTTGGTACGTCATATCCTTCGTCGGTGCATAGGAACCCCATAATCAATCTTTAACTATCATTTACCTTTCAAGCCATCTTGTTGCTTAGATCCACCCCTTTGGTTACATATGATATCGGGTTCGTGTGTTCATCCATAGGTTCATATCATTCTTGGTAGGGCCTTGTGATTTTTAAACATTCTTTTCTTAAGGAAAAGGTAACTTATGATTAGTTTAGTCGAAGAGACTTCCTTGTACACTTTCAGTTTAGATTTTACAATTGACTATTGATCTAAAAATTATAGTCCAATTTGTAAGTAATAATGATATGCTTTGATCAATTAGTTAAGTCTTTTTTTGTTTGACATTATGAATTAGGTTTTGATAGGAATTAGGTTACTAGGTCTTTGACTCCCAGCTAAGCCTATGGACTGGAAGGCCTAGTAAAGTCGATTCTTCTACTCCAGCCAACTCTTGCCGAAGCTGAGTACTTCTTTACCAAGTCACTCTTTATGCTGAGCTGAATGATTGTCTATATTTTTAAAGTATGCTGAGTTGTAGATTACTCACTCATACTCAAGCAGACCAATTACTCAGTATCTCCCTTGCCAAGAAGCCGAGAGAGAGAGAGAGAGAGACCAGATTGATCCTTAGCCACCTCTGCTCGAACAAGCAATTAGACCATACACTATTGTCCACATCATTCAATGACTTTGCTAATGTATCACCGCCATGTGTACAAGACTACGTGTGGAATCCACTACATTAATCATTACTTTTCTTAAATATTCATTTTTGTCCTTATACATTACTTCTTTAGGGTAATACTCTTTTTATCTTTTCCTTTTTATGTATGTTGGCCTAAATTCTCGGATATAAATATCCCCTTGTACTTATAGCTATAAATCAGATTAAACATTAATACACAGGATACTTATCTCTTGTAAACATTACTTTGCTTATATTCATCTCGCTCTTATCTTAACCCTTAAGTAAGGCTAGGTGGCAAGTAACCTTACTGGACCATCTTATACGTTATATCGAGTTGTGCTGTAAGTCTTTAGAAGTTCCATTAGTGCGTCATATCTATTAGAGCTGTTCGTGGGTTTTTGCTTACTGTGTCATTTGTATTTATTCTTTTGTACGTTCCTCATAACTTTCTTTTCGAGCTTTTGGCAAGCTTGGACCTAATTAGCGACTGACCTTGTTTGTTCTTGATCATAGTTCATAACATCTTGCTATTAGAGTGGAGGTTTTTGTTTGAGTTATGGTTTGTGTTTGAAGTTCTATTTATACTCTATTTTTGTATGTGTGAAACAAAGTAAGTTACTATGTTTCTTTGATTGCTATGCTTGTTAGCTATTACTTTTTTTGGTTTGTGGAAGTGTTTGCTATATCAACTATTTGAAGAGTTTGAGCTTTAAATTTGTGGAGAAAATGATTGACCCAAGTGTAAGCATTAGTGCTGGAGATGGCAATAGTGGAGTTATTCACCATAGACGACGGTCTCAGGGAGCCTTTAGAAGCATTAATAAGAGATTTAATGAAGTGGCTATAGATCTGACTCGAACTGTTCATATGCTGTCTTGCCAACTAATTGAGGTCGTACAAAGCACCCCACAAGTCGCTTAACTTGTTAGAGGTCAAAACCCAACTTGACCAATTCAAGGTGGAGGAGTAAGTGGACGAGTAAGATGAATGATAGACTTGAGGGAACTAGAAGAGGATGAAGAAGAATATTTTGAAGAAGAGCGAGCTTGAGCTCCTAGAGCATCTGACCATATGAAGCCTTGAATTTCGAGCTTCAATAGATCTGGGAATGCTGATGAATATTTGGAATGGGAAGAGAAAGTGGAGTGTATTTTTTACTATTATTAGTATGGGGATTATAAGAAACTAAGAACTGCTGTTGTTAAGTTCTTCGAATATGCTGCCATTTGGTGGAAGAATTTTTAGGCTATGAGGAGGTGAGAAGGCTACTAAGAGATTAATACTTAACCTGAAATGAAAAGAATATTGAGAAATAGATTTGTGCTGGAAACTTACCTATAAGATACTTTCACTCAACTTGAGGAGCTAAGGCAAGGAGGCCGAACAATTGACGAGTATGTTAAGGAATTTCAAATGCTTATGATCTAATGTGAAGTGGAGGAGCACCTAGCACAAACAATCTCTAGGTTCATCATGAGATTGAGTAGTGATATTTAGGACATTGTGGAGATCCAATGATTTACTATAATGGATGAAGCAATTAGAATAGCTAGCAAATAGAGAGGTAGAGAAGAAGCCAAGTACTGACCAAAATGCCGACTAGTCGACCCATTGACCTACCGACCTGGATAGGCAAGTCACCGAGCTCAATTAAGTACCGAGCTAAGCCAAAAAGTAGATGTCTAAACTAAGCTAAAAGGTTGACCAGACGGTAAAGTGCCAACTCAAACGTATGAGAAGGGGAAAGGGTCTGGTAGGAAGATGAGTTAGATCAAGTGCTTTAAGTGCCATGGGTTTGAACATATAGTTGCTTAGTGCTTGAGCCAAAGGATAATGGTCATCAAGGGAGATGTCCCAAAGTTAGAGGAAGAAAGTACTGATGAGGAACTTAAGGAGGAGGAGGAGATTGCTGTCGAGAAAGAAGATGTTAACAAAGAATTGATTGAAGAGGATGTGTTTGTTGAGGACTTAGACCAGTTGATCATGGTAGTCAAATACACAATGAACATGGAACCTACATGCGAGGAGGAGAAGAGAGAGAATTTGTTTCATATTACTTGTAAGGTGAATGATTAAGTGTGTGCCTTCATTGTGGATAGTTATAGTTGCACCAATGTGACATCAGCCGACCTCATTACAAAATTGAAGTTACCGACTATTGCACATATAAGGCCGTACAAGTTGTACTGGTTGAGTGAGAAAGGAGCACTGCATGTCACTCGATAAGTACTATTGCCAATCACTATTGCCAATCACTATTGAAAATTACTCTAACCAGATTCTCTGCGACATAATACCTATGGGTGCTTCTTACGTGTTACTGGGTAGACCATGACTGTTTGACAGGAGAGTTATCCATGATGGATAGCATAACACGTATACATTCGAGAATGATAGCAGAAAGATCACGTTGAACCCGATGCCGCTAAGTGAAGTTAATAAACTATAGGCCAAACTTGCTCATAGATAAAAAAAGGCTATAGTGATAAGTAGAGCCGAACTTTGAGAGATCCTTAAAGCTGATATGTTGACCCTCATGTTAGTTAGGTGCTTATTGGAGATGAAGGAGCAGGGTGAACTACCTTAGAAAATGAAAGAGTTGCTGGACGAATATGCCGACCTATTCTGAGAACAGTTACTCGAGGGGTTACCCCTGATTCAAGGTATAAAACACTGCATCGACTTAATACCTAATGCCATGCTATTGAATAAGCTTGCATATTGAATGAGTCCTAAACAGGCTTCTGAACTTCAATGTCACGTCAATGAGTTACTGGAAAGAGGGTATGTTAGGGAAACTCTTAGCCTTTATGCTGTACCGGTGCTTTTAGTGCCAAAAAAGGATGGAACCTGGTGGATTTGTATAGACAATCAAGCCATAAACAAGATTACGATCAAGTATAGGTATTCTATCTCAAGGTTAGAAGATATATTGGATGAATTGAGTAGAGCTAAGATTTTCAACAAAATTAATCTTAAGTTTGGCAACCATCAAATTCGCATAAGGCTAGGAGATGAGTGGAAAACGGCGTTCAAGACATGACATGGATTATATGAATAGATGGTCATGCCCTTTGGCTTGTCAAATGCCCAAAGTACTTTCATGAGATTAACGAACCATGTACCGAGACATCTAATAAGGAAGTATGTCGCAGTGTACTTTGATAACATCCCGATTTATAGTATAGATATGTCGAGTCACTATGAACATCTTTGAATAGTTCTGGATATCCTCTATACCAAGAGATTATTTGGCAATCTCAAGATGTGCTACTTTTGCCAGGAGGAAGTGGTATTCTTAGGCTACATAGTAAGTGAAGGAGGTTTATGAGTAGATACTGAGAAGATTCAAGCAATCGTCAAGTGGTCAAGTCTTACTACTTATGTTGACGTAAGAAGTTTCCATAGACTGGCTTCATTCTATAGACGATTCATTGGGAATTTCAGCGTCTTTACCATACCACTCATTGAGCTAATGAAGAAAAACATTAACTTTTGATGGGGAGAAAGGAAGGAGAGGAACTTTGCCAAGATAAAAGAAAGATTGACTTCCGCCCAAGTATTAGTTCCACCTAACTTCAAGAAAATATTTGAGTTGGAATGTGATGCATCGGGCATTAGAATAGGCGCTATCTTAATGTAAGAAGGCCAATCAATTGCCTTCTATAGTAAGAAGCTTAGAGGATCGCAATTAAATTACTTTATGTATGACAAGGAACTCTTTGTGCTGATCCAAGTACAATAAGTATGGCAACATTATTTACTACTGAGAGAATTTATCATATATACTGACCATAAGTCGTTGAGGTACCTTTAAAGTCAAACCAAGTTATCAAAGCGGTAGGTAAGATGGGTTGAATTCCTTGAAAGATTCAATTTTGTAATGAAATAAAAATACGGAAAGAGCAATGTAGTTGCATATGCTCTTTTAAGAAAACACCTAAGTGAACTATAGATTAGATTATTTGGGTTTGAAAGCATCAAAGAGTAGTATTTTGGGGATCTACACTTTAGACCCGCATTTACGTGGTGTGTTTGTCGAGCTTGATTTTTCAGTTTCTTTTATTTAAAAATTGATTTCTCTATTTCCAATTAATACTAAACCCTAACCCATTTAATATTAATCCTCGACTAAAGAAATTGAGAAATTCCGGTTTTTTATTGAAAATAATTTTTGGAGTTGCTACCCGACCGAAGTTGAGAAAAGAAAAAGAAATCGTAACCATTTGGGTGGATTGATTATGATTTGGCTATCGATCTTTGATTTCAATTTTAAATGAAGAACCAGAGAGTTCTAAGTTTAGGGGCTAACCTATTAAACCCTTAACGGGTACCACTATCTATTTACCGAAATTAGGATTATTATTCTAATTATAATATTTTAAAAATAAATAAATAAAAAGAAAAAAAAAAACTAAGTTTCTACATATTTTATCATCGCCCCGAAGGTGCCTACCTACACGCTAGCCGAGATCAAACGATTGTAGTTCTTTCGAAAAATGTTTAGTGTGTTGATTGATTTCAATTTTGAAAACTACCCAAGTTTACGTCGTTACCAATTTATTCAATTTATTTAAAATAAAATCTAAAGGGGTTATAACTCGTAAGTGATTAAAAAAAACTCTTTAAGATACTACAACCTTTTGTAAAAATTTCTTTTTTCTTCAATTTTTATTTCATTTTTTAAAAATAATTTTTCTACATGAGAATTCTTAAAAAACCTAATCCTAAAAAAAAAATTCTAGATTAATAGATATACATGTATATGTACACATCATTACTACTAAATAAGTATCCACCTAAATAAATTAGTGATATCATGTAACATATTCTAATATATGAAAACCAATACTAATAAATCTCCTAAACTAATATATTCGTATATTATATCACTAATAGATACTATAATAAGGCATATACATATAAAATAAAAAGAAAAAAACAATCTTAACCTTCCTTTGTCTAACATCTATATATTCATGAATTTATATTGTTACCCATTAACTTAAATCAACCTAATCTATATTAAGACTAATGCTAACAGAAGCATCCTTATTATTTATATACAAAGTATTATACATAAATTATACCAAATTAATTAAAATCTTAATAAACTAACAACATGATATAATATAACAAACAAGAAAATAAAAGAATCAAACAACATTTTGAACCTAATTTGGATTGTTGTTGTGGATTCGATTGAACATAATTTGTCGTCGGAGTTGTGTCGCCTGCTATGTTGCGGGCAGTGCAGTGATTGTTGGACTATGGCGTCACGTAGTTGGGTCTCCGTTCTGGCGTGTAGTCGATGTCGGTGAGTTGACGATTGCAAGTGGGCTATGGGGTAAACTGTATTGACAGTGGACGTGTTGGAGTGTAAGACCGGAGTGCTGGGATTGTGCTACAGTGTGATGAACGAATTATATTGGTCAGTTGGGATCTGAATGTAAATGTATGTCACCAAAGACGCTGGTCGATGTCGCGATTGGAGATCGGAGTCCGCTATTGAGTTGGTCACGTAAGAGAAGAATACAGTTTTGCAGTATTTGTTCTGGAGTTGCTACCGCGCTGTACTGAGTCGTGTGGCGTGTATGTATAGCTTTTGCAAGCGTGGACTGTTGCGGCTGATCGAAGATTGCGAGGATTCGGTAGTTATGTGGATGGTGAACTTGAGGACTGGTTGATGTTGTTGGGTTTGTTGGCTTCAAGTCTGCCGCGAGTGAAGCGTGCGTGGCTTGGAGTGATTAGGCGATGAAGAAGTAAGGCTGATCATGGATTATGCAGTATATGTCTGTCGTATGGGAATCTGGTTCAGCAACGTCCAGTTGGACGAGTGAGGATCAATACTACAATAGACGTATGTGGATCGTGTTTGTGTGAACACTATTATATTCTGCAGTGTGGTGATTAGGCTCCTATTTTTCTGTGGTTAGTTTTTTATTTATTTATTTATGGTTAGTTGGTGTGCTCCAGTTAAGACTGGAACCTAAGACCTCAAATTAAATCTAACCCAAATACTTCGATACTTATCCGTTAAGCCATTGGCCTGCGCCTTGACATTTAATACAATTAAATTATATTTTAACTATCTGATTCCCTAAAATAATTTTTTTTAACTAAAGTTAAACTAAAACTAAAACTATTTGTTCCTAATATAAGTTACTTCCTAAAAATATATAAAAATATCTTTTTTAATTAATTTTTTTTATTTTTTTGGTATTTTCATCATTTGTTAAATTTTTTTTTTTTAATTAGGACCCTTTTTTGTAAAAATAAAAATTAGGACTATAAAGGGACAAAAATTAGGTGTCTACAATATTAATGGAAGATTAATGGACGAGTACCATGTAGAAGATGGCTACTTGTTTCGAAGGGGAAAATTATCCCTGTTAACCTATTCATTGCGGGAGCTATTGATCAGGGAAACCCACAGTGGAGTACTGTCCAGACATTTTGGGGAGAAAAGGACATATGAATTGTTAAGTGGTCGATTATTTAGGATAAGACTGAGGCTTGTGCACTAAGTTGTTGAAAGCTGTGCTGTGTATAAAAGGGCTAAGTGTTGAGTTGAAAAAGGGAAAGTAATGCCATTACCTGTTCTAACAAAGCCATAGATTGAATTGAGCATGAATTTTGTTCTTGAATTACCACGAATTGCCTGAGACAGAGATTCTATAATGGTTGTTGTAGATTGGTTCAATAAGATAATACACTTCATGCTCTATTCCAAGACTAACGATACTTCGACTATTGCTTCTCTTTTCTCGTAGGAGATTATATGGTTATACAACGTGCCAAGAAGTGTAGTATCTGATAGAAACTTGAAATTCTTGAGCCACTTCTAAAGGACCTTATGGTGATGGATGGAGACCAAACTACTGTTCAGTACTTCCTATCACCCTTAAATTGGTGGTTAGACAGAGGTAGTTAATCATACTTTGAGGTCACTACTCCGAGGTACAGTGGCAAGAACTTGGCTTATTGGGATGTTTGCTTACTAGTTACCAGTGGTCGAATTCACTTACAACCGAACAATGCATGATACCACCAAGTAGACTCACTTTGAGGTTGTCTATGGTTTTAATACCAAGTTGCTCCTTGATCATACCCATGTACCTGTGCCTGTGCAAGAAGACCCAAACACAATAACTAGGGCATAATCCCTTCATCACATCTATGACAAAGTCACTCGTCACATTGACCAAACTGCTAGAAAAATATGAGAGAAGGCTAAGGGTAGAATGGCTAAACAATTCTAGCAAAGAGACTTGGTATGGTTACACCTCAGTAAGGAATAGTTTCCTAGCAAGAGAAGGAACAAATTATCTGCAAGAGTTGAAGGACTTTTTAGAATCCTCCAGAAGTTAATGATAACACCTTGGGATATGAGTTGCTTGGGAACTATAGGGTTTCTAACACCTTTAACATTGTTGACTTCAGTCCATATCACCCTGACAGAGAGTTAATTAAAGACCATTCGGATTTGATCCCAAATCTAAATCAACCTAAAGGAAATGATAGGAATTAAGCTATTGGGCCTTTAACCCATAGCCAAGCCTAAGGACTAGAAGGCCTAGCAAGACGGATTCTTCTACTCCAACTGACTCCTATGAAGCCGAGTACTTTTACTGAGTCACTCTTTATGCCAAGTTGAATGACTGCCTGTCTCTTTAAAGTACATTGAGTTATAGATTACTTACTCGGGCCCAAGTTGACCAATGACTTGGCATCTCCCTTGCCGAGAAGACAAGAGAGAGAGACCCGATTGATCCTTAATTACCCCTACTTGGACAAGCAACCAGATCGTATACTTTTTTCTGCATCCTCCAATGGCCTTACTAATGTATCGCCGCCACATATACAAGACTACGTGTGGAATTTACCACACTAATCACTACTTTTCTTAAATATTCATTTTTACTCTTGTACATTACTTCTTTAAGGTAATAACCCTTTGTATTTTCCTTTTTAGGTATATTGTCCTAAATTCTCAAGTATAAATACCCCTTGTAGTTGTAGTTGTAGTTGTAAATCAGATTATCAGATTGAACATTAATACACTAGACACTTGTCTCTTGTAAACACTACTCTGTTTACATTCATCTCACTCTTATATTAACCTTTAAGCAAAGCTAGGTGGCAAGTAACCTCACTGAACCATCTTATGCATCATATCGAGTTGTGCCATAAGTCTTCAGAAATTCCATTGGTGCATCATGTCCATTAGAGTTGTTCGTAGGTTTTTACTTACTGTGTCATTCGTATTTGTTTGTTCGCACATTCTTTATCACTCTCTTTTTGAGCTTTCGGCAAGCTAGGACCCATTCAGCTACCGGCCTTATCTGTTCTTGATCATGGTTCGCAATAGGCTTTTTGGTCAAATGGTTTCAATAAAAGGCTAATAAGAGGGCTTATTTGAAAGAAATACTTTTATTCAATACATGTGTATAAGTCAAGAACCTTTAGGAAAAAACTAGAAGCATGTTTGCCCTAGCTTCAAAAACAATTTTTATTTAAGATAAATTATCCTTTAAGATTAGAAAAACTTTTATTGAGTGTAGGAGGCCTTATAGGTAAGGAAGATGGGTGGAGAGGCCTTGTGTGATTCAACATGGGTAAGAAAGTTTTTGATTTGTGATTTTGAAGTATAATTCAGAGTGAATATGGAGGTTTAGTGTTTTTAGGCTTAAAATGTGATTCGGGGCCTTACGTTTTTAGGGCTTTTTGGGCTTTGATTCTTGGCCTCTTGATTTAGTCTTGTTGCCCCTTCTAGGATGTGATATATTTTTTTAGGCTTTTGTCTTACACTTGGATGCAATTTTCTGACCTCTTTTCTTTCTTCTTCTTCTTCTTCTTTTTTTTTTTTTGTGTCCTATTCTTTCATTTTTTTTCTTTTTACTTAAGCCTGGAAGTAACTGTCTCCTTAAAGTGTTTAGATTATGTGTATAGAGCTCTTGTAAGTTCTCTTCATTTCAGAGAAAAAAAATTATTAGAAATAAAAATTATCTTTGAATTTGTGCCATCTAAGGAAACATATACCGGTTTTTATTTTTTTCTCCTAATCAATGACCCTAACCTCCAAATTGTCTCAGTATGGGGTAGTTCTTGATGGGGTTTAAATTTGAAAATACTCTTAAGTTAATCTAATTGGGTTAAAAAAAGACAATTGTGTTTTGGGATTTGAAAATGAATGCCTAACTCCATTTTAATCGATGTATCAAATTCAAAATTGACCCACTTTAAGAAATGAGTCCTCACCATGATATTACTCAACTCTTAAAGTGTATGTATTTTAGGGTTGGTGTTTGGGATTTAATTTACCTCTTTGCATTCTAAAATTTCAAAATAAAATACCAAAATGTATATTCATTTATCTCAATATTACTCAAATTGCAATCACTCAATTTATATGGTAGCTAATAAGATAACTTTATTCCAGCTGTTACAAAGCCATGGAAAACATTTTCTTGTAATTTTATTACAAACTTTATTGAAAATTTGATTCTTCTTTGCCTTTGCTTTAATTTGTTCCATTTAAGCACCCAATTATTTAAGATGATATGTAAGCATATCAGAAGGTATTGGTAAACTAAAAAAAAATTGGAGCTTTAGGTGATTTGGTTGAACTCTCCTTGTGACTTGAAGAAGAACCAACTTCTTGAAGCTTTGGTTGAATGAACTTAGCATCAATCAAGTCTTGAATCTTATTTCTCAAACTCTAGCATTTTTAGTGGAGTGCTCCTTTTGACTCATATGACAGTCGTATTGAGCTTCTACATCAAAGCTGTAAGGTCTGTAATTTGGATTAAGGGTTTCATAGGCTAAGATCTTCACTTCTTATGATGAAAGATTTGGGTCATTGAGATCCTTAGTTAAGTGAATTATCTCCTTCGAGCCTCTTAGGCTTGTTTTTTCTCACTCATCCTTTGCTCTTTTCTTTTTAGGATACTTTTACTATTTGGCTTATCGACATTTGATCAGTATTAGACGTCAGGTGTTGAAATCTTCTAAGTATTGGGCCTATTGCGAATTTTAAGTTTGCAATGCGCTTTTTGGTATGGCTACTTTTTCTTTTAGATTTGAAAATCTCTTTTCTAATCTTGAATCTTGAGACACTTGGAGATTGGTGATTAAGGGAAACGAGATTTGCAATTGTTAGGCCATTTGACATACCCTTTTTTCTAGGGAGGTGATCTTATCATCAACCATTTAGACCTAATTAGAAGAATCCTTACCTTTTAGCAAACTTTCCTGTTTTTTTTTTTTTCTTTTTGAAAGAGAAAAAGAACTAGCTGAACTTCTTATGAGGAGAATTTTTACAAAAGTAGAGAAACCAAAAGAAAGTTTATAAATTATTTTACAAGGGATGACAAGAAAGAGAAGAAGATTTACACCAAAAAATATACAGGAGAGATGTATTTACATGAGAAAAACCTAAATTTATAGACTCAATTAAGAAATATTTAATAATTTATGGTCAACTAAAGAAGAGTATTTACAACTTGTAAGTATTTAAGAGATTACCTACAATACTTATAGGAAGTGTAATTTAAAATAAAGAATTATTTAAAAAGGAAAATTTTATGAGGCACCTGATATTTACAAATAATTTCTAGGAAGAATGGGTAAATGAGACCTAATGATAAGAGCAATAAGAAAAATCTAGTGAGAAGGGAAAGGCTAATAAGGAGATCTACCCTAAAATGAAAATTTTACAATTACAAAACTCTACATAGATGAACATTTTTTGTTCTTTTTTTTTTTTTAGATTTATTAATTTGATAAGGGGGCTAAGGATTTACAAATTTAAAGGTTGAGACAGTCTATGATGATCTTTAGAGTGTTTAATTCTAAAATTTTACAAAGAAGAGAAAAAAAATTGAAGTCCAATTCTTTTCAAAGGCTATCTACAAGTTTAATCATTATAAAGGCTAGTTAAAATAACTACAAGTATGCCTTAAAGCCTAATGATCTTATTCTAAAATGGCAACTTAACTAGTAAAAGAAAATTATTTTACAATATATAGGGAAACCCTTTGATTTGAAAAATAATGCAATTTTTATAAAGATAATAAAGGTATCTTTTAAATTTATTTACAAACATGAATAAAAAAGTATATAAATAAATACACGAAAATATGAAGGTACATGGTGCAAATGCAAAGGGTTAGCAACTAAATAATAATGTGGCAATAAAAGGGTTTAAGGTTTGGGACTTTACTAGAATTCCATTATTACCTTACTGGGAAAGTATATTACAACATTTTTATGGTATAATGGGATTTTGATAGAGTTCCAACTTTTTATTAATGATATGCCCCATTATTATTTATTCGTCGGTCTAAAAGTCATGTATGCAATTAGAGTGGGATCTGAAGACCCTTAAGCTTTGTGACTTTATGTGCTTTCAAAGAAATGGTTCATTAATCACATCGAAGCCTAAGTAGGGTGGCCTAATCAACCTTGAGTAGTGGCTATACTACTATACCTAGAGTCTACATAATAGCCCCTCATTGTAAGGTCTTAAAATAGCCTAGGTTTGACTGTATCTACCCTGCATCTTTGATGCGATTATTCCCCCCATTTTCCTTAGTATGATGCATGGAAAATGAATATAATTAAAACAAAGTATATATACATGAAACGAATGAATAAATAAATAAATAAATAACATTTATAATTAAAATGGATGAATATAATTAAAACAAAGTATATGTATTTTGAAAGGTAAATTTAATTTCGAAATTTTTTTAAGGGGCTAGCCATCTTAATTTCCTTAATGAAGCCACTAAGCTGTCGAGTCTATATTTGTTCCTATTTTTATTAATTTTCTTAACTTGATCTATATTAAACCTTCTATCCATTTAATATGGATTCTCGATTAAGAGTTAAGAAAAACTAAGTTTTTTTATTTTGAAAAGTTTGAGAGTTACCAACTAACTAGGGTCGGGAAAAAAAAGGGTTAGGTTAGATTAATTGGATGGATCGATTTAGCCTAGCCACTAGTTTACTTGAAAAAAAAAAAACAACTGTTTTAAAACGGTTTTTAAAAACCAGATATTTGAGGCCAAATTTAAATTTACTTTTAATATACCCTTATAATTTACAATTTCTATTTTATAAGTAAAGAAAGCAATAAATTAGTATAAAAAGAACTAAATATTTATTAAGGGGAAAAAATAAATTTTTCCGTATTTTAAGTCGTTGCGTAATTGTTTACGAGTGCTTACGTACCTGCTATTTGGGATCCGATTTCCGTAATTCGTTTATAAAATTTAGGTGTGTTGGTTGATTTTAGTTTGGAAAAACGATTGGTTTTTTACTTAAGAAAAAAAAGCATCTTAATTGCTCGTTTTTGGAAAATTCTAAAAGGAATCTTGATTTTCAAAAAGTTTTATTTATTTGGAAAAACAATTTTTCTAAATGACAAAACATGTATTATCATTTTTTAACTAAAGCAAAATAAATAAAAGGAACAAAACTTTCTTCTTTCTTTTTTTTTTTGTTTTTTGGTTTTTTCTTTTTTTTTTCTTTACAATTACAATAAATTTACAAAAAAAAATAATAATAAATTAAAAAAATATGTAATATTGAATTAAAATAATAGCGAGAGGGCCAAACTTGGAGCTTGGATTAGTTAGAACGCAGGTCTTCGGGTTAGGTCAAATCTTGGATTTAGGTTGCGTAATGGAGAATGAAGCCATAGCTATGAGGGGTGATTTAGGATGATTCAAGCACAAAAACAAGTGGGAGATGGTGGTTTTATGATAATTTTATTGGGTTTAGTGGGGGTAGGATGCATACCTTGGTGTTTGGAGGTAGTATGGGTAGTTATCAGAGTTGGGCGGTTTGGGTTAGTAGAGAGAAAGGGACATGTGAACCAATTTGGTGGTCAATGGAGCTTATAGATACGTTGGCTTGGTGTTGTTTGGTGTGGCGAATGTTGAAGTGTTGTTGTGTTGAACTCAGCTGCAACCATGAGTGGTGGTTCATGCTAAGGCTAATGGTGGTTTAGGGTTTCGAAGTTCAAGCCTTGTTAGGGTAGCTAGGGGCTATGGTGGAGTGAGAGAGAGACTGGGTTTCAAAGCTTAGAGTGAGAAGATGTTTGTAATGGCGGTCTTGTGGCTCATAAACAACTATGGTGGTGGTAAAGTTAGAGAGAGAGAGAATGTAGTAGAGAGAGAAACTTGTAATTGTGATTGTTTGAGAGTTCGGGGATGAGAGATTTGTGCAAGATTTAGGACAAGAAGTCATATTTATAGTATTCTAAGCTTGAAAAAGCTTAGAAACTCCATTAACGGTAGATTGGGTATGAGTACTTGACTTTGAATTTCAAGTTTTTATTTTTTTATTTTGAGAGCTAATTTGCGTGTGAAAACAAATGAATTTGGGTAGCTTTTTGGACTCTATTTGTAGTATACTGTGTAGAGAATAAGATTATACCATTAAATTTTATGCTAGCATGTAGAATTCATGTGAAAAATTGTGGCAAAGTGAGGTGATTGGGTTGGTATGCATAAGAAACTTTGGGAAAAGAAAGGAAAAGGAAAGAAAGGGGAAGAATGGGAGAGAAAAAGGTCATTGACATGGCACCATGTCAGCTATGTGGTTTAATAGATGCGCACCACATGTCAGTTGTCAATACGTGGTCTAATAGCCCTTTTCCATGTGTACTGTGCTGTAAAAAAAAAAAAAAAGACTCAAAGTGCTTGTTAGGAGATTTAAACCTAAGACATCTAACTCATTTCAAGTGTAAGTCCAAGTGTATTACTAATATGTACCGTGCCTTGTTTATATATACAATCAAATTGCATACACGACTAGGTTGGCCTGAGTTAAACTTAAATCTACGCCCAAGCTCAACATTCTTTTTTTTTTTTTATTTAAGACCCAACCCAAATATTAAAGCTATTTTACATTTTCCTATTCTATTTTAAATCATCTACTTTTACTAGTTCTACTTTTTTATTTTTCTAATTTTTTTTTGTAATTTCCCTATTTTTTTTATTTTTTGTACTTTTTCTAAATTTTTCTATTTTTTTGTTTTTTTTTTCTAAATTAGGACCCTTTTTCCCATTATATATATATATAAACTCTAAAAACTACAAGGTGCAAAAATGAAGTATTTATAGTTGTGATAACTTTGGAGATATGTTCAGAGGTTTGGTGGATGGAAGGACTTTAACTCTAAATATGTTGAAGCTTTGTTTAAGGAGTTGTTTGTAAAAGAGGGTTGATTGTGTTAAGTTTAGAGATTTAACAAGATGGTTGGCTAATTTAAAAGGCTTAGATGAAATTGCTTCAGAGATATTTTCAATGGGTTGGTTTGTAAAGAGGGGACCTAATCTTTAGTTCAGAGAGTTGATTAGAAAGTTGGATAAGAAGATGGACTTAACTATATCTCCATCATAAACTTGTTTGGGAAGTATGTAGCAAGAGAAACGTGGTCAGAATAACTTTGGAACATGATTTGAGGATTGGTTGGTGTGAAAGCTTAGTGGAAATGACTTTAAAGTCATGTTTAGTGAGTAAATTGGAGTAAGGGTATAATTGGGATAATCTTAGAGACTTGATCTGAAGTTCTAAGATTAAAACTTAGTATAAAGCTAGTTTTTAGAACCTTGTTCAAAGACTTCAATAGCAAGATGAAAGCACATACTAAGCTTATATGAATTGTTAAAGATAAGTCTTAACCCACTTAAGCAATTTACATGAATTCATTTACCTTATATTTTAGGGGAAAACTGAAGCAGACGAGATCAACCATCAAGACTGTCGAGTGTCACATATCCAAGTAAGTAGGATCAGTACTTGAATGCATTTTAAAGTATTACTTTAGAATACTTGGAGGCCTTAGTATGTATCTTGCTTGCAATTGTAAGTTAGTAACCTGTACATGTGTGCTTGAATATTGTATTGTTATTAAGAAGTGCTGGACCATATGTATTGGTTGCTTTATGACGTTACTTACTTTGATTTATTTGAAATTACTTGATCACGTCAAAAGTAATCTAACTTAAACTCAATCTAACTTCTAATTGAACATGCATTGCAACGTCTAGGGGAAACCAACTAGGATTCTCGGGCCAAACACAAACCCTTCGATGAGGATAATAAAACTGATCATTTCTTCACCCTTAGCTGAACTAAATAATAGGAGATGAGGTCATAGTAAGGTTAGGGACCATGGTTCGAAAGCAGTCTCAGGCGGAGCGTGTTTCTCCATTATATAAGCTCTAGTTTGGTTTCTATCCGTGAAGTGCACAACATCAAACTCGTCGAAACCCAAATTAGAGTGGGAATAATTTCTCTGATCTCATAATGACCGGTCAATGTCATGCGGTGATATTTACTTGAACATGCATTGCATCTAATTAACCTTGCTTGAAAACCCGGTTGCTTTGTATTGGATATATGATATTGTCTTTATTTCATTTACTAAGCAAATAGTCGCTCATTTACCTATAACTGTTTTGCAGGTTTCCTGGTAGATATATTAATGTTACTCTAAGTTCCAAAAGTGTAAAGAATGGGGTCAGGGAGTATGATTCAAGACTAATTGATTCGATATCTATTTTGTTTATTAACTTTGATAACCTTTAGGAAAGCTAATAGGTTCTTTTCAGGCCACCCTCTAGTTTTTAGCTTTTGTTGCCAATATTATGTTCTGTAAACCTGTAGATTTTTACAAATCCTTATTATGTTGTTTTTCTATAATTATTTATAAAACTTGTTTTCTTCTCAAGCTTTTATGCTACAAAATCTCTTTTAAAAGATATTTTAGAAAATTACACCACAGATTGATACCAAATAGATATTGAATTAGATGACTCAATGTTATAGAGTGGTAAAGGCCTAGTGTAAGCTATATCTATGTTAGTGGCTAAAGTAGCTAATTTCTAGTTAGGTTGGTTTATACGGCAGAGCCGTTATGATTCCTTAGTTTAGGGTGTGACATTAATTGCTCTCATTTTACTTATCCTAACTTTTGAATCCTAGCTTACTTTATCTTCTATAACTAATAAGCTATAGATGTAAAAATAGACATCCCCTTAGGTCATGTTAAGCTAAGTGAGTAAAAAATATAAAATACCAAAACATAAAGCCAACAATATACGATTACATAATTAGCAGCCAAACAAGTCTATGTATCAACTAATAATATGTATACTAATGAATCTATATACATTATATTAATGTAATGCTAATGCACATGATATGTACTGGTACTACTATCCTAATCTAGCCTAATTCTCATCCATTTAGTCAACATAATTGGGCATATGGATACAAAGTACAAGAACTTAATTAGCAACAAGGAGTTGCTGGTAATAAGACCTTAAAAGAAAACCCAACTTTGCTAGTTGTAAGCTTCATATTCAGTAAATAGGAATCGAATGTGGTAAATTTAAGGTATTAGTCAAATTAACCCGATTAACTTAGAAACTTATTAATAGGCGTGAGACATTAGATAAAAATACCTCGTAGATTTAGATATTAGAAATATAATAAAATAAAAATAATATAGCCAAAATAATGAAATTTAATTATATTATATATCATTTATTGGAATTGCATAAAATAGGCTCTGATAGTTAATCAATATTTAGAGATCAATTATATATATAATAAAAATATTATATGACATAAAATAATATATAGAGTAATTATGTATACACTGCATGTAATTTTTATATAATAATATATATCCATAATTATTTAAAACACCTGATTACATGTAAATTAAGGTAAAATAAACAAAGGAAATTAATAAAAAATTATAAACACAATGAGAACAGTTAGGAATTTCCTAAGAATGGTGTGTGGAATGATTGGCCAGATGTGGGAACATGGGGAAATTAAATCATGCAAAGAAAATAGTATAAAAGCTTTAATTTTAGAAGAGAGAGAGAGAGAGAGAGAGAGAGAGAGAGAGAGAGAGAGAGAGAGAGAATCATTTTACACTCTAAGTTGTGTTGAGAAATTTGAAAAACACTCTCCAAAGTTTCCTATAAGTAAAGGAGGATCTGGAAAAATTAAATTTAGGGTTTGAAGATTTAAGGAAAAAACTAAGCGAAATTTACAAAATTAGCGCGTAATTGGAACTTGGAGGAGTATAAGTATCTAAGGCCTTAAAAAAAACTTGGCCTATTGGGCTTGTATTATGGATTTTAGTTGTAGGGGGGGGGGGGGGGGGGGGGGGGGGGGGAGGAGGGCGGTGGGTGGGTGGTGTGATAACTATTTGTCTGCTTAGATTTGACCAGACCTAGACTACCTTAGGAACTTAGGATGAGTCATTATTGTATAACTTTCAGGTTATTGCGGTCTTTATCCCCACCTAGTGGTGATGGACAAGCTTACTCAAGCTTCGATGTAATATATTAGGTTTTTTTCAGGAAAGTCTTAGAGTTACAGAGCTTGAGACCTGTAAGCCCCACCATCTTGTATCATTTTTTTTGAAAAAAGGGTAGTTATTTTTAAATTATAGGAAAAACCCGATCAATCAGTGGTTGGTTTGTCGTTCTTTTTCAAAAAGATGGGAAATTAAGAAATCATTAACCCTTATATATAAGTATGCACAAGCTTCATTTCTTGTTAAATCTTATTTTGAATATACTTATATATACAGGTACTCTCTGACCACGAGTTCATAATGATTTCTATAATTTATCAATTACCGGCCCCTATTACATTACATGTGTATGTAACATATTGCATTCTTTTTATATATTTGATTTTATTTTTGCCAATGCTTGTTTCTATTTAAGAATTTTTATTTCTTATATTATATGTGTTTAGTTTTTATTGTCTATTAGTGAGAAGAAGGCTGCGTAATTTTAAAAAAATTTGAATAATTGAGGAAGTTGCAAAATTATTAATATCATATCTAGCTTTTTGTAAATTTAATAGCTTCGTTGTAAATAGTTGTGCCATTTCATGTTTTATGTAATGTAGATATGGAAAGTTAGGTTGGCATCAACTTCGTGAAGCTCGTCCTAACTAGATCCATCGACTCTTATAAATATAGGGTTTGATTTTTTGTTTTAGAAAGATTATTTAGGAGTTTATTTCTTTTCCTTTTAGTTCGTTGTATAGGTTTGATTTTATGATTATTAATAAATTTGCAACTTCATAAAAATCTTTATTTGTTGTGTAGTTTTTTTTGCTCATTTTTTTATTTCTTCATAATCTCCTTTTAAATAAAAAAAATGAAAAAAAAAACAACAAAAAAATTTTTAGTTCACAAAAAATGTCTGAAATTCAGGTGTTCATTTAAGATTTTGAAGATAGTGCTCAAGCGAGCAAACTCAACTAGAAGCCTAATATTTACTCGTTCTAAAGCAAAAATGTTAACTCAGGGTATTGGAAATGCCAGTCAAACTGAGCCCGACTCGAGAGTTGTAACCTTGGAAGAAAACATGAACAAAATGGTTGAACAAATCCAGGCTCTCATTCAGGTTATTAGAATTCTCAATGATAGGCAAGTGTCTCAAATAAACCTGAATTGGAATGTAGAAGCGACCCTTACCCCTAAATTGAAAGATGTAGAATCAGTCCCCAATGTTGAGATATGAAGGAAGGAGATCAAGGAAAGACATTGAAAGATGGAAAAGAAGTTTATGCAGAAGTTAATCGAGAAGATGAAAACCTTAGAAATGGTTAATGGGCTTAAGCAAATGGGAACGATCAATTTGCTGACATATGAAGATGATGATTTTGTGGAAAAGTTTAAAATTTTAGAATTTGACAAATATGATGGGATTGACTACCTGAAACTCCACATTAGGCTATACATTAGAAAGATGGGAAAATACACGATGTATGATAAAGTGATGGTCCAAACCTTTCGAGATAGCTTAACCGGGCTCACTTTAACTTGGTATGCCCAACTGGACTTGAATGAGATAGATACTTAGGATAAGTTAGCCTGGGTTTTTTACAACTAGTATAAGTTCAATATTGAGGTAACCCCATCCATGTGGGATTTGAATAATTTGCAAAAGAAGGCTAATGAAAGCTTTAAGGAGTATACTTAGAGATGGAGGGCAGGGCAACTAAGGTGACTCCACCCTTAATAGAAAAGGATCTGACTTTTGCCTTAATCAAAACTCTTGGAAGCCTATACTACCAACATTTAGTAAGATACCTTACCTCTAACTTTGCAGAGATTGTAGCCTCAAGCTACCAAATTGAGGAAGCTATTGCTACTGGAAGGCTCCCTAATCCTGAAGTAATTAAGAAGAAGACATCTCTTGTGAGATTTTCTAATAAGGCCAAAGAAGCTACTATAAGAGTTATCAATTCTAGTAACTTTATTAGACCAACAGCCCCGGTAGATATGTTAAGAGGATCTAATCCCCCTGATGAATCCAAATTAGAATAAACACCTACAAAGGAGATAGTTTACTCATATTTCCATTCTTCTAAGCCAGGTTCTTGTACAACTGAGGAAGGAGAATCTCCTGACATTTGAAATGCTGAAGGAGGGATAAAGACAAAGAGACTACAACCTAGGGCTTTAATGTGATTATCATTTGGGGCAAGTTGGGCATTCTATGGACCAGTGCTAGAGACTCAAACATAAGATCTAGGATCTTATTGATGCCAAGTTGGTTCAATTAGATTTCATTTAGACTCCTACTCCCAACGTAGGTAACAATCCTTTACCAAATCATAGACACTCAATCAACATGATCATCGCTGAACTGACTGATCCAAAAGTTGATTTAGATAGTCTCCCCATCACTATTAAAGAGGTAGCTTGGAATCTGAGGTAGGCCAGACACTTGTAGAAAATGAATCTCAAAGATAAAATGTGGACTAGAACGGAAATATATCAATTGTTGAGAGATGGGAAGATAAAGAAAGTTGACATTATAGCTATTACAGTTCCAAAACCATGAAAGAGGTGTACTTAGAAGGAGCTTAGAGAAAGGAAGTTAGAGATCTTACAATTGACACCCTAGGAGAGCTATCGGGAAAGTTTGAGTATTTAGTTGATTACGCTAGTTCACCTGCAACATATGTTGATGAACCACCTATTGGATGGGGTTTTGAATTTGAAGAAGAAGTTAATCTTATTGTAGAAGCTAAGAAAACAGCCAAAATGGTTGGAATGATTAGAGGTGAGACTAAACCTTTGGTTTTTGAGTACCATTAGAAGATTGAAAAGGTTGAAGAATTGGGTAAGCTCAAGAAAATAGCCTTTAATGTTCCGATAGCTTTAGAGAATTACAAAGTCGCTGGGCTTATTTGCTCGGGTAAGTCTATGACTAGAAAAAAGAGGCCAAGAGGAAGACTATTGTGGAGGAGGCTTCTCGAAAGATCTTTGAAGATACAAATGAGAAAGATCATAATGTTGTTAAGAAAATAGTGAAAGCTAATGAGTATAAGATTATGGATCAGTTAGCCAAAGTACCAACTTAGATTTCCCTAATGGGCTTACTATTATCATCAGATACTCACTAGGAAGCTTTGATCAAAATTCTGAAGGATGTCAAAGTATATAAAGGGATTTCTACTAAAAAGTTAGGATTGGTGGTTAATTCAATATTTGTGATAGATTAGATTTCATTTGCACCAGATGAGCTAAGCAAAGAAGGAGACCAGGATACAAAGCCCCTTTTCATAGTGGTCAAGTGTGTGGGGAAACTGGTTGCTCGGGTATTGATAAATAATGGGTCTTTACTAAATGTATGTCTACTAGTGACACTAAATTTGCTTAGAATAGATTCAACTAAGATAAAACCTAGTTCGATTTTAGTAAGAGCTTTTGATGGATCAAAAAGGGAGATACTTAGAGAAATTAGGTTGCAAGTCGAGATTGGTCCATAGACGTTCCTTGTTCTGTTTCAAGTCCTAAATGTATCATGAACTTTCAATCTTCTATTAGGGAGGCCGTGGATTTACTCAGCAGGGGAAATTCCATTTAGTCTACATCAGAAGGTGAAATTCATAGCTAATGGGTAGTTGGTTACTATTCTTGGGGAGTAAGATTACGAGATTTACAAAGAGACGGCTATTCTACATATCAAGAGTGAAGAATTAGAGGAACCAGGATTGTAAATTTTTAATGAGGTTAACATGATTAAAGTGTCAAGACAGGGGCATAGGGTCGCTCGGAATAACTTAAGTAGCAGATTGGAACGCTTGAGCTTGGATACGAGCATATTGAAGAAGAAATTCAAAAAATGAAGGCTAAAACCAAAGGTAAGAGAGGAGATTAGCTATACCATGTTCATATGGATTTTTTAGGCATCTGTCAAACATTCCCAATACCGGCTTATGTTCAAGAACCAGAAGTAGGCAATTTATCTAAGGCTTTAGCTCAATAATGCAGCATCAATCCAAATAAGAAGAAAGATATTGGCATCTCAGTTTCCTTATGCAATTAGTTTTCCATTCCCGTTCATAGGTCTCTTTAGAAAGACAATTTTAGATCAATTAGGAGCGTTCAATTCAATAATTAATCCAATTAGTTAGGCTCTTTTCTTTAAGACAATTTGAATTCATTCAATAAAATTAGTTCCTTTCTTTCTATCAATTCTTCTTTGTTATTTATTCGTTATCCTTTTGCTTTTTTCCTTTACTCTTCAGATCCGATAAAAATGATGAATATAATGGATATCTTGCACATGTAAACAATAAAAGTATAAATATCACCTTTGGCCCTATTAAGTCAAACGTCAGAGATGATATTGAGACTCCAAGCGAAATACAAGAGTTAGTGTCAATTTGAACAGGAGAGAGTGATTATTGATGAACCAATAGTTATGATTAATTTGGGGATAGAAGAGAATCCACGAAACTTGAAAATTAGCGGTAATTTAGCAGGCAATTAGAAATAGGAGTTATCACAATTATTATCAGAATACCTAGACATATTCGCTTGGTCCTATGAGAACATGCCCGATTTGGGTCCATTAATTGTAGTTCACAAGTTGTCGACAAGAGAAGATATTAAACTGAAAAGGCAAAAGCTTAGGCGGTTTAGGCTAGATATGCTCCTTCAAATAAAAGAAAAAAAAAAGAAGTGAAGAAATTTCTAGAAGTCGGGTTCATAGAAGTGTTAGATTACCCCGAATGGGTAGCCAATGTGGTGCTAATGTTGAATAAAAATGGGAAAGTTAGGGTATGTGTGGACTTCCATGATTTAAGCTAGGCGATGTCTAAAGATAACTTCCCTTTATCATACATTGACGTATTGGTGGACAACATAGCTGAAAATCATCTTTTCCCATTTATGGATGGTTTCTTGGGATATAATCAGATCAAGATGGTAGAAGAAGATAAAATCAAAACCACATTCGTTACTACTTAGGGAGCAATTTGTTATCTCGTGATGCCTTTTGGGTTGAGGAACACTAGGGCAACTTATTGGTGTGCTATGGTAGCTTTGTTTCATGACATGATGCATCAGGAAATTGAAGTTTATATAGATGATACGATTACCAAATCCAAGGAGGGTGAGAATCATATTGATATTTTATGAAAACTGTTTAAGCGATTGAGAAAGTTTCAATCAAAACTGAATCCAGAAAAGTGTACCTTTGGAGTAACCTCGGGCAAATTGTTGGGTCTTGTAGTTAGCAGAAGAGGAATCGAACTGGACTTAGATAAAGTTAAGGCAATCATAAACATGCCTGAACCGAAGACTGTAAAAGAAGTACGGGGACTATTGGGGAAGTTAGATTACATTACTCAGTTTATATCATGACTAACTGATAAATGTAAGCCGTTATTCAAACTTTTGAGAAAGAATGCAGCGATAGAATAGGATGAAAAGTGTAAGCAAGCATTTGCTACAATTAAGGAGTATCTTGTGAATCCACCAATACTGGTCACTCCTATACTGAGATGGCCATTAATTCTCCACTTGACTATCTTCCTTAAATCGATGGGATGTATGGTGGGGAAGAAAGATGAAACAAGCAGAAAGGAGCATCTTATATACTACTTGAGCCAAAAATTTAAAGAAAGTAAACAGACATACTCAAAGGTGGAAAGAACGTATTGTGCCTTAGTATGGGTGATGCACAGGTTCAAGTAGTATACTTTCTATTACTCAATAGAGTTGCTAACGAAACATGACTAGTTGAGGTATTTAGCAGAAAAGTCGACATTGATTAGGAGAATCTCGAAGTGGCAGATGTTACTCTCTAAGTTTGATATCAAGTATGTAAGTTAGAGTTTGGTCAAAGGGTAAGCAATAGCTTATCAATTGGTAAAATACCCATTAGAAGATGAAGATGATGGTTTAGAAGCTTAGTTTCTTGATGAAAATATAATGGTGACAAATGAACTGAGTGATGAAAAATCGGAATGAAGAATGTATTTTGATGGAGTAGCCAATGTGTTTAGATATGGGATAGGAGTAGTACTGGTGTCACTTGAGGGTGATCATTTCCTTATGGCAGCAAGGTTAGCATTTTCATATACGAACAATATAGCAAAATATGAAGCCTACATTTTGAGGCTCAAAATGGTGCTAGACATGAGAATATAAAGGCTTAAAGTGTATGGAAATTATTCTCTTTTAATTCTCCAGATCCTGGGAGAACATAAGAAGAAGGACGAAAAGTTGATACCTTATCATGAGCTTTTAGGAAGGTTGATTGAAAGATTTTAAGAAATTTCATTCACTTACATTTCAAGAACCTAGAATCAATCTACTGATGCGCTAGCCACGTTAGCATCCATGGTGAAAGTCATGGATGGGATAGAAATTTAGCCTTTGAAGATTGAGGTAGAGGAAAGACCGACTTTTGACCTAATTGTTGAAAAGAAGGAACCAAAGAAGCCTGGTATTACGATATCAAAAAGTTACTTCAAACGGATAAGTTCCTGATGAAGCTGATAGAATAGATAGAAAAGCTTTAAGGAGATTGGCTACTCATTTTCTATTAAGTGGAGTTATGTTGTACAAAAAATCACTCGATACAACATTGCTAAGATGTATAGATGAAAAAGAAGCCGAGAGATTCATGAAAGAAGTGTATGAAGGAGTCTATGGTCTTCATATGGATGGGTACATGTTGGCCAAGAAAATCATGAGGATGAGATATTTTTGGATGACAATGGAATCAAATTGTATTAGGCATGTGAGACATTGTCACTTGTGTTAGGTATACACTAATAAAATCAATGCTTTTCCCCAAAAATTACATGTGTTGTTGGCTCCTTAACGTTTCTCGATGTGGGGGATAGATATGATTGGACTAATTTTGCCAACGACTTCAAATTAGCACAGATTCTTTCTAGTTACGATTGATTATTTTACTAAGTAGGTAGAAGCAATGTTGTAAGCTACGGTAACCAAAGGAGTGGTAGTAAGATTTTTGAAAAGAGATATCATTGCTAGATATGGTGCACCTAAGTCTATTATTATAGACAATGGGTTGAATTTAAACAACAAGTTGATGGCTTAAGTATGCAACTGATTTAAGATCAATCACAAAAACTTAACTCCATACTGACCTCAAATGAACATGACAGTTGAAGCTGCTAATAAAAATATCAAGAGAATCATTAAGAAGATGGCAATCACTTATAGAGACTGGTAATCACTTATAGAGACTGGCATGTGATGCTTCCTTTTGCTCTTATGGCTTACAGAACCTCAGTTAGAACCTCTATAAGTGCAATACCTTATTTATTGGTATCTGGAACTAAAGTGGTACCACTGATGGAAGTAGAAATACCTTCATTCCAAGTATTAGAGGAAATTCAGCTCGATGAAGTAGAGTGGGTGAAGAAGTGAATGGAGCATTTGAACCTCCTAAATGAAAGGAGGCTTGCATCAATATGTCATGGTCAGTGTTATCAATAGAGGATGATCCGAGTCTGTAATAAGAAAGTGCATTCGAGGTACTTCAAGGAAGGAGATTTAGTATTGAAGAAAGTATTGCTGAATGTAAAAGATCCTAGTGGCAAGTTGTTTTGAATTAGGAAGGCTCTTATGTGGTGAAAAGGGTATTATTGGGAGGTACATTAGTATTGACAGAAATGGATGGCCTGGAATTAAGGGGACCTATGAATTCAGATGCAGTCAAATTGTATTATCCATGAAAATTGAGTTCAATAAAGATTCCAATTTTTCTTGAGAATTGTTAGTGGTTAATCTTTCATCGTTTACAAGTAAAGTTTACATCCATGAATATTCACGAATTTAGATGGTCATTGACCGACAAACACTTCACCAATAAATCCTTGTATGCCATTTTTCTTAACCTTGTACGCTTGAACACCAAGCAATTACTAATGAATTTGAATCACCAAATAAATTGAAGTTGAATGTTCTTAATGATTTAATCTTGTTTCTTTCGAAGAGAGATTTATTTTTCAAGAATCATAAAGAGGTGGAAATTGAGACTTGATGACAATAAAAAAAAATCAAGGCATGAGCATGGTACAGTTAAGCAAAAGGTTTTAATCATAAAGAAGACCTTATTCAAAAAAAAAAAAGAAAAAAGAGAAAGGAAAAAAGAAAAAAAGAAAGAAAAAGAAAAAGAAAGAAAAAAGGAAAAGGAGCAAGCACAATACTTTGGTGATATTTTGCTATCTAAATGAGTGAATATTGAGAGTTAACATAAAGTATGCCAATTGGTTGATATTTGCAAAATTCTCTATTCTTAAGTAAATGATCTTAAAAGTCCTTGAAAGAGATATTTAAGAGAAGTAACAAGTTTTACTTTTTTGAAATTTCGAAGAGATCTATTCTCTTTAGATCCTTTACTAAACCAAAACAAGTTAGTTGACCCCCTTTGATCCTTTAGCTCTATTCTTCCAAGATAGGTACCCTTAAGCCTCATCCTTTCAAGATAGGCCCCTATCCTTCCAAGATAGGCCCCCTTTAATCCTTTTACCTTATCCTTCCAAGATAGCCCCCTTTAAAACTTTTACACTATCCTTCCAAGATAAGCCCCCCTTGATCCTTTAGCCCTATCATTCCAAGATGAGCACTTTAAAACTCTAGCCCTATTCTTCCTAGATAGGTACCTAAATCTTTTGCTCTATTATTCTAAGATAGGCACCCTAAAACTTTATCCCTATCCTTTCAAGATAGCTCTCTTGATCTTTTGCCCTATTTTTTCAAGATAGGCTCCCTTTGCGCTATCTTTTCAAGATGGACTTCTTATTCCTTTGCGCCGTCTTTTCAAGACGGACCTCCTACTCGTTCGTTTCGTCCTTTCAAGATGGGCTATTATCCCTTACATCAACCTTTCAAGTGGATATCTTTCATCAAGATGAAATACAACTTAACTAACCATTTAAGTCAGTAATCTTCATTCTATCAGTTCAAAGTAGGGTTTGGCAAAAATGGGTATCTCTTTTGTCTTTGTAGCGAAATTTTAATTGAACTTCACTATAAAGAAGGGTAGTTGTAGACAACTCATTTTTGCAATGTTATTTTAGTAGTTTTATTGAGCCAGATATAGTAGAAAATAAAATAATAATAATAGATAAAATTAAAAAATAAAAAAAAAAACGAAAATTGAAAAACGAAGTATCAAGTCGTATCGAATCAAGTCGAGTTAAGTCGTTTAAGGTTGAATTGGATAATGGTGTGTATTCAATTTAATGAATTCTAAGTTGGGCTTCATGAAAAGTATTTTAATCCAATTCAATATAAAATGGATTTTTTTATCTAATTTATATTAGGCTAGAATAGACTTAACATTTATTAAGTGGATTATTAGGCTAAGTCAAATTGGACTGAATCGGGCTCAGAAAATCGAAAGCCCAAATTAAGAAGGGTTTCTAGAAACTGGATCGAATTTTCAAAGAATCATTATCTTATTTTCAAAGAATCGTTATCGTATTTTTCGTATCTAGGTTTTGTTGAGATTAAATAGACAACTAAAAGATATAAAAGATTCGGTAATGTGAATTACAAATAGTGAGTCGTGGTGACATTTGACACATTTTTATAATTACACACCTTATAGTTTCAAAAACACAAGTCCACATCCATACGTTTTCACAAATCCCTACACTTAATCACCAAAGAGCATACACCTTCACCTATTATACTTGCCTGAGCACTGCTACATACCAAACACAATCCATGTCCACGAAAACAATCCATGAACATACGATTACACCACTTTCCCCCTACTGACACACTAACGCCAGCAAATACTCTACCGTCCCTTACTCTTGTTGACACTCGATGTACACTCACATGGTACAAGCTTACTCTCATACACCAAAGTCGTCATGATACAAGCACACTCACAACTAACACAAAATGACCAAACATCCACAGCACATGCTACACCTAATCGAACACCTATTGCATACATGTTGCACTCATACCTTCTGTACACACTACCTGATATGTCTTGCCCAAAAGCGCATCTCATGCTACAATTTGACACAAAACATGTCTCATTTACTATACTGTCCCTTATATGCCATCATTCGACCACTAACACAAAACATACACCACTTGATCACACATGGATACGCTTACATAACGTTGGACTTTTGCTTGATTACTACAATACATACGGACACTCATACAATCACCTACGTTGTACATACATGATCTACTTCGCAATTACACGCGATTTACTATGACGCTCACGATCAATTCCATAACTAAACTTGTAAATATAATACATATGATCATAACATGAATATGCTGATCACTTGCGACTCGATTCGTTTAGATAGAATTTTTTTTAGTTAATTATTTTTACTAATTTGTTTTCTTTTTAGTGTAGGTATTTTTATTATATATTTTTTTCATATCATTTGTTATATTTTTTAGATAATTGTCAAGTTAGTTAAATTGCATTTTTAGCCAAAATCACATTTTGAGAAATTGTATATCTTTTCTCCAAAATATGTATCTTCCGAGAAGATACGTATCTAAATCGTATCTTAGTATATTTTGCATATAGAATTTAGCAAAAGATTTTTTTTGACATGTAGTGATTTTTTTTTAAATAAATAATAAAAAATCTTAGCCGGAGTTTTTTAAAAGAGATTTAGTTAGTTAGGGTTTTATTAAATTCATGAAATTAGATTTTTTTTATTTTTTTTTTATAAAAATAATAAATGGTTAAATAAACGTAAATTTGGCTTAATTTTCAAAATAAAAAATTTTTACCTACTAAATCTTTTCTAAAAAGAACTATATTGGTTTGATTTCGACTAGCGAGTATATAGGTATCTTTGGGGCAACCATATAAAAAATAAAAAAATAAAAAAAATAAAAACTTTTTTCCTTTTCCTTGAAAAATTAGTAATAAAAAATAATGAAAAATTCATTTAGTTATATTTTGCATATTTGTATATGTCTTAGTATTTTTGGGGAAAATATAAAAAATAAAGCCCATTAATTTTTTTTATTTTTACATGGTGACTTAGTTTTAATAAGTTAGCCCCTAAACCCAATTTTTTTAGTTATTTTTCTAAAAATTATTTTTTTATAAAAAAAATATATGGATTAATGGCCAAATTATGGTTTTCCCATCTGAAAACCCTAATTTCCTTTTTTTTTTTTTACCAATTGAACTGGTTGATAACTCCAATTTTTTTTTATACATTTTTTTAAGAAAAATGTTTTCTTAATTTTATGTTGTATAATCTATATTAAGCGGGTTAGGCTTAATATATGTTAAATTAAGGAAAATGAAATAGAGCTTGACTCCTTTGAATTTAAAGAGATCAAAATTCCAAAAGGTTACTGAGAAGGAGATGGCAACTAAAACAATAGGTGATGCACATGTTAATCATATAGGCATCAATGTTAGGAGCAAGATTTGGTCTACAGACGAATGGCCTTTCTATAAGTATGACAAGCACAAGAAAAATAGATTCATAGATCATTGTTTAAGAAGGAGTTGTTAAAAGTTGTTTCAGAATTTGATTGAGAACCAAAAGTGAAGGTTAGCAAGAAAAGAAAAGGAAAGGAAATTATGAGGGGAAAGAAGAAAAAGAGTAAGATAGAGTATGAGGTTAGAACATGAAGCAAGATGGAAACTAAAGAAGGAAAAAGAGTATTTGAATCAAAGGAGGATTTAGAAGATGATTCAAAGACAAAAGTTATGAAGGCTCTTGGTGAAACTTCCACAATTAAGGGTATTTCAAAAGATGAAGTAGAACATATGATTGAACTAAGGATGGATTGGTCATTGTCCAAATTAAAGGATTCTCTCAAAGAAGATGTAGAAACTACATCCTTTAAACCTCTAACTTTAACTAACACTCCACCTATAATACCAACTCAGCAACCCTTTGTAGAACTACAAGGTCTACCTTTTGATACTCCAGCTTATGATCAACCTCAATCTCCTGCACCATAAGCTACTCCTAGTGAACCAACCTTATTGAGTCTAGTTGCATAAACTCCAGCTGCTCAAACATCACCACTTTCATAACCTTTGTCACCATTCAAGTCATTTGCTATATCTAATGTGGCAATAAAGGAACCAACGTGACAAGGTTCTCAAACAATTGTTTTACTACTACCCTAAAAAGAATCTACTCTACCACCACCTTCAAGCTATTCAGGAAAATTCAAGAAGAGTTCCCCAAGGAAGAAGAAAAAGAAGTCAATCTAAATTGTTTTCTATATTTTTTATGTAATTTTTGTTTAATTGTTGATTTTGTTAAATGTATTTAAGTCTATTCTAGTCTGTCCACTGTCCAAGTCTATTTTGATGTTTAAATCTATCTTGTATTAAGGATCTATGTTGGAGTCATATACTAATGTACTCAGCTTTTTTCAATGAAAGATCAGTACTTTTGATTCCTATTATTTCTTTTCTCCATACTGTTATCTATTATTCTTTGCTATATTTGATCCAGGGGGAGTAAAAATAAATGATGATAACAAAAAGGGGGAGAAGAATAAGGAAAAATATTGAATGACAATCTATTTTAGAAATCAAACTTCTGACTTGATTAAACAAAATTTGATGATAGTTAATTCTAATATTATGAACTGTTTCTAATATAATTAATGTTTGAAAATTTTTCTTGCAATATGAACCTTAAAAAGCCTCTAAACAATATGTTTGCATCTGATACAAAACCTTTCATATTTATGCAATATTTTTTTGAGAAAGGGTTTTGTGACCATCAAAAAGGGGGAGAATGTTAAGTTCTCTCATCATTGTTTTGATGATAACAAAAAGAGTAAAGATGTTTAATAAATATGTTAATTGTATAGGACATTAAGCAAAGTTAATTTTTTATTTAAGGTTTTATTCTAAAAATCAGAGGCTAGTTCAAAGACTAATCAGAGATACTGGATAATATTAGAAACTTACAAAACAGTATGATTTGTGCAGCTTATTAGACATTTAATTGGTTGAAGGCCCAACTCTACTTGTTAGATATATTTTCATAATGTATCCAATACGTTCCACTAAGTTGGGCATTAAATCCATGGGAATTGAAGATCATTAATTAAATTATTTTAAGACAAGTTTATTTGGATAAGGCATTTTACGATAGTTGATGGATTTTGAATGGATTATTTTATTAGATAAATAAGTTTTGCATGAGATATCTTATGGATTATTATAAAGATTATGGATGATTTCAAGGAATTCAAATCAGATTTTTGTTAGAGCTCAAATCAAGGTTGGACGTGTGTCACAATTATAGATAAGGATGAATCTTATATATTATTGTAGAATTTTTTTTTTTTTAAGTTTCTAGATATGGTCAAAAGATTATGAAGATAACATATTCAAATTAACCTGATATGTTACAAAGTTTCGTGCAAGGTTACAAAAGAAAATATCAAAAGATTGAAGTTTAAATTTAAGATATTATCAAGCATCAAGATTTGCTCCTAATTTTTAAGAAATATTTTTCACAAAAAAATTCAAGTTCTTGAAGGATCTTAGTGAAGTATGTGATCAAACCAGTGAAAATAAACAAGAATACGTGCAAAACTCAGTTTCTAATACAACGGTAGTTCTATTGTCATGATACCAAGGGGAGCCTAATAAGATTGTTTAAAATTTTCAAATCATATATACACCCATGATAAGAAAACTACCTTACAAGTTAAAAATTGTAAGACTTTATTTAATTAGTTATTAGGATTTTTTAGTTTTAATTTATTAACTTATTGTAATATATAAATAAATATGAATATCTAATATTCTATAGTCTCTCAAAACTATAGAGAATCAGTATCCCTTATCAAATAATAAGATAGGGTAAGTCAACTTTATAAATTACAAGATTTACTAAATTATATAGAATCTTAACATATAAATATTTTTGACAAAGGATGTTTCTGTACTAGCTATATATTTATTAATTAACACTAACATTATTATACATATCTTCGATTTGCATTCTACACTCGAGATTTATCCCAATCCCTACTTAAATGAACCTATAAAAGAAGCTGAGCAAACCACAACTTAGTAAGTTCGTTCTTCACCACTACCATTTAAATAAGTTATCAAATATTATTAACATACATGCAAGTTTATTTACATACAAAACGAATGCATGTGAGATGAACGTAAGCAACACATCCCTAGGAGTCTAGAATTATGGAAGGTATAGATTTTTGTCATCTACATATTGATTATCCCCTGTACTTACCATACGGGGCACCTCACCTTAATTGTATGAGGCTGCTTGAGGGCACTATTCCTTTATATGATACTCAACTATTACCTTAATCGAGAAAGAAACATCAATCTAAACAGGTGGACCGCAACTAGGGCCATCCAACTTCAACAAATCATATCTAAAGCCCCATAGGCACAACTATGCAAGTCCTCTCACTATTAATTGGAGATACCATACTAGCTTTACCTTAAAGATAAAAATATCATCAACAGATGCTATGAGCCTTCACATAAATCAGATAAAAAATATTTAAGATTGGGAAAACATCTCTAAAAACACTTTTCTCAAAAATTTGTAAAGGTAGCACTCCTTATAATTATATCAGTTGAGTCATAGATATCCAATAAATATTTTAACACTCTAAAAGGGGGCTTAGTAGTTTTTCCTAAAATCTTTATATCATATGTACACCCATGATATAAAAACCACCTTACAAGTTAGAAGTTGCAATACTCTAGCTAGTAATTTTGTAAAGGAACTTATTTATTTTACTTACATTTACTTATTTATATAAGTAACTAGGATAACCCAACAATCTACAATCTGCAATCTACTAAGAATGCAGAGAGTCGAAATCACCTACTAAACAATAAGATGAGATAATTAAACTTCAACGATAGTACGAGTTAGTAAATATTATAAAGATCTAGCTTAGCTAATATGGTTTATTAAAGTAATCTTATCCATCTAATCCAATTGCTTAAGGAACACTTTGCACTCTGATTTTAGCCTATTCCTAGCTTTTGGTTACTTGCAAAAAGGAAATATTGGGGGAGGGGGGGTAAGCATACCATAGCTCAATGAGTTTGTTTCTCACCATTATCGTTCAAGCAAGTTATCAAGCATTACTAATAAACATGTAGTTTAGCTATAAACAAAATTAATGCATACATTGGAAATGCAAGCAACACATCTATGGTGCTCCAGAATCATAGAAGGTATAGATTTATGTCTTCTACATGTCGATTATCCCCTATACTTAATCACACAGGGCACCTCACCTTACTCGAGCACCTCACCTTACTCGGGCACTTCACCTTACTCGCATGAGGCTGTTTGTGGGTACCGCAGATAGAACTCAACTATTACCCTAGTCAAGAATACAATAATAATCAATTAGATGGATCTCTTTTAGGGCTATCCACTGTCAATAATCAATATAATGCATAACGGGCTCATTATCAACAAATCCATACAATACCTTATGAGCTAAACCATACGAGTACCAACTCAAGCTACTTGCTATTAATCAACTAAAGATGGTCTACTCGCTTTATCTCAACAAGTAAAATGTTATAGGTGACCGCTATGAGTACTCACTAAGTTGGTAAATCTTTCTTTGAATCGTAAAGCATTTAAAAAAAATGCGTATTTGCAATTTTTTTTTTTTGAAAACTTAGCAAAGCTATGGATATCTCAATCCACAACTAATGGGTTACAAACATGCGACATGTATATCCGATTAATTTAGCCAAATATTTAAACTTACCAATTTTCATAAGGCAATTATATGGATGTTGGCATACAAAACAACTAGTCACTCAACAAACAATTAAGGGTAGGCAATAGAACATCAAGCAATTATCAAACAAAAGTAAGTAACAGTTCACTAAAACTCCTTCACCTAGTTTGCTTGCCTACTTGTCCTAGTCTTTGATGTTCTTGAGTTAGAAACTATGTTACCTAAAACATAATAATAATATCTATGTAAGTAATTAGAAGAGGGTTTCTTTAAGAACCTAAAAGTCTACATGATTAATAAAACCTACCTTAAATCTTTAAGTACTGTTTAAACTTGTTTTGCTATAACTTCTTCAATTTAAGTCCCTTTTTTGCATTCTTATAGTCGATTTTCATTGTTTTCGAGTATTCTTTCATTTGGTAAGTTTTTTTTTTTTGGCTGTTTAAACTTGTTAGAATTTAGTTTGGGTCAAACAAATTCATTGGTCAATAGTATTGGTTTGACTACTTTAGGTTTTAGGTCTAGTTTTGGGCTTTAGGCTTAATTTTAGCTATTGAGCCTTACAATTGACCTTTTAGGCTTTTCTTTAAGCATTTTAAGTTTAAATTTCTATCTGAATTTCATAACTTTCAATTTGGGCTTTAATATTACTTTTGTGGCCTATATTGGCCCTTTTTAGTAGTTTAGGGCCTTAACTTATTAAGGGGCCTATAGGGGATGGTCTTAATAGTCTTTTGTACATAATGAGCCTTTTATATTTTATTTTATGAGCCTTTTAATTAAGGGACTAGATCTGGTCACTAAGTTTTTGGGCTTTATTTTTTGTTCTTTTAAGGTATTATGGACTTATCTGACATTTAAGGGCCTTAAGCCCAACTTTACTTATAATTTTAGGCTTAAGCCCACTAAAGGCCTTAAGATAAGTGTATTTTCTATTAGAATTCAGATTTGGTTCTTTTCATTTATTGGGCTCTTAATCATAATTCTAAGGCCCTAATTACTAACTAAGCTAATTTAGGCCTAATTTGCATTCTAGGATCTTAAATTTGATTTTAACTTATTTCAATTGGTTAAATATCCCAATGGACCCACTAAATTACCCATTTTACTAAGTGTTTCAGATTTAATACTAATGGTTTATTGGGTTTCAAGTGAGCTTTTCTAAACCTAATGTCCATTTTAAGCCTAATTACTTACTATAGACCTTGTTTAACCTCTTATCTTACAAGATTAAGTCCTAAATCCTAATTATCTTTAATTATTCATGTGATTAACCCTTTAATAAACATTTTACAGTATGTTGTTCAACATGTTTGAAGTGGTTTAAGATGATTTCTTAGAGCTTTTTACACATCATGTACTTGACTTGCTAAAACATGCATCAAACTACCACTAAATTGTACCTAAAACCATTTTCTACCAAAATAAACATGAGAAATCAAAAGTATAGTAGGGATATACAAACATATGTTTTGGCCCTAGCATGGGAATAATGATATGATGATAATTCTTCTTCTTTTCTTCAAGTTATCATCTTAATTCTAAAGTTATATGTAACATTTTTACTACACTAAATATCTAAGAAAATGCACATGTATAGATATGTGACATGGTAAACAAAGGTGGCATTTTAATAATTTTTTTCCTTAGTTTTTAAGCCTAATAACCATGCTTATAAACTCAAACTAGAAAGAAAGTTGAAAAGGTACAAGTTTACCTTGGTGGAAATTTGAAAGGTCTCATTTCAGTTCATTTTTGGCAAACTAAACAAACTCCTTTAGTTAAGGATGTTTGTCGACAAGAAAGGCAGATGAAAGAGTATTCTAATGCAAGTGGTTTGTGTCGTTTAGAGATGGTGGTGAGGAGTTATGGCTTGGGGCATTTGGGTGTGCAGCTAGGTCTAAGAAACTTATTCTTGTTTCCTTTCTTCTTATTTTTCTTTTGTTTTGGATTGTGTGTTTAGAGAGTGTTTCTAGGTTTTTTTTTCTTAGGAATAAGATGGAGTAAAAATGTAGATGGAGGGATCAAAAAGGGATTGATTATGAGTAGGTGTGGCGGGGAACAAATCCTTTCCATTCTTAGTTACATGGTACAAGCATAAGGTAGGACTAATTTGCTTTTTATGATTTTTGCCAATTGAGGTAATGGTTTATCTAATAAAGGTAAGTGCTCCCTTGTTTCCCCAACTAATTATCTTGTCTTATATAGTTAATTATGATTATCATTAGCTAATTATGATGCATGAATGCATATAGACGATTGGAATGTAATTTAAGCTTACGACTGTAATAACTGGTGTAAATGACCATAGTTAGAGATACTTTAGGATTTTCATATTTAATTAAGTTAATTAGGCCTATTGTATCATTTTATCCAATTAATTTAGAGTTTTTAAGGGTTGGAGTCAATTATTGCTAATCGATTACGATTTTAGAAGGTAAATTGGAGTTATTCCAGCAATTTAGTAAATTATTAGTAATTACTTAATAATGTGGCTATATAATTAGAGTTTTTAAGAAATTAAGGTTTTATTTACATGTACTTATATCTTTAGGTATGTATATGTGTTTATACTTGTATTGTACTATATATATACTTATTTAAATATTAGATAAAAAAGTATAAATATATACATATTCATACATATAGGCACATACATATACCCTTAATTTACTAATTATTTATACATATATGCATATTTATACTATTTCATACTATATTTTACATATATGTATGATATAGTAAATATACATGATATTTTATGTATGTACAGGTACTATATATGTAATTCGTATGTATTTATATACATAACTAAATGAACATAACATATATGTATACATAGTTTTATTTCTAAAAATATTAAAACGCACCTAACTCTTGTACATATATCTCATAATATATAAAAAAGATGCTAAATACATCCCAACATAAGAAAAACACACATAACTTATTCTATAAAGATATAAATCTAATATATCATAAAGTATTTAATTTTCAAAAACTTGAGAAGAAGTCCTTTTTATTTCCTTTTAAAGCTCTCTACTTACTTGGAATGAAGATAAAATGATGTGTTTAAGAAATAGAGATGGTAGAAGATGGAATAGAAGAGAGGAAAAGAAAATGGAGAAAGTAGAAAATTAGAAACAAGAGAGAGTGTCAAGGGTTAGTCCAACAAAAGGAAAGAAAAAAAAAATAACTTTAACTTAAAAGTTGAAAAAGAAGGAGAAAAGTAGAGTATGTTTTAGATAGTGATGTGACCAAATGTGATGAAAAGAAAAGAAAAAGGGAAGAGAAAAGATAAGGATAAGAAAAGAAAAAGAAAAGAAGGATAAAGCGATGAAAATGACATAAATGAAAGTGACATAAGCTGATTTTTGTTTCAAAATTGTTTCCTCATTTGACAATTCTTGTAGGATACATATCAACTGAAAATTAAAGAAGAATAAGGAGAAAGAAGAAAAGAAAAAGAGAAGAGAGAAAGAAGGAAAGGAAAAAGGAAGAAAATAAAAGAAATCATAAATTTTACTTTTAATTTTTGTTGATATTTTTCCTAACTTTTAGATAACATTTAGGATGAAAAATAATGTATTTATAGAAGAAAATATAGGATATATATTAATATAACCATATAATACATAAACATAAAATATGTACTAAAATTAAATTAAATTAAAATTAGCACACATATATCAATATATGAAGTTATAAATAATCGTAAAATAATATTCGTAATCTTGTTAATTTATTTAATTAATTTGTTACTTTTACGTTTATTAATATTTAGGAGTTATTTCTATAAGTTCGTTAGTTATTTTATACGATTATGCATATGTGTCGATAATATTTACTAGGTTCGGACTTTTTCATCATTAGGGTAGATTTATAGGTTTTATAAGCTTAAAGTTTTAGTTTTAAGGTTTTTTTTTTTCCAAGTTGAGGATCCATCTCTTGTATTTATGCATACATAGAGTTTATAGTTTTTGTACGCGATTAAGGTTTTGATTAATATATTAAGATTTTTTATATTCATTTTAGGTTTCAAATTTACAATTTTAATTAGTTTTAAGTTTATCGATTATGTTAACTTAATTTTTACTAAGTTCGGACTTTTTCATCATTAGGGTAGATATATAGGTTTTATGAGCTTAAAGTTTTAGTTTTAAGGTTTTTCTATTTCTAAGTTGAGGTTCCATCTCTCGTATTTATGCATACATAGAGTTTAGAGTTTTTGTACGCGATTAAGGTTTTGGTCAATATATTAAGGTTTTTCATATTCATTTTAGGATTCAAATTTACAATTTTAATTAGTTTTAAGTTTATCGATTCTGTTAACTTAGAGAAATTATTTACAATACTCAAGTTCAAGTCTATACTCAAAAGGTTAAATTTGTGGAGTTTATACCAATATTCAATTAGAATTAATTAACAAGAGAGATTTAGCTTCCACAAAATAAAGAACATGCTTTGCAATAGCTAATTTAAGATAAAGTCAAATTTTTCAAGATTTGTTCTAGTGTTATCTAAGATTCCAACAAAGATACGTTGCATCTAAAGGATATAAATAGAAGGCAATTCAAATTTTTAGAAAAATACAGATCTATAATTTTTTACTACAAACTTCATTATGGAAAGAATTTAGAGACACTTTTAGAAGTTAAATTAGAGACAACAATTTTTATTCTATTTTAATACTCTGTTTTTATCTTATGCTTACATATCGAGAATCATTGTATTTAGTCCTCATTATTACTATAAATCTTATTTTCGAGTGATAAGTTTGGTGTTAGAAGAGAGATTCATAATTTTGTAAATCTATGTATTGGCAAAGCTATCTTAGCGAAACAGAGTAAAAGACTTGTAATTGTTCTCTCTTGATTGAATAAGTGTAAAATGGATAGTGGACTGACACTAGTGTAAAATACTAGGTCCATAGCAATGGAGTTAAAGGAGTATAGTAAGTATAAGGTCAAAGCACTATAATATTTAAGCCTGATCTTCTCATCCCTACAGTCATGACCCCAAAGGAAGCCTAATAGGATTACCTAAAATTTTCATATCATGTATGCACCCATGATTTGAAAATCATCTTATAAGTCAGAGATTGCAAGATTCTAAATAATTAGTCATGAAATTTTTTATTTTTTTATTCTTAATTAACTTACAACCGCATATATGTGACTATGGATATCCGATAAGCCACAGTCTGTCAGAATCGATATCCCTTACCAAACAATAAGATTAGGTAGTAAAGTTCTAAAACTCAAACTTACTAAAGTCACAAAATTTAAATGTAGTATTAATAATTTTATATATAATAATTCAAATGAACCATATAGTTTGTCCTCAGATTCTAACTTCTATGCATCTCAACATTGCCACTCAACTCTTAGTTCTTAACTCATGCTCGATCATCTAGCAACCTACAAGAGAAAACTATTGAGGAGTAAGCTACAAGAGCTTAGTGAGTTATCCCTCGTACTATATCAGCAAACAAGTTATCAAACAATTTATCACTAAACATATGAATGCATGAACAAGTAGTATGCCAAACAATAAATATGCAATTGACTGGTACTGCATACAACATCGGATTTAACGTCCTCCGAAGTAAGGGTTGGAGATACATCGGTTCCAATCACAACCAAGCTTTAGCACTTAGGTTTTTAACCTCATATAATTATATATATATATATAAATTCTTTGTTTCATCAAAAAGGTTTTTATTTCCAATAGTCAATAGTATATAAATATCCAAATCTAGTGGTAAGGTGGCCTCTGCAGTCCACGCTTACACCCTACAGCGGTGGTCTCTAGATGTGATCCCTAGCCACCCACGGTTAGCATCTCCGATACCAGTAGAACCTGCAAGCCAAAGGTAGGGTCTTGTTGTACCAATGCTCCTGTACTGTACTAATCAAATCATGTAGGAGTCCATCTCTTCAAGGCCTTTCATTACCAACCACATGATGTAACGGTTGGAACATTATATGCAATGTTCATACTCTATGCATGATCTGTTTAATTTTAGTTGAGTTGAATATGATTAAGTCAATTTATGAGGTGGTCAAACATTATCAACAAATAATTCAAATTATGCAACAATCAATTATATAACCAAATCTTCAACTATCATATTTAACAATATTTTGCACAGTAATCAATCAATATCAGTCACATGCATAACCCAAACTCTCATGCATCAAGTTATTAATATTTAATTCATGTGCACTAACTATAAGTACAAAACAAGTATAGAGTCATTGAGAGTACTCACTTGGTCATAAATGATGTCATGAATTATAATAGTCCAAAGGTAAGTCGGTCTCGATCTCAAGATCACCTAATATTAGGGGAATATGGAAAGTATTAAGTTTAGGAATTAAATAACTAAACTAGCATGCTAAATCGTACTGTTTAATTAAATCGGTTATTGATTTAGTGAAATCATCGGTTCGAGCTTTTTATCGAATCGCGTATAACTTTTTTATTTTAATTCGGATCGTTATGAACTTACGGCCCATTTTGATATTTTTTAGCGTATTTTCTTGTAACGAGGTCTGTTTTGGATGTTGTGACTTGCAGTTTGAATTATGATATAAAAATATCACAAAATTTATTATTTTAATTCAAAAAATTATAAAATATTAATTTTAGCTTTTTCTTAATATATTTATGATTTAATAATTATTTAAGTCATATATTTGATATTTTATTATTTTAAGCATATTTTACCTTATTTACTCATTTTTTCCTATTTTTGAGATTTTAGTCTTATTATTAGTTATTATTTTCTTATTATTAATTTGTATTTCATGATACATATAAATATATAGATATTTACTATATTTGATAAATTTTATAATTTACTTTAATTAGTAATCCCTAATTTAAGATAATATACATATATATTTATATACCTACTCTTTACATATTTATGAATTTATTTTATTTAGTAAATATTATTATATTATATATACTACTTACTTAATATTCAGTATACTATATATATACTATATGTTAAACATATACTATATATTATATATACATTCACCCCACATACATGTATACCTATATGTATATAAAATATAACTTACATGTATATATATGAAATATATATCTACAAAATACTTATACATACTATACGAATACATATTTATGTATATATATATATATACATATGAAAATGAAAATAAAGCATAAATACATACATAATGTCGCTTTCATGTGTATAACTATATATATATGTCTATATTTATTTTGTAAAAATATTACTAAATACATATTATGTATAGTCTTATGGATACATATACATACCGTATATTATACTTATATGCATACATGTCTACATACATATATATATTTAAATTAGTTACTTACGCATACATACATGTATCGGTAGTGAAATATTTGATAAAATACAATACAAATACTATATATATATATTTACATACCATATAATATACATATATACTGCTAAAATAATTTTACTTACCTATTATATTTGATTTTTCTTTTTCTTTTATTTCTCTTCCTTGTTCTTCTTTTCTTCCTCTTCCTTGTTCTTCTTCTCTTCTTATTCTTTTCCTTGTTCTTCACGGTTTGGTTTTTCTTTGTTTTGCTCTTCTTTCTTTTATTTTTTCTTTTTCTTTTGTGTTTTTAGTCTTGTAAATTTCCACAATTTGGGTGTGAAGTGTTTTTGATTTTTTTAAGGTAAATAATATAAAAAGAGAAGCTTATCCTCTTCATTAATTAGGATTAGATAGTTATATTATTACTTTATCCTTTCTCCCTTAATCGGTTGACACATGTCTATTTATTTTAAGCACATAGACTACTAAACTTGTGTAGCTTAAATTCACATGTAAACTAAGGAAAATAGAAGAGAAGAAGAAAAGAAAGGAAAAGAGAAAAAGGAAGAAAGAAAAAGGAAGAAAATGGAAATTAAAAATGATTATATGTAATTTTTCTAAACTTAAAAATCATAAAAATAATCATCATAAATTAATTTTAGAATTTTGTGAAAATTTATCAATTTAATTAGTACTGGTTACAATTATAAGTTTAACAAGTTATTGTAATGATTTTGTTAAAAATTTTACACAATTAAGCAATTTAGTCGATAATTGCAATTGACTACAATTATATCACTATTGAGTATTATTTAACTATTTTATAGGCTTAAAGTTATCATTTTAAGGTTTTGATCAAATTCGGGTTTAATTTTGATTAATGGTATATAAATCAGATTTAAGGTTTTCGTACGTAATTTAGGGTTTTGATCAATTTCTAAGATTTTTACTACTTATAATATATTTAAATTTATAATTTATTAAATTTTTATCTTGCTCGCCTTTAATGACTTATTAAGTCATCTACAGTATTATGGTTCAATTCTACTCTTAAATAGCTAAATTTGCGTGGTTTACACCTATTTTCCTTCATTTCGAGTTTTAATCATTGTTTATATATTGTTTTATACCATACTTGTTAAAGTAATAAAAAGAGACATGTTTAAGTTTTTATTTGTAAAAAGTTTAAAAATTTCTAAGTAACCAATTTACCCCCCTCTTGGTTATTTTCGAGACCTATAGCCATATAATCACGATTGAGCTCTACCATCCAAGGGATTCACGCAAACCTTTGCCATTGCGAAACGCTACAACTACTCACCCCCATACAAGAATAAGCACTCTATGATGCTCACCGTATTCTAAAATGCCCAACCCAACCAAACTCTTAACTCAACAACTCCTAGCTATGTTGCCTAACAACTACCCTAATCGACTAACTTTAACCACCACCTTTCACTAATGTACAACCACCAAACCCACATTCCCTAATGAGAAATACATGAAAACACTCTTCCCTACTTGAAACCTAACTAAAACCTAAAATACTCCCTAGCTAACGCTAGTCCTCTCCTTCGCTTAATGTATGTACTGGTTATGTGTGACTCAACCTTGAACAGTAGCTCAACTCGACCACTTGGCTTCTAACTTGTACTCCAACTTGTGTGTCTAACATAATATCTAAGCCCGATGCTTTTCCCTTTATTTTCATTCTTTTATTACATAAAAAAGAAAAAAAATATATAAATATATGAAAAGAACAACAATAACAACAACAATAATAATAATGAACATTTATTTAAATATTTTTTCTTCTTCTTAAACATTTTCCCTTTCTTCTCATTTTGTAAAATTTTTCAAAATACTTTACTTCATAGTATGTTTTGATTAAAATAATAATAATAATAATAATAATAATAATAATAATAATAATAATAATAATAAAATGAATAAAAATATAAAAAGGTTTTATCGCTTAGAAAAATGTTTTAAAAAAAAAGAAAATTCATTAGCAAAAACTTTCTCTAAAATTAGGACGCATTCTAGATATTTCAAAAATAAATAAATAAATGCATCAAATTTAGGATTTTTTTTTGAATTTTTCTTAAATAAAATTATATGGATAAAAACATAAATCTAATTGTTTTTTTTTTTTCAAAACTAAAGTAAAAATAAAATTATATGGATAAATAAATTACGAAAATTTGATCCTAAATAGCAGGTACATAAGCATTAATAGGAAACTATGAGGCGATTAAAAAAATGAAAAAGTTTTATTTTCCCCTTTTCTTTATGAATAAATAAATTTCACCTTTCATAAAATAAATAAAATATCTGTCTCATTACTTTTAAATAAAGTATAAAAAAAAAATAGAATAAGTTTATTTTTTGATAAAATGGGTATTTTAAAAGATAAATATAAATTTGGAAGGTTTAGGTGGTATTCGTTTAGGATTCCATAGATTAGCTCCTGAATTTAAAAACTTTAGTTTTTAAAATTACTTTCAAAACAATTTTTTTTCACATTCTAATAGCTAAGTTATAGCAAATTCACATAATTGGTTATAACTTAACCTTTGTCATCACTTCAGTTAGATGACGACTCCAAAATCTTTGTAAAATTAAAAGAAAATTAGGTTTTCCTTACTCTCTAGTCGAGGGTTAATATCAAACGGATAGAGTTTGACATTAATTGGATTAAGGAAAGTAAAATCCTTAAATTTAAGCTCAACATAGAGTACACACCTCTACTTATGGCCCAATAGCCCTAGATGAAGCTAAGCATAGATTGCCTAAAACTGCTTAGAAATATGATTCCATCATGGTGGTGGTTGATTGGTTCAGCAATATGAGCTACTTCATCCCTTACCATAAAACTGATCATACTTTATCTATTGTTAACCTCTTTTTTCAAGAAATACTACGACTACATGGAGTTTCTTGAAGTATTGTATTAGACCATGATGTGAAATTTAGGAGCTTCTTTAGGAGGGCCCTATGGAAGAAGCTTGACACCAAACTGAAATTGATGTTCAGCACTTTTTGCTACCCGTAAATAGATGGCCAGATAAAAGTAGTAAAGAGGATAGTTAGAAGCCTACTTCGAGTAACTAAGGGAAGAAGATATATAAAAAGTGTGCCATAATGAAGAATCTAAGCAGTTGGGATTTGTGCCTCCCTAGCTTAGAATTTTCCTACAACCGTTCTACACATAGCCCGACCTTGACAGGAAGGTTGCCTTTTGTAGTTATCTATGGGCTTAATCCAAACAACTTATAGATATGATTGATAGCTCGACCTTAAGAGGAGTAAGTCTACAAAGATTGCAGCATGCCAAGGAGTTCCAAAAATTGCACAAGAAGGTTGTTGAATAATTAGGCAAGATTGTAGCACATTAAGAGGAGCAAGGTAGCAAATGATGAAAGAATGTTGTCTCCAACCTCAAAGACTTAGTCTAGGTTCACCTCAGTAAAGAACGATTCCCAAGTAAGAGACTAAACATGCTTTCATTGAGGACTGACCTTCCCTTTAAAATTCTTTGGTATATTAGTGACAACACCTATGAACTTGACTTGCTTAAGGTATATAGCGTGTTGCTAACCTTTAACACTGCTGACCTGATGCCTTATGTACCTAAAGAAAAAACTAAGTGAGATTTGAGGGTAAATCCTCAATACCTTAGAGGAGCTGATGGACTGCTGACCTCTGGGTCCCTTACTTAAGCTCATTGAGGCCTTTAAAGCCTAATTGGGCATATGCTAACCTTATAGCCAACTGAAGATGAGTTCTAATACCAAGACGACCTATAGCTCCATTCCTTATGTAGTTAGTCCAGTTATACACTGATCCGAGTTGTTAAGGACCGTATTGCCAAGCTCTATACCCTAACCACCTTAGCTAACCTTTCTAATATTGAGGTCCTAACCCGAAGTCTCCATGCACTAACTAAGCCATCTAATCTACTTACCATGGCCCGAGTTCCTCCTTCTTAACCTGCCTCTACTTTAGAGCAGCTCGACTTCACTGAATCTCCTCGTTAGAGCACGACTTTAACGGATACCTGATACGTCTTTATCCTTTTCTGACATTGTATTATATTGCTTTTGTCACAATTGTCTTTATTTACCCTTTTAGTATGTACTAGGATTTTGAAAGCCCGAATTACCCTTTTGTAATGTGATCATTTAGATGCAACCCTAAGGAGTTATTATAAATAATCCTTATCTTTGTATAACCAAAATTATCTTTCTCTTGAATGTTAATTGAATATTCTTCTTGAGAGAACTACCTCTCCAATCTTTCTTCACACCCCTTTTTAATTCCAACTAGTAGCTAAGAATTAATGGCAAGTAGATCTTAGTCTTCTACTTGATCATCACATTAAGCAGGGGACTAAGTCATGTTGAGCTCTCTTGTGCATCATATCCGAAGGGTGGCTTCACATAGCTACTGCATTAGTTGAGTTTCCTACCCTATTCTTTGATATGACAAAGAACCTGTTATTATTATGATAAGACCTAGTGATAATTTAACTCTTAAGCACAACAATTTAAGCTTGAAAACACCAACCCATGTACATGACTTATCTATTAATCACATTTGAAAACCTAACATCATAATCTAATCCTTTTAAGAAATGTGTTCCTCTTCATGTCAAACTTTTTATCGATTGAAAAAATTCTATAGTTAACCCCCCAACATAACTGTCAAGTCCCTATTGAAACAATATGGCTCAAACATTGACTTAGATTAAATGAAAATAATATTAAGAACTATGAAAATGTTTATAAATATAAATTTATTTCTAAGTTAAGTGTATGTATAAGTCTGGTGAAAAAATATTATTATTATTAGTATATAATTCATAGGGAGTCTAAGCTAATATAATTGAAGTAATGCTAAGATAGTGTTGCTTGTTGTATCTAAATAAATTAATTAAATGGTGGTTATGGCATTAGATTTACATATGCATGGGAACTGCCGTATGTGGCCTATGCATGTGTATTTGTACAGTAAGTTTCTTAGAGGACTTTTACTCACCTTATATGTTCTTGCTGAGGCAATGAGATTTGACAAGTTTTGCACCCCCTTTAAGGTTGGGTCATGATAGGATCTTTGCTAGTTTGGCTCCATTAAGTTATATTTTGATTTTCATCTCAAGTTTTGTAATATCTTTGGTTATTAGATATATAAGTCAAATTCTTAAAAGGAAACATGAGTTATACGGGGTTGATTACAAATTGTTAGCAAAATTCGGTATAGAAAATTCAATATTCAATCAAATATTCTCAGATGTCAATGTCAAAGCAATGAAGAAAGTTTAGAGTAATCACTTAATTGTCCCCAAGTTTTTTCTTTCCATATTCTTAATCTTTATTGAATCCCTTAAAGACATGTTTTCATGATAACAAATATTAAGCTTTTTAACTTGTATTTAAAGTGTTTTCAGCAATTTAGAATCAAAGTTAGAAGTTCTGCTATAAAGTAAATTGAAGTATATTAATGACTTAGAAACTTAAATAGAAGCAATAGTTATAATTTTGTGAAGCTTGTTGAGGACTTAGAAGTTCGATTAGAAGCGATAACAACAAAGATAGGTTTACAAAGATGGGAGAATGTTGATACTTAGAAACAAACTTAGAAATAAGATCATAAGCATTGAAGTCAATCTTAAGATGATAGAAGGTTAAAATCGAATTTAAAAGCTAATAAGAGAAGCTTAAATCATCTAAGGTTATTTCTTTTATAGGTCAAGGCCTAGCTCTACTGGTCAAATTGTATCGAACCTTGTAAGGATCTATGTATAGGAGTTTATTTCACTTTGTAGAATTCTTCACTACCAACCTCGGTACATGGCACATGTTTGTTTAGTGTAATTGTTAGGCTAGCAAATTGAAAATGGAATATAGTTATTTGACCTATAATTGCTTGCTGCTTCTATTTGGATTGAACTAAGAGCTAATGGTAGCAAAACCCTAAAGGCATCACAATGATCTATGGGCAGTGATGTCCTTAATGAAGTTACCCTTGGAAACGATCTAAGGTAGATTAGGAAATCTTATAGCTCAGAGTGGTAGTCCTCATGTGGTTGTGTTAGATGGGGCCTAAAGTAGTAATTTCTAAACTTAGGACTATTTATATTATGGATTATGGTGTGAGTGTGTTCTAAGTAGCCCTATACTTAGTTGATTAGCTTAAATGAAAAGATAAGTAAATTGTTGCATGCTTATCCATTTTGTATTTAATGTATGTTTGTTTGTTTGCTCTACTTACCGTATGCATGTGCTTGTAATGTTGTGTACTGAACTTTGGCTTACTCTTATTTATTTTTAAATGCAGGAGCATTAGTTGAAATAGTTCACTATAATAACTTTTTACTATCATTAGGATGGGAAGAGCAAAAACTAAATATGCTATTTGGAGAATAATATATGAGTTAGGATGGTTAATATTCTAGTCATTTGGTTACTAATTATTTTTTAATAAATAAATATTCTTATTTAGAAGTTATTATGATTTATTGTGGAGAATTAATTTTATGAGTTTATTTACAGACTTTATAGGAATTTTTGGAGATTGTAGTTGTTTATCTGCACTTAACATATCAATAGATAATAGTGACACATAGTAGGCTAAGATGCCCTGAGTCCAAGGCATTACAACTTAAGTGTAGAAAAACTGGGAAATTGATCTTTAGCATGGTGAGATGGCAAGAGTAGGTAAAAAGTGAAAAACACTAGGCTAAACTAGAGTAGAGGGGAGTAGTGAATTGAGTTCTAAGACAATATGCAATTCTTTTCGATATAACCAAATAAATGCAATAATAAAAGTAATCAAAACAACAATAAAATAATAATAAGTATAGAAATTAAAGGAGATAGGGATAGAGAAATTGAAGCTCGAATATAATGTAAAGTTTGGACCATCCCCTAGTCTTTACGAACTCATAATGCCTCCAATCGAAGACTTTACTTCACTTCACTTTATTAATTTCACAACTTAATGCTCTAAGAGCTACATAAGTTTACACAATCTCTTTTACACACAAATAACTCAAGTATATCACTTTCTTCACTCAAGATTACAAATGTGAGGACTTTCAAGCACTACAACTATGTTTCTTTTTGTTTGATAGCAAAAAAGTGCACAAGAGAACAAAGAGAAGTAAATAAGCTCAAGAATGTAAAAGAATGTTTTTTTAATAGTAGTAGAATATCATATCTTTATTTCCTTTGGTTAGGTTGTTGAGCTTTTATATCAACTCATTGAATTTTTCTCATTATCGTGGATTAAATGCTCCAACGACTACTCGAATCAGACGTACCAACATACCTTCTCCTTGTACTACCGGTAAGCAGTTAACAAAATACTCAACCAACTTGAATATTGGCAAGGGAACCGGTATGCCAGCTCCTTCAGGCTAGTGAACTTTTCTTTATGTTTTTCAAGGATTTTTACCGTCAGCTTGGTTCTTCCTTAAGGCATTAACCCAATAGGCTAAATATCATCTAAAAATTCTTTTAACATACAACAAACAAATACACTTTGCAATCTAACTTCAAGATCATTTGATCACCATTCAAAAAATTAAATTTCTTGTAGAGTTAATTAATATATTTATTCTTTCAGCAAATCGATCAATCTTATTCAATTACATCAATATAAACAAATAATACCTAGTTTAGCCATCCACTTGTTTGGTTCCCTTAAAAAATAACATGTTTAGATATATATACTTTTTGTTCTCATCAAAATTAATTAATGAATCCTAGGTATAACAAAAAGTAGATTAGGCTTGACCTTATGAACAAACTTTGGATTTGCATTTGTAATTATTTGGAATTATCTTATTTGATGTCATTATTTATTTTGGAAGACATTTATTAAATTATTATAGGGACAATATTTATTTTACAGTTTTATTTAATTATTTGGAGAAACTAGATGTCTATAGAAATTAGTTTTGCCTGATAATATATGAAATATGAGTAAATGCCTAAGAAATAACAAATATAGTTATATATATATATATATATATATATACTAAAGATTAGATTGAACTATCTTAGTTATTATGCCTTTTATTTTTATAAGATATGATCTTATAATAGATATTTATTTAACTAGGTGTTTGAATCATAATGGATCAGAAAGGAAAGATAGTGAATAGGAATCGTTTTTGGGAAATACAAATATTGAGGAAAATATCAAGGTATAAAATCGTGATCAATCGTCGTGCAGTGAGATCTAAAGTATAGTGTTGAAAAGTCTAATACTCAGACTATAATTAGTAAGGGCTTAGAAGCATATGTTGAAAATATCGAGAAATTGAATTTAGATGACTAGGGATTTAGATAAGATAAGAAGGCCTAACGAAAAGATATTAGATAGTCCTAATGAGGGAAAAGAAAGTGTTGATCCATTAAAAAATTTGTGGTATGGAGAGTAGATAAAGGTAAAAATAAAAAATAAAAATGCAAAAATAAAAAGGGAAACATACATGACTAGTAATGTGTTAAATACCCAAAAGGGAAATGACAGTACCTAGTGGAGTGATCGAGAAGGTTCAAGAGGGAGTTATACCTTTATAAGAAAAGGGAATGACCCTTAAGATTCTAAGGGAGAAGACAAAAGCAATTAAGTACGATAGGAGAGAGAAAGTAGAGAGTTTTACCTCTCAAGCAAACTTATGAAGTGTAGTAAAAGAAAAAAAAAAAAAAACTCACTTTCTTTGAAAAAACTAGCCAGACATCGTGGTTTACTTACTTGAAGCGGAGATTTCAATCCAACTTCTTCATACGAATTCTCAAATGCCAGATTGTTACATGGATCTAAAAGTTTGGGAGGTCCAAACGAACTTATTTTCCAAGTGGGTTATAGTGGAGGTGCAAGAGATTGTTTTGCATCTAATGAAGTGTAAGAGGGATAGAGTTCCAGAAATCCTTTTTTTGTCCAACAATGTAAGAAGGAAGGACATATCTATGGGAGGAAAAACCATAATCACAACAGTAAAGGGATTTTTAGTGGTAAAGATGCCGATTATAAGAGTTGATCTCTTTTTTAAGGGGGGAGGGGGCTGGACATCTTGGATGTTTTATAGTGGACATACAAAATGCCGGTAGAGAAGCTTCTTATGAACATGGATATTCCAATAGATGTGCAATGGATTCCTTTTATACTATTTTTTTTTTTTTTTTTTGGAGTAGGAGGGGAAATAAGTTTTATTCACCTCTTGGGAAATGCAGCTAATGATAGCCTGGCCAACATTCAAGCCATGTTGATGGAGGATGGAAATTGATCATTTCCAGCAAGATTTCACAAGGGACAGATGGTACAAATTAACATTCAGAGTGATCTACCCTAAACTTATGGATACACTATCTTCTGACATGAGGTTGAAACCTTTTCAGGTTTTAGCATGGAATGCTCGTGGTATGAATTTAGACAAAAGGAGGAAGACCATTTTGATTCATCAATATAAATTATAAACGGTAATCTTATTTGAGGTGAGAATGGTAACAGTTGTTGAGGCTCTTTAAAAAAATTTATGTTTCAACAAAATATTCTATTTTGAAGATAAGGGTTTTGTGGAGGCATTATTGTCCTTTCAAATGTAGAGGATGTAGTATAAGTGAACAACATATTTCCTAAGAGAAAATCCTCATAGAAATTTAGATACATCGGTTACCAATATTTTGGTTTTTATTTGCAATTTATGTAAATCCTCGTTTTGAATACAAATGTTTGTTGTGGAATGAGTTGAAATATTAGGTGGGTTGGTTAACTAGGCCTTAGACGATGATAAGAGATTTTCATGAAATTTTCTATAGAGAAGATAAATTAAAAGGGGGTGGTGGGTTAGGAGTGGTATTAATCAGACTAGAGTCATAAGATATCAAGACTATATGAACAATTGTGGGATGGCAAGCGTAGGCTTTATTGAGCAAAAGTTTACTTGGTCAAAGAGGTCAAAGCAGCTAAGTGAGCTAATCTAAACTAGGTTAGATGGAGTGTAGGTGAATTATGAGTGGTAAAGACTTTATCTAAGACAAAAGTGTCCCATATATCCTCTCATCATTTTGACCATTTAACTATCTTATTAAATACGTACCACCTAAAGTCATTAAGGCCTTTTTGCTTTCAGTCTATGTGGCTAGAGCATCTAGAGTTTAAAAAGTTTGTAGCAAAAAAATGGTGTTTGTTAATGTTTAAGTACTCAAAGGATCTTAATGCTTTTATAAGTGCTTTGAAGGCTTATTATAAGGAGGTGTTTGGAATTATTTCAATCAAAAAAACACTTATCATTGCAAATCTTGAAAAAGGTGAGAAAGAACCCATTCTTAAGACCAAGCCAAGAGCTCATTGATAGAGAATGAGGCCTTCAAAAGGAGTTAGATTGGGTCTTAAGCAAGAGGAAAAGTTTTGGATAATCAAAGCTGAATCAAAATGGATCATTTTTCCATGCAAATGTTATGGTGAGAAGATCTAAATCTTCCATTTACGGGTTGCTTTGATTCAGTTGGTAATTAGGTAAATGATGATGAAGGTGTCAATAAGTTAACTCTATAGTTCTTCATAAAGCTTTTCACATTGGAATGTAATTTTGTTTTATTACATACACAAGAGTGGAATAGTAGACAAAGAATGATTTTGGATGAAGACATTCCTTATAAAGACTATGGACGAGTGATGAAATTAAGTAGGTTTTATGGTACATTAGAAACAACAAGACTCCAAGGGTTGATGAATTATATGTGAAAATTTTCAAGCAGTGTTGGGATATAGGAGGACAAATCATTTGTGAGACTATTGGGACCATTGTTAATACAGGTAAAATGCTACAGGAGATAAATAAAACTTTAATTGTCCTCATTCCAAAAGTTATGGAGCAAATAAAATGAAAGATTTCCAACCAATAAGTCTATGTATGATAATGTACAAAATGGTAAGCAAATGCTTAGTTAATAGATTATGACCGATGTTAAATGAGCTTATTAGTTCAAAAAAAGCTAGCTTCAAACTAGGTAGAACATTGAATTATAATATCATTGTCTTCCAAGAAGTCTTATATTTACTAGGAAAAAAAGAATGGTAAGAAAAACTAGAAGGTGGATAAGCTAGATTTAGAAAAACCTAATGACAGAATGGAACGTGATTTTGTGAGGGAAACTTTGAAAAATCTAAACCTCCCTGACTCTTAGATTAATCTAATTGGATCCTGCTTAGCTTTTATCAACTATCGAATCATTTTAAGTGGCATCATATTAGAGGAATTCACTTCAAGTAAAGGATTAAGATAGGGTGACCCGTTATCTCCCTATCTATTCATTTTATCCATGGATATGTTGAGTAAATCAATCCATATGATGTTTGAAGAAGGCAAATGGTAGCCCCTAAGATTGTAAGGAATGAATTTGAGTTGTCTCACCTATTCTTCTTGAACAATTTACTTCTAATAGGAGAAGCTTCTGAGCAGAATGCTAATAAAGTGATGGAGATTATGGAAGGCTCTTGTAAATTATTAGGTTAGAAGGTAAACTATGAAAAAATGTGTAAGCTCTTTTCAAAAAACATGAGTAGGGATTTGAAGCTAAAGATTTCTGATTTTTTAGCATAAGACCAAATGCTAATAGAGGAAAATACTTGGGTATCCCAATGAAAGGAGGATCTATAAATAGTGGAGACTTGAATTTCACTCTTGAGAAAACAAGAAATAAATTGACTGGTTAGAAAGAAAAATTGGTTAGCATGGTACCGAGGAAGATTCTTGCAACTTTAGTGTTGGAAAGCATAACCGACTATATTCTCAAGCAATATCTTTGCCATCAGGATTCCCAAATGAAGTGGAAAAGATACATCATGATTTTATTTGTCAATCCTTGCAAGAATCTAGGAAAATTCATTGGGTTAGTTGGTCAAAGGTTAAGAATCTTCGAGAGAAAGGACGATTGGGTTAGCTCGACGTGAAGAAGTCTGACCAAGTAAACATTGCAAAACTTACATGTTTGAGGAGAACTGATTTGCTCTAGATGAAGCTAGTGAGAATGAGATATGGCCTTGACTATAGGAGGGTCAAATAAAAAGGGATTGAAGTTTTATAAGGAGGTCAATAAAACTTTTCAATGGGTTGACAAAAAAACCTATAATAAAGCTAAAGAATGAAAGACACCAAGTTTTGGATAGATAATTAGGCAAAAGATATTAGGATTACTGGTTGGCTTTTTAGCCCAATAAATAAATATGATGACCTTCTAACTATAAACCAAGTTTGGGATAATGATATTGGTTGGAGAGAAGAGATAGTTGATAAACAAATTAGGGAGAAACTAGGTTTGATGTATTTAGATAACAATGAAGAGTCAATTACTGTTAAAAGTTGACCTTTTGAGACAATTGAGGAAATGTCACTAGATTTGCTTATGCTAAGCTTTGTCATGAACATGATTCCTATAGTAATGGAGAAAAGTAGGATTAGGTATAGATGATTCCCACTATTCCATAATGGCCTTACAATGAGAGATTTACTTTCTAGTCTAGCAAATACTTCATAATGGTCTTACAACAAGAGACAATCTTGAGAAAAGAGGCATACATCTTGAGAGGGAATGTCTTCTTTGTTGATCCAAAGAAGAATAAATTTACTATCACTTTATATATTGTAGCTAGAGTAGAGAACGTTAGAATAAATTTGGTTTGCATCTAAAAACTGATGATTATAGCTTTGAAGAATTTAAGTTATGGATTAGATAACATTGCATTTGAAAGAAAAAGAATTAGCATAATGTTAATACACCAATAAAAGTTATTACTCTATTTGCTCTTAGAAGAATTTAAAGAGAGAGGAACAGGCACATTTTTTTACCAAAATAGGTACATTTTTCATTCAAATCAAGCCGAAGACAATTGTTATGGGAAAATTAGAATGAAAGCAAATGAATGGTGAGATTTGAAGAGAGTAGAGAAATAAAAATTAGGTGGAAAATGCACTTGATCTGTATGGGAAAATTTAGAAGAAGGTTGGGTGAAAGTAAATTGCGATGGTGCTATGACAGATAACGGAGATAAAGTTGGCATAAGAGTGTTTTGTAAGGATCATAAGGGTTAAGTAGAATGTATAGACAACTATTTAGAGTGACACCACTTGAGGCTGAGTTATGGGTGATTAAGGAACACTTATAGCTAGCACTCAATATGGGGAAAAATAACATCTTGATTGAAGTAGATTTGCAATTGGTGATAAAATGGACAAGAAACTAGATTGTAGATTTAGAGTTATGTTGTATAGCCCTTCAATAGTGTAAAGATCTTATTACATATATTTGTGTTATTGCGTTATATCTCGTTTCTGTATTTAAACATGTTTATGTCTAGAAAGTCTTAACTCTTACATGATCTATTTATTAATCATATATGAAACCTAAACCCATAACCTAATGTATCTTATGTTCATACTGGGTTCATTTATCGATTAAAAAGTTATAATTAAATCTATAAAATATTTTATAGATGCACGGGCAAAAAGGTGACAATAATATTTAAATTTTACAAAGAGAAATGACATAGTATCTCTATACTTGATATAAAACTACAATCCAAATAAAAATTTTAGTAAAATAAAATCTTACCAAATATAGAAAATCCAAAATTTCGATAACGTAACATTACTAAATCAAATACCATATATTGAATGTCTATGAAGATTACTGATAGTTTTTAATTTATCATATTATTTGTTAGATTTTTAAGGGAGATAGTCAAAGAATCTATATGAATTTATAACTTTTTGCCTATTTAAGCTAGAATGTAGTATGAAAAATATATAACATCACTAATTTGATTTACATATTATCACTAAATTAAGTGAAACCATGATTTAATTAGATATTAGTATTATTATCAATATTAATTTCCAAATTTTATCATATGTCTGTTAAATTTTCAAGAGAGATAATCAAAGAATTTACACGAGTTTATAATTTTTTGCCTATTTAAACCACGATGCTGCAAGAAGAATATATGGGTAAAAGTGGTGACTCTCATATATTTAATTGAGATCTTGACCCAGAAAGAAACAATTTGTATAACAAAATGTAATTATGAAAGAATATATAGCATATTTTATGTTCAGGTTTGGAAGTTTAACCTAAATCTAGACACAAGTTTAATTATGTTTAAAGGGGTTTGACCTATTTATATTTCATGTCAATTTTTTCCATATACTAATTCATTTAAATTGTGTTATGCCTAATCTATTGTGTTTGGGTCCCAAATTGTTAGCTCTAGTTAAATGATTCATCTTTAATGCAATTAGATTTGGTTGACCAATTATTATAAATTAGAAAATGATTAAAAGGAAGGTAATAAATATGAATAAATGTAGAGTTATAGTTAAAGACATTATCTAATAAACATATTTGCAACCTTCATAAAGTTTTACCAATTAGTAAAGTAATAACTTGAGAAATTAATAATACCAATTAAGAAAGAAGAAAAAAGTAATGGTCCCCCAATTTAACAATAAAAAGATAATAAAATAAGAAATTCAAACAATATAAGAAGAAGATAGGAACAAATGAACTTTAACCACAAATATAATAATAGTTGACCGTAACACTTAACATTTCCTTGAAATGCATTAGAATTATTAAAAAGATAATAATAAAATATTTTCCCAAATTTCAATATGAGTAAAAGTCTGTTGAGACTAATTTTCTTCTAAATGGAACAGAATGATAATAATACAATGATCACACATAAACATTTCAATGCAGATAACACAATTAAATACTAACCATAGAATATCTCAAAGAGGAAAATAATTGTCTTAGTATACCTTTCTAGTGAGAGAAGCAAAATAGTGAAATAATGGATATTTATCAACATTCATATTAATAATAATAACAATTACAACATCAATAATTGTGATGACCACCGTAACAATAACGATAATGATAAAAAGTTCTCTAATACGAAATTATCTTAATAAGTTCTTTATAGGATGTGATAACGAGAAATCAAGAATCATTCAAATAGTTTGGGATTCTTAAATAATAACTGGTAGTATACCATTATTTTTTTTTTCTTTTGAAAAAAAAAATCTTAGTAAGAGGGAACGAAAGAGAAAATAAATAATAAATCAAAATATTAAATCAAAAAAGAGAGAAAGGAGTGTACAAGTAATAGTAAGAAATAAATAAGCCTGTACTATGGATATATATACGTATGTATATTTTTATTGTATAAACTTTTAATTACATTACATATAAAAGAAAGGAAATGGAGCATACAATAAACTAAAATACATAATTAAAAATTGCGTGAAGAGATTTTATTTTGATGAATATCAACAAACATATAAATGAAAATAAATGGAGAATTTATATGTTTCCTCCAACATAAATTTTGTATTATGTCATGTTGTAACAAGTTTTATTATGTCATATTATATTGCATTATTTCATGTCATATCATATTACGGTAAGTTTCTAGTCATGCTATATTAAGTTCAAATTTGCCACTCTTACTTATATGGTATGCATATGTAGATTGGTTTATAAATAACCATTATAAAATTTAATAAAATATGTTACATACAATATATTGTATAATTAACAAAAGATGATAGTGCCAACAACAATAATAACAATAAACCTAATACAAATACCAATTAATGAAAATATCGGTAATAATAACAATAAAGAATTAGTAATAGTAATACGATAAGAAACAAATACACATATGAACCATACTAATAACTACAAGAATGAGTTAGAAAGAATTAACATAAGAAATTTAGAATAATATCCCATAATTGTTATTATAGCATAAAGAAGAAGTAAATGAATGATGACTAACAATGAAACAAATAATAAACTAATAAATAATTACAGTAATGAGGCTAATATAAGTAAATGAAATAATGATAAAAATAAGAAGTGAAACAAGTCACGATAGCAATAATAAACCAAGAAGATAATAAAATAATAAATGCCTAAGTGATAACATATACATAATTGCACATAATATTTCTTACAACAATGAAAAGAAAGTAATATGATAAAGATAATAATGGTCCTGCCTACAACAAATCTAAAAGTAGTATTTGAAAGAAAGTTAATGTCTTTATGTACTTATTCAAAACAAGTAACTAACAAAATAAAATGTATATATACTTAAGACAACAATTATAGTAATAATAAAGATAGTAAAATAAGATATAATAAAGTAAATATAATAGTATGTTAAACCTTGAAATAATAAAAAGAAAAGACAATAAATCATAATTAAGGAACATAAACTAAATAAATAATAATGATTCGCAAAACAATAACAATCCCCATAATAGTTTCTTTTCCTTGGTAATAAATAAAGCAAGATATACAATAGAAAGCAAAAAGTCACTTTAAAGAAATATTAAACGGAATATGTCATAAGATGAAGACGAGAAGAAAATCTTAAGACAACTAAAATAGATAAATTTGGAATTTATGAATAGAAAGATAGAAGGAGTTTAGGAAATCTAAAATCCATAATTAGAGATCTAGAATCTGAATGGTAGAATAATTTTAGAGGCTTCTTGAATAAGTGAAATAAGGTTAAAGAAAGAAAAATTAGTAGACAGAAGTTGGATAACAAAAACATTTGTAAATGCTATTCTTGAGAAATTAACTATGATATGGTGGCAATGGGGAAGCGATAAGAATAAGTTATTCTTTAAGTGAAATGGACCAAAGGATTAAAATAACATGAATGTGAAATGGGAACGAAATTTGTAAAAAATTTTGTGGTTGTAGTTCATATTGCTATGATGTAGAGAGAGAAGGAGTTGAATTTAATGTGTTGAGAAGAGATAAGTTGATTTTTGGTCAATCATTTAGCGTTGGTAGTGTTAATCAGGTAATTAATAAATGGAATATGGTGGTTATTGAAAGTAGAGAATAAATTTGAAATTGTGAAAAATAATAAAATTGGAGCTCATTGAATAAAAAGGACGAATTGAGTTATTAGGTGTTGATTTAATGAAAGACTTTGGAGATTCAAATTTCAAATTGAAGTTTTGCAAAATAATAAAGTGAGATAGCCAAAAGAAAGGATTTGTGGATAAAAGTCAAATTGACACAAATTGTAAGCATTATCTTGGGAGATATTAATTGTAGGCTAGCATTTTTTGGAAAGTAATCCACAAACATAAGTTTTTTAAACCAAAGCGAATTAATAAGTAATGTGACAAAAGTGACAATACAAATAGAGAATGGATGTAGGTAAGATAATTATAACTTTATGATTAAGGTATAAACATAATCAAAGTAGTGCAATAAAATGTGAGATAAAGGAGGAATCCTAAGTAAATAGAGTTTATAAACACTAATAGGAGACTATATATACATTAAGAAGCTATTTATTTTGGGAGATTAATAGAAGATTTAAGAAGGATTCTTATAATGGGATAGACAATCAGATATGTAAAAGTAATCTCAAAAGGTAAAATAGTCAAGTAAGTCAAGGCTTAAAGGAGAAATTTACATGGAGGTTGATGAAAGACCGTAGAAACAAGCATATGAAGTTACTTTAGAGTTTAAGGAATATGTAGACTTTTGAAGACAAAAATTTCTTTTAAGGAGGGTAAGATGTAATGATGGAGAATAAAAATAAAGAAATCACAGTAATTATTATAAGGGTGGCTCGATAAAAGAAAATATTAAAGAAAAGGTATTCTAGGAATTTCAAGATTTAATCTCCCATAGTTTAGCCTAACCTTAAAATCCTCTCATTCCTCATTCTTTCATTTTTTATTTTTTTTCACATTAACCTTAACTCTCATTAAGCAGCTTCTTTACTTATTACAATTAAGCATTTCAACACGATTTTTGCAAGGATTGATTGAGGAGGTAACCTTAGAAGTGTGGAAAGGGTTTTTACGATTAAAGGGATAACGATCAATATGTGCCGCCAACATTGAATTATGCAAAACCTTGTAAGGATCTATGTATAGGAGTTTATCCTAGTTTACATAATTCTTCACTATTGATCGGGTACACGACACATGTTTATTAGGTATAGTTATTAGGCTAACAGATTGAAAATGGGCTATAATTATTTAACCTTAATTGCTTGTTGCTTGTTTTCAACTTAGCCTAGTGGCCGATGGTAATAGAACCTTAAGGGGTAAATCGATGATCCTTTGGCAACAATGTCCTTACTAGAGCTACTCTTAGAAATGGTCTAAGGTAGATTAGGAAATCTTAGTGCCTAGAGTAGTAGTTCTAAGGTGGCAATATTAGATGAGGTTCGGATTGGTAGCTTATAAGTTAAGACTATTTATATTATGGATTATGGTGTGAGCGAGATCTGAATATTCTTGTGCTTGGTTGGTTGGCTTAAATGAAAAGATAAGTAAATTGTTAGGTATTTATTTACTCTACATTTAACATATGTTTGTTTGTTCTGCTTTACGTATGCATGTACTTGTAATGTAATGTATTGAGCTTTGGTTTACTCTTTATTTATTTTTCAAATGAAGGAGCTTTAGTTGAAACAATAAATTGTAACAACTTTAGACACACTTGCTATCACCTTTAGGATGGGAAGAGTGACTACTACGTATGCTATTTGGAGAATAACATATGAGTGAGGATAGTTAAAATTTTAGACATTTGGTTACTTATTATTATTTAAGAATTAATTATTCTTATTTAGAAGTTTTTCTAATTTATTTCTTAGAATTAATTTTATGATGTTATTTGGAAACTTTACAGAAACTTTTGGAGATTTAAGTAATTTATTTATACCTAATGTATTAGTATATATTAGGGACATATAGCAAGTTGTGATGCCTAAGGTTTAAGGCGTTACTCTTGGTAAGACAAAAGAAGTTGAACTTAAGGTTGTTGAGTGTAGACACCCTATTTTTATCTTCTTGTAATTTTAAATTTTATTTTAGAATAGAAAAAAAGGATCCTAATTTAGAAAAAAATACAAAAAAAGTAGAAATAGAAAAAAAAAAGAAGTAGATAATTTAAAATAAGAATAGTAAATTTTAATAACTTTACTACTTTTTGGGGTTTTAAATAATAAAAATAACAAAGGGAATTTTTGGGCCTAGGCTTCAATTTAAATTTAGCTTAAGCCAACTTAGTCTAGATATGTAATTTAATTGTATATATGGATAATGCACAGACCAATGGCCTGATGGTAATATACTTGGACTTGCATTGTGATAGACTTAGAGATCTTGGATTCAATCCTTACACCATGCACTTTATGCCTTTTTGTTCTTTTCTCCCCCAATTGCCATGTATTGATCAACTAATGGGCTATGTGTCCGGTTGAGACACGTGGCATGTCCTCATTGGTACTTATGGTGCTTCGTTAGCTTTCTTTTTCCCCCTCTTTACTTCCCTTTCCTTTTCTTTCTTTTATGTCTTGTACTGGGGTGCTTGATTCAAGGCTATTTTTTGTTACCTTTTCTACATGATTTCACCAAATCAATGATGTAACTGTGTAGATTACTTAAGATGCTTTGAATGGGGACCAAAAACTCAACTTAATTCATTCTTATAATCATTCAAATTGACCTCTAAAATCTATTAGTAGCTACGATTTATGATTTTAGCCTCTAATTCATCATTTAAATCTGAGCTTAATGAGAAAGAGTAGATGCTTCTAATCTTTGTTTCTAGCAAGAATTGATAACTTGGACACGAGTTTGACAAAAAAATGAACCCATTTTGTGCCTAAAATCAAAATTAAATCCTGAGCTTTCCATTCTTGTTCAATCTCGGATCAATGGCAATTTGATCCTTTCCATGATTATTCGAGCAAGAACTTATATAAATAGGCCTTTGCACTTGCATTCCCATCATCGATTCTCACTTCCAATCTCTCTTTCTCTCTCTCTCTCTCTCTCTCTTTCTCTCTCTCTCTCTCTTTCTCTCTCTCTCTCTCTCTCTATATATATATATATATATATATATATATATATATAAGATTGTGGTTTCCTCAATGATCTTTGAGCCAAAATTCTTATGTTACTAGAAGCCTTAGCTCGAGACCAATCCAAAGACACTATCTATTAAGCATGCTATGCCTCCTAGATCTTCCATTCCAACCACTGCTTCAAAAACCTAACCTTTAGAGGCTGTTCCTTCAAAATAGCCACCATCGAACACTTCCACTCTAAGATAAGACTACAACTAAACTCAGCACCACCTGAAACCAAAGACTTTACAGCTTTTTCACCTCTAAGCTACCCTTACGTGACAAATGGCACCACCATTGCTGCCACCAACTTTGATAACTACCTAAATCACCTCCAAACACCAAGGTATTGTCCCTATACCCCCATTTCCCAATCTAAAATACATAGATCTTCCTTTACCCATCTAATTCAGTAGCTAAAACCACCAAAATCAAGCCCCTTAAGTTGTCTTCTCCTTCTTCTCCGTCTTCTCCACTTCAACCTAACTCATGACCAATGTACTTGACTTGGATCTAACCTTTCGACCTACGTCTACTAACTTGCTCGCCTTATCCAACTAGTCCAGCCCTATTTTATTTATTCATTGCATTTCGTTTTTTATTTTATTATTTATTTAGCTCATTTCATATACCAATTGTAATTAAAAAAAAAAGGAAAAGGAAAAAAATAAGAAACAAAAAAGAGAGAGAAAAAAGAAGAGAACAAGGAAAGCTTTGTTTTATTTTTCTTTTGCTTTTGTAAATAAGTAAAAATAAGAATAAGAATAATAATAAAAAAGTGAAAAATGTATTATCACTTAGAAAATTATTTTTCAGCAAAAACAAAAATAAATCAATCCTTTTCAAAATTAAGATATTTTAGAATTTTCCAAAACTAAAAATACTCAATTTAGGACCCATCTTGATAATCTTTCCTAAATAAAACAAAATCGCTAAGAGGCGTAAACTCAATCATTGTTTAAAATTAAAATAAACCAATACACTTAAATTTTTTGCATGACCTATGGAGATCTGACTTCGAATAGTGGGTACTTAAGCACCCGTAGGCAACTACAGGATGATTTAATATATAGGAAAACTTATTTTTTCCACTCTTGTAGATAATGTTTTAATTTCTTATTTTTTATAAGTAGATGTAATTTTATTTACTTATTTGCATATGAATAGATATTATTTTTTTTTAGAAGAAGGGTATTATTGAAAAATGAAACTAAATTTGGAAGGTTAAAGTAGTATTCGAATAGAGTTTAATAAGGTAGCCTCCGAACATGGATATCTAGTTTCTTGAACCTTTTTCAAAATAAAAAAGATTTTCAAAATTGTACACCAGTGGCTAAATTAGAATTAATCTGTCTAATTTATTCTAATTTAATCACCTTTCTGGTTTTTACTGGGTGACGACTCTAAAGGCTTTTAAAGATAAAAGAAACTAGGTTTTCCTTAATTTTTGTTGATGGTTTAAACTAAATAAACATTGGGTTTGGTTTAAATTGGATTAAGGAAAACTGAAAATTGAAAAATTCAAGCTCTACATTAAGAAATTATTAGGTTAGAAACATCAATATGCAAAATGCTTGAATTGCCTTAGGCATGATCATATTACCTCTTGATGTCCAAATAAAAGATAGATGGTAATGAAAGACAGTAGATCTAATGCAGTGATTGAGAGTGAGGAAGAGGAGAACAAAGAGGAATTATTGAAGTTTGCTAATGAATCAATTCATATAAAGTGTAAAGAAAGAATCCTCCTTACAGTTAAATTGTTGCCTAAAGATAGTTGAATTCATTCTTCTATAAATAAAACAACATGGGTTACAATAACTTTTTTTGGATTATCTCCATTTATACGGTCATGTGTACTTTTCCCTTTACATACTTTCTTAACGATCTTCTTAACTTAGGCATTAGGATGGTAATGCTGGACACTCCTAGCACTCCTTAAAGCCTTATGTATTTCTATTTTGCAGATCATTAGAAGCCTATTACCAAGTTTGAGCATCATTAGTAAGGTTTAGTAATAGACTTTTCATTATCCTCTTATACTTGAGTAAAAAAGAATCCTCTCTTTAAATATTATCGACGTTATTAAGTGATCAGGTTTCGCTTTAAGTTTATGTTCCTATTAATCTTTTAAGGTTGTGGTAAACTTGCTCTTGAGTTTTCGTGTAAGCTTAAACGATAAAACTGATAGTACTAGTTATAACATGGTATCAATTTCTATGCATAATATCGAAGCTCATTAGCAATTTGTATCTAATTATGTGTTTGTAAGTAATATCAAATACAGTTTTAGATATAAGCTAGCTTGTAATTAATTTTCCTTAAACACTAAAAAGCTCAAAGTATGCCTAACTTCCACTGTGATTATCACTCAACTCTATTCTTACTAAGCAATTCCAGCTTAAGCTTTTTGTATGTAGATTGCATCAATGCTGTGGGTGGCAATTACTAGCTCTTTTTCATGTCACCTTCACTTAAGGACAATTGACCATTACCTTGTGAGAGTTACAATATTAAGGATTAATTTTATATTCTTTATGTTTGAAATATAAAGGATGGTTTATAGGATTTTAATTTAATTTGCTTTATGTTATTATTCAAATAATTTAACTTTTAAGGATATTTATTTTTATTTTTAGGTGTAAGCATATGAATTTTAATGCACTATGATCAAATTAAATTAATTTATTGGTTCGGTTTCTAACGAGTATTTAGATATAATATAACACTGTTAGTGGGGTTATAGACTCATGTTATGTTGTCTTATAAGATTTGGAATAAATTTCAAGACAGAGTAACATCTCATTGAATCAGATTCAGCTTTTGGAACTAAGATGATCAACTATAAATAAATTCTTATCTATATTTGTACTTATTTCTATATTATTAAAATGGATTAGTGTTTAAATAACCGTTTTTTTACACATTACCATCTAATCCTTTAATTAAAATTTTATTACAAAAAATTAATATTAAAAATAAATTATTAAAATTATAATCATTTTATAATAAGGATAAAACTGACATATCAACGTACTTTCTTCACTTTCTCCACTATCTCCTTGCAAAAATGATGGTTATTTCATGATCTCTTTTTTTTGACAGTTTCATTCTTTTTCTATTTTCTCTCTCACCTTATTTTATGTACGTGTATTTTATGATTAAAATTTAGATTATAATGAAATATAATTATGATGATGATTAATATCCACTTGCATGGATGGATTACTATCTGTAATCCAAATTTGCTCATAATTAAAAAACTAAAGAATTTAAAGTGAGTGTAAATAAAAAAAAAAGAATAAATTTATATTTATATTGTTTAACAATTATTATGATTATTCAATAGATAATAGTAAATTTTAAAGATATAAATTAAATTTTACTTAATTTACATGTACATCGTGGGCTTATCATCCGCTATTATTAATTAATGTATATTTACCCTTCTATTTTTGAAATCATATCTTTAGACTTAAACTATTAAAAAGAAGTATGTCTACACTTTATTTTTCCATTTTTATTTTAAAGAAAATAATGAAAAAACACTAAAATTAAAATAAAAAAAAAACCTTAAGGGAAAAATTGTTATATATGAATCTAAATACATTTATTTTTCAAAGATTAAAAAGTTTGAAATACATTTACACAAGCTTTTTCTTTTTTAATTTTTTTTTTCACTATAAAAATTGAGATTCAAACTCTAATATATTTTGATAAAAGATCAATAGTAATATAATTAACTTACAACTTCCTTCAAAAAAGTGAAAATGAGATATCCCTCGACCTAATTTTTCCCAAAAAATTTTCATATCAATTGAAAAATAAAAAATAAGCACTAACAACGACAAATATGAAAAAACCTATGGCTAATTCCACGACCTATCGCACTCCAAGATTCCTAGATTCTCCTTTCTGTTGTCTCCATCTCTCTCACTCTGTTCATGTTCTCCTTTCCCGGCGTTTGCTACTTAGGCCGCCGACGGGTCATTGTTCCATAGAAATTCAACATCCCTCCCTTCAAATTCACACAATCCCTCAATGTATGGAGCAGAGAAAGTAGAGGAAGGCTCGGACTTGGAGCGAACCGCTTTTAGGAAAGCCGAGAAGAAGTACAAGCTCTATTATGACACTCCCTCCAAAAAGTAAAAATCCTTCCTTGTTTTTATCTTTCGCTTTGTTTTTTAGTATTTCGCTTTAATACATCGCCTTAATGGTCTTAGTCCTGCGTAATCCTGATAATTTTTCCTTTTTAAGGAAGAAAAAGAAGCCCATGGCTGTGGATTTATCGGATGTTTTAGATTTCAAGTCCATATTGGAAGGGTTTGAGCAGAAAGGCGTCGTTCCTGATGGAATTGAGGCACTTTCGTCTGGGTTTGGGTTTGGATTTGATCACCATGTTTTCTGCTTGGCGAACCGGCCTGGTATGTGTCAATGGATCGTTGTACATTCTTGTTGTATTTAAATAGTTTTTTCTTTGGTGGTTTAGATTTCTAGGGAGTTCAAATTTTGAGTGACCTTTCGTGAATTTACTTGCCCATATACCCATTTTACTTGTTTCTGCATTAATAGTGGCACCTCCTGGTACATTCATGAAACATACCATGGTACAGTCTTTGAAATGCCATGTCATTGAAAATTGCAGGATTTTATTTCATTCCTGGGGCATTAAGTCTGGATGAACAATGTCGATTAATAAAGGAGAGCTTAACCGAATTTCCACAGCCACCCAATAGAACAAACCATAATGCCATGTATGGCCCTATACACAATTTATTTGCCGCTGCTAAGGAAGGGAAGGTTTTGACCGAGGAGAATTCCCTGACAACATTGAACCCAATATCTGACTCACTTGTTTGTAATGAACGTGCTCATAGATGGAAATTCGTAGAGGCAACTACTGCAGCACTAAAGGGAAATGGAGGCAATGCTGTTTCGGCTTCTGTTCTCTTACGGAAGTTAAGATGGAGTACCCTTGGCCTTCAGTTTGACTGGTCCCATGTAAGCATCAAGAAGGTTTAATTATCTTATCATGCCTGTAGCTGCATTGCTTTCTATTGCATGTTTGCTTGGCCTCTCTTAGATGAATGATTGACTGCATTTATTTATAAATCTATAACTTATGGACTTGTTATATAATTTCCTTGATGAAGAGGAACTATGAGGTGTCTCTCCCACATAATAAGATGCCGGGTGATCTCTGTGTACTGGCTAAGAGGTTGGCCACTCCAGCAATGCCTGCAGGGGAAGATTTTAAGCCAGAGGCTGCAATAGTGAACTACTTTGGTTTAGGTACTTTTCTTTCTACTTCTCTGATGTTATTATATCAATTCGGGTGAGACTTTTGATAAGTTTATATGTGGAAGCTTTGACACTCCTGGATCTTGCAGTTTTAAATTTATAGTGCCTTTGATGCCTTCGTAAAAGAGATTGTCGATTTAAAAGTTTGATTTTTTAACAGTCCTGGTCAGTTTCATGGTCTAACAGTTTCATCTTCCTTATGCATTAAAGCTGTTGCTTGTCAAAAGAACTGCAGTTGGCAAACAAACAACATTTTTTTCTCTTAAATAAAGTGAGCATGGAGGTGTTAAAGAAAGAGAGGACAGATGCAATACTCTCTTGTTTCTTTGTTCACGTGGTCTAGCAGGATTGGAGAGGAGCTGTTTATAATCAGCTCTGATTTCATTGTAAATGATTCACACTAGTTTTAACTATAATTTTTCAAACATCTTTTATTGTTATTATTATTATTCAAGCTTGAAAGTACCTTTTTGAAGTTTATAGTCCAAAAGCATGAAATAGTGGAATTGACATTTCTTTTAATACAGGATTTCTAGCTTTAGAGTTTGGCTTGTAACAAGTTCTCTCTTTTCAGGTGATACTTTGGGGGGCCATCGTGATGACATGGAAAAGGACTGGAGCAAGCCTATAGTCAGTATGAGGTACGCAGTGTACTACTCTCTTGTTTTGGTATCATTCATAAGGCAGGCACGTTTTTCTTTTGTTTAACAATCTGATCATTTGTTGTCAGTTTGGGATGCAAAGCAATTTTTCTCTTGGGAGGGAAAACTCGTCATGATCCTCCTGCAGCAATGTTTCTTCGGACTGGTGATGTTGTACTTATGGCTGGAGAAGCAAGGGAATGTTTTCATGGTAAGTTAATTTTAACCTCATTTCTTTATTTTACAATTTCATTTCAACATCTGATGATAATGATACTAGGGTAATTACTCTACTTTGAATCTTCTAAGAACTGAATAAACATGATTTGAATGAAGATCTTTCTCTTTTTGTCCCTTTTTTTTGGGTAATCAATGAAAATTGGCAAACTTACAGCGTGAGCATCTTGCATCTCTATCTAGTCATGTTAAGTTTAACTTTAATTTGATGTTGCTTTTATGGGGTTATTGATAACTACTGCATAGCATGTAGACTGTTCATCAATGGGAGCAAAAGGAAATACTTGAAAAGAATGATTGCAAAATAAGCCTCGTGCAACTATCTGGTTAATGCTGGTGCATTTTTTCAATGTATACTTTTGGTTTTACATTTCATACACACATGCAACATACGGATGGGAGGCAATATCACAATTTATACCTCAACTTTGTTATTTCTCACATTTATACATTTGAAATTTTAGTTTGTTTAATTATACATTTAATTGAAAATTTAGTTATCACAGTGTACATTTCAGTTAACTTTTATTCATAATTGGTAATCTATTCAGCATGATAAGCCAATGTAGTGGTTGTTTACGGTCTTAAGGGGGTTGCATAACTCATCTAGGGCCGTGCGCGGTCATTCGTAACTGTTGATGGATCTTACAACCTATACTTTTTAAGCGGGTCACAATCTACTATTTTGTAGTGGATGGTTAGCGTTCATTGGCGGGGTGTTGTGTGACCTCTTAAGAGCATAAGTGGTTATCTTATTGGCTGATTATGTTAATTGAATTAATGGTGTAAATTAAAATTAATTGAAGTGTAAATGGTGATAATTAAATCTTTAATCTGATGTATAATTAGACAAGTTGATTCTTTAGGTATATAATCACAAAAAGTGATAAAATTAAGGTATAAATGACGACATTGACCTTATTGCATATCATTGATATAATGTTATGTCGACATTCTATAAATGGATGTAGGATGAATGAAATATAGAGGAAAAGTACTTGTAATTGAAATACCCTCATATTTTATTTTGAGCAATTCAGATTAGCCAGTATTAGCCTAAAAATAAATAAATATATGAAAAAGTTTGGCCAAGTCAAGAAAGGTTGCAGCATAAGCACATGTCTAGACTGAAAATGTTGCAATGCAGCTTTAGCACTTCCCTCCGGTGGCTGGTGTGATAATTTCAATTTATGCAAAATTCTTGGTGCAGGTGTGTGTCGAATATTTACAGACAGGGAGAATGCTGAAATCACTGCCCTTGAATTGCAATTTTCACTTGAAGAAGATCGCTGCTTGTTAGAGTACATCAGGAATTCAAGAATTAATATTAACATTAGACAGGTTTTCTAGTGTTGAATACGATTCAGTTTATTCTTCTCCTGTATAAACGAATGAGAAATAGCATTCTGGATTGAGGCCATCAAGATGAGGGCTGCTGGATTAAGGCATCTTCCACCTGTGTGAAGGCATCTTCCCCCTGGGTTTCGCAGACAAAAATGATGGCAAATGAAGACAAAAGTCTAGAGGGAAGCTAAAAAGCTCCATTATAGTTTGATATTCAAAGAGGTCCTAACAATTAGGGACAGGTTATCATTGGTTGCGTTATGTGTGGTGGGTGTAGGGATTTCTTTTTGATGGAGGTTAAGGAAAGTTAGCTAACATTATTTACAAGAAGAGTTGCAAGGTGGTTTCATTTTTCTTTTTTTGACGAAAAGCTGATTAAACTAATGAGCAAGCCTAGTTTCAATGAGAACGTAGGTTGTCAAGCAAGTTATTTATTTATTCTTTTTCAGGTGACACTCTTTTGGTAGTGACATTGTCCTTGAGGATGCATGTAGGGTGGATGTGGAAAATTCACAAGCTGATTCTACTTATTTCAATATGGGCTTCAATATCTGTGTTTCAAAATGAACAAATAAATTTTCGTATGTAGTCTTCTCAGTTCTCACTATTAACTACTTAGACAATGTGCATTCCAAAGTAATTCGTATTGTGTCCTCAAATATCATATTAATATGCTAAGAAAATCTCTTATCGATAAACTTATCACTTCATCGTTGAGTTTCTTGGTAAAATATTTTTATTTTTTATTTTTTTAACATTTTTTGGGCTCCAATATTATATTTTAATCAATAAAAAGTTTTTTAAAAAAAGAAGAAGATAAAACGTTCCTATGCAGAGGAAGATGCATCGAATAAGCAACATGCCTCATCCTCATCGTTGAAGGAACTGTGCAAATTTCCCAAGCCGTTGGAAAGAAAATTCCACTAAGGCACGTGGGACAAACGTGCTCTAAGGGTGTATGATTTTTACTTTTTTTTTTTTTTAATTCGTTTTAAGCATATGTTTTATGAAGAAATAGCAGTATGATTTAATGCATGACGGTATATTATTGAATATTGATAAATTATAAAATAAACGTGTATGTTTGTATGTAATATATTATTTTAAACTTTATTACGAAAAGGTATAATTTTTGCCCATTTTGATTGGTTTTAAGTATATGTTTTTCGAAGAAATAGTGTTATGGCTTGATATACGATAGTACATTATTGTATATTGGTCATTTTATAGGCCTTTTGATTTATATTAAGTATGTGATATGTTATTTTAAAAAAAATTATACTAATTATTATAAATTATAATGTATATATAATGCTGTTATTAAGAAATTAGTTGTAAATTATATCCATTAATTTCCATAATATTAGTTGTGAAAAAGAAATTTGCGGTATAATAAATAATATAAATATTATTATTTACTAATATTTTAATATTTTATGCAATAAGACTCATTAGTTTTCATAATATTAGTTGTGAAAAGAAATTAGCGTCTGTTAGTATAAGGTAATAGTTGTACATGCACATGTTGAAGTTTATGCAACTAATGTGGTAAATAGGTATATAAAAGATAATATAAGGTTGGTGGAAATATTATGGAAGGAAAAGATAGGATGTGGTATAATAAGTACTTGAGAATAGTAATCGAAGTTCTATTTAGGGCTACGTATGACTAGGTAGTTGGAATGATATGTAATCGGCTTCGGGTTGATATGACAATACACTAGGTTGAGCTGATTCATAGATGCCCCATCGTAAGCGGGACCAAGGATATGTTCTGTACCGTCCTCATCAATGATGATTATGATGACCAACAATTGATGGCTTCTTCAGAAGGGTATGGTGGAGTTAGCAGTTCTGTGGAAATATATATTGAAATTCATGAAGTAAACCTACCACTAATAGCCCTTGTTGTAGTTGAGGACAATGTCGGATAGCACAACGATGATATAGGACAACAAGTTGAAACCGAGTTATTCAAATCTTAAGCGGTCCCACTAAGGAATATATAGAGCATTAGGCGTATGTCTAATGAATCTAATATCTTGATTACTAGTGAGTCAAATAGAGATACCGATGTGGAGAATGAATTAGCATTTGTTGACATGGATGAAGATTCCGATGATACATATTGTAATGTGGACATTGGCTTGAGTGAATGTTAGTTGCAAGAAGTGGGAGAAGCATAAGAGTCACGTAGACAGAACGATTGGAAGCATGGGTTATCAACATCTGTGGACATGGTTGGGATGTCGGAACTAGTGCCTTACTACATGTCAAGTATAGGGGATGGACTGGTGGTTGATGATAGTATAAGTGGTAGTAAATGGAGCTTTAGTGATGAATTAAGGGTAACCATGTGGTTCAAGAGTAAAAAATATCTATAGACAGTTGTGAGGTTGCATCATGTTATGAACCACTACGACTTCATTGTAAAGGAGTCCAAACTGACATTATGGTCTATTAGTTGCGTTGATTGAGGAAAGGGCTATAGGTGGAGACTTCGAGCTTGTAAGAAGCAACATACAGGATGCTTTGTAATAACTAGGTTTGTAGGTTTACACACGTGCCTCAATCTCCACTCGAAATTGGACTCAAACACACTATCCTACTTTTTGATTAAAGATGTTCAAGAGTCACCAAGCGTTAAGGTAAGACACTTGCAGGCAACTATTTGCAATATGGTTATACTATCCATATCAAGAGAATTAGGAAAGCGAAGCGCAAAATGATTGAACAGGTTTAGGTAAAGGGGAAGAATTGTATGCGATGTTCCTACATCTACTAAATCCGATCCAAGAGCCTTATCTTGATACTATGGTAGAGTGGAAATGGTGAGATGGTGATATTGCCGAGCACGTGTTCTTTGATAAAGTCTTCTGGGCATTCGGACCATGCATTGAGACGTTTATACATTGTAGGGCCATAATTACAATTGATGGAATGTTCTTGTATGGGAAGTATAAGCATAAACTGCTAATTGTCACAGGAGTTGATGGTTAGAATCACATAATCCCATTTAGTTTCACCCTAGTTGATGAAGAATGTTTCGATAGTTGGAGTTAGTTCATAACGTATGTACTCACACATTTTATAAGAGATTGTATCGATATATGTCTAGGATTGTCATGCTGGTGTCCAATTTGTAATACAAGGCGGGAATGTAGTATGGCCGAGGGGTTAGCCTTACCAATAGTGTATTCGACACGTTACTAGTAATTTCAACACTTGGGTTAAGAATAAAGACTACAAAGAGATGATAAAGAAGGTCGCTTACTAATTGCAACCTCATACGCTATAGCGGTTATGGGAAAAATGAGCATGGGCTGTGCTGTACACATTGGGTATTGGTACACGATACAAAATCAGCTATGTATATATATACGTTCCTTCATGCCTTGTATCGATAAGTCTAGTTAGTCATATCTTCACATTCCTATGTAGCATCCCGTTATAACATTAGATAGGGTTAGGAATCTAAGTAGGCCATAGGAAAAACAATTCTAAAATGAGATGGACATCCGGGAGGGATTGTTAACTTACACTTATGTACGATGCGGTGGGGATGGATATAATAGGAGAAGATGTTCACAACAAGAAAGACACCCAATGTTGAGTGGATCTACTAGTAGTTTACTTATTGAATGTGAAAAAACCTGTGATAATATTGATTGATTATATATATGGCAGTGTATATAAGAAGTAGTTATTTTTTCTAACTTTTTGTTTTCATCATATGAGTTTTCTAGTAAGTTTACAAATTTTCTTTTCTCTTTTGTACTTATAGGATTAGATGGATTTAGGACTGGTAGATAGGTCATTACTTCACTTTCAACCATCCTATAGAATCGAGCTAATATGGGGTAGTTAGGTAAGGAATAGTAAATGGAAAACATATTTGTGATTTGTTCCATTTCCTATACTGATTGTAATTATATTTCTTCTTCCTAGGTTATAAGAAAACTACTAGCTTAGATTTCATAGATGTAAGGCGATATTTAGGCGATAGGATGGCCAAGATCTTGATAAATCCATGTATGATCTCATATTTGGAGTAGTTAAGCTTCATTGGTATGCATCAAGTTCTCTTCATATAGTTGGATTGACACTTAATGAGTGATGGAGGAAGGAGACAAATACGTTTCACTTCTACACTAGAGAGATGATAATTACACTACAAGATATATTTTTGCTCATAGGTCTACCAACCGATGGCGATGCAGTTATTGGAGTGATGGCTTTTACAGGGTAAGTTGAGATATGTCATCACTTATTAGGAATTTACTCACCAGAAAGTGCCTAGAAAGTGCCTTAAAGGGTGTTAGATTAAAGTTGTCGTGGTTGGAGGATAACTTTATAAATTTGCCTTTTCATGCAGACAAGCAGATAGTGTAGCCCTTCATGAGGGTACATATCATGCATTTGATCTGGGGTATGCTATTCTCAAACAAGTCTAATAATGTCATACACATGATGTTCCTCCTTCTCCTATTGGACCTCACTATGACCAGGCGATATGTGTGGAGAGTAGCTTACTTAGCGTAGCTGTACTGCCAGTTGTACTTGGCTTCTAAGGTTAATGTAGGAGAGATTAGTGGTCTATTGGTGATTCTGTAGGTGTGGTCATGGGAGCATTTCCTACATATTGCCTCCTTGCATTGTCAAATTATGACAACTGTTGATGGTTGACCACTTGTGAGTTGATGGGGGGTGGGCTTTGACGTGACTGAGCTACTCATGCATGTGGTTAGACAGTACAAAGATGCATTCAATCGCCAGCGTCCAAAGTAAGTGCGTATTTACCAAAACCGTTCTCCTTATTTATTTAGTAACTATTACTTTTTTCATCCTCATTATTGATCATCAATTTAGGTTGTTTAGATTCCATATAACCACGATGATGTAGCTAGATTATCAGCTTATTGTTGGTATGAGAGTGACGTATGGCTAGCCTATGTATCATTTATATGCTTCCATATTGTAGAGATACACTATCCCGATTGCGTGGCTCGATAGTTTAGTAGGATATAAGAGATCCTAACCCACCCTGACATGGGACGTGCCCTGTATAATATCAACCTAAGGGGCAGGATAGATATAAATTGGGCAACCCATCACATAGCTTGGATAGTATAATGGGAAGATTGTCGAAATCGGATAGCTCAGGTTCGACCACTACTTGGTGTACATCTTGACTACGTCCCCTGGTACCAATAAGTTACTCATAGATATATTGGCTAGTCTGGGGCTTCTTGGATGTATATGGTATGTATAATTGCTTTTTTGTTTACACTTTTATTTTTTTAATTTATATGCAACTTATACTTTTGTGTTTGGAATGTACGTAGACTTCAAACATAGAGTCCTGCACATGTCATATGATGACATATTATCTAAGTAGCATCGAGTAGATGACCTCATTCAGGGGATTATTGGGGTCCACTTAGGTGATACAGCTCCATCAGGTTTAGATGTCGAAGAAGACGACTCCCTATTGAATGAGCGACGGAGAGGTAGGGGTCATAGGGCATGCGATCGTTGTTGAGTTAGGGGTTTAGGACATAGACAACCTAACGTAGAGATTTGTGACGATGTTTTTCCTTTACACTTCTTACTGCCAACATCTCTTAGATCACTTGGATTTAAGTTTCGTAGGCCATTCCTCCGAAAGAGCTCCAGCGATCTTATATATTACACCCCCTGTAATCAGAGAGGCCTTCACTAGTTTGTTTTATATACCCCTTCTAATTGAGGAGGTTGATTAGAGATACTTAGTACAACATGGGTAAGGGAGTTATGTAGATGCACCTTCTTCAATCCTCATGCATAGATCGTTCTTGGGTGCTTACAGCCAAGACGGTAGATAGATCACATCGCTGGATGTGGGTTAGATGGTTCAGCCACAAGACAATGCAAAACCTCAAGATGCTTGGCCACTGGCTTGACGATGATGCCGACGCCAACATTGATGCCAACGTCATTAGCTTTATATATTTCTCTTCTAATTTACTTTCCTTATTTTTGAAACACTATTTAGCTATTTTGACAGTTTACTTACGTTTCGTTTAATGGTTTCATTTCTTCATAGTTTAAAGTTATTTACAATTTTTTATATCAATTCAAAATGTGTATCTGTATAATACTAAACTTAGATATAACTAAACATCTCACAAATAAATAACTGAATATAATTTCACTAATTGACTAAAAAAAAATATCTGCTAAATATTACATTACGAATACGTTTTTAACTAAAATCGTGCATGGGTTTCCCTAAATTTAAGGTAATACAGTTTTCAACTACAATTGCATATAGGTTTGATTAAATTTAAAGTGGAGAGGTAGAAGAAAATGTAAAATGCGGGTATATTGAAATAATTTGTATTAAAATTGGCTATTGAGGGATATGTGAATTTTGTACTGAAATCTTTTCTTGAAGAGGCGATTTCAAGTGCGATATTTCGATGATTATTTTTCCAAATGTTGCATTTTTATAATTTTTTTTTTGCATTTTTTCCCTTTTTCCTTGTCTAGACTTGGACCATTATTTTTCTTGATGTAGTTTACAAGTCGTTTGATATTGATGTGATGTGTCCATTATCTATTTTTATGCTTGGCAATTGTCTATGGATATATTTATAAGAGATGCATTACACAGATTTTCGTACCATATGCTCTTCTTTCCCTTATTAATTAAAAGCATCACTTAATGCAAGTTTTTTTTTTTCTTTTATTTCTTTAACTCTTAAAGTCTGACATTGTGTCAAACATGAGCAAAATTGCTATGCTGTTAGTTAAAAGCCTCGGCTATTTTATAATTTTTTAATAATAATAAATAAAATATTATTAATATAATATATAATAAAAAATAATGATAATTTAACTTAAAAAATTTTTTAAAAATTAGTAAGTAATTTTAATAAAGTATTCTCTTATAAAGTAGAGAATCATTTAAAAAAAATTGTTTAAGATGCAAATGTGACATCTTAAACGACTTCTTTAAGTGTCCATCGATAAACATACTCTAATAACCTATATGCACTCTCAATTTGGTTTATTGTGCATCTTGTCATATATATTTCACTTATCAAAAAGTCAATCCGGTTCACTTCCCATTTTTTAAAACAATTCAAACTAGGAGTTAGTGATATGGGGAAGAAAAAAGGAAAGAAAAAACTAGGAATTGGTTAGATTTAACTAATTATTAGGACTTCTAAAATTTAAAATATTGTGCAATATTTTATTATGAAGTTGAAATTATATCATAATAGTTTTTAAAAAATCCTAATATAATAATATACATGGTAAAGTATATAAAGCATTTAGTCTTAACAAATACTTTGGGAGATTTTTAATATTATTTGATAAGGTATATAAGTTGGAAAACAGACCGTGAACTCTATTGGAGCAAAAGTGATACTAATTTGTTAAGTTGATGTAACAATGTATTGTATCTTTAAATCATTGAATCTTGATGAATGAGTCACGTTGGTATTAGAGTTAAGTAATTTCTTTTCTTTAGGAGAGAGGGAGAGTAGATTATTAATAATGGAAAGTTCAGACACACTTGCTATGACTACATCTACTTCTATTACTCTAACTAGAGCTACTTTTAACTTAGATACAACGACCTTTAATAAAAGTCACTCAAACAAGATATATTATCTTTATGAGGTATCTTATCTTGATGACTAAGAAAAGATAGATGGAACATCTTTGCTTTTAGTTAAGCTTTACTTAGTCTTTGCTAGACCATAGAGATCTTTGTTAAGATCACTCATTAGTCTAAACTCAAAACAAGTTAAGGAATATATCCAATCCTCCAAATTTGAGCAATGTCTTATTGGAGCTTCCTAAGAAGAGCAGTTTGTAACTTCGCAAATATCACCAGAACTTCCCAAGTTATGGTTATCTCAAGGTTATACATACATACATTATGGAGCAATCAAACTTACTGTAACACTTCATGGGAGAAAAGGGTAGCCAATAGTTGCTAGATTAGCATTACTGGATACAAGGTTTTTATAATATCAACAGACCTATGTTAGTACTATTGAAACAACTTTAAATGTTAGAATAGTGTTTGTAACACTGTAACCGAACCACAACATAGCTTTAACTAATCTAAAGCTTTTGGATGCATTACAAGTAAAAGTCCAAATCATTAGAGGCTCTCTAGATCCTAAGGCAATTGTTGTGATTTTGTATTAGCAAATGATATACAAAGTGTCTACTAGGGAAAGGAAGTAAAGCCCTAATAATTTCCATAGATTCCACCAACACACCCACAGTAGTCCATGCTCCAAGACAGATGTCTAAAATAGATCTTTTAAAGACCTTGCCAACAACATGGGTAACAAGTTATGAGAAGCATCACCATAACATTATCCCTGTACAGTCAACTGATCCTTACTTATAAGGACATATGATGGTTCTGTAGTCATTTAGTTTCAAAAACTACAAGATGAATAGAGGACTATCTCCTCTACTTTCCTAACCACAATGATGATTCAACCATTAGAAGCTTATAAAGCTTCTAAAACTGACAAAGTACTCAGCAAGTTGTCAAGCATTTTAACAATCAAGGAAGGTTAGTTTATTGCTTCAAAGACCCATTTAATGGCCATTGTTACTTTGATGATGATTTCCATGTCAAGAAAAATTTCCCTGATAATCCTCCAAGCAAAAGAAGATCATCCTCTTACTAAAAGAGGAATTAAGATGGTGATCTTACCATCGGACCACTTGAGATTATGGGGAACGGTAGTATATGGTTCACTATAGATCATCATCATAGCTAGAAGAAATACTAGAAGTATGCTAACCTCATTTGAGATCTAATGAACAAGAGCCTCTAGGATTAAACCATATAGGACAATCCTTATAGGGTATGCTCCGAGTGGATCTAAATCCCGACTTTCTGTATAGTATGTACAAAAGACTCAATAGAATAATGATCAGGCTTGATCCCATGAGAGGAGAAATGAACTTCACTCTAGAACCATTTAGCTGGAGAGGGCATGAGAGACAATTGACCTAAGCAACCCAAAGGTGGATTCTAAAGGAACAACTTACCAGGAAAGACATAGTAAAATCATCTTCACAAGGGACAATTGGTATTGGAGAATCTGACAATTCTTCATATTCTAATCAAATAATCTTTGAAGATGATCTTGTGGAGGATTTAAACGATTTTGATAATGCAACAACTGACAATGATCATGAGCTCCCATCAAGGAACAAATTGAGATAGATACAAACAAAGTCTCATTTGATCCTTCTTTTATGATGCAGCTTAAGAAGAATGAAGGTGAATTTCCACCTTGTGAAGAGTATACTGTAGAAAATTATCGTTACTCTCCAAAAGTTACAAATCTCATAGAACGCGATGCTTTGGAAACTAAAAGAAGAGTAGCACAGTAGGAGCCATACTTAACTGGCATATTGACAATGCTGTTGTACAAAACAAAGTGCTCAAAAGGATAGACTCTAATGTATAGAATATCCAGTAAAGGTTATCTACTTTTGAAAGAAAAGTAGATGACAGTTCAAAGCTAATTTCTCTCCTTTGAAAAAGACTTGAAGATGTGAAAACATCCATACTACCACCAAGAGTGAGTCTTCAAGGCTATGTAGAGTAGAAGGAGTTGGAAATTAGAAAGTTGAAGAACCAAATAGCCATGCTTGAAGCTAAACAAAGGGGAACTTCTTATGTCCCACCTATTGCAGAAACAAATATCTTTTCCAATACTCTTAAACCTAGAATAATGTCAATATTTTTCTCAAAACCTCAACAGTAGGTTAAGAAAATTCTATTTAAACTAAGAGAGCAAGTCAAATGGATTGAAGCTTCTTGAAAAAAGAAGAGAAAGATAAACCAAACTTCAATAATTTCTGTAGAAGATCTCTATAAAACTCAAAATTTGAGCGATAGTGATGATGATAGACCTGAAGATGGTACTTCCAAATCGAGAGTATGCATGGTAAAAACCCAGGATGATAATCTTGTCAAGGCTTTTCTACAAGCCTATTACCATTAAACAATTCCAAAAATTGCCATAGTGGAAGAATGTAAGGAAGAGTTATTTAGCTCCTCTGGAGAAGCACAAACAAAAGAAGAAAACGCTATAAGTAGTTTCGATGGAGAAGAACTCGATGATTCAAACTCAGATCAAGTGATAGATATATCTGGAGACTATTTAGATGAGTATGATATTTCTAGTGAAGAAAGTATGACTTCCGAACCCCATCAAAACCTATTTTGATGGTTCAAAGTATTGATAATGAGTAAGAATCTGATCTGACTACAGGAGCTTCCTCTTCATCTCGAAGAGCACCAAAATTTAGTGGTTTCTTTACACTAAATGACGTCCCATATACTAGATGGCTAGACAAGCTCTAGGAATTTCATTCACGAATGTTAATAAAATTCTTAACACATCCTTTTCATGGAGAAATTCTGATTGAATTTATTAGTAGATTCATTAGAATTCTTAAGGATTGGTGGAACTCTGCATCTAAGCAAGACTAAATTTATTTCTTAAGCTTAACAAATTTTGATGAAGCCATTAACATTATTTACCGATTCCTCATAGGGAATCCAGAAGACTTAAAGTAGATAAAGAGGAAAGAGTTTCATGAGAGAAAATATTGTTCTTATAAAAAGAAAGACTTGGATAGACATTTAAAAAAAATGGTCTAGCTTTTCTATCAACTTAGGGTTGATGTTAACATAAAGTAAGTATTTCTCTCTTCCATTTCTCTACCATTATTAAGAGGATTTGAGTAATATCTTCAATTGAAAAAACAAAAGGTGATCTATGTCTCAGTTAGAGAAATTCAACAGATACTTCACATGGTTATTGAAGATATGCGTGACAAACGGAGAATCATCAAAGATTACATTTGAGGTAGCAACGTCTTTGATGAAATGTGTCGCAAGCCAGATTTCTATATCAAATGTAGGAATCTTGAAAAAGAGTATGCTTGTACTCCAAGAAAGAAAAAGAAACATTTTAAGGTTAGACGTAGAAAATCCTTCCTAAAAGCAAGAAGAAGATTTCCAACCGAAAAATGGAAATATTATAAGAAGAAAGGAAGAAAAGGGAAGAAACTTCGCCGCTGTTTCATATGCAAAAAATCTGGACATTATGCTAAATAATTTCCTCAAAAAGGATCTTAGAAAATAATCTAGGTAATTGTTGAAAAGGCTAGAATCAAGATACAAGAAGATGAAGACCTTAAATCTCTGTTCTCAAAAGAAGATAAACCATTAGAGAAAACTTTGTTTTCTTTACAAATATACATTGAAGCATCTGATTGGGAAAATTCAAGAGATGAATCTTACTCAATACAAGAAGCATAGCTAACCATTACTAATGAATGCATGAGTGTTAGCATTCCTCATGTTCTAATCCAAATCCTCATTAGCAAATATGACAAACTAATCCTGATGATTGCCTCTATTCACATTGAAGCTATTGAAAGTATTTTAGATCTTTAAGTACTTCCTAATGACATTTGGATTCCATACTCAAAGACCTTTGTCACTATATCTAATGAAGAATTTCACATGCACCCTAGGAGCAAGCCAATAAAAATCTAGTTTTTTTCCAAGATGTAGCATCATAACTCTAGTCCTTGGATCCCCATTACCCAATAAGGATATTGTTGTTGGTTGGGATATACTATCTATGATGCCTCATATGAAGATTCATCTAGAAGGAATAAAATTCAAAAAATACCACAAGCCATATATTAAACTTTGAAGGTTTTACTCTATTGAGGAGATTTGTGTATTATAACTCATCAAAAGGATTAAAGTAGATGCATGTGTTGAAAACCGCGCTGAGTTCTTGAAGAAATGCAACCATTCTTTGTGGCAAAACCAAGAATTCTTTGTGAGGATTCCTTTTAAGAAAAATGAAGACATCAATCCAACAAAAGCCAATCATTCAAGAATAAATCCTAAACATGCAAGATCAGTAGAAGAAGAATGTAGCACTCTGCTAAGCCAAGGATTGATAGAACCTTCAGATTTACGGTGCACTTGTAAAGCATTTTACATGAATAGGAGAGCTGATCAAGTTAGAGGAAAACTAAGGCTTGTCATTGATTACTAGCCTCTTAATCACTTTGTCCAAGATGATAAATTCCTAATTCCTAATAAGAATACATTATTCCAAAACATCGCCTAAGCCAAGATCTTTTCTAAGTTTGATCTTAAAGCAGGGTTTTAGCAGTTAGGAATATATCTAGAAGACAGACACAAGACAGGATTTTGCATCCCAAATCATAATTACTAGTAGAAAATCCTACCATTTGGGCTAAAGACTGCTTCATCACTATTCTAGAAAGCTATGATCAAGATCTTTCAACCTATTCTTAATAATGCTATCATCTACATAGATGGTGTCCTTCTTTTTAGTTCAAATGAGACATCTCATGCTAAACTCATTCAACAATTTTATGAATTGGTGACGTCATATGGAGTTATGCTTTCTGAAAAGAAGATGAAGATAGCCCAAACAAAAATTGAGTTTTTAGGGATGAAAGTAAAAAATGGTTGTTATTAGCCACAGTCTAATATTGCTCAAGAACTGTTAAAATTCCTTAATGAAAACCTCAACATTAAGTAGATACAACAATTTTTAGGAATTATTAACTATGTTAGAGATTTTGTTCCCAAATCTCTAGGCATACTTTTGCTTTATCTTAGATGGTTAAGAAGAAACATTCCCCATGGGGAAGTTAACAAACTAAAGTAGTCAAGTTCATGAAAGAAGAATCGCAGAAACTTCCACTTCTAAAGATTCCCTCAAGAGAACAACTCATTCTATAAATTGATGTTAGTGACAAGTATTGGGAAGCAATTCTCCTTGAACAAAGAGAAAAAGGAAGACATATAAGTGGATACAAAAGCGACAAATTCAAAGACTCAGAAATCCATTACCATTTGACATTCAAGATCATAATAGTGAAATATGGTATTCAAAATTAAGATGGATATGAGTTCATTTTCCAAAATGCTCAAATTCAAGCAAAAGATAGTTTCACATCTTCAATTGTTAAGGTGACAAGAATGGTTTTCAAAATACTCCTATGAAGTCAAACATATATTTGGGAAACAAAATTATGTTGTTGACTTCTTATCTAGACTTCAGAAAGAGATTGAAGAAGCTAAGATTGAAATTCTAACATCACTTCTTTTAGTTAATATTCGTGCATCCAAAAGTATTACCATGGTACGGAGTCTAAACCAATTACCTCCAAGATGGTATAATCCAGAATCCTTCATCATCTATGGTCCATACGAGTTAAGGCAGATGATTGCAAGAGGCAACTTTGAAGAGGAAAGCAAACTCAAATATGAGATTATTATATCTAAATTTTTTAAAAATATGGAGGATTAAATCTAAATCCTTTTGGATTACATCTTCGATATCCTTTCATCCATCCCCATATTTTGAGATTTCATGAAGCCAAGTTTTCAGAAGAATTAAAATAGTCTTACTGGTATTTTATGCATCATTAAACTATTGCTGTCTAGATCCCAGCTTATGAGGCATTGTAATACTTAAGAATCATTAGGGCTAATGTGAGCTTAATCTGATTAGTTTGACTTAATTAATGGAATGGTTTAGATCTCTACCAGTATGGGAACAAATTAATGAATAATGGATCAATCATTTAAATCAAAGATTCCTAAGAGTAAATCTGTTGTAATTCAAACTGGTCATGGTACTTACACAATAGTAGATGGAATACTAGCTAGGAAGGTATTATCCATTAAGGAGTTGCAACTTTGCTAATGGATTTGAAGGAGACATTTGAGAAGATAACATAAAATACCAAGAAACTCAGAGGAAGTTATGCTCAATAAACTAGACCATTCCTTAGAGATATGGCCATGACCATTTGAAGCAGAAGTACCATAGGATCACAGTGATGATTACCTATTTACAAGACCTTCAATTAGGCAAGCCTTGAAGGAATGAGATGAAGAGATTGATTGAATGGAGGAAGAAGCTTTCTTAGCAGGATACAATCAAGAACCTAAGTATCCTGATGACGTCAACATGTCACCTTCACATGAACTGATAATAAGTAGCATTGATTGATCTGCAAATCTTATTAGGATAATGTAATTATTAAAGCATGTTAGTTAGTATGTCCTAGAGATAAGGCAATTATTTAGATATGTCGGAGGAATTATTTAACAGTGTTTGTTGTTTGTAATATGTGTTATTAATTATTGTACTTTGTTATCGTAGTCCATAGTAAAAATTATCGATCATAGATGTTGACCCATTTTGTCGTTTGTATTCTGGAATGCCTATATAAGGCAGTTACTTGTATTGTGAAAACTAGAACATAGCTGTGTGAAATATACTAGTAGTTGTTGAAATCTCTTATGGCTTTCTAATATCCTTCTTTTTCTCTCCTAAACCTTTAGCAAGAAATTACTAAGCATCTTAGTCTACCTTTCAAGATTCAAAGTATGCTTTATACTTACTTCTTAAGAGTAATTTGTATATCGGAAATGCATCATATAGATACACAAAGAACATAGATAGTATTTTAAAATTGTCTTAAGCTAAAAGATTTGTTCTTGTAAGTCGTTGTCCAAGTTTAGGAGAAGTGTTAAGGCGTAGGTTGAACATTAGTGAGATTTAAATAGTTTGGATACTATTAATTGTTCTTTTCATTCATGGTATATAAGTTGGAAACCAAACGGTAAACCTTACTAGGATAAAAGTGATACTAATCTATTTGTTTGATGTAACAATGCACTTATCCTTTAAATCATTAAATCTTGATGAATGAGCACGTATTTAAATCAAAATGGTCCTACAATTGTTAAAGTTGTCCTGGAAAATAAAGAAAGTTGTGGAGAGTGGGATTTGAACCCACGCCCTTTCGGACCAGAACCTTAATCTGGCGCCTTAGACCAACTCGGCCATCTCCACTTGTGTTCCTCTTTCCAGTAAATATATATTTTGTTAGTTAATTTCTCTTGCGCATGGTTCAACTAAAGAAGCAACAAAACAGAGATGATTTGCCTATTGCACGATTTATTTTCACAATCAACGACTTATTTTGCTATTTAGCCGCATAACGATACCTACAAAAGAGATTACTTTCTCTTCGGTTTCTTGTTGAATAGTTTAATATGAATATTAGGCCTCCATGCATGTGATGTCCACAAAATTACCCCAATAAAATTACTACGGAGTTATCTGAATTGCCGGATAGAATTAACTTTGTTTATTTATTTATTTATTTTTTTTACCACCTCGATAGAGTTAAGTTAATTCACCTGTTTCCATTTCTGTTTTTCTCGTAGGCTATTTGATATGGTTTTCAACATGATAAAAATAGGGTAGGGTAGAGTGGAATAGGATAGGATATGACAAATATGAGATAGAAGGAAAGTGATAACATAAGACTGAATATTACATTCTATCAGGTCAGTCTTAATTGGTATGCTGCTTCAAATTGTTTTTTAGGCTACCACGTTTATATCTTAAGTAATCTTTTCTGTCGAAAGAATTTCACAATTTAATCTGAAATCGTTCACGAAATTTTCTGATACATTAAGTATTATACATTATACATTATATATATATATATAGTATGTTGATATAAATTAAATGTTAACGCAAATCATATGGAATGGTAGTTTTTAAATCAATTATTATTCATGATTTGCATGTATTTGTATTTTATTTATATTTATACATCATATATATATAAAATGATACAGAATTGGATTTTTCATATTCAATTTGTCCAATCAATTTGAAGATCCTTGCATTAGCCAGATTCAGATCATCCATGATCAGACTGATATCGTCTTTATGTCATGGAGGATACTGTCTTGGTTGGAATAGATTATAGACTACTCCATTTAGCCTAAGAGCTAGGCTAACATTGATAGTAGATGTAACCAAACCCGAATCTGATTTAACTGATTATGGAAGACGGATGGCTTTCATTTTTATGGCGACTTGTTGGATAATGAATTTAATGTTTCCTGACTTTCTGATGCCTTCTTAATCTTGCTCAATTCGCTTGCAAATTGAGACATGTGGATTCAAGAAAAGATATAGTTAGAGCAGTGGTCCTCCAACATATCAAATTCGATTAAATAGCTCAGTTTTCACGAGGATTGTCAATTGCTTTCTACTATAACATAACGAATAGATGCTGGGATGAGTTATGAACTCCTAATGGATTTCCTGGATGTAATTGTAAGAGTTATAATAACAAAATGACCCTTTTACTGCGGGGTCATTGGCTCATTGCTTTTGCTAAAGAAAGTAATGGACTCTGCGAATTTGGGTTTTCAAGACTTTTAGGAGCCGACATTCTTCAATTGCTGATTTTTCTTCCTTTCCACAAACTTAATTGTCCCTCCGATACTGATGCAAAATTTGGTTTTTAAGTATTATGTGCTCACTGTGACAGTTGGTTATCGAAATAGAAAGAGAGAACAGAAAACTGTGGAAGATAGGAAGACGGAAATGAAATCTGTTATTTATGTGTAGCTGTACAGAGTAGCAAAGCTAATATTTATAGATATAAAATGTAAAATGTGATATAATTAGGACCGACATCCCTCCTCAAGATGGCTCGTATGTGTCAACAACGCCCATCTTGCTCATTAAAACCTGGAAACTGATCAGAGGAAAGGCCCTTCGCGAGCAGATCCGCTAGCTGAGACTTGCCGTGAACATAAATTGGCAAAAGTAGTCCTTCAGTGACCTTATCACAAAACGAAGTGGAGATCCATTTCTAAGTGTTTAGTACACTCATAGGACACTGGGTTGCGAGCAATATGAATGGTAGATTGATTATTGCAAAACAATTGGACTGGTAAAGGGCAATTAACCTGAAACTCTTTCAACAAAGTGAAAAGCCAAACAACTTTGCATGCTGCTGTTGCTGAAGCTCTATATTTGGATTCAACAGGGCTCCTAGAAACAGTGGTTTGTTTCTTGGATTTCCAACTAATTAAGGAGTCTCCAAGGAAAATACAAAACTAGGTTGTAGATCTTCTTGTGTCTGGGCAACCACCCCAGTCGCTATCACTGTACGCATGCAAGACGATATCAGATGTTGAAGAAAAATACAATCCATGTCCTGGACTAGCCTTGATGTACTGTAGAACACGATTCAATGCCAACTGATGATTATAGCGAGGCTGCTCCATAAATTGACTCAAGATATGCACTGCATAGCCTATATCCGGACGAGTGAGTGACAAACAAAGTAATTTCCTAACCATCTTGCGGTCTCTAACAGGATTCACTTGTTCAGAAGTACCATGGCAGGTAAGATGATGATTTTGAACTATGGGAGTGACCAAAGGTGAGGATCCAAGAAAACCAGACTCCTCTAACAGTTCAAGAGAAAACTTTCTTTACCAAAAAACCAAACCATGCTGTGATCTAGCTAATTCCAACCCAATGAAATATTTCAATTCACCAAGATCTTTAATTTTAAACGGAGTACTCATGAACTGCTTAAAATCATTTATAACATGAAGGCTCTTTCTTGCAATGGCCAAATCGTCAACACAGACTAGCACCACATTAAAATCATCACCTGTCCCTTCGGTAAACAAAGAATAATCACTATGGGACTGTCGAAAACCATTGCTCAACAAACAAGTAGTAAGTTTAGCATTCCATTGGTAAGAAGCTTGCTTCAAGCCATAAAGGGATGAGAACCATGCTGCAAATGAGAAACAGTTACATCCAAACCTTTAGGAATCTCTATATACACTTCTTCATACAAATCCCCATTGAGAAAAGCATTATGGGCATCCATTTGATAAATATGCCAAAGAAAAGTTGCAGCCAAACAAAAGAACAAACGAACAGTTGTGTGTTTGATTACTGGACTAAGAGTTTCTGTATAATCAAAGCCATCCTTTTGGCTATATGCCTTGGCTACTGATTGAGCTTTAAACCGCTCTATACTACCATCTGCTTTGGTCTTTAATTTATAAACCCATTTGCAACCAACTACATGTTTATTAGGTGGCAAAGGAACAATAGTCTAGCTGTTATTTTTATTCAAAGCATCTAGTTCTTCATCCATTGCTTTATGCCAATTTTTAGATTGAAGAGCTTGTTCAAAACATGAAGGCTCTTAGTGTTTAGACAGCTAAACAGTAAATGCTCTGAAAGAAGGGGACAAATTGTCAAAGGATAAGTGTTTATGAAGAGGATAGTGAGTAGAAGAAAGAGAAGGATCAGCCGAAGCCAGACCTAAGTTGAGATGATAGTTTGTCAAATAGGATGGAAGTCTTGAGGTTCTGCTACTTCAACGCAAAGGAATCAGATCAAGTTTGGGAACAGGAGAAGATGTAGGCTGAAGTGTATGAGCACTGGGTTCAAGTAAATGAGAGCTATCTGTAGGATGGTCAGAATTGTCAGCAGAATCACCATGTACATTTGTAGTGAAAGTATCATGACTATCTGCATAGTTGTGGCATGCAGTAACAGGATCAGAGGAGTAGGGAACAAAGTCTGTGAGCTGAGAAGAAGTATCAGGTTTATCATGACAATCAAAATGGGCAAAAACATGGTCTAAAAAGGAACATGGCATAGCAGGCGGTAAACATGAAGCTTGTTGTTCAGAAGGAAACAAAGAAGTTTGAATAGGTTTAAAACTAGCAGGGAACACATGCTCTACAATACAAGTGTCTCTAGAGAAAAGAAATTTCTTGTCAACAAGATCATACAAACGACAGCCCTTAACCCCCTTTGGATTGCCAACAAAAATACATGGATGAGCATGGGGATCAAACTTGTTGCGTTGAGCTTTCAATGTAGATGCAAAGCAAAGAGAACCAAAGACATGCAAATGATGATATGAAGGTGCTTTGTGAAATAGCATTTGAAATGGTGAAGTGTTTCCCTCAAGAATGGGTATAGGAATACGGTTTGTCGAGTAGGTGGCTGTTAAGATGGCATGACCCCAAAAACTCAAATGTAAAGAGGACTGAAACAATAGTGCACGAGCAACAGAGAGCAAATATTGATGTTTTTTTCTCAACAACACCATTTTGTCGTGGTGTTACAATCCCTATATTTGAATAAAGTTCATTCAAATGGAATTCTTTGCCATTGTTTGAACGAATTTTTTTAATTTTCTTGTCCAGTTGTGTGAGTACCATTTGATAGAATGAAGGTAAAATAGAAGCAACTTCAGATTTAGCCTTCATAAGATAAACCTAACTGACACGAGTGAAGTCATCTACAATGGTAAGAAAATACTTGTGTCCTTCTATTGTGGGATTGGCATATGGACTCCAAATATCAACATGTATATGCTCAAAAACACTAGCAGTATTTTTCAAGTGTATAAGAAAGGATGGCCGATGCTGTTTCGCTAATGGGCATATGAAGCAATCAAATTTGGTACAAGAAATAGTATTTTTCATGTACTGTAATTCAAGCCTGTCAAGACCGAATTTTGGTTGTCCTAGTGATGACGAAAATAAGGTGAAGAAGGTTCTTTTAATGGTGTCGCGATTTTTACAGAAAAGAGAGCTTTGATATCATGGCGGTTATCGAAATAGAAAGAGAGAACATAAAACTGTAGAAGATAGGAAGACGGAAATGAAATATATTAGTTCTGTTAGAAGTTTATGTGTGTGTAACTGGACAGAGTAGCAAAGCTGCTATTTATAGATATAAAATGCACTCGTGATAAAATTAGGATACATGCACGTCTAGGTCAAACATTCATGACTAAAATGATACACTTTTGCTATTGATAACACATGCAATTTATTTTATTGTGGATGCCTGTGCCATGTCAAAGCATCATCTGCTTCCATTCCCACATTTCCATACAAATGTATCCAAGCCCTTTGAGTTGCTTCATGTAGCTTTATGGGGACCTAACAAAATTACAACAGTAAATAGAGCTTCTTATTTCCTTAACACTGTGGATGATAAGTTTAGATCCAAATGGATTTATTTGCTTTATCATAACACCAAACTGCTTATACTTTGATCTCTATTATCTATTACAATTAAACCATTTTTGTTTACTCTAAGATTTGTTTGATTTGGTAGTGCTTAAGATTTTTTTTTTTTTCATTTTGTATATGTGAGACATCATAGTTAAGTACTCTATATAAATTGTACGAGGTTGTGATACTAGTTTATAAGATTATGATTGTGAATATTTTGTTAATATAAGTTTGAAACTTTCAAGCCAAGCGTTTGAAATGGGTTTATTGGTATTTGTTAGTTTAGCTATTTATTACTTTTGGCTTTGAGTATTATAACTGGTATTAGAATAGACCCCTTGCCAATAGGTTGATGATTTGAGTTTAGTTCCAATTCAGAGAAGAGATTTAAGAAAGGTGGAGAGTATCATTAAGGTGTGACTCATTACATACTTTCAGGATAATTTATATGTAGTGAGTATCTCAAATGGCATATTGGAAATAGGGGAAGATTTAGGTCTAATTGTAAAATAGATTTGGATCCAATTGTAAGGTCTTGTGATGAGGGTATCGCGTGCTTAAAGAGGGCTTAAAACTTTTAGATCAAATGGTTAAAATAGATCCATTAGTATTTATTGGCTTGATTATTCACTACTTTTAATCTGATGTGTTACAGTATAAAACAATGCATGTATGCATTGTCAATAGAGCGAAAGCATGGGCATAGAGTGGAAAATGCTAAAGCATTGCAATTTCATGCAAGATGTTTAGCAGCTTATTCTATCTTGTCTTGGGAATCTCCTCACGAAGTCTTATTCCTCCATTCACCAATAAATGACGGTTTGGGAGTGGTTGGTTGCTTTTGCTATGCCTGTGCTCGTGGACCTTGGTATGGTAAGTTCTATCCGAGAGGTGTTTTGTTAGGCTGTCACCAAATCAAAAGGGATACAGATTGTATGATCTACAAGCACATCCTATTTTCTTCTGTTGAGATGTTTTACTTTTAAACCTCATATATATATATATATATCTTTGTGAAACTTGCCGACCCTTATAAGGGGAGTTTATAGTTTATAGGCTAAGACAGAATTCTTTTTCCAGTAGGGATTAAATGTCGATTCACTTCTAAATTGGAGAGGTATTTGTACATTGCAGGAGCATTCTGTGCGGAACACAAATAGAGGCAATACAAGTTTCCAAATGATACAAGTTTTCCTTCAGAAAACATATCCTTCGGATGACTTCTTCCTCGGAAAAGTATATTTCTCTGCCTTGCTCCAATTTCTAGCGATTCTTCTTTCTCACTTAGGAGTGAAAGACTGCGATAACCACAATAAAATAGGTCATACTTTTTACTCATAATAATAACGTTGTTCATGTTCTGTAATATTATGTTATATAAATACTTGGGCTTTCTATTGTCCTATTTCTATTTTCACACTGTTTTCAAACCATGTGTTTACATCTCAGCATAGATAATCTGAAAGAAGAACTATTTCATATGATCTAAGCTGATCAAATTGAATCAGGAACAAATGATCGAAACAATATTTATTTGTTCCTCTCCTGTTTTTGCAGCTTGATTGATTGGCATATTTTCTCATAGCATGTATGCAACTAAATTGAGATAAAAATTGAACTTACAGCAAAAATGGTGGCATGACCAGGATCAGCAAGGTGTGCAAAGAGGTTGTCAATTGGGCCAGTACCAGTGTAGATATGTTGGAACCAAGCACCCATCACAGCCAACATAGCCAATCTTCCATTCTTTATCTCCTTAGTCCTCAACTCCTTGATCTTCTCAGGAGATCCAGACCCCCAACCCAATGGGTCAAACCACAGTCCACCCGGGTACCCAACATCAGTACCAGTGAGCTTGTTGTTGGGGAAGATCGGGTCGGTATTTACGCATCCGGGCTTGATGATATCGGCCCATCTCCTACCCTCTGCCCACCCAATGAAGATGAGCTCTACGATGAAGAGTGTAGTGGTGTCTGTGAAGTACTCTAACTCTCCAGCAGAGTACCATGAAGGAGTGTTTAGAATGCCAATCTTGGTGAGGAATTCGGGGATGAAGATGCCAGCCGCACCGAGCATTGCCCATCTGCAGTGGACAAGCTCTGCTTGTACATTCCATCTCAAGGTTTCAGGGTCAGATCCTGTTTTAATTATTCCATTGATAGTTTAGTAGAATTCTAACGGTGAATCTAGTGAGAAGACTGGTGCTCAAAGAGTAAATTTCCGTACCAAGGCCTAAAGGGTCAAAGCCAAAGTCTCCTGGGAGGCTGCCAGTGAATATATGCAAAATGGTTAAAAAGCATGGTGGTGGATTTGAGTCAGCAGACAGCTTTATTACATGATAGGGCACAAACATTGTGTTTTTCATGTTTTTGAAGCAGTGTTTACCTATTGATGAATCGTTTTCACTTTGGTCCTAAATCACTCCACGTATAATTAGTTAAGGTAGAGCACTTTTATCTCCAAGAAACATGGAGAAAGTCAGGAAAAAGTTAAGTATGAACCTGCCATCAAGCCATGGAGGAGGGCTGCTACCGGGGAACCAGAGGGGTCTATCGGGATCAGCAACCGCGCAAACGGTGGTGGCCGGTCTAGCTGCAACTGGTGCGGAGTATTTAGTCACTCTCAATTTCCTCCCTGCCAGGAAAGAAGCCCTACTCGACACCAAGGCAGATCCATTCTTCTGAGAGCTGCAAATCAAATACATAAAATTAATTAAAAGAAACACCCCGATATGCATAACTTAAATACAAAGTCAAAACTAGATATTCAAATTATATTTTCTCGACCTGGTAGTATCCTAATTTTCCAACAATCAACAGGTTCCCAGAAACTAAAACAGATCGATGTTACAGGATCAAGAGTATAATACTACTATTCCTAGATTATAACGATTGCTGGTGAATTTTAAGCTTGCCTTGGAGATGAGATTGCAACAGCTGCAATGGCGGAAGAAGCACAAGCAGAAGCCATATTATTTTGTTTTGTGCTAGACTAGGGCTTGATTGTGTGATAATAAGGTGAATATGGAAGTAGCGGACGAGACAGGACACATGCATGGCATGAGATTGCTTATCTCAATGGATAGGAGAGTTTGAGTCTGATTGGTTACTTGGTCTCCACGTGGCCATGGAGAATCTAAATATCAGTTCTCTCTATCTCCACATGCATTTTAAAGGGGCCAGGCTAACTGGGAATAATCTGAAGTTGGTGGTTCACGTTTTTGAATTGGGACATTGTAATGTTGCTCGTATATCTGCTCTCTGATTCTCAAGACTATAAAGATTGTGAAGAGAGAGGTTCCTTAAGGAAGATTCGCTCTTTTTTTTTTTTTTCTTTGGTTTTTTATTTTTATTATACATATATATATATAGAGAGAGAGAGAGGGTTAGTTGAAGGAATGAATGAACTGTTGAGATTATTTTGCATGTTTATTATGAAAATTTAAAAAAAAATTATATAAATTTTGTATATTAGTAGTGCCATTCCTAAGTTTTGAACTCATGACCACAAAAATACCTACATACATCATAACCATTAAACTACAATGTTATATTTATTATAAATAATAAAATTATACATATTAAATGCAATATAGCAATGGTATCTAACTCATTAAATCACAACTTGTAAACATGAGATATTTATAAATTATAATGTAGTATCTTTAAGTTATCGTTTAGTATTAGTAATTAGGTAATTAATTTTATTTTATTGGTATTTATATAATTTTTTTAAAGAAGAATGATAGACATGTATTTGACTTGTTTAAGATATAAAAAATAATCTCATTTCAGCCTTCTAAATAAAAACACACACACATATATTTTATATATATATATATATACACACAATTTTAAGATCGATAAGGGATTAGTTTTCTGGGTGTCGAAACCAGCACTATTTAGGACTAAAAAGAAGATGCTTTTCTAGCAAAGAGAAAATAGATAGAGACTAGATATTCCCGCACTAGTACACTTTTAGCTTGATGGAAGCATGTAATAGAGGGCTTATGTGGTCTGTATTTATGTGTAGTTTTGTTGGGTAATTGATCTGCATGAGAACGTCGACTCTAAGCTTTTTCCCTTCCCTTTTTTTTTTCTTTCCCCCCCTTTTGCCAAAGGTCTGCTCTAAGCTTTATAGGGATGAATTCCATCAGAGATAATTATACGCATTTTTTTTTTTTTTTTTTATGTTTGTATTAAAATTTGATCAAATTTTTTACATTCAAGCAAGTAAATTTCCAACGTTTATATCATAATTTAACGAAGACTTTGAAAATTTTGTGACTTATTCGAATCCTCTATATTTATATTATCATCAAGTATGCCGTCTCTTTATAGATCCGTATATCATGGGAAATCTAATAACAGAGGCATTTCTTTATGCAATATCACAAACTTAATAATCACTTAAATATCTCACTTAAAGGATAAATGATTTAATTAAATTTTGGTATACATATATCCACAGTTTTAGCTGACTATTCTGATACTAGTGCACTTATCTTAATTACATTGACAGTAACTATATTTGAGTTGAATTTCTACTATATCAATAATATTTTAGATGAGTTAATAGTTTATATAAATCTTTATTTATTGTATTATTTCGTAAGTTTAGAATTTATTTCATCCACTAAAAATTAAGAATATTCTTGAAAACCTCTTGTACCATTGAAGCAGTAAGACCTTGTGATCGAATAGATTATATGGTGAGTATTGTTGAATATATTTAAATTATGTAATATGAAATGTAGATATAGTTCACAATAATGAGTTGAGAGGATTGGACTAATTGATGAGTTCTGGGATTTCATTCAAATCACTTAGTGTGAGATCTGAATAAATTCTTGACAAATAAGGAAGAGAAAATGTGACCATCGATTGAAAGGATTCGAACAAACTTGCGTCGAAAACAAAAATAGTTTCTTACAGGCAAGTGGTTCCGTGAGTCGTAAAAGTGATCCGAACAACTTGGCTGTTCTGTAGAATTTTGCTTATCCATTTCGTGCAAGAACAAACCTCTAGCTTAAATACATATACTGTTTCAAGTATTTTGGGACGTGTTACTTCACGTAAGATGGTTTATATCATGTGGTAATTAATTAATTTATTCACAATCTAATGCTTACGACTCAACATTCGAAGGATTATAACACTTATGGTCTCTTTACTTTCTGAATTAAAATAGATAGAGAATATGAAAGTTATAAATTTATATTATTAAAATTTTTACTATAGCTTTATGCTATTGAATTTTTTAGGTAAATTGTCATACCCCTGAGCCTGTTAATGCTTCTTTACCATCTTGTTCATTTAACTTGTATGAAGACACACCTCCATGGATTTAAATCTATGCTGCTAAAGAGTATTCTCAACAAGGCAACATGCAATAACTTGATAAAAAATAGAAATAATTAATAAAGTTTAAGCAACAAAATAAAGAATAAATTAAAATGTATGATACCAGAGTAATCGCAATGAAGTAGCATATAATAACTCGAAAGATAATGGAAATAATATAAAATGAAAAGTACAAAAGGACTTGTATTGTGAATATGTATATGAAGCTTAAAAGTTTTGATTTTTAAGAGTAGTGCATTAAAATACATTAACAACAAATGAAGTTTTGATTTTTATGAGATGTTAGCATTAGGAGTGGGCGTAGTATGTTTGGTATAATTCGCTTCTACTTACCGAACCGAACCTAATATAATGGTTTAGTTTTTTTTTTTTTAAATCAAACATAACTATATGATTCAGTTTGTAAATTTTTCGAATCGAATTAAAACTAGTTAGTTTAGTTCAGTTCGATTTGAACCATGGTTTGAATCAACCGTTTATGTCAAATTTTTGTTAAATATTTTTATCTCTAATAATACCTGTTTCTTTCTATTGAACTTTTATAAGTTTCTAATTAATTTCTTATATATTTATTATGTGTAATAATATTTAGTAAAATAATGCATAAGATCTTAACAAACTCAACTTGATTGAACGAAGATTATAGACACCTAATTTTTAACTTTTCGTAATCCTAATTTTTGATTTTTTTTAGAGTTTTAATTCAAAAATAAAAAATAATAAAAATTTGAAAAAAATGATGAAAATACAAAAAAATGAGAAAAGAAAAAATATATAAAGATTTTTATATTTTTTAGGAAGAAAATTATTTTAGAATCAATCGTTTTATTTTAGCTTAGTTCGAAAAAATTATTTTAGGGAGATGTATGGTTTAAGTGCAATTTAGCTATATAAAAAATTAAGGTATAGATTAACGGCTTAACAGATAAGTATTGAAGTATTGGATTAGATTTAATTTGAAATTTTAGGTTCAAGTCTAGTTAGGAACGTATGTTTTTTATTTTTTTATCTTTACAAAAAAGTAAGATGAATGAGCTTTTCGGAGACATAGTCATTGAATCTACAGTTGTGATCCACTCACGTTCAATCCAGAACCAATACGCAATCAGCAACCGTCCTTTCCTCGTCAACTGCAACACCAATGACCACGATATGAGAATCAGTTCCTACGGCCACAATTATAATCCATGAATCGGGCGCAGTACAACTTCAGCAAGCCCCCTGATTGATCAACTCAAGCGCATGCTTCATGATCAGCCCATACTATACCATTGTAGTTTCACGATCAGACCTTGGTCGAATCTACACCGCGCTGACTAATTGATTCCAGCATACAATTGCAATGTTAAACAACGAAGCAACTGATCCCAATCACCAGTGACTCTCTCGCATGCTTCGTACAGCAACAACTTAACTACAGCCCTAACTTCATCCACCGATCACACTTCGCCTCATTGTACTTCCCGCAAACATGCCCAAACACAAAACACGATTACGCCTGGATGCCAGTCACAACCAACTCCAATAGCCACTGCTCTACACAGCCGCTGATCATCCTTTATCCCTCACGAGCAAACCACGACCAACAACTCTAAGACAGTGACCACCAAATCGAGTAAAAACAGCAGTTAAGACCATCTTCGTGACAACCGTAATGAATTGCAGCAGAGCAACAGCAAACAGAGACCAACAGTAGCTCATACTCCTATCTAGATAGCGGTTTCTTACTTCCAATCGAGCAACTCACTACCAATAGTTCAAGCGACAGCATCCTAATGAACAGCTAATACACGCAATAGCAACAGAGCCTACACTGCACTCCAACGACCAACATGGACAATAGCAGTAGCATAACTTCAGCTAATAGCAACACCAGCGCATCCTCTGTTGACCAGCCCTTGTCGCATGAACTTGAGTAACGATCAACGCATACCTACAATTGATTTAGGTATTGCTCTGAACTCCCATTCCAAGCCCCATCGCTATTGTTGCACTCCGATTAGCCAACGCACACGTACATTCAAGCAGCACTCTGTTGAATTCTAAGCATACGAACTGATAAGCCACCGATCATCCTTTACTCCATCTACGTTCGTTAGACTCGAACACTCGCTCTCATCGAACAGCTACGGTTATCCATGCTATTATCCACACAACCCATCCTTATCCCGTCAGGCACGTAGAAGCTATGTCTTCGTTCAACTCTGACTCAATCCCTCTCTCGTAGCACTCATAAGCACCCGCACACGGTCTGCAGGCAAACAACATTAGTGTATGCTGCCCGCTGATCAGTAGTAATCAACATAAGTACTGCCTATGCCATAGTCGAACAACCAAGTTCAAGTATGGTCTGCTCCAAGTTTTTATTTTCTTTATTTAGTTATTGTTGTCTTTATTATTATGCTGTTATTCTATTAGTTAGCCAGTTAGGTTCAGAGCATGATACATTTATATATGTATATATATATATATATATTAGTTTAGGGACTTTTAGCATTAAGTTGTTAGGATTAATCACATAGGAAGTCATTTTTTTCTCTGTGAATAAAAATTAATAAAAGACCTTTTTTCAAAAAATAAATAAAATAGGATTTTTAGAACATTTCTTTATAAAACAAAATCACTTAAGAGTTAGGCTCTTTAGATTTTTAAATAAACTAATTAACAACAAACGTAAATTCGGTCAATTTTTAAAATTAAAATCAACCAACACGTTTAAGTTTTTCGGAAAGAACTATAATTGTCTGATCCCAGCTAACGGGTACATAAGCACTTTCGAGGCGACGATAAAATATGTAGAAACTTAGGTTATTTTTCCTTTAATTTTTTATATATTTATTTATTTTTTAAATATTATAATTAGAAGAATAATCCTAATTTCGGTAAATAGATAGTAGTACCTATTAGGGTTTAATAGGTTTGTCTCTGAATTCGGAACCCTCTAGTTCTTTATTCAAATTGAAATCAAAGACCGGTAGTCAAATCGTATCAATCTACCCAATTGGTTACGGTTTTTTTTCTTTTCTCGACTTCGGTCGGGTGGCGACTTCAAAAATTATTTTTAATAAAAAATTAGAATTTCTCAATTTCTTTAATCGAGGATTAATATTAAATGGGTTAAGGTTTAGTATTAATCAGAAATGGGGAAATTAATTTTAAATGAAAGAAACCGAAAAATCAGACTCTATAAAGATAATAGACTTTATTCTAATGAATAAAGAACAAGGAGGAAGAAGTAAAGTTACTCATCAAAAAGTAATTCGAAGAAAATAAAAGAGATACATTAAAGATAAAAAAAGAAATGAGAGATACATAAAAAGTATTGGGGTGAGATACTTAATTTGAAAACATATAAGAAAATTATAATTTAGAAAAGGAAAATTTTTAAATGTGAAATTTTAAATGAAGTTCATTCAACTTGATCTTAATAGTTTACCCAAAAATAAGAAAAAGAAGAAGAATATATAAAAATTTGATGAAATTTATAATGGTTGATGGAAAAAATTAAAAAAGTAACAAAAAATTGCATGAAATTATTATTGTTTAACCAAACAGTTCAATTCGCTTTACTTAACCAAACTACGAACCGTTTATATATAACCGAATCGAACTGTGACTAAATAATTTGTAAAAAAGTCGTTTGTAAAAAAACCTTTTTTTTTTCTACTCAGTTTGATTCAATTTATAGTTTAATCTACTATTCGTGGTTTTTTTCCTTAGTCCTAGTTAGCATGTATACTTTTCTCATGGTAATAAATAAGTAACTAGTAAAGGTAGACTTAGTAAAGGAAGGAAATAAGATAAGAGAAATATAAAATAACATAAAGATAATGTTAGTTATAAGTAAGAAATATGATGAGAGACACAGAAAATGAGAATGTGTAAATGAAATAAGATAGAAGTAGAAGGAATGAAGGAGGAATGATTTAGGGTTTCTTATAGATGAAGGATTTAGATTGTATCCTATATGTTCATTCATTTATTTATTTATTTTTATTTTTAATGTAACCTAAAAGGTAGAAATGTTATATTGTTTTTACATTTCTTATTATTAGTTAATAACTTTTACAAGATAGTTACGGTTACCTTAGAACTTATATTCTATATATCTTATAGTATAAGTTTTACAATGAGTATAATGTATGCATACATTGTACACATATCATACCCTATTGAAGCAAGTTTTAAAAAGTTATACATGAAACCTTGCTCTATGATAGGAATTAAGCTATTAAACTACTGACCCGCAGCTGAGTTTGAGGACTAGAGGGATTAGCAAGACAGATCTTCCTATTTTGGCTAACTTCTACTAAGGCTGAGTATCACTTTACCGAGCAACTCTACATGTCGAGTCACATGACTTCTCATCTTTTGGAGATTGTGTGCTGAATGCTAGAATCTCTTGTTTACTCAAGCCCAAGTTAACCACTTATTCAGTATCTCTCTTACCGAGAAGCTGAGAGAGAGGATTGATTCTTAGCCACCTCTACTCGAACAAGTAACCTAACCATACACTTTTGTTTGTATCCTCTAACGGCCTCATTAATGTATTGCTATCACATATACAGAATCATGCATAGAATCTTTCACATTAATAATTATTTTTCTTAAATATTCATTTTTACCCTTTTATATTTTTATACATTATTTTTATACATTATTTCTTTAGCATAATACCCTTTTTGTTTTTTCTTTTTAAGCATGTTACTCTAAACTCTCGAGTATAAATACTCCTTATACTTATAACTGTAAACATCAGATTGAATATTAATACACTAGACATTGGTCTCTCTTAAATACTACTCTGCTTACATTCATCTTACTCTTATCCTAACCCTTAAGTAAGGTTAGGTGGTAAGTAACCTTATCGAACCATCTTGTACTTTATATCGAGTTGTGTCGTAAGTCCTCGGAAGTTTCATTGGTGCGTTGTATCTATTAGAGTTGTTTGTAGGTTTTTACTTACTATGTCATTTGTATTTGTTCTTTCACACATTTCTCATCACTTCCTTTTCGAGCTTTTGGCAAACTTGGATCCATTTAGTAACTGGCCTTATTTGTTCTTGATCATGATTCGCAACATCCTATGAACTTTAAAATTCGCTTCAAATCGAACTAATGAAGAAGTATATTCTAAGGTATAGGGGATAATAATGTTACTCACTCACTTTTAGTCTTACAAATCAAATTTTGAGATTTCCAAAAATCATGAAAGCATTGATACCACCTAAATCATCATACCTTAAGAATAAGGGAATATATTACAGTATGATCATGTAAGGTTTAGAACCTATTATTGAACCATAATGTATGATTTTTACAAGATGATTGTATGATATTTTAGAAATTATACCCTGTATACTTGAGAATATAGGTTTTATAATAGATATAAGTTTTAAAAAGTTATACACATAACCTACCCTATGACCTTTAAAACTTACTCGAAATCGAACTGGTTGAGTACGTATTATAAGGTACAAAGACAACAAGGTTACTCACTCACTTTTAGTCCTATAAACCATTTTTTGAGATTTCTTATAAATCATGAACCTAAACACTAATATCACCTAAATTGTCATACCTTAAGAACAAGGAAACACACCACAGTATGATGATGAAAGGTTTAGAACATGTTATTGATTCATAATATAGAAATATATGTATGCATCTATCCATATATATACAAACACATCATATAAATCTTCTAACTCTTATGGCAATATCTTCTATTTATAATAATGTTAAAACTTTATATGTACAGATAGCCAAGATCTTAATTTACTTATAACTTTACTAAATTGATTTAAATAATGTAACTTTCTTTTGTACTAGTGTTAATCTTCTCCTATGTTAGAAGTCACAACTTGGCAAAACCTTTATCTTCAGTACTTGAAAAATATAAATCCCATAAAGGGTAAGCATAAAGCCCATTATAGTAGTTACCACCTAAGTGGACATGAATGCCATACAACAAAATTTGTATACATAAGTAATACTAATGCAAGATTAATTAATTATTATCTTATTTGGCATAACAAGCAATATAATTTTGGCATTCCAAGACATGGAGTAGTTTTGACTTCTTAGTATAACCATATAAATGCATACTTGACCATGGTGCAGGTACTCTTCACCATCCCTAAACTAATACATTTGTCTTATTTTAGTGCCATCACTTTTATCAAGATTAATTTATTTAGTCCATTGCAATTGTTCCTAAAGGTATTCCACACCACCAAATACAATCCATTTACAGCTTACTTCTAATATGGTAAACTTTATCATAGCAATTAATTGTTTAATGACCAACTTACTACTCATAGCAAAATAAATTCCTTCTAATAAACTAATCAAAGTTTATTAAGAAAAAAATTTCCTAAACTAGAGAGCCAAATCATTAGAGTTTAGTGCACTTTGACATATACGTATTACATGTTGATCTAGCTAGAGGAAGAAAAAATTATTTCATAACTTTCATAAATTATTGTTCCATAAATACCTATGCATATTTGTTGATAAATAAAGATGAAAGTTCTAGTGCTTGTAATAGATATATAGTAGAATTTGAAAATTTAAACATTAAGGGTATTAAAACTTTAAAAAGTGATAAAGGCAAAGACTATCTTTTTAGTGAGTTTAAATCTTTTTGTGATGACAATGGGATAATTTACTAAATACAACACCTTACATGTTGTAGCAAAATGATTTAGTTGAAATGAAGAACCAAACTTTAGTTAACATGGTGAATCCATTGGTGTGACATGTAAAACAATCCAATATCTTATAAGAAAAAGTTTTAATGGTTTTATATCATATTTTCAACTCAGTTCACTCCAAGAAATTAGGTTTCACACTACATGAAATATGAAAAGGAAAGGAATCAAATTTGAGTTGTCTTAAAGTGTATTGGAGATCTTACTTATTGTAGGGTTATTGATCTTAAGTTAATTAGACTAGTAGGTAGAGGACTTAAGCGTCCCTTTGTAGGCTATGCTTTAAATTCTAAGGCATCATAGATATTTTATCTAGCATCTATTATAATTTTAGAAATGAAAGATGTTGAGTTTATCTAAAATAAATTATAGCACAACTTAGATATATATAAAAAAAACCCATTGATGAGATTTTGAAGAAAATGTCTAAGTGATATTTTAGATAAGGACCTAAGGAGAAGTTGATGATTAGAGAAAAAAAAAAGAAAAGGATTTTGGGTTAGATTTTATTTGTTCTCAAGCTTTATTTTTTTTCCTTAAAAAAAAAAAAACTAAGAAATTCGTATCAAAGAAAACACTTATATTCTTGCATGCAAATAATGATCCTGTAACCTTCGGTGAATATATGTTATTAAATGAGGCAACTTTCTAAAAAGAGGCGGTCAATGACAAATGAAATTCGTATTGTCAAATTACAATACTTAGATTCTCATCAATTTGAAACTAATATCAAAAGCAACAGGGTATAAATGAGTACTTAAAAGAAGATGATATATTTTGATGGAACACTACAAACTCTCAAAATTAGGTTAGTCATAAAGAGATGTTAGCATGAAGGTACTTTCATTTGCTTTGATATCTATGTCTCTATTGTAAGAATGACCTCAATTATAGTTCTTATAGTTTTAGCATCTATCCATAAACTTTATGTGCGAGAAATAAATGTTAAGACAACTTTTTTCAATGGAGAATTTGATGAAAAGGTCTATATGGAATAACCCAAAAGATATTTTACTTAATAATGAAAATAATGTATGTAAACTTTTCAAGTCATTGGATGGGATAAAATAAGTTACTAAATAATGGCATGATAAATATAATAAGGTAATTTTCACTAATGATTTCAAACATAAAAATACCAATGTATACATTTGTTCTAAGTTTATAGACAATATAAAGTGATTATGTTGATGAACTCATATTTGGAACAAACTTGAAAGATATCAAAGAAACTTAGGATTACCTCACCTCTAAGTTTACAATGAAAAATTTAAATAATGTAGTTACTATATTAGGAAATTTAAATACTTTGTATAAAAATTAATAATATATTGAGAAAAATTTAAATGAGTTTGAATGCTTTGAATTTATGGAATATAGTACTCTATGTAAAGCATGTGTGAAGTAGGTTGAGATTTACGATAAAATAGTAGCATGGTTGGAATTTACTAGTGTAATATGTAATTTGATAAGCATCACATTGCATTAGACTTCATATTGCATTTGTTGCGTGCAAATTGTCAAGCTAAATTAGTAAGCTTACTACAAAACATTAAGAGCAATAGGTGGAGTTAGAATTTGAAGACAACATAAGTCTTGGTTTATACTATAGTGATTTTTTTTTGCTGTACTAAAGGGGTTTTTAGATGCAAGATAATTTACTAGTATAGGCAATTATTCTTGAAGATATGATGGAACTATACCTTAGGTGGTGAATTGTAATTTAAAGCTTTAAGAAACAAACTTACATTACACTTTCAACAATGACTGTTCGGTTTATAGCCTGAGCATTAGCTACGAAACATGCTAAAGAACTTGTTATTAAAAATAAAGTTGTGGCCATAATCAATGTTGCCTAATTTAGTATTTTGTAATAATTGAATAAACATGTTATATGCCTATAGTAATGTATATAATGGAAAGTTTAGATCTATTGGTCTAAGACATGAATATGTCAGGAAGAGAATTGAGAATGGGGCTATAACTATAACTTATGTTAAACTAGGAGTAATATAGCGAATCCTTTGACAAAAACATTGTTAAGTGACAAAGTTAAGTAGGCTTGTGCTAAAATGGATTTAAAACCCTATTAGCTAGTTGTAATGGGAACCTTACTTCATTTTGGTAAACCACTAATTTAGAAGTTCAAGGAGTATTCAAATGTTATAGTCAATTGTGAATTTATAATTTATGAAATGCGAGGATGAGATATTATATCATCTCTTAATTGATCAATTTATTCCTTGTAAGTATAGATTTGTTTTTGATGAATTCCACCTATATGAACACAAAAGTGCTGCTACTTCTAGTTAGAGTTTTTGGGTTACGTCTTATCAATACTCCTAAAGCTAAGATGAGCATAAGACAATAAAAGTGCTACTAGAAAATCTACTTAATTGCTAAGAATAGTGGAAATGTATATGGTTTCTAGTTATAACATAAAGCATGTATAGGTTTAAACAATAAGGCACCTAATACCTTATCGTAACTTTAAGGAACTTAGACTAAAGAATGGTTCTTTATGGATCTTATTCTTTATGCATTTTCATAACTTGGAAGGAAATTCTATAATTGGTAAATTTGATGGGGGTCTATTGAATGTATTTCCAATTATATAGAATGAATTATAAATAAGTTGATTATAATAGTTAGGAAATGTTGGGAGTTTGAGGATTAATTATGGTATTGAACTAAGAAAAACATGTTTCACAAATTTTATGGGAAAAATTATACCAGCGGTTATCAACGTTTAAAGGTAAGTTCAAATAGAGAATTAATTTTTAGGAAAGTTTAATTGAGAAATTAACATTTCAATAAGTAATTCAAATAGAAGATTATGTTAGGTTTGCTCGTTAAGGGAAGTTGATGTGGTTATTATTTGTCATGTGGCGTTGATGCAATGTTGATATGTCAATGATATTAGAAATAAAAAAAATACAAAATTATCAGTAAAATAAAAGGCACATGGAAAATAAAAAAAATGAAATGTAAAAAAGAAATGAAATAATGAATATATTTATATATATACTTATATATATAGATATATAATAATATATTATTTAATTATTTATAGGAAATTCAAAAAAATAAAAAATTACATAAAAATAAAATGAAGGATCAAGCTATTCTAAGGCAGGAGGTAGGGGTTGGTTAGATCGACCACAAATATTATGGTGGCTTGTTCGATCCACTAAGCCTTTGTAGATGGCTACCTACGGTTAGGGGAAGGTTCCATGATGTTAATGGAAAACCATCTAAAGCCAGTTAAGGAAAGAAAAAAAAAAGTTAGGGTGGCTGCTCCTTGGAGTGAGGGTAGCTAGATCTTTTTTTTTTTTTTTTCGGTTTAAAAATTTTTCTACAATTTTTTTGTTTTGAATTTTTTATAAATAATTAAATTAATATATTATTATATTTATATATATGAGTATATGTAAGTATATACAATATTAATTTTTTAATTTTCTTTTGCAATTCATTTTTAATTATTTTTCATATGTTTATTTTTTTTAATAATTTTGTATATTTACATTTTTTCTTTTTTTTTTTTTATTTGCAATATCGCTGCCAAGTCATTACTATATTAGTGTCACATCAATAACATGTGGTAGATAATAACCATATTGACTTTTCTTAACAGTATTGTAATAATAACTTATTAAACTTTTCAAAATATTAATCTCTTATTTAAACTTACTTTCAAATATTGATACTTTTCGGTATAATTTTCTATATATATATTAGAGAGAGAGAGAGAGAGAGAGAGAGAGAGAGAGAGAGAGAGAGAGAGAGAGAGAGAGAGAGAGAGAAATTTTTTCAATAACTATTTGTTCACTACTATATATACCAAAATAAATGTTTTGTGTTGTAACCTTTATGTAGGGGTTAAGTTACTTGCTAAAGGAGAAAGTAAAGGCTATGGATGTAACCACTTTGATAGCTAAGTCAATCTAAGGGCAAGAATAGAGAAAACAAGAGAGTGTATGCATAGAGAGAGAGCAAAAATTCCAATCCTTACTAGGGTGCCTTATTCTTTATTTATAGGGAAAGAGACTGAGCTATCTTTAGAAGTTGGATTTGGATCCCAACCCATTTTAGGAGGGTTAATCATGATCATTGCCATTTTAGGAAGGATGGGACTTGATCGTGATATACACTTCGCTTTTTGTGGGAGGTAAGTGTTGAAAGCTTCACTTTCCTTATTTACTGAGCTGTTTTTGCATGAACTTCATTTGGGTGTTTGGGCTAGGCTTGGTTAACCTAAGCTAGGGGGCCTAAGTCTTTGGGAGCTCGATGGTGTTCATTCTTATTAGGTTAGACTTATAACTAGTTACTCGATGTTGCCTTTGGTGAGGTGGTGCAACTTTTGGATGCTTGACTTTAGTCTTACTAAAGGTGGCCTATTTGCTAAGAGCTTGGTATAGGTGTAGAGAGGTTGGTTTGAGCCATAGGAGCTCGACCCACATCTTTGGTACATCAATTTGGGTTTAGAGCTCCTAGACCAAAAAGGCCTATTAATAGATGTCTCCTTTATATTTACTCCATATTTGTCTAGAAATAAAATATTAAAGGAAAAAAAAATGCTTGCAAACTTTATTTTCCGAATTGAACATTAGATAATATAATTAAAAGACACTCAGATTAAAAATATTGCATAAAATAAAAAGAAGAAAAGCAGATACACCGATGAATCCCAGGCCGATAGTAGTTTGTCCATTGAACCAAAAAGGGAGACAAACTGTTGTGGCCCATATGATCAAGTCCAAGAGTTTGTGGGAGAGGCTGAATGAAATTCGAAAGCGATCCAGAGACAATTGGGCCTTCGGTTCAATGGACGTGGCGAATTTCCTTTATTCAGATCTATAAGACTAATGACGATATCTTCCACATGTACTGATTTATTTTGCATGTGAATAAATCGAATTCAATCACTGGAAACAAGATTAACTAACGTGGTGGCCGGTTTTGGACCGTGGACGAAATATTGATATATTTACGTGAGGAAATAAAGACTTCATTTCCTTGGTTGTGCACAAACCTAAATATTTCCTCCGATTCTTATGGGTTTTTAAGAGCAAATTCTTGTTTATTCATTAGCATTTTTCATAATTGCTAATCAACATGATTAGTGAGGGGTTACAACTAATATTTTTGTAATCATTTTGTTACTACAAATGGCTCGTATCTTTAACTTCTTTAGACAATGAGGATAGTGTTATAGAATTACAAAATTTAATTGTAACAAATATCAATGAAGGCTTAAAAAACATTTTCTATGATATAAACGCAATTGTGTTCATATTATTATAATAGCCTTCTATATTTATAGTCATATATAATTGGAAATACTAATATAGGGACTCATTTAGTATAACACCACATATATAAAGGATTTATATGTCTACTAAAAAAGATATATGGTTTAATGAAAATTTGGCATAAATTTAATTTGAATTCTATAAAAAAGGGGGAGAGAGAGGGAGAAATTTTAGTATATACCCATCTAATTTGACATGGGTTTGATTTGATTTAGTTTGAGTTTAAAAATAGCTAAGATAGGCATGAGCGAGTAGTAGTGTTATATAAGGTACTTACCCATACCTTACTCGTTTATATGGATCATTCTCTTTTTTTTTCTTTTGGACATAAAAGATAAATTGTTATTGATCATTAACCATTGTAATTGCGAGTATAACTTAAAGAACTAGCAAAACTAGAAACATCATTTCGAAGTGGCTTTTATAGTAAGAATGGGGTGTGAATTCACTAATCCAACATGCACATTCTTCTCCCAGAATAGAAAGCTACCCAATTTGCTACAGCATTAGCGTTTCTTTTAACCAAGGGAAAAAAAAAAAAAACACTGATTCTCTAACGACTTAAGTTCTTCCAAGGCCTCAATGAAATAAGGTTAGGAAACCTAATGTAGATTTCCTTTCTTTCCCTCCATAGCAAAATAAAAGGCTTGATAATTTGTGAGCCCTTGAAATCGTATTTAAGATAACTAAATCTACATTAAGGGCCTTTAAGGAAGCTTATTTGATTGAGTCTAAACCTTATGACTAAAATAGAAAAGTTAGTCGAAATAACTTAGTGAAGTTAGATTTAAAAAATAATGCCCAAAAATCTCAATTTTATCCTTAGAAGTGTGATTATTTAATCTAGAGTAAAAATTATTAAAAACCCTAAAACTGAGCTCGGAATGCGACGATAACTTAGATATAAGTTAATTAGGCGATAAAAGGAAATAATATAGTATGATGTACTCTATGAGAATACATGTATTTTTATGAGTATATCCGGTATATATAATAATTATACCAATAAATTAACCAAAAATTATATAATTATGTAAAATATGTGCTAAACTCATAAAAATAAATGAGAAATATGTCTTAAAAATAAAAGGCATGCTAGAAATATGATTATATACATGTAATTACTCATTACATGTAATATATATATATATATATACCTGTATATTAATAAAATTATCAAATATTATATAATATACATAAAATATTAAAAGCTTATTCAAAGATCAATCAAATGTTATCCAAATCGATTGAGAATTACTAGACATCAACATGGCATGTTGAAAACATCAAGAATTGGTGAATCAAAAGCAAAATAAGGAGATTAAGCCACCTCTTACTTAGATAATAGTGAGGAAAAACCAATAAAAATTTACAAAAAGCTAAAGAAAGAAATCAGATGATGCAAAACGGTATAAAAGGGATTTAGAACCTCATATTAGACATTTAGAAACCAGAGCACCCAATGAAAAATTCGTGGAAAAAAATAGGAAAATAGAAAGAAAATAATAAAAACAAAGCAACCCCTTATCCTAGTCTAGTTCCTCAATCCCTCGGTATTTTGCTATCAAGCCCTACTGTTCCTAAGTAGTCCACCCCACGCTTTACCCTTTCGACAACCCCTCACCACCCAATAGCTGTTGGAGTTCCGATGAATATGTTATTTAATATTTTGCCCTATTCTTCCCTTACTTTCTAAAAATAGTAAAATTTTCCAAGAAATTATAAAAAAATTTATGCTTAGGTTATATTAGATATAATTTCATGTGGTATTTTTATTTTTGTAAAATTTTGAATAATTTATATACTTGCTTAAATAAGTTACTATTCATTTGATTTTTGAAATGAGAAATAAATATATTAAATGATGTTGTTTCTTGCCCGAAATTTCTATGTAGAATATACATGATATATATTTGATTGCTATGTAGCCAAATTTTTTATTTAAATATTTTTAGTATTTAATGTAATTTTTAGCCTTAAAAATAATTAGAATTAAGGTGAAAATGTGAAATCAATGGGTTTTTATGAAATTAATTGATGGAAATGACAAATGCTGATTTTTTGTGATTTATAATGATATTAAGATATATTAGAAGTAATTTTTTTTTATAAAAAAGAGTAATATTTGGGCAATTAAATGCAATTTAGGGGTAAAATTGTAATTTTGAGTATATAGGCAATAAACTGATAGTATGAAACCAAGTGATGATTGAATTTTCCATATTTTTAGGAGTCTATAAAAATTTCCGAGGAATTATTTGGTGACTCAAGGTAATTATTACGAATTTATGTAGTAAAATAACTCAAAATACGAATTGAGGCTTATTTTTAGCAATAATAGGCTAAAATGTGTTAAATAATGAAATAAGAACTACATATATACATGCTGGTCAGATTTGATAAAGAATAAAATTTAAATATATTCAATGATTGTTTTATGACTGAGATATGTTATATACATATTAAAGTTAGATAATATCTATATCATTGAGCTATATTGACAAACTATATTAAATATAGTTTAATTACATAAAATACATATAATACAATAATATTCATTTAGATACGTATAAGTATATTAGAAATTGGAACTACCATTTGAAATAAAACCCGTAATACATAACGTTAGGTATGTACAAACCCAATGACACTACTTTTACAAAAATCGAATAATCCTAGGTAATAGACCTATATCTCTATAAAATTACAAGAATTTATTTACTATGATAACATTACTATAATTAAAATGTGATTTAACTGGTTAAAAGTATTTTTCAATACGATCAAAACGATATATTATACGTAACAGTATAATTACATATATTATCGATATTTAATAACTTAACTTAACTTACATTATAAAACCATATTTTATTATATAAGGAAAATAATAATATACTTTAGATATACAAATATATATTTATATATATATCACTATCTAACGGAATACAAATAGATAGAATCTTAACGTTTTCATAATTCTTACAAAAACTAAATCTGGGTTTTGTATATATATAGGATCTCCTTATGATTAAAGCATTGAAGAGATAAGTTTTCCATGGTGAGCATTTGGATAAGTAAGTTAGAATTATAACTTTATCGCTTGTTAGAATATTGTATTAAAGCATTTGGAAGCTTAAGAGTTCTTTGTTTGCGATTGTAACTAGTTGTTTGCATGCATGCCATGCGCGTGATTGGTATCTTGTTACGACAAGAGTTGAATTCCTTGGTGTGTTGTTTTATATGATTGCATCATTTTTGTATTATGTAAACTTGTTTGATCACCTCTAAATGAAACTAATAGTGATTTGAATACTAACGAAATTGGACATACATAGCACCCGTTAGGGGATCAATTAGGAGTGACAAACCAAATACCAACTCCCTTCATGCATTATATCTACGATTATATTTATGATAGTAATTATGGGGTTTGATTCTATTTTAGGTTAGTTTATACGGTAGGATTGTTACAGTTTTTCCTACTTGAGGCGTGACACAATTTGTTTTGACAATGGTGTTAGGCCAACTACCCTCCTTGGCTAATCTTACTTTAAGCCCAAAAGATTAGCATTTAACTACTTTTGCTGATAGGGCAAGAGAAGTGCTTGATGCACTTGATAACAAAACATCCACTGTGGTTACAAACAGTAGTAGCAAGCCCACATCTCTCGTTTAGGTCCACTTATGATGCATCCACATTTATCTTGATTGACCCTATTGGAGGAGCAGACTAAACATCATTATACAGAGCAACTGATTTAGGACAACTTAAGTTTAATACATTGTTACTCCTTGCCAGTTGTCTTAACAATCAATTCAATAAAGTTCTTTGCTTTAACTTAACTCTCTCCTCAAATCTTACACTTACCCCTGTACCTATATGATTTGTCTCCATCAACTCCTTTCTTAGCATTTTTCTCCTTGAACTTTCTCCAACCTCAGATTCGACTACAAATAACGAAGGAAATTTTTCTATAACATCTCTTTTCTTTTTGTCTCTTTGATTAAGCCTCTAAAAGAACTTGATTTTGTTGCATAGTTTAGATGCCTTCAAAATCATCTACTTAGGAGAGATAGATTTGCGTTCATAAATAGCCTCACATCTCTCTCTCTTTAAATACACCAGCCTATCACTATAATCATTGCCTCTACCTAACACTTCTTAAAGCTTGCTCCCCTCATAAGCTTCCAACAGTCTTCCCAACGTTTATCCAGAGAAGATACCTCTTCCTTCACAACCTTTAGCCCTAAGGAGTCAAACCAAACTTTGTTTATTTAATTGCATAAAAGAAGGGTGTGATGTATGGTTTCCTCCTCATCCCAGAAAGGATAGCAATAAGAGGTTATGATCTTCCTTTTCACAAGGTTAGCCATGGTTAGAGTTGAGTCCTTGAAAGCCTTCCACTAGAAATGTTTAATCTTCGATAATGGTTTTAGATTCCATACTTTTTTCTACACAATTGATGGAATATGTTGCGAAGAACTCAGTCTATCAATATTATCTAGGATTTGACTTATAATTCTATTGTAGGTTGATATTGTGGTACAAACTCCACCTCTGTCAAATGGCCATTATAAAGACTCACCTTTGCCACTCAGATGAATAGGTATGCTTCTTATTGCTTGAATCTTTTCACTTGACAAAAATTGTTTAATTCTATTTAAGTCCTACATACCCACTTCTATATCAATCAATGAACTAAATTTTGCCTTCTTGAATTCATCTGTCAATCGAGACTATAATCTGTTGTCTTTTAGAGTAGAAATCCAACCATCCTCTTTAATGGAAATCCTCTCACTATTCCCTACTTGCCACATTGCATTGTTGAAGAGAACATCCTTCCCCTCTAAAATACAAACCCATGCCCATGAATCCTTGTTGTCTCTCTTAGCTTTCTTAAAGTCATACTTAGGAAAATACAATCTGTTAAGATTTCTAACTTATAAGGCATTAGGGTTCTTCTTAATTCTCCAAGCCATCTTAGTCAATAGAGCTAAGTTGAATTAGCTCAAGGATTTGAATCCCATACTACCTTCTACCTTCTACCTTCCTTTATGTTAACTTATTTTGCCTTACCTAGTGTACTTTCTCTTCTTCTTTTCTCTACCCCCACCAGAACTTAGTAATTAGCTTGTTAATATCTTTACGCCACTTTAGAGGGAACTTTAAATACCCCATAGAGTAGGTTAGGATTTTTATGGCTATAGCTTTAATAAGGACTTCTCTTCCAACTTCACTTAAGAGTTTTTACTTCCATCCTTGAAGCTCCTTTACTATCTTCTCTTTAACAAAACTCAAAGCCTCAGTCTTTGACATGCCTTAGATAGTTGACAACCCCAAGTACTTACTTAGGTTGGCTTCTATTGGAATCTCCAAAATCTAAGCAACCTATACTTTAACATTGTTGACGGTATTTGAGCTAAAAAATAGACTTCACTTTTTAAAATTAATGGTCTACCTTGATGTTGTATGGTTGGTCAGTAGAGTTGTTTTTAATTTCATAACTTCTAGTGCATTGGCTTCAATGAAAAAGAGTGAGTCATTTGCAACAAATAAATGAGTTAACATAGGATAATGTCTTCTCATGACAATACCCTTTAACTCCTCCCTTCCCTTTATTTTGGTCAGCCTATGAGATAAAATGTTTGCTAGTATAATAAAGAGATAAGGCGATAGTGGATTGCCTTGTCTCAATCCTTTCTTTAGTTCCAACTACATTACTGATTTCCCATTCAAAACAATGTTTTAATGAACAAATTTTACACATATTAAAATCTAATTAACCTAGGTTTGAGCAAATCCCATTTTCACTAGAATGGCTTCTAGGAAGTCCCACTCAACTCTACTATAGGCTTTATTTTTGTCAACTTTAATCACAATAGTGTTTCTTACCCTTTTTTTATTTTTCAAAAAGTAAAAGACCTTGTGTACAATCACAATATTGTCTTGTATCAATTGTAGTCATATAAAAGCACTTTGGTTTTTTGACATAAGACTCCTTAGGAAAGGTTTAAGCCTATTGACAAGAATTTTATAGATAATTTTGTATATGACATTACATAAGTTAATAGGCCTAAATTAGGCGACACACTTAGAATTGGGAACTTTAGGAATTAAAATAAAATTTGTTTGGTTAGTTTGAGAAGAAAGCATACTTGAGGCAAAGAAGGATTCAACAACCTTGATAACGGATTCACCTGTAATTTTTAGAAAAGCTGGTAAAACACTTTGAGAAAGCCATTTGGTCTTAGAACTTTGAGAGCACCCAATTGGGAAGTGGTTGCTCTAATCTCTTCCTCATTTACTTCACCACATAAGCTCTTATTCACATCCTCATTCACACTGTTCTTTACCCACTATAAGCACTCATCCTAATCTCTTGGGCCTTCAGATGAAAACAAAGTTCCAAAATAATCAACGAATTCCTTTCCTATATCATCCTTATCCCTTATGTATCTACCATCTCTACTTTAAATAGCCACAACTTTATTCCTTTGTCTTTTATTTAGTGTTGATTGGTAAAAAAAAAAAAGAAGCATTCTTATCACTAAGCTTCAGCCAATTGGCATGAGATCTCTGATGCCAAAACATTTCTTCCCTCTTCCTGACATCATAGAGGTCACCAAGAAGCTTCTCTTCTTCTTCCTCATTAACACTTGTGTCTTATACTTCCTTTCCTTACAAAATGGCTAACGTATTTACAATATTTTGTATTTATTTAGTATTTTTTGGAGAAACTTCTTTACTTTAACAAATAAGAGCATGATGGCATTTACTTAAGTTATGTTGGAACTTCAAACTGATTTGTAGTGGATTTTTTCCCAATTTATTGATATAATAGATGCACAACTCAGTTATGTTAATCACATATTCTTGAATCTAAATTTTTTAGAGCCTTTCTTATCATGATAATGGACATCCATGATAATAGGTGCATGGTCCAATCTTATAGTTAGCTTATGGAGAACTTGAGTGTTTGGGAATAAAGTATACCAATAAAAAAATCTAAGAATTTTATCTATCTTCGCTTAAACTTCCACTCCATCATCTCTCTTATTTGACCAAGTGAACTTTTGACTCTTGAAACACAAATCTTGTAAGTTGGCATTAAAGAAAAAAGATCTAAAACCCATAATTTATCTTAGTTCTGTTCTTCTACCACTACTCTTCTCACTATCCTTAAGGATTTCATTAAAATCATCTCTACAAATTCAAGGAATTGTACTGACATGACTTGTCTCAAATGATCATAGAGCCATTGCTTGCTTCTAAAATCACATGGTGAATAAACCCATGTATAGTGAAAAGTAGTGCCATCAACACAACACACATAAGGATCAATGAAATTTTATTGTCTTAATGATAGTCACTGAGATATTCGTGGTCTACTAAAAATGAAGATCCCTTGATAAACCAGAGGGTAGGATATAGCAAGAATCAACAAAACCCAATCTATTACGGATTTTTTCTATTTTTTGATTTTGATTTTTTGTTTTCATTAAAAAAACCAAGCTTAGTCTATGTTTATTAATGAACACTTTTAGGTAGTCAACTATCTTGATAGTTCCAGCTTAATAGCTTCATGGCTTCCTTGTAGCTATTAAGGGCTGGCCATCATTGCCCATGTCATGCATTCCATCATTGGAACTTCCACTAAGCTACTATCATCTTTTGCCATTTCATAAGCCACTTTATATTTTTTCACATTTAGCCATGTATCCTTATCATCATCCTTATTTCTTTTCGGGTTCATTTTCTCCAAAGGAGGCACAAACTCAGAGCTTGGTTCCACTTAGCATCAATAAGAATTAAATCATCTTTAGAATGGAACTTTAGAGATAAAAATAGAGAATTATGTTTGTTTTGATTTTTAGATGCAACATATTCATTTCCAGTTAAATGTGTTTGCGTATAGGGTTACTTTTTTGAGGTAGAATCTAGTTATTTTGTTTAATAGGTGGGTCTAGATTATTTTTTGAAAGAGGCTTTTTGTTGTGGGACTTTTGTTGTATAACGTATGAGTTATTAGAATAGGGGTTTAGAGTCTTGTTTATAAGGGGATGGGAATTAGTGTTTTGAGGATTATGTTGGTGATTTGAATAACGTTTAGTGTTTGGGTTAAAATTTTCTTTGGTATTCTCCTTATTCCTAAAATGAAACTCGTAAGTTAGATACACCTTCATCTACGAACCTTAGGAATTAGTGGATCCATTTTCATCATCATAAATTTTCTAGGCACGTTCTATACAACCACATTTGTAACCAAAATCCACCAATCTTTCATATTTAAAATTAACCTTATATCGTCTACAATCCTTCCGCGAGATCCATTGTCAAGTCTTTAATGGTTCCAAATAATTCACCTTCACTTTAACCCCCTAAAACCCTTTACAAATCCTAGTGTTGAAACCTAAATCCTCAATCTCTAACACTTCCTCTATCTTGTCACTCAAAATACTAGCATTTCTTGTAGTTATCTAGTCCAATTTAAGTCCATGAATTTGGACCTAGAAATCCATAGTATCAGTTCTACTTCATCGATATTGGCCCAAGATTTCCATTCTCTCAAAACCATGTAAAGCCCCATTATAACTCAAGGGTTGTTACTCAAGACTTTCTTAGTTGATTCAACAGATGGGAAAGTACACAAAAAAATTATCTTGATCTAAATAGAAATTAGAACTGTACCAAAAATTTTCCAAGACTTTTTAAGCACATTTATGATTGCAAGTTTGCTAAGAAATTTGTAAGGTATAACTTTCCCTACCAACACTCTTCCTTCTGAGCCACTAACCAATTGGTTTACTTCTAATTTCATGTCATCAGTGGCTTCTTGGCATGTAGAATCAACATGATGAGCCATTGCAAAGAATTTGACCACCAAAGAAACTGTGAAATCAACTAAAAAATCTGACAAACTAATATAAATGGCAAAGCAATGAGATAAGTAAAGAAACAACAAAGAAGAAGTGATGGATGAAGGAAGCAAAAGAGGGATGAGAATTACATGGATGTGGATTAATGGATGAAAGACAATATACATAACATTGTTGAGCAGCCTTTAGTCACCAGATTGATACAAAAAAATCATGAAAGCAATGAGATGTAATGCTAGATCTAATATTTGCAGGCATAAATTCTAGAATTATGTAATGTAATTCAATTGATTTTTATTATTTTTTATTTAGTGAGAATGTTTAACAAAAAATGAGCAGAGAAAAACAAACATACTAACACCATAAAGTTGTGAATGCTCTCACCTAGAGAGGATATTCTCTCTCTAAAAACTTAGAGAGAGAACCTATTACATGCCTCATTAATATGTATCATCCTTGCAAATTGAAATGCTCGTAAATTACCAATATATTCTCTTACTAAAAGCATATGTAGACTTTATTATTGGAATTCTACGGTAGAATATGGCCATTAATCCAAACATACAGTTTGTAGGTCCATGGGTGGGCTGGGCCCCTTTACAATTGTTAACATAACTTTTAGTAATTTTTCACAACTTTGCTTCAATTAATCATAACACATGGGAAAAAAAAATGCAAGTTTGTTTCAATTTTAGGAAGTAGTTAAACTTTCTATCACATTTCCTAGAAAAATTGCATAACAATAACATTTTAAAAATCACAATTTTTTTTTTATATTCCTTCTTAAAGTTATTGTAATCCTGCTTTATCTAATGTTACATTGATTTTTTTAAAAGAAAATGCAAATGTGTTTTGTACCATTTCACATTACATTTTTGGTGACTTTTACTTTTAGAAAATATATTTCTTAGTTTTCTACATAATCCATAACTTTATTATAAGATTATTAACTTTACTTTAAGATCCACAATATTTTTTTTTTTTTTTTTCCTCATAACATTACATAACTGATGAGTGACAGAAGATTTAAAGTTATTCCATCCCCGAAAGAGAATAGTGTTCATACTACGTAACCTATTAGACCTTGGCGTGATATTTGCTTTTATAAAAAAGAAATTTGTAGCTCTTACTTTATTTTTCACAATTTTCCTTCATAGAGAAATTGTGTCGATTTCCTCGCATCTACTGTAACTTTGCTTTCATAATTTCAATACTTAATAATTTTTTTATCATCCTTTATCTAAAAATAATTTGTAATCTACTTTAGATCATATATCAATCCTTCATAATTAATGATTTTTCTTCTTCTGTTGTAAATCCGATGAGGAGAAGGTACGCTTGGTTCTTATCTATTACAATGTACAACTAAATCTCTTTGGTCATCAACACGAGGAACCTCACTTTGCGACTCTTTATACATACTTATTGATAATGAGGATGAAAGACGATTGTTACAAAGCTAAAATGTTAAAATTTGCTCCTATTATGATGAAGAAAGTCTTCCATAAGGTGAGGACTCACACGGTGGTAATTGTCGACATCGCCTTGTAAGTAAAAGGATTAGTGTTATAACGTATTGGTAAGATTTAACAAAGAGATGAAGTAATCACTCTAAAAGTTACAAATAGTGTTTAAAAGGAAAGTTGCACCTAGAAAAGGAAGAAAGCAGAGGGTTAGTATGGAAGTTTGTCATCTGAATGGCTCCTTTAAGGCATTTTAATGCCTCAACTCTAACTTCATTTCTTACCTCTGGACAGTGAGGAAGACAAGCATGAATATAAGCATTGAATAATGAAGACAAGTGATCAATTCACATTAAATCTTGACACTTTCTGCAAAAACAAGATAATGAAGCATTAGAAACGTGATAGTTATAAAAAATTGCAATAAATCAGAAATTGAACTTCATCAAAGTTACTATAGAAAGCTTCAAACTTAATGCAACTATGGGTGCTCTTAAACTCTTAATATTTCCAAAACACCCTTCTCTATTATGAAATCACTAATAGAAGAAGATTTGAGTTCTAAGGTATTGTTTGAAGTGTTGGAGAAGCTCTAATTTATAAGAAAACTTGCAAAATGCATTCAAGGGGAGTCAAACCCCTGACCTCAAGCATGGATTGGACATGACTTAAGATCTATACTACTAGTTCACAAGGTTATAATCGCAACAAGTTTATTTCAAGCTAATCTAAGTACATTAAAGGAAGTAAAGAATTAAAGAATACTTATCATCAAGCACTTATCGAAGAAGTTCCTTTATATTTGAATCTTCAAGAGAAAGAATAAATTACCACCAAAATAACCATTTAAGGGAACAAGGAATCATTTAAATAAAAAAGCTAAGAATATTTATTAAAAAGTTTGATATTACTATGGGAACAACATATGTGCTTAATTATTTTCTTGGAGGCGGCAAGATTGTTATAAGAACAATAATACATACGATGAGCTCCATGAATATGTTTGACAATGTGACAACAATTCAGCATCTTATATGTGTTAAGAAATGACCGAAAGAGTTGATATGTTAAGCATATGCCTAGAACCCTTAGACTTTGTTAGCTAAGCTTTTGGTTTGGGAGCAAAATGTAATGAACCTATTTAATATTGGGCATAGCCTAAGATTATTTTGTAGATTGGTTCTTTGGGCTAGTGTTAGGGCTTAAAGTGTTAAGCTCATTTATTAGGGACTTATTATAGAGACTTGGCTTGGTAGACTTGGAAAAGAGATTGTTGGACCTTGCTCTTTGCCTTTCTTAGTAAGTTCGTGTCGATAAACAATTTATTTATAGGTGTATGCCACTAGAAACCTAATAAGAAATAATTATTAAGGCTTAAAAGAGGAATTAATTATATTAATGAATGCATCTTGTGTATTGATCATTAGAATGATCCAACAAATGTTATGAAAGGCTCGTCTTGTCCATTAGTCTTTAGAATCATCCAATTGTTAAGAACGAGTGCAAAAATCTATATATAGATGCTCTCTCTTCCTCATCTAGAACCTAGGAATCTCTAGATGAATATCATTGATCTATCAAAGTCCTATTTTAGAAGATTAGATAGCTAGTCAAAGGAAGAACACCTTCACCTTCCTTTTGTTTAAGAACAAGGAATCAATCACATGTGCTTCAGATTTATTGAGATTGGCTATTCTTCCTCCCACACTTCTTAATTTCATTTTTCTAAAATTTCATCAAATTAAGACTTATTCAAATCATTTGAAGTGTAAGATTATGTGAGAAACATAAGACTAGCATTACCACTATATACACTTGTTGGGTAGGTTTATTCTCTTAAGAGAAAAGTTGGTATCCCTTATTTAGGACATTGAGGAAGTGTACAAGAGATCTTGTAGTTAGGGAAACCTTCATGGGAATCTGATGTACTTAGGAGTTTAGTTATTACAAGGGCTTACTATAGGTAGAGAGATGAGAACCAAATGGTTCTTTTGAAGTATCAAAGAAAATAGAAGGGTAAGGTTGGCAAATTGATTGCTGTAGTTGACGTGAACCTGCTTGGAGGATATGACTTACCTACGAATACAACATGGCTTGGCACTTCATTTGATGTAATGCATAAGCTAATACTATGGTCCACCCGCTGCTAATCTTGAGCTACTCGACAAGACTAAATAAGAGTATATGGAAATGGACTTGAAGAGGAAAGTCTCGCAAGGACTAAGTATATTAAAAATGTCTCTAGAATGTAATATATCTTCTGGCTACAAAGAGAAAGGGACTATTATAGTAAGTCTGTAAGGCAACATTACAAATAAAGAAAATTACAAATAGGTATTCACGAAAAGAGATTCCTAGTACATATGAAAAGGGGTAAATAGGACAAATGACAAAAAAAGGGGAAAAATATTATAGTATCAGTTGAAAAGATAGGTGGCAGTGAGATATTTGTTCTTTGTTGGCAGCAAATGTAAGCGTCACCGTATAGAAGTAACAGCGATAGTAGGCCGAAGAGTAGGGGTAGATGTGAAGGGGATTTCATCTCTTAGTAAGTAGGCCTCGGTACCTTGGCCTCAGCACAAAAGGGGGTCGAGAGATAGGTACAGTACCGTATGATAAGGTCTTTAGCCTTAGCAATCAGTTGGTTGGCTTCAGTACTCGGCGTCTGGGCTTCAGCATTCAACGGATAATGTTCGATACTTGTAGTCTAACAAAGTAGTGTATGGCCACGATGAGCCCTTAAGGATTTCTTCTACTATCTCCTATAAACTACGCTTTGTCCTCAATAAGCTAATTAGAGAGAATTCTTTGGAAGAGTGACTGAAGGCCTTAGAGGTGCACGCGGGTGAGAGGACCAGTGGCCGTTAGTCCATCAGTTCCCTAAGATTGTTGAAGATTTGCCCTCAAATCTTGTCTCTCTTCTTCATCGAGTACATAAGGTGTTAGGTCAGCCACATTAAAAGTAGTAGATACATTGTATATGTTGGATAGCTTAAGCTCATATGCATTGGTGCTGATGTGCTTAAGTAAAAGGTCCATATGATTTGGGGGAAAATTTGTTTATCTTCTTCCCATGGAAACACTCCTTACTGAGGTGGACTTAGATAAGGTCTTTAGGATTGTAAACCACTTGTCTCCTTCCTTAGCGTCCTTGTTCCTTTTGTCAAGTTATAGTTTATGCCAATTGTTTGGTAACCTTTTGATGCGACTTTTGGAATTTCACGATGTATTGTAGGTTAGATTCACTTTTCCATTGAATGGCTGGGCTAATAGCTATATCTAGGGGCAAGTTTGAGTTATGTCCATAGATGACCACAAAAGGTAACCTTCCTATCAAGCTGTGAGTTGATCGACTGTAAGTGAACTCAATGATAGGTTGGCATAGGTCCTGCAGACATTTGATTTTTTCTCTTAATAGTTATAGTTATAGTTATTTTTTTTAAATAGGGTCTTAACTCAAAAATAAGAAAAATATTAAAAATTGAAAAATGATGAAAATACAAAAAATGAGAAAAGAAAAAATTATAAAATTTTTTAGATATTTAGGAAATAAATTATTTTAAGGTCAATTAGTTTAGTTTTGGTCCAATTCAAATAATTATTTTAGAGAGTCGTTTGATTTAAGTATAATTTAATTATATTAAAAAATCAAGGCACAAGTCAATAGCTTAATAGATAAGCATTTGAGTATTGATATTATATTAGCTTAAAGTTATGGGTTCGAATCTTACTAGGCACTTATGTATCTTTTACTTTTCTGGTTTGATTTTTATTAAATTGGATTTTAATTAATATAAATGATTTGGATCTAATTTAATTTTTATCAAATCAGATTTGAATCAATATAAGAGATTCGATCCGATATGATTTGTTCTGAAGTTATAAATATGGATCACGCAGGATAAAGCGAGGATAATATTTATGCACATACACATTCGAAAAGAAAAAAACTACCGTCCACTTTTACCATAAAACGCCATTACCTATACAATCCAATACATAACACATCTCCGCTCAACACAAGCTCCCTCATTGCTCACGTACTATCCATAATTACTGATCTTCATTACGATTTGCTAGCCTACAAGGGTGCTACCCTTACTTCTATTCGTTTCAAGCTTTTTGTCGTCAAAATCCTCAATGGACTAGTCTTACAATAAATAGCTAGTCGAAGTGTTTCTTAGGATAGATTTATCTCGAGGTAAAAATGGTATCTCTTTTGTCTTTGTGGCAAATTTTTATTTAAAGTTCACCACAAAGATGGGTAGCTGTAGACATTCGATTTTTGCCCCTAGTAGTTATAGTTATAGTTATAGTTTTTTTTTTTTTTTAAATAGGGTTCTAACTCAAAAATAAGACAAATATAAAAAAAATATTAAAAATTAAAAAATGATGAAAATAAAAAAAATGGGAAAATAAAAAAATTATACAAATTTTTTTAGATTTTTAGTAAATAAATTATTTTAAGGTCAATTAGTTTAGTATTGGTCCTATTCAAATAATTATTTTAGAGAGTCAATTGGTTTAAATATAATTTAATTGTGTTAAAAATCAAGGTACATGCCATTAGCTTAACGGATAAGTTTTTAAGTATTGATATTGCGTTAACTTAAAGTCGTGGGTTTGAATCTTGCAAAACACTTATATGCCTTTTATTTTTCTACTATTTTTATTTTTACAAAAAGTGAGTTGAGCGTATGAGATCCACATCTAATCAAATTTTTTGAATCTAATTTGATCGACTTTGAATCATTATAAAAAATTTAAATCTAGTTTAATTTTTATTAAATTGGATTTGAAATAATATAAATAATTCGGATCTAATTTAATTTTTATCAAATCAGATTCGAGTCAATATAAGAGATTCGATTCAATACGATACGATTTGTTTTAAAGTTTATAAATACAGATCATGTGGGATAAAGCAATGACAATTGTTTACGCACATGTACATTCAAAAAGAAAAAAACTATAGTCCACTTTCACCAAAAAAAGGCCACTGCCTATATAGTCTAATACACAATACATCCTTGCTCAACACAAACTCCCTCATTACTCACGTACTATCCGTAGTCGTAGCATCATCTTCTTCACGAATTGCCACATTTGCTCAATGTAGTCATCAAATGTCACGAACTGAGGACGGCCTAGTTGTGGCAGACGCCGTATACTATATAAAGAACCCCTGATTGGTTACCCTTCTAATCAAGAACTCTTCACACAATATACAAGGCTCTACAACCACTAGTTTCCCAAGAACACACAGATTCATATGATATCATCACATTAACATATTTATATAAAGTTTGAACCACAGAGCTCACATAATGCAGTAAGTGAGTACATCTAGGTCTACAATACTAGTAAAACAAGAGTACATGAGTAAAGATCTACATTAACTATTCTCTTAATACACAGGATAGCTTACTCTTGCCTAAGTTCCCAAGCTAACCTGTGGCATCCTTGGGCCAGCCTCTATGAACAAGTTACCCTGCAGCAAAAGTCTAAAGGGGTGTAAGCCTAAGCTTAGTGAGCAAACCCTCAGCCACACCACAAGTAAGTTATAAGTACGTTATATTCACGCATATGAATGAATGATCAAACAGAATGCTAAACAATACGTATACTTAACTGGTTCATATATGTAACTTGGATTTAACGCCCTCCGAAGTCAGGATTGGAGTATATACGGCACCAATCAGATCTGGGTATTATATTAGAACTTTATTTATCACGGAACTCCACGCTTCGTATTCAAATCAAATAAGTTGTTTATTTTCATAAAAAAAAAACAAGTTCTAGTATAATCGTGAGTGGGCCCCCACAGTCAACACTCACCCCTAAATGGAGGCCTCCAGATTCGACCCTTAGCTAGGTGGTTGGCGCCTCCAACGCTTAGTGTTCTCGCAGGTTAGGGTAAGGTTATTTTGTACAAGTGCACCATACAGAACCAATAAATGAATATTAACAACCTCCAAATGGCCTCTCTTTACCTCCGTGTGATGTGACGGCCAGAATTATATTTATGCGATGCATGTTCTAGTTTCTTTTTATAAGCCGAGTATACTTAAGTTCAAATTATGTTGTAACCATCCAATAGTACACACAATCACTTTTTATACTACCATGCAACAAACAAAGCATTCTCTGTACTTAAGATAATTTCACGATTCAACACATAAGATCATACACAAGCGTTTCCCAAACCCCACACAATAGTCAATTAACAATAATATTTAAGTTCACTATCTACAATCACAAACAAGCATGGAATTATAGGGTAAATACTCACTTGGCCATAGCGATTCACCCTAATCGTAGTAATCGATTGGGAGGTCCTCGCTCACCTTGGGATCACCGGATCATTATGTTATAATAATGCTAATAAGTAACTGAATTAACTAATAATTTTAGTTACCTAATTATACTTAAATTACCCTCAATTTTTATCTGGTTACACCTTATTCTTAAACATTTGTATCTTTTTCGTTTTATTTCTGATATTTATGAATTTATAGTCATTTTTCATCATTTTTGGAAGTACGTTCACATGGTAATGTCCGTTTTGGGCGTTATAACCCGTGTTTTACGATATGAACTAAATTTAGAGGAATTTTAACTATGAAAAATTAATTGTTCTTATTACTTATATTTATTTCTTTTACTTATACTTGATGAGTTAGTTAACCCTTAAATCCTTATACTTAGAGGATTTTATTTTGCTATTACTAATTCATGTACTTAATTAAGTATAATCTAATTTAGAAAGTGTATTAGGGTTTACTAATTTAGGATCCTATTTATGATACACTTTTCTTTTTTTCTTAGTTTATAATTTATGCTTATGTCACCGCTTCCATCATCATTTGCTTAGGTCATTGCTTATGTCATCCCTTGCTTATGTCATGGCTTATGTCATCATATGCTTACCTCAACACTTACTTCATTATGTGATTACATAAGCCTCTCCTCATGCTTATGTCATATGTACATATCTTATGTACATTTTATTCCTTCCCTTATACTTATGTACATATACATTATACATATATATATACTTATATATCTACTTAGGTTTATACCATATTTATCCATGTATACATACTTATATACCTATAGAGTTAGATACGTATTTTTATACACAAATTCGTATGCCAAATCTTTTCCTTAAGAAAAAGCTTCCTAATTCCATTCTTTTGTGTTTTTAAGTGCGTAATTAGTGTAGTATAAGTAGGTATAGTTAGGTATTGTCTTAATTTGGTTATGTACATGGTTAATGCTCATGTATAAAGGTTCTCATAAAAGTATTCCTTTGGTATTTCTTTATGTACACATACCTAAGAGCACATACACATGTATTTCTTCCCTCCTTCATGGTTCCTCACTTTCTACACTTAAAGATGAGGACTTTATGCCCTCTTCTTCATGATCATAATTAACACAAGCTTACTTTTCTAATCTACCTAATTACCTAACTAATGAAGAAGATAAAACAACATAAAGTAACTTAGATACATACCTTTGCTTATGTTGGAATTAAGGAGACAAAAGGAGAAGTTGTGAAAGTGAAAGAGGAAGAAGAAACTCACGGCATGGAAAGAAGAGTTTTGTTCTGTTTCTTTTGTTTTGTTGTCATAATGAAAGAAAGCAAATGGTAGGGTCTACAAGAAGAAGAAGATGTGGACGGCAATTGAGGAGAAAAAGGAGAAGAGAAAAATCAAAAGGAAAGAAAAGAAAAGCCATCATAAAGTGTTAGATATTTTCTTTATCTCTTAGTGTCTTTTGTTGACCTTTCAAATTGTTGACTTTAGTCAACATGTGTTGACTTGGTCAACCCTTTGACCTTGGTTAATATGTGTTGACTTGGTCAACTCTTCTTAAGCATATGTAATTTGTGCACATAATGTAGTAATTAAGGGAAATTAAGGAAAAATGAAGGAAATGAGGTAGTTGGTAAATTGATTAGTAAACATGGTTGATGAGGTCTTACTTTAAGTCTTTATAGCCTATATATCTCATTTGATAACTACTTTGAATAACAAGTGCAAAAAGTACTAATTTGAGTATTAAAGTTCACTACATGTAACCTAATCTTCAACTATACCCCTAACTCTAAGGAAGACTATCTTCATCATATACTTAAGAAATAAATGTAAGCTATGATTCATTATCTTAGTTTTTAAAGGACTACTTGAGGGTTCAACACATATATGCATAATTGAAAGTCATCTCTGATCTTTAACAAATGATTTGGCAAAATGTGAGGGTTATATTAGCAATTAGGGTTTTAGGATTTATTATGTTGAATTAGTGTACATATGTCTTTAAAGTGATTATTTTAGGGTTTTGGTCACTTTTGAATAAAATCTTTAGCATTTAGATGCATTTAAGGTAGTAAAGTTTCTTACGTGATTAATGAATTCTTTTAGGGTTTTCTCTTTTATTAGCCTTGTTAACTTCTAAATTTTCTAACATAATTAAGTTTATTTCAAAAAATAGATCGCAAAATTTTAGGGGTTTACATCCAACCTCCAGCAACAAACACCTAGCCCCTTTGTCATCGAAATAGTTGCATCCTGAACTTGGTTAAACAACAATAGTAGACCCTCGATCTGATCACCTTTCTCTCACCACCGATCAACGAATGCCCAATAAGTTTCACAACAGAACAGTACATATGCAAATTTGATCTTCCTTGTCCATCGCACATCCCCTGCACGCCTACACGATTTATGCATCAATAGTCCACAATCACATAAGCAACAGCAGACGAACAACACTGTTATGTCCAAGCCAACAATAGCAGCGCAACTTCGATCAACTGTAACAAAGCCTTCATCTTCACCAATCAGTGCATGCTCCACACTAATTGAACAGTAGTACTCTCTAAGCTTCACATGACAATACCGATTAGCTAACTCCCAATGTCTAGACAATTCCTCACACTAAGCCATGGTCATATGCCTACTACTGCACTACAAAATTGACCATCCCCAAAATGGCCTTTACTCATTATAGTGCACCTTGGATAATCCTCCATTGATAACAACTTCCCTGACACCGAACAGTAGTAGTAAGTGCATTACTCCTGCATGTGAGCACACTACACTAAACTCCATTCCAGGACCAGCCTTTGTCGCATGAATATGACGGCAACAACATCCACGTCGACAATACAACCAATCACACTACACGTCCTTCATTGCCGGCCCCATCATGCATGGCCTGCAATCTATTTGTCTGCTTTGTTGAACATGGCTTGTGCTTCTATGTACCTCCCTTGACCCATACAATTGGATAAGAAAATTTAGGTTTGAGATTCTTTTAATTTGTTTCTTTATTTATTTAGTTATTGTTATTTTATAGTCATTATGTTATTATTCTGTTAGTTGGTTAGTTAAATTCATAGCATGATATGTATATATATGTCTATATACTAGTTTAGGAGAATTTTAATATTAGTTTTTATATATTAAGTAGATTATATAATTAATATATATATTAGCTTAGGATTTTTTTTTGGATTAGGTTTTTTTTTTCTTTAGAAATCAACATATAGAAAATTATTTTTAGAAATAAAAATAAACCAAAATCAATTTTTTTTTTTTAAAAACAAACTTTACAAAAAGATTATAACATCTTAGAGAGTCTTTTGATTAATCACGAGTTAAGACCCCCTTATATTTTGTTTAAATGAACCAAATCAATTAAAGCATAAACTTGGTCGGTTTTCAAAATTTAAAATCAATCAATGCATTAAAGGTTTTAAAAAAGAACTACGATGGTTTGATCTCGGCTAGTGGGAACGTAGGCATCTTTGGGGCGATGATAAAATATGTAGAAACTTAGGTTCTTTTTTCTTTTAGTTTTTATTTTTTTTCCTTTAAAAATATTATAATTTGAAGAATAAATCTAATTTCGAAAAATAGATAGTGGTACTCGTTAAGATTTTATAGGTTAGCCTCTTAATTCAGAACCTTATGGTTATTCATTCAAATTGAAATCAAAGATTAATAGCCAAATCGTAGTCAAATCTCCCATTTGATTACCGGTTCTTTTCTTTTTCCCGACTCTATTAGGTAGCGACTCCAAAAATGTTTTTTTTTTTCTAATAAAAAACTGGAATTTCTCAGTTTCTTTTGTTGAGGATTAAATACCGAATGGGTTTGGGTTTAGTATTAATCGAAAAATGGGAAATCGAATTAAAAAATAAGAAATCGGAAATTTAGGCTTAATATGTCTTAATAATGTAAGTTCCTCCTAACAACTACTCGTAGGAGGTTGCCGTGTTTACTACTTCGATTTGGCCGTTTATTTGAGGGTAATAAGAAGTACTGTACATAAACATAGTGCTAAGTTTCTTCCACAAGGTCCTCTAAAAGAAGCTAGTAAACTTTGAGTTATGGCTGAAAACAATACTTTTGGATAATCCATATAGTCGCAAAATTTCCTACAAAAATAGGTTAGCAACAAATAAAGCATCATTAGTTCTATAATAGAGAATGAAGTGGCTCATCTCGTTAAACCGATCGACCACCACCATAATTGAGTCATGTCTTCTTGACATTTGGGGAAAGTTGAGCATGAAATCCATGCTTAGGTTGGTCCATGGGCGCTTAGGTATGGGCAGGGGTGTGTACTCTCTATGTGGCCTTCTCTTTCCTTTAGCATGTTTATACACCTCAAACCTTTCAAGAATTCGGCCTACATCCTTCATTATCTTAGGCTAATAGAAATATTCTTTCAATATTTCAACTATCTTCTTTTTTCTAAAATAGCTGGCTAAGCCACCGGCATGGGCTTCTTGGACTCAGACGAGTAGCTCTCTAGTGAATCCACTCGGTATACAGACTTGCTTGACCTTCATTAGGAAACCCTGACTCAAGTAAAACCCATCTACAACCCCTCCAATGTTGCTTTTGGTCACTAAGGGCCTAAAATATGGATCATGCTCCTACTAATTGAGCAGGGTGCCAAATTTAAGTACCTTAGCTTGCATTGTTGTAATGAAGGTATGATGACGAGAAAGGGTATTGGCCATAGTGTTAGTGTTGCCTTTCTTATACCAGATGACATAGCAAAAGTACTCCAAGAACTTTACCTACTTAGCATGACGCCGAGAAAGTTTTTGTTGCCTTCGGAGATGTTTGAGAGATTCATGATCTGAATAGATGATGAATTGTCTCAGCAACAAGTAATGCTACCAGTTTTGTAGTGCACAAACAAAGGCATAGAACTCCTTATCATATGCTGACTAATTCAAGGCAGCTCCTCTGAGTTTCTCGCTGAAATAAGCAATGGGTCAGCGCTCTTGCATAAGGATAGTACTAATGCTGACTCCAGACGGGTCACATTCTACATAAAAAACTTTCTCAAAATCCAAAAGGACGAGTATTGGAGTGGATGTCAATTTGGACTTTATCTCTGCAAAACTCTTCTGCGCTTTCTCCAACTACTTAAACTCATAGCTCTTCATGGTCAGTTTGGTTAGTGGTACCATTATGGAACTGAAGTCTTGAATGAATCTTTGATAGAACGAAGCTAGACCATAGAAGTTCTTAACCTTGACAGCATTAGTCGGCGTGGGCCACTCAAGAATAGCTTTGACTTTCTCATCATCAACTTAGAATCCATCTTCTAAAACAACATGCGTGAGGAATATAACCTCGCTTTAGTAGAACAAGCATTTCTTTAAATTGTAGAATTGATGGGAATCTACTTTTGACTACATCCAAGCCGAAGTAGACCTATTTGAAGTCGATGCTGATCAATGCTTACCGAGGCCAAGCTGAAGCTAGAAGGATGAGAGGAAGAAAAATAACCATTCGGCAACAAGTCTATCGTTGATCAAGCCAAGAGAGCACGTTGTTGAGAGTGGGATCCACTTGATACGGTATGGAGCGACTATTGCCAACTATCTTTAGAACTCGGTAATTGTGGGGTAACCTCTCTAGTGTCTTGGCTAAGCCATGCAAGACTTCAAGGACTCCTTCCTGAACATATACATCCAACTGTTAACCCCATCCGGTTCGAATACTACTCCTTTCAGGACATGCCGAGTGACTACATGCTGACTTTACCTGTAAAGTGTACAGTTTTGTATTCTTGTACATGTTTTCCTTCATTTTTTTTATTTATGGCCTAATTCTTTAAGGTTTACGGCCTTATACATTATTTATAGTTTTGTTGTTAGGATTTAAGATCATAGATACACAAAATTAGACATAAAAGTATATTCCAACATTTTGGAATCTTTCCTTTTTTGAGCAAGGTTACTTTTGAGCAAGGCTACTCTTGAGCTAGCATTCTTGGATTATCGATTGTAGATCAAACTCTTTAATCATTCCCGTATTCTTATTGATCTTGTCCTCAAGATTGTGGCGAACCCTTTCATTTGAGCTAGTCAGTGAGTTGCATCTAACCCTCATTTGAGTCCCGAGCAACATTTAGTGCTCGTAAGTTATATTGAACCTTATCTCGAGCTTAAACCAATCATTCCACTTCCTGCTCGTCATACCTATTCGACCCATTCTAGGTTTTTGAGATCCGATGCTATTGATCCTTATCATCTTTGGTATTGGAGCTTTGGGGAGACACTCATGCTAGTAATTCTTCAAAGTTTGATTCATAGTTTAGACAATTTTGTTAGTTGTGATTCTATATTGTAGTATATCCATGTTTTAGTAGTTGTAGTATTGTGCTGATTATGTTGAGTAATAGTAATTTTAGCAATTGATTCTAATTGCTGTAGTGTTTTTGTTGTAAAACTTGTTTGTTCACTTTTTTGGAAGTTACTATACATATAAGAATGTTGAAAGATAGTGTCAACAACACTAGTGATAGTCCCTGTGGAAGCTTGAGGAGATGTATTGACAACATAGAGTATCAGATTCAGAATCTCACTAACTCTATCCAAGAACTCCTTGGTTTAGTCAGGGGCTGCAAATGTGATGGCTAAGAAGAAATAAGGTAACGGATGCCTACTAGTAGGAGTGGCTCTAATGAACTTGATCATGATGTTGAACGACAGTTGAGAAGAAGAGAACACCATCTAATGCCAAGAAGAGGTAATGACAGGAGTGTTGACTTTGAGTTGAACTAAGGAGCCTGGAGAAGAGAGCCAAAGCTGAGAAGAGATTTGGCTGAGCAGAGCTCCAATAGAAGTAGTCGATTTGAGGTGAATCGACCTGCTAGGAATGCAGGGATGAACCTTGAGCACCTGGCCAAGGACTTGATAATATTAAGCTCAAATTGCTGACCTTTTGAGGATGTAGCCAACTTGAAGAATTCCTTGACTGCGTTTCTTGAGTCGAGAAGTTGTTCGAGTGCTATGAGTGTGATGACTGAATAAAGATTAAGCTGGCTTCATTATCCCTTGTTGAGTATGCAAGTCTTTGGTAGGATAAGTTAAGTGCTAAGCGAGATGTTGAAGGAAAAGACCCAATAAGAACCCTGAGGTAAGGTTGAAACGCTATTGAAGAATACTTGTAGGAGTTTGAAACTCTAATGACAAGATACAAGATTGTTGAGCTATAAGATCGCACAATTGCTAGATTCCTGAGTGGACTCTAAGATGGTATTGCTAACATAGTTGAATTGCAGCCATTCAACTCATTGGACGAGTTGATCAATTTGGCATTAAGAGTGGAGAGATAGAGTAGAAGATAGCATCAGAGGCCGACTAGCGGACCTCAATAAGGTAGCCCTAAACCTAAGAGGTATGCTGAGAGAAAAGGGCTAGAGAGAAAGATGGAGAAGGGAGAACCTAGCCAACTTGGTTATTGTCACGAACTGAGGACGGCCTAGTCGTGGCAGACGCCGTATACTGTATGAAGAACCCTTGATTGGTTACCCTTCCAATCAAAAACTCTTCACACAATATACAAGGCTCTACAACTACTAGTTCCAAAGTACATCCAGATTCACATGATATCATCACACAATATATTTATATAAAAGTTAAGCTCAAAAGTTTACATTACATAGTATTTAAGTATGTCTAAGTCCATACTAATAAGGTAAACATAAGTTAAACATAAGTACATGTGGAATAATCTACATAAACTGTTTTCCTCTCATCCCACAGAACACCTCGCTCTTGTCCAAGTCCCCAGGCTAACCTGTGGCATCCCTCGTCCTGTCTCTACGAACAGGCTATCCTGCAACAAAAGTCTAAAGGGGTATAAGCCTAAGCTTAGTGAGCAAAACCCTCAGCCACACAACAAGCAAGTTATAAACACATTATAGTCACGCATATGAATGAATGATCAAACAGAATGCCAAATAATACGTATACTTAACTAGTTCATATACGCAACTCGGATTTAACGCCTTCCGAAGTCAGGGTTGGAGTTTACACGGCACCAATCAGATCCGGGTATTACACTAGAACTTACTTTACTACGGAACTCCATGTTCCGTACTTATATCAAATAACTCTTTTATTTTCAGAAAACACAAGTTCTAGTATAATTGTGAGTGGGCCCCCGCAGTCCACACTCACCCCTAAACGGAGGTCTCTAGACTCGACCCTTAGCCAGGCAGTTGGCGCCTCCAACGCCTAGTGTTCCCGCGGGCTAGGGTAAGGTCGTTTTGTACGAGTGCACCGTACATAACCAAATAACTCAATAATATCAACCCCCGAATGGCCTCTCTTTACCTCCGTGTGATGTGACGGCCGGAATAGTATCCATGCTATGCATGTTAATGCATGTTCCAGTTTCTTTTTATAGCCGAGTATAAATTAGTTCCAATTATGCTGTGACCAACCATTAATACACACAATCATTTTCTATACTACCATGCAACAAACAAGGCATTCTCTGAATTTAAGGTAAATTCACAACTCAACAAGCACTTACATACACAAGCATATCCCGAACCCCACACAGCAATTAATTAACAATAATATTTAAGTCCATTATCTACAATCACAATCAAGCATGGAATCACAGGGTAAATACTCACTCGGCCATAGCGGTTCGTCCTAATCGTAGTAATCGATTGGGAGGTCCTCGCTCACCTCAGAGTCACCTGATCATTATGTGATAACAATACTAATAAGTGTTTGAATTAACTATTAATTCTAAACAACTAAGTACCTAGTTCTACTTAAATCACTATTAAATTTTTACCCGGTAAGATTTAATTCAATCGTATGTAACTTTTCCGTTTTAGTTTTGATATTTATGAATTTATAATCGATTTTCATCGTTTCTGAACATATTTTCACATGGTAATATCTATTTTGGATATTAAGATCTCTATTTATGTTATGAACTAAATTTATAGAAAATTTTAGTTATGACCACCTAAGTACTTCTATTACTTATGTTTATATCTTTTATTCCTTAAATTCTTCTAATGAAAGAATTTTACTTTGTTATTATTAATTCTTATAGTAAGTTAGGTATAATCTAATTTAGTAAGTGTATTAGGTTTTACTAATTTAGTTACCTAATCACTTACATTTTTGCTAGTTTTCTTATTTTCTAATTTTATGTTTATGTCATCGCTTACATCATCACTTGCTTATGTCATTGCTTATGTCATCACTTGCTTATGTCATGGCTTATGTCATCATGTGATTATGTCATCCTTTACCTCATCATATGCTTACATAAGCCTTCCATCATGCTTATGTTATATACATATGTATTATGTACATATTATCCCTTTTTCTTATATTATGTACATATACTTTATACATACTTATATTTATACCTATACTAAGGTTTATACCGTATTTCTACATGTATACATACTCGTATACCTATACGGTGGAATAAGTATTTTACACTAAAATTTCGTATGCCTAAATTTGTCCTTAAGAAAAGTCCTCTAATTCCATATTTTTGTGTTCTTATGTACATATTTAGTGTAGTATAGGTATGTTTAGTAAGATTTAATCTTAAATTAGATTATGTACATGTTATATACTCATGTACAAAGGTTTTTCTACTTATACTCTCTTGGTATTTCATTATGTATGCATACATAGAAGCATATCCTCATGTCTTTCTTTCTTCTCTTTCAAACTTTAAACTTCTACACATAAAGAAGGAAACTTTGTTTCCTCTTCTTCAAGACAAACCTAACCATATAACTACTTATCTAATCTACCTAATTAACTAACTAATGACTAATAAAAAGTAAGATAAAGCACTTAAAAACATACCTTTTATGATGTTGAAATGGAGGAGACAAAAGGGGAGAAATGAAAGGGAAAGAAGGGAGGAAGCTTACGGCATGAAGGAGTAATTTTTTTTTTTTTGTTTTGTTTCTTTTGTTTGTTTCTCTTAATGGAAGGTAATATGTGGTGGGGTTAAGAAGGAAAGTTGTGGACGGCAACAAAAGGAAAGGAGGGAAAAAGAAAAATCAAAAAGAAAAGAAAAGGAAGACATCATTACATAAGAGATATTTTTCTTATCTCTTAGCATTTGTTGACTTTTCAAAATGTTGACTTTAGTCAACATGTGTTGACTTGGTCAACATTTGAAATTTGGTCAACATGTATTATCTTAGTCAACATTTCTTAAGTATGTGTAATTTTGTGCACATAATGTAGTAATTAAGGGAAATTAGGGGAGAAATGAAGGAAATGAGAAAAATTGAGGTATATGATGCATTGATGTGTAAATGTAGTTGATGAGATCTTACTTTAGGGCTTTAGAGTCCATATATCCCATTTGATAAATAACTTTGGATAACAAGTGTAAAAAGTGCTAATTTGGGCATTAGAGTTCACTATATGTAACCTAATCGTCAACTATAACCCTAATCCTAAGTAAGACCATCTTAATCATATATTTAAGGGATAAATATAATCTATGACCCATTATCTTAGTTCCTAATGGATTACTTGAGAATTTGAATCATATAAGTAAAAATGAGGGTTATCTCTAACCATTTACTAACGATTTTGCAAAATATAAGCATTATATTTTCAATTAGGGTTTTAGGATATATCATGATGAATTGGTGTATATATGTCCTTAATGAAATCATTTTTAAGGTTTTTATCACTTTCGAATTGAATCTTTAGCTTTTAGAAACATTTAGGGTCGAAAAATTCTTTACGCGATTAATTAAGTCTTTAAGGGTTTTCACTTTAATTAGCCTTGTCGATTCCTAAATTGTCTACTATAGTTGAGTCTATTTCAAAACCTAGATCAAAACTTTCAAGGGTTTACAGTTATGCTGAGACTAAGAGGGCTGAGAAAGAAAAGGCACTTGGCAACAAGGTTCAAGATGTGAAATGCTTCAAATGCTTAGGCTATGGACACATTGCATCCCAATGCTTGAATAAGAGGGTCATTATCTTGAAGGGAAAAGGGCTCAAGGCTCAAATTGAGAGTCAAAGTGATAAGAGTTTGGAAGACCAGTTGATAGAAGAAGATATCTATGTTGAAGACCTGGATAAACTCTTAGCTATGGTGATATAAGCTGACCTGACGACAAATCTCGGACAAAGGGAAAATTTATTTCACATGTGGTGCCTAGTGAATGTGAAGACCTGTTTCCTAGTTGTTGATGGAGGTAGTTGCACCAATATCGTCTCTACTGAGTTAGTAGAAAAGATGAAATTCCTAACCTACCCATACTCCTAACCTTATGGATTAAAGTAGTTTAACAATAAGGGTACGGTCTATGTGCATAAGCAATCTCGAATTGCATTCAAGGTAGGATAATATGAGGATGAGATTGACTTCGATGTGATCCCAATGAATGCTACAAATTTACTTCTTAGCTGACCATGGGAATATGATCGAAAAGTGATCCATGATGGCTTTGTCAACACTTACACTATTCAAAAGGATGGGAAGAGCTATTGCTTAACCCCTATGAGCATTGAGAAAATCTAAAGACACTTAGTACCCATGGTGAAGCAAAAAGGGAAAAGGAGCTTATTCGGTATCTTGTCTTATGCTCAATGCTTAATGTTGATCATGACTTCTTTTTAGACCTGCGGTAATGATAGAAATCAACCTTTGACTACATCCAAGCTAAAGCAAACCTGTTTGAAGTTGAGGCTGATCAATGCTTACTGAGGCCGAGCTGAGGCCAAAAGGATGAGAGGAAGAAAAATAACTACTCGGCAACAAGTCTGTCATCAACCGAGTAGCTAAGAGACCATGTTGTCAAGAGTGGAATACATTTGATATGGTACAGAGAGACTATTGCCAACTAACTTTAGAACTTGGCAATTGTGTGGTGACATCTTTGGTGTCTCGGCCAAGCCACATGAAACTTTAGGGACTCCTTCCCAAACATGTACATCTAATTGCTGATCTTGTTCGGTTCGGATACTACTCCTTCTAAGACATGCTGAGTGACTGTATGCCGACTTCCCTTGTAAAACGCATAGTTTTGTATTCTTATACATGTTTTCCTTTATTTCTTTTATTTATGGGACCAATTCTTTAGGTTTTAAAGCCTTGTACATTATTTATAGTTTTGACATTAGGGTTTAGGACTCGCTATAAATAGAACCATCTGTAAACATTAAGGTTACATGAATTAGACAGAAAAGTATATTCCTGCATTTCGGAATCTTTCCATTTTGGAATCTTTCCCTTTTTGAGCAAGGTTACTCTTGAGCTAGCATTGCCAGATTAATCGTTCCTATGTTCTTATTGATAAGGTCTTCAAGATTGTGGTAAACCCCTTCATTTGAGCCAGTTAGTGAGTTGCATCTAACCCTCATTTAAGTCATGAGTGACATTTAGTGCTTGTGAGTTGTATCGAATCCTATTTCGAGCACAACTAATCATTCCACTTCCTGTCCATCATACCCATTTTGGGTTTTTGAGATCTGTTGCCGTTGATCCTTATCATGAATAATCGTTCAGTATGGAAAATGTTAAATACTGATCTTAAGTGCTTAACATAGGCGATGAGGTCAACACTAAAGACTAAAATGTCATCAAAATAAACCATAACACATTTGCTAATCAATGGCCTTAGCACATGATTCATGAGTTACATAAAAGTACTTGGCACATTTGTCAGACCAAACGACATCATTAACCCCTTGAATCGACCATCCTTCGTTTTGAAAGCAGTTTTTCATTCATTACCAAGCCTCATTTATATCTGATGATAGCCACTTTTTAAGTCAATCTTTGAAAAGATGCAAGCACCATGTAGCTCATCAAGCATGTCATCAAGTTGAGGATTGGGTATCGGTATTTAATAGTAATCTTATTGATGGCTTGGCTATCAATGCACATTCTTTACGATCTATCGTTTTTTGGGTACTAGCATAGTTGGTACGGCATAGGGGCTTATGCACTCATGGACGTATCCTTGATCCACTAACTTGTCCACTTGCTTCTTCAGCTTGATCGCTTGCTCGGGATTAAGACTATAGGCAGGTTGGTTTTGCAGTACAGCTCTAGGTTGATGGTTAATGCAATGTTCAATGCCTCTTAAAGGTGGTAAGCCTTTTAGCATCTCGACAGGAAATATATCAGTATACTCCTATAGTATTATTTGCACTTCGATAGGTAAGCTCTTGGCTTCTCTCAACTTTAAAATTTTCCTGACTAAATGGAGCATACATTCCTTTTCCTTGACTTTACGGGCAAATTAAGCTCAAGAAATCACTAAGGACTTTTACTGTAGTGATTTGGCAACGTCCTCTTGTGCCTCCTGCACTTTCTTAGGACTCATAGGGGTCTATATGACCTTTTTCCCATCCTTTTGAAATATATAGGTATTTTTATACCCATCATGTAATACTCCCAAGTCAAATAACCAGGGTCAACTAAGTAAGAAGTGTAAGGCATACATAGGAAGGATGTTACATAACACTTTGTCTTTGTACCTATCACCAATGGAAATTGGTACTTTAACTTGCTCGGTAATGGGTAAACCTCCTTTCTTGTTCAGCTAGTGAATCTTATATGGCTTAGGGTACAGAAGGGTTGATAATTTCATGGCCTTAACTACCCCTTGCATTATGACATTGGTATAGCTTCCTTCGTCAATAATCAAGGCATATAGCTTGCCATCCAATCGACAATTTTCATGGAAAAGATTCTCCCTTTGCGCATTCTTGTCAGCTACAAAAGTGCTAAGAGATCATTGTACAATAAAACAGTACTTGGCATCATTTTTAAGGAAGTATTATGGCATCAGGTTCTTCCTAAAACTCTCCCATCATTTGTTCAACTCTTATCTCTTCCTCTCCTTTGCTTACACTCTCTACTTTGAACTAGGGCTTGCCTCCGTTTATAGTCATGACTTATTGGTTCGAATATTGATTGGCTATGTACCTATAATCGAGACATTTAAAGCATTTGATCTCTAAGGTCTTCCTTCCTAAGCTTCAACCTTGGTCCCCTTGGACTTTAGTTGATGTGCCTAGGAGCTCAGTTATCACCAGGACTTACCGTAATAGATTCGAATCAATGGGTCCTTTAAAATATCAAAGAAAGTAGAGTGAGTAGGTCCTCAAACTAATTAGAGTAACTAATGTAAAGTTGCTAAAAATATATGACACACCAATAAACACAACAAAACTTGACACTTTACTTAATATGACGCACAAGTAAATGTCAAGGTTTACCCGCCACTAATCTTGAGCTACTCGGCAAGATTAGATAAGAGTGTATGAAAGTAGACTTGGAGAGGGTTGTCTTGTAAGAACAGTGTATTCAATGTCTATCTATAAAGTAAGATAATTTTGGCTTACAAGGAGAAGGGACTATTTATACTAAGCCCCTAGGGCAACATTACAGATAAAAAAATTATAAGAAGGCATATCCAAAAAGGGGATTCCTTGTACGTATGAAAAGGGGTAAAAAGGAAAAAAAGATAAAAAAGGGGAAAAGATAATAAAATGTTAGATGAAGGGGATAGGTGGCAGTGCGACATTAGATTTATACAAGGGTCCTTTGAGTACAGCAGGTGAAAGGAATCAAGGTGTTGCAGCAACATAGAAGCTGAGACATGAAAGGATGCTGTGATAGTAGGAAGGAGGCTCGAAGAGAAGTGCTTAGCTAGGAGCTAGCTACATTTACTCGGCAGGAGACTCTTAGCAGTTGAAAGTCTGATCACTTGACATAGAGCTCTCGGCCAAAGGATAGTTAGCATTAGCACCCGATATCGAATAGAGCATAGTATAACCACCTGAAGCTCTTAGGGAATTTAGCTATCCTCCTTTAGCATATTGTTTCTCATCATTGGTGGGTTAACGAGAAGGAATCCTTCGGGTGTGGGACTAAAGGCCTCGTAGGCGTATGCAAGTGATTAGGTTGGTCGGCGGTAACCCATCAGCTCCCTAGGGTTTTTGGAGATTTGCCTTCAAATCATAATCTTCATCATCATTTGGCACATAAGGAGTCAGATCGGTGATGTTGAATGTGGTAGACATGCCAAAACCCTCAGGCAAATCAACCTTATAGGCGTTATCATTAATGTGCTAAGGATCTTATAAGGTCCATCCATTTTAGGAGATAGTTTGTTTGTCCTCTCGTTAGGGAAGCGTTCCTTATTAAGATGGATTTAGATAAGGTTTTTAGGGGTATAAATGACTTATCTCCTCCCTTGGCTTCCCACTTCCTTCTATCAGGCTATAGTCTTGGCTAATTGTTTAGCAATCTTCCGATGTAACCTCTAGAATTCTTCGATATACTGTAGGCTGGATTGACTTTCCCCTTGTGTAGTTAGACTGTTAGTTAAATCCAAGGGTAAGTTCAGGTTAAGTCCATAGACGGCTTCGAATGGTGATGTTCTAGTCTAGCTGTAAGTCGAGCAGTTGTAGACAAATTCAATGATAAGTAGGCATAAATCCTAGTCATGCGAATTCTTTCCAGCAACTGCGTGCAAGAGGTTGCCTACTGTTTTGTTCACAACTTCAGTTTGGTTGTCTATCTAGGGGTAACAAGAAGTATTGAATAGGAGCATAGTGTCGAGCTTCCTTCATAGGGTCTTCCAAAAGAAGCTCATGAACTTTGAGTCATGGTCGGATACAATATTCCTCGGTACTCTATGTAGTTGCACAATTTCCTATAAAAAGAAGTTAATGATGAATAAAGCATCATTAGTTCTATGGAAAGGAATGAAGTGGCCCATCTTACTGAATTGATTGATCACCACCATGATTAAGTCGTGTCTTCTCGGCGTTTGGGGAAGGACAAGCGTGAAATCTATGCTTAGATCGGTCTACGGCTACTTTGGGATAGGTTGGGGTGTGTATTCTCCTTAAGGTTCTTTTCTCCCTTTTGCATATTTACATACCTTACACCTCTCAAGTACTCAATGTACATCTTTCATCATCTTAGGCCAGTAAAAATGCTCCTTTAATATCTTACTTGTCTTCCTTTCCCCAAAATGGTGAGCTAAACCCTTAACATGAGCTTTATGAACGGGTAGCTCTCTTATTGAACTGTTTGGCACACAAACCTGCTTACCCTTCATCAAGAACCCTTAACTCAAGTAGAACCCCTCCACAGCTCCTTTAGCACTATACTTGGCTACTAAGGGTCCAAAATGTGGATCATGCTCATACTAATCGGGTAAAGTGCCAAATCCAAGAACCTTAACTTCCAACATTGTGATGATGGCATGATATTGAGAAAGAGCATTAGCCACTATGTTAGTGCTCCCCTTCTTATATCTAATGATGTAACAAAAGGTCTCTAAGAACTCAATTCATTTGGCATGACGCTAAGAAAGCTTCTATTTCCTACGAAGATGATTGAGAGACTCATGATCTGAGTAGATGACGAATTCTCTTGGCAATAGATAATGCTATTAGTTTTGGATTATTTAGATAACGGTGTAGAACTCCTTGTCATAGGCTGAGTAATTTAAGGTAGCACCTTATATTTTTTCGTTGAAATAGGCAATAGGGTAGTGCTCTTGCATAAGGACAACACCAATGCCGATACTAGGCACATTACATTTAACCTTAAAAACTTTCTCGAAATTCGGTAGGGTGAGTATGGGAGTAGACATCAACTTAGACTTCACATCTTGAAAACTCTTTTGAGCTTTCTCCGACCACCTAAACTCAGTGTTCTTCCTAATCAATTTGATTAATGTGCAATTACGGAACTGAAGTTTTGAACGAATCTTTGATAGAACGAAGCGAGACCATGGAAGCTCCTAACTTCAGCAGTGCTAGTCTGTGTAGGCTACTCAAGAATAGCTCTTACTTTCTCATCATCAACTCAAACACCTTTCTCTTAAACAACATATTTGAGGAATACAACCTTGCTTTGACAGAACACACATTTCTTTAGGTTGTCGAATAATTTCTCGACATGGAGGACGTCTAACACTGATCTCAAATGTTTGGCATGGTTGAAGAGGTTAGCATTGTAAACCAGAATGTCATCAAAATAAACTACAACACATTTGTTGATCATTGTTCTAAGCACCTGATTCATTATGTACTGGCACGTTCATTGGACCAAACGGCATCTACATCCATTTGAATAGACCATCATGTATCTTAAAGGCTATCTTCCATTCATCTCCCAGTCTCATTTGTATTTGGTGGTAGCTACTCTTTAGATCTATCTTTGAAAAGATGCGTGCACCATGCAACTGATCGAACATATCATCTAATCGTAAGATCAGATATCGGTACTTGACAGTAATTTTGTTGATGGCACGATTGTCAATGCACATTCTCTACGACCTATCTTTCTTTGGTATTAGTATGGTAGGGATGGCACATGGGCTCATGCTCTTTTGAACATAACTATGATCCACCAATTCATTGACTTACTTCTTTAGCTCACTTACCTGCTTAAGGTTGAGCCTATAAGTGGGTTGGTTCGGTAAGGTTGCTCTAGGCTAAAGATTAATGTAATGCTCAATGCCTCTTAAAGGTAGTAAACCTTTCGGTATCTTAGTAGGAAATAGATCAGCATACTCTTTTAGGAGAGCTCTTGTTTCGGTTGGGCAGTTTTAGGCATTTCTCACTTCCAAGAGTCTCTTGACTAAAGAAGCACATAGTCCATAGCCTTGACTTCTCATTCAAATTAAGCTTGGGAAATCACTAAGGACTTCCGTTGTAAAGATCTAGCAACCTTTTCTTGGGCTTCTTAGGTTTCTTGCACTTCTTTAGGACTCATGGGTGTTAATATAATTTTCTTCCCATCCTTTTAGAGCATGTAGGTGTTCAAATACCCATCATGTAATACTCTTAAGTCAAATAGCCATAGTTGGCCGAGTAATATGTAAGAAGCATACATAGGAAGGACATCATACAATACCTCATCTCTATACCTATCACTAATGGTAATTGGTACCCTAACTTATTCGGCAACATGCAACCTTCCTTTTTCATTTAGCTAATGAATCTTATATGGCTTAAGGTATGGAAGGGTTGGCAAATTTATAGCCTTGACAATCCCTTGAGCTATGATATTAGTACAACTCCACTGTCAATGATCAGGACGCATAACTTGCGATTCACTTGGCAATTCGTATGGAAGAGGTTCTCCCTTAACTCATTCTCATCAACCATAAAAGCATTGAGAGACTGTTGAATGACAAAGTAGTACTCGGCATCTCCTTTAGGTGGTGTCTCGGCGTCGGGATCTTCCTAAAATTCTTCCAGCATTTGATTGACTCCCATTTCTTCCTCTCCTTCACTTACACTCTTTACTTCAAACTGGGGCTTTTCTCCTTTTATAGTCATAACTCGTTGGTTGGGGCACTGACTAGCTACGTGTCCATAATCGAGACATTTAAAGTAATTGATTTCTTAGGTCTTTCTTCTAGAGCTTTGACCTTAGCTCTGACCTTGGTCTCTTTGAACCTCAGGTTCCTCGGCTTTGTTCTTACCTCGACCTTCTCTCAGTTGGCTTAGCATTTGCCCTCAACGTTCTATCTTGAAACTATTTGATGCTTGGTCATTCCTTGGTCGACTTGGCATGCCACTCCTATTCGGTAGCATTGGTTGGCTACTTGGCATCCGACTAACCTAGTTCCACCTTTTCCTTTCAATTCTCTATGCCACCTGGATGGTTTCATCCAGAGTTATGAGGCTCTATAGCTCCACGATGTTACCAATCTTACTCCACAGTTGAGAGATGAACCATACTATAGTTTGTGTCTCAGTTTCGTCGATATCACATTGGATTATAAGTAACTAAAACTCTTGGACATAGTCATCTACTAATTTGCTACCTTACCTGAAGTCTTGGAGAAGTTGGAAAGTGCCTTGTTTGTAGAGTTCGAGAATGAACCTACTTCTTAAAACTCTCTTAATCTCATTCCATGTTTGGATTTCTTGTCGGGCCCTTAGATAAACATTTTGCAACTTTTTCCATTACATTGCTATAAACTTGGAAAATTCCAATGCGGCCGCTTAGATACGGACAACATCTTCATAATCATAAATGTCTAATATCCTTTTGATCTTCTCTTCCTAATCAAGGTAGTCATCAGCACTGCCAGATCGGTTGAAGTTTGGAATTTGTAGCTTAAGGTGTTTGGCACCTTTCAATGCTCTAATCTCATGCTCATTAACCGCAACATACAATTCCTCTTCTTCTTCATACTCTTCCACTTCGTCTAACTCTAACCTTCTTCTTGCCATTCTATCGACATGATGTGGTGACACTTAGTTCACATGAAAGGCTTTTGGTGCTCGTTCATTCATTTACCTTCTAGGCCTCTCTGTCAATTCTTGAACCTATTCAAATACTCTCTCTCTCGACCTAATGTCTAAGACTTTATACAAAAATAACTAAATTAGCTATAACAGTAGTAAGGTTTTGTATTTGCTCATTAGCAGTACGCAGTCTTTGTTGGGTAACTCTACCACGTCTATGAGCATCACTCTCAACATCGTTAATCTCTTCTTGAACACTAGGATTTGACATTCTCTTCAGATTTTTGAAAAGTACTCTCTATACAATGAATCCTTATACACACACAAATAACATACATCTCTCGGTCTTAACCTGAAGCTTTGATACAGGATTATATGATGTGCCTAGGGGCTCAGTTATCACTAAGACTTACCGTACCAGATTTGAATCAATGGGTCCTTTAAAATATCAAAGAAAGTAGAGTGAGTAGGTCTTTGAACTAATTAAAGTAACTAATGTAAAGTTGCTTGGAGGATATGACACACTAATGAACACAACACGACTTGATACTTCACTTGATATGATGCATAAGTAAATGTCAAAATCCACTCGCCACTAATCTTGAGCTATTCGGCAAGATTAGATAAAAGTGTATGAAAATGGACTTGGAGAGGGCTGTCTTGCAAGAACAGTATATTTAATGTCTATCTGTAAAGTAAGATAATTTTGGCTTACAACGAGAAGGGACTATTTATAGTAAGTATTTAGGGTAACATTATAGATAAAGAAATTATAAGAAGGTATATACAAAAGGGGATTCCTTGTACATATGACAAGGGGTAAAAAGCAGAAAAGATAGTAAAATGTCAGATGAAGGGGACAGGTGGCAGTGCGACATTAGATTCATACAAGGGTCCTTTGAGTACAGTAGGTGAGAGGAATGAAGGTATTGCGGTGACATAGAAGTTGAGACATGAAAGGATGCTACGAGAGTTGGAAGGAGGTCGGAAGAGAAGTGCTCGGCTAAGAACTAGATGCATTTGCTTAGTAGGAGACTCTCAACAATTGAAAGTCTAATCACTCAACACTTGAAAGTTCGATCACTCGGCACAGATTTCTCGGCTAGAGGATAGTTAGCATTGGCACTCGATATCGAACAGAGCATAGTATAACCACTCGAAGCTCTTAGGGAATTCAACTATCTTCCTTTAGCATACTATTTCTCATCATTAGTGGGTTAGCGAGAAAGAATCCTTCGGGTGATGGACTAGAGGTCTCTTATGCATGCATGAGTGATTAGGTCGATAGTCGGCAACCCATCGTCAGTTTCCTTAGTTTTACCTTTACTTCGGCCCTCTTCAAGTCTGTTTGGCACTTATCCTCAATGGTCTACTTCGGAAATGTTTGGTGCTCAACCATGATTTGGTCAACTCAACATGCTACTTCAACTCAGTAGTCCTGGTAAGCTAATTTGGCTCCATCTTTACCTCTTAACCCTCTGTGCTGCTCAGATGGCCTCATCTAGACTTCTAAGTCTTTGTAACTCCATAATATGACCAATCTCAGTTCTGAGCCCAAAAATGAATCAAGCTATAGTTTGTGTCTTGGGTTCGTTAACATCACATCGAATCATGAGCAACAAAAACTCTCAAACATTGTTGTCTATTGATTTGTTACCATGTCTTAAGTCTTAGAGACATTAGATAGTATCTTGTTTGTAGTGTTTAGCAACGAATTTACTTCTCAAGATTCTTTTCATCTCATTCCATGTTCGAACTTCTTGTTGGGCTCTTAAGAAGACATTCTGTAACTTCTTCGACCACATCGCTGCATATCCAAAAAATTCCAATGCAAGCACTTCAATTTGGATAGGATCTTCATAGTCCTGAAAATAAAAGATCTTTTCAACCATCTATCCCAACATATTGTTCCTCCTCGTCATACTCCTCGACTTCATCCAACTCGAGTCTCTTTCTTATAACTTTGTTGGTACGACGTGGTGGCGCTTGGTTCATTGGAATGGGTTCGAGGGCTTGTTGCTCATTCATTTGTCATCTTGCCCTATCTCTCATTCTTGGCCCTATTTAATGACAACTCTCTCTCGCAGCCCAGTCTTTAAGACCCTTTGCATCGAGACAGCTAGATTGGCCACAATAGTGACAAGGTCTTATATCTGTTCATCAATAATACATGATGTTTATTGGGTAATATGACCACTACCATGAGCATCACTCTCGGCATTGTTAATCTCTTGAATGCTAGGATTTGACATTCCTAAAACAAAGCTTTAGAAAACACTCTTTACATAAGAAATTCCCACACACAGAGAATACCAATCAAATAGTGAATTGCAAACTTGCTCTATTCTTCTTACGAAAAAAGAGTATAACAAATAGTAGGCTAGAAGGAACTATTGTAACACAACTCTCAATCACAACCTCAAGCTTTAATATCAAGATTATATGATGTGCCTAGGAGCTCAGTTATTACAAAAGTTTACTGTAGGTAGGGAGATAAGAACCAAATGGGTCCTTCAAAGTATCGAAGAAAATAGAAGGGTAAGATTGGTGAACTGAATGTAGCAGCTGATGCGAAGCTGCTCGAAGGATATGACTTACCTATGAACATAACACAACTTGGCACTTCACTTGATGTAATTCACAAGCTAATACTAAGGTCCACTCGCAACTAATCTTAAGCTACTTAGCAAAATTAGATAAGAGTGTATGGAAATGGACATAGATAGGAAAGTCTCGCAAGGACCAAGTATATTCAAAATGTCTTTGGAATGTAATATATCTTCTGGCTACAAAGAGAGGGGACTATTTATAATAAGTTCATTGAGTAACATTACAAATAAAGAAAATTATAAAAAGGTATTCATGAATAAAGATTCCTAGTATATACAAAAAGGGGTAAATAGGAAAAATGACAAAAAGGGAAAAATAGTAGAATATCAAGTGAAAGGATAGGTGGTAGTGAGATATTGGTTCCATACTGGTAGCAAATGTAAGCATTGCAGTGTAAAAGTAACAGAGATAGTAGGCTGAAGAGCAAGAGCCAACATGGGCCTCGACACTTAGCACCTTGGCCTTAGCACGAAAGGGGGCTAGGAGATAGGTACGGTATTCTATGACTAAGGTCTTTGGCCTTGGTACTCGGTTGGTTGGCTTTGGTACTCGACGTTTGTGCCTTACCATTCATTGGATAATGTTTAGCACTTAGAGCTCGATAAAGTAATGTATGGCCGAGACGAGCCTTCAAGGAGTTCTTCTATCGTTCTTCTGTAAACTACGCCTCATCTTTGGCATGCTAATCAAAGAGAATTCTTCAGGTAAGTGATTGAAGGCTTCGGAAGCGTGTACGGGTGAGATGACTAATGGTCGACAGTCCATCAGAATCAAATCCTTGGTCTTATCATCAAGGTACAGGTTATAGACCTCCTGATTTGAGTGAAGAGGATTGCTTATATTCAACTCTACCCCAAGGAGTTGAAGTTTGTTGCTTTCTTCATATTTCATAGTTTTAATAGTAGTTAGATTGTAAGCATGTATTATGAGGAATTGAGTTTAAGTTCCAAGTGCTGTAACTCAAGTGTAGATTAAGGGAATAGTGATGCTATGGAACTTGGCAACCTATACTTAATTATGGAGGAAGGATTTTAGGGATTGCTAAAACTAGCCAAAATGGATGGTTATCTTCAAGCCATCAAGTTGAAGCAAAGAACATAAGGAGAACCAAGGAGTATCTTGGACTAAACTATCGTTCCTCCATAATGCCAACTTGATGGTGACCTAAATAGAATGTGAATCGAAGCGTATCTTAAATTGGTTTGTTGGTTCTCTTTCTTACTGGTCTAATGGTGATTAGCTTAGAAGGCCAATTCTATCATACCTTAAGCCAGCTTGTGAGTCTCTATGATTGACTTGACGGTTTCTGATAATAATCAAGCTATTAGACCTTTAACCCCAGCCCGAGCATAAAGTCTTGAGGGGTTAGGGAAGTTGATTCTATTGTTCCAGCCAAATCCTGCTGAGGTTAAGCCGATACTCATTGCTAACCAACACCTGATGTTGAGCCGAGTAACTTCTCATCTCTCAATAGTCGAGTACTAACCTAAAATATGCTCCATTGATAGTTCAACCCCTCAGATGTCTACTTAGCCATGATTGTGCTAACCTTCAGCTTGGTAGTATTAGTATCGAGAACCCTAACACACATCCGTACCCATGTTTGCTTAGAAGGACCCCTAGGTCTATTAGGCACCTTTACTCGACGACCTCCATCTTGATTATACCATTTGTTTGTTTTTATCAAAAGCATCTCTAGTGACTTATTGCCATGTGTCCAACCTTACATGAAAGGATTCTTCTATACAATTCATTAATTTCTTTGATTTTTTAATTATACCCTTTGTTTTTCCTTGTACATTACTTATTTTAGGCAATACCTTTTTGGTCTTTTGCATTTTAGCTAGAATGCCCTAACATTTCGAGGATAAATACCCTTATAATATGTAACTAGAACAATCATCATCATACCTTTGATATTAAATATACTTCCCTTTTGTGAGCATTTTCTTTGCTTACTTGCTCCACTCTTATCCTAATTCTCAAGCAAGGCTAAGTGGTGAGTACCTTCATTAGGTTAGTTTGTACATCATATCAAGTTGAGCTATGAGTCCGTAAAGTTTCCTTGGTGCATCACATCTTCAGAATTGTTTGTGGTTTTGCTTGTTTACTTTCACTATTATTTGTGCATTTCCCATCTTTGTTTTTAAGCTTTCTATAAGCTTGGACCTACCCAGATACTGTTTCCTTTGTTAGTTCTTAGCGTGGCATATCATCTTTGGTATTAGAGCGAAGGTTCATTTAGGTAAGTTATGTTGGAGATTTCTTATGAGTAATGTTTATTATGGTAATGTGTTCTAGTTGCATAGAAGTTAGTTATGGGTGTTTGAGTAAGTAGAAGGTGCAATAGTTTGTGGTGGCTATATACTTTGTTTTACCTTGTTTCGAACATACGAAAACAGAGCAAGTTTTAGTTGGTTTTATTGTTCTTCGAGGTAGTTGTTGTATCCATAGTTAATTTGAACTTTCATGTGTGGGTGAGTGTTTGTATGAGTTATTTGGCTTGAAGGAATCGTATCTATTGTTTCTTAGAATCTGAGTTTGTTACTAGGTTTTGTCAAAGAGAATGACAGATCCAAGTGTCAAGGCTAGTATTAGAGATGACAATAGTGATGATGTCTACCATAGAAAACAACCTCAGGATACCCTTAGAAATTTAGATGAACAAATTGACGAGATGGTAAACCTTATAGCCGATTTGACTAGAGTTTTTCATGCATTGGCCTTTTGACCATATAGAATACTCCCTAAGCTGCTCAACTTGTGAGAGGACAAATCTCAGCTCGACAAGCTAGAGGTAGCGGAGTAAGAAGACGGGTATGAAGAAGGATTAACTTAGGTGATATGGATGATAAAGGAGATGAAGAGTATAATGAGGAAGAAGAGTAAGCTCGATTATTGTGAGCTATTGATCATGTGAAGCTTTAGATTCCAAGCATTAATGGTTTTAGAAACATTAATGACTATCTAGACTAGGAAGTGAAGTTAGAATGTTGTTGTTGTTGTTTTTTTTTTTTTTTTTTACTATTATTAGTATGAGGACTGTAAGAAGGTAAAAGTTGTTGCTGTAGAATTATTAGGGTATGCTATATTATAGTGGAAAACTTCTAGACTACGAGGAGGCGAGAAGGATATAAAGAAGTCGGCACTTAGGCCAACATAAAAAAAATCTCAAAAATAGATTTATGCTAAATGCCTACTTACAGTATACTTTTGCTAAACTTTTGGAGGTGAGACAAGGAGGATAAATTGCTGATGAGTATGTTCAGGAATTCCAAATGCTTATGATCTGATGTGAAGTGCATGAACCAATGGACTAAATAGTATCTAGATTTCTTACTGAATTAAGAAGTGACATTAGAGATATTGTGGAACTTTAATAGTTCATTACATTAGGCGAGGCTATAAGAATAGCCCAGTAAGTGGAAAGATAGAGGAGGGGTTAGTTAACTTAACCTCCATTGAGTCGACTAGTCTAATCAAATCGACTTGCTTAAGGAAGTTATTGAGCTCAGCATACTGTTGAGCGGAATAGAAGCGCGGATGTTAGAGCTAAACAGAAGGGTCGACCAATTGATGGTGATGTCTTATTGAGAACTTATGAGAAGGGATAAGGATCTAGGAGGATGACAAGTTAGATCAAGTATTTTAAATGTCAAGGGTTTGGGCACATGGCTTCCTAATGTTCAAATAGGAGAACTATGATTATTAAGGGAGATGCCCCTAAGATTGAAGTAGATAGAATAGATGAGGAACTAGAGGAGGAAAAAGAAGTGGGGGAGGAGATTGAGGTTAAAGCTAAATTGGTTGTAGTAGATGTGATTGCTGAAGTTTTAGACAAGCTAACTTTGGTTGTCCAATGTGCGTTAAGTTTCCAACCCTCTATTGAAGAAGAGCAAAGAGTGAATCTATTCCACATCACATGTAAGGTAAATGAGCAAATGTATGCACTCATAATAGACAGTAGAAGTTGTACAAACGTAACATCTGTTGACCAGGTTAAGAAGCTCAAATTGCCAATCATAACACATTTGAGGCTTTATAAACTACACTAGTTAAATGAGAAGGGAGCACTGCATGTCACTTAGCAAGTGTTGTTGTCGATCTCCATTGTAAACTACTCTTATAAAATCTACATGACATGTTACCCATTTATGCGTCTCATGTGTTCTTAGGCTAACCTTGGCTTTTTGATCAAAGGGTTATACATGATGGGTTTAGGAACACATATATTTAAGAAGGATGAGAGGAAGATTACCTTGAACCCTATGATCCTAAGTCAAGTAAGTAAATTATAAGGCAAATTGGCTCGACGATTGAAGAAAGCCTTAATATTAAGTTGAGTCGAACTCCAAACAACCATCAAATCTAACCTACTGACTTTCCTATTGGTCAAGAGACTACTAGAATTGAAGAGGCAAATGAAGTTGCCAAAGGAGGTCAGTAAGTTGCTCGATGGATATTTTGACTTGTTTTGTGAGTAGTTGCCTTAAGGATTACCCCAATTTTGAGGTATTGAGCATTGGATTGACTTGCTACCTAGTGCTGCACTATCGAATATGCCTGTTTATAGAATGAATCCTTAGTAAGATATAGAGCTCTAAAAATAAGTCAACGAGCTATTAGAGAAGGGATATGTAAGAGAAAGTCTTAACCCCTATGCTATGCCTGCATTGCTTATACTGAAGAAGGATGGTACATGATGTATGTGTATGGATAGCAGAGTTGTCAACAAGATTACGATCAAGTATAGGTGCCCCATTTCTAAGGCTAGATGATATGTTAGACAAATTAAGTGGTGCTAAGGTGTCCAGCAAGATTGATCTCAAATCAGGATACCATGGAAGACTGCTTTTAAGACCAGACATGACCTGTGTAAATGAATGGTCATGCCATTTGGGCTATCAAATGCCCCAAGCACTTTTATGAGAATAATGAATCATGTTTTAAGAAACTTGATTGGGAAGTTTGTCATTGTCTACTTTGACAGCATCCTTGTATGTAGTGTTGACTTATCAAGTCATATTGACCATCTCTAAGCTTTTTTCAATGTTCACCGAGCAGAGAAATTGTTCAGAAACATGAAGAAATGCTATTTCGATTAGGAAGAGGTGATCTTCTTAGATTACGTAGTTAGTAAAGGAGGATTGAGAGTTGATTATGAGAAATTTCAAGCTATTGTTGAGTGATTAACCCCATCTTTATGTGCTAAGGTAAGGAGTTTCTATGGATTAACATCTTTTTACAGACGCTTTATCCAAAGATTTAGTACCATAGCAACACCTTTAATTGAGCTAATAAAGAAGAATGTAGAGTTTAAGTAGGGAGAGAAAGAAGATAAGAGTTTTGTCGAGGTGAAGATGAAGTTGACCTCTGCTCTAGTCTTAGCCCAACAAGACATTGACTAAGTATTTGAGCTTGAATACGATACATCAAGTGTTGGCATTGAAGCTATATTAATGCAAGGAGGCTAACCTATCGCCTATTATACTGAAAAGTTTAGAGGAGCACAATTGAACTATTTTATATATGATAAAGTACTCTTGGCATTATTTTGGGCTCTTTGCGTGTGGCAACATTATTTCCTGCTATAGGAATTTGTCATATATATGGATCGTGAATCCTTGAGATATCTATGGAGCCAATTGAAGCTTTCTAAAAGCTAAGCTCGATTGATTGGATTTTTAGAAGGATTTAATTTTGTCATCAAATAGAAGTAAGGCAAGAATAATGTAGTTGCTAATGCTCTATCTAGAAGGCAAATGCTTCTTACCGAGTTGCATACTAGACTGTTAGGGTTTGTGAGTATTAAAGAACAATATCAACATGATTCTCATTTTGGTCTTATATTTAAATGATGTGTCAAAGGAAGAACAATGGATGACTATCACATAGAAGATGGATATCTATTTCGGGGAGGCAAGTTATGTATGCTAACCTGTTCTTTGAAAGAATTACTTATTAAAGAAGTGCATTCTAGTAGACTTTCCAAACATTTTAGGGAGAAGACGACATATGAAATGTTGAGTGGATGGTTCTTTGGATCGAAGATGAGGTGTGATGTGTACCAAATTATTAAGAACTACGTTACTTGCAAGAAGGCCAAATAACCTGTCGAATAAGGGAAAGTAATGCCTTTGCCTGTCTCAACTTGACCTTGGATTGAGTTGAGCATGGACTTTGTTCTCAAATTACTGAGAACTGCTCGAGGCAAAAATTTTATAATGGTTTTCATGGATAGATCTAATAAGATGTCACACTTTGTGCCCTACTCTAAAACTAACGATGCTTTGATCATTGCTTTTCTCTTTTCGTAGGAAATTATTTGATTACATGGTATTCCAAAGAATGTAGTCTCAGACAAAGATCCAAAGTTTTTAAGCCATTTTTGGAGGACTCTTTGGCATTGAAAGGGGATTAAACTACTATTCAACACTTCTTGTTACCCCCAAACCAATGGACAAATAGAGGTAGTCAATCATACTTTAGGATCACTACTTCAAATTGTAGTAGGCAAGAGTTTGATTAATTGGGATGTCTGTTTGTCTATGGTAGAATTCATTTACAACCATATTAGACATGACACCACCAAATAAATACCCTTTGAAGTTATCTATAGCTTCAACCTAGAGCTACACTTGACTACATCCCTATAGACATGTTCAAGCAAGAAGACCTTGATGTAAGAGCCTGAGCATAGTCATTGCAGTAGGTTTACAAGAAAGTCACCCAGTAGATTGACTAAGTTTCTAAAAGAATGAGAGAAAAGAGTAAAGGAAGGAAGTCAACACAATTTCAACTTGAAGATTTGGTGTGGCTACACTTAAGCAAGGAGAGGTTCTCGAATAAGAGGAAGAATAGGTTGTTTGCCTGAGTTAAAGGTCTTTTCATAATACTCCAATAGATCAATGATAGTGCCTATCGACTAAAATTACCCGAGGCCTATGGAGTCTTTGACACCTTTAACATTGTTGATCTCAACCCTTACTAACCTGAGAGAGAATTGAGCAAAGACTAGCCAGATTTGATCCCAAATTCAAATCAACCTAGATGGGATGGTAGGAATCAAGCTACTGGAAGTCTAACCCAAACCTGAGCATAAGGTCTTAGGAGTTAGTGAAGCAGGTTCTTCAATTCTAACCAACTCTTATTGAGGCCGACTTGATCTTCATTGCTGACCAACTTTAGATGCCGAGCCAAGTGACTTCTCATCTTTTATTAGTCACTTAGCAACCTGAAAAATGCTCCATTGATAGTCCGACCCCTCATACATTTGCTTGGCCATAACTATGTCGACCTTTAACTTAGCAGTATTGGTACCGAGAACCCTAGCATACATCTATACCCATGTTTGCTTGGAAGGACCCCCGAGTCTACTCAACACCTCTTCTTAACGGCCTCCATCCCGACCGTACCATTTCTTTGTTTTTGTTAGAAGTGTCTTTAATGACTTGTTGCCTTGTGTCTAGCCCTAAGTGAAAGGATTATGCTATGCAATTCATTGATTTCTTTGACTTTTCATTTCTACCCTCTACTACTCTTACATTACTTCTTTTGGGCAATACACTTTTGGTCTTTTCCATTTTAGGTAGGATACCCTAACATTTCGAGGTAGAAATACCCTTGTAATATGTAGCCGTAACAATCAGCATCATACCTCTGATATTGAATATACTTCCCTTTTATGATCATTTCACTTGCTTGCTTGTTGTACTCTTATCCTAACTCTTAAGTAAGGCTAAATGATGAGTACTCTCATTAGACTAACACCCTCATTAGACCAGCTCATGCATTATATCAAGTTAAGTTATGAGTCTATGGAGTTTCCTTGGTGTATCACATTATTAGAATCATTCATGGTTTTGCTTATTTACTTTCATTGTTATTTACGCATTTCCCATCTTCATTTTCAAGCTCTCTATAAGCTTAGACCTACCTTGATATTATCGCCCTTGTCAACTCTTAACGCGGTGTATCAATTTCCTCATCCCTTATTGTTTTATTTATTATCTTGTATTTAATAACCATTATGCCGTTATGCTATTTAGTTTAAATACTTTGTATTTCCCTTCTAGTGGAAGATATTATATCACTTTCTTGAGTTTAAACACTCTCTCATCTACTCTTATCAATCTTTTATTGTGTCAAATATTCTTATAAGAGCAACTTAAATCATTTAAACCCCTAACTTTTCCTAAATTTAGGGTTATTGCATTTTCTTTCTTGTTTGAGATTGTTTGATGTCCTAATGGTTGTCTCCTTAAACATACCACACCTGCAAAATGATCTTATGTATGCTAAGAATGGATACTAGAGATTGTTATAGTGGGGTCACTTCGATACTTAAATTAGTAAGGGTGTTCCGAGAGTATGAAAGGGGAAGATAGAGAGCCAGGACCATCTTATAGGCTTTACTTGGTATTTACAGGTGAGGGAACTAAGAAACATGCCACATTAAGGATGTAAACCATGGGCCATGATATAGTCTAGATTCATAGGAGATTCATTGGAGGGATCTCTAAATTTCTCCATTAACTACTTAAGAGCTCACATGAGGACCTTAAAGGGTTGCATGAGCTTTGAGGGTTCAGACTATCTTTTCAGAATTTGACTGACCTTTTGAGAGATCGATGAAAAGTGTGCATTTAATATATTTATTGAATCATTTTATAGTGATTTTATTCCATTTTCATATGGATTTTTATGATTTTCGATACTTTCATTAGCAATTTGTTAATCTCATACTTGGAGGAGTTATTAAAATAAAAGCTATGAAATTTGCCTAAGTTTAAGAACAATTGCACTCATTTTGAAGAGCTAATCAAAGATAGCAAGCTTAGAAGCAGATTTTACTAAAGATCGGAGTCTAAAGAAGAACATGTCCAAGTATATGCCTGTGTTCTTTGGCTATAGTCCTTTTGTTAAAGAATTTCCTTAGATTTCTTAGAAGAATATTGCAAAAAGATTACACTTGGAGTATACACCCATGTTCCTAGGGTGTGATCATGTCATGATATTTAAAAACCTCCTATTTGAATTATGTTTACTCAACTTTATAAACAGGAAGTCAAATACTTGTTTAAAGGAGGAGAAGACATTGAGGATGAAGAGAGAGAAATAAGAAGAAGGCTTTTGTTCTTTAGGATTTTCATTTTTAGTTTTATAATTTTGCTGCAAATTTATCTTTGTAGCATGATTGTAGTGAAAATTATAAATATCTAGACCTGTGAATCCTTGTATTAATGTACAAAGAACGTGTTTTGCTTATTCTAATGAAATTCCCTATTCCTCATTAATTTCATTGCATGTTTTATATTGAATTATATTGTTAATTTTAGAGTCTCAATCTAATTATTTGACATTGTACATTGAGGTTACAAGACTTGAGAGGTTGTGAGGCCTCCATACTAAACTTGTAGCTCCAGACCTAATAAGGATTAACAGCAACAGATCTCAAAAACCTAGAATGGGTCGAATGGGCATGACAAATAGGAAATGGAATGATTGGTTTGAGCTTGAAATAAGGTTCAATATAACTCATGAATACTAAATGTCGCTCAGGACTTAAATGAGGGGTAGATGTGACTCGCTAACTGGCTCAAATGAAGGGGTTCGCCGCAATCTTGAGGAAAAGATCAATAAGAACACGAGAATGATTAATGAGTTTGAACTACATTTAATTATCCAGCAATGCTAGCTTAAGAGTAACCTTGCTCAAAAAGGGAAAGATTCCAAAATGCAGGAAGATAGTTTTCTGTCTAATTTCATGTATCTTAGATGTTTATAGATGTTGTTATTTATAGCGAGTCCTAAACCTTAGTAGTAAAATTGTAAATAACGTATAAGGCCTTAAACCCTAAAGAATTGGGCCTATAAATAAAAAAAAAGGAAAACATGTACAAGAGTACAAAATTGTGTGTTTTACAGGGGAAGTCGGCATACGGTCACTTGGCATGTCTTGGAAGGAGTAGTATTTGAACTGAATGGGGTTGACAGTTAGATGTACATGTTCGGGAAGGAGTCCTTGAAGTTTCGTGTGGCTTGGTCGAGATAGTAGAGAGGTCACCCCACAATTGTCGAGTTCTAAAGTTAGTTGGCAATAGTCTCTCTATGTTGCGAATCGTAATCAAGAACAGATAAGACTGGCTACCAGATGGGTTTAAGCTTACAAAAAGCTTGAAAAGGGTTAATAGGGAAAGGTGCGAAAGGGGGAAAAAAATGACAAATGAAACAGTAAGCAAAAACCCACTAACAGCTCTAGAGGATATGATACACCAATGGAGCTTTCGAGGACTCATAGCACAATTCGATATGATATATGAATTGGTCTAATGTGGTTACTTGCCACCTAACCTTTCTTAAAGGAAAGGGTAAGAGTGATGCCGATACTAAACAACAATGTTTACATGAGGAAGAAAGTACTCAAAGTGTATTGAAGATAATTTGATGAATTATAGCTACAAGCACAAAGGTATTTATACCCAAAAGTTAGGACAACTTACCTAAAAGGGAAAAGATAAAAAGGAAATTTCCTAAAGAAGCAATGTACATGATACAAAAGGATAAAAATGAATATAAAAGAAAAACAATTGTTAGTGATATAGATTCTATATACGATACCGTACATGTGACGATGCTACATTGGTGAGGTTGTTTGGAGATGCGGACAAAAAGTATGGACAGATGGACTTATCTAAGTAGGGATGGCTTAGTCAGTTTTGACTATCTCTCTCTCAGCTTCTTGGTAAGGAAAATGCCAAATAATTAGTCGGCTCAATGTTAGAGAGTAATCATCAACTCGGCATATCATAGGAAAATGGGTGGTCATACGGTACGGCATTAAGGGTGACTTAGGAAAAAAGTACTCGACCTCAGTAGGGGTTGGTTGGAATAGAAGGATTCGTCATGTTAACCCCTCTCGTCCTCAGGCTTGGCTATGGGTCAGAGGTCTAATAGCCTGATTCCCATCACTCTGTACCGTATCGAGTGGATCCCACTTTCAACAATGTGGTCTCTCGGCTACTCAGTTAATGATAGACTTGTTGCCAGGTGGTTATTTTTCTTCCCTCATCCTTTTGGCTTCAGCTTGGCCTTGGTAAGCATTGATCGGCCTTGGCTTTAGATAGGTTTACTTCGGCTTGGATATAGTCAAAGGTTAATTCCCATCATGACTTGTTTAAATAAATCAACCTATACATAGAAGTAATAAGAAGCTTGTTACTATAGTACCAAGCAAGAAGGAAGGACATTTGTCAAATGGTGAAGGAGTGAGGTTGGAACAAGGAGGAAAAGGGAAGAAATTTGAAAAGGGGTAAACCTCTGGAAGGAAAATGAGTGAGACAAAGTGCTTTAAATGCAAGGGTTTTAGATATATAGCCTCCCAATGCCTTAATCGTTGAACTATGGTAATTAAAGTTGAAGTGTTGACGTTTGAAGTATATAGCACGAATGAAGAACTTAGTGAATTTGCAAAAGAAAGGGGTGTGGAGTGAAAGTGGAAGTTATAATAGATGAAATCTATCCCGAGGAAGAGACATGCTAACTTTGGTCATTTATCGAGCTCCTATCATAGAACATGATCAATAAGAAGAGCAACGTAAGAATTTGTTCCATACCACCTGTAAGGTAAACCATCAATTCTAATAGGTCATGCCAAAGATGGTGGTATCAAGCATGGGTCCAAGGTTACCAAAAGTGTGAAATGTAGGGTGGTAAACATGCAAAATAAAAAAGAAAACCAAGCAATACTCATGAGTAATCCCAATGATATGACTCACTATAGAACCTTCATAAACTCATGAACCAGCTTTATATGATGCATGAGCCAATTCAATGAGGTTACTTAGCACCTAACCCTACTTAAGAGCTAGCATAAGAGTAAAAAGAGAGTAAGCTTCTAGGAAAGCAAAAGTTAGTATATTCAACAATAAGATAACGAAGATGGTGTTTGCAGCTATATATTACAAGTGTATTTATACTTGTAAATCTAGGGCAACTTGCCAAAAGTGGAAAAATCTAAAATGGTATTATCTAAATTAAGCAAAATATAAGAAATGGATAAGGGTACAAAAGAAATTTGCAAAATGGATGCTTCTTTTGCAGATTCCTTCATGTAGATGGCTGGGACATGTGGTTAATAACGACTAGGAAGGCCTTTGTAAGAGTTGACAAAAAGTTACGTTTAGAATCTATTGATGCCAAGTTGATCTGTGAAGTCTCTGGGGTGGTGTTAGCTTGGATGTGCTTAGGGCAGCTCGGAACAAATATGGTTGAGCTGATGGCTAAATTGTCTAAGCTGTCAGCAAAGTATAAGTCAAGTTAGCATTCGATCACTATCAAATGTGAAGTTGCTTGACTCAGCATCTTTGGCAGGTTGGTAATAGGGATTAGCTCAACTTCTTTTACTGTAGGTTGAGATGAGTGGATGTGTTCTATTAAGCCTTTAAGCCTTCAAGCTTAGGCTCAGGTTAGCGGACTAATTGCTTGATTCCTATCATCCCCTCCAAGTTGTTTAGGATTTGAGATCAAATCTGGTTGATCTTTACTCTGTTCTCCTTTCGGTTGATAGGGGCTGAGGTTGACAATATTGAATGTATCAGAAACTTAGAAGTCTTAAGGTAGTTCCAGTTGGTATGCATTGTCATTGAGCTTTTGGAGTATTTTGAAGGGTCATTTGGCTTAGGCAAACAACTTGCTCTTCTTCTTGTTCAGAAATCTTTCTTTGCTTAAATGCAGCCTTATTAGGTCACCAAGCTGGAGCTATACTGCCTTCCTTCCCTTTCCTCTTTCCCTTAGCTTCTTGGCAAATTAGTCAATCTATTAGGTAACTTTCTAGTAGATTTATTGAAAGGATGAAGCTCTAGTGTAATAACCCAAGATTTTGAACTAATATGATAACCTTAGGTTCTAAGCCCTTAAATTTAGGGCATCAGGTAATGTTATTTATTTTATTTGAAACTGCATAATAAAGCTAGAAAAGTTAGACAAAGTATTCTAGTAAAGTCAATTTATCAAAATAAGTTATATAAAAGAATCAATTAAAAAAAATGTTAATTTTTAGTCAAAGTCGATAATGATTGAGAATGCAAAATTCAAACTCTTAGATATAGTGATATATTAAAGATAAATTATTTAACTTATAAAAATAATAAATCAAGTCAAATTATATATAATATTACATGTATTTACATGTGATACACATTATATGTATTAAATATATACATAAAATAATAAATTATCAAAATAAGGTAAAATTAATAGAAAATATTTTAGAAAATAATTTGAAAGTCATTAAATGATGTTGCAACTTAAGAATCACTTAGAGTGATGAGTCAATACCTACATAACAAGAAGATGACATATTCTCTTAGTCAACACCTAGGAAAATGGAAAAATGACATGTGGCATACACTTATCCAATTTTTATTTATTCAACTCAACTTGAAAACCTATAAATAGGACCTTAACCCTCATTTACAAGATTTTAAGACTCGAAAAATGTAAGAACACAATTTAAGAGAATTAGAAAAAATAAAATAAAAATAGAACAAAAAATAAAGGCAAATTAAGTCTAGGGTGGTTTAATAGGCTATTCACAACTTCACTTGAAGCTACCTTAGGGTTAGAAGGTCTTGGGTAACTGGAGGGTAGCTGGAGGTGATCAGTTTATGTGAACCAAAATTCTACTATTATATTATTTAATTTTCTAAAAATATTAAATGTCATTAATTAATTATGAAATTTTTTTAATTATTTTTGGTGTAGATTAATGTAGTAATTATATTTTAATTAAATAATTACTGTAAATATAGGGTGCTCAAGAAATTGCCCTATTTGGATGAAAATTAAATTAAATATTAAAAATATTAAATAATGTCCTTTTGAGCTAATTATTTTTACACAATATACTTAATATATGTATTTAATTGTAGTGCTAATAATTTTTGAAAATAAGCAAGTTTACAATTTATTATAATTATTTTGGATAAAATTGGTCTTGTTTTGTTAGATTAATTAGTTTATGACAAAATTACTGCATGAGCCCTATGAATTTTGACTTTTGGAAGTTTATAATAATGTTTGGAACAATTGATTTTCATCTTGTGATTAAATTCACTTAGTTTCTTTATTTTCACTAATTTTGAGCTAAAACACTATTTTTAGAAATATAGGCGATAAACTATTTTAATACTAATTAAACTCATAGTTGACTTGAAGACTTTGTTTATATTTTTCTCAATGTGATAAGTAAGGAAGGATTACGTGGTGAAGTTTAGGATTTTACACCGCTATTAAGGTCAAGTAAGTGGATCTAACATATGCTTAGAGTAGAATTATTGCTACTCATAACATTGTATGCTGTTTGAATTGTGTTAATTGAATATGGTTATATCTTGATTAAATTGACATGATACTATGGTGGATGCTGATGTAATGATTTTGAATGACGGTAGCTATATCTTGGTTAAACCGGTATGCTGCTATGTTAGGTGTTGATGTGGTGTTTACGAATGATTGTACTAACTAGAGAAGTTAAGTGGTTGCTAACTCAATCTTTTAGGTGTTCATCTAAGTGAACTCTAAGTAAAATACTAGAATGTTTCTAGGGAAAGTTTGAAAACTAGAATAAAATAATTAGGTTGAACAAAACTTAAAGATTGGTTGTATGGAATGATATACTTGAGTGTTTATTACATATCATGGCATGGCATGTCATAAAAAGGGATCTACGAGTTAGAATTTTCAAAATGAGACTTTTAGGTAATTAGGAAAAATCATGGCTTTATGAACTTAGTTTTTGGAAACATATAGATTCTCATTACCTGAACATCTTGACTATTTTGATAGTTTGATTTGGTAAACATCAGTGTATAGTCTAATTTTGTAAGACAAAGTTGGGGTCTTACTCTCAAGCAGCTTCTTGTTGTCTTAGGTTCCTAGACATTGTATCTAGATGCTCGGTTATATCGACTAATCAGATGAGGATATTAAAAGGGCACAGGATATCAGTATTGATTCTTGTTACGTGTATGAGCATAGCATGCTATATTACTAGTAATAAATGCCTAGTTGGGCTAATGTATGTGTGAAGCTGAATTTGGTGGTTATGATTGAAACGTTTTAGTTGTGATATTGCTTATATTGTATTATTTGTTATCCACTCACATAGCTTCAGTAGTTAAGGTGATAAAATATTTTATCCTTAGGTTGACAACATTGTGAAGGGCCTAATACTAAGGGGGATGTATACTAAGAGTGTGAGTTAGAGTCAGTGACTTTTGGATAGAACTTGTACTAAGTCGGGAATCTTACTATTTTGAAGACGACAAAATAAAAGGATTGTACACATTTTGATGTAAATATTAGGCTATATATATATGTTGTAACCAAATGTCCAGTTGACCTCCGATATAGCAACCCCATTATCATATAAATAAAGTTTTCTTTTGATGAATGAGTAGGTTAAGCTAAGTTTTTAATAGGGATTTATGATGGTGCATCCTGTGCTATGCCAAGATGTGACATCTGGCCCTAGTACTAAGGTATTCTTTCTTAGTTACTGGTGCTAAGGCATGACCAAGGGACAACTTAAGATTAAATCCAAAGATGATCTCAAAGGGTATATGCTTACTAGTGCTGTGTACAGTTTGATTGTAGGAAAACTTTATTTCTATTATTGGTAAGCATACATCTTAGTCTGTTAAGTTCTTTCCTATTGTAACTTGAAGTAATGAACCAATGGTGTGGTTGATGACTTCCATCTGACCATTGGTCTAGGGGTTGTAGGAAATGGTAAGGCATTAGAAAAATGGCTTTGAAATTTTGGTTCTCAATCCAACACTATGCTTCTTTGCACTCTATGCAAGCGAACGATCTCTTGCAAAAATAAAGAAGCAATAGCCAAAGCATTGTTAGTTCTAGTATAAGGCACAAAATGTGTCATTTTGTTAAATTTGTTCGTAACATCCATTACTGAATCTTTGCCTCAAGCGATTTGGGATAATCTAAGGATAAAGTCTACAGTCAAATTAACCTAAGGTTTGGTTAGGATAGGTAGAGGCATAGCTCTCCCTTGTTCAGCTATACTCTTGACCCTTTTGTAGATCTATTGACTCTTTATTACTTGGTGCACATCATGCCTTAACTTAGGCTAAAAGAACCTTGCATTTTGCAGTTTATAGGTCCACTTTTCGCTAGAATGTCTAGAAAGCCCACCAAAATGAGCTTCTCTTTCTAGCAACTCCTTCAAAGAATAGGTTGGCAAGAATAACTTGCCTCCATGGAACAAATATCTGTCTTCTACATGATAGTCATCTCTTATCCTTTCTTCTTCATAGTGTCCAAATATGGGACCAAAGTGGGGGTCTTAAGGATATGGCTCCTTGATGCTTAGAAACCCTAATAGCTTGGTTTGTAATTTTGTAAGAAGTATATGCCATCTAGATAAGGCATTAGAAACTACATTGGTTTTGACTTATTTGTACTTAATCACAAAATTGAATCCTTCTAAATATTCAACCTTGACGGGTTTACCTCTTTGATAGCTTAGTCTGACTTCTAAGATATCTCAAGGACTCACGATCTCTATAAATGACAAATTCTTTTGGTAGTAAATAATGTTGCCACACTTAAAGAGCTTGGATAAGTGCAAGGATTTTGTTATCATATATAGAATAATTCAATTGAGGTCTTCGTGGCTTCTCACTATGATAAGCAATACGTTAGCCTTCTTGCATTAGTATGGTGCCTATGCTAACACCTGATGTGTTGCATTATAGCTCAAAAACCTTCTTGAAGTAAGGTAAAGCTAGCATGAGTGTAGAGGTTGACCTCTGCTTCACCTCACCAAAACTTCTTTTTTCTTTCTCTTCTTACTTGAAGACCATACTCTTCTTTGCCAACTCGATAAGGGGTGCAACAATGGTGCTAAAACCCTTAATGAATTGGCGGTAAAAAGAAGCTAGTCCATGAAAGCTCCATACCTTAGCATAAGTGGTTAGGGTCAGCCATTCAACAATAGCTCAGACCTTCTCATCATTAACACATAGATTGCCTCCACCAACTACAAGCCCCAAGAAAATCACTTCCTGTTAATAGAAACAATATTTCTTTAAGTTTCTGAATAGTCATTCGGCTCAAAGCACATTAAATATAGCTTAGAGATGGTTAAGATGGCTTGGTAGGTTGGCACTGTACGCAAGGATGTCATCAAAGTAGACTACAACACACTTTCTAATTAGATTTCTAAAAACATGATTCATCGATCTCATGAAAGTGCTTAGGATGTTTGATAAGACAAAAGACATCACCATCTATTCATAAAGACAATGTCGAGTTTTAAATGCAATCCTCCACTCATCTCTTTATCTCATTTGAATTTGATGATAACCAAACTTCAGGTCAATCTTATTGAAGGTTTTAGCTTCATGTAGTTCATCAAGCATATTGTCTAATCTTGTGATGGGGTATTTGTACTTGATCATGAATTTGTTTACAGCTCTATCATTTACACACATACGCCAAGTACCATTTTCTTCGGTACAAAAAGTGCCGGTACAACATAGGGGCTGAGACTTTCTCTTACATATCCTTTTCTTAGCATTTTGATTACTCACCTTTGGAGCTTAGCAGCTTACTCGGGATTTTTAAGCCATGCAACTAGAAGTTTAGATTCGATATGTAAAATTTAGAGCGATCGATCAAAGTGTTTGATTGAGACACAATTATAAGACGAAAGTAAAAGTATTAGTAAAAGTGAACCCTTAAATTTGAATTTAGGAAAATAAGTAATAAAATAATAAAACATTATAATATCAAATTATAAGCATATTATCCGTTATTTATCGGAAATGCATAAAATGAGTTTCTATAACTAACGAGTCGCTAAAGATAAATTATATGCATACTAAAAATTGTAGAATAACATAAATAATATTTAAGAGTATTTACTTGTAATTTATATGTATTTACATGTAGGTAAAAATATGCGAAACTACTTAAAATGCTTGAAATATACTAAATTAACGCTAAATAATTAAAGAAAATTATAAAAATACTAAGAAAAAATTAGAAAAAGCAAGGAATTGTCTAGATCCGGGTCGTAGCATGCTAGGATTAAGAAGAAAAAATTAACCAATCGATTAAGGGTAAATAGAAAGTGAATTTGAAAGAGGATAAGGCTAAATGTTACTAAAAAATTAAAAGAAGAAAAATTAAGACAACTCTATAAATACCCTAAACCCATCTAGAAATCATTTTGGTTCATTTGGAGTCCAAAAAAAAAAAAAATTGAGAGAACTTAGAAAGAGAGGATTAGGGTTTTCACAAAAATTAGAAAAAAAAAGTGCAATTAGGACTCGTAGAGCAAACCTACTTCTCATGGCCATTTGGAAAGAAACTACCGCCACCTAATGCTACCGATAGCCTTAGGGCCACCACTTGTGGTTGGAAGTTGATCAAACGGGTAAGTCAAATTCTAACTTGGTTTTGTTTTAATTTTGTAAAAATATTAAATATACTTAGAAAATTATGAAATTTAGTATTATAAGGTTTTTATGTATGCAGATTTAGGAAAAATTTTTAACTTGATGAATTTGTTTTTGGAAATATACTATGCTTAAGAAATCTCACAAATTTAAGTTTTGTTTGATTTATAAATAAATGACCTTAGGGGTGTAGTTTTAAGCTTTAAATTTTTGTGTAGACAATTTAGAGGATGTAGAATAGTGATATAAAAATATTTTTCAAAATTGGGTTTTCAAAATTTTTAGATGATTTTTAGGTCTTAAAATGATATATAAAATATGTGATTTTGGTCTAATTAGGTAATTAAATGGATAATTACTGATTTAGTGTGTAATCAGGTGTTTAAGGATGTTAATATCTAATGTAATATGATACTTGTGGCATTTACTGTGTTAGATGTAATTATTAGGTGTAATACGTAGTGAATATGTGAAAATTAATAATATGTGAAATTGGATTTATAATAAATATAAAATATTAGGTTAAAATTGAGAATACAACAATAATAGTTATATATGATAAATCTGGTAGGAAACTTAAATTTAGGTAATTATATGAAAAATGTAAAATTTTCTTACTACGTCTAGAGTTAATTCTATATATAAATGAGGACTAGAGTGTACTGTAATGGCTAAAATGCTAGTTAAGAAATAAAGTGATATTAAGGATGCTTGAGTATAATGTGATTAGTTTTACATTAGGTTCAAAACGAGATCTTAAGATTTATATATAACACTCGTAGCTCAAAACTAATAGGAACCGGATTCGGAAATTAATTTTGAAACTAACCTAGAGTAGGATAGATAATAAGTAATATATATTTAGAAAATTGGATCAAATCATAATTTAAAATATGTGTATCATAAGGTATAAATACTAAAAGAATATTTATATTATAAGACATATGGAGACGGGTGACCTGCAACAAGTTAAGTGAGCTAATTGAGGACTTTAGGTAAGTTAGGTTCAATACTTTATTGTATTTTAGAGTACTATTTTGAAGTACTTGGAGGCTTAGGATTGTATGTGATTGTGCTTGTAGGTAGTTATATGAGTATGTGCTTGTATGTCTTTGACTTCGTGCTGAAAATTTGTGTTGTGTTTTGGTGATTGTTGTGAATTAAGTGATGTAAGATTGTTTAATCATCCTAAACCAAACTTAATTATAACTAATCCAAATACTTCAATTAGACATGCACTGAAACCCTTTAATGAATTGTTAGGATTTTCTCACCAAACATCGAAACCTTCGAATAAGATGGCATTGGATATTATAATGGTCTTTTCTTCATCCTTAACTGAACTAAGTGATAGGAGAGGAGGTTACAGTATGGCTGAGGGTAATGGGTCAAAGGATAGTCATGAGGGGAGTGGTGTCTGTATTGCATAAATCAGGGTTTGGCTGTGAGCTATTGCATAAACAAGAAAACTCCTCAACCAGGATTAGAACTGGTGAAATTATTTTGATTTTACAACAAATTGGACTATGTTATGTGATGGCATTTGCTTGTTTCATTACATAAAATTAATTATTTGAAAATCCTATTTGTGTTTGTTATGCATTCTGAAGTCTCTATCCTAACTTATTGAGCTGTTGGTTGCTCATACCTTTATAGATTTTCATGCAGGCTTTGATTGATATGTTGTGCTATAACTATCTAAAGGTCAGTATCTTTCCAAAGGACAAAGTTATGGGGGAGTGAGGATTAAGTTGGTAAATGTAATAGAGTCTTCTAAAGTTTTGTTACTAACTCTTAAGTTTTTGGACCGATCATGTAATATGATACTTATCAAATTACCTTAGCATATGGAAATTTCCTAAGAATGTAGGATGGTATGAGTATCTTAATGTAAATATGTCTTAAAGTTTTTAGTCATATATATAAATTCTATCTTTAATTATGAATGACTAGTTACTTCAAAGCAAGGAGTTGTAGATGCCTTGTGTAAATTGTATCTATGATAGGGACCGTGAGGTTAGTTACTATCATAAGTTGGTCTATACGATGGGACTGTTGTGACTTTGTCACTTCGAGGCGTAACATGATTCATCTAATAAGCACGCTTGTTTGGCAAGGCAATTCCTGGTGTCAAGTTAATGCAATTTTTAATCCCTTTAAAAGGGGGTAATCGTTTGGGTAATTGCCTATGAAACAAGTTAGTAAACTCATCTAACAGTTCTTAGACCACTTTGGGTAGTGTAGCTTACTCCCTCAATTCCAACAACCTTTCGATTAGTAGAAAGGTCGGTGCATCAGATTTAATGGCTTCTTGAAGCTTAGACGGGCTTAGTACTAATGTCTTTTTAGATCTTTAGGCTAACTTGGTTCATAACTTGCTCACTTAGTTTCGGGATCATGGGGTTCAAGATAATCTTCTTTTGATCTTTCTCAAATGTGTATGTATTCTTGAAACCATCATGAATGACCCTTCAATCATATAACTAAGGTTAGTCCAATAACATGTGAGATGCACACATGGGTAGCATATCATAGAGAATTTCATTAAAGTAGTTTCCAGTGGAGATCGGCAACAATACTTACTAAGTGACATGTAGTGATCCCTTCTCATTTAGCCAATGTAGCTTGTATAGTCTCAAATGTGATGAGATCGGCAACTTGAGTTTCTGAACCATCTCAGTAGATGCAATATTAGTGTACTTCCATTATCTACTATGAGCACACTTACTTGTTCATTCACTTTACAAGTGATGTTAAATAAGTTCTTGCGTTGCTTTACTTCAACTAATGGTTCAATGCTTGTTGTTGTCTAATGACTAAGGTTAGTTTGTCTAGATCTCTACAAATACATTGTGCCAAGAGTAGATAAAGACGACGGTATTGGGGATGGGTCTAAGCTTGCCGAAATCTTGAGATGTAAGGTGTTAAATCCACAAAACAGAAAGGAAAACCAAGCAATACCTACAAATGATCCTAAGGATATGATGTACCAAGGAACCTTCATAGACTTACGATCCAGCTTAATATGATGCACGAGCTAATTCAATGAGGTCACTTGCCACCAAGCCTTACGTAAGAGTAAAAAGGGAGTAAGCTTCCAAGAAAGGAAAATCAATATATTCAACAATAAGATAATGAAGATGATATTTCCAACTATATATTACAAGGGTATTTATAGCTAGAAATTTAGGGCAACTTGCCAAAAGTGGAAAAAACTAAAAGGGTATTACTTAAATTAAGCAAAAATTAAGAAATTGATAAGTGTATAAAAGAAATTTATAGAATAGATGCTTCCTTTATAGATTCCTTCATATGGATGGTTGGGACATGTGGCTGGCAATGACTCAGAAGGCCTCTATAGAAGTAAACAAAAAGGTATAGTCAGAATCTATTGATGCCGAGCTGATCTACGAAGTCTCTAAGTTAGTGTTAACTCGGATGTGCTCGATAACGGTCAGAACAAATATGGTAGAGCTGATTGGCAAGTTAACTAAGCTATTAGTAGAGTATAACTTAGGTTTAGATTTGATCACTATCAAATCCAAAGTTACTTGGCTTGGCATCTTTCGGTTGGCAATAAGGATTAGCTTGGCTTCTTCTCCTATAGGTTAAGATGAGGGCATGTGCATTGTCAAGCTTTCAAGTCCTCGATGTTTAGCTTAGGTCAGTAGTCCAATTTCTTAATTCCTATCAAACTTTACGCTTTAATTATTGATGGATATATTGCATTGGTCGATGAGAAGGGTTCAATGTATGTCATGAAGCAAGTGTTTTTACTAATCACTATCGGGAGTTATAAGTATGAGATCATGTATGATGTTTTGCCAATATGTACATCCCATATTTTATTCGGTTGACCTTGGTTATTTAATTGGAGAGTCACATACAATGGCTATTAGAACACCTATAGTTTTGAGAATGATGGCCAACTTGTTACACTTTTCCTGATGACACTAGAAGAATAAAAAGGCCTTGGTGATGAATCGATCTAAGTTGAGAGGAAGTATAAAAGGCAATGAATTGACCTTTTTGATAGCACGAAGATTATCGGAAGTGTAGAAACATAATGACTTTCCATAAGAAATTGAGAACTTGCTTGGAGAGTTTGCTGATTTGTTTTCTAATGAGCTTCCAAAAGGATTATGTAGATACCCCATTTTTGCATCACTACCCCCTCCCCTCCCATTAACTTTATTTATTTATTTTTTATTTTTTTTGAATAGGATAAATGGTCCTAAATTTAAAAAAAAAATAAATAGGAAATTTAGGAAAATTATAAAAAAAAGAAAATTAAGAAAACCTAAAAAATAAGAAATTTAGAGAAATATAAAAAATATTGAAAAAAAAGAAAAAATATAGAATTTAGGAAATATAGATAAATAATAATTTTTGATAGTATAATAAAATGGATTTTTTTTTTAGTTTAGATAAAAAATAAAAAAGAGGGTCTTAGACCTAGGCTAGATTCTTAAGCTTATATTTGAATTTAGCCTAGATTGACCTTATTCATGTATGTAATTTAATTACACATATGAATAAGGTATAGGTTAACGGCCTAACGGATAAACACTTGGACTTACATTGGGTTTAGCTTAAAGATTAAGGGTTTGAATTTCACTAAAGGCAAGGAAATGGCTTTTATTCTTTTTTAGAAGTCATATTGCTACATGACACATGTCGCTACATGGCATGGTACGTGTTGCACAAGTGTTGTCACGTAGCTTGATACGTATCAGCCAAGTCACAACTATGTATCTTTCAAGACAATTAGCAACTCTTCATTGGTTGATATGGTTAACGTAGTGCCCTATCCATGCTACGTCAGCACCTCTTTCTTTTGCTGTCCTCCATTTTCCTTTTTCCCCAAAATTCCCACACTTTCCCTTTCGGTCAACCAACTTATACATCAATTATGAGCCTTTTATGATGCAATTTCGCTAAATTAATGGAAAAATTGCAAACTAGGCATAGCCTAGTTCTGATTTCACCCAAAATCCTGTACACATTCATGTTTGTATACATTTAAATTGGGTTTGGAAAGTTGAAAAAAATTTAATTATGGTCAAAGTCCATCAATTTTGAAATTAGACCATTGATTTTTTTTGTTTTACTCACTTGACCTCCGTCCTTTTCTTGTTACTGGCAAAGTAATTTGGGGGAACTTACTTTCTCTCTTAAACTCACATCGCAATACTTGTTCATATAACCAAACACTCATAAATAGCCTACTCTCTCTCTAGGCTCTCCGTTTCACTTCAACCTTGACCATACTGGAATAGCATATGCCTACTCTCACTTAGTACGAACTCTGGACAACAATTCCAGTCGTGACCCCCATTGACTGAGCTCCACCATCTACTCTCTCTCTAAACATGACATGACCTATCTCCATCCTCTAGCATGTTGAACATCCATCCCTCATTCGACCCATGGCACGGAACCCCCCTACGACGACCCTCATTGCAACTATAGTAGCAGTGATCAACAAAACAATGACACAATGCCCTACACTCTCATTAAACGGCCCTATTACATACAGTAGCACCACTGTATACATAAATCCTCACTTACACATGCTTACTGCTCGTCCATTGCAGCATGCTACAATCACCGCACTCTACATTGTCCATAACTAACAACACTTCACCGAATCACTAATCATGCCAAGTTGCTATCCATGACTAGTTCACATACGAACTCCCGTTACGCCACTACACGTCCATGCATTGACCTTGCCGCATGCTCATTGCTTGTTTACTTCATGCACATTACACAACATGCCACTATTTACACAACATCCTTTCACATGGTCATGAACTTGCGTACAAGCACATCACTACATTGTCCAAGACCAATCGCATGATCATGCACATGCCTACGGATACTGTAGTTTATGTCCACTGTTGAGTTTGTTGAACAACTCCTTCACCATACAATGGACATCAATTCAAGTTTTCCTATAATATTTTATTTTTATTATTATTATTATTATTATTATTATTATTATTATTATTATGTTCGCTTATATATTTGTCTTGATTGGTTTAGGTAGTTGTTTTAAAGTATGAAAAGAAAAATATATATTAGCTTAGGAACTCTTTTTTTTTTTAGCCATAGTTTTTCTCAATTAGAAAAATTATTTTTTAGAAATAAAAAACTAATAACTAACCATTTTTTAAAAACTAGGGTGTTTTATAGATTTTTTTTACAAATATAAATACTTAAGAATTAGGGCCATCTTAGAATTTTATTTGAATAAATTAAATTAATAAAAATGTAAACTCGATCGATTTTCAAAATTAAAATAAATCAATCCACTAAAGTTTTTGTTGAATGAACTATGGAAGTCTAGTCTTAAATAGCAAGTATGTAAGCATTTGTACGCAAATATAAAGTGACTTAAAATATGGAAAGTTTTCTTTTTTCCATCTTTGTAAATAATAATTCAATGATTCTTTTTTAGATGTTATTTACATACGATTAGATGTTTTAATCTTAAAGGGTAATTTTGAAAAGTAAAATTAAAATCGGAAAGTTAAAAGTGGTACCCATTTAGGGTTTAATAGGATAGTCTCCGGATCAAATCGCTAGTTTTAAAACGGTTTATAAAATTCGTTTTATCAAAAAATTAGTAGCTAAATTATAACCAATTTTTTTCCTGACTCTGGTCGAGTGGTGACTCCAAAACATTTTAAAAATAAAATATCCAATTTTCTTTAAACCTTAGTTAAGGATTAGTATCAAATAGATAGGGTTTAATATTGATCGGTTTAAAGAAAACTAATTTATAAAATAGGGAGAAAAAACTAAGCTTGACAAATTACCCTTAAAATGAAGAATAGAGCATGGCATTGAGTTATTGCCTAGAGCCTTGTTGCCAAACCAACTCACTTATCGCATGAATCTTAAGCTCTGAAGGTAGGTGAGTAAACTCATTAACAGAGGTTATGTTTGGTAAAGCATGAGCCTACGCATTGTGCAAGCATTACTAGTTCCCAAGAAGGATGAAAGATGAAGAATGTATGTAGATAGCTGAGTTATTAATTAGATTACCATTAAATATCGGTATCCTATTCATAGATTAGATGGTATGTTGGGACAAATTACATGGAAGAAGTGTGTTTTCTAAGATAGATTTGAAATCAAGATATCACAAAATCTAAATGTGAAAAGGTGCTGAATGGAAGATTACCTTCAAAATGAGGCATAGATTATATAAATGGCTTATCGTTCCATTTAAGCTATCTAATGCCCTGAGCACATTTAGGACATTGATGAACTATGTGTTGATGAATTAGATGAGGAAGTTTGTTGTGGTATATTTTGATGACATTCTTTTATATAGTCCTAACACTCTCAGTCGTGTAAGTCATCTCTGAATTGTCTTCAAAGTGCTCCAAGCTGAGCAACTGTTTAGTAATATAAAGAAACGTTGCTTTTATTAAGAGGAAGTTATGTTCCTTGGGTAGTGGTGAGTAAAGGAGGCCTTAGAGTAGATGGAGAGAAGGTTCGAGTTATTGTTGAATGGCCTACATTGACCTTTCGTGTAGATGTAGGAAGTTTCCATGGCTTAGCCTCTTTTAATCATAAATTTATTTAGAACTTTAATACCATTACTGCACTGCTTGCTAAGCTTACTAAGAAAAATGTCAAATTTCAATAGGGAGAAAAGGAGGAGAAGGGCTTTGCCTAACTGAAGAGGAGATTAACTTTAGTGCCTATATTATTATTGCTAGCTTTTGGTAAAGTTTTTTGAATTAGAGTATCATGCCTCGGTCATAGGAATTGGAGTAGTTCTTATGCAAGATTGCTAACTTATTAACTACTTCAAAAGGAAACTTAAAGGACATACTTTGAATTATTTCGTATATGACAAAGAGCTATATGCCTTAGTCCAAGCTATGTAAACTTTGCAACATTACTTGTTGCCAAAGGAATTTGTCGTATACTCTTATCACCAAACCCTGAGGTACTTGAGAACTCAGCCAAAGCTCTTAAAGCGATAGTTAAGGTGGGTTGAATTTCTAGAAGGGTTCTCATTTATATCAAGTACAAGTGACAAAAAAGAAATGTAGTCGCATATGCCCTGTTTAGATAACAAGTATTGCTTTTCAAGCTTCAAAAGAGACTATTGGACTTTGTAAGTCTTAAGGAACAATATTTGTAAGATCCCTACTTTGAACCAATCTTTGACATGTGTAAGGATGGTAAGACCTTGGATGACTACGTTGTAGAAGAAGGTTACATCTTCCGGGTTAGAAGATTGTATGTGTCGACTTATTTGATATGGGACTTGCTTATTTGAAAAGCACATAATGGAGAAATATCTAGCCATTTGGAAAGAAGATAACATGCGAATTATTGAAGCTTAGGTTTTGTAGGCCAAAGATGATAAGGGATGTGTACTAAGTTGTTGAGAGATGCGTAACTTGCAAAGAGGCCAAAAGCCGAGCTAAATAAGAGAAGGCAATGCCCTTACGAATATTGACTAAGCATTGGGCAGATGTAAGTGTAGACTTTGTACTTAGGTTTCCTAGGATGACAATAAGAAAGGTTTCTTTCATGGTTGTAGTTGATAGGTTCAATGAGATGGCACATTTTATGCCTTGCAAAAAAGCTAATGATGCTTCGGCTATGTCTTTTCAGTTTTGGTAGGAGATCATGAAATTGCATGGAGTTTTGAGGAGTATTGTGTTTGATAGAGATCCTAAATTTTTGAGCCAATTTTGGAAGACCCTATGGCGTTGACTAAAGACCAAACTACTTTTCAGCACATCTTGCCATCCCTAAATCGATGGGTAGATAGAGGTTGTCAACTAAGCTTTAAGGTCACTTTTTTGAGCTACTATTGGATGAAATCGACCTAATTAGGACTCTTACCTACCTATGGTAGAGTTTTCTTACAATTGATTCATCTACAACATAATAGGCAAAACTCCATGTGAAGAGTATATGGACTCATTCTCGAGCTACCACTTAAATAGACAGCCATTCTAAGAATTGATCAAGATGACCCAAGAGCCGAAGATAGAGCTAAAGCCTTGTAATAGATCTATTAGTAAGTTGTCAAGGAATTGACTTGAGTTGTAGACAAGTTAGCACGAGGAAGCTAGGATGAAAGGGAAAGAAACAGTTCTAATCAAACAAGCTTTTATGGATACATCATAGCAAAGAAAGGTTTTCTAATAAGAAGAAGAACAAACTCTTACCTTGAGCTGAAGGACTTATCCATTTACTTCAAAAGATTAATGACAATACCTATAAACTCGATCTCTTAGATAGACATGGAATCTCCAATGTCTTCAATATTGTTGACCTAAACCCATACATTCTAGCCTAAATCCTAAACATCCTAGAGGAGATGATAGGAATCTGCAACCTGGACCCCTTACCCGAGCAAGAGCAAGAGGCTTGAACAATTTGGGTTCTTGAATCCTTAGTTGTGAGCTAGTTTTGCCTACACCAACCTAAAGGACTATGCTGACCTGTAAGATCTTTTAAGTTCTTGACTTGTTTGGTGCATAGCTTTAATTGATTCTAATCTCTCTAAGCTAACTCAAGAGCCAACCCTTTCGACTTGTTCTAAGAATCACCTTTTGTGACTAACTCCTCCTACTGAGCTACATAAATGCCTAACTAGAGCTAACCAAGTCTTCGAGTGTTAGAATCCATTAGTAGAATGTCCTCTAGCCTCTGTTATGGCGACACATGCCCCGTTCCCCATAAGTACGTTCTGACAATAGAGCATTCTCATTATAGAAGGATTACATAATTGTCCTTCTACATTTGTACTCATATTTTTATAATTTTCTTACCCTATTTAGTAATTTGGTCATGGTATTGTAACCTTAGCACACTAGGTATAAATACTCTATTTAAACATTTGTTGCAATCAGACTTTTACCCTAATTTGCTAATGAATTTCCTCTAACTTTGCTTCTCCTTTCTTTTAAAGTTGAGAACCTTAATTCCTTAGCTCATAGTGACCCTTAATCAAGGTTGCGTATATGAGCAACCTATCACATCAGATCGGTGAGTTACATCCAACAATGTATTGGTTCGTAAGTGCTCGAGCAGTAAGTCACACATCTGTGAATAGCTCAAGAAGCTTAATTTTCTATTCTTTTGTGTTATTCCATCCCAAACCCTATTTTTCCTTTCTTTGGTAGCTCACTTCGGAGGACCCATTTACATGTTTTGTAAGACTTCCCTCTATGAGGTACATCATTTACTCTATTGTAGAAATGATTTAGATAAAGTATAGCTAAGTTTAGGAGTTAATAAGTGAAACTATTCCTATTAACTCGCTAATTAAATTCTTTCGATTAATAAGACTAAGGAATAGATTAGAATTCTTTTGAATTATTACATGATAATTGCTTGGTGAAGTAGAGTTTAGATATCTATATGATTAATTAATGTTTCTTACGTTATTATTACTTACTAACAATAAGTTATACAATTTTATTTCTCTTAATTATTAGAATTGAATTTTAATCTTTATTCAAAAATATAATAGCAAAGCAGGAGTGAGTAGTTTGTTCAGTCCTTGAGAGATCGACAAACTAGACTTTGCTAGTTCACTATATTATAACTTGATAGGTGTACTTATTAGTAGATCAAGTTTTTGGTGCCATTTCCAAGGACTATGAATCAAGACAGCTTATGCCTTTATTATTCTACTATTTCCCTTTCATTTATTTTTTCTATTATTTTTCCAATTTGAATCACTTCTAAATTGTTTTCTCCTTTGTGCTTGAAGAAATTGGAGTGATGGCTAATAACAAGACTAAAGACCTTATTAGATTACATTAAACCTTCCATTAGTGGAGTCAACTCCAGTATAAGGAAGTCGAGAATAATTTCTAATGATTTTGTAATTTTTCCAATTATTATTTAGATGGTCCAACAATAGCTACAATTTGAAGGTTCACTAGAAGATGACCTATACACCCATATCGTTAATTCCTTCGAGATATGTGCCACCTTTAAAATTAATGGAGCCTCAAATGATGCAATACGACTGAGATTATTCCCTTTTTCATTGCGAGGGAGAATAAAGCATTGGCTAGCTTCTCTTCAGAAAGATTCGATAAATTCTTAGGAAGAGCTGCTTGATAAATTTTTAGAAAAGTTTTTTACTTCCACTAGAACAGCCAAGCTTTGAAGTGACATTTCATCCTTTGTTTAGTCTGACTTTGAAACTCTCTATGATGCCAAAGAGCATTTCAAGGAGTTACTTAAAAGATGTGCACATCATGACCTTCCACTTTGTATGTAGGTACAAACCTTCTATAATGGTTTAAATTTTTTCTACTAAATAATCAATTGATTTAGCTATAGGAGGGAAGTTGAATATGAAAATGCCTGATGAAGCTTAAGTGTTAATTGGGAGATTGGCAACAAATAGCTATCATTGGGTGAACACTAGAGCAAACAAAAAGAATTCAGGCAAGTTTAATTTGGATGTTACTGTAGCCTTAGTGGCCAAGGCTAAGGTACTAAGCTGAAGGTTGGAGATTTTCTCTATGCTTCGACAACATCCCATGATGATGAATTATGTAAATTTAATAGGATATGGAAAGTAATATATGGATTGGATGAACTCTTATGGGGAGTATCCTTATGGGACTCAACTAAAGTATATGAATTATCTCTAAGGATTTTAGAGTTTCTTGCATCGAGAAGAAAAGTTAAGATTAGAAGACAATTTGACCAAGTATATGGAAAATAGTGAAGCCAGAATGACAAGCATTGAAAGAAAAATTGAATAGCTTGTAAAGATTATTGTTGAAAAGTGACAAGAACTACCTCCTCAAGCTCAAGCAGAAGATGTAACTCTTAGAAGTGGTAAAGAATTATAGGTAAGTAAACAAGTTGACAAGAAAGAAATAAACTAAAAGCTCGTAGTAGAAGATCAAGAAAAAAAGGTTATGGATACTCAAGAAATTGCAAGAGAGAAGATAGAGCCTCATAAAGTGAAAGAATATAAGCCATTAGTACCTTATCCTTAGTGGCTCAAGAAGGAGCATCTAGACAAATAGTATGGTAAATTATTTTCAAACAATTGCATATTAAATTAGCTTTTGTTGAAACTTTGTCATAAATACCTAAGTATGTAAAATCTTTAAAGGAGCTACTATCCAATAAACAAAAGCTAAAGGAACTCTCTACAGTAACCTTGAGTGAAGTACGTGTAACAATACTCAAAAACAAGCTTTCAGTAAAGTTAAAGGATTTAGGGAGTTTTACCATCCGTTGTCTAATTACTGTTTTATCTATTAAGAAAGCTTTAGATGACCTAGGAGCTAACATAAAGTTAAATTCCATATAAGTTGTTTAAGAAGCTACACTTAAGAGAATCAAAACCATCTAGAATGAGTTTGCAATTAGATAGATCTGTTACGTACCTTAACGGTATAATTGAAGATGTGTTGATTAAGGTAGATAACTTTATATTTCCTGTATACTTTGTAATTTTGAACTTAGACAAGGATATTGGAGTACAACTCATCTTAGGAAGACCCTTTATATTTGTCAGCGATGGCAAGCTCAACTTAAGTGTAAGAGAAGAGGAGATGTCATTTAGAATAAAAGAAGCAATGAAAAGTGCATTGAACAAGATAATACATGTTTTGCCTTGATATTGCTGATACCTCTATAAGTAATGTTTGTAGGAAGTACTAATAAAGGATCCTTTAGATTACTATTTGAAATAAGGAGAATAAGAAGAGTTGGCAAGAGATCCAAATTATGCTGAAGTAACAATACAACTAGAAGCCAACCTACCACTTGTCAAGATGAATAGCTTTGAGAGGATAGAGTGGGCTAAATAGCCAAAGTTGAAGCCTTCTATTGAAGAGGCTCCTCTTTTAGAATTGAAGCAATTGCCAAATTACCTAGAATATGCCTTCTTAAAAGATGGTGGAAAAGTGCACATGATAGTCTTTTACAGGTTGAATGTAGAATATAAGGAAAAGCTTTTTTATGTGCTTAGTAAGCACAAAAAAGCAGTTGCTTGGAAGGTTTCAAACATCAAGGGAATTAACCCATGCTTTTGTACCCATAAATACTAACAGAAGAAGGAGGACATAAATCAGTAGTGTAACCATAAAGGTGATTAAACCTAAACATGAAAGAAATTGTTAAAGCCAAATTAATAAAGCTTCTCGATGTAGGTATGATTTATCTAATTTTTGAAAGTTCATGGGTTAGTCCTATGTAGGTTGTACTAAAGAAAGGAGGAATGATAGTGGTTCCTAATGAATGGAATGAGTTGATTTTGACGTGAGCAGTCATAAACTAGTGAAACTTAATGATGCCATAAGGAAAGATCATTTCTCCCTATCATTTGTTGATCCAATTGATGGAATGCCTATTAGATTACCTGTATTATTGCTTTCTAGATAGCTTTTTTTATTATTTTCAAATCTTGATTGCCCTAGAGGACTAAGAGAAAATGATGTTTACATGTCCCTATTGCACTTTGCCTATAGGAGGATGTTGTTTAGCCTCCATAATGCACTTGCCACATTTCAACAATGCATGATGGCAATCTTTATAGATTTTATTGAAGATATAATAGAAGTGTTTATGGATAATTTCTTTGTTTTTCGGAATTCTTTCAGTTTGTTCCTTATTAACTTGCGAAAGGTGATAAATATATGTGAAGAAACATATTTGGTATTAAATTGGAAGAAGTACCATCTGATGGTGAAAGAAGGCACATGTACTAGGACATAAAGTGTCTTGGAGAGGTATTGAATGGATAGTGCAAAAATTGATACTATTGGAAAACTGTACCCTCCTACTTCAATCATATCTATGTGCAATTTCTTGGGCCATGCAGTGTTTTATAAGGATTTATTAAAGATTTCTTGAAAATAGATAGACCCTTAGGGAAAGAAGCTCCATTCATCATGTCTAGAGGCATTTAATATTATCAAGGATAAGCTAATGCATGCCCTTGTAAAGATTGGCATTTATCGTTTGAACTTATGTATGATGTAAGTGACTTTGCTATAGGCATAGTTTTAGTACAAAGGCATGAGAAACACTTCTAGCCAATATATTATGCTAACAATACCCTCATAAAAGCTCAAGAGAATTGTACCATCATAGAAAAGGACTTGTTAGTAATGGTCTTAGAATTCGATAAATTCAGGTTGTAGCTAATCATTTTTAAAGTTATTGTTTATATTGACTATTCTGCTTTGTGTTATTTGTTGAATAAAACAAATGCCAAGCCTAGATTGATTAGGTGGATATTACTACTTCAAAAATTCAATAAGGATATCAAAGATAGAAAGGGAGTAGAGAATTTAGTTGTAGATCATCTATCTCACTTAGAGATTCCATCACTAGAAAAGTTGGATGAGCGAGATATTAATGATGAATTCATAGAGGAGTATTTTATCAAGTAAGTGTATGCACAATTCCTTAGTCTGCTGACATAGAAAATTATTTAGCTGCTAAAATGTTTCTTAAAGGATTAGATTATCAACAAAAGAAGAAAATTTTCCATCATGAAAAATTACTTTTGGGAAGCTTCGTATTTATTTAAGATTTTTGCAAATCAAATGATTCGTAGATGCGTATTTCACTTAAAAGGTTGGTAATGGGTCATTGTCATTCAATGCCAACTGAGGGACACTTTAGTTTGACTAGACTAGCATACAAGGTCCTTGAATTTGGATTCTACTAGCCAACGCTATTCAAGAATGTTTAGAATTTTGTAGAGTTATATGATAGGTGTTAAAGGGTAGGTAATATTTCTAAAAGAGACTAGATGCCTCAAAATCCAATCTTAATTTGTGAGATCTTTGATATATGGGGCATTGACTTAATGGAACCATTGCAAAATTCTAATGGAAACAAATATATGCTAATAGTAGTGGATTATGTATCCAAATGGATATAAGCTCAAGCACTATCAACAAATGATGCTAAGGTGGTGAAATGGTTCCTTAAAAGTCTATTTTCTAGATTTAATGTACCCAGAGTGATTACAAGTGATCAAGAAACCTACTTTTGCAATGTTTAACTTGAGAAAGTACTTAAGCGACATGGCATTCCTTACAAGATTGCCATACCATACCATACCACCCATAAACAAGTGGAAGTTGCAAATAGGGATTTAAAATGATTTTAAGAAAGATGATTGAGTACAATAGATGAGATTAGTTAGAAAAGCCTGAAAATACTCTACAAGTATATCGGACTGCAAGACACCTATAGGTACAACTTAATACTGAGTTATGTATGGAAAGCATGTCATTTACCTATGGAAATTGAACATAAAGCTTTTGGGCTATAAAGCATGTTAAACTTGATCTTGAGTATGTAGTTGGACATAGGAAACTTCAGCTTAATCAGTTAGAAGAATAGTGTGAAATGGCTTAAGAGAACTCAAGACTATTTAAGGAATGAGCCAAGCAATACCGTGAAAACTAGATTAAACAAGAAAAGTAATTCTAAGTCTAGGACAAGGTCTTCTTATACCAATCTCGACTGCAACTTTTCCTAAGTCAAATTATGATGATTTAGATCCTATAAAGTAACCTACATATTAGTGGTGGAGATTTTACACCTTGAATGAGGGACATTTAAAGTAAATGGTCATTGGATTAAGTTATATTTGTGCGGAGATTTTGATAAAAGAGATTATACTGAGTTCAATCACTTCCTAATTCAAGAAAATGGGTAGTTTATAGCTTAATCCATTGAGCAACTAACATTAAACAAGAGTGCTTCTTAGGAGAAAACCCAAGTCACTTCATTTTCTTTTCATTCTTATATTGCTTTGTCCTTAAGATTTTGATTTCTATTCTTTGATAGTTCAACACACTTTTCTTTAAACAATCTTTTGAATTGTCTCAGGTTCTAAAAGCTTAAGAAGAGTTCGTTTATGCTAAGGAGAACAAAGTCAAAGATCACAATAATGATCTGAGATGTGATCTGCATGGAAGGAGAAGATTGAAACAAATTACAAGAAGGCTACGGTCAAGGATCAACATTAACTTCCTACTTGTGTTCCTCTTGAAGTGAAATTAAGCAATTAAGGATGAGAGCAACATGCTCTTGTGATCTTGGGCGAGAGACAAAGATCATAACCATGATCATGCCAATATTCATGTTCAAATCACAAATTATTGTTTATACCTAGGGATCACGATTGTAATCCCACTCATGAATAACCTTATTTGAAATTTCCTTACTTTTATTGCTTAAAACTTTCCTAATCTGACTCACTTCTCTTTCAAAACCATTATCTTCTGTTATTATATTGCTTTTTAAGCTATTCCTTAGACAAAATGAAGTCTTGTTAATCTTGGTTGTTACCTATTTTAGTGATTATTCACTTACCCTGTTTATCAAAGATTAGGGTTCCTTTTTGTAGAGCAACCATATACAGGTATGTTTATATTTACACATAGATTTATATAAATTATCCTCCTCCTTAATACACTCACACTAGGATAACCTAAACACTAAGTGTAGGGAAATTTTTGTTGACAATCATGGCTCCCTCTAAACTTGAAAATGCTAATTGTAACCTAGAAAGGACCTCTTCTCAAACCTTATTGGAAGAGGATCCATTAGACACCTTACTGCTATACCTAAATACATGCTTCTGTTTGAAACACTCAAATATAAAGTAAGAGTTGACACCCTAAGCAAGAAAGGCTTTTCAAGATATACCTTCTTAGATTAGAAAACCATCAATCAAGCTAATATGAAAATTGAGATTAGAGTCATGGCTGAGAAAGGGAGTTGGGAGAAACTCTTGAGTATCTAAGAATTGGTCTACAAGGAACTCATCTTAGAATTCCTAACTACCCTAATAATGGAACATGACATATTATAGTATGGGGCCTGAAATTTTCTATTTTCACTTGAGAAATACCAAATTCACACTTTCTATTCTTGAATTCAGAGTGTTTATGGGGCTCTATGAAAAGGAATATGTCCAATCCCCTAAGTTCTACACACTACCTTGCGAACTCTCATGTAGAATCACCCCTACAAACTACTGGCCAAAGCTAACTAGAGAAAAGACCTATAACCTAAATTTGCTAGAGGATCTCTCCTAAAAAATCCTATACATTGGATCCTTCATTGGTTGCTCACTCAATTAGTAGGAGAAGAAAATGTATTAAGGTAATGCCAATACATAAAGTGTTTTACCTTTATAGTCTTATAGAGGGATATCCATCAATGTGAGGATTAAACAAATTGGATGTAGGCCATATGTCACCCTTTTGGAGAAGAATTTGAAACTATTTGTTGACAATCATAATTAACATGGTGAGCGATGTTGCTTTAGCATTGCTTTCAACTTTTTGCCAGATGGTTCTCTTACCGAATGACACTTTTACTAACTAAGAGAGCTTAGCCTACCAAGTTAAGAAACCAAAGGATAAGGTTCAAAAATTGGTGAAATCTTAAGAACTCTTTGAGCAATCCTTCAAGAGGTTGTCCCAAATACTAACCGATGGACTTTTGTAGCATCTTAGCCAATCAAGTCAAAATCAAATTCCTTCTACCTATTGAAGAGGGCTTGATTGATGTGGCTAAATGAATGGATTTAAAGGATGACAGTGAAGACTATGAACAAGAGTTTAAAAAGAAGGAGATCATCAATATGGATTCTAGTGATTAAAATGTGATTGAAGTGGAAGAGAATATCAATGAAGAGGATGAATTAGATTTCTTTTAATTGTTATTTTGATTGTTCTTTTGCTTAATTTGACTATCCCTTTTATTTTAATTTACATTGTTTTTAGTCCTTAATTTTTGTTCAAGTTTCTTTTTAAGTTGCAATTTTTCCATTTGTCTTTAATTTGCTATCAATAATGAAATAATAAATCTTTTTTTTTTCTTTCACGCTTGCCTTTCTTTTGTTAGTCTCTTTCAGATCCTCGAATGTTTAATTGATGACTTCCTCTAAAGACAATTCATACAAACTATCAATTTGGCATTTTTACTTATCCTAAGTGAGTCTTGTTTCTCTCCCATATATTTTTTTTTCTATTGTGCGTATTCTTTTATTGCATACCCTTGTTACACTTTATTATAAGTATATTAGAGACAATGTGCTAAATTAAGTATAGGGAAGGGATATGGCATATAATTATACCACTCATTATCATAGGAAACCAATTTCGTTTATTTAAACCACATATACCCTCACCCTCCCCACCTACCCAAAATTTAGTCCACAACCCATTTTATCTAGCTATATGATGCATGAATAATGCTCCTATGAAATATTCTTAATTACTGTTGTATATTTAAATGTTGATAGAATTGAATAGTGGATGGAATTTGTCTTTTGTAAATCCCTGTAAAAAATCAAAATTGTTGGAGGTAATTACGAAAATAATTAATTTAATAAACATATAAAATGGTAAAGATCGGCCTTGATCTGTTAGAAGAGTAAGGTTCCTTCCCACTACTAATGTAAGAAAATTGGTTGAGCTACTAGGGATCAGCTTTGATCTATTAAAAGAACAATGTTCTTTTACATTACATATGTGAGAATTAAGATGGTAAATATTGACCTTGGTCCATCAGAATAATGAGGTTCTGTCCCAACGCTAGAGTAATCATGCTTAATTAGAGAATTAATTTTAATTGAAAAATCTTCCAACAACCTTATATACTAAGGGAATGATCAAGAGATGAGTAGATACAAAATGTGTTTACTCTTAACTATAGTGCTTAGTGAGATTGATGAGAGACTTGTATACACATCGGCTAAGTGTATCGGGTCATGTATGGTCTTTGCCTAGTTACATGAAAATGGACTAATTAAAGGATAAATCCTTAGTTAAACAATATAGGTAAACTTTGATTTACATGGATTAGCTATTGAATTCTGATACTTATGTTTTATGTGCATTAAGAAAGTGATTGGGAAGAAATTGTACAAGTTGCTAAAGATGCTTAATGGAGCTTAATAGGTTTGCATTGACTTGTGAGGAGTTGATCCTTAACTTATTTTAAGATTAGATGTCATCTTTTGATGGTGTCTTGAATGGGAATAAGTGGAATTACTAATTCTTGTCTAATTTTCTTTATATCAATCCTTGATAAGGATTGATTGATTTACTTGAGGACAAGGAAATGTCTAAGTGTGAGGAGATTTGATAAGTGTAAATTTACATATGTTTATTAAGGTATTTTATAGCAATTTTCTTCCATTTTGATATGAATTTTTATGATTTTTGATACTTAGATCAGCGAATTGTTGATTTTAGGACTTGGAGGAGTTATTAAAGTAAAAACAATGAAATTTACGTAAGTTTGAGAAGAATTACACTCATTTTGAAGAACTGGTTAAAGGTAGCAAACTCAAAAGTAGATTTTGTTGAAGATTGAAGTCCAAAGAAGAATACGTATAAGTACTCGCTTATGTTCTTTAGCCATGATCTCCTTATCAAAGAATTTCCTTGGATTTCTTGAAGAGCATAGCAAAAAGAACATGCCTAGAGTACATACATAAGTATATGCTTATGTTCCTAGGGCATGGTCATGCCATGATATTTAAAAACTTCCACATTTGAGTTATCCTTACATAACCTTATAAATTAGAAGTCAGATAAAGGAGGAAGAGAGAGAAATGAGAAGAAAGCCTTTGTTCTTAGCCTTTGTTCTTTAGGATTTTCATTTTTAGTTTTATGATTTTGTTGCAAAACTATCTTTACAGTATGATTCTAATGTAAGTTGTAGATATCTAGACCTGTGAATCCTTAGATTGATATGTAAAGTGCATATTTTGCTTATTCTAATGAAATTCCCTATTCCTCATTAAGTCAACTGTATGTTTTGTATTGAATTAGATTATTATTTATAGTCTTACTCTAATTATTTGATATTGTATGTTGAGGTCGTAAGACCCAATGTGTAATTAGATCTACTACAATTGATAAGAATTTTCTATAATTTTTAGCAATAAATTATAGGATTCTCGTGGATTTAATTATAAAATTTATAAAGAGAACTCTTGTTCTTAGTATTGTCTTAATTTATTCTATTATAGAAGTGATTTAAATAGAGCGCAAGTAGGATTATGAGCTAATAAGTGAACCAATTCCTATTAACTCACTAATTGAATTCTCTTGTTTAATAAGAATAGGGAACATATTAGAAATATTTTAGATTACTGTATGTTAAATCCTTAGTGAAGTACACTCTAGATATCCATATGGTTAATTAAGGTTTCTTACTTTATTATTAATTATTAATTACTAGTTATACAATTTTATTTCTCTTAGTTGTTAGAAATTAATCGTTTCATTTTGAAATTGAATTTTAATCTGTATTTGGAAGTAGAATAGTAGAGTAGGAGTGAGTAGCATGTGCAATCCTTAAGGGATCAACAAATTGGACTTTGTTAGTCCATTATATTATATTTTGATAGGTGCACTTGCCAGCTGATAATTTATGAATGACCTAGGTAGGCTAATTATAAGGATAGAGATGTTGTAGAGCTTAGGAAAGCAAACCATTCCCTTTAGAGATTGACTTAGGCCTATGCAAGGTTAGTTGGGCTTGAATACCTTGGCCCATGGTCTAAAGAAGTTGACCTAAGTTCATAGAAGACCTAAGTGTAATACAGCCTATCAACGTATGTTAAACTATTTGGTTGGATTTTCATATCCTCAACATTTCATGTGTCAATCCTTAGTATAAATTAATTTTCTCGTTGTATTTTCTTCCTATTGAAAAAAATTCATCTTTATATAAAAAAAATAATAGTAAATAAAATAGAAAATAAAAATAAAATAAAAGTCTTCCTCCCTCTTGTTTCTTAGTTATTGCATTTAAGGTTGATGTTTGAATTCCAACTTTGATAAAGTTTACATATTTGTATCCTTTTCATATAAATCTTGTGCAACATATTAACCCAAAAAATCAAGAAATTCATAAAAAAGTAAAACTTTATGTTGAGTATGTCCATCCACAAATTTCACATATACCATATTAGTCATGATCTTCAATCTTCTTTTGTCAAAATAACCACATTATATGACTCATATTTCTATTGAGTTTTACTTAAGGATGCAACTAGGTGGGTCGTTATAGCGTATCTAACTCACTTAACCCCATAAAAACCTTATAAGTTTAGGTCAGGTTTTGGGGTACTTGAAACCTTATAGAGTTTACAGTCAGTTTTTGTAATTATAAAAAGACCTAATGGAAAACATGTGTCATGCCTCGAAGCGACAAAATTGTAACAGTCCTGTTATGTAGACCATTCTAAGATAGAAACTGACTATATAACTGCTATTTTAGACCTGATTTATACAAGACGTTTACTATTAACCCGCTTTAAAGTAATCAGTTCATAAATAAAATAAATTATTTACATATGAGATTATAAGGAATACATATTTATTCTAAAATAATCCGAGTATATTATAAGATTTCGTAGCCTGCACATAATCTACTTGAGAAATACATAAGAATTTTAAAGATAAATTTAAACTTATGAGTGTATCATATCCTCGGCTTTATATCTTCACTCCCCAACATCCTACAGTTGTTAACTTCAAGGTAAATGTAAGCCTCTTCCTAACTAGCACCTATAATAACGTCTGTAGGGATGTGAGTAATTATAGCTCAGTAAGTTGGGATGGAGACTTAAAACTATATAACAAACAAAAACAGGGTTATCAACCAAAATCAATTAGATGCAATGCATGTTTAAACAAATGCTATTGCATGATGTTGTTCGACCCATCGTAAGATTAAAGAAATTGTACCCGCTCTAATCCGGGCTGAAGAGTTTCCATTAATGCAGTAGCTCATGACTAAACCTAAACTTATGCAATGGAGACAACGCTCCTCTCGTGACTACCTTCAAACCATTAACTTCACCCTTGCCACGACCTCCTCATCTGTTACTTAGTTTGACTAAGGATGAAGAAGGGACTAATATGCTATCCAGTGCTATCTCTTTTGAAGGGGTCGGTATTTAGCTAGAGAATCCTAATGTTCCTCTAATGGGTTGCTATGTAGGTTCAATTTAAATTTATGAGTCAAATATTCAGTTAAATCCAATTTAAGGTATTTAATCATTTCAAACAAATCATACAAATACAAGCTAAAGCAGTACATTAGTAAGCAAATCAACATCTCAGGATAAGTACATGTGCATAACCAACAGTCTAACAAGCACAATCAAATACAATTTCAAGCATCTAAGCACTACAATTTAATACTCTGAAATACAATAACGTATTAATCCCAACTTACTTGGATTCCTTGCATGCTCATTTAAGGTGTGACTCACTCAAGCTATTGCCGATAATCCCTATATTACAAATATTATTTTAGTTCGTGTACATAACTATCTTATATAAACTTCATTCTATAGTTTTTTTATGTTATCTTTAGTTTAACGTTTTTAGTATACCTAATTATTTAGGTTTTTAAGTTCCCTAAAGTTATTCTTAATTTCAATTGAGTTCCGATTCAGTTTTGAAGTTGGTTTCCAAATTAGGTTTTTTATTTTTTTTTTAACTCAATTTTCGATTAAGGATTTTATATGTAAACCTTAGGAAATAATTTTGACCCATAATGTGAAATTGATCACGTTATTTTTAGATATCCTAAATATTGTTTTTGGTCTCTAACCAATGTTTTAGTCTGTGTAGTACATCCTAATCCCAATTTATCTACTGAATTTACTCCCACTGTAAGAAAATCTTACATTTTTCATATAATTACCCTGATTTAAGTTGCTTACTAGATTTATTACATATTTCTACTATTAGTATCATATCAATTTTAACCTAATATTTTCTTATTAATTTCTTATATCTACATATTACACATTATCACCTAATATGTCCATAATGTATACATTTAACATTTCCATCACCTCAAATATTATTCCTCAACATCAATTAACATCTCAAGATGTCTAAATTCATCCCAAATTAGAATTTATACCTAATTACCCTAAATTACAAAATTAACTTAAAATTTACCATTCTTACCTATTATATATTCACTACATAATACCCTAATAATTACATCTAACACTCTAAATGCTACAAATATCATACTTCATTAGATTTCAACATCTTAAAACATATAATTATGCACTAAATTAGTAATTATCTATTTGATTACCTAATTAGCCTAAAATTACCCATTTTTAGGTATCATTTTAAGGCCTAAAAATTATCTAGAAATTTTTAAAATTAATTTTTGAAAAAGGGCTTCATAGCACTGCTCTATAACCCCTAAGTAGTTTACACAAAATTTTTGAGCTTAAAACTACACTCCTAAGATCATTTGTTTCTAATTTGAATAAAACTTAGGTTTGTGGAATTTTTTAAGGATAGTATATTTCTAGACATAAATTCATCAAAATAAAATTTTTCCCTAAATCTAAATACTAAAATATCTTAGAATAAAAAGATTCATAATTTTCCAAATATTTTTAACAATTTAAGCAAAATTGGAACTTATTGGCATTGGTTACTCTAGCCACTGATGGCTTCCAAGGCCTTGTTAGTTGGCTTAGGCGCTGCCATTGCTGTGTAGTGGTGGTGGCCATCCACTCTCAAGTTATCGTTGAGTGGTGGTTCCCTTCGAAGGCCTTAATTATACACTAATTTTCTAATTTTTTGTAACATTATTCTCTCTTCTTTTTTTTATTCTCTCGCTAATTTTTCTGAATCCTAAACTAACTAAATGATTAGTGAGAGTGATTTTTCAAAATTTATAGGATGCTTAGATATTTTTTATCATTAATTTGAAGTGACATTTACCTTATCTCTTCTTTTTTTTTTTCGCTTTCTATTTGTTGCATTTTGATTAGTCGATTTTATTTCTTACATTTCCGAGCTGCCACAACCACTTTTTGGAGATTTCTTCATTTTTCCATATTTTTCATGATTTTTCCTTAATTATTTATGAATTTTATTTAATTAATTGGGATTATTTTGCATATTTTAAGTAATTTCATGTATTTCCACCAACATGTAAATTCATATATGGTACATTAAATGCTACTAAATATTATTTATGTTATTTTATAATTTTTAGTGTGTATATAATTTATCTTTATCAATTTGTTAGTTATCAAAACTCATTTTACGCATTTTCTATAAATAATAGGAAATTTACATATAATTCAATATTGTAATAATTAATTATTTTATTCTTTATTTTCCTAAATCCAAACTTACAAAATCACTTTTACTAATATTCTAGCTTCACCATAAAATTTATGCTAGATCGGACCGTTTGCTCGATTACCCTAAATTCTACAAATTGAGCCTTGATTAATTGATTGTGGGTCTTACAACATGCCTAAACAAGTTTTACACCATCCAACACGTTTGATTTTCAAATTTCATTTCTATGTGAATCAGTAAGTGTAACCCTAATCATATGTAGTTTTTTTTTTTTCACTCTACACGCTCTTTCATTCCATCTGAGCCCTATAAAAACCTGCTCCATAAGCTACCTACCCTATAAGGTTATTTAAACCTTATAAAAACTAGCCCCTATAAGGTTTTTGACCATATAAGGGTAGGTTTTAGAAATAGGGGGTAAGACCCTACATGGTTTTTATAGGGTTTTGCGAAATGCCAGGCTTTATAAAAGCAAGTTTGGGTTTCATAATACTTATATCAAACATACTGTAGTTGCATCCCTAGTTTTATTGATGCTTGAATTCTTAGGTTATAGTAACAAACAATTTGAATCATACTCAATAGGTACGTTTCTTTTTTGGTGCAAGAAATACTATATTTTCAAATTTCATAGAAAAAACAATCATGTCTATAAATTTCGATATCGTAACACCATTAGTTAAAGGATTCCTATTCCTATATATTACAAAGAGTAACCATCTCACTTGTAAAAAAGCATAAAACATAAGTTTGGTGGGTACGAATTGTAACCTCTGAATTTTTTTTTTGAATAAAATTTTAAAGAAGAGATTTATAAGATTGGTTCATATCAATTAGTTTACCAAGTTAAGGAGCTTATTTGGTTTATGTATGAGGCCCTTTTCCTACTGTAGAGATTTCTTGCTTGAAATATGTATCTAATGAACAATGAGAAAATGAGGCATAAGAATATGTAAAGTTCATGTATACACATATGTATATATTAATAGCTCGTTTAGTTCACTGGATATAATAAAGCGAGAATGTAATTGTGAGTGAATGAAGTGAAGGGGGGGGGGGGGGGAATGGATGTTACAATGACTATTGCATTGTTTAGTTAGAAAAAATGAACGACAAGAACAAATATGTAATAGAAGGTAATATGAAAAATGTCCTAATCTTCTCCATTTTTATCTCTCTCTCTTTCTGATATGAAAGCTCAACTCTTTCTCTCATTCAACTCTCAGCTCTCTCTCTCTCTCTCTTTCTCTCTTCCTCCTTTGACTATCTCTCTCTTTTTAACTTAACTCAAATCTCAACAGTCTCTCTCTTTTGACTCTCTCTCATGCTTTCAACTCTTGCTCTTAAACTTACTCTCAAATCTCAACTCCTCTCTCTCTCTCTCTCTCTTCCCCCTTTTCCTTGAATATGGACTTGCACTAGTCTCAATCTCAACTCTTGGACTCATCTTTCCTTTGATCTCAACTCTTAATGGTGGTATAAGTGCACAATGGAGAATGATGTTGGAGAACAATAGTGGTTGATGAGGGTGTACGATGAACAGTTGTGTGTGGTGGTGGTGCATGACGAAAAGTTGTATTTAATGGTGATGAATGATGAATAATGGTGTATGGTGGTAGCACACAATAAGGAATGACAATGGTAGTGTATGGTGTTGTAAGTTTTTATTTTTCAGGTGAGTATTTTTGAAACAAAAAGGAGGAATGAATTTATAATTAGGATTCATAAAGTCCAAGGGGGAATTTTGATTTAGTGGTTTTAAGAAATTGGAATTTAGTATAATTGGGATTCATGGGTGTTATATTGTAAGTGAACAAAGCAATAGGTAATAATAGGGATTACAATTCCATTCTTCCTAAGTGGACATGTTGTAAGTCTTTGAACAAGTGCTAGAGAATCAGTGGACGATTTGATTAGGCAATGCACCAAGATTGATGTAGGCATCTTTATTTCAATGATTCAATCTTTTTTAAGTACAATAATGCATAATTGAATTAATTAACCATAGGTTTTCTTGATCTAGCAAAAATGCATCAATGAAGGGGACTTTAGATTAGTTGCCTTGACAATTAACACACAATTGTCACCTTTTAAATAGCTCTCATTCATTTCACTATTCTTATCATAAATATATCTTTATGCTTTAGCCTTTTAAGGAAGAAAACAGTTATTGTGGTTAATAACCAAGAAATTAATGAGAATAAGCTATTTTGGAATGCCATCAAATTATGCTGTTAGAACCGTACCGCAATCCTAAAAAACAAAGAGATTAGATTTTGAATCTTCTTCACCTAATTCCCTCTTACATTTCCTATTCTACTTTATCAGATATGCATATGCTTGCTAATAGTACAACAATTATGTTTTATTAGAACATATAAGTTCTATAGTTGCAGCTTGTTATTGTTTTTCCTAAAAGTGAATAGAATTATATACACAAAGATAATGAAGAAATTAAGACATATAGTTTGCTTCAAATCAAAGGTTGGCATAATTGATAGACATTGAAAATTTATTAGTAGATGGTGATAAACATATAATAATGTTTGGTCATTTTGGAGTTTGTAAGAATCGGGACATTTCTTGAACCAATTAATAACTAAATATGTTGATTAGATTGCTTATCTATATGAGTATATCTATAGGATTGGGTGTATTCAAAATTATAGCCAAAATTTATGAGCATGTTAGATCAGTATATTTCTTCAAGGCATTGCCTACATTTATATTCAAGCAAAACTCAAAAGAAATATGGAAAACCTTACAAACCTTCTAAGGGAGAACTTGAAAAAAAAAATCAATATATAGTTGTATATCTCATATTTTCTTTTGGATTGAGCATCATGTCAGATTCTAAAGTTTATTATATTCTACTAGCTAGTCAAGTTCTAAGGTGGGCACAACTTCCTTACATGGCAAGGCATTAGTTATGAGTTGATACTCATTATTTATGTTACATGTTTTATGTGTTGTAATTTTATCGGCTATTAAGGATACAATCGGGTGAGTTATAATAGGGTTCTTGACCTGGTAAAAACCTTATAGGGTATTTCTTGATAGGGTTTTGAGAAATACCTAAAATCCCTATAAGGTTTTGGGATGAGTTCTGGGTTTTTTAAAAAACCTATTACGAAACTCACTACTTAGTAAAAAGTAATTTAAGTATTATATATTACTGGAAATAAAAACTATTAATCATAAAACTAGAATATTCTTAGATTTCATAATTTTGATTAAGTATGCACATGATGTCATTTTGTTTGATTAAATTAAATCAAATATAATAACACAAAATGGTAATCCTTTTGGGTTTATACTATTGTGGAGATGCTGCTATTTTTTGACATGCAAGCATCAAATTTGCTTTGCATATAGAGTTGATTCTTTTATTTAAAGCTTGTTTATTTATTTATTATCTTTTTTTTTTGTTAGTAGGAAAGCATTTTTCCCTTTTATTTATAGAGTGAGATTATGTGGATGATAATTGTAAAGATGTTCGTATTATAATGTATGTCATTCTTTTGTTTACATAGTATAAGAGCATTTTTTTTCTTGGTATGAAAGCATTCAAATTTGATCAAGCAACATTTTTTGAGGTTTTCTTTGCTTGTAACATTAATAAGGAGCTTGTTATTCGTTGAAATAAATCCTAGGCAATTTCTAATTTAACATTCCATTGTTGATTTGTAGTCTTACTATGCATCTATAGATTTTTAATACTTTTCTTTTCTTAGTCTTTACATTACCTATTTAATTTGTGCAATTAAGTTTACATAACTTATCGTTAAGGGAAAAAAAAACAAAAAAAAAAAAGAAGAAGAGAAAAATGGGTTTTGGGTTCGAGAACTAGGTTTCCTAATAGGTTTATCAAGAAGGTTTTAGTTAACATCTTCTAATTCCTATTAGGTTTTAGGACATCTTATAACTAATGGGACAGGTACTAGGATTACCAAACCTACTAAAAGCTCGCCCTAATTACATCCCTATTAGCTACCATATGAATAAATAGTATCTTGTTGACTATTTAGTTGAGTTAAAGATTTTAGCTCGTTACATAAAAAGTGATCTTCTAATTGTTTGATGGATCGAGCTTTTGAGCTCATGTTTATAGAGCTTTTGGTATGGGCCTCAATGTACCTATGTATTTCATTTCATTTATTATGATGGGACGTAATGAAATAATGTAATGCCCCAAGCCACAAGTAAAAAATAACTAACTAAGCCAATAAACACTAATAAGCCTAATGCAACCACTGGCCCAAAAATTGTAATTACGTGTTGATAAGGTATTCATCATCATGGCTTTATAAACTAGTACAGAACTACCTACTATCTATGTAGGACACTTAATAATGGAGTATCATAATCTCCTTCCCCTTAAACACACAACATCTTCTTTGTGAGACCATACAATTAGACTTGGACCTTCCACCTTTTTTGATGTATGATTCGAACTAGCTATTACTTTGAGGTTATCTTAGAAGTATACCATAAGTCACACTTTAGTTGCACTCCCTATTCTCCTTAAGCCACTTCTTTAAATTGGAGTTAGACTCGAATTATCCACCTATTAGTAGGGGGTTCGCTTTGATATTATTTGTAATATCGCAGGCCAAAAGTAGTGAATAACTAAGACAACAAATTCTAATGCACCCATTTCAACTACTGGGCTCAAAAGTTCCGATAATGTGTTGACAAGGTATTCACCACTATGGTCTTGTAAACTAGTAACATGGCCTCTCACTATCTATATGGCAAACCTAAACATGAGGTATCACAAATAAAATAGTAATGGCTAGTAAGTAAGCTTGGGGTTGCTAACTTAAGTGGTAAGGGTTTTATTTACCATTCTTTCCTCCATTAGTGAGAAAGTAAGAGCAGTTGCTGCTATTGGCTAGAAGGACCAAACCTTTAGAGAATTGCTTTCTCAATGAATTTAAGTATGTTTTCTTAACATTTTTATTGTTCTTGTTGATTTGACACAGTGATCTTTTAAGTGATTTAAATTGCACCTTTTTTTTGGATTAAAGTTTTTCCTAGCATTTGGTATTGAAGCCTTTTATGTTAGATCATTAGGAAACTTCACTTATTCTGTTTCTTATTGGTTTATTAGGTTCAATCAATATTTATATAATAATTTTTGGATTGGATTGTAGATCGATTTATGAATTTAATGACACATATTGTATTTCATAGATTTTGATTTGCATGTTGTTATGTTTAATGGATTTAGTAACATTCAACAAATCTTATATTTTGATTGTATTGTACATGTGAAAGTGACCTTAAGTGCATGTGTTTATAAATTCAAATGGTAACCTTTGTTCTATTTCTATGCTACAAAGTGGTTAAGTAGCCAATTGAGAATGTAACATGCAAAAGGGTAAACCTTTTAGAAGTTTGAATTCTATGCTAATCTAGTACCTTTTATATGACTTTGTGTTTTGGGTTATATTTAAACATGTGTAAATTCTTGTTTTTAATGTGGCTATTGTATTTGTCAACATTAATAAGAATTTCTTATATGTTTTGATATAAAATAATGCTTATTTTAGCTTTAATAACAATCTATGGTTGGTGAATAAATTTAAGTGCAGCTATTTAAATAAGTGTAAAAATGCAAGGTTTTCTAAGAAGTTAAGTGCTAAGTGATGATAAATATTCATTTATGTCGGCAATGACAACAAGTTCTTGTTAAGACTATTGACATTAGAGTACAATTAGAGTTTGATTGTTATTTAGATTTGGAAGAGACTTATTATGTTCTACCATTTAGATGAAAGTTAATTTATGTTTCATGTTTAGACAAATATACTTATCTTTGTTCATTTGGAAGTAGGAAATTTACTCTTTCTTTTCAATATTGAAATGTTATTGCTATTGATACTTTGATTAATAAATTGTATGAACTAAATTGAAATGCCTTATATACAACAGAAACCTTGCATACAAGTAATTGTGGTATGAAGCAAAGATTAGTCCATAAGAATTCTTTCATGTTAAGGTATAAGTGTTTAGGATATATTTCTAAACAAAGGATTCAAAGACTTGTGCTAAAAGGAATTCTTGATTCCCTTGACTTTTAGATTTTGAAATATCCATTGAATTTGTCAAGGGAAAACAAAGAAGTATTAGAAAAAAGGGTACCAAAAGTTGTTCAAGTGTCTTGGAAATAATACATACTATTTTATGTAGTCTATACCTTGTAGCTTCTTGGAATGGTTAACAATATCTTTATGACTTTTGTAGATTACTATTCTCGTTATGGGTACCTATACTTAACATGGGGAATTACATGAGAGGATCAATGTTTAGCGTCAAGTTTAAGTAGATGATTGAACTTTTAAGTAGTTAAAATAGAAAATTAATGTTATGACAAGTGGTTCACATAGAGCGTTAAACATTCGAATATTTAAAATATAGGATCAATGTTACAATAATTAGTTTAAATAGAGGATTAAAGCCTAGTTTCATTTAAATTTTAATCCTCTATTTGAACCACTTATCATAATGTTAATCATCTATTTTAACTACATAAAAATTTAATCCTCTATATAAGCCAATATATTTGAACTACTTGCAAGTTCGATCATCTATTTGAATTTAATCCAGAAAGTTGATTTACTCATATGATATTCTCCCTTAATACATGAGAAGCCTCCATCTTTGGACATTGTCAAGGATTTTAAAACTAAAATTGAAAATGAATTTAATAAGAAAGATAGGCTATTAGATATAACCATTGTGGTGAATGCTATGGAAGATTTGACCGATTAGGTGAATAACGTCCTAAACCTTTTTGCTAAGTACTTAAAGGAATGTAGGATTCCTCCTCAATGCACTATAATGAGATAATTAAGTTAAAATCATGCTATTTTGAGATGTAAAGAAACTTTGAGGATAAAATTAAAAGTATTATTAATTATTTTCTCATAGAAAAATCACTTTGAGTAAAGGTACTACAAACCATGATGTATACTATCACATCTCGGCTTAGCACGGAATGTAATATTATACATGAATACCTGTCGAAAACTTAAATCAACTTACTCATTCATCAAAAGATAACTTTATTTACATGATAATGGGTTTGCTACATCGGAGTTTAGCTAGATATTCAGTTATAACTTATGTGTACAACATAATATTTATATCAAAATATGAACTAGCTTTTTCTTTTGTCATCTTCTTAATAGTAGGATTCTTAACTTAACACAGGTTCCATACAAAAGTCCCTCACTCTGACTTTTGCTCTCAGTATACATTCTACCTAGTGTTGGTACATTTACGACGGTGTTAACTTAAGGATAAAACATTTCATCCCTTAAACTACTAAAATTGAGTGAGAGTTGATAACAAACAACGCAGTATAGACAATATGATAGATGATATTACATATCACAATTGAAACATTTCAATCATAATCTGCAGGTTCAACTTCACATATGCATTAACCCAACTGGGCATTTATTGCTAGCAATGTAGCATGTTATGCTCATGCACGTAGCATGGATTGGTATTGATATCTTATACCCTTCCAATTTTCATCCAATTAGTCGACATAGCTGGGCATCTAGATATAACGTCCAGGAATCTATGAACAACAAGGAACTACCTAGGAGTAGGACCCCTAACTTTGTTTTATAAAATTAGACTATACATTGTAGTTCGCCAAATTAAGGAGGCAACAATGCCAAATTAGACCACATATTGTAGTATATCAAATCTGACTATCAAAATAGTCAAGATGCTAGGGTAATGTGAATCTATATGCTTCCAAAAACCGAGTTCATACAGCCATGCTTTTTTCATAATCACTTGGAAGCCTCATTTTATGAGTTCTAACATTTAAGTCCTTTTTATGCCATGATATGCAATAACAACTCAACTATATCACTCAGTACAACCAATATTTTAGTTTTGTTCAACCTAGTCATTTATATCTAGTTTCGAACTCTCCTTAGCAGAATTCTAGCATCTCACTTAAGGTTCACTTAGGTGAATACCCAAAAGATTGAGTTAACAATTATTCAACTTCCTTAGTTGGTACAATCATTTATTGAAACAAATCTTTACTTAACATAACATGATAACAACTTAGCCAAGATACAGTTATTGTCATTCAAAATCACCACATCAACATTCACTATAGTAGCATATCAGTTCACCTAAAACATATCCATATTCAATCAACATAGCATCAAATAGCATGAAGTGTTATGAGTAGCGATACATCTACTCCAAGCATATGTTAGATCCATTTACCTAAGCTTAGGAATAGCATAATATCTTATACTTTGTGATGTGGTCATTCCTTACTTATTACAGCTATGAAAATATAAATATAGTTTTTAAGTCATGTATTGGTTGAATCTAAATTCTCATAAACTTTCCCTACCATGTCTTTAAACTTCATTTGACCGTAACTTACTCATTCCTTATCTGATTTCAGTAAACTTTATATTGTCATGATCTTTATTTCGAGTACTATACTAATAAGATATCTTAAAAATCAAGTCTATCAATATTATCAAAGTCCAAAAATACCCTTTTCTCTCTACGACTTGACTGTACGTTACTGTAATTCCATAATTGACTTGAATAAACATGAGTATTGAACTTAAAAAACCCTAAAAATTATACTTTCCAAACTTGTCCAATAACCCTTAATATACCCTAAAGTGCTCATTTGACACAGATTTGATTAATATTTTAATAGTACTAATTACTATATTACGTATTAAGCTAATATATAGGTTTATGCTAGGGAAACACATAATAAATAGTATACAAGCTCGATTAATTTTACAAAATATCCTATAAAATCTTTAAAATATTTAGTTTAATTATTGACCATGATTAATACTAAATTGGCTAGTATATATTTTTACGAAAATAGTGATTTTAGCTCAAAGTAATGGAAAATTAGGAAAAATAAAAAATTTACATGTGAGATAAAAATTAAGTGTTTCAAATATCACTATAAACTTACATTTGTCAAAACTTGTAGAGCTCATTCATTAATTTCATACAAAAACTAATTACTTTAACAATTCGGTAAAACTGGTAGTTTTATTTAAAATAATTATAAAAAATAATAAATACACTTAATTTCAAAAATTATTGTTACTACAGTTAAATATATATATTCGGTGTATTATATACAAAAATTGAGCTTGAAACAACATCATCCAATTTTTATAAAAATTAGTTTAATTTTCATTCAAATAGGGAATTTTCTTAAGGAACCTATATTTACACTAATTATTTAATTAAAATAAAATTAATAAATTAATCTACACCTAAAATAATCCCAAAAAAAAAATTCATAGTTAATTAATAACATTTGGTATTTTTATAAAATTAAACAAGTTATGGGCGGAAAAGTTGGTTCACCTAAGCTAGCTGCCTCTAGCTACCACTGAACCACCGTACCTTATCGAAAAGATGTCTCTGACTACCCTCTATTGGATTGCTAAGCCATACAGTATCAAGTTGTGGATAACCTATTAAATTGCCCTAAACCTAATTCGTTGCTATATTTTGTTCTATTTTTATTTTATTTTTTTCTAATTTTTTCCAAATTTATAAAATTATGTTCTTATGTTTTGAAATTTCTAAAATATTGTAAATAATGTTTGGAGCCCTATTTATAAGCTTTTGAATTTTTACATGTCAAAAAGTGAAGTTACACATGTCATTTTCCCCTTTTCCTTAGGTACCATAGGTCATTTTCTAGTTAACTAGGTGTTAACTCATATTTTCCAATTAATCCTAGGTTATCACATCATTTGATGACTCATCCATTCATTTTTTAATTAATTTTCCATTATTTTATATTATTTTACCATATTTTGATAACTTATTATTATTATATGTATATATTAAATATATATAATGCATATCACATGAAAATATGATTAATCGAGCTCTTAAGAACATCATATAATCTTAGTATTAGAGCTTGAGGTTGCAATCGAAAGCAAAGTATTGTAGTAGTTGCTTTTTATTTTATTGTGTGTTCTGTTATACTCTGTTTCTTTAATGGAAAAACATAGCAAATTTTTAAGTCACTATGTGATATCGTGTTATCAAAGTTATATGAAATTTTTGTTGAGTAGTGGACTTCTTGAAGTTTTGTATTGAGAATGTTGAATCCCAATGTTCAAGGAGAGACTAATGATGTCGAGAGTGATGCTCATGGTCACAGTCATGTTAACCAATAGACTTCATGAACTATTGATAAGCAATTGCAAGACCTTGCTGTTATTGTAGCCAACCTGGCTATATCTATACAAAGGGAAGTAGAGACTAGACCTCTACGTAGAGTTGATGAATGAGGCTAAGATGTGAGAGATAGGCCATGAAGACAAGTAGCTAAGCATAGAGCACCATAAGCTATTAATGTGAACTTAGCTTTATCCTAACATGTTAAGATGTTTGTGAGGAGGAGATTTGAGTTAGATGAAGTTCAAGAGTATATGGAGCAGGAAGAGTAGAATGATGGATTAAAAGAGCGTGAGCTTTACACTCCCATAGGAGCCAAACATCCAAAAGTGTAGATTCTATGATTTAATGGGTTTGGTAGTACCATGACCACTTGGACTAGGAGGAGAAGATTGAAAAGATATTTGACTTATATGATTACAAGGACTTAGTATACATTTAAGTAGATGCTTTAGAATTTTCTAGGTATGTAGCAATGTGGTGAAAGAAATTGTGAATTGTACATCAGTGACCTTGATTTGAAATCTAAACTTGGAGTGAGATGAAGAGGGTTCTAAGGAGTTGATATGTTTTAGAACAATATGAGCAAGACATTTTCCTACGTCTCCAAGAACTCAAACAAGGTAACTGATTAGTGGATGCATATGTTTAAGAATTCTCATTGCTAATGATCCGTTACGATGTTGATAAGCCTGAAGTGTAGATAATATCAAGGTTTATTTCTAGACTAAGATTCGAGATTGGTAATGTAGTGGAGGTACAAAGGCTTGGAAATCTATATGAGACCATTTGAGTGGCATAAATGGTCAAAAGGCAAGGGCAAAATTAGCTTAGCTGAGCATAAAGCAACCGACTTGGCTTACTGAGCAAAACTAGTATGTTGAGTTGACTTGTATATGATCGAGCTCAGTACAACTCTAAGGTCGACCATTGAGGTCAAATGCTAAGCAAACCTAATGATGGGCAATATAAGACTAAGGTCAAGAACTAAGGTCAAAGCTTAAGATGGAAGGCCTAAGAAATCAAGTACTTCAAGTGCTTTAGTTTTAGATATATAGCTAGTTAATACTTGAATAGATATGTGATGACTATCAAAGGTGATACCTTACAGTTCAAAGTAGAGAATGTAAGTGAAGGAGAAGAAGAGGTAGATGTTAATCACCTATTGGACAAGTATTAGGAGGATTCTAATGCCAAGCTCCGACTTAAAATGGGAGAATACTACATGGTTGTGCATCGATTACTTAGTACCTTTATTGCTAATGAGAATGAATAGAGACAAAACTTCTTTCACACGAATTGCCTAGTAAATCACTACCTATGTGCTATGATTGTCGATGGAGGAAGTTGTACCAATGTGATAACATAAGGAGTAGTGAAGGCTTTGAAGTTATTGACCTATCCTTACCTTAAGCCCTACAAGATTCACTAGCTTAATGAGAAAGGAGGTCTACCTATTTCCGAGCAAGTCAAAGTGCTAATCACTATTAGTGACAAATATAAGGACGAGGTGTTATGTGACATCTTACCCTATGTATACTCCACACATATTACTGGGCTAACCCTAGTTGTTTGATTTGAAAATGTTACACAATAAATACGGAAACACTTACATGTTCCAAAAGGATGGGAAGAAGGTTGTGCTAACTCTTATGAGCCTGAGAGAAGTTTAGGAATCACAAACCAAGGTTTCTAAATCCTTATAAAAGAAGTCCTTGGTGATTTTGCGAGCATAGTTTTCTAAGGATGTTAAGTAGAAGGAGTTTATGCTCTTATTAGTTAGAAGACTTCTTGAATTGAAGGATGTCAGAGCATTGCCTACCTAAGTGTAGACATTACTATAAGAAAATGCTGACTTGTTTCTTGCTGAGTTGTTGAGAGGTCTACCCCTTGTTAAAGGTATAGAGCATTGCATTGACCTCCAATTTGGAGTTATTCTACCTAACCAACCTACCTATAGGCTTAATCCCAAGCAAGTAATCGAGTTGAAGAGATAAGTTAATGAATTAACCAAGTGTAGATATGTTTGAGAAAGCATAAGCCCCTATGTTGTGCCTACTATCCTAGTGTCGAAGAAGGATGGCTTATGGAGAATGTGCATTGATAGCCGAGCTATTAACAAAATCATTGTCAATTACCGATATTCGATCCCATGGTTGTATGATATGCATAATGAGTTGCATGGTGTCTAAATATTTTTAAAGGTTGATTTGAAGAGTGGCTACTACCAAATCCGAATGAGATCAGGAGATAAGTGGAAGATTGCTTTCAAAATGAAGGATGGTCTATTCGAGCGCTTGGTGTTGCCATTTGGGCTTATAAATGCATTGCATACCTTTATGCATCTCATGAATCATGTTTTGAGATTCCTGATTAGTAAATGTGTTGTTGTTTACTTTGATGATATTTTCGTATATAGTGCCGACCTCATTTCTCATGTCGTGCACTTAAGATTTGAATTTGATATCATCCCTGTGAGCAATTGTTTAGCAATTTGAAGAAATGCATGTTCTATCAAAGCGAGGTAGTATTCCTTGAATATGTTGTCTTTGGCAGAGGAATCAAAGTTGATGATGAATAAGTTTGAGCTACTCTTGAATGGTCAACACTAACTACTAATGTCGAACTAAGGAGTTTTTATGGTTTAGTTTCATTTTATTAAAGATTCATTCAAAACTTTAGTTTTATAGCTACCTTACTAACTAAGTTGACCAAGAAGAACTCTAAATTCAAATGGTTCAAGAGAGCTTAAAAAAGTTTTGAGAAGATCAAATCTAAGTTTACTTCTAACCTAGTATTACTACTGCCTAACTTTAGTAAGTTTTTTGAGCTAAAGTGTAACACATTTAGAGTTGGCATTGGAGTTGTTCTTATGCAAGATTGTTGATTAGTTACAAATTTCAATAAAAAGCTTAGAGGTTCCACATTGAATTTCTCAACATATGATAAGAAGTTATATGCCTTTATTGAGGCACTTCAGATTGGCAACATTATCTACTACTGAGGGAGTTTATTATCTACACAAACTATGAATCTCTCAAGCATCTTAGGGGACAACAAAAACTCTTTTGGTGCCATGCCAAGTGGGTTGTGTACTTGGAAAACTTTTGCAACATCATCATATATAAGAAAGGAAGTGCCAACACCATGGTTGACGTACTTTCTTGTCGATACATTCTTATCACAACATTATAGGCTAGAATACTTAGTTTTGGTATCTTACCTAATCAATATGAACATGATCCGTAATTTATACCCTTAGTGGCTAAGTGCAACATTGGGTTCTATTTAAGGTAAGGATTTCTGATGAAAGGAAAGCAAGTTTGTGTGCTAAGTAGTTTTGCCAAGGAATTACTTGATCGAGAAGCCCATGTAGGGGGCTTAGTTGGCCATTTTGGCAAGAAGAGAATTGCCAAGCTATCGAGTGAGCATTTCTATTGGCTTAAGATGATGAAGGAAGTGTGCAAAATTCTTAAATGCTACGAGGTGTACAAGCGAGCCAATGGAAGAAAGGAGTTACATGGAGAATATACACCTCTACCCATACCTGAGCAGTCATGGATCGATCTAAGCATGTATTTTATGCTTAGCCTCCTAACATACCTTGAAAACATAATTCTATTATGGTGATGGTTGATCGATTCAGTAAAATGAGCCTCTTTATCCCTTACTACAAAACCAATGATGCTTTATTTATTGCTAATCTCTTTTTGTAGGAGATTTTATAGCTACATGGTGTCTTAAGAAGTATTGTGTTAGATAGTGATTCGAAGTTTATGAGCTTCTTCTAGTGAACACTATGGAAGAAGCTTGGCACTAAGCTCATGTTCAATACTTCTTCCCATTAGCAGATAGACATTCAGATATAGTTTGTGAATAGAATAGTAGGCAACCTCCTTTGAGCTATAATTGGGAAGAATCTGCATGATTGGGATCTATGCTTGCCCATAATCGAGTTCGCTTACAATTGCTCTACTTTTAGCGCAACAAGATTGCCTTTCGAGGTCATTTACAAACTTAATCTGAACTTAATAGTTGACATGATTACCTGCTTGACCTCTCAAGGAGAAAGTCAATTGGGTCTATAGTGCATTGAGAAGTTTCAATGACTATATCAAAAGGTTACCGAGAAATTAACTAAGAAGTAGCTTGACAAAGAGAGCAAGGAAACCGAGGTAAAAGGTGAATTAGTTATAGCCCATGAGACCTTAGGTGAATTCACCTTAATAAGGAGCGGTTCCTAGGAAAGAGAACAAAAAAGTTATCTCCTAGGTTAGATGGCCCTTTCAAGATCCTTTGATGCATCAATGACAATGTTTATGAGCTAGAATTACCCAAAGGATATAGAGTGTCTCCAACTTTCAATGTCACCGACCTGACACCCTATGTGTTAAAAGAAGAAAAAGATCAAAATTTGAGCAAAAGTCTTCAAGAAACTTTGGGAGTTGATGGAGTGTTGACCCAAAGTCCTTTCACCCGAGCTCGCCTCCATTACTTACAGTCTCTCGAGAGAAGGATCCTATCTTCTCAACTTGTTGAGGATTTGCCCTCCCTTTTATATTTCAAATTATGTTATAGGGTCCTAAATTAAGAAAAGTTCATAAAAAATATATATATAGAAAATTAAAGAAAGCCAATTTTTTTATAAAAAAAATAGGAATTCTAGAAAAATAGGAAAATAGGAAAAAGCGCAAAAGATAGGAAATTTAGAAAAAAAAATAATATAGAAAAAAATGGAAAAATTTGGAAAAGTACATAAAATTTTTGAAAAGTCACAAAAATAAAAAATAAAAGATTTTAGAAAATAACATTTTATTTGATTAAATTTTTAATTTAGGTTTAGAAATTGGGTCAATAAACTTACGTTTAGATTTAAATCTGGTCCAAGCTAACTGAGTCCATATGTGCAATTTAATTGCACATATTGACAAGGCACAAGCCAATGGCTTGACGGTTAAGCATATGGACATAGTACTAACATTAAGCATGAAGTCTTGTGTTCGAAACTTTACGAAGGCAGGGAGGCCTTTTTCTTATATTTTGGTTTACAATCACATTAGGAATTGCCATGTGTTAAGGTCTGATTGTGCTACTTATCCTAACACGTGGCATCATTGAATTTGATGGCCTACTAACGTAGAGCCACATGGCATCCACGTAGCTTGCCACGTTAGCTCATACATGTTATGAAATGACACGTAGCACGTCGAGGTTGGTTGGCACGGCTGACATGGCGCCACCATAGCACCACATCAGCCCACTTTTCCCTCCCCTTCCTTCATTTTCCCATCGTTTTCCTCTCATTTCCTCTCTTTCCCTCGACTTTCCCCAGGTTTCCAACACTTTTCACTTCAAACCACCCACTTCAATATGATTTTTTGACCCTTTCTCATTGCAATTTCACCAAATCAATGGTGAAATTATAGAATAGACATAGCCTATTGTGAATCGGTACAAAAAAAACATGTCTAAATATAGTCAATGGAGCATTCAATTTGAGTTCCAAAAATAAGAAAAAAGTTGTTTTCCTAGGCATTCTTCATCAATCCAATCCAAGCTTCCCTTGTTTTCTAGGAACAATTTGAGTATAAAAAGGAGCTTTAAGGAGTACACACAAGAACACACATCCAATTGAATCAACTCCCACTCTCTCTATATCCATTTCCAATCGCTTCTTCTCTCTACCAATCTCTCTCTACTTGGGTTTCTCTCTCTAGCGAACTCCAAGCTCGACCACCACCACGATTTTGACTCCTACTCCATTAGCTCCTGAACACGCCTACTCTTGACCTCCGTCGTGACCCCCAGCTGTGCCACCAAGTAACCACCACCGAACCCTAAACGCCCTCCTTTCTCTCCTCGAACCACCATCCTGCCACCCTCGAGCGAAACTAAGCCTACAATCAAACTCCCTAAATTTTGAAAAGCCTACTCTAATTAACCAATCACAAGCAACAACCCCCACATGGCCGAACCACCATTGTCACCCACTGCTAACTTTCAAAAACCACCCAAACAACTCCAAAACACCAAGGCACTGAACCAACCACCCCCTCCATTTCCAATCCAATACTCATAAAATGACTGTCACCAACTCATTTTGGTGGAGGAAATAAGCCAAATCGAGCTTCGCTGCCGTTGCTGTTGTTATAGGCATTGAAGCCTGACTCGAATCTAGTGGAGTCATCCCGACCCGACCCAACTCGCTTAAGTCCGACCGGTGCATTCAAATCAGTCCAAAGTTTTTTTTTTTTATTTGTTGTTTTATTTTGTTTAAATGTAATAGAAAATAATAATAATAAAAAAAAAGAATGAAAAAAGAGAAAGAAAAGAAAAGAATAGCAAGTATTTTATTTTGTGTTTTTTTTCTAATTTTCACAGTTAAACAAGAAAAACCATGAAAAAAAAAACTAACTAACAATAAAAAATAAATAAATAAATAATAAAATGGAATAAAAATAGAAAAGTTACTTTTGACACTTAGAAAATCAATTTTTTTTTCAATAAAAATAAAACAGATCCTTTCCAAATTAGGGCATTTTAGGTTTTTCTAAAAATAAAATCCAACTTAGAACCCCTTATAATTTTTTCTCAAATCAACTCAAAATGGGTCAAAATGTAAACTTGGTAATTTTTCCAAAGTTAAAATCAATCAACTCGCTATATTTTCATTAATACATACAACTAATTTATGTGAATTGATCAATTTAGTTGTGTGTATTATAATTAGCTATTTTACAAATTAAAAACGGTATATTTGAGAAGCGAAGTTAAATTCAGAAAGTTAAAAGGTGGTACCCATTTAGGATTTAATAAATTAACCCCTGGACCTAAATCTCTGGTTTTCAATAAAACCGTTTTACAAATTAGTTTTTTTTTTTAATCGATAGACCAATAGTTAAGTTATAGCCAATCTACAAAATTAGTTATAACTTAACCCTTTTTCCCAACTCCAGTCGGGTGGCGACTCCAAACCCTTTTTAAATTAAGAAAAATGGTTTTCTTTATATCCTAGTTGAGGATCAATATTAAACGGGTAAGGTTTAGTACTAATTAACTTAGAGAAGACTTAATTTTATAAAAAGAACTAGGAAGGTAAAAAACTAGGCTCAATAGCTTGTCAACTTAACTGGGGACTGTCAAGAGGGCTAATCACTTAAAAACATTTCAAAATTAAAATTGCTTTTCAAATTATCCACATTGTTTAGTTCTTTATTTCTTGATATTTCGATTTGTTTATTTATTATTGGCTTCATGTACATATTTGTTTTAATTAGCATATTTATTTTGCATATACTGAGGCATGATATTTATTTTGCTACATCATGAATGCATAATAGATACAGTCAAACCCGGGCCATTATAGGACCTTAGACAGGGAGCCATTATGTAAAGTCTCGAACATAGTGGGGCAACCACTGTTCAGGACCAATTAGGGTACCCCGCTTAGACTTTGATGTCACCAAAGAACCATTTCATTGTAAACGTGTGAGGTCATAGAGTTTAAGGACCATTAGAACCCACCTGTCTTGCATTATACTTCATAGGGTCAAAAAATAACTAAGAAAACGGCCATGTTACATAAAAAGAAAAAAAAATGACAAAGATTCCAGAGCTTTTCTTCTTATATTCTTCTTAGAATTGATATACATAGGAGGTCTTATATATTAGTCTTTCCCTTGTAATTTATGCTTTCATTGTAATTTTTTAGAAATGGCCAGCTTATCTAACGCTAAGGTTCTCACCAAAGAGATTCATGTCTACAAACCCACAAACCTAAAGCCCATACTCAACTAGTGGTTTCAAACCTTCAACCCGAGAGAGCAATAGTTCATTACCAACAAAATTAGACCTATACTCTCAATAGCCAAAGTGAAGGTTAACATCATGCTAGTAAGGGCCTTAGTCCATTTCTAGGAGCCCAAAGAAGTAGATTTTCAATTTGGACTACATCTAATTAGCCCAACTCTAGAGGAGTATACCCAATTGCTCCAAGCTCCTCCTTTGGATGAAATATACATCTCAAAACTAAGCTTCGACCCAACATATATGTTCTCAAAATTCTTAGGAATCTGTAAGATGGAGATAAATGAAGCCTTAAACGACTGCAAGAAATACGCCATCAAGATATGGGATCCAGTCCATTGGTTCTAGAATGAGCCCAGATCCAACAATCAAGCACTGTTTTTTGGGAATTAGAGAGAAAATCGAATTAAGGCCTATGTGCTGGTTGTGTTCACCACTATCATGTTCCCAAGTGGGTCTCTTCTTATACACTTTAGGTTAATAAAGTTAGTGGCTCAATTTTGGGAAGGTAAATCTTACATTCTTACCTACTTGCTGAGCAGATAAGGAATCTTAATTTCCTTAAGGAAAGGGGTTGCAAAGATCTCAAGTCAAGCATGGTACTATAATGGTTTAGTTCGTTAGTCACATCAAGTGCTTTGGGTTGGATTTAATAAGGGAAGCGTTCGCAAATAAGATTAAGCTTATTGATTCTTTCGTTGATAAGGTCAAATTACCAGAAGATATCCCTACCATTCTTTAGATAAAGGTTTTACAAGATTTCCTAGTAGAAGACATATTATAGGTTGCCAGGTGAAGCAATTATACTAAGGTCATATTGATTTGCAAGAATTACCATGTTGTACTATTGATTAGGATGAGCTAGTGCATAGGTTACTATCCAAGCAACATGGTGAGACAATTTGGAGGGATCCATGACATAGTTCACAAACCTTCATTAGAACCATTCACTCTTAATCTCAAAGAGCCTCACTCCACAGAAAAGGTATCCAAACTTCACAAGATCAAAGCTTGGTGGGACCCCGAACCATAAACCCAAACATCGATTTGAGTGAGTTCATAGGAGAAGTGGACAAATACCGGGTTACCAAAGAGTATTTATACAATCTACTTTACAAGGTAGGTACAATGTGATATCGAGCACCAGAAGTCCTTCAAACTATGCGCCCTAACTCTAAAATGGTGACCTATATGAACCAAATGAAATCATGTATGGAGATCCTCCATGATGAGAAAGATAAATGGGAAAACCTATGCCAAGAATCTAGACAAAGGTTATATGCCTTGGAACACCAACTGAAGATGGCTTAGAAGAAAATTCAAGAGTTTAAAGAAGTGACTAAGCATGACCAAAAGAAGAAGAAAATGTCATCTGGCCTATAGAAAAAAAAAAGGAAATTAGCATAGATGAATTTGTACCTTTTTTTTCTTTCTTTCATGTAATAAGACTTTGGGAATCCAAAAATAATGAATAACTTGCTGTCCTGTTAACCATTTTTCGATCCTCTCCTTTTTCATCCGAATGATTCACTTGCATTTCATTTATTTGCATTCTTTTTCAAAATATTTATATGCTAACTTTTTGAGAAGTGGTTTTCACCTAGGTCACTAAGATAGCTCCCAAATGTCAAACCTTCCAAAGAAGCCCTATCAAAACTTATTCTCAAACCAGAATGGCCAACCAAGGAAATAATAACAATAATGGCAACAGTAACCCCAAGATTATTGACTCCATGGAGTTGAGATTTCAATCTTTAGAACGGACAATGGGAAAGATGGTAGATCAATTGAGCTTCCTTGCTGACAGCATCTCTCTGCTTAAGTCTATGGCCCCATCAATTGAAGAGCACTCCGAAGCTCAATATAGAAAGAATATTGAGGCCTCTCACCCCTTGAAATAGAAGAAGCTTTCCCTAAAGGCAATCAAGGCTTTGAATCCTTTAAAACTAAAGGGGTATTTCCAAAGGCCAACCCAAACTTTGAGCCGAATACTTACTCATTTCCAATTAACCTGAAGCTTGAAGTTGATTAGAAAAGACTAAAGGAGCTCGAAGAGCGGTTAACTCGACAGATCATCGAAAAAATGAAAACACTAGAGGGGTATGCTCACTTGAGAATATGCTAATACTTCAAAGAATATGCTCAAAGGTGGAGGTCCCTAACTGTAAGGGTATCTACCCCTGTGATTGAAAAAGAGTTGATGTCGACTTTCATTAACACTCTTGAGAGGCCCTACTTTGCTCACTTGATCGAACAAGCCTCTTCTAGCTTTATAGAAATAGTGGTAGTACGATGCCGAATTGAGAGTGCCATTTCCTCTGGTAATTTGCAAGAAATAGTAGATAGAAGACCATCTTCTGCTAAACTTATCACCAGCAAGCTTAGAGAAGCTATTATTAGTATGGTCAACTCAAATGCAAGACCTAACTCCCTAGTTTCTTTTAGGACGAATCCCCCACCAGCTTAACCACAGTACAGAAGCCAACTATAGGCTAACAGGGACTCAAGATAGTTCACCAAAATACCTGTTCCACTCAGTCAGGTGCTTGAAAAGTTAAGAAGAGATAATCTGCTACATTCTGAAGCTCTTAGTAAAAGGTACAAGCCGAAGTTCTTTGATCCCAATGCAAGATGTCAATATCATCTAAGGTAAGTAGGTCATTCAATTAATTCATGCTAGAGGTTGAAAAACAAAATCTAAGATTTGATCAATGAAGGTACAGTACAATTGGATTTTGTAGAGGCTCCTACCCTAAATATCAACAACAACCCACTGCTAAACCATGGACCTGTCATCAATATGATATTTGATCACTCAGAGTCTGCCATCAACATTATTAGTCAAAACCAAGAACCAAAGGTTTATAGGTTCTATAAAAAAGAGGTCCCACAAACTAAAAGGTATATATTCTACATACCTATGGCCACCTAAAATTATAAAGCTGCCCCCTTCAATTACCAGGCAATAAACCAGGGGCAATCAAGCTCGCTTGTAGGGGGGATCACTCGTTCCAACAGAAACTGTAATCCAAAGGGCGTACAGGAAATACGAAACACTGAATAAGCTGAACATGAAGAAGGATTAATTGCCTTCACCAAGATGATCAAGTCTAGTGAGTACAAAATAATGGACTAGCTCACTAAGACTCTAGTACAAATATCCCTCATGAGTTTATTGATGGCAAGAGACCCATACCGAGAGGCCTTATTTAGAATACTAAGGGATGTTAAGGTCCCTCATAAAATCCTGGCTGAAAGGATTGGCTTTGTCACCAATTTCATCTTCACCATAGATCAAATTTCCTTTTTCACCAAGGAATTGGGCGAAGAAGGTACCTAGCACACAAAGAATCTATTCATAATAGCAAGGATAAATAACATCATCACAACAAGAGTCCTCATCAACAATAGGTCATCTCTAAATGTTTGTCCTTTGGCTACCCTGGATCTATTAGGCGTCGATACAACTACTATTAAACCTAATTCAACAACAATAAGAGCTTTTGATGGATCCAAGAGAGAGATAATAGGTGAGGTAGACTTATCAGTTGATATTGGCCCATAGAAATTCAACATCCCATTCCAAGTTTTAGACATTCCAAGGACCTTCAATTTGTTATTGGGAAGGCTTTGGATACATTCGGTAGGGGCCATACCGTTAACTCTTCACTAGAAGGTTAAGTTCATCTCCAATGGTTAGGTCATCACAATTCTAGGTGACCAAGATTATGAAACATATAAAGAAACGGCCATACCCTATATCGATACAGAAGAACAAGAGGACTTTGGACTCCAGATGTTTAATGAGGTATGCATGATCACTGATCAGCAAAAGGAAAAGAGGCTGAAATACAAAAAAGGCCAATTTAGGTCCTATGGGTTAGGGTACATTCCAACCCCGATAGAAGAATTGCAAAGAATGCAAGCTAAGGGTAGAAAGGGTGACAGGTTATATCACGCTCCAATGAACTTCCTACCATTGTCAGAAACTTTCATCAAGACTGAAACCCAAAACTTAAAGCCCGCTAAAGAAGGCACTTCCAACAAAAATGAAGGGGCTAACCTAATCAACAAAGCCCATCACTTGAATAATTGGTTCTCCATCCTTGTGAATAACAATAAGTCTTCTCTAGGGTAAAGGATGAATCATGATCCAGTATTTTAAAGAATTTTGTAATAAATTGCCTCTATTCTCCAAATGCTTGTACTAAAAAAAGAGTTCCCTAAAGTAAAATCAGCTTCTTTTCTCTTTATTCCTACCTTACTTACACTCTTCCTTTTGTACACTTTCTTTTTCTTTTTAGATCCAATGACTCAAATAAAGGCCATAGATACCTCGTGTAGATAGGCAATGAGAATATTGATATCACTTTCTGCCCTACTAGGTTAGTTGTCAGGAGTAATATTGATGACCATAATGACGTGCAAGAAAGTTGGCAAAAACATGAAATGAGTAGAATTTCCATTGATGAGCTAACAAAGATAATTAATGTCGGTACCAACAAAAACCCTAAGGTATTAAAGGTTGGAGAAAATTTGGAAGAAAATCGAAAGATAGAGATGACCACATTACTATCTGAATACCAAGACTTATTCGCATGGTCTTATGACGACATGCCCAGATTAGACCCATTAATCGTGGTCCATCACTTACCCACAAAAGAGGATATTAAGCTTAAGAAACAAAAGCTAAGAAGGTTACGACCAAATATCTTGTTGAAAATCAAGGAAGAAGTAAAAAAATTATTGGAAGTCGGCTTCATTGAGGTATTTGATTATCCTAAGTAGGTAGCTAACATAGTAACAATTTTGAAGAAGAATGGGAAAGTCAAGGTGTGCGTAGATTTTCAAGACCTCAATCAAGCAACCCCTAAAGATAATTTTTCTTTGCCCTATATCGATGTATTCGTCAATAACACAGCCGGAAACTACATTTTCTCTTTCATGGATGGATTTTCTGGGTATAACTAGATTCGAATGGCTGAAAAAGATAAAGCCAAGACCACGTTCATCACAACTTGGGGCACGTTTTGCTGAAAAGTGATGCCTTTTGGACTCAAGAATGCTAGGGCAACTTACCAAAGGGCCATAGTAGCAATTTTTCATTACATGATGCACAAAGAAGTCCAAGTAAACGTCAATGATATGATTGCTAAGTCTAAAGAAAGAGAAAATCATGTGAAAAATCTAAGGAGATTGTTTGATAGGTTGAGAAAATTCTAACTGAAACTCAACCTGGAGAAGTGTACATTCGGAGTGACTTCCAGGAAGTTATTGGGTTTCATAATCGGCCAAAGAAGCATTAAAGTAGACCCCGATAAAGTTAAAGCGATAGTTGACCTTCCCCTACTACACGTACTTAAAGAAATTAGAGGTTTGTTGGGCCATTTAAACTATATAGCCCGGTTCCTATCCTAACTCACAAACAAGTGTCGTCCTTTATTTAAGTTTTTAGAAAAGAATGCCAAGATCAATTGGGACAAAGAGTGTGAGCAGGCCTTTACAACAATCAAAGAATACCTCACGAACCCTCCAATTCTGGTAGCTCCAAAACCTGGGAAGCCTTTATTCCTATGCTTGACAATATTACTAGAGTCCATGGGGTACATGCTTGGCCAGAAAGATGAGGAAGGAAAGGAATGAGCTGTATACTACTTAAGCAAAAAATTCACTGAAGGGGAGTAGAGATATTCAAAATTGAAAGAACTTGCTGGGCTTTGGTTTAGGTAATGCATCAACTTAGATAATATATACTCTACTACCAAGTTGAATTATTAACTCAATAAGATCCCTTGAAGTACTTGGCAGACAAACTGGCCTTAATTGGCAAAATCTCAAAATGGCAACTACTGCTGTTAGAGTTTGACATTACATAAGTGAACCGGAATTCGGTCAAAGGGTAAGCTTTAACAGATCAATTAGTAGAAAGCCCCTTTGATAGCACTCCCTAAGAAGTATAAGTCAAGTTCCCCAATGAAGATATCTTAGTAGTCAGAGGAAACTCTGATAAAGGAAAGGATGATGAGCTACCAAAATGGAAAATGTTCTTTGATGGTGCAGCCAATGTGTTTGGGTGTAGAATTGGGGTAATACTAATATCCCCTGAAGGTACTTAGTATTCTGTGGCCATAAGGTTCGTTTTCTTATACACTAATAATATTGCTAAATACGAAGCATGTATCATGGGACTCAAGATGGCCCTAGAGAAAGACATTCAAGAATTAGAAGCGTAAGGGGACTCCTCACTCATTATTGGCCAAGTAAGGGGAGAGTACAAAACTAAAGATCCTAAGCCGGTGCCTTATCACTAGCATTTGACGAAATTAACGAAATGTTTTAAAGAAGTCACCTTCAATCACATACCAAGGACTCATAACCAATTTGTTGATTCTTTAGCTATGCTAGCATCTATGATCTAAATATTTGGTAGAGTTGAGATTCAACCCTTACTATTGAAATTGAAGATAAGCTTGCCTTCTACCTAACGATTGAGGGTATGAACGACCAAAAACCGTGGTATCATGATATTAAGATGTTCTTACAACAAGGCACTTACCCTGAAGAGGCCAAGAAAAGAGACAGAAACATGATTAGGAGATTAGTTACTCAATTGACAGAATTGATAAACGAGTCCACCTTAAACCAACGCTCATTTGATGATACACTCTTAAGGTGTATGGCTAACGAAGAGATTGAGAAGTTAATGAAAGAGGTATGTGAAGGAGTATGTGGCCCTCATATGAATGGATACATGTTGGTAAAGAAAATCATGAGGCTAGGGTATTATTGGTCAACGATGGAAAGTGATTGCATCAAACATGTTAGGTACTATAATTTATGGCAAGTTTATGTGAATAAGATAAGCGCCTTACTTCAATAATTACATGCCCTCTCAGCACCACGGCCTTTTTCAATGTGGGGCATAGATATCATTAGCCCCATCACTCCAAAAGTAGCCAATGGACATCGCTCCATATTAGTCGCCATCGACTAGTTCAACAAATGGGTAGAGGCTTTGTCTTACTCGAATGTTATTAAAGGGGTCATAGTTAAGTTCATCAAAAGAGACATCTTGGCTTGGTACGGGACTCCTGAAACAATTATCACTAATAATGGCACCAATCTCAACAACAAGCTTATGATAGAATTATGTTGACAATTCCGAATCATTCACAAGAACTCTACTCCCTATTGACCCCAAATGAATAGAGCTGTCGAAGCAGCAAACAAAAACCTCAAAAGAATCATTGAAAAAATGGTTGTTATATATAAGGACTGGTATGAGATGTTACCCTTTGCACTCATAGCCTTTTAGACTTCCATCAAGACATGGATTGGGGCAACACCATACTCTTTAGTATGTGGCACTGAAGCAGTGTTACCAGTAGAGGTCGAAATCCCATCACTCAGGGTACTATCAGAAATTCATTTAGACGAAGCCAATTGGGTAAAGAAACATGTCGAACAGCTAAATCTGATTGATGAAAGGAGATTGACGGCCCTGTGTCATAATCAATGTTATCAGCAAAGAATGGCTCGAGCCTTCAACAAAAGGGTGCGACCTCGTAACCTCAAAGAAGGAGATTTGGTGTTAAGAAAAGCTATCCCCAATGTACAAGACTCAAGAAGGAAATTTACCCCCAATTACAGGGGTCCTTATGTCATGAAGCGAATATTATCAGGAGGGGCTTTGATTTTGTCCTAAATGGATAGTCTAGATTTAAGAGAACTTGTAAATGCTGATACTATAAAATTGTACTATCCATAAGAAGTCAATGGGAATTTTGCTCAAAACACGAAAATGCCAATCATTTTGAATGTCATTGGGGTCCAAGTTTCATTATCTATAGGTAAATTTAGTATCCTTGGCCATTGTCGTCATTGGAATAATCACCCTCTCCATGGAAAGGCCTAATTCCCTTTACCTCATTTAATCAAACCTATACATTGCAAACACAAGAGGAGTTAAGGAATGAGAGCTAAAAGATAGTTAATTAAAAAATTCTTTAAATACTTTATTACAGATTTATCCTCCTTAATGGGGAGTTTTATTGTCTATTTTTTTAAAAGGAATGTGAAACTCAAGTAAGCAATCACGGTAGATGGGAATAAGGCTTTTAGGTTCATAAAAGTTCCAAAGAAACAAAAATAGTGGGTGGTTTTCCTGCATTGGGCTAATTTCCACGATTTCTCAAAGAAGAACCAGCAAAGTTTCAAACGTTGTATGTGAAGAACATCCAGGTTGATAACAAGGGACTAAAACAAGAGTCAGTAATTTTCCAATAGGGGCTTTTCAAAAAAGGTTTGACGGATTGAGTGCTATTGACAAAGACCAGGTAAGTATTTCTACTCAATGTTAGCATATTAATTTTTTCTTGCATTTAGACCACTTTTACTCCCAACAATCTTTTTTAACCAACCCATGAGGCATTTACTTTGTGCATTTAGTGTTTTACCAACCTATGGAGACACAATCTTAGCTCAGTTCATCCTTCCAATCCATAAGGTCCCTCTATTAACCAAATTTCTTATAAGCAAGCCCCTCTCTTCACCAAGTTCTGTAAGGCACTTCCTTTCACAAAGTTTCTCTTAACCAACTCGTAAAGCAATTACCTTCATCATCTTCTTAACTAACCTTTGAGGCACTATCCCATTCTTCTTAGGGTTTTAGTCAGCTCTAGGAGTGCTTTGACCACCTTAGTTAGTTAGCTCATTAGGGCATGACCAAGTTTGCTCATTCTTTTCGTAGGGTCTTAGCCAGCTCTAGGAGTGCTTTGACTACCTTGGTTAGTCAGCTCATTAGGGCATGACCAAGTTTGCTCATTCTTTTCTTAGGGTCTTCGCCAGCTCTAAGAGTGCTTTGCCTACCTTAGTTAGTTAGCTCATAAGGGCATGACCAAGTTTGCTCATTCTTCTCTTAGGGTCTTAGCCAATGACCACCTTGGTTAGTCAACTCATTAGAGCACGACTAAGTTTGCTCATTCTTCTCTTAGGGTCTTAGCCAACTCTAGGAACACTTTGACCACCTTGGTTAGTCAGCTTATTAGGGCACGACCAAGTTTGCTCATTCTTCTCTAAGGGTTTTAGCTAGCTCTAAGAGCGCTTTGACCACCTTAGTTAATCAACTCATTAAGGTACGGCCAAGTTTGCTCATTCTTCTCTTAGGGTCTTAACCAGCTCTAGGAATGCTTTGACTACCTAGTTTAGTCAGCTCATTAGGTAGGACCAAGTTTGCTCATTCTTCTTTGAGGGTCTTAGCCAGCTCTAGGAGCGCTTTGACCACCTTGGTTAATCAGCTCATTAAGGTACGACCAAGTTTGTTCGTTCTTCTCTTAGGGTCTTAACTAGCTCTAGGAGCGCTTTGACCACCTTGGTTAATCAGCTCATTAGGGTACGACCAAGTTTGCTCATTCTTCTCTTAGGGTCTTAGCTAGCTCTAGGAGCGCTTTGACCACCTTAGTTAATCAGCTCATTAGGGTACGACCAAGTTCGCTCATTCTTCTCTTAGGGTCTTGCCAACTCTAGGAGTGCTTTGACCACCTTAGTTAGTCAGCTCATTAAGGCACGACCAAGTTTGCTCATTCTTCTCGTAGGGTCTTAGCTAGCTCTAGGAGCGCTTTGCCCACCTTGGTTAGTTAGCTTACCACCTTAGTTAGTCAGCTCATTAAGGTATGACCAAGTTTACTCATTCTTCTCTTAGGATCTTAGCCAGCTCTAGGAGTGCTTTGCCGGTTCATAAGAGCAAGACCAAATTTCAATTCTACTTTCAATCTTTCAGCTAGCTCTTAGAATGCTACTCTTCTCCTCTCTAAATCTCCAATGGATTAAACCTAAGATAGCTAACTAGCTCTAGCACTTCTTAGAATAAAATCCATTATTAGGGCAAAAATAGAGTCTATTTTATCTTTGAGGTAAAGTTTTGCTCAAACTTTACCACAAAGAAGGGCAACTGTAGATACCTTATTTTTTCCCTCCCTTTTATTTTTCAAATTATGTTATAGGGTCCTAAATTAAGAAAAGTAAAAAAAATATAGAAAATTAAAGAAAGCCAAAAAAAATTTTCAAGAAAGAAATAGGAATTCTTGAAAAATAGGAAAATAGGAAAAAGTGCAAAAGATAGGAAATTTAGAAAAAAAAAAACATAATATAAAAAAATGGAAAAATTTGGAAAAGTACATAAAAAATTTGAAAAGTCACAAAAAATAAAAAAAATAAAAGATCTTAGAAAATAACATTTTATTAGATTAAATTTTTAATATAGGTTTAGAAGTTGAGCCATTAAACCTGGGCTTAGATTTAAATCTAGCTCAAGCTAACCGAGTCTATATATGCAATTTAATTGCTCATACGAAAAAGGTACAGGCTAACGACCTAACAGTTAAGCATATGGACATAGCACTAGTATTAAGTATGAGGTCTTGGGTTCAAAACTTGGCAAAGGCAAGAGGCCTTTTTCTTATTTTTTTTGTTTTCAATCATATCAGGGACTACCACGTGTCAGGGTCTAATTGCGTTCTGTGTACTTACATGTGACATCATCGGATTTGATGGCTTGGTAACGTGGTGCCACGTGGCGTGCTACGTCAGCTACCACATGTCATGAAACGACACGTAGTACGCAGGGGGTTGGTCGGCACAGCAGACATAGCACCACTTCAGCCCACTTTTCCCTCCCTTTCCTTCCTTTTCCCTTCGTTTCCCTCTTTTTCCCTTGACTTTCTCCAAGTTTCCAGCACTTTCACTTCAACATGATTTTTGGACCCTTTCTCGTTGTAATTTCACCAAATCTATACTGAAATTGCAGAATAGACATAGCCTATTGTGAACCGGTAAAAAAAACATGTCTAAATATAATCAATGGAGCATTCAATTTTAGGTTCAAAAATAAAAAAAAAGCTGTTTTCTTAGGCATTCTTCATTAATCCAATTCAAGCTTTCCTTGTTTTTTGGGAACAATTCGAGTATAAAAGGAGCTTCAAGGAGTGCACACAAGAATACACACCCAACATAATCAACTCCCACACTCTCTATATTCATTTCCGATTGCTTCCTCTCTTTACCAATCTCTCTCTTCTTGGGTTTCTCTCTCTAGTGAACTCCAAGCTCGACCACCACTACAATTGTGAACCCCACTCCATCAGCTCTCGAATGTGACGACTTTTGACCTCTATAGTGACCCCCAGCTGTGCCACTAAGCAACTACCACTAAACCCTAACTACCCCCTCTCTCTCTCCTCGAACCACCATCCTCAGCCACCCTTGAGCGAAACTAAGCCTATAATCAAACTCCTTATACTCTAAAAAACCTACCCTAACCAACCAATCACATGCATTAACCCTTACACGGCCAAATCACTACCATCGCCTACGGCTAACTTTCAAAAACCACCCAAACAGCTCCAAAACACCAAGGCACTGAACCAACCCCACCCCCCATTTCCAATCCAATACTCGTAAAAAGACCATCACTCACTCATTTTGGTAGAGGAAACAAGTCGTATCGAGCCTCGCCGCCGTTACTATTGTTGAAGGCATTGAAGCCCGACTCGAATCTTGTAGAACTGACCCGATTAGACCCGCCTAGGTCCAACCCGTAAATCCGAATCCATTCGAAGTTTATCTTTTTATTTGTTTTTGTTTATTTGTTTTGTTTACATGTAATAGAAAATAATAATAAATTAAAAAAAATAAGTAAAAGGGAGAAAGAAAACAACAAAATAGGAATTATTTTATTTTATTTTATTTTCACATTTAAACAAGAAAAACCATGAAAAAAAATAACAATAAAAAATAAATAAGAAACATAATAAAATGGAATAAAAATAGAAAAGTTACTTTTGACACTTAGAAAATCAATTTTTTTTCAATAAATATAAAACAGATCCTTTCCAAACTAGAGCATTTTAGGTTTTTTTTTTTTAAATAAAATTCAACTTAGGTCCCCTTATAATCTTTTCTCAAATCAACTAAAAATGGGTAAAAATGTAAGCTGGGAAATTTTTTCAAAGTTAAAATAAATTGACTCGCTATATTTTCATTAAAAGAACTACGTACATCTAATCCCAAATAGTGAGCACATAGGCATTGATACGTAAGTATGGGGCGACTTAAAATGTGGAAGTTTCATTTTTTCCCTTTTTAGATATTTATGTAAATTGATCAATTTAGTTGCGTGTATTATAATTAGCTATTTTACAAATTAAAAATGTTATATTTGAAAAGCGAAGTTAAATTCATAAAGTTTAAAAGTGGTACCCGTTTAGGGTTTAATAAATTAGCCTCTGAACCTAAATTTTTTTGTTTTCAAGAAAGCCGTTTTACAAATTTTTTTTTTCTTTTAATTGATAGATCGGTAGTTAAGTTATAGCCAATCTAGCCAATCTGGCCAATTGGTTATAACTTAACCCTTTTTCCCGACTCCGATCGGGTGGTGACTCTAAACCTTTTTTAAATTAAAAAAAAATGGTTTTCTTTAAACCTTAATCGATGATTAGTATAAAACGGGTAAGATTTAGTATTAATCTGCTTTAAAAAGACCTAATTTTATAAAAAGAATCAGGAGGGTGAAAAACTAAGCTTAATAAGCATAGGCTCTAATACATAGAAGAGGTATGGAAGAACTCCCTAAGGCCCCAACTCAGATACACTTTACTTTACTTAGACTCTTACCTAGTTACCGACCTACTGTGTACTGAAGCCAACTTGCTGAATGCTGAAGCCTATCTATTGATTGCTAAAACCTACTAGCTGAGTACAAACACCAACTGTCAAGACCCTACAGGGGGCCTAGTAGGATTACTTAAAATTTCATAACATGTATCCACCCATGGTATGAAAACCGTCTTGCAAGTCATAGATTACAAGACTCTAAATAATAAATCACTAAGATTAATGATTTTCAAGTAATTAAGTTATTGTAACATGACATAATATAGAATTATAAATAACTATGGATGCCCGTAGCCTACAGTTCCTCAAAACCGTAGAGAATCGGTATCCCTTACCAAATAATAAGACAGATATACCAACATTATAAAATTGTAGGAAAAATTAAATTATATTAAATTCTAACATGTGAATATTTTCTACAAAGAGTGTTTATGTATCAGTTATAAAGATCTCAACTACTTCTAACACTAATGTACATATCTTCATCTCGCACTCAGCACTCGAGACTTATCCCAATCCCATCGTATGTAAACCTGTAAAAGAAAGACTATTGGGGAATAAGCTATAAGAGCTTAGTGAGCTATCCCTCGTACCATACTGACAAACAAGTTATCAAACAAATTGTTACAACCATATGAATGTATGCATACGCAGTATGCCAAACAATATATGCAGTTGACCAGTACTGCATATAATATCGGACTTTAATGCCCTTTGAGATAAGGGTTAGAGATTTATCGGCACCAATCACGACCGGGCTCTAGTACCTGGGTTTTTACCCATAACTTTGAATTCCATATTTCACAAAAACTACATTTCCATTTCTAAGAAAAAAAGATCTAGTAGTTCATAAAGTCCTAGGCCTAGCGGTGAGGTGGCCCTCGCAGTCCACACTCACACCCTACAACGGAGATCTCTAAACTCGACCCTTAGCCATATGGTTGGCATCCCCATCACCTAGTAAGCCTGTAGGTTCGAGTAAGGTCATGTTGTACGAGTACACCATACAAAAACACTTTAATATATATAAACAACCCCCGCAAGGCCTCTCTTTATCTCTGCGTGAAGTGATGGCCGGAATAAGTAAATGTAATGCGTGGATAATGCATGACCCTTTTAATTTAAGATAAGTCAAATATAATTAGGTTAAATTATGAGGCGATCAATCAATATCAACAAACCATCCAAATCATATAAAAATAAATCATACCATCAAATAATCAATTATCGTATTTAACAATATTTCTTATAACAATCAATCAATATCAAGCACACGCATATCCCGAAACCCCATGCATAAAGTTATTGATATTTAATTTAAGTGCACTAATTATAAGTACAAACAAGTATGGAGTCATCGGGAATACTCACTTGACTATGATGACTTGCTCTAGTCATAATAACCGATCGGGAGATCCTCGCCCTCATCGGGATCACTTAATCATTACGATATAACAAGAATAATAAGTAGTTGACTCAACTAATAGTTCTGGATATCTATCAACCTAATTCTACTTAGATTACTATTAGCCCTTATTCAATTAAACCTAATTGTTAATCATACGTAACTTTTTTATTCTATTTTCAATATTTACGAATTTATAGTTGTTTTTCATCGTTTTCGGATGCACGTTCACACGGTGATGTCCATTTTGGATGTTATGACCTGTGTTTTAGGATATGAACTAAATTTAGAGAAATTCTAACTATGAAAACTTAATTGCTCTTATTACTTATATTTATATCTTTTGTTTATACTTAATGAGTTAGTTAATCCTTAACTTCTTATACTTAGAGGCTTTTACTTTGCTATTATTCATTCATATACTTAATTAAGTATAATCCAATTTAGAAAGTGTATTAGGGTTTACTAATTTAGGTTCCTATTTATGATACACGTTCCTTCTTTTCTTAGTTTATAATCTATGCTTATGTCATCGCTTACATCCTCATTTGCTTAGGTCATTGCTTATGTCATTGCTTATGTCATCATATGCTTACCTCATCACTTACTTCATTATGTGATTACATAAGCCTCTCCTCATCTTATGTCATATGTACATGTCTTATGTACATTTTACTTCTTCCCTTATACTTATGTACATATATATTATACATATATATACTTATACATATACTTAGACTTATACCGTATTTATACGTGTATACATACTCATATGCCTATACGATTGGATATGTATTTTTATATAAAAATCCGTATGCCTAATCTTTTCTAAGAAAAGCTTCCTAATTCCATCCTTTTGTGTTTTTAAGTGTGTAATTAGTGTAGTATAAGTATGTATGGTTAGGTTTTGTTTTAATTTAAGTTATGTTCATGAAATATACTCGTATACCATGCTTCTCATGCTTCCCTTCTTTTCGGTTTACCTCATGTACACATTCTTTGAGCACATATTCATGTTCTCCTTTCTTCTTCTTCATGATTCCTAGAATTTTACACTTAAAGTTAGGAACTTTGTGCTCTCTTCTTCAAGATCATACTTTTCACATACCTAATTGTCTAATCTACCTAATTAACTAACTAATGAAGAATAGAAAGCAACATAAATTAACTTAAGTACATACCTTTAGTTATGTTGGAATTATGGAGGCAAAAGGAGAAGTAATGAAAGTGAAAGAGGAAGAAGAAGCTCATGGAATTTAAGGGTGATTTTTGTTTTATTTCTTTTGTTTTGTTTTCATAATGAAAGGAGGCAAATGGTGGGGTCTAGAAGAAGAAGATGTAGATGGCAACAATTAAGGAGAAAGAGAAGAAGAGAAAAATCAAAAGAAAAGATAAGAAAAGGCATCATGAAGAAGTAGATATTTTCTTTATCTTTTAGTGTCTTTTGTTGACTTTTCAAATTGTTGACTTTAGTCGACATGTATTGACTTGGTTAACCCTTTAACCTTGGTCAATATGTGTTGACTTGGTCAACTTTCCTTAAGCATATGTAATTTTGTGCACATAATGTAGTAATTAAGGGAAATTAAGGGAAAAATTAAGGAAATGAGAGGAAATAAGGTATTTGGTGAATTGATTAGTAAAAATAGTTGATGAGGTCTTACTTTAGGTCTTTATAGCCTATATATCTCATTTGATAAACTACTTTGGATAACAAGTGCAAAAAGTACTAATTCGAGTATTAAGGTTCACTACATTTAACCTAATCTTCAACTATACTCCTAACTCTATGTAATACTATCTTAATCATATACTTAAGAAATAAATGTAATCTATGATTCATTATCTTAGTTTCTAAAGGACTACTTGAGGAGTCAAAACATATATGCATGATTGAAAGTCATCTCTAACCTTTTACTAATGATTTGGTAAAATATGAGGGTTATATTTTCAATTAGAGTTTTAGGGTTTATTATGTTGAATTAGTGCACATATGTCTTTAAAATGATCATTTTAAGGTTTTTTTGTCACTTTTGAATAGAATCTTTAGCATTTAGATGCATTTAGAGTAGAAAAGTTTCTTACGCAATTAATTAATTATTTTAGGGTTTTCTCTTTCGTTAGCCTTGTCGACTCCTAAATTGTCTAACATACTCGAGTCGATTTCAAAAGCTAGATCGAAAATTTTAACGGTTCACACCAACCTACTAAGTTAGAGGGCCTTGTACGTTAAGCTCTCCTTTTCCATCTTATTAAGTTGCAACTTCACCCCATCACAGCGGTAGCACTTGGTATAGCACAACAACAACAACCTCAAGATAAACTGACCCAATACACATGCAACTACTAATAGCTCGCCACCTGTCTCTACTTTTTCTAACATTTGTACTATATTCCCTTTTTATTCTTTTTTCACATTTACCCTTTTCACATATACTAAGAATCTCTTTCACACACTATTTTATATGAAATTTTCATTATGGTATTGTTGCTCGAGGGACTTACTATATATAGTCCCATATCTTTTGTAGCCAGAATCATCTTACATCTTACACATTATTGTTAATGAATATTCCTCTTGTTGTTCTTGTGAGACCCTATTCTCTAAGCACATCATCTTACACTCTTAGCTAATCATGTAGAGTAGCTCGAGTTCAGTGGTAAGTAGACCTTAGTATCAACTTGTGCATCATATCAAGTGAAGAACTAAGTTATGTAATGTTCCTTGGTAAGTCATATGTAGGGAAGAGCTTCATGGAAGCTACTGTGTTTACCGACTTATCCATTCCCTCTTTCTTTAATGTCTTGAAGGAACCATTATTACTACTTCCTATAGTAAGCTCTAGTGATTAGCTGAGCTCCTATGCACATTAAAAACTAACCCTTAAAACCCTTATATGTCCATTTATAGTAAAAAGAAAAAGGAAACTGTAGTAGGCAGCATTAGATATGACTTGGGACATTATCATGTCCTAATGGTCATGTAACTTACTACTTTTAGGTGCCTAAATTTGTTCCTAGTTGGAGACGACCTGTATCTCTCTCTCGCCATTTCTCTTCAATTTTGGATGCAAAAAGTGATCCTCAAAACCCTTATATGTCTTATTATAATAAAAAAGGAAACTGTAGTAGGTGGCATCAGACACAACCTGTGGCATAGTCATATCCCAATGGTCATGTAACTTACTACTTATGGGCGCTAAAAATTATTCCCGATTAGATATGACCTAGGACTCAGTTGTGTCCCTAGATCGTATAACTTACTATTCAAAATTGAGATTTTCTCCTCTAAAGTGGACACGATCATGTCACTTTCTGATCTTAACCTTGTGTTCTCTAAAACAATGAGCCTCTTGGTTGGATATGACCATGTTAGATGGTCATGTCTCACTTCAAAACTTCATAACTTCTTCGTTTGAGCTCTAAGTGAAACTTGATTCATTTTCTTTGTTTTCAATCCGAGAATGCATTTAAACTGTAAAATCAAAATTTTACTCAACTAAGTATAAATTTCTTTTAAAAACAAACCAAAATGATAAGGGAAATGCTATAGAATTATCGTGGTAAATATACCTAAATTAAGATTCATCAAACTTCCCTACACTTGAGCATTTTCTTGTCCCCAAGCAAATAAATCAAACAAAACAAAAAAATTAGGCCAAGAAACACTAAATAAAATTTATCACTACTTAGGAAACCGTTAGATAATTACACTTGACTTGAAGAAAATCAAGAAATAATCTCTAATTAACTCACAACAATATATTTAATTAATTCCACCCTCTACTATCTAGTAATTCTATTTGACCATATTCAAATGCTCTAACAATACTTAATACTAGTGTTCACTAGTTAATCTATGTAAGCTAAAGTTTAGCCGAATCATTTAACTAAGGATTCCTAAACTTAAAATTAGATTTAACATCTCGTTAGCTAAGAGAGTGTCATAAAAATTTTGTTCATTTAACTAAAGTATGTATAATTCCCTCTCTAATCTTGCTAACCACTATAATCCAGAATAAACACATTTTACATCCACTCATCCTCTGATCATCCCCTTTGTTTATGCCTTTGTTGGGACGTTTTATCTTCTTCTTCTTCTTCTTTTTTTTTTCAAATTTACTTAATTTATGTTATTTAAGCACAATTATTTTTTAAGGATGATTATGTTAGTAGCAAGAAAGCATCTCACTCTTTTGACAAGCTAATAACAATCCATACCAACTTAGCTCTCACATTGATAGCTGGAAAGAAACTTACTCTTTTGAGAGATGGAGGTCAATCCATACCAATTTATCATTTACACATGCATTGGCATTGGTTAAGGGTTTTAACCTCTCTCTTTTGATGAACCAAGGCAAATCCTTACCAATTTTCCCTTTTTGTCTATTTGACTATTTAAGCTCTTGTTGTTGCTTTCTACCTCCAACTATTCCAATTTTGCAGGGTCTTCTCAAAAGGCAAATTTCATTTCTTTGTTTCCTAAGGATTATAGGGTTCTAAAAATTTCTACAAGAAAGGTATACATTAAAGTAAATTTAAAAATAATCATGACTGACTCTTAACTAGTTATATTGCTCTAACCATAAGTCCTAGAATATCAGCCTAAATAACCCGTAACTTTGTCCTCCAAAGATTTCACTGGTCAACTCTAGAAAAGTATAATAAGATTAATACTGATTAGGGTGTTAATGAAATAGCCAATTTAGCCCAATTAAACACTTCAAATTCCAACAATTGTTATTTACCTATTGTAAGTTAACTCATACATCAATTGGGTCAAATGTAAGACATTAGTTTCTTAAGTAGTAACAAATTTATACATCCCCCTTCCCTACACTTAGTAATGTACATTGTCCCTAATGTACTACTAATACATTTTAGATAAAAGATATGAAACAAATGGAGAACATAATAGGAGAAAAGGGTTCAAGAGGGAAAACATACATTGAAAAAGAACTAACACTTCCCTATCGCTCAAATAGCATGTAGATAGTTCATATCCAAGAGTCCATCAACGTTACATATCCATTCCATGCAAGTTATTGTTAATTAACTATAGACTAAGAAAAATGAAAAAGAAAAAAAAAAGTGAAAAGAAAATTAAAAGTTGAAAGAAAATGAAAGGAAAGTCTTAAGTACTTGAATATATCAACCAAACATAACATAAGAACAAAGAACTAATCATATGGATGATAATCCCCATCTCCATCATTAATCTCCTTGCCCTTAGCATTGTTCATTTCTTCATCCTCCTCCTCGTCTTCATCCCCTTCTTCTTCGCCCTAACTTTCCTTATCCTTATCCTCCTCACTTTCTTCCTCATTCTCTTCTTCATCCTCCTCATTCACATTCAATAGTTTCATTTTGAGAAAATTTTCTAATTTGTCTTACTAGATGTAGAGTCTATCAACACTCTTTTAGAACTGGCAAATTTCATTTGATAATAAATCAAATTTTACATCGTATCCAACTATACCCACCCATCCCTTAGAGCTAGATTACCCTCATCTCCCTTGAATGTTGAATGGTAGAAGGTACATGTGTCAAGAGGTACTAAGTTGCATGAGGGTGACTTGAGTGGCTAAGGTAAGGGAAAACCAATCCACAGGTTGGGATCACATTGCTTGAACCAATAGAATGATATAAAGGCCATAGCAAATTGCCCTTTCTTTCTTATCGTAGTTGCCTTATGGTGAAAGAACTCAACTAACTCAATTGCTAAGTTAATCGGGTGTTTGAGAATGATACAGTATAGATAGAAGCTATTCTTATTGGAGGCCTTACTAGTACTATTTCCTCTTTAGGTCAAGGTGTGTGAGAACAACCAATGCAGGACCCGGTACTTGGGTTTTATCAACTAAGAGACCTTGCCTGTGATTGGATCATAAGGGGTTTCCATAAGAGATTTCACTCTAGAACCAATTAGGAGTAACCCCACTCAGGAAGCAATAACCCAAGCAGTTGAATTCTTCAATCCTCACATATCTCTCCTCATAAAGGCTAAGGTAGATGCCTATCTAAGTAATGGTCATATGGCATGACCTACCACCTACTCTTAAATGAATCTTATGCTTTGGACCCATGCCTCCAATACTCTCTCTATCCAGCCTATATGTGTATAGGAACTCTAATGTTAACTCTTTATAGGTCAAGGCTTGCAAGGAGAGAAATTGTTCTTAGATGGTTCCTTTTATGAGTGCTTTAATGTCATTTGTCAAACCTAGCTATTCAATCACATCCCAATCCAAACATAAAGTTTCACTAAATTGCTTGTGCTTCAACAAGCAATAATAACTTAGTCGATACTCTTCCTTGAACTAGGGCGTGGGATGCTCTAATGGAGGGAGGTTGGCTAGTGGTTCAATAAGAGCACCCTCTTAAGCAAAAAGGGATGCAATAGACTTGGCCTTCCGCTTAATGGTTTGTTTTTTGTGATTTGAGATGGTTACCTAGAAGAAAACACAACTCTAATTAGACATAAAGCATTTTCCCCACACTTATTTTGATTTAAGAAGCACTTGTAATAAATAGAAGTAAGGGTTAATAAAACAACTCCATTAGGACATTTTATCAAATACCTAAGGGTCATTATTATAACTAGTTGATTGAAGAGGATAAAATAGTGAAAGCATCTAACTTATTATACAATTGACTCTTTAGGATGCAAAGATCATGAGATTAACCCCCCTCTTCACTTCAAATAGCATAAATACCCCAAAATCAACATTAAGATTCCAAATCCTAAGTGGCTAAATTGAGTAAATCACATGTAAATTGGTACCTAATTGTTGAGCTTGGTTTTTCACCTCCTAGTTCTTTCTAAATTAGGTTTCCTTTAAACCGATCAGTACTAAACCCTATGCGTTTAATATTGACATTCGATTAGGGTTTAAAGAAAATTAGTTTTTAAATTTCAAAATTATTTGGACTTACTACCATACTAGAGTTAAGAAAAAAGTTAAGTTATAACCAATTGGATTGATTGGTTATAACATAGCTACTACACTTAACGATTAAAACCAATTTTGTAAAATGTTTTTTTTTTTCTTTTTAACCAGAGACTTGGATCTAGTGGTTACGAATTTTAAACCCTTACGAGTACCATTGACTTTTCAAATTTAACCTTAATCTCAAAAATCACCTTTTAATTTAATAAAACGAAACTCAAATATTAGTTATTCTAATTGGATAACTTAAGTAATCTAAACTAAAAAAACAGAAGAAAAATTAGGTTTTTTATTCTTATTGCCACCCTGTAGGTATCTACGTATTCGCCATTCGAGATCAGACATATGTAGTTCTTTTAATGAAAACTTTAGTGGGTTGGTTTGATTTTTTTAAAAGAGATCAACTTTATATTTTTATCTTGTTCATTTTATTCAAAGAAATTTTCTAAGAAAAAGTCATAATCGGGGTTTTATTTTTGAAAAATAATTTAAAATAATCCTAAGTTGTAGAGGGTCTATTTATTATTATTTTTTTTATTTTTGAAAACTTGATTTTTCTAATTGAAAAAAAAAATTATTCATTTGCTTATTTACTTATTTTTATTTTTATTATTATCTTATTTATTATTTTTTTATTCTAATTATTTTTATTTCTATTAAACTAATAAATAAATGAACTAATTTTTTCCTTTCTTCTTTTTTCTCTTTCTTTTTCTTTTTCCTTTTTCTTGTTCTTTTTATTTAGTATTACAAATTACATGTACATAAATAAATAAATAAAAATTTACAAAACTAAACAAACAAAATAAAAGGACATAAATAAGTTAAAAGGGAAATAAGGCCAGATCAGATGCTAGATCAAGATGCAAGTTAGGGCGTGATTCGAGCATTGGGTAGGATCTTAAGTGGAAGTTCGGGTCAGTACGTAGATCCTAGTCGAGTCGTCTCTAAACTCCACTTTAGCAGCACAATGATGCACGATTCGGGTTGATCAAATGGCCAAAGTGAGCAATAAAGGGGGGATTTATGATTTTCTTATTAGGCTTATGGGGGGTAGGGAGGATGTCGTAGCTAGTAGGGGTAGTTTAGATGGTGTTAGTGAGTGGCAGTCGATGATGGTTAATGGGGGTGTTCGGGTGGTGGCTTACTGGGTTTGTGTGAGCAATTAAGGTTGGGTTTTCAAGTATGGGGAGCTCAACCGTAGGGTTAGTTTAGGCTTGAAGAAGTCGAAGATGGTGGTTCGAGAGGGGGGAAGCACGGTAGTTAGGGTACGGTTGCGGTAAGTTGTTAGTGCTGCTAAAGGCTATGGTGAGGGACGAGAGTGGTTAGGTTAGGAAGCTCATGTGGTGGAGGTTTGGCCATGGTGGTGAGCCCAACTGTAGATTATTTAAAGAGAGAAATTTGAAGAGAGAGAGAGAGAGGACCGCAACTAGTGAGAGAGATGGAGATTTTGAATTTGGGAGAGAGGATTTCTACTTCTGAGTCATTGTGTATGTGGTGGATAAGCTTATTTATATACTAAACGAACTTAGTAAGCAAGGAAAGACGGAATTCGGATTAAATGAAATTTCTAAAATTTCAATTTTTTTTTTACTTTGGGAGCTTGATTTGAATGTGTATTTAATCAAATTCGGATGTGTTTTTTGACACCAATCTATAGTAGGCCATGCAGAGGATGAAATTACACCATTAATTAGTATGTTTAAGCAAGGAAAATGTGCAAAATCTAGGGCCTAAGTGAAGGGGTCATGTTTGTTCTTGGTTGGGAAAGAGGAGGAAATTAATGGAAAGGGAAAGAAAGAGAAGAGAAAGAGAAAGAAAAGTGGTTGACATGGCACTATGTTAGCATCAACCAATTTGGTGTTATTCCATGTTAGGACACGTAGCACAGTAATATCCTGACACGTAGTAGTTCCTGATATAGCAGTGTATTAGTTACAAAAAATAAAAAGGCCTTCATGCCTTTGCTAAGTTTCGAACCCCTGACCTACAAGTTTAACCCAATGCCAAGTCCATGTGTTTACTCGTTAGGCCATTGACCTGTGCCTTGTTTAAATTTCACATATGGATGAGGCTGGCTTGGGCTAAATTCAAATCCAAACCGAAGCCCGATGGTCTCCCTCCTTAAATTATTAAAATTAAATTCTATTATATTAAATTGTTATTTTCTAAATTATATAAATCTTCTATTAATTTTTTTTCTATTTTTGGTGAGTTTTCAATTTTCTAAATTTTTCCAAACTTTTTTCATTTTTTTTATATTCTCTATATTTCTTATTTTTTGTGTTTTATTTCTTATTTTTAAAATTTTTGATATTTTTCCTATATTTGTTATTTTTTATGCTTTTTCCTATTTTTCTATTTTGTCTTTTATTTTTATAAATTTCTTATTATTTATTTTTTTCATTTTCTTTAATTTTCTAATTTCTTTTGTGTTTTTCCTAACTTCGGACCTATTATCCTATTGAAATAAAATAAAATAAATGGGGTAAAAATTGGGCATCTACATTAATCTTAAGCTAAATTCATGCTCAATGGATAAAGGGTGTAAACTTTCAACAACAAGCATCACAAATGCATTTAAACATATCAACAAGAGCAAATCTAAAACATATAACCATTGGCGCCATTATCAAAAGGCACAATCCTATTACAGTTGATCTAACAAAAACTCACGTTTTACTCGGTATAAGAAGGTCTAAACAAGTCAAGGCACATGATCTTTACCCAAGACAACAAAAGCCCTAAATTTCTCTCACTTAATCATGCATAAATGATAATGAACTCAAAGCATGAACAAGAAATAGCACAAAGAAGAAGAAAAAGAATAAAGTGTGAGAGGAAACTTCCTTGCATAGTGTTGGATTTGATGAAAAAAAAAATAGTTGATGATGTGTGAAATGTGAGAAGAAGAGAGAGTGAGGAGTGCTTGTGTGTGTGTGTTTGTGTTTGTGGGAGGACTAAAGAGTGTGTTTTTTTTTTAATGTATAGGACATAAAGGGGTATGTGTATGTTTTAATGTGCCTGCATAGACATAGGTGTGTCCTTACCTTGTATAACTTATTGTATATGGTGCCTATGGTTATGCTAGCTCATGTAACTTACTGAACATGAAGGGGAAGGGGTAGTGCTACTAGATGAACATAGGCGAGGACACAACTGTATCCTTGGCCCGTGTAACTTATTGATGTTAGTGCTTATTTTTAGTGCTTGATTGAACATGGCTAGAGATATAGTCATGTCATTAGACCATGTGACCCACTGTCCTTTTTTTCTAATTATATATGTATATAGATATACATATAATAACCTATTATTAAAATACTCCTAATGACCAAAATTAAAATGTGACTATAGGAAAACAAATAAAAGAAACAAAATGAAGTTAGACAAAACAAAACAAAATAAAATAAAAGGAACTAAACTACAAGCAAAGTAAATTTAAGTAAAAGAAAGATAAAAGAAGAGTTAGACATAGGTTACCTCCTAAAAAGTGCTATACTTAACATCGATAGCTCGACAGGATATGTGTTCTCACTCATGATTCTTTATCTGAGTGGAGATAGATCTCCCCTCTTACCTTGCTTTCGAACTCTCCATATGAGTATAGATTTACCCTTAAGCTATTGGCCTTGAAAATCCCCTTTATTTGGTGCATGACTTCCACCGGTTCTCTCTTTATCACGGTACTTATTAAATTCATGTAGCTCAGGTTTGTTCTCCCTTTATTTGTTCGCTTTCTACTTGGATGCGATTACTATCAATAGCTTTGAACTCTTCACTACAAAGGCTTATTCCAAATGATCTCTTGATTGTTTCGATCCTAACATCATTAACTTCTCTTTAGAGGATCTTAACCTAAAATCCTTTAGCTTATGGAGTGGTTCAACCCCCTTATTGTTTACAATAGGTTCATGAACTTCTACTTAAGCTACTACTTCTACATGATTCGGGTTTATCACCATCTTTTCATCTCCCTTTTGCAAGCAATAGTTCGATGACCCTTGGCAAGTGTTTCTTGCACACATGTAGATATAATGACATTAGTAACATCAACATTATGACATTTGTACTCTAAGTCAAGAAATTTGTTCATGGCCTTTGGAATTTTAAAAACTGTTTCTTCATCTTCAAACCTTGAGATAAGCTTATGTTCACTAACATAAAAAACAGCCTTAGCTATGGCTAAGAAAGATTAACCTAAAATAAGTGGCATCTTAGTATCCTCATTTGTATCAAGTGTAACAAAATCCATAGGAAAGAAGAATTTGTCAACTTTTACCAAAACATTCTTTATGATGCCTTTAAGGTATGTAATAGACCTATATGCCAATTAAAGGCTCATGCATGTTGGTTAGGTTCTCTTAACCCTAGCTTTTTAAATAATTTATGTAACATTAAATTTATATTAGCTTCTAAGTCTGCCAAAGCATTATCTACTAATAAATTACTAAGCATACAAGGAATAGTGAAACTCGTTAGATCTTTTAATTTATTTGGTAGTTTTTTCTAGAGAAGTATCAAGCATTCCTCATCTAGTGTAACAGTTGAAAGCACTTCAAACTTCCTCTTGTTCGACAAAAGATACTTTAGAAACTTTGCATATTGTGGCATCTATAATACAACGTCAACAAGAGGTAAGTTAATATGTAATTGTTTGAAATGATCAAGGAATTTATAAAATTGCTTGTTTTGATCAATGTAATCCTGCTTAAGGTATTGTGAATAAGGGATAGGCGACTTGTACTCATTCACTATTGGTGGTTCTGTATTGCTGTTTGATTTTTGTGACTCTACATCTTCCATGCCAATGACTTCCACTTCTTTCTCAACTAATTCCCCATCATCCATCTTCTTAACTTGTAGCTCTCTACCACTTCTTAAGGTCACTAGATTAACATGTTCCTTAGGGTTAATCTTAGTGTTCCCTTGGAGTGTCCTTTATTGCCTTTCAAAGATCATTTTTGCAAGTTGACCTATTTGATTCTCCAAATCTAATTAGAAGCCTCTTGATTGCTTAATGAGGATTCAATATTGGATAATCAAGTCTCATTGGCCTAAATATATTAAAAGTTCTTCCAAATTAGATTTCTTCTTTAGAGGTAGGGGATGTGGTAGTGGCCTTTGAAATTCAAGTGGACCAAAGTTGGCTTTTTACTAGCCTTATTTCTTGTTTCCCATGAGCAGTTAAGGTGATTTCTTCACTTGAGATTATAAGTGTTACTACAGGGGTTGTTCTATTACCTAGACAAATTTCCTAAATAATCCACCTATTCCATTTGTTCTTATGCTCGATACTCCTACATGCCAAAATCACTTACAACCTATTGTACTTATTGAGGGCCAATTAAGAGTGCATCAAACTTCTTACTCAATAGATTCACCTTAGCTGTTAAAGTGGCGGACATGTTCACATTATAAATTCTCACTACCCTTTGCCTAAATCTAGTATTTTTCCACTAATAGTTATCCATCGCCATTCCTTTAATCAAGTTTTGCACTTACTTAGGCATCTTTGTATTCAAAGTACCTCCTACAGCTACATTAATCATCTATCTTGTAGATAGGTCCTTAAATTGCTTCCAAGTGTGGTATAAGGTCTCAACTTCTAATTAGGCAAAACAAGAAATATTGTTCTGAGCTTGGTAGTCTTTGTAAGTAGAAAATACATCTCTAAGAATTTCTCCACCAATCCAGCCCAAGTTGTTATTGAAATCTATGGTAAAGAGTTCAACCATTGCTTTGCTTTACACCTTAAGAAAAAAAAAAAGAAATAATCTTAGTTTGATAGCGTCATTTGTGGCAACATTAATTTTAAACGTATCACAAATCTCTAGAAAACTAGAGATGTAAGAATTAGGATGTTCATCTTAAAGGCCATCAAATTGAACAAATTACTGCACCATTTGTCTGATGTTAGGTGCAATTTGAAAGTTGTTAACAACAACAATCGGTCTTATGATACTAGAGTTGGCCCCAATAAGTATAGGCCTTGAATAGTCAAACATGGTTCGATTTATGTCATCACCATTATTGGCCATGTGTTCAGGTTCTTGTGGTGGATCTTCTTGATTGATAAATTGATTGTTCACCTCTTGACCCTCTTCTTTAACCTCAACAAATATGCCATCTTCTATGATATCTACTGTTTGTCTAGTACGTAACCTCAAATTCTAAAGGGCAGTTCTTTCAATTTCAAGATCAAGTTCTATCAAGTCTTTCAGATTGCTTTGGGTCATGCACTAGAAGAAAAAGAAATATAGAATCAATTACAACTCAAAACAATAAAAGGAAAGAGAATAATAAAAGAAAAGAAAGACATGTTTAAAGTGATAAGGCAACTAGCACTCTTAATATTGAAGTCCTTGATAATATTGACAAAAACTTGATACGAGGTAAGAACACTTTAAAAATTCTAATATAGAGGATGTGAGTCCGAGTTAATCCTTCAAAGACCACAAGTACTAATAGTGACCTTAACTTTATTATTTAACTAGAAAATTGTGATGAATTTAAATGAGTTAAAAGAACTAATACTAATGAACTAAACTAATTATCAAACTCTAACAAACTATTAGGAAGTGACAAAACTACGAATTACTTTAAGAAGGAAACTAACGTATTTAGGACTTGTTTTTACTAGAGCTCAACATGTAACCACCTAAAATTTATCCAATTTCATCTCTGGTGTTCTTGACTGGGGAAATTCTCAATTAAAGCTAATACCTTTCTCATGCATATTAACCCTAACCCTAAAATACTTACCGGAATCTCTTTGCTAGTAAAATAATTTAGGATTGCATCAATGTACAATGAATTCCCATATATAGATAGCAAATTTCCAGAAGAATTATGCACCTTTTCTCTAAGTATAAATGTAATCCTTTTCAATTATATTAAGATCTCACTACACATGCAATTTATCAATCTTCATGCATAACATCAAAATTAGCAATGCAAAACACATATATGAATCAAGAAAACCAGAAACTTTATTGAAAATTAACAATCAATCTTATAGTCACCTGTAAACCCCAAGTTCCATAATCCTAAATACAAGAACTCAAGCCATCATAATGATTTAGAGAGGAAATTGCAATAAAAATAAGAAAGAATTTATGAAAAACCCCTTTTGTGGTGATAAATTCTCTTAACCTTGAAGTTTTGGTTATGCTTTCACTTGTGCCTCTCTTTTCCCGTCAAGTCTCTTCAATTTTGGATGTAAAAAGTAACCTTCAAAACCCTTATATGTCCTTTATAGTAAAAAAGGAAACTATAGCAGGAAGCATTAGACACAACTTGGGACATAGTCATATCTTAGTAGTCATGTAACTAACTGCTTTTAAGAGCCAAAAATTGTTCCTAGTTGGATACAACCTAGGACATGGTTGTATCCCCTAGTCATGTAGCTCACTGTTCAAAATTAGGATTTTCTCTTCCTAAGTCAACATGATCTGGGATACGGTTGTGTCACATTTTGATCTCGGCTTCATTTTCTCTTGAAAATGAGCCTCCTGGTTAGATATGGCCATGTCAATTGGTCATATCCTACTTCATAACTTCTTCGTTTGAGTTTCAAATTGAGTCAAACTTGATTCCTTTTCTTCGTTTTCAATTAGAATGTGTTCAAACCTTGAAATAAAAAATTTACTCAGTTAAGTACCAATTTCTATTAGAAACAAGCCAAATTTACAAGGGAAATGCTGTGGAATCAACACGGTAAATCTATCTAAATTAAGAGTCATCAAACTTCCCTACACTTGAGCATTTGCTTGTCCCTAGGCAAATAAATCAAAGAAAATGAAAAAATTGGGAAAAAAAAAACTAAATAAAATTTATCACCACTTAGGAAATTGGTAAATAATTACACTTGACCCAAAGAAAATCAAGAAATAATCTTCAATTGACTTGAAACAATAAAGTTAATCAATTCTACCATTAACAATCTCGTAATTCTACCTAACCATATTCAAATGCTTCGATACTTAATACTGAAGTTCAAACTAGTTAATCTATTAAGTCAAAGTTTACTCAAATCATTTAACTAAGGATTCTTAAACTCAAAATTAGATTTAACATATTGCTAGTTTACAAAGAGTTAAAAGAATTTTTTCCAATTAACTAAAGTGTCTACAATTCTCTCTTCATTCTCGTTAAGCGCCAGAATCTAGAGTAAACACATTTTACATTTACTTATCCTCTAATCATCCCCCTAGTTTATTATGCCTTTGTTTTTTCTCTTCTTTTTTTTTTTTCAAATTCACTTAATTTATGCTATTTAAGCACAATTATTTTTTTAAGGACAATTGTGCTGGCAACGAGAAAAGGTCTTACTCTTCTAATAGACCAAAACCAATGCATATCAACTAAGCCCTTACATTGGTCTTACCTTATATATTGATCCTCCCTTACTTTGACCACTCAAGTCACCCCCATGTGACTTAGCTCCTTCCAACACATGAACCTTCTACCATCTGGCACTCAGGGGTGATGGGGCCAACCTAGCTCTAGGGGATGAACGGCTATAGTTAGATATAATGACAAATTTGATCTATTGTTGAATGAACTTTTCTACGTTCAAAAGAGTGCTAGTAGACTCCACATCTAATAAGACAAGTTGGAAAAAAATCTCAAGATGAAACAATATGTTGTAGATAAGGAGGAAAAAGAGGAGGACGAGGAAGAAAGAGGGTAATGATAGGGAAAGTGAGGGCAAAAAGGAATGGGACGAAGAAGAGTAGGATAAGGAGGAGGACGAAGAAACGAAAGATGTTAAGGATGAGAAAGCTGATGATGGAGATGGGGATTATCATCCCTCTAATTATTATTATTTTTTAATGTTATGTTTGGCTGATATATTTGAGTACTTGAGACTTTCCTTTCATTTTCTTTACTTATAATCTTCTTTTCCATTTTTTTAGTATTTAGTTGATAATAGCCTATATGGAATGGATATGTAATGATGTTGGACTCCTGGATACAAACTGTTTACATGCTATTCAAATGATAGGGAAATGTTAATTTTATTTCAATGCATGATTCCCTTTTTAATCCCTTTTTCCCCTATGATGTTATCTATTGGTTTCATATCTTTTTTATTGAAATTTATTAGTCATACATTGGTGACAATGTACATTACTAAGTATGAGGAAGGGGGATGTATAAATTGGTTCTTACTTAGGAAACCAATCTTTTACATTTCACCCAATTGATGTATGAGTTAACTTACAATGGGTAATTAACAATTGTTAGAATTTGAATGTTTAGTTGGGATGAATTGACTATTTCATTAATACTCTAATCATTATTGATCATATTATACTTTGCTAAAGTTGACTAGTGAAATCTCTAGACGATAAAGTTACAGGTTATTTAACTTAGGATTCTAGGACTTGAGATTAAAGCAACATCACTAGTTGCAAGTTAATCATGACTATCTTTAAATTCACTTTTATGTATACCTTTTTCTTGGAAATTTTTAGAGCCTTACAATTCTTAGTAATCAAACAAATCAAATTTGTCTTTTGAGAAGCTCTTGAAAAATTGAAATAGTTGGAGGTCAAAAGTAATAATAATAAGTATATGAATAGCTAAATAAATAAAAAAAAAGGCAAAATTGGTAAGGATTCACCTTAGTCTATCAAAAGAATAAGGTTAAATCCTGTTAGCAATGCTAATATAAGTATAAAGGATAAATTAGTATGGATTGGGCATGTGCCCTCAAAAGAGTGAGGCTCTTTGCTACTGCCAATGTGAGGGCTACGTTGTTATGGATTGGACTTAATGTGTTAGAAGAGTGCGATCATGTCCCACTACTAACATAATCTTCCTTAAAAAATAATTATACTTAAATAACATAAATTAATTGAATTTGAAAGAAAAAGAAAAAAGAAAAACTTCTAACAAAAGCATTAACTAGGGGGATGATGAGAAGATGAATAGATGTAAAATGTGTTTATTCTAGATTATGTAACCCAGCGAGATTGAAGAGAGAATTGTATATACTTTAGTTAAGTGCATAAAATTCTTTTGACTCTTTCTTACTACACATGCAATTTCTCAATCTTTGTGCATAACATTAAGAAATAATACCCTAAAAATATCAATTAGCAATGCAAAACACAATTGAATCAAGAAAACTAGAAACTTTATTGAAAATTAACAATCAATCTAATAGTTGCATGTAATCCATAGGTTCCATAATCCTAAATACAAGAACTTAAGCTATCATGATGATTTGGAAAGAAAATTGCAACAAAAATTAGAAAGAATCCATGAAAACCTCCTTTTGTGGTGATAAATTATCCTAATCTTGAAGTTGTAGTGATGCCTCCACTTGTGCTTCCCTCTCCTTATCAAGTCTCTTCAATTTTGAATGCAAAAAGTGACCCTTAAAACCCTCATATGTCCGTTCATAGTAAAAAAGGAAACTATAGTAGACAGCATTAGACATGACTTGAGACATGGTCATGTCCTAATAATCTTGTAACTCATTGCTTTTGAGAATAAAAAATCGTTCCTAGTTAGATACAACTTAGGCTACAGTTGTGTCCCTAGGTCATGTAACTCACTATTTAAAATTACGATTTTCTCCTGCTAGGTGGACATTACCTGGGACATTCTTAGCCTTATTTTCTCTTGAAAATAAGCCTCTTTGTTTGAACTCTAAATTAAGTGACGTGATTCATTTTCAATTCAAGAATGTGTACAAACCCTAAAATTAAAATTGTACTCACTTAAGTACCAATTTCTATTAAAAATAAGCCAAAATCATGAGGGAAATACTGTAAAATCACTAAGGGTCAATATAATGATTAGGCTTTAATGACTTAATTGAATTCCTACTAAGCTATCCCTTCAGTACACCTATAAGATAGATTCTTTCTACAAAGTTATATCCATTTGCCTTAATGCTCTATGTCTCTAATTTCAAGTATGTTATTATTTTATAAAGTTTGCATGAAAGAAAGTAGGAGGAAGTGATTAGGACTTTATTTTAAAAAGAAGTCCATTGTGAATAAGTCATAATTACTTCTCAAAATTTTGTAATCAATTCATGGCCTCTTTGCTCTGTTTAGTTATTCTCAATTTGAGTGTAGTTTAGAGGTTTAGAGTTAGAGAAATGTTTTCACTTGGTGTTAGGTTTTTGTGTATGTGGAAGTTGACCTATATATATACACCATTCTTTTGAGGAATCAAGTGGTTTGTTAATGATGTGTGGACTAAAGTAGTTATTATATCTTGTCTAAACATTCCTCAATTAACACACAATGAATGACAAAAAGGAATGAGAAGGAAAGTTGAAAAAGAAAATGATGGGAATCAAGAAAAAATCATTACAAATCAAAATTATGATTCCATTACAAAACAGAAATAAGGTCGAAAATGAAAGAAAGAAGTTGAAAGCAAATAGAAAAAGGAAGAAAAAATTTAACAATCCAAAAGGCTAGAGAGAAAATGATAGGCAAGATATGAAAGTTATTCCAAAAGTTGAGGAGGCGAAGTAAGGTATGATTTAGCGATCACTCTCTTTTTACATGGCATTAGCATACTTAAGAGACTGATGAGGTAAAAGTATAACACGGGCCGACTAATTAAACATTGGGACCTCTCATTTAGTATAAAATGTTAGACTTGACACCAAATTTCATAAGTTTAACCTAAATGAGATATTAACTTTCCTAGGCATTGATTCCTAGATTAACTATACGGTTTTTTATTTGTGAGAATTTAATTTAGAACAAGTGGAATAATTTCAACATCACTTCTAAAGATTTTTGCATTACATTGAGTACATGCAAACTTCAAGCTTTCAATTGTATAACATACCTATGGTTATATTTAAGCATAAAGGAAGTATAACTTATCTTAGTGCTATATGAATGATTAGATTTTCTTAGCTTGCTTGAGGATAAGCAAGGATCTAAAATTGGAGGTGGTGATTGTGGCTCAAAATGCACAATTCTTCCAAACTTTAAAGTCTACAATTATGCATAAATTAGGAAAAACAAGTTAATTTTATATAAAGTTGGATTTTATGTACAAAATAGACTCTAGACCAACTTGAGTAAAATTGGTAAAAATAAATGAAAAAATATTGAATTTAAATTAACTTCATTAATTTTATATCTTATGTGTTGGTGCACAGGAGTTACCATGATCTTAGTAGCTTCTCCCATTTCATCAAGAGTACTAAAATTCATGAAGTTGGAAATTTAGCCTACTAATCGATCTATAGTCTTGCTATCAATCGATCGATATGTCCTAAAGCATTAAGGTTACATCGTTTAACTTGGTGATTGATTGGAAGAGATGAGGGTGTGGTGAACAGAAAGTGCAGGGATGGAATCACTTATGAAATGATCTGTGCTAGGGATAGATAAGGTCGATCATAAAGGGGAAGGTCTAAGCTTGTAGAAAGCTTAAAGAATGAAGGTGGGAATGCATGAGAACAAGAAATTAAACAAGTACAAATTACAATCAACTTTAAAGGTGTGATGCATCAAGGAACTATCAAGGCCTCACTAAAGCGAACTTAAAGGTACTCACCATCTAGCCTTGTTAAAGGGTTAAGATAAGTATGAATCAAGCAAAGAAAATGCCTAAGAAAGGAAATATATTTTGTATTGATGATATCGTCTCCTTGTGACTACATTTACAATGAGTATTTATACCCAAAATATTTAGGCAACTACTACAAATGCGAAATCACTAAAAGGGTAATGTCTAAAATTAGTATGAAATAAGGAATGTTTGAAGGGTATAAATAAAAAATTAACAAAAGCGTTCTATATGGAAGATCCTATAATTTAGGGTACTTGGACATGTAGCAAAAGATTAGTGGTCATGCATTTGGTAGAAACAAACAAACTATACAACTAGCTTTGCTATTGCCGAGGAATGATGCCAATCCGAGCTGAACGTCCAATATTGCCAATCTGAGCAGGTAACTCTTTCAATGCGAGTACAAGTCAAACATACTCAATATAGCTTGGATTCAAGTTGTCTGGGTAGATGGTTGGATGGTCCAAACTATTGTCTAAGAGTACCTTTGGTTGGCAGTTGAAGACTTTTGATAAGTATGAGAGGGTTCGACTCGGGCAAGGAATCAGGTTGGCAAACTATAGTAGCTCAGACTATTTAGTTGTAGGGCATAAAGAAAGAACTTACCTTGCCATGCTCTTTAGTCCTCGAGCTCAAGCTTAGGCCAAAGGTTTGGTGGCTTGATTCTTCTCATCCTTGCTAGGTTAAATGGGATTTGGGATCAAATCCGTCTGGTCTTCATCTAATTTCTCTTCGGGTTGATAAGGACTGAGGTTAGCCATATTGAATACTTCAGACGCTCCAAGTCTTCTAATGGTTCCAGCTGGTATGCATTGTCGTTTATTTTTTGGAGTACCTTGAATGGTCCTTTAGATCTGGTAGATAGCTATTCTTCCTTTTAGTAGGAAACCTTTCCTTGCTCAAGTGTAGCCATACTTAGTCACCAAGTTGAAACTACTTGGTCTTCCTTCCTTTACCTTTCTCTTTTACCTTTTTAGTAGCTTGATCAATATGCTGGGCAACTTATTGGTAGATCTACTAGAAGGATTAAGCTCCAATTCTTGCTTTGGGATCTTCTTAGTCAGTGAACAACATCGGGGTGTGATCAATGGGTAGTTTAGGATTAAAACTATAAATGACCTCAAATAGGGCATATCTAGTAGTGGCATGTGTTGTTCTGTTGTAAGCAAATTCTACCATAAGTAGGTAAACATCCCAGTCGGCTATGTTCTTTCATACACTAGCTTGGAGTATTGATCCTATGGTATGGTTGACAACGTTATTTAGCCATCTGTTTAGGGATGACAAGAAATACTAAACAATAATTTGGTTCCCATTCAATGCTAAAGTGTTCTCCAGAAATGGCTTAAGAACTTTGGTTCTCTATTTGACACCATATTCCTTGACACTCCATGCAAGCAAACTATTTCCAGCAAAAACAAAGAAGCAATAGCCAAAGTGTCGTCAGTCTTAGTAGAAGGCACAAACTATGCCATCTTATTGAACCTATCTATGACAACCATCATAAAGTCATTTCTTAGGGAAATTTGGGGTAATTCAAGGACAAAATCTATGCTTAGGTCAGCCTATTGTTTGGTCAAGATGGGTAGAGGCATTGCCTTCCTTGTTTTGCTTAGCCTTTTACTTTCTTACAGATGATGCATCCCTTAATCACACAATGGACATCACTTTCATTTTAGGTTAGAAGAACATGTCATTCAATAGGTCATAAGTTCTTTACTCTCCAAAGTGTCTAGAGAGCTTGCCACTATGTACTTCTCTCACCAACAGTTCCCTCATGGAACATGTTAGCATACATAATTTGCTACCTTAGAACAGATAACCATCTTCTACATGGTATTCATCCTCTACTCTCCCTTCTTCACAATGTCTATATACAAGAACAAAATAAGAATCATGTTGATATTGTTCTTTAATGTTTGTAAACCCTAGCAGACTAGTCTACAACTCAATAAGAAGAGCATGCCTTCTTGATAGAACATCGGCAACTATATTATCCTTGCCTTGCTTGTATTTAATGACAAAATTAAACCCTTCTAGAAATTCAATCCATCTTGCTTGGCATTTAGAAAGCTTTAATTGGTTCTACAAGTACCTTAAGGACTCGCGATCCATGTATATGACAAATTCCTTTAGCATAAGATAATGCTATCACATGCAAAGAGCTTTGATTAATGCCGAGAATTCTTCATCATATACTAAATAATTTAGTTGTACTTCTTTCATCTTTTCACTATGACAAGTGATAGGTCGACTTTCTTGTATCAGCACAGCTTTAATGTCGACACTTAATGCATTGCATTCAAGCTCGAACACTTTATCAAAGTCTAGCAAAGCCAAGACTAGGGTAGAGGTCAACTTCACTTTCACCTTAACAAAACTCTACTCTTCTTTCTCTCCTTATTTGAACTCTGCATTCTTCTTTGTTAGTTCAGTCAAAGGTGTTACTATAATACTGAATCCTTAGATAAAGTGGCAATAAAATGATGCCAATCCATGGAAACTCCTCATCTCAGCACATTACGTTATGGTTGGCCACTGAACAATGTCTCGAACCTTCTCTTCATCAACTCTCGATCCTCCTTCACTAACCATATAACCTAGGAAGATTACCTCTTCTTGACAAATACAACATTTCTTCATGTTTTTGAATAATTTTTTTGCTCAAAAGACATCGAAAACAACTCGTAGATGGTCAATATGACTTGCTAGGTTGGTACGATATATGTGGATGTCGTTAAAGTAGACAATGACAAACTTCCCAATCAAGTCTCTCAAAACATGATTCATCAATCTCATGAAAGTGCTCGAGGTGTTTATTAGTCTAAAAGGCATGACCATCCACTCGTACAGGTTATGTTAAGTTTTAAAAACAATTTTCCACTCATCCCCTTACCTCATTCGAATTTAGTGGTATCCTAACTTTAAGTCAATCTTGCCGAACACCTTAGCACCACTCAATTCATCCAACATATCTTCTAACTTTGGAATGGGGTATCTATACTTGATTGTAATCTTGTTGACAACTCTATTGTCTACATACATACACTAAGTACCACCCTTCTTCAACACAAGCAATGTAGGTACAGTATAGGGGCTAAGACTTTCTCTTACATATCCCTTCTCTTATAACTCCTTGACTTGTTTTTGAAGCTCTACAACTTTCTTGAGATTCATTATATAGGCAAACTTTTTCGGTAGTGTAACACTAGTTATCATGTCAATGTAATGTTCAATGCCTCGAAATGGGGATAATCCCTTAAATAACTGCTTGAGAAACAGGTTTGAATATTCATTGAGCAACTTCTCGACCTCCTCTAGCAGCTTCACTTGTTCCGTTAATTCTAATAGTCTCATTACTAATAGGAAGGTTGGAAGGTTAGACTTAATGGTTACTAATAGTAACAAAGCCTTCTTCGATCCTCTAGTCAATTTAGCTTATAATTTACTTACTTGACTTAGGGTCATAGGGTTTAGGGTAATTTTCCTCCCATCTTTCTCAAATACGTATGTGTTCATAAAGCTGTCATAAATAACTCTCCGATCAAAAAGCCATAGTCTGTTTAGCAATACATGAGATGCACACATGGGCAACACATCACAAAGAATTTCATCAAAATAATTTCTAATGGAGATCGATAGTGACACTTGTTAAGTGATATGTAATGCTCCCTTCTCATTTAGCTAATGTAACTTATGTGGCTTTAGGTATGAGATAGTTAGCAACTTAAGCCTCTTAACCAAGTCATTTGATGCTATATTGGTGCAGCTTCAACTATCTACTATGAGCACACAAACCTACTCATTCACTTTGCAAGTGATGTGGAACAAGTTCTCTTTTTCTTCCTCTTCGGTAAAGCGTTCTATACTCATTGTTCATTGGATAACCAAAGTTAATTTGTCTAAATCTTCAACAAATACATCCTCTTCCATAGGCTGATTTTCTTAGATGGTATTCTCCTCAAAAGCACCCTCCTCCTTGAGTTGCTAATTAGTACTATCTATGTGAAGTTTTGGAGCATTGACTTTGATAATCATAGTTCAGGGGTACATATATATTAAGTGTATTTTTTAGGTAGCCATGTACCTAAAACCTTATCACTTAAAGTACTTGATCTGGCTCATCTTTCTCTTAGATCCTTCTCCCATTTCATAAGTTCTCGATGGCACTTCACCATCAGTTGGTTGGTTCTTCTATTCAGTTATGACATTTGTTCTTCTACTCAACTTCGAACTTTATTAAGCTCGGTAACCTCCCTAAGCAAGTCTACTTAATTGGATCGGTTGGCTCATTGGAGGTCGGCTCAACCTATTCCTCCTCTATCTTTCCACTCATTGGGCCATTCTTATAGCCTCATCCAATGCTGTAAATGGTTAAAGCTCTACGACATCTTGACTGTCACTTCTCAATCTAGTGAGAAATCCAGATATTGTTTGGGCTAATGATTTAACCACTTTACATCGAATCATGAGTATTTGGAACTTTTGAGCATATTCATCAACTGTTCGGCTTCATCTCAGGCTAAATATTACTTCTTTATATCCTTCTTATCTCTTCATAACTTATAAGTTCTTCTACTGCATTGCGACATAACTTGAGAACTCTATAGCAACAATTCTTACTTTCTCAAGATCTTTATATTGGTAATAATAAAAAACTGCTCTATCTTCTCTTCCTTGTCTAGATAGTCATTAGCATTCCTAAAGCCATTAAAGCTCGAAATCTGAAGCTTCACATGGTCGGTAGCTCAAGCTGCTTAAGCTCGTTCCTCTTCCTCATTGCACTCTTCTTCTCCTTCTTCATCCATTTCACCTAAGTCAATTCTTCTCCGCATACATCCTCCTATGCCTCTGCCTTGATCTGGTTGAGCTGGGATCTATTCTTTTGTAGGTCAAGCAGCTTAGGGAGTATTCTACACGACCTTGGCAAGTTGAAAGGCCAATGCATGAACAACTTTGGCTACATTGACTATAAGGTTAGCCACCTTATCAATTTGCTCATAGGTACTTCTAAAGGTGTTTTGGGGTTATTGTCTATTGTGAACATCATCACTATTATCATCTCCAATACTAATGTTGATACTTGGATCCATCATCCTCTTGACAAAGCTTAGTAAACGAATGTAGAATCTACGAAACAACCAACATTATCCTCTTAAGCTAAATAAGTCACATGCTTACTTCTTTATACAAAAGTTCAAGCCAACTATCAACATAGCAACTACTTCGAAGAATAATAAACCCAATTGGAAATTCGCTTTATTTTCATATGCTTAAAATAGAGTATACAACAACAGCAAACTATTACACTTTCTACTTACTCAAATGCTCATAACTAACCTCTATAAAACTACAATACACTACCACAACAAACACTACTCATAAGGAAGCTCAAACACAACTTACCCAAACGAACCTCCACTCTGATACTAAGATGATATGATTTGCACTAGGGATAGATAAGGCCGATCTTAAGGGGGTAGGTCCAAGTGTATAGAAAGCTTGGAGAATCAAGATGGGAATGTATGAGAAAAAGAAAGTAAACAAGAAAAAACCATGATCAACTCCTAGGATATGACACACCAAGGAACTATTGAGGACTCACTTAAGCAAACATGATATGACGTATAAGTTAACTCAAAGAGGGTATTCACCACCTAGCCTTGCTTAAGGGTTAGGATTAAAGAAAATCAAGTAAGCAAAGAAAATGCCCATGAAAGGAAGCATATTCTATATTAATGACATCCGATTGTCTCCTTACAGCACATTTACAATGGGTAGTTATACCCAAAATATTAGAGCAACTGCTATAAATGGAATAGTCTAAAAGGGTAATGTCTAAAATTAGTATGATACAAGGAATTCTTGAAGGGTATAAATGAAAAATCAACCAAAGTACTCTATATGGAAGATCCTTTCATTTGGGGTGCTCGGACATATAGCAGAAGATCAATGGTTATGCTTCTAGCAAAAACATACAAACTATACCACTAGCTTAGCTGTTGTCAAGTAATGATGTCGATCCAAGCTAAAATTCTATATTATTGAGCTGAGTAGGTAACTCTTTAGAGGTGAGTTTAGCTCAGACGTACTTGGTATACTTAGATTTAAGGTCTAAGAGTATCTCTGGTCGACAGCTGGAGACTAATAAGTACAAGAGGATTTAGCTCAGGTAAGACATCAGGTCGATAAGTTACAGCAGCTCGGACTCTTCAATTGTAGGACATGAAGAAAGAACTTGCCTTTCCATGCACTCTAATCCTTGGCACTTGTTTTTAAGATTTTGATGCACATTTCTTGATATTTGAGTTAGATTAAAGAGTACTATCATCTTATTTTTCATTTACTCCTTGTTCTTGTGTTATTACAATGTTGCTTAGTTCATTCATGGAGTTTTTTGTAATACTTATGATTATTTTTGTTGTTATTTTTAATACCATGAGTAGCTAAGTTAGTTTTTGTGGGTGTTTGATAATATGGAGGATCTAGTAGGTGGAATCATGTAGTTTTGACGTAGGTTTGTGTATTTAGTTAGGATTTTGATGTTTAATGCCCTATTTGAATTTGTTGAGGTATTAGAAATTGATCATTTTAATGGGCTTTCTTATAACTATTAGATAGAGAGGAGATTAGCTCTAGAAAATCCCTTGAGAATGAATATAAATGCATGATTATGAGACTTAAAGGAGATTAGTCATGTAATTTCTAGCATGAGTTAACAAGTTTGTAAAGTATTGATAAATGGAACCTCCCATCTATGAAATTGAGAGGACATTAGGTGTATTCCGTTGAATTCACACTACTTTACGTAGTTCTAGTGAATTAGGATAGGTTATGAGATTGATAGGTGATTGACCCTTAATTTCTAGAACTAAAGCATTTAATTTATGATAGAAATTAGGTGTTTAGCTAATTGTACAAGAAAATGAGACCAAGAGGAGTTTTTTGCTAGATAATTGAGTGAGATGCCTTACCTAGGGTTAAACTCAAGTAAATTCCATCAAAACCCAATTAAACACCATCCTTGATATCATAATGACATAACTTCACCACTATATCAAAAGCATGTCATGAGCCTACGTTTTTAATATTTGTGTTAGTTGTTAATTTTTGCTCCTATTTTTGCTTCCAATTACAACTTACCACTTTCTATTTGACTCACCTATATTAGAGTAGTAGCTTAGGATTTAATATTTACTCAAACCCTTTTCCTTAAGGAATTTGACTTGATGAATACTCACCAGTAATATTACTACAGACAATCTAACACATTGGCTAGTTAAGAGATGACACAGTGTTAAAACTTTTGTCTATAAAAATTTGTGTTTAAAATTACCCACGTCTCGTGTTGCTTCTCATCAGTAATTAAAAAATAGAAGCATATTCTATTGAAATAATTAAGGTTCTAAATTCATATATGTTTCCCTTGATACCATATCTAAGAATTTTCTTAGATCTCATATATGAATTTAAAACACCTTGAAAATTAATTATGATTATGTTATATGTACCTTTATTTATGGCAACCATGGTTATATGTGTATGTGACTAGATCTTTCTCCTCCTTTACAATTGATAACTTCCATTAGGACTAGCCAATTAGGATATTTTTTGTCAAAGATAAGGAGTAAGGAGGGGATTTAGTCTATTTATAATAATCCAATAGAGCCTTCCCATTATGGGCTAACTATTAGGCTCAAGAGCTACACTAGACCATCTTTCAATAAGGTGTAAATGGGCTTAACATATAAATAAATGATTTAGCCCAAACAACATATCTCATCAAAGTATAATTATTCAACCTTTAATTTTAGATAAGAAATTGGAAAATTTTCTAACCTTCTATTCTTTAAACTATTTATACTTCTAATCTTTTGAATGTGTAAAGCAAACACAACTAATAATTCAAATCATAAGTATAAATGTGCAAATAAATAAAGATAGAAACAAATGAGAAGATTAGATGGTGATTTATAGAGGTTCCCCTTTATAAGTCAGTCCTCTCCTCTACCACCTAGTGCCAAGGATTTGGTATTCCACAACTAGCTTGTTTTACGATTTAAGAAAAATCAAGATGAGGTGTACAGTTCTTACAATTCAACCTTACCTCCCAATCCATACCATAGGATTACACAAGCCTACCATTCGCTCAAATAACTCTATGCTAAGTTTAAAAAGTTTAGCTACTTTCTTAAGGATTATAGTATGGTTCTCACATTTTAACTCAATTCTCCCTATCAATAATAGATAATAAACTTTTTCTCAACTAATTTCTTATCATAATGAACTTCCTCATTTATCATGAATTATGTCATCATCTCTCCATCTTTAGTTTTTATATGGTGTTTGGATTTCAAATTTCAAATGTTACATTTCTAGTAACAGCCATTGTCTCTTCAAATTGGTAATCTTCTTCTCTATATGTCCTCAAATCTTCTTTACTATCATTTATTATTTGTTATCTTGACTTTCTTCTTTTGTTACTCCTCAAATATGGAATTTTTCTTCTTGACAATATTTTGTTCATTCATTTTATTTGGATTCCTTAGCTTAATCTAATATATTACCCAAATATATCTTCACCTCAATGATAAGCTTGCCATAAAATTTCTATAAGTATTTCTTTCTTTCATGTTTAGCTTCTACTTTGAATGTTAGCTCTATCGTATCTCTTTAGCTTGCGAACAATCATTTAGTGTCAACTATCATTCTCTATTTTGAAGATTCATGCATGCTTTTTGAACTTATCATGCTTCGAATTTACTATTGGTGTGGTAGTCTACCACATGTATTACTTATGCATTATAAGTAAGGCTATCTAAATTAAAGAGTGAGTTTTTGACCAATTTTTGACTTTACAAAATTTTTTTTTAATTTCTAAAATTGAAACATGTACTTTTTAAAAGAAATTGATAAAAGAAAAAGTAGCAAATAACTCAAAACATCATATTGTATATATGTATAGACATCATACTAGAATGTCGAGAGTCATGATACTCTCCAAAACAAAACCTAGGTCTATAAGTTGACCAAAACATCAGCCTAATAGCTAGGGCTCTAAAACATAGTAATAGTGCTAGAAAGGTATATAAGTACAATCATTTAAAGTCCCATAGTAGAAAAATGGTGACCTTGATAATAAACCACCAATTATCTAAGTAAACGCAAAACTGAGATGATATGCTATTGCAAACCAAGCCATGTACACCTCATACCTTAGTACATTATAGGTTATGTCTAATTTGATTAGGGGTCATGATATCATAAACCAATCTAAATGAAAAGATTGAATCTTTAGTTTTTATGTCGAAAAGATGTTATTTTTATTTTTTTTAAGATCTACGAAACAAGGAAAATAAAGGGATATGGATGATCTACTATGCGATATGACTCACAAACTATAAAACGAACTGGTTTTGATTAGGTCCTATGATAAAAAGAAATAATGTGTTAAAGAAATTCTAATATTATGCATGGTAATTTAACACCAAAGGTTAACAAGGTCATCAATATTGTATACGATAATCTAAATAATAAAATAAAGAATGTTACTATTCTTTAATAGAAATTGATAAGTTCAAAGGGAAGAACATAGAGGTTCAATGACACATGGTTAAGAACTCATATTCTCATTTGAAAATTCTCCACTAAAAATAATGTTACCAAAATATTTATAATGATCTTCTAACAACTATAGGGGAATGGGTGTAATTTAATCTATTTAAAATACCAATCATGTCTATTAAAAGGAAACTAATCAAAATCTTTTTTAAAATAGTGAAAATAAGATTACTGAAGGGTATATGGTTGAGGAACATAGGTGTAATCCCAATTGTATGTCTTTTGTCCACTAATGAGACAAACACACTCTTATATCACAATCAAGAATCATATCCAAAGTTTACGCTTTAAGTTCATGGCTCACTACATGCATCCATTTCTCTTGTTCTTGGATTCCATATCACACCTTTGAAACTACCTATCGTACGGAGGACTTTCCTTCAAACCTAAATCACTATGAAGATTAGAATAAGAATTGTACTAAAGGTTAGGGGTATCTCCATTCTTACCTGAAAAGGAATGAAGAGAGGTTTAAAGACACTTCGTACCATAGTAACCACACGGAAAATGTTGCATGTCACAAGAGTTTATTGTTGATGAAATAAATAATACCAGTTATTATTATCATTTAAGCGGGAAGTAAAAAACTAGCACAAGTTACTCATGACTCTGAACAAGTGGAGGAAATTAAGGGGGTTAACACTATTGCAACAGGAATTAAAGTTGATGGGTATATCTAGCCATTATGTCTAGTTATCTAGTAAGCAACACCTAAGGTACTGCATACATGTATTGCAAAACCCAAGGCACTACGAGATTTGAGCTAAAAGTTGTTAATTACAAGTCTTGTGTTAGTATTCAATCAATATTTCTAGTTCATTATCTTAATATCATGCTCTCTTTTATTTTAATTCAATTATTAAGATTAGGGCCTGAGTTATATAAGGTCCATTTAAGTTATGAGCCTTAAAGGGCTATGTAGCCCAATTAGCCTTTTAATTAACTTAAGTCCACTAAATTTCGGTTAATTAATTAATCTAATTAGGGTTTAATATTTTACTAGTCCGCTTATGCTTTAGTTATCTTGTGTAGTATAGGACCTTATTAGTTTGAAGGCCTACAAGGCTTATATTTAATTAAGCCTATTTATAGTATGAGCCCAAAGAGAAATGGGCCTAACTTATTTAGTAAGGCTAAAACCATCAAACAATTTATTGATTTAATTGGGCTTTCTTCCACTTGATTGATTTTACATTTGGCCCAAGTGTTCTATTAGCTAATTAAAGCATAAGTTCGTTATAAGTTATGGGTTTAGGACCCATTTAGGATATGAGCCTACAATAGGGCTAATGGACATAAGAATTTTTGGAAATTGGAATTAGACCATTAAAATACGTAATTAGATATTTTATTGTATTAATTTTAATTTAAGCTCATTTATTTGATAATTAGATTTAGTAAAATTTAGCCCATCATAGGCATGTGCGTGTGATTAACATGATCTGCCCATAGCGATGGGATGTGAGTTGGTTCTCCTAATGACGCAATGATAGGCTAACTTGGGGTTTAAGTCGACCTTGATCCAAATTATTAGTTTATTTAGTATTATTTGACTAACTTCTTACATTTCTCTCTCTCTCTCTTTTATTAGCCTACAAACACCTCATTGACATATGTTCCAAATGCATCAAACACCAATTTTTATTCAAGTTTTAGTCTTGAACTTAATTTCAAAACTGGTTTTGATGTGTGCAAAAATTTGAGATTTTGATCATTAACTTGGAATCTACAATCAAAATGCTTCGTGAAAGGATTTATCTAAAATTTCATGGAAAAACACTTCTCAGTGAAACTATAAGTTCCAAAACGCATCAAAAAGGCATTCTTGAGATGATCATGATGAATATTCACTAATATCATATGAATTTCAAAATATTTTTCAACAAAAATGAGTTTCCAAATAATTTCTCTTTGAAAATGGTTTAAGATCATTTAGCATGCCATTTCAATAAAATTAAATCACCTTATTTAGCAACTTTCCTTATCAAAATCAAACATGTATAATCACTTCATATGCTGGAAATTTTAAAGATTTACATTCTAAACACATTATTAAATATGTAAATCAAAGTATATACACAAACTCATCATATAATACTTGTATATGCTCTAATTAGTCTTAACGCATCATCTATTCCATAAATCATTATAGATATCATCATTAAGCACATTTTTAACTTGAAAATACAAAACAAATAAGATTGTGCACACACATTGAACAAGCAAGTGAAAATACATACGATGATGGTTTATAGCTTGTATAGACTTGCTAATTCCATATTTTAACCTCTCTAATGTTGTCTAAACTTCAAATTAATATGATCAACATCTTTAAACATGTCATTAATTCCACATTACTAAATTAAGCAAAGATTAAGGACTTAAAACTATGGGTGGATGGCGGCTCAACACAAATCAAGCATTCATCTATTTTAATCCTTTCAAACAAACTTTTAAGGCATGAAGCTCCTACAAATCATTGACGTAGGTTCAATAATCTTCATAAACTATTGAAGATCATAATAATTCTAAGATACTTATAAATGGCGCTTAGTGTAAGGTTCCCATTTAACTTCTTTTTCTTCAAATAATCCAAATTGCATCGAATCCTTTTAAATTTTTTTTGTGAGCATAATGTAGATTCTTGGCTTGTGATAAAACCAAACCCTTGAATTTTTCTCTAAGTAACAACTCTTAGATGACTTGGAAGAATTTCCTTTTTCTTTTAATTGAAATCTCTAGCACCAAAAGTTCCATTTAAAGCCTTAAGTAAGGATTAAAACCAAATATCAACTCAAACTAACTAAGAAGTATAGAAACTTACCCTTGCTAATCTTAAAGCTTGCATCATAATGGAGATGCCCCTTTCAAGTTCTTAATCACCTTCAAAACCTAGTTAAAACATCAAGAACTAGCTTAGTTAATATGGGTTTAGTGATAAAACTTACTATTTTTCTTCTAAGGTTTAAGGTTTGAGCTTAGAAGATGATTTTTAAAATTTTTTTACCTTTAAAGAGTTTGGAAGAGAGAAGAGGAGGATCAAAGGAGGTGGTAGTAGGTTTTGGGAATATTGAATGGATTTCTTTTGCACAAAGCCTTAGAAATATCATGTGGGGAACAGTTGATGTGAGGTATGTTGATGTATGTTTAACCTTATGCAAATGTACCCTAAGAACCCTAATTGGAGATTGTTGCTCCCAAATTTATTTTAAATTTGATTTTAGGTTGATTGATATGTTAAAATATTGATTTCTTGATTGAACAAAAAGATTTAAGCTTTCTTGATTGAATTACTTATAGGGCTAAAATGGTCACTTTGAAAACCCTAAAATTTGAAGAAACTTCTTATTTGATCTTACTTAATTCCCCTTTTATTATGCTTAATGAATGATTTGTTTAATGATTTAGGGGTATTTCACACATCATAACATTCGGATACTTTCCTTATCCATAAATCTCTCTAGGTTTTCATTCCAATCAAAAGATTAGTGAGTTACCTCAAAAGAACTAGCTCAACCCCTATTACTTGAAATTTGCACCACTTTTAGTTCCTCAAGAGGATCAAAATGTCCTTCCTAAGTGAAGCCCAAATTTAGAGACACTTGTTAGCATCCATACTTAAGGCTTAAACCCTAAAACTAAGTAAGCTTAAGAAAAATTTCAAGATTACTTACCCTTCCTTCTTGATGTCCATTTCAATCTTAAGAGGTACTAAAACCTTCAACTCTTTCCTCTCTTTCTAGGGTCAAACCAAGTAAATATGCTATGTTAGTAAGCATACTTAGTACAAATTAGGGTTTAGTAGAAGGGTTTTATAGTGTTTAAGAGGATTTACAAATTTTCACTTTTAGAAAGCTGAGACAAAAGTGAAGGGGGTTCTAAAAGAGGGAAAGTAGATGGGGATTTTATATGTTTGGAAAGAGGATAAGGAAAGGCTTTGTCGAGGTAGGGTAGGGTGGGGAATGGTTTTGATTTGTCTAAACTTTGTTTCAAAATTCATTTAGGCATATTAACACTGTAAAACATTAATTGGATTGTTTAAATTCAAATTTTAACATCTCTTATTGAAATTGGGTGTAAGGGTAAAATAGTTATTTATGAAAAATTAGCCCCAAAATTTGGAACTCTATCTTAAATGACATTTCAAGTGTCCTTTTTTATTTCTCAAATGAATTCTTCATTTTTGAGTGTTTCATTCTCACTTGTCTTTTTGTATAAATTGTTAGTATATTTGCAAATCTATTAGTCAAACAAACCTTCATAACTCTTAGAACTTAAATTCACTTCTTCATAACTTTTAAAAATATGCTAATTTCCAAACCATTACTAGAGTCTTAAAGTTGTCACCTATTTTCAACTATTTCAACAATATTTTTATAAAACTGTTAAATTACTTTTGGATCATAGGAAATACCTATAAATTGTTATTATCAATTTTATAATCCGAGTCAAAATCTTTTCCATTATCTTTATTGATTACTAACAATAACACATAATATTATTTCCATAAGTCAATTTATTATTATTAATTACCCAATTAAAGATAGTTTTAAATTTATAATATATTTATTGCAAATGTTGAAAGAAGTTCATATATTATATTAACAGATAATTTTTTAATAATGAGTGATATCATGGCATCAATTATTATTTTTTTTATAATGATAACAATAGACAAGTAGTTGTAGTAATAGCAATTAGAGCCCCACTAATTACACTTGATTTAACCTAGTACGACTACCACTAAGTTTTCACCTTATTCTAATTGTTCACAAGGCAAAGAAAAGGCTATCAATTATATATTAAGAGCAAAAATAGACCTAATTTCTTAGCAAGTGCTGCTTCACTTTTTGAAATGTATTACGTTTAACAACAATTTTCAATTTCAAATTGCAATAACTTAGAAAAGAAGATATTGTAGTTAGGGTTGATAATTAATTTTATTGTGTCGGGTTTTGTTTTCATGTCTAAATAGATTTGTGCTTAAAAATATACCAAGATACTATTCCAAACCAATCTAGAACTAGAACTAGACCTGGACTCATCAGATCTTGATTCCCAAAAGGGGAACTAAACCTTAACCTATGGATAGGATCATGAGCCAGTTCCTTAGACTTGCTGGTTCAACCGATAAGTTTAAGGAACCATGAATCGACCATTTTTCAAAAAAAAAATAATTTAAAAGATGAAAAATAAACTAAATTTTAGACTTTAAACTAAATTTAAACCTAAAACAAATGTTATCTTTAGCTCATATTACAAAATAGCTATTAAGGATATGTACTTATTTATATATAGCCATACCTAAATAGATTGTCATATTAGAAAAGAGAGACAAAAGATATAAAGGTTACTGTTAACACTTAATTCTTATTTGAACCAAGGCCCAATGAGTGAGGCCCATCATGAGGGACATTGAAGAGCACCTCATGCGAATAGTAAGCTCACACGTTACACCGCAACCCTCTTACAAGGCTATGAGGTTGCGCTAATAAAGATGCAAGCTGTTAGCGAGCCCATTCATCATATTGTAACTCATTAGGTGAGCTAAATGATGATTATCTGAGCAAGTCAGCCGCCTAGCTATTAAGCCAACTTACATCAACCATCTAGCATAAGCTCGAAGCTCAACTTGCCCCTTAATCAAGCATCAATTAATCATTTCCTTAGCATATTAGCTTGACTTTTGTCTTTAGCGCCCACTCTTTACTACAACTCTTTAATGAGCATTTGACATTTGTGGCATGGCTAGCACACTCAGTAACCCTTACTCTTATTAGGTCACTAAGATGCAAATTTAGTGGTTTAGCCGATCACAATATGCTGCCCACAGTTAAGCTTAATCTCTACCGTGAAGCATACTACCTATTGGCAACCAGTACAAGTTAACCCCTAATTACTATGCATCCAAGTAACCCACATAAAAGGCATTCAGTGCTAAGAAGTAAGAAGATACATACTTTTACCCTCGAAGAACCTATCTCTTCCCTTACTTTCTAAAATTGAAGTTTGACACATTATACACACATATACTAGGCAAGTACGGTCCTTTAGGCCCTTAGTGCTCGTCTTCCTTTCTCTTGGTCTTCTTTACTAGCTTGAGCATTAGAGAGCCTATCATGACCCAAACAGTATAATTATCATGGTAAATTGTCGTATACCATATAAAAATCTACGATCAATCCCCTTGTTAATCATTGGCCTTCCATGCGATATATAAGGCTCCTTCTGCTCTATGTTACCATCAAGCACATAGAAAAGTAATATCAAGCAAGATAACTAAAATTAACATTTAATTACAAAAAAACTAAAATTATAGTGTGGATTCATAGTGTCACAACCCGAAGGGAGGTTGAGTCATGGTAATACCGCCATATAATAAGTGAAGATCCGAGATCAAACACCATCCTTGATTAAGGGCCCTCTATGTACTATATAAGGCATTCACAACTACGACCTTCTCCCAATAATTAACATTACATAATAACAGAACATATAAATTAAAATTAAACTATCTAAATAATCACTAACAAAACATAGATAAGTAGGAATATCAAGTTTCCCCCTAAATTAGTCATATAATACTAAGATAAATCACTTAAGTAGTCTATGCTACTAAATAAACTAAAAATACTTAATAATTGGAAATTAAAGAGAGTCTACATATATATAAACAAATAGTTCACTCGAGCTCTCAACTTCTTCACATGCTAATCCCAAGCTGGTGCTACTAACCTTGGGCATCTCACGGCCTAACTCTAGTTACAAGTCTTACTATAACAATAAACTATAAGGGTGTAAGCTTGACTTCTTAGTGAGTAACCTACCTACTTTACAACAAGCAATATCAAGAAAGTTATTTAATAGGCATGTGAATGCATGGTCAAACATATGCAATGTAACATTATATACAGTCTATCAATAACAGTATACAGCACGGTTTTGATGCTTGCCATTGCTCGGGTTAGGAAGTATTTCGGCACATCAAGATCTAGGTATCCATGTCCAATTTGATGCCTCTTATTATCACAATCACCCTCAGTAGTAGACATGGCACAGCCTCAAGCAAAAGATAGCACTCCTCGAAGCCAAGTAGTTCCTAAAGGTCGAAGTACGAACATGTCGCATGAAGTAAATCATACAGTAACAACTTTCCATACACAAAATACAATATAGATCCTCTAAGCATGGTCTCTCGTTCTACTGTGTGATGCTGATGCCCATATTATCATGTTATAAGATGTAATGCATGTTCAGTTTAATTAAGGGTCAAGTATTTATTAGTTCGGTTCACAGGTAACCAATCAATAGATATATATAGATACTCCAAGATCTTATGTTCTAATGTAGGAAGCATATAATATTCATATTAACTTAAGGTATTTTTGCAAATAAGGTCAATCATATCAAACACATACAATTTGCCATTTGCCCCAACATGTAATAATTCCAGTTATTAGATATACTTAAGTATTCTGCTAACTACAAGCATAAACAAGTAAAATAGGGGGCAATGTACTCACTTAGCCATGATGCTCAATAGTCCCAATAATCCTCTACGGTGTCCAAGTCAAACTCCTGGTCCCCTGAAGAAGATAATTAAGTTTTATGAATATTCTATTTGTACCAATTAACTAGGCTTACCGCTTACTATCCTAGAGCTAGTGATATTATAGTTGTTTTCAAATATTCTTTCATTTAGTGAAGTTATTTTTAAGTGTCTGAAATAGTAAGTTTTTGGTTTGGGCCCCATAAGGTCGTAGGCCTAAGTGGTGAGTTTGGTTACTTTAGGGTTTAGACCTAGTTTTAGGTCTTGGGCTTGTTTTTTGACTTTAAACTTTAAATTAAATGATTTTAGGCTTCTTTTAAGTATTTTAAATGAGCTCTCTTTGCCCAACACTTTAAAATTTTAAAGCGAGACTTGGTAATGCTCTTATAGGTCCAAATGGGCCTTTTTACTAAGTTTAAGGGTTTGATGCACCAAAGGGCCTATGGGGGGTATCTTAGATGGGCCTTTGGGTTTTGTAAGTCTCCTAAATAACTCTTCCTAAGCCTTTTATCCTAAGGATCAGATCTGGTCATCTAGCTACATAGGCTCTTAAATTGGTTCTTTTAGGCTTTTTTATGTCTAGTTCACTATTTAGGGCCTTGAGCTCAAGCCCACTTGTTTTTTAAACTTAAGCCCAACATTGGACTTAAGTTTAGCCCATTTTTAATATAGTTACAAATCTTTCCATTATGGGTCTTTGGACTATTAGAACCATTCTTAAGCCCATAATCACTTACTAAGCTAGTTTAGGGCCTTAACTAAACTTTAGCTTACTTAACTTGATTAATTAAGTCCTAAACCATACTTAACACTAAATAAACATATAATTAAGCTATCAAACAAAAGCTCCAAATCTGGTGGGTCAAAGAAAGTGGCTGCCTTGAGTTACTTTTAGGGTCAAAACTTCCATTTTAATCCAACACTTGATTTTTATGGTATTTTGACTTATGTAACCTATGTTTCCACTAATTTAAACCTTAATCACTTTGTAAAAGTATGTGAAAATGTATGTGAGAGAATATACAAGGTGCAGCATGCATGGGGAATAGGGGTTTCATCATCCTACTTGAAGATTTTCTACTAACAATTATACTACTCTACATAACTTAGCCTATTTGTGTTATAACTTCTACTAAAGGTGGTTTTTCTTGTACTTACCTTTGTGGACCTTCTTGAAATACCTTAGAACTTCTATGGAGTTGCTATAAAATAAGTTTCAACAAAGAAAATATTAGTATCTAGCCTTATCTTACAAGAAAACTAAGGAAAAACCTAAGCTAAGTACTTACTGGAGCAATGTGGAGGAAGGTCCTTTCGAGATGAGTGTACCGTGAGCCTTGGTGTATGTAATGGTAGGTATGTATGTCGATAGGGCAGCATGGGGTGTGGGTGTAGCATAGGACTTGGTTTGGAGTGATTTGGAGTAGTGGTGGTGAAGTTATGGGGGTTGGCGCTAAGGTGATTGGTGGTGGCCAAGAAAGGAAGAAAAAGGAGTTTAGGGCTTGATCTTTGAGAGAAAGTTTGAGAGAGTTTTTCAGTGTGTTCTAGGGTTTTAGAAAATAAAAAATGAGGGAAGGGAAAGGGGATAGCAGGTCGTAGAAGTGAGGAGAGGTAGAGGGACAAGTGGTGAGTAATTTGAGAAAACAAGGACAAGTACTAAAGGAGGACCATGTATTTCATGTGCTTTTTGCCAATTTGGGTATGATCTTGTCTCCTAAGAGTATAAGATATTTTAAAAGGGGATAAGAGTTTGGCTTTTGGTCATTAATCATGTTTGACTTGTAGCTAATCAAGATGTAATGGGATTGGTTAAGGATTAGGGTTTGATTAAGGCAATTGGTAGTGATTAGGCATGATTAGGATAATTAGGTGCAATTATGTTGTGTTTAAGGTTTGGTTGGACTTTGACATTATAATTTAGCTATTCTAAATGTCCTGCACGTGTACTTAGGGTTCCCTTAGGGCTTAATGCTTGTTTATGATAATTTGATCTGCATACAAGCTTGAAAGTTAAGATTTGAATCACTTAGTACTACTGATCACTTTTATTGATTGATTCAACCTTACTATTAGTTTTTATTGGTAACAATAAGGTTTTTTATCATTTATTTAGGGTTAAATGATCATTTTAAGGGTTCACTATCATTCTAAGGTTTTTCAAGTATTAGGGTTCAAGCTCATTTAATCAGGTTTTTAAGGCTTACTTCAATTAAGGTTTTGGTCAAACGCTAAGGGTTTGATTCTTTTACTTAGATATTATTATCATGTTTGGGTTGGTTCTAGGGACTATCTAAGGTCTCTTGCATTCAATTCCACTTTTAGGTTATCAAAATTTTGTAGGCTTTACACATTGATTTCCACAACAAAAGTATATTACAATGTGTTCAAAGTCCTATGAAAGTCTGCATTAAGAAAGTCTAACTATGGAATTAACTAAATAAGTAAATATATTTACAAATCAATTTTACAAAATTCCCTCTTCGCTTCCTGAACATACAATCCCTTCTTAGCATGAGACTTACCTCGAGCATTCCTCAGCTTGAATGAACGAAGTGGTGATTCTACATTAAAAGAAATCTATTAAGCTATAAGCTTACGCTTAGTAAGAAAGTCCCTCTACCATGTTATACAAATAATATCATTTAAATGCATAACATATGATGCATAAAACAATTAAAATGCCAACTAATACATGCAGTGACTTAGGAACTGCATGCAACTCAGAATTACACCCTCTGTAGTTGAGGTTAGAGATAATTAACTGAAACAAACCATCAATCGGATCCTAACACCTGGGTTTTTATTCCACTTGCACTAATGTACTAAAATCAACTCAAACAAATTTAATATATATAAATTTTACTTTTTATATGAAAAATATACTTTCCTTTTTAAAATTAGATTAATGCCAAAATCTTAGGTTTAGCGATGTGGTGGCCCTCGCAGTCTATAACATATACCCTAAGTGGAAGTCACAAGACACGGCTCTTCGCTAACGATTAGCATCCCCTATCACCTAGTAAGCCTGATAGCTTAGGATAGAGACTCAATAATATAAATGGCACACATTTGCATAATCCCACTAGGAATCCCCACTCCTATGAGCCCCTTCCCACCTTCCACATGAGGTGGTTGTCGATATAGTTATAATGTAAACATGATAAATACATGACTTATTGAATTTCTTAATCGAATACTTGGTTAATTCGATTCTAATGTAATCAAGCAATTTCATTCCATACAGCCATGTATAACTATTATCACAACAATTCCCATTATTATCTTATTAGCAAGTCATGGCATTCAATCATAATACAGTAAACATACATTTCCTATTTCCCATATCCTACAAGCATTTAAATTCGTTATATAAATTTAAGTGCAACTACACTACAACCAAAACTAGGCATGAAGTCATAAAAAATTACTCACTCAACCATAGTAGATCAGTCGTAATAATCCGGGGGTAGGTCGTCTCCAACACTTAGGTACCCTGACTATCGTAAATATGATAATCTTAAGAGTTTGAGACAAAATTGAAAGGTTATCCCTAAAATTCTTTAAGTTATACTTTAAACTTAGTTTCATATTTTTCCCCGATTTTACTTAAAACTTCAATCACGTATAAATTTTTTATTTTAAATCTGATTTTTATGATCTTATAGTCAATTTTCATTGTTTTTGAGTGTACCTTAACGTAATATGGTTAGATTTTTATGATAAGGCATGCAAATCTGTTCTAAGCTTAGGAAATCCTTTGGGCTTGGGCTCAAGACTTTATTCTAAGCTTAAAACACTTTTCAAGGTTAGATTTCCATCCTTGTTTTATGTCCTTAGTGCTATCAACATTTTCTTAGACTTTCATGTAGGCATAAGTGATCAATTGGGCTTGTTTTTTGTCTAAACTAAAGTTGGTGACTTTGTTGGGCATAAGAAGTTTTATGTAGACTTCTTATGGTTCTTAAAACAACTTTTCTTAAGTAATTTAGATGCTGGTCAGAAATTTGGTGAAGGTCCAACTTAGAGTTCTAAGCTTGTTTTAAGTATTTTAAGTTTGGTTTTGAGTTTTTAGACTTTATACACTTATGATACTTACTTTAATTGGTCTTTTTACTTTGTTTACTTTGTTTTATCATATTTTTTAGAAAGTTTTCTTATAGTTCCAAATTTGGACAGTCTGGTTCAAGGGTTACCAACTTGGTTTTTCTACTTGTTTCATTGTTTATTTAAGTTTAAGTAATAGATGAAGAACCTATGCTACTTATTTCCAACTCCAACTTAACTTTTGTTCCATGAGATGATTATTTAGCTTATCTACCAAATAAAAATGATAGAACACATACTGATCATAAACTCTTTGCTATGGTTTACATCTCAAAAAGTTGATTTTTTCATAAAACATCATGTATTGGCTTTTTGCTTTACCTAAAGCTAGATTTAAGCACATTTAACTTAATAGAAGTGAATATAACACTTAAACGACCTACATATACTCCATGTCCAGTATACTATCCTCTCATTCATGTACACATTTTATGATTTTCTTAACTTAAAATCTCTTATTCTAAGTGTTAAACATGCATCTTACATAATACCAACTTAGTATGCTCATAGTCCATCCTTTATGTAAGGGATTCATAAGCTTATCACTTAAGATAGTCTAACTATTTTATCATCTTATGTTCATGCAAACATTTTCGTGAAAATGTAGTCTCCTAACATAGCATACTAAAGCACGTAACAAGGAATAAACTTACTCATCCTAAAAGTAGAAAAATAGTTGGTTGTGCGCTAGGAGTCTACTCTTACTCCTTGTTTACCCTTCCTTTTCGCAAGCTCTTTTAGTGACCAAGGTCTTGATATTTAAGGTAGGTTTCAATGATGGCGACAAGTGTAAGATGGTAGGGTTGGGTTTCCTCTTTTGATTCATGATTTTAAAGTGTAGAAAAGGAAGTTAAATATGAGTGAAAAGAGAGAGAGTGTGCCGATTCAAAATAAGGGGAAAATGCATCCACAAAGTCTCTTTTTAATGCATATAAACATGTCATATAAGTCTTACTTTATAATGATTTGATGATGGCAGTAATAAGGGGTGAATAATAGATGTGAAAGACAAATGGTTTGATAGATAGATGACAAGGCATAACCTTTCCTAAGTTATCTTTTCAATAGGCCATTAGGGTGTCCTTTTGGTACATTGTGTTTCCTTGTCACTTATTTAAAAATTAAATTGATAAATTGAAGAGATAACTTATCCTTTTTGTAATATAGGTTATGGTATGATAAGGAAATTGTCTTATCACTAACTTTTGATAAGTTATTAGGTGATAGTTGGTTTTAACTTTCAATTGATAAGTTATTTAAGATGATTTGTTAGTTCTCTTATCCATATGTAACATAAGTTATAACTAAAGATAAGGAAATTATTTTATATGTAATTCTTTTAGAGTTTGGTTCTGAAATTAACTTATAAGTTATGATTTGTTTCTCATAAAGTCTTTTACCTTTCTACAGTTGAGTAAATTTATTCAAATTAAATTCTCAATTTTCCAAGGTCACATGTCCTTCACTTTACTAAGGTTTAGGGTTTCGAATGACTTAAAGTCCGTTATTTTTGCGTTCGAGGTTTTATCAATGATGAACTCTTAAATTAAAATACTAAGTTTGTTTTTAAATATAAACTTAAATTTTTAGTGTAGTTGATCCTTGAGAACGATCGAAAAACACTCTTAGTTGATTCACGTATCTTTTAAATGGTAAGGTTTACAAAGCCTTCATGGCTACACCTATGAGGGTCTTTTTGTAGGTATCGAGGAATAGGAGTCAAAGTCAAAGTCAAAGCCTAAGCCCACTCAAGCTAGACTCTACACAAGCCCACACGTTCTAGTTAGTCCAACCACGATCAATAGTTACAATGAAGTTAGAAAAACAAAAGTTAATCCCATATTGCTAAGGATGATATTAGTTTTTTTGGTGAAAGCCTATATATTATTGCTTTATTGTAAAAGACAATGCATTAAATGCCGTGAATGGGAAATGATTATTTCCTCTTCACATTAAATTAGTTAATTTTTTTATTATTTATTTTGTCAATCTTAAATTTATTTTATTTTACCTTTTTTTATTCTTCTTTTCCTTTTTTTAATCTTTTTTTTAAGTTGGCAATTATTGAACCGTCAGGTTCATGAGTTTGAAAGGCTAATCAGGTTTAGACTAGTTAACCTGGTGGTTTAGCCATATGAGTCCAACTCGTACAGTCAAATCAATGTCAGGTCTTGGACCTACTAGGGCAGTTTTAGGCCAGGGTATAGTTTGAACTCAACCCATGCCTAGGTCTACTTGAAAAACTTAAATCTATGACACAACCCATTTATTAATTATGTGAAAAAACTTAAACCCAAGACCAAACATATCTCGTGTTCGGATTGGACTAGTTTATATTAGGATTGAAAATTCATTTTACCATATCATATTTCGTTTATTCATCGTTCATAGATTAAAAAGTTATAATTAAATTTATAAAAAAACTATCGGTACAAAGGGAAAAAGTGATGATAATATTTAAATTTTACAAAGATAAATGACAGCTTTGTACTTTATATAAAATTATAACTCAAACAAAAGTTTTAATAAAGATAAATCTTATCAAATATAAGAAATTAAAAAATTTAAATTACATAACATCACTAATTTAGTGGAATAATAAATTAAATCGATATTAATAATATTATTGTTGTTAACTTCCAAATTTATCACATTATTTATTAGATTTTCATTAAAGACAATCAATAAATCTATACGAGTGCGTAATTCTTTTACCCATTTAAACTATGATGAGTAAGAAGAACATACAATATCATTAAATTAAAAAGAACCATGACCTAAATAGATATTAGTATTATTACCATTGTTAATTTTCAAATTTATCACATTATTTGTTGGATTTTCAGCAGAAATACTTAAAGAATCTACAAATGAACTCTTAATTTTTTTTATCTATTTAAACTATAATATAGCAAAAATGATATATACTAAAAGTATCTCGTAGCTTTAATTAAGATTTTTTACTTAAAAAGAAATGATTTATACAAAAAAATACAAATATGGAAAAATATATCGCGCTCTTTATGATTAGCTATAGGAGCTTGACCTAACCTAAATAAGAATTTAATAATGTTTAAATGGGTTTAATCTATTTGTGGCTCGTAATAATTTTTTCCATACACTAACCTTTTCAAATCATGCTATATCGTATCCAAATTTATTATGCTAGGTCTCAAATTGCTAGCCAAAAAATGATGTTCTTGGGTTAATTAAAAGTTTTGTTCTTTGAGGTAGACCTAACATTAGAAAGTTTAATATATTAATATTACTTTAAATTTATATAACAATAAATTTGAAAACTGTAGGAAAAATCTAAGCCAATGCAAATTCAATTTAATTATTATTATTGTTTAATTAAATTGTTAAGATGATGTACTAAATTCACTTGGAATGTCAAACTCTATTAGTACTAATATTGTTAAGAAAAAAATTAGTCAAATTCGCCCTTGGAATGTCGAAGTAGGGGCAATTTGAACTTTTTATTAGGATTTAACATAAGTTAGATGTGTGATATTATTCTCTTTTTAAAAAAAAAAGTGTTGAGAGCTTTCTGACAATATGTTATTTTCCAAAACTGAATATCACATAAAAAGTTATGCATAAACTAGTGTAAAGATCAATTCTAAATCATGAATCAGCCCATTGAGCCATTAAACCAACTATTGAATAGCCAAGCTTTAAGGGTTTACACAGTTTAATCATGGTAACTCACCTAGTTAGGCGTTATCGAACCAACATGTTGAACTACTCTTAAATCGACAATTTGGCCTCACAATTTAGAGTTAGACCAATCTTGAAATTTAAAAATTATTTATATAAATAATATATAATATATTATATATATACCATATATATATATATATATTACAAACATTATACATATTATGTATAATATATAATATATTATATAACGCGAATAAGTATATAGTATATGTAATATATAATAATTAATATACCATATATAAATACTATAGTATACATATATATTATACTATATAATATATTATATATATAATACAACATCATATATTCATACTCATATGTTCTAAATGAATTTTTTTTAGATCAAGAAAATAATTAAATAAAAAAAATTATTTATGAACAACAGCATAAAATTTTAAATTTAGTTGAAAAAAAAGAAGATGAATAGTTTACAAACTATTTATAATAATTAAAAAAAATTAGAAAAAGTTAAAAAAAAAATCATACGATTCAAGGATTACTAAACCATACATTTAAAAGATAGGTTCGGTTCACTTTTTTACCGACTCATGAATTAGTGATTCAAGGTTTGTTTCGAACTGACTCAACTTATTGAACACGTCGAGTATGCATTGTTTAAGTATCAAAGAAATATTAAGTGATTATAGTTTTAATAATTTAAATATTGTAGATGTTGAATACTGAATTGCAAAAAAGCGAAATTTCGTGTGCCTTCGATAGCCTTTATTCCACGAATCATGATATTACCAGTCAATTGTATATACTATAGAACAATTGAGAAGTCCACTTAAATCCATGTCTTAGGAATTTCATAATTTTTAGAAAAAAACGAAAACAAGAAAAAGGTCAAATGGCAAGTAATAGAAGTAAGCCGCAAGATAAATGTGAGACCCGAAAATTGCCCGCAAATGCTATGATGGGTTGGCTTCTGCAAATATTCTAAGCTTTAATCATGACTCTTCCTAAATTTTGAACAATATAATAGCGTCTGACCAGAAGGATAATGTCGTAATCATGGAAGTATAGAATATATGATTACTTTCATTTCTCACACCGAAAACCGACCATCCTATTTATCTTATTTTTCAGTGATGTGACCTTTTTATTTCCTTCATTTTTTTAGGTTTACCTTTTCTTCTTCTAATCTCCTTAATTTCATCAAGTCGGGCCTAATTAGCTAGTCCTCCTTAAATTACCTAACATATATGTATATTATATAGAGACAGAGAGACCCGGCACGGGTCAGTTTTCACCGATGAACCGACTCAGCATGCAGGTCTAAACTCGGTGGTTCCTCACCCAGATCCATGGATAGAAGTTTAAAAAAAAAAAAAAAAAAAAAAATCCATGCACATACATGAGTATTTGCTGCAACTTTGCGATATCAATGGCTAACGTATGTGCACAAAAACAACCACACATATAGACAAACATAAACAAAAATGCACATGCCCATCCCCTCATCTTTTTTCCTATAAATGCATGCACGGACACACGCATGTATTTTTGTACAAACATAAAAACACATACACCAGAGAGGCTGTACGTCACTTTAAAAGGTCTTCAATGTTAATATTTTCCATATGAAATATTTAACTCTTCTATGCATATGTATTGCAAGAACCATTAGTATATCATCATGTGACACTACTTTTATTGTCCCTTCCTTAGGAAATTCACGACAAATATAGAGTTCAAAGTTAAAAGAGACGAAGGCAAGGATTCTCGTAATATGTTTTCTTTTCGTTTCACTTTTGACGAAACACGATATTTCTAAATTTTAAAAATTTTTGCAAATTTTTTCAAAGACAAGTATGTACTGCAATCATCTTTATTTTTACTTTAAGATAGAGCCATTACTATCTATTGTATATAAGTATGAGTTCTCTATATCCTTAGCTTGCAATGAACCATTTGCTACCTAGTCAACTTTTAATAGTCGAATTTACTCAAACATCCCTAATACTTAAGAATTTATTAAATTTATCTAATCAGTTTTTAATGGTACGATTTAATTAAACATTTGTATTATTTAAGAATTTATTAAATGATGTTGAATATTGAGTGACTAGCTAAACTAGAGCAAATTGAGTAGCAGAGAGTTCATTGTAAGTTGAGGATGCTAAGACGGCTCACATAATTGATGTAAATGACTCATCTCATAGTGATAGGGAAAAGGATTGAATAAATACTTTTGTTATGGAATTTTTAATGCTCATTGCCAAAATAGGATGTATTTTACCGCATTGATAATAGAATAAGTTGTCATCTTCATCTCCTTTTAATTCGTGCACTTGGTGTTACTCTTCATTCAAATTTCTGTTTCAACATATGAAGATTTAATAAGGATGAGAGAATGATTATTATAATCTATATATGGTTATTAAAATCACTATTCTATTACTCATTTTAAGATATAAAATCGATAAAATTGCATAGAATCATACAAAATTCATAAAATTGTAACATTATATAATCGTATATAAAAATTCATAATTTTACTAAAAATTTGTATATAAATGATTTTATATCTATGTTGACTAAGAAAAACATTATAAAATAATATAATCAATTTTAACAACCATGAATCTATGTACTAGTTGTGCCAAATGAAAAGGAGACAAATGATGATTGTAATAGGTGTTATAGTGGTACTTGTAAAATTTTTAAATATGTGAAAAATATTAAAGTCAATAAGTAATGTGAGTGTATTCATTTTAATGCCTTTTTTAGATTATTGTAGCTATAATATCTTTTTTTAATTTGGAAAAATTTGCATTTTGTTGTAAAAGGAATAGGATCCCATCCATCTGTGGTACAAAAATTATGTAATGAAGTATTTTCACACTTTAATGAGATAATCCCAACTAATTGATTAAATATTTGATAATATTTACCTATTATCTTTTTTACATATCATGCAATAACGCGCTAGTTTCATAGACCCAACACGAAATCAATTGGTCTTGACTGATGCAATGCTCGTGACCTGATGGCTCTAATGGTTTTAGGTCGGACTAGATACCCATACCTGGCCGTCAATATATATATACAGAGAGAGAGAGATTTTCATAACTTCTCAAAATATGCTTTCTTATTGTCATAAGTTTTAAAAATACACACGTAACTAAATAGTTACAAGGACCTTAAAACCTTCACTATTTTTGGTCTAATAGTTTTAGGGTTTTAGCTACAGTATAAAGGATGTGTTAATATCGTTAGAAGTTATGGGAATGAGAGTTTTGAGAGTAAATTTATAATCACTCATTTTATATTATGATGTTTTCGCGAATACATTAGCTTTCAACTAATTTCATAATTTATCACGGGCAATTTTTTTTTTTTTTTTTCACCCCAAAAAGATCCGACAGTGTGAGTCGATCTGAAATAACACTGAAATAATGCATGACGGTACATTTCAAGATTGAAGAATTCCAAGTTAGCCGGTCATAATTTTCGGAAACAACGTCCAAACCACAAACATCTTTCCAGTGTGTAAATTACACACACATAAATACACTCTTTTTCGTCGTAATCCAATTTATGTTTGTTTCATCCATTCACCAATTAAATTGCCTCCTAAGAGACTGGAGAAAAGTCAATCGAAAACAATGATATATTTATGTAAATAAACTGGAAGAAATTTACAAACATTATTATTAGATACAAAAATGAGATTAGACACCGACGAAGCATGAGGATTATTGTTTTAACCCATTTAATAAGCAAACCGTTGCTTGCCAGACCACCTAATCCAACAATTTCACCTTCTACATATATATATATACGAATATGTCAATTATGCTGGTCTTTAGGGCGGCCAGGTACATCGTTATCCACTTATTTTTGTGTGCCGTCCCAGTCTCTACAACCATTCTCCGGTGAATATTATATTTAATAAGAATAATAAGACACAATATGTTCTGTCGATGATGACAGCGACGACAATAATAACTACAGCTATCGTTATCATCTCAAATCGTCATTATTATTGTTTTTTGGTGAAGCTTATGTTAGCGACTATAGAATCTGGGACGATTGATGACTGAGTATAGATGTAGCAAACAGCCATTGTTTTTTAATTAATATACAAGGTCAACACCTTATCAAGAGATAAAAATAACATTTTGGATGGTGAAGTTAGATGAAATAGAGCACTCAAACATGGCGACTCCCCCGCTCATTTTGTTTATGGGTTGATGGAAGTTTTGAGTGGACAGGAAACGAAACGAAACATGAAACATGCGCTTTTTAGCAAAAATTATTATTTGAAGCCGGTTATTTTCGACTTGTTAACAACTTGGCAAAAGGGTTTGACGTTTGTTATTATTCTATTTGACCTTATAGGTACTTTTTCCAAGGTTTAGTTAGAAAGACATCCCTCTTCAACTCTTTATATATATATATTAACTATATAACATCAGCTTGTCATATGAATGACATTCACGTTTTATGACAAGGGAAGAATATTTTAAGATGAATGTTGGCACCACTAAATGATGTTATGGTGTTTATGACACCTATCAAGTAATTAATGAGTTTAGCCAATAAAATACATTATTTGTAATTTATTCACTTATTGTCCTTTTTTGCTGGTATTTTATTTATCATGAAATTAGATTGATCTGTGATATGTTTTGAGTAAGTGGATCTTTTTCACAGTATTATGTCAACATTAGCATATTGAACACGATAGAATGCTTAGAGAAATCATGAATATGAGATTGTTTCGTGCGTCCATCTAGTAGAGTATGATGTTTAGATGGCGTTAAAGTCTATTGGCAAACCCATGCCCGATAGCATAAATGAGGTTAAGGTGGCATTCTCATTTACATGTTGAGATCAGAATCATGAGTATTTCTTTATTGTTTATGAATCAATATATATATATATATATAATTAGTAATTTTGTTGATTGTAATATAGGTTACATATTAACACATGTGATTTGTGTAATTGTGTGGAATGTGCTTGTGCTTATAGTATTTACATACTAAGTGTTAGCCCATTCCTCTTTTTTACAGATGCAGGTATTTAAGTTGTAATTATAGAGTTTAATGGATTTGGATAGGTTCGTTAAGATAACTAGGATGGGAAATGGTGATTTGGTATATGACTTTTAGAATGAAGAAATATATATATATATATATATATATATATAGAGAGAGAGAGAGAGAGAGAGAGAGGAAATATCATTAGAATGGAAATAAATGGTTGAATTTATAGTTAGTTTATGAGATTAATAAGATTCTTTAACTATAATTGTTAGATTGATTATCTGTAAAGCTTGTTCACAATTTAAGGTTTAAAATGGATATCTTGAATTCAACTACAGGATTTTTATGTGATCTATTTGATGATACAATTCATGTTTTTGGAGATTTTTAGTTACTCATTTAAACTCAATGTGTCATTAGAGGATAGGATCTGATAAGAATCAACTTCTCGGATTAGTCACATGAAGTTGAGATAGTAGATTGCAAGGACTAACTTAATGAATTCTAGCTTGAAAACCCTTTCAAGATGGGGATTCCTTCATTGATCCTGGACTTTTACATTTTTGTTGACTTAAGTGTCAAACCATAGTAGAGATCAACATAACTACCAAGCTATTAAGCATTAGGCGTCTAATTGAGTTAAGCCACAATGTTACTTGACTTGAAGAGGCTCTAAATAACTATGAACATCCGAGCTCTAACCTAGCTTAGATTAAGACTGCTCAATTCGTAGATCTTCTACTAATCTCACTAACCTTTGAGCAAAAATTCCTAAGTACAAAGCTACCTAAGCACTTACTTCAACTAAGACAATTGCACCGTAGACATCTAGTCACCATTTAACACATGTCTTTTAGCACAATATTCTAGAAAGATTCTATCCTTTTTCGTATAGAATATCAATTGTCAGTTTTACCCTTTTAATTATGTTTTAGGAATCTTTTTGTGCATTATCTATTTTGTCTTTTCCTTCATTATTGTAACCGTAGTTGAGGTCATATAAAAGCTTCACTTCTTTTCTACAAAGATAAGCTACTTTATTATTAAATTACAAATTTTCCTTATTGAGCAACCTACGTGTTCTCTATTATCCTTAGCTCTTATCTAACTCCTTTAGCAAGAATTAGTAGCAAGTGACCTTAGTTCAACATTCGTGTATCATATCAAGTGTTTGGATTAGGTCAAGTAGGATTAGTTGGTGTCATATCTAGCTAGTAGCTATTCAAATTTGCTAAACCCTCTTTTTGTTTTCTTTCATTCTTATTCATTTTGGTGTTCCTACTTATATACAATATTAGAGACGCATCAGCTTCGTTGGTATCAAAGTAGGGTTCCAAGAGAGAGTATGTAAAGTTGCAATGAAGGTTTGTTCATATTGCTATTATTAGCTATTGTGTTCTTCCATATCTATTATAGTGGTACTCCTAAGTGAGGTAACTTCTAGTACTCTATTTAACCCTATTTTCCATTACAAAAACAAAACAAGTCCGATTTGTATCACATTGTGCTGTGTTTGATATTGAGTGGTTGGAGTGTGTTAGTACAATTTTGAGTTCTAGAGAGTAGCAAGGTTTTGTTGAGTCTTTTGTCATTAAAGTTGTTAGGAAGAATTGCACCATTTTAGATTATAGCATTGTAGACACCTCATTTTTGTCAATTTTGTTAATTGAGCCAAGTTAATAAATAAACAAAAAAATAGAAAAAAATAAAATAAACGAAAATTAAAAGAAAAAAATGAAAAAAAAAGAAAAAGAAAATTCAGTTAGGTTATAACAAGTTAAGTTATGACTCAAGTCGTGTCAAGTTGAATTAAGTTTGGTTGTTATATTAGATGACGAGATGGACTTAATTAATTAATTTTAGGTTAGACCAATATAGAATAGAATTCATCTAATTTAAGGGGCTTAAATCAAGATCTATTAAATTATTGGGCTATATATAATCAAATCAAATCAGGCCTAGAAAGAAAAGCCCAAACTAACTAAGCTTTCTAGAAGTTAGGGTAAATCTTTGAAGAATCACAATTATATCTTCCATGTCTTTAATATGAAAAATTTGATTTTGAGTTTATAAATAGCATGACGACAGTGAAGTTGAGGAAGGTTTTTTTTTTTCATTAATCATACTCCTTCAAAAAAACTACCCAAAACACTACATCCCATTACCCAAAACACTACCCACACTACTACAACCACCACTGCAATAACCACCACACACCACCACAACTACCACTACAATAACTACTGCATTCCACTACAACCACCACTATAATACAACCGTGAGCCATCGTCGCCCATGTCCACGCTACATAACCTACTATTACCTAACTCTTGCTTACATCGCCGATAGTACCACCCACTGTCGCCTACAACACCCCTTGTAATCGCCCACGCATGCACAGTCTAGCCCAATGTCACCAAATCCACTGCTCATAACACTGGCATGCTCGCTAGTCATCACCTACAACACCCATCCCATCACCCGTCTTGTCGCCTAGATCTTCGCCCAAGTATTGTCACCTAGATCTTCACCCATGTTCGCCCGTGCTGTCGCCTAGATCCTCACCTAAGTGTTGTCACCTAAATCCTTACCCATGTTCAACAGTGCTATCGCCCAAGCTCTCCCCTAGACGCCCGCCCGTGCTATCGCCTAAGCTCTCACCCAGACGCCCGTTTGTACAGTCACCTAACCTCTTGCCAAGTCACTCGCCCATGCTATCGCCTAAGCTCTCACCCATACACTAGCCTACGCTTGCCCACATTGTTGCCCATGCTTACCCATATGCTCGCCTAACTCTCGACGGTCCACCGCTAGGTAAATTTTTTATTAATTTTTATTTACTTCATTAATTTATTCATTTATTTTATTAGTTATATTTTTTATTTAATGTAGGGTTTTTTTTTTAGTTTTAAGTTATTTTCTTGCAAATTTTTTTAATCATTCTAATAAAATTTAGTCAAATTAAATTCTTTGAAAAATCATGTATTTATTTAATAAAAAAAATATTTTTAAATATAGTGGTTTTGAAAAATAAGAAAAAATCTTAAATTTAATTTTTTTAAAAGGGGATTCCGTTAGTTAGGGTTTTTCTATTTAATTCGGGAAAATTAGATTTCTTAGGGTTTTTTTAAATAATAAATTAATAAATAAACGTTAACCTGGTTCAATTTCAAAATAAAAAATGATACATCAACTAAATATTTCATAAAAAAGAACTACGGCTGGTTTGATCTCGACTAGCAAGTACATAGAAACCTTCTGGGAAACCATCAAAAATTAAAAAAACTTTTTTGCTTTTTTATAGAAATTTTTTTGTAAAAAAACAATAAAAGAGAATTTTTAGTTACATTTTGTGAATTTAGATATATTTTTAATATTTTTAGAAAAATTACAAAAATAAAGCCCATTAATTTTTCTTTAATTTTCACTTAGTAACTTAGTCTTAATAGGTTAGCCCCCAAATTCAGTTTTTTGGTTCAATTGTCTAAAAATTAATTTTTTTAGAATATCTACGAATTAATGGTCAAATTAAGGTTTTCCCACCAAAAAACCTTAATTTAATTTAATTTTTTTTTACTAGTTGAATTGGTTGGTGACTTTTTTTTTTAATTTCTTTTCCTTTTTTTAATGTCGAGTAATCTATTCTAAGCGAGCTGAAATTAATATTGGTTAAATTGAGAAAATTGAAATAGGGCTTGATAGAATTAGCGACTCTACTAGGGACCCCTAGTGGGTTAGCCATGTAAAAATTAAAATAAAAAATTAACTAATGGGCTTTTCTGTAATTATTTTCTTTTTTGTATTATAGTTGTACTAATTGCATTTTTTTAAGTGCTGTAGGCCATAAAATGAGCCTAGCCCTATGGGCGTTTTATTTTTAATGATCGTTTACGTGTTTAGATGTGGTAGGACGTAGATTACCCTAAGAACTCAAGACGGGCTGCTATTATGTAACCCTCGGGTCGCTAGGGTCTTTACCCTCGCTTGGTGGTGATAAATGACCCCACTCAAGCTTTGATATAACCCACTAGGCTTCTCCTCGAAAAGCCTTAGAGTTACAAAGCTTGAGACCAGATATGGACCAGGCCAAGTACAGATAAGGCCGGTTATCGAGGTAAGTTCGATCCTGCCGAACGAATGAAACGAGGGTTTTAGTGATGGTTTTAACGAATCTGTGAAACATCTAACCGGATATAATACACTAACTAGATTCTGCACTAACCTATGACTCATCGGATGTGACATACCGGTCCGAGTAATTGGGTTGCCTACCACAATCCTTGCTAAAGGGATTGATAAAAGCCAATGAAAAAGAGAGCTTTCCTAGTGAAAAGACCCAAAAGGAAGGTTTTTTTTTTATTAATCTTCTATGTATCTCTACATTGTTATAAGTGTTGTTATTTATAGTACGTCATAAACCCTAGTACCAAACTGTAAATAATAACAAGGCCTTAAACCCTAAAGAATCAGGCCCATAAATAAAATAAAGAAAAACACATATAAAAATATAAAACTTTGCATTTTATTGGGAGAAGTCAACATGTAGTCATTTGGCATGCCTTGGAAGTAGTCTTGCAATGCATGGTCAAGACACCAGAGAGGTCGACCCATAACTGCTGAGTTTAGAAGTTGGTCGGTGTTAGTCTCTCCGAGGTCTTGCCGAGTGGATCTAACTCTCAGTAGCTAGAGCTCTTGGCCGCTAAGTTAACAATAGACTTAGCTGAGTGAATCCAACCTTCGGTAATATGATCTCTCATCATAATGGCAAGCGTAAAGCCGAGTAAGTGATTGGTTAAGCATGGGTGAAGATCGGCTGTCGTCTCGACCTTATGCTTCTCAGTACTCTTTCTGCAAGAAATAGTGTTATTTGATACAGTAGACAAAATGAGTAGACAAGTAGATAATCTCAACTTTAGCAATCAGGTTGGGTCGGTACCCTAAAGCCTATCATTTCCTCTCCCTTCAAGAAGTTTTAACCCGAAACTTAGTAATTGGTGGCTTGAAATCCCACCGGGATCAAATACTTACCTATAAAAACTAGAGAAAATGATATAGAGATTGTTTGGGTCTATCATCAGTGTTGGCATCATCCTCGACTCCTTCCACTCGTTATAAGGCCGATCAACCAAACTCCTCTTCAAGGATCCTTCGCACAATTAAGGAAGTAGAATCTCTTAACGTTTGAAATACCAAGGGAAGGACAAAGACCGAGGGATTATAACCCAGAGCTTTTATGTGATTATCATCTAAGGCAAATAGGGCACTCTACAGATCAGTGTTGGAGACTTAAACATAAGATCTAGGATCTTATTGATGCCAAATTGGTTCAATTGGATTTTATTCAAACTCCTACTCATAATGTGGGTAACAATCCTCTACAGAATCATAGAAATTCAATCAATATGATCATTGCTGAAGTTTCTGAACCAGATATTGATCTAAATGGTCTCCCATTCGCTATTGAAGAGATAGCTTAGAATCTGAAGCAAGCCTGCTATTTGTAAAATATCAATTTGAGAGATAGGACCTGGACTAAATCGACAATATATCAACTGTTGAAGCATGGGAAGATAAAAAAAGTTGATATCATGGCTATGATAACCCTAAAATTGTGAAAGAAAAGTACTCAGAAGAAGCCTAAAAAAGATATAAAGCCGGCAATCCGACAGTTAACACCTTAGGAGACCGTCAAGGAAGTTTGAGTATTTGGTAGATTACACTAATTCACCTATTGTATATGATGATACCCTACCTATTGGATAGGGTCTAGAATTTGAAGAAGAAGAAAAACTTATAGCCGATTGATAACTCTAATTTTAAACATATTTCATAGGGTGATTTTATAGTATTTTCCGCACATTTTTTGTTTTTTTTAAAGAAATTGATACTTAATTGAGTAAAATGTTGATTTCAGGGTTTAAACACGTTCTAGGCTCAAAAACGAAGAAAAGGAATCAAGTTTCACTCAATTCCGAGTTCAAACAAAGAAGTTATGAATTTTTGAAGTTGTATAAAAAATTTACCTAAGTGCAGAAAGTTACACGACCTGGGGATACGGTCATGTCCCAGGCCATGTCGGGTGACAAAAACAAAATCTTTTTGATACACTATAAAAAGACATATTAGGGTTTCAAAAGAGAAAGGAGAGACATTACAGAAACGGAGAGACACAAGAGAAGAGAAAGAGACTTAAGGAACAACATCAAGAAAGAGGGAAACAACATCAAGAAAGAGGGAAACAACATCAACTTCAAGATTAAAGAGATTATTCATCAATCAAAAGGGGTTTCCATGTTTTATTTTATATTATTGATGAAACTCGTTTTTAGATTCATTATGGTAGCTTAGAATTCGAGCATTTAGGATTATGGAACCTAGGGTTTCATGTGATTCTTGGATTGATTTATAATTCTCAATAAAGTTTCTATCTTTACTTGATTCAATTATGTCGTTAATTATTGATTGATATTTCTAGAACATCAATATATGATATTATGCATGTTGATTGAGAAATTGCATGTGTAATTAGATCTTTACATAATTGAAGAGAATTACATGTATACTTAGAGATAAGATACATGTTTCTTCCGGAAAGTTGATTGTTTGTATGGGAATTCATTACACGCTAATGCAATTCTAAATTATATTACTAAGTGAAGAGATTTCGGTAAATAATTTAGGATTAGGGTTAATATGCTTGAGAAAGATATTAGTTTTAATTGTGAATCTCTCCGGTCAAGAATAATAGAAATTGAATTGAATATATTTTAAAAAGGTTATATGTTAAATACTAGGGGAAATAATTCCTAAATACATTATTGCATACTTGAAGTCGTTCGTAATTTATTGCTTTCTAATTTGCATAATTAAGTCTCATAAGTAGTTTAGTTGTTAATTTCAGTATTTTTAATTAATTCAAACTTTCACAATTTTTCGGTTAGATAATAAAGCTAAAGTTAATATTAGTACTCAAAATCTCTGAGGGATCGACTCGGACTCACATCCGTTATATTAACACTGATAGGTGCACTTGCCTCATATCAAGTTTTTGGAGCCATTGCCGGGGATTTTCGATATTAAGAACACTAGTTGCTTTATTACTTTAACCATTTTTTTTCTTTTTTTTTATTATTTATTTTCATTAGCTAGAGCTGTAATTAATTTTATATTTCTTATCCTTGCAGTGCATGACTAGAAGTAACCTGGATGATTTGGTAGAACTTGATCCTGAAATTGAGAGAACTGCCCTTCAAAATTTGAAATCATGACCTAGACAAAGTGTGGCGACCATTGACGACGAGTCAATTGTTGAAATCAAGGAAGAAGGTGAAGAGCCCAACAATCAATTCACCGAGTAGGAAGATCCACCACACATGGCGAACAACGGGAATGAAGCAAATCGGACCATGTCCGATTATTCAAGGCCAACACTTATTGGAGCTGACTCTAGTATCGCAAGGCCAACCGTTACAGCTAACGACTTCTAAATTGCACCTAACATCACACAAATGGTGCAACAATATGTTCAGTTTAACGGTCACCAAGATGAAGATCCCAATGCCCTCATCTCTAGCTTTCTAGAGATTTGTGATACTTTTAAAATCAACGGAGCCACGGATGATGCCATCTGATTGCGGCTATTCCCTTTCTCCTTGAGGGGTAGAGCAAAACAGTGGTTGAACTCTCTACCACGAAATTCAATCACAACTTGGAATGAATTGGTAGAGAAATTTTTGGAAAAGTATTTTCCACCTACAAAGACCGCTAAACTTCGGAATGATATTTCTTATTTTGCTCAATTGGAAGCGGAGACGCTATATGATACTTAGGAGCGGTTTAAGGACTTGCTCAGGAGGTGCCCACATCATGACCTCCCACTATGGATGTAGATTCAGACCTTTTACAATGGTCTTAATTTATCCACTAGACAGATGATTGATGCATCCACAAGAGGTACTTTGAACACAAAGACACCTGAGCAAGCACAAAACCTGATCGAAGGAATAGCGATGAACAATTATCAGTGGGAAAGCACCAGAGCTAAGCAAAAGGCCATGGGAATTTATGATGTGGACTTGACTACTACTCTGGCAGCCAAGGTGGACTTATTGAGTAAAAAGATTGATGCACTCTCAGTTGGCCCTCACCAAGTGCAATCGAATGTAAGTGATTTTGGTATGCAAGGGTATGGAGCACAAGAACAACTAGAACAGGTAGATTATCTAGGAAATCCACCTAAGCAACAAAATAACCCCTACAGCAACACTTACAATCCAGGGTGGAGGAATCACCCCAATTTCTCATGGGGAAATCAAAACCAAGGCCAGCAGAAGACCAACTTTGGCCCACCTGGATTTCAAAGACCATTCCCACCTCCTCTCCCTCAAGAAAAGAAGTCCAGTGTGGAAGAACTTCTCATAAAATATATTCAAGGCAATGAGGCTCGGCTATCCAATATTGAATCATCGTTGAGGAATCAAGAAGCTTCCAATTGCAACCTTGAGAACCAAATTGGTCAACTTGCAAAAATGATCTCTGAGAAGCAACAAGGGACACTGCCAGGGAATACCGAGGTCAATCCTAGGGAACATGTTAATGCAGTGACCTTGAGAAGTGATAGAAAACTGCAAGTGGAGAAGAAGGATGGTGGGGAAGTAGTTGAGAAAGAAGTGGAAGTCAACCGTAAGGAAGATGCAAAGCCACTAAAATCAAAAGAAAATATGGAATCACCAAAAGTGAAGGAGTATAAGCCTCCCATCCCTTACCCGCAGCGCCTTAAGCAAAGTTATACTGATCAGAATAAGGAATTCGGTAAATTTCTTGATGTTTTCAAACAATTACACATTAACTTACCTCTTGTTGATGTCATCTTGCAGATGCCAAAGTATGCGAAATTTCTAAAGGATCTTCTATTGAATAAGAGGAAGTTGGAGGAGCTTACAACTGTCACATTGAACGAGGAATGCTCGGCACTTCTCCAGAAAAAGCTGCCACAAAAATTAAATGATCCAGGGAGTTTCACTATTCCTTGTATGCTTGGCAATTTGTTAGTAGATAATGCTTTGGCAGACTTAGGAGCCAGTATAAATTTGATGCCATATAAATTGTTCAAAAAGCTAGGGTTAGGAGAACCTAAATTAACAGGCATGAGTCTTCAATTAGCCGATAGGTCTATCACATACCCTAGAGGCCTCATAGAGGATGTTTTAGTGTAAGTAGACAAATTCATCTTTCCCGTGGATTTTGTTATACTTGATATAGATGAAGATATTGAGGTGCCAATCCCTAGCCCATGTCCGACCAGACTCCACACAACTCGCACAGTATGTTACATGGGCAAGGGACACAGTCGTGTCCCAGCCCGTGTCGCCCAACATAACATGATTTTGCACACGGCCGGTTTTATTTAAATTAAATACACCCTCTTACACACTCCCAATCAAACATTTCTCTCTCATATTCTCTCTTATTCTCCCTCTTCTCTCCATAATTCTTGCATTCCACATTTTGATCCAAGTAAGTTTCCTACTTAATTTTTCTCTCTCTTCCTCATGATTAGGCTGGCAAATGTGTTGAGGATGTCGAGGCCAGTGATGACGATGATGATGCTACGATGGCTGAGGCATCGTCTGATGAGGCACATGAAGAGACGGATTCCGATCCCTCTTCTTAGTTCTTCATTTTTTGTGTTGACTTTTGTTGTTCAAGGCTTGTGAACTCTGCAATATAATGATGATGCTTCTTCATTTTGCGCTTCTATTCGACAGCAGGGAAGTATTAGTTTTCTTTTCAGTACATATGTTTTCTTTTTCCCTATGCTGCTTTTTCGTGCTATTATGATTTTTAGTCGTACATTGAGGACAATGTACATTATTAAGTGTGGGGAAGGGATATATATGAATTTATTACTGTTTAGGAGACCAATTATTCACATTTGACCCAATTAATTTTTAAGTTAATTTGCAATAGGTGATTAACAAGTGTTTCGCCAAATTAACTATTTCATCTTGATTATTATTGATCTTATTATACTTTACTAGAATTGATTAGTCAAATTTGTGAAGGGAAAAGTTACGAGTTATTTAGCTTAGGATTTTAAGACTTGAGATTAGAGCAACATCACTAGTTGAGAGTTAGTCATGGTTATTTTTAAATTTACTTTTATGTATACTTTTCTCTTAGAAATTTTTAAGAGTCCTATAATTTTTAGCAAACAAACAAATGAAATTCTTCTTTTGAGAAACCCTTGAAAAATTACAATGATTGGAGGTCAAAAGTAATAATAAGTGCATGAATAGAAAAATTGGTAAGGATTCGTCTTGGTCCGTCAGAAGGGCGAGATTGAGCCCCAATGCCAATTCAAATGAAAAAAAAAAATTAATATGGATCGGTCTTAGTCCGTCAGAAGAGCAAAGTTCTTTCCCGCTATCAATATAAGGAATAAGTTGGTATGGATCGGTCTTAGTCCGTCAGAAGAGCGAGATTCTTTCCCGCTACCAACACAATTTTGCTTAAATAAGGTAAATTTAAAAAGACCTCTCAACAAAAGCATGAACTAGGGGGATGATCAGAGGAAGAGTGGATGTAAAATGTGTTTGTTTTAGATTATGGTGCTTGGTGAGATGGAAGAGAGAATTGTATACACTTGAGTCAAATGGATAAAATTTTTATGACTCTTTCTCGGTTGGCGAGATGTTAAATCTAATTTTTAGTTTAAGAATCCTTAGTTAAATGTCTTAGGTAAACTTTGATTTTCATAAATTAACTAGTGAACTCTAGTATTAAGTATTGTTGGAGCATTCGAATATGGTCAGATGAAATTGGTTGACTTTATTATTGCAAGTTGATTGAGAATAATTTTCTTACTTTTCTAAGGGTCAAGTGTATTTGTTCACCGGTTTCCTAAATAGTGATAAATTTTCTTTAGCGTTTCTTGTCCCGAAAGTTTTGTTTTGATTTATTTGCTTGAGGACAAGCAAATGCTCAAGTGTGGGGAAATTTGAAACTCTAATTTTAAACATATTTCATAGGGTGATTTTATAGTATTTTCCGCACATTTTTTGTTTTCTTTAAATAAATTGATACTTAATTGAGTAAAATGTTGATTTCAGGGTTTAAACGCGTTCTAGGCTCGAAAACGAAGAAAAGGAATCAAGTTTCACTCAATTCCGAGTTCAAACGAAGAAGTTATGAATTTTTGAAGTTGTATAGAAAATTTACCTAAGTGCAGAAAGTTACACGACCTGGGGATACGGTCATGTCCCAGGCCATGTTGGGTGACAAAAACAAAATCTTTTTGATACACTCTAAAAAGACATATTAGGGTTTCAAAAGAGAAAGGAGAGACATTGCAGAAACAGAGAGACACAAGAGAAGAGAAAGAGACTTAAGGAACTACATCGAGAAAGAGGGAAACAATATCAACTTCAAGATTAAAGAGATTATTCATCAATCAAAAGGGGTTTCCATGTTTTATTTTATATTATTGATGAAACTCGTTTTTAGATTCATTATGATAGCTTAGAATTCGAGCATTTAGGATTATGGAACCTAAGGTTTCATGTGATTCTTGGATTGATTTAGAATTCTCAATAAAGTTTCTATCTTTACTTGATTCAATTATGTCGTTAATTGTTGATTGATATTTCTAGAACATCAATATATGATATTATGCATGTTGATTGAGAAATTGCATGTGTAATTAGATCTTTACATAATTGAAGAGAATTACATGTATACTTAGAGATAAGATACATGTTTCTTCCGAAAAGTTGATTGTTTGCATGGGAATTCATTACACACTAATGCAATTCTAAATTATATTACTAAGTGAAGAGATTTCGGTAAATAATTTAGGATTAGGGTTAATATGCTTGAGAAAGATATTAGCTTTAATTGTGAATCCCTCCGGTCAAGAATAATAGAAATTGAATTGGATATATTTTAAAAAGATTACATGTTAAACACTAGGGGAAATAATTCCTAAATACATTATTGCGTACTTGAAGTCGTTCGTAATTTATTACTTTCTAATTTGCGTAATTAAGTCTCATAAGTAGTTTAGTTGTTAATTTCAGTATTTTTAATTAATTCAAACTTTCATAATTTTTCGGTTAGATAATAAAGCTGAAGTTAATATTAGTACTCAAAATCTCTGAGGGATCAACTCGGACTCACATCCGCTATATTAAAACTGATAGGTGCACTTGCCTCATATCACCGATGCTAAGAAAATGGCTGAGATGGTTGGAATGATTGGCGATGGGCCCAAGTAGTTAATTTTTGAGTATTGCGGGGAGACTAAGAAGGTTGAAGAATTGGGAAAGCCCTAAAAGATTACTTTCAATATCCCAATAGCCCCGGAGAATTATAAAGCAACACCTCTGAATTACCAAACAATGAATCAAACAACTAAGGCCTCATCACCCATGGTCGATGGTCTTACATGCTCGAGACGAGTTCATTATCAGAACGAGGAAGCTGCAAGGAAGACTACTGTGGAAGAGGCTTCTTAAACGATCTTTGAAGATATAGATGATAAAGATCATAATGTTGTCAAGAAAATAGTGAAGGCCAGTGAGTATAAGTCAATGGATCGATTAGCCAAAGTACCAGCCCAAATCTCCTTAATAAGCCTACTGTTGTCATCAAATACTCATCAAAAGGCATTAATCAAAATTCTAAAGGATGTCAATGTACCTGAAGGGAATTCTATTAAAAAATCGGGGCTGGTGGTAAACTCGATATTTGCAATAGATCAAATTTTATTCTCGACAGATGAGCTAGGTGAAGAAGGAGACCAACACATAAAGCCCTTTTTCATAAAGGTTATGTACGTAGGGAAAGTGCTTGCTCGAGTTCTAATAGATAATAAGTCATCACTAAATGTATGTCCTTTGCTGACACTAAATTTACTCAAAGTCGATGCAACTGAGATAAAGCTTAGCTCAATTTTAGTAAGAGCTTTTGATGGATCAAAAAGGAAGATAATTGGAGAAATTGGGTTGTAAGTGAAGATCATCCAATAATTGTTCACTATTCCCTTTCAAGTTTTGGATATATCACAAGCTTTCAATCTTTTGTTAAAAAGACCATGGATTCATTTAGTAGGGGTAATTCCATCTAGTTTATATCAGAAAGTGAAATTCATAACCAGCAAGCTGTTGGTTACTATTCTTGGAGAGTAAGACAATGAGATTTACAAAGAGATGGCTTGCCATGTGTCGAAGATGAAGAATTGGAAGAGCTAGGGTTGTAGATTTTCAACGAAGTTAGTGTGATCAAAGAAGCAAGATAGGTGGTACGGGGTCGTTTGAAATAACCTAAGCAAGATATTGGAATGTTTAGGCTTGGATATGAGCCTATTGAAGAGGAGATTCAATAAATGAAGGTTAAAACTAGAATTAGTAGAGGAGATTAGCTATACCATGCTCACATGGACTTTTCGAACATCTACCAGACATTCCCAATACCAATTAGTGTTCAAGAACCCAAAGTAGCCAATCTATATAAAGCCTTGACTCAGCAATGCAACATCGGTCTAGACGAGAAGAGACATATTAGCGTACTAGTTTCCTTGTGCAACTGGTTTTCCATTCCTATTAATAGGTCCCTTTAGAAACGCAAAATCAAATTAATTAGGAACATTTGATTTCGATAATTAGTTCGACTAGTTAGAATTTTCCTTTCATACAATTTGAATTCATTTATTTACTAAAATTCATTCCTTTCTTCGTTGTCCTTTTCTTTTTTCCTTTGTTCTTTAGATCCAAAAAAAAAAAAAAACGATGAACATAATGGATATCTCGTGCATATAAATGATGAAAGTACTAATATCACCTTTGGCCCTATTGGGTTAAACGTTGGAGATGATATTGAGACTCCAAACGAAATTCAGGAGAGTTGGCATTGACATGAACAAGGTAGAGTGATTATTGACTAACCGATAGATGAGTTAATTAAGGGATAGAGGAAAGTCTACGAAACTTAAAAATTGGTAGTAATTTAACGGATAATTAGACATAAGAGTTGTCATGATTGCTATCAAAATACTTGCTCATATTCGCTTGATCTTATGAAGGTATGCCCAATTTAGATGCGTCTATTGTGGTTCATAAATTGCTAACCAAGGAGGAAATTAAACCGAGAAGACAAAAGATTAAACGGTTTAGGCTAAACATACTCCTCAAAATAAAAGAAGAGGTGAAGAAGTTGTTAGAAGTCAGGTTCATAGAAGTATTGGATTACCCCGAATGGGTGGCTAATGTGGTGCCAGTGTTAAAGAAAAATGGGAAAGTTAGGGTCTACGTAGATTTCCATAATTTAAACTAAGCAACACCAAAGGATAACTTTCCTTTGCCACATATTGAAGTATTAGTGGATAATACAGCCGAAAACCATCTTTTCTCATTTACGGGTGATTTCTCGAGGTATAATCAAATTAAAATTGCAAACGAAGATAAAATCAAAACAACTTTCATTACCACTTAAGGAACATTTTCTTATCGTATAATGCCTTTCGAGTTAAAGAATGTTGGGGCAACTTATCAGCGTGCTATGGCAGCTTTGTTTCACGACATGATGCATCGGGAGATTGAAGTTTATATGGATGATATGATTACAAAATCCAAGAATGATGAAAGTTACGTAGATATTTTATGTAAACTATTTGAATGATTGAGGAAGTTTCAACTGAAGTTGAATCCAGAAAAGTACACCTTTGGAGTAACTTCAAGCAAATTGATGGGTTTAGTAGTCAGTAGATAAGGAATCGAAGTAAATCCAAATAAAGTCGAGGCAATCGTAAACATGCCAGCACCTAAGATAATAAAAGAAGTTTAGGGACTGTTGGGGACATTGAATTACATCGCTCAGTTCATATCACATCTAACTAATAAATGTAATCCATTATCTAAACTTTTGAGGAAGAATGTAGCCATCAATGGGATGAGGAGTGTAAGCGAGTATTTGCTGAAATTAAAGAGTATCTCATGAATCCTCCCGTATTGGCCACTCCTACACTAGGACGGCCCTTGATTCTTTACTTAACAATTCTTCCTAAATCAATGGGATGTATGCTAGGGGCAAAAAGATGAAATGAGAAGAAAAGAGTATCTTATATACTATTTGTTACGCCCCGAAGTCATAAAGTCGCAACAGTCCTACCGTGTAAACCATTCTATGATAGAAACTGGTCTCACAGTACCTACCATAGACATAATTTACACAAGGTGTCAACGACTCCTCGCTTTGAAGTAAACAGTCTAATTAAATGTTTAACTACAATTATGGCAAATATCACAAATTTTTATTAAACATATATAATTATATGTAAAATCCATAGAATTTCTCAAGAAAATCTACTTAAACATAATGGTTTACTAAGTTTACATAACAACTACCAGTTTTTCAGTTTTTGAACCATAAAGGACACACTAACTACATATCCACTACTAAGCCAATTAATCCTCACACCCGTGGCTTTAGAAGGACTAACCTCTTCATAATTGTATAGCGGCATAATACTTACGATAATCAGAAATCTGGACTTGCAAAAGGATCTATAAGGGTATGAGCAACTACAGCTCAATAAGTTGAATTGGAGACTCATGAATGTATACAAACACAAACAAAATTATCAAACAATTATTTTCATGTAATGCAGCAATCAAGTGTCATCGCACAATGTAGTTTGGTCCATTGTGAAATTAGAGAAATTTCACCCGCTCTAATCTGGGTTGAGGAGTTTTCATGTTATGCAACAGCTCATAACCAAACCTAAGCTTGTGCAATGGAGACCTCACTCTTTCGGCGACTACCTTCGAACCATTGACTTTATCCTTGCCGCAACCTCTTCTCCTATCACTTAGTTCGACTAAGGATGAAGAAGGAACTATTATGCAATCCTGCGCTATCTCTTTCGAAGAAATCGGTATTTGGTTGGAGAATCCTATGATCCCCTCACGAGTTGCAATGCATGACATTTTTTATTATTAGAGTCGAATAAGATTAAATTTTAGTTAGGGTGTTTAAACAATTTCATACCAATTCAATCAATAACAAAATTGATCACATTACAAATTTCAACACGCATTTAGATACATCATCTACATGCTTAAACTTCTTACAATCACAACCATATACAATCCTAAGTCTCCGAGTACCATAAAATAGCACTCCAATACAGTAAGTAATAACCCAACTTACTTGGAGTTTCTTAGTCGCTTGATCACTCAATTACATGCTAATTTGTCTCTAGATATCCTATAATACAAATAGGTCATTTTAGTTCTTATACTTTAATGATTCACATTCTAAGTTATAATTTAGCTTTATTTTTTCCATGTATAACTATTATTTACTAATGATTCATTTTACCCTATTTCGGGGTTTAGATCCTAAATTAGATTCTAGTTTTAATTCTGGAATCTTAAATATGCTCGAATCCTAATGTGAAATTAATGACAATAAGCTTGAGTATTTTAATATCCTATTGTGTCTTAATTTAGTATTCTAAACTATTCGGTACACACTAATCCTAATTGGGGTACCGGATTTATTCCTGATGTGAGAAAATCTTACATTTTTTTTATACAATTACCTAAAATTAAAATTTGTTTCAAATTTAGTATATTCTAATTTTTATTATAATATTATCTAAATAACCTTAATTTTTCAGATTTATTAAATTTCCAATTTCTCATATTCCTAATTTTTTACAATTACTACCTAATTCCAAAATTAATTACACTTAATACTCCAAAAGCTAGGATTAGGTTTCCACATCAAAGATTAATATCCCTAAACATCTAATTACTATCTAAATCAGTAATTAGTATCTTAATCACCTAATTAACCTAAAATTACCCAATTTTTCAATCATTTTAAGGCTTAAAATTTTGAAAAATTAATTTTAGAAAAATGGCTTCATAGCACTATTCTATATCACTTACTTATTCTACAAAAAAAAAAAATGAGCTCCAAACTACACTCTTAAACCTATTTATTTCTAGTTCTAATCATGCTCGGTTTTGCTTAATTTGTTAAGAACCCTATATTTTCAAATGTGATTAAACTAAATCACTATTTTTCCATAAATCTACATACAATAAAACCTCAAAATAACAAGTTTCATAATTTTCTAGGCAAAATAACTAATTGTAAGAAATTATACAAAATTGGAGCAAATTAGAGACTCACCAAGTCTAATGGCTTTTGGCCTTCCAACACTGGTCCAGGTGTATCGGCCAGTCCAGGCAGTGGGTCTAGAGTGGGGTGGTGGTGGCGGCTCAGTCCCAGGTTGTGGTGGTGTGTGAGTTTAGCTCACTAGCCTTATCTATACAGTTTTCCTTTTCTTTTCTTTTCTTTGGTTTTTCTCTTGAATTTTCAAAGCTCTTTATTTTTCTCTAATTCCTTACTGTCCAAAGGTGCTCTGTAAATTTTCTCCCTATTTATAGAAGTTTTTGGTAATTAATATACATTAAATGAGATAAGACATTGTCCAAATCCCTTAATTTTTTGCCCTTGTATTGCTTAATTCTAATTGGATAATTTTTCTTCTTTAGGTCTGGACTTGTCATGACCAGATATTCATCATTCCCTATCCCTCTCATTTTTTTCTCAATTAATTAATAATTTTCTTTAATTATTTATTAAGTTTTTGGTCAATTTAAGCAATTTTGCATATTTTTACCTACACGTAAATACATGTAGGGTATATTGGACCATTCTTAATTATTATTTAGGTCGTTCTATGATTTCTAGCATACATATAATCTATCTCTAGTAATTTATTAGTTATTAGATTACACTTTTTGTCTTTTCAATGATTAACAATTATTATACTTAAAATTTGAAAATTTTATCATCTCTTATTTTATTACTTATTTTCTTAAATTCAAATTTACGGGGTCGTTTTTACTAATTTTTCTATCAATAGTTTATAATTTGGGTTTGATCAAATCATTTAATCGATTGTCCTAGACCTTGTGTCCTGAGTTCAATCCTACAGTCGCTTGGTTTAAGTTTAGGGTTGACACTATTTGAGCAAGAAATTCACAGAAGGTAAGCAAAAATACTTAAAAGTGGAAAGAACATATTGTGCCTTAGTATGGGTGATGCATAGGCTTAGGTAATATACTCTCTATTATTTAATAGAGTTATTGACAAAAAGTGACCCTTTGAGGTATTTAAAAGAAAAGCCAACATTAATTAAGAGAATATCAAAATGGCAGATGCTATTCTCTGAGTTTAATATCAAGTATATAAGTTAGAGTTCAATCAAAGGGCAGACAGTAGTTGATCTATTGGAAAAATACCCATCAGAAGATGAGGATAATGGTTCCAAGGCACAATTTTGTGATGAAATTGTGATGATGGCAAATGAATTGAGCAGTGAAAAATTGAGGTGGAAAATGTATTTTGATGGAGCAGTCAATGTGTTTGGATGTGGGATAGAAGTAGTAATAGTATCACCGGAAGGTAACCATGTCTACATAGCAACAAGAATAACATTTCCATATACCAATAACATAGCAGAATATGAAACCTACATTTTGGGGCTCAAAATGACGCTAAACATGGGAATACAACAGCTTGAAGTATACAAAGATTCTTCCTTTATAATTCTCTAGATCTTAAGAGAGTATAAGACGAAAGACGATAAATTGATACCTCATCATAAACATTTAGGAAAGCTAATTGAAAAATTCTAGAAGATTTCATCCACTTACATTCCAAGGATCTAAAATCAATTTGCCAATGCATTGGCTACATTAGCGTCAAAGGTAAAAGTCACAAACGAGATAGAAATTCATCCCCTAAAGATTGAAGTGAAAGAAAAACTGGCTTTTTGTCTTGCAGTTAGAGAGAAGGAATCAAAAGAACCTTTGTATCGTGATATCAAAAGTTTACTTCAAATAGGGGACTTCCCTGAAGATGCCGATAGAAAAGATAGAAAAACTTTAAAAAGATTGGCTACTCATCTCCTATTAAGTGGAGCTACATTATACAAGAGGTCACCAAATGCAACACTGCTAAGGTATGTAGATGAAGAAGAACCTGAGAAATTAATGAAAGAAGTGCATGAAGGAGTTTGTGGTCCTCACTTGAACGGGTATATGTTAGCCAGAAAGATCATGAGAATGGGATATTATTAGATGACGATGGAATCAGATTGTATCATGTACGTAAGGCATTGTCACCTATGTCATGTGTATGCTAACAAAATCAACGTTCCTCCTTAAGAATTGCATGTGTTATTAGCTCCTTGGCCTTTCTCAATATAAGGAATCGACATAATCAATCTAATTTCGCCAACAACTTCAAATGGGCACAAATTCATTTTAGACACGATCGACTATTTTACCAAATGGGTAGAAGCAGCTTCATATGCTACAGTAACCAAAGGAGTAGTAGTCAAATTCCTAAAAAGAGATATTATTGCGAGATACGAAGCACTTGAGTCTAATATTATAGACAACAAGATGAATTTGAATAACAAGTTGATGGATGAAGTGTACTACTAATTCAAGATCATTTACAGAAACTCAACTCCATATCAACTTCGGATGAATGGGGCAGTTGAAACTGTAAATAAGAACATCAAAAAGATCATTGAGAAGATAGCTATCGCTTATAAAGATTAGCATGAGATGCTTCCCTTTGCCCTTATGGCTTATAAAACCTCAATCAAAACCTCTACTAGTGTGATGCCATATTTATTGGTGTATGGAATTGAAGCAGTACTACCAGTGGAAGTAGAAATACCTTCGTTCCAAGTATTAGCAGAAACTCAACTTGATGAAGTAAAGTGGGTGAAGAAGGGGATGGAGCATTTAAACCACCTAGATGAAAGGATACTTGCAGCAATATGTCATGGTCAGTGCTACCAACAATGGATGATTCGAATTTTTAACAAGAAAGTGCATTCGAGATACTTCAAAGAAGGAGACTTGGTGTTGAAGAATGTATTACCAAATGCAAAAGACCCTTGGGGAAAGTTTGTTCTGAATTATGAAGGTCATTATATGGTGAAAAGGGTATTATCAGGAGGTGCATTGGTGTTAACAGAGATGGATAGCTCGGAATTAAGGGGACCAATGAATTCAAACATAGTCTAGTTGTATGATCCAAGAAAAATGAGTTCAATAACGATTTCAATTTTTCTTGAATAAGTTTATGGTTAATCTTTCATCATTTACAAGTAAAGTTGATATCCATGGATGTTTTCGAATTCAAATGATCATTAACCAACAAACACTTCATCAATAAACCCTTGAGTCCGATGTTTTTTTTAGCCTCATATACTTAAACACCAATCCCTCACTAATGAATCGCTAGAAAAAAAAAATGAAATTGAATGTTCTTAATAATTTAATCTTTTTTCTTTTGAAAAGAGATTTATTGTTCAAAAGTTATGAAGAGTGGAAATTGAAATTTCATGTTAAACTAAAGCAAATTCAAGGAATGAGTATAGTTTAGTTACAAGACTCAACAGTTTGGGAGATTTCAGAGAGAGAAAAGGAAAAGAAAAAGAAAAGAAAGAGGAAAAAAGGAAAGAAGAAACAAGCACCGTCCCTTAGTGAAATTCTACTGATTGAATGAGTGAATATTGGGAGTTAATGCCAATTAGTTGCTATCAAAGAAATTCCTTAGTCCCAAAAAATAATCTTAAAAGTCTTTGGAAAGAGATATTTACAATAATTAAGCTAGCTTTTGAAACCAAGTCAAATCTTGAAGAGATCTATCCTCTTTGGATTAGCTAAATTAAAGAGTAATCTTGAAAAGATCTATCATCTTCGAATCAACCAAAACCAATCTTGAAGAGATCTATCCTCTTCAGATTAGCCAAAACCAATCTCTAAGAGATCTATCTTCTTCCGATTAATCAACTCGAATCTCAAAAAGACCTATCCTCTTCTGATTAACCAAATCGAATTTCAAAGAGATCTATCCTTTTCAGATTAACCAAATCGAATCTCGAAAAGATCTATCCTCTTTAGATTAACCAAGTTGAATCTCGAAGATATCTATCCTCTTCAGATTAACCAAGTCGAATCTCGAAGAAATCTATCCTCTTCAAATTAACTAAAACGAATCTCACCCAGATTTATCCTCTTTGGATTAAACCAAAACGAATCTTGAAAAGATCTATCCTCTTTGAATTATTCGAGTTGGGTCTAGCAAAAATGGTTATCTCTTTTGACTTTAGAGCAAAGTTCTAATGGAATTTTACTATATAAAGGGATAGCTATAAACACCTCATTTTGGCTAATTCTGTTAATTAAGCCAGGTTAATAAATAAACAGAAAAATAGAAAAAATAAATAAATAAACCAAAAAAATGAAAAAATGAAAAAGAAAAAAGAAAATTAAGTTAAGCCGTAGTAAGTTGAGTCATGTCAAGTTGAATTAAGTTGAGTTATTGGATTAGATGATGAAATGGACTTAATTAGTTAATTTTAGGCTAAACCAATATAGAATAAAATTCATCTAATTTAGGGGCTCGAATCAAGATTTATTAAGTTATTGGGCTATATTTAATTAAATTAGATCGGGCTTAGAAAGAAAAGCCTGAACTAACTAGGGTTTCTAGAAGTTAGGTTGAATCTTTAAAGAATTGCAATCATATCTTCCATATCTTTGATATGAAAGATTTGATTTTGAGTTCAAAAATAGCATGTCAATAGGGAAGTTGAGGAAGTTTTTTTTTTTTTAATCATACTCCTTTAAAAACACTACCCAAAACACCACGCACACCATTACTACAACAACCACCATACACCATCACTGCACGACCACTGCAAGCTACTACTAGCACCGCCTTCATCACCTATAGCACTACATACTATCTCCTAACTCTTGCTCATGTCACCCACAATACTGCCCATTGTCACCCATAACACTGCTCGTAATCACCTATACACACATAGTCTCACCTAATGTCGCCAGATCCATCACCCACAACACTAGTGTGTTCATTAGTTGTCACCCACAATGCCCATACCATCATCCGTACTTGCTAGTACTATTGCCCAAATTCTACCTTGTACTATTGCCTAAGCTCTTGCCTAGACATCCACCCATGCTATCGCCCAAGCTCTCACCTAAACACCCACACTATCACCCGTACTCGCTTGTGCCGTTGCCTACACTTGCCCATATGCTACACTCGCCTATATGCTCATCTCACTCACTCGCACGCTCACCTAACTCTTGCCGATTCGATGCTAGGTAAATTGTTTATTAATTTTTATTTACTTATTTCACTAGTTATATTTTTTGTTTAAGTGCAAGTTTTTTCTTAGTTTTTAGTTGTTTTATTGCAAATTTTTTTAGTCATTCCAATAAAATTTATTTGAATTAAAATTTTTGAAAAATCATGTTTTTTTAATTAAATAAAAATATTTTTGACATATAGTGGTTTTGAAAAATTAAAAAAAAATCATAAATTGAGTTTTTGAAAAAGGGATCAGTTAGTTAAGGTTTTTTTATTTAATTTGGTAAAATTAAATTTCTTAGGTTTTTTTTTTAAAAAATAATAAATCGATAAATAAACATCAACCTAGTTCAATTTCAAAATAAAAAATAACCCATCTACTAAAAATTGTATAAAAAAAATATTACAACTAGTTTAATCCCAACTAGGAGGAATGTAAGCACTTTCGGGGCAACTGTCTAAAAAAAAAAAACCTTTTCACTTTTTCTTAGAAATTTGTAATAAATAAACAATAAAAAATCATTTTTAGTTATATTTTTTGAATTTAGGTATGTTTTTAATATTTTTAGAAAAATTATAAAAGCAAAGCCCATCAATTTTTCTTTAATTTTCACATATTCACTTTATTTTAATAGGTTAGCCCCCAAATCCAGTTTTCTAGTTCAATTTTTTTAGAATATTTATAGATTAGTGATCAAATTAGGGTTTTCCCACCCGAAAACACTAATTTTATTTTTTTACCAATTAAATTAGTTAGCGACTCCATTTTTTTTTTAAAAAAAAAAATCTTTTCCTTAGTTTAATGTCGAGTAATCTGCATTAAGCAAGTTGACTTAATATAAGTTAAATTAAGGAAATCAAAATAAGGCTTGACAAGCATTCATAGAGTTCTTGGTGACCAAGGTAGTGGCACTCATGTTGGTTGTGGTCAACATGAAAGTAACACACTAAGGTCAGTCGATGATAAACTTGATAGACTTACCAACCATATTTAAAGCCTTGTTACAGCTATATAAGGCAATAGGCAGCAACCGTCAGGTGTGCCTAATCATGGCTTCGCATAAAATGTGGAAGAACAAAGATATGGCCATGTTGGCAGAGCCAATCACCCAACTTAACCTCACCAAGCTAGAGGAGTAATAGACTTAAGTTGGCAAAAATCATGGAAGATGAAGAGGAAGTAGATGTAGAAGCCGATGAAGAAGAACACGGGTAATACTATGAGGTAGAAGAGTGAGGGTGCTAGGCTCTTCGACGACTTAAAGTAGAGATACAGATGAATACTTAAAGTAGGAAGAGAAGATTAAGAAGGTATTTGATTGTTATAGGTATATTAAGGTAGTAAAAGTTCGACTTGCCGTACTTGAATTTTTTTTATATGCCAACATGTAGTGAAAGAATATGAATGCAGCTAAAGTGAGAAATAAAAGACAAGGCATGTAGACTTAGGAAGAAATGAAGAGGTTTTTGAGGAGAAGATTCATACCCAAGACGTATTTGTAAGATACATCTACTAAGTTATAGGAGCTTCGCCATGGAAGCCATACTATCGATGATTATGTTAAAGAGTTCTAAATGTTAATGATTTGAGTAAAAGTAGATGAGCCCAAAGCCCGAACTATATCATGATTCATCCATGGACTTAAATCTAAGATTTGCAACATTATGGATGTGTAGAGGTTTTACATCTTAGAGGAGGCCATTAAAATAGTATAGAAGGTTTAGAAGTAGAAAAGAAATAATCTAAGAAAACCCGAGTCGAACTTTACATGGACAACTATTCCTCTTTAACATGCCCCTATCGAGTTGAGAAGACATGTTTGAGTAGAGGAGAAGAACAAATGACCTAATGATGACTAAGCAAGCTCTGAGAGCTTAATTGATGATAAGCTAACCTAAGGACATACAAGAAAGGATAGACCTCAAGATGAAAGATGAATGAGGTGAAGTGCTTAGGTTATGGACACATGGTTGCTGAGTGTCCTAGCTGACATCCTATGGTACTCTAAGGTGATGTTATGGATAGCATTGATGAGAGTGAGCTTAAGGAGCAAGAGAAAAATATTGGGTAAACTGAAGTTAAGGATGAGGAAGAAACCTGTATCTATGCCAACTAGGGAAAAGTGATGACCTTAGTTTTAAGACGAGCATTGAACTCTATGCCAAGTAGTAAGGAAGATTAGAGAGAAAATTCATGTCGCACCAAGTGTATGATCAAGGGTCAACTATGTACGATTGTAATGGATGGTGAGAATTGCACCAATGTTATCGCCTAGACCCTTTGTTCATAGGATGGGTTTACTGAACTCTAAGCGCCCCCGACCTTATAAGCTACGGTGGCTTCATGAAAAGGGAGCTTTACACATGACCAAATAGGTAATCATACCACTTTATATGGGAAATGTGTACAGAGGCAAAATAGTGTGTGATGTTGTTCCTATGGGAGCTTTACTTGTTGTTAGGGATCCCTTAGTTGTTTAATTAACATATTATGCATGACGGATACAAGATCACTTAAGCCTTTGTAAAGTGTAAGAAGAAGATTGTATTGAAATCTATGACGCCAAGCTAGGTAAATGAGACATGTAATTAGCTCACTTGAGCTAGTAAAAAGTAGGCATTAGTAATGAGCCAAAAAGAGCTCCAAGCAACTATGAAGGTCGATGAGCTTTTGTACTTATTGGTGAGGAGATTGCTGGAATTGAAGGATTTAAAAGATATACCTGCAGAGGTTAAAAGTTCATGGAAGAGCTTTCTGACCTATTCTCGAAAGAGAAACCTAAAGGATTACCCCCAGTCTAAGGTATTGAACACTATAATGACTTACAGTCACGCGTACCCTTGCCAAACTAACCTGCTTACAGAATGAACCCTAAGCAAGTTGTTGAACTAAAGAGATAGGTGGATAAGCTAATAAAGCGTAGAAATGTGAGAGAGGTCATGAGCCCTTGTATCGTGCTAGCTCTACTTGTCCCATAAAAATAAAAGGATGGTTTATGGTTCATTTGCCTCACTAATTGAGCTATCAACCACATCACTGTTAAGTACAGATATCACATATCAAGCCTCGATGACATGTTAAACAAATTGCATGATGCTCAAATATTTTCAAAAATTAATTTGCAAAGTGGCTATCATCAAATTCGTATGAGACTTGGTAATAAGTGAAAGACTACATTTAAAACGAAGCATGGTCTCTACGAATGGCAAGTTATGACATTCGGGCTTACTAATGCACCAAGAACATTTATGAGGCTTAAGAACCATGTGATGGGCCCTTTGATTGCATGATAAGTGGCCGTATATATTGATGACATATTGCTGTACAGTACTAACCTAGTCGACCATTTACAACATCTTCGAGCCATTTTTAACATTCTGCGAACCGAGAGACTATATGGGAACTTGAAGAAGTGCATGTTTTGCTAAGTTAAAGTTGTCTTCCTTAGTTATGTAGTGTCAGGAGATGGAATTTGAGCTCATGAAAAGAAAATCCTAATTGTCATAGATTGGCGTATGCTGAAGAGCATTACTGAAGCACAAAGCTTTCATAGCCTAGCTTCTTTCTATAAAAGGTTTATTAGGAACTTCAGTACCATTGCAACCCCACTGAGCGATCTCAATAAGAAGAGTAAAAGATTCCATTGGAATGACCAAGTTGAGCTAGCTTCAAGGAGAACAAAGAGAAGCTTACTACTACTCTTGTCTTTAGCCTTATCAGACTTTGACAAGCCATTCAAATTAGGATGCAATGAATCAGGTATTGGTATCGATGCTCTATTGATGCAAAAGCACTGACCCATTACTTGTCATAGTGAGAAGCTAAGTAGTGTTGCATTAAACTATTTTATGTGTGAGAAAGAGCTGTATTCTCTTTTTTGAGCTCTTACTGTATGGAAACATTACCTCTTACCTTAAGAATTTGTGATTTATATGGGCCATGAGTCCTTGAATCATCTTGGGAGTTAGAAGAAAACATTCAAAGAGGCAAACAAAATGGTTGGAGTTTATGGAAAGCTTTTCTTATATGATCAATAATAAGAAGAGTAGTATTACTATGGTTACTGATGCTTTGTCACATTGGTATATTTTACTAATTACCTTGTAGGCCAAATTGTTGGGATTTTCCCTTATTACCAAGCAATATGCTCAAAACCTACACTTCGATCCTACTCTTAAGAAGCACTAAGGAGAAGTTACTATCGAAGGCTACTACCTAAAGGATGGGTATTTGTTTAAAGAGAAGAGGCTGTGCATACCAAACCATTCTACACATAAGCTATTAGTTAAGGAAGCTCATAATGGTGGATTATCTAGCCATTTTAGAGAGATTAAAGTAGTCGACTTGTTGAGAAAGGACTTCTATTGGTCCAGTTTAGTCAAGGATGTCCATAAAGTCATTGATAATTGTAAAGTGTGTAAAAGGGAAAAAGGAAAGGAAGAGCAACATGGAGGATCTATGCCCTTACCAACGCTAACCTTACCATAGGCTAACCTCAACATAGACTTCATCCTTAGGTTATCCTAAATATCATAAGGGAAGGATTCGATCCTTATAGTCACGGATTACTTCAGCAATAGCATACTTCATTTCATGCCACTAAACTTATGATACTTTAGATATTGTTGATTTATTTTTACAGTAAGTTATCCAACTACATGGATGTTTGAATACCATCATATCAGATCGAGATACAAAATTTCTAAGTTATTCCTAAAAGACACATTAGAAGAGACTTAGGACTAAACTCGTGTCCAGCTTTAATAGTCACTCTTAGACTAATGGGTAGAACAAAGTGGTGAATAGGACATTAGTCACCTTACTTCAAGATGTTATAGGAAGAATTTAAGAGATTAAGACTATGCTTACCTATTGTAGAGTTTGCTTACATCTAAACTGTCCATAACACTACTAGGAGACTCCTTTTGAGGTCGTTTATGGCTTGAACCCTACCATCCCTCTAGATATGATTGGCACTCCTACGATTGCCAAAGAGAACCAATCCAGAATTAATAGAGCATAAGGATTACAAGAGATACACCTGTCTGTGGTTAGGCAGACAACTAAGTTTAATGAAAGTCAGCAAAAGATAAGTAGTCGTGGCTAGCTAATTATTTCTTTTAAACCAGGCAACATAGTATGGATCCACCTCAACTGAGACAGATTTTCACACCTAAGATAAAGTAAACTATCTCTACGAGTTGATGGTCTATTCAGGGTCCTGAAGAAAATCAAATACAACGCCTATTAGATGGAGCTACCTGAAAACTATGGTGTTTCCTCTACCTTTAATATATTTGAACTAATCCTACACCAACAAGATAAAGTCCCATTAGAAGCCAAAGAACAGCAACCCCAAGAAATCCCTTCAAATTCAAGGACAAATTATTTTGACCCCTAAGCAAATGATAGGAATCAACTTATCAGACCAATCACACGAAGTCAACCTAGAGGAATTCAAGGCTTAACTCAATGAATATTAGCTCGAGAACCCTTTTAGGATAGGGATTCCTTCGTTGATCCCAAACTTCTACACTTTTGCCAACTTGAGTGCTAAACCTAAATAAAGATTATCACAACTACCGACTTGCCAAGCATCAGGCATCTAATTAAGTTAAGTCGCTAAGTTGTCTGACTTGAAGAGGCTCTGAATAACTATGAATGTCTAAGCTCTACCATGACTTACATCAGGATTGCTTAGTTCACAAATTTTCTACTAGCCTTGGAGAAAAAAATCCAAAGGGCCGAGCTACCTAAGCACTTACATTAGCTGAGACAACTATACTATAGACCTCCAGTCACCATCTAACACGTGTCTTCTAGCATAGCATTCTAAAAGGATTCTCTCCTTTCCCATACAAAATATCAATTGTCATTTTTACCCTTTTTAGTATGTTATAGGAATCTTTTAATAAACTATCTATTTGTCTTTGCCTTCATTGTTGTAACCTGGTCGAGGTTATATAAAAGCCTTACTTCTTTTGTATACAGACATGCTACTTCATTATTGAACTACAAATTTTCCTTATCAAGTAACCTATGTATTCTTTAGTATCCTTAGCTCCTATTTAACTCCTTTAGCAAGAGTTACTGGCGAAACCCTAATTCGACATTCGTATGTAATATCGAGTGTTTGGATCAACTGAGTAGAATTAGTTAGTGTATCATATCTAGCTAATAGCTATTCAGATTTGCTAAACCCCATTTTTGTTTTCTTCTATTCTTGTTCATTGTGGTGCTTCCTCATGTGTATGAACCCAGAGACACATCAAGAACACATGGCAATCTATAGTTTCTTAAGCCTCAGGCATTACAACTTAACCAACAAATTACATTTTGAGGTCATATGTGAGATCAACCTAACCTTGCCTATGGGTATGATTCTTGCACCAGCCTCTAAGGTTAAAAGCCTAAAAGGAGCTGAATAAACTGAGGAACTCAAGAAGCTGCACCAAAAGGTTACTGAGCAACTCACTAAAACAGTTGCCAAGCAAAATAAGTTTAGAAACTAAGGGAGAAAGGACATATACTTAGAACTAGGGGACCAAGTGTAGATACATCTTTGCAAAGACAGATTTCTAAGTTGTAGAAACAAGTTGTCACCTTGATTTGATGATCCATTCAAGGTGTTAAGGAATATCAATGACAACATCTATGAGCTAGAGTTGCTCAAAAGGTATGGTGTTTCTCTAAAGTTCAATGTAACCAATATGACTCCTTTTGTTCTAGATGAAGGTGAGCCCAATAATTTGAGGATGAATCTTCAACAACCATAAGGAGTTGATGGGAATCTAACCTCATCACTACACATGCTGAGCATTGGATCACTCATCTAAGGTAAACTTAAAGGTCTTCAGAACTTGTTAAGGGTCTTAAGTGGCCAACTTGTTGAGGGTAAGTTGGAGTTAGACCAAGGACACAACTTGCATAACAAACTAGACTATTTTACCCTTATCCTAATTGTCGAACCCAATAAAGGAGATATTGCTAACCTGTTTGCCATACTTGAACAACTTCGAACACTTCAGCACCCTATTGTCCATGCTAAATCTAATCTATGCAGCTCATCAGCCAACTCGATTAAGGGTCATCCTCCTACTTGAAAAAGCAGTTACCAAAATTTATCATTGTTTGTTTTTGCTAAGGAAAATGCTAATATGTTCTTGCTAAGTGTCTCAACATTCTTAGCCATTTGCATGTGATCCTAAGATGATTCCTTTTATCTTGTTATGATTTTGCCCTTTTAAAACATGTATTTTTCTTTACCTCCTTTAATGTACCCTTTTGGCATTTCATCATGTAATTACAGCATTGAATATAAATAGCCCTTCTTATTATGTAGGCATCATTAATTTTCACATCATTGAATATACCTTATTGTTTGTCTAGTCTTTCATAGCTTAAGAATCTCTAAGTACTTATATTTACTCTTTTATCTGATTCCTTAGCAAGGACTAAAAGCAAGAGCCCTAGATTAGCACTTGTGAATCATATCAAGTGTTAGTTTAGGTTACTATGTAAGTTATGGTGACTCATATATATGGTTTATCTTATAAGTTTCTAGTCCCTATTCACGTTTCTTCTCTACGAGAATGACCCATCCTATATACGTTAGTAAGCCTTAGTGATAACTAAACTCCTAGATACATCACCATATGCTAATTATAAACCTGCTTAAATGCATCCAGTATGTGGTACGCATTAGGGACTAGTTAGCTAAGGTTCATCTAGTGGCAATTAATGAAGGCTTTTTGGAATTCCTATAAGGGAAGTTAGATGTCAAACTTAAAATGCAAAATATAGGAAAAAATGATTTCTCCCCATCAAGGTAACCCAATCATCTCTTTTAGGGCTTTTCCACATCCCACTTTACAGAGGTAGATTGTAGTACAATACTGTAGCCCTAATCTCTAAGTCCATTTGTTGTCTTATATCCCCATTTGGTGTATCATCAACAAATGGATCTTTGTATAAAGGTACAATTAGCTTGCTACCTTTACCATCATCAAGATGTATGTCCTTATGTGCCATCAATTGCTTGAAACACCAACTTGTGTCACTTATTGGCATTTCATTAGAACATTACCTCAAAGGACTTACCATTACTATTGTTCATAGGGGAGGTCCCAGGGCGTGGGGAAGAAAAGAAATTCTTTTTATGGTATTCATATATTCTATAGTTCCTTTGTTAGGATTAGGGAATTGCTGCGATTCTTCCTAAATAGCTTAGAAGGATGTTATCCAAACGCATTTCAAGTAATTGTAGTAAAACAATTGGTCTTTCTTTTCTCACCTTGCATAAGATTTTCATCTCGCATAGCTCTTAAGTGATAAAAGAAAGAAAACTGGGAGTGTTAAGCCTTTAGGTATGCTATCTCATATTGTTGTCAATAAGGGTATGAGATGAAGACGAAGACAAAGTTCATTCCATACCTTCTGTCAAGAGCAAAGATAAGATATCTTTAAAATTTGAAGTTTTGATGAAGAAATTGAATTAAATCTACATATGGAAGAGAAAATAAGGAAATTTTTCTAATATTGTAAGTTGTAAAAGTGTTTCCTTGACCAAAATTCTTCCAATTCATAATCATGCATAAGAGTCAAAGCAAAAATTATTGAAAAACAAGTGATATATCTTACCTCAACCTAATCTTGCTACATGTCTTGCACATGCCCAATAGTCTGACAATTTATTTCCCATAAATTAAATATGCTCAAATTATTATGCGTAAGACAAATTAAGTTAAATCTTATCAAATAAGCTATGACACCTCAAATTTAACACTTCATAGCAAGATTAAGTCACTCCATTTGACTAACTCCAAAATGAAGTCACCATAGTATACTCTCCTTATTGAATTGTCACCAATGAGAGCTTGGGTTGACCTTTTAAAAGTGTTGGTAAATTTTTTTGGAAGTTTGCTTCTAAGCTTGGGTTAACCTTTTAAAAGTTCAAGCGAAGCCTCTAAGGCCTAGGCTGACCTCATCAAAGCTTACGCTAAATCCCAACTTCATCTTAATCAAAACAAAAGCCACTAAGCTCCTTAGACTTAGTCCTTTAAGATTACGTTGGTTAAACCTACAAGTTTAAATGAAGACTAAGTGGCAATAGTTCAGCTAGATAAAGCAAGTTAATGCCCTATCTCTAAGGTCCTCTCCGCCAAATCTAGAATCAAAGGGAGGATCTTTGAACATTTATCACTTGCCTAAAATAGCTTCGCTAACCCTATATATATATATATATAAGGTAAAGCCTCTTGGTTATAGATCTAAAACTTTACTCTACTAAGCTCTCCATACACTTCATACACTTATCATCTCTCTATCTATACCAATTGAGGCATCAAAGTAATTATGTTGGAACCAAATATGGTACCCCTATAGCCTAACTCTCCCATTTTATAGGTTCCCCATAGCCTTATAAAGATATACCATCAACAATGTTAAATATCTTGGAGGGCACATATAGGAAACAACCAATACAAGAACAAATTCACCCTAGTCAATATACAAATTGATACAGATTCCGTGGATTGATACACGGACCTAATATCATGCATAACCAAAGGCGGTAGGTCCAAGTCACGAGATGGCTCAAAAAGTAAATGATAGTTAAAGGTTGAGCAGGGGTTCCCATGCATTGACGACGGATATGACATACCAACGCCTCATACGAGCTCGGGTCACACTTGATATGATACGCAAGTATAGCCAAAGGTCACTCGCCACTAATCCACGCTCAAATAGGCTAGATAAGAGTAGTTTAAGTGTAAGTAAAAGGACACTTAACTCAAGAGGGGATAAAAATTTTAGTATATTATCTATATATGATGATGCAGCTATTACATTATGCAAGTATTTATAGTACCTAGTTAGGGTAAGTCCTAAATTACAAAAAATTATAGAAATGGCTAAACAAAAGGAGAATAATTTATAAGAAAAACATGAAATCATGTAAAAAGAATATCCTTAATTAGAAAAGACAATATGGATGTCAAAATAGATAGTGCATACAAAATTCTTCTCATTATATGGTCCTAATAACGTTACAAGCTATGCAAGGGTAGGCCTTAGTTAAGTCTAGTCAGCATCAACAATTTGAAATCTCTAATTACTGGGACTGGATAAGGGTTGGCTCAAGGATGATTCACATTCGGGTCGACCTCAAGTGGTCAGCTCCTGACAATTGTTAGCTCTGTCTTGGCATTGTAAAGATAGATGTTTTCTTGACTTAGAGCTTAGACTAGGGTGTTACAGAGGGGTCAGCTTGACACCTCAATTGATCACCTCAACAATCTCTTGGCTAGCATAGAGAATGAAGTAGCTTAGCATATCGAATAGGAGTAAACATTGCTCCTCAATGCTTAACTGACATCGAATAACTCGACACACCATCTAAGAAAGCCTTCAGACTCAGAAGCACATGATCGGTCCTTAATCTCTATCATCCCCTCTAGGTTGTTTGAGATTTGGGATCAAATCTAGTTCTGCTCCTGGTTGCTCGTCCTTAAGAGTGTAAGGTTGGAGATTAACAATGCTGAAGGAGTTTGAGACTCCATATCCTTCACATAATTCAATCATATAGGCATTAGTATTAATCTTTTCAAGTACTTTGAAAGGTCCATCTACTCTAAGAAATAACTTGCTCTTCTTTAAGTTTGGGAATCATTCCTTGCTGAGATTTATCCAAACCAAATCACTTCGTTGGAATTCTCTCTTCCTCAATCCTCGACATCGCTTCCCAAGCTTAGTATTAGCTTGGCTCAATTGCTCAACAACCTTTTAGTGCATGGCTTTGTTAGCCTCAACTCTTTTAACAGCTAGCCAATCATCATCAAGCTTTGTGTAGGGTGCTTAGTCCATCGAGAGCTTAAGGTTAAACCCATAGACAACCTCAAATGGAGATATGCTTGTTACGCTATGGGTGGTCCTATTGTAGGCAAACTCAATGATTAGTAAATGCAGATCCTAATCGGCCATGTTTCGTACAATAGCAACTTGAAGCAAAGTTCCTACGGTTCTATTGACAACCTTGGTTTACCCATCGATCTGTAGATGGCAGGACGTATTGTACAATAGCTAGGTTCCCATTCGCCTCTATAGTGTCCTCCAAAAGTAGTTGATGAACTTGAGGTCTTGGTCTGAAACAATAGTTCTAGGTATATCATGAAGCTTGATTACTTCTTGCAAGAAAAGAAAAGAGATAGCCAAAGCATCATTAGCTTTGGAACAAAGCATGAAATGTACCATCTTGCTAAATCGATCCACAACCATCATGATAGAGTCCTTCCCATGGGATTTCCTCGACAATCCTAACATAAAGTCCATACTTAGCTCAAACAATGATTTAGTTTAGATGGCAAGGGTAAATAATGTCCTTGCTCAGCTTGGCTCTTTACTTTTCAATAGGTCTCACACTTTTCCAACACTAACTACACATCTTTCATCATTCTCGACCAAAAGAATCTCGTAGATTGTACTTCATGGGTTCAGCATTGGCCAAAGTGTCCTATCAATCCTCCTCCATGTACCTCACACACGAGTAATTCTCTCATGGAACAGGTCGGGATACATAGCCTTCTCTTTTTGAATAAGTATCCATCTTCCCTATGATAGTCATCCAGTGTTTAAACTTCCTCACATCAAGCATGGATAAGACTAAAATGTAGATCCTCAGCATAAATATTCTTTATCATTAAAAAACTAAGTAGCCTTGTTTACAGCTCTATCAAGAGCGCATGTCATCTCGATAGGGCATCAACCACTACATTGTTCCTTCCATTCTTATATTTTACGACATAAGAAAAGCCTTCCATAGGCTCGACCCATTTGGCTTGCCTTCAAGACAACTTAGGTTAAACCTTTAGATACCTCAAGGATTGATGATTGGTATAGATCACAAATTCCTTAGGTAGTAAATAGTGTTGCTATATTATTAGGGCTTAGATTAAAGATTAGAACTCCTTATCATAGACAGAATAGTTGAGTATAGCTCTTCGAAGTTTCTCGTTGAAGTAAGCAATAGGTCAGCCTTCTTACATTAGCACAGTACATATACCTAGTCTAGATGTATCACACTCTACTTCAAACACTTTATCAAAGCTCAGTAGAGCTAAGACAAGGGTTGTTGTTAGCTTCTCTTTCACCTCCTCAAAATTCCCCTTTTCTTTCTCTCCCCATTTAAATTTAAAGCTCTTCTTTGACAATTCAATAAGTGGGGCCGCTATTTATACTAAAATTCATTATAAATCTATTATAAAATGAAGCCAAGCCTTGGAAACTTCTCACATCAACAGAACAGGTCGACTTAGGCCATTCTATGATTGCTCTTATTATCTCATCATCAACTGAAATGCTACCTACACTCATAACAAAACCTAAGAAAATCACCTTGGGTCAGCAAAAGTTGTATTTCTTCACATTGGCATGGAGCTGTTTAACAACTCGGAGTTTTGTAAAGACACTTCAAAGATGCTCCTAATGAGTCTCTAGGTTGGGCCTATATACCAAAATGTCATCAAAATAAACTATGATGAACTTTCCTATTAAATCTCAAAGCACATGATTAATCAGGCACATAAATGTGCTTAATACATTAGATAGGCTAAATAGCATTACATTCCATTCATATAAACCATGTTATATCTTAAATGCAGTCCACCACTCATCACCCTCATGCATTCAAATCTAATTGTATCCAAATTTAAGGTTAATCTTAGAGAAAACTCATGCTCTACTTAATTCATCTAGCATGTCATTAAGCCTAAGAATGGGATACCTGTACTTAATGGTAATTCAATTTATCACTCAGCTATCCACACACACCCTTTAAGAACCATCCTTCTTTGGTATTAATAAGGTCAAAACGGTACAGGGGCTAAGGGACTCATGCACATAGCCCTTCTTCATTAACTATTCTACTTGCTTTTGCAACTCAGTGGCCTATTTAAGATTCATCCTATAGGCAGACTTTTTCGGTAGTACAGCTCTTGGCTATAGGTCGATCGCATGCTCAACACTTCGAATTAGGGGCAGACCTTTTGACAACTCCTCTAGAAACAAGTTGGCAAATTCCTCTGGCAATGTTTTCACCTCGATAGGCTACTCCCTCTCCTCGGACCTCATCTCCAATAATCTTCAAACCAACAAATAGATCGGTCCTTCAAGCTCTACTTATCCTTCAGTTTAACTTGTATCATCACCAAAGCCTCCTTCTTTAAGGTTTAGCTAAGTTAGGACTACATGACTTTCACCTACTCAATAGTCATAGGATTCAATTTCATCCTCTTACCCTTATGCTCTACAAAATATATATTCCTCCTTCCGTCATATATAACTACTCAATTAAACATCCATGGTCATCCAAATAGAATGTAAGACGCACTCATGGGCAACACATCACAGAGTACTTCATCTCGATATTTGCCAATGTAGATCAGTACAAATACCTGCTTGTTCACCTATAAGGCTCCCTTACCACTGAGCCAGTGAAGCTTATACAGTTTTGGGTAGGGCTTGGTCAGTAATTTTAATTGTTAGACCATAAATGCAAATGTTGCATTGGTACAACTCCTACTATCAACGATCAGTGCATATAGCAATTCATTCACCTTGCATCCAATAGGGAAGAGATTTTCCCTTTGTTCGTCTTCGGGTATGAGACTAATGTTCATCATCCTTTTCAATACTAGAGTAGTCAACATAAAGTTATCTTCCTTACTATAGATAACTTCCTCCTCAGATAGCTCAGTTTGTCCATCCTCCTTCAACTCTTTTACTTCTTCGTCAATACTGTCCACTTCGACAGTCGGCATCTCGCCTCGGATTACCGTAGTTCTTCTATTTGGATACTGAGTGGTTATGTATCCAAAGCCTTAGCATTTGAAACACTTGATCTCACTTGTCTTCCTCCTTGAACCCTGGCGTTTCTTAAACTTCCTTGAGGGTTCCTTCTCCACTACTCGAGTATTCTAAGTAGGTCGTATCTCAATAACCGTACTTAGTTCCATTCACATAAGTTTACTCGGAACAGTTCAGCTACTGCTAGGTCAACTACTGGTGGTTGAAATCTTCTTATTCAGTGCCTTTCTATCCTCTAGGTAGCTCAAATTGTGTCATCAAGCATTCTAATATTCAGGGTTTCCAGTACATCCTTAATCTCACACTTCAATCCACAAATAAATCAAGATATAGTTAAGTCCTTTGGCTCTAAGACTTCACATCGAATCATCAACATTTAGAACTCCTTAACATAAGTGTCTACACTTGACCTTCCTTGTCTAAGATATTGTAGTCTTTTGAAGGCATCTTGTAAATAATAGCTTAGCATAAACCTTCTCCGTACAACCCTCTTCATTTCAACCAAACTCTTAACCTTTTGTTCTCCTTCCCTTCTTCAGGTAGCTCACAAGTTCTTCCACCATAAAGTGACATAGCTATTGAAATCCAACGTAGCAAGTCTAACCTTTCCATTGTCGGACACATCATAGCATTCAAACTACTTTTCAATCCCATCTACCCAATCTAAGTAATCCCCAGCATCACCACTTCTAGAAAAATTCAGGATATGCATCCTTAATCCCTCGACTCTAAGTGCTTGTACATTTCTTTCTTCAGAATCATAGTACTCCTCTACTTCATCGTCTCCTTCCGCTTCTTCCTTAATTTCTTTAAGTGCTAGCTTCATCTTGCATCCTAACCAACTCCTTCAACTCGGGGTAATCGAGGTAGGGCATTAACTCGGCTAAACTGACCATTGCCTTGGCCTTACTACTCACTTTCACTAATGAGGCTACTCCTAGCTCACTGCCTATCTACTTAGCTAATAGTCACTAAACTAGCTTCCAAGTCGGTAAACCTATCAAGCGGTCACCCATTGATTGAGGTGTGAAGCTTCCTTCTTGCCCTTAGCTATGTTAAGTAACACTTTCTTGGTTCCCTAAAGTTCCTTGAACACTTAAGTCTAACATTGATCGTTACTTCAAAAAAATTGATGTTTAATAATACCGCTTAAAGATCAATAATTGATACTCCAATCACCATGACAATTACACAACAAGCGAATAGTCAACCATACTCTACTTTGCGTATCAAAAAACAAGGGAAAACAGAGCACATAATACTTCTTCAACTACTAAACTCTAAGGTTAACAATAGAACCATTACCATATGCAAGCGGTAATAAACCACTCAAAGAGCACAATAGTAGAATGTAGCTTCAAACATAGCCTGGCTCTGTACCAAGATGATACGGATTCCGAGGAAGGATACATGAACCTAATATCACACATAACTAAAGCAGGTAGATCCAAGTCATAAGATGGCTTGAAAAGTAAATTATAGTCAAAGGTTAAGAAAGGGTTCCCATGCACCGACGATAGATATGACACACCAACACCTCATATGAGCCCAAGTCACACTTGATATGACGCACAAGTATGGCCAGAGGTCACTTACCACTAGTCCATGCTTAAACGGGCTAGATAAGAATAGCTCAAGAGTAAGCAAAAGGACACTGAGCTTAAGAGGGGGTAAAAAGTTTAGTGTATTCGTTGTATATGATGATGTAGCTATTCATTATGCGAGTATTTATAGTATCCAGTTAAGGTAAGTCCTAAATTATAGAAAATTACAGAAATGGCTAAACAAAAGGAGAATAATTTATAGGAAAAACATAAAATCACGCAAAAAGAATATCCTTTGTCAAAAAGGATAATACGAATGTTAGAAAGGATAGCGCTAGTGAAATTCTACTCATTCTATAGTCCCAATAATGCTACAAGTTGTATAAGGGTGAACCTAAGTTAAGTTTAGTGGGCATTGACAATTTGGAAGCTCTGATTATTGGGATTGGATAAGGGTTGGCTCGAGGATGACTTACATTCAAGTCAACCTCGGGTGGTTTACTCTTGACAATTGTTAGCTTGGTCATAACATTATGGAGATGGGTCGTTTTCCTAATTTGGTACTTAGACTGGGTGTTTTGGAAGGGTCAACTCGACACTTCGGCAATCTCTTAGATAGCATGGAGAGCAAAGTAGCTCAACAGATCAAACAAGAGTAAACACTGTTCCTTAGCGCTTAACTGACCTCGGACAGCTCGACGTACCATATGAGAAAACGCTTGGGCTTGGGACAACGTGATATGTCCTTAATCCCTATTCCAAACATTATTTTGAATAATATCTCATTATTAATTAATTAACTAATATACTAAGTAAATGAAACAAAGAGTCTAGATAAAATAAGAGAAAAGGAAAAGGAATGCTACCTTATATGCAAATTGTTGATGGCTAGTTTAAGTGGCCTTAGTGTTTAACGTAAGTAGGTCTAGTAGAGTCCTTATGGGGTGAAGATGCAAAGCCTCCAATCAATTCTCCAATTAGTAAAGTATAGAATGATTAATTTGCTTTGAGTTGAATCTTGAAGAACATAAAACCCTAATCCCATAAATGACCAAATTTGAAGCACAATGTGTAATAAATTAGATGCAATCAATGGACTAGCTCTAGTATCTAGAATATGTAGATTCAATTTTGGCTTTGATTTGCTTTAAGTTTCTCTTATTTGATATAAATTGAAGGGAGAGATTATATGGGTCGATTCACATATGTAGAGAGAGAAATTAGGATTTTCTTGATTTTTATTTATTGATTTGTTAGTGCTCTTGTAATAGGTTTATCCAGTCTCTATTTATTGATATTGAGGTTCTATTTCACTTAAATAAACCATCAAGTAAAATAAAGAACTTAATCTTACTCTTAATGTATACATATGTTTTAAGCTCAATTTGATTCTAATTAACAAGATTTTACTAATTATTAACCACCATAAAAAGATTTAGTCATGTTTAGCATGTCATTCTTGCTCAATATGCTTCAAATTTTTCAAAGAAACATGCTCAAAGCTCATTCAAATTTGTTCTAGAAAGTTTGGTTTTTCAATGTATTTTATTTTTTTTAGTCAATTTTATGGATGATTTCTTTATTAATTTGATCTCTTAAGATGTGTTTTAGCTTAGATCACATATACTTGACTCAATTGTTCTTTTCATTATTAAAAAAAATAATTGAGTTAAAAAGGAGTAAAGTTTGATAGAAATTTCAAGTGTGAGCTTTTATAATATTGCTTTAGTCAAGAACATCAAGAAGAAGAAGCTACAATAGTAGCAAGTCAGTCAATGGGAGGATAACATTTAACATAAGAGAGAAAGAAACAATAGCACTCCTTGCACTTGGTAGGTTTCAAAACACAACCTATGTAATATATATTCACTTCCTTGCCATTAAGCCATTAGTCTACACTTCAATCATTAAGTGGAATTATTTTCTACTTAAAGCTTTGGCTTAGGTTGAGGCCCATTTAACTTTAGACTTAAAAATAGCATCGAGTTTGTAAAGTCTTAGTTATAGACTATTCCCCATATGAATGGCCCCAACATGCATACATAAAAGATAATTTTCAAAAATAACCCTATTAGAAAAAATCATGGCTTTAAGTTTATCTTTTTGTTTAGCTTACATGAACTTCTTCATATAAATTGAGCAATTTATATCCCATTGAGTCAACACTTAAAGCTATGATCAACTATAATAAATAATTTTCATGACTTTAGAAGTAAGAAAACTTGACCCTATTTGGAAATATTAACTTAAAAAAAAGAAAGAAATTGGTAAGCTTCTTTGCAATAAAATTTAAGTCTGTCAAATCGTATATGTATATTTTGATTTCAAAATCAACTCTTGACCTTAAAAAATCACTTCCATCTTAAATGATAAAAAGAAGCCATTTATATCGTTTTTTATTTTTTCTTTTGTCTTTTTCAATTCTTCTATTTTTCAATACTTTTCTATTATTCTATTATTTTTTCTTCTTATACAATTTTTTATTTTTTTGTGTTTTTCAAGGTTCTCTTATTTTCTTATCTATTACGGTTTTTTTTCTTTTTTTTTTATTTTTTTTTATTGTTTATGAAATTTTCCAATACTTAACAAAAAGCAGTCAAGAAGGTAAAAATGGTTTGTCTACTATTGTTAAATATATATTAGGTGCAACGTCATAAACCAAATGATATTAGCACATTATTATTCAATTGGATGCAAGATTAAAGAAAATAACCTTACTTTAGGAGGATTTAAGGAGTTAGGTCTGTAATATATAAGCAACCTATACTAAAATTAGGCATATCCAATTAAGACACTTTGACTCCTCCTAAAGACCTTGTCAAAGAAGTCCCCAATGCTATCATGATGTCCTCTTTCATTACATAGTTTGACTAAGGTTAGGAAAAGGTGAATTATCACCTCCCCTAAAGGCTAATATTAGTGATTTACTTAATGCATTATAGTGATGCTATGCATGTTTGCCATAAGTCTAACCCTGTTATAATTTAATTATAATTGTAGATGCTCCATGATGTTTAGTAGCATATCACAATAATACATCAATCATGTAGCTCAATTAGTAACCAATTTTGTAGTACTCATGTACATGAATTTCATATGCACGTTGGAGACTTAATTTACAACAACAAGCAAGTACAATGTTTTATGATCTTAAAGTATATGATTACACCAACAAATGCATGAGGGATAAAAAAAATTACATCACGATTACTCAAATCAATCTTCTTTTGTCGTATCCCAATTTATAAAGAATCTTATTGTCACACCTCGAAGTGGTAGAGTAGTAACAGCCCCGCCGTATAAACCATCCTAAGATAGAAATTGGCCTTACAACTGCTATCTTAAACCTGATCTACACAAGGCGTCCACAACTAACCCGCTTTGAAGTAAACAGTTTGTAATTTAAATAAATCATTTACCTAAGAAAGTAAGAAAATACATATATACACTATAATTTAGTTAGTACAAATATCGTTTACAATATTTCTCCGTAATATATTTCCTAGTTATTACATTATTCAGAAATGAAAAATAATTATAAAATAAAAACTTAGACCTTAAAAATATGTGTTTGTTCTTCAATTGTTTTTTCTCACTCCTCAGGATTCAGCAGTTGCTAGCCTCAAAGTAGTTATTTGCCGCTTCTTAGCCAGCACCTGCACGACGTCTATAGGGATGTGAGCAACCACAGCTCAATAAGTTAAGATGGGGGACTTAAAACTATACCATAAACACAACAAGATTTTCAATCAACTTATTACCTACAATGCATGTATAAACAAATGCTATCGTACAACGTTGCCGGCCCGTCATGAGATTAGAGAAATTGCGCCCACTCTAATCCGGGTTGAGGAGTTGCCATTAATGCAACAGCTCACGACCAAACCCAGGCATGTGCAATGGAGACCTAGTTCCTCCCGCGACTACCTTCAAACCATTAATTTCACCCTCGCCGCAACCTCTTCTCTTGTCACTTAGTTAAACTAAGGATGAAGAAGGAACCAATTGCAATCCTGCGCTATCCCTTTCGAAGGGGTCAGTATTTCGCCGGACAGTCCTAAGTTCCCTTAATGGGTTGCCATGTAGGTCCGATTATGATTATCGGTCGTATATTTGATTAGGTCCAGTTTAGGGTGATCAATCATTTCATACAAACCATACAATACAAGCAAAGACAACAGACAGAATCATAGCATCACTCATAATCAAGCACATGCACACATCCAACTATCTAACAAGCACAACCAAGCATAATCTTAAGACTCCAAAATATAGCACCGTATTAATCCCAACTTACCTCGACTCTTTGTTTACTCACTCGAGGTCCGATTTGCTGAGGCCATCGTCGATCATCCCTATAATATAAATGTAGTTTCAATTTTTCATTTAACTATTATAGGTTCATTTTATCCTATAACGCTTATTGTTATGTTTTGTTTAGAGTTTAATATGCCTAATTATCTAAGTCTTAAGTCTTTTACAATTATTCTAGGTTTCGGGTTAGGTTTAGGTTCGGTTTCCGCATCGATTTTTAAATTAAGTTCTAGTTCGATTTTCCGAGTATTGTTTTATACTCGAACCCTAGAAATTCGTTTCAACCCATAATGTGAAATTAATCACATTACTTCTCGATCTCCTAAATATCATTATTATCCTTAGTCAGTATTTTATTTCACCCAGTACACTCAAATCTGTATTAGTGTACCGAATTCACTCCTAATGTGAGAATTTTTTACATTTTTCCTCTAATTACATAAATTCAAGTTTCCTATCAGATTTATTGTACATTTTTATTATTATCATAATATCAATTTTTATTATAATATTTTCTATTTACTATATTTCTAATACTTGTGTATTATGTACTATTATACATAATACACATCTAATATTTTTATCACTCTAATTACTATCTCCTAACATTAATTTTCATTTCAAAATGTCTAAATTCATTCTAAATCAGATTTTACACCTAATTACCCAAATTTACAAAATTAACTTAAAATGTACTATTTTTCCATATTACTTATTTACTACATAATTAATCTAATAATTGCATCTAATACCCTAAATGCTACAAGTATTATATTCCATCAGATTTCAACATCCTAAAATACATACTTATTCACTAAATCAGTAATTAACCTTAAATTACCCATTTTATGCCTCATTTTAGGGCCTAAAAATTATCTAAAATTTTAGAAAATTAATTTTTCAAAACGGGCTTCATAGCACTGTTCTATATCATCTAAGTAATGTACACAAAAATTTGGGTTCAATACACTTCTAATGTCATTTATTTCTAAACCGAAACATGCTCAGTTTTGCATGATTTCTTAAGGACCCTAAATCACGAGATATATTTTCATCAAAATAATATTTTTCCTAAAGACTACATACAAAAATATTCCAAAATAACAAAATTCATAATTTTATAATAATATTTACTATTTTTACAAAATTACACAAAATCGGGCTAAAAATCGAACTCACCAATTTTGGTGGCTCCGGCCACCAGCGGGTGTATCAACCCACCTGGGCACTGCCACCACCATGTGGTGGTGGTGGCCGTCTACTCCCAGCTGCTCGTCGGGTCTGGGTTCTCCTTACAAGCCCCAACTGTACAGTTTTCCTTTTCTTTTTTTTTCTCTAGTTGTTCCCTTAAATTTTTTAGTCTCTCTATTTTTCTCAAATCCCTAACCATCTAAAGGAGTTCTCTAAATTTTTTTCCTATTTATAGACATTTAGGGAAATTATTGTGCATTAATTTGATTAGACAATTGCTTTATCTTCTTCTAATTTAACTTTTGTATTGTTCTAATTTAATTGGCTAATTTTTTTCTTATTTTTCCCAACTTCCACAACGTATATCTAGATCATTCCTTATTTTTCATGATTTTTCTTTATTTTTCCCTAATTAATTATGAATTTTTTTTAATTATTTCTTATTATTGTAGTACATTTCGCTTATTTTAAATAATTACGCGTATTTCTACATACATATAAATTCATATATAGTACAAATAAATATTCTTAAGTATTATTTAGGTTATTTTATGATTTTTAGTATACATATAATTTATTTCTAGTGATTCGTTAATTATTAAAATGCATTTTACACATTTTCGATAAATAACGAGTTATATACTTAAAATTTGGAATTTTTATATTCTTTTATTTCATTACTTATTTTCTTAAATTCAAACTTACATGATTATTTTACTAATATTTGTAGCTTTACTTTATAATTTAGGCTCAATCAGGTCTTTCAACCGATCAAAACCTTGAATAGCTAGTTTTAGGGTTTACACTTATAAAGATAGAAAATTTTCTAGATTAATCCTACTTATAGCTTTATAAGTCTTTTCTGCTATATAATTTTAAATAAATATGTATGTATGTATCTATGAATTTTTTTGTGTGTGCACATACTCATACATAAGTTATATATGTATATAAATAAGTAAATCCATATCGTAGTGACATATTCTATTCATTGTATTATAATTCGTACACTTGCGTGCTTATAATATATATCTATATATACATGAATGCCCCATTTTGTCTTCTTTTTATTTTTATTTCCAATTTTAGCTTTCTCGATGTTCTATAGGAAAAATATAAAAAAAAGTAGAAATTACGAAGTATATCAAAAGAAGTTAAATAAAAAAATAGAAAGAATGAAAATAATATAAAAAGCGGAAATGCAAAAATAAATAGTAAAAAAGAAAATTTAGAGAAAGAAACAAAAATAATAATTAGGGAAAAAATAATAATAAAGTTAGGGAAGGTATAATTTTTTTTAGGTTGAAAATGCATTTCTAAACTAAAAAAATCATTTGTAATCTCCAATGCATATTAGTATTTTAGTTCATTTAAAACCTTTTATTTTATTTGTTATATTTTTTACCTAACTCGAGTCAACTACATTCATTCAAATGAGTGAGAAATATAAATTTCAAGGCCATATTAAAATCACGATAATTAATTATTGAAGTCTCGATTTGTAGCAACTAAAAGGAAAAGTTCATTTTTTTTTCTAGTCAATTGAGTAAATATTATGACTTAAATCCATTTAATCAAGTTTATATTAAAAACTATCTTTACCATGTATGCAGCGTGATAATTGGCACCACTTGGTTAAGGAATGTGCATGGGAATGTAATGTCTTGCGTTCAAATCCCATATTTGTATGTTTTTTCATTATATTACCTTAGGGGTTTGGTTAGATTTGAGAAAATTTTAGTTGTAATAATCACTATCTTAATGAAGTTAATGTAATCACATAATCTAGATCTAAGTAAAAGCTTTAGAACTTAAACGAGTTTGCATAATCATTATCAATTAAATACAATGTAGCCATATGTGTGCATGTGCACAATGTCTTCCCATGCAAATGCATCCATGGAAATGAAGAAAAGACTAAAAAAAAAAAAAAAGGAGAAAAAGAACAAAAAGAAGAAGAAGCTATAGTTTGATATTGTTTTAGGCTCTGATTTTTTTATTTTCTTATTGTTTATGGACAATGAAAGATCAAATGACTAATTTTATGAGAAAAATTTGCTTCTCAAATCAAATTAAATGAGCATATACAAGGATCAATATTAAAAAGATGAACTCTAACGGAAGGGTTCTGTCTTTTGATTTTATGAGTTCTTTTAACACTTTATAGAGTGTTAAATATGATTTTTGGCTTTAAGCCTAACAATAAATTCAATTTAACTCTTTGGGTTAATGTACCAAGGCTTAGGGAGTTACACCCATAATTTAGAATGATCAAGAAAGATTTGGCATTGTTGACTTGGTGCAAATACCATTTGATGGGAATCAGGCCCCCGAACCAATCACTCGTAACTGAGCTAGAGAACTCTAAAGACTCGTACAAAGAATACTAAGTCGAAACTAAAGCCAAAATAGGGTTCCCTATGCCAAACTGATCTCCTACCAACCTGTTTGTTAGATCCTTACATGTGTCAAATATCGTCCAATCTAGCAGCAAAGTCTTATACTAGAAGACAGCCTAAAACTAGCTAAGCCGAGCTCCCCAACCGACCATAGGCGTCTAACTCCAATTCAGCTAACTTCTTTACCGAACTGATTGGCTTCCAACTTGATCCAAATCAGGTCGGCCCCTGACTACAAACGTTATTCTACTTCTGCCTACCTTGTATCATATTTCTCCCATCCAGCCACTAAGCAATAGGTATCTTCTGACACAATATTCCAGAATGATTCTTTCTTTTCCATATTGAATATTCTCTGCCCTTTTACCCCTTTTAGTATAATTTATGTAACGTAATTGTATAATACCTTTTAGTCTTTTCATGCATGTAAAGTAACCTTAGTAGATGGGTATATAAATCTCCGCTTTCTTATATGTAGACAAGAAACTAATCATTATTGAATTATTCACGTTAAGCAACCTTATTGGTATCATTATAATTCAACTTTGATCTTTTCTCTTTAGTAAGGAGTAGTGACGAGTGACTCTTCAGTTTAAACCGATGTGTTAAATCCAATGGATTGTAAGCCGAGTAGGATTAAGTGGTACATTATATACATTCGGTAGCTACCCAAACTTTGCTAACTTTTTCCCTATTTGTTTTAGTTTGCTTCATTATAGTGCTTGTCCATGTGTCCAACCCCAGAGACACATCAGCTTCGCTAGTATCAAAGCACGATTCTGCAAGGGAGTATATGAAGTTGTAGTGAAGTTTTACTTCACTTTGCTATTAGTGGATATTATGTTCCCTCTATAGCAACTACAATGTGTTTAAGTATAAGTAAGTGTAGTTTCATTATTACTCTGTTTTTCATTAAGAAAACAGAGCAAGTCGCTACTGTTCTATTTGAGTAATTGTCAAGAATTAAAGTTGTTAGTGAGTTATTAATCTATTCAAGAAGTATTGCACCAGCTTTGAGTGTTTAGGGTGTTATTGGTGATCAAAGTAGTGGTGCTCAAACTGGTTATGGTCATAATGGTAATAACACCCCAAGGTCGATTAATGACAAACTGACCAACCTTGTTAAGAGTCTAGTCATAATAATGCAAGTCAACAGACCACAATCCCATGGTATACAGTACCATAACCTACAAGAAAATGCCCTTGAGTGATACAATGGCTAAGGTAATCATGTCAATCGCCCAGTTTAACTACAATGAGTTAGAGGAGTAGTAGACCAAGTTACTAAACGAAAACTAGAGTTAGAGGAGATTGAGGAAGATGATGAGGAGCTGGATATTGAAGAATTTGGGGAGGAAGAAGAAGGAGCTGACTATTACCAAGCGTAAGGATGAAGATACCGAATCCTTTAAAGGTTAGACAATGTTAAGGTTCAAATCCCACCCTTCAATAGAAGTGGGGATGTAGATGAATACTTGGAATAGGAAGACAAGGTCAAAAAAGTATTTGAATTTTATGGGTATACAAATGCTATCAAAGTCCAACTTGCTACATTGGAGTTTACTAGGTATGCCACTATCTGGTGGAAAAATCTGAATGCAGCTAGAATAAGAGATGGAAGATGAGGTGTTAGAACTTGAGATGAGATGAAAAGGTTGTTAAGAGGTAGATTTGTACCTAAGACCTACGTATAAGATACATTTGCAAAATTGCAAGAGCTTTGCCAAGGAAGTTGATCTGTTGATGACTATGTTAGAGAGCTCCAAATGCTTATGATTCGGGCTAACGTAGCAGAACTTGAGGCTCGCACTGTATTAAAGTTCATCTCTAGATTCTAATATGAAATTTACCACATTGTAGAGGTGCAGAGGTTTTATACCTTGGAAGAGGCGATAAAGATAGCATAAAGGATCGAAAAATAAAAGAGAAGTGCTCCAAGCTAACCCAGGCCAACCTTCTCTTAACCCCCGGTTCTATACTAACCTGTTCAAGTGAAGTTAAGGAGGCCATATAGGGCTACTGATAGGAATGACCAATCTGATGGTAGCCAAGTAAGCTAGCAAGGTTAATCTAGTCAAACAGGTCGAGTCGAGGTTAGGCCAACCTCGAGGATATATGAGAAAGGGTAGACCTTTGAATAGAAGATAAGCTGGTGAAATGCTTGGGCTTCAAACAAGTAGCTGTTGAGTGTGCAAAAAAATGTGTCATGGTGCTCTGAGGAGATGTAGTGGACAACATCAACGAGAGCAAGTCCGATAAAGAAGAGGATGTTAGAAAACCTAAAGTCGAAGAGGAAGAGGAAACCTGTGTCTATGCTGACTAGGGAGAAGTGATGACCCTATTCCTGAGACCAATACTGAGTTCCTTGCCTTACTTTGAGGAGTACTAGAGAGAAAATCTGTTCCATACCAAGTGTACCATCAAAGGCCAATTATGCATGATCATTGTGAATGGGAGAAGTTGTACTAATGTCATTACATAGTCCTTTATGTAAAGGTTAGGTCCGCCAACCTCAAAGCATCCCCAACCTTACAAGCTGCATTGGCTTCATGATAACAATGCTTAGGACATGACTAAACAAGTGACCGTACTATTTAGTATTAGGATTGTATATAAGGATAAAGTAGTGTGTGATGTTGTCCTCATGGGAGCTTCACATTTGCTACTTAAACGACCTTAGTTGTTCAACCAACGTGTTACTCACCACAGGTAAAAGAATACCTATGCCTTTATTAAGGTTGAAAAGAAAATTATGTTGCAACCTTGAACCCTATCCTAAGTAAATCAAACCCATAATTAGCTCAGCCGGACTAGTAAGAAGAATCCCTTAGTGATGAAGAATCTATGCTCCTATTGATCAAAAGATTGTTGAAAATGAGAGATTTAGAGGATAACCCTGTTGAAATCTAAAGCCTGCTAAATGAGTTTTTCGATCTGTTTCTTGAAGAACTGCCTAGAAGATTGCCTCCAATCCGAGGCACTGAGCATTGTATTAATCTGCAACCAGGTGCTACCTTACCAAACTGACCTGCATATAGAATGAACCCTAGAAAGGCTATCAAGCTGAAAAAACAAGTAGACAAACTCATAGAGTGAAGATATGTGAGGGAAAACATGAGCCCTTATGCTATACCAGCTCTGCTTATCCCTAAGGAAGATAATTCATGGCGTATGTACATCGACAACTAAACAATTAACTGAATTACTATCAAGTATAGATATTCCATACCAAGACTCGATGAATGGTTGGTTATACTATTTGAACTTACTAATGCGTTGGAGACACCTCATTTTTGCCAATTATTTTTTAAATTAAGCCAGGTTAATAAATAAACAGAAAAAATAGAAAAATAAAATTAAAAATTAAAAAATGAATATTAAAAAAAAAGATGAAAAACAAAAAAAAAATAAAAAAAGAAGATCAAGTCAAGTCGTAGTAAGTTAAGTTATGAGTCGATTCGTATCAAGTTGAATTAAGTTAGGTTGTTGGATTAAGTGACGAAATGGGCTTAAGTAATTAATATGGGCTAGAACAATATAGAATAAAAATTCATCTAATTTAGGGGTTCAAATCAGGATTTATTGAGTTATCAGGCTATATTTAATTAAGATCAAATGGGGCCTGAAAAAGAAAGCCCAAAATAACTTAGGTTTCTAAAAGATAGAGTAAATCTTGGAAGAATCGCAATCGCAATCGTAACTTCCGTATCTTCGATATGAAAGATTCAATTTTGAAATTATAAATAGCACATCAATGAGGCATTCAGAGGACGGTTTTCTTAATCACACACCACTTACACCACACGTGCTACCACAGCAAAACACCACACACACCACGTACCATTACATACGCCACCAAAGTACCACCACTACACATTACGTGCAGCCATACACTTACCAAAACACCGCCTCCCGCAACTACCTAACACACCATCCAATACTACCTAGATGCACCACCAGCATCAACATTGTTGCCTAATCACTCGCCCACAGTTGCTCAAAGTCACCACCCAATCGTTCGCCCATACCACCCAAATCTATGCCCACTATCACCCAATCACTTATACCTAGATCCATGCCCACTGTCGCCCGCATCGCCTTTACTCATGCCCAGTCTCGCCCACGTCACCCTTACTCATGCCCAGTCTCGCCCACGTCACCCTTACTCATGCCCAGTCTCGCCCACGTCACCCTTGCTCATGCCCAATCTCGCCCACGTCGCCCTTGCTCATGCCCAGTCTTGCCTACGTCACCCTCACTTAAGCCTAGTCTCACGTACACTCACCTACGTTACACCCATAACACTAGCATCTTGCCTATTTTCACCTACAGCACCTACGTGTTCCCCACGTTGCCCTTATTTATGCCCAATCCTACCCATTGTCGCCCATAATGCCCGTGTCTCGCCCACTATTGCCCACAATACCCAGTCTCGCCCACTATCACCTACAATGCTCACGTCTCACCTACTGTCGTTCGTGTCTCACTTAACATATGCCCACAATGCCAATGTCTAGCTGAGATCTATGCCCGCCGTTACCCAATACGCCTACTTTTGCCCAACCTCACCCACATACTCACCCAACACAAACGCAATCCGACCTAGGTAAATTTTCAATAACTTTTTTATTATTATTTCATTAATTTTTATTAATATTTTTAGTTATTTATTTTTGTTCCTTTATTAATTTATTTCTTTTGTTTACGTACAATTTTTTTTTATTTATTTTATTGCAATTTTTTAGTTGAATTAAGTTTTTTTTGAAAAATCATGTTTTTTAATAATGAACATATACTTCTAACATATAGTGGTTCTAAAAAAATAAAAAAAATCTTAAATTGAATTTTTTTTAGAAAGATTTTGTTAGTTAGGGTTTTTTATTTAATTTGAAAAAATTGGATTTCTTAAGTTTATTTTTGTTAAAATAATAACTTAATAAGAAACATAAACTTGGCTCAATTTTTAAAATAAAAATAACCTACTCACTAAAAATTTTATAAAAAAGAACTACGGCCGGTTTGATCTCGATTAGCGGATACGTAGGCACCTTCGGGGTAACTTTCTGAAAATAATTTTTTTTTTAGAAATTCATAATAAAAAATTATAATTAATCATTTTTAATTACATTTTGTGAACTTAGGTATATTTGTAATATTTTTAGAAAATTACAAAAATAAAGCCCATTAATTTTTTTTCAATTTTCACATAGTAACTTAGTATTAATAAGTTAGCCCCCGAACCCGGTTTTCTAGTTCAATTTTCTAAAAATTAAATTTTTTAGAATATCTGCAAACTAGTAGCCAAATTAAGGTTTTTCCACTCGAAAAGCCTAATTTCGTCTTATCCTGTTAAACTGGTTGGCAACTCCATTTTTTAAATTTTTTAGAAAAATATTTCTTTAATTTAATATCGAGTGATTTATATTAAACGAGGGTTGGCTTAATATAAGTTAAATTAAGGAAATCGAAATAGGGCTTGACATCCGTTGAGCACATCCATGACGTTGATAAACCATGTAATGCGCCCTCTAATTGAAAGATGTGTGGTCGTGTACTTTAATGATGTATTGATATGCAATACCGACCTAAATGAACATGTTCAACATCTTCGTGAAGTCTTTAAGATTTTGTGAACTGAGAAATTGTATGGAAATGTGAAGAAATATATGTTTTGCTAATAAGAGAAGATCTTCTTAAGGTTAGTGTTGTTAAGGTAAGGACTCTAGGCAGATGAGGAGAAGATCCAAGCTATTCTTGAGTACCTGATGCCAAAGAATGTCACTAAAGTTCAAAGCTTTCATGGCTTAGCTTCTTTCTATAGTCAATTTATCAAAAACTTCAGTACCATAGCTACCCCTTGATTAAGCTGACAAAGAAGAATGAAGGGTTTAAGTAGAATGATCAAGCTATGCAAAACTTTAGAGAGATCAAGGAAAAGCTTACCTTGGCTACTGTCTTTTCATTACCAAATTTTAACAAACCCTTTGAATTGGAATGTAATGTATTAGGAATGGGAATTAGCGTTAACTTAATGTAAGGGCGACGACTCATCACCTACTATAGCGAAAAGCTTAGTAGTCCTACCCTAAATTATTCTGTGTATGAGAAAGAGTTTTACTTTTCATACCGAGTTCTTACTATTTGGCAACACTATTTGCTACCACAAGAGTTTGTTATTTATACAAACCATAAGTCTCTGAAGCATCTACTGAGTCAAAACAAGCTTTCGAAGAGGCAAGCTAAGTGATTGGAATTTATGGAAGGTTTCTTGTATGTCATCCAACATAAGAAGGAAAGCATAAATATGGTCGCCAACACTCTACCACGATGACAAACCTTACTAACCACTTTACAAACCAAATTATTAAGATTCTCACTCATTACAGAACAATACACTCATGATCATCATTTCAACCCCATCATCAAACAATGCAAGGATGGAATTGCTATCAAGGGATGAAGGCTATCTGTTCAAGGATCAAAGGTTATGTGTATAGAATTATTCTACGCTTAAGCTATTGATTAGGGAAGCTCATAGCGGCAGATTATCATGTCACTTTGGGGAGAATAAGACAATCAATCTATTGAGGGAGAACTTTTACTAGCCATATTTAGCCAAGGATATCCATAAGATAATCATTGTAAAGCATGTAAGTAAGCTAAGGGGAAGAGAGAACCTCATGGAGAGTATATGTCGCTGCCCACACTAACCTTACCTTAGACTAACCTCAACATGGACTTTATCCTAGAGTTGCCCTAGACATCCAGAAGCAAAGATTCTATTTTTATTGTAGTAGACCACTTTAGCAAGATGGCATACTTCATTCTATACCATCGGATTAACAATGCTTTATATATTGCTGATTTGTTTTTCCAGGAGATTGTTCGACTACATGGAGTACCAAAGACTATTGCCTCAAATTGGGACACAAAATTTTTGAGTTATTTTTTAAAGACTCTTTAGAGAAGACTTAGAACTAAACTTATATTCAACTCTAGTAGCCATCCTTAGACTGAAGTGGTAAACAGCACATTAAGCAATCTGTTCAGAACTATCATGGGAAAAAATTGAGAGATTAGGATCTGTACTTACCAATTCTATTGTTCACATACAACCGAACCATCCACAGCATTATTGGGAAGACCCCATTCAAGGTTATCTATGGCCTTAACCCTACCATTCCCTTGGATATGATTAGCGCTTCAGTAACTACTAAAGAGAGTCAATCCGGTGTTGACTGAGCCCAAGAATTACATAATCTACACCAGTTTGTAACTAAGAAGATCGCCAAATTCAATTAGAAACAGTACGAAATTAGTAGTCGAGGCTGCTAAACTATATCCTTCCACCTAAGAGACTTAGTATAGATATACCTCAACCGAGCATAATTCCCACACTTAAGATAGAACAAGTTATCTCCTTGAGTTAATGGTCTGTTTAAAATCCTAAAGAAGATCAACCGCAATACTTATCAAATCGAGTTGCCTAATGACTACAGTATTTCTTCTACCTTCAATGTGTTTAATCTGATCCCTCACCAACTATCAGAAGCAGAAGACCCCATGTGTGCCCTAGAAGAAGAAGTAGAATCCTCTCCAGATTTGAGGGCAAATATTTTTTACCCCCAGGCAAATAATGGGAATCAGGCCCCCAAACCAATCACTTCTAGCAAAGCTAGAGGACTCTAAGGACTTGCATAGAGAATACTAGCTCAAAAAAAAAAAAAGCTGAGTCGAGGAACCCTACCCTAAATTGATCTGCTGCCAACCTATCTATTAGATCCTCACATGTGTCAGATATACTCTTGCCCAACAGTGAAATCTTATTCCAAAAGACAACCTTGGACTAGCCGAGCCGAGCTCCCCAACAAACCATAGGTGTTTGGCTCTAATTCAGTTAACTTCTTTACCAGACTAATTGACTCTCAATCTAATGCAAATCAAGTTAGCCCCTAACTGCAAACGTTATTCTGCTTCCACCTTCCTTATATCATATTTCTCCCATCTAGCCACCAAGTGACACGTGCTTTTTGACACAATATTCCAAAATAATTCCTTTTTTCCATATTAAATATTCTCTACCCTCTTTACCCCTTTTAGTATGCTTTATGTAACCTAATTGTAGAATACCCTATAGTCTTTCATACATGTAAAGTAACCCTAGTGGATGAGTATAAAAACCCCTACTTTCTCATATGCAGACAAGTAACTAGTCAATATAGAATTATTCACGTTAAGCAATCTTAGTGTTGTCATTATCATTTAACTCTTATCTATTTCCTTTAGCAAAAAATAGCGATGAGTGACCCTTCAGTTCGAATCGATATGTCATATTTGGCGGATTGTAGGCAGAGTAGAATCGAGTGATGCGTTATATCTGTTTGATGGCTGCCCGGACTTTACTAACTTTTTCCCTATTTATTTTTATTTGCTCCGTTGTGGTGCCCTTCCGTTTGTCTAACCCCAGAGATGCATCACTATTAGACTGATCTATCTGCTCTCAGCGTCTCTCAAGAAGGCTTAGGAAGTGAAAGAGGCATTTATTAGGTTTACATCCAAAAGGAACCCATGAAAGGAACCATTAGTAAAGGAGCTCATCTCAGATGTGGATCATCAATATGATCAAACAGACAACGTTGATAGCTAAAGTTTATAAATGCTTTAGTTTGTCATCAATTCAAAGGTAAACGAACCACAAGGTTGTCAAATTGAGATTCTATCTAAAATCAGTAGCAGGTCGGTAGAATCAAAACATAAAATCATAAGTTTCTACAACTTACATAAAATAACTTTAAAAAAATGTAGATATACTTATAATAATTATTTAAAACTTGAAATATATGATGGAAATAAAAAAATGAAGAAATTAAGTTTTTTTTTTTAATAAAAAATTTCTAATAATATATAATTTAACATGTATGAAAGAAGGACTAACAAAGTTAAGACTAAATTCTTTTCCCTTTTTTTTGAAAAAATTATAAATTAAAGAGAGCTAAACATTTCAATTTATTTTAAATTATTAATAATATAAAATAAATGATATAGTTTTCCTTATAATCTTTACTATTAGATCTGAAACCTAGATGAAGGTTATAAATATAAAATAATGGACCAAGAGAGAGAAAAAGAGGAAAAAAATTAAAATACAATAGGAAAGATGATGTAATGCTCTAATAGTTGATGATTTGTTAAAACTAAGTCATATTTTTTTTATCTTTTAGCCAATTCAACTCAAATATGTAGAATCGATAAATTCGATAAAAAAATAAAAGTTCCCATCAAGTTTACTTGTAAACTCAATTAAAAACATAAGTTTCTATATAAAAATGATTTTATGCACAAGTTAATTCAAAATAGCCTCCTAAAATCATAAACTTGTAGAATCGGATGAGTAGAATCGCGATTTTGACAACTATGGAAGTTATCACAAATTTTGTTATGCCAACAAAATGGAATCTTGAAAGATCAAACCAAGATTAGAACAAAGAACATATGGCTCTCCAAAAAAGTAGTGGTGTTTGATGCTTCAATAGCTTCTTTACTTGTTATGCATACGTTTGAGCCTTTTGACATTGCTTACTCCTCCATCCTGTCCCATTCTTACTTATCATTTTTTATGTACCACTCTAAGTCATTCCTCCAATTCCTTGTGGAGTACAAGATGCATGCCATGAGAACATGACCACTTCAATTCAAATCCTTGCACATTCACACTCAATCAGATGCCTTATAGATAAAGTGAAGTCTCAAATAGGTCATGAAACTAGTCCTAGTCTCATTCAAAAACACTTAAGCTTAAGTTTTCTCTCTTTAACTTACAATACCTGTAAAGCTCTCTCTTTAAAGTTTCAAGATTATCTAATAATTTCCAAAGCAAAACACCACCACTAGAAGCTTTTCTATACTTACAGTACCTAAAACCACAAAGACACGACCTAAAATCGCCATAAACTACTCTAATTTTGAAAACTTTAACCGTGACCCATTACCCCATAATGAAACCACCAGTTGTCGGTGCTTAGTTATTGAAGCACTATCACTACAAGGTAGAGTACCTTTAGTTAAGCCTCTTAGGATCACCCTAAAACATTAACAACTACCATATTGAGTCAAGCAAGCCTTGCTATGCTCACTAATAGAAGGCCTAGTTTAACTCAATTTAATTTGTTAACTCCAACTGATTCATCCTATTACCCAACTCAATGATTTACACCAAACCTTGGTTTAACTCGATCCACTTCTCTTTTATTTCATTTATATTAGTTATATAATAAATAAGTAGATACAATTAATTGAAAAAAAGATTTAAAAAATTAGGTTCCAAAGATAAAAAGATTTTTCAAAAATAAATATTTTCTTAATAAAAGTTTTCTCTTTTCAAAAATTAGCAAAGGGTTTTAAAAAAGGTTTTCCAAAAAAAAAAGGATTTTGATTATGGTTTTTCATATAAAGAAAAAATAATTTTTTTCAAAATAAAAATAAAATCTTAAATTATAGAAAAAAATAAATGTTAAACTTTTGAAAATGTTTGAAAAACGAAAAATCAAACACACCTAAACAAGCTTTTTGGTGATGAAAATCCTTATCCCAACTAAAGGTTTGTAGGTATCTAATCTTAGAGCACCATTACAAATAAAAATTAAAAATTTCTAAAGAAAATAAAAATGAAAGTATTTTTCCAAAAAATAACAAGTAGTAAAATTTATCCCTTTATTTTTAATTTTAAATCAAGCCTTTTATTTTCAAAACTAATTTTGGTTGCTTCTTTTAAGCATTAAAATTCAAATCTTTGAACCCTTACCTTTCACTTTTCTACAAATTGGTTAAATTTGTTTCACCCATTCGTCTTTAGCCCTTTTATTTTTTTTCAACTATAGTTGTTGGCAACTCTTAATAAATTTTTACTAAAAATTTATTGTCAATTATGTTTGATTGTATAGTTAATATTAGGTGGACTGAAACTAATATGCGCTAATTAAAGGGGGAAAAAAAGGAAATTTCAAACTTGACAATATTTAATTATGTAAACAATAATAATATGTCGATACATACATAAATAAAATGATATATATAAATATAAATATATATATTATAGAATACACACGCGCGCACACACATTTGCGTGTGAAGGAGGGCATATGTGTAGATATCTAAATGAATATATAGTTTTGCTTAATCTTGTATGTAATTGCATGTATACATTACATATAATGATATATTATGTGAATATATTACATATATTTATACATATTATTAGTAATGCTCGTATACATAATCTAGAAGGTACCTGTTAGTTGCCGAGGCAACAAGATCAAGTTGGTAAGGATTAAAATATTTTTCATTTTAATTTTTACAGTCATTTCTATGATCATCGATCATAAACAAGGTCCCTTTACCATTTTGTATAAATAGGTTATTCTATTGATATATAGATATGGTTAAATGGGCCATTCAAATCTTGTTCTTCTTTGTCCATTAGTTCTCCTTCTTTTCTTTATCACAAGGTAGAGTAGCTTAGTAGCTCACAAGTTTGAGATCATGGGTTCAAATCCCGTCTCTACGATATTTTTTTGTTGAAAAACTAAATTTGACTCTAGTAACTAGTAATCAATTCCTAGCTTTTACTATTACTACCCTTTTTCTTCTTTTTTGGGGGAGGGGAGGTAAAGCCACTCACTATATTATCATGGTCAATTATACCAAATCCCTTATCCCATTAAATTAAATACATTACTTGAACCTAGGCAGATAGCAAGAATCGAACCTACATCTTCTCCTTACCAAGGAGAAATTTTACCATTCAACTATATTCATATTTTTTTGTTCTTGAATTGATATGAAATGTCTAGATAAAATCGCTCTACATCTACGACCAGGGTCTTTCTCTTAGGTAGATTATAGCTGCACTTTCTTTCATATACAATCTTCACTAGCTCTTCAATCTCCTCATCATCTAACTCAAGGAGTAGCATGAAATCATCATTTTTCCTCCTTCATACCTTGATCAACTTCTCTACTTAGGTAATTCTCTCCTACTTCTTCTCTAAACTCTTTCTTTTTTAACCTTTAGCACAAAAGTCGTCATCTATTTCCATATATTCTTCTATAAAGGGATCCTCTTCTCCATTTAGATAATTGATTAGGTTCTCCTCAATTGTCCCATTGTCATGTCCTTCCTATGTTACATCATCATTTTCTTTAGATAAATTTCTTTTTTTACTGTTGACTAGTGATTTTCGTTCTGATATATAAACACCTGTAATACGAGAAAACAACTATGGGGAAGCATTGTAGGGTACTCTGATGCAACCACTCTAATACCTAAGTTAGCCTTATTATGATGAGAGTAAAATTATTACATGATTATGGGAGTGAAAGAATGAACAAGAGAGTCACCTTACTTGAGGTCTTGCTTGATATTTATAGTAAGTCAATAGAGATTGTACTCGGATTGGATAATTTGATCGGGCTTAAATATTAGGTCGATTAATATAAGCCTACATAATAATTATCAAAAGAAGAGAGTGTTTAGGGAGGTTGATCTTGTAAGATATCTAAAAAAGTTTGTAATCAAAGCCTAAAGAAGTTAGAATGCTTGAAAAAGCAAAGGCCAAAACAAGAAAAATGCTGGAGTGATCAAAACACTTATAGATATTGGCATGCCTTAAAAAGCAAAGGTCTAAAGTGACTCAAGCACTTGAAGAGGCAAAAGCCTAAAGAAGCGGAACGCCTAAAGAGGTGGAAGCACCTAAAGAGGTGAGGAACTACAAAGGTGGTAATGCTTAAAGAGGTGAAAGCTAGAAGAGGCTAACATATTTGAAAAGACTAGGGAAGCATATAGGTCATCCAAGCTAAGCATGACCTATGCTTAGTAGAGCCATAAAATAGGCTTGTTGGCCTCTAATCCGTTAATGTATAAGACTTTAGGCTTACTTACTCATTGTTAGCACCAGTTGTAGGACTTAAAATATTTTACCATCCCTACTTTATGGCTTAGGTCATTCATATAGCTAGTTATCCTTTTGTTAGATTTATAATGTTAAGCCCATCACTCTAAAAAGAGTTTAAGGTTCTCTATCTTATTGTCCAAATTTCTATTTGGACTTAGAGATTCAAAGAATTCCATCTCTCATTATCCGTTAGATATAGAACTTAGGGACTATCATTTATATGACTCACTCACCTCCCATAGTATGTAAAGCTTAGAGATATTGAAGTGCAACCTGTTAGCAAATTATACTTGCATCGGTTTAAAGAAATGATTGAATGAATCATGACTAACAATAGAGAATTTTCACTCATCTTTTCTCAATGAGTAGGCTCGAACATCTGGATTTTAGATCGGCATCACAAGCATGACCAATACTCAATTTGATGAATCACTAACAATTTTACAGAGGAAATTGCTTCATGTGCTATAGTTCATCTATTCAAGTCGATTGATTGTTGGGTCATTATGACTCAAATGAGGAAAGTGCTTTTGTTATTTGCTGTGAGGTTAGCAAATATATAAAACACCTTATTGACCCATGTGTGGCTTTCCTACACGTGCACACAAGAAGACAATGCATGGCACACACAACAGAACTTCGCCTACACCCAATATTACTCGACACTTGCAAACATACACTATTCGAGTATAGCTGCACTTTATACACTCCAACATGCCCTTTTCCTGATTATATTTGTGCACAGCATGTTAACAAAATTAGTGAAGAACAATGTAGCATATTTCAACATACAACAACCTAGCATTCTGCACTTAGTCAACTGCTGAATAAAACTAGATAACTAGGATCTTAACATGATAAGAATTTCTATTGTGCTCGACATCCTTAAAACCATCGACTGTCAAGTCCTTGTTTCATCGTGATTCGCCATTCCCTACGAAGAATAACTTGGACTTGACTTTAGACCAGCTCAAACTATCCTCTCATGTTGGATTGTGCTCAGATTTATATGTTGAAATTTTATAGCTCAAATGAGGTAAGGCTCAATCCAAGTAAAAAACTTAATGTACACTCAAATAAAGGCCAAAGCAATGGTATTAATGTGGAAGAGATAGATATGCTTCAAAAATCCACCAAATTCTCATATGATGACAGGATTAGTCGTAGAGTTGCATCTTACAAAGTCGGCTAATGGAGCTGTTAGTCAGCTAGTGGAAAAAGTGTTCAGTGAGTTACGAATTGAATCTTAGATCAAGAGCTCGGCTTTTGATGGTGTTGAGCTTGGATGCAGATATACACTTGGTTTAGCTTCTCGAACTCACAGTTCGTAGGCTATCTAAGACTAGGATGATCATCCTTGATTGTTCGTCAATGTCGAATCAAGCGCGGCTAACAAAGTCAGCCCAATAATTGGATCACTTGAGTCACAGTTTTATCTAGCTATAGTTGCTCATCTACCCTTATAAGCAATTCAGACCCAAATTCTTCTTTAAACGAAGATCTGTTGCAAGGAACTTAGAGCTTGAAATTCTTTCATTTTAAGCACAAAGATTAGCCGCTGCTTGTGATTGCTTATTAGCTTCTACATGGGCTACTTGGCAATGTAACCATCAAAAGCATAGCAGCTTGACGCTTCACTATTGGATAACTCAAATTTGCTCATTTCCTTAGTTGCATTTCGCTAGATTGGCTACTGTATGGTGCCATACAATAATGTTCTGTTGTTGATCGACAGGTCTTGGACGTGAGTTTCTCAAGATCAGCTCGACTTAGTCGCTAGAGTGTTAGAAAGCTTAGTTCGTTTCTCGGCTACAGACTACCATGTGAATGAGATGGTGGAAACATAACTCAGCAAGAGTTGTTCGACTAACTTCTCGACAACTCAACATGGAACTTCATTTGTTCAGCAATGAGCTATTCGACACTTCAAGCTCGCACCAATTCCTCGGCTACCTGACATGAAGTTTAAGGACTTGCATTTGCATAATCTCGACATCTCGGCTGTTTGTAGGCTAATAGAAAAGCTCGGCATCGATTCCTTGAGCAGCTCCTCGATGACTCGGCACGGAGCTTAGCTCGACCTTAGAAAAACTCAGCTTCTCAGCAATTGTTGCAAACCACTTGGCAATAATGCGTAACTTGGCAACAATATATACAGATAAGAGTGTAGAAATGAAGTGCAGCCTACAACTCAATTTGTTGCTTAGAAGTTGGCTATCATATTTTGTTTAAGCATGCTCTTACACTTGGTTCAGCCCATTGTCGCTTTGGAAAACAGCTTGAATTCGACTTGCCGCTATTATACGGAGCTTACACATTAAATGTACTACTCGTCTAAACGAGTTCAACTCGTATTAGATAGCCTAAAAAGACCTTAGTTCTTGGGGATTGTCATTTAATTGTTGAGTTGTATTCGCCCTTCAAGCACTTATCCATAAACGGCTTGTCCTCGGACACCTTAATCAAAGTGTAGCTCGGCTGCAGTAGTCAGGCAATGTTATTAAGTATCGTTTTAGGAGCTACTTGGCATGATCTTAGTGAAAATCCAAATAAATGCGCCCTAGTTGGACTTGCAGTCATCTTTTGTGCGTAGCAGAATAACTCTGTTCAGCACGGCAAAGCTCTAAGTGTCGTTGTGCCGTTATCTACAAGAGCTTGATTTGCAATAAAGCTAATAAAAGCTTGGATTATGTGCTTGGACTTGCCTAATCTAGTAAATGCTTGGCTAGTTGATAATAAAAAAATATGCTACAATGCTCGACAAAGTTACTTACAAGGAGTACTCGGGAGCTTCCTTATTCTATTGTAGTCGCACAACTCGGCAAGAGTCGAAGCCTTGTTCAGTTCAGGTCAAAGAATTTTGTTCATAAAGCTCGGCATGATCTTCATAGTTTAGTTGTGTACCATAGAGATGAAGGCACGTTGCAAGTGATACGTCATAAAGAAGAACCAAACCATCACTTCTCAAAGTTTGCTTATTTACTATGACTTAAGCCTATGCGCGGTATAGTTTGAATAAATCACAAGGTCATGTATTCATCAAATCTTTACGTTGAATTAGCATCCCTTAAAGACGGTTACTTAAGATAGTTTTCTTGAATCTCGATGGCATGAACATATTTGAGGAACAAGATAACTGCCTGTAGACAACTTCCACAATAATATAAACCCCAAGTCCAATCATTCCATCATCGTATCGTACAACCAATTCTCTAGCCCCCTCATGTGACCAATATAGGTGTCGACATTTGAATCCTTTCAGGTGTGGTTCCATATTTGCATGAAACTCCTCATTGTCCAACCTATGACCTTCGTAAGACAGTAAATTCAAATAGAGGTGGTGGTTACATGATGGTTCTACATATTTGTATGGCACAAACGAATTTCAATAGGGACCGAAGAGCAGTTACATAGCAGTTTTCAACCTTCATTATGAGAATAATGGTGTATTCATGAGAACTAAGAATCCAAACCAACTCATCCTCAACGATCATGAAGATGTCGGAGAATAGAATACCACTACTAGATTTTAAAGCCAAGAAAGAAAGAAAATCCAAATAGATAAAATATGATTGACAAACTATGAGTATAGCAAATCGAATTTAAAGGAATCCATCTAAAGAAGAATATCTTCATTGCGTAATTTTAGAATAACATTGGGAATCGTACCAATAAATTACACGTTCCCACAAACGACGCCAATTATTGATAGGTAATTTTCATTGCAATACATAAACACTTATAACATAAGAAAATGGCTATGGAGGAGCACTAAAGGGTGCTTTAGCATAGCCACTCCAATGCCTAAGTCAGCTCTCTTATGATGAGAGTAAAATTGTTCCATGATTATAGAAGTGAAAGAATGAAGAAGACAGTCCCCTTACCTAGGGTTTTGCCTAATATTTATAATGAGTTAATATAGATTGTACTCAAACTAGATAATTGGATCAAGCTTAAGTATTGGACCAATTAATATAAGCCCACATAATAATTATCAGAAAATACCTATCAACATTTACTTTGATCCTCTCAACATTATCTCTTCAAGCATCATATCAAACTCTTCTATAGCCATAAGTCAGTCCAAATCTTCACTTGAAACCTCTTCTTCTATTTCCTCCTCTTATGAGATTGCTATTTCCAACTCTCCTTTAAAGGACATACTCTCCTTAATGATCGCAAACTCTTCATCCATAGGCTCATCATTAACATCTTTTGGTTCTAAGTAGTCCTTTCGATAGTCATTCGCCTCGATCTCAGTAAAATTGGAATCTTTGCCTTGTGTATTTGAGCGTCAAGCTTGAGTGTTAACGGGGGCTCTCATCATAAGTTGTTCCTTAAGGTTCTTTTCTATATTACTTAGAAGAGTGCCCTACAACCTAGTACTAAGCATCTTAGCTATTTTCTGCAACTGAGTTTGGACATCTTTAAGGTTGATTCCTAACAAGTCATTATTCTCAATAGATCATTTTCCTTTCTCATGTGAATCATCATCACAATTAAGGCTTTTTTTGGTCTATACACATAGTCCTCTTTAAATGGATCTTCAAACCCTAAAGGTTGTTCTACATGCACCTCTTCTTATATATATCTATTTAAAAATACACTTTTAACATTCATATAGAACAACTTAAATTCTTTATAATAAGCATAAGCAAGTAAGAGTCTTATTGCCTCTAACCTAGCAACGGGAGTATATGTTTCATCAAAGTTAACGCCCTCTTCTTATAAGTAGCCTTAAGCAACCAATCTTGACTTATTCCTAACAATTTTACCATGTTCATCTAGTTTATTCTTAAATAATCACTTTGTTCCTATCATAGATTTATGTTTAGGTCTAGAAATAAGCATCCATACTTGATTTCTTTGAATTAATTTAGCTCTTCTTGCATAGTGTTTATCTATCTATTGTAAAACAAAGTTTCATCAACAATATTAGGCTCAAACTCAAATAATAAAGCAAAATGGTTTTCAATATTTCTTAGGCTAGCTTTTATCTTAACTCCAGTATTAATATTACTTATTACTTGTTCAAGTGAATGATAAGTTTTAAACCTAATTGTTTCATAAAGCTTAGATATTATCTAGGTAGGCTTTGATCTAGCTTCTAAATTTGCTTTTGCTTTTGCTTCTAATTGTGGTTCTAATGAACTTTCTGCCTTAAGTTCTCCACTATGATTTTTTTGTTTATTTTCTTCCTTACCTTTGGCTTTCTCATGTGAATCATCATCAGAATTGTCAACTCTAACTTCATTAACAAATTTAACATTTATGAATTCCTTAACTATTGTGATAACCTTGTTAAACATACGATATGTTTTACTATTTAAGGAATATCCTAAGAATATGCTTTCATTGGCCCTTTCCTCAAACTTAGCTAGGTTAAGACCTATTTTCTTAATGTAACATGTAAAACCAAACACATGAAAATGTAATACCATGGGTTTTCTACCTCTATAAAGCTCATATGATATTTTCTTAATGAATAGTCTTATGTACATACAATTAATAATATAGTGTGATATAAATACTACCTTAGCCTAAAAGTATTTCGCTACACTACTTTCATTCAACAATATTCATGTCATTTCTTAAATAGTTCTATTTTTACGCTCTACTACTCCATTTTATTGCATAGTGTAGAGTGCAGAGTGCAGAAAAGTTGTGAGTTATGCCATTATTTTCACAAAATGTTATGAATCCTAAATTATCAAATTCTCTTCCCTTATCTATCTGAAGACTAATTATAGAAACTCCTTTTTCATTTTGAACTTGTTTAGCAGATACTTCAAAATTATTAAATGGATCACTTTTATGCCTTAGAAAAAGTACCCATGTATGCCTAGAAAAGTCATCAACTATCACTTGGCCATACTTGTTATCACCTAATCTTAATGTATGTGTAGGACCAAACAAATTAAAATGCAACAATTTTAAAGGTCATTTAGTTGATATAACATTTTTTGGTTTGTGTGAAATAGCACTTAGTTTATTGTTAATGCATGTAGCATAACAAAAATTATCTTTAATATGCATTTTAAGCAAACTACAAATAAGATTATTTTTTAACAAATTATCCAATTGATATTTTGTTAAAAATTAACATGGCTAAGCTTCTTATACTATAAAAATGAATTATCAAAAACACTCAAGAATCACAATTACACTATATCATATATCAACATGGCATATCAATTCATTAAGTATTTGCTAGAATTTGCACGACTTCATGAAACTTAGCCTAACATACCAAATTTATGTTTAAAACGATTACATCATACATCCTTGTTACTACAATTTTGTCCTAGTATTTGCTCTTTTAACATTATGGACAGTAGTTAACACAAGAATGTTACTTCATTAAAAGACAAAAAAATGCTGGAATTTCATTAAACCATTAAAAAGCTAAGTATTTCATGTGAATAAGTACCAAGATTATTCCTTTGCATACAAATAGTATCACATAGGCATCAATATTACCCTTAATCATTAGAACCATCATTTCTGCTCTCAAGAACATCATTTAAAATAAATATATTATACTACTTACTAAACCAACATGATGGAAATTTAAGGTTTTATACCAATAATTTAATTCAAACATGATAAGGTACTTATTTGATCAAGTAGGCATATTAGTGATACATATGAGTCATAAGTATCTAACCTATATCTTAAACCCTAAATCAGTATGTTAATCACTCATTATACACAAGATTTAAGTCTAAATTACAAATCAAACCAAATCAATACATAGAACATAATAGAAGTGATGGCATCAACTAGCATGATTTCTAACTTGTGCTAAACCATATTTTCATTTTTAGACTCCCTAATGTTATCTAAGCCTTAAATTAGCATATTAATCACTCATTATACACAAGATTAAGTCTAAATGACAAATCAAGCAAAACCAACACATAAAAACATGGTAGAAGTGATGACATCAACTAGTATGGTTTCTAACTTGTGCTAAACTATGTTTTCATTTTTAGATTTCCCAATGTTATCTAAGCCCTAAATTAGCATCATTATCATTCTCTAAACACTTAAGCTATAATCACTTGATTAAACAAAGAGTAAGCTCTGACTTGTCTAAATATATGGTGACATGAAAGGGTTGGCAAACATTCATCACTCTAATCATCTCAAACAAACTTTTAAGGATCTTACTTCAACTAACTATCAAGATACATCCAGTAAACTTCTTAAGTCATTCAAAAGCACACTAGATCACCATGTATTCAAATGGCACATAGATATGGACATCTTAATCGTAGAGCAAAACATTAAATAACCACTAATAAGCACTTAAACCCTACTAAACGCCTCATTTAACATATGTAAGATGCTTACCTTCTTAAAGAATCTATGCCAGCCCTAACTCTATTCAAATGCCACCATTGCTAAAGCTCCTAAAGGTGTTTTCCTCCACTTTTCAAATGATATTCTAGCATCAAGAAACTTCTATTATCTTACTCAAGGATTAAACCTAAACTTCAAATAAACCAACTTAAGATGTGAAGAGGTTCACCCTTAGAGAGATTTATGTTAGCTTATTAAGGGCACATAAGTCTCTTCTTGCTCTTGAACGCCTAAACAATATATTAAAGTAATTATAAGTAGTAGAATACTCAATATAAGTTTAGCATTTATCTTAGGGCTTAAGAGGAGCTTGAGTTGGTAACCTTGGAAAGGTCTAGAAGAAAATGAAAGGTGGCACAAGAAAGGGAAGGGGTTACTGGTACGGTGAAGAATTTATGGGAGGGGATGTTTAAAAAACTATGTTGATCTTTTAGGAAACACATGCCATGTGGCAACCTCTAATTTTTTTTCAACTTTCATCCCAAAGCTCTAATTATGGTTTCATGCATCTTAAATCCATTTTAAACTCCAATAAAGATTAATTACATTTGATAATATTGTTTAGATTATCTCATCTTGATATTAAACATCTCTAGTGAAGGCCTTAAATTTGAAAATCCTTTTTCAATTACCTTAATTAATTTCCTTTGTATCACGAAGGCCTATTAAAATTAAGGAATGTCAAACCTAATTAAAGTTTTGATTAGTTTCAAGGTTTGAAGTTTGGTGCACTAAAGAAGAAATTAAGCTAATATTAGTAAGAGTCTTCTAACCAAAGGATTTTGTGATTTGAGCAGGAATTCAATTTCATTTTGTAGTTATTGAAGGGAATATTAGATTTGGTGATAAATTTTACGGTTTTTGGCAAAATTATTCCTTTCCAGTAAGGTGGTAATTTTAACTCCCTTTTCTTGTATACATGTCTTCTCTTTTCTAATCATTACAAATTGATTAATAATTGATGCTTTAGTAAAAGATTAAAATCTTGATCATAATAATTAACATTAATTAGAAAAATGTTAAGACTTAGTGATTTGTGTTGTTACTATCGATAATTGAAGATTGTGGAAATCCTTTATATTATCAATTATGGCTTTGTTGACATTTATTTTACTAAAACTATCAATTGGAGGAATTGAAGCATCGAGAATGAGGTTAAATCCAATTAAGGGAGGCTTATGGTTAGTAAATGGATAAAAGAGTCAAAGTTAGAGAAATGGCAAGTAAAGTCGACCAAATTTCATTTCAGCATTCTAAATTCCTTATAAGTGGAACGAAAAAAGAAGCTGAGGATAAACTCATTGGAATAAGAATTTCCATTAATTGAAATTCTAATAAGTCAACCAAATTTCAAAATAGTTGATAGAAATTTTCCTTAATGGTATGGTTCAACCATTTTAAAGGAATGTTAACCAATGATAACTTCTAATGAAGTTTTAATAGTATAATTTAAGTTAGATTAATTCCTTAGGCTTAAGCAATGCATAGCACTATGAGTGTAATTTTTGAGATAGATTCAAATTTTAATTGCCTCTTAGATGTTCGATTCTCAAAATGGATTTATTGACAAGTTACCTTAAAAGCTTTACGAGGGAGTTTACTACGAAGTCATTGTTGCACAATGGATGTACGTATAGATTAGAGAATATAATGAATTTAAAATATCAAAACCCTTAAATTGGATTTTAGGTATGTACTTATATTTATGTAAAGAGTATTGGAGTATCAAAAGTAGTGTTCACGATTAAGTAGCTATAGCATCCTACTGGAAGAACATTTTAAGGTGATGTTGATGCTTAGCTTTGGCATTAAAAAGCCACATATGGGTATATGGGTCATGGACGAGCTACTCACTATGATGCAGGTTGGTCTTTAAGGAGGAAGTAATAATTAGGTCAAAAAGGTGCCATAGGTAGCCATTTTGGATGGTTGTTGTAGATTAGTTGCATCAATAGTTGATACCAATGATGACCTTAGAATAAGATGACTTTGAGACTTAGTTTATATATAATATTATAAGTATGTATTTATATGCATTTGTGTGTATATATTATGAATGTTTATTGGGGAATTTGAATTACCGTAAGTCTTAGGACAATAAAATTTTTTTTTACCACACCAAAATAAGATAACTAAATTGTCCATTATTGTTTACACATTTTGGTTTTTATTGTATCAAATATTGGTGCTTTGACTTATTAGAATCCTTATGATAATTTAAGATATGACATGTTTTATGATAGCTAATAGGGTGATCATGTAATGAGTAAGCTAGTGATTAGATTAAATATCTATGCTATAATGGGTTAGCTTTAAAGACCTAACTAGTTTTATTAATGTGGTTAGCATAGTTTAAGCTCATGATATTTCATTTAAAGGAAAGGCAACAACATAAATATTTGAGATCATATATGATATCAATTAAATAGAAGGGGATGGAACTCTAATCTTTAAGATGTCTTTTATTGTAGGCATATAGTTCATTGGAGCTTTAGGGTTAAGTATGCTTAAGGGGTGGAGTGATGGATGATCTCTTGGAAAGCAACTATATTAAGAGATAAAACCATACATTATACAATGCCAACATGGATGATACCTCAATTAGAGGAGTTTCGTTCATGTTGTTTTAAGGTGATATCAATGTAGTTTAGAAACTAAAAGGGAGGAATCCCCACTTGATATAGTCTAAAACTTGTATAACAAAATTGACAAGAATCTTAGTACTGTAAAGGGGCAAGTTGTGATATGCTTTAAATAAAAAGTGATGAAACTCTAATCATCAAAGTGTCATTTAGTGTGACAGCCTATAGGTCATTAATACTCTAAGGTTGAATGTACTTAGGAGAGAATGATGGGTGATCTCATGGGAAGTAGTTGCACTAAAAGACAAAATCGTACCATATATCATGCCAAAATAGATAATACATTGGTAAGAGTATTCCTCTCGAGTTTTTACATCAAGTTTCAATTAGAAGATAAAACTTATTAGTGGTTTGAAAACAATAGTGTAATGGTGTTTATTTATAGCGACATAGCACATCGAATATACAAAACATTCATCCTTTCTATATAATTTTCATCATGACATCCTCTATTTATTACACTTTAACAATGCAAATCCTCTATTTACTCTATTTTATAGCTTATACCTTTTTAAGAACGTTCATAATATATTTCAAATAACTAACAAGTTCCACCCTCTATTTGAATATAATCCTAAGCATATGTCGAAATGCCACGTAATTTTCCGTTCAATTGAACCATGTGATGTTACTTTCTCATTGAGAGTTATTGGAGTTATCATAGTCTAGATTTGTAGTTGATAGTTGTATTTTGAGCCTTATATGTTCATATTGTGGTATAAATATGTGGTTGCAGATTTGTGGCAAAGCTGTCACACTCTAAGTTTCGGGGCATGGTTGGATTTATTTGAATTGTTTTTGGACTTAATTTTGATTAGATATCTTCGTAAAGCACATAAAATGCTTGTTTGATGGAAATACGTCATTTTGTTATGGACAAAGATAACAAAATTATAGTTCTTTTAATTTAAAACTTTTCAAAAAGATTTTTCTTTCATATGACATATATCTTGCCGAAATTAGATTATGGCCGACTTACGTTGAAAATTTAGGAGATTGAAACCGTGGTATTTAATTGTATAAATGAACAAGAAAACAAAAATTTTCGTGAGGATTATACATTTCTGAAGTGCTTGCATCTTCATTGAGCGAAATTATAATATTTGAAGATTATTAGTAACTTTGTTTTTATTTTACTTTGCTTGGATTGTTTTAGTATTCACACAATTCATCTTCTATAATATATCCAAATGAAGGAATGATTGTAACTTTTATGAGGCATCAAAACTGATTTTGTGTAACATCCAACTTATAAATCTTGTGTATTAAGAAATGGATAACACTTCATTGGTGTAGTGCTAGGAAAAAAGACGGTAGATAAGGATTGCTGAACTTTTCCATATTTTGTGTTATCTACTGTTTTCCTTCTTCTATTTTTTTTTTATTTTTTTAAAAAATTAAAATACAATCTTTGTCCCACCTTAGTATTCATTTTTTTTTTTTTTCTAAATAGAGCGTAGGCTTTGGGTTACTGAAATGCTGACCACGGAATAGTGATCTTTCAGGGGAAGCATCATCTTTCCATGGACACGTACAGAAAGAAAAGGTTTATAGAAGGAAAGTGGTAATTTAGATCTTAGATTGATGGTTGACTTAAAGTCTTCATCATATTCATATATGTCGTCTTTGCGTACTGATAAACTTCACTTACCATGCACGTAAAAGTGTGTCTCCACACTGGCAGGCAAGAAGCAAAGTGTGACCATTTCACCATGGTTTCTCACGTTGTAACCTCATTTTGCTTTGGTAGAAACGTAACGTATTTTGTAAAATCAGGAACCCTTGGAAGAACCTTAGATTGCGCTTCACCCTAATCTTCATCATCTCTTCTCTATGTTTTCATCTTTTCTTGCATTGGAACCAACCACACTTAAGTCTTAGAATGTGTTCATTTCGCCCCTTCAATATTTATTGTAATTAATAACTTAGAATTATTCAATATGATGATATTATTCTCAAGAAATTGTAAATCACTAATATCTTTTAGTGGTGACTAATGGTGGGAGTTGAAGGTCACAATTGACAATTAGTGGTGATGATTCGATATAATGGAAAATGACAATTGAAATCAAAGAAAATATCTTAAAACTTTTCCTTTTTTTTTTCATACTTATTTTCAATTAACATTTTTTATAATTGCTCATGACCACCACCAACACCACCTCCTATCATTATATCACTATAAGCCATTAGAATTTCCATTCTCATAAGAATACTGTAATAATATTTCATAAGAGCAAAGTTTTTACCAAAACAAACATGGAAATACACTCGCAAGAAGTTTCCCCAAAACAAACATGCCCTTATTCTAAACATAAATACTCTTTGTCATTACTTTATTATGACCGGGTAGCTTTTAATTTTCTCCTAAAATTTTCAACTTAATTTAAAAAAAAAAAAAGGAAAAAAAAAAAAGGAAGGCAGATCTCACATTTGTAATAATTGTATTTCCATACACGCAAAATCTTTTTGAATGCGTCCTATTAGAACATATAATACCTTTTGTTTAGAGCTCTATTTTCTGGGTTTTATCGACTAGAATGTTGAAAGTAAATGCCATCATTCCTCGCCCTTATTGAATTTTTTTTGCACAATAATTATGAAAAATGTTAAATGGCTTTCGACTAAAATACGTTTCGTATTACATGTTTGAGTAGATACCATGCAGACGCAATAAAATTGATTTTCGTTTTTTCAATTTTAAACTAAAAGATTGAAGTCACTAAATATGATACTGAAAATAATATTTAGTTATCAAATTTATCTATTTCAACTACATTTATCCAATCCTACTTGATTAATGATTGTTTGTTACTTGTATTCTTTATAGACATAAAATTAGTAAATTTAACAAGTAAAAACTTAACGAGGTAAAAGACTTAACCTTAAACTTAGCATATTAAATTTGACAAGTCAAAAATTTGGTTATGATATTTAATAACTTCAAAGTTTAATTGTAAAATTAGAAATACACGAAAAGTAGCGTTATTTTCCGGAGATTTAAAATAAATAATAATAATGATAAAAAGAGGAAGAAGAAGAAAAGAAGAGGAAAGGAAAAAAAAAACAAAACAAAACAAAAAGAGAACTGAAAATAAAGAGAATTTGAACAGAGATCGTTAGCTATCTTGAGTGATACTCAAGTCTCATGTGACTATACAAACCCAGCACGTGTGCATGCTTAGGATATTTCGCGATAACCAAGAGAGTGGAGGAATGGGAATGGAGTTACGGAAGCCGAATGCCTTAAGCAACATTTAACTTGCCCTAGCTTTCATTTATGGTTCGTTACGCTAAATTCTCACAAATCCCAATAACTTTTTTTCCTTTTTATTTACCCCTCACCAAGCTGTAATAGTACAGCATTGCCTGTTTCCAGTACATTCCCTTTGTTTTTTTTTCGTTCGCCACTGAGAACATTAACTGAATTAGCATCAGTTACAAGATACGTTTGGTTATCAATTTCATGAGATATGATTCTCTACAACTCTGCTCTTTTCTTTTAAATTTTTAAGAGAGCTTTATATATAGTAACAATGTGAGGATATATAGGATAAAAAAAATACATTTAAAAGTCATGGAATAACATACTTTTATAATTTTTACTAAGCTCTTCCTGAAAATGAAAACAAGTTTGATTCCACAAAATTTAATTCCACGGAATTCAACATTCACAGACATACTAGCTTCAGTTCCAATGTAAAATTGTATGTTAGTGAAGAGAATATAAAAAATTTGGAAAAGAAAAGAAGAGGGAGTCAAATTAATTAAAGTTTTTAATGTTATGAAAGAGAATCAAAAGACAGGGTGTCAAAATAATTAAAGTTGTCAATAAGGAAAAAGGATAATTAAAAATACGATAAAAAAAAAAAGGATCATGAAAGGACTGGCATAGCCGGGGGCCATTTGGAAATATTTAAGAACTTCTAAAATATGCCCAATGATTTATATTTGTCCATACTATTATTTGTATCTTTTCACTTACAACTTGGATAAAATCCTGGGTTATCAATTGATATCACTTCAATGTGATGCTTGCGAATTTAGTTGATTTTCACTATTTTTCGCTGATGTCAACAATGCTAAGAGTATATATTTGATGAAATTTTTACTACTTTTTTTTTTTAGCAAAAATTTTTTACTACATTAGACTGCTGTCTATGATGCGCTCGTCAAACCTTTACGGCATTTGAAATAAAAGTAGGCCTAAAAATATGAATCGCCAGAAAGCATTAAAAAAATTTCTTCGTTCAGATATATTGCTTCCTCGTAAAATCGTCGTTGAACATGTCTAGGGCAAGAGTCGCTTTCACGCAGGACAAGGACGGAGGATTTCTCAAGAACATTGCGAAAAAAGCTTAGAAGGAGAAGCCCTTGATAAGTGTGCCAAAATCCGCTCTAGGAGGCCCTATAAGAATCTTTCCAAGTATAGGGGGTTAAAATGTATTTACAGAATTTTCATCTTTAAAGCCAATCGTAACTTGGACTTGACCTTGAGTTAACATAGGCTCCCAGGAATTGAGTTTATGACTGAGATGATGTATGGAGATTTTGTATGATGGATCAGAATAAGATTGTTACACTGATATATGTACTTTTAACTATTCTAGGTTAAGCTCAAACTATTAAAGAAACTCTCTATATGCTTGAATTCAAGAAGAGTGCATAGATGGATCCAACAAGAGGAGGATTCATATCAATCATAGCCTAACAATATAATCAAACAGATATCATCGATAATTAAACTCTATAAATACTAAAGAGCTTGTCCTTATTTGGGCTAATTTAGGGACTAGAGAAATAGCATCTCATTATCAAGATTCTACTCTCGAAGATCAAACAAGGTTTGAAACGAAGAACAAGACACTATTCTTCAAGAGCAATGGTATCGATACTCTAAAACCCATCTACTTATCATCTGTTCGATCAAGTCTCCTAAGATTGCATGGTTGCCCTTCTTACCACTCTTTATATGACATTTCTTCACTTACTACTCTTAATCATTCCACTTTACGTAATCTTCAATATTATTGGTCCTTGTAGCTCTTCCAAAACTCTAGCACTCGCTAAACTTTATAATCACATCATACTCCTTCTATCTTCAATTAACTTATCTATTTACTTCGTTGATATCCTACATCTTCCAATCATGATTGTCATCACCTAGACATCTGTAATTTAATTCATCCAGCTCACAACCATAAAGTTTCTACTCTCTTAGTCATATTCCATTATTATGTCCATGCAATCCTTAAGATATGACTTTATAAACTCCCGGAATGTTGTGCCCCTAAGATTGATACTTGACTCTAGATTTCCCTTTTACTAGTAGATGAGCACTAAGTCTTTGGTATGCTAACCAAAGCCTAATCATGTAAACTTTAGAACCTTATGCAATTGACTAAGTAGCCAACTAAGGATAAGGTCTTCTTCCTAAACTAAGGTCTCTCTTACTTCCCTAAGCATGCCCTATTTATGCCAGTTATCGTAGTTAACCTTAAAAGCACCAACCTACATATATGCCAATCGACCTAACCCCACCATGGCTTACTTGATCTTTTTTACCTAAGTCAAGGCAACCGATCTTACATTTGAGCTTTCCCATTCCACTTAGAGTAGATGACCTTCTACGGACCAAGCCAACCTTATCAAGTTGCTTGATCTAGTATACTTTTGTCCCTTCTTGCCAAAGCTTTCACTTGTGATGCCTAAGCACGTATCTTTTCATAATTGACAACGCATGTGTGTCTATAATTTTCTTATGCTTATTACTGACCTTTTTATCCCCATTAGCTAGTACTAAGGGTATGTAATTTACTCTTTTGGGATTGTATTATTTTACTTTTCCTCTTTTAGCCTCAACCCCAAATGAAATACTATAAGTAGTCCTTATGTTAGCAACCATAAATTATGATTAATGAGAAATGTTCCTTTACCATATTTGTGAGTCTTTACTCATAAATACCCTATTCTTATCAACCCTTTAGCAAGGTTATACCGAGTAACCTAAATTTCTACTTTATGTGTAACATTAAAGTATAGTTTAAGTTGTGCACTATTTAGTGGTGCATAATATTTACTTAAACAGCTTACTTTTAGCCCCAACCAAAACCCTTTACCATTTATTCCATATCTAGAAGGACTTACCCCTTTATGTCTTTTGATTGTTGTCACAATGATAAATGTTTCCTTTTGTTATTGTTACTTAGATGGGTAGCAAGATTCTAAATTTTTCATTTTATATAATTTTTTGGTATTAATTATCATTAGTTGATCCTTTAGTTAGTTGATTTTATTACCTCTTACCCTTTCATCACATGGTTTATTAATCTTTCATTACCTCATTAAGTTATAGGTTGAGCGCCTTATTTAGTATGGATACCAAAAGAAGTATGCTTGGAGAATTATAACCTTCCATTGACTCAAAATTGATAAAGATGTCTAATAACTTGTCTTGATTAAGTCAACTTACAACTTGACTCAACTCGACTTAACTCAACATGATGCAATATGACATAACACAAGATCAAGATGATATGACATCTAAAGATAAAGAATAAAAGGGATAGTTATCGTTTTTTCATTCCACCATATCGACATTTAATCACCAATTCAATCATCTTTTATAAGGTTATCCTTTTAAGTTGCACCTTATTATCATGCGTTATTGTTAATCTTATAGGTTCATTTTGGGAAATTTGATCATTATGATTATTGTGACCCGTTTTATTATATTTTGTTGTGTCATATTCATGTTCGCTACCAATATAGACGGTGATTAAGACGGTTTGATTCAATTTTTTTGCCTTTTGGATGTTATTTTGCCTTTTGGTTTATGATCTTAAACTCCTTTTTAGCAAAAGACTAAGGGGAGGAAGTTAATGCATGTTTAAACATTTTTTAAGAATTCAATCTAAGCTAAAACATGTACCAATACAAATAGGAACCAAACAAGTAACAAGGTGGAAACTATAATAGTAGCTGTTGAAATGCCACTATCTAAGTAAGATGTAGTATTGCCAATAGTTCAGTCAATGACTAACTTGCAAGTTGTTAAAGAGTAACTAAGCCAATGAAGACTTAAACTGAGGTAAGTTTAGCCATAGTTGGCTCATGTGTCACAAAAGAGTAACAAGCTAATAACAGGAATTGAAGTTGGCTTGTTTAGTGTTTAAGATGGTATCATAAGAGTAAGATAGGATAAGCTATTTTATTAATCTTTAGATTGAGTACATTAGTTAATCAGCTACAATGTCGAGACTATTAAATCTTTGAAGTTCTCTACTCATAGTCTACTTACTCACTGCTGTAAGGGATGATGTGTCAAATGAATTGCTCAAACATTGGTCCTTAAGGACCCTATGTCGTTTTCAATGTGACCTCATTTTGGAGGTCTATTAGATTCATCAATGTATTACTGGAAAAATCTATATCGAATGGTGTATTCAAGGGAATTCTTGAATTTTGTGCAATTACCAGTAGCATGCATTTGCCTTTATGAAAGATACGATACTTGTTGAAGTTTCGACAAGTCGAGCCATTTTCCTGTTTTTGGGTAGGTTAAGATGCCTTAGTTTCTAACTTCCAAGAGGATCTAGTCCTATGGTTTGGGGAGTTGGTGGTACACCTTACAAAGTGGAATATTCCCTTTCTTTATAAGTTCATTTTAGTTATTGGATTGTGTTGGCTTGCTATTGCTAAGGCAAGTGTTGAGTTGATCCATAGTACATGTTCAATCATTTTTGTTTTTCTTTTTTCTAAGGGTTGTTTAAATTATCCTCTTTATAGGGCACTATCTTCTTGGCTAATGTATTTCATCACCCGTTCTTGGATTTAGCAAATTCCTACGGCCTCTTTTTCATGGTGGAATAAAAGAATCAACACTAACCTTTTAATCTCGTAGTAATAATGTTAAGTGTCATGTTCATGTTGAGGTATGGAATCCATTCGTGGTAGCAATGAATCAAGCCATATATAATCCACAAGTGTTTTGTGAGGATGTTAGCATATTAATGTTAAGGATGAGGCAAACTTCTTGGGCTTTTTACTTGTGATAAAGTGTTGAAAGAATACAAGTGTTAACTCCTTAAAGTTAGAGATAGAGTTTGGTTGGAGGCCTTGGTACTAGGTTTAAGTGACTTTTAGTGAGGCTGCCAGTAAAGGCATTGCATGCTATAGCATTAGAAATGTCAATGGCCTTTATATAAGTGCAAAATAGGATAGATGTACAGTAGGGTCAGTAGTCCTATCGCACTGCTTAAACGGTATAAATGTCTTAAGGTCCAATCTACTTAGACCTTTTACTATCAATTAGGTACTTGATCATAACATCAAATTAGTCAACTAGAGTGTCTTTAGGTAACCAGTGTAGAGGAGATGTTTAAGATTCTTTAGCAAGAGCTTTGCCTCCCTACTAGTTAGGTTATGTAGAACCACGTTAGTAGAGTGAGAGGAACTATTGCCCTCTTAATCATCATGTTGAGATGGCTTAATGCACTATCGAAGGGTATAAACCTCTATCATAAGACATCAATTCTCTTATATGACTATTACCATATGTTGCTTTAAGCATGCGAAATTATCAATGTTTTGATGTTGCTGCCCTTTATGGAGATTATTGGTTCTTGTTTACATTATTTTGTAGAGAGTTTACTAGAAGATTAAATAGGGGGGGGAATAGTTAGCTATTTTCATGCGTTTTGGTTATGGCTTCATCTTTTAAGCCATAAATGATGTGTGCCGCTTATTGATTGTGAATTCTCGATAAAGAAAAGCTTCAATTTATAAGCTGATTGGTACCAATGAATTACACCTGCACAAAGAATAAACATAAGCTATCAGGGAGTCAAAGATATCTCCAACGTATGCATTCCAATGCCTAAGTCATTAAAGGTTCAAGAATATCAAAAACCAAGTAGTAAAGGGTAATAAGGAGAACTAAGGTTTCGATCCCCTTACCTCGAAGGCTTGACTTGGTATTTATTAGAGTAGAAGAGAATGATAGATGTACTAAGCCATATTAAAAGGATTTCTTCATATATTATATCTTATCATAAAGGATCTTAGGATATGATATTGCTACCTTTTTTATCCGATATACTTCTCATTAAGCCTTCAAGTGAGTGGGCCACTAGCTGAGCTTAGACTTTAGGGCTTAGGGTAAACTGCAAATTTAAAAATCTTGTTATTACCTCAATTTTTGTAATTAACATTTCTACTTCTTAGTTTTTTCTATTTTGCATAAAAAAGTCATGAAATAACTAACGAAGGTACATAATATGATAAAAACATATATAAGTCGACAAAAATGTTACTATTTCATTCTCACACATTTTAGTACATTTTAATAATTTTTTGCAATTTTCACCAAATTTCATAATATGAAAGAAGTTGTAGTATTTTCATGAAAAATATACAAAATAGACACCAAATTGGAACAAATATTTCCACATTCTTTGGAAATTATGCCATCATTATTTTAAATACGTGTACAATAGAAAAAGGCCCTCACCACAATTGTGTAGAGGAAAGGAATATTTTGGTATCTATGTACAAATATAGTACATTCAGATAAAAATTTTGCTTGAATATACATAGTGAAACTCTTGCCGCAAAAAAAATAATAATAATAATAATAATAGTAGTTTTTTTGTGAGAATATTGTAATAATAATTATTTGTTTCTTTACATGTGACATTCTTCTTGTGTAGAGTGGCAATTTAATTGTTATTTCTAGTTAGTTATAGATGACTTGTAGTATAAATACTTGAGGCAATGTAACAGTAGTTAGTTGATTAATGTAATAGAAGTTTGAAGGTCATCTTCTTATTCATGATAGGTTCAATTCCTTAGTTTATGACTTGATTTCTTGATTACAATATTGGATTTTCATATGGTATTAGAGCTCTCTAAGGTCTAGGTATGATCAAATTCTTCATGATCTATGTTTTACAATAGATTAAGTGGTATTGTTTGGTCAAAATGAGTATTACGTTAAATCTAACTATTGATCCTTTATTCCTAAGTAGCTATAATAGTCCAGCTATAGCAATAGGGAACACTATCAATGATGGTAGTAATTACCTAGCTTAGGGTAGGTCAATCAAAATACAGTTCATATATAGATATTTGTCTACATGAACTAAAAACTCTCTAAATTAGTAAAGTGGAGTAGAAGTGATTATATGCTAAGGTGCTGAATTTTGAATTCCATGAATTATAATTTCTTACTAGGATTTTTGTATGCTTAATTCGCACATAATCTTTAGAATGAAATTATGGGAAGATATGGTGTAATGAATAGTCCACTACTCTTTCATATCTAACACGAAATTTGTAATCTCAAGCAAGGAAGTGTGTCAATTGTTGCATATTATAGTCGAATGAAAAAGTTTTGGGATGAGTTGTAAGTTGTGAACAAATTTCTAGGTTGTGAATGTGATCATATGTCCTATTGCATGCGTAGTTTAAGGAAAGAATTGTGAAGTTTGAATCCTACAATAGGTTAATTCAATTCTTAATGGGATTTAATGAAGTATATGAAAAAGTAAGAAATCAAATACTTTCCATGGAGACAATGCAATATGTAAATAGAACTTTTTACTAGTCATAACAAATAGAAGAGCAATAGAAATTGCTTTTATTTTGTCAACAAATGATAGATTCCTTATCCTATCTTGTTAGCAAGGCGAATAATGATAGAAATTTTGTCAATAAAAAGAAACAAAGAAGCTAAAGCAAGAAACTAATCTGTAAACATTGTAGGATAGAAGGGTATTACGTCCATACCTATTTTTAAATAATAGGGTGCCATAAATGGCACAAAGGAAAAAGAATTTTCAAGTGTAAAAGATTTGGTAACAAAACCTTAGCATGCTACTGTAAAACAAGAATAGCTAATGATGAATTTGGGACTCACTTTGATATTGGTGATGAATTGGTCAAGAAAGTGTTACAAGGTTTAAACATAAATAAGAATTTGGTTGAATCAATATATCATGAGGTTATTAGAATGATGAAAGGTCAAGAACAAGGTGTAACATTAGCAAACTTCGTTGATTGTGCAAGTACAATTTCAACCTCAAATTTTTTTTTGCTTTAACTCTTCTTATAAATATGTGACTTCTTAGGTAGTTGATACTAGCAAAGGATCTCACATGTCCATTTTAATCTCTTTTGCAACACCTTTATATGTTGAATAAACCAATTTACATTAAATTACCAAATGAAAGATATTAAATAGTATCTAATATTAGATTTGTTATTATAAACTCCAAACTTACCATACACAATGTTCTATTAGTACCCTAATTTTCCCTTAATCTACTTTTTGATCGAAGGTTATTAAAAGGACCAAAATTTAGTTGCTTCTTTTGACACAAGCATATGTATTTTTTAAGACTAGAAAAATAATACTTGCATTGTGATTGCAAAAGCTTCTTCCAAGCTTTACATTTTTCAAGTTGAAGATGTACAATTGCTTTTGATAAATAGTATGATGTTTTGTTTTGTTCATCAAGTTCAAATGTTACAAATAAGTCCTTACTTCATCTTATGCATGATAACTTAGGACAGCCTTGTCTTTCAAAGTTGCAGCAATTGAGATATTGTAGAACTTTAGACTTCAAGTCCTTTTATTATGATGTTTATCGTCAATCAAAGTTCCATAAATTTTTATTTCCTTAAAGTGTTCATAGTTCTACTTTTGCTTTCCAATTGTTACACATAGATGTCTGGGGTCCTTATAGTGTTCACTCAATTAGCAGAGATAAATACTTTTTAACTATTGTGGATGACTTTGCAAGGAGCACATGAACTTTTCTTATGAAACAATAACATTAAGTGCATTCGATTTTTCAACAATTCTTTTTGTTATGTTAAAAATCACTTCACTATTATACCCATAGTTGTAAGGATGGATAATAGATCAAAGTTCCTATCTCATGAATGCAAATCCCATTTTCTAAAGTCGTAGGATAGTTCATCATACAACCACTGTTTATACACCTCAACAAAATGAAGTGGTTAAAAGGAAACATTAGCATATATTAGATCGTTCAAGAGCTTTAAGGATAAATGCAAATTTGCCTAAATATCTTTTAAGGGAACGTGTTCTTACAGTAATATATTTGATAAACAAGATGCCTATTGAGTGTTTAAGATGGAAATCTCCTATGAGATACCATTTGGTTCAATACCTAATTAAGATGATTTGAAGGTGATAGGTCACTTGTGTTATGTGAGTATCCAACTATCTCTAAGAGACAAATTTGAACCAAGAGGGTGAAATGTATTTTCTTGGGGTATGTACAAGGAAATAATGGATACAAAGTATATGATATGACTCATGAACTAATTCTTGTTTCTAGAAATATAGTATTCTATGAATAAATTTCTCCTTTTAAAAAGGATTGTGATGTTTATTTTAACACTTTTAAGTCAAGTCCTAAGTAATTTGACTTTTTAGCTCTAACACTTTAGCTTATCAGTATGCTTCTATTTCTAGTCTAATCACTATTGATGGTCAATCTAATAATTTTGGTCATTTGCTAGATGTGACTGATCAATCTCAGCATACAAAATAAACATTAAGGCACTCTACACAATAGAAGCAACCACAAAAATAACTTGATGAATTCATTCATTCAATACATCATGTTAATGATGTTTCTATCCATAGTTGCCCTATTTTTATAGCAGATTCAAACCTTCATCCAAACCCCATACTTTATCCTTTATTCACTCATCATAACTATATCAATATACTTATAGACTATGTTGTATCCTTAACAAATGTGTTGAGTATTAAAGAACCACATAGTTATAATGAGGCAACTAAACATGAGGAAAGGATTAAGGTAATGACAACGGAGTTAGATGCCATAAAATGAAATGAAACATGGGAATTGACTACCTTACCCTAAAGAGAAGAGAGAAACAGGTAGTAAATGGGTTTATAAGTCAAATATAGGTCGGATAATACTATTGAAAGGTATAAGGCCTGATCAGTAGCTCAGAGTTATACACAATAAGGAAGTGTTGATAATCATGAAACCTTCTCACCCATGGCTAAATTAAGCAGTGCTCTTATTATAATTGTTGTCACAACAACTAGAGGATAGCCTATGTTTCAAATAGATATCAATAATGCATTACTTTAGAGCTACATAGATGAAGGAATCTACATATATCCTCCGAAAGGATATACTAAGGCATTACCTAATCAAGTTTGTAAATTAAAAAGCTATTTATATGGTTTGAAACAAGCATCTAAGCAATGGAATTTAGAGATTTCAAGATTTTTTTTTTTTTATTTTTTTTGAAATGGTTTTAAGCTGTTAACACATGATTACTCTCTTTTTACACACACTAGTTCTAGTGGTTTTTTGTTTATTTATTTTTTTTGTATTTAGATGATGTGCTTATTATAAGGTTTGATGCTTCCTTTATTTTGGATATTAAGAGTAAACTTGATCATGCTTTCATAATCAAATATCTAAGTATTGCCAAATTTTTTCTTGATCTTGAATTATGTAGCATGGTTAAAGGAATGCACATTCACTAGGGAAGTTTACTTTATATTTACTTCATGAGACAAGATGTTCTACTTGTAAGCTAACCAAATTTTCCTATGCACATTAGTCTTAAGCTTGATAAAACAACAAGGGAACTGTTACAAGATGCTACTTCTAATAGGCGATTGGTAAGCTGATTGCTTTACTTAACTCTAACTAAGCTTGATATTTCATACTCTATTCATTGTCTTAGCCAATTCATATTTGCTCTACAAACTACACATTATCAAGCTTTACTTCATTCATTGTGCTATCTCAAAGGTTCTTTTGAATCCTACCAATAATGATTTACTACTTCATCCTTTTTCTAATGTGGATTAGGGATCAAGACCTTTAGACTACAAATCTCTCAATAGGTATTGCGTTTTACTTGGTTTTACTCATATATCTTGGAAAATGAAAAAGCAACCAACAGTGCTTACATCCACTACTGAAGTAAAGTATCGTAGCCTTATGTTCACTACAAAAGGAAGTTACATGGATTTCTTGTATTTTACATGACTTAGTTGTTCCTATCCATTTTCTTATTCCTTAACATTGTGATAACATACCAACTATTTTAATTGCATCCAATCCATGTCTTCACCGATGAACCAAGCACTCTAACATTGATGTACCTTTTGTATGTGAGATGTGACCATATCATTTTTGGATTTCTTCAACCTCTTCATGTTCTTACGATAGCATAGATTGTAGACCTCTTTACCAAAGCATTAGGCAAGCAACAACTTCATCATTTTTGCTCCCAATTCGACCTTTAACATGGTCTAACTTGAGGGGATGTAAGAATATTATAATAATAATTATTTATTTCTTTTATATTTGGCATTCTTCTTGTATAGAGTGGTAGTCTAGCTATTATTTTTAGTTAGTTATAGTTGACTTGTAGTATAAATACTCGAGGTGATGTAACAATGGTTAGTTGATCAATACAATAGAAGTTCGAAGGTCTTCTTCTTCTTCTTCATGGCGGGTTCAATTCCTTGGTTCACGATTTGATTTCTTGATTGCAATATTGGATGTTGCAATTAAAAAAAAAAAAAAAGTCCATGATAATTTAAAAACATACATGTATTTTAAAAATTCATGTTTCCTGTTGTCCGAACACTAATCTATGTCTAAAAATTCAAAATGAGCATATGTGAAGTGTTTTGACAAACTCTAGTATGCTGGAAAGGATCATGTTCTTCGTGATGCACATCAAAGGCGAAGTTGGCAGTCGACACTTGACTCTCTGGGTACAATAAGGAGAAAACTCATGCATCATCGCGATCAACTAGCTTTAAAATTTCTATGAAAATTAGAGCTGACAATTAAATGGAAGTTGCTTCAAGAAAGCTTATTGCCGCATATATCTTTGCGTCTGATGTCATTTGGAGTAGTGGTTTACCTGAAAATTTATTTTGTGGATGATTTCGACGTGGCTGAGTCGCTCGTACATGATAATTCTTGTATAATAATATCGCAGGTATTCATATAATTTAGAATAATTGATAATCTTAGAGTGCAAGAACACGGCCAAGTGCCAAAGAGCTTTTTTATATTTTGAATAGCTATTTTGCTTGCACATTTTAATTTACTAAGCAAACATTTATTGTGGTTTTCCTATGATCGGCTTAATATCGTCTTGAATATAATAATATGCTTGATTCGAGGAATTTTTTTAAGCTATTCAGAGCCCATACAGTTCACAGTTCGGTCAATATTGATCATCAAAATATATTATTCTTAAAAGACATAAAATGTTTGAAATCAAATGCTCATTGAGTAATATTAGTAAGAATCTGCTCTTAAAGGAACTAAGGCTAATCAGAAGGAGGGAAAAAAATATTATCCATAGGGATTATAATTATTGTGTTAATAAGAGTTGATTGAACAAATTTAAAGGTGAAATTTAAAACAAAAGAAAAAAACAAGAAGAAGAAGAACAGAAGTTTATACTCCACAGAGTAATTCTGCAACCGTATATCATCATGCCAAATAACAGTATCAACTACTGAAACCAGTGTAGACTCCGGTTCCAACCGTGCTAGACGTAATTAGTTTCAAGATCTGACAGATTCTTATATTCAATCCTATATCGAGTAATTGAGACAGATCTTCTATGAACTTCCGGTTCCGATATTCAATCTTATATCAATCCTATATCAATTGTTGATAAGTACGTTCGATTACTGTTTGCCAAGCGCAAATGAGCGAAAATCTAGTAGGACCGATAGTAACCAAGTTTAAACATCCCTCAAAAGAGTATATGGTAAGCGTAGATCATGTACTCAATGATAAAGAGAATAAAGACGTTTAAAAAACGACAATAGTCGTTGAGAGGGTGGCATGTCGTCGTTTATTATGTCCATATTGAGTGTACGGTGGTTAAGCAAGAAGACATATTTATAAATCTTGTATTTATACTAACCCCTTAATCGTGTAGTTCTGGAATCATACTAGTCCAGATCTGGAGGGTTTAGCAACTAATAAAGTTAGTAACCGGCCATGCATCACTCATGGTAAAACGATATACGAACTGTCTACAAATGAAATAGGGGACAGAGAGAAATTCATGCATAGGATGTTGACTTGATAATGTAGTAGCATGAGTCCAACTAATTAGTTGCTAATGACATCCACATTGGAATAATCTAGCGTCCTCTCGTCATTGTTTGTGGAGAAAATTCGAAAATAATGTCCGACTTCACTCATTTGCCTTTTTCTTCTGATTAAGTTCCTTTTTTCTTCTTTTTTTTTTATGTGTAAATGTATTCTATCTTGGATATCTCTTTAGGAAATGTTTATCCATGATTTCAAGGGTGAATTTGATTTAGAGACAACTTTATTTACCAAACAATTATAGTGTCTAATCATAATCACGTAAAAATCAAAATTGGAAATCGATCCTTCAAATTACTTTAGGTAAAGTTATAAATTTAATTGCTGAGATTATCTTAAATTTTAAAATATCATCATAATATCATTTTTTTTTTTAATATCAACTATTGATAACACGTGATTACAAATCTAAATCCATCAAAATTAGTTTTTATTTTTAATCTTGCATGTCTAGATAAATATTATATATAATGATTCCTCAAATTATCTTCCATAAATATATAAGTCATTTCATATCAAGTAAATAATGTGTCATTCACTGGGGCAAAAAATTAACAACTGTAATGCAATTCAATGAAGCAATATGGAAAGAAGATTCAATTGTACTTATATAATGTGAATCGATGGATAACATATAAATATCAATTTGATACATCACAATGAACGTATTTTTTAAAAAAATACAAATTATATTTTTACATATCAAAATTTTACTAATGCCTATAAGTTTTTATCGATTTACGTAGCATATTAATATCATTGAAACCTTTTTTAACATTATAATAATCAAGGGGTCAATTTAGAATAGATAGAGAGTATTTAGGTTGGATTAAATATTATAGCGTCAGTGACATCTTGCATTTTATTTTCATAGAAGCAAAAACCAGTATAGTTAGTATAAGTTTTTGAAATTTGGATGGAATCCTAGAATGATATAAACAATATTTTACTTCCTTTTTCTAAAAGTTGAGGTATCAAAACACCTCAAATTTGAAGACAGAAAAAAGAAAGAATGCAAGTGTTTGTTTTTTTTATTTTTTATTATTTTCCCTCTTTGATCCTCGACAGCTCGAGTTGGAGATATATGTAGTTTATCTTTTCTTGATTCCTCTCACAATTGATTCAATCTTAGTAGGAATGATAGTGGCCGCTCCTTTCCAACATCACCCAAAGCGAGAAACTACGAGATTTGTGTTTCACCCACTCCCAATCTTCAACCTTATCTCTTCCCTAACTCTTCATCCATCTGGATTTTTCTTTTTTGCCGCCGAAAGCAACCAATTCCCACGCCTAAGCTTTTATAAATATTTCCGTCATCTTAATTGGAATTTGTGACGTGCCATAAGACGGTATTTGCCGACGGTGGTTGTCAGCCATTAGAAAAAGTAACTGTTGGAATATTAACCATGCACAAAACTCAAACTCGTGGCACGAAAGTCATGAAGTATGATTCCACAAAGCACCGTTTGCAGAGAGAGAAAATATTTACGTCCTTTGTAAGATGAAAAGAGAATTCTACCTTGCACAACCCTGTTTCCTACTAATCCTTTTAACAAAAGAAATAATGTGTTTTTAGGTATATGACCCCCCTAAGCTTTTGCATATGAGATTGTAAGCCAGACATGGCAATTTCAAAGTTAAGATGTAGTCGCAAACTTTCTACCAAGTTGATGAAAAATCTCATAAGTCTCTTACTATCTTGGTAATTAACTATCGTTATGTTGGAATGCTATAATGATAGTAAAGCCAACCTTGGATCTATAGGTGTATATATGATTTGAAGATGAACTAAGGTGGGAATCGATATGGAGCTATAACAAGCTTAAACCCCTAAGCGATCGAATGAGAACGAGGAGTATCCTTTAGGCATAATGCATAAGTAAAAAGCAAGATTTTACAACAACAAGCCCCTTATGTAAGAGGGAGAAAAAAAGGTAAAACTAATCATGTACACATAAGGGGGAAGGATTGGGCTTGTTGAGTATGGCCTAATTCCTTGCAATTCCTATGTGAGATCTCAATGTTGATGGTAAAACCTAACATATAATGGATATGTAGATGTTTTGCACTATGTAGAGATTGTATATCTGTTAATTGCCAATCTCTAGATGAGGACCTCAGGATTATAGAGCATAGGGATTTAAATGCCAAACATGGGCATTTGAGTTCCCAGTGTAGCAATTAACTACTCAACGTAAGTGGTTGAAAGGTGTTAATGCATAGTTGATTTGCTTATGTCCACTTTTAACTATTATCCTATAGCTTCCTTGTTGTATTTTTCTTCACCCTTATACTAGTGCAACTACATAAATAAGATTTTTTGGGAATTCACCTTGAATCCCATCACAATACAATAAGTGTATTACAACTCGAGCAACATTCATGATTAGTGTGTTTAGATTATTTAAGGATTTGAATGTAACTTAGAGAATCTTATCATTCTCGTGTGCTCTACCCTTTTTGTTGTGATAGTAAGTAGTCTTTTCTTTTCGTATCAAAGTTTTCCATATAAATTTATATTTACATGGTATTTTTCATCCAATTTAATTACATACTTTTACACTAGCAAACTATTACCAAAATCATGCTGGCAGTTTTCCTTGTCCAAGATTTATGACTAAATTCAAGGTTTTGGTAGGTTCCTTAGTGATGGCTACGCCAAATTCATCCTTTAGTAAGTTTGGATGCTAGTACCTTTGGTTTCAAAACAGTAAAAGAGGTGCCTTTAGACAAAAAGAGGAAACTTGGTGATATAGTTGATGATCATGTGTTGATTAAGATGAGAAGGTTCTCAGGACAATACAGTTACTTCTTGAATATTGTACCGCATGAGATTTTTTTAGCAAGACTACAAGTAATCTTTGATTGAAACTCAAGACATTATATAGGATAAGATGGTTAGCAAATAGGCTAGTTTTGAAGTAGAAGTTGTGTAGCCTATGTATGTTTGAAGGTATGTTTGGAGTTTCTTATATACGTTATTGTTGTCAATTAATGATTTAAAAAATGTTGATAACAATAGTGCTCATAAAGATAAGGCATTTTTCTTGTTATGTTTTCTACCATCCTCTTATAATGTGTTTAAGGAAACAATGATTTATGGTCCTAATGATCATACTTTTGACAATTTGAAATATCTTTAGGTCAACCAGGATATATAGGAATGCTTCTAATTTATTACAAGAGCTAAATAACAATCCAAGGAAAGCAGTTTGCTAAAGTGTCATTATTGTAAATGCAAGAGAAATTACAATTGACTGTTCTAAATTGCATAACATAATGAGCCATATAAAGGGAAAGAGGTCATTGAGATGTTCATGCTAGTGATGACAAAGAAACCAAAGATGTTTTCTTTATAGCCAATAGAGTGAAGACTTTGAGTAATTAGTTTAGTTTACATTAGAATTGTTTGTACCACATATGTCTCAATTAAAACTACATTATCACCTAAAATGCATGTTGATATAGTGAGAATCAAAATGTATAGTGGGTTATTGGAACATTTTCAATGTAAGGCATTCTAAAAGTAGAGGGGAAACCTAATTTCACTCACATTATTTTAGATGCTATTAGTTACAAGTTTACTATCTCATCAAATAACTTAAGGGTCTACTTTAATGCAATTATTGTTATGAAAGGCACCAAATTTGATATTTTGTTTTTAAGGAAAGAAAAGTTTTAAGTGTAGTAATAGTTTCTACTGACTTGTCAAAGAAAAATTCAATCTAATTGTAACTTATGTGGCTTAGCATATAGTTATGCTACTGCTGAGTAGTAAGGGTTTACTTTTGGGTGAGAAAGTTACTAAGTTAGAAGCAACTACATTGACAAAAGGTGAAAAAATTTAGCTTCATTATAGCAATTCATTGATCAAAGGGATACTAAATTATGCCTAAATAGATATGATACGTTGGGTCTAGTTGTTTTTATTAGTAGTTGTAGTATGATTATTAATGATTTCTCTAGAATGCTTTTGGTTTACCTTCTAAGAGATAGGATTGGTGTGTTCAAGTGCCTCACACATTAAAAACCATTATAGAAAAGGAGACAAGGATATCTATTAAGTAGCTATGCATAAGCAAAGTTCCATATTAAGGTGGGTCCAATTTAAATGAGTTTGCTAGATGATGACTTGATGAGACATTACGTTATGACTCCTTAATGATGTGGTGTAATTGTATTTCTTAAAATACTCGTAGGGAGAGTAAAATTTATGCTTTCTAATGTCAGTTTAGGTTAGCAATTTTGGATTGAAGCAATCAACATGGCAAGTCTAATGGATTTATATTAACATCAATTGGTTAGCTATCAAACTCAACAAAAGGTAAAGGTCAATCCTATTTACCTTTGCATTGATCACATTTGTATATACTTTGAAGCCCTATGTTTGTATGTAAGATAAAGCTGTAGCCTAAATCAGTTAAATATTTATATAGGGGTACTGTTTAGATCAAAGGTTACGAATTATATTATTCTAAGTGTAGGTAGTTGCTTGTTAAAAAGCATGTAACTTTTTATTAATTTGCTCTTTTATAGGCAAAGAAGCTCAATACATGTTTTGATGTTGTAAGAAGAATGCCTTATTGAAGGTTGAGAATAAAGTTAGTTGTTCTTCAACTTACAAGAACTCAGTTTAATCATTTAGGGATAAATTAGATGATAGTATTTCTTCAACATAGTAATATTAGCAACACTATTATATAGCCAAAGACAAATTGGAGAGACATCATGAGTTACCTCGAAAGATCATTGTTGACACAACAGGATATACATTCAATAATATTAATAATTGAATCATTCAAGCTCACAATGTGTACAAAAGAGCTTGAGGGTCATGATGTAGAATAACAACTCGTAGGCATATATATATGGGTTTTTAAGGCAAGAAAAAAAAAGTATGCTTTATGCTTTTTGCTGCATTTACATGGAGTATGAGCAAAGATGGAGATTTATTTTTCAATGTGGCTGTTTTCACTATGGTTAGCAAGGCTTTCTCATTGCTAGTAAAACCAATTACATAATTGCTATATAGTTAAATGTGAGATGACAATCCAATAGACTATAAAGCATAAATTACTAGTATATGTGGTTAAATGGCTCCTTAAGTGGTCAATTAGCCATACAATTTTAGCTTCAACTTTCCTTTTTTATCCAATAAGGTTCTTTATATGTTGTTTCTTATTGCCAAATTGGTTATAGGCTTACAGATAAGGCCTAATGGTTCTATTTTGCATTACAGTGCATCAAATTTCTTTAATTTCATTTCAAAAGACACTAACAATTAGTTTTGTGAGATTTAAGTGAGGACTTGCAAGTTATTGAAAGAAACTTATAATTCTCTTATACTTTTCTATTTTCTTTATTATAGTAAACTAGCATTAAGTGAGGATTTGGAGGTTGTTGAGAGAAACTTGTAACTAACTTATATACTTTCATTTCTTCATTATAGTAAACCAGCACGTTTTCACCTATGGTTCTACTCTTCATCAAGGTTAACCTGCCATTATTTGCAATTTTGTTTGTTATTTGATTCACTCTCATTCTTCCATTCTAATGAGGAAAAATTATAAGGAGACAAGATGATGACATTATGCACTTTAGTGATGAAAACTATGAAACTCCTAAGCCTTTTAAGGTGAACTACAAAGAATCTCTACTTAGCTTGAACCAAGTTTAGGAAAAGGATTAGGGTTGACAATTTAAGACTCAACACGTCAGACCTAAATACGACACGACAAAATTTAAGCAAGTTTGGGTATAGAAGCATTGACACGAGAAACAAATGGGTTAGTTTAGGTAAGCTTTGAGATGTAATTGTTTTAATTAGACTAGGATCTCATTTCACATTTCCAAGAAAGTTAAAGCTAAACACATTGACTTGTGTTTATGCATATAATCTTGACTAAAATGCCTAATTCTAATATGTTTTAATGTAAGTGTACCAAAATTTAGAGCCTTATAGTTTGATTTAATACTTTTTCCATGATGTACGATTTTGTTCCTATCTTTATGGTTAATGCCTATAATGTAATTTCTATGGGATTTACATAGAATGTATTATTTATATTTATGACATATGCTATATGTCATATATTGTATGTATATAATAAATAATATAAGAGAATAGGTATACTAAATTTTATTTTATATAAAATAATGCATAGATTATCCATAATGGTACAACATACCATATGTAATGAAAGATTGTCTATGCCACATGATATATCATAGTTTTTATTGTATAAATTATACAATACATTATATATTATATAGATAAATATATATACGGAATGCTTAATATATCACTTATGAAATTTGATATGAATGAAATAAGATAGAGCATATGGTAGCGATATATATTTGTGTCCTTAATGTATATGTATTTGTATATATGTATATATTGTTAGATTAAAGATCTCATTTTGTATATAAAATTATACAGATAAATAAGTATAGCGAAATAGAATCAACAAACCTCCAATCATTGATTAGTAGATTTTCTCTAAAACCATTGTTGTTTTCAAACTTGGATACTTCTAACCCTCGACAAACTCTCTTGATAGTGTATAGTTACTTTAAGATTTTAAGTGTATTGAGGCTAAAGGCTCAAGTGGTTTTGATTATATATATAGTCCTCCCATCAAGAACTACTAAGATATATATATATATCATAAACTAATATAGTTCATAGAAAAATATATGGCCCACATATTTTACTACTTTATACATTTTATATAAAGAAATTATTTAAATATAAAATACGTATTACATTCTCTCACTTGGCCCGTATATTTTTATACCAAATTCTATGAATTCCTAATCTACAACTAAGAAATGAAATACACAGATCATGGCAATAGGTCATCTTAGAACGACTATTATCTTCCATGTATCACAATGCATTTTATTTCTTCAATATTAATCAACTTTATGAATAAACCTCATGTTTATTTCAAGGTCTAAATGAATATAGTTATTCTCAAACCAAAATGTATACACCAAAAGTAAAAACAACCAACTGAAATGAGTTTCAACATAAATAACCAGAACGCACATCACATATCAAGATCAAGTCCTAATTGTACTATGTAATCCTTAAAACCATTTGGTGGCATGCCTTATGTTAAGGGATTAACTAACATTAATTCAGTGCTTATATGCTCAATGGCTACTTTATCTTCTTTTATGCACTCCCTTATGGCTAAATACTTGATGTCAATATGTTTACTTCAACTTCCACTTATGTTGTTCTTAGCCAAGAAAACTACAGCCGAATTGTCATAATACATCTTTAGTGGCTTAGAGATGAAATCTACCATTCTAAGCCCAAATATAAAACTCTTCAACCATACATCATGTGAAATTGCCTCAAGACAAGAAACAAACTCAGCCTTTATGATAGAAGTGACTATCAATGTCTATTTTTCACTCCTCTAAGAAATGGCTCCACTAATAAGCATAAACACATATCCCGATGTTGATTTTCGTGAATTAACACATCTAGTGAAGTTTGAATCTGAATAACCAACTACCTCCAAATTGTCGGTTCTCTTGTACATAAGCGTGTAGTCTTTAGTACCCTTAAGGTATGTCATCACCTTGTTGGCTGCTCTCTAATAATTCATGCCTAAATTACTCTATTATCTTCCCAACATTCCAACAACAAAAGCAATATCAAGTCTTGTATAAACCTGAGCATGCATTAGACTTCCAACTGTAGAAGCATATGGAATATTTTTCTTTTGTTCCCTTTCAAGCTCATTTTGCAGGTATTGGTTCAAATTGAATTTATTGCCCTTCACAATGGGTGCTAAACTTAGTGAACAGTCTTTCATTCTGAACTTCTCTAAAACCTTATTAATATAGGTTTCTTGTGATAGACCTAAAACTCGTTTAGATTTGTCTCTATGGATCTTAATGCTAATGACATAAGATGAGTCACCTATATCCTTCATATCAAAACTCTTAGAGAGAAAATGTTTCACCTCATTTAGCAACCCCTTATCATTTGTTGCTAATAAAAAGTCATCTACATATAGAATAAGGAAACAATTTTACTCCCACTAACCTTCTGGTATATACATTGATCCATAATATTGTCTTCAAAACCAAAGGAAGAAATTACATCAAGAAACTTTAAGTACTATTGCTGAGAGGATTATTTCAATCTATATATGGATTTCCTAAGCTTACCTACTAAATGCTCACCATCACTAAAAGAGAATCCTTTAGGTTGTTTCACATAAACCACTTTCTTTAGCTCTTTATTAAGAAATGCTATTTTCACATCCATTTGATGTAATTCTAGATCGAAATGCACAACTAACGCCAAAATAACATGAAGGGAATCTTTCTTAGATGCAAGAGAAAAGGTCTCCTTGTAATTGATTCCTTCTTATTGAGTGAATCCTTTGTCAACAAGTCTTGCTTTATATCTCTCAATGTTACCATTTGAGTCTCTTTTTTTTTTTAAAGATAATCTCACATCCAATGGCCTTTGTACCATTTAGTAACTTGACAAGATCTCAAACTCCATTGGATGCCATAGAATTCATCTCATCCTTCATATCATTATACCACAAATCAGATTTACTACAACTCATGGCTTATGAAAATATTTTAAGATTATTTTCAACTCCAACATTAAAGTCAAATTCTTGTAGATACACAACTTAATCACTAGGAATTACCAATTTTTTTTCTCTAGTTGATCTTCTTAATGTTACACCAACATCCTGCTAAGGAGCAAGCTGTACATTTGGTTCTTCAACAATTCTAGGAACTTGTTGAATACTAAATCATCAACAACTTATGGAACTTCCATAGCTAGTTGTTCAACACCAGGATAGACTTAAGGGGCATTGTGTATAAATACCAATCTTTCACTCAAAGTGAAAGTTTTAGTGTCACAATGATCCTTCTTAAAAATTAAACTATGAGATTGATCAATCCCACTAATCAAGTTATTCTCAAGAAATTTTCAATTTTTGGATTCTACAATCTTATTGATGTAAGATGGACAGTAAAATCTGTATCCTTTCAACTTTTCAACATATCCAATAAAAAATCTACTTATCATCCTTGGGTATAATTTCATTTCTTATGGATTGTAAACTATTACTTTAGACGGGCATCCCCAAACGCGTATATGTCACAAACTCATTTTCCAACCCTTAAACAACTCAAATGATGTTTTAGGCATAACCTTAGTTGGAACTCAATTCAATATATACATTGCTGTTTTAAGAGCTTCAATCTATAAAGATTGAGGCATCTTAGAACTACTAAGAATACTTCACAACATGTCCATTAATGTTCGATTTCTTCTTTCTGCTATACTATTTTGGTCTAGAAGGCTAAGCATAGTATATTAGGCAACTATCCCATGTTGTTGAAGAACTCTTGCAAAAGGACCAAGTGCTTGTCCATCCTTAGTGTATCTACCATAATATTCTCTACCTATATCTGATCTCATGATCTTAATTTACTTTTTGCATTATTTCTCAACTTCTGCTTTGAACACCTTAAAGGCATCTAATGCCTCATCTTTGTTATGAAGCAAGTAGAGATACATGAATCGTAAATAGTCATTTATAAAAGAGATGAAGTATTTCTGACTCTGCCCATACATGTCTATACCTAGACAACAATATGTATGATCTCTAATAAATCTGAACTCCTCTTAGTAGCTTTCTTTGCCTCATTAGTCTACATTCCCTTTATGCAGTCTAAATAAATATCAAAATTGGTATAATTTAAAGTATCAGGTACTCCATAATTCACCACTCTTTTAATCCTTTCAATAGATAAATGACCTAATCTACAATGCCACAGCATAGAGGAATTTTCATTCATAATACATCTTTTAATACTAGCTTGAACATGCATTACATTTTGCAAAATATCATTTTGCAAATTAATTTGATAAAGTGCATTAACAATTATTTCATCTCCAATAAGCTCTAATTTGAAAAATATCTTTAAAGAAGTATCAATTGTAAAAGAAAAACCCAAAGGTGCAAGTTTTATAACTGAAATCAAATTTCTAGAAAAACTTGGTACATAAAATGTTCTTTCCAAATCTAAAACAAAATCAAAACTTAAAATTAAACGGCATGTTCCAATTACTTCCACATATAAGGACATCTTGTTTCCTTAATAGATATATTACTTAATTACCACAAGCTTCCTTTGTTTTAGAGAGCCCTACAAGGTATTTGTAATACAAATTGCAGAACTATAATCAATCCACTAAGTGTTATGATAAATATCAACCATATTAGATTCATAATAGACAAGTGAGATGGAAGTACCTTTCTTCTCAAGCCAAGCCTTATATTTGGCAAAATCCTTCTTTATGTACCCCTTCTTTTTACAAAAGAAGCAAGTAGATTCCTTCTCAATGCCATCTTAAATAAGTATTTTAATCTTCCTTTTTAGTTTAGCTTGCCCCTTATTCTTTCCTTACGTTACCATATGTGCACTTTCTCCCTTTTTCATAAGTAACCTTCCTTCTCTTGTATACATACGGTTAGAAGTTCATAAATTGACCATTTATCCTTATATACGTTGTAAGAAATTTTAAAAGGATCATATCGAGGTAAAAGGGAATTAAGTATGAAGTGCATAAGGAAAGATTCAAACATCTCAACTTCAAGAGACTTTAATTGAGTTGTAATGTCCCTCATTTGCATGATGTCCTCACATACACCTCTTACACTAATGAGCTTCATTAACAATAACTTGGCCATTCAAGTGCTAGCAAAGGCCTTATTTGAAGACTCAAATTATTCATTAATAGCCTTCAGCAATTCCTTGACAATGTTATACTCCTCAATTGAACCATGAATCATTAATTTTTGTTTTTATGAACATCATAATAAGGTGATTAGATTACTCCCAACGTTCATGTAGAGCAATTTCAGTTGAAGTACTAGTGTTAGTAAGAGTAGGCGGTTCATCTTTCCTTATAGCACAATTAATATCCATGCATTCTAATTGAAGAAGAATTCTCTTTTCATATCTTATAGTTATCACCATTCAAATCGGGAACTTCACATTTGATATTAGAAAAATTCATAAGTTGTGAAATTACATAAAATAACAAACATGCTTATTTCACTTAGTTAAGGCAAAATAAAAAAAAAATCATATTTTACCAATGTAAAAACATACATAAAATTATTTAAATTTGTGAATCACATAATAAATAAAACTGCTTATGAGCTAAGTTATATTTAAGAATTCATAAATATACTTTATGATGAAACTAACAAACGATGTTTCTTTTCTTAATCCTTGTGGGAAAATTAAGAAAAATATCTATTATTCCATCCTTGATTAATCATATGGATATAGTAAAAGTAAAATTCCAGTAGGATAAAATTTACTATAGTTGATACAATTAATCACAATTGATGTCATTTACTATATTTAATCAAATATACTTGATATATAATTTTTATAATTAAAGATGTTGTAGCTATTCCTTAATTAACAAAATTATATCAATTGATAACATGACATTTCTCTCTCTCTCTTTCTCTCTCTCTCTCTCTCTCTCTCTCTCTCTCTCTCTCTCTCTCTCTATATATATATATATATATATATATATTATTAATATAATAACCATGTTTCTCAAAGAACTCAAGTAGAAGCATACATTCCTCTATCCTTACAAATAAACATCAATATGAAATCAATGTAGAACACTCATATGCATAAAAGTGTAAAGAAATAGACAGTCTAGAAATGAAACAAATCATAAACACAATGAATATCCAAAATACCCATCCTTCTTTTCTTTTCATGCTTTACTCCTTTTTTTATGTCCAACCAATATCATGAATAATAGCATGTAATTAGGATGCCTTTATGATATAATGAAATCTCAACGAAGTGAAACAATTAATAAACAAATAAATTTACAGGATATTTCATCGAATTTGTGGCCACATGGTAACAAAAACCTAAACATGATATCTAGACATGAAATCACATTACGAATAATGTAGCTAGTTCCATCAACCATTTAAACATAATTTGTTTTTAGTGAAAAGCGGACATGGCTTGTCTTTAGTGAAAAGCGGACGTAGCTCATAAAATTAAAAAGAAAATTTCAATCTTACTATCAATAAAATTTGCAATACAAAACATACCAATCGATGTGATAGCTTTCCTTTGTCCCATGAAAATAAAACAACAAAGAATAGAGTAATTCTTGAATCTGAATCCAAGGACAAATTCAAAGAGGGCCTATGTCTCCTATGTCGTAATCCATAGGATACATGAAAAAAATAATAATTATATTACCAAATCAAAACCCCATTTCTTAAAATTAGCGAAAAAGAAAAGAAAACACCTTATACAAATCACTTTAAATCTCATTGATATAATCTTGGCCTTTGAATTCATACATGATAGCTTTGATAAATACTAACTAAGATAGAGATAAAAAGCTCTGAAACCAACTGTTAGATTAAAGATCTCATTCTATATATAAAATTATACAAATAAATAAGTACAACGGAATAGGATTAACATACCTTCAGTCATGGATTAGTAAATTTTCTTTGAAACCGTTTTTGTTTTGGAACTTCGATGCTTCTAGCCCTCGAAAAACTCTCTTGTTGGTGTATAGTTACTTTAGGATTTTGAGTATGTGAAGACTAGATTTATTCATATATATATATATATATATATATATGTATATATATAATCCTCCCATCATGGACTACCGTAAAAATCAAAAAATAAAAAAAAAATAAATTAACTTGGTTCATAAAAATTATGTGAGCCACTTTTAGATAATAAGTTTGGGCCATATGCAACTACTTTATGCATTTTATATAAATAAAATTATTTAAATATAAAATATGTATTACAAATATGTATGTATATATATAAACATATACTATGTCTTACATATTAAATTACACTATATATTATACAAGATATTAACTAAACAAAATGGAATTATATTCGATATGTACCATATTACATAGTACAATAGGCAATTACTCACGATTTATGTATATACATATACATATATAGACATGTCGAGCATGAATTTTTCACATTTTTTATTCATTTTTCTTAATCTGATCAATATTAAACTCTATTTTTTTAATATTCACCTTTGACAAAGAATTAAGAAAAATCTAGGTTTTAGACATATTTTGAAAAGTATTTAGAGTCGTTACCAAAATTGACATCAAGAAAAAATGGGTTATGATAAATTGATTAGGTAGATCAATTTTAACTTAGCCACTAATCTATTAGAAAATCGATTTAAAAAAAAAAAAAAAATTGGAAGACTAGAGATTTTTTAGTCCGGGGGCCAACTTTTTTTTAACCCTTAACGGGTACTACTTTTTAACTTTTCGAGTTTAAATTTTATCTTTCAAAATACTTGTTCCTAAATCTACAATTAAAACTAATTCTATTTGCATAAATAACAAATTGACATTATTTTACAAAAGGTAAAATAAATAGTTTTCCCTACTTTAAGTCACCTCATTTATCACTACGTATCCTCTATTAAGGATCAAACTTTTCATAGTTTATTTATAAAAACTTTAACTTGTTGGTTCATTTTAAATTTGAAAAGTGGCTAAGTATACATCTCTTAGCCATTTCATTTAATTTTGAAAATTTCTAAAAGGATCTTAAATCAAGGTTTTTTATTTTTGGAAAGTTTCAGAAGTGTCCTAATTTTAAAAAGGATTGATTTATTTTTATTTCTTTGTAAATTTGATTTTTCTAACTGATAAAACGATTTTCAATTTTTTTATTATTTTCTTCATTTTATCATTTTATTTTTTCTTTTTCTTTATGTTTCATTGAAGAAATTAAAAATAAACTTAACTTACCTATTTCTTTTCTTTTTCTTTTTCTTTCTCTTTTTTTGTAACAATAACAATATTTACATGAAATACAAAAATAAATAAAATAAAATAAAATCAAAATAGTGAAACAACAACAAATAAATAGCAAAAGGGCTGGATCAAGGATGCAGCAAAGTGTAGGTTAGATCAGCTCAATCTGGTCAAGTCAAATCTAAGGCCCTACAGGTCAAACTAGATTAAGTAGACTCTTCTCCAACAACTATCACTATTCTAGCATCACGCAAGGAATTCTACACACCAGATCGAGGGGGAAATTTCACTTTCATGAGAAAGTGATTAGTAAAAACCCCAATGACACAAACACCATAACTTATAGTAACCATTTAAGGGTGTCTAATGCAGAGTAATGATGGTGATACTTGGATGTAGTGGTGATGACTGTTCATTAGTAATGTACTAAGGTTTCTAGGGGTTTTTTAATGTGATGGATTCGTCCAAGGTATCAATTTTGGCCAAGGGTTCTAGGTTTGATGGTGCTACGCAAGGTAGCCGATGGTTAGGTAAGAGAAGGTCAACGGTATTGGGGATGTTAGCTATCGAAGAAGGGATCAGGGGTAACGATGGAGGATGGTTCAAGCGAGGGAAAGGGGATCAAGGAAGGAGTCAATCAATCGTGAGCGTCAATATTTCTATGCAGTGGGCATGCTTTGGTGTTAGGTTCGCGTATAAGTAATAGTCATGTGCATAAGGTTGGGAGTGCTTATGTTGTTTATGCTCCCTGCTATGGCTGGGCTTAAATCAAAGGGAGAGGGTGCTACTGCAAATTGTGGTCAATTGGTGTTGTTGTAGTAAGGATGCTTACTGTTGGGTTTAGCCATGGGAGTATTATAAGTCATAGAGTGTTGTATGCATGGATGGATTTTGCAAGCCATAGGGGTTATACATAATGTTGGTTGATGTCACATGTTACTACTGTTATGTGTGTTAAGTTGAGCAATTTCGTAAATGTGGGTTACGGTAATGGAGCTTCATGTTATGATGGACTTGTGCAGCAACAAAGAGTGATGATGGTTAAGGGGTGGCTGGTTTAGTTGGCGTTAGGTTTAGCTACTACTGCAGCAATAGTGTGAGGTTGTTTGGTGTTCGAGTGTAGATGGATTGGCTACAATGATGAGGTGGTTAAGGTTGAGTTAGTTTCATAGCTGATGTATTCTGCTATGTTTAGGTAATGTTGGTTAGATGCAAGTTGAAACTATGGGTAAGAAAGGGAGCATCAATAGTAGTGTACATAGCAACAAGCCAATCATAGGTTGGGTGATGGACGATGTTGCTAGGGATGAAAGAGAGAGAAGGTTTGATGGTTGGTAGAAAATTAGGTCAATGTCGAAGGGTGTGGAGGAAAATGAGGATGGGGTTATCTATAGTGGAGTTACAGTCGATATGAATTCGAGTGAATGTAGTATCCAGTTGGTGTCTTTTTTGTGTGTAATGTACGAGAGGGAGAATTTAAAGAGAGAAAGAAAGAGCTCGCATGTTGGGGTTTGAAGAGAGATATTACTTCGATTTTCAAAATGGCAACTTGAATTAAGGAAGCTAACTTTGGTGAAAAAATGAAATTTTTTGCCATATTTATACCCGAATTTGACCACTTAAATGAATAAATTTGGGTGAGCTATTGTATTGGGTTTGAAGTATCCTATGTAGACTTTGCAATTATCTTATTAATTCAATGAAATTGCAAAGGAAAAGGCCCTAAATCAAGCTAAAAAGTAGACTGTCTAAGGAGACAAACTACAAGATTTCTAGAGAAAAGAAAGGAAAGAGGAGGGAAATGAGGGAAAATGTGATAATTCGGTGCTATGTCAACCATGCGGTCTACTACTGTCGTACTACATGTCTTAACAAGATACGTGGCAAAAATGCCAATGTGTCATCATGCCATATGTCAAGACATGTAGCATACATGTGTAACGAAGGTGCCAATACGGCACCGTATGGCACTACGTCAACTTGTAGATGAACAAAGTAGTGCCACATGTCCATAGTGCACTTGTAGCCTAACGTTATCCCAACACATGGTAGGTAAGTTCTTGAAAAATGAAAGGCACTTTATTCTTATTGTAAGATTCGAACCCAAGAACTCTAGCTCCAATGTAGTGTTAAATCAAAGTGCAGTACCATTAGGTCATTAGCCTATACCTTAACCATATATGCAATCAATTTACATATATAGACTAGGTGGCCTAAGCTATATTAATTTCCTAACGCCTCTTTATTTAAGACCTAACCCAAGTGATATTTAAAAAACTAGAACTATTTAAATTTCCTATTTCTCTTTTTTTGTTTTAATAAATAAATTTATACGTTTTTTGTTTCTACCCAAATTTTCTATTTTTTGTGTTCTTTTTTTCTAAATTTTATATATATATATATATATATTGTGCTTTTTTCTTAAATTAGGACCCTTTACCTTATTCTAAAAAATTCTAAAATTATAGGAGAGTAAAAATGGAGTATCTACAACTACTCCTCTTTATGATGAAGTTTAAGTAAAACTTTACCATAAAAATAAGAAAAGACACCATTTTTACATTGGAGGTGAAATTACCCTAAGAAGCGCTACAACTAGCTAGCTATCCTTGGCTTGATCCGCTACAGATTTGGTGAGTAATGAAAGGTGAAAGAGAAAGAAGGCGCTTTAGGAGCTAGCTAAGACAAAAAGTAGGTTTAGGAGAGTCTAGTACCTTAGATGTTGGCTAAAAAAATCAGTTTGAAACTTGGTCATGCCCTTTTAAGCTAGCTAACCTAGGTGAGAACATCTCTAAGGGACTAGTAACCCTGAAGTTGGAATCGATTTAGAAAACCTAGAAGTGCTCCTTTGAGTTGACTAACCTAGGTGGGAGCGTCTCTAAAGGACTGAAAACCGTAAATTGAAAATCGATTTGAAAACCTAGTAGCACTCTTTCAAGCTCACTAACTTAAGCAAGAGCATCTCTAAAGGACTAGCAACCTTAAATTGAAAATCGATTTGAAAACTTAGTAGCACTCATTTGAGCTCACTAACTTAATCAAGAGTGTCTCTAAAGGACCAGCAACCCTAAATTGGAAAATCAATTTAAAAACCTAGTAATGCTCCTTCAAGTTCACTAACTTAGGAGAGAGCATCTGTAAGAGACTAGCAACCCTAAATTGGAAAATCAATTTGAAAACCTGGTAGTGCTCCTTCAAGCTCACTAACTTAGGCTAGAGTACCTCTAAGGGACTAGCAACCTTAAATTTGGAAATCGATTTGAAAACCCAGTAGCACTCCTCTAAGCTGACTAACCTAAGTAAGAGCATCTCTAAGGGACTATCAACCCTAAATTGGAATTAATTCAACAAAACCTGGAGATGCTCCTTTGAGCTGATTATCCTAAGCGAATGGATGAAGTGCTCCTTAAGCTAACTAAAACCTAAAATGAGAACTGATTATGCTCCTTTGAGCTGACTAACCTAAGCAAGAGCGTATCTAATGGATTAGCAATCCTAAATTAGAATTAATTTGAGAAAATCTAGAAGTGCTCCTCTAAGCTGACTATCCTAGGCAAATGGGCGAAGTGCTCCTTAAGCTAACTAAGACCCTAAATGAGAAGCTATCGGCAGGAGATGCTCCTTTAAGCTAACTAATATAAGCAAAAGCGTCTTTAAGGAATTAACAATCCTAAATTGAATCGATTTAGAAAAAGTACCTTATAAGCTTACTAAGAACTCTGAAGAGATATAGGTAATAGGAAGCACCCTATGGGCTTAAGAGATTGGAAAAAGGGAAGCACCATATAAGCTTGCTAAAACCTTGAAGGAGATTGACAGAAGGGTAATCACCCTATAAGCTTGTTAAAACCTTAAGAGACATTGCCACAAAGGTAAGTACCTTATAGGCTAGCTAAGAAACCCTAAATAAGTTGATGAAGGAAAGCGCCCTATAGTCTTGTTAACACCTTAAAGAGAGATTGATGAAGGGAAGTACTTTATGGGCTCACTAAATCCCTAAGAGAGATTAACAAAAGGGTAAGTCCCCTATTAAACTAGCTAAGAACCTTAAAGGAGTTGATCAAGAAAAGTGCCCAATAGACTTAGTAAAACCTTGAGAGAGATTGACAAAAGGGTAAGAGCCTTATAAACTAACTAAGAACCCTAAAGGAGTAAATGAAGGGAAGTACCCGATGGGCTTGTTAAGACCTTAAAAAGAGATTAATGAAGGGAAGCATCCCATAAGCTCGCTAAAAGACTAAAAAAGGATTAGGTTGAAATAGTGCTCTATAAGTTGACTAAAACCTTAAAAATAAATTGAAGATGAGACAACCCTCTAAAAGATGGCTATAACCTTAAAGATGGGACAACGCTCTAAGAACTAGCTAGAACCCTAAAGATGAGACAACGCTCTAAGAGCTAGCTATAACCCTGAGGGGAAAGTGAGTTTAGACAGCATTTTATAAGCTACTTTGAACCCTAAAAAATGATGAAAGATGGGATAGTGCTCTAAAAGCTTACTATAACCCTAAAGATTGATGAAAGATTGAAGAAGTAAAGCGAGGAACATAACTAGTTTAAAAAACGTCCTGTCTTGAAAAATATTTACAAACAAAGAATTTAGTGAAAAACCATTTATGACAAAAAAGGTAGAAGGATTAGGCCCCTCAATCGAAAAAAAAATATTTAATGGGCATAAAAAACTTCATCAATGAGAATGACCTATACTATTGTGGTCAAATTAAAAGGTGTGACTACATTGGAAAGAAGGGATTAGATGAAATGAATTGAAAGCTTAGCCACTTGGGCTAACATGAAAAAAAATAATAATAATAATTATGATAAGCATTTACTTTCTCTCTCTTTTTTTTTTTCTCTTTGTCTTTTTTTCTTTTCTTAAAAGTCTAACAAGTATAAATTCATATTTTAAGAAGCAAGTGTTATAACCATCCCCCTTTTTTGGTAACTATGTAAGGCATCTCAATGTCTCTTAACCCTAATGCTGAGCTTCCTAGTGAAGCCTTATAATTTTAAACATTCCTTCCCTTAAGGAAAAGGTATCTCATGATTAATTTAGTAGAAGAGGACTTCTTTACACACTTTCAGTCTAGATTTCAATCTTAACTATAGTCCTAAAAATTATAGTTTATTTTACAAGTGATACATCTTAATCAATCCGTTAGGTCTTTTTTGGTCAAATATCATGAATTTAGGTTTTTGGTTAAAAGGTTTCATAAAGGATTAATGAGAAGGCCTGTTTTGAAAGAAATACATTTATTTAACTTAAGTGTGCAAGTCAAGAACCTTTAAGAAAAAAAAAACTAAAATTGTGCTTGCCGTAATTTCAAAAATAATTTTTATTAAAGATAAATTATCTTTTAAGATTAGAAGAACTTTTTATTGAGTATGGGGTATATTGGAGGTAGGGGCTCTTAAGTGATTCGACATGGTTAAGAAAGTTTTTTTGTTTATGATTTTGAAGTGTGATTTAGAGTGGATGTGGTGGTTTTATGTTTTTGAGCTCAGAATGTGATTTAAGGCCTTACGTTTTCAAGGCTATTTAAGCTTTGATTTCGAGCTTTTTGATTTAGTTTTACTACCTTTGTTGGGGTGTAATATATTTTTTTTGTACTTTTGTCTTACACTTGGGCCAATTTTCTGACTTCTTTTCATTAGCCCCAAGAGCGATCATTTATATTATCGAGTTTTTTCTTTTTCTTCTTTTTTCTTTAAGAGATTTAAGGCCATAAATCCATAGATTCTTAGTATATGGGCTTTAGGGTAAGATATGTATAAGCTTGAGGTATTTCAAAAGGGGTTAACTTTTCTTCATTTCAAAGAAAAATAACTTATCAAAAATAAAGGTCATCTTTGAAGTAATGTTATTAAAGCAAGCACAAACTAGTTTTTATCCTTAATTCTTAACCAATGACCCTAACCTCTGGATTACCTCAATATAGGATGGTTCTTGATGGGGTTTAAATTTGAAAATACTCCAAGTTAGTCTAAAGGGGTTAACAAAAGATAATTGTGTTTTAGGATTTAAAAATTTGAAAATACTTCATTTTAATCTATGTATCAAATTCAAAATGAACCTCCTTTAAGAAATGAGTCCAAAATATCCTCACTATTTTGTTACTCAACTCTCAAAGTATTTAAGGGTTAGTATGTAAGATGAAGTTTGCCTATTTTCATCCTAAATCTTTTAAAAGTGAGCTATCAATTCCTTATAGAGGAATCTATATTTATTTGCCCTAAGGTCAAGATTGGCTTTACTCCCTGATTTCTTAAAATATGCCCCATCTTTGATACTTTTCACTTGATCTAAGTTCAAGACTGAGGTTACATTTGACTTAATGTTTTGGCTTGGTTAGGTTTGGTTTTCTTACTGGACTAAGGGTTTTGACTTGGTTTAGCTACCTTGATGGGCTAAGGATTGTATTTGGTTCAGCCACCTTGACGAGTTGTGGCTTGTGTTTGACTTGGCTGCCTTAATAGGCCTAATGGCTTTTGTTTGGGTTAGATACTTTAATAAGCCAAAGGGCTTATGCTTAGCTACCTTAACTAGCTAAGTGGTTTTGTTTTGGGTTGGATGTTTTGATGGGTCGAAGGGCTTGTGTTTGGCTTAGTTGCCTTGACAGGCTAAGAGGTTGTGCTTGGGATGGTTGCCTTAACAAGTTAAGAGGTTATGCTTGGGATTAATACCTTAACGGGTCAAGTGGTTTGTGTTTAGGTTAGTTGTCTTAACAGGTAGAAGGCTTTGTGTTTGGAATGGCTCCGTTGTATTTAGGTTGAACTCATAAGAATTTGTAACCATTAGCAACTTTTGTTCATAAATTTTTTTATTTTTCAATTTTTTTTTCATTTTTTTTGTATAAGAGAGAAAGATAAAGTTTTATTTTACAAAAACTGAGAAATCTAATTACAAATAAGGATGGTGATTTGGGGGGCTCTATTTACAAGTCAATGGATTTTTATTTACATTTCCCTAAAGGAGAGAAAAAAGATTAGATGAGTTCTATTGAAGCATTTATTTACAAAAAAGGGGATCTTGAAGAATGATAAACTAAAGAGAACTTTTACTATTTTGAAAAATCAAAGTATAGAAAACAAAGAAAGAGGACCTAGCATTTATTCCCGATTTTTATTTGATGAAACTTGACAATTATTCTAGGCCTCCTAGCTATAAATTGGAAAAACCCTAAGCTAAGTCTTGTAGATGAACTCTAAGGTCTTCCAACGTTTCTTGGGTTTCCTTAATGACTTATCCAAGAAGGACATTTTAGACCCAATTATAAGCTTCAGAGCATTTGAGCTTCTCCTTCAAATAGGCAATTTTAGCCCTTAATAGCTACTCGCAAATCCTAAGGAGGTCTTATAGTTTATCAATTCTTTAATTGTTCGCTTGGTCATCTACCATTTTAGGCTTAAACATTTCATGGATAAGAATCAATTATTAATAAAAGAACATACATAGAAACATGCATGAATACATTGTATTAGTAAGGTTGCAATTCTTAGGAGTAGTGTATTAACTCAAGGTTTTAAGAGAAGTATATGCAATTAGGGTAAGTTCTAAGGGTCCTTAAACTTTGTGATCTCACGCATTTTCCAAAAAACAATTCATTGATCACGTCGAAGTTTAAATGGGGTAGCCTAATCGACCATAAGCAGTAGTTACCCCATATCACTCAAAACCTACATAATGGTTTCCCTCTTAGGGTCATAAAACGGCCTAAGTCTAACCGTAGTTACCTTATATCCTTGATGCAATCATTCCCCTCAATATCTTAAGTATTTGCATGTAAAGTGAATATAGCAATTTAAAACAAGCATACTACATGAAATAAATAATATGAGTATTTTGATAAGCAAATTTAATTTTGGAAAGTTTTTAAGTGACTAGCCCTCTTAACATCCTCAGTAGAGTGACCTAGCTATTAGGCCTGAATTTTTCTTGGTTTTTATTAATTTTCCTTAATCTAATAAATATTAAACCATACATATTTAATATTAACTCTTGACTAAGAAATAAGGAAAATCTAGGTTTTAAACATGTTTTCAAAAATACTTAAAATCACTACCCAACCAGAGTTGGGAAAACATGGGTTAAGTTCATTCAATCAAGTAGATTGATTTTAATCTAACTACTAGTTTACTAAAAAATCGATTTTTTTTTTTAAAAAAAAAAAGATTTTGGAAAACCAAAGATTTTTTAGTCTAGGGGCTACCTGTTTTAAACATTTAATGGGTATAATTTTTAAACTTTTCAAATTTACATTTTATCTGTCAAAATACTCATTTCTAAATCTACAATTAAAACTAATTCTATTTGCATAAATAACAAATTGACATTATCTTACAAAAGAGAAAATAAAAAGTTTTCTTTATTTTAAATCGTCCCATATGTGCTTATGTACCATCTATTAGGGATTAAACTTTCTGTAATTCATATATAAAAACTTTAATTTGTAGGTTTATTTTAAATTTGAAAAGTAGCCATGTTTACGTCTCTTAGCCATTCCATTTTATTTTGAAAATTTCTAAAATGGTCCTAGATTAGGGTTTTTTATTTTTGAAAAGTTCTAAAAGTGTCCTAATTTTGAAAAGAGTTTATTTATTTTTATTTATTTGGAAAATTGATTCTTCTAAGTAATAAAATAATTTTTTATTTTTTATTATTTTCTTCATTTCATCATTTTGTTTTTTTCATTTTTCTTTATATTTTATCAAAGAAATTAAAAATAAACTATACTTACCTTTTTTTTTCTTTGTTTTCTCTTTTCTTTCTTTTACTTTTCTTCTTTTTTTCATTTTTTTTGTTACAATTACAATATTTACATGAAATACATAAATTAATTAATTAATTAAAATAAACTTAAAAAGAAAAAAGAAAAACAAAACAACGAAACAACAACAAATAAATAGCAAAAAGGTCGAACCAAGAATGCAGTAGGGTATGGGTCGAATCAACTCAGTCTAGGTCAAATCAAATCCGAGGCTCTATGGGTCAGATTTGATCAAGTCAACTCTTCTCTAACAGCTGTCACTATTCTAGCATTGCACAAGGAATTTTACACACCAACTTGAGGGGGAAATTGCACTTTCTTGAGAAAGTGATTGGAAAAAACCCCAATGGCACAAATGCTGTGACTTGTGGTAGCTGTTTAGGTAGTGTCCAATGCAGAGCAGTGGTAATAATAGTTAGATGTAGTGATGATGATCGTTCATTAATAATGTAGTAAGGTTTTTAGGGGTTTTTGAATGTGGTGGATTCATCAAAGGTATCAATTTTGGTCAAGGGGGCTTAGTTTGAGGGTGTTGCATAAGATAGCCAACGATTGAGTGAGAGAGGGTCAATGGTGTTAGGAATGTTAGCTATTGGCAAAGGGGTTAGGGGTAGTGATAGAGGATGTTTCATGCGAGGTAAAGGCGATCGAGGTTGGAGTTAATCAATCATAAGCTTGAGTGTTTCTGTGCAGTACGCATGCTATTAGTGTTAGGTTTGTATTTAAGCAGTAATCATGTACATGAGGATGGGAGTGCTTATGTTGTTTGGGCTCACTGTTGTGGCTAGGCTTGAATTGGATAGAGAGGGCCCTACTACAAATTGTGACTAATTAGTGTTACTATAGTCAGGATGCTCGATGTTAGGTTCAATAGTAGAAGTGTTGCAAGTCATGTAGTGATGCATCCGTAAATGGCTTTTACATGCCATAGGGGTTGTGAGCAATGTTGGTTGATGTCACACATTTCTACTATTGTATGCGTTAAGTTAAGCAATTATGCGAATGTGGGTAGCAATAATGGAGCTTTATGTTACGATGGGCTTATATGGCAATGAAGAGTAGTGATGGTAAAGGGATGGCTGGTTTAGTTTGCATCAGGTTTGGCTGCTGCTGCAGCAATGGAATGAGGTTGTTTTGTGTTCGAGTATAGATGGAGTGGCTGCAATGAAGAGGTGGTTAAGGCTGAGTTAGGTTTGTAGCTGATGCGTTCTGCTATGTTTAGGTGGTGTTGGTTAGATGTAGGTTGGAAGTAGAGAGAGGGAAAGTCAAGAGTAGTGCACATAGTAGCAAGCCAATTATAGGTTAGGTTATAGACGGCACTACTAGGGATGAAAGTGAGAGAAGGTCTAACGGTAAGTGGAAAACTAAGTCAATGTCGAAGGGTGTGGAGGAGAATGAGGATGGGGTTGTCTGTGGTAGAGTTACGGTCGATATGTATTCAAGTGAGTGTGGTGTTGAGTTGGTGTCTTTTTTGTGTGTAATGTATGAGGGAGAATTTAAAGAGAGAAAGAGAGAGCTTACACGTTAAGGTTTGAAGAGAGAGATTGCTTCGATTTTCAAAATGGCAGCTTAAATTAAGGAGGCTAACTTTAGAGAAAAAATGAATTTTTTTCCATATTTACACCCGAATTTGACCATTTAAATGGATAAATTTAGATAAGTTATTGTATTGGATTTGCAGTTATCTCATTAATTCAGTCAAATTGCAAAGGAAGAGACCCCAAATCAGGCTCGAAAGTAAACTATCTAATGAGGAAGATTGTGGGATTTCTAGAGAGAAGAAAGGAAAGAGGAGACAAATGGGGGAAAATGTGCTAACGTGGTGTTGATGTGGCACTACATCAACCACACGATCTACTGCTATTGTGCCACATATCTTAATAGGACACGTAATCGAGCACGCGACAGAAATGCCAACGTGTCATTATGCCACGTATCAAGACATGTAGCATGCATATAACAAAAGTGCTGACATAGTGTCACGTCAGCTTGTGGCTAAAAGAAGCAATGCCACGTGTCCACAGTAGATAAGTTGCCCAATACTATCCCAGCACATGGTAGGTAAGTCTTTGAAAAATAAAAGACACTTTGTATCGTTTGCAAGATTCAAACCTAAGAGCTCTAGTTCCAATACAATGTTAAATTATAGTGTAGTACCATCAAACTATTAGCCTATACCTTATCCATATATGGCCTGAGTTAGATTAATTGCCAGCCTAGGTTGACACCTCTTTATTTAAGATCCAACTCAAGTGATATTTAAAAAACTAAAACTATTTAAATTTCCTATTTAAATTATCTACTTCTCTTTTTATTTAGTAAATAAATTTCTACTTGTTTTGTTTTTTCTAAATTTTCAATTTTTCTGAAATTTTCTAAATTTTCTATTTTTTTTTGTGTTTTTTTCTAAATTAGGATCATTTACCCTATTCTAAAAATTTTTAAACTACAAGTGAGCAAAAATGGGATATCCATAATATATATATATATATATATATATCATAGCTAATGAAATATAGTGCAACTCAAAATATTAGGCCTCCCAGAGTTGGATGTGTGAGGTATAAGATTGCCCTACGCATCATAATACATTCTATGTTCTGTACTATGTATGTTTTATAATGTATATAAAAATGAACAAGGTATCTAATAGTGTAGGACTTATATTATTAGAAAAGTGTATAAGATATGGTACGTGTAATATATCTAACTTTTAATAACGGTGTATGTAATAATATAAAACACAACGTATATATAATTTATAGCTATATAAAAATGATATATGTATGTGTTTTATATTGAATTAAACTATAAATTCAAGGTGCTATACAAGATATGTTAAATTATATTATATTTTGATATATATATTATTTGTTCGTTTGTAATACATCATAAAATATACGTATGTACACACATATAAGTACATAGTAGCAAACTCAAAAAGGTCTACTAGATAACCAAATCAAAGCATGTGCAATGTTAAGGATCTCATTAAGTTCCTAGGGTTCCACTTTAGCTTTTTAAAGAACTCTATTTGAAACTGTCCATTTACTACTAAGGTCCTCAGTTAAAGTTCCTTAATAATCAGTCCATTCTATTGTTACTTTAAACCAATACACTTAAGATAAACATAAGGCACATTCCAACTTTATCGAAGATTAGCCATATGTCCATCTAAGAATATTTTTTTTAAGAGGTACAACGTATATAAATATTAGTGATTTAATTTTTGTCCACCATATAATAATCCGAGTGACATGCCTTTGGTACGAGTTAACAACTAAAAAAAAAAAAACTTATTAATGAGATGCAATTAAGCAGACTTTGGACTGTCTTCATGAGACGCAAACCCAATTTCATAAAATGTTAAATATTTTCAAACATACTTGAAATCCTACATATGGCCATATAAGGCACCAAAAACCAACCTAAACATGTTTGATAAGTGAATCCAATCATGTCCAGATACTCCGTAAGTCCTATTTCTATATTAAAATATAGATATCATGATAAACTAAATGATTACGATGGTAAATCATTAAGGTTACTTGACATTACTTTTTTATGTTCCCATTGTAGTTCAAACTAACTATTGTTCTTATTTTTTATTTATCGGCCATAGGTATCGGGTACCATATAAGATTTAAAAATTCTCCAAATTGACCTAAACTCTATAACATTTTAAAGAAACTCCTATACTTGGTCCTAAATGATACCAAGCTATTATCGAATTTGCTCAAAGTAGGTACTCGATATGATTCAACCTGCTTTCATTCTACATTTTATCACTTACATTTTTCTGATAAAGTATCTCAACAATTTTTTCTTGTTTTTTTGGGGTCAATAGTATCTCATCAATATTGAAGAAATGAAATATTTGTTTTCCTTCTTAATAGGATCCATATATAATAATAAGAAAAATATAACATAATATTACGAATAATATCTAAATTTATTATCTAATTGAAGTTTTGGTGATCAATTTTGCTATCTGCACTAACCTTGTTAAATTACTTTGTTAACATAGATGTGAGGATAAACAATAAATTAACTCATAGCCGTTAATAAGTAGAACAATTCACTTCACTTTGAATAACAATTCTAGTTACCTTTCCATCTTCTAATAATATAAACATTTAATATTTAATTTATATTTATGTCCACGATAATAAAAAAACTTAGTAGAGTTATTTCAAATAACATAAATAATAACGAAAAATTCATTAGTTATCAAATTAATATTTTTGAAAATATAGATACTAATATTTAATATGTACATTCATTTTTAAAAATATCAAAATTTGAGTACCACCTGTAATATTAACCTTGCTACATATACCTTTAACAGTAGAAGGTTTGATTTTCTTAAAACGTACAATCATTTTTAACAAATGTCAAAGATTTTGCATTCATCGTGCCTAAATTACCTGTGAACAGAATCAAACGGACTTTTTACGATCCCGTAGATGTTGTCGAAACGTAATAATGCTAGGTAATATGTGGTCTACATTTTATAGACATAATCATTATCATATGAACTTTAGATTGAATCTACGAAGCAATGATCCTACTCCTACTCCTAACAAAATGAAAAGGCACAAGCAATTTGCATGTGGAAAGGAAAGAAGAGCAAACGCATATATTCATGATTAGGATCCTCCTAAGTACTATTGGTTAAAAATTTTTGTAGGGAATAATGAACGCTCGCTTGACTTACCACACACGCAAAGGCAAAGTAAAACTTGTCCCTGGACGAGGAGGCAAAAAGCAAGCTCTTCTTCATTTGCTTGCACGGCGAATCAGTGAAGTCGACGAGAAATTGAAGAAACTGTTTACATTAGTTGGAGTTAAAATTACACCAAACTCCCTCTAGTCCATGCAATGATAATTGCCTTTTTAGAGGGTATATCTGTAATATGGACCACCTTTTAAATTTTTTTCATCGAAAAGATTTTCACTGGCTAGTATTGTCAAAGTAGTTGCAGAAGGAAGGGGGAAAGACAAAAATGTTTTTGGGCAGAGTTGCAGTTGCTGGCATTGGCACTGGCAATAGGTGGCGTGTGAGATGGACATGTAAAGTTTCAAATCTGCGCGAAAAGTAGGAAAAGATTCACGTGGTTTTGGAGACCGGTCAAACGTCTGCCCAACATGTTTCAGACTTGGGTTTTCTGCGATTGGGAAGGGACAGTTCACGTGCCAATTGAGTCCTTCACATGCAGTTTTTAATGATTTAAAATACTTAAAGAATGTAACGAAACGAAAACCCTTTGTTAATCATTTTCCTTTTTCTCTATTCTTGATTTATCTATATTTTACTCATCTAACAGAGATTTGATATCTAAAAATATTTCCTAATGCGTGTATAACTTACTCATGTTTATAACCTATTTTGATAAGGAAAATGTGGATAGCTTTTTCTTTTAATGCTCTTGTCAAGGTGTTAAGTAACGAAAATTTTCATTTTTCTCATATACTTATTTTTTATAAAATTGAAATTGGTGATAGAAAGTAATTTGAAGGCGCTTAACAAACATGTCAAGGCACTCCTTAATGATATTCATTTTAATAAACGGCTAAATAAACAATATGAATATAAAACATTGTAATTAAAAAATAAAAAACAAAAGGCTAGAACCAACAAGCCTTTATATCATAGAAAGCCATATGTTTCATGTAGGCCAAAAGAATGATTACACGATTTAAGTCTTTGAGTTTTGATTTTTGCAATAACCCTTTTACTACAAAAACGTAAATTGCAGTTTTTCAGCTTTGTGTATAAAAATAGCAAAAATTATAAATATAGAACAAAAACTAAGGTTTGTGATTCGTTTTTTTTTTTTTTTTTTTTCCCTCCCTTACTTCAGCTTTTTGTTCTTTGAAATTTATACCAAAGAGATGATGGGTTATATTAAGTTAAACTTGAAGTAGAAAACTTGTTTTGTAACTTGATGGTTGAGTAAGACTAGTCACAGAGTTTATTGCCTTAGGCCGAAGGATGCATCCCATTATGTGTATAAGTGGTTTACTCCTCGACAAGTTTCTAAAACCTATTTCTGCGCCCGATTGTGCACTACTTGCAGTAATTAACAAATGAAAAATGGTAAATATTCCTTTTATGCTAATTAATTTCATGTTTGAAATAAGTAAGAAGAAGTTACTTTGTTTTGGTTCTTTATTTGTTGAAGCTCTTGGAATTTGAGAAAATAGATTTGTCTAGCTAATTTGCAAGAGACACGAGGTCAACCAAGGAAATAGGACCTAAGAATCTGGAGTATATGGACATCGACAATTCCTGAGGGAAAGTGGTTTGACAACATTGGAATTGTTGTTTTTTATGGATGCCAAGTTGATGATGCTGAAATAGATTTTTTAACTCACTTAAACAACTCCTAAGCCGATCATAGATTGTATAAGAATCGATTCGTGCATGTGCTCATGACCATCTAGCTAAGCAAAAATCTGGCTCAAGGTCGTTCAATGAGATTAAGCAAGGGATTACAAGAGTGAACAAATGCATTTCCTTGGTTTTGAATTTTAGGGGTTTTCTTTTCAATATAATGACTTCTATAAAAAATTTAACCAAGTTTCCACAAGATATGGATCTCATTGATATTTGAAAAGGCTTAGAATTAGAAGATATAGATATTATTGGTAGTACTATTAATGAAGTTAGCATTGATTATGAAAATAACAACAAGAGAGTTCACAATAATTTTTATTATGAAAAAGCAACTAGTAATTGTTTTAATTTTGTATTTTATTATAATAATTTACGTCGTAATGCATTCTATAGTGGCACTACCACTTATATTGTAGTTTTGTGCATTAGCAAAATAGCTTATGCTAGGTTATCTATGCTATAAGTCTTTAACTTTCATTGTGAGTTGTGACTAAAATTTATTTTAAATTTTATTTATTTCTATCTCGTATTTCAAGTTTATTATAACTCACTATAAGTATATCTATAGTTTATGAACACTATTTTATATGAGTTATAAAAACTTATATTTCTACATTCTAATTCTATGAAAACTTTGGTAATTTCAGGTAAAATTAGAAGTATGGCAACCTTATTGGCTAATAATCTTATTTTGTTATAAGAAATTAAGAGTTATAATTTAAGTGCTATGGAATGAAGGATATGGGTGAAGTAGGACATGTACAAGGATTAAAATATTTCATGATAGATCTCTTGGACTATTAGGCTTGTCATAGAAAGCTCACATAAATAAAACCCTAAAAAGGTTTAAGATGGATCTTTAAACTTGTATCATATTTGAAATCAACTTTAGTGTTAGAATGCTAGACTAATATCAAAGTAATATAAGGATTTACCATTGAAAAGTTTCTAACAAAGCTTTGAGATACTTGTAAGGAACGAAGGTCCCCTTGATCACTTATAGATAGTCTTATTAATCAGTAGTGATTAGCTATTTGAATTTGAATTTCTTAATTGTGTTGAGAGAAGGAAAATCGTATTTAGTTATTTATTCCCATTAGTCGAAGGGACAATTTCATGAAAAAGTGTATAACAGTGCATCATTACTGCAACAAGCCATCTTATTAGCCCTTAAGCACATAAAGCAATCATTTATTCACTTTACTTATAAGCATGCTACTATGTTTTTATGAACTTTCCAATTCTACCCTCATTATTATTATTAGGTTTCATTTATTGTACAACTGTAAAAACAATGGATAATATTGGGAAGATTTGAAAGTTGATTGATTTGACTTTAGGTAAAAGGAGATGTTAGTTTAGAGGAGAAGATAAACTATTAGGGTTTATGTGTATTAGAAATAGATTGGTTTAGGGGTTTTATTGTATTTTAGGGAACCCCATTTCTTGATAGTTGGCAATTATAAGGAAAAATGTACTTGTGTCTACTCAATTAGTTAGGCCATTATACTAGATGGAGAAACTTTAACTCTATGCCAATTGTTATTCCCTGACCTAGAGGATATGGCCAATCCCCCATATATTCCTACCTATAAAAGAATATCTAAGGATCATCTTTTATGCCCTCAAAATCTATATCTTTGAACTTAACTTTACTTAAAAAAAAGATTCATTAAATGTAGTGAGCAAATACTATAACACACATGCATACAAAAAGCCAAACTAGTCATACACATGCATTCATACTAACTAAATGCAATAAAAAATATTTATTAAGATATAATTTTAAGTTCACAATACAACCCAGCAACCAAGGCTCAAAATGACTTATATTTTACTTTTAAGATACAACTGACTACCCCTACAAGAAATAGTACAACTAAGCTTGTAATACTTATCATCTACGATGAATAACATGATAGGGCTTATAGACCTATCATTAGCAATAACTAGTTTGTAAAGGTCGACTTTGCTCCTTATTATCACACTCTAAACTAAAAAATCGTATCAGTCTCACCATATAAATCAAAATATGATAGAAGCTAGACACCTTAGCTGCTAACGTAGGTATAGTCTACACAAGGTGTTCACCACTCTATTATTTAGAAATATCAAATTCAGTACTTGATAGGAATCAACTTGTGGTGTAATTTTTCAAAATAACTATTGAAAATAGTTTTATAGCTTAAATATCCAAGGAAAAATCAAGTTTTATAAATTATATAAAGAATGAAATGTTGAATTTACTAAAAGATCTATGAAAATTTTACTAAAAACCATAAGCTTATAGAACATGGAATATATCTTACTATCTAAAAGCCAGGGGTCACCCAAGGAGACCCTATTAGTTTTCCTAGAAATTAATATAGTCAATAAACCGAGCAGGGGTCTATTAAGGTAATCTTGAATCTCACTCCTCGACCCTATTCTCTAGTCTTCTAAAACTTAGAATAGTACTGGTGAATCTACTAGGAAACTTACAAAACATCTATAAGAGAATGAGCAATAGCTTGTTGAGAAAGTGAGACGTAAGCAATAGCACATATCTAACACAAAGCAACTAGAGTTTTAAAACAAGTTTAATTAGACACAATGTATATTTAAGTAAATGCCATTGTACAATATTAACCGATCATTGTGAAATTAGAAAAATTATGCCTGCTCTAATCCGGGTTTTAAGGAGTTTAACGTCAGTATACTCGCAAATTTGGTTACCAAACTGAGGCTTTTGCAATAGAAAACACTCTTTGCCCGAGACTACCTTCGAACTACGAACCCTAACTTAGCCATGACTTCCTCTCTTGTCAATTAGTTCAACTTAAGGTAAAGAGAGGATTATTTTTGTTATCCTCAATGAAGGGTTCGAGTTTGGCCCACACTTCCTTGTGATTTTCCCTCAGCGGGTTGCGATGTAAGTCCAGTTAGTAATTAAGCCAAGTTTTTGTTAGATTTCTTTTGAGGTGATCAAGTAAATTCAAATAGTTCAAAGCATGTAATATCATAAAGCAATAAACACATTAATCCAGTATTTAAATAGCACAACAGTATTCAGGCACACACACTGCATGCGCATAGGCAACTAACTTACACCTACAAACGAGAGATATACTAAGGTCTCCAAGTATTCTTAAACAATACTTCAAAGTACGGAAAAACACTTATCTCATTTACCTAGATACCAATGTTCATTCTCCTTATGTGTCACTCTTGTCTTCCTTTATTATCCCTAAAATTAATGTAACATTTTTAGTTTCTATAATATATATATATATATATATATAGTATATGAGTTCAATTTGACATTTAAATATATTCCTTAATTGTGTTAGGTGTGTTTTCTAAGATGTTTATTAGATATTAGTTAAGTAAAATACATTATGACCAAGGTTCTGACCTAGTTTAGGTTGCTACCCAATAGTTTCTTATTAAGGTTTTAACTTTAATAGATTCTTAGAAAGTATAATTAGGCGACTTTCTAATCTATTCTCCAACTCCCAATGATCTAATATTTAATACCAACCATCTTTAAACTTCCAGTTACTCGTATATTTTGCATCTCCCATCAAACTACTTTTTTACCGGAATTCTAACTTAGGTTCTGACCCATCCTTGTGGTATGGAATATTGCCTAAGTGGCTTCTAACTTATGTTCTGACTTTAATAAAGGTATGAAATTCATATATAAATTACTAACTAATCTACTATCGAACTCCTGGTGTGGTCAAGGATATTTAATACCAAACAACATTCTAAACTAGTTTTTGATAAAGTTTTTTACTCTCTATCCAAAGTTAGATTTTTATTTAGGAAGTTCCCGACTTACATTTTGTCTCAAGAAAAACTGTAGAGTTCAAATATAAGCTACCTTTTAGTACAAATTTCACTTCCCTAGTGTACTCAACATATTCACACCAAATTACATCCTGACTTATTTTCTAACCTTACTATTACTAATGCATCTAATTTCTTTACATATACTCCACTTGCCCTGCATTTCCATAATTGTAAATTCTGCATACATAGTAAGTATCAACTAATGCTTCAATCATCCACTTCCTTTCTTTATCATACTATCCATTAGTATACTAAATACTTGGAAAATCTAACCTTATATCACTAAATATACACTTTTACATAAAAATCATCCTTCCCAAATTCATATTAAATCACTTCCAGCAGTTGCATGTAGATAAATATAGATTACAATATGACTTTTGTAAAGACTTGATTAAGCCCCATGTAAAAAAATTCATCCAATGCACCATTTTGGAAAATCATAAAATTCCCTAAAATCCAATGACTTAATTTTGAAAATCCAACCACATAGCATCAAAGCTTAACATATTAAGAGAATAACTACAAAATTTCCATTACAAACTACATGACTTAGTCTTTTAAAAACATCATCGAAAATTGTTGCACAGGACATTTTTTTTAAAGACCTTATATCTATACTCAAAATTTGAAAATCTAATTGAAGATTTGAATCCTCATGCAAAAATGCGTAAGGAAAACAAATTTGAAAAATTTTGGAGTTAGTTTACTATTTTTCCCTAATTTTTGGTAAATAATAGAAAGGTTAGCGACTTACCGAAAGTCCAAGCTTCGGCTACCATAAGGTAAGGGGAAGTTGTCAGCCAAGCTAGGCACCAGCCACTCCTCTAGGTCACCACCTTATTTTACCTCCAATTGATCATTTTCCTTAAGATCTCATAATTTTCCTTCTTTACACATTATTTTTCCCCAATATCATTTTCTCTCTCTATTTTCTCACTTCAAAATTTTTCCTAAATTAGCCAATGATCAAATTTTGTTCATGTAACTAGTTTCTTTTTTTTATACTTCAATTAGAGTTGCCTATGATTTTTCTCTATCCTATCAATATGTGTAAAGTATGTTTTTAAGTGTCAACAAGGTTGATTTCCTGTATTCCATATGTCCTCTACTAATACCATGCCAAAATTCAGGTTCTCTAGGTTGTCTTAGAATTTTTTTACAATTTTTCCCTTTTTTATTAATTTATTTAGTGAATTTATAGTTACAGTATATATATTTATATGATATTCATACCCAATGTATATATATGTTTTTTATATATTATTTTATATGCAATATTAATTATATTATTCATATAATTTATCTCCAAATGTTCATTAATTTTCAAAAATTGATTCGCATGTTATCGATAATAATAATAATATAATAAATTTATACTATTTTGGCTATTTTTTAATATTTTATTATATTTTAAAACTTTAAGTCTACAAGAATTCTTCAACTAATATTTCTAAGCTCCTTGTAAGTTTCTAGTCAAATCGGGTCACCTTCCTAAAGTCCCTAAATCGGTTACCAAATTTATTGCGCCAATACGAGTATCATATTTCTACCCCCCTTAGAAATGTTTTCTCCTCAAAACTGTGACATCTTAAACTATTATTACGATATCTAGATCAATAGAAAATATCTTCTCTTCATCTTTATTTTCTGAGCTAACTTCTACTCTAACTCTTAAGTTAACTCTTTACTTGTTACCCTTAGGTGGTTTTCAGTATACTTGTATTGTTCTCTACTCCCTTAATTCTCTTATTCATAACCAACATTGCATCCAAGTCACTACCATAACTTATCATTATTTCTTGTATTCCCATTTACATTTTCTTTCCGCTACTCCTTATTTTTCGAATTAATTGTATTAATAAGTTATTTATTTCTTTGGTATTCCTTTTAAATTTATAAAGTTGAAGGTAATCGAATCAATTGGACCAAATTTATTAGTTTAATAAAGTTTTCTACATTCAATATTCTAAATTCAAGTGTTTATAAGTTTGGGCTTTTGAACAGTTTGTTCCTAGATAAGTTTTTAAGTCAACTTTTAAGCTTAAGAAACCATAACTTTCTAATGAGGAGAAATTTCCCAATTCCATTTTAAAATAATTTTTAGTATAAGGTTTGCTACATCCTAAAATTTTCGTTTGCTTGAAGTATTATCCACATTTAGTTAAATTTTTAGATCATATCAAATCTTAGTATATAAGATTTGCCTCAAGTTTATTATCTTGGTACCACGATTTATCGCCAATTTGATTGTTTCTTCTTCACAAATCTTATTTATTTTGTTAAAGTGTAATTTTTTTAGATAGGTATCCATCTACTATTTTGGGATCCATCACTATTCCTATCTTTCTATTGTTTAACTTTGTATAATGGTATAGTATTTGATTAATAATTATCCCTATTTAATTATATCCTTATACTACGAGTTTCTTATTTATTAAGCTTTGACGAAGAATATTTTAGTTGTTCCATTATACTTATTATACTTTTTCATGTTACATTAAGTATACTTAAATTCATTTTCCTTTTTTCATGATGTCTAATATATTTCAAATCATTTAATGAAGGAATTTTTTATACTATCCCTTATATTTAGTATCCCTAACTTTATAGGTTGCAAGGTTTTCTACTCCAACCACTATATTGGCATCTTAATACTACCTATTAATTTGTTATCTATCTTATCTCCCATCCTCAATTCTTCTATACAAATTCAATGTAGTCAATATTTTGCCTTATATCAAAATTCCAAGTCCTAGCAATGGTTATTCATGTCCTGATTGTTTCTTTTATAGTTATTAAGATTTGTTTCATGATTATTGTGCTAGTATTCTAAGCACCAACTTTATATTTTGTATTATTAGCTCAAATGTCAACAATAGTGGATTTAGCAAATTTTGGCTATTCTTTATCTTGAGTACCAATGAGATAGTGGATGACTTAATAAGCTAGACTTGACACAACTTGATAAAAACTAGTATAACCTTTAATCAAGTGAACTTATGAAACATCTTTAACTGATATGACTCGGATTTGTTTAAACATGACACAACTCAAACAAAACAAAAACTAAAGACTCAATCAAAGAGACTTGAGAACCATCAATTTGATAATCCCTTTATGTTTATTTAGATGTGCTAATGTATATATAAGAAATATTACCTTATAATATTTTAACTATATCTAGCATCACAATTATCTTTTATCTTTTCTCATAATATAGTTGATTAGAAATTATGGATTTGGAGTTTCTTTACTTTTCTCGTCAAGTTTTCACCACAACGAGTGAAGTTAATCAATGGATTATTTGGTAAATCTTTCATTGCTATAATTTTATATAATTACTGCATATACTTATTATTTACTACCCCTTATGAACAATTGTAGAAATTTAATTAATCCATTTATATGGTTACTTCCCTAAGCTAAGGTTTGTATTTTATTCAAAAGCTTTACTTTTTGACATCCTAGTCATAACATACAATGATCAATCTAAGATCACAGCTAACTAAATTGATGGTTTCTCCCTAGATTTATTCTTCAGAATTTGTTACTATTGGTATTCTTCTCGAGCAGTGTAACTATATCCTAAAATTTGAAGGTTTACTTTCAGTATATGTCATATTAGAATAAATTGGCTTTGGTGGTGTGGTTGAGATATTAATTAAGTCAAGATAGGATTTATTCCTAGTTTACTTCTTCAAAGTAGAGGGTAGTTATCTATAATTTAGGTCTAGATTGTTTTCTCTAAATACTTATATATTCTTCCTATTCTAGCATCAAGTTAAATTTTGAGCTCATTACTCAAAATGATATTATCTTACTCATGTAATACATCATAAGAGTAGTAAGCTATCTTCCTATGAACATTATATCGTCATCTTTCCATAAATTAACATCATGTCCTTATAATTGTGATGTGAAAAGTGAATTCCTTACCTCTTACCACACTATGCCACTATTTACTCATGATAGGTTCACATTTATTACACTCTTTACATAAGTTAAGAGGAATAAGTTTATTATTTATATAACTACGCTTCTGAATCACATACTACTAAATAATTATATCATAAAAAGATATAGATTTGATCCTTTTCATGTTCAGTGTCATTTTTAGTTCCTAGATATACTAAATAAAATTCTAACTTGGTTTCACTAAACTAACCATCTTATTCGAGTTACTACCTTGTGCTTAAAGCCAGAATAAACTATAGACTATTAAAAAATCTATAGAATATAAATTTATCTTGTTGAACAATCCATTATATAGTAATAAGTTTCTAACACAAAATCACTATTTTCCCAATATTGACTATACAATTACTATAATCAACATAAATTGTTAGTTTAAATCCAATTCAATTGCTCTTTACAGCTCTCAACTTTTTTTTTTAAATTCCTAAGTTTACATCTGGTAATATACTTCTGTTAGTTGCTAGAATATTTACAATTGCATATGCTTTCCTCTCAATACCTATAACATTATTATTTTGAATAAGCCTTTCCTTTCAATTCACCTCCTAACTTTCCGAATCAAGTTTTGCCTTACTTTCTGATTCGACTTCATACCTTATAATATTACTAAATTCCGAACTTCATGCTTATATTTTAATATTTTTATACCATAACAATTTAATGCTTATTCTAAATACATAATCCCAACTCAAGCTAAGATAGTCAAGTCACAATCTTTTTTTATTGAATTACATACTCTACTAACCATGCCAACTTAAATGTTATTCTTAACCATTTTCATTTTAATGCTATATGCTTAGCAATTATACATACTCTACACCACTTATATATTGATAGTATTAATCAATTTGCTTCATATGTGATAATACTGTTTTATAGGTGTAAGCATCTTAATATATTTGACATACATAAATAATATATAATCAATCTAAAAAGTTAGCATATTAACATACTTTTCATTTAAAAGACTAACACATGTATATAGATATATAGTATGTAATTATCATAATAATGTATTTTAACTCATCACTGTTTGTTCATATATATATCTTTTAGCAATAATTCCTAGACCTATATGGTTTATAAGTATTCTGAATATAAGCCTAATACTTATCTGGTAAAATTACGTCATAGCACTTAATACATAAGGAAACTAAATTTTACAATTTTTTGCATTAGTTTACTATTGTTCCCTAATTTTTGATAAATATCGAACAGATCGTAACTCATCGAATGTCCAAGCTCTAGCCACTGTGAGGTTAGGGGAAGTTACCGATTAGGCTAGGCACCAGCCACTCCTTTAAGCCACTAGTTTTACTTCCAGTTGATTATTTTCTTTACTATCTCGTAATTTGCCTTCTCTGCGCACTATTTTTCCCTAATTTCATTTTCTCATTTTCCCTCTCTATTTTCTCACTTCAAAACTTTTCTTAAACTAGCAAATGATCAAACTTTGTTCAACTAATTGGTTTCTTTTTTTATACTTCACTTAGAGTTGCCTATGATTTTTCTCTATCCTCTTTACATGTGTAAAGTATGTTTTTAAGTGTCAACAAGGTTCATTTCCTATATTCTAGATGTCCTTTGCTATCGCCACACCAAAAGTCAGGTTCTCTAGGTTATCTTAGAATTTTTTACAATTTTTCCTTTTTTATTAATTTATTTAATGAATTATAGTTAATTTCGAGTATTTTCGATAATTACGGATATATATTTATTTAATAATTACACCTGATATATATACATGTCTTTTATATATTATTTTATGTACAACATTAATTATATTACTCTTATAATTTATCTCTAAGTGTTCATTAATTTTCAAAACTTAATTCGCATATTACAGAAGGTATTATATAGTAAATTTATACTATTTTGCTATATTTTTAATATTTTATTAAATTTTTAAATTCTGAGTCTACATGAAATCCTCAACTAATATTTTTAAGCCCCTTATAAATTTTCAATCGAATTAAGTTACCTTCCTAAATTTCTTTAATTAGCTATCAAACTTAATTGCGCCAATACGAGTCTTACACTTATTACTAAAAAAGTAATCATCTCATACAAAGTTGATCATTTATTAGCATGCCATGGGGAGCATAATTCATCTATAATATTCAAACCAATGTTTCATACCACCAATTGGCTTCGTTATAACTTAACTCGTGATCAATTGACTCATATATGACACAAATCCTTTATATTGATAACCTACTAAATCATTGCAACAACCCAAATGCTTAAACTAATCATATCATTCAAAAGGTCTTAAACCATTATCCACTCATTAATAGCTACCATATACAAGTTTGAATGGCCTCAAATAAGAAATATATAAAAATTTTAGTAAACAATATTTATCGTTGCATTTTAAACTAACATATATAGGCATAAACAACAAACAAAGTAGTATAACACTTACCTTCGTTTTTCTTCAAAAAGGCTTAACTCCCTCATTTACATGGTATCATATAACAGTTAATTTAAAATGATTTTACCATAAATACATTCATTTTTTTTTCCCTTCTTTATGAGTTCCTCCCTGATTTTAATTTAGCTAATTATTCTATTCGAATTTTATAATTTTTTATTAGTTAAGGATTTTTCCATAAATCAAACTATGATTAGTAACCTCTAAGATAGTGGTAGATTTAATAGTAGTCGACTAGCCTAGGAAAGAAGGAGGTTACCTAGCCTAGATTCCTATTAATGTTTTCCTTTATGTTGCTTTATCTTTATCCCTTTTACATTTCATCCTAAATTGGAAATTAAGGTTTTTTTATTTAACTCATTTTTTTTAAACCCTAATTTCTTGAGATTTCTTCTTAATGGAAGCCTCTTAAGGTTCAATTTTCATAACTTATTATTCTTAAATTGTTTTAAGGTTATATTTATGATTCATAAATTCTTTCTACAAGTTCATAGACCACTCCTCTATTGTCCTAATTTTATCAATAACATTGCCTTTTTCAAAATTCTTATTCTTAAATTATATGATCCTCTTTTAAATTTTTGTAGTTATGTCTCCTAATTTCATTATAATTAGATCTCTAATATTTACTACTTATAAAAAACATTCAACTCTAGTAATTACTTGTTAATGAATACTTCTTATATTTTCCTTCTCACTCTGTAAGTAAGAAAATTATTACTTATGAAGAAAGGGTCGGTCTATTTATAGAATTCTAGATGGACTTTAGGTGGAAGTCATTTAATTCTATTAATTCCTTTATAAATTACATTATTGATATTTATTTTATTTCGATTAATAAGCTTCCTATGGTTGAAATATATCTTCTATTCATTATAATTCGTCTTTTCTTTTTATGTTATCTATTTTAATAAGTCAACTTTTGATTTCATTTTAATATTTTTTTTAATTCAAAATATTCCATCTATGCTTAAGCTAACTTGCCCATTGATACATGGATTACCTTAGCTCTATTTTAGCTTTAGTAGCCATACCAATTACCAACTATTACTCCTAAATTTCCTTATAGATTTACATTAGTGAATCAATATATTCAAACTACTTATAGTTTGAAATCTAACATCCTCCATGTGATTTCAATTTATGTTAGAATTAACCTTAAAGCACAATTGAATCTTTTGTAAAACCAACTTGAAAACTATTTTCTCACAATGTAAGTAAAAGGATATGAAGCATACCCAAAAAACTATAGCATTATCACATGATCATGATTGAAAACATCAATATCACTACTAATAGAGACTTTTAAAGCAGAAAAAAGTAATACAATGGGTGCATTAAGCAACATATTCGTGTCATCTCACTTAATGTATTAGTATTAAGATGTTGCCTATTAAGTAAAATAATTCTTTTTTAGTTGGTTAGATATCAATCTCTTCTTGGTTATCTTTTTAGATTCATCTTATGAGAAGAATGTAGAACTAAGATTCATGTATGTGTACATTTGTTAAGAATAGTAATAATGAATTGGCAAGGTAACATTTCCACACTACTTACGTTACAAAGTAACCACTTTGTTGGCTAAATACTTTTTAGAAAATATACGAAACCTTAAAACATAAAAATTGTAAAACAACCATAATAACTTGAGATGATAAAATAATTATGATTTATTGTTTTTATAAAGGATAGAATTAACACTATATTAGAGGAAAATCTTGTAATGACAATATATATAGATATATTATTTAAGTCAGAGGAGCCTTAAGTAACTATTTTGTTATTTATCTATGATATTCCATAAAATGCTCAATAATTAAAACTATTCACTTTGTAAATAGTAAATACTATTTGAGAAGGTATTATACTAAGTGATACTGGGTGGTTTTCATTCACTACTCTTAATCTTTCTCTCTCCTTATGTTCCTACCATTGCAAAATTACAACAAATATGCTAGAGTTAATATTTAACTATTAATTAGTTTAGTTAATATTTATCCATCTCTCCCATGTTTCCACCATTTCAAAATTAAAACATATATGTAGAGTTAATGTTCAACTATCCATATCCACTTTATCTACCATGAATATGCATAAGTTATTTACGAAAAATAACTATTCAACATATCCAACATTTTAGTTATTATCCAACGTATCCACAGTTGCCTAACCTTTTCATAATTTAAATTAAAAAGTAATTAAGAAAGTTTGTTTTTCATGTTTTTATCTAATTTCATAAGTTAAGTATGTTTAATTTAGTACTTTTTGGATATTTATCTTACAGGTGTATCATATTTTTTATATTTTTGTTCACAACTTTACATGTAATTATTTTTGAACCAACAATATGGGTACATCATTGATTGGTATATACATTTCGAAAATATAAGTGCTCAATTCAGACATGAAAGCATGTCAGATCATACATGGTACTAATCTATTTGAACATGATAAAAACTCAATAAAATATCCCCTTAAAAGATCTAGAACATGTTTTAGGATATACTTACTATTCTATAGTGTTAAACCCAGGTTTAGAAAATGGAACCTAACACCTAAAGACTCAAACTTGATAATTATAAACTTTTACTACCTTTGACTTTTAAATTGAAATATTATGTAATCTTAAAAAATATATAGATAATGGTTCATATTTTAGATTAACTTACTTGTTCATATCATTATGTTTTTTAGGATACTTAATTTCGTATATAAAAATATCAATTTTTGTGTATTTTGATTAAACTAGATTAGCTTATCTGCTAATTTTGAGCATGTTTTACAATATTGTTGATTAGGTTTCGAGAAAATATTATCTAATGCTACTAGACATTATTCAACATTAATAGTTTGTTATGTTCCCTACTTAAATAAGATATCTAAAGGCTAATTACATGATTAGTAGGTTTCTAACCACTTTTAAATTTAAAATTGTTAGTTTTTACAAAAAAATTGTTAAAGTACTTAGTTTGCAAATGGGAAGGTTATTAATTTTGTAAACCTATAAAACTTGCAACATATGTTAGACATACTTATCTCATATACATATTATATGAAAAGTTCAAACAAGGCTAACTCACCTTAAAACATCTATTCCAAAATAAAAGTTTAAAGCTCAAATCTAAGTACATCTCATAAAATCAGAAGTCTCAAAAGTCTATATAAGATAGTAAAGCAGAGTAGCAATAGAGTTTACCAAAAGTTCAGGAGGAACATAACAAATGCATCTACTTATCACACTCGTCATCCTAATCCTCAATGTCTAGACCAAAGCCCATGGAACCATAACTAAAATAATTACAATAGTCATCACTTGCAATTGGTAAGAAGATGAATGAACTACAGTGAACTCAGTATAGAAATAGTCACAATCACATATGAATAGCACCAGTATCTGCTACTAGTACAATAATTAGGGTTCATTGATATATAATTTAAGTATAATTAAATAAACATGGGAGTATTCATGCTTTTAGACAATTTAGGGAACATGAGGTTAGGTCATACTGCTGTATGTGTTAAGGGTTGGCAAGTTTAACCAGCTGCAGCATCTAATCCATATCATATATCATCTTTTATGGAGAATTCACACCGTTATCTGACACCAAGGAGGTTCTATTCTATCCATACCGCATTACCCACTAAGTTTCATACTTTTGGATGACTCCTAATATAACTTCTCTCCACTTTTAGGGCCATTATACTTGTCATGATTCTTTTCTTTTGATTATCCACCAAACTACATTTGTTTAGCTACATAAAACTATCGTATCATTCCAGCATTAACGATTGCAACCCATAAACACTGTTTGTCCAAGGTTGTAGCTTGTTAGATCAAGATGGCCAAGTTAAAATAACATACAATATTATTGTATTAGTAAGTTTACGTATTAGTCCATTTTGTTCCTAATAGAGCTATGCAAAAGGGTTAAGCGGGTCAACTCACCTTACCTTGCATTGACCCGGGGGTTAAGTGGGATGGCTTACAATAACCTACTTGCACATAAAGGTTGAATTTTTCGATCCAACCCGTTCCACCACGAGTTAACGAGTTAAGCAAGCCCACCTACCAATACGCAACATTTTGTGCCTTATTTAATTAACCATAAATTATGGTTTGTCATAATTTTTCTATCATAAACATTGAGTTGAGAAATACTGATTCTCATAATGTGAACATTACCATACCTTGTAGCAATCAACACTGTTAAAGGGAGGAAAGGAGCATAATAATGGATTATTGTTGCTTATCCATTTTTAAAGTAATTTCATGTTGTTATATAAAACTAACGAGATGTATCTCATATAAATATCATTTCAACACTAACTTTATCTTTACTATAGATGGAAATCTCGAGATGAATCAATGAGACTGCAAATGCCATAAAATAGTTAGCCAAATTGTCTAGATTCAAGCAAGAAGTCCTTGAGATGTTGAAGCACAACAGAGTTGCTAACAAAATTGATTCTCGCAAGGTGACCAACACCATGTAATGCTCTGTATCTAAATGAAATAAGGTAAAATAAAAAAAACTTTTCATTAACAGTTATAACAACTAAATAGCATGATCAAGTAATACCAAACTATAACCCATGGATTATGACAATTTTGTACTTCATTTGATAAATTAAAAACCAAATCCTCTAACAAACCATCATCATCATTTATAAAAGAAAGATTATTACAAAGGTTCCAATAATCCATCAACAACTTTAGCAAAAAAAAATAAAAGTAAAAAAACAATCCATCAACAACCAAATTCAAATCAACACTAAACTTCAAAACTCAATGCCATCATCAACTCATCTTTCAATCTCTTCCTCATTCTTGATGTATCTTTCAATCATTAACAAAAAAATTCAAGTCCACATTTGATGGAGTTGTCGTAGCTTCATCATCTACACACCAAATAAGATATATGATGAGATAGAAATGTTAAAAGCTTAAAATTATACATTTAAAGGAAATTTTAGTAAAACAAAAAGCTACCTTCACAAGTAAATCCTTTTAACCGTTTACATGTATAGATTAAAGCTTCCACATTTTAAAGGAGCATAGAACTGCGATACTTATTAAGAACATAAGCACCAATATTAATGGCTGACTAGAAAGCTATAGTAGTAATTGGAATATTAAGCACATCATAGGCTATGTTGGACAAATCTAGATATCATTAGCTTTGGGTCTTCTAAAATTGTATCACATCCAACTCAAAATAGAAATTTATATCCATTATTAGCTCATCTATATAAAGATCTAAAGAAGAGTTATCCGTACTCTCTACTTCAACTTGGCAATACTCCTACATCATTAAAAAAAAAAATTAATTAAACATCAATATTTAATATAAAAGAAATATTATTAAAAAATAAATAATTAAAGTAATTCTTCAACTTACATCTAAAGTAGCTAAATGGATGCCCAAACTTTTTCCAAATGTCAAATTCCTTGCTGATACACCTCGACCTCTACCTCTAAAATTCATGTGTTTTTTCTTGCTCCTATTATATTCTCCTCAAAACTTATATAACTTGCTTTTTTATGTTAGCTTACTTCTCTTCACAAGTAAGAACATCAATTTTATTAAAGCAAAACTTTAAAAAGTTAAAATTTATTTAAGGATCAAGAACGTTTCTAAAAGTAAGGACAATATTGTATTCCTTCCAATATTTGTCAAACTTGTGCTTCATTTTAATACACATGTCCCTTAAAACAAAATCTTCACTCCTCATGTTTTAATTCAACACAAACATTCAATTCTCCATACTTGCAAAAAATACATGTTTGAAGTTAGATACAAGGAACCGAACATCAAATTAGCAATGGTACAAAAAGAGCTACAAAACTTGCACATCTTTCCTGCTCTTTCCCACTCATCTATTGAAGAACAATACTTATAATTAGAATCATTCGGTTGAAGGAAACAAAAGGCACATTAATACTTTAATGCACTATCAAGCATCATATAAGTGGAATTCCATCTAGTAGCTACATTCAAACCTAAACCAACATCGATATCAATGTTTCCAACTTGTTTAACATAATCCCAAAAATGATTCATTCTACTCTCCAACCCCTTAACACACTTCACAGTTTCCCTTATTTTATGCAAAGCTTATCTAACTATCATCAACCCCTCTTTGATGATCAAATGAAGAATATGAGCACAACATCTAATATGAAAAAACTTGCTACCACATAACAAGCTATTTTATAAATGAAGTTACTCTTTTAAGTAATCTAGCATGCAATCATTTACAGATACATTATCCAATGTAAGAGAGAAGACTTTTTTTCTATGCCCTAATCTTTTAGAAATTCAAACACTTTCTTTGATAATTCAAAACCTGAATGAGGAGGGGTCATTTGACAAAAAGAAAGAATTTTACTATTGAGTTTACTTTTCTCATCCACAAAATGACCAGTTAGACAAATATAACATTCACTTGTGTTCGCAATCCATACATTAGAGGTTAAACAAACTTTAATATATTTTTTTTTTTTGTAAAATTTCTTTCAAATTCTCCTCCTAAGCCATATATAAATTCCAAACATTTGATGTAGCTGTTTTTCTAGAAATGCACACATAATCAGTATTGTATAACCTTATCTATTGTATAATATAATTATACTCAACAAATGAAAATGGGAGACCATGTGCAATGAGAGCCATTGCCATAGTATCATGAGCAACTTTTGCATCTAGTTTTCTTAATCTTAACTTCCCAAAATGATCAATTATCATATCACCTATGTCATGATAATTAAGAGCTTTAGTCAAATGACACTTTTGAAGATGATAAATTAAGGATGATGTATCTATCTTATGTCCACCAATCACATATTGAACCTTATATCCTTTACATTTTTCTCTCCCTTTACCATCTTTCCTAATCTCTATTTTCGTAAATTTTACCTAAACTTCAAAAGTGTTAGCTCGAGCCTTCTTACTTGGAGGTTCCTCTAATTGAGAAGATCTTAACTCCATATTAATAGTTGATCCACTAATTTCATATTCATCATCTACATTAATATGTTGTTGTTGTATTGTAGTTTCATTGCTTGTATGATCCATTTTGAAAATACACAATACTTATATTATTAGCACAGGGAAGTCAACAAGAAATAATTTTTCATATTGGCTAGGAATGTTTTTTACTTGGTACTTAAGGGAATACTATCAATTACCCTTACATATTTTCTACTTTACTGACATGTGAACCTAATTGTATCTCTTTATTGATTGACTGAAAAATCATGATGCCTATATATGCAAAGGTAAAACCTATCTTCAAATTTAGACCGGCTACTTTATCTTAGAGCAAGCAATGAAAATTGTTCCTTCCCCTTCCTTTTTAACTTGACAAATAAACGCCCTTTTTGTTTGAAGCTATGAGAAAAAAATTGAGAAATTTAAAGAAAAAATGAAAGATTAATTATGTCATTTTTTAACTTTTTTAACAGTACCACTACAATATTAACTTATGTCATTCCTTTCTTAAATAATGTGTTTGTCATTCTTGAGGCATGGTCAATAGTTCATTAGTTGGCATATAACTTAAAAGCTTAATGATGTGTTTGAGTGGAGCTAGCATGATCATGAGATATTATTATTCAAATAATTACTCGTCAACACTCTATAGGACAAATAGTTCCTCAAACACACAGCTACATCGTAGACTCATTAGACACATACATTACCAATTTATTATGCAATGGACAGATTGACAAAGAGACACTAAGAAAAGGGAAATATAAAAGCAGCCTAACCTCAAACATAAATTCATAATATTTATAAAATATTAAAACTGCAACATAGATAAAGGAAAGCAATTAAGCAACTTACCTTGGGTCCTTGACATGGTGGAGATCAAAGTTAGAGTAGTTGAGTACTTAACTCAAGTAGGACTATAACCATCGAAGACTTGGAGTGGCCTAAAAGCATTCATAAAAGCGAAGACTCGCATTGCTTAATTCAATTGAAAATGTGAAACTATGTAGCAATCGAGAGAAAAAAAGACAAAAATAAAAAGAATAGGAAAAAAGGTATGGATGGGATGATGAAACCAACTTGGAAAGCTGAGATTGAGTAAGTCATCCAAACACGAAGCCTTTAGGAAAACTTCATTTACTGATGTTTACTGAACTTGTTTGATAGAAAGGACAGGTAACATTAGGGAAAGAAAAGAGTACTAAGGTTTCTTCCTTTTTTTTTTAACTTTTACTCAAAATAATGTTTGTTATTGTTTTAATTTTGTCTAATTATTGTGGGTTTGTAAGCCAATCTACCCAACGATAGGTTGATCTGATAGGTTGAAAATAGCTGCATTTAAGAGGGTTAAAATTTTTTGGCCCACCCCTGCTTTTTTTTTTTTTTTTTTTTTTGCTAGTTAGATGGGCCAACCCGCATGACCTACCCTGCTTGAATAACTCTAGTTCCTAACTATCATGCAATATACAAGACTATCCCATACGTGCGTACTGTGACATCATGAATAAACATTGATTAGTTAAACTAAAACTCGTTAATAGATCAAAATGCAATTAACATAACATAAGTTATTATTTAATTAATAACAACAGTATAGAATTTAATTAATTATTCTCAAATTAAGTTTGAGTCCAATAAATAAGCCATCTATTTAAGTCCATCACATGAATTTACAGTTGAACATGGCTTTAACATAGTTTATTTCCTAAGTATAATCTATTATGATATTAGGCTCATTTAGTTTTACAACTAAACCAACTTACTAAATTAATCATCTATTTACTCCAATTATCATTTATAAATTCTCTTATTAACTTTGTCAATTGTATTTGTTCTTATTCAATTGAATGTTTTCGCTTAATATATTTTAACTGATTCAATACAACGTAAATCAATAAGAGGATCACAAACCAATTTAAGATCTATTGGACTAGTTCAATTCTTAAGGGATGTTGGTTCTAAACTATCAATTATTATCATTTACTTAATCGTTTAATTCCTCTAATTGGAAGTGGTTCAAAGGAGAAACTATTGAGGGAGGTTGGTTATGTAACCAATTCGATCTAAATCAACCCCACTCAACGATGCTAGTAATCAATTTTTTATTACATGAGTATTATTAATATTATTATTATTTACTATATTTGATTCACAAACATCATTTCCAATATTTAAGACTCTTCAAGCAAGATTCAATGTAATTGAATGTGTAAATATCTAAAACCTTATTCAAGAGCAAGCTTTTGTTGATTTTTAACTCCTTCAATGGATCAAGAATTTTAACTCTAGTCCCAAAGTCTACTTCTCTCTTACCTCATCCCAATGGATGGATGATCCATATTTCCTTCCATAAAAAGCTTCATAAGGAGCCATTTTGATAGTTGCATGATAACTATTATTATAGGCAAACTCAGCTAATAGCACATGTCCATTCTAGTTTCCTTCGAAGTCTAAAGCATAAGTTTTAGCATATCTTCTAAGATTTTGATTGTTCTTTCAAACTACTCATCAGTTTGGGAATGAAAGGCGGTGTTGAATCGTACTTTAGCTCCTAAGGCCTTCTATATACTTCTCTAGAACTGGCTTATAAACTGAATGTCTTTATATGATGTGATGATCAATGGTACCACTGGCAATCTAACCACTTCTTATACATATAACCTTACCAACTTGTAATTAGTGTTAAAAATATGAAGCAAGTTGACTTAGTTAATCTTGGGAACCATATCCAATACTAACTATATATGGAACTTGACTTCTTTATTTAGTGGTAGACTAGGAAAGTCCTCTAGAAAGACATCTGCGTACTCTTATTATTAGTACTCACTCCAACTTTGATACTTGACTTGGTTTTATAGTAAGAAGAAGATCCCCATGTTATAATAATCTATGGTAGTATAATACTTAGATGACTAGTCCGTTTTGATGATGACATCAAAATCAAGCAAACCTAACACAAGTAAATCAATTGGTAACACTCTACCCTCCAACATGGAAGGTCAAAGAAAACTCCTATATTGTAAGTACTTAGATAACTAGTTCATTATGAGGATGACATCAAAATCCATCATCTCTAACACAAGTAGATCAACTCGTAACACTCTAACCTCCATCTCCAAACTTATACCTTTACATAATCAACTTAAAGCAATTTAACTCCCCAAAGACATATTAGCAACTAGACTTACATCTAAGGGTACAATACACAAATCAATAGCATGTACAAAAGATTTAACAAGACATGATTATGAGGCACCAGTATCAAAAAGGACAAAGGCATTATAAGAAAAGAATAGATAATATACTTCCCATAGTGTTTTGTCTCTATCATGTCATGGTACTAAAGGGCATGTACCTAAGTGGATGCTCTTTAGTGAGGTCCTGTAGCTTCAGGTCTCACTAAATGTGCAATTTCCTGGTGTTTCCTTACGTATTTTAGGCTGCCTAGTTCCATGAATCCTAAATCTCAACGAGTTTACAGCCCCTTTACTTATAAGTGTAAGTAGAAAAATTGCTTATATGGTCTACCCTTTATACTCTTTAATGGTGTACCCTACTTTTCTATATGAAAAACAAGTAGCTAAGAGATTATAAGGACCAAATTGTTTGGCACTATCTATAGCTTATAAAGGTACCTGAGCTTGGATTGGTGGTGATAGAGGCATAAGTCTAATTTGCAACAATATAAATTTCCTACCTCCCTCATGAATGATTACTCTCTATATAGGCCTCTAAACCATCTTTGCACTAAGTTAGCCTCTTATTAAGAGTTACATTAACCCTAGGAGCTAACAAATCATTTGTTTTTTTCTTGCTTTGTTTAAAAAATTTTACCTTATCAACCATCCTAAAATAGGTGGTTAACTAGAAGGTGACTACCTTGTGTTGTAGCATGGTCTCTAGACCAAATACAAACCTTCTAGCTCTAAACTTGTCATCTTACTTGACCACCTTAGGTAAACTATGGTTAATAGTAGCATATCGATTTAGGGAGGAAAAGGTAAAAAGACAACAAGAAAGAGGCAGCATAAAGTTACATTATTAAGAGACAATAAGCTTTAAGTGACTTAATTGCTTGCTTTTAGCTAAAATATAATATTATTTTATTATTTTATTTTTTCTTGACAAAATAAAAATATAGGGTCAATTTTCACTATATATGTATAATTTAACTAATTTTAATAATCAGTAAAAAATATCCTAAAGTCTATCCCCTATATACTTAGGGTATAAGTTTTAGTTAATACAACATATAAAGACATTATACTTGTAGCCACTCCAATAGGAGTGTATTCTACAAAATTATTACCAAAATCCATTATGTGGCTTTTAATACTTGAAACCTATTTGTTTTAGTAGAACATGGGTGGATAACCTAGAAACTAAAGTTATGCGTTCACCCGAATCCTAGTTATCCATAAAACTAAAGTTTACATAGATTAAATTCTAGAGTTTTATATGAATATGGGCAATTTTTAAAAAAATATTACGGAAAAGGGCTAATTTTTAAAAAAATATATGAATATGGTATACTAAAAGCACATTAAATAAATAGACCTTCAGTTACTTATGTTTTTTACATTAAAAGCATATCCACTGCATGCGCCTTCAATGTATTTAGTTATAACTTATAACTTAAGGCGTATACAGTACATGTACCTTCAGTATGCCAAGTATAAATATCCCAATCTACGTGGCCACAGCTCATTCTTGCCTATATCAGTTTTTGAAATTTCTAAAATATAGAGAAAACTCGAGGAAACCCATAGTTGAAGTACCAGAATATTTCTTTACGCAAGTGAATGTCTGAAATAGGTAACAATTTATAACTTATACGCATGTTATTGATTTATTTTATTTTATTAATAATCAACATTATGCAATTTTTATTTTTAGAAAAAATTTGTTACGTTATTACATAAATTTCATAATCGTAGATGTACCGTAAGTTGTATAAATTATTAAAATTTCATAAAAATTTATTGTATGTTGTATAAATTTAGGATTATTTTGTATTACGGTAGATAAGTTATACGAATGTAGGAATGAATAATGTTGAAATGTAAGTGGAAATTGTTTTGTATATAAATATATATATATATATATTTCACATTTTTTATTATATTGAGTCGAATTAGAAAGTTAAAGCTAGGTAATTATATTGACAACACAACTTACCAAAATGATTAAGTGCATTTTGCAAAGTTATTACTCGGTGTGTAGATGAAGTTTATAATGTCATCTAAATATTCGGTTCATTGTGGCATTACTAGGGTGGAAATGGCAGATTACATAAAAGTTTTTGTATATACGAACGGAAATATAGTAATGGGTAACTGAGGGCCAAGGTATGATAGGGAGCCCGTTAAGAAGTTGAAAATTAGGAAGGATTCAAACTTCTCTCATTTCAGTTAGAGAATTTGTGGATGCGCCAAAGTTGACCCGAGTGGTGTTGAACTTGTGCACAAACATCCATTTTTTCATGATGTTGGAGTTATCTATAAGTTCATGGCCATTAGAGATGATGGGGATGTTGAGAATTTCATTGAGATGACACAGTCTTTTGGGGAACGAAGTATTTAAGAAGAGTATATAAGGTATATTAAGGAATCAAGTGCCCGGAATGAGCATAAAATACATGAGCCAAACAATCCAACCCTTCTAGATCTCAATGTGCATTTAACAATGATCGGTATAGAGCAAACAAATGTAGATCAATCAAATGAATCATACATGGATTTCTCTAAGTACGAGCATGTGAATATCACAGAAGAGTAACTTAACGAAACATTAGGTCCCATTATCGAAGATGAAGAGTCTTATAATTCGTATGTAGAGAGAATGTACATAGATATAAATGTCAATGATAGGGAGAATATGGTAGATGTAGATGGTGAAGAGGATGATAGGGATGGTGATGAAGATGATGTTGGCCTCGAAGATGACTATATTGAAGATTTGAGAGAGGCCTAGGTAAGACCGTATGTTGGTGGGGTAGTGTATTGATCTGGACACTTCGCGGCGACAGCCCTAGCAGGTCATACCATCGAACTAGTGAAGTATTGTCAAGTAGGAAGTGTGAAGACTTTTCGCAAATAAACGAACCTGTTGACTAGCTTATCAGAGATCATGTCCCATTTTACAACAGCCAGTACGATGGTAACGGCTGTACAACATTCAACAGAGATGTTAATGAAATGTGCAGTAACATCATCAACTCTGATGACTTGAATGTTGATATGCGTTTCAACACAAAGAAATATCTCATAAATGCAATTAAGTCATTCTACCTAAGGAACTACTGTGATTTTCATATAGACATTTCAAAACCAAATGTTTACGTTGTCTACTGTAAAAAGAAAGAACAGAGTTGTAAGTAGATTCTATAAGCTTATTTGAAGAAAGTAAAGGGTCTTTTCAAAATAATAATTCTAGAGGGTCCATACATTTAAGTGAACCTGATGATGAACCAGGATTATCCTCAACTCGACAGTAACATAATGGCTATACTATTCATTAATAGTGTACGAAACAGTCCTGATGTTAAGATACCTGATCTTACAACTAATGTACAAACTATGTATAGGTACACAGTAAGCAATAGAAGGGTTTTCTAAGCCAAGCGAAAGGTTGTTGAGATGGTATACGATATCTGAAAGAAGTCGTATAATGAGTTGCCAAGATTATTAAATGCAATGAAGTTGAGCAACCTAGTGACACAAGTGGATTGGGGTTAGAGTAGTTCACCAAAGCAAGGTCAATCCCAATTCAGGTGTAAGGCCTGCTTAGATGAGGAATGCTCGCTTATCTCTGACATGGTTACTAGAGCACTTCCGGATACTTCCTCGTGGGGCCAATGATGAGACGGTCCAACAGTATGCGCGTACGTACATACTCAACTTGATGGGAGGATTTATATTTACAGATAAATCCTCCAACCTTATTCACTTGATGTGCTTGCCATTGTTAGAGAACTTCTCAATAGCTGGCTAGTTTAGCTGTGGTAACGCTTGCTTGGCATAGTTATACCAACATTTGTACTATGCTTCATCATCCGACGTACATGAGTTAGAGGGGTTGTGATTCTACTGTAGGTCTGGGCTTAGGATAGATTCTCACATGTTACCCCTCCTTAGTCGATATGGGTTTATTATCGACGAGGATAAGCCATTGGTGGCTAGATGGAGGGTAATGCGGGATACAACTCAGGATCCAATGCATGTTATAGATGTGTATCACACTGCTTTTGACATGCAGACTACGCAGCATGTATGATATTATAAGTTATCCTCTTTCTTGTTCTTTTCTTGGCCATAAGTGATAACTATTGTTGTTTGACTAGTTATTTATTTTTATTTTCCTTTTCTTCTACCCTTTAGGTTATTTGGGAGCCTTATACAGAAGAGTTACTACAGTTATTACCTCACTTCTATATTGTTGGGCAATACGTTTGGACTACCCGGGTGCCACTCATATGTTTCCACATCATTGAGTAGTGCTTTCCAGACCGTATCGTCCGATAGTTTAGTAGATATCAGTACGTTCTGCAAGAGGTCAATACCTCAGAGCAGCTCTACCAATTGGACCTCCGAGGTAAGACGAATGTTGCCTAGATCAACATACACCCTTCTTACATTCAAGCTTGGGGATAGAAACATGGATTCCTAATGCACATATAAGGTCCTTGAGGGGTCGGCGGGAGCTACTAGCTATGGTATAGACAAATTACCAGACGTTATATTACACATCATGGAGCTGTCATTGGTCAATTAGTACTTATATCTAAAATCGTCTATTATTTTATCTTTCACTCATTTATACTTGCTATCATACGTATCAACATTTATTTTCTTTACTTATTTCAGGTATACTCGTTGAGGAGTGTCAAACTGGTACCTGACTATCCTAAAGCTTTCGATTCATAGATAGAGCACTTGATTTCGTTAAGTAGTATAGTGGCCTTATCCTCTACCCACAGCAAGAGGGCGTACATGAGCCACCTCATATGGACGATGGCGGGGAGTAGGGACCACTTGCTGACAAAGAGATACCAGCTCCTTGTACACCAACTAGGGGTATAGCTATAGTTCAAAGAGGCAGGGCTCGAAGAATACGTCGTCGGGCAGACCTTTAGGGGTACGGCGTCAGGTAGACATTAATAACGATATCTTACCATATACCCGTCAATCTGTAGACCTAAGGCATATTAATGGGGGATACAACACATATCTTGAGTCAAGTGTTGCCTCCACTTCGAGAGCCAAATCCAACTATAAGGCTGGATTTAACTCATACATGACTCCTGAATTCTAATAATATCTTGATCTCACGACTCCACTAGGTCCTTAAAAGCAATGTTCTAGCCTCACATAGTCATCCATGGGTGAAGACATCACTCAGCTGCATCCAAGCCATTTAGCTAACCCAATTTCTCATTAGAAACTTGAGCTCAACGATCCACCACCTGAGCTTACTTAGACATACGATAGACAGGGGCATTCACTTCTTTTCTATGCCATACGTGAGGACCTCTACGTGGCGTAAGTGTCAGTAGATATGTTTAGTCTATTATTTTTATTTTCTTCTTTATTTTTCCATTGTATTGATGTTGTCATTAACCGATTACAAATTTTGTGTATATACTGATTATTCAAAATATAATTAACTTTTCATCATATATTGCAATTCAATGCATTGTTTACTTATTATAATTTTACAATTTGCAATTATTTTTCCATCTATTTGACTCATATGGTCATTAGATGATCATCCTATGCACTTATTTTTTCCCTACTTGCTATATTTGTTGAGATATTTCACCAATTATGATTTTATGTAATTTATTATTATATTAAACTTTCCATTTAATTTGTAAGATAATGGTTGGAAGAACGTTATTTTATCGTTTCGATCGAAGGTAAATCGGTAGGTTAAATGAAAATTGAATTTAAGGTGCATCAAATATATGCGCCTTCAGTATAAATATTTATATTGAATACGCATATACTTGATGTCTTTTCAGTTCAAATTATGATATTGAAAACACATCAAATATATACGCCTTTAATGTAAATACTTATACTAATAGTGCATATATTTGATACGTTTTTAATTCAATTTCTAGTAAAGTAACTTACTAAAGATGCATCTATTGTATATGTTTTTAATATAAAAAACATAAGTAATTAAAGGTACATTTATTTAATACACCTTCAATATACACCTTTAATATATTATATTCGTATTTTTTAAAAAAATTAATATTTTTTGGTAATATTTTTCGAAAAATTATAGACCGTTGGGCGGTAGCAAACATAGCCACCGCAGCAAAGAGCAGATGATGTGAGAGATAGGCACTGCCACGTGTTGGTCTGAAATAGAGCCGTGCCCTGCTCCAAGGGCGGAACTCAGATGTTCGTAAACTTCCCAACAAAGAGTGGGACCCACGATGTTTCAGTAGATTCTCTCCACATTTAGCAAAGCAACTTGTGACATTAACCAGCATTTGTTCCAATTCTAGTTACGTTTAGAAATTCCTTTGGACCCCGCTACAAGATTTAATACCGTGCTTCTAAGCTGATGAGATCTGTGCCTATGACAATTAGCAGTCTACAATGATTTTAAATAAAATAAAAATAAAAATACTAAAAATCTTTTATAATTACATCAAATTCAATTGAATTATTTGTGTGATAATTGAATTATTTAGATCCCCTGTATCTAGAATAAAATACAATGAAACTCTTCATATTTTAAGTGGGTTATGCAAGCTCTCTATTTTCTTTTAGTGAGTTCTCTATATTTATTAGTTATATTAAACAAGTTCTTTTATGTTTAATTGCCAAAAATAATTGGAAATAGGAACAAAAGGACATATAAACACAAACATACAAGAAGTATATGGTTTGTTTACAAAATATAAAACTTATTCGAATATTGCCATATATGTAGAGGAATTAAATGATTGATTTAAGTATAAAAGACTCAAACACAAGGGAATTGTCAGTTTGGTACATATAATAGAATTTATGAGTAGGGAGCGATTCTCCAAATGCAAAAGTAAAGGAAAAATTAATGAAAAAAAAAAAATCAGTTTTAGTCCAAGTAAAAAATTATCAAACAAATGCAATTATAGTTAAGACTGTAAACCAATTAAGTCAAGGCAATATACTTAACTCAACTCAAGTTTGACTTCTAATTTCGTAGTTCAAGCTCCAACTCAAACTCAATAAAATTTATAATTTATATTAGAAACTGACTCAAAATAATGCTTAACAAGTTTGAGCTTAATTCGATTGAGCACAAGTTTGAGTTTAATTCGATTGAGCACATCTTGACTCAATAATTTAAAATAAAAATATATATATTGTCCATTTAAATAAATAATATTAGTATCTAAATTCAAAATAATAACTATGATTACTATTTTTTTTTAAGTTGTAGGACATGATGACTGAAATTAAGAGTTGTCACGGATATATTTTAAAAAATAAAAATGAATTAACAACTTCCGGTGGTGCATTTCCTCTCACAATATCAATTCCTTCTAGAATCACGACAAAGATTAAATGGCGGATAGGCTTTTACTTCTAACTTATTTTCCTATCCAAACGATTTAAAAAAACAAATCTTCTAAAACCTTGAACCGATATATTGTTTTATTGTAACATGTGGCATACGAATCTATAAAATATTATTATTATTTTCAATTAGTGAATTAGGCTCATCTTCTAATGGAATAAAATAAGTTTAATATACCTCCTCATAAAAAGAAATATATATTACTCGAAAAAACAAACATTGAAAAGAACATTTTAAAAGGATGACAATTACTATATGGTAAATAATACGGTAACATAAAAGTTGAAAATACTATAGATGAACAAACGGTACAATCAGGCCATATCCCAAATAAATTTGTCGTCGCCGCTCATTGGTGTCAACCTTAATTGGCTCGAGTCCCACAGTTTACCTAAAAAGGACATGTACAGTAGTTTGAAGTTTACACAAATTGCAGATATAATTATTAAACCAACTTTAACTTTAATTAGATGGTTTTGAAAATTAACCCTAGGTTTAAACAGCTGCGAACTTAGGACTGCTACAATAGGAGTCATCGATAGATGCCAGGTGGTTTGATTAAGTCGGTTTACGTTTTACGTAAATATAGTGGTGATTCTCCCTCTTTTTCGAAATGACTTTTACTAACCTACGCTATTTTGACTAAACCACCTTCTTGTAAATCGAAAGATTAGAATAGAAGCTTCGGGATCTACGGGTTCCAACGTAAGGTCGATTTAGTCGAGATATTAAGTATCATTTCACTGTAATATTTTTATCGTACAGGATTTGACAAATTTTTTAATCTACTCTCTCCTATATACATATTAACTAAAATTATTAGATAAAAGTGCTTCTAGGTAATAAGTTAAAATTAAAACATTTGTATCATATATTTAAATCTATTTTTCAGTAAAGATTAAATATATATTTTTAAATTCCAAATATAACTTGATACAACTGAACTTTATTGTAATATATAGTATGAATAATTAATTTTTAATTTTATTAATTTTTTTAATAACAAAAATCTATGTCCAATATTGCATATACGAAATATAGCATTTGAAAATCTTATTATTTTATTCTTCTTATATTGTATTGTTTAATTCTTCTTCTACTATGTAATCCTACTAATTAAATGCTATCTTAATAGTGTTATTCTTCAAGTTATCATGATCGCTCAAAATGCATATTATCGAAATTTCATTACAGAAATGAATATGGAGATGGGAGGTGATACGGTTGAAGATTTGGGTCCTAATTTCTCTATAGGTATGGCTGCTCCAGGAGCAAAATACAATCTCTTTTACTAAAGAACGAAAAAAATACCTTTACAGAACCCGTGGAAAAAATTTTAATTATTGGGCTTTTCAGTTGACCGTTATGATATTATTTAATGTGGAAAAAAGTTTCAATTGTGTGATTGAGGAAGGGCTGTGTGTTATTAATGGGCATTTCTTAACATTTTGCCATGGAAAGCCAAACTTTAAAGCACTAAACTTTTTTCTTTTCTTTTTAAATGAGTTGCTGTTTGGATTATAATCAATGAATTACAATTGTAGTAGTATGCGCCTCAAGTACTTAAAAAAATTGATGAAGCAATAGCCTCGGTTTGAGGCTTTGGCAATTTCACTCTTAACATTGAGGAGCAGATTTGTAAGGATTTATTTCCAAGTTAATTTTAATAAGGTTTTGATTCATTCTATTATTATTGACAATTTGAGATTTGAAATTTAATACGAAGGAATTAGACTAGAATGTTTCAGTTGTGGGTGAATTGGTCATATAGTCAAATATTCTCTATACACAAATGTCACGTAGTCAAATACTCTCCACACAAATTTAAAGAGAGGGAGGAAATGGATGTTCCATAATCTTCCAAGCAAAACAAGCCAATGGAAGATGATCCTAATGAGGTGGATAATTTTACTGAAAGAAAGAATTTTTGTAGAGGAGAGATATTGGAATTAAAAGATAAATCACTGGAAGATCGATATAATGTGTATAAGGAGTAAATATTAGTTAACAAGAGAAAAAAATTATCATGATAACCAAGCACAGTCGCCTCAATATTCCAGAGTAGGTGATTATAAAGAGCAGTCAATATAAGGTTTAAGATAGAAAGCTGAGGACTTGTCATTAGAAGATAAGTCAACCAAGGGCGCTGCGTTAAATAGTAACCAGCATGAGAGGAAGATCAAGAGTATGAAATCTGTAACCCCTCCTCGGTTGAAGATAAAAAGAGACAAAATATAACCCCTTGAGCACGTGACAAGATGCAAATGACAATAGTGAACAGTGAGAACAATGCAAAGTAGGATACAGAAAGGTAGTTTAAAGAATTCCTAATCTTTAATTCAGAATGTCTCCCCAAAATTAGTTTTACCCTTCTTCTTCATTCCAGAGGAATAGAATTACAATGATCATGCTTGCCAAACACTAAAGTTACAGGTGAGAATGAAGCAAAAGGTGATCCTCACTTTCATTTAAGTTACATTTCACCGTCAAGATATAAACACTAAAGCATCAAACTCTTTTTTCCTTTTTACAACTTAGTTGTCATTTGAATTAGACACGATGAATTGCCATTGTCGTATTATGCTCCTCAAGCACTTAAAAAAAAAAATTAAAATTAAAAAATGGGTGAAGCAATAGGCTCAGCTTTATACTTTCACACTTTCACTTTTAGCACTAAAATGAGCAGATTTGTAAGAATTTATGTTCAAAATAATTTTAATGAGGGTTTGATTCATTCTATTATTGTTAACAATTCGAGATTTTAAATTCAATATAAAGGAATTACATCATAATGTTTCAGTTGTGGTCGTATTAGTCATGTAGTCAAAAATTGACCATACAACTTTAAGGAGACGTAGGAAACAGAGGTTCCATAATCTTCTAAGCAAAACAAGCCAATGGAAGGCAATTCTAATAAGGTGGATAGTTTAATGGAAAAAAAAAAAAATCTTACATAAGAGATATTGGATTTAAAAGATAAATTACTAGAAGATCAACGTAACGTGCATAGGGAGTGAATATTATTTAACAAGAGAAATAATTATCATAGTAACAAAGCACGGTCGCCAACTTTACCTTATTCCAAAGCAGATGAATATAAGGAGCAATCAGTACAAGATTTAATTTAGAAAGTCAAACCCTTGTCATCAGAAGATAAGTCAATCAAAGGCATTGTATTAAATGTTACCAAGCACAGCAGGAAGATACTTGACAAACCCTCGAGAAAGTACCTGACAAGACACAAGTACTAATAGTGAACGGTGAGGACAATGCAAGTAGAATACAAGAATAACGTAATTTTAAAAAGTCCCTTATCTTTAATATAGAATGTCTCCCCTAAAATAGTTCTATCCCTCGTCTATCCCTGAGGAATGGAATCACAATGATCAAGAGGTTTGCTGGGCACTTAAGTTATAAATAATGATGAATTAAAAGGTGATCATATTGAAAGTACTTCATCCAAACTCAGGCCTACACTAGTAAAATCAAAGATATCATATGTTATGTACACTTTTTGAAGATACATAGACCCAAATAATATTTAGGTTGAACCAGATAACAATTATAGACAATACATTGTTTATCATATATCGGGTCCTCCAAGTGAAAATATTAGTAATGGAGGAGAATAAAGTCATATCAATAACTCAAATGAGGGTAAAAATGGAAATTGCAAAAGAATTTTGGCTCACACTTGAGACCAATACAAATATTAGGAATATCGCTTCGCACTCTCTTAAAGAATGGGAGTAGATATACAAGATAGCGATAAGGTCCACTTCATCAAGGTACGCCATTCTAGTAGAAAAGAATGAGGCACTATTGTTGTTGCTTCCTATAGGAGAGGAAGTAGCACTAATCAAATATATTCCACCTCAATTTACTTTGGAAACCATGAAAGTAATCCAAATGGGCTCATAAATTTCATGGAATAGAGTCAAAAGTCTTAATGATGGAGCGACCTGTCATGCCTACTTCTCTTAAACTAATCAATATTTTTTCATTAAATGTAAGAGGAGCAAATTTCTCAAAGAAGGTAAGGCTATTAAAGATGTGGTAAGTGAATACCAACTTGATATCTACACCTTATTAGAAACTAGAATGGAAACTTTTGCAATGCCTTTTCTTTTCTTTTAAGAACCCTTCGATGGATCTGCATGTGCTAATCAAAGGACCAAAGAGGAAGAATGCTTACTCTTCTACTATAAGGCTTAGTTAAGTAGGTCTTTTCGTTTTCAACAAATGTAGCTCATCCAGCCATCATTTTCATCTCTAGTTAGGAATATGTGGTATTCAAATGGCAACTTTTACATCCCTTCTTCAATTTCTTTCATAGATAAAGTTAAACATGGAATAGAGAAACTATTGGTTTGGTGTGAAATGAGAAAAGAAAATCATATTGAAACTAGACTCTATAAACAAGAAATTGAATAATCAACCTAATTCTTCTTTATTTCAACAAGAGGTAGAACTTAGAACCTCCTTGTAAACTTATTCAAATACAGAAGAAATGCTTTGAAAAATGAAGGTTAAAGTAAAGTAGATTTTGGAGGGTAAGCATAATATTAAGTTCTATTAAACTCTTATAATGAAACATAGAGCCAAAAATAGAACATTTGCTTCAAAATATAGTGTAGGCGAATAGATAGTTAATGTTTTCACTCTTTAAAAAATGATGAATAGATATTTATAGACTTTTTCACTTATTCAAAGTTAGAATCTTCCACCATGATTCTTATCCTCTTAAAGTTAAGATCTAACTTTGTTATGCATAAGTTTTGCAAACCCAATAAAATTGTGCAAAAAGAAGAGACAATTTAGCTTTAAATTTTATCAACTCTCTCAAAACCCTTGGAAAAGATAGACTGCATGCTTTGTCATTTCTTATGTAAGTTCTTTGTCAAGCCAATCTTTTGCATCTTGCATCCTATTTAAGCTAAATCTTACCATCAAGATGCAAAACTCAATACGATTAAGTGGTAAGGTCCCTTTCTTTAACCATTGCCTCTACCTCCTCTATGCTCATAGCTTCCATTCTTAGGTATCGAGTTGTTTAGATTTTATCAAACCCATAATAGGGTCCAATTAGAAACCAAAACTCCATATAACTAAGAAACAAAAGCCTCAATGTCAAGCTTATCTGCCATCACAGGTAACGAATCCTCAAAGACCCTATTGGTAGTAGAGTTCCCTTTGAGTGATTACCCTCCATTTAATGAATAAACAAGTGAAAAGTATAGACTAGAGAAATTGGAAGTTGGTTAGAATTGCTCTAAGTAATGGAAGTTATTTATATGATGGGAAAGTTAATGCTTAACCTGGAATTATATGGTGATGCAGATAGAACTGAATTATGTCTCTGATCAAAAACTTCGATGAGAAACTATCCTTTAGGAAATTAAAATGGAAGCTTTCTTAGGTATGGTAGTTTCATTAATGTTAAATAATCGATACACACTCTTTCCAATCGTCATGGTCTCTATCAATTAGGATCAATTGAGTTTAGCAATGATGATTTGATCGAAAAAAGCACAACACCTAAAGTTTATCCCTTAATGTTAAATAATTGATTTTGCAAGAACTCACCTAGTAGAAGCTCAATTGTGTGAGACTCATAATGATGGTGGTTTAGATTCTTATCCTCTTCAACCTCTAAATTCTTTTGATTAATGATCTAAAAAAATTCTGACCTATCATTATAAAAGGCTTCTTGAGAGTTTTCGTATAGGACTTCTTCTTTAATCTCCATGGCCACTATACATTCTTTCCTGACATGGTCTTGAACTTGTCAACTTAGGCACTTAACAACAAAATGCCCATACTCTAAACACTCAAAACACTTTTTTTTGTCTAGCTTTTGTTTTGCACATACGTATTCCACTTTATTGCCATCAATTTTCACAATCTTACAATAACACTACTTCTCAACTTTCCACTATTGTACCGACTCCCAAATCTTCTTCAAATCCTTTGAAACTCTCTTAGTAGATTCAAGACGTAACTTAATTCAACTTTTCGCATGAAAGAAGTATGTATTATTAAACCAATTATACCATGCACCACATTTAGATTGCTATGGTTCGCTTAAACAAATATGACAATTAATAATATCAGCAATACCATATAGGATCTAATCTTGGAATTTATCATTAATATATTAGACTAATTTAGTTTACTTGTCACCCGAAACATTTTATCATCATTAGCAAACTTATATGGATTTAGGCGATCAATAATTTCAAAGCTTAATCTATCAACGACCATTGAGATCAAATTAACTAGGCAATCTACAATTTGGAATAACAAAAAACCTACCTAAAGGATATAGATGAATATTAAACCAAATATTACGCACTAATTCAATAATCGAATTAGAGTTTAATTGAATTGTACAAATAATATGACTCACAAATTTGGGAAACTATTGATCTATGATTATAATTCAATATGACTCACAAATTATAATAACAAGGTTTTCAAATCACACATCTAAGGTGACACATGGATGAACAATATGAAGGGTCACCATAATCTACATCATAGATTGATAAAACATTGGGATTGAGAATAATCTTATGGAAAAACATTCAATTTTCAAAACAATATGTTACAATAGAGTTTACAAACCTTTAAATAGCATATAACTAGGGTTACATGAATAAATATGGAGCAATACTTAAATAATATAATAGATCAAAATAATATGTGGTAAGCTTCATATTCTTCAACATGATTGTCATGATGAGTTACATAACCATGTAACTCTTTAATGCAAAAACTTCATAGACATGTTTCATGTCATAGCATATGTGTTGCACAACACACCTTGTATACGGGTATGTACATATGGTGTATACTTCTCTAAGCCTCCAATTTCCTTCAATTCAACTATAACCAATTGAACCAAATGTTAGGTCTTGAAAGCACAAATAATATGATGTTATCTTATTAAAGGAAAAAGAAAAAAAGAATTGGCATGAAGATTGTTTGTATGGTGGAATGGGTTCATATATTTATTGATTCACATGTGGGAATTTACAATGAGACATCAATCTATACTTTCAATAGCTTTTAGCCCTTCATTCAAACAACAAATCCATTTCAAGTTACCTTTATGATATTAAATCCATTATTGATCAGCTAGTCTCCATCAATAGGTCGCTTAACCAACCTCATCACAATTCACACATACTTTTTGTGGTTTTTGCATATAGACATGACACTCTTGTTATTGCTCTCTCTCACTCCTCGATTTCTCTTACATTTGAGCAAGTTCATGCTAAGCTGCTCAGTTAAGAATAATTGCAATGCCATGATATCGATGACGCTATATCAATACCTATAACTCTTCATACTCATACCCCATCTTTCAATCCTATCGTTTAAGGCGTAGTTGTAATTACTTTGACACTACGAGGCATAATCGTTCCTCCATAGTTGTACAAAGAGCTTCTCTCTGTCCATTTGTGATCGAACTTCTCCAGACATGGTCCCTCCAACATTAGAGACCATTCTCTTCTAGTCATGGCCCCTCCAATAAGTGATGAGTCAACCATAGATGTAAAAATGTTTCCTTATCTTAGTTGTCAAAAGAACTTAAGCTCTTGAAAGATCCTAGAGTTGACATCATTGAGGATATGATAGAGAACATTTCTTGAATTTGTAATATTTTAAGAAGATAGAATGAGAGAAAAAGGATAGATTAGTCCATTTTTTATAAAAGGAAACAAAGCTTTTATGGCAATCTATTCTTAACTTCGTTTAATTTTATATTCTCGGATACTTGAATAGGTAAGAAATGTGAGAACTTTTTTATTATTATTATTATTTGAAACTAAAGATAAATTTTATTCAATTGAAAATAAATATCAATAAGATGAATTGATACAAGATTAATAACAGCTAAAAAGTTAGGAGTACAAAATCTCAATTGTATATATAGGTACATCTTTTACAAAATCAATATGTCCCAAGTAGAAATACCATTATTCCTTACAAGAGAAAAAATTTTATGCAATTGGCGAGTGCAATAAATCACATTAAGAGGCTTGCATAATCCCACACAAGAAAAGGAGACAAAAATAAATATAAAAATAACAAAAACACAACGCCTATTCTTAGAACTATTGACAGAAAAATATTATCTCATCACCACAATCTCCTCTATCATAAGCTGATAGTTATAATTATCTGATGTCTATTACATAGAATTTGAGACCTAGTTTCATAAAACAAAATTGGATTCCAACCCCCTGTCCTAAACGACAAGCTTTAATTGATCGCGGTAGACTCAGCTCTTTTAAGCCATTCGCTACTTCCATTGTTAAGACGTATGCTTTTTCTAGCTCTGCCCTTACGAATTAGGTGTGTGCTTTAAACCTCGCCTTTTCTCCCCTTCTTTAAAATTCATGAAATCCTATTCAGTCCCCAAGACTTCACATAAATTGGTCACAACATGACAAAATCTAACGGGCTAAACATGAATATATTAATCACATTATTTTACATCTACGACACACATCTCCTAATTTTCTTCATTGAGGACTTTAATCTCTTGGGATTAACTTTGATAGGTTATAGACTGGTCTTACATATGATTGATGGCACAAAAAGTTATCAATTATAGGTTTTTAAGAGTTTAATTATCATACTTGGAATTGAAGCCATGAAGTCGATGCGGCGCTAATATCTTCTAAGTTTAGAGTTGACCCACTGGCAAAGGAAAAGCCAATCCTTATCCCTTTATCCCTCGTAGCTATGCGTTTAGCAGAAGCCACTTAACGCATATCTCTGCCTTTTGTTTTCAAATCCAACTGCCACTTCTGCATATCTTGCAAGGGGGAGTTTTATCCTATAAGCCTACTGCCTACCACATGGCATGTACACAGACACCAATCCTAATCTGGACACGAGATGTCTCTTGTCTCTCATGTCTCGGAAGCCAATGCCCCCGTGGACATCGTGGGGAACCTACGACTACGACGATTTTGAGCTACATTGTATCATGACGCCAACTCTCCATCTAATCCCTACCAAACAAATTACTTCAATTTGGATATGTTACTAGCGTGTTCCTTATATATACTTCTTTTATTTTTTATTAATTATTACATCTTAAAAACCACCAGGAAGATTTTATGCTCCTATCCGTGGGAAGAAAAACCTTTTCTCCTATATAATTCTGACGTGAGGTACTTATCAGATTGAATAAGTATATTAAATATAATAGACTTATTTTGCTGTATCTGGATTAACACCAATTTAATTTATTTCATAAATAAAATGTGACCAATTAAATAATCAATGAATAATTACTTATTACAAATAACATCTTCATGTTACATGGAAATATACAGATGTTCACTAATCTATCTAACATTGAGCTGTAATAATTTTTCTAAGGTTGATTAATTAACTGAGTTTATCCATATTGGCTAATGAAATATTAAATATGTTTATAAAACCCTCAAAACAATTGATGAATTGTCCCTAAAAAAATATTACAACTGTATAATGGTAGAAAGGAGTATACGGTTATTTGAAAGACTGTAGATATTTGATTATTAGAGGAAAATTTTTCTTGTGTCAACATTTTTCAAGGAGAAAGTGACATATCTATAATATAATTCGAGTCTTTTTTATTATTTTGATATTTTTTAGGGAGTTTTTTGAAGGTTTATCTTTTCTTTTCAAATTCGTTTTTTCACATTCAATTTCTTAATTTATTTCTTTTGTCATATCTATAATTCAAGTCTTTTTGTTTCTTTTTTCCCATTCAAATTACACCCATTGGTTAGTTTATAAAATGTCCGTAAATAATGATATTTTTGGATTCAAATCCTATATATTTTGCAATACTTTGTCTCTACCTTCAAAAGGCTTTAGTAACAATTAATAAAAGTGATACTCAATAATGCAAATTTAGGTAGTATTTAGTTGTAAAGATTGAAATAAACTAAACCGAATAAAAAGAACTAGATAAGGCAAGCATAAAGAGAACTCAATAGTATAAACTTATTATACCACATTTTATTTACATAGTAATGGATATAAAATTTATATTAAAAAATTAATTATTTATATTATGAAATAAATAATTTTATAATATTTAATAAAAATAATATTAATTAACTCAATATTATAATATAGAGGGATATATTTAAAAATGAAAAAAATATATTTTTGTCCATTAAATTTCGTTTTTATATTATAATATAAATAGGATAAAATTTAAGTATTTTGTTTAATTTATCAATTCAATTTTTATCTAATTATAAGAAAATTTATAAATTAAATATGAAATAAATTTTTTTATTCATTCTAATATCATAAAAATTATACAAACAAACTCCACTTTATTATGTCAATATTAGGCGATAGGTTAAAGGACATTAACGGTTTTAGCAAGGGAGTACGTCTTTAGTCTTTTTCCTTGAGCGTAAGTTGGTAACTGAATTTGCTCGATAAAGGAAATTCAATTCGTTCAAACAATACTGGCTCTTTTTTATTTACCCAACATATATGCCATTTCTGATAATTGTGATCATTATAGGGCAACTATATGCTATTTCTCGTCACCAAGTGCCGGTGGCCACAAGCAACTAATCCGTATTGCCATTATTATTTGACTTTTTGATATAATATCCTTACCCACTCAAATAATAATAACAATAAGAAATCTAGAGAAAGGGGCAAGAAGCATGCCCTAACACAAAATAGAGTTTACAATAACCCGAGGAACAAAGAGGTAGAATAATCCATGGGAAAATAATTGGTAATAATAGAATATATCAGTTGTTACGCATCCATGGACGATGTCCAAAAATATGAAATAATCATATAATAAAATATTAAATATAGAGTTTTTTATGCTGTAGAAAAAAATGTTTTAAATTTTAAATTTTTAGTTTATATATAAGCATTTAAAATTCAAATTATAATTTACACATAATCACCTTGTTTTAACTTATTTTTCTTCTATAAAAGAGAAAATAAATTGATAACTTTATTCTCACCGCAAAGAATTGATAACTTTGTTTGTTACACTAAGCCACCTTTTTTTTTTTTCTTCCTTAAAGAATATATATCGTCGTCAAAAGCAAGATGTGCGGAAAATTATTACAAAATCATGCAACTCGGCGGATATACATCCCATCAAGTGGACAAAAGCTTGAAGCACAAACACGTTGAAAAGAAAATGACTTGAGAGGAGTAATTAATAATACAGAAACACAGCTCAAAGGCACTACGTGTTTGAACGGCTTGACATATATATATATAGATGAAATTATAGTATCCACATTATAGACAAGACTTTCAACCTCCCGTCTTTAAAGTTAAGGAACCAACCACCGTACCGTATAATTATTATAATATATATTTGTGGAATTCACGTTCGTGAATTGTATTAACTTGGTCATACGCAAAACATACTTATGTAGAAGCTAGACCATAGGTTAGGGAAAATTAATGATTTATGTCAAAATCATATTAATCATATTATAGATATTTCATGAGCCGACCAGGGAGGAACTAAATTGTCTTCAACCAATATATGATTTAAATTGATGGAAAAAAGAATGATTTCAGTACTTTTCAGCAGTAACAATCGCTAGGCATTTTATGAATAATAATATACCGACGATGCCATTCTTATGTTTTTCTATACAATTAATGTGTATTTATTATTGGTCATCTAGAGAAGTCATATTTAGGTTTTTAACCATTTGGCATGGTTTCCTTATTCTTTGTTTTGCTAACACTAATGAATGGTAATTTTCTCATGGATATTTAGGTAACCAAATCAGTTTTTAAGTTTCAAACTATAATATATATCACTATTTATCACAATGAACAAAGTCAATTTCGGAACTTATACGGGAAATATTCTAGTATCACTTTATGACAACTACTACCAAAATTTAACCGGGTCCTTTATATGATTTGAGTGAGTCATTTAACCATTTATGTTTACACCAAAGATTAACTTCAAGTCATTTAAGTGAAAGATTTATTTAAGTCTTCATTGTATACGCTATAATTCCAAAATATGCTGTATACATATATAGAGCCATGGTTCATAGGAAATGTTGATAGCAAGAATACACACAAAACCATGCAACTAGATATATCTGTCAATATTAAAATTATAATCCGATTATTTTAATAAAGTCATACATATGCAAAAGAATTTTGTTACCTTGTGTACTCCATCGCTTACTAATACTTAATAGAAATGAAATTAATTTCCCGATAAATAATTAAAAGTGCTTATGCATTATGTAAAAGACTAAGTAAATAAAATAAGCCTTTTACTTTTTTTATTGCAGCATATAATATTAATTGAAATTTAACTATCAATTTATAAAATTTTAAGAACTAAGTAATAAAACTTGTGTTTGTTATCAACAAAAATATACCATAAAAAAATATTTAAATGCAAAATTACAAGTAGAGCAAAATGAGAAATATAATAGAAATATAAGTATTATATGATCTTCCTTAATGATGACTTTAAAAGAGTATTTCATTAGCAAACTACAAAATATATTATTTCCCAAATAAGTGATTAGGCATTCGGCCATCAAGTAATACGTAAAACATTAACTGTAAAAAATGTGTTAAAAACATCAGGCAGATATTATTCACTATTGATCCATGCCATATGACTTAACATTTGTAGTATTGATGTTGTAATCATTTTTTACAGTTGATTACAGACAAATAAATAGTATCTGAAAAGAATTTATTTAGTTAATTAAATTTTTGATAAATGAAATTGAATGCTATTAGCTATTATGAGCAAAAATAAACGAAAAGAGAATATTACTCAAGTAACATGAATATAAAAACATTTTTCTTTTTGGGGAGGGTGGTGGGGGGCGCGCCAGGAAACATAAACACAATTTGAATAGATAAAACGACACTGGTAGAAACTAAATACATGCGTTTGCGAGATCATCCACCTGGCCAGCCTCCTCCTCCGCCAACTCCTCCTCCAGCACTTGAGTATGGTTCCCGCCAAAAGAGAAGGCCCTGAGAAGCTGTAACACATCACGGTTTGTAAGAATATTGAGGCGTCGTCTGAATAGGACTTTTTACCAGTTGTCCCATCCGAACGCATTTAGTTCCCGGGGAAGGATACGCACATCGATCTACCAGTTGTAACATCAAGGTTTGATTTACATTTCTTTGTTCATTTATTTTTGGTGGTTTGCTAGTGAGATTATTTTCTATGGCTGCTTGAGTTTGTGTAGTTTTGTCGATATATGGCTCTTAACACGACGCGATACCAGGTAGTACGTATCGTATCGATGACAAACTTTACCTATAGGAGTTTGATACAAATCATTATTTTCCTGAGGATGGATATGTCACCAACCTAATATTGATCTATGATTTAGTCAAAAAGTAATTTAATTTTAATATTTATACATAATATCAAATACTAATTCGGTCTATATCTTTTACTTTTCAGTTTTATAAATATATCAAATCCATAAAAATAACCTCCTTTATCACTCCATAATCCTAAAATATAAAAACATAAATTAATTTTTTAATAGTGATCTAGGAATGCGTCACAATGTTCAGTCTTTGTATACATTTGAACTTAGGATAAATAAACATTTCTATATACATAATTTGTTATGATGTATAGTTAAAAAGGAAAAAAGAAAAGAAAAAAAAAACCATCTATTTTCACTTGAAGGAAAAATACGCCCAGTTGGATGTAGCTATCTTCAATAATTTCCCATAGAGTGGTACATCTGGTTCGAAACAATTTTGAATTCACCCTTTTGTTCATTTCCAAGCTAAAGAGTGGCAATACATTCCTTATTAAATCATTCAAAGCCAGAACTATAAAATTTTATTTTGTTAATCATTTTCCTCTCCCGTACCTTGTCTCGGCTAAAAGAGGAGTAATCGGATCGAGAAGTCGAAATAAGGTGGGAGCTTGACAACATGAAGACGAGTAAATAGAGAGGAAAAGGGGAAAAAAAAAAAAAAGGAAAGAAAAGAAATGCTTGAACCGTAAGGATGGCAATCTCAATTACGTGGGAGCCCGTATTTTGAATAGATTAGATAGATATAGATACGGCGACCAGGGGCGTACGAAGCTCAAAAGGGCTATCAACAAGATTACGGTCTGTTCCAATGTAGCAGAAAGTCAGAAGTTTAGATGGACCCCACGTCATCTATAGCCTATACTATAGCAGCCCTATGTTACACTGTTATTCTCTCTCTCTCTCTCTCTCTCGATATTCCATAAAAATAACTCTCAGGCCTTGTGAGGGGACGTAAATGGTCCCTTGATGCATTCACATATGCGTTCTACATCACTCCCTTAGGTCCATGTCATTCACATATTTATTCCTTTTATTTTGATAAATTAAATTTTCTTATAGAGTATATATAGGTTTTTTATTTTTATGAATATCAATATATTTAAATCCTACAGTTAGATTTTTTCTTTTTAATATTTTACCAACATCATATTGTGATTTTAAAAGAAAAATTTTAAACTTATCCATTTTATTATAAAACTAATATTTACACCATCCAACTATAATAATTATACAAGTGTCTCGATGTTTACGCACAACTGTTGTCTACTTCCAACTCTAATATCAACTCTCAACATGACAATTTATTTCTTTATGTCATGTCTATGGTTCTCCACAAAAACGAAAAGTGGGAAGAAATTCATAACCGTTTATATATATATAAATTAATTATTAATTTTTTATTTAATTTTTAACATTTTAATAAATTTATAAAAAAAAATTTCATTAATTTTATTATTAAGTATGGATATGCAACGGCATCTGATTTATTTAAATAATTAATTTAATTAAATAAACTAATAATATATATTATATAAATAAAATATTATAAAAATAATTCCGAATAAACGTCTCTATTAGCTGGTGTCGACCCACCTTCGTAAAACCGGAATACAACCACCCTCATCCGCCATTCGCAGGACAGTAGACAAACCACCCTAATATCCGTCAACCTCAAACTCAAAACAACTTCTTTTAGCTCTCGTCCCCTCCGTCGAAGCATCGCTTTCGACTCTCCGATCGTGCGCACTACGCGTCTCGGACCATACTCGAACACCATCTATCTCCATTCCCGTTACGTGCTACTGCTGTAACTTCGTCAAGCAAATCGTATGGGTCGCGACCCATTTCAACTGTTGTCGTTTTATTTATTCTAAAATAAATGTTAATTATATATGTATATAAATATATAATTAATTTTTTCACTTTTATGGTTCTTTTTTATTTTTCTTATTCTTTTATATCTTTATCATTTTTTATAATTATTTTAATATTTTTTATTTAAAAATTATATATGAACAAATTATACGGTACTATATACCTCTAGTAATGAAAAATTTAATAAATTGTAATGAACCATATGAAAAAATTGAAAACTTAAATAAATTAAGTAAAAAGTTAATCATTGATTCATAAAAACCTAAAGTATACAAAATTATTTTATATTTTTTCCTACATAAAACATGCTTGCTTTTTCATTGCGGCCAATGATAACTCACTGAGTACATCTATTAGCATTTAGTTATAGGAATGTGACTGATCCTGATTCTAAATAAAGCTAAGAGTTTGTTTTCTTATCGTCATCGTGTGCTCCATGTTTAAAGAGCTCTTGAATAAATAAAAGGAGAAAAAGAAAAGAAAAAAAAAAGTAACAATGTTAATTTAGATTACATAATATCTTTATCGAATGGAACTAGTCAAACGGAGCTAAAGATTCTCCATCCTTCTCTGTACTTTTCGTTTGCATGAATTATGAGCAGTTAATCCAACCATCTCTTTTTATATTATTATTTATTCACGACGACATTTGGATTGATAGAGACAACAATAATAGATTGAAAGAAGTAGATATGTGCGTGTGGTACATAAAGCTGAGCACAATTTATATAGAGAATTAGGACTTATCATGACCTCTTCCTTTTTTTTTTTTTTTCCAAAAGCAAATCAAGTCGCCTAGCAGTTCATACGTGCTATTTTGTCTATTTCAATTATTGTATTTGGTAAACTATATATACCCTTTAAAAGTTTACAAAATAAATTAGAAATGAATTATTTCATTTATATTCTAAAATTAATCTTACTCAGATTGACCACATCCAGATGTAATTTCAGAAGTTTGTACAATGATAATTATGTTTTAGATCGAACATAGCTTGGATCTCACATAAGGTCGCTTACATGCAACTTTTTACAGCTAAAGAAATATCAATGCCCGAACCATAACAATGCTGATGATGGACTGTTGATTTTATATAGGACAACATGCATGCTCGTCCCATGCTCTTGTAACGGCAAACGAGTAACACGAGAAGATTTCTATTTTTATATGCAAAATACTTAAATCGTGATTCTTACTTTTCCACTCATGATCAGGATCCTTTTTTCTTTTTCTTAGGATGTGTGAATTTTTTACCCATAGATAGACATTCTAGGGCATTTTACAATCGTTATATTATTATAATAATTTGGTAGTTAGTGACTTTTAAAAGGAGGTGCTAGGAATTACAAAAATAATACTAATACAAAATCAGAAAAATGGTGTAGACCATTGAAAAGGAGACCATCATTTTAACTTTATACGCATATTCAGCTATGAAAACCACCATCTCTTGGCCTTGGCTACCGTCATAACTTCTCACCATAATTCCTCATTACAACGAACGTGATAGGCTGTCCATCTTAACTGAGTACTCCACCTACCCCTTTACGAAACGCACCGCAAAAACTTTAGAAAAATAGGGTGACGGTCACATCGCCCTATCGAATAGCGTGAATAGTCCACATGTACTTGTATCGCCGGTAAGTTTGCAAAGACTAAGAACCCCATTAAATCCACGATAAATATAAACATCAATTATTCTTCTAGTGCTTGCAATATTATTTCTTGTTTATAACAATACATGCTTTACAAATAAAATACAACAGCTAAGAAGCTTAATCCACTAAAACCTAAATCAAACCGACTTGTATTATGAATCCTTTCGATATTAACACCGATCCCTTTCCTACTTCTATAGTTACAAGTTGAGAATAAAATATTTTCTTTTATACCTAAAAACCAATTTCTTATAAGGTTAAGTCAAAATCCAATACATAGTCACCACAAACACTTACAATTGTCATGTAAACAAATCACGTACAACTTATAGCTAAAGCATGAAACAAAAGTCAACATCTTAGATTAGATGTAACTATATGATACAATTTTAACATCTCAATACTTGAAGTGGCTTATGATTCCTCAATACATACATATACAAATATACATTAGAGTAGGTACTCCTCCACACATAAGAGTGGTAAATATAGTCTCATCATCCTAAAAATGTTACCAAACTAATCATTGATGCTGCTCGTCTACTGCAACCATACCACCAATACAATTCTATTAGCTTCCTTTTAGCAAGCTAACCCATATCTTAATAACTCCCTCATCAATAACCTACCTAACCAAAATGCAAGCATGAGGTAACATTAGTGCCTAATCTACCTCATCATCCTAAATTGTTATCGCCTCGAGATAATACAATTACTAATCAATAGTTGCACATCCAATCATTGATAACAACAAAACTTTTGATCTCGACCAAGAAGCAAATAATTAAGGTTGTGACATGCTTAAGATCATTCAATTACTAAACTAACAAGCACAACTATCAAACAAGGTAATCATGTATCAAGGTTGTGTTTGACAAACTTAAACCAATCTAATAAGGAGCCAACTTTTGATACAAATACATACCACAAAATGTCCAATTATATTGTATATAAACAATATGTTGGGATTGATTTTCAACTTAATTTGGTGAATTCGAGCTAAAAGACAATATTTAATATACTTCTCTAACTTGATACCCAATTATATTATGCTTGTATCGGAGCAAAGAAGAGTCCCTTTATCCAAAACATAAACACTTGGTGAAGTCCATATGTATTCCAAAAAGAGGTGTAGACATCCTATTTTTACCCATTGTATTTTAGTTTTTTTCCTTTCTTTTTTTTTTTAATTATTTAGAGAAAGGGTTCTTTATTTAAAATTTTAAAAATTAATAAAAATAAAAATAAAATGAAAAAAATAATAAAATAAGAAAAGATTTTCAAAAAAGATCAATAGAAGAAAAGATTGGTGTTATAGAATCATAATCTAAAACAAATCAGATTAAGTTATTGGAGTTATTATTATTTGGATCTAATAGAATCATAGTCAAATGATAATTGGAGACAACAAATCTAATTCAATATTATTAAATCTGATGAGATAAAGATCTATAAAGATTCGGATCTAGATTGGCTTCTATAAATTTAGATTTGAATTAATCTAGGAGATTCATTTTTTAGTCATATAAATAAGGATCAAATCAACGAGTGGAGGGGATCTTTTTCTTCATCAAAAAACACACATACTTCGCAATTCACTAAATCATTTTCTTCAACAATCTCCAATCACCCTCTCTCTCATGTGTAATACTACCATTGTCCATCCCAAACATTTTCCCACACTCGTGCTAATAGCATCATCTCCATCCTCTCCACTACAACAGCAATTCAACTCCTATCCATTTGCAATAGTTACGTAGAAACCCCTACGGATAGTAATAGTAGTAACCATACCAATAACACAAACACCACCGTCCATCCTTCAATACCCTAAACCTGCAAATCTAGACACTCCATGTCGACTCTCCACAATAGTTGTTCCATTATCAACGTACGATTAGCAATACCCAAACACATCTATATACGAAGACTATTCCTCACTACTACCATCGTAGCAACGTCGAGCCCACGTCCATGTGACTTACTCCTATCATGTGCGATCACCAACGCTACTTTCTACATTGACCAACGATTACCCCCTGTATAAAACAACCTGACGACCAGCCACCCTCTTCAACCCATACCTAAGCCACTCACCATAACTTAATAGCATCCCTAACCTCCTAATTTCTTGACCTAACACCATCCATCAATTATCCTCTCTTAGCCATAGCCTTAACCGTCCATGTAACAAACCCTCAGCGATACTACAACCATGCCTGGAACTCTATTTGAGCCCACTGTCGACCAAACCATCTTCATCCTTAACCTAACCAACTACCATGCTAAAGTCCAGTGCTCTACCATTGTTCAACATAACCTAGCACTCTATAACTCATAGCCACAAACAAACAATCACCAAATGTTACCCATATTGGAGACACCAAAAATAGTCACTAACATGGAAACACTTCATTTCCAAATCCAGCTCACTTGAAAGCATCGTTTCCCACTTGAAGATCACTCAAAAGTTGCCTAGATTGAGCTTCTTTATCTCTTAGAATCGCCTCTATTACATGTACATAAGACACAAGTTTTATATGAATACGGTTTTTTTTTTTTCAGAAAAATATTACGAAAAAGGGCTTGTTTAAAACAAAATTATGAATATAATATACTGAAGGTGCATCAATTGAATGCACTTTCATTATGTTATGATTCTTACATTGAAGGTGCATGATTCTTACATTGAAGGTATGGATGTGCATTATAACTGAAGGCATATCTACTGCATACGCTTTTAGTATATCACATATATTAAGCTCAATTTACGTGACCAGAGCTCATTCTTACCTATATCAATTTCTAAAACTTTTAAAATACAGAGAAAAATTAAAGGAAGCTATAGTTGGAGTACCGAACCATTTCCTAATGCGAATATACATCATTCACAAGTAATAATCTATAACTTATGTGAATTTTATTTATTTAATATTTTTTTTTTATTTCAGTAATAATCGACTTTATTCAATATTTTATTGTAGAAAAAAATTTATTACTTAATGATGTAAATTTCATAATTATAAATGTACCGTAAATTGTGTAAATTATTAATATTTGATGAAAATATATTTTATATTATATAAAATTAGGAATTTTTAGTGTTACAGTATATAAGTTATATGAATATAGATTTCGTAATTATAGATGTACCATAAATTGTGTAAATTATTAATAATTAATGAAAATATATTTTATTTTGTCTAAATTTAAGAATTTTTTGTGTTATGGTACATATGTTATACGAATATAGATTTTGGAATTATAGATGTACGGTAAATTGTTTAAATTATTAATAATTTATGAAAATATATTTTATGTTACATAAATTTAGGAATTTTTTGTGTTACAGTACTTAAGTTATACGAATATAGATTTTGTAATTATAAATATACCGTAAATTGTATAAATTATTAATAATTGATGAAAATATATTTTATGTCATATAAAATTAGGAATTTTTTTGTATTGCGGTATATATATTTGGCTTTTTTTTTTATATTGGGTTAAATTAAAAAGTCAATGTTAGATATTTGTATTGGCAATGCAACTTAACAAGATTGCTAAGTGCATTTTATAAAATTGTCACTCGATGTATAGATGACGCTTTTTATTTCATCTAAATATTCAATTCATCATAGCATTACTAGCGTACAAATGGTAGATTACGTGAAAGTAAATGTCTATGTGAACAGAAATATAATGATGGGTAGTTGATGTACTAAACTTATTTGTACGTGATCGCAGGATAGATGGAGCCGGACCGATTAATTTACGTGTACTTGCGAGGAAGGCCAATCATCGTTCGTAGGTCGTTTGAGAGAGCAAGGTGAGTAATGTCATTATCATTTACAACTAATTCCCTTATTAACGATGTGTTACTTACTAACTTAATTGAATGTTTGTTTAGGAGGTGGCATATGCACTACGAATGTGGCGTACTGAGATGTTAATACGCAAGGATGAGTAAGATATCCCTATTCATCCTAGGACAAAGCCGTATATACGGGAGGCTGGGTTTTGGAGAGTTGCATAACTCCCATTTATTATGTTGGATTGGCATCTAATTACAGCACTTGTCGAGAGATGGAGGCTTGAGATATACACGTTCCACCTACCCATTGGAGAGGCGACCATTACACTATAGGATGTTAAGGTCCAGCTTAGACTTCCAATTAAGGGGTTTGCATTGGCAGGGCAAATAGAGACAGATGATGAGAAGAGCTGGGTTGATGTAGGAGAGATGTTACTGGACGTGAGACTTGCTCGGATGAGGGGTGCTCGCTTATCTCTAACGTGGTTACGGGAGTACTTTCGGATACTTCCTCATGGGGTAGATAACGAGACAATCCGATAGTACGCGTATGCATACATACTTAGGTTGACGGAAGGATTTATATTTGTGAATAAATCCTCTAACCTTATCCACCTGATGTTCCTGCCATTACTAAAGGACTTCTTAGTAGCTGGGCAGTTTAGTTGGGCAGCGCGTGCTTGGCATGGTTATACCGACAACTATACTCTGCTTCCTCATTTGATGCACATAAGCTAGGAGGGGCCGCGATTCTACTTCAAGTTTGGGCTTAGGATAGATTCTCACATGTGCCCCCCCCCCCCCAATCAATATGGGTTTATTATTGACGGGGATAGGCCATTGGCAACCAGATGGAGGGTAGTGTGGGATATGACTCAGCATCCGATGCATATCGTAGATGCATATCGCATAGCTTTTGACATGCAGATGATGTAACAAGTATGATATGCTAAGTTATCCTCTTTGTTGTATTTTTCTTAATTATGAGTGACAACTAAGTGACAACTATGGTTACTTGACTAGTTGTTTAATTTTTTTTTCTTTGTCTTCTGCCATTTAAGTTATCTAGGAGCCTTATACAAAGGAATTGTTGTAATTGCTGCCTCAATATTGTATTGTCGGGCGACACATTTGGACTGCACAGGTACCACTCATATGTTTTCATATCATTGAGTGGTACTTTCCAAATCATGTCGTCCAGCAGTTTGGAGGATATCAGTACGTTCCACAAGAGGTTGATACCTCAGAGCAGCTCCACTAGTTGGACCTCCAAGGTAGGACATAAGTTAACTGGATTAACATACACTCTTCCTACATCTAGGCTTGGGGACAGAGATATAGATTCTTAATACACATCTAGGGTCCTTAAGGGGTCGATGAGAGCTATTGGTCGTGGTATAAATAGATAACTTATATATAATGGAGCTGTCATTGGTCAATTGGTACATACATCTAAAATCGTCTATTATTTTATTTTTCACTCGTTTATACTTGCTATCATATATACCAACATTTGTTTTCTTAACTTATTTTAGGTGGAATCGCTCAGGAGTGTTATACTAGCACCCGACTATCCTATAATGCTGGGTATTGCAAATGGGGTATTTGACTTCGTTAAGCAACATAGTAGCCTTATTCTTTACCCACAGTAATGGAGCGTACATGAGCCACCCCATATGCACCACGGTGGGGTTCAACGACCACCTGTTGATAAGGAGATGCCAGCTCCTCGTACACTACCTAGGGGTAGAGTTAGAGTTTAAAGAGGCAGGACTCGAGTGATATGTCGTCGGGTAGACCTCAGTAACGATATCTCACCATATGCCCGTTATTCCATAAACTTAGGGCATATTAGTAGGGGATATAACATACACCCTGGGTTAGGTGTTGCCTTTACTTCAGGAGCTGAATCTAACTCCAGGCTTAGATCTAATGCATACATGACTCCCGAGTTCCAGCAACATCGTGACCTCGCTACTCTATCAACTCCTCAAAAGGACGTTCTACGCTTACACAATCATCTATGGGTAAGGGCATCACTCACCTACATCCAAGCCATCCAACTGACCTAGTTCCTCTAAGGGAACTTAACTCGAGGATCTACCAAGTGAGTCTACCTAGACACATGATAGACCGGGGTGTTCACTTCTTTCCCATATTGTGAAGACCTTTATATGGCGTAGGTGTCAATAGATATGTTTAGTCTATTGTTTTTGTTTTCTTGTTTATTTTTCCATTATACTGATGTTGTCATTGACTAATTACAAATTTTGTGTATATACTGACTATTCGAAATACATTTCACTTTTCATCATATTTTACATTCAATGTATTGTTTATTTATCCTAATTTTACAATTTGCAATTTACTTTTTTTTTTTCTATTCAACTTGTATGGTTATTAGATGATCATCCCATACACTGATTTTATGTGAGGTCTTCCACCAATTGTGATTTTATGTGAGGTCTTCCCTACTTCCCTACTTGCCTTTAGTAGACTATTGTAGTAGAAATTGAACTGAAGGCGCATCAAGTGATATGCCTTTAGTATAAATATTTACACTGAAGACGTATAAACTTGATGAGCCTTCAGTATCACAATTTGAATTGAAGGAAAAATAATTGCAAATTGTAAAATTATGATAAATAAAAAATGCATTGAATTGTAATATATGATGAAAAGTGAATTATATTTCAAATAATCACCATATACATAAAATTTGTAATCAGTTAATGACAACATCAGTACGATGGAAAAATAAACAAGAAAAAAAAATAATAGACTAAACATATCTACCGACGCTTATGCTGTGTAAAGGTCCTCACAATATGGGAAAGAAGTGAATGCCCCTTTGCAAATATGCGTGGATCAATCGATTTTGGCTCTATCTATCCTGTGACCACATACAAACATGTTTAGTAGAAAAAAGAAATAAAAAATTGTCAATCATTATACTTATGCATATATTACAATGTAATTCTTAGATAAAAAGGGAATATAAACCAATGCTATTACTATCCGGACACCTTCTCCGATTATGTCCTTCCCACCCACATGTGTTACATCTAGTTTTGTCGGATCGCTCGTGAATGTCCATCTCTATGTGATTTGGTTACGCTTAGGTTTACCTTTTTTTCGTAGTAAGTCAATATTTAGGTGAAGACAAGGGAGGCTAACTTGTGGCCAGTTCAGCTCGTCACCAATCAGGTAGAAATGAGCTTGGTAACAATCTATTTGGTTTGCCCATTTATACCATGGCCCTCTTGTCCATTTGTTGTCCACCCTCATACTTACTGCAGTAGCACATGTACGGGAGCAAGGGATCTTATATATTTGCCACTTCTGACAAGTGCAAGTGCGACCCTTAAAGTCAATTGTATGTGTCCTTCCTCCTCCCTTAAATCCCATTGTTGTCATTCAACTACCAGTTAAAACTTCGAAAATACCATTCTGCAAGCTAAATGGAATAACTCTATGTACTCTTGCCCGCCCCCTCTAAGTTTCATACATCTTTATAGTGTAATTAGTATAGGTCTTGCCAGAATTGATTACCTTCTTAGCGTCCTTATACCTCTCCTCTCAATAGGCAACACAGTTGTATAATATCTTCTTCACTAATGTTGTGATGGGTAATCCATGTGCTGATTTCAAAACGAAGTTATAACTCTCGACAATGTTTGATATCATGTAACCAAAACGGTAACATCCATTATATGCGAGAGTCCACCTATCCAAATCAACATTGTCGAACTACGTGGGAGTGTCCTCCTTAGCCTGAGCTAACTTCTACATGAAACATTCGAATTTCCTTTGTTGTGCTTAAACACCTGCAAACTATACAAGTTTCTTGCATAATTGGTTTTTGTGGACTGTGTTGAAGTTACTAGCAACGTGTCATAGACAATATATCTAAACTATAAAAGGTGGCTGCCAGCCTATTGATGGTTCCTTATACGTAGAGTCAATACCGGATGCCCTGTCAGATACAAGACATAAGGTTGCCCCCTTCAAGCCGACTATATGCACTTTAAGCTTTTGTAAGAACCATCCCTAAGTTTCTGCCGATTCTGTATCAACAAAAGTAAATGCCAATGGAACAATTGAATTGTCCCCATCCATGCTACAAGCTACCAACAACTTATGCCCATACTTTCCATATGAGAATGTGCCATCAACACATATAATAGGTCAACAGTATTTGAAAGCTTCAACACATGGCCCAAATGTCCAAAAACCCACTTGAACTGGGATTGACTTTACTTTGGTAAACTACTATAACCCTAATCCATTTGTATCCCCAAGTCGCTCAACTTCATTGCATTTAATAATCTTGGCAACTCATTATACGACTTCTCCCAATTATCGTATACCATCTCAATAGTCTTTCACTTGGTCTCAAAAACCCTTCTATTACTCACTATGTACCCGTACATAGTTTGCATGTTAGTTGTAAGATCAAGTATCTCAACATTAGGGTTGTTTTGTACACTATTATGAATAGTGTAGCCATTATGTTGCTGTCGAGTTAAGGATGATTTTAGTTCATCATTAGGTTCACCCAAGTATGCGGACCTTCTAAAATTGTTATTTTGAAAAGACCTTCTACTTTCTTCAAACAAGCCTATAGCCTCTACTTACAACCCTATTCTTTCTTTTTACAGTAGATGGTATATACATTTGGTCTCGAAATGTCTACATAAAAATCATAGTGGTTCCTTAGGTGGAATGAATTAACTGCATTTATGAGATCCTTCTTTGTATTGAAACACATTCCGATACTTAAGTCATTAGAGTTGATGATGTTACTGCACATTTCATTAACATTTCTCTCAAATGTTGCATAATCGCTGCCATCGTACTGACTGTTGTAAAATGAGACATGATCTCTAATAAGCTTGTTAATAGGTTCGTTTATTTGCAGAAAGTTTTCAAACTGCCTACTTGACAATACTTCATCGGTTCGATGGTATGGCCTACTCGGGCCATCGCCACAAAGTGTTCGGACAAACACACTCCTCCCATCAATATATGGTCTCACCTAGGGCTCTCTCAAATCCTCAACATGGTCATCTTCTAGGCTAACATCATCTTCATCACCATCCATATCTGTTGCATTCTCCCTATCATTAACATTTATATCCATGTACATTCTCTCTACATACGGATCATAAAACTCTTCATGTTCGATAATGGGACCCAATGCTTCGTTAAGCTACTCTTTTGTGATATTCACAAGCTCGTACTTAGATAAATCTATCTATGGTTCATTTGATTGATCTACATTTGTTTAATCTACACCAGTCATTGTTCAATGCACATTGGGATCCAGAAGGGTTAGATTATCTGGCTCATGTATTTCGTGCTCATTTCGAGCACTCGATTCCCCAATATGCCTTATGTACACTTCTTGAATACTTCGTTCTCTAAAAAACTCTGCCATCTCAATGAAATTCTCAACATTCTTATCATCTCCAATGGCCATCAACTTATAGACAACTCCAACATTATAGAAAAAGGGATGTCTGTAGACAAGTTCAACACCACTCGGGTCAACTCCAGTGCATCCATAAATTCTCCAACTGAAATAAGAGAAGTTTGAATCTTTCCTAATTTTCAACTTCTTAATGAGCTTCCTATCATATTCCAACTCCCAATTACCTATTGCTATATTTTCGTTTGCATATATAATAACTTTCACATAATCAACCATTTCCACCCTAGTAATGCCACAATGAACCGAATATTTAGATGACATTATAAACTTTATATACACACCAAGCGACAACTTTATGAAATGCACTTACTCATCTCAGTAAGCTGCGTTGTCAACACAACTACCTAGTTTTAACTTTCTAATTCGACTCAATACAATAAAAAACGCAATATATATATATATTATATATATACACAACAATTTCCACTTACATTACAACATTATTCATACCCATATTCGTATAACATATCTACCGCAATATAAAACAATCCTAAATTTATACAACATACAATAAATTTTTATGAAATATTAATAATTTAAACAACTTACGGTACATCTACGATTACGAAATTTACGTAATAACGTAATAAATTTTTTTCTAAAAATAATAATTGCATAATGTTGATTATTAATAAAATAAAATAAATAAATAGCATGCCTATAAGTTATAGATTATTACCTGTTTCAAACGTTCACTTGCGTAAAGAAATAGTCTGGTACTTCAACTATGGGTTTCCTTGAGTTTTCTCTATGTTTTAGAAATTTCAAAAACTGATATAGGTAAAAATGAGCTATGGTCGCATGGATTAGGGTATTTATACTTAGCTTACTAAAGGCACATGCAGTAGATGCGCCTTCAATTATAACTAATTACACTGAAGGCGCATTCAGTTAATGCACCTTCAGTTATAATGAATTATACTGAAAGCGCCAATGTAAAAAACATGAGTAACTAAAAGTGTATTTGGTTAATGCACCTTCAATATACTATATTTGTAATTTTTTTTAAATAAGTCCTTTTCCGTAATATTTTTCAGAAAAAAGCTCATATTTGTATAAAACTCCATAAGATACACATGCAACCCAATTTGGATTTGAACTGAATCCATGACTGACCCATGCACCCCTTTCTCATTTTAAGTCTAATCTTGTTTTTACTCTTTTACGTTTCCCTTATTTATTTTTATTTTCTTAAGTTGTTTTGTTAAAGCACCAAATATATATATATATATATATATACATGTAAATAAATAAAATAAAAACATTTATTCACTTAGTAAGAATTATTTTCAAAGAAATAAAGATTTAATCAACCTGTTTAAAAAAATTAGGACTTTTTATTAGGATTTTCACAAAAAATAAAAAAAAAAACTAAACTTAGGATCCTTTTAGAATTTTCTTGAAACCAAATGACTAAAAATCTAAACTTGATCATTTTTTTTTAAATTAAAAAGAACCAAGATATTAAAATTTTTAGAATGAACTATGAATGTCTGATTTTGACTAACGGATATATATGCACTTTCAGGGCGACGTAAAATTTGTAAAAACTTTACTTGTCCATTTTTTGTAGATTATAACGAAAATTCCTCCTTTTTTTTGTAAAATAAATATAATTTAACTTATTTATTGGTGATTAAATTTGGTTTTAAAAAGAGTTATTTTGAAAAATAAAGCTTAATAGTTTAATAGGTAGCCTTCAAACTCAAGAAATCTGGTTTCTTGAATTATTTTCAAAAAGTTTTCACAACGTAAACTAATAGCTAAACTGGAATCAATTCGCCTAATCAGATCTAATTTAATTATCTTTTTCAGTTTTACTAGGCAATGACTCCAAAAGTTTTCAAAATAAAGAAATCGAATTTTCTTTAACTTTAGTCGAGGGTTTAAACTAAATATGCATGGGATTTAATTTAAATCAAGTTAAGGGAAATAAAATTAAAATAAGAAAACCGAAAAATCGAGCTTGATAGCTTGGTGACTCTACTAAAGACATCAAAAGGGCTAGCTACTTAAAACCTTCCGAAATTAGAATTACTTTTTTAAATACCCTTCTTTTATTTCTTTTCTCTAAATATATTTTATTTGTGTGTATATGTACTGATATTAATACAAGTACATCAAGGGCATATTGGGAGGCTTTAGTGCATCATAAATAGATACGATTAGAACTAGGCCGTTATAAGATCCTGAGCGATGAGCCATTGTGTAAGTTTTAGATGTTGTCGAGTAATCATCTTCTAGGGCCGATCAAGCTACCTTACTCAAGTTTCGATGTGACCAAGGAATTATTTCTTTGAAAACATACAAAATCACAGAACTTGAGGACCTTTAGAACCTACCTTAATTATATAAACGAACCTTGACTAATGTATAAATAATAATGGGGCATGTTAACCGAGGGTCAATATTATGTCAAAATTTCCATATTATCCATGTAATTTTCCATATGTATTAGTTCTTTGTATAGGACTTGTTTATTATTTCCTTATATTTTATTTTGTAAATTACATCTTTGTAAATGTAAAAGTTCCTTGTAAATTCTATTTCTATGTAACATCTTTATTGTAAATTTATTATAATAATGAAATTCCAATATAACTACAACCCTAAACACCTAATATTGCTACATTACTATTTGATCGTTGATTCCTTACATCTGTATGTCTTCATTCTTCATGTTTTGTCCTTATCTTTATTCATCTATAAATATTTATACTTGATAATTATGTCTTAGTCTCTAAAAGTCAGGTTCATGAATAATCACGTTTTGCTACCTTGTAAAATAATACACTTCTTTTGAAAGCTTGTTCTTAAGTGATCAAAAGTGAAAAGATAAAAAAAAAAAAAAATCAATCATGTGAAATAATTTTAGGTAGTTTCCATTTTACTAAGTATTCTACAAGCTAGAAATATTGATTCTTTCAGATAGATTAATAACTTGTAAATAGGCTTCCTCATTTAGAATAAATAGGATTTAGAAATGATTTTTGGTTCCATTGAATAATAATGGAGCACAATTTTAGGCTCCTTTACTTTGTTCAAAAAGAATATTTTCTCTTTTAAAATGTCATTCATCCATTCCTTGTTTGTAAATAAGTCTTTTAATAGCATTCATTAAATTGTTGTTCCCCGTCAACAAAAAAAAAAAAATGTAAATATATAGGCTTGTAATTAAAACTACGTATAGGCTTGTATAAAAAATCCTAAGAAAGCAATCCTTTATTTATAATTTGATTACTTGGTTTCTATAACATAAAAGCCCTATCACTTTATCTTTCCCTAAAAAAAAAAAAAAAAAACAAAGAAGAAGTTACTAATGGTTACAAATCCTTATGGGACATAAGATGAACACAAACCATATGGCCCATTAAGGTAGCCAACCAAACACGAACCCCTAGCCGATTAAGGTAGCCGATCCAACTCAAAGCCCCTAAGCCACTAATCTAACCATGAATTAAGTCAAAACACAAAGTTATGAAACACCATCCTAACCTTTGATCCCTAGTACAAACAAAAGGGCAATTTACAATCCTTTCCATCTCAAAAGATGTCAATGTTAGCCCAATTGACTCTAAAGAACTGGTCTCAAAATCACATGTGGTTGCTAAGGGGTATTAAGACCTATAATTCTAGGCAGTTTAAGCAAGAATGTGAAAGGTATTGGGCATTTGGTCTTTGAAATTTTATTTTAAATTCAAATTGAATGAAAGGTATCATTTCACAATTAAGGCATGTTTCAAAGAATAGGGGGCAAGGTCAATCTCCACCCTATGGCAAATCAATCCCTACGTAAGGAATTGGTAACTCATTTTAAAAAAAAAATTTAGAATGAAAAGAGGCTAACTACATCCTACACACTAACCCTTAAACACTTTGAGAGATGAGAGACATCATGTTGAGGGATTTTTAGACTCATTCCTTAAAGGAGGTCTATTTTGAATTTGATACACAAAATGAAATGAAGTTAGGAATTTATTTTCAATAACCGAACATAATTATCCTTTATTAACCCCGTTAAACCAATTTGGAATGCTTTCAAATATAAACCTTATCAAGAACAAATCTAAAATGGGGCAATTTAGAGGTTAGTGTTATTGATTAGGAGAGAAGGATAAAACGGATTTATGCTTTCCTTAATAATAACAATTCAAAGATAACTTCTTTTTTTTTGATAAATTGTTCCCTTTAAAGAAGAGCAATACTTTTCTAAATATCTCAAGACCACACATACCTTACCCAAGTCCATACACTTGGAACCTATGTCTTTAGGGCCTTGATTCATCTAAAGACAAAGACTTGACAAAAAAAGATAATTGCTTTTGAGTAGAGAAAAGAAAGAAATAATGGGGTAAAGAAAAAAAAAAAGAGGAAAAAAAGGTGAGAAGGAAGAAATAAAAAAGAGAAAAAGAAAAAAAAAAACTAGAAGAAAGAAAAAAGAAGAAAGGCCTAAACATTAAGCTTAAGAAAATCCCTAACCAAAGAAGGCCTAGAAGCCCAAGCTGCTCTAAAAACACAAGGTCCTGAATCACATTGCCAACCATAAACACAAAACCCCGTATTCATTACAGAATCACACTCCAAATCGTGAACACAAAACTTACCTATCCATCTTGAATAACAAGACTTCCCCACCCACAATACCTCCTATACTAGATAAAAGCTCTTATGATCTTGATGGATAATTTATTTTTAATAAAAAATATTTTTAAAACTGAGGTAAGCACACATTTAGTTCTTTCCTAAAGGTTCTTGACTTATACACTTGGGTTAGATAAAAGTACTTCTTTCAAAGTAAGCCCTCTTATTAATCCCTTTCGAAACCATTTGACTAAAAGCCTAATTTACAATGTTAAACCAAAAAAGACCTAATAGATTAATCAAAGCATATCACTTACAAACTGGACTATAATTTTTTGGAACAGTAGTCAAGAGTGTAATCTAAAACCGAAAGTACACAAAGAAGTCCTCTTCAATTAAACTAATCATAAGTTACTTATTTCTTAGGAAAGGAATGTTTTAAAATGACAAGGCCCTACCAAAGAGCTCAACATTAAATATTTTCAAAGAATAAGAAGATTATGAGATGCCTACATGGTTACTAAGGAGGGAGATAGTTATAGCACTTGCTTCTTAAATAAGAATTTGTATCAATTAGCAAACTTTCAGGAAGAAAAAACAACCAAATAAAAAAAAAAGAGAGAGAAGAGAGACAAAGGAAGTACAGAAAAGGAGAGAACGAACAACTTTTTTCCATCCATTTTCAAGTCTATGTCAGGCTGAGTGGCCAAATCTTTAATTCATGTTATCTACTTCTAAGTCATTCTCCTTAATGTAGTTTTTTATGTCCTTTAATTCTTTTTCAAGTCAAGAAATCTTATCCATGATGACTTTTTTGTTATAAATGGTTTTCACCAAATTCCTTATTTGTAAATTTCTCAAGTCAAGAGGTTTCTCAAAAGGTTACATCCTCTAGTTCTTTTTCTTAGGGTCTTTAGAAAACCCATAAGGTACTTCCCTTTAGCAATTGAGAATCTAGTGAGTCCATAGAGCGCTTACCCTTTCTCAATTCACATTCCTTTTTTTTTTTGGGTCTTATTAACTCATAGAGCACTATCCTGATCTACATTTTCGTTATTATTTTAGCCCGCTCAAGAAGTACTTTGCCCATTTTCCAAGGTTAGTTAGCTTGGAAGGGAACAACTAGGTTATCATTTAGGGCCTTAACTAGCTCAATGAGTGCTTCACCCATTCACTTAGGTTAGTCAGTTTAGAAGAACATGATCAAGTTGTTATTTAGGGTTTTAGTTAACTCAAGGAGCATTTTGCCTGTTCACTTAGGTTAGCCAACTTATAGGGTTACCTTCCTTTTAGTATCTTTTAAGGTTCTTGCTAGCTTACAGAGCACTACCCTTTTTTTAGTATCTTTTAGGATTCTTGCTATCCCACAATAGTGCTATCCTCACCACCTTTCTTTTCGAAACTTTTGTCGCCAAATCTCCAGCGAATCGGGCTTAGGATAACTAGTTAGTTGTAACACTTCTTAAGATAGAGTCATCCATAAGGTAAAAATGGTGTCTCTTGTGTCTTTACGGTATAATTTTACTCGAAATATACCATAAAGAGGAGTAGTTGTGGACATACCATTTTTACTCCATTATATTTTAGTTTCTTTTTTTTATTTAGAGAAAGGGTCCTTTATTAGAAAAAAATTAAAAAAATAAAATAAATAGATTTATAAAAAGATCAATAGAGGAAAAGATTTGATGTTCTAGAATCTTAGTCTAAAACAACTTGGATTAAGTCGTTGGAGTTGTTATTATTTAGATCTAATAGAATCATAGCCAAATGATAATTGGAGATAACAAATCTAATTCGATATTGTTAAATTTGATAAGATATAGATTTTTAAAGATTTAGGTCTTGATTAGCTTCTATCAATTTAGATTTGAATTGATTTAAGAGATTCGTTTTTAGGTTATATAAATAGGGATCAAAGCAGCAGGAGTGACGGATCTTGTTCTTCATAAAAAAAACATACATACTTTGCAATTTGCCAAATCATTTTCTTTAACAATCTCCAATCATCTCCTCTCTCTCTTGAATACTACCGTTTATCTTAAACATTATCCTACGCTTACACTTACAACATCATCTTCGTCCCCTCCAACTGAACAGCAATTCAACTCTTATCCATTCGCATCAATCCCATATGTAACTAACCAAACAGCCTTGTCCCCATCCTCCTTGACACTCCATTGTAGAACCACCATGGACAATAGCAACAGTCACCACACTAACAACACAAACACCACCATCCATCCTTTAATGCCTTCAACCTATAAATCTAGACACTCTACATTGACTCTCTGTAAACCCCTGAAAGTTTCGATCTAGTTTTTTTGAAGTAGACTCAGTAGACAATATAGGAGTCGACAAGGTTAATTAAAGTGAAAACCCTAAAAGACTTAATTAATCGCGTAAAGAATTTTTCGACCCTAAATGTTTCTAAAAGCTAAAGATTCAATTCAAAAGTGATAAAAACCTTAAAAATGATTTCATTAAGGAGATATGTACACCAATCCATCATGATATACCCTAAAACCCTAATTGAAAATATAATGCTTATATTTTGCAAAATCATTAGTAAATGGTTAGAGATAACCCACATTTTTGCTTATATGATTCAAATTCTTAAATAATCCATTAGGAACTAAGATAATGGGTTATAGATTATATTTATCCCTTAAATATATGATTAAGATGGTCTTACTTAGGATTAGGGTTATAGTTGAAAATTAAGTTACATATAGTGAACTTTAATGCCCAAATTAGCACTTTTTACACTTATTATCCAAAGTAGTTTATCAAATGAGATATATGGACTCTAAAGACCTAAAGTAAGATCTCATCAACCACATTTACACATCAATGCATCATATACCTCAATTTTTCTCATTTCCTTCATTTCTCCCCTAATTTCCCTTAATTACTACATTATGTGCACAAAATTACACATACTTAAGGAATGTTGACTAAGATAATAAATGTTGACCAAATTTCAAATGTTGACCAAGTCAACACATGTTGACTAAAGTCAACATTTTGAAAAGTCAACAAAGGTAAGAGATAAGAAAAATATCTCTTATGTAATGATTTCTTCCTTTTCTTTTCTTTTTGATTTTTCTTTCTCTTGTTTTTTCCATGATTGCCGTCCACAACGTTCCTTCTTAACCCCACCACATATTATCTTCCATTAAGAGAAACAAACAAAAAGAAACAAAACAAAACTCCTCTTTCATTGCCTGAGTTCCCTTCCCTTCTTTCCTTTTCATTTCTTCCCTTTTGTCTCCTCCATTTCAACATCATAAAAGGTATGTTTTTAAGTGCTTTATCTTACTTTTTATTAGTCATTAGTTAGTTAATTAGGTAGATTAGATAAGTAGTTATATGGTTAGGTTTGTCTTGAAGAAGAGGAAAAAAAGTTTCCTTCTTTATGTGTAGAAGTTTGAAGTTTGAAAGAGAAGAAAGAAAGACATGAGGATATGCTTCTATGTATGCCTACATAAGGAAATACCAAGAAAGTATAAGTAGAACAACCTTTGTACATGAGTATATAACATGTACATAACCTAATTTAAGATCAAATCTTACTAAACATATCTATACTACACTAAATATGTACATAAGAACACAAAAATATGGAATTAGTGAGCTTTTCTTAAGGAGAAATTTAGGCATACGAAATTTTAGTGTAAGATACTTATTCCACCGTATAGGTATACGAGTATGTATACATGTAGAAATACGGTATAAACCTTAGTATAGGTATGAGTATAAGTATGTATAAAGTATATGTACATAAGTATAAGAAAAAGGGATAATATGTACATAATACATATGTATATAACATAAGCATGATGGAAGGCTTATGTAAGCATATAATGAGGTAAAGGATGACATAAGCACATGATAACATAAGCCATGACATAAGCAAGTGATAACATAAGCCATGACATAAGCAAGTGATGACATAAGCCATGACATAAGCAAGTGATGATGTAAGCGATGACATAAGCATAAAATTAGAAAATAAGAAAACTAAGAAAAATGTAAGTGATTAGGTAACTAAATTAGTAAAACCTAATACACTTACTAAATTAGATTATACCTAATTCACTATAAGAATTAGTAATAGCAAAGTAAAATTCTTTCATTAGAAGAATTTAAGGAATAAAAGATATAAACATAAGTAATAAAAGTACTTAGGTGGTCATAACTAAAACTTTCTATAAATTTAGCTCATAACATAAGATAGGGGTCTTAATATCCAAAATAGATATTACCATGTGAAAATATGTTCAGAAACGATGAAAATCGATTATAAATTCATAAATATCAAAACTAAAACGGAAAAGTTACATACGATTGAAATCAAATCTTACCGGGTAAAAATTTAATAGTGCTTTAAGTAGAACTAGGTACGTAGTTGTTTAGAATTAATAGTTAATTCAAATACTTATTAGTATTGTTATCACATAATGATCAGGTGACACTGAGGTGAGCGAGGACCTCTCGATCGATTACTACGATTAGGGCAAACCGCTATGGCCGAGTGAGTATTTACCCTGTGATTCCATGCTTGATTGTGATTGTATATAATGGGCTTAAATATTATTGTTAATTAACTGCTGTGTGGGGTTCGGGATATGCTTGTGTATGTAAGTACTTGTTGAGTTGTGAATTTACCTTAAATTCAGAGAATGCCTTGTTTGTTGCATGGTAGTATAGAAAATGATTGTGTGTATTAATGGTTGGTCACAGCATAATTGGAACTAATTTATACTCGGCTATAAAAAGAAATTGGAACATGCATTAACATGCATAGCATGGATACTATTCCGGCCGTCACATCACACGGAGGTAAAAAGAGGCCATTCAGGGGTTGATATTATTGAGTTATTTGGTTATGTACGGTGCACTCGTACAAAATGACCTTACCCTGGCCCGCGGGAACACTAGGCGTTGGAGGCGCCAACCGCCTGGCTACGGGTCGAGTCTAGAGACCTCCGTTTAGGGGTGAGTGTGGACTGCGAGGGCCCACTCACAATTATACTAGAACTTGTGTTTTCTGAAAATAAAAGAGTTATTTGATATAAGTACGGAACATGGAGTTCCGTAGTAAAGTAAGTTCTAGTGTAATACCCGGATCTGATTGGTGTCGTGTAAACTCCAACCCTGACTTCGGAGGGCGTTAAATCCGAGTTGCGTATATGAACTAGTTAAGTATGCGTATTATTTGGCATTCTGTTTGATCATTCATTCATATGCGTGACTATAACGTGTTTATAACTTGCTTGTTGTGTGGCTGAGGGTTTTGCTCACTAAGCTTAGGCTTACACCCCTTTAGACTTTTGTTACAGGATAGCCTGTTCGTAGAGACAGGACGAAGGATGCCACAGGTTAGCCTGGGGACTTGGGCAAGAGCGAAGTGTCCTGTGTGATGAGAGTAAACTAGTTTATGTAGACTATTCCTCATGTACTTATGTTAAACTTATGTTTACCTTATCCTTATGAACTTAGATATACTTAAATACTATGTAATATAAACTTTTGAGCTTAACTTTTATATAAATATGTTGTGTGATGATATCATGTGGATCTGGATGTACTTTGGAATTAGTAGTTGTAGAGCCTTGTATATTGTGTGAAGAGTTTTTGATTGGAAGGGTAACCAATCAAGGGTTCTTCATACAGTATACGACGTCTGCCACGACTAGGCCGTCGTCAGTTCGTGACACTCTCTATAATAGTTGTCCCACTATTGATGCATGATTAGCAACGCCCAAACACATTTACATACGAAGACTGTCCCTCATCACTGCCATAGTAGCAACATCGAGCCTATATCCCTACAGCCTACTCCTAATGCGTGTGATCATTGAACCTACTCTCTACATTGACTAACGACCAGCCCCTACACAAAACAACCCAACGACCAACCACCCTCTTCAACCCATACCCAAGCCCCTCGCCACAACTCAACAACATCCCTGACCTCCCAATTTATTGACCCAACATGATAGATCAATCATCTTTTTTCAACCACATCCTCAACTGCCCATACACCAAACACTCAGTAACACCACAACTATGCTGGAACTCTATTTGCACCCACTGTTAACCAAACCATCTTCATCCTTAACCAAACCAACAACAATGCCAAACTCCCAATGCTTCACTATTATTCGACGTAACCTAATATTCCAACATTAACTACAACTTACAGCCACAAACAGATAATCACCGAACGTCACCTAAATTGGAACACCAAAAATAATCACTAAACATGGAAACACTTCATTCCCAAATCCAACTTGCATGAAAGCGTCGTTTCTCACTTGAAAATCACTCAAAAGTTGCTCGAATTGAGCTTCTTTATTGCTTAGAATCACCTCTGTTGTACACACGTGGGATGCACGTACGACTTGATTTGGATCTTAACCAAATCCATGATTGACCCGTACACCCCTTTCTCACTTTAGGTCCAACCTTTTTTCACTCTTTTGCTTTTCTTTATTTATTTTTTATTTTTATTTTCTTATGTTGTTTTGTTAAAGATAAATATATATATATATATATGTAAATAAATAAAATAAAAACTTTTATTCACTTAGTAAAAGTTATCTTCAAAGAAATAAAGATTTAATGAACTTGTTTAAAAAAAATTAGGACTTTTTTTTAGGATTTTTACAAAAAGAAAAGAAAAAAAACTAAACTTAGGACCCTTTTAGAATTTTCTTGAAACCAAATGGCTAAAAACGTAAACTCAGGTAATTTTAAAAAAAAAAAAATTAAAAGAACCAACACATTAAATTTTTCAGAATAACTATTGACGTTTGATTCCAACTAGCAAGTACATAGGTACCTCTGGGGTAACGTAAATTTGTAAAAACTTTACTTTTCCATTTCTTTTTTTTTTATAGATTATAGCTCAAATTCTCTATTTTTTTTTTTGTAAAATAAATATAATTTAACTTATTTATTAATGATTATATTTTGTTTTAAAAAGGGTTATTTTGACAAATGAAGCTTAATTTTGAAAAATTAATACTGGTACCTGTAAAGGTTTAATAGGTAGCTCCTAAACTTAAGAAATCTAGTTTTTCTAAATTATTTTCAAAATGTTTTTAAAAAGTAAATTAGTGGCTAAATTAGAATCGATCCACCAACTCAATTTTAATTAAATCACATTCTTGGTTTCATCAAGTGGCGACTCCAAAAGTTTTCAAAATAAAGAAATCAAGTTTTTTTTTTTTAAAACTTTAGTTAAGGGTTTAAACTACATAGATATGGGATTTCGTTTAAATCAAGTTAAGGGAAATGAAATTAAAATAACAAAACTGCAAAATCAGGCTCGATAAGAGGTGTATGAAGGGTTACAAATGCACGGAAGCACCATTAATGCCTAATCAACAACATCATCTTAAATTGCTATCCCCTCGTGATGACATAACTACCAATCAATAGTTGCACATCCAATCATTGAATAAAACATTCAATCTCAACCAAGAAGCAAATAATTAAGGTTTCAAAATAGTTAGGGTCATTCAATTACTAAACTAATACACATAATTGTCAAACAAGGTATTTACATATCAAGATTGTGTTCAACAAACTCAAACCAATCTAACAAAGAGTCAAACTTTGATATAAATACATACCATGCTTATTAAATGCCCAATTATATTGAAGATTAATTGACCTATTTGTAGGGATTGATTTTCTACTTAATACGATGATTTGGAGCTAAAAGACAATATTTAATACACTTCTCTATCTTAATACCCAATTATATTATGCTTACACTAGAGCAAAGAAGAGTCCCTTGGTCTAGAAGATAGACACTTGTTGAGGTCCATATGAATCCTAAAATGAGGTCCATGAAGGGTTACAAATTCAAGTGTACGTAGTGTGAATTGCAAACAAGATAATCCTAAATGAATGGTTTTTGAAATAGAAAAAGTATGACAAACAACCTAACTTAAGTTAAATTTCAAGTATCTAGTAATTATTTAGTAAGAACCCAACTCAAACCAATTTGTGAATTGTGATATTCCATTTCTACCTAAATCAACAACACCACTTATGCTTGTGTACACCACTAATGCCAACCCATATGCATATAAACCTATACAACCATATAAACTATCCAAAACTAAAACAAGTCCAACTTCATTCAAACAAGATATTATGTTACACTACCCTTTCATCTACGGTACTAAACCCATCTATACAACCAATAACTTGCACGTGCTTAACTTTGCATTATATAATTATTATTTGTGTCCAACAAAATTCCAGCACTTTCTAGTAAAGGATAGCCATTCAATTGCTAAACAACACCAAAGTTCTTTGAATAAAAATTGAGTCAAAGATTCCCATTTCAAGCTTTCTAGAAACATCTTAAGGTTTACTCATCATAGATCCTAATAATAACTCCTCAAGGACAACTAACTATTTCCTTATGCTTGGAGCAAATCTTATGGTTTGGTTAGGTTTATTATTGTATGAAGGAAGGGAAGAAGAAGAAGAGCTAGAAAGGTTTTTTACCTTACATTGCCTATGGTTTAAGTTTTAGTTTTACAAACAAGTAAGCATAAAATCACAATCACATTCAATATTATAAACGAAGTTTTTTTGGCCTTATAAAATGATGAAAAGGGAAGGAATGGTTGCTCATACCTTGGAGTTGCATGTTGAATCTGTACTTTATTGTACCTTTATGTTTTCGATTGAAAAGTTATCTTGCTATATAAGAGACTAATGAGAAAGTGATTCTAGTAGATGTAATGCAACAAAACCCAAATTATACACCATACTTGATAGATAGAGGGATAAAGATAGGAAGTAGGATTCTACTTAATGCGTTTCCAAGGCCGAACACATGAAGGAGCACTATAACATTAACAAACCAAAAAGAAAACAAGAAAGCTAGCAAAAGTTTAGATAGTTACTAACTGGATAAGACACACCAATCGATCCTACTTGGCCTACAATTTTCTAGATATGACACATCGATCCGAATTATAAGGTTACTTACCACTACTCCTTACTAAAAAGAATAATTAAGAGTTGAATGGTAATAAGAAAGCTAAAGTTACTCAAAGGGAAACTTGTATAAATTCTGACAATGAAGGGTGGTTATCTACATACATTAAGTGGGTGTTCATATACCCTTCTTACTAAGGTTATCTTATATACATGAAAAGACAAAAAGGGTAATTTATAAATAGGATACATAAAACATACTAAAAACGGTAAAAGTGACAAAAAAAATTTTATACAGAAAAGCAAAGGAATGTTGTGCCAGAAGACACGCGTCGCATAGTGGCTAGTCGCTTTAGAATATAGTACAACTCGGCTAGAATGAAGGAAAAGAAGGTATGTGATTAGAGTCGACCTAATTTGGATTAGGTAATTCCTCAGCCAATTAGTCATTAATGAATATTTGCCATAGATTAGGGTCAGATCCTAGTTAGTTTAAGTGCTCCACTTCGGATAATTGAGGTCAATATGCTTGAATGTTCAGGATTATGGTACAACTATTCAAAAGGTCAATACATCTGCTCGACATCTTTGGGGACTATATTGATGCACGTGAAGGCTTAATACTCAGGTCGACAGTAGAGTGAAATATGGAGGTTAAGATAGAAATTCTTATCTTAGAAGGGGCTATGAGCTATTATTTTCCTCGTAAGTCCTTGGAGCCTCTCGAGCTTAACTGTATATGATTGGTCTAGAGGATTGATTAATATCATTTGCTTGGAGGGTTAAAAAGATTTGACCTCAAATTTGAAGTGGTCTTCAATTCTTATTCTTTAGGGGCACCTGTAGGATCTTCTTCTCTTGGTCGATGGGGAATTAGGTTAGATACATTGAAAGTGGAGGAAACACCATAGTCATCAAGCAACTCAATCTAGTAAGTGTTGCAATTAATCTTCTTTAGAATCTTGAATGGACCATTAGCTCGTAGAGATAACTTGTTCTGTCTTAAGTATAGAAATCGTTCTTAGCTGAGGTGAATCCATACCAAGTCTCTTATCTTGAAAGAAATAGTTCGGCGACCTTACTTATCAATCTCTTGTTGTCTCTAATTAAACTTGACGATCTTCTTTGTTACAGTTTGGTGTAGCTCCCGCAATTCTTAGGCTTGGTTGACTCCAACTTGATTTTCTTTAGTAGCTACCGGGGTACTGATAAGATTTAAGAGAATAATGGGGTTGAAGTCGTAGATAACCTTGAAAGGAGTCTTTCTAGTGGTGCTATGGATGGTTTTGTTATATGCGAACTCTACAACTGGTAGATATAGATCCCTATTCTTCAAGTTCTTTCTTACGATAACTTTGAGTAAATTACCTAGCTCCCTGTTTATTACTTCAGTCTAACAATCAATTTAGGATTTCTACTAAAGTTAAACATAAGTTTAGTTCTAAATCTTCTTTAAAAAGTCTTCTAAAAATAGTTTAAAAATTTTATGTCACGATCTGAAGCAATAGTTTTCAACACTCCATATAGTCGAAAAACTTCTTGCAAAAACAAATTAGCAATGTATAAAGCATTATTAGTTTGATAGCATGGGATGAAGTGTGCCATTTTACTAAAATAGATCACTATTACAAAGGTTAAATCTTTTTCCCTATATGCCCAAGGTAGGGTTGGTATAAGCAAATGCATATACTGTTCATGAGGTTCTTTCTTTCCTTTAGCTCTCTTACACATTGTTGAGGCCGAATTTTAACCTTTTTAAATCCTTAATTTATAAAAGGTTCCCTCCTAATATAAATTGCTCAATAAAGAAACTAAAAAAAAGTATTTTTTAAAATGGAGTCACCACCAACAAAGTCGAAAAAAGGAAAGCTAAAATTAGTTTGATAAACTAATTTTAATTTTCAAGGAAACATCAATCTTTTGAAAATCAAGATTTGGGTTTAAAGACCTTTGTTTAAAACCATAAAGGTTATCAAAATGAGACATTCTAAAATAAAATGGCTAAAATAACAATTAATTAGTACAGGAAAGGAAATTTATATATATATATATATATTAGCATATTTTTTTTAATGTTAAGGTCAAAGAAAAAAAATTTAAGAAAAGGAAAATAAGGTAAATATATTTTTTTATTTAGATTATTTTAAGTACTTATGTACTTACTACTCGGGATCAAATTATATGTAATTCTTTTCTTTTAGAAGTTTTTTAGTATTGGTTGGTTTCTCTTATTTTTTCGAAAGAAGGTTTTCATTTTAAGTGATTAAGTCTCTTTTTAAATATATATATATATATATATAAAAGAAAAAGTGAAAGAAATTTTTTCTTCTAAAAAAAATCTTATTTCTTGAAAGCAATGAGAAGGAAAGAAAAATTTACCCAAAAAAAAACCAACTAAAGAACATGGAAGGAGATCTTTTATTTCTTTTAGATGACTATTTTTTTATAATTTTTACTTAATCCTATGGAACTTTCATTGGAAAGTCAATAAAAAAAAAAAAAAAGAAGAAGAAGAAAATGGGAATTTTTATTTTAAATGTGAAGGAGTCTTCTTTTCCTCACAAAAAAATTTTGTTAAAATAAAGATGGATGAAAACTTACCTGGGCTCGAACGCAGTTTGAACTGAATGCGAATGTGGAACGTTGTTTTTCTTCTTCAATCCGATGAATATCTTCAGCAAGCATAGTGGATGTCGAAACTCAAAGATTGACCCAATTGACTGCTCTTAACTCCCTGACTAAGCACTAGTGATCACGAGATGGTGGAAATGGAGACAAACGAGCTTTTGAATTAAGCTTGAAAATGGTGTTTGACTATAGCCGGAGATGAGTAGCATAGTTGAACGGAAAATTGGTGATGTAACCAAGTCAAAGTTGTAAAACTATGTATAGAGTTCTTTTCTAATGTTTATGAGTGGATGTTTTCTATTAGAGGCGGGTGCTTGGATTGGTCATAGGGTTATGAAGGGGGTGGTTAAAAATGTCGAGGACAAAGCTTCGGTAAGACAGATGGTAAGATGAAATCACGTAGCCGGATAGACTAAAAGCTTATCGTCCAATCCCTCTTTGGAATGATTTTGGGTCCTTTATTTATAGACAAGTTCAACGATGGAGGATAAGCTCCAAGTTTAAGTTGCCAGATTCGATGAAGTTTGAAATTTAAATCTTTAATCCGTAACTAAATTAATCCAAGGGTTGTTAAAGATGAAATGAGATGAACATTGATGTCCTTCCTTGATCATGGACACGATCCTTGTCATTTTGAGCGTGGATTTGTAAAGAAATTAACATCGCTGGAGTTTCAAAATTTAAACTCTGGCAATATACGTCAAAATTCAAATCATTGGTTTAAATTAAACAAAAATGGTGGGAAATGTTTTTTACCATTGATTTTTATTAATTTGGATGGAAAATGATCAAAAAAGGAGAGAAAATCGGTCTTTGAAGCTACTGTGTCCGCCATTGTTGCTATTGTTTGTTTCGGACATCTTTGTAATGGAGAAGACAATGACCATGTGCTGGTTATGTGAAGGGCATAGGGAGGAAGAAAAAAGGATAAGCGCCTCAGGTTGTATTACTGAGAATCGAACTCTAGTTCTTACTATAGTTGGACTAACCTCCTTACGACCAAGCCAGTTGGCGCTGTCTCACTTGTGGCTGCAAACAAAATATTATGAAGACAAACGGCGTGAACCAACAATCGATTCAGGTAAAAAACTGCTTTTCCTTTCTTTTTTTTTTTTTTTAATAGGCCGATACATACATGCTGATATTAATTTCTCTTAAGTTTCAATTCAACCTAGAATTTATGTTACACTTAATTCAATTAATTTAAATCAAAACCATGATCTTAAAAATTTAATATTCTAAAATCATTTCTTTTAAGAGTAAATAAATTGGACTAAAATTGAATTTAGAAAAAAGTTTATATATACTCAAAAAATACCAAAAAGCACATGTGCATAAAAAAATAACGTTTTTTTTTTTACCTTGAATAAAGAATTGAAATGAAGCCTTTTATTTTATTAAGGCAATTTATTATTTTATTTTATAAGGGCAAAAATGGGGAGTCTACACAAACCTCACTACTTTCAACTATCTTATGAATGTCATTAGCTAAACTAAGCTAGTAAAAGTTTTCTTTCAATAGGTTGGCTATTTTGGCTTCTTTGAAATAACAAAATAATTTATCACTGTGAACTTCCCTTACTAACAGCTTACGTATAGAATAGTTTGGTATACATAGTCTTCAGTCCTCAAACAAATAGCCATTCTTAAGATGATATTTTTCAACAACAACTTATTCTCGACATTGCTTAAGATTGGGACCAAAATGAGAGTCAAGAGAATACTGTTCAATAATAAGTGAAAATCTTAGCAACTTTGTTTGCAAAGCTGTCAGTAAGGTTTGCCAATGTGACAGAGCATTAGTGACCAAGTTAATGCTTCCTTTCTTATACAGGATCACATAAGAAAAACCCTCTATAAACTCTAGCTACTTGGCTTACCTTTCGATAGTTTGTTCTGACTCTCAAGATACTTCAATAACTTATGGTTAGTGTAAATAATAAACTCTCATGATAACAAATAGTATTTCTAAATAGTAAGGGCTCGACAAAGAGAGTATAACTCTTTCTTGTACACAGAATAGTGCACGGTAGCACCACTAAGCTTCTTACTGTAGTAGGTGATGAGTCACCTTTTTTTGCATTAGGACAGCACTAATTCTAATGCCAGACATATCATATTTCAATTTAAAGAGCTTGTTAAAATATAGTAATGATAGAACAAGGGCAGATGTGAACTTCTCTTTGATCTCTCTAAAGTTTTATTTAGCTCGATTACTCCGTTGGAACCCTTCTCTCTTTTTCATCAACTTAGTCAATGGGGTTACAATGGTACTGAAGTTGTTAATAAATTACCTATAAAAAGAAGCTAAACCATGAAAATTTCAAACTTTAATAACATTCTTTAGCGTTAGCTGCTTCAGAATAGCTTAGATCTTTTCTTCATTTGTTTGAATTCCTTCCCTAGCACTACAAACCAAAGAAAAATTACTTCATCTTGGGAAAATGTACACTTCTTCAAATTCCCATTTAACTTCTCAACTCATAGAATATCAAAAACTACTCGGAGATGTTGAACATGGTTGTTTAGGTTAGCACTGTATACCAATGTGTTTTCGAAGTATACGACTACACATCTTTTGATTAGAGGGTGCATCACATGATTTATTAATAGGATGAACGTACTTGATGTATTGGTAAGTCCGAACGGCATAACTAACTATTTATAGATTCCATAGATCGTCTTGAAAATAGTTTTTCACTCATCACCTAGTCTCATGTGAATTTGGTGGTGGCCACTTTGTAGATCAATCTATGAAAATATTTTAGCGTCATGAAGCTCATCTAACTTGTCATCGAGTCTCAGTATCAAATATTTGCACTTGATAGTAACTCAAATGATTACTCGGCTATTGATACACATGTGCCATGAACCATCCTTTTTTGAGACAAACAAAGCTGGTACAACACAAGGGGTTATGCTTTCCCTCACATATCCTCTCCCATTGAGCTCATCTACTTTTTTTTTTAGCTCAACAGCCCACTTAGGATTCTTTTTGTAGGCAAGTCGGTTTAACAAGGCGATGCCTAGTTGTAAATCAATATAATGCTCTATGCCTCGGACTGGGGGTAGTCCTTTAGGCAGTTCCTTAGGAAACAGGTCGAAAAACTCATCTATGAAGCTTCAGATTTCATCTAAGACACCTTTCAGATCTGTTATCTCTAGAAATCTTCTAATCAACAAAAACATAGGCTCATCAGCCTTCTTAGCAGCTTAAAGTTCTCTTCGATTCATCATTAGGGCCTTCTTCTTAATTGCTCGAGTAAGCTAATTATGGGTCTCATTTACTTAGGTTGGGGTCATAGGTTGCAATACAGTCTTCTTTCTATCCTTAACAAAGGCATAGGTGTTCTTGTACTTGTCATGAGTAACACATCGGTTGAACAACTAAGGTCATCCAAGCAATAGATGTGAAGATCCCATAGGGATAACATCGTACACTACTTCGTCCCTGTATCATTCCTAACATTGAACGGCACAATTACCTATTCAGTCATATATAAAGCACCTTTATCATGAAACCAATGTAGCTTGTAAGGTTAGGGATGCTTAATGGTTGGTAGACCTAACCTCTATACGAAAGACTATGCAACTCTGTTAGTATAACTTCCTCCATCCACTATGACAGTGCATAACTGATAACTCTGATTTTAAAAATATTTTACATGGTGATTTTATAGTATTTCCCTTACATTTTTTGTTTTCGTTAAATAAATTGATACTTATTTGAATAAAATTTTGATTTCAAGGTTTGAACGCGTTCTTGGATCAAAAACGAAGAAAAGGAACCAAGTTTCACTCAATTCGGAGTTCAAACGAAGAAGTTATGAAATTTTGAAGTTACACAGTCTAGGATATGATCATGTCCCTAGGCTGTGTCCATGTAGGGAAATTGGCTAGAGGCAGGAAGTTATACGACCTGGGGACATGGTCATGTCCTAAGTCATGTCTCGTAAAGAAAATGAAAACCTTATAATACAGTATAAAAAGACATATTAGGTTTTCACAAAACATAGGAGACATTAGAGAAGAGAAGAGACTTGAGGAGAAGGAGAAGAAAGAGGCGAGAACAACACTGACTTCAAGATTGGAAAGATTTTTCATCAACCAAAGGGGTTTTTCATGTTTTATTTTATGTTTTTGATGGAACTCGTTTTTAGATTCATTATGATAGCTTAGAATTCGTGTATTTAGGATTATGGAACCTAAGGTTTCATGTGACTCTTGGGTTGATTTATAAATTTCAATAAAGTTTCTATCTTTGCTTGATTCAATTATGTCGTTTAATTGTTAATTGATATGTTTAGAATATCAATAGATGATATTATGCATGTTGATTGAGAAATTACATGTATAATTAGATCTTTACATAATTAGAGAGAATTACATATATACTTAGAGATAAGATACATGTTTCTTCCCTGAAAGTTAACTATTTGTATGGGAATTCATTATACATTAATGCAATTCTAAATTATATTACTAAGTGAAGAGATTCTAGTAAATAATTTAGGGTTAGGATTAATATGCCTGAGAAAGGTATTAACTTTAATTGTGAATCCCTCCGGTCAAGAATAATAGAAATTGAATTGAATATATTTTAAGCGGTCATATGTTAAACACTAGGGGAAATAATTCCTAAATACGTTATTGCATACTTGAAGTCGTTCTTAGTTTTGTTGATTTCTAAATTGCTTAATCAAGTCCCATAATTAGTTTAGTTTGTTAATTTTAGTATTTTTAATTCATTCAACTCATCATAATTTTTTGGTTAGATAATAAAGCTAAGGTTAATATTAGTACTCAAAGTCTCTGAGGGACACATCCGCTATATTAAAACTGATAGGTGCACTTGTCTGATATCAATAACTGTCCTTTAATGGTATGCTTAGTATGGAATAAATTCTCTCTCTAGTCTTTCTTAGAGTTTGATAGGGAACTTAATACTTGTCTTAGTATTGGGGCAATCACTTTTCCCTATTCAGCAGAGACACAAGTCTCCTCTTTCTCCTCCTTTGGCTTTTCCAACATCCTTTTCCTGCTCAAGCTCACTCTCATTGGTGCTATTCACCACATCTCCTCAAAGCACCATAACACGTTGGTTCAGACATTCAGTAACTATATATTCAAAACTTAAGCATTTAAAGCACTTCACCTTTTTAGTCTTCTATCTGGAGGTCTACCCTCTTTCATATGTCCTCAAGATCGATCTGGCCTCAATTCGACTTGACTGGCTTGCTTGAATATCGTCAAGTCGGTTATTCCTCTCCTCAGATTGGTATGGACTCCTTGGTTCGCTTTGAACATGTCGGCGTGGAACAGAGGCTTAGGAGAATGTTGGTTTAGGTAAGTTGGGAGCATTTTTTTCTCTGTTTTTTGACCCTCTACATTGTCTTAATTACCTCCTTTAAGGTATAATTCCTTTGTACTTCCATAATGTTGCAAATCTCATGTCCGAATCTAGAAATAAACCTTGATACAGTGTGAGCCTTTGGTTCTTCCATGTTGACTTGAATCATAAGCATTTGAAACTTTCTCACATAATCATTAATAGATTGGCCTCCTTGGTGAAGTTCTTACAACTTTGCAAATGTATCCTACAAATAGGTATCAAGCATAAATCTATCCCTCAGCAACCTCTTCATCTCATCTTAGGTTCTCACACTTGGTCTTCCATCCCTTGCTTTGGATACATTTAGATTTTTCCACTACATAGTGGAATACTTAATAAACTCCAATACAACAAGTTAGATCTTGACAGTATCTATATATCCATAACAATCAAACACCTTTTCTTTACACTCTAAATATTCATCTGCATCTTCACTTTTATTGAAGGTAAAAATTTAGACCTTAACAATGTCAAGTCCTCAAGGAGCTCGATGTCTTTACTCTTATGCTTGATAGTACTCATCCTCTACTTCTTCCCCTTCATCAGTCTTTACATCTACTTCCTTATCATCCTCTTCTATCTCTTCCAACTCTAACCTTCGTTTAATAGCTCGGTTTGTAACTCCTCCAGCTTACTAGGGTCAAACTACGTAGTTGGCTTGACTACCTTGGCTATAGCCTCTCTCTAGAACACTTTTAGGTAGGTTACGTTGTGGCATATCTTGAGGTTGTTGCCTATTAACTTACATCGTAGTGACTAGACTCTCAATAAGGTTAATGAGTCTACTAAGTTTGTTATTAACTGACTTAGGAGTATTACCACCATTTTGACCATAACAAAGTTGAGCATAGCTACTCTAGTCTCCAATAGCACCTTGAACACTTGATTTTGACATGGTATAATACTTTTCAAATAGATTAACAACACAATACATAGGAAAACAATGCTACCTTACTACCCAAAACTTCAACTAACACACTAACAAACTTAACACTCAATAATCACTTGAACAGGACAAAAATGAACTTTCTTTATTTTTGTAGTAAAAAATAGAGTAAGAACAAAGTAACAATGGAACCATTCTTAACAACACACAAATCTTCACAACATAGTTCACAACTCCAAACTTACTCCACACAAACACACTAAAGTAGCTAAGGAAGGAACATAGCAGCTACAAATAGCAAACATGAACCAAAGCTTTACTACAACTTTATGTACTCTCTCTTGGAACCGTACTTTGACACCAACGAAGCTGATGTGTCTCTAGGGTTGAACACATAGAAGAGCACCATAACATTAAAGAACTAAAAAGAAAACAAGAAAGTTAGCAAAAGTCCTAGCAGCTATCGACTAGAAATAGCACACCAATTAATCCTACTTGGTCTATAATCTGCTGAATATGATGCACCGATCAAAACTATGAGGTCACTCGCAACTACTCCTTGCTAAAAGGAATAAATAAGAGCTGAAGCGTAATGAGAACACTAAGGTTACTCAAAGGGAAACTTGTATAAATTTTGATGATGAAGGGTGATTGTCTGTGTACATTAAGTGAGGGTTTATATACATATCCTACTATGGTTACTTTACATATAGGAAAAGATAAAAAGGGTAATTTACAAATGGGATATATAAGACATACTAAAAAGGGTAAAAGAAACAAAAAATATTATGTATGAAAAAGTAAAGAATTCTTTTGAAATTTTATGCTAGAAGACACATGTCACATAGTGGTTGGTCGCTTTGGAATATAGTACAACTTATTTGAAATGAAGGAAAAGAGGGTATGAGATTAAAGCTGACTTGATTTAGATCAAGTCAGTCCTTGGCCATTTAATCACTAATAAATATTCACCTCAAATTGGGGTCAAAACTGGGTTAGTTAAAGAACTTGGCTTTGAATAGTTGAGGCTAGTATGCTTGAATGTTTAGGATTATGGTACAACTATTCAATAGGTCAATACGTTTACTTAGCAAATTCGGGGACTATGGTGGTGCACATGAAGACTCGATACTTAAGTCAACAATAGAGTGAAATATGGAGGTTAGGATAGTAATTCTTGTCTTAGAGGGGGTTGCAAGCTATTATTCTCCTTATGAGTCCTTAAAGTACCTGAGCTCAATTGTGTATGATTAGTTTGGTGGGTTGATTCCTATTAGGATCCTTATTTTGTATAAGGATAACCTCACTCTTCTTTGCTATTTCTTCATTTTTCTTTACTAAGTTAGCATTTAATTGTTCTAATTTAGAAAGACGATCAATATGTGCTTAGTTGGGCTAACATCTCTTTAGAGTGGTGAGAATGTAGTAGCTCTACTAGCATTCCTTAGGGAAGTTGAATATATTCGATGCCAAAATGTTGGTGAAATTTGGTGATTAAGTAATAACCTGCAAAACAAGAAATGTAAGGCCATGGGGGTACCAAAGTAAACTAATGTTGCCAGTCCTATGCCAAAGTCAAAGATGTGTATTAAGTAATGGGAAGTGAAGGAGCAATAAGGGTGTAGAGAGCTTCCTTATTCCTACTCCTTAGTTATTTATAAATCATACAACCAAGTATAATGGAGTGGTAGTTCAACTTTCTAGGATATACCATACTCTATTGATTATAGCTTGTGTAGTTAAAGGTAGTTAGGCAGTTATTGTATATAATAACTATTGAACCATTTACATCCTTACGTTGTTATTTTAATTTTTAAACTTGTGGACCAGGCCTACATGATATGGGCTTAAGGGTTCAGGCATTCAAGTTATGTTCCAAGCTGTTTTAAGCTTGTTCAAGTAAGTCGTATGATTTTTGTTTCGACCTAATTTTTCTTGTGACCATTAAGTACCTTAGCCTTAGAAGGTTAGATTGAAGTAATTCAACTTAACTTACATCTTAGAATAAGTCAAATCCTTATTTAATGACCTTAAGTGAAAACTTAGCACCAACACATACTGCAAATTTTCCTAAATTCACTTAAGACTTTTGAAGCCTGTTGTTTCTTCTCGCTTTCGTAAAATGTTCACAACTTGCTTATATGTTAGTTTTTACATTTCAAATTGCTCCTACATCAATGCTCTAAATTCTTCTTCATTTTTTGAAACTTTAAAGCACAAATTGCTAGGGTAATGAGTTGAGAAGGCTTTGATACCAAATAAAGCATGATAGCTATGATAGTCCTAGGTTCCAAGCTCTTAAATTTAGGACGTCGAGCAATGTTATCTAATTTAGTTTAAACTTCACGATAAGGTCAGAAAGGTTAGAAGAAGTAACTTGGTAAAGTCAATTTCTCAAAATAATGTATATAAAAGGTTTAATTTGATAAAAATATTAGTTTATTAGTAAAGCCGATGTTTATTGAAAACTTGATATTCAAGCTTCAAGATATAACAAGAATTTAAAGATAAGTTATTTAACTCATAAAAATAATATATGAAGTGAAATTGTACATAATAGAGATGTATTTACATAAAATATAAATAATACGTATATATAATAATATAAATACATAAAATATAAGTAAATTAATATGAAAATGGTTATAATTATTCAAAAAAATAACTTGATGAGTCATCAACTCAGCCAAACATGATGTAGCAGCATTAGAATAAGCTAAAAGCATGAGTCAACACTAGATAAATGAAAAATTGCCACCTCATGCTATAAATAAAAAAAAATTGACATGTGGCATACACTTAGTACCATCTCCTTGATCCAAACCTACCTTGGGCCTATAAATATGTCATCTCCACTTCATTTTCAATATTTTAGCAACTAGGAATAAGTAGGAAAAGAATAAAAAACTATTGAATTTGATTTTTAGAAAAAAAAGAGGGGGGGAGGGGGTGGGGTGTGCACCGGAAACAGCCTGGTTATTAAGGTTCATATAGCAAGCATAAACTTGACACATTGAGGCTTTAGTGGTCAAAGGTAATCGCCATGAGAAGTCCGGTCGATAAGGCCTTGTTGCCAGTGGAGCTCCATTGGCTGGCGAATTGACCAGTTCAAATTTCTACTCGTAAGTTGCTAAATTTATTAAAATTACCAAACTAGCTTAATTAAATTTGAAAAATTATATTCCTAGGTTGTTTAGTATGTACTTTATCACAGTAGTTTTATTTTTGATGCAATTATGAGTGGAAATATATGCTCCTTAAGAAACTACTCTATTTAAGCAAAAATTGAACTAATTTTTAAAAATACTAAATAATGTTATTTTAAGCTAATTCTTGGTTTATAGAATCTTAATAAGTTACATTTAATTTTCATAATAATATTTCTTAATAAAGTACACATTTGATATAATAATTTTCCCTGTAATTATAGTAATGATATAGTGTTTAGTTTTGATATTAGAATAAAATTTGATTGTTGAACTAATTAAAGCTAATTTTTACTAAAATCAAACCTAAAATCAATAATTTGGGAACTACATCTAATGGGCCAATTTAGTATTTATAATAATTAGACATGAAACTATATATTTTTATGAGTTTATAGTATATTTTTATGGACTTAGTTGAGTTAGTTTACTATTTATTCTAGAAATAGTGAGTATTTAGCTATATTTTGATTATATTGATATATAGTAAATCAAACTACTAATATTTAGAATACTTACATGACTTAAGCTTGATATTTTCGTAAACAACACTTGTTGATCAATGTGGTTTGTTATGGATTCATGAGTAATGATAAGCTATTGAGTATAATATGGATTAATAAGGCAATTAGGATAATATATAATCGAATTGTAATTGTGAAAAGGTATTTTTGTCAATTATACTTTATTGGTTAGGTTGACACCTTAAAATATTTGTATGGTTCTCTATATAACAATCATGGTGATGTACGATTTTCTAAAAAGAGATAAGAAATGAAGATTAATACTAGTTTAGCTGTATAATTGATTAGCAACATACGATAGCTACTATTACTATATTTAGAAGATGACAAGTCAATTACTCTATTATGTATATTGATGTTTATAGGTGAAGATAGTCATATTGAATGGTAGAATCAGTGTTGGGCCCAAGTGAGCACTCCCTACTTGGTTTTGTATTATGTAATGACCAAAAACATAGACCACACGCTTGCTTGTTGTGTGCAGCTGTGGAATTCACTAAGTGTATCTCTAGCTTAAAGTATTTATACTCTAAATTAATATTGCTCATGATAAATTATTACTTTAGTACATTTGCTAGTATAATTTATGTTTTTGATAATAGATTGATATTCGTTGGAAATATTGACTTGGTAATGCAATTGTGCTTGTCTGATGAAAGCATTTGCTCCTTATGATGACTAGTTATACTATGCCCGTAACTTGGTAAATCTCTGATGATATTGAATAAATGTCAAGATGACCTAGCTTTGTGCAAGAGTTATGATGTTTATATCGTACCCCGCATGAAATGGTGATATTTGACTATGAGGTTGAAGGGTAGGCTTGGTTATCATTTTCTTAGTCCTCGGTATTTAGCTATAAACTTAACTTAATTTACTTGGAAACTATGCTTAGTGGAAATTGTACTTTGTTGGGTTGATTTGAAACCCATACTTAGCTAAGTTGAATATATTGTTTGAATGCATTTATGGCATTGCACTAAATGGACCTACGGGTCGAACTTTCTCAACTTGAGATATCATTAGGTTAGGTATTGAGTATATAGAACTGTATTACTTAGTCAATTCTGACCACTTCATGTGGTTTTGACTAGGTTAGGTGTAGTAGCTTTTTATTGCCTTAGGTTCCTAAATTTTGTATCCAAATGTCTAGGAGTGTCAACTAACTAGATGAGATCTAGGTTGGGCTAGGATACCAACATCGGTGCATGTTATGTACATTAGCACGGCATTCGTATGATGTATGAATCATTGCGCATGTGCTTGGTATTAGTTTGATGACTTGAATGTGCTTGAGTTATTGATGATGTTGGGATTGTCAAATATATGATATATACTACTTGTTATGATTTAAAATACTCGATTACTATGGTATCTATGTTTAGTTTTGTACTTGCCTAGCTCAAAACCTAAGCTGAGGGGTTAGCTTATCTAACCTTAAGTATTAAAGACAAGACAAGACAAGACAAACTAGGACCTAGAGGTTAGGTTGGGTGAAAAAGAGAGCGATTAGCTATAGAATTTCACATCAAGTTCTTGGAAGCAAGTTTGCAAGAAGGTTGTCATACTATTTATAGGTTTCTAATATTAAAGTTTTGAATGTAAAAGTTTATTATCCTAATTGGATTATGAGTTGAACGGCCAAGTGAAATATGAAACTCTAAATAAAGTCTATATTTTATAAAGTTCCACTATGTTATTTTATATTAATTGAAAGAAGTTTTATTAAGAACTTACATAGTAGAGTTTGAGTTAATAGATTGGCGATAGTTTTAGCCTTATCCTTAATTTGGGGATGACATAATGAATTGTCTCTTAGGCACCAAGTCTTAAGAAAAGTATAAGTAGATGCCTTAAGAGGTGAGGAGTTATAATAGCAATTAGGATTAAAATGTAGTATTTGCTTATATTTCTATTTGATTTGTAATTAGGATTTTAAGGACTAAAAATACTCTGATATGTAGATTACAAGTGGTGATACTTAGTAGAAAAATGAATGAGATAGGTAATCTTGTTATGAATGCCAAGTAAGTGATGCTTAATTTCCTTACCTTTTTCTATAAGATAGAATGTTGTATATCCAATCTTGAAAATAATAGTAAAGATAATGTTCTCTATACGATCTTAATATTCTCTAATTAACCATGTGCAATTGGACACATTAGAGGATTCTAGAATCAGGTTCATTAACTAGTACTTATTCATTATTATCTATATAGAGCCATAATATTGTGGGTTTAGACACTTAGCTCAATCCATTCAATGCTTATTATTCAGCCTACCTTGTAGTTCATTATTTAATCTAAATGAATAAACAAAAGATTTAGCTTTGATACTCTCTTTAATTGCTTCTGGAGAGGTTAGTTTACTCTTGCATCCTTGTTTCTAATGAGCAAACACTTACACCTTAGAGATAGGCAAGACCTTATATCTTCTTACTTTGTCTTGAATATTTCATTGTCTTGTTTCATCAACTTTTCTCTTGATGGAAATCTGACCTCTTTTACTACCCATTCTGACCTTTAGACGACAAATTCCAAGTTCTAAACCACTCCCTTAAGGTTGAATCAAAGGCCTAGAAGGTTTAATCTCGAGAATCCTCAATGACCGAATGGATGAGGATGAGCTAATTTATGTATAAAGCTGCTCTTTACATCACTCATCGAGTTGATCCTCCCTTTTTCAAGCTATAAGTTCGATCTTGATAGTTCTACTTATCTACTTAATGGGCCCAAATTGCTTGGACTACCTGATTAGCCTACTCTCTAACCTAAATCTAAGCTATATAGTTCATTTGTCAACCACTTTACTGAAGACCTTTCCGCTCGACTCAAAGGTCGCCACCACCTACTATTTTTACTATTTCTACTAGGATGCATCCATTGCCTACTTAACACGTGTTTTGACATCCTTTGCCCAAATACATGATCTTGGGATGATTCTTTTTATTTCATTATGTTCTTACCCTTTGGTTACATGTACTCTTAATATTTTAGAATGTACCCTATTGACTTTTCTCCTTTGTATTTAGCTTAGTTGGCACATATAAATATGGCTAATTTTTTGTACACAAACATCACTTAGCCTACACTATTAATGAATATTCCATTTCTATTCTTGTAGTTGTAAAGCTCTAAGTTCCCATTTTACTCTTATCTAGTTCTTTTAGTAAGAACTAGTGGTGAGAACACTATACTTGCATTTATGAGTCATATTGGGTGTTCAAGTGTAAGGATAGGTTCAAGACTGGATTGTTGTGCATCACATCAACTACCTAGCTAAAACCAACCCTTCCATTCACATTTCTTCTCTATGAAAAAGGCTTACTCCCTGTACGCTGGTAAGCCCTAGTGAAAACATAGATCATTAGCACATCATTTCTTTTGCTTCTTGTCTCCATAATCATGTGCTAAAGGTATCTTGAAACCTTATTTTTCTTAGTTGTTTTACTTTTTTTATTACTTAGTCTTAGGGAAATAGACTGTAAACTTATTTGTTATCTAATAGTATTATATTTGTAATGTGTAATCCAAAGATAGAAAATGTGCTAAATTTTGATGACTATATAGAAGCATCTCCAAATAATGAAGGTAAATGTGACGTAATCAAAATGTCATGCTCTTATGTATTAATTGCTTAATAATCCATATTATCATTAGGTAACTCCTACGTGATGATAGTAATGGGGGGATTAAAATAAATCTAATAATTATTACATAGATCTTTTGTATTTATAATATATGCTACTTTTACTGTCGTTAAGTGATTTGGACAAAGTCTTGCATAATGGTGTTACATCAAAGGTAGTTTTAGGTAAGGCAATCATGGTTTAGTTCAATTCAGTTCAAGGGTCAAAATAAACCAAATCACATTTGAAATAGTTTAGTCTAAAAACTTGATGAATCGAATCATTTTCAATGGTTTACGATTTTGAATTAATTACTTCAAATGCTATTTGGTTCAGTTCGGTTCACTTTGATTCGGTTTAGTTAGAACTACTTTTTTCAAGAAACCCTATTATAGTTGATAGTACTAATAGTTAATGAATCATGGTGAAGGCATATAGGTCCTCTAGAGATGAAAGATGATCGTGAAGGAAAAGAAATGACTTATAGATGTTAAGAGTGAAATGGAAGAGGACAAAAAAGAAAAAATAAACAAGGTTAGACTAAATTGCCAATAAAATTGGAAACTAAAAAATGTTGCTTATTTTCTTAATTTTGAATAAGAAACACTTCGACTCGAGATCAAGCTATTCAATTTTGATTCAACCCCTTTTATAGAACCAAAAACCATTTGGACCCTCTCCAAAACAAACTGCGAATGGAACCGAAATATATAAGAACTGATTTATGATTTGGCTTAGTTCAATTTTAGGTTATGTTCAGTTTGGTTTGATGAACATCTCAATGTCCTTAGGGTATGATAAATAGCATTACATTGGAATATATAGAATGGAATACCCCCAAAGGGAAATACATTAAATTAAAACATAAATTGTCATATTAAAATAAATAGAGAATTCATAATAGGAAGTATTACAAACCATAATAAATCATGATGTATAATTCGATATATTTAACGAGAATATCTTACATAAAATGAGAAGCACATAAAATAATTATTAATGATGTAATTATAAATGAAGTTGAATCCTAAGATAGGTTTCACTTAAAGCTTATCCAAAACTTTATTAGTTTAGTCTAATAGAGATTCTCCTCCTATGATAAGGAGAAGGAGAAGGTAAGTAACACCCATAAAAAAGTAAATAACCTCAACCGAAATCCTTTTCATATTCTTGTAGGGGTTTTGAAACTTAATAGATTCTATAATATACATTAAAACTTAAAAGAGATTCCTAATAATTAATATTGAGAACTCTAAAAGTTGACATAAGAATTGAAATACTAAACCTAAATTTATTAATTCAAGAAATGATAGAAATTTGGAGAAAATTCGATTTAAAGGTTTAATGATATAATTCTTACTGCATTAAAGATTTGTAACTATCAAATAGGGAAAAAATTGATAAGACAAATTGTAATTGATAAAGTGTCAAAAAAATGAGATTACGTTATAAGGTAAGGTGAATCATAAAAAATACAAACCCTAAAAGGTAGATTTAAAAAGGAGAGGTTATAGATACTAAGCCTTAGGTTTCTTCACAAAAGAAACCCTTTAAGATCCAAGATTAGGATTTTATGATAAAACTATTAATCAGAATGTACAACGATAGAAAATCATAATCAAATAGTCAATAGGATTATCCAACAACATTATGGAATAAACATTTAAAATAAAATCTAGAATAAAACTGGATAGAGAAACTAAAGAAGATCCCTAGGAGAAAGAGAGGTCTATATCTAGTAGACCACGCCTTACTTTGGTTGATTAGGCTTTGCTTGCTTAGGTTAACTCACTTTGTTGCTTTAGGTAACCACCTTAGATTCAATATTTTTGAAGATCTTGATAGGTTATCAATTAATAAAAAAATTAGGAGAAATTCATAAGCAAGGGAAGTATAAATTAACATAAATTTGGGATTACATTATTTAAATTATTATTGTAGGTTATCTTGAAGATATTAAAGTGATGTGTTTTATAGAAAAATAAAGGTGACTAATGTGCTCCTTGTTTATTATTTATGCATGACAATTGTAATCTAAATAACAACTATTGGACTAAAAAACTATATACCTTGTTTGTACATAGTCATTTGAACTTATGACTTGCATGCATTAATGAGGGGATGGCAATCAAAACTCCTCAAATGATGTTGTTTGATTAGGTAGGAATTTCTCTTTGGTGATTAAGTGAGTTGTCAATCTGAAGGAACTATGGCTAATACAATCAATTAAGTAGGAATAAAATTAAAACAAAGCTAAATGGTGAAGTGAAACACTAATTAGAACATTCTAGATAGATTGTACTCATGATGCCTTCATATAAGTGATGAATTCAGTATCAGATGATTACTTTATCAACAAGGGAAATAGAGTCATTCCTAATTTATTGCAAATGATGAGCCTGTAAGTACTATCATATTATTTTTCACAAACGATGTATTCATGGGCTTATCATGTTATTTGTTGCAAATGATAATATATTGTTTTACTGCATTTGAAAAGTGAAACTTGAGTCATTTTGAACCTTGGTTGTCAAGGTTATGCTATTTTCATTCGCTTAAGGTATATATTAATGAATAACGGATATAATATATATAAAAGTATCTAAACTTTTAATTTTGAATAGTTTAATTCTTAAACATTCAAAACTTGAATTTCAGTATTTGAAAATTGAAAATATATTTATTTGAATGTCTGTATTTAATAGATGTTATACATGTGATAAGTACTAAACTGCTCAAAATAAAAAATTAAGCACTCAAGTAAATAATTTTTTACGTTTTGAATATTGAAATTTAAGTTTTGAATGTTTAAATACTAACATATCTTAAATCAAAAGTTCAATCACTCCTATATACATTATATCATGAATAATGTTTGTCACATGCAATTAGTATGGAATGCATGTTTTTTATCCTTTTGAACATATATGCATACATGTAATATACTTGGACTTGAAGAGTATGAGAGACAAACCTTGTAAATTCTTGTTCAGGCTGGAAAATTTGGCCAGTTGGCCATGTACATCCGATCTGTGGCTAGAAATAGAATGTGACATTTTCTATAAATGCGGAAATGTGCTAATTTTTCTCTTTGGAAAGAGTACGCAAATTGATTAAGGAGATTTCATTCCACAAGCAAACTTTAAATCCAAAAGGAAATCCGCTCACATCAATGAATCAAATTTCTACAAAGGTAATAATTAGAGAATCCAACTTGTCCTTCCAAAGCTAGAAATCTCAATTTCTTTGCGATTAACTTTGTTTTTGGTATGATGATTCGGTGGATCGCAACTTGCAGAAACAGTTACTTTTGAATATTTTAATGACTAATTTGTTAATGGATTTATATATCCTCATCCTCCTTTTTTACGTATCGACCTGTCCAAGCATGAATGACCGATAGCCTAGCCGAAATGAAAATGCTATCGCATGTTTCGTAAGAAGACAATGTTGTAGAAGGATGGTGGCTGAAGATTACGTTCGCAAGCACGTCGCTGTTTGATAGTGACGGGAATTGATAAATTTACGGCGACTTGACACCATGCACAAGTTTTCACGATACTTACGCCACCATTGGTTAGATTTTTCTTTAGTCTGGACTTCTTTTTTTTTTTAATAGTGTGATGATCAAGGAGCCATCTTTTGTTGTTGGATGAAACAGGATCATGCCTACGGATATATGTGTATGTCAACATGATCATTTAGTCGATTCGAAAAGTTTATTCAAAGTAGATGGGCAGTGAATTTTTGACTCTTCTAATGGCCATTACCACATGTTGGTAGTGGAACTTTGGCCCTCTGTTTGCCTTTTACTTGTATATAAATTTTTTTACACTCATTTTGTCTCTAATATGAACCAAACTACAAGTCTTTGGATTAGGAGGTTGAGTAAACCCTAATAAATCAACCAGTTAAAGGAGACGAGGGTTGCCGTAGAATCCCATGTGTTTAATGATGTAAATTGCTTGGCAGTTTTCCAATGGCTCCTGCTCTTGCATAATAAAAAGGCCAAATTTCTTTCTTTTCTTCTCCTTTTTTCCGGATCAAAGGAAATGGTAACAATTCATAAAGATGTTTAGAAGGTAAGTGTTTTCTGAATTTTTTTTCATATTGGTACGAGGAAAGCTTTTTGATTGAAAAACAATCCTGCGGTAGTTTCAGGAAATTATTGATATTGGAGGCTTGTCAAGGTAGAAGTGTTTATGATTTAGTTAGGTCTGGTTTAGGGATTAAATTGAATCAAATCGCAGACCCTTAGAAAACCAAATAGCTCTCAATGGTTTAAGATTATGATCGAGCACTTTAAATGCAGTGCAGCTTGATTCTATTGGTTCAAACTACTTTGACAAACACATTGTTTTATTTGATAATATCGATAGTGTTCAGCATTTTCAACCAAGCATCAATGCTTAAATTAAGGAACATCATGTGAGAATTAAGAATATATAATATTATATCAAAGTAATATTACATTTTAGGTGATTGTGAAAACACATGAGACTATGTCAGGAATGAGAGATGAGGTGAAGAAAGAGGAGTAACCCAAGGAGGATGAGAGTGAGATTAAAGACATCAAAGAGGAAAAAGGAAAATAAGGTTATATTAAAATGTATATCAAGCTTAATACTAAAATGTCACCTGTTTGTTGTTTTTTTGGATTTGAGCAGTTCGGTTTGGTCCAACTCTCTAAATCGGACGTGAATTGTTTAAACCATCTTTCAATGGAATGGCAAACTAAACCAAAAGTGTAAAAGAACCGCATTATGTGGTTCCATCTCAATTCAATTTAGTTGGATGAAAAAACCCTATTTGGTGGTAAATGATGCTTGAAGCCAATGGAGGCGGCAATAAGCTTTATGAGTGATGATTAATAATTATGAAAAATATTGATAGAAAAACAAGAAAATAACTTCTTTTTTTTTATAATAAAATAATTTTTATCATATTTTTACACTAACAATCACATGATAGTTAATCATAACCACCATCCATCAATGTGGCATCTCTCCCTATCATTAACTGTTGTTAAAAGACATTAATAATAGCTATCTCCTAATATTATTGAGATCATATTTTACTATTATAAATCTTTAATTCTAATAAAGGCTAGAGGAAAGGAAAAAAGAAAAGGAAAACTTTTTCTACTAAGCAACAAGCACCTTTATTATGAAGTATTAATTGCAAACATATAACCTAAGTTTTTTAATTCTATGTTTATTAAATATAGGGAACACTTGGCATACTCCCATTGGTTGACAAGTTATTAAATAATTTAAGTGAAATAAAATTAATATATTTTATTTAAAAATTGAGAAAAAAAAGTAGGGAAAAAAAAGTAAAACTAGAGTATTTAGAAGAAATCTTGACAGTAAAATTCATTTTTTTTTCCTGAGATAAGCAAAGCACATGCATCAAATGCGATGATGGAGAACATAATTATACTTGCACAATTAATTATGAGGGAACCAACGAGTTTTGTACCTCTATAAGGTACTTTGAAGAAAATAGGATGAAAATGAGGTGGTAGTGAAAAATAATGTATGAGTGGTGTAGAGAAGGCATGCATATGGCACTTTTTTGTATTGAAGCTGCGTACGGAAAATTTTAATGTGGAAGGCATGTATTTTCTTTATGCCTTCCATTCACTAAGAAGGTGCATGGATAATTTGTGACTTCTTATAGATGAAGAAGGCACAAACGTGATATGCACCTTCTTCGTCAACTAGAAGGCATAAATCATTCATATGCCTTTAGTAGCCATATAAATAGCCTAAATTTCTAAGATCACCATTCATTTTTGCATTCACCACTTTTTAAAATTTCTTAAACTTTTTGATTTTTACTCTCCAAGCGAGAACATAATCCTACTTTTCTCAATCTATCTATAAATAATACTCATCCTTCCTCGCTTTCATATTTATTTTTTAATATGCAAATTACATTGTTAATATGGTAGCATTTATATTATCTATGTGAATTGTAGTTAGATAATAATTTTTAAAATATTTATATATTTTTAACATGCATATTATGTTTAGTATGTTGTTCATATGCTATTATGTAGTTATATAAATTGTAGTAGTAACATAAGAAAATAGGGATGCCATCCATGAATTATAGATGATTTTACTTATACATTGGTTAAGTATGCTTGCAATTGCAATTATAGTGTGTGATGAGAAGCCTCATAGAGAATTGAAATTGTGTAGGTGCTTCTAATTGCAATTGCAATTGTAGTATGTGATAGGATGAAGATAAATTGGTTGGTTGCACATCAGGAATATATAATGACTTGTACAAATTGCCAGATGTAGGTGGTTCATTTGTAAAGACTTCGGGGTATGGATTTGGGTTACTATAACTGGTATAGGGAGCATACATGTCGATATATCACCCATCACTGGGTGGTGATGAGACACTTGGTAAGCCTACTTCCACTTATCTTATCATTTTGCGCAATTTATCGTACATGATTATAGCATTAACTGATTTGATGCAATGTAGGCAAATACTTTACGTCAAGCAAAGCTATTTGACGATTTAGGCATTATACATCAGATCATTGATGGTAGCCTTCACTATCTTGAGGAGCATGATGAGTTAATATTGTTTCCCCACCAGGTAGCCGAAACAAACCCCATATCGTCCCTTTGCTTGCATGTTAGGGATAAAGTTTGTATGAAAGGACATTGAGTAGGTCAGACATGTGATTGGGGACAGTTAGATGATGACATGGCATTCCATTGGGATCTCATCATTAGATTGACTTGGGTGAGATTGATCACAATATACCGCATGTCGATGTGCCTAACTCCTACCTCAGCTCGTACTATACTCTAAGTGCTTACGATAACATCTCTTCCTAACAAACACTGCTATCTCCTCTTAAGCTGCATATTAATTGGAATCAAACATTAGACATGGAAGAGGTGGTCACTTAACTATCGCCATCACAACCTGGTCTGATTCCTCTTAGAGAGCTCGACGATACTCCTCTTCCTCTATTGGAGCCTTAGCCATATGAGGAAACATCAAGTCATAGGCCATCATTACTTGCTTACTTTGAGAAACAACTAACAAGATTTAGGAAGAAGTAGTTGTAAATAACCACTTTTATATTACCTAGTTAATTTATTACGTATTTTTGAAATCTATCATTTACTCTGTATAGGGATGTTGTAAATAATATCATACATTAGCTTTCTATTCACTTTATATTGATCATTTACTGCAAATATACTTTGTAATATTATATTTGATTTTATAGGTTCAGACGTGTTAGGTAGTCTATTAGACTATTTATAAATGTGCTAAGTTGTACATCAGACCGATGGAAATTCATATGTTTTTGTGATGTACTTATGGGTTGTAGGTTTATTGTTTTTAGGAGGTTGTTTGGCTCTGTATTCAATGTATATTTTGTTAATCTACTTGTATTCAAGGCATTTATTAAACAGGTAAGGTGGTGGGGATATGTGTACAAAGAAACTACATACCCTAATCGTGCTTTCTTTGTTTTCCAACCAACAAGGAAAGTGCATCTCTTATACATGCCTTGTTAAAATTTTAAAAGGTACCGTATGTGCACCTTCCCTACACCACTCCTACACTATTTTTCACGACCACTTCATTTTTGTCCTATTTTTTACAAAATACCCTATAGAGGTACAAAACTTGAGAACCAACAACCAAATCTATGCAAAAGTTGTAGAATGCATAGCAAGCAAATAGCAATTGGATGCAATGAAAAATCTTAAGAATGCATAAAACTTGAATGTTTCTTTGCTACCAATTTTGAAAACACTCAATTAAGAAAAGCAACCCATCAAACATGGTCCTCTAAATAGTAGAAATGTTAAAGTTTAAAACATTCAAAGTAGTTAGAAGTACCCAGTGGTAGGTCATCTTTGAACTTTCAATTTGAGTGACCTACTAAGAATTGAAGCAAAAGTTGATGTTTTTCTTAATCTAAGGACATCCTATCCAATGGACCTACTTTTTTGCTTCAATTTGCTTTGTAAATGAAGAAATTCTAAAGAGAATTTTGAACTGATCATGTTAATTTATAGAGAGACAAAGGACGTTTCTTAATCTAATTTGTAGACTTTTGATCGAATTTGAATGTATCCTCCTGCTCTTCAACCTCTATTATTTATATAAAATTACTTAGGTTAAAATTATTATGTGTTAATTGATTCTTATGGAATCAAACTAGGCATAACACTTTTTTAGAGAGAGAACCGTTGTTGTCTTTTTTTTCTTTTTCTTTTTTCCTCTAGTTTTTAATAAAATATATTAATTTTATTTCCTTATATTATTTAATAATTTATCATCCAATAGGAATACACCAACTATTTCATAAATGTAATTAACACAAAATTAAGAAACTCAAGTTATGTATTTATCATGAAAAATAACTCAGGTCACCTCTTTGTAAAAAGTATAATAACATTGTTATGTATTTTTAATTAACCCTATTATAAATACGTAACATCAACATCCACTAAGAGGATGAATATGAATTTAAATATTTCAAGAGAAAGGAGGATAATAGTGAAGATCAATGTTGTAAAATGATTTTTTCTTTTAATAAGCTAAGCTATATCCTTATCGAATTGTAAAAGTTGGATCATCTAACCAGAACTCATGTAGATTAATGCTTGAGCATTTCTTAATTGGGATGGCAAATTTTACCCATATGAGAAGCCACTAGATTAAATTGCAAGAGAAGAATAAAGAATGTAAAACAACAATTGTAATAGAATTTAGGGAAAAAAAATTTAGAGACAGCTTTCAATATACAACATAGATAGTCTAAATTGGGGTTTGGACTCTTAGATTCATCAATGCATAAGCACAAATATGTATAAAGAGGTAAAGTCTTGCATTATAGGTGCTATTGTTTTAGAATATACTTATTGTTATGCCCCATACGGTAGAGTCATGAAAGTTTCATTGTATAAAATAATCTACGATAAAAGTTAACTTTACAGCTGTTATCGTAAATGGAGCTTACATAAGGCAAAGATGATTTAACCTACTTGAAGTATTTAGTAGGGTACTTGTTATAAGCAAAACCTGTAGTATTTCTTTTGTAATAATCATAAGGAAAACCTATAGTACGTACTTTTAGTACTTAACTCATGTTTACATGGCTATATTTACGTCGAAAGTTAGATTATGTTAAGAAAAGTTTTAAAGTTCATAGGTTTTGAAACATATATACAGACTTCATTAGAAAACTAATGGTTACCTAAGAAGACTAGTTTGTTTTCTCAAAACAAGCTACCAAGAGTGATTAAGTTTCAACAATAGCCATACGTTTTCTTGCTTGTAACCCCTAGTGAACTAACTTATAGTTGGTTGTAATGTTGCATCTTTACTTCTATTTAGTACCTATAACATAATCTATAGAGATGTAAGCATAACTAGCTTAGAAAGCAGGATAGAGATAGAAGAGTACCATACAAAAACAAACCAAGTTATTATTTATAATGAAATGTAATGAAATTAATCATATACACATTACAGAATGTTATCCGATTCATTGTGAGGTTAAAGAAATTATATTTACTTTAACTTAGATTAAGGGGCTTTACCACGACTCAAATCAAACTAAACTTAAGCTTATGCAATGGAGAACAACCTCCTCCTAAAACTACCTTTGAACCACAGCCCCTCAACATTATCTCAACTTTCTCTCATGTTACTTAGTTTGATTAAGGATAGAAAAATGATTATTTAAGCTATCCTCTTCGAAGGGTTCGGTATTTGGTCTGACACATCTAATCGTTCCCTTAATGGGTTGTTATGTATGTCCAATTAAGTTAGCGGTTAGACATCTATTAATTTCATTTAAGGGTAGCCAAACAAGATCAAACAAACCAATAATATGAAATCATATAAAATAACATACCAAAAAGTTCAACTACCATCACAAATAGATTATAAATCACATACGTAGCACAACTGCAAATAGCTAATCTATAACAATAAAAAAAGAGTACTCTTAAGCTTGTAGATACTTTGATATAATATCGAAATAAGCGATAAAGTTATGATCTCAACTTATACGTACACATGCTTACTCAAGTAGATCTTTGCTGTCAATGTTTTGCTCACTTATAAATCCCATACATACAATTTAGATAGTTATTTTAATGAAGTTACATTTATACATATGTATACACACTTATCTTATATACTTAAGGTATATTATAATCTCAATACCCTTACTTGATTATAAGTTATCTAATATACATACACATGCATACATACATACATATATATATATACTTAAATTATCTTATTCATATATTATGAAATATAGATATATTTATACATGTATTTAATTATTATAGTTTTATCATATAAGTTATATTAAATTAGCTAATATTAATGGATATACATAATTGTACTATTTTTTATAATATATCGTTTTCATTGTATGGAATTATACATTTAATCTGTCAAATTACGTTTTGATTATGGAGAGGTCATTATAGGACTATAGTTTCTGTAATACAACAAAAATACGTGTTCTATTTCGAAAAATAACTTCTCAAAGATATTTTTAATCCTAATATACATATAAATTCATACAAGAAGTGATATCGCATTAATATAATTTTATCTAATTAAAGTATTTTTTTTCCAGAACTTTTAAGTAAAACATGATAAAATACGTATTATCTACTCCTAGCACATGTATATCTGAACCTGAGGCATATAATGTTACAAAATATAACAAAAACAATATGTAATCATCTTTGACCAAAGTAAATACAATTATAATTTAATCAAATAATTAACATATTTTAGCCTAATATTGCCAAAAACGTGTCCTAATTAGAAAATTAAGGTATTTAACTTAGAAAATTCATAATAAATAGGTAGGATTATCAAATAAATCTACAAAAATTTCTATAAACTCAAAAAAAAAAAAATGGAATTCAACTAATAATTTGTCTCATGCAATTAGGATTATCACCTACATATGTAACATTACATTTTTACTCTTAAATTAAGATTAATTAATCAAATAATATCATTTTTATGCAAAATAATTTCCATACTATCTTGATATTTCTACAAGTGTCTAGAAGTCATCAAATCTTATTTTCATCAAATATTGTCACAAAAAAACAATTTATTTTAGAAAATTCCAATTTTAGCAATTCTTAGGATAAAAAATATAATAAATACTAGACATGTACAAAATGAAAATTGGCTACATACCATTAACCTAGGTGTAATAAAGATCTTACAAAAACATTGAGGTTAGAACAACATTATTTGATATATTTATTTTAGATTTGAAAATTCTCATAAACAATAACATTTCTTAAGGAAGTATATAAAATAATTAAAATTTCATCAAGATAAATTTACCACATGAAATTATACTTAAAATAAGTTAGGAATAAATTTTGTAAAAATTTCCTAATTTATTTAATATTTTAAGAAATTAGGTGAAAAAAGGGGTCAAAATTGGAACCTGGTGTTCTTCAGAGGTCTAGCAACTAAATGGCAGTAGAGGGTTGTCCATCGGCCAAGGAAGGTGGTGTTCTATCAAGGTTTAGTAGGGTTCTACAACAGGTGTTGGTTTTGGGTTTGGAATAATTTTAAGATTGTAGCTTGCTTTATTTTTCTTTTGGGTTTGGAACAATTTTAAGGTTGTAGCTTGCTTTGTTTTTCTTGAATTTTTTTTCTTATTTTCTAAATTTTTTTTCTGGATTTTTCTTTGAGTCCTTAAGTTGCTAAAATGACTAAATTGAAGAGTTGTATACCTTATATAGTTGTTTAGGTTAGCTCAAATCCTTAACCATGAAGTTTTCTCTCTCTATTTTTTTTCCCTTTTCCTTTTCTCTCAATTTCTAAGCATGAGGTGTCCATTGATATTTAATTTAGCTTTTATTTGGAGAACTTAAGTGTTTTGAGGGTAGATATTTTAGGGTAAATTCTAATATTTAGGTTATCATTTATTGATATTTGGATATTTTATTAATATGTATGTATATATCCTATGTATGTAATACGTATAATGACTAATCATACCCATTGAGTTATGTTTTACTCATATTATTAGTTTCTATAATATAATTTCTTTTTAATTTTTAGAATTTATTGCTTATTTTACACTTTTTTAAGGTTTTTAGGTTAGTTTTCAAATATAATTTATAAATGTATTGAGTATATTTGTAAGTATACATATATATTTCATATATTATTTTATGCAATATTATTTACTTTTATAGCTTAAATAATTTATCTTTAATATCTCGATATATTTCAAGGCTAGATTTAAGGGTTTCAATAACTTTCATATTATTTTGAATAATTGTACTTTTAAGGCTAAAATTAGGGTCTTATAAAATTATTTTTAAAATATAATTTTATTGTATCACTTCAAATAACTTTTTTGAGCTCATTACAAACTTTCAACTTAATGGGATAAGTTTTTTTGAAAACTCTAAATTTAGGTATAGTTACCCTAAATGCGATTTTATGGGCTTACATATAGTATAATAAAATCTCACTATTTTAATTATATTTTTAAATTCTGAGCCTATGAAAACTTCTCAACTAAAGTTACAAAGTTTTCTAGCCTTATTGAGTTACCTTCTAAAACGTCCTAAATCGACTACCGAACCTAATTGTACAAGAACAGGGCTCACATTTCTACCCCCTTTTAAGAAAGTTTTATCCTTAAAACTTTTAGTCCAACCATCACATAAATAATAACTACTTAATAACTACTTGTTTTTGGATTGAAAGCCTATTACTCACTTATCTCTTTAAAGAGTTTCAAGTAGTGTTATTGTCATTTTCGGTTCCCAAGTTATTGTTGCTCTTAGACCATTATCCCATTAAACTTTTACATATTCCGCTTCACGATTTCTCAGTTTTTGAATATGATTTTCTAATATCTTGATTAGTTTCTCTTCAACTATATAATCTTTCTACCAATCCACTGGTTTTAATTCAACTATCATCTGTAGGTCCTTTACAAATCTTCTTAACATTGATATGTCATGATACCATACCAAACTTAGAGGTAAAGCAATTTGATATGCTACATCTCCAATTCTCTCCAATACTTCAAATCATCCCATAAATTGAGGACTTAACTTCCTTATTGTACCAAATTATTTAAATTCGTTGAATGGGCTTATTTTCACATACATATGATCTCCTATTGAAAATTCTACAAATTTTTGCTTCAAATTAGCCCAACTTTTGTAACGACCCTGAGAAACTTTCATTCTTTGTAATATTATCTTCACTTTTTCATTCATTTGGTGGATCATGTCGGGATCTATAATTCAGCTTTCATCACTTTTCCAATACAATGGCAATCTATACTTTCTTTTATATAATGCTTTATATGGAGCCATCTATATAGTTGCTTGATAACCATTGTTGTAAGTGAACTCTACTAATGGAAGATATGGGTCCTAATTACGATCAAAGTCCGAGATATAACCCCTCAACATATCCTCCAGTATCTAAATCACTCTTTCTGACTAACCATCTGTTTAAGGATGATAAAATGTACTGAATTGTAACTTGGTTCCCAATGATTAGTGTGGATTTTCCCATAATTTGGATATAAAACAACTATCTCTATTTGAGACAATACTCACAGGTACACTATGTAATTTGATAATCTCCCATACATACAATTAAGTTAACTTTTCTATTGAATCTTTAGTATGATAAAGTAAAAAGTGAGCACTTTTCGCCAACTTATCTACAATAAATCAAATCGAATCATAACCCTCTCTTGCTCTTGGAAGTTTCATTATAAAATCCATAGTAATATGATCCCATTTCCACTAAAGTATTTCTAGTGGCTGTAATAACCCACTAGGTCTTTATAGTGTTCAGTTTTCACTTGTTGACATGTCATACACCCTAATGCATATTGTGCTTTTTCCTTTTTCATGCTTTTTTGCCAGAATAATGATTTCAAATCACGATATATCTTATTCCTACCAAGATGTAAAGTATAACTAGTAGTATAAGCTTCATCCATAATTTCCCTCTTTAACTTGACATCTAGAGGTATACAAATCCTCTTCTTATATCTTAATATTCTCTTCTCATCAATTTGGAAATCTTGTCCACCTCCCATTTTTAACCTCTCCTTAATTTCCTTTAAACTCGTATGTTAGTCTTGCTAAAATTTAATCAATTCTATCAATGTTGGTTGCATCATCAAGTTCATCAACTGTACCTCCATCTCTTGCCATCTAAATCCAACCTCTAACTTCTCAAATTCTCGAATCAACTTTTGCTAGAAGTAAGTAGTGAAGCCGCTTGCTCATAATTCTTACGACTTAATAAATCTGTTACTACATTAGCTTTGCCAGTATGATAATTGATAATTAAATGATAATCTTTAATCAGTTCTAACAATTGCCTTTACCTTAAGTTTAATTCCTTTTGAGTAAAGAAATATTTCAACATCTTATGATCTATATAAATTTCACAATATTGGCCATACAAATAATGTATCCAAATTTTTAAAGCAAAAACTATAGCTATCAATTCAAGATTATGCATTGGTTGATTTTTTTTATGAGGCCTTAATTTCCTTGATGCATATGCCACTACTTTACCATCTTACATTAATACACAACCAAGTCCATTTTTGAGAAGCATCACTATATAGACAATATGGTTTACTTGGATTTGGCAAAGTATGTATTGGAGCTGAAATCAAATGGTCCTTTAACTCTTAAAAACTCAGTTCATACTCATCATTCCACTCAAACTCAATGTCCTTTTGTGTTAGTTGAGTTAAAAGGTTTTCCTATCTTAGAAAAATATTTTATAAATTATCTATAGTAGCTTTCCATTCCAAGGAAGCTTCTTACTCTAAAAATCATAATTAACTGCTTCCACTCAACTACAACCTTAACTTTTCCAGGATCAATTGATATCCTTTCACCTGACACTATATGTCATAAGATTGAAATTTCATCCAACTAGAAGTCACATTTACTTAGCTTGGCATACAGTTTATTGTCCCTCAACTTTTTCAATACCAATCACAAATGTTCCACGTGCTCTTCGTTAGTCTTTGAGCAAATTAGAATATCATCAATAAACGCAACAACAAATTTTATAGATATGACTGATAAATTCGATTAATCAAATCCATAATTGCCATAAGTACATTAGTTAGTTCAAATGGCATTACTAAAAACACATAATGTTTGTATCTGGTTTGAAAAGCCGTCTTTGGTACTACTTTAGGCTTAATGTACAACTGATGATATCTAGACCTCAAGTAAATTTGTGAAAACACAGTAGCTCCGTGCAACTGATCAAATAAATCATTAATTCGCGAGATTGGATACATATTCTTAGCAGTTACCTTATTAATATCTCTATAATCAATATACAATCTCATAATTCTATCATTTTTCTTCACAAATAGCACTAGTGGTAACTATGCAGACATATTAGGCAAAATGAATCCTTTGTCTAACAATTTTTGTAGTTGCTTCCTTAACTCTTGAAGCTCCATTGGTGGCATTTTTTATATGGGTTCGGTTCCTGGAATCAATTCTTTAGTAAAGTCTAACTCTCGATGTAGGTCTAGACTTGGTAATTCATTTGTAAAGACATTGAGGAATTCACATACTATCGGTATCTTGGACATACTTGGAGTCTTTTTCTTTCCTTTTACTATGAATATCCAAAAAATTTGCTAATCCTCTGTAATGTCATCCATTTCTTCACTTACTTCTACTATTGATAATCTCATTCTTTGCTTTCTGGTCTCTTCTTGAAATACCACATTACCTTCATCTAAGATTACACTCTTATTTTGGTAATTCACTTAAGCGTTATGTTTGGACAACCAATCTATACCCATAATAACTTCATGCCCTTTTAGTGGTAACGCTATCAATTTTATTGGAAATTCTTTCCCTTGGATTTGGAGTTGTCCATCATCCACTACTTGTCATGTCAGCACTTGTTCTTTGGTAAGGGTTCTTACTTTATAGGTGGCCATAGCTTCTATGGCATTGATTTCATTATTTAATATGATCTCTTGACTAAAATGAATGTGAGGCTCTAGTATTAGACAGTACATACATAGTTTATCCATTTATAATTAAATTACCTAAAATAAATACTATTACTATAGTTACCTATCACTCATTTATTGTGATAGTTAAAACTACTTATTTTCTCAATTTCTACTATTCATCTACCCTAAGAAAATGTTTCGCATTCAACTTATAAGTAAGAAGAGTTAATAGATTACATTCCTGTCATTAGTCTCTACTTATTTTGATCAATCTCCATATCATCATCAGAGCCATTATAGAAATACTCCTTCATCCACTTGTCATGCTCCTTGGTATTACCTTTCATACTTTCTATTGTGAAGACCTGTATTGGAACTATAGTGGTTTCCACTCCACTAGAGTTTTTATCTCCTGGCTCGCTTGTCTACAATACCTTGAGAAGTGCTTCGACTTTCCATACCTATAGTATTTCACAGTTTTCATCTTTGAGCACCGTCTTGATAAATGATTTAGATCCTTACATAAATAACATTTGCCTTGCAATTGTACACATTGATGAGGATAGTGTTGTGCTCCATATTTCCAACATTTTACATTCCCTTTACTATCATAGAAAGTATACCTTGCTTTAGCCTGTGTAGGTTTACTAGACATTGTTGCCAACTTTTTCCCTTTTTAACCTAAACTACTACCAGTACTTGGACACGACTTCTTAAAAGTAGGTCTAAATTGAGTGACACCTGATAACTTCTTTCCCCATTATTCTTACATGGCTAATCGGTTATTCTCTAGATGTTGTGCTTTGTCCACAATCTCATGATAGATGGTAAATCCATAATCCATCAATTTATACCTCATTTTTGGGTTAAATCCATTAAGAAAAAGGTTTTTCTTAAGCACTTGGTTATCCTGATATGATTTAGGCACATACTGTAACAATCAATTGAACTCATTTTCATATAGAGATACATTCATGGTACCTTTCTTTAGCTCCATCAATTTTCTAGTCATTTGATTCTATACACTTACAGAAAAATATTCCTTTTTAAGCTCTTCGTTAAATACTTGCCAAGTAATTGGTCTTGTGATTGATCTCGCCTTTGAGTACCACCAAACACGTATACCCACCTTTAGTAAGAAAGTTCCATAAGCAACTTTCTGATCATCAGGAATCTTAAAAGCTTGAAAACTTCGTTCAATCTATGCCATCTAATCATCTTGTAGGGCAGGCTTTCCCATCTCACCTTTAAAATACCAATTTACTTTCATGAATTCAGGAAGCCTATTAGTTACATGGTATCAATTCCCTCTCAATTCAACCTCTAGTTGCTTTTTATCTATCACATTTCCACTTGTTATAAGATACTGGATCAAAGCTCCCTGTTGTTGAATCATGATGTTGAAATTCACAAGCACCTATCCAAACTAAACTGGATCCATCATATTTTGGGGGAAGAAGTGATGGTAGTATGTTATTCTTAGGTGATTCTTCTGGTACAAGAGGATTAAGAGGTGGGTTAACATTTTCATATCGCTCATCCGGATCTTTATTCATGTTCTCAGGCATAGTTTTAGTTACAATAACAATCAATTTACCCTACACTCAATATATACAATTAAACAATTAGTATAAAGTTATACTATTTGAAAATCCATGGATTGAAAATCCCTTGCTTATACAACATAAATATAAATCAACCATTAATCTCTTCATATAACATAAACTTCCAAATTTACTTGTAACATTATATATCTACTTATATAATGATAACAAAATATGTATATCATATGTAATTTATGTAAATCACTACATTTAAAAAAAAAAAATCTTTCCTAAATCTTATATACCATATATACTAAGATACGTATCTAGATACATACCTTCTTTGTAGATATAGATCACAAAGGAAGGATAAGAAATTTTTTAAAAGAAATACAATTTTACTAAAAAATAAAATTTAAAAAAAATTATCCAAAATGATATGACAATAAATAATAAAAAAACCTGCACTAAAGAAAACAAATGAGTAAAATAACTAAATTCACTAATTAAGTGAATTAAATAAAATAATAATTTTTATTACTTAATCGGGTCAAGTCGCGCGTAATTGCTAACTTCTTACTCTCACAAGTGTGATCGAAGGGTGGATGAGCATTACTTTCAAATGATCATAGGCGTGATAGGGAAGTGGATGGTTGTTGTCTTTAGTTGGTCATGGGTATGATTGAGGGTGTGTTGATCACTATTTTCACTTGGTCATGGGCATGATAAGGAGGTGGATGGTTGCTATCTTTAGATGGTCACTGGTGTGATTGAGGGTATGTTGATTTTTGTCTTCACTTGGTCATGGGCATGATCGAGGGTGTGTTAACATTTGAACTATGCGTATGTATGCGTTTGACTATACTCAATGTATGTGTGCTTATGTCTAATGTAGATGTATGTGTGTATTTGTGAATCAGCGAGTGATGGTAATGTTGCGTGTGTTGTGTCGATTTTGTGTGAGTGCAAGCGAGTGTGGTCAATGAATGTACTCGTGGACGAGAGGGCGTGATGTTAGGTGTATGGATCAACTGAGCAGATCAGCGTGTTAACTTGTGAGTAGTGTGTGGCATGTAGTGGCGTACAGGTCATATTCAAGTAGTGTTAGTGTGTGACTAACGTGGTGTGCGGATTATGGTGTGAAGAGGCAGTATAGATTGGGTAGCGTGTAGCTGTGATTAGTAAAGTGAAGGGGGAAGTGATTGGGTGCTAGTGACTGAATGTAAGCATAAGTCAATTGTGGGATGTTAGTATGTATATTAGGGATTTTAAAAAAACGTCCTCGCGTCCACCATCGAATTCCTATTTATAATATACATTGCCGAATCTTTTGTATCTTTTAGTTATAGATTTGATCTCAACAAACCTTAGATACGATAACGATTCTTTGATGATTCGACTTAGATTCTAGGAACCTCGTCTTAATTTGGGCCTTTTATCTTTTGCGCCTGACCTAGTCTAACTGGATTTAGCCTAATATCCTTCTTAATAAATCTTAAGTCTATTTTAGCCCAATATAAATACGACCAAATACTAAATGACTCGATTCGACTTGACTTGATTCGACTTAACTTAATACAACACCTTATTTTTATTTTTCAATTTTTGTTTATTTTTATTTTTATTATATATATTTATTTTTATTATTTCTAGCTCAATAAAACTACTAAAATAAAATTGGAAAAATGAGGTGCCTATAGCTACCTTTCTTTGTAGTGAAGTTTGATTAAAACTTCGTTACAAAGACAAAAGAAATACTTATTTTTGCTAAACCCTACTTTGATCTGATAGAATGAGGATTATTGACTTGAATGGTTAGCTAAGCTATTTCTTATATTGATGAAGAATATCAATTGAAAAGGTCAATGTATATAATAAATAGTCCATCTTGAAAGGACGAGGCAAAGGAATGAGAAACCCGTCTCGATAGGATGAGAGAAAGGAATGAGAAACTCATCTTGAAAGGATGAGGTGAAGAAACTAGGGTACTTACCTTAAAGGGATAGGGCTAAAGTTTAGGGTGATTAAGAAGCTCTCTTAAAAGGACGGGGTAAAAAGGAGCCTGTCTTGAAAGAATGGAGGGCTTATCTTGAAAGGATAGGGCAAAGGAATCAGGTGCTTTTTTTTGAAATGATAGGGATAATGATTTAGAGTGGCTATCTTGAAAGGATAGGGTAAAGAGAGTAAGAGAGCCTATCTTGGAAGGATAGGGCAGAAGTTTTAAGGGAACCTATTTTGGAAGGACAGGGTAAAAGGATCAAAGGGGTTTATCTTGGAAGGATAGGGAAAAACTTTTTAGGTGCTTATCTTAGAAGGATAAGGCAAAAACCATTATGGGTCAAATTAACTTGTTTTAGTTTGGTAGATGATTCGAAGACGATAGATCTCTTCAAATTTAAAAAGAAAACATTTTAATTCTCCTAAATATCTCATTTAAAGACTTTTAGGATTATTTTTCCTAAGAATAGAGAATTTTACAAATAGCAACCAGTTAACATACCTCACATTGACTCCCGATATTCACTCATTCTGATCATAGAATATCACTAAGGCATTTTGATGCATATAGCGAGCAGTGGAACTCAGAAGGAAGATTATGGAATCTAGGTTCAAGTGGGAATGGAAAATAAAGAGTGAGAATAGGGGGGTTTGAGTATGAATGTGTATGGATATGATGCATGAAGACACAAACACAGTTAGAGGTTAAGCTTGAAATAGGGTTTGATATGATTTACGAACACTAAATGTCACTCGAGATTTAAATTAGAGGTTAGATACAACTCATTAACTTGCTAAAATGAAGGGTTCACCAAAATCTTAAGAACAAAATTGATAAGAACACGAGAAAGATTAAAGAATCTAATCAACACTCAATAATGCAACAAAATAAGCTCTAAGAGCTCAAGTGTGACCTTGCTCGAAAGAGGAAAGTTTTACTATAAAATATGATTGTCTTCGTTTGTATATTTTCTCTCTTGTCTAATATGTTATTGCAAATGTTGCTATTTATAACAAGTCTTAAACTTTAGGAGCAAAACTGTAAATAATGTATAAGACCTTAAACCTTAAAGAATTAGGCCTATAAATAACATAAAGGAAACATGTACAAGAATACAAAACTGTGTGTTTAATAGAAGTAATCAGCATGTAGTCATTCGGTCAATCCTAGAAGGATTAGGATTAGAACTAGATCGGGTTGGCAGTTGGATGTTCGGTTTTGAGGAAGAGTCCTTAGGATACTAAGAAAGGTTATCCTAGTACTAGGCAGTTATGGCACCGAGAGTATTAGTGTCGACATGGCATCTCACAATGTTTGGCCATGATACCAAGAAAGGTTAGCCCATAACTACCTAGTACTAGAATTAGTTGACACTAGTCTCTCGGTGCCATGTCGAATGGTTCTTTGGTCTATAGTTCTTGGCCATGTGGCCTTTTGTCTTCTCAGCAGATGATAGACTTGGTACCAAATGTCTCCTTTTCTTTCCCTCGATCTTTGGTTATTAGTTTGTCTTTGACAAAACTTGATTGGCCTCTGTTTGGGATTAGTCGGCCTCATCTTGGATATAGTCGGAGGTTGATTCCTATCATTACCGCGGGTTCGAGAAGAAGTCATCCTCGACTTTAAACATTGGGTACAGGCTAAAATGATGAACAAACTTCTATTCCCTTTTCATTTCAACATAGTTGCGGAGTGCTTTTGGATTCCCTTAACACTCATAAGGGTTAAGCAATAGTTCTTCCCATCCTTTTGAACAGTATAAGTGTTGAGGAAGCTGTCATGGATCACTTTCCAATCATACTCCCATAGTTGGCCAAGAAGTAAATTTGTGACATTCATAGGGACCACATTGAATTCAATCTCATCTTCATACTGCCCTACCTTGAATGCTATTTGAGCTCTTTTATGCATATGGACCATACTCTTGTCATTAAACTACTTCAATCCATAAGGTTAGAGGTGTAGATAGGTCGGCAATTTCATCTTTTCCACTAACTCGATAGAGACAATGTTGGTGTAGCTACCTCCATCAAGAATCAGGGAACAAGTCTTCCCATTCACTAAGCAACACATGTGAAATAAATTTTCCTCTTGTTTTGGGCTTTACTTTTAGGTCGGCTTGCTTGTTTGTCATGGCTATGAGGTTATCTAGGTTTTTGACATAAGCATCTTTTTCTATCAACTCGTCTTTCGAACTCTTGTCACTCTGACTCTCTACTTGAGCATTGGGTCCTTCGCCCTTCAAGACCATGACCCTCTTATTCAGACATTGAGAAGCAATATGTCCATAGCCTAAGCATTTGAAGCACTTTATTTCTCGAGCCTTGTTGTTGGGTGCCTTTTCTTTCTCAGCAATATTTTTCTCAGCATGAACTGGTTGGCTAAGCTCTCCTTTCTCCATCTTCTTCTCTAGCCTTCTCTTAGCATATTTCTCAAGTTTAGGATTGACTGATTGAGGTCAGTTAGTTGGCCTCTGATGCTTCCTTCTCTTTTGTCTCTTCACCTTTAATGCTAGATTGATTGGCTCATCCGATGAGTTGAGTGACTTCAACTATGTCAGCAATATCGTTTTGGAGTCTACCTAGGAATCTAGCAATGGTGTGGTCTTGTGTCTTAAGTGTTGGAAGGCATGGAGCATCTCTTGCTTAAAGTAAGTTGGTACAAAGTGCTAATTCATCAATTGCTTCATAAGCCTCCAAGTTTTGATCGGCTTTTCTCCTTTGATATCTTACTTGGTAACCAACTTATCCCACCAAAGGCTTGCATATTCTACAAGGGATAATCAAGCTAGATTAACCTTTATTCAATCATCATACTCATTGCACTTAAACAATTTCTCAACTCAAGGAACCTAGTTAAAGAATTCTTCAGGTCGGCTACTTCCATTGAAGGTCGACAGTTTGAGCTTGATATTATCAAGTCCTCGGTTAAGTGCTTGGGGTTCATCCCTTGCATTCTAAATTGGTTGGTTCACCTTGGATTAGCCACTTCTATTGGAGCTCTATTCAGCCACATTTCTTCTTGACTTTAGCTCTCTTTTCTAGGATTCTAGATTTGCTTTGGAGTCAATACTCCTTTTATTTCTTCTTCTTAGCATAAGTTAGTTTTCTCTCCTTCTTGGCTCGATAGCTCTTCTCGGCTATCACTCATTGTTATCAAGTTCATTAGAACCACTTCTACTGGTGGGTGTTCGTTCCTTTCTTTCTTCTCGGCCATCACATTTGCGACCTCTGACTACACCAGTGAGTTCTTGGATAGAGTCAGTAAGATTTTAATTTCAATATTCCAAGTAATCAACACATTATCTCAAACATCTGTGAGGACTATCACCACTGTTATTAACATTATCTTTAGACATTTTTGGCTGTATAGTAATCTCCAGAAAATTGAATAAACACATCTTGCAACAAAAACACTACAACAACCCAAAAACGATGACTATTCGGCTTCTATAGCTATTAACAACTGACATACACTTCCACAACAACTAGAATCAACTACCAAAATTACTAGTACTTGACTTAACAGCATGATACTACGACTACTAAAAATACGAACATAGTACACTATAGAAATGATGATGAATAGATGTTCAAATGGTTAAACAAACTTTGAAGAACACTAGTATGCATGTCTCTCCAAAGCTCTAATACCAAGATGATGCGTATAGTAAGCAGTGGAACTTAGAAGGAAGATGATGGAATCTAGGTTTGAGTGGGAATGGAAAATAGAAAGTGAGAATAGGGGGTTTTGTGTGTGAATGTGTAGAGATATGATGTACTAAGACACAAACATAGTCAGAGGTTGAGCTCGAAATAGGGTTTGATATGATTCACGAACACTAAATGTCACTCGGGATTCAAATGAGAGGTTAGATGCAACTTACTAACTTGCTTAAATGAAGGGTTCACCAAAATCTTAAGAACAAAATTGATAAGAATACGAGAAAGGTTAAAGAGTTTAATCAACACTCAATAATGCAACAAAACAAGCTCGAAGAGCTCAAGTGTGACCTTGCTTGAAAGAGGAAAGTTTCATTGTAAAATATGATTGTCTTCGTTTGTATATTTTCTCCCTTATTTGATATGTTGTTACAAATGTTACTATTTATAGCTAGTCCTAAACCCTAGTGGCAAAACTGTAAATAATATACAAGGCCTTAAACCCTAAAGAATTGGGCCCATACATAAAATAAAGGAAACATGTATAAGAATACAAAACTGTGCGTTTAATAGAAAAAATTGACATGCGGTCATTCAGCCAGTCCTAAAAGAATCAGGATCCGAACTGGATGGGGTTAGTAGTTGGATGTTAGGTTTCGAGGGGTCCTTAGAGTCTCATTGTGTTTGGTCAAGATACCCAAAAGGTCAGCCCATAATTGTCGAGTACTAGAATTAGTTGACTAGTGCCTTGCAGAGTGATTCTTTGGTCTAGAGTGCTCACCATATGGTCTTTTATCTTGTCGGCAGACAATAGAGTTGGTGTCGAGTGTCTCCTTTTCTTCCCTTCTATCTTTAGTTATTAGTTTGTCCTTGACAAAACTTGATTAGCCTTGGTTTGGGATTGGTTGGCTTCTACTTAGATATAGTTGAAGGCTGATTCCTATCACATTTCCTTAAAATTGTGCTTGCTTCATTTCCTTTTTTTCTTTTTCTCTTCTTTTTTCTTTTTTTCTTCTTCTTCTTCAAATAAGGTCTTCTTCATGATTGAAACGTTTTGCTGATGATTCTTGTACTCATACCATACTCATGTCTTGATTTTGCTCTTATCATTATAAGGTCTCAATTTCCACCTCTCTATGATTCCTAAAAAATAAATCTCTTTTTGAAAGAAACTAAATTAAATCATTAAGAACATTTGATTTCAATTTATTTGGAGACTCAAATTCATTGGTAAGTGTTTGGTGTTTAAGTATATATGGAATTCAAGGATTTATTGGTGGAGTGTTTGTCGGTTGATGACCATTCAAATTCGAGAACATTCATGGATATCAACTTCACTTATAAACGATGAAACATTAACCACAAACAATTCTCAAGAAAAATTGGAATCTTTTTTTAACTCACTATTCATGGATAATATAATTTGACCGCATCTGAATTCATAGGTCTCCTTAATTTTGGGCCATCTATTTTAGTCAACACTAATGTACCTCCTGATAATACCCTTTTCACTACATAAGGGTATTCATAATTTGGAGCAAACTTGCCCCTATGGTCTATTGCATTCAGCAACACTTTTTTCAACACCAAATCTCCTTCCTTGAAGTACCTTGGGCGTACTTTCTTATTAAAGGCTCGGATCATCCTCTGTTGATAACACTGACCATGGCATATTGTTGCAAGCCTCCTCTCGTCTAGGAGGTTCAAATGCTCCATTCGTTTCTTTACCCACTTTGCTTCATCGAGCTGAATTTATGCTACCATTCGGAATGAAGGTATTTCTATTTCCACCTGTAGTATCGCTTTAGTTCCATATACCAATGAATAAGGTGTTGCACTTGTAGAGGTTTTGACTGAGGTTCTGTAAGTAATGAGAGCAAAAGGAAGCATCTCATGCCTATCTTTATAAGTAGTCGCCATCTTCTCAATGATTCTCTTGATGTTCTTATTAGCGACTTCAACCGCCCTCTTCATTTGAGGTCGATACAAAGTCAAGTTTTTGAGATTAATCTTAAATTGGTTGTACACTTTAGCCATCAACTTATTGTTCAAATTTGACTCGTTGTCTGTAATGATAGACTTGGGTGCATTGTATTTGGCAATAATGTCTCTTTTTAGAAATCTGACTACCACTTATATGGTTATTGTAGCATATGACGCTGCTTTTACCCACTTGGTAAAATAATCAATCGCGACTAGAATGAATCTATGCCTGTTTGATGTTGTTGGCAAATTTGGACTAATCATATCCATCCCCTACATTGAGAAAGGCCAAGGGGCCGACAAAACATGCAATTCTTATGGAGAAGCATTAATTTTATTAGCATATACCTAACACAAGTGATGGTGCCTTACATGCTTGATACAATATAATTCCATCATCATCTAAAAATATCCCATCGTCATGATTTTCCTAGCTAATATGTATATATTCATATGAGGACCATAGACTCCCTCATGTACCTCTTTCATCAATTTTTCGGCTTCTTTTTTATTTACACACCTTAGCAATGTGGTATTAGGGGTTCTTTTGTATAACGTTGCTGTATTTAATAGGAAATGAGTAGCCAATCTCCTTAAAGCTTTTTTTTCTTTTATCTTTTCTATTAATGTTATTAGGGAACTCACCCGTTTGAAGTAACATTTTGATATCATAATACTGGGGCTTTCTCGATTCCTCTTCAATGGTCAAATAAAAAGCTAGTTCTTCCTCTATCTCAATCTTTAGGGGTTGAATTTCTATCCTATCTGTGACTTTCACCATCGATGCTAACATGGTTAGTGCATCAACAAATTGATTTTGGGTTCTCGGAATGTAAGTGAATGAAATTTCTTGGAATCTTCCAATTGGCCTGCTAAATGCTCATGATAAGGTATTAATTTTTTATCTTTCATCTAGTATTCTCCTAAGATCTAGAGAATTATAAAAGAGGAATCTCCATATACTTCAAGCCTTTGTATTCCCATGTCTAGCACCATTTTGAGCCTCAAAATGTAAGCTTCATATTCTGCTATGTTGTTTGTCTATAAAATGCTAACCTCATTATCACAGGGAAATGATTACCCTTAGGTGATACTGTATTGCTCTTATCCCACATCCAAACACTTTAGTTGCTTCATCAAAATACATTCCTCTTTTCTGATTTTTCACCACTTAGTTCATTTGCCACCATCACATTTTCATTAGGAAATTGAGCTTTCAAACCATCTTCTTTATCTTCTAATGGGTATTTTTCTAATTGATTGGCCACTGCTTGCCCTTTGACTAAACTCTGACTTACATATTTGATATCAAACTTAGAGAGCAGCATTTGCCACTTCGATATTCTCCTGATCAATGCTAACTTTTCTGCTAAATATCTCAACAGGTCATGTTTTGTCAAAATTCTACTGAGTAATAGAGAATATATTGCTTGAGCCTATGTGTTGATAGTTAGTTTTCGCTCATCTGACACTTGCCCATTTGGTTGCTGATATGCTAGGTAGTCGGATCTCTTGGCATACTCCTGGATAGATGACATACGGCACTTACACCAAGTAATAAATCCATTCTTGGTTAGAATTTAAGCCCATGGTGCAAATGGTTATATAACATAGCCGCCTACTCTACTTACATATCAGGGGAGATGTTAACTTAAGAAGCTTTTATATGTCTTAACAGTTATCTCAACAACTGCTTTAGATACTACAACCACCTATAAATATTGGAAATAAACTTTGTAAGAGTTTTCAAACACTTTTTACTTACATACATTCCATACAAAATCACCCTACCAACTTAGTCATCGAAGTGGCCACATTGGATTGGCTCCGGTACTAGGCATTTCATTCTCTTTTGTAAGATTCTCCTTCATCCCAAAATTCACCAACAACATTTGGTGCCATATGTTTTTTCTCTAAACACGACCACATGGTTAAAACTAGAATGACCAAAAGTGTAGGTGTTGGTACTTCCTCCCAATACCCTAAAGGGGGGAGTTGGTATGCTGGTGAGTAATGACTTGCTCAACTCGAGCAACTTTGTCTTGATTTAGCTAAGGAAAATTCTAAGTTAAATAAAAAACATGAATAGATCCTTGACCTTCTTCATAAAAGTATTCATTTGAATCAGAACAAAGAGCATGACGATCATGATGTTGGTAGTACCGATGATTTAATTTATTCACTTGAAGCTAAAAAAGCAAGTTGAGGTTATAGCGAGACTCTTGGCTCTTACTTTCACGAAGAATGATAAAGGCAAGCAACCACAGCATGTGCTTCATGCAAGAGCTTCACATGTTAGCACCCTTGTTGTAGCGACTAAGCAATTCCAGATTAAAAAAAAATTCCTTTCGTCCTAGAGATTTTGGAAGAAGTAATACCTTTGCACATCAAGTTGCCCCAGTTTGAAACTTATGATGGGATGAAGGACCCTGAAGACCACTTGAAGTATTACAGTACGTTGGCCAAGTTGAATGGTTTGAGTGACATAATGGCTTGTCAAGCCTTTCCCAACCTTGAGGAATGCAGCTAGCTCATGGTTCAAACATTCGAAACCAAATACAATTTCATGTTTCAATGAACTAACAAAAGTGTTCCTTTAACACTTTCTTGTTAGCAAACTTCTTGTTAAGGACTATTCCATCCTTAACATCATCAAATAGAAGTTCAACAAGTCAATCCAGGATTACTTAGCTAGATTTATGGCCGAAATGGTTCAAATCCCTGAGTTGGATATGAGTATGGCCCTTAATGCCATAATTGATGGAGTCATGCCCAATGGGGACTTTTTTAAGTCTCTTGCAAAGAACAATCCTAAAACTTTCGCTGAGTTCAAGGCTAAAGCTACCTCATACATTCGTCACGAAGACAACATAAAGGCATGGCACGAGGCCTATTAGAGCAGAGGAGATAGAAAGAATGACAAATGAAAAAGTGCAAAGGATAGACTTAGTATGGATGGTGACTAAAATTTAGATGCCGAAAGGAAGAGATCGACGATTCTAACATACTCATCCCACATGCCTATCAATTGTCCAGTTTTGAACATTTTGATGGAGGTACGTGGCCAGAGAGGCATCCTTTAGTGGCTGGAAAGAATGAGAGGGAATTCTTCAAGAAGAAACTCCAACAAGTACTGTGATTTCTATTGTGACAAAGGTTAAGATATAGATGAGTGCATTCAACTTAAGAATGCAATTGAAGATACAATACAATGCGGGCACCTGTGAAAATTTCTAGCGCATAATGCTGAAACAATTGAAAGACCATCTTAGAGGAGACGTAAAGAACAAGAGGATGACACCCGGTCAGCAATGGTCATGAGAGATGCAAGGGATATTAATCCCAATAGAGCACCTAATGGAGTAATTAATATCATTGTCAACGGACCTACTATGAGCTAGTAGAGCTCGTTTAATGCCTAAAATTACATATGTAACATTCAAGGCAAAAAGGTTAAGATCGACAATACAATTTCTTTTGGATAGGAAGATTTCAAAGGTATTTAGAAGCTACATGATGATGCACTTATTATTAGTGCAAGGGTCGCTAACTTCAAAATCAAGAAAATTCTTGTTGACATAAGAAGTTCCGTTGACATCATTTTTCAACATGCATTTGATTAAATGAGACCTAAGATCAAAGCACAATTAAGGTCTTATAAGTATGATCTCTATGCCTTTAACAATCAACTTGTCCAAGTAGCCGGAGTAATCACACTACCGATTTAGATTGGTGATGACAAGCATATTATAGAGGATAAGGTGGACTTCCTTGTCGTCAAATGCTGGTCCCCGTACAACATGATAATGGGAAGGTCGTATCAATACTTATTCGTCATTGTCCCTTCAACTATACATCTGAAAGCTAAGTTCCCCACTCCTATGGGAGTTAGTATGTGTAAAGAAGATCAACAATTGGCACGATCCTTATATATAAGGGCCTTAAGACGAGAGGAAGTATTTCAAGTTAAAGGCTATCTGCAAGGCAAGTCAGTTAGTATTGAGAATACCGAAAGTGAGACTGGAAATTCCTTTGGGGAACAACCTAGAGAAAATAACAAGAATCGGGAAATCCTTATCAACATGCACTTGGTAAAGAATCGGGGTATCTTGAGAGACATCATGGTACATGCTCTAAATTGATTCCCTCGAGCATGGATGCTGAGTTTTTATTTCAATTAATCTGTCAGATGATTTTTATCATCACTCATTGGCAATAGCCAACTTGTTTATAAGACTACCATACCTATTTATGAGAATTATATTTGAAGCCTCATGTTTGTTTTTGTCATGATTGCCGAATTAACGAGTTCTTCGCTGCATGGAAAACAAACTGATCAATGTTTAAGCCTAACGCGGTTAACAAACTATACAAATAAACCTTACGGCCTAGTAATGCTGCTGGTTTATGCCTCAAACGGCTAACGAATCATCTACAAAGACAATGGGCATGTGAAATAAAACATATCGAGAAACAAATACATGTGAAATAAAACATGCTAGGAAATAACTAGTGTGTGAGATAAAATATGCTAATGAATAAGAGCATGAAGTAACGCACGTATACCATACACTTCATGAAAGTGCAATACGTGAAATTAAACGTATTGGAGACTTGTAAAGTATTTTTGCTCAACAAGGGTGATACAAGACAAGTGCACCTATTAGTTTTAATATAGTAGATGTGAGTCTGAGTCGATGCCTCAAAGACATCGAGTGCTAATACTAACCTTGACTTTATTATCTAATCAGAAAATTGTGATGGGTTGAATGAATTAAAAATACTAAAATTAACAAACTAATCTAATTATGAGACATGACTAAGCAATTTAAGAAGCGATAAAATTAAGAACGACTTCAAGAAGGCAAATAACATATTTAGGAATTATTTCCCCCAGTGTTTAATATGTGATCGCTAAAAATATATCTAATTCCATCTCTATTATTTTTTACTAGAGGGATTCATAACTAAAGTTAACACCTTTCTCAAGCATATTAACCCTAATCTTAAATTATTTACCGAAATATCTTCATTTAGTAATATAATTTAGAATCACATTAATGTATAATGAATTCCCACATAAAAAAACAACTTTCTGGAAGAATCATGTATCTTATCTCTAAGTATACATGCAATTCTCTCTAATTATGTCAAGATCCCATTATTTATGTGATTTCTCAATCATCGTGCATAATATCATAGATTGATACCCTAGAAATATCAATCAATAATTAAAACACATAATTGAATCAAGAAAGATAAAAACTTTATTGAAAATTATTAATGAATCTAATAGTCACATGAAACCTTAGGTTCTGCAATTCTAAATACCATAATCTTAAGCTATCATGATGAAATTAAAAACGAATTGTAACAAAATCAATCAATGAAACATGAAAAAACCCCTTTGGTCGATAAAAAATCTCTTCAATCTTGAAGTTGGGTGTTGCTTCTACCTTTTTCTCCTCCTTCTCTTCAAGTCTCTTCTCTCTTTGAGTGTCAAAAGTTATGTGTAAAACCCTCACAAGTCCTTATATAATATTTTATGAAGTTTCTTTTTTGTCACTAGACATAGCTTGGGATACAATTGTATCCCCAGGTTGTGTAACTTACTGACCTTGGCACAAAAATTATTTTACATGGATATAGCCTGGGGACACAGTTATGTCTTAAACTGTGTAACTTTCTGACAAAAAATTACCACTTTCTCCTATTGTTTATGTAATTTCAAAACTTCATATCTTATTCATTTGAACTCCAAATTGAGTGAAACTTGATTCATTTTCTTCGTTTTCAATCCGAAAACACGTTCAAACCTTGAAATCACAATTTTATTGAATTAAGTATCAATTTCTTTATAAAAAAACAAAGATGTAAGAGAAATACTATAAAATCACTATGTGAAATGTATTTAAAATAAGAGTTATCAAAGGGTTATAAGCACTCAACATTGCCTTAAAGATATTTAAATTAATAATTACACAAGAATGTAATGTGCTAATAAAATAAAAATCCTATGGCCTATTCTCAGATTCAACAAAAGTGATTTTTAGATTATTATTTAGGGCTTCTTCGAAAATTAGGGTCTCAAAGCGGGCAACTTCTTTGGCATGAGCTTCATTGTCACCTTGATTCATAATCTCGGCACCTGTCTCATTGGCTTCATCTTTGTTGGCACTACTAACTTTGTCATCGACGTTAGGAAAGTTAAGATAGGAGAGATGGTAACGAGGATGAAGCTTTAAGACCTCTTCTCTTGCCGCTTAGACCCCCTCCAACAACTTCTTCCATGAAAGCCTGTCGTATTGCCGATTGGAAGTGACTATATCGAGAGCCTCTTCAACTGATGGTCTTCTCCTCACAGTCTCCTCCAACTTAGTCACATGGCTCTATAAGTTTGAGTTGTTGGTCTCCACGTCCTTTATTTGCATCTTGAGCTTATCTTCATCTTCACTCATTGTGCAAATACTTCAGCCTAAGCCCTAACACTCTTCTTTCTTCTTCTGCAACTCCTCTTTTAGGCTTTTAGACTTTTGTACTGCTCTTCCATTTTAACCTTCAGCCTCGAGATTTCATCAGCGACGAGGTCATGTACTAACTTCTCAACAGTAAGTTCTTCTTGGAGCTTTCTTTCCTTCATCTCAGCCCTTATCCTCACAATCTCAATAGTAAGAATTTGGGCTTTTGATGCATTGTATGCATCCTCAAATCTCTATAGCAAATTCATTTAACACAATTAAGAATGAATGGGAATAATACATTAACACAACTGAAGACATTACCCTCTTTGCCTTTTTGTCGACCTTATCCAAAGCCATCGGAATGTAGTTGCTCATTTAGAAAAGGAAATGTATTAGTAACTTGAACGGATTTGATAATTAAAAGCAATGATTATGGATACTCACATCATACAGTTTGGTTGTGATATGGGCCTTATTGCAAATACCGACCTTATTGACGTCCTTCTTAGCGATATTTTTGCCTTTTGAAAGAATAATCCCTTCCATTAGAGGTAAAGATTTTGTCTTGTCTCCTAAAGTCGAGTTTGTATCCAAAATTTAGTAGCTCCAACAAGGGAAGTACTCACCGACCTCATTGTTGGGGACGAATTTGATACTACTGATGCTGAGAGCTTTCGACTGCATTACCTTCTTCACCCTTTCATCCAAGCCCCTAGATTTCTTGGTAAGTGGTTGGCCAATGAGTTCCTTTCCTAGTCTTTTGTTAACACTTGATGCCACCTTAATTGCTAGTGATGACCCTTCTACGCCAGTGGCATTTTCATCCTCTTCGTTGGGATGTGTCTCTCGATGTTCATCATCCCTTGACTCAACAGAAGTTTGAATGATCTTGATTGGAGGCTCTTCAAAACAAACAACCTCGGTTGGTATTGTCTTGTCACTCTCCTTCCGCCACTCGGTAGGATGGGAGGTCTTCTATACTGTTGCCTGCTTCACTGTAGCCTCCTTCGCCGGCTTCTTTGCGATAGTAGGCTGAGTGGTAGTTGCCCCTCTTATTTGCCTTAGATATTTTTACCTTAGCTTGAGCTAGCAGCTTGGCTGGACTCATCTCACTAGCACCCATATTTGCGATTTGAGTAAACGAATTAATATAAATAGGGGAAAATATGAACTTATATTTTCTGTGCCGAGTAAGGCTCAAAGGCCACAATTCTCCCTTTAAGTCTTGAGAACAGCTTTCCTCTTATGGCTACACTTAGCACGATAGTAACTTAATAGCATACCTTCTTTTTAAAAAAAGATTAGGTCCTCATTTTCGTAGTGCTATATAATTCTTTCGATGTCCTAGAAGAACATTTTGTTCCTCCTCCTTTCTTGAATTTTCCTCCTTGCTGTTGCATCATTCAACATCAAATCTATATCTTTTGTATGTATCGACTTAGTTTATTAGATCTAGAAGTCTAAATCCTTGTCAAACACTATTGACACAAACTTGTCATGCCACGAACTTATCATGCTATTTATGAATCTTAGATTCTAAGCCATTACGCCTATGTCTCGTAGCAATAAAGTACCACCCGTTAAGCTGCTTCCGAATAATGAAGAAAAACTGAAACAGCTGAGGCGTAGCCTTGACTTCGACTTCTTCATAGACTATCTCAAAAGCCGCCAAAAGCCAGTATGTGTTAGGTGAAAATATACTCGGCACAACTCTAAAATAGTTGAAGAAGCCCTTAATAAAATTCGAAAAAGGGAAGCGCAACCCAAAATCGAAATATTTCAAGTATATATGGAACTTACGCTCCCTTGGGAAGCATACCCTCTCCTCATCTCTCGGCCTCCTCAAGTTCTATGTTTTGGGAAGATCTCGCTAGTACTGATTGTATTTTTTGACGAGAACTCTATCGACGAAACTGGCGGTTCTATTTAGAGAGTCATGAGAATGGGCTATTGTGTTGTACAGATATCTTATCGAAGACTTCCCTTCCTTATCCTCAGAATAATTATCTATAGGAAGGTTTTTAATTTAAGCATGTTTATCCCTCTTTGCTTCCATACTATCGGTCGAACCACTTGAGGAACATACCACCTTGCTCCTTATTTGGGTGGGGAAAAGTAGCCTCAGTTTCCATTGCCTCAGAATCGGAGAGGATAAGTCGACGAGCAACTTTACAACCCATACTTGAATGGTTGTGCGAAATGATATAATACAAGTTGAATAATTTGAGTTTGAAGATGAGAAAATGAATGAAAGTTTATGATGTGACCGAAGAAATGGATTTTGATTGTGAACAGTACTTTATATATGGACGATTTGTCCCCATAACTACAAATCTGCTTTTGACAGTAATGATGCACTGATATGGTTATGGCACAGATTGTTGATCCGTGTTTCGTGATGGAAATCTAATGGCTGATAACTTTTTGATAGTTATTAAGCCTGCAACAAAATGACGACTTAGGCAACAGATGTCATGCCTCCAATTTCTTAGTTTCTTAAATGGGCGGGAGTTTAAAAGTTGTGACCTTTCAATGGGGATGTGATTTGTCCTACTTCCCATCTTGCTTAGCATTAATTTAAAGAATCACTCCCCTACTCGGCTTTTAGTGCAATATATACATGTAACTCCCTTTATTGACTACTCTAACATGGGAGTTACGGGGCAAATATTGATAGTCAGTTTTCGCTCATTTGACACTTGTCCATTTGGCCGCTGATATGCTGGATTGTCGAATCTCTTGGCATACCCTTGGATAGATGACACATGGCACTTATGCTAAGTAGAATAAATCTGTTCCTATCTTGAATTCAAGCCCATGGCATGAATGGTTACCATAAGTACGGTTATATTACATAATTGCCTGCTCTTCTTACAAATCAAGGGAGATATCAAATCGAGAAGCTTTCATGTGTCTTAACAATTATCCCGACAATTGCTTTAAACACTACAATCAACTATAAATACTAGAAAAAAAACTTTGTAAGAGCACTCGGACACTTTTTACTCATATACTTTCCATACAAAATCACCCTACTAACTTAGTCATCAAAGTAGCTACACCGGACTAGCCCTAGTACCAAGCATTTCATTCTTTTTTGCAGGATTCTCCTTCATCCTAAAATTCACCAACAACATCCTCGGTACTTAGTATTTCATTCTCTTTTGTAGGATTCTCCTTCATCCCAAAATTCACCAACAACACTATGCATCACCCATACTAAGGCACAACATATTCTTTCCACCTCTAAGTATTTTTGTTCACCTTCTATGAACTTCTTGCTCAAGTAATATAAAGGATGCTCTTTTTTACTTATTTTATCTTTCTGCCCCAATATATATCCTATCAATTCAGGAAGGATCGTCAAGTAGAGAATTAATGGCCTCCCCGGTGTAGGAGTGACCAATATTGAAGGATTCATGAGGTACTCCTTGATTTTAGCAAATGCTTGCTTACACTCTTCATCCCATTCTATCACTGCATTCTTCCTTAAAAGTTTGAATAATGGCTTACCTTTATCAGTTAGCTGCGAAACAAACCAAGCAATGTAATTCGGCCTCCCCAACAGTCCTTATACTTCTTTTACAGTCTTTGGTGCAAGCATGTTTACGATTGCCTTGACTTTATCCGGGTTTACTTTGATTCCTTGTCTACTAACTACAAAACCAAACAATTTGCCGGAGGTTACTCTAAAGGTACACTTTTTTGGATTTAGTTTTAGTTGAAACTTTCTCAACCGCTCAAACAGCTTACATAAAATGTTAACATGATTCTCATTCTTCTTAGATTTGGTAATCATGTCATCTACATGAACTTTGATTTCCTGATGCATCATGTCTTGAAACAAGGCAACTACAGTATGCGGATAAGTTACCCCATCATTCTTCAACCCGAAAGGCATTATGCGATAGCAAAATGTTCCCCAAGTGGTAACAAAGGTGGTTTTGATTTTATCTTCTTCTGCCATCTTGATTTGATTATATTTAAAGAAACCATCTATGAATGAGAAAATATGATTTCCAGTCGTATTGTCCACTAATATGTCATCGTGTTGTCTACTAATATGTCAATGTGTGGTAAAGAAAAATTATCCTTAGGTGTCGCCTAGTTTAAATCACAGAAATCCATACATACCCTAACTTTCCTATTTTTCTTTAATACCGATACCAAATTCGCTATCCATTCAAGGTAATCTAATACTTCTATGAACCTAACTTTTAGTAATTTATTCACTTCTTCCTTTATTTTAAGGAGCATATTTGTAATCCTGGTTCAAATACTTCAACAATGATCATATTGATTGAGTACCCATGATCTGGTAAAGGGTTATTACCCATATTGGGAGCATGAGTTTGAATGAAGTCTAATTGAACCAACTTGGCATCAATAAGACCTTGGATCTTATGTCTAAGTCTGTAGCACTGGTCCATAGAATGCCCCACTAGCTCCAAATGATAATTGCAACGGAGCTCTGGGTTGTAGTCTCTCAATTTTTTTTCTTCTTTCGATATTTTAAACATTAAGAGATTATCTTTCCTTAGTCATGCAAGAACATGGCTTAGAGTAATGGGGATATGAGTAAACTATCTCTTTTGTAGGTGGTTATTCTAACAAGGATTCGGTAGGGGATTAGATCCTCTTGTCATGGTTACTAGAGTTATAGGTTTGATAAGATTGCCGATATTGACAACGCTTATAGTAGCTTGTTTGGCTTTGTTGGAAAATCTTATGGGAGATGTCTTCTTCTCAACTGTTTCAGGATTATGGAGCTTTTAAGTAACAATAGCTTCTTCAATTTGGTGCCTTAAGACTGCAATTTCTGTAAAGTTAGAAGCAGGGTGACCTACCAAATGTTGATACTATAGGCTTCCGAGAGTGTTGATAAAAGAAAAAGTCAGATCCTTCTCTGTTAAGGGTGGAGTCGCCCTAGCTACCGTACCCTTCCATCTATGATTATACTCCTTAAAGCTTTCGTTTACCTTCTTTCGTAGATTATTCGAATCCTACATTGATGAGGCCACCTCAATATTGAATACGTACTAGTTGTAGAAGGCCTGGGCTAACTTATCCCATATTTTGATCTGATTCAAATCCAGTCGGGCTACTAAGTTAAAGCGGGTTTGGTTAAGCTATCTCAAAAGGTTTAGACTATCACCTTGTCATATTTCATATATTTTCCCATCTTTCTAATGTATAGCCTAGTGTGGAGTTCAACTAGTCCCATCGTATTTCACGAATTCTGGAATCTTAAACTTTTCTAGGAAATTGTCATCTTCGTATGTCGACAAATTGATCATTCCCATCTGCTCATGCCTGTTAACCATTTCTTGGGTTTTTATCTTCTCGGTTAACTTCTGCATAAACTTCATTTCCATCTCTTAGTGTTTTTCCTTAATCTCCTTTCTCCATGTCTCAGCATTGGGGACTGACTTTACATCTTCTAATTCGGAGGTGGAGGGTTGTTGTATTGGGAGGGGGGGTCACTTCTGCATTCCAATTTAGGTTGACTTGAGATCCTTATCTGTCAACGAGAATTCCAATAACCCGAGTGAGAGCTTGAATTTATTCAGCCATCTTGCTCACGTTTTTTTCTAAGGTTGCAACGCTTGAGTCAGGCTTGGTTTGGCTGACGTTTCCACTACCATGAGTTGACATTTTTGGTTTGGAACGAGTGAATATTGGGCTTTTAACTAAGTTTTCTCGCTTGAGTGCTATCGTTAAAATCCCAAATGAAAACCTGAATTTTAGACATTTTTGTGGATTAAAATTTTTTGTTGTTATTTTGTCATTTTTTATTTTATTTTCTTTTTTTAAAGGCAACTAAAAAAATGAGCAAAAGACTATGCAATATAGGTTTTCATGAAGCTGCAAATTTATTAATAATCGTAAAATCCAACCTAATACAATGGACTAAAAGAGAGAAAAAAGAAACAAACTTCTAAATAATCTTTCTAAAATAAAAAATCAAACCCTATATCAATGAGAGCCTAGGGGTCTGGCTAGAATGGGTTTCACGAGGTTAATGCTGACTTGACTTTCCGTGTCTATATTACGTCTATATTACATAAAACATGAAATGACGCAACTATTTACAACGAAGCTATTAAATTTACAAAAACTAGATATGATATTAATAATTTTGAAGCTTCTTCAATTCTTCAAATTTTTTTTAAATTATGCAACTTTCTACTCACTAATAGACAATAAAAAATAAATACATATAATATAAGAAATAAAAAATAATTACATAGAAACAAGCAATAGCAAAAATAAAATCAAATATAAAAAAATACAATATACTACACACGCATGTAATGTAACAAGGGCGGGTAATTAATAAATTATAGAAATTATTATGAACCTTCAGTAGGAGAGTACTCTTATATATAAGTATATACAAAACAAGATTTAAAAAGAAATGAAGCTCATGAATATTTATATATAAGGGATACTGATTTTTTATTTCTCCCTTTTTTAAAAAAAAATAATGACAAATTGACCGCAAATTGATAAAGCTTTTCTTATAATTTAAAAAATGAGTATCCCTTTTTCAAAAAGAATGATAAAGGGGGTGGGGTCTATGATTCTCAATCTCTATAACTTTAAGGATTTCCGGAGAAAAACCTAGTGGGCTATATTGAAACTTGAGTAAGCTCGCTTATTACCGCTAGGTGGGGATAAAGGCCCTAATGACCTGAGAGTTACAAAATGGTGGCTCCTCCTAAGTTCTTAAGGTGGGTTAAGTTTGATCACTTCTAAGCGTGAAAATGATTATTAAAATAAAACCCCTAAATCCCCATTTTAAGTCCATTGGGCCGTGTTTTTCTTAAGGCCTACATCACTAAAAACCAATTAGTACAATTATAATACAAATAAAGAAAACTAATAGAAAAAGCCCATTAATTAATTTTTAATTTCTACATGGCTAGCTCACCAGGCATCCTTAGTGGAGTCGTAAATTATGTTGAGCCTTATTTTATCTTCCTTCATTTAATCTATATTAAGTCTAGCCTGATTAATAAAAATTACTCAACATTAAATTAAGGAAACATTTTTTTCTTTAAAAAATTGTTTCGATAAAATATTTTAAAAAATTGGAGTCACCAACCAATTAAACTAGTAAAAAATAAAAATTAGGGTTTTTAGGTAGGAAAATCTTAATTTGGCCACTAATCCATGGATTTTCTTTAAAAAAATAATTTTAGAAAATTAATTAGAAAAACTAAGTTCGGGGACTAACCTATTAAGATTAAGTTACTATGTAAAAATAAAAAAAATAATGGGCTTTATTTTTATATTTTTCTAAAAATACTAAGCTATATACAAATATGCAAAATATGACTAAAATGAATTTTTAATTATTTTTTATTACAAATCTTTCAAGAAAACAGAAAAAAGGCTTTTTTATTTATTTTTATTTGTTATATATGATTACTCCAAAAGTATCTGCATATCTACTAGACAGAATTAAGTTAACGTAGTTCCTTTATATAAAATATTTAGTGGATGGATTTTTTTTTTTATTTTTGAAAATCGAGCTAGATTTATGTTTAATTGACCGTTTATATTTAAAAAAAAAAAACTAGATTATCTAATTTCACAAAATCAGTTTTAAAAAACCTAATTAACTAAATCTTTTTTTTTTAAAAAATCACTATGTATTAAAAAAAAAATCTTTTCTAAATCTTATATACCAATATACTAAGATACGTATCTTGATACGTACTTTCTCCGAAGATACAGATCTTGAAAAAACGATACGTGATTTTTTTAAAAAATTTGAATTTATTAAAAAAAATTATCCTAAATGATATGATAATAAATAATAAAAAAACCTACACTAAAGAAAACAAATTAGTAAATTAACTAATTAAGCAAATTAAATAAAATAATAATTTTTATTACCTAATCAAGTCGAGTCACGTGTGATCACTGGTTTCTAACTTTTATGAGTGTGCTCAATGAGTGGACAAGCATCGCTTTCAGATGATCACGAGCGTAATAGGGAAGTGGATGGTTGTTACCTTTAGTTGGTCATAGGCGTAATTGAGGGTATGTTGATTGTTGTCTTCACTTGGTCACTAGTGTAATAGGGAGGTAGATGATTTTTGTCTTCAAATGGTCATGAGTGTGATCAAGGGTACGTTGATTGTTGTCTTCACTTAGTTACGGGCATGATAGGAAGGTGGATGGTTGCTGTCTTTAGATGGTTACAGGCGTGATCAAGGGTGTGTTGATATTTGAATTGTATGTGTGTCTGCGTTTGGCCATGTTTAATATGTGTGTGCTTGTGTTTTACATGGCCATATGTGTATTTGTGTGTTTGTGAATCAGCGAGTGATGGCAGTATTACGTGTATTATGTCGATTGTGTATGAGTGTAAGAGAGTGTGGTCAGTGAATGTGCTTGTGGATAAGAGGGCGTAATGTCAAGCATGTGGATCAAGTGAGTAGATCGGTGTGTCAACTTGTGAGCGGTATAGGTTTGTAGTGGAGTGCAACAGTATTCAGTATGTGCAACAAGTGGAGTACAGGTCTTGTTTAAGTAGTGTTTGTGTGTGACTAGCGTAGTGTATAGATTGTGGCATGAGGAAGCAGCGTAGATCGAATGGCGTGTGACTATGATTAGTGAAGTGCAGGGAGGAAGTGATTGGGTGCTACTGACCGAATGTAAGCGTAACTGAATTGTGGGATGCAAGTATGTGTATTGGGGATTCTAAAAAAACATCCTCAAGTCAATAAGCGAATTCTTATTTATAATACACACTATGAATCTTTTGTATCTTTTAGTTACATATTTGATCTCAATAAACCCTAAATACGAAAGATATGATAATAATTCTTTAAAGATTGGACTACTTTCTAAAAACTCTATCTTAATTTGGCCTTTCTATCTTTTAGGCCCAACCCAATCCAATTAGATTTAGCCCAATATCCTTTTTAGTAAATCCTAAGTCTATTTTAACCCAATATAAATACAACTAGACCCTAAACGACTCGATTCAACTTGACTCGATTCAACTTAACTTAATACAACACTTTATTTTTATTTTTCAATTTTCAATTTTTATTTTATTTTTAATATTATTATTTTATATTTTCATTTTCATTTTCATTTTTTATTTTTGGCTCAATAAAACTACTAAAATAAAATGGAAAAAATGAGATGTCTATAATATGTGATATATGTATATATATATATATAATATTTCCTTACTTAGAAAAAGCCATTTTTTTTTCTAAAAATAAGAAAATAATAATAAACCCTTTTCAAAGATTAGGTCCCACATAGAACTTTCAAAAAACATTACTAGCCAAACTTAGGACTCTTTTTCTAGATTTTTCTTAAAATAAATTAAATGAAATAAAATTTAACCAATTTTTTAATATTAAAAATTAAAGAAAAAAACACATTAAAGTTTTCTAAAGAAATGAACGATGGAAATGTGATCGTGCGCTTGTACATAGGCGCTCGTACGTAGGCACGCGTACATATGGGGTGATTTAAAATTTGGAAATTTTTGCTTTTCCACCTTTTGTAAATAATTGTTCAATCTCTCTCTCTCTCTCTCTCTCTCTTTTGTAGCTTCAATTGAATTAACTTAGTTGCATGTAAATAGATTTTATTTTTATATGGGTATTATTAAAAGATAACATTAATTTTTGGAAAATTAAAAGTGGTATCTGTGAAGGGTTTAAAAAAATTAGCCCCCATATTAAAAAATCGAGTTTTCAAAACCGTTTTAAAAAATTGGTTATATTGAAAGAGCAATAGTTAAGTTATGACTAATCCATCGAATTGACTATAACTTAACTCTTTTTCTCAACTCTAGTCATGTGACGACTTTGAATAGTTGTAAAAGTAAAAAAAAAAAAAAAAAACCAATTTTTTTCTTAACTCTTAATCAAAGGTTAGTATTAAACAAATTATGGTCTAATATTAACCAGGTTAAGGAAAATAATAAAAATCGGAAACAATCAAGCTCAATGGCTTATTGACTTTACTAAAAATGTTAAGAGGGCTAGCCACTTAAACCGTTCGAAATTAGAAAATTTTTTAAAAAAGCCTTTCCACATTATATTTTCTTTTATAGTTATATTTTCTTTATTTATATTGTACTAACCTATCTAGGTTTATTAAGGGCACATATGGGCCGGGGGGGGGGGAGGTGTTATTGTATCATAAAGCATATGTTAGATGCGGTTAAAACCAAGCTGTCATGAGACTCTAGATTGGGGGTCGTTATGTAAGTTTCAGATATTGTGGGGTAACTACCTTTTGGGGTTGATCAAGCTAATTTACTTAAGTTTTTATGTGACTAAGGAATTATTTCTTCAAAAACATGTAAGGTGACAGAACTTGAGGACTTTTAAAACCCACCTAATTGCATACTTGAACCATAATTGATGAATAATAATGGGGCATGCTAATCGAGGGTCATTATTATGTCGGAATTCTCATATTATCCATGTAAATTCATTATAGATTAGTTCTTTCTATAGGCCCTTTTTAGTGTAAAATCGTAATTTTCCCTATACCTTATATTTCCTTGTATTTGTAAATTCTATTTCCATGTTTATATTTCCCTATAATTTCAAATTTATTTTAATACTGGAATTTTGATATAGTTGCAACCTTAAACACCTAATATTTCCATATTATTATTTAATAGTCAATTATTTTCATCTGTATGTCTTAATTTTACATTTTTGCCCTTATCTTTATTTATCTATAAATATTCATACTTGCTAATTTTGTGCTAATTCTCAAAAATTATGCTTATATTACACTACTCTCATATCTGTAAATAATTTTTCGGTAGTGAGCCATTGAATGATAATCATGCATAGTGTTAGGTTGCTTTTCTTTATTCATATATTGTATCCTTCATATCAAATTAACAAAAACAACATGTTCTCTTTTTAAAATATCATTCTTTCACTATTCTACTTAGCATTCCTTGTTTGTAAATAAATCCTTCAATAACATTCATTAAACCATTGTTCTTTATCATCCTATAGGCTTATAAATAGAATCAGAAGTAAGTAATCTCGATCCTTGCTTATATTTTGATAACTTTAAGGCCTTATCTTACTCTTTCACAAAAGAAAAAATAAATAAATAAATAAAAGAAGAAAAAGAAAAAAAAAAGAAGAAGAGAAATTGTTAGCAATTACAAATTCCTCTGAGATTTAAGATAAATTCAATACCCTTGGCCCATTAAAATAACTAACCTAAATACAAAAACCTAGCCCCATAAGGCAGCTAACCCAAACATGAACTCTTGGCTTGTTAAGGCAGCTAATCCAAATATAAACCCGACCCATCAAGGTACCTAAACCAACCAAAACCCTTAATTCATCACATAAAACCAAGCCTAACCATAGATTGGGTCAAAACACAAAGCCAAATATAACCTCAATTGCTAATCAAATGTTTCACACTAGGGCATATTTTAAGGAATATTATGAGAGATTAAGGAGCAAAATCAATCTCTACCTTAGGGTAAATCAATACTAGCTACTACTTAAGGAAATGATAAGTCAATATTGAAAGGTTTGGAATGAAAAAGAGATGAACCATATCTCATACACTAACCTTTAAATACTTTGACAGTTGAGTGACATAATGGTAAAAATATTTTGGACTTATTCCTTGAAGAAGGTCCATTTTGAACATGATATATAGATCAAAATGAAATTAGGCATTCATTTTCAAATCATGAACATAATCATCCTTTATCAACCCCTTTGAACCAAGTTGGAGTGTTTTCAAATTTAAACCTTATCAAGAACTACCCCACTATGGGGCAATTGGGGGGTTAAGGTCATCACATTAGGAAAAATGGATAAAATTAGTTTGTGCTTGCTTCAATAACATTAATTCAAAGGCAATTTTTGTTTCTAATAAGTTATTTTCTTTGAAATGAGGAAAGGTCAATACTTTTTTAAACACCTTAAGCTTACACATACTTTACCTACGCATATACACTCGAAATCCTTAGATTTAGGGCCTTAAATCTCTCAAAAACAAAGATTTGGCATAATTACATTTGGGAAAAGAAAAAGGAGCAATGATGGAGAAAAAAAAAAGAGAGAGAGAGAGAGAGAGAGAGAGAGAAAAAAGAAAGAAAATGGAAGAAGAAGAAGAAAAAAAAAAAGAGGTATGAAAATCAAGCTTGTATGTAAGAAAAAAAGCCCTATCTATCCTAACAAGAAAGTAAGATTGAATGTAATTGCCATAACCAAAGAAGGCTCGAATTTGAAGCCTAAACATCTCCAAAAACGCAAAGCCCTAAATCACATTTCTAGCCTTAAAAAACATAAACCTTCCATATTCATTCCAAATCATACTTTAAATCACAAACACAAAATCTTCTTACCAATTTTGAATCACACATGGCCTCTCTACCCACAATACCTCCTACACTCAATAAAAAGCTCTTTTGACCTTAAAGGATAATTTTTCTTTAATGAAAAAAACTTTTGAAATTGGGGTAAGCATACTCTTGGTTTTTCCTAAGGATTTTTCACTTGTACACTTAGGGCTTGATAAAAGTGTTTTTTTTTTTCAAAATAGTCTCTCTCATTAATCCCTTCTTGAAACCATTTGATCAAAAGCGTAAATTCACAATATTGAAATGAAAATGACTTAACAGATTGATCAAAGCATATCACTTGAAAATTGGACTATAATTTTTAGATTTGTAGCTAAGAGTGAAATCTAGACTAATAGTGTACAAGGAAGTCTTCTTTAATTAGACTAATCATGAATTATCTTTTCCTTAGGAAAGGAATGTTTAAAATCAAAAGGCCTCACTAGGGAGCTCAACATTAGGGTCAAGAGATATTTTTAGAGATTGAGAAGAGTATAAGATGCCCCACATGGTTACCAAGAAAGGGGATGGTTCTTGCACTTTCTTCTTAAATAAGAATTTGTACCCATTAGCAAACTTTCAAAAAAAAAAAAAAGGAGGACAAAAGAAAGAAAAAAAGAGATAAAAGAAGAAAAGAAAAAAAGAAAAAGAGAGAGAGAAAGTGAATGCTTGTTGCAAGTTTTTTCCATCCATTTTCAAATTCATATTAGCCTGAGTGGCTAAGCTTTCAATTTATGTCACCTGCTTCCTTCCAATATGGTTACACGTTTTAAGTTGACCATAATAATCTAAGTCAGTTAACTCTTTTTCAAGTTAAGGGGCCTTACCGATGATGCATTTTTTGTTACAAATGGTTTTCACAAAATTCATCAAGTCAAGATTTTTTTTTTTTTATTGGTTACCTCCTATAGTTTTGCTTCTTCAGTCGCTAGATAAGGTCTTTAGCCAGCCCATAGAGCGCTTATCCTTTGTCAATCTCTTTTAGGATTCTAGTTAACTCATAGAATGCTATCACATTTTCAACCAATTTAGGGTTTTAGCTAGCTCCTAAGAGTGCTGCCCAAAATCATATCTCCTTCAAGGTTTTAACTAACCTATAGGGCGTTTTCCTTTACATTTCTCTTAGGGTCTTAGTAAGCCCGTAGGGTGCTTCCCATCACCAATCTCTTTTTAGTGTTTTAGCATGCCTATAGGGTACTTCTCTTTACTAATTTCTCTTAGGGTTTTAGTGAGCCCATAAAGTGCTTCCCGTTATCATTCTCTCTTTAGAGTTTAGTGAGCCCATAAGGCGCTTCCCTTTACATTTCTCTTAGGGTCTTAGTGAGCCCGTAGAGCACCTTCCTTCATCATTTTCTCTATAATGTCTTAATAAGCTCATAGGGTGCTTCCCATTACTAACGTCCTTTTAGTGTTTTAACGAGCCCGTAGGGCACTTCACTTTACCAATTTCTTTTAGGGTTTTAACAAGCCCATAGGGTGCTTCTCTTTACTAATTTCTCTTAGGGTTTTAACGATCTTGCAAAGTGCTTCTTGTTACCAATCTCTCTTTAGTGTTTTAGCGAGCCCATAGGGCACTTCCCTTTACAAATTTTTCTTAGGGTTTTGGTAAACTCATAGAGCACTTCCTCTTCACTAATCTCTCCTAATGCCTTAGCCAACCTATAGAGCTTTTCCCCATTTCCAGTTAGCTTTCAAGATTTAGCAAGCTTAAGGAGCACTCTTTTCCACCTAGGTTAGTCAACTCATAAGAGTACGGCCAGGTTTTCTGAATCGATTATCGTTTAGGGTTGCTAGTCTCCTAGAGATGCTCTTGCCTGAGTTAGCCAACTCAGAGGAGTACTATTAGGTTTCAAATAGATTTTCATTTAGGGTTGTTAGTCTTTTAGTGATGCTCTCGCCTAGGTTAGTCATCTCAAAGAAGTACGGCTAGGATTCTGTAAACCCCTAAAATTAGCAACCTAGCTTTTGAAATAGACTTAACTATATTAGACAATTTAGGAGTTGACAAGGCTAATGAAAGTGAAAACCCTAAAAGACTTAATCAATCGCGTAAAGAACTTTTCTACCCTAAATGTTTCTAAATGCTAAAGATTTCATTCAAAAGTAATAAAAACCCTAAAAATGATTACTTTGAAGACATATGTACACTAATCCAACATGATATACCCTAAAATCCTAATTGATAATATAATGCTTATATTTTGCCAAATCATTAGTAAAATGTTAGAGATGACCCTCATTCATGCTTATATGATTCGAATTCTCAAGTAATCCATTAGAAACTAAGATAATGAGTCATAGATTATATTTATTTCTTAAGTATATGATTAAGATAGTCTTACTTAGAGTTAGGGGTATAGTTGATGATTAGGTTATATGTAGTGAATTTTAATACTCAAATTAGTACTTTTTGCACTTGTTATCCAAAGTAGTTTATCAAATGAGATATATAAGCTATAAAGACCTAAAGTAAGACCTCATCAACTACGTTTACTAATCAATTCATCAAATACCTCATTTCATCTCATTTCCTTCATTTTTTCTTTAATTTCCCTTAATTACTACATTATGTGCACAAAATTACACATACTTAAGGAAAGTTGATTAAGATAACACATGTTGACTAAAGTCAAAGGGTTGACCAAGTCAACATTTTGAAAAGTCAACAAAAGACTAAGAGATAAAGAAAATATCTCTTCCTTAATGATGGCTTTCTTTTCCTTTTCTTTTGATTTTTCTTTTTCCCTTTCCTACAATTATTGCCGTCCACATCTCTCCCTTTTAGACCCTACCATTTGTTGTCTTCCATTATGAAAATCAAACAAAAGAAACAAACTAAAACTTCTCTTTCTATGCCGTGAGTTCCTTCTTCCTCTTTCACTTTCATTACTTCACTTTTGTCTCCATAACTCCAACACAATTAAAGGTATGTCTTTAAGTTGTTTTATGTTGCTTTATATTATTCATTAGTTAGTTAATTAGATAGATTAGATAAATAGTTATGTGTTTAGTATTGTCTTGAAGAAGAGGGAACAAAGTTTTCATCTTTAAGTGTAGGAATTAGAAATTTTGAAGAAGAAGAAAGGAAGACATGAGTATATGCTTATAAGTATGTGCACATAAGGGAATACTAAAAGAGTACAAGTATGTGAACATTTGTACATGAGTATTTATCATGTACATAACTTAACTTAAGACCATATTTAACTATACATACCTATACTACACTAAATACATACATAAAAACATAGAAGAATAGAATTAGGAAGCTTTTCTTAAGGAAAAGATTAGGCATACGAGTTTTAGTATAAAAATACGTATCCAACCATATAGGTATATGAGTATGTATACACGTATAAATACGGTATAAGTCTAAGTATAATTATAAGTATATGTATGTATAAGGTATATGTACATAAGTATAAGAGGAGAGGTAACAGGTACATAATACATGTACATATGACATAAGCATGAGGAAAGGTTTATGTAATCATATGATGAGGTAAGTGATGACATAAGCATATGATGACATAAGCCATGACATAAGCAATGATATAAGTAAAAGATGATGTAAGCAATGACATAAGCATAGATTTAGAAAATAAGAAAAATAAGAAAAGTGTAAGTAATTAGGTACTTAAATTAGTAAATTCTAATACACCTTCTAAATTAGATTAGACCTAATTCAGTACATGAATTAGTAATAGCAAAGTAAAATTCTTTAATTATAAGAATTTAAGGAATAAAAGATATAAATATAAGTAATAAGAGTACTTAAGTGTTCATAGCTAAAAATTTTTATAAATTTAGTTTATAACGTAAAATAGAGGTCTTGACACCCAAAACAAATATTACCGTATGAATATACGTTTGAAAACGATGAAAAAACGACTATAAATTTATAAATATCAGAAATAAAACGAAAAAGTTACATACGATTGATAATAAAGTCTCACCGAGTAAAAGTTGATAGTAATTTAAGTAGAATTAGGTAATTAGATGTTTGGAATTAGTAGTTAATTCAAGTACTTACTAGCGTTATTATCACATAATGATCAGGTGACCCTGAGGTGAGCGAGGACCTCCCGATCGATTACTACGATTAGGGCGAATTGCTATGGCTGAGTGAGTATTTACCCTATGATTCCATGCTTGATTTTGATTGTAGCTAATGGACTTAAATATTATTATTAATGGACTACTGTATGGGGTTCGGGAAATGCTTGTATATGTAATTGTATGTTGAGTTATGAATTTACCTTAAATACAGAAAATGCCTTGTTTATTGCATGGTAGTATAGAAAATGATTGTGTGTATTATTGGATGGTCACAGCATAATTTGAACTAAATTATACTCGGCTTATAAAAAGAAACTGGGACATGCATTAACATGCATAGCATGGATACTATTCCAGCCATCATATCACACAGAGGTAAAGAGAGGCCATTCGAGGATTGATATTATTGATTTATTTGGTTCTGTACGGTGCACTCATACAAAATAACCTTACCCTAGCCCACGGGAACACTAGGCATTGGAGGCGCTAACCGCCTAGCTAAGGGTCGAGTCTAGAGGCCTCCGTTTAGGGGTGAGTGTGGACTGTAGGGGCCCATTCACAATTATACTAGAACTTGGGTTTTTCTAAAAATAAAAGAATTATTTGATATAAGTGCGGAACATGGAGTTCCTTAGTAAAGTAAGTTCTAATATAATACCCGGATCTGATTGGTGCCGTATAAACTTCAACCCTGACTTCGGAGGGCATTAAACCTGAGTTACGTATATGAACTAGTTAAGTATGCGTATTGTTTGGCATTCTGTTTGATCATTCATTCATATGTGTGCCTATAATGTACTTATAACTTGCTTGTGGTGTGGCTGAAGGTTTTGCTCACTAAGCTTAGGCTTATACCCCTTTAGACTTTTGTTGCAGGATAGCCTATTCATAGAGGCAGGACAAGGGATGCTACAGGTTAGCTTAGGGACTTGGGCAAGAGCGAGCTGTCTTGTGTATTGAGAGAGAATAGTTTATGTAGACTCTTACTCATGTACTTTTGTTTATCTTATTATTATAGACTTAAACATAGTTAAACACTGTGTATTGTAAGCTTTATAACCCAAATTTTATATAAATATGTTTGTGTGATGATATCATGTGAATCTGGATGTTCTTTGGAAACTAGTGGTTGTAGAGCCTTGTTTATTGTGTGAAGAGTTCTTGATTGGAAGGGTAACCAATCAGGGGTTCTTCTTACAGTATACAGCGTCTGCCGCGACTAGGCCGTCCTCAGTTCGTGACAGATTTAATTTGATTCTTTTTTAGGGATACTAGTTTGTTGGTGGTGCTCTCGCCTAGGTTAGTAAACTCAAAAGACCACAACAAAGTTTAAAGTCAATTTATCATTTTGGGTTGCTAGTCTCTTAAAGATGCTTTCACCTAAGTTAGTCATCTTAGAAGAGCATACCTAGGTTTCAAATCAAATTCTCATTTAAGGTTACTAATCTTATAGAGATGTTCCCACCCAAGTTAGTCAACTTGTTTCAAGTCAATTTATCATTTCGAATTGCGAGTCCCTTAGAGATGCTCCCATTTAGGTTAGTTAGCTCAAAAGAGCATAATTGGGTTTCAATTCAACTTTGGGTTACCAGTTCCCTAGAGAAGTTACCGCTTAGGTTAGTCCGCTTAAAAGAGCATACTTAGCTTTCAAATCAATTTCTCATTTACAGTTTTTAGTACCTTAGAGATACTTTTGGCTTAGTTAGTTAGCTCAATGGGGCATTATTAGGTTTCAAGTCAATTTATAATTTTGGATTGCTAGTCCCCTAAAGATGCTCCCTATTAAGTTAGTCAGCTTAAAGAAGCAATACCAAGTTTTAAGTTAATTTATCGTTTTGGGTTACTAGTCCCTTACAATTCTCTCACCTAGATTAGTCAACTTCGATGAGCATGACTAGTTTTCAAATCAATTCCCATTTATGGTTGCTAATCTTTTAGTGAAGCTTTTGCCTAGGTTAATTAGCTCAGTAAAGCTTGACCAGGGTTCAAATCGACTTCTTAATTGAGGTTGCTAGTCTTTCATTAACGCTCTCACCTAGGTTAGTCAACTTAAAAGAGCACAGCCAAGTTTCTATTTGAATCTCATTTAAGGTTTTAGTTAGCTCAAAGAGCATTTCGTCTATTTGCTTAGGTTAATCAACTTAGAGGAGCATTACCAGGTTGCAAATTGATGTCCTTAGCCAAAGCGCTACCATTATGTCAATTTTAGGGTTCTTGCAAGCCTATAAAGGCATTACTCGCTATTTAGTACCATTGTAGTGTTCTTGCCAACTCTTGGTTGTTACCCTTCGCTCAATGTTGCTTTTAGGAAAACCCACACTTGTATTTCAACCAGCTCTTAGAGCACCTTCTTTTAAAATATCTTTCACCCTTGACCAAATCCCTAGTAGGTTAAACTTAAGAAAACCAACTATTTATAGTGTTACATAGGGAAAGTTTATCCCCAAGGGAAAAAATGGTGTCTCCTTTTAGAAAAACACATAAAAATAGAAAATTCAAAAATATAAAAAATTAGAAAATTTAGAAAAACACAAAAAAAATGAAAATTTGAAAAATGTAAAAGAATTAATTTTTAGGATAAATAGAGTTGAAGGTCATTAGGTCCTATTTAGCGGGTTAGGATCTAAGTGCATTTAAAAGTCAATTGTGTATATATGATTTGATCAATTTTTGAACTATATTTTGAAAATATTGGATTTTTCTAAATATTTTGACTAAAGGTCTAAGTTGATTATATTTTTTCCATGAAGATATAGTCAATTAAAGCTAATTATGGCTTTAAACAAGGCCTCAATTGGATTTAAATCGATTATTTTATAAAGGAATTAATTTTGAATTAATCGAATAAAATATGAACTAAAACTCAAAAACCTATCAAATCATACGCATTTTGAAAATATTTTCAATATATGCATAATAGGCTTTTGGGCCTTAATAATGTTCTTCGCCCCCCCTCCCTGATTCATTGGGAACCATTTTGTTGGGTTTTTGATTTGTCATGAAATGGATTTGTCGTTTTGAATCTAGGCCATTTAATTGAATAAAATGTTTTTGTTTGCAATATCGATCGGGAAAGCAAGCCAACATAACTAGTTAGAATGTGTACTAGTGCAGCAAGGGGACCCAAGTTCGAATCTTAGGGGGTACATTCTTATGCATGGTTTCTTTTTCTTTTCTTTTTTTTTTTTTTCCTTTGAATTGTCTTTCCTTCTCTTTATTAGAATTTCTCAAATTTGATCGCGCTTTCCTTACTTGTTCAACCGAGCTTAGGATCATTTTTTGCCTTTCTTCTTATAAGATATCACCAAATTAATGGTGAAATTGTGTAGATTACATGGCACACTACGCATCGATCCTAAAAATACATCCATATTCAGTCATTTAAGGGATCAAAATGGTACTTGAAAATCAAAGAAAGTTTGGATGCCTGGATTTACCTCTAGATTCATTTTGTTTGATTCAAGCTTGTAAAGTAAATATTGAAGCTTCTATTGTTCTTTCTTGGTAAGAAGGAGGAATGGAGAATGCATTTTGGCCACTTTCTTTACTCGAATTTTGAAGAATCTCATTCATATCATTATTAAAATTCGTCAAACCCATTAATTGGATTTTGTGAATTTAATTCATTTTTTGACTTCCCAAACTTGATTCAATCATAAAAAATTATAAATAGGGGATTAGGAAGGTCATTAGATCATTAAGAACAACTCGAAATCTTCTACATTGGTTTAAATCCCACTAATAAACCCTCTACCATAACCTTTCTCTCTCTCTCTAAAAATTTGACCTTTACAGCTAATTTTGAGCAAAACCATCGCCATAGAAGGCTTCCTCATGCCTTTAGCACTCGAACTCGATCACTTTGATGCTTTGCCGTAGTCGATAGTGTGAGCTCCATTAGCTTAAACTTCGATTGTTGTACCTTACTATTGTTGCCACCATTGCTTGGATTAAACTATCGACACCACTATCCTTGTCACAATTAGAAACCTAAGACACCACTAGCCACTTACCGTCAGCAACCACCATACATGATGTGCATCAACCATCGCCATTGGCTAAGTCCAACAACTTTGAAACCACCACCCTAACACTTGTACTTATCAATCCAATACTTACGAAAATGTAGTTGCCTTATTGAAATTCACAGCAAAAATTGAGTTGGATCGACTAGTTTGTTACCGCCCCTCCTTTTCCTCTTTAACTAGTTTATGATCCCATTAACATGGATCTGACCCAACTTTGACCTATGTCTGACCTTATCCAACCCCTGTATCTTGGTTTAGTTTGGTCTTTTTATTGTATTTATTTATTTTTTACTTTCTTTCTTGTCTTTTAATTCAATATATAAATAAATAAAACAAAAGGATTGTTTTTCTTTCTTCTATTCTTTCATGATGTTATAATAATAATAACAAAATAACTTTTTTTTTAAATTCTTTTTTCCTTTCCAAAAAAATGGGATATATGTAATATATATGTATATATATATTTTTTTTCCCTCACTTGGAAAAAGGTTTTTTTTTTCTAAAAATAATAAAAAATAATAACAATAATAACAATCCCTTTTCAAAGATTAAGGCCCACTTAGAACTTTTAAAAAACATCACTATCCAAACTTGAGACTCCTTTTCTATATTCTTCTTAAAATAAATTAAATGAAATAAGAACAAAAAATTTAACCAATTTTTCAATAATAAAAATAAAGAAGCCAACACATTAAATTTTTCTAAAAAAAAGAAACTATGAAAATCTAATCCCAAATAACGAAGACGTAGGCATTTATACATATGAGGCGATTTAAAATTTGGAAATTTTTGTTTTTTCACCTTTTGAATATAGTTGTTCAATATACCTTTTTTTTTATTCAATTGAATTAACTTACTTGCATGTAAATAGATTTTATTTTTATAAGGGTATTATTGAAAGCTAAGATTAATTTTAGAAAATTAAAAGTGGTACCCGTTAAGAGTTTAAAAAGGTTAGCACCCGAACTCAAAAATTTGGTTTTCTAAACCATTTTAAAAAATTTGTTTTCTTAAAAGACTGATTGCTGAGTTATAACTAATCTACGTAATTGATTCTAACTCAACACTTTTGCCTAACTTCGATTAGGTGGCGACTCCAAACAGGTTAAGAATAAAAAATTCAAGTTTTTTCTTAACTTTTAGTCAAGAGTTAGTATTAAACGAGTTAAGGTTTAATACTAATTAGGTTAAGGAAAATAATAAAAATCGAAAAAAATTAGGCTCAACATAGGATAGATACTATTTTTAATTATGTTAAACATATGATATATTCAAATTTTTATGTGACTATTGTATGGTTTTATCCATGTACTAGTACACTGTTTAGAAAGTATTATCATCTTTTAAATATATTAATGAAATGTGAATAGTCATATTGTTTTGCAAGAAATTATGATTCGTTGTAGCTATTCTAAAAATTATGTTACTTGCATAAATGCCGTGCTTCTTAAACAAAAACTTCCAAATATATAAAAAGATTTCTTAAGATATTAGTCAAGGAACTTATTATGCAAGTATTATTGTAACTTTTACAATAGTTATGATCTTGTGATATAACTCATTGGTTGTATATGTTGCATACCTATTATGTTCTCGAATAGGCTATGGATACATCATAATAAGCGGCCTATGTATCAAGGCTGTCGTGGTTTCCTTAACACTTCTATTGAGGTAGTTTCATCTCTCTTTTTGTTCGTAAAGGTGTTGTAGCTAATAAAGATAAACTAAAATTTAAAATATGTTTTGGTACCTTATCTATAATTTATGGTTAACTTTAGAGAGCATATATATGCATATTATACATTTATTTGATTTATCATTTCCTTTTAGAAGTTTTGCTTGTATGCGTAAGAGAGGGTGTGTTACTTTTGATGGAGTTTATTCAAAATATAAATAAGAATACATAATAATACTCTTAATAATAATAAAAATATGTGCAATACATTAGCAAATACCTGAAGTTAAGTGATTTCATAAACACTAAATAGAAACATATGGAATATACTTTATCCAAAATTAATGTTTCCATTTGTTTTGTCATTTTAAAATATTTAATACAAGTATTCAACTATTAATAATGTTCATTTGAATTTTGGAATAGGTAACCAAAAGTAGTGTCGTAAGACTGGGGTTGATCTACTTGATCTAACCCAATTCAACTTGATCTAATTATAAAACTGGTCTGGGTCACCCCATTCACACTCATTAATAATGATCCCATCGTGATCCATTTAGTTCCTATATGACCTAATATGATCTAAATTGATTCCTATATGACCTAATCCAGTCCAATTTGGTTTTAACTAGTTAAAATTTCCTTTTGCTTTTTCTAGAGAATATACTAATTTACTAAAAAACATAAATGTAGATCTAAGAAAACAAATGATAAAATGTAAAAGCTCCTTAACTTTTATATTTCAAGAATGTGAATAATTTTATTACTTTATAAACAAATATGAATTACATTCTAATATTTTTATTGACTCCAATTCAATCTTGGCTTGACCTTGGTTTGACCCTCTCAATCCTTAACCCCTTTACATTTCTAAGTTAACCTTTCGATCTAGATTTGACAATATTGACCAAAAGTTATGCATGTCATATGTATGAGAATATGTCTTAAGGCAAGTAATTTGATACCCAATCTGTAATTCTCAACATGATACGACACGACTATTAACAAGTTTATGTAAGCAAAATTTGGTACAATTAATAAATGAGTGAGACCCATGTCAAACATTTAAAGATGTGTCCAAGCTCACTTTTAGTATTTAAACCATTTACAAGCTAATTTAATGAACAAGGTCTCTCTCTCTCTCTCTTTCTCTCTCTCTCTCTCATGTTGTCTATTACTACATCTTCACCATTAGTTTCCTAATTGCACTATTCTTTCTTTAATTATCATCCCCATCCATTTTGACTGTAGTTCTATAGGAGTAACATTCTTAAATTTTTATTTAATTCTACATTCTAATTTCCAACATTCTTAAAATGAAAGCATGATTTGATACATTTCAAATTTTATTTTTATATGTAAATCCATTAATGCATATCTTATTAACTTCAATCTTATTGATGGTGATTTTTTGTTAGGCTAGTAATAGGCTTCTTTAGGCCTAAAATATAGTAAAGGCATTAAAATGAGCACCAAAGTTTCCCCTAAGGCCATTTTGATACTTAAAAGCCTTTGACCAATAGGAAAAAACCTAAAAAGTGCCATAGAATCTTTATGTAAATTACCTACAAGCTCTTTAGAAGTCCTTGCCAAATACATGGATAGTTTTTATTTATATTTGTGGGTTGATTGGATTAGATCTAGCTTAGGCAGCTTAGATGGGACTTAACGAGTCTCGTTAAGTAAGGCATGGGTCTTGATGTGATAGCTTAATGATGGGTCTATTTGCGTCTAGCTTATAGATCATCCTGTCACATTAAATGCATTTCAACTATAAGGCTTCGCTAGAAATGAGGCATTGACAAGAGTAGGGTCCTCAATGGTTGAGCACTTATTGGTCGTCCCATTGTTATAGTGATGCTCTAGGAGGCCTATAAGGAATGGGATATATTGTTAAGGTGCTTAAAGGTTGAGTACCTTCCTAGTCATCTAGACCACTTCCCTTTATATGCTAGGCTTAAGCTGTTCTTATTAAGCCCCTTAGTCTCTTTAGACATTAAGGCCTAAGCGAATTTAGCCATCAATGTTTAGCCTCCTACTTTCCATGGTAGCTAGTTAGCAAGACGATTGAGTTTTATTATTAAGCTGAAGAGCTTGGTCGTCTCGTTACTTTGTATCGATGACTTAGTATGGTATCAATCTTTGCAGATTAGTGGTAAAGAAGCTTTTGCTACCTATTCGGTGTTTTCATGAAGTGCTTAGGGATTAAGTGGGATGGTCAATCCTTGATGAATTTATTAAGTTGACTCTTCCATTCTTAACTACCTTCAAGCTATTTACCCATGTAAAATTTTGAGTTTTCTTAAATGTTAAATGTCATTGAAGCTTTAAGCATTACTTTTCCAATTTCAATCAGACGATTGATCCCCAAGTGCATGGTTGGGTCATTTAAGTATTACATGGATCCTTATCTTGAACAGTATATCTCCTTAATGTTAATAAATGCAATGCCTTTTCCTATGCATTTCTTCCCTTATAAATAAGGGTTCTTAGTAAGGAAGGGGTTTGCAAAAAACATTCTTGCCTCTCTTCTTTTGAATTCTTTTAAGAGTTTTTTACAATTTCCAGACAAAAAAATTCCTTTTTTCCTTTTCACTTGATGGAGCATAGGGAGTATCAATCTCCCAAAGTGTGTATGAGGGAAGAAACTTAGCCTTATAGAGCTTCTTTTCCTCCTTCAGGGTTCTAATTTCTCATTTTAAACCAAGGGTCTTCCTACATCATATAGGCATGTATGATGCTTGGGAAGGTATGGGCCCTAGTTCTTCTTTACACACTCAAAGCACAATTCATACCTTCGCGATCATCTCCTTAAGCCTCTTTGCTACTCACTTGTATGTTATTGGCTTGTTGGGCCCTTTGCTCGAGAAAGTGACATTAAGAATTGTTGTTTAGGGGGGTTCATTAGTGTGGTGTTTAGGTAGTAAGAGAATCCCCAAGGTATGCAAGGTTATGGGGCCATCCTTGCACTCAGTAAAGGAAGAGTGTGATGCCTATCTTAGAGGAGAATTTAGGAGTTAGATAGGAAAAATGGATTTCCAATGACCTCTCTCCATGAGTGCTCTATTTTGCAGTCCTTTTGCCCTGCCTCATTTAAGTCCATATCTCTTTGTATGCGATTCAATTGTATTGGGTGTCGAGATGTCCTTTTGCCCTGCCTCATTTAAGTCCATATCTCTTTGTATGCGATTCAATTGTATTGGGTGTCGAGATGGTCATATGCTAGGAGTTTTAGCCTTTCTCTATGTCCCGTATAGTCCAAGACTTTGCTATTGAAGCTTGACTTGCTCTTAGTACAGATTAGAGATGTGTAAATAGACATTAGCCTACGAGTTGGCCTATTTAACTTGTTAAAGAAAAAAGTTAGGATTGAGTGTTTTTGGCTCATTTAAAAAGCAAGTCAAATGGACCTAGCCCCTTTAACCTAGTGGCTAAAGTAGGTCAGTTTGAGTTGGCCCATTTAGCTCACTCATACTTTTAGTTTACGAGTTAACCCCTTTAACCTCTTTAGATAGTGGGTCAGGGTCAAGTTTTTTAGCTTATTTAAAAAGTGAGCTAAATGTACTTGATCTATTTAACCTGTAGGTTAAAGTGAGCTGTGCTAGATTAGCCCATTTAACCCGTTTATACACTTTTAATAAAGATTCACTGGGTTAAAAGGGGATATCACAGGGTAGAGTCATCTCCCAGATTATAATGGGAGAAAAGGGGCTAAGAGTAGCCATTACTTTAGCTTAGATCATTTGAGGGATGTGATACCTTCAAAAAGTTGCCATGACCAAAGCTTGTTGAAGTTACCAAGCGAACTTCAGTCAAGCTATATTTTCTATGAGAGGGAATCACATAAGCCTTTTATATATATATCATAGCTAATAAACCTCTTTGTAATTCCTTAAGTAATGTATTCTCCCTTATAATAGTTGTTAGGAGTAGAATTGATGTGCTTAAGTCAATATGCCAACCTTTACTTTTGTAAGTGCCATTGAGCTTCTTTGAATGAAATAAGAACTTTTATTTTTCCTATTGTTGTTTCTTTTTACTTTTTGCCTTCTCTTGTTTTCTTCTTCCCTTTTCTTTTTTTGGTGCTTAGTTAATAATTAGTGATGGTTCGAGGCCTTGCTTGGTTAAGGCCTGACTATCTCGTGATTATTTGTTTCTTTGAGCAATTTCCTTGTCTTGTAGCAAGGAGGTGGTCTCTTTTCGGACAAGGTTAGTACGTCGACTATATTCTGCTTAGTTGAGTTCATCCTCCTTTCCTAAGGAATCTTGTTAAAAAAATCATGCTTGTCCATAGTTAGAACTTAGGTGCTTGAACTTAATCAATTTGCCTTTTGGTAGGTTAAATGTGGGTCATTTGTCTTTCAAAGGAATCTATTAGCTTCCTTAAGGGACCTTTAATCTAAATAGTTCCATTTATGGTGGGGATCCATGTAGTTTTGAGTTCGTGGTCACGAATTAAGAGGGTGATAACCGTTCATGCGTAGAGGTCAGTTACATGACATCATGTGCAACTGTTCGTGCTTCCCTACATACAACTATCATGTTGTATGGCTTCTGCCACATGTGACTCATACTTAAAAATATTTACTAAAGGGAGAGGTCTTTCTTCACTCTCTCACAATCTCTTGCAAGTGTCTTTCAAAAAGTTCTTTGTTTTCCTTCAAAGAGTTCTCCTCCTTCTTCTTTTGTATTTTCAAAAAGTTGAGTCATGGGTAACCCTTCGTCTTCTTCTGAGAGGCATCCGAGTGCAAAGTCTATAGGACCCACTCCCCTCTAAGTGGTGGTAAACAGAGAAAAGAACAAGAAAAGGGTATAGGGATTAGATTAGCCTTAGTGTTTGGTTGAGTTTCCTAATAATTATGAACATGAGATGCTTCATATAGATAACGAGTGTAAGGTCTTCTACGCTTGTACAAAGTACTCTTATGTTAATGAGACTAGCGAGGTATGCGGGTTGCATAGGTCTTTGTCCCGGAGACCAGTCCTTCAATGTTTCGAGTAGAGATGTATGGGTTTGTGACACTATAAGCAATGAAATTTGTTTGTTTATGGCATATTGCGGGGCTGGGCTTGGGCTGCCTTTCACAAGATCTCAAAGGCAGTTCTTCGACTATCATTAGATCAACCCAAGTATGTTGATCCCAAACTCTTACATACCGTTGGTGGCCTTCAATGTGTGTTGTAACTAGGAAGATTTGAGCAAAGGTGGAGAAAGCTTAGGGCTGAGGCACAATTTGCAAAGGAAATAACAAAGCAAGCGGAGGCCAAGTTAAAAGAGGCAAAGAGCTTTACTTATGCTTTGGCAATAGAGGTAACTCGGCCGATGATTGGGAGCAGCGCTTGTAGGGAGAGCTTGATGCTACTAACGCTAAAGTTGCAATGCCATTCTGGTCAGCAGAACTATTAGATGGTACAAGCCGTATGGGTTGAGGCTATAGCTGACTTCAAGACTAGCGAAGAGTGCAAGCTCAAGCATAGTGATTTCATTATTTATGGCATGGAAAAGGCCATGGGTAGATGTTGAAGGTTCATTCTAAGTACGATTTGTCCATTATCAAGCAATGTATCGAGGACTAGGAGGGTAAGAAGGAGAACGGGGAAGATTTCGATGAAGAGGATGAGGAGGAGGAAGAGCAGGACGTTGTAGCAAAAGAGGCTAGGGCTGGAGGGCAAGATGTCGAGGAGATGGGCTTACCTAGAGAAATGTCAATGTGGAGATGGTTTAGCATGCCCCAACTCATAAAGCTGAGGACTTAAAGGCTAGTGGTGATGTCAATTGCACCAACGAGGGCCAGTAGGATTTTTTTTCCTTTTCTTCTCAACTACATTTGTACTTGGGGTCAAATATGCCGACCTAAATTCATATAAAGAGACACTTCTTGAATGAATGATATTAGTTGTCCTTTCCTCTTAATCCTCTTTTTTCTTTCATCTTTATGATTACACTTTGTAGTCTTTACTTGCTGCTAGGTATTGAAGTGAACCATGACTAATGTAGCCTGCAAGCAAGATCAACGTCCTTAGTTAAGAGGACCTGAACAGGTCATTTTCTTGCGTGATTTCTTATATGGGTTGTGATTAACTGGCCCTTGAGGACCGAAACTATTTGGAGTTGGCTTGGAGAGACAAAGTGCTGCTCATGGGGATAAAATCACTATAAGTATTTAAATATTTATATTTTTTTCCAGTTTAATATATCAATTTTTTAAATGAGACAAATTAGTATCTTTATTATAACAATTGTTATAAAAAATACTTATTTGTATACTTTAAAAAGTTTAAGTACTAAAACGAAATAAAAAGTAAAATTTAAGTACTAAAATAGAAATAAGACGAAGGTTGATGTATTTATATTGTTATTCTACCATTTATAATAACAGTCATTATAGTAGAGATATCAATTTGTTTCATTCAAAAAGTTAAGATATTAAAATAAAAGAGTTAAAAATTTTTGTATTAAAATGAAAAATAAAAATTTCAAGTACTTTTATTAGCTTTATCCATTACTCATGACCTTAGGAGGTTGAATTGATGGTTTAGAAGCGGCAATGTTTGCACATAAATCCCGAAGGGACAAGCTTATGGCTTAGAAAGCATAGTTCAATTATAGACCCTAAGGGTTGAGCTGATGGCCTAAAGAGGCACAATTTGCTCTTGGACCCTATAGGGTTCAGTTAGTGCTTGAAATGGCAAGTTTTCTTGTGGACCCTAAAGGGTTAATTTGAGGGCATGAAAAGGCAAGTATGTGTCCTTAGTCCCAAAAGGTGAGGCTAATGATTTGAAAAGGCAATTACAAGGCAAGCATGTGCCTATGGATTGTAGAAGGTTGACTATTGACATCCTTTCTTGTGTTTGAAAATTTGTATAACATGAGTCATGTACTAGAAACATGCAATGAATTGAAATTTTGCAAGTATAAGGAAAGGGATGGTTACATAAAGTACCAATGAAGAATTTTAGCATTAATTGTTTAAGTAATTAATCATCCATTTAAAGTTTCAAGCTCATAGGTACCGTATCCAGCAATTCTCTTAACCCTTATTAGGCCTTCCTGGTTTGGGCTATCTTTCCAAGGCCTTATTGCGACCTAATGGTTTTGAGTTTCTTGTAAACTAGGTCTCCAAGGCAAAATGCTTAGCTCTTGACTCTAGAGTTGTAATAACGAGCAATCCTTTGTTGGTAGACTAGCATACGAGCTTTAATAAGGTTGTTGATTTACTCCATGAAGTCTAAGTTGGCTTGTAATCTAACCTTGCTGTTTATCAAGTTTAAGGCTTGAATGCATGTTTGTTGGGACATTGAGCTTAATAAGGAGGACAACTTCTATTCTAAGACCAAGTTACAAGGACTTTCTCTAATTAGGATGCAGAATGTCATCTTATAACCCGAAAGAATATAAGGAAGTTCATTGGCTCATTCACCCTAGGTGTTGACCACTTTCTTCTTTAAGCTATTCAAAATCATCTTGTTTACGGCTTTAGTTTGGCCGTTGGACTAAGGGTGGGCGATCAAGGTATAATATAATTGAACACCTCATTCGTTGCAAATTTCAAAATCTATCACCGTAGAATTAGGTGTTGTTGTTGATGACGAAGGCATAGGGTATGCAAAATCGGTACTTAATAGACTTTTAGATCAATTCTTCAATATTCTTTTTCATGATCTTTGCTAGAGCTTCAGCTTCTATGTAGTTTGTAAAATAGTCAACAACGACAATAATGTACTACCATTGTCTTGTGGTTTTGAGAAATGCTTATTGATGTCAGCATGCTTTTGGCACTGGTAGCACTTTTTAATGGTAGCTTAAGCATCTACCTTTATTGTTGGCTAATAGTAGCTGAGTAGAGTGCCTTGATAATTAAGGCTTAACTCCATATGTGGTTGCTACAGATGTAGTGTGTAGCGCCTTAAGGTTCCTTTATGCCTTGTCTAGTTGAAGACACTTAAGGTAAGGAAGACTAAAGGAGCATTTTTATAGTCATTTGTCAATAAGTGTGTACTTGGTTAATGGGTACATGATGTGACAAGCCTCCCTAAGCTATTGCAGATGTGATGATGGGGTTGAGCTAATAAGGCTTAGAATGTGCCAGTCATATTTCCATGACTTTGGTGGACGCATTGATAGCCTTTTTGGCACATATTCAAGGAAGACTTCATGGTCAGAGCTAAATAGGTAGGTTGAAGCCAATCTTGAAAAGTGATTAACTTGTGAGTTCTCACTTCATAGGATTTTATGGATGGACTCTTGGTGAAGTCATTCTCGAGCACCTTAATAACTATGAGGCACTTGATCATTATGTCTTTTACTATCAGTTTACTATTGACTTGCGTGATGGCAAGTTGTGAGTCTAAGAAGACTCAAAGATGGGAGATGCCAACTACTTTGGCTAGTTTCATTCTAGCAATTAATGCTTTGTATTCATCCTCATTGTTAGTTATGGGAAAGTTAAACTTAATAGCATTGTTGATGGTTGTACCCTTAGGTCCCTTAAGGATGATGGTAGCGCTATTACCCTCTTTGGTAAAGGAGTTGTCAACATGAAGGGTCTATGTTGATATTAGAGAAGCGTCTTGAGTGGTAGTACATTCTAGATGAAAACTTACCAAGGCTTAGGCTTTGATAGCTTCTTGTAGGTGAAACTAGATGTTAGTAAGTGCTGAGCTCTATGGCATATTTGACCATTATACCTTAGGTGTCGGGCTTATGAAGTATTTGGTATAGAGGTTATATCATAAGGATGACCAGTGGGTAGGCCTCAAAGTATGGCCCAAGTTACCCGATGGAGATGACAATGATCAATGCGGACTTCTCAATGAGAGAGTATATGAGTTTAGGTCCTTAAAAGACATGGCTAACATAGTAGATGGGTCAATGCATTCAACCATCTACTTGTATCAAAACTAAAGAGATGGCTCAATCCCAAGAGATAAAGATATAACTCTTTGCCATGGATTAGCTTAGATTAGATAGGCGGTGAAGCTAAGAAGTCCTTCATTTGTTTGAAGGCGTCATAACATGAATTTAACATACATGTTTTATAGCTATTTACTGTTATTTTAGATATTAATCAAGTTATTCTACAATATTTTGAGCTTAATTGAAGTTTAGAATTTTTACGCAATTAATTGAGTTGTTTTTTATATGTAACTTAATAATCTTGCCTGATATGGGGTTGCTATATTACTTGTTGCATTCATGGCATGGCATAGTACAGCACAAAAAGGATCTACAGTTCAAGTTTTATAAAACTGTGGCTTTACAAATAGGGAACTTGGTTTAAAAAGGCTATGTTTTTCTTTAAAAGCATATAGAATCGAATTTTCTCAAGCTACCTAACCACTCCTTGCGGTCTAATTAATAAAACTAAGGTTGGGGGTCCTATTCTTAAGCAGCTTCTTGTAAGTCTATCCATTACAACCAATATCATATCATATTATCTTCTTGTTCTCGGTATACCACTCACAAAATCCATCATTATATGTTCCTACATCTACTTGAGTATTGGTAAAGATTGTAACAATCCTCTCATTTTTTATGTTCGACCTTCATCTTTTGATAGGTCATATTGTAATATATATTATGCCACATCATCTTTTATTCCCATCAAAATTTTTGCTTCAAATCCTTGTACATCCTATTATTTCCATGGTGTAGGGAATATCTTCCACTATGCGCTTCTTCCAAAATTACTTTCTTAACTTTTGAATCCTTTGGTATACAAAGTCCTTCTTTAAACCTCAATATTCCTACATCATTGATTCTAAATTCAAGGTGTTATTTAATATTATCTTTCTTAATATGCTCAAGTACGATAGGTGTAGACACCTAATTTTTGTCCCCTTTTATTTTTTAAATTAGGTTATAGGGTCCTAAATTAGAAACAAAGTTTAAGAAAGCCCCAAAAAATAAAGAAATTTAGAAAAAAATAGAAATTATAGAAAATATAGGAAAATAGGAAAAAAGCACAAAAAAATAAGAAATTTAGAAAATGCAAAAAAATAAGAAATTAAAAAAAATCACAAAAAAATAAATAAAAATAAAAAAATAGATAAAAGATTTTAGAAAATAACATTTTATTAGGTTAAAATTAAGTTTAAAAGTTGGGCCATTGAACTTGGGCTTAGATAATATGGCTCAAGCTGACCGAGTCTATACATATGGATAAAGTACAGGCCAATAGCCTTACGGTTAAGCATATGGATATAATACTAGCATTAAGCATGAGATCTTGGGTTCAAAACTTAGCAAAGGTAGGGAGGCCTTTTTCTTACTTTTTGTTTTTCTTACATCAAAGACTGCCACGTGTTAGGATCTGATTATGCTACTTGTCCTGACACGTGGCATAATCGGATTGGACGACATTTGTTGACGTGGTGCCACGTGTCAACCACGTAGCATGCCACGTCTGCCACCACGTGTCTAGTGTGACATGTAGTAAGTTGGGGTTTGTCGATCCGGTTGATGTAGCGCCACGTCGGCGCTACGTCAGCACTTTTCCTTTGTTTCCCTCGGTTTTTTTCCATTTTCTCCTGATTTTCCTCAGCTTTCCCTCTTAAGAACAGCTCACTCCCTCCATTTTAGCTTCAATTTCTACACAAATTCCATACATAGGCTCATGGTTTCTTGCATCAGTCTTGCACTAGACATAACCTACTATGAATCGATATAGAAAATGGATCCAAGTTCGGTCAATTACGCATTCAAATCAAGCTTCAAAAATTGGAAAAAACTGATAATCCGACCATGTCCGTTAACTTCGATCTGAGCTTTCCTTTGTTGCTGGGTTGAAATTCAAGTATAAATAGGGACGTCAATGAGCAGAAGAGGCATCCCCGAGCTTCAGAAACAACTCTCAAGCTCCCTTTCTCTCCGGTGATTCTCTTTCTCTCTCTAGCTTACTCTCTCTCTCTCTCTTTGATTCCCTCTCTTTGCTCCGACCCAAGTCGAGCCACCATTCAAAAAAGACTCCCCGCGACTCAAGCTCCTCGATTCAACTTTCCTTTACTTCTGTCGTGCCCCCTAGTAGCGTCGCCCAAGCACCACCGTCGACTGCCACCTCCGACAACCGCGGAACAACCACCCCAGGCCATGACACTCAGCCTACCCCCTACCTCTTATTCCCAATCCAAAACTCACAAAAAACTCCTTACCCCCTCGCTTTAGCCACTAGAACTACCCGAATAGCCCCCTGTCGCCATTACTGTTGAATGCATTGAAGCTTGACCCGGAACCAGTGGAGCAACTTGACCCAACCCGATCCTACCTGCCTGACCTGCTTAGGTTCGACTTGTGCATCCGAATCCATCCAAAGTTTTTCTTTTATTTATTATTTTATTTATTTATTTATTTTATTTGTTTTGTTTAAATGTAGTAGAAAATAAAAAGGAAGAAAAAAGAATAAAAAAAGAAAAAAAAGGAAAAAAAGAAGAAGAAGGTAATTTTGTTATTAATAAGTGATAAGTGATGAATAAATTAAGAAAAAATATGAAGTAAATAAAATGAACTAAATAATAAATAAGTAAATAAAAAATTATGATTTCTTTTCTTACACTTAGAAAAAATAAGTTTTTTAAAAATAAATGAAAATAAATAGACTTTTTTTCTAAATTAGGACTATTTTAGGGTTTCCAATAATAAAACACCAATTAAGACCCCATGAAAGAATTTCCTTAGATAAATTGAATTGGGTAAAAATGTAAATGCAACTCTTTTTCAAAAATTAAAATCAAACTACCCACTAAAGTTTTTTTTATATATATATATAAAAGAACTACATGCGTCTAATCCCGAATAGTGGGTACGTAGGTACCCGTACGCAAGTATGTGGTGATTTAAAATATGGAAAGTTTTATTTTTCTCATTTTTAAATATTTATGTAAATTAATCAATTTAGTCGCATATATCATAATTAAATGTTTTTACAAATTAAAGGGTATATTTGAAAAGTGAAATTAAATTCGAAAAATTAATAGTGATGCCCATTTAGGGTTTAATAAATTAGCCCTCGAATTTAGATCTCTAGTTTTCAAAAAAGCCATTTTATAAATTGGTTTTTTAATTGATAGATCGGTAGCTAAGTTATAACCAATCTACACAATTGGTTATAAATTAAACCTTTTTCCCGACTCCTATCGGGTAGCGACTCCAATTTTTTTTTTCAAGTTGGAAAAAATGATCTTCTTTAAACCCTAGTCGAGGGTTAATATTAAATGGGTAAGGTTTAGTACTGATCAGTTTAAAGAAGACTTAGTTTTATAAAAAGAACCAAGAGGGTAAAAAACCAGACTCGACAATAGGTTCTACTTTCAGATTGGCCAACACATTACTCTTTTTCCTTATTACAACTTCCAAGCTCAACTTCTTCATTTGTTCAATCAATTATGTAAGAGCCATATGATAGGGTGTCTTAGAGATAGGTATAGTACTAAGTATAAGATCTATGGTAAATTTAATCTCCATATTTAGTGGTAGTCCAAGCAAATCTTTAGGAAAAATCTTAGGATATTCAAACACTATTGGTATATCTTCTAATCTCACTTCTTGAACTTGGGTATCTACTACCGAAGGTAGAAATCCTATGTTACCATTTCTTAGTAACTTCTAAGCTTTACTCACCGAGACTATTCGAGGGGTTGCCTTTTGAAGACTTTGGTCGCATTTTATGAAGTTTAGAACGTTTTTATTAAGTTTTGAGCTTAATTGAAGAAAAAATGTTGATCGAGGAATAAAGCAGATGAATTTTGAGCAAGAAAAGGAGTCTAATAAAGACTATGGTTAAGGACCGCAACTATAGTCCCTATTCATGTTCCTTTCATAAATCAATTTCTTGAGATTTGAAGATTTCAAATAAAATACAAGTATACGCCCTAACTCTACGGCTGTATACTTAACCCTTGTACTTACCATGATTTTCAAATTTTGTTAGGTTTTTTTTTCTTTTTTTGTAATTCAAGGCCTACTTATTATAAATTAGTGTCCTGGTTTAGGGTTACAAAGAGAGTCCCCTTAAGAAGAGTTGTATGTCAGAATTATATGGGCTTTTCTTCTTTTAATTCCATTATGTTGTTACTTTGAATTGTTCTTTATAAATTGTCATTAAACCTCAATTCTCCCTACAATGATTTCTTCTTATTCAATTTATGATTTTATTCTTTGAAGATCTAATTACACTGTTTATATTGTTGTCAATTAGTACTTACATAAATTAGTAATTTGATGTGTGAGTTTTCTTTAGAGATGCGAGTTTTGTAGTGAATAGACAAGTGTAATTAGAGAGAATTAGGGCTAACTAAACTGTTTAGCAGTTTGATTCTTCTGGATTAAGGTAACCCTAGTATGGCTAATTTAATAGCAGGATCTAAGCTCTTAATATGATCTTGCAATGCTCTATTTAAGAGCCATTTAAGTAGAAAGGGTCTTAGGATTAGGAAAAGGCTAGAGATGTAAGTCCGACCAATTCAGATTAGGCATTTTCACGGTCTAAAGAATAATTGAAATTGAATTGTTGTATAAAACTAGGTAGTAGATAACAACAATTTACTAAGGATTATGTGTTATTTCTTTTAATTGATTCATGCTTGTTTATTAGTTTTAGTTTTATTTAGTTTAGTTATTTTTATCTTTTGTTCTTTTTTATTTTCGTGTTCTTACTTTAATTCTTATCCTTTATTCATCTTTTTTGTCTAATCACAAATATCCCTATATTGTTAAGTTAGATAATTTGAAATTTTAAGGTAAAATGCTAGTAACTTAAGGTTCTCATAGATATGGTTCCTTATGAGATGGATACTAAAACTCACATCTATTTTATCTATACTATAATTTGACTATGTGCACTTACATAATATATACACAACCCAATCAAGTTTTTGGTGCTATTGTTGATGAACCAAAAGCATAACCTAGTTAGGATATTAACAAAAACTTTAATTTCCCAATTATTTTAACATCCTTATAGTAATCCTCCCTACAATTCTTTTGGTATTTTTCTTTATTAGCATGCTTTTAATAAGTTAAGTGTGTAGTTATTAACCAAGGAATTGTATTGAGGAAAGGATTCAACCGTCAAGTCAACGATGTAAAATAACAATACTCTCTAGGAGCCCAAGTTTCATCTATTTCAATTTCAGTTATTTTTGTTAGTTTGTTTATTTGTTTTGTTACCATGACCTAAGTCAATTCAAGTATTAAGTTTTGAATAGTAGTTAGTGTTTTCCTTACATTGAATAATGTATTGCATAAAAAATAGCTATTGAATTTGTTTATGCAATAGTAAAATTAATGTTGTCATCCAATTAAAATGTTATTTGATATGCTTTGGCGCTTTGATTCATTCTAACTTTGATTTTTTTTTTTAATAAGACCAATTATAGGAATCAAACCAAGGGAATCAAAATTGTGCGAATTCAAGAATTAAAGGAAGAATACAGCTAAAGTCAATGTCGTGGACATAGCTCGTGCTCTTCTTGTAAACTATTTTCAGTGAAAATTAAAAGAATTTGGTAGATGAGAAGTCTATGGTTAGGATCACTTTTATGGTCCTTAACCATAGAGATATAAAGTAAGCAATAATTAGGTAAAAGTAAGGACCATAGCCAAACTTACCTATGGTCTTCTACGAATTTAAAGATTATGGTTAAAGCATTCCCACTTCATTCTAACACGCACATACATACTCTCTCTATAATACTATTTTCTCTCATTCCTCTCTCTACACCCACATGAGGATAGCAATTGTGATGGAAAGTGCTGTCTATCCATTATCCACTAGAAAATATATGAAAAACACTTGCTTGTTAAGGATTGAATGTGAAACTTACTTTCCACGATAAAGGAAAGTGAAAGAAAGTGAGGGAAAGTAATGGCAACCATAAGATCGATGTTGCCTTCGCATGTGATGGATACAATTCATGCTGGAATTTATAAATTTGTTTTGATTAAATTTCTTGTGCAATTATAGAATTCCATGAATTCTTCAACGTTGATTAGAATTGTTAACATAAAATTATGGTTATATGTCCTAATCTCATGTTAGAATTAGGGAACTTGTTATTAAGAATTGCACATGAATTAGATTGTGCGAAAAGTAAGTTTTCAATTATTGGTATGTTGAATGCTAATGTTCATGACAAATGAGATTATGAATTTAATAGGATATTTTAAGATAAAAAAAAATCAAGAATTCATTATACAATCTTTTCCTAAGAGGCTTAGTTGGATAAACTAGCAACCAATTAGGAATGACATTTGAGTTTTATTAGATTTTTGAATTAGCCATTGTCTATGTAACAAAAATTGTTTCTTTTTATTAAAATTGAACTCTTTGTTCTTTTTGAATGCAGATCATTTCTAGGGAAAAGTACATCGCATGAAAAAATAAAGTGTCATCCCTCAACATCGAATCTTGACATTCGACCATTCTTGGCAACAGAAGAGATGTCTCCTTTTGTCAAAGAAAGAGTTTAGCTAAACCACATATCTAAAGCACTTACCCAAGCTAGCTAAGATGCCAAAGTTCGGTAACTAATAGGGTATGGAGGTTGGGCTAATCTTTTAGCCATTAATGAGCTAATGTACAAGGGGCTAACATTAGAAGTGTTTAGTACACTAAGGTTAGCCTTCGACCACATTGAATAGGGTAGGGAAAATACTCTTTATTTTAGGTGTAATAGTTAGGAGATAACCATGCCATTTAATGATTTAGCTGTTAGAATAGGTCTTTATTTTGTAAACTATGTAACGACCTATGAGTATATAGATCTACCATATAAGTTGCTTCAAGGTATATATGTGTCTCTTATTTGGATGGATTTGATTAGAAGAGAAGGAGGAGCTTATGACTCGGGGAGGTCTAAAGCTTCTAACTTGAGCAATCTCGCTCTTAGATTAGTTCATTATATTTTAACGAGAGGTTCTACTAGTAGAAAGAATGGCTAAGGGGTTGTTAAAGAAAGAGATATTTTCTAGTTACATAGAATCACTAAGAAGTGGCCTATTGACTTGGGAGTCAGGATAGCTTGGTTCCTTACAAACTAAGCTATTGATAGCTAATCAAATATATTTTTACAAGTACCTTTGTCTCCAGGTTAGTGAGAAGCATCCCATATAACCATGGAATTCCCCATATACTAGAGTTGGATTTCCTTCTCCTCTAACCTATGATGCCATCAAAGCTATGAGGCTCCATGGAACAATTAAGGGTCTATCTCTTGAGCCACCTCATCATTATCACGTCCGTGATCAGGTTCATCATCATCCTCAATATTTGATAAACTTAAGAGGATGATGAGGAAAATATTGAAAAAGGAGCAAATTTTGACTCAAAAGATGGAAAGAACTAAGGTTAAACAAAATGCAATCCTAACCTACCTAGGAATCTAGCCACCGCCGCTGCCCCCGCCGTCACCTATGCTAAAGCCTGACTCAAATGAGGAGTCAAAAGGAGATGAGATTAAGGAGAACGAGGATGAGGAAGAAGATGAAGAATGAGTTTCCTTTCGACTTTTTATTTCCATTTTCAAAAGACTCAGTTTGAATTTTATTTTGGATGATTGTGCTAATAACCTATTTGCTATTACTCTTTCCTTTTCTTTAACTATTTTTACTTTCTTTGTTTTGTAAGCTCTATAAGATGCTAATGCTTTAGTGCTTGAGCGATTAGTAGTTTTATTTAGTTTACTTTATTTAGTAAACTTCATTTTTCTCTTTTCTAGTTTATTTGCTACTTTTTTATATATGTATATATATGTCAAAAATAGAAAAGGACTCAAAAAAGCAAAATAAAAAAAAATCGAAAAGAAGTAATATGATTGACATAATCCATCATTTTTGAAAAAAAAAAAACATGTGCTTAAAAGGTTTGATGGAATTTGGATTCTAGACCTCAATTTTTTTCAAGAATCAATGCTAAAAATTGAGGAAGTTGATGGACTGTCTACCACATTACAAGCAAGTATATCTAATCAAGTTATAGTACAAAATAAAATGGATTTTTAAGTCCAAGTGTTGATCCTACAAGGAATTAGTTATATGAGTATATCTATTTATTTTTAACAACTATACCCTTTTAGATTTTTCAATTACCTAACCATAACCCTAGAAGATTTAATAAAATATTCTAAAGATAGAAAATAAATATTGTAATAAATAAGATGTTAAACTAAAGTAAATTAACTAATAATGGAGTAACTAGATAATAAAACAATTGAAGAACTAAATGAAGATTACCATAAATTAAATAACAAAATAATTAAATAACTAAGAACTAAAAAGAAATTAACATTGATTAATTAATAAACAAAAAACATTTTCCTTAGTAAATCACAATTGTTGTTTACTTCCCAATTTTAGGGGATCATTCATTCTTAATTACTATACTAAACCACAAAGATTCCTACCTTTATTCTAATAGAAATTGAATATTGAATTAGTTAGACTCGCATATCTAGTTAATTCCTAATCTTAGAACCCTCTCTACTCGAATAACTTCTCAAAAAAGTATTCCAAGATCGCATAAAGTCCTTGGATCCCGCTATTAGATCACTTAAATCCAAAAAGATTAAACACCTAATCTCTTAGCACACTTAATCTCTTTTAATTATATTTGTTTGTTTATTATAGGCTTCGTGACTCTACAACAAACTTAAGCTTTAAATTAATATCCTAGATAATATTAATCTAACAACAATAAAAATGGTATAATTAGATCATAGAAAGTAATATCATATATTGAATTTTATTAATAAAATCACCCCTTTGAATGTAGGGTTCAATAACGATTTATTAAGTAAATTAGAATAAAGACAAAAAAACTAAAAGGAAAAGAAGAAACACGATGGAGAAGCCCCCTTGGAATATTTTAAACCTAACAACTGCTTAAGGGGCTTACTCTTTCTATAACCTTAGGCTTAAGAGTATATTCATAGGCAATAGTCCTAAGATTATAACAAGAACCTAACGAATATAGAAGATTGGAAATCACAATTTCTTTACACCCATAGTACATGACTGTAGTGGCTAATCGAGGTACTTTTCACACGAAACTTTGAAATTCAAAAGAAATCCTTTAACGAAGGGTTTATGGGTAGGGACCACATGATAGGAATCTAACCATCGAAACCTTGACTCAAGCCCGAGCTTGAGAGTTGGAAAGCATGGCCAAGCGAATTCTTTCCTTATGGCCCACTACTGAACGGTCTAAGCCAAACCCTCTTATACTCATCAATCAACTCCATCTATCGACTCGAATTACACTCAAACAGTAGCTTGGCCCATTCGACCACCTATCCAACTGACCTGAACTTGAGTTGTATTGAATATGTCTAATCTGAACTCACCTCAAACCAATTATCAGCTCAGCTTAGCATAGTTGACTTACTACCTCTACTCGATACCTCGGCTTAACAATTACTAACCTGAGTGTATAAATTGTCTTCTCTGCCAGAAAGTCACCCATCCATAAAGCACTATGTGTTCAAGCAATCACATGATAGAATCCTTAGTACGAGATACCCATTTTTGTTGTATTTTCAATTATACCCTTTATCATTCCTTACACATTACTTTTTTTGGACATTATCCTTTTAGTCTTTTCCATTTTTGGGCAAGATGCCCTAATGTTTCAGGTATAAATATCCCAATGTAAAGATAGCTGCAGATATCATCATACTATAGAATATTAAATATACTTTCTTTTGTGAACCTTGCTCATAACTTATTTACTTACTTTACTCTTATCCTAACCCTTAAGCAAAGCTATGTAATGAGTACCCTCATTGGATTGGCTCGTATGTCACATCAAGTTGAGCCATGAGTCCTCAAAAGTTTTCTAGTGTATTATATCCTTGGAACTATTTGAGGGTTTGTTTGTTTTACTTTCATTGTTGTTCACGCATTTATCACTTTGTTTTCAAGCTTTCTACAAGTTAGGTTTCACCCTGATACCGTCGCCCTTATCAACTCTTGGTACGACATATCACCACAAGCTTGGTCCTTAAACATAATCATTCTTGGACTTCTATTCTTGCTTTAATTTCTCTACTTCGCTTTGTTATTGGTACTTTTACTCTATTATGCTCAAAATTGCCTAAGAATCCTTATAATCATCATAAAGTGCTTCCAAAGTCTCTGAAAATAATAATTAATCAAATTAAGCTCAAATTATCATAAAATTAACAAGAATAAAGTCGAAATTATTGTAAAATTTCTATAGAAAATATATGTTATTTTTGAGTTATCAAATACTCTTAAACTTAAGCTTTTGCTTGTCCTTAAGCAAAACAAAGAAAATTTCCAAAGGATAAGACAATTCAATTGTAATTTTAGAAAAGTGCAACCTCAAAATTTTAATTGCTTAGCAAAAATTTCTTTTGCAATCACCCTTATTCCTTAACTTCACAATGCATTTAGAACACTTAGATGGTAGCAAATTGAAAGTTACTGAATTTTAGAAATCAATCTAGAAGATTCAAAGTTAATCACAACACTTAAGTGTAAACTAAAATAAGGGTCACAATAGATATAAACTAATCAAGAAAAAATTATAAGGATTTTATTTTCTTTAACTAAAGAAGAGCAAAATCTCTCTTAAGTATTTTTAACTTGAAAAACTAGATTGGATTGCATGTTACATCAATCCATCCTTTTGATTTTCCCTTTGCTTCATTAAGAGATGTATTAATTAAATTTAATTTCCTTTTATTTGAGGCTTAATTAGCATTGGGAAAGTACCTCGCTCTTCTAAGGGATCGAGGTTGATTCTTACTAATTTGGCTATTTTAATTACTTAACGGTTGTCAGCATGAAAGTACCTCGCTCTTTTAATGGACTAAGGCCAATCCTTAATAACTTTAATCAATTTCACTTTTTTTTTTATCTGTAGCAGGAAAGAGTTTTGCTCATTTGAGGGACTAAGATCAATCCATACCAATCCTTAACAATTTACTTTTAACAATTTAATTTGCACCTCCAACTACTTTGATTTTTCAAAGGAATTTCAAAGGATAGATCTCCTTTATTCACCCAATCTAATAATTTTTTTTTGAAAATATGGACAAATAACTATCCTCTAAGGTTAAGCTCAGAAATCAAGATGATTAGTCCTTAACCCATTCATAAATATCTTAATCTTGAGTTTAAGTCTAAGCTTAAGAGAAGGGTAACTTTGAATTATAAAGATTTAACTACTCAAATTCAACAAAGTGTTCTAAATTTATAAAGGATCGGGTAAATTTGAAAAAAATTATGCTTACTTAGGTATATAGTGGGTCACAAATTTCAAAAAATTTGAAAATTTTTGACAAAATTTAACAAACAAGAGCTTAAGTTCATATGTAATAGCATATATATTCTATCCTTCTCCATAATTAAGTTGTACATTGTCCTTAATTTAAATGATTGTCCAAATCAAACATCTTAGTAGAAGATAAAAAGCAATAGCACTAATAATAGTAGTGAAAAGAAACTAAGGCTTCCTCGGTTTTATTGTAGAATTCCTTTAAAAAAAGTGAAGTCTAAAAAGCAAATTTCCATTGAACCATTAAGTGCTTGGTTTTTTTTTTTGCATCAAAATAAACTAGCTAAAGAAAAGCAAAAGAAAAAAGTTAGCTAGGGAAAAATAAAACTACTACTAATTCAAGTGTTCCAAAAGTTACTATCTTGTAGACATCAAAAAGTAGTTAGAAAGGCAAATGGAAAAGTTAGTTAGTTATATAGTCATCTAAACATTAAAGAAAAATAAACACGAACCAAGTCATTTGAAAGAAAATAAAATAAAGAGAAGATGACTCCTCATCCTTGACATCTTCTTCATCATCTTCTTCTTTGTTCTCCTCTTCAATAGCTTCTTCTTCAGAGTTTGGTTCAAGCATTAACGGTGGTGGTGATGGCGATTGAATCTAGAGATAGGTTATGATTGCCTCTTGCTGAATTAAGGCCTAGTCTAACTTATGCTATAATGTTTTCTATCTTTTAAAAGCTTCCTCATGAACTTTTTGAAAGTGCCAATCATTGAGGAAGATTTAGGTAGTAGCTTGGAAGACGATGAAGTGGCAGCCTTACTAGTTGGTTTGGGTAGGTAGTTGTGATGGCAATGGCAAGGGCAGGTACATGGATTGAATAGCATCATAAGTAAAGGGAGTGGGGTCCTTCATCTTTCTCATGATAGTTTCTCACCAAACAAGTAATGAAAAGACCTATAAGAATATACTGCCTGCCTTTCAATAGCTTAGGTTCTCATGAACCAAGCCATCCTTATTGCTAAATTAAGATGATGGTGGTTAGCAAAACTATGTAGATACAAAATGTCCCTCTCATTAACAACTCATTAGCTATTGTCTCTCTCCATAAAATTTCTAGCTAATACATAATGTATTAGCCTAATAGTAGGATCATGCAAATTTGATGCTTTAGACTTCTCAAGATTATAAACACCTCCATCACTACTTGATAATCTATTCCATATAGCCAAACCAAACACACCTTGAGGTAATTCATGTGGTAAATCCAAACATTCTTATGTCATAATATAATTAGTAGAATAAACCCCTATATGCACATCAAAATCATTAATAGACATCTTAACTTCCTCATTTAAGCACCTAAAGTAGATGTGTTTTGTCTACCATGAATAAGGCTATCAAAACCTAACCTGAATGTGGAAAGGAATTCAAGGCCGAGCTCCTTATACACCGTCTCGTTGATTATGAAAAGCTGATCCCATCCACTAAAATCAATCAAGTGGCAAATTCTGGCCTTATATCCCATCTAAGCCAAAATGTCCTAGTTGATGTAGGTAAACTTATCGAACTTCTTTTTAGAAATGTGTTCAAACCTTTCTCTTTGCCATTTGTGCTTAAATGTGAGATGAGGAGGTTATGAAATAGCGCCAGAGTTTTTGCGAACGACATGCTTAACTTTAGGCATTTTCCTGAAATCAAAAACAAGAAAGGAGTTTAAATGTGATAATAGCAAAGATTAATTCACTAATTAACTCATGGCAATCACATCAACTCATTTCTAGTTGAAGTACTAAGCAATTAAGATAGTGATCGAATTAACATTGAATAATACAATGGCTAAATTAGTAAGATCACGAATTAGTATTTTATAGGATAATTTCATAGACAAATCCTATAAAATTTTGTTATTCCTAATCCTTTAAAGTTTAGCATCAAATATGCAAATTTTTAAAATTATGGCTCAATAAGTGAATTGATTAACCTTAATGTATTGAAATGTTAGGTTCTTCAAAAAGAAACTTGATAAAATTATAAATGAATAATCTAGTGGATAAAAATTCAACATATGATTTATGAGTTAAATCACAAGAACACTAATATTCAACATAACTTTCATAGATTAGAAACTTGATTCAATTGCCTAATTTATGTGCAAATCAATTTTTCAAGACACACAAGAAATCAAGCACAACAACTTCTTTTTCACATGAATTAAGGTTGTAAATCACAAACAATTCTCTTTCTTTCTCTTTCTATAGCTTTCCACCACTTTCCAACTATTAAATATTCACAAATCATGCATCGTTTTCAAGGATTTTAGTATAAAATGAATATTGCATTACATTCACTAGATCATCCCTGAAACGGGAGATTTACACTCATGCATATCAAAATTTCTAAGTTAAAAACCTAGATAAAAATTAGATTTTTATGAAATCTAACAGAAAATCAAGGAAAATAATTAAGTAAGGTTCATATATGTACTATTTGATTTTTAGTTTCACGCACAGATTTGAAGCATTTGGTGAGTGATAGTAGTGATCGTAGAGAGAGAATAGAGAAAAGTGTATGTACGTTTGTGTGTGTATGTGAGAGAGAGAAAGAGTAAATATAATGAAAAAGGAAAGGGAATGAAGAAGAAATACCTATGTTTTTCAAAACTTATAGCAACCATAGGCAATGAACATAGCCATGGAGTAGCCATGTTCTTTCCCTTATGCGGATAAGAACATTGCGTGGTGTTCCTTCCATCATGAATTCTTTTTCCAACTTTTTTCTCGAATTAATTTATCAGACAATCATAGTCTAAGCCCATAGGCATGGATTGTGGTCATGATCTTTTCTAGAGTTGAAAATCTACGTCAAACTTCAAATTCTTGACTTGGTTCCTAAAATAACTTACAGAACTAAAAGTTAGTACCGATTCAAAGACAAAATCTCAACTAAATTGGATGACAAAAATCACTAACTAAATTGCCTGAATAAAAAAAACCCATAAAAAATGTGCAAAGTAAAGTAACAACTAACTTGAAAACTTGAATTAACTTATTGGGCAAAAAATGACATAATTAAAATACGGAAAATAAAAGTTCATAAAACTTGGGTTACCTCTTAAAGAGAGCCTTTGTTTTATGTCGTTAGCTTAACAGTTGACAACTTATTCCTTTATTTGCTTTTAAACCCATCAGTTTAGGATTTGATTCAATGTTTCTGGGTAAGCTTCCTTGTGGCCTTTAGGCAATCGATCTCACCAATAAACAAAGTTAATTCTCTAAATTCCTCAATGATGCCACCATGTTCCTTAATGTGGCTTCATTAGTTTGGAAATCTCGCGTTCGAATTCTGACTGAACTGATTCAATAATTCCTTTACAATTGGAGACCTATTTTGTTGATTGTGATTTTGCTACTATTGTTGTTGGCTTTCCTAAGAGAAATTTAGATATTTTCTCTAACCTAGATTATAGGTATTACTAAAAGGATTGTTGACAGATTGATTAACAATAAAATTAACATCCATGGTTTCCAATGAAGCCTCATCTTGCACTAAATTAACAGGTTTCATCATACCATCAATCTTTCTAGTTAAAATTTCAACTTGAGTAGTTAATGCCGTCATAAAGTCAACTTCATATTTTCCAAATGTTTTTAATTTAGCTCTTACATTATCCTACTACAAATTATTCATTGCCATGCCTTCAATCAGTGTTTCAACTTCCTTCCATGTCTTAGCACTTAGATTATCTCCACCTGCAGCATCGATAGTTTGAAGTGTAGAATAATTAAGTCCATTGTATAATTTTTAGATTTGCATCTAGTAAGGTAGTTCATGACGTGGATACCTTTTCAATAATTCTTTGAATCTTTCCTAGGTGTTATAAAGAGTGTCATCATCAAATTGAACAAAAGTAGCTTTATTATTCCTAATTTTCGTCATCCTTACAAGTAAGAAATATTTTCTTAGGAAACTTTCTACTAATGACACCCAAGTAGTGATTGATCTTACATGGAATTAAGCCAAAGTTTTGCCTTACCTCTTAGGGAGAATGGGAATAACCTTAACCTTATCACGTCATTTGAGATACTGTTAATTTTGAACATGTTACAGATTTATAGGAAGTTTAAGATGTGGGTATTAAGATCGTCATCAACCAATACGTCGAGCTGGACGAATTGTTGGATCATTTGGATGATGCTAGATTGAATTTGGAAATTAATCTGAATTGTAGTTTAAGCAATGATAGACTTAGCTACAGTTACTGTTGGCTTTGCAAATTCCATTAGCGTTTTGTTGACGTCACTATTGTTGTTGTTTCCATTGTTCAAGGGTAGGTCTTCTTGCTCGCTTTTGGCATTTTATGACTCTTCCTTTAATCTAAGTGGCAAGCTTTGATCTATGATGTTGTGATATCTTTTGCAAAGCTATCACAATATCCTCTCAATTTCTAGGTCAAATTCTACCAAATTATTATTGCTACTTCTTTTCATAAGCTACAAAGAATTAAAAGTTAGTAATATAATACAAGAGATACGATATCTAAATAACTTAGGAAAAGATATATTGTAAAGATATTAAAATAGTTAAATAAATCTAGGGTTATGTTACTTTCTTGAATTAGACTATTCTATTTATGGTTCCTCAATAATGGCACCAAAAACTTAGTAGAGTATATATCGAATTACAGGTAAGTGCACCTAGTCAAGTTATAGTATAGAATAAAATGAATTTTTGAGTTCAAGTGTCAATCCTACAAAGAACTAATTATATGAGTATATCTAATTATTTTTAAAAACTATGCCCTTTTATGTTATTCAATTACCTAACTATAACCATAGAAGATTTAATAAAATATTCTAAAGAAAGAAAATAAAGATTGTAATAAAATAAGATATTAAACTAAAGACACAAAAATTAAATAAAAACAATTAACTAATAATGGAATAACAAGATAATAAAACAACTAAAGAACTAAATAAAGATTAACATAAATTAAATAACAAAATAATTAAATAACTAAGAACAAAATAGAAATTAACATATATTAATTAATAAATAAAAGACACTTTCCTTAGTAGATTGCAATTGTTGTTTACTTCTTAATTCTTAGGGATAATTCAATCTCAATTACTATACTGAACCCTAAAGATTCTTAACCTTACTCCGATGGAAATTGGATTTTGAACTAAAAGGACTCGCATCTCTAGCTAATTCTTAATCTTCGAATCCTCTCTACTCACATCACTTCTAAATAGAGCATCCCAAGATCGTAAGAAGTCCTTAGATCCAATTATTAGATCATCCTAATCCAGAAAGATTAAACACCTAATCTCTTAGAGCACTTAATCTCTTCTAATTACACTTGTTTGTTTATTACAAGCCTTGTGACCTTACAACAAACTTAGACATTAAATTAATACCTTAGGTAATATTAATCTAACAACAATAAGAATGGTGTAACTAGATCATAGAAAGTAAAATCATAAATTGAATTTCATAAATAAAAATCTTCCCTTTGAATGTAGGGTTCAACAACAATTTACTAAGTAAATTAGAAAAATGACATAGAAAATAAAAAGAAAATAATAAACCTGATGGAGAAGCCCTCTTAGAATATTCATAACCTAATAATCACTTAAGGGGCTCTCTTTCTATAACTAGGCTTAAGAGTATATTTATAGGCAATAATCTTAAGATTACAACGAAAACCTAACAAAATTAGAAGATTGCAAATCGTAATTTCTTTACGCCCACAATTTATGAACGTAGTGGCTAGCTATGGTGATGCTTTTCTCATGAAACTTCTATTGATAGTCAAGTTTTGTTTACTCATCCATTCAGTTATCGACAAGCCAAGTTGTCTACATTCTTGGTGAATGCTAAGAAACATAGATCCGTATCCAATTTGAATTCAAGGGAAGTAGTACAAACAATTATCACCTAGTACGGTTATATTACATAACTACCTACTCTCCCTACATTTTAGGAATGTATCTAATAAAGAAGCCTTTACGTATCTCGATAATCATTCTGATAACTGTTGCTTTAGACACGACATTAACCTATAAATATGGGAAAGAAACGTTGTAAGAGACATTTGATAACTCATTACCACTTACTTAACTTTTCCTACGTTCACTTACTAACTTAGGTATCGGAGTGGCTGTACCGGACTGGCCCTAGTATCAAAAGTTTCTCTTTCTTTTTAAGACAAAATTCAAATCCAAATTCCACTAACAATAGTTGGCATCATCTGTTTTTCCTCAAATATACTTACATGGTGAAGACTAGAATAACTAAGAGTGTAGGTGCTGGTACTTCCTCTAAACACCTTAAGGGAAGGAGTAGGCATACTAATAAGCAGCATTTGCCTAAGCTCAAGCAACTTTGTCTTAGCCAAAGAAAGTCAAGAACTAAACAAAAAACATGAAGAGATCCTTAATCTCCTCCATAGCAGTGTTTACCTAAACCAAAACAAAGAGTACTGCGATTATGACTCCAATAATAGTGATGACTTAATCTATTTACCCGAATTGCTAAAAAAGTAAGCCGGGGTTACAATGGGACCTTTGGCTCTTGCAATAAAAAAAGTTGACAAAGGCAAGCAACCACAGCAAGTGCACTATGTTGGGCCCTCACATGTCAATACCCTTACTACGACGAGTAAGCACTTTCAAATTAAGAAGAACCCCTATATTCCTGGGGTCTTGAAGGAGGTCATACTACGACAAATCAAGTTGCCATAATTTGAAACCTATGATAGAACGAAAGACCTTGAAGATCATTTAGAGTACTACCATACCTTAGCCAAGCTGCATGGATTGAGTGATGCTATGGCTTGCCAAGCCTTTCCTTCAATGTTAAGGAACATGGCAAGTACATGGTTTAAATACCTGAAGCTGAACACAATTTCGTGTTTTGAAGAACTAGCAGAAGTGTTCCTTCAATACTTCCTTCCCAATAAGCTTCCTGTTAAGGACTCTTCAATCCTTAATACAATAAAACAAAGATTAGATAATCCATTTAAGACTATCTAGCTAAGTTTATGGTTGAGATGGTCCAAATTCCAGAATTAGACATAAGTGTAGCCCTCAATGTTGTAATCGACGGAGTCAAGCCCCATGGAGACTTTTTCAAGTCTCTCACTAAGAATAAGCTGAGAACTTTTGTTGAGTTAAAAGCTAAAGCCACGTCCTACATTAGATAAGAAGACAACATAAAGGCAAGAGGCTGATTAAAATAAAGGAGACTAAAAAAATGATAAAAGGAGGAGTGCAAAATATCGACTCGGAGTAGATGACAATCAAAGTCCTAATGCTAAGAGAAACAGACCTTGAATCCCAACATATTTGTCCTATATGCAAGTCAATCGTCCAAGTTTGGACATACTAATGCAGGTACATGGGTAGAGAGGAGTGTTGCAGTAGCCAAAGAGGATGAGAAAAAACCCCTCTAGGTGAAATTCCAACAAATATTGTGATTTTCATTATATCAAAGGGCATAACATGGATGAATGCATCTAACTTAAAAATGCGATTGAAGATGCCATACAACAAGGGAATTTTCATAAGTTTTTGGCACAAGATGCTAAGAATATTGAATGATCATCTTAGAGGAGACGTAAAGTCCAAGAGAATGTCATTCGACTAACTAAAGTAGGGAGAGATCTAAGAGATAGGAGTATCAGCAGAGTGCCCAATGGGATAATCAACACGATTGTCAATAGACCTACCATATGTTAGTCAGGCTCTTAACTAACACCATAAATTATGTTTGCAATATCCAAGGTAAGAAGGTCGAGATCGACAATACGATCTCCTTCATAGAGGAAGATTTTGAAGGCATCTAAAGGCCGCATGATGACACACTTGTAGTTAGTATGAGAATTACGAACTTCAAGGTTAAGAAAATTCTTGTTGATACTGGAAGTTCAGTAAATATCATTTTCCAACATACTTTTGACCAGATGAGACCAAAGATCAAAGCGCAGCTAAGATTTTACAATTATGATTTGTATGCCTTCAACAATCAACCCATTTAAGTAGTCGAAGCGATCTCTTTACTAATCTAGATTGGAGATGACGAACATGTCGCAGAAGATAAAGTGGACTTCCTCGTTGTCAAATGTTGGTCCTATACAACATGAACATAGGACGGATGTGTCAACACTTATTCGACATTATCCCTTCTACTACTTATCTTAAAGCCAAATTCAATACTCTTATAGGAGTTAGTGTATGCAAAAGGGATCAATGGTTGGCGAGGTCCTTATACATGAAGGCCTTAAAATGAGAAGAGATTTTTCAAGCAGAAACTTGCCTATAAGGAAAGTTAGTTGGCATAGAAAGTGTTGAGAATGAGATGGAGGAAATCTCTTTGGGAGATGACCTTAGGAAAACAACAAAGATAGAGAAACCCTTATCGACAGATATTCGACAAAGTTTGATCAACTTCTTGCAAGTTAATGCAGATGTATTTGTATGGTCCCCTTTAGACATGCTGGGTATCCTTAGAGACATTATGCTACACAAGCTCCAAATTGATCCGAGTGCAAAGGTGATCTAGAAAAAGAAAAGTCATTTTTCCTCGAATAGACAAGCAGTTGTAGAAAAAGAAGTACAAAAGGTATTGAAGGCAAGATTTAATCGAGAAAAGTCATATCTGACTTGGCTAGCCAATTGTGTGCTAGTTAAGAAGTTTAATGGAAAGTGACGCATATACATAGACTTTACCGATCTTAACAAGGGCTATCTTAAGGATTGCTTTCCATTACTAAAAATCGATCAAATGGTAGATTCAACCACTGGACATGTATTACTTTCTTTTATGAATGCTTTCTCAAGTTACAACCAAATTAAGATGGACAAGGAAGACGAAGTTCACACATCATTTGTCACCAATTTTGGAACATATTATTATATGGTGATGCCCTTTGGGTTGAAAAGCGCCAGTGCAACTTATTAAAGAATTATTACCAAGATGTTCAAACCCCAAATCCATTGAAACATTGAAGTTTATGTTAATGGCGTAATTGTGAAACGTATGATAGAAGATTAGCATATTGCTAATCTTAAGGAGACGTTTGCTACTCTCAAGAGATACAACATGAAGCTTAATCTGCAGAAGTGCATCTTTAGTACAACTTTGGGGAAGTTTTTAGGATACAAGGTTACTCGGTACGGTATCGAAGCCAACCTTAGAAAGATTAATGCGATAATAAACATGAAACCTCCATGTACAGTTAGGGAAGTACAGGGACTTATCGAGCAAATAGCCGCCCTTAATCAATTTGTGTTGAGAAGAGCGAATAGGTGCGCAGAATTCTTTAAAAATTTAAAGTATCTAAAAGAGTTCAAATGGACCAATGATTGTGAAGTGATTTCAATGAACTTAAAGAATTCATTGTATTACTCCCAATACTCTCAATACCTCTCTTTGGAGAGAATTTATATTCATACATATCAATCGGCTACTGAGCTCTTTCTTCTATATTGGTTTGAATTGATGGTAAGGAGTGTTGACCCATTTATTACGTGAGTGATGTCCTATAAGGACCAAAGCATTGATATATGAAAATTGAAAAGTTTGTCTTAGTAGTAGTTCTCTCAGCAAGAAAATTGAAATCGTATTTCGAAGCTCACTAGATTAGAGTCCTTACTAATTAGCCATTGCGGCAAGCATTGTAGCGGTTAGACTCTTCTAAGAAGATGATGAAATATGCCATACAGCTAAGTGCCTTTAATGTGTAATACAAACGTAGAATGGCATTGAATGCTTAAGTGCTAGTAAATTTTTTGGCCGAGTTCACTAGTGAGGAAGACAGTATGGAGATTGCTAAGAAACCCATATGGTACCTTTATGTGGATAGTTCTTCTACTAGACAAGGAAGTGGTGCGAGCCTTATCCTTCAAAGCCCCTATAATGTTAAGGTTAATTATGCCCTTAAATTTGAATTCTCAGCCAACAACAACAGAGCAGAAGGAAGTGGTGCAAGCCTTATCCTTCAAAACCCCTATAATGTTAAGGCTAATTATCCCCTAAAATTTGAATTCACAGCCAACAACAATAGAGCGAAATATGAAGCTTTGATTGCTAGACTTAAATTAGCAAAAGAAATTGGTGTTGAGAAACTCAAAGTATTCTCTAATTCAAAACTGGTGGTGAATCAAGTCATAAGAAATTATGTGCCAATGGAAGAAGAAATGAGTAGGCACTTGTTGATGTTACGAATGCTCGCGAAATAATCTCAATCTTTTTCAATCCATAAGGTTACAAGAAGTAAAAATATTACTGCTAATAAGTAGTCTAAGCTAGCCAGTATGTGACTTGAGCGACAAGTTTTTTATTAAATTTCTCCTAACAAAAGTTTATCTATTGTTTCATAGAGTTGCGAATTAGCTTCTTGCTTAAGAGAGAAGTCTTAGATAAATCTCCATATAGATTATTTAAGAGATGGTATCTTCCCTAGTGACAAGAAAGAAGTACAAAGATTGGTTTACCAACCTTATCTTCGATGCCTTCCTTCGAGAGATGCGCAACAAGTGTTATCTAAACTACACAGTGGTGTATATAGTAACTACATGAAAGTACAAAAATTATATGTCTATGCGTTACGACTTAGCTATTACTGGCTAACCATGAAAGAAGATGCAAGGATTGCTGTTTGGCTTTGTCCACAATGCTAAAAGCATAAGGTGCCAAGTCATTCACGTCCCATTGAACTATGCCGTATATCTAGTCCTTGGTACTTTGCCTAATGGGGGTTAGACATTCTTGGACACTTCTCGAAGCTTATAGTCCAATGACAATTTGTGATTGTTATTGTGGATTATTTCATAAAATGGGTAGGGGCTAAAGCATTAGTGAGGATCACTAAACATAAAGTAGAGGCATTTGTTTTTAACTCCATAAAATCAAGATTCAGAGTCCCATTTATGATAATCATGGAAAATGGGCCACAGGTTGACAATAAGAAGTTTCGACCATTTTGTGAGAAATATGACATTTGCTTGAATTATACATTTGTAGTGTAGCCTCAGACGAATGGGCAAGTTGAAGCTGTTAACAAAATCATCTTGCATGGCTTAAAGATAAAGGTTAATCAAGTTAAAGGGAAATGAGCTAATGAATTGCCAGATGTCTTATAGGGGTACCAAACCACCTATAAAACCATAACGGGAAAACCCCCTTCAGGTTAGCTTATGGCATGAAAGTGGTTTTGCTAAATGAGTTGGATCTACCTAATTTACAAATGTAAAATTTTGATGTGATGGTTAATTATGTTGGATTAACAGCAAATTTAGACACAATTGAAGAAATAAGAGAAATCTCAAGAGCAAGGGTTGTGGTATTCCAATATAGAGTAGCTAGGTATTATAACCAAAAAGTAAGGCATAAGGTTATTCAACCTAGGCACTTGGTTTGCTGAAAGCTGGAAGCAATTGGCGTGTGAGAAAAACAAGGGAAGCTTGGCATAAATTGGGAAGATCTTGATAGGGTTCAGGAAGTCATTAGTGAAGGGGCCTATCGGCTAGAAAGGTTAGATGGATCAATCATCCCTTGTGCATGGAATGCCGAGAATTTAAAGCACCATGTCAATTGATTCCTTAGATGATATTCATTTCTGTTTGTTTAGTAAGGCAACAGCTTACTTATTTTGTAAGATAATTATATTTGAAGTTTTATTTTGTTTCTAGATCTAGTTATGACAGATGAGTTCATAAGTTCAAACTGCATAGTAAACGAACTAGTGTAAGTTCAAGCCTATTGCAGTTAATGAACTTCATAAATAAATCCTACTATTGAGAAAAATGGCTAGTAAATGGCTCAATGGCCAACAGATAATGTTTATAAGACGCTCAAATTAGGCGTATGAAATAAAACCTTCTAAGAAACATGAACATGTGAAATAAAACATGCTAAGATACAAGAGTAAAATAATACATGTCGAGAAAATACGACGTATAAAATAAATTATGCTTAGAAATGCCAAAGTGTGAAGCAAAATGCGTTGGAAATACTAAGTTATGTAAAGAAACAATTTTCATTCATCATAATACTATTACAATTTTTGGCTACTTGACCTAGAATTGTCCATACAGAGGATAAACAAATTATAAGGCAAGTAATCTTACGACTGATTTTTGGACAAAGCATTTTCTTAATTAAAAGCTAAAGCTTTTTGGGAGTATACTTCCTTCTCGACGCTTAGAGTTTGGGAATACGTAGATATTTCTTTACACTCATAGGGGATTTCCTTAGATAGACGCTCTTTTTCACCTCCAGGATCCTTGGCATGAGTCTCGTCTTCATTCCTGCGCATTGATTTCGGTACCTAGATCCTTATCATCTTCCTCATCACAACTACTAACTTTGTCATCAACATTGATGAAATCCAAGCATTAGAGATCATAGTCAGGTTGAAATTTAAGGGTTTCTTCTCTTGCCACTTGGACCCCCTCCAACAACTTCTTCTATAGTAATCTCTTGTATTGTTGATTGGGGGGGGTGATGATTTCGAGTGCTTTTTCAATAGAGGGCCTTCTTTTCATAGTCTCCTCTAACTTGGCAACATGGCCTTATAACCCAGCATTGTTGGACTCTAGTTCTTTGATTTGCATCCTGAGCATGTCCTCCTCATCACTCATTAAGCAGAGTGTTCGACTCATACCCCAGCATTACTCTTTCTTTTTATGAAGCTCCTCTTTTAGGTCTTCAGCTTCATTGTACTACTCATTAACCTTGGCCTTAAGGCTTCAGACTTCGTTGGTAGCTAAAGAGTGTACCAACTTCTTGGCAGCCAGATCATCTTAAGACTTATGTCAACCTTTATTCTTACTTTCTTAGTAGTTGCTTTTTGAGCTTTTGAGGAATTGTACACGTCCCCAATTTTCAACAACAAGTTGATATAGAATGATAAGTATTCCAGATCACCTAGTAGAATACATGAAACGTTATTGCTATTACATTCTTCATTTCTTTCATCTTGCTGCTTAAGGCTAAGTCAGTATGTAAGATGTTGTGGCTTTAACACAGGACGAAGTACTTGTTGCCTCTATATTGGGGATGAATTCAACACTACTGATGTCAAGAGCTTTGTTGTGCATGGCCTCCTTCGTCCTTTCGTCCAACTCTTTAGACCTCTTAGTAGGGGGTTGGTCGACAAGTTCCTTCCCACTTCTCTTATTAGTATTCGACACCACCTCCATCATCAATGATGACCCTTCAGCAGCTGTGGTAGCTTCAGCCTCATTTTAGGGTTGGGTTTCTCGACCATCCTTTCTCGACTCCACAACAAATGGAATTTTCTCAACAGGAGGTGCCTTAGTATGTACAGCCTTAGCTAACCCAAGCTTTTCGCTCCCTTTCCGCTTCTTAGCCAATTGGGGGGGTCTTCTTTTGGGTTACCACCTGCTTCACTGCACCTTCCTTTACTATTTTCTTAATAGCAATCGATCGAGTAGTAGTAAGAATGGTGGTCATACGCTTGTCAACTTTTGACTTCTTGGCCTTTGCTTGGTCTAATAACTTAGCAGGATTCACCTCACCAACACCCCTATCTACAATATGAAGTAGACATTAATATTAATGTGAGGAATAAGAAAGAACTTACATTTTCTATGCTGAGCAAGGGTTAAAGGCAACAATTCCTCCCCCAAGTCACGAGAACCACTTTCCTCTTGTAGCTATACTCAGCACGGTGATTATTTATTAGCATACCTTTCTTCTAAGAAAAGATTGTTATCTGCTCTAATAATGCCTTATTATTCTCTTGGTGTCCTACAAGAACATTTTATTCTTCCTCCTTTCTTGGATCTTCTTTTCTATAGCGGCAACATTCAGCATCGCTTGATATCCTTTGTACAGATTGGCTTAGTCCATTAGGTCCAGAAATCTAACTCCTCGTTTGAAACAATAGATATGAATTTGTCATACCATTTATGGATCTTGGACTCCAACCCATCTATGAAGTTTCATCCATGCTTAGCAACTATAAAGTATCATCCATGAGGTTGCCACCTAATTGTAAAAAAGTACCGAAATAGTTGAGGCATAGCCCTGACTTCAACTTCTTTGCAAAGTATCTTGAACGCCATTAGAGGCCGATATGTGTTTGGTGAGAACATACTCAGCGCGACTCGGAAATAATTAAAGAATTCTTTTACCAATCTTGAGAAAGGAAAGCGTAGCCCAAAGTCAAGATATTTCAAATATATGTGGAACTCACACTCCCTTGGAAAACGTACCCTTTCCTCTTCTCTCAGCCTCCTAAGATTCAACGCTTTAAGAAGGTCTTGCCAATACTTATTATACTTTGAAACAAGGACCTAATCGACAGTACTAGTTGCTCCATCTTATGAATCATGAAAGTAAGCTATGTTATTGTATAGATACCTAGCCTAAGATCTTCCTTCCTTATCTTTTAGATAATTATCTATTGTAAGAGAGTCAATCTGAGTGAGTTTATTCCACTACTCCATGACACTGTCTGCTGAGCTACTTGAGGAACATGTTGTCTAGCTCATCTTCTGGAGGGGAGAAGTAGCCTCAGATTCGATTGCTTTAGAATCTGAAAGGATAAGTTGATGAATTACATTGTGAACCATACTTGATTGACTATAAAGAATATCATAGAATTTGAAGAATTTGAGAGAGAAAGCTTGTAGATGTGATTGAGGAAATCTGTTTTGATTTTGAACAGTCCCTTAAATACAGATAATTTATCCTCATAACTACAAATAAGTCTTTGATGGAAATGATGCTCTGCCTGGATGATGGCGTGAATCATTGATACGTGTTTCAAGATGAAATCCAACTATTAAAAAGGCTCTAATTATTATTAAGCCTATGGCATAATGATGATCAAGGTGATAGCTGTCATACTCTCCATTGTTTGGTTTGATTGACAGATGAGAAATTGAAAATTGCAACTTTTCGATTAGGATGTAATTCATCTTCATTCCCACTTAATTGGTGTCTAAGGAATAGTTCCCTACTCAGCCTCCAGAGTATTAAATATTTACTCCCTTAGTTGAATCCTCAAACATAAGAGTTGGGGGGCAAATATTGATAGTTGAGTTTTATTCACTCGTCTATTCGGCAGTCGATAAGCTGAGTTGTCTACATTTTTGGTTAATGTTAAGAAACATAGATCTGTATCTATCGAAGTAGCCATACCTGACTGGCTTAAGTACCAAAAGTTTTCCTTTCTTTGTAAGATAAAATTTAAATCTAAATTCCACTAACAACAACTTCAAAATTAAAAAAAAAAAAATTATTGCTTCGTTAAGGTCATAGTACTTATAGAAATCGCGCTTACTAAGATTGCCCTTCCTTAGGGTTGGTCAGGTGAGGATATCCCTATGCTAGTTCTCTAGGAGTATCTGACTTGGCACTTTTAATGAGTGGAGTGTATGATGTGAATCGAGGGATGGTGTCACCTTACTCGCGACTACTACTATCCCTTTCTCTGGATGAGACAATTTTAGAATTCTCAAGGAAGCTAAGTCGATCTTTGACCTGTGGTCAATCTTTTTCCTTTTTAATTCATGAAGGCTAAAGATCGAGGTCTTCTAAGCCTTGAAGTTATCTTCCTAAATGATATAGGAAGTAACCTTCTCTTAGTATTCCTCCATGGAATTTGATTATTTCTTAGCAAACTTGAGGAATAGAGCATGGTCATGGCATATACCCTAGATAGTTGCATTTAGCGTAATACTCAAACTAAGCCATCATGAAGTGATGAGTATAGTCGCAAAGGGACTCATTTGGCCCTTTCTAATGTTGTTGAGGCTCATACTATTCTTAGTAGGCATTTTACTTGTTAAGAAATGGTAATGAAACTAGTTGGCTAACCAGTCAAGTGAGGAGATTGAGTTTCACTTAAAATGGTTGTACCATGTAAGGGTAACCCTTTTAAGGGGGTTCAAGAAGGCTTTGCGCACTATTGCTTTTCTACAACTATAGAGGTCCATGTGAGAGCGAGACTATATAATTTATAGGGTCAAGTCAATAGTCCCATTGTAAGAGTCTAGAGTTGGTATCTAGACGTGTAAGACTAATGCTTTACCCTAGATCTCCTTGATGATGGGTTTTTAGCCAAGGGACAAAGATTTACAAGGTTAGCACTTATGAGACTCTTGGTGCTCGATCGGCCACTTGATGACTTGGTTGATGTTGTTTAGATTAACAATCATAACATTTGGTTCACAGGCTAGGTAAGGGTTTAACTTAATTGTTGATAGGAGAATTTACTATGTTTCTCAAGGTTATCAAGTTAACATATCCAGATATAACACCATTTTTGTGCCTAAGCATCATTTTTAGTGAGTGGATGAAGTCTTGTACATCCTCCAATAGTAGGATTTTGTGGTTAAGCTCGTTTTAAATTGTCAAGACACATAATGAGACCTCGGATCATCTACCTGACCCTAATGAACTAATCAGCTTTATCCTCTAGCCTTGGTAGGGGTAAAGCTAGGTTATTTGATGGCACTGTTAGATCCTTCTAAAAGGCTTAGTTAGGTAGCTAATGGTAGTGAAGGGCCTCCCACCTACTTGTTTTTGGTTTACATATTTTTTATCATTGATGTAGCGGTTTATGGCTGGTTTTTAAAGTGTTTGAGGTGTTTAGAAGTGGTTTCGACATGCTACTTACATAGTGGGCCTCAAACATTAATGGATATTCTTCGTTTGCCTTGTATTGGGCTTCCTTAGGCTTGTAAAACAATAAATGCATCAGAATGGGCACTAAAGCTTCCTCTTGCATAGCTACTTGATACTTATGTAAGTCTTCAATTGATAGAGAAAACCTAAAGGGTGCAGTGGAGTGTTTATATAAATCACTTTCAAGTTCTTAGGAAAAGTTTGATGTCGAATACTTGGATGGGCCTTATTTATAATTGTAGTTTAATGAGGTTTGATGTAGCTTATGCAATGTGGCTACAGCTTTGCAAGTCTTGTTAGGCAGGGCATGGGTCTTAGCGCGATGGCTTAATGATGGGTCTATTTGCATCCTACTCGTTTATCATCATATTGCATTAAATGCATCTCGGCTCTTAGGTCCCACTAGAGATAAGGTGCAAATAAGAGTAGGGTCCTCATGGATTGAGCAACTACTGGTTGTCCCATTGTTAGAATGATTTTCTAGAGGTCTTATAGAGTATTGATATATTATTAGGTGCTTGAAGGTTAAGTACCTTAGTCATCTAGAGTACGTCCCTATTTATACTAGGCTTAGGGCCGCTCTTGTTGGGCCTTTTGGTCTCTTTTAAGCATTAAGGCTTAAACTAAATTGTAGCTAACAACAAACTTTATTAGTGAAACCATTTGATATTTCTATAAAAGAAATTACATTAAATATATTAATTAGCTTTGTTTAAGTTAATGAAAAATGTTGTGAATTGAATTATAGAACAATTATGCCATAAATTTTTGTTTAAGTTAGTCAATATAAACACCCAATTTTTGCCTCCTCATTTTTGTTTTTTAAAGGGGTCCTAATTCATTAAGTAAAAAAAATGGAAAAAAAGAAAAAATTATAAAGATTTTTTAGGAAAATAGATTTTTAGAAAATAAAACGTTTTAGAGTTAATGGATTTAATCTTAACTTGGATCAAATAGCTTTATTTTAAAGACTCACATAGTTTAAGTACAATTTAATTATACTAAATGTTAAAGTACGGGCTAATGGCCTAACAAATAAGTATTTAAGCATTGGCAATGGGTTAGCTGAAAGTCATGAGTTTGAATCTCACCAAACACATATGTACCTTTTATTTTTTCTTTCTTTCATTTGTGAAAGTCAGTTGAGCGTACGAGATTCAAATTTAATTTTAAATCTTATCAAATCTTTTGGATCTACTTCGATAAAGATTTGAGAGATTCAAATCTAATTTGATTTTTATCAAATTGAATTTAATCTTTATCAATTTAGAATTGATATGATTAAAAAGATTTATTTTCCAAACATTATATATATCAATCATACGGTGTAAATAAAAACACATTTTTTATACACTCTTTAATCCATTATCATAATTCCATCAAAATAGCAGCACGCAAATCCACATCCACGATACTAACTGGCCATCCTTGTTCATCCACAAAAAGTAGACCCACTTGACTCCTCTCTCACTATGCATACTACATAAATAACCATTCCCTCATCTTCAAATAGATCCAACTTGATATTGCAACAACATAACTACAGTAGCTTCAACCTAACATGCATGACATACACGTACACTAAACATCACCACAACCTAGTAGCTATACACCAACACGACAACAAACTCCCTTATATATACTAGTCATATGGCTACTCTCATCCGACTTCAATCCCGTTTCTTTTGTGTTACCTTGTCACATCAGCACACAACTCCACCATCCATTACATCCACACAGCACATAACTCTACCATCTACTTCACTATACCATCCATATGTATACAAGTACACCTAATACACTGAAGCATAACATAATCCCAACATCTACTATTGCATGACTACGCAACTCTACAATTCCCTAATCTACAACATGCTCATCACTCCAATATTGTCCATACACACGAACCCTCACACTTCGCTGTAGTACGCAACACCATACTGTACTTATGGCTACACTTCATAGCAAGCCACTACCCACGCTTAACCATACCAAACACCACTTATCCAACACCGCAACAACTCAACACTATGATCAACACAATCATGCAACAGTAGCATATGCTCCATGTATGGTGACTGCTATTCCATCTTCACTCCAATCATAGCCCACTGTAGCACTTACATCGAATCAAATAAGTCTCTGATCATAACAACTGATACGCCACTACTATTTACTTCACGAACACCATACAAATCACTCACGCACATTACGCCTTAACCTTATCGTATGATACGTAGCAACCACTGTCTCTCTATGTTGATCACATGCGTATGATCAACACATCTGTGCCAACTCCATCATGCCAAACTCTACTGTCTTCACTCATAGCCAACTCTATTCCCTTTTGCACAGCTATAACACAATAGCACCATTGTATGCATGAACCATCACTGTGCACATTCGTTGCACCACACCGATTAACACAGCTCTAACAACTACCCATGCCATAACCATTATCTTCACTGCACCATCAATTCAAGTTCTGTTTTGATTTTTTTTTTATGTTTATTATTATTATTATTATTAAACTCATTTATTTAGTTATTTGTCTTGATTGGTTTTGGTAGTTGTTTTAAAGTATGAAAAGAAAAATATATATTAGCTTAGGAAATTTTTTGTTTAGCCTTAGTTTTTCTCATTTAGAAATTTTTTTTTTAGAAATAAAAATTAATAAGAAACCTTTCTTTTAAAAAAAATTATGACGTTTTAGAGATTTTTTTATAATAAAAAAATACTCAATACTTAGGACCCTTTTTAGAGTTTTCTTTAAATAAATTAAATTGATAACAATGTAAACTTATTCGATTTTCAGAAGTTAAAATAAACCAACACATTAAAGTTTTCGGAAAGAACCATAGTCGTCTAATCCTGACTAGTGAGTATGTAGGCACCTTCGAAGCGACGTTAAAATTTATAAAAACTTAGGTTTTTTCTTTTATTTTATTTCATTTTTCTTAAAAACATTTAAAAGGATAATTTTGATGAATAAGCTTAATTTCAAAAAAAGTAATAGTAGTTTTTGTTAAGATGTAATAGGTTAGCTGCTGAATTTGGAACATTCTTATTTTTATCAAATTGAAATAAAAGACAGATAGCTAAATCGTAGTTAATTCACCTAATTGGTTGTGATTTCTCTTTTTCTCAACTTTGATCAGGTGGCAACTCTATAAGTTTTTTTCAATTAGAAAAAAAGAATAAGAATTTCTCATTTTCTCTAGTCGAGAATTAATATTTAATGGGTTAGGGTTTAGTATTAATCGGAAAATGGGAGATGAAATGAAATTAAAAGAAAACTGAAAATTCAGGCTCGACAGTCACAAAATACTTATATCTAAATCAATAGTTAGGTTCTGGACTTATTTATACCTTTAGCTTGGAGAAAGAAATCTATCTTTGCAAAAATTAATATAATCTGTAATGTAATTTTTGTTATAAATATTATGTAAATTGAAGACAAAATTAAGAATAGGGGAAATTACAAATAACCCTTATAAACCTTGACTTAGGTGTGGATTAACTTCTTAAACTTTTAAAATATAGTTTTTAATTCCTAAACTTTTATAAATTAGAAAACAATCCCCATAGATTCAAAATAGTCCCTTAAACTTTGATTTAGTATGCAAACAACCCCCTAAGCTATGGGGTGTTTAAGGGATATTCACACGCTAAAATCAAAGTTTAAGGGTTGTTTGCACACCAAATTAAAATTTAAAGGAGTTATTCTTAACCTATGGGGGTTGTTTGCCAATTTATGAAAGTTTAGAAACCGAAAATCACATTTTGAAAGTTCATGAGGTCAATTTATACCTAAGTCAAAGTTTAGGGGTGGGGGAGGTTTGCTTTTTTCCCTATATGTCTTCCAAATTGAGATTCAATAGTTATTATATACAGGGTTAGCAATTCGTGTCAACATGTCATTTCTTATTTCCTTATCTAAACGGGTTTATGTCTAGAAAATGTCAACTTGTGATATGAACCGTTTGTTAATTATGTATAAAAATGTAAACTTATGACCTAGCATGTCTCGTATCCGGTTGGACCAATTTATATTGGGGCCAATAATTTGTATTACTATGTTATATCTTATTTATCTTAAGTTTGATACCGTTTATCAATTAAAATGTTATAATTAAATCTATAAAAAATTTATAGATATAATGGGAAAAGAACGATAATTATATTTAAATCTTATAAAGACAGATGACATAGTACGTTCATATTTAGTATAAAATTACAACACAAACAAAAGTTTTAGTAAGGCAAAAATCTTATCAAATATAGAAAATTTGAAAATTTAAGTTATGTAATATTACTAAATTAAGTGAAGAACTAAATGGATATTAACAATACTATTAATGTTGATTTTCAAATTTATCATATTGTTTGTTAAATTTTCAAAGTAGACAGTTAAAAAATCTATATATGAGTTCCTAATTTTTTGCCCAATTAAACTACAATGCAAAAAGAAGGATATATAACATTACTAAATTTCAGTTACATAACATCATTAAATTAAGTAGAACCATGATTTAAGTGGATTTTTGTATTACTATCAGTGTTAATTTCAAAAGGGTTAATGTCACATATGGTACCCAAACTTTATCATAATATGTAATTTACTACCTATATTTTGAAAAGATCAATTTATTACCTAATTTAAGTTTTCATGACAATTTTTGCAATCTAAACTTAACTCTATTAGGTGCATTTGCTGATGTAGACATAAGGATAAATTAAAAATTGAATGTTTCACCAACCCCAAGGTTAGAGGTAGCTGGTGGTTACCCATAAGGAGTTGTGCCACCCCTTAGTGAGTGGCTGCTAACTACCTTCCATCCTTATGATTGATAAAATGGCCACTTAAAGCAAAATGGGTTGTAATCCACTTCACCATTCAACCCAATGGTAGCCATAAGCAATTCCTAGTTTGTTCTTTTGTCTACATCAGCAAACAGACTAAGCAGAGTTAGTTTAGGTAGTAAAAATAACCAAGAAAACTTCAGTTAGGTAACAATTTGATCCTTTTAAAGTATAAGTACTAAATTGTATGTTTTAACAAAGTTTAGGTAATATCTATGGCATTAACCCATTTTGAAATTTATCGTTATCTAATGAATTTTCAAGGGAGACGGTGAAAGAATTTATATATGGAATAACATAAGGCATGCTAATGAATTTTCAAGGGAGACGGTCAAAGAATTTATATATGGAATAACATAAGGCATGTCTCATGTCCTATATTTGAGTCTCAAAGCTTGCCCAAAACACGAATACGAATTTAGTTGTGTTTAAATGGGTATAACCCATTTATGTCACTTGCAAATTTTTTCACATACTAATATCTTTGAATCGTGTTGTATCATGTTTGATATATTCTTTCAGAGTCCTAAGTCGCTAACCTTAATTATATATTTATTTTCTTAAAATAAATGGATTTGATCCGAACACAAAACACACAAATTAAATGGATTGGATAATAGGTTTAGGTTTTCATCTACGATCGATAGACAAGTCATATCAATAATGACAAGTGTGTAATCCATTGCTAAATAAAAAGGGGAAAAAGGAAAATAGACTTAGAGAACGATGTTCCATATTAGTATTACTACAAATGGAATAACATAAGTCACATTTTTTTTTTCCTAAACTAACTACATATTAGTATTACTACAAATAGGAGAATGGATTTTGTTCCATCCTTAAAGGGAGAATGATGTTCATACTAACTAGACTATATGGTTTTAACAATACTTGTGGCATATTGGATAAGTAGGAATAGACTTAGAGTGAAATTTCTATTATAGGTTTCACTCCTATTCCTATATTTAGATATGGCTTTGAAAGTTTGAATCATAATTCATGAGAATTGATAATTGTACCTTTAAATATGATTTTGATTCATGATCTTGATAGGTGAATCATGATCCTATTCTAACTTTTAAAAAAAATATTATATTTTTATCCATATATATTTTGGCCAAGAAAGGAAAACCACATACATATACATACATACATACATACATATATATATAGATATTAATATACATGTCTTATCAACAAATATATGCTATTAATAATTTTGTATATACTTGCACAATAATTATTGAATGTGTTCTATGTTGTATATTATACATGTCGATAGGAAGTTTTGGACATGCATTTCCAAGTCCAAGCCAACCAGGTCAACATTGTTAACATGCTAAGAACATAGGCCTTTAGGCTTTATTCGTCTAGCCTAAACCAGTTTAACTAAGCCAAACCTATGGTTCAAATGAAGTAGGAAACGCTAGCAGATAAGGCAACTCAATTAGTCATAAGCCCATGATACTCTCTACAAAAATCCAAAGTTAAAGAAGATCTTAGAGCAGTTATTACTTTCCTTATCAAGCATAACTATCCAACTATAAATACATCACTAAAGGACCCAATAGATTTCTTCTTTACCTATACCCTCTCTATTTCTTACCTTGATCCCCATTCCTCTTTAACTTAAGCATTAGAGTGGCCATCGTAAAATCAATTCCGATACTCTCTATAGCTTCATTTTTTTTTTTTAAGGTTTTCTACCACCAAGCAAGTATTACGTATCAACAATAAGGGAATTTGTTTAAGAGAAACACTTAATCTACAACCACAATGGTAGTAGAGTCTTGCAATACATACTTCAAAAACATTGCAAACATCATTAGAACTAAACAAACGCTCAAACCTAAGGTTAGAAATGCTTTTATTTCCTAACCTCTAACATAGCCACTAGTGAGGCCACATGGAGATGAAGAAAGGCTCATATGCCTAGAGAGGATGTTTAACACCATTAGTGAGGAAAACTTACAACTCCATGCATGTGTACATGACTTAGAGCCAAGTTAGGGAAAAAAAAAGAAGGTTAATCAAACTAAACGAAAAAATCATTTTTTGTTTCCCAGCTAGTTTAGTCTAGTGCAATCAATTTGTAGTTTGGTTCAAAGAGCTAATTAACTATTAAAAGAAAAAGGAAATAATAGATACTCAATCAGCCCCTTTGATGATAAACTTTTGTATACCATTTTCTTTTCTCTCTTTTCTCAATTGTCATTATTTCATGTGGCTTGGTGTTATTGCTAATTGAATCTATTCTTGATTTTACAATTGTAGTTTAATGTTGTAACCCACCTTATTGCTAGAATTGACATTATTAATCAAAATAAAGTAACATATATGAAGCACCATCAGTAGGGAAATGTATATATAGTACTAACAGGTACTTAGATTATGTAGCTAATAATCCAAGCTCTAGGAAACTATTCATATACGATTGATTAAATACTTCTCGTTACATAAAAGTTTGGCAAGTGCCTCAAATTAAATATATAAATTGCTACTTATGACTAGTATATAAATCTATAAAAGTAGGATTGCATTATGTTTGAATTGTGGGAGGTAAACATGGGAAGGCATTTTAATCCAAACAACCCTGTATGATTTGCTATAATAAAAAAAAAAAAAGATTTGAATCATGAGTGGAATCGAATCGAACCATTTTTTAAAGGTTCATAAAAATTATAAACCTAACCCATGTTAAGTTCAATTTACAAAAAAACTGAACCATGCCTACTCCTACTTGGAGTAACAAAAGAGTAGACTACAAGTAGTAAACTAAGGTACTACAACGCCTCCACTCACTAAGCACCATTACCCCCTATCAAGCGCTATTTTGAATTTTTCCTTAATTAATTGACATTAACCTCAGTCTACCTGATATAAGTTACTTGATATAAAATCAAGAAAAATATTTTTCTTTAAAAAGTGTTTAAAAGAATATTTTTCGAAAAAAAGGTACTTTAGAAAACATTAACTTGGAACCACCAACTAAGTAAAGGTAGTGAAAAAAAATGATTAAGGTTAATGGGTTTAAGGGCTAACTTATCAAAATTTGTAAGTCACCATGTAAAAATTATAAAAAAAAAATTAAAAGGCCTTTATTTTTATTTTTTTAAGGAAATAAAAACAACAAAAACATGACAAATGCAACCAAAATTACTTTTTTATATTTTATAAAGAATTTAAAAAAAAATTAACTTTTTTAATGGTTGCGTCGAAGGTGCTATTTCTGACTAGTCAAGATCAAACAATGTAGTTCTCTTTTCTTTTTAAATAAAACTTTAGTGTGTGACTTTATTTTATTTTTTAAAAATAGGTTAGGTTCACGTTTCTCTCCAATTATTTTATTTAAGAAAAAAATAAAAAGAAACCCTAATTTTTATTGCCTAGATTTGAAAAAAAAACCTATAAAAGCCTTTAAAAAAAAACCAAATTAAGATTTTTTATTTCTCTAAAACCAACTACGTGACAAAAATTCTATATTTTAAAAAAAAAAAAACCTAAAGTACCTAAATTTTTTTTAAAAAATGTAATTTTTCCATGAAAAATGCAAATTTCAAATAAAAAGATGCTAATTTTATGAAAATATGCAAGGTTAATAAAACCAATAAGAATGGCCACTCCAAGGAAGACTAATTTGAATAAAGAACTTACAAATCACCTTAGTGTTCTAAGCAAACAAATCTCACATTAGTAAATATGTCATGCAACATTAATTACACAAATTATATTCTAACATATGGATAAAAGTAGTCACAAAAAATAATATACAAATAGCCAAATAAATTATGAAAAAAAATAATTAACATTAAAGGACCTACGTAAAAAAGATGAATAAAGTTAGAATGGTTAATTAATAATAAATTTTTGAAAAATTATAAACTACCTAACCAAAATAACAATAATAAAGAAATAAAAAAAAAAAAAGACAAAATCAAACCTAGCTAGATGTGCGAGTTGGATTAGGATGAAGGGGGAACTTTTGGGTTATGGTCCCCCTTCAATAGCTACAACAATTCCAACGTTGCATAATCAATTCCAATTCACAAGGTTTGGTGGTTGTTTTAGAGGGGTTGCATGGTGATCGAGAGCGGTGGTGTTCAAGAAACGTAGTAAAGGAGGTTTGAATTAGACGAAGGGTATGTTTAGGGATTTTTAGATATGAGGAATATGATGATGAGGTTGGTTTTAGGATGGGGACATATGGTAGGCCGTGTTCCAAAAGGGGTCGATGGTAAATGAGGTTTGAATATGGGTATGGCTAAGAGTCACAAAGACATACAAAGGGGCTAGGTTTGATTGCTTAAGTGGTGATGAGTCTATTGAATGTGGTTATTTGTATAGGTATTGTATGTAAAGTAGGTACAATTAAAGAGAAGGTAGGTGCTAACGGGTAGAGAGATAGTGGATGTGTATGGTGTTAATGTATTTTTTAGGTAGTAGATATTTTTTGTGTATCAAGATTAGCTCCTCCCAGATATTTCTCGAGCTTCTTGTTTTATAGTTTTACCATTTGAATCTATTTTTGAGCTTCAAATCAATTTCTACAAGATTCAGTAGCCATAAATAAAAATTTAAACTCAAACTGATTTCACCAAATCTTCATTTAATGGTTATTCATACAAATCTTTATAAAATTTAGTCGTTTTGTTAATACTTTTGCAAGATTTCTTCCAGATCCACTTAAACATAGTGAAGATTTGATCTAATTCGACAAGAATTTGAGCTTAGTTGTCCTTCTCTTTCATTTCTGTGTTCGTCATTGTTGGGGAAGTAATTGGTCTCGTGCCAAGCACGTAACTTAGCAAAAAACAAAAAAATCCCCACACATAAGTTACCTTGCTGAAACTCACAACCTTCATGTCCTTTCCTTATGTGCCTATTAGCTAAGTTATGTTCAATTCCTCAAACTTTTTTGCACTTTTATTCTACTTAAGGCATCAAGCTTGGGCCAAATATGTATTGGGTTTTCAAGCTCAAAACCAATTTAATCCAAAATAATCTACACACACTTAAAGCAATTAAATAATAAAAAATATTCATGCAAAGAGCTTTTCCAAATTAAATTTACTTTAAGAAATTTCGAGTCCTATTTTAATTTATCCAATTTATTTTGAAAAATCCAATTTACATTTAATGAAAGCCCCATTTGAAACTGCAACCAATTCTTGCTAAACACCCCAATATCTTCGAGAACTCGAAACTTATCAAATTGCATATATATCTTTGGTTATAAAATTGCCTTCTCTGACCCTAAATGACCCATTAACCTGACTTGAATGCTTTTAGGACTTTTTTCTTTTTCAATTTGTTAAATTATTTGTATTTTTCAATTTTTTTTTGTGTTTTTTTATTTTTAGTTTTTAGTTTTTGTATTTTTTCCAATAAAACTAGCAAAAAAATTAAAAATAAAAAGTAAAGGGGAAAAAATTGGGTATCTACACCCCTAACACTAGTCACTTAGAGCGACAACCTTACTACTATTTGATACAATTAACTAGGTGCTTTGTGTAGTCAAGTTACAGCTTGGAGAAACCTAACCTAAGACATATAAGGCTAATTCACATAATCTCTTGGCTTACAAAATCAACCTAATATAACATCATAAGCGAAAGCTACATTACAAAACAAAAGTGATAAAATAACACATCTATGAATTAGGCATACCATAATCAATTCTAAGCTTACAATCTATTAGGAGTTTGTTCCACTTGCCTAAAATATACAACACCAAATCCATTGAAGTATATTTAAAAGTGCAATATTCCATAGAAATTATATCAATAAAGGTAAGCATAGTATTAAGGGAAAAATAAGGTGTTAGGTAGAAAATAAAATGTAGAAAAGAGATAAGAGGGAGGTGGAAATTTTGAAATGATAAATTCTTGATGGTTTTGTATAGATGATAAGCTTTAAGCTATAGCCTATATGTTTATTTAATTTTTTTTGGTAGAATTTAGAAAGGAAAAACATAATTTCATTTGTATTTATTAGTATTATTTAATAATTTTTACAAAGTGAGTACCTAGTATCACATAACCTATTTATCATCTACCTTAACGTACAGTTTATAGGATGGGTATAGGCTATAGAGATGTCATATTATATCCTACCCTTTAGAGTAGGATCCAAAAACAATTTTTCTTAGAATTTATTCTATGATCCTTGATATCTATCGAGAGCCTAGCCGACTAAGAAATTACAAGGTATAGGAAACTACAAGGTTACTTACTTACCTTTGTTGTACATGTATATAATATTTTTTCATAAATAGTCTACTTTCATATAATATTTTTTATGTAACATTATTATTATTCCTTAGTTTGCAACAAATATGATAGTTAGCAAATATATTAAATGTGAACTAGCTTCTTTTGGAAACCATTTGTCACAAATACCCTAATTTTATGTGAAACTCTAGTCTTCAACCAATTGTCTTAGACTTGAAATGGTGGTGTATTCTTAATAAACATAAAACTTAAAAAGTATGACTTGGGAAGTAAGGAAATAAACTTGTTATGGATAACATAAGTAATAAGTGCTGTTACATAGTGAGACCCTAGTTGCTCGGAGTTGATAGACTAAGGGCTTTTGAAAATTTTATTTGAATGGAATTAATTTTTAATATAAGGTCATAAGAGTTTCAAAAAAGGTCCTAATTGCTCTAATTGTACTTTTGTCAAATAGATATTTAAAATGAATAACTTTTTGTCTTAATTGAGGAAGCAAGTTAAGGCAAGTTTGGAGAGGCGATCTACCATTAGAGGAATACAAACTAGTTAAACAGGCCAACTTGGCCCAGCCTACTTTGGCCTACCAGTTAAATGGGCTAAGCTCATTTAGCTTGCTTTTAAACGATCCAAAAAACCTTAGCCCTAACTTGTTTAAAAAACAAGTTAAATGGGCTAGCTTACGGGCCGAAGGCATAAATATATTAAATGGGCTAACCCAAACTTGGCCACTTTAGCCTACAGGTTAAATAAGCCATGCTCATTTAGCTCACTTTTAAATAAGCAAAAAAATCTTGGCCTAAACCTATTTAAAAGCGAATTAAATGGGTTAGCCCGAGGGCTAAAACCTATTTGCACACCTCTATCTACCATTAAGTTTTTGGCTTAGGGAATATTAGTAATGGTCTAAGACAGGATATCTGAGCATGAGGTCTTGAACAAGTGTAAATATCCAACCATTGCCTTATCTTTAATAGTGTGGTTACCCTTGACTTGTTGGATGATGAGTTGGGAGTCAAAGAAGATCTTGAGTCTTTTTGCATTGATCTCTTTAGTGAGCTTGATGCCTACTATGAGTGCTTCGTATTTAGCTTCATTGTTGCTTATTGGTAAATCAAACTTAAGAGTGTAACTAACCTTTTCCTATTGGAGCCATTGAGGATTATCCTTGCTTCACCCCCTTTTAAGTCCAAGAACCATCTTCGTAAAGAGTCTAGAGGTGTTGGTTAGGTAATAACATCAATTCTTCTAGGTAAGTTAGCTTGGCAATGAAGTTAGCAAGTACTTGAGCTTTAATAGCTTTATGAGGTTACAATTAGATATTAGAAGCACTAAGCTTAATTACGTACTTGACCATTCAACTTAAGGCATTTGGTATGTAAAGGATTTGCTAGAGGGGCTAATTGGTAAGATGATCACTTGTTATGCTTCAAAGTAAGGTGTTAGCTTTCTAGCTAACATGTCTACTTTGAAGGTAAACTTCTCGATGAAGGAGTATCTAAGCTTGTGTCCTTCAAAGACATAACAAATGTAGTAGATGAGCTTGTGCTCTTTTCCATCGACTCATACTAGAAAGGAAGAGAACGCTTTGGTGTTGATAGCAAGATATAGGTATAGATATTCCTTAGGTATAGGCTTAGATAGTACCAGAAGGGATGCTTAAGTTACTCAAAAGCTTACTAACGTTAGTTTGTCCATTGAAAGTTGTTAGGATTTTCAAAACTTTGAAGAACTCCAAGCATCTATATATAGAGTGTAAAACAACTAGTTAGCGTGGCTATTTGTCCTATTAGCCTTTAAACATCTTTAACCATCTTTGGTGATTGCATATCCACAATGGCTTAGATCTTTTCAGAGTCAACTATGCCCCATGTGGTTACCATGAAGTTGAAGTATTTGTGCATGACTACTACAAAGATATACTTTTTGGGGTTGAGCTTTATGCTATAATGTTACAGTGTACAAAGTATCTCTTCTAAGTTAGCAAGGCAGTGTTCGAGGAGCTTGCTTTTGATGACATGTTATTAATGTAGACTTCAATATTATGCCTGATTTAAGGTTTTGATTACTAGTATTTAGTAGGTAACATTAGCATTCTTAAGGCTGTAAGGCATAACTTTATAGCAGTATGTAGTAAAGTTTATGATAAACATCATATGGACTTGGTCAAGTTCCTCTATGTGAATCTGGTTATCTCTTAAAAAGGTGTCCATGAAGTTTATAAGTGCATAGTTAGAGGTTGAATCTACCAGTTAGTCTATCCTCAAAAGTGGAAAGCAATCCTTTGGATAAGCATTGTTAAGGTCCATGAAGTCAATGCACATGTGCTACTACTTATTGGCTTTCTTTACTAGTATTATATTGTTTAGCCAAGTAAGATATGGCTCTTCTCTAATCAAGTTTGCTTAGAGGAGTTTCTCGACTTCCTCTTTGGTTATTGCTTAGCACTCAAGTGTAAAATGCCTCTCTTTTTTTTTTTTTTTTTTACCTAACAACCTTCACATTGGGATCAATGTTGAGGTAATGGGTTGTGAAATGGGTCGATATATTGTGCAAGTTATATGAGGACCAAGTGAAAAAGCTAATGTTGACTCAAAGGAATTTGATGAGCTACTACTAGATGTTAAGAGATACAAATGTACTTATCTAAGCTATCTACTTAAGCCGATCACCAATCTAAATGGTCTTCATAGGTTCGGTAGGCTTGCCTTTATAGTTAGGCCAATAGGCTGGGCTGGTTTACACTTGTAAAATTTACCTATTGGAAAGAGCTTAAATTTAGGAAGACTAGGTTACCTACTAGTCATCATTGCAAATGCTTACTCCTATTAGACTAAAAAATTTAGTCTTAAGGTGTTTAGTAGAAGTGACCATTTCAATAGCATTAAGTGTCAGTTTGTCGAGAATAGCATTGTAAGGGGACCGGGTGTAGATGATTAAGAAGTCAGTTTGGGTCTATTTTACATACTCTATGTCACCAAGCTCCATAGGGAGAGAAATGATGCTGAATACCTTAACAAGTTTGTTCCAACCGTATAATTCATGATGGTAAGACTTCGACAAATGTTGGATCTTATCCTTCATGCATTAGGAGCTTCCATTGTTGATAAGTATCCCATGAATATTGAAGTTTGTGATTTTGCCTTCAATAATTGAGGCATCATCATGTGGTGAGATTATGCCTTCCATATCTACTTTAGTAAAGAAGACAGAATTATCAAGCTTCCACCTCTTAGCTAGAAGATTAAGGACTTATTGAAGTTACTTAAGTCGAGCATAAGATTTGCTTTGGGAATGGGGCCTACCTCCTCCCGTCGGTTGCTCTTGATCGTGAATTTTGTTCACGTCAACCACTCTTAGGAGGTTGCGAAGCATAGTCAACGTGATTTTCTTTAAGGTAGCCTCGCTAGATAGCATCCTCGATTGCATCTTTTAATTATATGTGTAGTATCTACAGTCATGGTGGAACTCTCAGTTCTTATAGAATATGTTTGTTGGTACCTTACAATAGACCTCAAAATTTTGATGCTTGAAAATTTATTTAGGCTTGTTTGTCTACCTAAGTCAAATACAAGGCCTACAAAAGAGAGTATGTGAACTAAGTGTACACCAAAAGTAGCTCCTGCACATGAACTCTCAAGCTAATGGAAAGGCCCTTAAGAAAAGCGAACCTCAAATATCAACACTCAAAAAGAGGTATGAAGATAGAGAGGATATGTGCCTAAAACTATTGTATGCAATTAAGTATGCTAAAGTGATGGATCTAAGTCCTCCTATCCACATTGTTGCCTAAATGGTTATACGAGAGGATTTTGCCCTTAGAATCAGGCTACATAGGCAATGGTAATGGTTTTAGCTTTTACTTCCATCCTTAGAAGGGGAATTGATTGGCTGACTACTATCCTTCCTAAGATAATGGATGTCATCTGATGGGATAGTTGGTGAGATGTCTTGTCTAAGCTATGCCTTACCATTGTAGCAAGCCTATGACATTGTACAACTTCTCTTGAGGGTCTTCCGTTTTAATAGGAACGAGACTAGGTGCTAGGGGAGGAGGCTTCATCACAAGCATAGAGAGGCTAAAGGGGCCTATAACAGACATTATATACTATTTTGAATTAAAATGTTTTTATTTTCATCTCAAGGATTTATTGATTTTTATCTTATAGAAGTGCAATATATAAGGAATGCATTTTATTTATAAAATATAAAGAAACTCTCTAAAATAAGCAAAATGACATGGATGCTTATTTAAGAACAAGATATTGTATGAATGGAATAATCTACATGACATTTGCTAAGGAGGGGGGAAAAAAGATTCCATGTTTGTATATTTTGGTTGTAGTAAGCTATTCTCAATCATTGTATAACATGTTACATTTTGTTGAATTCATATTCATTTTACTGTATGAATGATAAATTATAAAAATATTCTCCCACAATTTATCATAATTAAAATAATGAAATTATCTACATAATCTAATTTTATCTTCATATTTAGAATATTTCTTATGATAATTAAAAACTCTCTTTGCTGTTATATTTCATTTCATAGCTAAAAAAAGAAAAGCATAACATGAAATATAACATAAAAAATCAACTAAAAAATTAAAAAAATTAAAAATAAATAAGCAACACTACCGGATCTTGAAATTGAGTAAATATACAAGGTTTTCGATGAATGCCGCAACTTGGTTACCTCAAGTTGTTATTACTACATATTTCCTTAAACTCAGTTAACCTCCATTGTCATACACCTAAAATTTTCTATTTTAGCTATTGCTCATAATTCTCACATTTCTTATAGTTCAAGTGTCTAAGTATATACCCACCAGTCAAGCATATATGTAGAATATAATACTTAATAAACCTTTTTTTCTTCCCATAATTATCTTTCTATAATTTTACCTCTTTAAAATAAAAGCTTAACAAAGTTTAAGAACCACATTTTTCTTTACTATATTATAACTATAATAATTGTTTTAAGGAACACAAAATAACTAGAGAGATGGAGAGGGGGATGAAGGCATTTTTTCCTATAAAGGGAAAACAATATACAAAAAGCTAAGAATACAAAAAGTTGTGATTATACATTTCTTTAGATGTCACTACTCTATTGAAAATGATAATTATTATATGTTTACTTGCTATTGCATTAAATGAAGTAAAAGTAAATGGAGCATGTATGTCGCAACCAGTGAGTTTAAAGTTAAGTGGAGGGATCAATTTAGCTTTGTGACATAGCAACTAGCATCAATAGGAAATTTTATTCTAAGAGTGGGCATACTTTGAAGACAAATTTAACCTCTCGTGAGCAAATTGATCCAAGGTTGATGCTGCTATCCTAATGAGACATATTGGGCTGAAACTAGTATAATAAGTTAAACCACTAAAGCATATATGGTACAGTAACAGAGTCTAAATGGCTTTCTTAGTATAAAGGATGAGCTTATTGTACCTAAGAAGTCAAGAAGAGAAGGTTAGCTCAACATCCAAAAATTGAGTGATAGTAGGAACTTAAGGGATAGTCAAGCGCCATAGGCACTTCAAGGAGGGTAGAACATCATGTCACATGACAAGGGATTTCAAAGCAACATTCCAACTCCATTAGGCCACCTAAATAGCACATATTACGTTCCTTGTGTAGGTACTTCTTATTCGTAAATAGGTTCCTATAGGTTAACCTCAAGATGAGGAGTAACCACTAGAGGAAGGACTTTGTTATAAGAAGGGTAATTATGTTGTGAGTTTAATTGTAATAAGACTCTACCTAAATCTTTGTAAAATGTACTATAGTAGGCAAACTATGCCGTTGGACATCTCAGAAAGAGGCAATCTCTAAGAATAGTAGAGAATAGAGAAATAAATAAAGATAAGAGGGAGCCTATAGAAGCCTAATGTCTAAGTGAAGATGATCTTGGGTAAAGTTAGATAGTATTAAGAATAAGACTGGTGATCTTTAATTGTAGGTAATAGCAATACATTAACCTCATGATAGGGGCTTCATAAATTTAGGTAGAAGAAAATGTCACAGTTTGTGAGTTAGGAGTCAAGTAGGAGGTATTAGCTTAGACATATGGCATATAGAGTAGCATTAAGAGAGTAGTTTGTTTTAAGAATGGATATTCTTTAAAGGAAAATTTAACCTCCTATGAGTAAGCTGGTGAAAGGTGAAGCCATTCTCTTGATGAGGTTGTGGTAAGCTGAAACTAGTATGATAAATTAAATCTCTCAAGTATATGTAGGTTAGTAATGAAGCTTATATGACTCTTCTAATATGAAGAATGGGCTTTGCACAAATATGGAAAGATAGGAAAAGAAAGTTGGATGACCATCTATTTGAGTAAAAATGAGAACATAAGGTATGGTTAAGCATTGTATGGGTACTTGAAAAGAGAAAACCTTCCATTTCATGGTATATACACAATATAAAGGCAAAAGCTAAATGAACTATTGAAGGATTGATGTGGTTAATGAAATTAAGTTTTATTAATCCTTAGATATCTTAACTTTTTAAAAGGTTTGATCACTTAGATTTATTTATGTAGCCAAATGCTTAATAGGCTTGTGGTAAAAAAATTGGTGAGACATTTTTTTATATTTTTTAGAAGTAGCACATTTATCTTATTGTGTAGAATAGGATAGAATATAATTACAATTAATAAGGAACAAAATAAACCATTATAATACCCATTACACTACTTAGAAGTGTTGGGCTCTAGGATTACTTATGTTTTCTTTACTAGATTACCCATATATTTTACTTTGTATTTATTGGATTGCTATTAGGGCATCCTTTACTTTATTTTATTTAAGTAATTACCATTATGTATAAATAACTCATGTTGTAGGATTTTAGAGATAATACACTTATGACATGAATGAAAAACCTTTTGAGTATTTCCTTATAAAAGGTCTCATATCCCATTCTTATCAATCCCTTTAGAAATGATTATGGCTAGCAACCCTAATTAATACTTTGTGCATAATATCATAGTAGAGATTTGGTCGTATAGTGTTCATTTAGTGTGTTATATCCTCATGGACAGCTTACAAATTCTTTAAACCTGATCCCATTTTCCTTTCTTTGATATCTCGAAGGATTCACTCGATTTTCTTCGATAAGACCTAATGATAACTAAGCTCTTAGGCACATTATATAATTCTAGTATTAGAGAGGAGGCACATCGATAGGAAAAGTTTAATTTCTTGGTATACTGTCGAATTTCCAAGAAAGCTATACTTTCTGCAGCTTAATATTTGGATTTTGGGATTACTTATGATTAAATCTCATCTATTTTGCAAAATTAGCTTATACATGGTGAAGTGAACTCTGTACATTGAACAAAAAATCCCAATACGTTAGTCTCATAAGGGGATTTCTCTATACCCATTTAGGAAGAGGTTTAGTCATTTGGGTTTGAACTTACAAAATTAGTAGCTAATGAAAATTGCAGCGGTGCTTAAATTGTGCAATAAGCACTTTGGTTTTCAAATTAGGTGTTTGATTGTAGACCAAAGGCACTTGTTTGGGGTTCATACAACTATAATAAGTGGTATTTGGAGTTGTAAAAGACCACAAGTTGTACGATTATGAGATCATGGGTCCACTTGTAATGATTGCTGAAACTTGTATTGGTAGTGGTTCTTCTATATCGAATAAGTAGAAATAGTGTGAAGGTTTTATTGTACTCAAGTCAAGTATAGTGTTAAGTGCTTAAGAAAACTACAATAGTGACCATTAATACATGAAATCTATGTCTATCAAACTTGATTAAGTAGTTTGTAAGTGAGCCAAGAAAGTGTTGCTCAATTTGTGGGTCCTAGTACAATGTTACGCAAGCCATAAGAGGCTATGTTGCCGATTGTGTACAGAAGAAAAGTTAAATAAAGGAAGGTGGTGGTGCTATAACTATCTTCCTTTAGGTGGCTATGAATAGTATTTGATTGTGTAAGTTAGGTTGTAGGTTCACTAGTAGTGTATAGTTGTGGTAGTGAATTGGTTTAAAGTTGCAACTTCTTGTAATGCATGTATGTGGATGAATTGAAATAAGACAATAGTGTTGCGGTAGTGTTGCTCTGTCCTTCTTTGAAAACTGCTGAACTTCGTGGCTATAGTTGACAAAGTGAAGTAGCCAAAGCAGTGTAAAGAAGTGTTGGTGTTGAGCATAAATCTATAGTTGTGTTCGTAGTATTTGTACTATGTTCGTTTTCATAAGTGTTGAGCTAGAGTTAAAGTGTCAAGCTCCTATGAACTACTAACAAGCTATGGAACTACATGTCTAGGCTATTGTATAGGAGAGGTCAAGCTGTCAATAGTGATCTAAGCTATTCTTGGTTCAACCTTTAATTGTTAAGATGGGAAACCAAGTTCCAAGTTGTGAAACTTATGTATGTCTATTTGGAATTGCAAAGAAGTGTTATCCACGTTGCTATTGTGAAGTATTGTTGTGTATTGTAAAGTCAAGCTATTGTTGTGAAGTGTTGTTGCATGTTGTGAAGTGCTGTTGTGTATCATGGAGTTGAGTTGTGCATCATTGTCAAATTAGAGCTACATGGTCAATGTTGTAATTAAGTTGCTAGGATGCCATATTTGAGTAGAGCAGAATGTGGTGTGTATCGTCGTGAAGTGCTCCACTATATAAGAGGATAGTCGTGTATAAAGTATATCGAATGTGAGTTGATTTGTGTTTGTGCCATAGTATACTTCCAAATTGCTGTAATTAAAAGTATTGAGCTCATTGAACTTTTGTCGAGTTGCTAAACAATAGCCATACTGCCTTATTTGATGGTTATCGAACTAATTTAAGTATTGTGAACTTATGTTATGTGCTATCTTATCTCTCTAGGATTGCAAAATTAAGTTAGATTGTTGAATGACTAACAAGTGTTGTTTAACTTCTATTAAAGAAAAAATTTGTTCTGTACTGAGCTATCATAGATCCAAGTGTTGAGAACACTATCCACTTAGCATCATTGACGAGCTGTTGTAAATGAATTACCAAGCTGTTGTTTAACGTGCTAAATGTGAGTTTGTACTTCTGTTCAAGTTGCTTATCTTGCTGAGCTTTGTATAAAGTGTAAAGTGGACTTATTGGTTAGTACTCCAATTTTATAATATGGCATTAGAGAAATTTTACTTTGATGGAAGACTTCAAGAGAATGTCATATTAATTTGGATTAGTGATTATCTTTTGAACTTTATCTCTGAAGTTGTAGTTAAGAAATTTGGCTATGTGATGTAGTTGATATTGATGATTGTTATATGTGTTTGGGAAATTCATGGAAATCACATCGCGATCTGCGCCATCACCCATCAAAGCATGCTGATTCCTTCTATGAGAAAGACAATTTGTGATGCCTTGCAACTCCCAAGCAAGAATTGAAGAAGGTTTAAGAGTTATTAAGATTTTCACTCAAAGGTAAAGAGTTAGAATTCCTTTCAAAACATCTCAAGAAGTTAAATCACAACTTGTCACTTATATTCCCGATGTGATCCCATTACTAACCATCCATGCTATTGAGGATGATACCAAGTACTACTATATCTGTCTCTCACGTATTGGACTTCTTCGCCCTAACCTATTGATGGGATTATTTGGGATTGGTGAGAGCCGTAGTAATCTTGTGCTTATGAAATCTTATAGATTACTTGTTGATATTTCTTGTGGTGGTCATGATGGATATTCTTGTTAGGGTTGTATTGTGCTCCTACTTAGAAATCTTATATTGGAAGTGCTAGAATTATATCAATGGAGAGAGGAAGAGTTGGGTAGTGAAATATTTGTAGAGATGGAAGTCGATGAGGTTAAGGAATGGGTTGATGCCTTACATGTTTAAGTACCTCAAACTCCCAGCTTAATACTTAAGCCAGAAATTGTGTTGTTTCTTATGATTAATGGTTGCTGAAGTTATTTAAACATAATTGATCAAATACATGATGAGTGGAAAGAAGGGGTTTCGAATGATCCCAGCATTGACCATAGACTCGAGTTATCTCTATATCATTCTATTTGGATTTTGCAGGTTGGTATTTGACCTAGGTGGATTTTAGAGTTAATGGATGCCAAATTTCAGGTCGGAACTTTTTTTCAAGGGATGGTGATGTTCGGCTCTAAGATTATTTATGTTTTCTTTACTAGATTACCCTTATATTTTACTTTGTATTTACTGGATTGCCACTAAAGCATCCTTTACTTTATTTTCTTTATGAAACTACCACTATGTATAAATAGCTCATGTTGTAAGGTTTTAGAGATAACACACTTAAGACATGAATGAAAATCCTTTTGAGTATTTTCTTATACAAGCTCTCCTATCTCATTCTTATCAATTCCTTTAGTAAGGATTGTGGCAAGAAATCTTAATTAATACATTATGCGTAGTATCAAAGTAGAGATTAGGTCGTGTAGTGTTCATTTGGTATATTATATCCTTATGGATAGCTCACGAATTTGCTAAACTTGATCCCATTTTCCTTTCTTTGATATCTTAGAGGACTTATTTGATTTTCTACGGTAAGACCTAGTGATAACTAAGCTTATAGGCACATCAGTAAGACTAAAATGTGCTTTAAATAATAGATTAAGAATATGACTAAAATTACTTAACTATCCTTGAAAACCCTAGTCATAACAAACCCTAACCCCAACAATGCTAACTTAACCAATATCCAACTAGACCATGAAACCTACCCCATATGCTAGCTTACATCCCTCAAGCTTATGACTAAACCTAAGTTGTGTCGTATGGGTTTGATGGTTTGGTGTGGGCTATTATACATAGGTATAATGGTTCCGTATGGATTGATTTGGTAGTTGAATTTTAGCTGGCTTCCATAAGTAAGGTTAATTCAAATTGGCATAGATGCTTTATGTCTAGTTTGTAGTGGTTTAAGATCATATAGGTGGTGGTTTGGTAGTAGCAATAGGCTTAATGATTCTTATTTCTAAGCTATTAGGTTAAGTCTTTGAAGGTTAGGGCCAAGTTGGTGGTGATTAGATTAATGAGAGGAAAGGGTGAAAGAATGACTTATGAATAACTGTCTCACTAAAGTGAGTGAGAAACCTTGTAAATGTAAGCAAGAGAATAAAAATCAATCTATCCAAATGATACTGAGAGGTAAGCAATCTAGTGTTTCCCTTCAATATGAAATCACTCATTGGTGTCTATGAGTAAGTAAATTAGAATCTTGGGACCTCTCATTGGCCCTTTATTTAGATAAGAAACAGATGAGTTATCAGATCGATCATAATGGCCAAATGTGCTTAATTGAGTGCTTCCTTTGCTTTGGTACCCCCTAATCCTTTCATACCTAAGTTGTAGGTTGGAATTATTATTCTACAAACCTAAACATTGTAATATAATTATTTGGAGCGAATGATTACTCTATTTCTTCTTTATGAATTGAACAAAGATGCATCTATATTAACCATAGACAACTTTTAACCTATGCTTTTCAAGATATTATTGTGCATCTAATGATTTTTGTAAGTGCTCATAGAATTCCTATTTAAAGTATTATTTTGAGATGCTGTATAAGCAATTGGAAAAAAGTATAATGTATGATAGACAGTTTATGAATCATGTTTGACACTCTTTTTTCATCTTTCTTTTTTTTTTTTTTTTTTTGGTAATAGACTTACAAGATGGTGGACTCTTTTGTACAAAGTTATTATAAGGTCAATTTTGCCTGTTAAGGAATTTTTTTTTTTTTTAAGTTATGTCTTCTTAGAAGATTTAAAATTGTTTGTGAAATTGGTTTGTAATATGGAGATTATGAGAAATGCTAAGGAGGAGAGAAAAGTTAGGGGAGTAGAAGGTTACCTACTTAGCTTTGTTATTTTCTCAAGTTAGCCTGGTAATATATTAAGTTAGGGGTCAACAAGTAACCTTATTGTAAAGGGTATCCTCTCATACCTTTTCTAATCGATAAGTTTTAGTTGTATTAAGGGTTATATGGTAGGTTTCAAATACAAATATTCTATAACCCACTTCCATAAGGTGAGGTACAAGTTTGAGATCTTTTTATTTTGTACCTACCCTAAAACTCATACTCTTGAATCTATACCTTAAGATATAAAGGGTATAGTTTCTAATATCTACTTTATAAAAAAAATATTAAATTTAATAAATGAATATAATAAATAACAATATTATATTTTTTAACCAATAAATGTTTTAATAGGAAGGGAGAAAAAAAGGAGCCAAAGCTTATGCATAATAAAATGGCTAAACCTGTTGCCTCCTCTCTCACATTACGTTTTCCATTCTGTCTCCTTTTTCTTCTCTAACTTTATCTTTTCCATTCTGTCTCCTTATTCTTTCCCATACTGAGTAGTAAGATCAAATAGCTTAAAATATTAAGGTTGGAAAAACTACTTTTTTTTTACTAAATGTTCTATAAATTCTGAATATGAAGAACTTATAATATCATATATAGATTATTCTTTTGGTATCATATGAACTTTCAATTTATATATGTATATATAAAAGAAAAATTTTAGAGATTTCATAGGGTTAGGTAGGAAAAATGACCTTTTTGTGAAATTTGCTAAATGCTCCATATGTTTTGAATATGAAGAACTTATAATATTATATATATATATATTACCTTTTTAATATTGCATAAACTTTAAATTTATATATAAAAAAAGACAAATTTTATAGATTTTACATGGTATCTTGTACCTTATAAGTTTTATAAGGCATAGATTTTACGATAGTTCTAAAGTACTATAAAATATGTTCCAATTCCAAATTTTTGAAACTTATATTTTATAAGGTAGGGTACTATTGATAAGCTTTTTTAGATCCTCAAGTTTAGGCCCAAATTAACTTTGCTAAATAATACAAAGCATGAGCTCATTATACTAGTCTCCTCAACAACATGGCTAAAGTTCACTCGTCAGTCCTATTTTGCTCACCTGATGATAGGATGGCCAATGAAGCCAAAATCTCGAAACCAGTATGGTGAATAAGTTTCTAGATTTATCTTATTGAATTGAAGCATTACTTACCAAATAAATGTAGTCACCTCGATAACTATTTGCCAAAATCATACCACATGTCTAGGAAGCAATTGCCTAATTAATCTTAGAGCACTTTCCTAAATTCGAAGTTATGGTGTAACTCATCCTTCCTCAAAGATTATGGATTTATTCTCTATATAAGGGTGAAGACTCTGAGGTAAGAAAAAGACATCCAATGACATTGTTACTTTGCTCTTTTATTGTTTAACCAATTTTAGTATCGGAGCATTTAGGTTAGAGATCCCTTTAGCATGCCTTTTTAGGATCCGATCGCCTTAAGGCCAAATTGAATACTCAAAGACCTAGAGTTGAGCCCACTAGCCTACTTCTTTCCCACGAGAAAGTTCAATAATCAACAGGTATAAATATGGCTCATATCTTATACACCTATACCCACTCACTTCTACCATAAGTTATTATTTTCTTAATCAATTTCAAGTTTATCTAATAGACTTATAAGAGGATTAATAAGCCATTTTGTTAGATAGATTATTTCTGCGGTTTATAATAACTTCCCATAATGTTTCTCCATATGTCAATTGTCAAGAATTCCCTCATTAACTATCTTTATTTAAACTGAAATAAAATAAATTATTATTTTACTATTTGATACATGTGCTTATTTCACTAATTTTAATAATGTTATAGATTGTTAGGATACGCTGTTTGGGGAAGTAAATAACTAGAGGGTTACAAGGTGAGAACACTTTTAAAATATCTCATTTTTAATCTTCCGAATATGTATTGCATCAACGCACTTATTTCCAAATTACTAAGAAATGTTCTCGGCCATGAGCTTTCAATTTCTATTTCTATTTCAAATTTATCAAGGAAAAACTTGCTTATCTATATATTTGTTTATGGTAGGCTTCCCCTTTTGTTTTATTTTATTTTACTTGGTTTAGATGATAAATATTCTCAATGATTATATGACACTTTACATTCAGTTTCTAATTCATATTCATTTTATTGGATAAATTATTAAATTGTAAGATTATTCTCTCCCAAAATTTACGACAATGAAAATATTGAAATTAAATACAAAATCTGGTATTATCTTCATATTTAGATTATAGGTTAAAACAATAAAATGGATATGAAATAACAAATCAACTTAAAACGACAAACCAAAATAATAATAATAATAATAATAATAATAATAATAATAATAATAATAAAAAAGAGAGAAAATAGAAATAAGCGTATAACTAAAATTTACAAAATTCTTATTAGTTATTGTAAGGCTTCAATTGAGTGGATGTATGAGGTGTGAATGAATGCCCTAAATTAGCTATCTGAGTTTGTTATAATCCTGCTATATTTTTCCCAAAACTGAGTCAAATCCGTGCCTGCCTATAAAAATTTTCAATTTTAGCTCCTGCTCGTCATACTGACATTCCATATATCTCGCCTAACTTTTTTCTCTTAGAATTATTCATCTTTTTTTTCTAACATCCGTATATGTAAAATTAAAACTCGGTAAAACTAAACAACCTTATCTTTGTTGTAACTATAGTAACTGCTTTCGAGGGATAAAGGAAAGGTCAAATGATATTTCCTAAACAGAAAACAAAATACAGGAAGGGATGTGTTCAATAAAAAAACAACAAAACCGGATATTGCATTTTGTTTTGGTTTTCCGTTATTTCTGTTCAAAACTGAAGGTTTTGCCGTTGCGTTTGACGAAGGAAAAAATTAAAATAAAGAGAGCAGATACAAATTCACAAATTCACACATAATCGCGAAAAAGCAAAAGCAAAAACGAAAGGACGGATCTGGGTCAACTGCGATTGACCACCAATAACGACAAGATGAGGGTAGAGACGTCATTTCCACAACTCATAACTCTTTCTCTTATATAACGCCTCTTTGGCCATGTCACCGAATTACCTCTCCGTTGCTGAGCGGAACGAAACACACAAGCTAGGCGACGCCAGAAACCCCAACAGTATCGAGAAAAAAAAAATCATCTTCATCCTTAAAAGTTTAACCCTAACTCTAGACCTTAACGTTGTTTCATGTATTATGAAGACGAGGTCCGGGCTGTGTTATCCTAGAGGAACGGAGTCTGAGAAGAAAGTAACGTCGGAGACGATACTGAAGAGGACGGAGGAGAAAGAGAAAGAGAGAGAGAAGGAGAGGGAGAGGGAGAGGGAGAGGGATTTGTTTTCAAGTAGGAATGAAGAAATGGTGTTCTGCCCGAAAAGGAGGAGACTCTTGAAGGGAGAAAATAATAAAAACAATGACTTGTTCGATTCTTTACCGGATGACCTTATTGTCTCGATTCTTTCTAAGCTCAGTGCTAAAGCCTCTTGTCCTTCCGATTTCATCAGCGTCTTGTTAACGTACGTACAAAGCATACATACCATACAAGTTTCAATTTAAAAAAATCCGTTTCATTGAGTCTGTTGAAACGTAATAATTGAATCTGCTTGTGGATAATGGAATGAACAGGTGCAAGCGATTGAAAGAATTGGGACTTAGTGCGCCGGTTGTATCGAAAGCCTCCGTCAAAGTATTCGCTGTGAAAGCGAAGAATTGGTGCGACGCTTTTCACCGTTTCGTTAGACTATGCGCCACCTTCGGTAACGCCGAAGCCTGTTACACACTGGGAATGGTGATTTTTCTCCTTTGTCCTAATGATATATTTTTGTTGCCGTTCTGTGACTCTTTTGAAATGACGGTGGTTATGTTTGTTACAACAGATTAAGTTCTACTGTTTACAAAACCGAGGTAGCGGAGCCTCCCTAATGGCCAAGGCGGCAATGAACTCCCAAGCGCAGGCTCTCTACTCTCTCGCGGTCATTCAGTTCAACGGCAGTGGTGGTACCAAAAATGACAAGGACCTCCGCGCCGGCGTGGCTCTCTGTGCACGTGCTGCCTTCCTCGGCCACGTTGATGCCATGCGTGAGCTCGGCCATTGCCTCCAGGATGGCTATGGCGTCCGTCAAAACATTGCCGAAGGGCGCCGCTTCATCGTCCAAGCCAACGCGCGTGAGCTCGCGTCGGTTTTTTCAACTCCAAACGCTGCCTACTTGCTCTGCACGCGCTCCCTCCTCATGTGGCCACTGCACAACAACCAGCAACAGCAGGGGCAGGATCCTGATCACGTGTCGAGCACACCGTATCCCTTGTTGAGTGACTATGGGTGGAATGTGCCGGCTCCGGAGCCACACCCTGCGAACCGGTTCCTGGTGGAGTGGTTCGCACTCCGAGGGGGTTCGCCAGGACCGGGGTTGAGGCTTTGCTCGCACGTGGGATGCGGTCGGCCGGAGACGAGGAGGCATGAGTTTCGGAGGTGCTCGGTGTGTGGTGTGGTGAACTATTGCTCACGTGCGTGTCAGGCGCTTGATTGGAAGCTACGGCACAAGGGAGAGTGCACGCCAGTGGAGAGGTGGGTCGATGAAGACGGAGTCGGAGAAAATGACGGAGTAAATGACGGGAACGATGATGTCATGATTGTAGCGCTTTGACGGCGTTTGTTCATAACGGCAGGTAGGTGCAGTGCAGTTTTGTATGTTTTAGGGAAGAAAGGAGAAAAGGAAGGAAAAGAAGAAAAGGAAAAGGAAAAGGAAAATGAAACTGTGGTGAAATTGAGGGAATTACTCTTTCTTATCTCCTGTGTCCGCTAGTTATATATTTTGAAGGCCCTTGTAATTGCAAGAAAATTTTCAAATTGGAAAAAAAAGGGAAGGTTGATTTCAATGTCTTCCCTTGGTTGTATAGTGAAGTGAAGGGTAGTTGGGGGATTTGAGGTGGTGGGTTTTTTCCGTTTATGTGCTACAACAGACCAAAGGCTGAAAAAGCATCATCGATTGTCACCTTCTTGACCTTATCTTGGTAAAAATTTTAAAGAAATTTCTGTCTTTTTCTCACATCCTTTGTTAATTGTTTCATTGCTTTTTTTTTTTTTTTGCGTTCTTTTCTTTCATTTTTTATTTTAATATAAATGGTTTACGATACTTGCATTAATCTGATGCTTTGCTTAAGTTTAAGTAGCCTTATTGGTAGGACAAGGAAGTAGGAAGATGGCCTATAAATGAAGGAAAATGGGATTGGGGAAAGGGGTGGAATTAGGTGAAGGAGAAGGTATGGAAATGAATAGGCAAACCCACCACATGAGATAGAGAGTTCCATTTATGTTAGAGAGATTAATTATTGGCTTAGCTTCGAGGTAAAGGTAAAACCGTAAAGGTAGAAGGAGAATATCTTCTGGGCTTCAATTCAATGTTAAATAAAGTAAACGAATAAATAAAAGATTATTGGAAAGAGATTCAAATGTAACGTCTCGATCCGAATAGTTGTGGTAGTACTTCCGACTTGCTAGTGCATTATTAGTTGGAAAGTTAAAAAAAAAATTGAGATGGAAGGCAACCAATGCTACAAGGATCCTAGGTAATCAATCATTAATAGTAATATATTAGTTTTCCCATCATGTTGCTGCTTGGTCGCTTCCTGTTGGCCTTTTTTAAGTTATAGGTGGTCTTAAAAAAATAAAAAAAAATGTTCAACCCGTCAAAGAAGATTTATTGGAGTTGAAAATATATATATATATATATCTATATATATATATATATATATATATATAAAAGAAATCCTAAGATATTAAGGGATCTGGCTATAGTGGATGGAAAGTCGAGATCTATATAAAATAAGAACATGTATTGGATATGGGAATGTGTCTGAGTTCCATTTTCGAAATTCAGGAGCTCTTTCGTTATGTGCCAAGAAAAATAGGTAAAAAGAAGCTAGACAATGGAATGGATGAGGGAAAAAAAGGTTGCCTAGTGGTGGGGATTTGGGAATTGCACTTATTCAATATTCCTTCCCCCATTCTTTTTCCTTTTCTCTTTATCATCATTACGGTGAGTAATTGGTCCTCCCTTGTCTTTCTTTTGCCTTTCAATTTATAGCCCTCGAACTGGGGACAAACCAAAGGAAGAAGAAAAAGCGATGCAATGGAATGAAATGGTCAGAATGATTAGTTTTGTTATTTGGTTTGCAGAAAAGGTTTTTATGTTCGTTTATGAATTAGATTTGGAAATTTCTATTTCTTTCCTATATCAAATAAATTATTCGTCCCGTTTTAATGTAACTCTTATTATAAAAAGCCTCTAATCATAAAATAAAATAATAGAAGAAAAATTGCCATTCCTTTTCGTCTTTGTTCCTTTTCAGTGGGCCGAATGCAACATCAAGCTACGGCTTACTAAAATATAATTCACCATTTCAATTTTTCTCAATTTCATTTTTTACTAAAAAAAATTGTATGCCCGATAACACAATGTTATTGTCTGTTTAGTTTATTTTCTCATTCTGTTCAAATCGGATGTTTAGAAAATAAAAAATATAAAAAAAAGGACAGTACAAGTACATATGTAAAAATAAAAATAAATACTTATTTCTCAACTATCCTAGATTTATGCCTTCTAATTTTCATTCTACAATCATGACGTCCATGCTATCTCGTATTGTCCTAAACATTGTATTTTTAGTAGACACAAGCTAGATACATAATGAATGCTAATTATATGTATATAAATAAGAAAAAAAAAGAAAAAGAAAACTGTCCTGAAAAAACCTGAAATTCATTTAGCCCACTTGAACAAAATCACCAACAGAATCAATTTTCGGATAATAATGCTCATTGACTTGTGGAGTTTATGTATCGAGATGATCAGTGTAACTGTATGAATTTTTGGTTCATGCAATTTGGCATCATTTTTTTTTTTTCTTTTCTGTTTGTGATATAATGTGTAAATAATTTCGGCCTGAAAAATGTAGTAGTTATCAGGCATTGTCCTGACACCAGGGATTTCACAAATGTTTTTTTTTTTTTTTTTGGGCCAAAGGGATATCTCAATTATGTCCAGACATTTTAAAATCTTTTGAAATATTATTATGTTTATACACTATCATCGTGTTGGGCAAGGAGGAAAGGGGAGGGATAAAACTGGGGAGGAATTGGGGGAAAAAACAACCAGGAAAGAAATATCATCCCGCCTTTTCTTCATTTCCTAATTCCGTGGGCACATTGGTTATTCTAAACTATACCTTATTTTGCCTTTAATAATGACTAGAAATTCCTTTCGTTGTTTTCCTCTCGTCAAAACACATTGAAGATCATCGAATAATCTTATAATTCTTTTCACTCTCCTACCATATTCTCTTTTTTCTAATTTTTTTCCTCAGTACCAAATAAAGTATAAAATTAACCTCTTAAAAATGTTATAACATGAGTAGCCGGAGAGAATTAAAACCGCTATATTTAAATATCGATTAGGTCCATTATTTATTTGGATTCGAGTCTTTAGACTAAGTGAAAAAAAGAAAAAACAAAAGAAGTAGGATCCATCTCGGCCATTAAACGTCCCCCCGATCCCATAGATGTCATTATGTCCAAATCATATAGCTATCGAAGAGCTTTAGTGTCCTCATTTGACAATTCAAAAACTCAAGTGAAACAGCAAATAGAGTTCAGAATGAAACACAGCCTCTTTTTAAGAGCAATGGGGTTGATACTCTCTCTGTTTCTCCTTCACTTGTCACTGATGCATTCGAACTCCTTAAAACTACCTACGTTTTGTCCTTATCCCTCTCTCTCTCTCTCTCTCTCTCTGTTAGTGCTCTTTTATGTATCGAATTGCATTGCTCCTTCAAAACCATATATAGCATAAGATTCATGCAGAGTGACTAATTATCTATCAAATTCGTGAGCATTCAAAAAGAAAAAAAAAAAAAAATGGTGTGAGCACCAAACCGTTGTTACTAACTTATAAGCTAGTCATGAAAATTCTTCATCAATTAACTTAAAAGGAGTGGAAATTTTTATGGTCCTTACCGTTGTTACTTACTCATAAGTAACTCTTGAAAATTCTTCATCAATTAACTTAAAAAGGGGGACCATAACATAAAGTTAGGCATTTTTTATGGAGGTTATGCACTAACTCCTTACCAGTATTTAAGAATCTTGCCAAGAGGAGAGTCGTTCGAAGCAAAGAGTGCCATTTACGTGGTGGAAGCGGTGTCGGTGTGGGTAAAGATTCGACAAGCAAGAAGTTAAACGTTATGGGTATGGGTCGATGGGGCAAATGAAGAGTGTAAGCTGGTGAGGTTTCATGAGGAGGAGTTTCATATATGATATAACCTTGATGACTTGGATTATTTGGAAGGAATGGTGTTTGGTGGTTTATGGAGAGAAATTGCTAGATCTGGAGAGAATAGTGAGGAAGAAGTAGAGTGGCAATGATTAGAGAAAAAAAGGAGGTCGGAAGAAGCGATGAGATTAGAACGGACATGAGAGAGTGTGTGGTCTCCTCCAAATGGATCTAGCTTAAAAATTAACGTTGATGGTTATTCTTTTTTCTTTTTCTCAGAGTGGTTAGGGACTTCACTTGGGAGTTAATAGTAGATGGGTTTGCAGATAGGGTTAATGCCAGTTGTGCAAAGATGATGGAGTGCCTTGCAATTGAAAATATATAGTAGGGTTTGCTAGAAGAAGGGTTAGTCATAGGTCATAACTAAATCCGATGCCTCTAATGTGTTGGACTCTAGATGATGGAAACCGCATAGAGATTTGGTGAAAAATATTCAATTAAAGCCTAGTCAATTGGCCAATATTCGGTAGAAGGTCGTATTTAGAAATGCTAATATTGTTGCAAGTCGGATAGGTAGAAATTATACAAGGCGGATCTTCCTATAGACTGGTTGTCAAACCCTCCATCCACTTAGCTCGGGCTTCTTAATTTTGATAGATTGTCCTTTTCTATTAATGACGAACATGAATTATGTAATGTGTTGGGTGGCTAGCAATGTATTTCCCATGGGAACCAGAAACAACTGAAAAAGGAGATAGGATATCACATTATTTTGCTTCCAAATGCTAGATGTAGAGCATTTAAAGCATCGTTATTAATAATGTTGAGATAAAAATAAATAAATAAATAAAAATTGCAAGTATAAGTTAAAAGGTAATAATAGAATCATCTCAAATACTAAAGATTACTTTCTATTAATTTTGGCTTTTAAGTTAAATATTTTGAATGATTTATAGCATTTACTAGTGACTCGAAACATAGTTCTTTTATGTCATTTGTTCGTGAGCATTTTAAATGCTACAGAGGCAAAAACAGCCAAAATAGATTTGATAGCGACAAATTCCAGGGGATTATAACTTACATGCATCTCAAAAGCATAATAATATAAGCAACACTATAAAAAAATTGCAGCCAATTTTCATTGCTTTGTGAGGAAAAGGATCTCTATAGTTGAATAGAGATAAGGTCGAGCCTCGAGGCCCGGCCCACTGGATTCCAATCTTTATCCAACCCAGCTTTTTAGTTTCGTGGTCCATAAAAATGAATAAATATTCTGGTCAAATAACCAGAAACTTCAATAAGCAATAGTTAACAATGGCAAAAAAAAAAAAAAAAGGTAATGAATTAATGAAAGTAGATATCATCAAGATAGAGTCTCGATCACTTTAACTCCCTTTTGTTTTCCTGAGTGAGCTTAAATTAATATTGTCACTCATATGGGTAAAATTCAACTTCAGATTACTGGCCGGATGTTCCACATTCATTTACCTCTTTTGGTTCCGCATGGAATTTCCTTACCTTGTATTTTTAAATTTTTAACACATCGACAGAACAACATTTGCGATACATGTTGCTTAAAACTAAATAAAATTTTATCTTTAGATTGATCAAATAAAATATAAAATTGGACAAGACAATTTGCACTATTGTTTAACGTTACTCGAAGATTGAGAATGGTAGGACTAAATAATTATAATGGTCTTCTTTGAAAGGTGATAGAAGAAAAGGGGAATTAGGCAAAAAGCAATATGACAATTAAACCCCAAAAAGAGAGAGATTCTTGTTAACTATATAGATAAACTGATAATTTATGGTTAAAATAGGTTAAGAGATATCATTTTATCAAACCATCAAATGCTATGAACGTTAATTAAGTAATCTCCACGAAAATTTTATTCTTTTCAACTTGGAGAAAACATGTTCTCTAATGGTTAAGAATTTTACCTACGTACGCACACTCCAACTAATGGGGCTTATATTTCCTTCCTTATACAGTCCCGTAAGCTACCTTCCTTTATTGAGAATAGAAGATATAAATGGTTTGGTTGTAATTAGTTAATATATGATGGAACAAAATGTGTCTGACCCTAGTATATCAAACAAGTTTGCAATAAATAAAATTATGTTTATACTTCACTCCTTCTACTCCCACTTGAGCCCAAAAGTTGCATTTATTTCCATCTTAGATGACGAGCATCATGCACTTCAGTACCTAGTCCAGGTACATCAATATCGTAAAAATATGCTGTTCGTTTTAACGTGCAAGCTTGTAGCGTGATGATGTGTATGTAGTAGTTTCAATTCAAGCAAGATGCAAATGAAGAGATTGGATGCCAAAAAAAAAAAAAAAAAACAGGAAGATAAGAGTGTGGATTTGAACCGATGGGCCAGCTACATTGAGCTAGAGATGCCGCTAGTGTAGTGGAAACTAGTTGAGGCTAGGCCATTAAATTAGTTGGGCAAATTCAGCATTCTATAAATGCAGGTGCTATTTATATTACTAGTGTTTTACACAAAGAAAATCGATGGAAAGATTAACGAGTTGTATATGAAATGCTCCCAAAATATTTGTTTTAAAACAAGAGGCATAGAAGTTAATTTGCTCCCCAGATTTTCTTCTTAATAAGAGTATGTCTTTTGTCTCCCAATCTCCTACTCATAAAACCTCACATAGAAAAATGTTAAGATCCTAGGCTCTTCTCCTCACAACTCTCCTCCTATGTTGCCTTCCCCTTAAGGAAAACCCTCACTACCACTTTCTTCCTTTTCTTGTGGAGATACTGTTGACCTCTCTTGGAATCGTTTCTATTGATTTCTTCTTAGTCTCATGCATAATTTTAGAATAATAACATGTGTTATATTCTAGCAAGATAAAACCTCTAAAAATTATTATTCTTTTATACTTTTATATTATCAATAGAAAAATATTTTAACTTAAAAATTTTCTAATGAATCATTGGAAAATTAATAAGATGATAAGACTACCTAATTTATTTTCTTTTCCTACTAGGTAATTAATCCTTGAAAATCTAACTACATCTTCTTGGATAAAGGAATACTATCGGTCATTAAAAAGCCAATCACTAATCAAATTCAAGAGAAAGTGTCGATTTTTTTTTTTTTACTTTTTATTTTTAGATAAGTAATAATCATCTCTTTACCATCTATCATTTAGGAATTAATCACTAGTGTTGTTGGTGGTTCTTGCTAAGGAATGAAATTAGATCTCCATGCTTGATTCTTAAGTGCATGAACTTGACTTTTGATCAAAATACCTACAAAGACATTCTAACTGAGGTCCAACATGAGTACTTGAATGCTTAAGTTAGATACTAGTGGGAAAAGACCAGAGTAACAAGTATGTAAGTGAAGGTGATCGGACCTCAAAGCCTCATCACCTATTTATGGAGGATGAGGTCAAGGTATTATAGAAAGGTTTTGAGTATATTATGTCTTTTTGAATAAGTATCTTCTTAATTAAACATCTTCCTGAATAGGCATATGTATCTAGTTGAATAGATATGTATCTCCTATATGTCGAAGGGTATCTTTCATAAAGATTTCCCTAAATACAAATAACTTTATATCTATTTTGACTTTGCTAAGGAGCTAAAGTCTACACGAGCTCGGAGGAGCCCTTGATGGGATAAGCTTAAGTTGAAGACAATCTCATTGAGTGGTTTCCCTAATAGAGATCAAGAATACCTCAAAGGAATGCCAATTTGAGTTAGATGATTAGTTCCTTGAGAGCTAAGAACGGCACTCAGGAGAGCGATGCATGTGAGTTCCCAACTTAAAGTTAAGTCAGGTGGAGCCATGACAAGTCAACATGCCTAAAGGTGGTGTAGGATTCATAAGTAGGTGAGTACTACAAGCCTAACTTGAGGGTAAGTTGGCATTTTTGAGTTTGGGCATACTTTAGTTGGCTTAGAGAGTATCCTCGACCTATGTACCTCTATGAATACATCCATAAGGGGTTTTGTCAAGGGAATGAAGGTGTTAAAAGTTAAGAAGTAACGTTTCTTATTAGCATTGCTACCTTCCTTCAAGGAAGAGTTAGTATCATTATCTTAAAGTGGATGAGATGATCAACTGGATCTAATGTGTTGTCATAAGAGCGTAAGGTAGAAAGCCTTGCTTTGGGTGGTAATAACTCAATCAGTATAGCCTATGAAGACAAACTTTTCATAGAATAGTACTTGAAAATCTTTGATTGCTTGTCTAAGGATTTAGCCAACTTATTCTCCTTGGCCTCGGAGAGCTTTTAGATGTAGTTGTTGATCTAGTTTACATCCATATCTTTAATTTTCTTTGGTCCGCTTAAGGATAGCCCAAATCGATCCTCCTAAGTTGGTGATGTAGCACTACTGCCCATTATGGCACATATGGTAGAGAGTTTAGATAGCGCTTACTTCTCTTGAGCTAATGCTTGCATTCTTTTACAAGTAGGAGAGTGGTCGTGCTCATCACTGTTAGCATCTAATCTATCATGTTATGAGCCATCACAACTACATCCATGCTCACATGATGGTAAGTAGCTATTCTTCTAATGGGAGTTGATAGAAGCATCTTTTAACGAAGGCATATCTCTTAACTCCTTCAATTCTTTTACTTTTACTTCAAAAGCAACATTTTTCTCTTAAAATTCCTTATTCTAGTTGTGAAGCTACTCAATTTTTTTTTTCAACTTTGTAAATTAACATAGATCAACAACCTAGAGTTATTGTGGCTATTGGAGAAGAAGTTGGTTAGTATTACTAATGTACACCTAGGTAGCAACAGGAAGGTTGCTACCCCTAATAGTGATTTGGTGATCACCACCACCAGTGCCTTGGTTGGCTGTGATTGGATTTTTGGTGGTCTTAGATTGTTTCGTCATGGTGGGCAATGGATTCACTAGCAAATGGTGCCAATTGTTGTTGGTGGTTCTCACTGGGGATTGAAATTGGATCTTTGAACTTGATTCATGAACACATGGACTTAACTCTTGATCGAAATACCTACAAAAATACACCAGACTAGGCTTGTGCATGGATGCTTCGATGTTGAAGTTAGACTACAGTGAAAAAAGTACAAAATAATGAGTATGTAAATGAAGGTAATTCTACATAAGGGCCTTATCACCTATTCATGGGGGGTGATTTAAAGATACTTTAGGAAGGTTTTGAATATGTTACATCTTCTTAAATAAGTATCTTCTTAATTAGGCATCTTCCTGAATAGGTAAGTGTAATTAGTCGAATAGACAGGCATTTTTAGAAGTTGAAGTATATCTTTTATAAAAATTTTCCCTAGATACTAGTAACTTTGTATTTGTCCCAACTTAGTTGTGGAGCTAAGGTTTATAGGAGCCTGGAGAAGCCCTTGATGAGATATTTAACTGTGTATGGCTTCATCCCTAAACTTTCAAAATAAGTTTTTTTACTCTCTAAACTTTCAACAATTTAATATGTTATATCATGTGCATGTGGATAACTGCTAATAATTTATAATATATTATGAAAATATAATATATGTTGTACAAATATAATATGTTAAACCATATAATATGGAGCATTTATTAAAACTATAGTAAATACTATATGTGATACAATCACTAATATTATATATTATAATATTATATATTATTGTATGAAATTATATCAACAAATGATATATCATATCTATCATATAAATTAGTTAATTATTCAATTATCAATTAGGTAAAGATAGTTCTTCATATCCATCTTGATTAGTGCATTATATGCAATAGGAAAAAAAAAATACCTTGATTATGATGATTGAAATTTCAAGACATTAATGGATTGGACTAGTATAAAGGTATTTTGAATTATAAATTATCTCTTTTAGCTTTAATATTCCTTAACATTATCATCAATTAAGATGGATATCAAATACAACTTTAATTAGATTGAATGATTGAATAACTGAATAATTACATACTTTATGTAACATATATAACAAATATATAATTTAGCATTTGTTAAAAAAATATGATTTCATGTAGTAACATACAGTATATCTTACATATGTTATTATAATATATAATATTAGTGAGCATATGACATATAGTATTTTATATAATTTAATATATGCTTTGTAGTATATGATTTGATATATTATATTTGTATAATATATAGACATTATCATTAATTATCCCATGCACATGCATATTTTTAAATAGAAAACGTTAAATAGATATGACATTGCAAACCATTGAAAATATATAAGTCAAGTTGAAAGAATTGACCTTGCAAGTTTAGGGAGTGATCTATACTGGAGCTGAAACTTTATAGAGGCTTTTTGCAATTTTCCCTAACTATATTATAAGAGTTTTCTTATATACGACAAATGGAAATAAAAAATTATGTTTTTAGAGATGAAATCTCTCCATTTGATCAACTTATGAAAGAAATATTCAAAACTTATAAATTTAAAAGGAGAAATGGCAGACCAAATTTTTTGGTATCTCTAGTTTGAGTGTTTATTAGAATAAATCAACTTAATTTATTATTATTATTTTGACAATCTAAGTTGAGTTTAAAATATCTTATTAAGTATGAATCAAATGATGTACATAGGAGCATAAATCTTATAGCATAATTAAAGTGTTGATTGTTTATGTTAAACTAAATTATATGTTGCTAAAAAAAAACTCAATCATATGATTTAATTTTTATTTCATTGGTAAATAAAGAAAATTTGAGAGAATTATAAGTAGTGACTATTATTGTGTGTTGCATATGTTTATAGGTTAATTAAAATTTAATAATCATTTAACCGGAATAAGTAGATGAGTATGATAAGCTTAAGTCAAGTTCTATGAACAAGTATTCATGGACTAATTTTTCATGATCTTTGAAGGGGTGACTTCTAGGGAAGATATAACCTTAGTTAGGCACTTATGCCATAAGTTATAACTTGATGGTTCATCGATATGAGGTGACTACAATTGATGTAGATTGGCTGAGTAAAAGTGAAGTTTTGGCAATGTGTATTGGTATCATGGGATATTGATTCAAATGTTCTATATGGATAGTACTCTTGATGGGATGATACAGATAATAATCTTATTTGATGTTGATGGAGAGGACTTAGATTGTTCCTCGCAAATGTTATAGCATCAATATAAATAAGATGGGCCAATTGAAAATCTATGTCATATATGATATAGCTAATGTATGTTGGACTTTAAGTAACTCCAAATCTTAGGAAGTTAATATTATGTTTTTTACTATGCTCTATAATAAAAACTTAATGAGCAATGATTATTGCATATATTAATCATAGGCACGTGCATCGTGTTACATATGTTTGAGTATGATATAGTGATTTACATATTAGCCTCATAGCTCTACCATCTTAGGATATTATATGTTAGGTAACGGGAATATTTTGACTATTGGAGTTGGAATAAGAGTGATGCTAGCGCTTATGATACTTATGATTTATTAGAGGACTTAATTTAGATTTAGGTTGTTGATATTTCTTCAATTAATTTGTAATTTGTTTTGGATACTTAAAAGTATTATGATAAAAAAAAAAGTTGTTGTAAATAAGAGTTGAAATATTTATTTATGTAATTATAGATTCAATAGTAGGTTTTGAGTCTTAAATATTCCTATTGAGGGGGAATCATGTATTAGGTTGACTACATCTCATGATCTTGAAGGATAACAATATACTTGCTATTGATGGGCTATTTTAAACATGGACCTCTAAGCCCATAGTTGATTTCCTGTAAATCATCTCTAGAACCAAACTAAAATCTCTTTGATCTAAAACAAGCTTTTAATGCTAAGGACGACCTTGCTAGAACAAGTATCAAGTTAACATTAGGGCTCGTCACAATATTGACTAAGTGAGGACATGCAAGAAGTTAAAGGATTAATGATTAGTTAATGGTCAGCTCAATCCTAAAGATGATAGGGATCCTATCATAGACAAGATGGAAGTCGGAATAGGAGCTTGGTACCTTCCTAATGTGATCATAACCCTCTTAATAAATCACATGGATAGATCCTTCTTGAGATTGAGAATAGTGGTCTTTTGCCTTAACTAGAGAAGATGAAAGGAGATCTAGCCGAACATGATTAGAGCGAATACTGTAACTTCCATCAAGAAAGGGATGACAATAATAATGAGTGCCGCGAATTAAAGAATGCAATTGAAGATTCCATTCGATGTGTGATCAAAGGCTAGTGTCCTATCAATTTTATAATATAGCGTATTTGAGTCTAAGTGTTAATCCTTCAGGGATTAATGTGATTACCGATACTTCACCGCTTTTCTAATATCTAACCTAACAATTAAACTCAATTAATTAAAACCAACCAATCTAAATTAAATTGAACTAAATTAATTTAATTAAAATAAAATAAAGTACAAATAACAAAATAAAAGATAATTAAAATGACCTACAAATGCATTATCCTAGTATTTAATCACTAACCCCTCTAGAACAACTATACAATCTATCAATCTTATCCCAATTCATTAGATTGCAAGAATTCATAAATTATACTAATGTCTCCCTTGAGATTACTAATACTTAATTCTAGAATATTTAATTGAAATCTTTTTCTAGTCAGGAACCTTAGAATTGTATTAATGATTTATGAATCTTGCTAGTAGGTTTCATCCTAATCTAAAGAAATCATGCAGTTTATCTTTATGTTTACACTAACTCCTAATTATGCTAAAGTCATTCATATATATCATCTCTCAAATCTCTATACTTGAAATCTAATAATAATTTAAAGTAATAAAAAAGCATGTAATTAGATAGTAGAAAACTAGAAATCATTTATTGATAAAAAGAAATAAACTAATTACGTTTCACAGTAATTGAATATTAAAAAGAACTAATTTAGGATATTGAAAAAAAAAAAACAAAAGAAGAAAGGGGAAATAAGAAACTCTAGCTCTACCTTTCTAATAATGAATAATGAGTCAAGTTCTTTATTTATTCATGGTATAATGGAATCTTGTAAGATTTTATTATTCCAACGTGCCCTGAACATAATCCAACGTAACTTTTCGGTACGTAATCTCGATTATGGGTGGTTTTAAGTGATATACGGCGTGTACTCATCCGAACGCAGCGCACGGGCCATTAAGTTGCAATAAAGGTCGTGCCTTTAAATTAAAATTTCTGGTCCAGAGCGTTTTGCATGAACGGAACGCTGTCTTTCATTGCATGGATGTTGGGCTGCAACTTTTCAATTGTTTGCCAATGATGTGAAAAAAAAAAAAAAAACACATGGGCTTGAATTTGCAATGGACTTTGAGGCTAGGTTGGATAGACTTTTAATTAAGACTGTTATTTTCAATTTCCCGTCCATTCGGAGAGACATTAGCCACGCTTTTCATTCACGTGGAGATGGCTTTTGAAATTTCAAAGGCTAGATGGAGCATTCATCTGGGCATGGATGCATCATCAAGACATGGGCTTATGTAATTTCTCGAAAACTTTATGGACAATTGCTTCAAGACTTGCAATATAGGCTATCTTTGTGTATATTTGTTAAAGCCACACATTTTTCTTATCAAAATGTACATATAAGCATAATATAAAACAGATAAAATATTAACAAATCAAGTACCAAATTACACTAAACCCTAAAACTCTATAAAAGCATTATGAATATAACTTATATAACATGTGTAATAAAGCTCTACCAACGCCGCTAATTTAGACAATATATCTAAAGTTGAATCAAGGAAGAGAAACGAGCTAACTAAAGAAGGTATACAAATAATCAAGATAGAACCCCATGCACCAACAATAATAACAGAGCCTACTAGTAGATTTATCGATTAGATACCATTTTTATTCATTATTCTAATAAATAAAAATAGTATTTTCCAAGTCTAATCTCCTAATTAAGAATTAACCAATGCAAGATCTAATCTCCGGAGCTCCAATGGAAGCAGCCAACCTGCATTCAAAAAACAAGAAATGTGAATTCCTCCCATGGTGAACGGACTTCCATGCTTTAAGACTGCCTTTAGGTGATCAAAGCCGTTAACACTTCTAGCCTCGTGCACTAGGACCTTCAAGCAACTAGACCATTTGACTCTTCCTGCTTCTCACTGTAAGGCCACCCGTAAGTGATCAAAGCTTCTTGCCCCTTTGAGCCTTGAGCTCCAAGATTGCCATAAGGCAACTAGAGCCTAGGACTAGGACCACTTCAAGTCATATGCTTTGAGACACTTCAGGCTGAACAAAACAGCCAACCCCTTAAGTCCATGTACGATATCATCGTCGAAACAAGTCATCGCCTCAAATCTGAGGTACTCTCAACAAGGCAATACAACCTTGAACAAAGCAAATCGACCATGATCTACGCTAGTCTGATCAGCTCTCTTCCTGAAAATTGACCACAATCTATTCTGGTCAAGATAAATTCTTTCCAAAAGGTGAACCATCACATGCCATGATTACAGATTTCTAGAAGTCCAAAATGACACAACTACATGCAGATGAATATAAAGGACCTTAAGCAAGGTGCTCGAGAAGAGCAAGAAAAGAATTTTCATTTCCTAAAACTGCTAAGTAGCACTTATAAGGGAGTGAGCCGATATTCTGACTTCAATGGAAAAAAAAAGAAAAAAAAGAATGGATGAATGAAATGACTTGGCAGGCGATCGAAGAAAAAAACATTAGCCTAGGCACATAAGCTCTTCTTTTCCTCTTCAAGTTTTTGCACCTTAGCCTTGAGTTCCGTCGTCTTCCTCGAATCCCCACATCACTGCCTCTATCATTGCGATGTTATCCTTCTCATCTATAAGCTCGGTGTCCATAATGGATGGCTTCATCTGCAACTTCTCAACCTCCTCTTGGAGAACTTTATTATGTTGCATTACTGCATGATATTGACTCTCGATTTTAGTGACTTTCTTTGCACTGGCCTTGACCGGTTCATGAAGATAGGTCTCCTTAGCTTCTACCTTCTTTAAAAGGAATCAAGCTTGATTTTTTATTTTACTTTTTAAATCTTAATTCATTTAATACTAAACATAGATTAGGGATTAAGGAAAAATTGGTTTTCCAAAGAGTTTAAAAAAGTTTTAGAGTTTCTACTCGATGGGATTGAGAAAATGTAAGGTGGGCATGAATGGGTGGATTATTTTTAATCTAATTGCTAGACTGTAAGAAAATCACTTTAAAGAAGATTTTCTAAAGTCGGAGATCTTGGACCTAAGGGCTAACTTATTAAACACTAATAACTCGTTCACTTCACCGAATGGAATGGGTGGGAAATGTAATAGGAATTTTTAAGGAATGTAATAAAGGTATAATACATATTACTTGGTTTAGTTAGATTATTAAATAATTTAAGAATAGACACGTAATAAAACTTTAATGACTAAAGTATCCTTGATTTATTTTTTTTTTCAAGTAATTCTAAAGTACTAAGTAATGGTGGAAGGAAATCAATTGTGGGCACGAAGGTAGTGGTAACGGTTGATGGCGGTTGCGAGCGATGGTGGTAGCAATAGCGGTGGGAGCGGTGGTAGCGATAGCGGTGGGAGCGGTGGTAGCGGTAGTGATAGCACTGGCTGGGGTAGCGACTTGGAGTAGAGGAGGTAGTTGTGGTGATGGTGGCAATAGTAGCAGTAGCAGTAGCAGTGATGATGATGGGTGATAGTGGTGGTAGTAATATGATAGTAATGGTGTTGGTGGCGATGATGGTGACGGTTGGTGGTGATGGTTGGTGGTGACAATAGGTGGTAGTAGTGGTCGGTAGTTAGTAGTTGCGGCGACGGCGGCAGTGATCGATAGTGATGGTGGTAGCAGTGGTTGTAGTTGGTAGTGGCGATGTCATTGGTGGTGATAGTCATTGTTAAATTGATATGTGATTATTTTTGGAAAAAAATGTGAAATTTTGTAATGAATCGTGATTTTTTGGTTGAAACAAGAAATCCCTATTACTTGATTTTACGTAATAGGGATTTTTAAGGAATTACGATTCAGAAACAAAAAACCAAGTGAACGTTATAATAAGGAATAAGGAGAGAATTGAATTCTAATTTCTCTCAAGTGAACAAGGTATAAATGAGTATAACCTTTATCCTTCTAAATGTAGTGTTTATCCTTCAAATTATCCTTTTACTTGAAAAATAATCTAATTTGCAAGTAAAAAAAGAAAGATATGGGAATTAAATTTATTCATTTGCAAAAGTACAAAACAAAAATTTTTCGTATTTTAAGTCATTTTGTAAGTACCTACATGCTTGTTATTTGAGATTAGACTTTCATAGTTTATTTTTTGCAAAACTTTAGTAATAATGAAATTCATTTTAATTTTGAAAATAATCAAGTTAACATCATTTACCAGTTTATCTTATTTTAAGAAAAACTATGAAGAAAAATGCCCTAATTTTTAATATTTATTTTGACAAAAGAAAACACTACTTTTTCCTAACTTTGCAAAAGGGTTCATTAAGAAATCTTTTATTTTTTAAAAAAGACCCTTCTAAGTGACAAAGCGTTTGGTTAAAAGGAAAGCTATAATTTTCTAGTCTTAAAAGGTGTTAAGAAAAAATAATCTTTATTTGAAAAGAACACATATAAAGCAATCTTATTATTTATTTTTTGAAAACATTATTTTTTTATTTTTTCATATTAGTGGGCCCTATTCGTCCCTAAGTGATGGTTACCCCACAACACTCAGGGTCTACATAATAGCCCTTAAATCAAACAAACAAATTTATTTATCAATTATTTAAATACGTAGATCAATCACTTAGGTCATATCAGGTTAATGGGTTGAGTTTCACATGACTAAGCAAGAGAGAGAGAAGAGTGGTGGTCTAGGGTTATACGACACTGTTGGCCCCTAAATTTTTGGGGGTATTAGACACATTGATGGTGGTGGCATTTCTCAATGAGCAATGGAGAGTAGTGGTTCAAAGGGTAGTTGGTGATTTGTAGTAGGATGCTTTAATGTGATCAATCTCTGAGCAAACTGAGCTAAAGATTTAGTTTTTCTACAATTAGAGAACACCAAGAAGCTAATGGCACCAATTTTGTGCTTCAATTTGGAGTGTTTGAAGAGAAAATATAAACAAAAGTTTTTGGGTTTTGATCAATGACTTAGAGGGAGAAAGTGGTGTATGAGCTCAAATGAGAGATTTTCAAGTGAAAATCAATGTCCCAATGGCTTCCTTGATCCTTATTTATATATGTCTAGCTTGAATCAAAGATAGGAAGTCAATAATCACAATAAATTTGATATTTGGATTAAATGGGTTTGATCGGTTTTAATTCTCAAATTCATTATGATTGACTATGATATATAAGCAATTCATGGTCAAGGAGTGTTAATGGGGTATTGGAATTACTGGAAATGCTCAAAAGAAGCTTTGAGTTTCATCAATGTAGAGCGAATCAAGCTTTAGTTAACCTGGAGTGAAATGTGTGCATTCAAGTTTTTGTTAATTTTCAAGTCCAGATTTGATCTACTATACTTGTGTTTTTAGATAGATTTTTAGACTTAATCGAAAGTGCTTTGTGTTGGTTTTGATTCTTGCCTTTTATTTGATAAATTTTTCCTAAAAAATAGCCTAATCAAGTCGAAAAATGTAAGGATCACATGAAGCTTTTTTCCTTTTCGTTTGTGTACATTTTGAGCTTTAGAGGCTAGATCATTACAACTTACGTGTGTCGCATGATGACATGTCCTAGAATGCGCTTGCATGGCATGCATTGGAGAGAAAAAGAATGCAAGTGCTTTGTGCTTGCCTTAGTTCAAACTCTAGACCTCTCTCTTCCTCCCATTCCTTGTCTAAGCATATTACTAATGGGCCATTGGTCCATGCCTTGTCAATTTATGCAACAATATTATACTTAAGCCTGAACTAATTTTACAACTCAAGTTCCATCAAGCAAAATCAACTTGAAATTGAAATACAGTAATGTTAAAAAAAATCTAATATACACATTTTCAAAATAATTTTCAAATTGAGATTAGTTTTAACTATTTTCTATGCTCTTGTCCGTTACTAGTCAGTTAATTTAATATTGATTTTCTTGTGAATCGACCAATTTAAATAGAATTGAAGTGCTGTTTGAAGTCACGATCAACTCAAATCAATCTTATTTTTATGATATAAAGATGATTGATCTTGACCATGATTAGAATATTAAATTTACAAAAAAAAAATTAATATTCTTAAATAAGCGTTGAAATCGTTAAATCGCATGCGTATACTTTAGTTTCCAATTCTACTTTTTGACCTAGAAACATAAAGAGCTACAAAATATAACCAATAACTCTAAAATGACTTGAGACTCTTATTTTTTTTTCTAAAAATCATATTTTCCCAATTTTTTTTTCATTTTTTTGGTATCTTTTCTTTTTTTTTCTCCTTTTTAAAATATTTTTTCATACTTTTTCAAATTAGGACCTTTTCTTTGATTATTGTAAATTTTAAAAATATAGAAGCATTCATAAGGTATCCATAGTTAGCTCTCTTTATATTGAATTTTGATTAAAATTTTACCACAAAAACAAAAATGACACTATTTCTACCTTAAGAAGGATTGGATGGTATAGTAATTAGCATCATAATTCACCGAGGATTTATGGAGAGGGGGAAAGAAATTGCTCCTTAAGGAAGAGACTTGATGGAAAGAAGGCAGTATACTCTAAGAGTAGGTTAAACCCTAAAGATACTGTCTTGGATGGAAGAAAAAAATGGTAATAGCTATTTTGGTTGGACATAATTTCTTCTTCTTCTCCTTAAAAAAAAAAATGATATCACATTTTAGAAAATCTTTAATTGACCATCATGGATGGTTTTCCAATTCATCAAATTTAACACTATCTTAGAGGCATGGATTTAGTCATCACTTTGGATTGATTGATGGATTTTGATGATTTTATTATTATCTTGAATTGATGAATTTTGAAAAATTTATCATCATCTTGAATTGATTGATTTGAAAATTTTTATCACTATCTTTGACTAATGGATTTTTCAATTTTTTTTTTAACAATATTGAATTGATGGATCTAAGCATCAACTTTAATTGTTAGATTTGGAAAAATTTATCACCTTCTTGGATTGATGGATTTAAAATATTTTATTGTCATCTTGGATTGATGGATTTTGAAAATTTTACCACCGTTTTAAATTGATGGATTCGAAAACGTTTATCACCATCTTGGATTGGTGGATTTTGAAAATTTTTATCACTATCTTAGATTGGTGGATTTAAGTATCACCTTGGACTGATGCATTTGGAAAATTTTAACACCATCTTAGATTGATGAATCTTAAAAATTTTATCACCATCTTAGATTGATGAATTTAAGTATCATCTTGGATTGATGGATTTGGATTGGCAGTTTTAATTTAATCAAATTTGTTTTGAAAAACTTTATTAGGAAATTTTCTTAAGTACGAAATGTGTTGAATGAAGTTCATAAATTAGACTGGGATAGAGTCCTTAGTATTTGGAATGGATAGAACTAACTTCAAGGGCTAATTTAAGAGAGAAACTAAACCACTAAGGTCACCTAAAATGGTTGTTGGCAAAAATTAACTAAGAGGGTCAACTTAGAAGTTACCTTAGATAGAGATCTTGCATTGGACAATAGGGATGGGGTCCCTTTCTCTGAACTTAGGTGAATATCTTGAAATAAACAAAAATGATCACCAAGACCAAGTGAGGAGAACGGATTAGACAATACTGGAATAAATAAAAGTAGCTACTAGGGCTAATATTTTGGAAAAGGACAAAGTTGGCTAGCAAGGCTAATCTAAACTCAAATTAATTTTTGGAACATAGTTAAAAACTTTTCCCTTTCTCTTTCTCTTGTTGAAGATTTACTAACAGGTTCAATTCTTCATAAGTTTCAATGTTACTATTAAACACGTGCTTTTGACAACTTACTCTTTTCTTGACCTTACTGAAATCACCTAATAATCTTATCTTTAAGGGATCCTCTATTCTTAGGTTGTTCTGCTTTCTTCTTAACAACATTAACATTCAATCTCAAGGTAAGTGATCTTTTAATGTAATATGGGATGAATTAAATAGGATAGACTGCCCATTAAATTTTGCCTTTAGAAGATCTCTTAGGTCATTAATGCTATCAGAGTGACTTTTCATTAAGACCTCTCAAATATCTTTCTACTACAAGAATGATATCTTGTCAAGTTTTATTTTTTGGTTTTTTTTTTAAACCTCATTTTCCATTTTCCGACTAATACTAAATCCTAATTTATTTAATATTAATCCTCGACTAAACAAAATGAAAAACTCCGGTTTCTTTTTTTAATTGAAAATCTTTTTAAAGTCACTACCTAATCGAAGTTGGGAAATAAGGAGAAATTATAATCAATTAGGTGGATTGACTACAATTTAATTATCGATCTTTGATTTTAAGTCGATAAAAGCCAAATAATTTCAAATTCGAGGGCTACCTATTAAATCCTAATAGGTACCACTATCACTTTTTCAAAATTGTCCCTTATAGTGTTTTTAAGAAAAATTTAAAAAATCGAAAATAAATAAATAAAAAAACCTAAGTTTTTATAAATTTTTACATTATCCCCAAGGTATTTAGTACCTACTAATTGAGATCAAATATCCATAGTTCTTTCCGAAAACTTTAGTATGTTGGTTTATTTTAATTTTGAAAACTAACCGGATTTATATATTTATCAATTTAATTTATTTAAAGAAAATTCTAAAAAGACCTTAGTTCTTAAGTATTTTTATTTTATAAAAAATTCTCTAATACATGCTAGTTTTGAAGAAAAGGTTTGTTATTAATTTTATTTCATAAAAAAAAATAAATTTTCTAAATGAGATATTCTTAAAAAAACCTAATGCTAAAAAAAATTTCCTAAGCTAATATATATATTTTTTCTTTTTACATATTTTAAAAAAAAATAACTAAATAATGAAATAAATAAAAAAAAAATTCGAAGCCGAACCTTGGACAATTAGCACACAGGTTAGGGAGTTGGGGTAGGTGTTGCTATTGTTGTTGATGACGAAGCGTAGGTCAATAGGTCGTTGTTGTTGTTAGAGGAGAACATGATAGGGGCTTATTAGCATGGTTGCTACTGTAGATTGCAATAGTAATGTTCAGTCGTGTTTTTGGCATAGACAAAGCATCAGAGTATTGTCACGGATGCGTATGTAAGGGAGTACATTATAGGCTATTGCAATTGTTAGCAAGAGAGGGTGATCGTATGCGGTTGGTCTTGCAGAGTGTTCAGTGGAGTTATGTATGGTTGTTGTCCATAGGTAATTGGTGTAGAGTGGTTTGGACAGTGACATGTTTGGAGCATGGATTCGTATATGCAGTTGTTGTTTTGCTATGTTGTGGTTTGTGAAGGGCTGTACTTATCCGTAGTTGGGCCTTTTGGACGGTATGTGTGGGAGCGTCGTCGATGCTGATGGGGTATGGACAATGGTAGCAGTGTACGTGTGTAGGTGAGAGAGTGACTAGAGATTGGGGTTTAGTTGGCAAGGATCTACTGTTATGGTCATTAGTGTGGATGAAACATCATGCGAGTGAATCAAGCATGTAGTAAAGTGCAATGATCAGTGAAATGCTGCTGAATGTGTCTTGGATTGTGAGGGGAGTGATCAGAGTTGGTTGATGGGTTGTTGATTGTTGTGCAAAGTGTGTTGCTGTGTATGAGGGTGTTATGCAGTAGTATGGATAGTATAAGACGTGGACATATCTGTGAAGTGCTAGTTGGCATGTAAGTATGCGTTGGAGTGTAATGAATTAGGCGTGAGTTGTGGTTTAGAGTATGGTTATCGTTGAGTCGTCATTTGGAATTTGGTTAGGACTAGGCTATTATGGCTAGGATGATGATGATGGAGCATGATTGAGCTGGAAGTCCATGGAGTGATTATGTATCTGTATTTGGGAGAGAGGGATGGTTAGCAGCTAAGTGGTGTTGAATTGAATTCTTAAAAAAAAAAATCCTTTTTTGTACCATGTGATCATTGTATATAAAACTCCCTATTAAATCTTCTGAATCAATTCAAATCCATTTCAATGAAAATCAAATTATATTTGAATCTATTCAGCTTTTTATTCTATTAGATTGTAATGACCTGGTTGGAACTCCTCTCACCGAGATATTGTCTACTTTAGCATGGAGTGTTGCACAGTTTTGTCCTTTGGTGCAGCAGCTTCCCAAAAGGTTACCCATCTTAGAATTACTTTAGCCTGAGTATGCTTAACTTTGGAGTTTTATAATACTTTGAATTGCTACACTAAAAGGCACTTTTATTATTAAAGTTCCTTCTCTTAACATGTAAGGGGTATTACAATCCACCTTCATTCTTATCAGTTTCGTTATATAAGTCCATAACCTCTACCGAGTAGGGACTTACCTTTTCAGTTGGTAAAGTGCTCTGATATCACTTATAATGAGCCAGCTAAAACTCCTCTCATCGAGGAATTGTCTGCTTTGGCATAAAACACCATACGGTTTTGTCCCACGGTATAGTAGCTTCATAATAAGTTACTCATCTTAAGATTCTCTAGCCTAAGCATGGTTAATTTTGGAGTTTCAACATACTCCGAGCCATTACATTAAAAGGCGCCTTGATGATTAGAGTTATTCTCTAAGTATGTAAGGGGTATTACATGGATTTAACGTTGTCATATCAGATTCATGTTTTTCAATAATTATTTAATCTAGATTTTATCTAATTAATCCTTTTTTTTTTTTTGCATTTTTCTTTTTTAGTTTTTCATTGAAAAAATTTCTTTTTTAACTTTTTATTTTTCCAAACATTTTCTATTTTTTTAAAATCTTTTTATCATTTTTTGATTTTTTTTGTTATTGTTTGAATTAGGACCCCTACTCTAAGGCGAAAATTAAGATCTTTACAGTTGCCCCTCTTTTTGATTAAATTTGAGTAAAACTTTACCACAAAGACAATAAAGACACCATTTTTGCCTCGGGGATGACTTTGTCTTAAGAAGCGCTATAACTAGCTAGCTATTTTAAGTTTGACCTATTAGGGATATGGTGACAAAAAAAAAAAAAACTCGAAAAGAAAAGTGGTGACGATAGTGCCCTTGTGGGTTGGCAAGAAACCTAAAAGTATTGAAAGAATGGTAGCACCCTATGAGCTAGCTATCATAAATGGATAGGTAAAGTACTCCTTAAGCTAGCTAAAACCTTAAAAGATATTAAAAGGAAGGTAGCACACTATGAGTTGGCTAACCTAAGTAAACGGGTAAAGCGCTCCTTTGATTAGCTCAAACCTTAAATGATAACCTAGTAGTGCTCTTTTGAATTGACTAACCTCGATAATTAGGTAAAGCACTCATTGAGCTGGTTAGAACCCTAAACAAGAACTTGACCATGCCCTTCTAAGCTGACTAACCTAAGTGAACGGGTAAAGCGCTTTTTGAGTTGGCAAAAACCCTAAATGAGAACCTAGTTGTGCTCTTTTGAGTCGACTAACCTAGATGGAAGCGTCTTTAAAGGACTAGCAACCCTAATTGAAAAGTTGACATAAAACCTAGTTGTACTCCTTTTAGTTGACTAACTTAGGTAAGAGTGTCTCTAAAGGGCTAGCAACCCTAAGTGAAAAGTCGACATAAAACCTAGTCGTGCCCCTTTGAGCTAGTTAACTTAGGTAGGAGCATCTCTAAAGGACTCTTAACCCTAAGTGAAAAGTCAAAATAAAACCTACTCATGCTCCTTTGACTTGATTAACATAGGTGGGAGCGTCTTTAAGGGGCTAGCAACCTTAAATAAAAAGTTGACATAAAACCCAATCATGCTCCTTTAAGCTGACTGACTTAAGCAGGAGTATCTATAAGGGACTAGCAACTCTAAATAAAGAAGTCGATATAAAACCTAGTTGTGCTCCTTTGAATTGATTAACTTAGGTAATCGGGCAAAGCGCTCCTTAAGCTAACTAAAGCTCTATATGAGAATTAAGTTAGGTTAGCGCTTTATGAGTTAACTAGAACCTAAAAGATAATTTAGATTGGGACAATACTTTATGAGCTGCTAGATCCCTAAAAGATAACCTAAATTAGGGTAGTGCATTAGGAGCTAGCTGGAACCTTTAGAAACTGTGAATCAGGACTACGCTTTAAGAGCTAGCTAGTCTTGTCGAGTTTGGTTTTTTCCTTTCAGTTTTTATTAATAAAATCTTCTTTAAATCAATCAATGTTATACCCTACTCATTTCATACGAACCCTTGACTAGGGTTTAAAGAAAATCTTTTAACTTTGAAAACCTTTTAGAGTCACCACTAGACCGAAGTTGAGAAAAAGAGTTAAATTATAACTAATTGGGTGAATTAAGTATAACTTAGTTAGTGGTTTTTTGATAAAATTGATTTTGTAAACGGTTTTGAGAACTAGAAAACAGGTTTGAGGTTTACAATTTTTAAACTCTTATGGGTACCCTCAACTTTCCAATTTTAATCTTAATCTTAAAAATTACCTTTCAAAAGAATACTTTATAAAGCGAAACCCAATTATTAGTTAATGAGTTGAATTAAGTAATTTAAACTAAGGATGGAAAAAAACAAATTTTTTTTTTTTTTATCATTGCCCCATAAGTACTTATGTACCAACTATTCGAGATCAGACGTATATATTTCTTTTTATAAAATTTTACTATGTTCGATTTGTTTTAATTTTGAAAATACATAGGATTTACGCTTTCAACCTAATTTGATTTATTTAAGGAAATTTCTTAAAAAGGTCCTAAATTAGGAATTTACTTTTGGAAAATCCTAAAATGCCCTAATTTTTTTTAAAAAAGTGGATTTATTTTATTTAAAAAAAAGGGTTTTCTAAGTGGCAAAAATATTTTTTTATATATTTTTTTCACTAACCTATTTTTACTTCATTTTTATTGTCATTTATTGTTATTTTTATTTCACATGGAGCTTGAGCTCTTCTCTTCTTCTTTTTTTTTTCTTTTCCCTCTCTCTCTCTCTCTTTCTTTTAATTATCACAAATACATGAGTAATGAATTTAAAAAAAAAAGTAAAATAAATAAATAAGATATATAAAAAAATTATCGTAGCTCGAGTCGGCTAGAATTGGTTTTGAGTCGGCTTGGTTCAACTTAGATTGGCTCGAGTTGGCTTCACTTGGCTCTTGTCTGCTTTGATTGGCTCAAGTCGGCTTTAATCGGCTCAAATTGACTTAGAAAGTCAGATTGGAGTGTCAAATTTAGGGTTTTTGGGTATGAGGAATCCAATGATAGTGGTGGTTTTTGTTGAAAATCACCATGGAAGATGTCGTCGTAAAGAGAGAGAGGAATCATTCTAGAGAGAGAAAGCTCCGATTTTAGCTTATCTAGAGTGTTTTAAGGCTTCATTATGTGTCCTTGTGTGTTTCTTGACCCTTATTTATACTAAATAAAGCTTGAATGAGCTTAGAAAGCTCATTAATGGAGAAATTGGCCATGAATGCGAATGCCAAATTTTTAGTTCTTTTTTTTTTTTTCATTTTTGGAGCGAATTTGATGTCAAATTTTAACTAAATTTGGACAAAATTTAGGTCTCAATTTGTAATATGTTGTGTCATCTACAAGATTTCACCATGTGAAATGGTGTAAAAACAACAATAAAAATTGGCCTCAAATTAACTTGCTTAAAGGGGAAATAAATTAGAAAATTGAATGAGAAAAAAGGAGGAAGAAGAAGGTCTAGATACGTGTGGTGCATGTTTTAGACGCACCTAGCTAGCTCGCGCATTGCATGCAGTTAGGCAAAATAAAAAATAAAAAAGGCAAGTGCAATAGCATCCACCCTTTTAGAATTTAAACAAGGCCAAAGGCCCTAGACTAGATCTTATGGATTAGGTTTAATCTTAGTTTGATCCTTCCCTCTCCTTTATATTTTTTGGGCTTCCCTAATTTTCTTTTTTTTTTTTTATATATATATTTTTTCCTAAATTTCTTTTTTTTTTTGTATTTTTTTCTAAATTAGGACCCTTTAACTTATCTTGAAAATTTTGAAAAAATTAAGGGGGCAAGAATGAGGTGTTTACAACTGCTCCTTTTTGTGGTGAAGTTTGAGCAAACGTTTACCATAAAGACAAAAGAGACTATTTTTGCCCTAAAGGTAGATTTCGTCACAAGAAATGCTATAACTGGCTAACTATCCTAGACTCGGTTCATTAAGGATTTGGTGGAGAGAGAAGTGGTGCTTTAAGAGTTAGTTAAAGGACTGAAAAAGGAATTGAAGCCTAGTTGTGCCCTTTTGAGTTGATGAACTAAGGTGATTGTGTAATTGTTGTTTAAGCTGGCTAAGACCCTAAGTTGGAATCGATTTAGGGAACTTAGTCATACCCTTCTAAGCTTACTAACCCAGGTAAGAGTGTTTTTAGGGAACTAGCAATCCTAAGTTGGAATCGATCTGAAAAATATGGTTGTGCCCTTCTTAGACTCACTAACCTAGGCAGGAGTGTCTCTTAGGGACTAGCAATCCTAAGCAGGAATCAATCTGAAAGACTCGGTTGTGCCCTTCTAAGCTCACTAACCTAGGTGGGAGCGTCTCTCAAGGATTAGCAACCCTAAGTTGGAATCAATTTGAAAGACCTAGTCGTGCCTTTTTAGGCTCACTAACCTAGGTAGCAACGTCTCTCGAAAACTAGCAACCCTAAGCTAGAATCGATTTGATAGACTTAGTCGTGCCTTTCTAAGCTTACTAACCTAGGTGGGAGCATCTTTCGGGGACTAGCACCCCTAAGCTGCAATAGATCTGAAAAACCTACTTGTGCCCTTCTAGGCTCCCTAACCTTAACGGGAGCATCTCTCAAGGATTAGCAACCCTAAGCTAGAATTGATCTAGAAGACTTGGTCATGCCCTTCTAGGCTCATTAACCTAAGTGGAAGCATCTCTCAGAGACTAGTAACCTTAAGTTGGAATCAATCTGAAAGACTCATACCCTTTTTGGCTCAATAACCTAGGTAAGAACGTCTCTTAAGGACTAGCAGCCTTAAATTGAAATCGATTTGAAAAGCTTGGTCATACTCTTTTGAACTCACTAACCTACGTGGGAACGTCACTAAGGGATTAGCAACCCTAAACTAGAGTCAATTTGAGAAACTTAGTCATGATCTTTTGAGCTTAGTAACCTAAGCAGAGGTGTCTCTAGAGGATTAACAACCCTAAGGAGGAATTGATTTGAAAAACCTAGTCGTACCCTTCTAGGCTCACTAACCTAGGCGAGAGCATCTCTTGAGAACTAGTAACCCTATGCTTGAATCGATCTGGAAGACTTAGTTGTGCCCTTCTAGCCTCAATAACCTAAGTAAGAGTGTCTCTCGAGGATTAGTAACCCTAAGCTAGAATTGATTCGAAAGACTTGGTCGTACCTTTTTGGGCTCATTAACCTAAGCAGGAACATCTCTTGGGGACTAGTAACCTTAAACTAAAATCGATCTAAAAAACCTAATCGTGCACTTTTAAGCTCACTAACCTAGGTGGAAGTATCTTTAAGGGACTAACAACCATAATTGGAATCAATTTAAGAAACTTGGTCGTGCTCTTTTGAGCTCACTAACCTAGGCAAGGGCATCTTTAGAGGACTAACAACCTTAAGGAGGGATTGATCTAAAAAACCTGGGTATGCCCTTTTAGGCTCACTAACTTAAGCGCGAGCATCTCTCGAAGACTAACAACCTTAAGCATGAATCGATTTAGAAGCCTTAGTCATACCCTTCTAGGCTCACTAACTTAAGTAGGAGTGTCTCTTGGGACTAGCAACCCATTAGCTAGAACCGATTTGAAAGACCTAGTCGAGGCCCTTTGGGCTCACTAACATAAGCGGAAGTGTTTCTTAAGGACTAGCAACCTTAAGTTGGAATTGATTTAAAAGACCTAGTTGTGCCCTTTTAGGCTCATTAACCTAAGTGGGAGCATCTCTAGGGACTGGCAACCCTAAGCTGGAATTGATCTAAAAGACTTGGTCGTACCCTTCTAGGCTCTCTAACCTAGGTAGGAACGTCTCTCAAGGATTAGCAACCTTAAGTTGAAATCGATTTGAAAAACCTACTTGTAACCTTCTAAGCTCACTAACCTAAGTAGGAGTATCTCTTGGAGACTAGCAACCTTAAGTTAGAATCGATTTGGAAGACCTAGTCATGCCCTTTTAGGCTTACTAACTAAAGCAGGAGCGTTTCTTAGGGATTAGTAACATTAAGCTAGAATTGATCTGAAAGACTTGGTTATGCTCTTTTGGGTTCACTAACCTAGGCAGGAGTGTCTTTTGAGGACTAGTAACCTTAAATAGAAATCAATCTAAAAAACCTAGTCATACTATTCTGAGCTTACCAACTTAAGCAAGAGCATCTCTAGGGGACTAGCAACCATAAACTAGAATCGATTTGAGAAACCTGGTCGTGCTCTTTTAAGCTCACTAACTTAAGTGGGGGCGTCTTTAGAGGATTAACAACCTTAAGGAAGAATTAATCTTAAAAACCTAGTTGTGCCCTTTTAGGCTCACTAACTTAAGCAGGATCATCTCTTGGGGACTAGTAACCCTATGCATGAATCTATCCAGAAGCCTTAGTTATACTCTTCTAAGCTCACTAATTTAGGCAAGACCGTCTCTCAGGGACTAGCAACCTTAAGTTGAAATCAATTTAAAAGACTTGGTTTTGCCCTGCTAAGCTCACTAACTTAGGCGAGAGCATCTCTTAGGGACTAGCAACCCTAAGTTGGAATTGATCTAAAAGACTTAGTCTTACCCTTCTAAGCTTACTATCCTAGGTAGAAGTATCTCTCGAGAACTAGTAACCTTAAGCTAGAATTGATCTAAAAGACTTAGTCGTGCCCTTTTAGGCTCTCTAACCTAGGTGGGAGCATCTCTCAAGGACTAGCAACCCTAAGCTAGAATCGATCTGAAAAACCTCCTTATGTTTGAAAAACCTCCTTGTGTTCTTCTAAGCTTACTAACCTAAGCGGGAGTATCTCTTGGGGACTAGCAACCTCAAGTTGGAATTGATCTGGAAGACTTGGTCATACCCTTCTAGGCTCACTAACCTAGGTGAGAGTGTCTCCCAAGGACTAGCAACCCTAAGTTAAAATCGATCTAGAAGACTTAGTTGTACCCTTTTAGGCTTACTAACCTAAGTGGAAGCATCTCTTGAGAACTAGTAACCCTAAGTTGGAATCGATCTGAAAGACTTGGTTGTACCCTTTTTGGCTCACTAACCTAGGTGGGAGCATCTCTCCAATACTAGCAACCCCAAATTGAAATCGTTCTAAAAAGCCTATTCATGATCTTTTAAGCTCATTAACCTAAGTAGGAGTGTCATTAAGGGACTAAAAACCCTAAGGAGGAATCGATTAGAAAAACCTAGTCATACCCTTCTAGGTTTACTAACCTAGGTGAGAGCATCTCACTGGTATTAGCAACCCTAAACTGAAATCATTCTAAAAAGCCTAGTCATGATCTTCTAAGCTCATTAACTTAGGCAGGAGTGTCATTAGGGGACTAACAACCTTAAAAAGGAATCGATCTAAAAAACTTGGTCATGCCCTTCTAGGCTCGCTAACATAGGTAAGAGCATCTCTCAAGGACTAGTAGAAAAACCCGGTCATGCCCTTCTAAGTTCACTAACCTATAGGGAGCACTCTTGGGGACTAATAACCCTAAGTTGGAATCCATCTGAAAGATTTGGTCATGCCCTTCTAGGCTCACTAACTTAGGCAGGAGCATCTCTCAAAGACTAATAACCCTAGGCTAGAATTGATCTAAAAGACTTAATCGCACCCTTCTAAGCTCACTAACCTAAGTGAGAGTGTCTCTTAGGGACTAATAACCCTAAACTGAAATCGATTTAAAAATCTTGGTCGTGCTTTTCTAAGCTTACTAACCTAGGTAGGAGCATCTCTAGGAGACTAACAACCTTAAACTGGAATTGATTTGAGAAACCTTGTCGTACTCTTCTGAGCTCACTAACCTAGGTAGGGGCATCTCTCGTAGACTAGAAACCTTAAGGAAGAATCGATCTGAAAACCTGGTCATGCCCTTCTAGGCTCACTAACCTAGGTGTAGTGTCTCTTAGGTCCTAACAACTCAAATCTGGAATCAATTTGAAATACCTAATTGTGCCCTTCTAGGCTCACTAGCCTAGGCAGGAGTGTCTTTCGGGGACTAGCAACTTTAAGCTAGAATCGATCTAAAAAACCTAATTGTGCCCTTCTAGGTTCACTAACTTAGGTGAGAGCATCTCTTACGGACTAGCAACCCTAAGTTAGAATCTATCTAAAAGACCTAGTCATGCCCTTCTAGGCTTACTAACCTAGGCGGGAGCATCTCTCAAGAACTAACAACCTTAAGTTGGAATCGATTTGAAAGACTTAGTCATGCCCTTCTAAGCTCACTAACCTAAGTAGGAGCATTTCTTGAGGACTAGCAACCCTAAGTTGGAATCAATCTGAATGACCTATATGTATCCTTTTAGGCTCACTAACCTAGGTGGGAGCATCTTTATAGGACTAATAACCCTAAGTTGGAATCGATCTGAAAGACCTATTTGTGCCCTTCTAGGATCACTCACCTAGGTAAGAGTGTCCCTCGGAGATTAGCAACCCTAAACTAGAATCAATCTAAAATACTTGGTCGTGCTTTTTTAAGTTCACTAACCTAGGTGGGAGCATCTCCAGGGGACTAGCAACCCTAAGCTAGAATCGATTTGAGAAACTTGGTTGTGCTCTTCTGAGCTCATTGACCTAGGCGAGGACGTCTCTAGGGGACTCACTACAACAATCTTGGTAAAGAGAAGTGCCTTATGGGCTTGCTAAAGGAAAACGATCTAAGTCATGATAGCACCTTTAAAGGTTGGGTAAGTACCGAAAGATAATGCAAAATGTGAGCGCCTTATAAGATGGCTCTAAAGACTGTTAAGGGAAAGAAAAATCATAAAATATTCTAAATGGAAATGCAATGTTCAAAAATAGATTTGTTAACGTCATATGGCAGTACTTACCTGGTCTTGTTGATAGTACCAAAATTGTCAAACCTTTTCTTGAAATGTCCAATTAAAATCGACTAACTCATTCTTTGATCCTTTGTTGTCAACCCGACTGATCTTAATACGGATGCTCTGAGACTTCACTAGCCTAATGCAAAATGCTATCTACTATTTTTGTCTTTTCAGTAATTTTATGAATCAAAGCCCTTATTTTAACTAATAAATATCTATTGTGAGATGATTGCTTATCTGGATTTTGCATTTCCCTAAAAAATAGACAATAATAACTCTTTATCGAGGGGATTTAATCTGTAATAAAGTATTTTTAAGAGTTTTCTCAATTACAAATGTTCCATATTTCACTTCTTAACCTCTTTCATGTTTTCAATGTATTGGTTTGATTAAATGGAGTAAGGGGAGTTAAACCTTTTAATGGAAAGGGTAGTGATTCTATCATCGACAACTACTAAAGATACTAACTTTGCTTGCAGATTATGAAAATTAGACCACAATGACATTCAAAATGACTAGCATTTTTGTGTTCAAAGTAAAGATTTCCATTAACTTCTTATGGGTAGTATAGCTTTACAGCATCAGTATTTATAGGGTCTCTCAATTATAGACCATCCATTCAGGACAAAATTAAAGCCCCTCCTGGTAATACTCGCTTCACAACATAAAGGCCTTCGTAAATAGGACTAAATTTCCCTCTAAAGTTTTATGCATTATAGAGAGTCTTTCTCAATACCATATCACCTTCTTTGAAGTTCCAAGGATGTACTCTTTTATTGAAAGCCTAAGCTATTCTTTATTGATAACACTAATTATGAAATAGGGCAGTTAATCTTCTTTCATCAATCAAATTTAGTTGCTTGATGCATTTCTTTACCCAATTAACTTCGTCTAACTAGATCTTAGATAATACTATAAGAGATGGGATCTCAACTTCTATTGGTAACACTGTTTCAGTACCGTATACCAAAGAGTAAGGTATTTCCCCAATCGATGTTTTGATGTAGGTTTGATAGGCCATAAGTTCGAACAGCAACATCTCATGCCAATCCTTATATGTAACAGCCATTTTCTCAATTATTCTTTAGAGGTTTTTATTGGCTGCTTCAATGGCTCCATTCATTTGCAGTAGGTAAGGAGTAAATTTTCTATGAATGATCTCACATTGCTGGCATAACACTAACTCAAGCTTATTGTTTAGATTAGTTCCATTGTTGGTGATGATTGTTTCTAGAATCCCGTATGAAGCCAAGATATCTCTCTTGATGAACTAACTATGATGCCTTTAGTAATGCACAAATAGGATGAGGCCTTAACCCATTTGCTAAAGTAGTCAATAGCGACTAGTATAAAGCGATGCCCATTGGACACTTTCGGAGTAATCAAGCCAATGATATCTATTCCCCACAATGAAAAAGGCCACAACACTGAGAGTATGTATAATTCTTGAGGTGGGGAATTTATCTTATTTGCATAAACTTGGCATTAGTGACAATACTTGACGTGTTTGATGCAATCACCTTCCATTGTTAACTAGTAATACCCTAGCCTCATAATTTTCTTAACTAGCGTATAACCATATGTATAAGTTCCACATACTTTTTCGTATACATCTTCCATTAACGTCTCGACCTCCTTGTCATCCACATACCTTAACAGTATACCATAAAAAGATCAGCAGTACAAAGTGGAATTACTTACTAGGAATTGGGTACCCAATCTCCTGATCATTCTTCTATCCTTTTTCTCAGCTTCTTCAGGGTATGTGCCTTGTTATAGGAAAATTTTAATATCATGGTACGATAGCTTTCCGCCATTTATACCTTCAATGGCCAAACAGAAGGCAGGCTTGTCTTTAATTTCAATAGTGAAGGGCTGAATCTCAACTCCACCGAATAGTTAGATCATAGATGCTAAAGTGGCTAATGCATCGGTAAATTGATTATGATTCCTCGGTACGTGATTAAAAATGATCTCTATGAATTTCTCCATCAATTCAGTTAAGTGCTGGTGATAAGGTACTAATTTAGGATCTTTCATCTTGTATTCTCCTCAAGCTTGGTTGATAATGAGTGAAGAGTCCCCATACACTTCTAATTCTTGAAGACCCTTATCTAGGGCCATTTTGAGTCCTATGATACATGCTTTGTATTCAATAAAACGAGCCTTACATCCACAGGGTACTGCGTACCTCTAGGGAATATTAGTATTGCCCCAATTCCACATCCAGATACGTTAGTTGCCCTATTGAAGAACATCTTCCATTTTCGGTGGTTCATTACTGTCTCCTTCATCTGAGTTTCCTTTATTTGCTAAGATATCTTCATTAAGGAAATTAACTTTTACCTCTTGGGGAGTATTATCAAAGGGATTCTTTACTAACTGATTTATTAGAGCTTGCCCCTTGACTGAATTCCAATTCATGTACGTAATGTTGAACTCTGATAGTATCACTTGCCACTTTGAGATTCTACTAATTAAGGCTGGTTTGTCTACTAAGTACTTCAAGGGATCATACTGAGTCAACAATTTAACCTAGTAGTAAAGTGTGTATTGTCTGAGTCAATGCATTGCCCAAACCAAAGCACAGAAAGTTCTTTCAATTTTTGAATATTTTTGTTCCCTTTTTGTAAATTTCTTACTCAAGTAATATGCAGTCTGTCCTTTTCGTTCCTTATCTTTCTAGTCGAGCATATACCCCATGGATTTTGGTAATATTGTCAGGTATAGAAATAAAGGCTTTCTAAGTTTTGGAGCTACTAAAATTAGAGGGTTCATAAGGTACTCTTTGATTGTTATGAAGGCCTGCTCGCATTCTTCTTCCCAATTTATCTTAGTGTTCATTTTCAATAGCTTAAACGGGGGATGGTATTTATCTGTGAGTTTAGATATGAACTAGGCTATGTAGTTTGTATGGCCCAAGAAACCTTTGATTTCTTTGAGTGTACATAAAGGGGGCAAGTTGACTATTGCTTTCACGGTCCACTTTAATGCCCCTTTGGCTAATTATGAAATCTAATAATTTCCCTCAAGTTACTTCGAAGGTACACTTCTCCGAGTTGACCTTCAACTGGAATTTTCTCAACTTATCAAACAAACTCCTCAAATTATTTACATGATTTTCTCCTTCCCTAGACTTTGCAATCATATCATCAACATACTTCAACTTCTTTGTGCATCATGTCGTAAAAGATTGCCACCATAGCCCTTTGATAAGTTTCCCCAACATTTTTTAGCCTAAAAGGGATTACTTAATAGCAAAATGTGCCCTAATTTATGATAAATGTTGTCTTAGCTTTATCCTCTTTAGACATTTGAATCTGATTATAGCCAGAGAATTCATCCATGAATGAGAAAAGATGGTTTCCGGCTGTGTTATTGACCAAGACGTTAATATAGGGCAAGGGGAAATTATCTTTAGGGGTTGCTTGGTTGAGTCTTGAAAATCCATGTCCACTCTGACTTTTTTGTTCTTCTTCATTACTGGCACAATGTTGGCTACCCACTTAGGATAATCAAATACTTCAATGAAACCAACCTCCAATAACTTTTTGACTTCTTCCTTAATTTTCAATAAGACATCTGCTCAGAATCTTCTTAGCTTCTACTTCTTGGGTTTGACATCTTCTCTTATGGGTAAGCGATGAACTACAATTGTTGGATCTAATCCGAGCATATCTTCATAAGACCGTGCAAATACATCTTGTTATTCAAATAGTAGTGTAGTCATTTCTACCTTTTGTTTCAAATTCCCTCTAATTTTCAATATTTTGGGGTTATCATTAGTCCTAACATTAACTATTTCAGTTGGCTTGTCAATGGAAATTCTATTCATTTCATGTCTTTGCCAGCTCTCTTACATGTCACTATAGTCATTGACATCACTCCTAACGACTAACCCAGTAGGGCCGGAAGTGATATCAATATTTTCATCATTTATCTATGCGAGGTATCCATGACCTTTATTCAAAGCATTGGATCTTAGCGAAAAGTATGTAAGGGAAAGAGTGTAAGTAAGGAAGAAGTGAAGAGAAAAAAGACTGATTCTTATTTAGAGGAAATTCTTTTGAGCACAACATTGTAGAATAAAGATAATTATTACAAAAATTTGTAAAATACTAGACCGTGATTCATTTTTTACCTAAAAAAAAAAAGACTTATTGCTATTCGTAGGGATAGAGAACCAATTATTCAAGTGTTGGAGATTAGAGGATGGGCCAATTGTTTTATTCCTACTAGAGATGTCCTCTTGGGTAGGCTTTAAAGTTTGGACATCAGCCTGGATGAATGTTTTTGACAACAGTGGGAAGGTCATCAAGGTGTAATATAACTTGTCACCTCTGCCCCTTCCTTGTATTTTCTATAGCTCATTTGTTGAAGTTGGGATGTAATTGAGCCTATAGGTACTAACCTATCCTTCCTTGAGTTTTGATCTTTCATCTTTCTCTTGATTAGTAATCATGCATACCTCTTCAAACATCTAGAGCCCAAAATCCTCTTGCTCCTTAGTGCCAATATAGGGTACGGTCGTTTCCTTACATATTTCATAATCCTAGTGACAGGAATCAACCCCTTCGACCAATTATGCATAGTCGAGCTAAAGGACTCTAAGGACTCATTTGAAGGATTCTAGCTCTAAGCCATAATTGAGACCTGGATTCCCATTACGAGTTAATCTCTTGCCGACCTGACTATCAGATCCTTACATACATTAGATTCTCCCCTATTCAGTAGTAACGCTTTATCTCAAGAAATAGCCTAAGAGTAGTCGAGCTGAGCTCTCGATCCGAGCACAAGCATCTAATCCTGAATCAAGCTGACTTCTCTATAGAAGAACTAATTAGTCCTCGACTTAGTCCACATTAGGTTGGCCCCTGACTACAAGCATTACTTTGTTTTCGCCTACCTTGTACCTTTTTTCTCCTATCTAAACGCCAAGCAACATGTATCTTCTGACACAGCATTCTAGAATGATTCTTTTTTTTTTCATACAAATATTCTTTATCTCTTTTACCCTTTTTAATATGTCTTATGTAACCTAGTTATAGAATACCCTTATATCTTTTCATATATGTAAAGTAACCTTAATGGATGGGTATATAAACCCTTACTTTCTTGTATGTGAACGACAATTATATCATCAGATTAATCAAGTATTCTTTAAGCAACCTTAGTGTTCTTGTTACCCTTCAACTCTTATCTATTCTCTTTAGCAAGGAGTAATAATAAATAAACCTTCAGTTCAATAGGCTGAGTAAGATTGAATGGTATGTCATATCCATTCGGTAATTGCCCGGATTTTGCTAGCTTTTCTTTTATTTCTTTTCGGTCCATTTCGTTGTAGTGCTTCTCCATATGTCTAATTCTGAAGATACTTCAACTTTACTGGTATTAGAGTACGGTTGGGGAATGTGTAAATTTTATATGAAGTTTTAGTTCGCTTTACTATTAGTGGTTGTTGTGTTTCTTTCATAACTATTATAGTATGTTTGTGTGATAGTAAGTGTGGTTTCATTGTTATTCTATTCTTACTCTGTTTTTCATTACAAAAGTAGAGGAAGTTTGTTTCTATTCTGTTTGAGTGACTATTAGGTAGTAAGAGTGTTCTTAAATTGTTAATTTATCCGAGAAGTATTGTATTATGTCAGATTTGAGTGTTTAGGGTATTATTGGAGTCTAGAGGAGTGGTGCTCAACTCGGTCGTGGTTATAATGATAGTAACACCCCAGGGTCCATCGATAACAAAATTGACAGACTCACAAACCTTATTGAGAATCTATTCACAACAATGCAAGTTAATAGGCAACAACCCTAAGGAATGCCACCGTAAATTCTACTTGAGAATAATCAAGAGAGGGATTATGGCCAAGGTGGTCGAGCCCATTGCCTAGTTCGATACCCTTGAGTTAAAGGAGCTATTAAATGAAGATTGGAGTCAAAAGAGATTAAGGAAGATGATGAGGAGTTGGATGTTGAAGATTTTGGGGAAGAAGAAGAAGATGCTGACTATTACCCAGCATAGGGACGAAGACACCAAGCTCCTCGAGGACTAGATAATGTCAAGGTTCAAATCTCAGCCTTTAGTGGAAGTGAAGATGCCGATGAATACTTAGAGTAGGAAGAGAAGGTTAAGAAATTTTTTGAATGTTATGAGTATATGGGTGCAATCAAAAGTCTAACTTGTTGCACTGGAGTTTACAAGGTATGCCACCATATGGTGAAAGAATTTGAATGCAGCTAGAGTAAGAGATGGAGGACAAGGTGTTAGAACTTGGGATGAGATGAAAAGGTTGTTAAGAGACAGATTTATGCCCGAGACTTACTTACAAGATACGTTTGCAAAGTTGTAGGAGCTTCACTAAGGAAGCTGATCTGTTGATGACTACGTAAGAGAGTTCTAGATGTTAATGATCTGAGCTGACATAGAAGAGCTACAGGTTCACATAATGTTGAGATTCATTTCTGGGCTCAAGTATGAGATTTGCAACATTATAGAGGTTTTATACCTTAGAAGAGGCGATTAAGACAGCATAGAGGGTCGAAAAGCAGAGGAGAAATGTTCCGAGCCGACCTGGATCGATATTTTTATGAGCCTTAACACTACACCGACCTATTCAAGCCGAGCTAAAGAGGCCATACCAAGTCAAGGAAAGGAGTAATAGACCTGATGACAACTGGGCAAGTTAGGAGGGCTGAGCCGATCAATCGAGCCGATCTGAGGTTAGGTTGACTCTGAGGACATATGAGAAAGGGTACACTATTGGATGGAAAACCAGCGAAGTAAAATGCTTTAAATGCTTAGGCTTCGGATACATAGCTATTGAGTGTCTAAACTGATGTATCATAGTACTTCAAGGAGATGTAGTAGATAACACTAACGAGAATAAGCCCAAGAAGGAAGAGGAGACCTGTGTCTATGTCGACTAGGAAGAAGTGATGACCCTAGTCTTGAGATGAGTCCTGAGTTCCTTGTCGAACTCTGAGGAGGACTAGAGAGAGAATTTATTCCATACCAAATGTACCATCGAGGGACAATTGTGTACCATTATAGTAGACGGAGGAAGTTGTACCAATGTTGTTACGTAGACCTTTATGCAAAGGTTGGGGCTACCAACTTCAAAGCACCTCCGACCTTACAAATTACATTGGCTTCATCATAAGGGTACCTCGCATGTGACTGAGTAAGTGATCATGCCATGCGGTTTTGGGAATATGTATAGGGATGAAGTAGTTTGTGATGTCGTCCCTATGGGAGCTTTACATCTATTGCTTGGATAACCTTGGTTGTTTGACTGACGTGTTACTCATGATAGGTATAAGAACACCTATGCCTTTGTCAATGATGGAAGGAGGATTATGTTGTAACCCTTGAACCTATCCCAAGTAAATGAAACCTACAAGCAGCTCACCTAAGCCAGTAAGAAGAAGACCTTAGTTATGAGCTAAGGAGAGCTCCGATTAGCTAAGAAGGCTAATGAGCCCATTTTTCTGTTGGTTAGGAGATTGCTAGAGATGAAGGATTTGGAGAATGTCCTAGAAGAGATTTGAAGCTTGCTAGATGAGTTTTCTAACCTGTTTCTAGAAGAACTGCCTAGAGGACTGCCACCAATTCGAGGTATAGAGCATTATATTGATCTACAGCCAAGCACCGCCCTACCAAACTGACTTGCATACAGGATGAAGCTTGAGTAGGCTGCCGAGCTAAAGAGATAGGTGGATAAGCTCATAAAGCGAGGATATGTAAGAGAGAGCATGAGCCCTTATGTTGTACCAGTTCTACTCACTAGAAAGAAGGATGGTTCATAGCGTATGTGCATCGATAACCGAGCAATCAAGCGGATTATGGTCAAGTACAGATATTTGACACTAAGGCTCGATGATATGTTAAATGAGCTTCAAGGTGCTAAGATATTTTCAAAGATTGATCTGTGAAGTAGCTACCATCAAATTCGATAAGGCCAAGCGATGAATGGAAGACTACTTTTAAGACTAGGCATGGACTCTACGAATGGTTGGTTATGCCATTTAGACTTACTAATGCATCAAGCACATTCATGAGGTTAATGAACCATGTGATGCACCTTCTAATCGCAAGATGTGTGGTCATATATTTTGATAACATACTGGTATATAATGCCAACTTGAATGACCATGTTCAGCATCTTCGTGAAGTATTTGACATTTTGTGAGCTAAGAAGTTGTATGGGAATTTGAAGAAGTGTATATTTTACCAGAAAGAGGTGATTTTCCTATGGTTTGTATTATCAGGGGAAGGGATCCGAGTAGATGAGAAAAAGATCCAAGCTGATGAGGAAAAGATCCAAGCTGTTTTGGTATGGCCGACACCGAAGAATGTTACTGAGGTCGGAAGTTTCCATGGCTTAGCTTCTTTCTATATGCAGTTTATTAGTGACTTCAGTACAATAGCCACCCCCTTGATCGAATTGACAAAGAAGAGTGAAGGATTTAGGTGGAACAACTAAGCTGAATAGAGCTTTAGAGAGATCAAGGAAAAAGTCACCTCGGCACCTATCCTATTACTACCATATTTTAACAAGCCCTTTGAATTAGACTGTGATAAATTGAGAGTTGGAATTAGTGCTGTTCTAATGCAGGAGCGATGACCCATCACCTCGGCACCTATCCTATTACTACCATATTTTAACAAGCCCTTTGAATTAGACTGTGATAGATTGAGAGTTGGAATTAGTGCTGTTCTAATGCAGGAGCGATGACCCATCACCTACTACAGTAAGAAACTTAGTGGTCCTACCTTGAACTATTCCATGTACGAGAAGGATTTATACTCTCTTTACCGAGCCCTTACTATTTGGTAACACTACTTACTGCCAAGACAGTTTGTTATTTATACAAACTGAGTCTCTAAAGCATCTTGGGAGCTATAATAAGCTTTCAAAGAGGTAAGCTAAGTGGTTAGAGTTCATGTTCATGGAAGCATTCTTGTACGTCATCTGGTATAAGAAGGGAAGTACAAATGTGGTCGCCGACACCCTATTATGATAGCAAACCTTGCTTACTACTTTGCAGATGAAATTATTAGGATTCTCACTTGTCACTGAGTAGTATGCTAATGACCCTCACTTTGGTCCCGTTGTTAAACAGTGTCGAGAAGGAATAGTTATTGGAGGATATTATCTTAAGGATAGCTATATGTTCAAGGATCACAGGCTATGTATTCTAAATTGCCCCATACATGAGTTATTGGTCAAGGAAGCTCATAGTAGAGGATTATCTAGTCATTTCAGAGAGATCAAGACAACCAATTTGTTGAGAGAAAACTTTTATTGGCCTGATTTGGCTAAGTATGTCCATAAGGTAGTTGGTTGTTGTGATATGTGCAAGCAAGCTAAGGGGAAGAGAGGGCCCCATGGAGAGTACATGCTCTTACCAATGCCAACCTTACCTTGGGCTAACCTTAGTATGGACTTTGTCTTAAGTTTGCCTTAGACATCTAAAGGAAAAGATTCTATTTTTGTTGTAATGGATCGCTTCAGTAAGATGGTATAGTTTATTCCGTGCCATCGGACTAACAATACTTTATATACTATTGATTTGTTTTTGTAGGAGATCGTCTGATTACATGGAGTACCAAAGACTATTTTCTCAGATTGGGGCACAAAATTCTTGAGCTATTTTTGGAAGATTCTTTGGAGAAGACTTGAGACTAAACTTGTGTTCAACTCTAATAGCCACCCTCAGACTGATGGTAAGACTGAAGTGGTAAATAAGACGCTAAGTAATCTACTGAGAGTTGTTATGGGAAAGAACTTGAGGAATTAGGATCCGTGCCTCCCAATTATAGAGTTCGCATACAACTGAACTGTTCATAGCACTACTTGGAAGACTTCATTTGAGGTCTTCTATGGCCTTAACCCCGCCATTCCTCTAGATATGATTGATACCCAACAGTTACTGAAGAGAGTCAATTAGGGGCCGATCGAGCTTAAGAATTGCATAAGCTACACCAGTCTATAACCATGAAGATCACTAAGTTCAATTAGAGATAGCAAGAAATTGGTAGCTAAGGCCACCGAATTGTTTCTTTCTACCCAAGAGACTTGGTATAAATACATCTTAATCGAGAACGATTCCTACACTTGAGAAAGAGTAAGCTATCTCCTCGTATTAATGGTCCGTTCAAGGTCTTGAGAAAAATCAACTGCAATGCTTACCAAATTGAGTTGCCTAATGACTATGGAGTTTCTTCTACCTTTAATGTATTCGATCTAATCCCTTACCAACCAGCAAAAGAAGACTCAGCAAGCGCCCTAGAAGAAAGAACAAAAACCACTCCAAATTTGAGGACAAATCTTTCTAACCCCCAAGCAAATGATAGGAATCAACCCCTTGGATTAACTACGTGTAGTCGAGCTAGAAGACTCCAAGGACTTGTTTGAAGAATATTAGCTCTAGGCTATAGCTGAGACAAGGATTTCTTTCCCGAGCTGATCTCTTACTGACCTGACTATCAGATCCTTACATGTGTTAAATCTACCCCTGTTTATTAACAATGCTTTATCCTAGGAGACAGCCTAAGAGTAGTTAAGGCGAGCTCCTGATCCAAGCACAAGCATTTGACCTTGAATTAAGTTGACTTCTCTTCAGAAGAACTAATTGGTCCCCGACTTGGTCCACATTAGGTTGGCTCTTGACCACAAGCGTTACTCTATTTTCTCCAACCTTATACCATATTTCTCCCACATATTTCTCCCATTTAGACGTCAAGCAACACGTGTCTTTTGACACAGTATTCCAAAATGATTCTTTCTTTTTTACGCTGAATATTCTTTGTCTCTTTTACCCTTTTTAGTATGTCTTATGTAACCTAGTTGTAGAATACACTTTTGTCTTTTCATACTTGTAAAGTAACCCTAGTAGATAGGTATATAAACCCCTACTTTCTTGTATACAAACAAGAATCATATCATCAGATTAATCAAGTATCCTTTGAGCAACCTTAGTGTTCTTGTTACCCTTTAGCTCTTATCTATTCCCTTTAGGAAGGAATAGTGGCAAGTGACCCTTCAGTTCAAACCTATGTATCATATATGGCAAATTATAGGCCAAGTAGGATCGAGTGGTGCGTCATATCCATTTGGTAGCTACCTGAATTTTGCTAGCTTTTCTTTTATTTCTTTTTGGTCTATTTTGTTGTGATGCTTCTTTGTGTGTCCGACCCCGGAGATGCATCACTTGGTCACCCAGAATAGTTATAAAATGGCCATTGGAGATAAACTTAACCTTTTGATGAAGACTTAAAGGTATGGCCCCTATTGAATGTATCCACGGTGTTCCTAATAACAGGTTGAAGGTCCTTAGAATGTCCAAGACTCAGAATCGGATGTTGAAAGTATATAGGCTAATATTAACCGGTAAGTTGATCTCCCCTATAATTTCTCTTCTAGACTTGTCTAAAGCCCTAATTGTCGTTGAACTTAGCTTGATAGCAGTTATATTGGTGCCCAATAGATCTAAGGTAGCGAGAGGGTAGACATTCAAAGATGATCCATTATCGATGAGGACTCTTGCTATGATGATGTTGTTTACCCTCACTATTATGAAGAGAGGCTTGGTGTATTGGTTACCTTCTTCACTTAGTTCTTCGGCAAAGAAAGAAATCCGATCTATGGTGAGAATAGAGTTGATGATAAACCTTATTCTTTTAGTCGGTATTTCGTGAGGGACTTTGACTTCCTTCAATGGTCTGAATAAAGCTTCCCGATGCGGCTTTGACGCCATTAATAAACTCATGGGAGATATTTGTGATGGTGTCTTAGCGAGCTGATCTATTATTTTATACTCACCAGACTTAATTATTTTGGTGAAGGCAAACAATCCTTCTTTAAATATTCAATCGATTCATTGTTTGGACTTTCTAATATAGTTTTCTTTTTCAAGTCTTCTTTCGGGTTATAAATTTTACTAAAGCAAGTAATCCCTCCTATAAGCGACCTCAATTGCCCTTTGTTTACTGCTTGGTAGTTGAGAGGGGCAATTTTATAATTTTCGAAGATTATACACACATGGAAGGTATACCTTTTGGTTTGTGGAATTTGCTTCTCCTCTTGTTTGTAGAATCTGTAGACCCTAAGCTCCTGGTTGGAACTGATCATGTTGATGGAGGAATTTGAGTCCTCAAATATCATATTGATGACATGCCTATAATTCGGCAAGGGGTTATTGTTGATGTTTGGAACTAGAGCCTCTATGAAGTCTAGTTAGACTATACCTTCGTCGATTAAATCCTGAATTTTATTTTTTAATCTCTAGCATGAGTCTATTAAATAGCCCACTTGCCCTAGATGATATTGACATCTTACATTAGGATAAAAAAAGCTTGGCTTATACCTTTGATTAGGATCCTTAGAATGGAGTATATTATCCTTTCTTAGTTTTTCAAGTATCTAACTAAGAAGAACGGGTATTTTGGTGAACTGCCTTAGGACCATACTAACTTGCGGTTGGCTTTTAAACTATTGTTAAGCTGGCAAAGGATTTAGCCTAAAAGAGACCCAAGCATTAGGCTTAGTATTTGAATTAACCATACTGATAGTAGCTTCTCTAGGCTTGGTGGTGGTGGTTTTAGTAGAAGGTGGCCTTTTGTCTGATGGTTCTTGTAATTTGCTAGAGGAGGTAGCACTTTCAATCCAATACCTTACTGCTTCTGCAAAACTAGAAAAGGCTTGCTTAATTAGGTAAGCGAAGTAGGGTCTCTCAAAAGTGTTGATAAAAGTCGAAGCTAGCTCTTTCTTAGTCATGGGGGTGGATACCCTTGCAACTAAGGACCTCCACCTTTGGGTGTACTCTTTAAAAGATTTGCTATACCTCTTCCTAAGGGCAACTAAATCTATCATAGCTAGTACCACTTCAACATTGAACTTATATTGCTCACAAAATGGCTTAGCCAACTTCTCCCATGTGTTTATCTGGTTTAAATCCAATTGGGCATACCAGGTCAAAGTAGGGCTCATCAGGCTGTCCTGAAAAGTTTGGACCATGAGCTAGTCATATTGCACATAATTTCCCATTTTGTGTACATAGAGCCTAATGTGTAGTTTAGGGCACCCAGTTTCATTATACTTCTTAAAGTCAGGTAATTTAAATTTCTCTAAGAAGCTTCCATAGTCATAAGTAGAGAAGTCTATTATACCAACCTTCTTAAATCCATCATATCCTTTGAGTACTTTCTTCTTTTCAGTAATTTGTTGGGCTAATCACCTTTCCAATTCTTTCAATTTGTCCTAATCAGCTTTAGGTTTTAAGTTGACTAGAAATGGGTAAGTATTTGGTTTGAAAGTCGAGTTGACCTTTGGATAGACCCCATCTATCTCAGAAGACTCAAAGGCCTGGTTGACTTTGGGGATAGGCTTCTTCTACTTCGAGGGGTAAGGCTTCAATGTTTTTTCGATATTGGGCTTGAGAGTTTTCTCCATTTGATAGAGCTGTAGACCTGAGCAAGGTGATGCTATCAATAAGGAAGCTCAGTTGGTTCACAATTTTCCCCCACTGTTTGTTCTAAAGAGCAGAACCTCAACTTGGTAGGATCAATAATTTTAGGGCTGACATTGTTGTTGTTTCCTTAGTTGGCCATTCTGGTTTGAGAATAGGTTCTGATAAGATTTCTCTAGAAGGTTTAACTCGTGCGAGTTATCTTGGTAACCTAGTTTAAGATCAATTCTCAATAAGTTAGCATATAAACACACATATATATATATATATATATATATATATTTCAAATGAAATGAATGAGAAAGGGGAATGTAAAAATGTATTGTACACAGATACAGAGAAATAGAATCAATGAATAACCAGTAAGATGGTCATTTTTATTATTTTGTAGCTTCCGGAGTTCCCTTTTACATTATTTGAAAAAGAAAAAAACATTCAAGAAGTGTATTCCTATCTCTAAATGTTCTTTTAGCACTTGGCAGGCATTCCCTTTTTTCTGCTTATTAGGTCCTGCTAGTGCTTCCTTCCTATTTTCTGGGTTGGGCTCTTTTATTTCTTCAAGTTCTTTGAGCCTCTTCTAGGTCATCCTCAATTAATGTTCTAAGGCCCAAGAACATTGTCTTGATTCCCGAAAGAGATCCTCCCATATGCCCCGCTCTTCATAGATCACTTCTACATGTGCTTGTACTTTGTCCATATAGGTCTTGATTTCAGAATCTAGTTCAACTGGTATAGGTTGGATGATATCTGGTGCTCAATACTAGATCTCCCGTACCTTATGGAGCTGATTGTATAAGTATTCTTTGGTGACCCTATGCCTATCCACATCTCCTATTCACTCTCCTAAATCGATGCTTGGGCTGATAGTCCTTGTTTCCCATAATTGTTTGATTGCTCAAAGTTTGGACATCTTTCGTGGTAGTAGAATCTAAAGGTCCTCATAATCCAAGGTCGTGATATCCAGTGGAGGCCTATAGACTATATCTTGGATACCTCTAAATTGTCTGATCATATTGTTAGGGTAATAGCCTGTATACAATTTCATCCCGATTAGGGGTATTGCTTGATAATTTTTGCAGACTTGGATTAGTCTTTTGAAGTTGCCCCATCTTGCTGTCCATAAGATATCAATGACTTGGAAAATTTGCAATACTTTTACCCACCAATAAGTAGACTTTCATTGGTCGCATCAAGCGTAAGTGGGGGTGGCCTAATCAACCCTAAGTGGTGGTTATATGACAGCACCTGGATTCTACAAAATGCCCCCCCCCCCCACCCCCCCATCCTAGGGTCCTAATATGGTCCTGGTTTAATTATGTCTATCATACATTTATGGTACATAAAATAAATTCCCCCAACCTTAACCCCCACCACCTCACACCCCCACCCCCCCCCCCGCCCCCAAAAAAAAAAGTTAAATAATTAAACCTGTAGAAATGTTAGTATAGTTATGGTACAAATAATAACAAATTGATGAATAAGTAAATAAATTACACTTAATAAGATGATTTTTAGTGATTAATTTTAATTTTGGAAAATTGAATGGCTAACCTTCTTGACAGTCCCCAATAGAGTCGCCAAGCTATTGAGCGTAGTTTTTTCATCCCGATTTTTATTAATTAAGTCATCTTCAAACCGATCAATATTAAACCCTACCCATTTCGTATTGACCCTCTACTAGGGTTTTAAAAAAACTCGTTCTTAACTTTGAAAACATTTTGGAGTCATAACCTGATTAAAGTCAAGAAAAAGAGTTAAGTGATAACCAATTGGATTGATTGATTATAACTTAGCTACTGATCTTTTGATAAAACTGATTTTGTAAACGGTTTTAAGAACCAGAAAACAAGTTCGAGGGTTAGGATTTTTAAACCCTTATGGGTACTATTTACTTTCCAATTTTAATCTTAATCTTAAAAATCACCTTTCAAAAAACTACTCTATAAAGTGTAACCTAATTATTGGTTAACAAGTTGAATTAAGTAATTTAAACTAAAGATGGAAAAAACATTTTTTTTTTTTGGTTTTTTACTGTTGCCCTATAGGTGTTTATGTACCCGCTATTTGGAATCAAATGTACGTAGTTCTTTTTGTAAAATTTTAGTGTATTGGGTTTGTTTTAATTTTGAAAATACTTCGGATTTACACTTTTAACCCAATTTGATTTATTTAAAGAAATTTCTATAAAGGGTCTTAAATTGGGAATTTTATTTTTGGAAAATCCCAAAAAGCCTTAATTTTAAAAAGGCAAATTTATTTTATTTAAAAAATGATTTTCTAAGTGGAAAAAATGTTTATATATATATATATTTCACTAACCTATTTTTACCTTATTTATATTATCAATTATCATTAATTTTATTTCACAATAGACTCAAGCTCTTCTCTTCTTCTTTTTTTTTCTCTTTTTTTAATTATTATAAATACATGAGTATTAAATTAAATAAAAAGTAAAACAAATAAATAATATATATAATATATATATATAGCAAACCAGGTTGGCTCGAGTAAGCTTTAGGTCGACTTTGTTCTACTCGGATTGACTTAAGTCGGCTTAGGTTGGCTTTGGTCGGCTTTGGTAGGCATCGGTCTGCTCGAGTCAACTGAAGTCGACTCAAATTGACTCGAAAAGTCATATTAGAGTGTTGAATATGGGATTTTTAAGTGTGAGAAATCCGATGGTGGTGGTAGTTTTCATTGAAAATCGCTATGGAGGATGCTATCATAGAGATAGAAAGGAATCATGCTAGAGTGAGAAAGCTTTGATTTTTGCTTATCTAGAGTGTTTTGAGGCTTCATTGTATGTCCTTATGTGTTTCATGACCCTTATTTATACTAAACGATGTTTGAACGAGCTTAGAAAGCTCATTAATGGAGAAATCAACCATGAATGGAGATGCTGAATTCTTAGTTTTTTTTTTTCATTTTTGGAGCCAATTTAGTATCAAATTTTGATTAAGTTTGGATGAAATTTGGGTCTCAATTTGTAATATGTTGTGTCATCTACACGATTTCACTATCAATTTAGTGAAATCGTGTAAAAACAATAGTAAGAAATGGCCGCAAATTAACCTGCTTGAAGGGGAAATAAATTGGAAAATCAGAACAGAAAAAAGGAGGAAGAAGGTTTAGATATGTATGACAGACGTGTTAGATGTGCCCAGTTGGTACGCTTAGGCAAAATAAAAAAAAGGTAGGTGTTGGAATTCAAATAAGGTTGAAGGCCTTAGGCTAGATCTTGCAGACCAAGTTTAATCCTAGTCTAATCCCCTTCCCCTCCTTTTTTTTGGGGTGTTTTCTTAGTATTCTATTTTTTTATATATTTTTTTTCCTAAATTTCTTTTTTTTTTTGTTTTTTTTTTTTAATTTGAACCCTTTATCCTATCCTAAAAATTTTGAAAAAATAAAAGGAGTAAAAATGGGGTGTCTATAAGTCCTTTAAAAGAAAATATGAATTGAGTTAACACTTTATGGGCTAGCTAGACCCAAGAGTATAAGAGTTAAGTGCCTTGGAGATTGACTACCATCCTGAGGAGAGACTAAATGTAAATTCAATATCTTAAATGAAATTGACTCATTTTTATGATAAAAGGTTAGAAACACTTACCTGGCTTTATCGATAGTCCCAAATAATCAAATTTTTTTCTAAAACAATCCAATTAGAACCAATGGTTCAACCCTCTCTTTTTCTTCTTCTTCTTCTTCTTTTTAATTCAATCTAGTCTTGAAATGAAAGCACATGAAGTTCTACTTAGAGGAGAATTTAAAAAAGGAGACCTTAACATATGAAGTATCTTCATCACTTGAACAAAGATGTTACGTCTTAAATTTTCAACCCCAAACTTAATCGGTTTTCCTTGCAAACTTCTGCTCTTAAACAAGTACCACTCATTTATCATTGGATATTTTTCTTTTTCTAAATATCACCTTGTCTTGAAAATTAGAAAACAAATCCCCCTTTCTAGGGAAAGTGAACCGTAAGAGAGTATCAAAAGAATTTTTTATCAATTGACATCGTTCCAAATTAAGCGTTCATTTTCTCTCATGTTTAGGGTATATGGGGGTTTATTTGGATTAGAGCGAAGAGTGAGGTCTTTTGGTGGAATGAGAAAAGATCTAAGGGTATTATCCAATATTGACGACTATTAGGGATACTATCATTGCTTGTAGAAAATGAAAACAAGACCATAATAATATTAGATTATTTGTATTTCACGATATGAGCAAAAATTCCATTGATCTTTCAAGGGTAGTACAATTCACTATGTCAGAATTTATTGGGTCCCTTAAGTCTATACCATCCATTTGAGATAAGATCAAAGCTCCCCAAGAAACACTTTCCTTATAATGGAAGGTCCTCTATAATTTGGAGCAAACTTCCTTCTAGAGTCTTCTGTATTGGGCAAAGTCTTCCTCAATACCATGTCTCCCTCTTCAAAACTTTGAGGCCTTACTTTCTTGTAAAAAGCCCTAGCCATTTGTTGTTAATAACACATATTGTGGCACAAGGTTGTCAACCTTTTCTCATCAATCAGATTTAATTGCTCAATGTGCTTCTTTATCCAATTAGCCTCATTCAAATAGGTTTTCAACAACACCTTAACAAATGGAATTAGACTTCTACTAGTAATACAACTTCCATTCCATATACCAATGAGTAGGGGGTTGACTTGGTTGACATTCTGATAGAAGTTCAATAAGTCATGAGTGTAAACAACAACATCTCATACTAATCTCGATATGTAACCACCATCTTCTCAATGATTCTTTTGATATTCTTGTTATCTATTTCCATAGCCCTGTTCATCTAAGGCTGATAAGGAGTGGAATTTCTATTAATGATCTTAAACTACTGCTACAACTCTTACATCATTTTGTTGTTAAGATTTGTACCATTATCGGTAACAATTGTCTCTAGTGTACCATACTGAACCAATATGTCTCTCTTGATGAACTTACCATTACTCCTTTCGTTATACTCAAGTAGGATGAGGCTTCAACCCATGTCTTGAAATAATTGATAGCCACTAATATGAATTGGTGTTCAATAGATGCCTTTGGAGTGATCGGTTGATGATGTCTATAGCTACATCAAAAATGGCTATAGTGCAGATAGTATATGTAATTCTTGAAGTTGAGCGTTCACTTTGTTTGCATAAACTTAGCACAAGTGGCATCATCTAACATGTTTGATGTAATCTCCTTCTATAGTCAACTAATAATATCCTAACTTCATGATCTACTTAGCAAGCATATAGCAATTCATGTAAGGGTTGCATACTCCCTTATGCACTTTCTCATCTACAAATCATAGAAGTGTACCATCAAATGATCATCAGTACAAGGTAGACTCACTTATCAAGTACCGAGCAACCAATCTTCTAATTATCTTCCTATCCTTCTTCTCAGCCTCCCCAAGGTATGTACCATGTTGTAAGCATGTTTTGATATCATAATACCAAATCTTTTCATCACATGAACTTTCAATTGTCAAATAGAAAGCTGGCTTTTCTCCAACTTCAATCATAAGTAGCTAGATCTCTACTTTACCAGATATCTAAATCATGGAGGCCAAGGTGGCTAAAGCATCAGCATATTGATTTTAAACTCTTAGTACGTACATAAATGTAATCTTTTCAAACCTACATGTCAGTTCAGCTAAGTGTTGGTGGTAAGGTACCAATTTAGGGTCCTTCATCTTATATTCACCTCGAGCCTAGCCTATGATTAATGAAGAATCTCCACATACCTCTAATTTTGGTATTTCCTTGAACAACGCCATCTTAAGTCCTAGAATACATGCCTCATATTCTGTAATATTGTTAGTATACAGGAAAACAAGCCTTACGGCCATCAAGAATTGTATATTTTTAGGGGATATGAGTATTGCCCTAATTCCATATCCCGATACATTGGCTACTCCATCAAAGAACATTTTCTAACTTGAAGGTTTCTCAACTACTTCACTATCAAAATCGTTTTCAGCCACCTAGACACTTTCATCAGGAAACTTAACTCGCACTTCTTGAGGGGTATCCTTAGTGGGATTCTCTATTAATTGACCTGCTAAGACTTGCCCCTTGATCGAACTTTGGCTCACATAATTGATGTCAAATTCTGATAATAACATCTACCATTTTGAAATTCTATCGATAAGGGCCAGCTTTTCTACCAAATACCTCAAAGAATCATGTTGTGCAATCAACTCGATTTGGTAGTAAAGTATGTATTGTCTGAGCCGATGCATGACCCAAACCAATGCACAACATATTCTTTTAGTTTCTGAGTATTTATGCTCCCCTTCTAAGAACTTCTTGCTTAAATAATAAATGGCCCACTCCTTCCCTTCTTCATCCTTCTAACTAAGCTTGCATCCTATAAATTTAAGCAATATGGTCAGGTATAAGAACAATGGCTTCCTTAGTTTAGGAGCTACCAAAATTGGAGGATTCATGAGGTATTCTTTAATTTTTGTGAAAGCTTCTTTGCATTCATCATCCCAATTAACCCTAACATTCTTTTTCAACAGCTTGAACAAAGGGTGACATTTATCTGTTAACTGAGATATAAATTGAGCTATATAATTCAAACGACCTAACAATCCTCTTACTTCTTTGACTATGCATAGAGAAGGCATGTCAATTATGGCTTTAGCTTTTTTAAGATCAACTTTGATGCCCTTTGGCTAATTATGAAGCCCAACAATTTCCCCAACGTCATTCCAAAAGTATACTTCTCTAGATTCAACTTTGGCTAAAACTTTCTTAATTTGTTGAATAGCTTCCTTAAATTTTCTATGTGATCTTTCCCTTCCTTGGATTTTGCAATCATATCATCAACATATACTTCTATCTCTTTATGCATCATATATAGAAGATTACGACCAATGCCTTCTGGTATGTTGCCCCAGTATTCTTAAGCCCAAAAGGCATCACCTTATAGCAAAACGTACCCAAGTTGTAATGAAAGTTGTCTTAACCTTATCTTCTTCAGACATTCAAATATGATTGTATCCTGAAAATCCATCCATGAATCAGAATAGATGGTTCTTGGCTATGTTATCCATTAAGACATTGATATGAGGCAATGGAAAATTATCTTTAGGCATTGCTTGATTGAGATCTCAAAAGTTTATGAATACTTTAACCTTCCCATTCTTTTTCATCACTGAAACAATGTTGGCTACCCATTCTGGATAATCAGATACCTCAATGAATCTGACTTCAAGTAGTTTCTTGACCTCTTCCTTGATTTTCAATAGGACGTCAGGTCGGAATTTTCTTAAGTTTTGCATGGGTTAATGATGGACTACGATTGACGAATCTAACCCAGTCATATCCTCATAAGACCAAGTGAATACGTCTTTATATTTAGCCAACAATGTAATCATTTTTGTTTTTTGTTCCTCTTTCAAGCACTCTTTGATCTTCAAATTCTTAGGACTATCCTCATTGTAGTCACCGACATTACCCTTAACGACTAACCTAGTTGGGCTAAAGGTGATAGCGGTATTTTCATTATCTACTTGTACAAGGTATCCTCGATTTTCATTTGATTCATTGGATGTGTGCAAAGTGTATAAAGAAAAGTGTATGTAAGTAAAAGAGAACTGAAACAATAAAAGGAGGAAAGAAACTAACTAATATTTTATTGAATGAATGGAAGTAAATCACAAATGAGGCAAGAAACTAACTAATATTTTATTGAATGAAAGACTCAATGATACATTTCGAACAATGACTATTGAAAAGAAAAATTCCAGAAATACTAACTAATGTTCACCTTTTACCCTAAGTAGGACTTGTTACCTTTCATTAGGATGGAAAACTAATAACTCAAATGGTGCTAGAACTTGTAGTGCAACTTTGCTAGTTTTTCATTAGCAGATTCTAAGGCTTGATTCTCTACTAGAATGAATGTCTCAATTAGTGGCGAGAAGGTCATTAAGAGATGCTATAATATGTCACCTCTCTTGCCTTTTACATATTTCTTCTAAAATTCTTCTATTAGAGTAGGTTTGTAGCTAAGACTATAGGTACTTGTCCAGCCTTCCTTAAACTTCACTCGCTCATTCTTTCTACTATTGGGAGTGGTAATCATGCACACTTCTTCAAACATCTATAAACCAAACTCCTCCTGCCCTTCACTTCCTATATAGGGTATGGCCGTTTCCTTATAAATCTCACAATCTTGATCTCCTAAAATTATAATCATCTGGCCATTTGAGATAAACTTCACTTTCTGGTGTATGCTCCAAGGTATGGCTCCTGCTGTATGAATCCAAGGTCTTCCTAAGAGTAAATTGAAAGACCTTAGAATACCCATGACTTGGAGTCGAATACTTAATTTCTAAGGGCCAATACTTACGAGTAAGTCTATCTCCCTTATAATCTCTTTTCTGAACCCCTCAAAATCCCTAACTAATGTGGAAGAAGGCCTAATTATGGTTGTATCAATACCTAGCAAGTCCAAGTTGGCAAGTAGGTAGACGTTCAGCAATGATCCATTGTCGATGAGTACTCTAGTAATAATTATGTCATTACTCGTTACCATTATGAAGAGCGGTTTTGTGTGTTGATTCCCTTCTTCTCCTAACTCTTCTAATGAATAGGAAATTTGGTCCATGTTAAGGATAGAATTAGTAACTAATCCTATCTTCTTGGTTGGCATTTTACGAGGGACCTCAACCTCCCTTAAGGTGTGAAATAAGGCTTCTTTTGTGGGCTTTAGATGCGATCAACAAACTCATTAATGATATTTGTGTCAGAGTCTTACTGAATTGTTCCATGATCTTGTACTCGCTCGACTTGATCATCTTAGTGAAGGCCGATAGCTCTTCCACCTGTTCAATCGTTTTATCATTCACTTCATTTGGTCGACTCTTCTTCTCATGCTCTTCTCTATGGTGCTAAATCCTTCCAGATTGAGTAATTCCCCCTACTAGAGAACCTAACTTCTCTTGATTTATTGCCTAATATTTAAATGGGATGGGCTTGTAATTTTTTGGTGTTACCGATATGTGAAAGGTGTACCTCTTACCTGTTAGGGCCTGCTTGCTTATATGGAACTCAAAACCTTAAGTTTCTTATCTAAATCGATCATGTTGATTGTAAAGTCATCATAAATCATACCGATAATCGGGCCATAGTTAGGTAGAGGGTTATTGTTAACATTCAAAGTTGGGGCTTCCACAAAGTCTAATTGTGCTTAAACCCTTCATCTATTGTGTCTTGAATTCTATTCCTCAATCTCCAACATAAATTGGTCAAGTGCCTTACTTGCCTACAATGATACTTACATTTCTGATTAGGATCGTAAATTCTAAGCCTGTATCGATTGCTGGGAAACTTGTACTAGGTCACATTATCTGTTCACAACTTATCGAAGACCTAACTTAAAGGAACTAATATCTTAGTAAACTGTTTAGGGGCCCTATTGGCCTGAGGTTACTTTTTGAATTGATGTTGCATTAAAGGCGGATTTCCCTTGAAAGAAACTTGGGCATTCAGTCTTGCATTTGAGCCTACCATACTGACTGTGGATTCTTTAGGCTTGTCAACTGCTGGTCTAGAAATAAAAGATGAAACAAGTAGTCTGATATCTGAAAGCTCTTGAAGCTTATCGAAGGAGATGATGCTTTCAATTTTATACCCTATTACCACTACTTCAGCAAAATTAGATGAGTCTTACCCAATCAAATGGGAGAAATAAGGCTTTTCTAAAGTATTAATAAAACCTGATGTGAGCTCTTTCTCGGTTGTGGGAGTAGACACCCTTGTAACTAAGGATCTCTATCTTTAAGCATACTCCTTGAATGATTCATTATTTTTCTTCGTCAAGGCAAATAAATCCATCATGGTTGGAGCTACTTCTACATTGAACCTATATTGTTCATAAAATGCCCTAATGAGTTTCTCCCATGTATTTCTCTGGTTTAGGTCTGGCTAGGCATACCAAGTTAGGGCTGGACCGGTCAAACTATCTTAAAACGTTTGCACCATGAGTGGGTCATATTGAACATATTTACCCATCTTCCTTACGTACAACTTGGTATGAAGCTTGGGGTACCCCATCCCGTTATACTTTTCAAACTTTAGTACCTTAAAATTCTCAGGGTGGGCTTTAACATCATATGTAGAAAACTAATGATTCTAGCTTATTCAAATCCATCATATCCTGTAAGTGCCCTCATCTTCTCAGTGATCAGCTAGGTGAGTTTCCTTTCCAACTTCTTCAAACTATCTGTACTAGGCTCTAAGTTAGCTGGTCTTATGTTAGCTAAGGCTACATATGTGTCAACTCGAATGTCGAGTTGACTTTAACTCCTTCTAACTCAAAAGGGTCTTTTGGATAGTTGTCTTTTGCTTCAAGAGCTTTAGTATTCTTCTCGTAACGTGGCCTTGGAACTTTAGTCATTAGCTGGTGTTGTAGCTCGAAGTAAAGCGATGTTATCTACTAGGAAACTCATTTATTCTGCCATCTTTTCCATATCCCTTTCTAAGGAATGGAATCTCAACCCGATAGGGTCAATGATCTCAGTATCAATGTCATCTCCTTGAGTGGTAGCCATTCTGGTTTGGGAATGCATTATGATTGAACTTCTTCAAAAAATTTGATGTTTATGAGCTATCTTGAAATCTAGTAAATGGGAAAGTTGGACAAAAAGTTATCACATATCACATTTTTGTAGGAAAAAAATATTAAATGTACAAATGGAAGATGCATGGCACATAGATGCAATGAAAATTAAGACTAACAAGAGACCCTTAATGTGGTAGAACCTAACTAATTTTTATTAATCTTTGCAATTGTGAAGCTTTACATCACTTATTTCATTTTAAAAAAAATTCCTAAAGAAAGAAAAAAAAAACTATGTTCTATTCTTCTTATGGCTATTAAGCCCGTCTTGAGTCTTCTTCCTCTTCCAAATTTTAGGAGCCTCTATTTCCTTGCCCTTGATCTTTCTTAGTTGTGCTTCAAATGCTTTTATCTTCTAATGATATTCCTCACAGTAGGCTTTCAACTTTTACTCTCTTGATTTCTCGAGTTTAGCTTTAACTTAGACTTCTTCTTTCTCCTTTGTCTCTTCTATGTCTTTTAGCTTCTTCGGTTGGTGATAGAACAATCGTTTGGTTGTCTGACTTCTTCCCAGTATCCCTTTAGTGGTAGGGGTAGTCTTCCTTGTGTACTAAAGAGCTCGAACGCTTAAAAGTTTGGCCACTTTGTCAGCCACCAACACGTTGGGATTATGAAAGTCAAGGGAGACAACTTATGATGATGGCTGGGAATGATGTGTTTCCGGGGTCAGATAAATGAAGAAGTACCATAACGATGCAAACCAAAACAAATAGGGAAAAAGTTAACAAAATTTGAGTAGCTACCAAATGGATATAATACACTACTCGATCCTATTCAGCCTACAATTCGCTAGATATGACATACTAGTTTGAACTGAAGGGTTACTCGCCACTACTCCTTGCTAAAAGGAATAGATAAGAGTTGAATGATAATGAGAATACTAAGGTTGCTCAACATGAACAATTTTGTATTGATTACTTAATTTTCTGCATACACAAAAGTGAGGGTTTATATACCCATCTACTAAGGTTACTTTATATGTATGAAAAGATTAAAGGGCATTCTACAATTGGGTTACATAAAACATTCTAAAAGTGGTTAAAGGGGCAAGAATATTCACTATGGAAAAGAAAGAATCATTTTAGAATATTGCGTCAAAAGACACATGTCACTTGGTGGCTGGACATTAGGAATATGATACAAGGAAGGTAGAAGTAGAATAACGTTTGCAATCAGTGGTCGATCTGATCTGGATTAGATCTGGAGCTAATTAGTCCGGTAAAGAAGTTAGTTAAATTGGAGTCAGATGCCTATGGTTGGTTGGGGAGCTTGGCTCAATTAGTCCTAAGTTGTCTTCTGGAATAAGACTTTGCTACTAGACAGGTACATGTTTGATACATGTGAGGATCTAACAGATTGGTTAGTAAGAGATTAGTTCAGCATAAGAATCTCCATCTTGCCTTTAGTTTCAACTTATATTCTCTATGAGAGTCCTTAGAGTCCTCTAGCTCGGTTGCAAGTGATTGGTCTAGGAACTTGGTTCCTATCATTTGCTTGGGGGTCGAAAAGATTTGCTCTCAAAACTAAAGGGGTTTCAACTTCTTCTTCTAGGGCGCATACGGGGTCTTCTTCTATTAGTTGGTGAAGGATCAGATCAAACATATTTAAGATGGAAGAAACACCGTAGTCATCAGGCAACTTGATGTGATAAGCGTTGCAGTTGATCTTCTTTAGGATTTTAAATGGACCATCAGCTTGAGGAAGTAGTTTGTTCTATCTTAAGTGTGGGAATTGTTCTCAACTAAGGTGTAACTATACCAAGTCTCCTCAATGGAAGGAAACAGTTTGATAGCTTCAGCTACTAATTTCATAGTGTCTCTGATTGAATCGGGCGATCTTCTTGGTTATAGACTGGTGTAGTTCATACAGTTCTTAGGCTTGGTCAACTTCAGATTGACTCTCTTCAGTAGTTGCTGGGACACCGATCATATCCAGGGGAATAGCGAGGTTAAGGCCATAGATGATCTCGAATGGGGTTTTCCCAGTAATGCTATAGACAGTTCGATTGTATATGAACTCCACAACTAGTAAGCATAAATCCAAATCCTAATCCCTTAAGTTCTTTCTCACAACAACTTTGAGCAGATTGCCTAGGGTCCTGTTTACCACTTCAATCTAGCCATCAGTCTATGGGTAGCTACTAAAGCTGAATATAAGTTTGGTTCTAAGTCTTCTTCTAAAAGTTTTCCAAAAATAACTTAAAACTTTTGTATCCCGATCTATGACAATAGTCTTTGGTACCCCATGTCGTTAGACCTCCTGCAAAAACAAATAAGCAATATATAAAGCATCATTAGTCCGATGATACAGAATGAAGTGTGCCATCTTACTGAAGTGGTCCCCTAAAACAAAGATATAATCTTTGCCTCTGGATGTCCAAGGCAATCTTTGGATAACATCCATGCTAAGGTCAGGCCAAGGTAAGGTTAATGTTGGTAGTGGCATGCACACTTCACAACTACTAACTATCTTATGGACATCCTTGGCCGAACCTAGCCAGTAAAAGTTCTCCTTCAACATATTAGTGGTCTTGGTCTCCCTAAAGTGACCTAATAATCTGCCGCTATGAGCTTCCTTGATCAATAGCTCATAGGAAGAGCAGTTTTGTATGCATAGGCTCTGGTCCTTGAATAAATAGCCTTCCTTAAGATGATACCCCTTAATAGCAATTCTATCTCTACACTACTCTAGGATGGGGCTGAAATGAGGATCATGAGCATACTACTCAGTAATGAGCAAGAATCCTAATAATTTTCTCTACAAAGTGGTTAGCAAGGTGTGCCATCATGACAAAGCATTAGCGACTACATTTGTGCTTCCCTTCTTGTGCCAAATGACATACGAGAACCCTTCTATAAACTTTAACCACTTGGCTTGCATTTTCAAAAGCTTGTTCTGACTCCTTAGATGCTTTAGAGACTTATGGCTTGTATAAATAACAAACTCTCTTAGTGGCAAATGGTGTTGCTAAACAATAAAGGCTTGGTAAAGGGCAAGACCACTAAGCTTCTCGTTATGGTAAGCGATGGGTCATCACTCTTACATCAAGATAGTGCTAATTCCAATTCCCGATGCATTGCAATCCAATTTGAAGGGTTTATCAAAATCTAGTAGTGAAAGGACATAAGCCAAGGTGAGCTTCTCCTTAATTACCCTAAAGCTTTGCTCAGTTCAATCATTCCACCTAAACCCTTCATTCTTCTTTATCAATTCGGTCAAGGAAACGACTATGGTACTGAAGTTTTTGATAAATTTCCTACAGAAAGAAGCTAAGCCATGAAATCTTTGAACCTCAGTGACATTCTTTGGCATTGACTACTCAAGAACAACATAAATCTTCTCCTCATCTACCTAGAGTCCTTCCCCTAACACCATAAACCCTAAGAAGATCACCTCTTTCTGGCAGAAAGTACATTTCCATACAACTTCTCAAATTGCAAAATGTCAAATACTTCATGAAGATGTTGAACATGGTCATTCAAGTCGGCACTATATACCAATATGTCATCAAAGTACTCCACACATCTTATAATTACAGGGCACATTATATGGTTCATCAACCTCATGAATGTGCTTGGCACATTAGTATGTCTAAAAGGCATAATAAACTATTCATAGAGTCTATGCCTAGTGTTAAAAGTAGTCTCCCATTTATCACCCAATGTCATGCAAGTTTGGTGGTAGCTACTTCGAAAATCAATATTTGAAAATATCTTGGTGCCATGAAGCTCATCTAACATGTCATTAAGCCTTGGTATGGGGTAACTGTACTTGACACTAATTTGGTTGATTGCTTAGTTGTCAATGTACATGCACTATGAACCATCTTTCTTAGGGACAAGCAGAGCTAGTACAACACAAGGGCTCTTGCTCTCCTTCACATATCTTTTCTCTATGAGTTTATCCACTTATCTTTTCAACTTACAGCTTACTTAGGGTCTATTCTATATGCAGGTCAGTTTGGCAAGGTAATAGCTAGCTGTAGATCAATACAATGCTCAATGCCTCGAATTGGAGGCAATCCTCTAGGTATTTCTTTAAGGAATAGATCGACAAACTCATTTAGCAAGCTTCAGATTTCATCAGGGATATCCTCTAAATCTCTCATTTTCAACAATTGTCTAATCAGTAGGAACATAGGTTCTTTAGCTTCTTTAGCAACTCAGAGCTCTCTTCGGCTGATGACTAAGGCTTCCTTCTTATTAGCTAGGGTGAGCTAGTTATAGGTTTCATTTACTTGGGATGGGGTCATAGGTTACAACACAATCTTCCTTCCATCCTTAACAAAGGCATAAGTGTTGTTATACTCGTCCTGAGTAACACGTTAGTAGACTAACTAAGGTCATCTAGGCAGTAGATGTGAAGCTCCCATAGGGACAACATCGCACGCTACTTCGTTCTTATATACACTCCCAATACTAAACGGTACGGTCACTTGTTTAGTTATGTACAAAACACTCTTATCATGAAGCCAATGCAGCTTATAAGGTTATGGATGCTTTAAGGTCGACAGAACTAATCTCTGCATAAAGGACTGTGCAACAACATTAGTACAACTTCCCCCATCTACAATGATTGTGCATAATTGGCCTTTGACGGTACATTTAGTATAGCATAGATTCTCCCTCTTGTCCTCCTCAGAGTTCGGTAAGGAACTCAGGACCCGTCTCAAGACTAGGGTCATCACTTCTCTCTGGTCAATATAGACATAGGTCTCCTCTTCCCTTTGGCTTCAAGTTTTCCAACATATTCTTCTTTCTCGGGCTTACTTTCGTTGATGCTATACACTACACCTCCTTGGAGCACCATGACGCATCAGTTTGGACACTCAGCAACCATATGTCTGAAGCCCAAGCATTTAAAGTATTTCACTTCGCTGGTCTTCCGTTCAGAGGTCTACCCTTTCTCACATGTCCTTGGGGTCGACCTAACCTTGACTCGACTTGTTTAATTGGCTCGACCCTACTCACTTGCTCAACTATTATCAGATCAATCATTCCTATCCTCGGCCCTATATGGACTCCTTAGCTCGGTTTGAACAGGTTGGCACAGAACTGGAGTTCGGAAGAATGTTGGCTCGGGTCGGCTCGAAGTACTTCTCTATTTTTCGACCCACTACACTATTTTTATTGCCTCTTTTAAGGTATAAAACCTCTACATTCTATGTTGTGAATTTCATATCGGAGTCTAGAGATGAACTATGACACAGTACGAGCCTTGGGTCCTTCTATGTTAGCTTAGATTATAAGCATCCAGAACTCTCTACATAGTCATCACCAGTCAACTTCCTTAGTGAAGCTTCTGCAATTTTGAAAAGGTATCTTGTAGGTAGGACTTGGGTACAAATCTACCTCTTAACAACATTTTCATCTCATCTTAGGTTCTAATACCTCACCTTCCATCTCTTGTTCTAGCCACATTCAAATTCTTCCACCACATAGTAGCATACCCAATAAACTCCAGTATAGTAAGTTGAATTTTGACAACATCTGTATGCCCATAACATTCAAATACCTTCTTGACCTTCTTTTCCCACTTCAAGAATTCATCTGCATCTCCACTTCCACTAAAGGGCGGGATTTGAACCTTGGCATTGTCTAACCCTTGGGGGACTCGACTTCTTTGTCCCTATGCTTAGTAATAGTCAACTTCTTCTTCCTCCCTAAACTCTTCAACATCAAACTCCTCATCATCTTCCTCAATCTCCTCCAACTCCAATATTCATTTAGCAACTCATTTTGCTACTCCTCCAGCTCGTTGTGGTCGAACTGGGTGATTGATTCAACTGCCTTAGCCATAGTATCTCTCAAGGGCATTTTTTGGTGGGCTATGGTGTTATATACCATGAGTTGTCTGTTAACTTACATTGTTGTGACTAACCTCTCAACAAGGTTGGTTAGTCTGTCAAGTTTGTCATCAACTGACCCAGGTGTGTTACTACCATTATGACCACAACTAGGTTAAGCACCACTACTCTGATCACCAATAACTCCTTAAACACTCGAATCTGACATGGTGCAATACTTTTAGATAGATTAATAACTCACTAATAACTTTAATACCCAATAATCGCTCAAACAGAACAATAGTGACTTGCTCTATTTCGTAATGAAAAATATAGTAAAAAGAGAGTAATAATGAAACTATACCTAATTAAAAACATATTACAGCAGCTACAAAAAGGAACACAGCAGCCACTAATAATAAGGTGAACCCAAACTTCACTGTAACTTCATACACTCCCTCACCGAACCATACTTTGATACCAATGAAGTTAATGCATCTCTAAGGTCAGACACACAGAGAAGCACTACAATGAAGCAAACCAAAACAAATAGGGAAAAAGTTAGCAAAGTTTGAGCAACTAAAATATGGTAATGACACACCACTCGATCTTACTTAGCCTATAATCTACCGAATATGACACATTATTTCGAACTAAAGGGTCACTCGCCTCTACTCCTTACGAAAGGGAATAGATAAGGGTTAAATGATAATAAGAACACTAAGTTTGCTCAACGTGAATAATTCTATATTTATTAGTTGATTGTCTACATACAGCAAAGTAGGGGCTTATATACCCATCAATTAGGGTTACTTTACATGTATGAAAAGACTAAAGGGTATTCTAAAATTAGGTTATATAAAACATACTAAAAGGGGTAAAAGGGGCAAGAATATGCAGTATGAAAAAGAAAGAATCATTCTGGAATATTATATCAGAAGATACGTATCGCTTAGTGGCTGGACATTACGAATATGATGCAAGGTAGGTAAAAGTAGAATAACATTTGCAATTAGGGGTCGACCTGATCTAGATTAAGTCAAGAGCCAATCAGTTCGGTAAAGAAGTTAACTGAATTAGAGTTAAATGCCTATGGTTAGTTGGAGAGCTCAACTTAGCTAATCCTGGGCTGTCTTCTGGAATAAGACTTTGGTACTAGGCAGGTGCATGTTTGACACATTTGAGGATCCGACAAACAAGTTAGTAGGAGATCATTTTGGCATAGGAATCTTCATTTTGGCTTTAGTCTTGAGCCAGTATTCTTTGCACAAGTCCTTAGAGTTCTCTAGCTTAGCTATGAGTGATTGGTCCAAGGGCTTAATTCCTATCATCTGCTTAGGGGTTGGAAAGATTTACCCTCAAATCTAGAGGGGTTTTGGCTTCTTCTTCTAAGGAGCATATGGGGTCTTCTTCTATTGGTTGGTGAGGCATCAGATCGGACATATTGAAGGTAGAAGAAACAGTACAGTCATCAGTTAACTCAATCTAGTAAGTGTTGCGGTTGATCTTCTTAAGGATTTTGAATAGATCATCAACTTAAGGAGATAGTTTGTTCTATCTCAAGTGTACGAATCATTCTTGGCTAAGGTGTATCCATACCAAGTCTCTTTGATGGAAGGAAACAATCCAACAGCCTCAGTTACCAATTTTATATTGTCTTTGATTGAATCTAGCAATCTTCTTGGTTATAGACTGGTGTAGTTCATGTAGTTCTTAGGCTTGATCAACTCCAGATTGACTCTCTTCAATAGTCATTAGGGCGCTGATCATATCTAGGGGAATAGCAAGGTTAAAGCTATAGACAACCTCAAATGGGGTCTTCCTAATAGTGTTATGGATAGTTTGATTGTATGCAAACTCCACAATTGTTAAGCGTAGATCCTAATCCCTTAAGTTCTTTCCCACGATAGCTTTAAGTAGACTGCCTAGTATCTTGTTTACCACTTCAGTCTGGTTATCAGTCTAAAGGTAGTTACTGGTGCTAAATACAAGTTTGGTTCCTTGTCTTTTCCAAAGAGTTTTCCAAAAATAACTCAAAAATTTCGTATCTTGATTTGAGACAATAGTCTTGGTACCCCATGTAGTCGGACCTCCTGCAAAAACAAATCAGCAATATATAAAGCATCGTTAGTCTGATGGCACGAAATGAAGTGTGTCATCTTGCTGAAGCGATCCGCTACAACAAAGATATAATCTTTGCCTTTGGATGTCTGGCGCAACCCTAGGACAATGTCCATGCTGAGGTCAAACCAAGGTAAGGTTAGTGTTGGCAGAGGCATGTATTCTCTATAGGGTTCTCTCTTCCCCTTAACTTGCTTGTACATTTCATAACTATTAACTACATTATGGACATCCTTGGCTAAACCTGGCCTATAAAAGTTCTTCAACAAATTAGTGGTCTTAGTCTCCCCAAAGTGACCTAATAATCCGTCACTATGAGCTTACGCTTAATGAGCTAATCTCTTCAACCATATCTTTCAAGCAATATAGTTACTAAGCATATGAATGTATGTAACAAGCAGCATGCTATACAAATATATGTAGTGGCCTAGAAATCGTATGTAACTCAGGATTTTGCCCTCTATAGTCAGGGTTGGAGATTATTAACTAACATAAACCATCAACCAAGTTCTAGCACTTCAGTTTTTATCCATAAATGCACCAATGTGCCACAAATATACTTATACATAGTTTATATATATATATATGCTTCACTTTGATAATTAATATAAACCTTTTCAAAACCTGAAAATTCCTAAGTTTAACGGTATGTTGGCCCCTACAGTCCAATGTCACATGCTCTAAGTGAAAGTCACAAGACATAACCTTTAAGCATACGGTTAGCATCTCTTAGCACCTAGTAAGCCCATAGGCTAAGATAAGGACTCAATAAATATGGTACTATCGTATACTTAACATTATCCCTTTAGGAGCTCTTGCTCTTATGAGCCCCTTCCTACCTTTTACATAAGGTGACTGTTATATAGGTATAATGCAATGTCATGCATGCATGATCCATTTTAATTATTAGCCAAGTAGGTATTATGTTCATTTATTTAAGTAATCAAACAATCATCACTCACAACCAACAATCCTATATATCTATCATGCAAGCACTTTTAGTTCTTATAACATCATCAAGCTATTAACAACTAAGTAACATCACACAAGCATATCCTATCCCTACATGCAACCAATTGTCATAAATAAGATATTTAGTGTCACTAACTACAAGCAAAACCAATTATGGAGTCATTAGGAGTTACTCACTCAACCATATCTACTAATCGTAGTAGTTTGGTGGTAAATCATCCCCCAAATCAGTATCCCTTGATCAAATAAATGAGGAAAAATAAGAATGTTTTACTTTATGACTTCATCCTAATGAGCTTACTAAATTTATTGCATCAGTTTTATTACTTATCCTCATATTTTTCTCGGTTAAGCTAAATTCTTCAATCGCGAATAACTTTCTCCTTTTAAACTTAATCTTTTTTATCTTATAGTCAATTTTTATTATTTTCAAATGTACTTCACATGGTGTAATTAGATTTGAGAGGTGAAGCCTGCATTTTTGTATACTGGTCAGAACAATAGCGCGTCTCCTATGTATGTTTCCTTTTGGCTTATTTTGCATTATCAAGTCTTTGGTTCACTTTATGGATTTAAATGGGATTTGGGCCTTAGACTATTATTTGGCCTTCATTGCTAACATATGATCAATTTCTTATTCATTCTTTTTGGCTTTGACTCTATCTCTTGTTCCTTAAGCTTTCTTGTAGACTTTTAAGCCATAAAATAATTTCTTTCTTACAATGGACCTACTAGACGCTTTAGTAAGCTTAGGGAACCTATAGTGGGCCTCTTTCAGGTCTTTCATTACTCTTATACTTACAAGTCATGGGGTTTTCTCTAACCTGATTATAGGTTTTAGGTCTTTTAACCCATTTAAGCTTCCTAAGGCTTATTGTCTTTATTGAACTTGTATGTTTAGGCTTAAAACTTGACAAATCGAGGTTTCATGCTTACTTTTCTTTATTTCCAAATCTAACTAGTTGGGTTTGGGGTTCTTAAGGTCTACCCTAGACTTATTTTCTTTAAGTTTTGACCTAAAAACTAACTTAAGTTGCTAAACACTTGTTTTTCCCTTGTCATTACTTCTTATTTGCTATTTTATTAAGGAAAACATGTAATATCAATTTATATACTCCTTGGCTATAGGTTTCAAGGAGCTTTCTTAAGGCTTTGATCACCTTTTTCTTAGGTATTATCACATATACCTATCATATAGTTATTTAGGTACATTTCCATGCCTAGATCTCTTTCATTAAGTTAAGGAAATATCCATGGGAATACTTTGTTTTTCATATCCAACACATAAAGAAAAGGTTATTGGCTTTGTTTTAATATTTCTCACAAGTTACAAGTCTTTCCTACATTGTTTCTAAGTACACATCTACTCCTTACTAGATAACATGAATGTATCTACTAAAACTTAGTATACTACAAGATAACTTTAGAAAGTAACTACTTGCTTAGCATAAAAGACTTCTAAATCACTATGAAATATTACAAGAAATGAAATGATGAAATCTACCCATGGATGTCCTAAGGTTGCAAGGAAGTGAAAAGGACTTTACGTTTTCTTTGTGAGGGTATGTAGCATCCCAACAATGAGTTCCCTTGTCCTTGTTCTAGCCTTTGACACTTACTACTGCTTTGGCCTCTTAAACCTTTGTTGAACTATGAAGCTTATGGTGTGAAGGCAACTTGGTGCTTCCTAAGATAGACTAAACTTGGGTGGTGTATGTGCAAGGGCATTCAGATGATTCAATAACAAAAATGAGGACGAAGATTAGGCGTGCAGTTGGGGCTTGATCTAGTGGTTGGTGAAGGTGGTTGGGGGCTGTTTTTGCTATTGAAGTTTAAGTGTCGAATGGGATGAAATGAAGGGAACTCAAATGGTTAGGATGGGAGACTTAAATGGCCAATTAAGGGCTTGATAGGAGTCCTCTTTTTGGCTTGTCATTAGGTGATTGAAATGAGGCAATGGTGTACGGAAGTGGCCGATTCTTTGAGGCTCCCAATGCTAGTCATTTATGTGTGTCTTCTTGGAAGAGAAAAGGTGAAGTGATGGCCTCCTTAGGGACTATCCCCATTGATTAGGAGTGGATAGGGGTGGCTTATCCAAGTCTCCTCAATTCCTACTATTAATCCCTTCGTATGTTTTGATGATAACAAAAAGGAACATTATTTAGTAGGATTGTATGCATAAGTACTTGTTAGATAGGGCTAGATTTATTTTCAATTTACAAGCATTGAATCTAGTCTCATGAGATTTGTTAGAAGATCAATAATAGGATGAATGAGAAGGTATAGGAATTGGAAACAAGAAATATGATTTAGAAGATGCATCGTAGGTTAAATACAGGTTTTCAAGATTCGAGAAGACCCAACTTTATCTATTGAATATATTTGGGAAATATATACAATGTGTTCTACTAAGGATGATTTAAATCCACTAGGATAAATTCATTTCAATCAAGATATTAAATTTAGAAAGATATGTAGTTGAAACAAGGATGAATTTAAATCAATCATAAGACATAACTAGGTTCAATTCCTTTTTGATAAATAAAATTCAAACATGCAAGGATTTCCTTTTGAGCTTACAAGGTCAAAATCTTAGTAAAAGGAAAAAAATACTTTGAGTCTTTTGCAGTACACATTTTGGGAAAGAATCTTACAGAAATAGTAGGCCAAGAAGGATATAATGCATAGTTATTTCGCAAGGCAAAGGACAAAATAATTTTTTATAGACCTACCTTATACCAAGCATTTAACCACTATAAACTTCAATATTTAAAGAGTTTGAATTCTATAGATCAAGATAAAACAAGAAAAAAAAAATGAACAAGCATAAGAAAAAGCTCTATTATCATTTGAAAAAGTGCTGCAATATTACTACTTTGAGAACAGAAGATTAATCAATAGCTTCTTACATAAATCTGTTTTGTTCTTATTTGTTGATGAGCTATTGTGTTATTTTCCTCATTGATTTTGTATTTTCTTATGTTTTAGTTTTATTTGAGAGAGACTTTTGAATCTCTATAGTTTTGAGTGTTAGCCTAGGTGTGAGGCTAAGTGATTCAGAGTAGAGGATATTGTGTTTGTAATCTTTTAAGTTGTGTTCTTTAAAAACAAGTAAATAATGGAATGACCCCAGTAAAGTAAACTAGATCTTCGATGATGAAGTTAGAAGAGTCTAGTAGGTACAAGGCCGAAGTACTATAATTCATTTTCTTGGTTTTCTATCTTTTATCTCTTTATTTTCATGCACTTTATTTACATCGTGTTATCCATATATCTTCAAGCCAAATTTATTAAGTAATTAAGGGGATAAAACTTTTTAGAAATTGCATTTTTCTTAAATTCTTAAAAGTAACCAATTCCCGACGGTGAAGCTAGTTACTTAAGTAAGACCTACATTTGGTATTAGAGCCATGTTCTAATATCACTAGAGTTTAAAGATCATGGCTAAAAGCAGTGATAGTGTAACAGTTCAACTTGGAAAAGTGCCTTTTTTTATGAGGCTAACTTTTCATATTGGAAATTCAGGATGGAGGCATATGTTAAGGTATGATTATCAAGCTTGGAAAATTATTGAAAATGGAGATGCAACACTTCCTGAATGCATCACCACTAAAAGCTACATCACAAAAGTAAAGCTAAATTTCAAAGCTAAAAATATTCTTTTATCTACAATAGCTCAATTTAAATTCTAGTTGATTTGTCTTGCAGATTAGCAAAGGAAATATAGGACACTTTAGCTTAGACATATGAGGATACCGATACAATAAAAGAGACAAGGATCAACTCCATCATGCAGCAATACGAACCATTTCATATTATGTTTAGAGAAGAAACAAAAGATTCATTTAGCAAGTTTACAGCCATTGCAAATGAGCTTTCATCTCTCGAAAAGAAAATTGATGATTTGAATCTTATAAGAAAGATGTTAAGAGTACTTCCTAGGGTATGGAATGCAAAGAAAATAGTTATTGAGGAAGCTTGTGACATTAAGAAATGACACTTAGTTAATTAATAAGCAAACTTGATGAGAATCGAGCTACTGGACCATTGACCCATAGCTGAGCCTGAGGATTGGAAGGCCTGGCACAACGAATTCCCTTACTCCAGCCAAATCCTGCCAAAGCTGAGTATCTCCTTGCTGACTCATTCTATGTACCAAGCTGAATGACTCCTTATTTCTCGCAAATAGTGTGCCGAGAAGTAAAAAGCCTAGAAAATAGCTAATAATCGCTCTTACTCATGCTTAACCAATTACTTACTCGGCATCACTCTTGTCGAGATAATGAGAGAGCGACCCCAAACTAAATCAGCTAGCCTTACTTGGACAAGCAACCTGTTCGTACATTTTTGTCCAAATCCTCCAACGATCTCGCTAATGCATCATTACCACGTATACAAGACTACGTGTAGAATCTGCTCCACTAACCATTACTTTTTTGAAATATTCATTTTTACCCTTTTGTATTCTTGTACATTACTTCTTTAAAGTAATACCCTTTATGTCTTTTCCTTTTCGAGCATATTGCCCTAAACTCTTGAGCATAAATACCCCATGTACTTATAGTTGTAAATCATTAGATTGAACATTAATACACTTGGCATTTCTCTCTCTTAAACACTACTTTATTTACATTCATCTCACTCTTATCCTAACCCTTAAGCAAGGCTGAGTGGTGAGTAATCTTATCGAACCGATTTGTGTATCATATTAAATTATGCCGTAAGCCCTCAGAAGTTCCATTAGTACGTCATATCCATTGTAGTTGTTCGTAGGTTTTGCATACATTTGATCCACATTTGTCTTTACACACCATTTCCCATTATTCCTTTCAAGCTTTTTGCAAGCTTAAACCCATCCAACAATTGACTTAAGAAGTAGATTTTCTTAAATCAGAAATTGTATTAAAAGATACAAAGAAAAAGGGGATATCCTTTAAAGCTTTAAAGATCAATTCTAATTTAGAATCGGAAAGTGAAAAGTGACAATGAGGATGATGTCACACTCTTTGCAAGGAAATTAAACAAGATGATAAAAAGATAAGGTAAGAAAAGATTTTTTAAACACTCATTTTTCTAACAAAAATGATGCAGCTAAAAGTTACAAAGAAAAAGATTCGAAGAAAGATAAGAAGGAGAAGAAAGAAGTTGTATGTTACGAGTACAAAAAGCTTAGACATATCAAATACGAATGCCCTATGTTGATAAAGAAACTGGAGAAATATAAGAAGAAGCACAAATCTCTATTAACCACTTGGAGCCACTTAGACAAATCAGAAAATAAATCAAAAGATAAATCAGATGACGAAGAAGAAGCTAACTTATATCCGATGCCATTATTTGAGGTAAGTTCTGATTTTGAAGATGATATGCTAGAAAGTGTGTGCAAACAAATAAAGAAGTTGCTAAAAGCTTTAGAAAAGGCAAATCCAAAATTAACTAAAACCAATAATGAAATAGAAGATCTAAAACAAGAGAGAGATCAACTGACTCAAGAAAATGAGCACCTAAATGAAGAAATAAAAGTACTAAAAATTGATAAAGAAGCTCTAGAAATTGATAATGAGAATCTTCACATTGGAAATAAGAATTTAGAAAAAGAAAATGGTGAATTAAAAGAAGATATAAATAACTTCAGATCAAGGATTGATGATTTGTCTAATTAAATTGACTCAACATTTAATAAATTCTGTGAAGGTAATAAAAAATTACAAATACTTATCACTTCACAACGAATGGATAGAACTAAGATAGGATTAGGATTTGAATATGGAGAATCTTCAAAGGTGAACAAAACAACAGTATTTGTCAAAGGAAATGAAGCAATAAATAATTCAATAAAGAAAGTTGAATATGAAAGAATATAGCAAAATCATATGGTTCGAAACCAACTAGTCAGAGGACCTATTAGAGGCTCCTTTAAAAGATATGATAGGAGATACCCAAACCAAAGAGTACAGGTAACAAACAAGTAAAACAAGTCACATGTGTTATGCCCCGAAGCAATGAAGTTGCAATAGTCAAACCATGTTAACCAATCTAAGATAGTAACTGACCTCTCAACCGCTATCGTAGATGTGATTTATACAAAGTATCCACGATGACTCGCTTTGAAGGAAATAGTTCATACAAGATTATTGATAAAATTACATACAAAAACTCAAGTCATATATATATATATATATATATATATATATTGTCCTATGATCCTAAGAGATATTTACATATCATAGTGGTCTACTAAGTAAGATATTACATGATCAACTCACATATTTAACAGTTGTTAACAAAAACTCTCTAAAACTCAATTGATCAGCCAGTTTTGTTCTCACTCTCCTAAAGTTCTTCAAAAGGGTACTAACCTCCAAATAATTATAACATGACATATTAATTGTCACCTGCAAGAAAATCTATAAGGGTATGAGTAACCAACAGTTCAGTAAGTAAGGATGGAGACCAAAGACTATATAATAAACACAAATAAGGTTCTCAAACAATTAATTAAATATAAAGCAATACATAAATGCCATCGCACAATGTTATCTAGTCTGTTGTGAAATTAAAAAAATTTTACTCGCTCTAATTCAACTTTGAGGAGTTTTAATGCCTATGCAACAACTCATGACTAAATCTAGGTTTGTACAATGGAGACAATGCTCTCCTTATGACTATCCTTCAAACCATTACCCTCGACCTTACTACGACCTCCTTTCTTGTCACTTAGTTTGACCAAGGATGAAAAACAGACCATTATGCTACAGCGCTATCCCTTTCGAAGGTGCTTATATTTAGTCGAAGAATCCTAATCATCCCCTAAAAGGTTGCAATGCATGTCTGATTAAGATATTTAGATTAAACACAATTAGGTCTGATTTAAGGTAATCAATCAATTTCACTTAGCAAAAACAAGGGTAAACTACTACAACAAATCATTAATATATCATCAAATATTCAAAAACATATAAGCATGCACACATACAACTACCTACAAGCAAAACCGCATATAATCCTAAGCCATCGAGTATTATAATGTAGTAGTCTAAAATGCGGTAACGTATTGATCCCAACTTACTTGAAATCTTCAATTTGCTCACTCAAACTTGTTGCAGGTCAACTTGTCACTGCTTGCTCCGATAATATAAATACTTTTTTAATATTTATACCCTTATTACATATAAGCTTTAAATCATAATTTTATCTAATTATCTAAGTTTTATATCACTTATAATCAAACTAATCTTAAACTAGTTTCTGATTTAGTTTCTAAATCGATTCTTAAATTAGGTTCTAATTTAGTTTATAATTACAGGTTTTATATATAAACCTTAGAAACTCCTTTCAAACTAATATGTGAAATTCATCTAACTATATTTGGGTATCCTAATTCTCCTATTTGACTACTAACCAGTATTTTGGTCTATACAGTATACTATATTCCTAATTCTATTACCGAATTTGCTCTTAGTATAAGAATAACCTACATTTTTCACATAATTTCCTAAATTTAATTTTCAAATCAGAGTTATAATATATTCCTAATATTATAATATCATTAATTTTTACTTAATGTTTTCTTCTCATTTAATTCTAACTTCACATATCATTCCTTTATACATATTTATTACATAATATACATAACACATATGTCTAACATCCTAAACTCTACAAATACCATCTCCTATCAGCCACTAACATCTCAAGATGTCTAATTACATACTAAATCAATATTTATATCAAATTATCCTTAAATCATAAAATAACTTAAAATATTATCTTTTTCTTACGATTTTAACGCCTAAAAATTAAGTAAAATTTTAGAAAATTAATTTAAGAAAATCTCTTCATAGTAATTGAATATATACTTTAAATAGTGTACATAAAAATTTTGAGGTCAAAACTACATCATTAAAGTCATTTAAATTAAAAATGAAAATTAACTCAAGTTTAGTGATTTCTTAAAGGTAGTATATCTCGATACCTAATTTTATCAAATTAACATTTTTTGTCCTAAATCTACATAAAAAATACCCTAAAATACCATATTTCATAATTTTCCATATATATTTGATATTTTTAATAATTTAGACAAAATTGGGTAGAAATTAGACTCACTTATTCAAATGGCCTCTAGCTACCAATGGCGGCTCCACCTATGTTGGCGGTGGTGGGTCAACTATCGAGTGGTGGTAGCTGTCCCTCTCTAGGTGGTCGTTAGGTATGGTTTCCCTTCTAATGCTCTAATTACACTATTTTTTTGTGTAATTTTTGAAACATTGTTTTCTCTTCTTTTCTCACCTCTCCTAATTTTTTTTTTTAGTTACTTACTATCTAAAATGAATTTTGGTAGTGGCTTGTTGAATTTATAGGAAGGTTTGGGGTGTTTTTTTAATTTTCTTTGTAGCAAATGTCCCTTATCCTTTCTCTTTTTACTTTCTATTTAACATAATATTATTGGTTAATTTTCTTTCTTTACTTTTCAGTACATTACTCCTGGAATCTAGACAATTTTACATTTTTTAGTATTTTTCTTGATTTTTTATGAATTTTCCTTAATTAATTAGCATTATTTTAACATATTTTATGTATTTCAAATAATTTTGGATATTTTTACCTACATGTATATACATATATGGTACAAATAAGTACTCTTAAATATTATTTATGTTATTTTATAATTTGTAGTGTATATATGGTTTATCTTTATCAATTCATTAATTATCAGACTCGTTTTATGCATTTCCAATAAATAATAGATAATATGCATGTAATTTAATATTATAATATCTAATTCTTTAATTATTTATTTTCCGAAATTCAAACTCATAGGATTATTTTTACTAATATTCTTAACTTCATCATAAAATTTGAGCTCAATCGAATAACTTATCTAATCACTCCTAAATTTTATATATTGATTTCCAAACACTTGATTGCAGGGCTTACAATATAAATGTTTCTTTTATAATAGATTATGATATATTGAAAAATATTGTTACTTCAAAAATCACAAGCTTAATAACTATTAAGCAAAAACATTAAAAATAGCAAGCTTGAATTTCGATAGACTTAGGCTTGATTAGGTTCCCAAGAGAAATTATCAGTTTCTATATGATCACAGGTGCACAAAGTTAAACTCAAAGGGATATGGTATTTAGATAGTAGATATTCCCGTCACAGGATAGGAGATGCCTCACTCTTTACAAACCTCAAGTGGAAGGAAGGAGGATTTATCAAGTTCATAAATAATAGTAAAAGATAGATAATTGCTACCATTTGCTAGATAGGTTCAAAATGAGAAAGGCTATACCAGCATCAGTTTTTGAACAAATCATGATAAAGAGTAAGAGAATGAAGATTTCATCCGATTCTATGAAGACTAAGAGATCACTTACAGTTTCTCAGCTCCATATACACAATAAAACGAGATTTATGAAACGAGATTATGGAACGTAAAAATAGAATTATACAAGAAATGATAAGAACTCTACTAAATGAAAGTGGGATAACACAATACTTTTAGGTTGAAGCAATTTCAACATCATGTTATATAATTAATAGGATATATTTAAGACCTTTAACAAGGAAAACATCATATAAAATGTATAAGGGAAGAAAATCCATAATCTCATATTTTCATATTTTTAGCTTTAAGTGTTACATTAAGAAGCTTAGTCAGAATCTAGGCAAATTCGAAGAATGAGCAAAAGAAGAAGGAATCTTCCTAGGGTATTCCTTAAGAAGCAAAGCATTTCAAATATACAACAAAGCTACTCGAATAATTGAGGAATCAATCAATGTAAAATTCATTAATGAAGTAAAGATCGAAGAATCAAATGATGATGAACCAAACAATTCAAGTAAGAATTCCCTTAATTATAAAATGAGACAAAGAAGACAAGGACTATTAATGATGCTCCATCAAAGAATCTATCAGAAGCTAAATCAAAAAATGCATTAGGAGCTACCTTAATAAGTACTAAACCTCAAAAGACTTGGAGATATAAGTCCTATCATCCACTAGAACAGGTTATTGGAGACATACATTCTGAAGTTAAAACCAAAGCAAGATTGTAAAATGTTAAAAATCATTTTACTTTAATATCCAAAGTTGAACCAAGCACAGTAGATGAAGCATTATCTAATGCAAATTGGATAAATGATAATGCTATGCAAGAAGAGCTCACAAAATTTCAAAGAAATCATGTATGGACTCTTGTTTCTGGATCTCATAACAAAACAATTATAGACACAAAATAGGTATTTAAAAGAAAGTTAGATGAACATGGAAAAATAACTAGAAATAAAGCTAGACTTGTAGCAAAATGATATTCATAAGAAGAAGGAATAGACTTTGATGAGACATATGCACTAAGTGCATGTTTGGAAGCTATAAAATTACTTTTAGCATTTACATGTTACAAAGGATTTAAGTTATTTTAGATGGACGTCAAAAGTGCAGTCTTGAATGGTTAAATAAAGAAAGAAGTCTTCGTTGAACAACCTCTAGAGTTTGAAGATCCTTTTAAGCAGGATTATATATAAATTAAAAAAGGCATTATATGATCTAAAACAAGCTCCCCATGCGTGGTACGAAAGACTTAGTGAGTTTCTCATTAAGAAAGGATTTAAAAGAGGATAAGTTGACACAACTCTATTCATCAAGTAATATAATAATGATTTGCTTGCAGTCCTAATATATATAGATGATATTATCGTTGGTGCTACTAATGGATAGTATTGTAAGGATTTCTTTAAGATGATGTAAGCTAAGGTTGAAATGTCCTTAATGGGAGAATTAAACTTCTTTCTCAAACTTCAAAAAAAAGAAACCAAAGATGGAATTTTCATCCATAAAAAAAGTATACTAAATAGATTCTCAAAAAGTTTGGATATGAAAATACAAAAAGAGCTACAACTCTCGTGTCAACTTCAATAAGGTTAGAATCAGGTGTGTCAGGTAAGCAAGTAAGTGAGAAGCTTTACAGAAGCTTGATTGGCTCTTTACTATATTCAACTGCTCTTCAACTTGATATTATTTTCAGTGTTTGTTTGTATGCTAGATTTCAAGTTAAACCTACTAAGTTGCACTTAATTGCAATAAAACGTATATTTAAATATAAATCTTGAATAAGTAAACTTGGAATTCAATATCCTAAAAACAATAATTTTGAAGTAATAGGACACTTTGATGCAAATTATGCAGGATGTAAAATTGATAGAAAGAGCACATTTGGAACATGCCAATTTCTAAGTGATAAGTTGGTTTCTTAGTCCTCTAAGAAACAAAATTCAATGGCATCATCAATAGCAGAAGTTGAGTATGTATCGACTAGAAGTTGGTATGCTCAAATATTATGGATTAAATAACAATTATCAGACTATGGAATAAAATTGAATAATGTACCTATTAAATATGATAATACTAGTGCAATTAATTTAATAAAAAATCTTATACATCACTTCGCTCTAAACATAATGAAGTCAAACATCATTTTATCAAAGACCATATTAATAATGGAGATATAATATTAAGTATGTTTCCACAAATAATCAATTGGTTGATATTTACAAAACCTCTTGATAAAATAAAATTTGAGTGTATTAGGAATGAAATTGGAGTATGCAATCTTATGCAATCTTATGTAATCTTTTTAAATGTTTGTAAATTTCACCTATTCATTTTTCTTTATTTATACGTGTATATTTTTGTTTTTTCTTCTTTATTTCCCTGGCATTTTTCAAAAAGGGAATAAGTGACATTTGCCTTCCATCTTTCTAACAAATCTCTCCTAAGCATGGAAAATATTTCATCATTCCATATTTATTTTCATCCTCCTTTTCCTCTCCCATGTTCGACAGTTACACATGATACTGCTTTTGTGTTTAACTCACTCCTTAATCACATTATCGTCTCCTTGCTCTCTTAAAACCCTCATCTTTCTATATGGCTAACCAAAAGTCTTCTTCTATTCTCTCTAAAAGGAAAACCGTGATGCCAAACCCCTATTAACCAGCTGATGAACTTTTTAATTTAGAGACAATGAAATCCATTGGCACCATGCCCAAAACCAAAACCAAAGAGACAAAAGAATCGGTTAAGAAGAGCAAGGAAACTAAGGAACCTACCCCCCCCCCCCCCAAACAAAAAAAAAAAAAACTTGAACTAAAGTAGAAAAAATGGTGGTTGGAGTATTGGAGTCACCAAATGAACTTGGTGGGTTAGTGGATGTTAGAAAAGGAAAAGGCAAAGCCAAAGACAAAGAGAAGAAACAAAAAAAACAAAGAAAAGGAATACAGAGGATGAGTTAGATGATGTACCAAAGGATAAGATGCAAGCACGGGACATTGGAGTTGTCTACTCTGAGTTCAAAGGTTTGAAGAAAAAAGTAACTTACAAATCTATCTCCTTAAAAAGGAAGTTAGATTATATTGAACCATGAATTTTTTATTTTAAGTATTCACTATAAACGGATTTTACTGGGATGATTTTGTGTGTTATTGGGTGTAACGAATTATGTACAATAGATACTATTGTGCATGAGGAAGTAATTTTCGAATTTTATGAGAACTTGGATTTGAGCAAAAGAGATAGGCTCAGTTCCATAGGAAGAGAAATTAAGATTATCAAAAGTGATATTCTTAAATGTTTTAACCTACCTAATGTGAATAGCAATGAACAGTTAATGGTCATAGGAAAAAGTACGATTTTCAACATTATGACTATGGTGAATGGAAGAGAGACCATAGAAGAGCTCTTTTTTTTTTTTTAACTATAGGTTGCTGATAAGAATGCTATGCAAATTGATCATAAGTTGTATCTTACACAAGAAAGGAAGTACAACTTCAATCTCTAGGGAAGATGCACTGATTATAATTGTAATGCTAAAAGGTAGAAAAATTAATCTTGCAAGTTTGATTATAAAACATGCATTTTTAACTAGAGCAAAGAAACTTTATGGAAATCTTTTGATGAAATTTATCAAGCTTAAGAAGTTCAAAATTCCTACTTTGCTATGAGGCAGTTGCCCATCAAGGTTGTTAGAAAGTATAACATTAATCACAAGGGGATTAATGTTAGCATTAAATATCTCTCATGAAGAATGTTAATAGACTGAGAAGTGTACAGGTATTTAGATAGTTCTTCAAAAAGTTTAACATTGCAATTTAAGTTGCCTTTAGAAACTTATCCAGAAAGTTCGAATCTCTTGAAACAAGCGACAAGTGTGAAAATATTTTGGAAAGGTTTCAAAATCTTTCATAAGAAGAGTCAATACAAGTACTTCAGAAATTTAATCAAAGACTTTGAAGAATAGTAAACTGATACTCTTTAGAAGATTATTCAAATAGTTCATCTAAAAGAGTAAAGTTAAAAATTAACACAATATCATATTCAAAGCAAACAAGACCTTGCTCCACTAGATTAGGTATATTAAAAAAATACACTTAATCCCGTTTTACTTAAATTGAAATTAAAATCCATGGGGATTATTTTTTTAAGCCAATTTATCTTTGGATAAATCACAAGAAAATATCTAACGTTAGATAAGGATAAGGTTGATTTTGGATTTTTTAGGTTTTCAATTTCAAATATGAAGCTTATCTAGGATTTACTTATCAAAGTATATTTGATCGAGATAAGGTTAGAATATCTAGTTTAAAAATTCAAACTTTAAAATTTTCTTTAAAATTTATATGGATTATCACTTAGATGTTGAAATGGATAAATATGAATTGAAAATAATTCTCAACAAATTAGTCATTGAAAGACTCTAGTATAAAAGGAGAAAGGATTCAAAATCTCACATACAATTCTGAGAAGGAAAATACATATACTTTATACTCTGATCGTAGATATTCTCTATTGTCTAAAAGAGTACATAATATTTCTCAGATAATTCTTCAGAGAGTTGAACCAAAGCTAATCATTCATTAATCTTCATTTTTGTTTTCATGCAAAATTATTTGAGACTTGCATTGTTGTTCTCACTTGTAATTTGTAAACTTTATGTGTTATCTAAGTGTTGAGAGAAGTTTAATTGTACTCTGTAAACCTGTAATTAGCCTAGGTCGTAGAGAGGCTAGATTGGTAGAGCAAAGAGTTGTTAAGGCCAAGTGTAGTTGATATTTGTAAACTTCTCGTTATCTTGATTTAGTGGACCAAGTGGAATGGCACTGGTGAAGTAAACTGAGTCCTTAATAGTAGATTTAGAAGAAACTAATAGGTACAAGGCCAAAGCTCTATAAATCCTAAGCTTGATATTCTCCGCCTTATCTCTTTTAATTTACGCTATTTAAGTATCTTATTTGTGTTAAATTATTAGAGTACCACTATTCACCAATTTAAGTTATTAAGAGGGGAAATTTTATTTACATCAAAATTTCAAAATTTTTAAAGACATCAATTCACCACTACGTCTCCCTCTTGATAACTTATATAGGACCAACAGTTAGAAATATAATATGGTTCATAGATGATTGGGCTTTTTATGTCCATGAGAACACAAGAAGAATAAGTTACCTAAGTCTTTGTTTAAAGGGGAGGATTCAAATGAAGAATCGAAGACTGATTCAGAGGATGTTGAAGAAGAAGAGTCAGAAAGTAGTGAGGATATTCTAAGGAAAGTCAAGGGAAAGAAAGCAATAAAGCCTAAGGAGAAGAAAAGCAAAGTATTTTACATAAAAGAAAAAGGGAAATTTTCAATTAATGAAGGAAAGAAGAGGAAGAGAATTTCCTATTCAAAAGATGAATCAAAAAGTTTTGAAAGTTGGTTGAATAAAGGGAAGGATTTTGAGATTAGCTCCAAAAGTGGGATATCTAAGAAAGAAGTCGAGGATTTAATGGACAAAAAATTTATAAACTTCCTAAACATGATGAGAACTCATTTTCATAAGCTATCCCTATTATTGGTGAATTTTGGGGTCAGGAAATAGTCTTGCAAAAGAGAGTAAAATACTTGGTACTGGGGCCAGTTCGGTATGGCCACTCCGATACCTAAGTTAGAATGGTGATTTAGTACAGTAAGTATGAGAATGAGAAGTGTTCGAGAGTTCTTATAGAGTTTCTTTCTAATATTTATAGACAGTTGTTGTGTCTAAGGTAGTTGTCGAGGTAACTGTTAAAACATGTGGAGAGCTCTTGCCTTAACATCTCCCTTAATATGTAAGGATAGCAAGCAATTGTAAAATATAACTTTGCTCATGATAACTGTTCACGCTATAGATTTGAATTCAAACTAGGAGTGTTTTTTCTACTTAGCATAAGTGATGAGTGTCTTCTACAAAGTATGAATGCCAAGAGATTCAATTACCTAGCTTCTCGATGGACGAAAGGATAAGTGTAAGTTGAGCAAACACTGACTATCAACATTTGCTCCCCAACTCTTGTATTCAAATAGACGACAAAGGGAGTTATATATATATTATGGTAGAGGTCAAATGGGGAGAGGCTCTTTGGATTTATGCCGGGTAACATAGGAAGTAGGATGGATTATATCCCAGCCGAAACGTCACCATTTCAAATCTATCACCCGTTCAGGAAACCAAAAAGTTATAGGAATAACATCTATTACCTAGGTCATCATTTTATTGTGGGCCTAATAATTGTCAAAAAGTTTTTAGCCATTGGATTTCTATAATGAGACACGCGTCAACAATCTATTGCAATATCATATTAGTACATCAATACTTTCAAAAGCAGATTTGCAATTACAAGAACATATCGTCCATATATAAGACATTGTTCATAATCAAATTTTATCCCTTTGGTTACACTTAAAATTTTCATTCATTTTCAAATCTTCAGAATCTTAGTCTTCGACTTCTATTATTTCATTTCATACAACCGTCCAGGTATGGTTTGCAAAGTTGCTCATTGAGTATAGCCATGAAGAAAGCTATTCTCAAGACTTTGAGGAAGAATAGTGACCTTTGAGCCTTACTTAGTATGAAAAATGTAAGTTCATATTTTTTTCCTTATTTATATTAATTGATTTACTCGTCTTGTAGATATGGGTACTGGAGAGGTGGATCCTGCAAAGTTACTTGCTCAGGCCGAGGCGAAGAAGTCTGAGGTTGATAGGAAGGGGACCACCTTTGCAACTACCACATGACCTACTGTCACGAAGAAACCAACAAAGGAGGCTGCAACAATGCATGCAGCTACGCAGATCTCTCGTCCAACCGAGAGAGTGAAGGAAAATGAGAACATACAGCCGACTGAGGTTCATTTTGAGGAACGTTCGGTCATGATTATTCAAACTTCCGTTGAGTTGAGGAATAGTGAGCGTCGAGAGACATACCTCAACGAGTAGGATGAAAATGCAATCACCATAGAAGGCTCATCACAGGTGATTACGATAGCTCTAAGTGGTGAAAAAAGATTATGGAAAGAACTTGCTGGCCAACTACTTATCAAGAAGTCCAAAGGCCTAGACAAAAGGGCAAAGGAACGAATGCGTTCTAAATCTCTTAGCGTCACTAGCACTGAATTCTTACCAAACAAAGAGGTCGGCGAGTACTTCATCCTTTGTTGGAGCTGTTAGATTTTGGATATTGACTCGACCTTAGGAGATAAGAAGAAATCTTCGGCTTTAATGAAAGAGGTCATTCTTCTAAAAGACAAAGATATCGCTAAGAATGATGTCAATAGGGTCAGCAGTTGCAATAAGGCCCATGTTGCAGCCAAATTGTATGATGTAAGCATCCATAAGCATTTTCTTTCTCCAGCTCCTTTAGATAATTAACACATTTTCTTTTTCTAGATAAGCAACCACATTTTTACAACTTTAGACAAGGCCGATAGAAAGGAAAAGAAGGTAATATCCTCTGGTATATATGTGTAATATTCGATCGTTCTTAATTATAATAACTGAATTTGTTGCAGAAAGTTGAGGATGTGTACAATGCATCAAAGGCCTAAACTGTTGCAGCCAAGAATGTGAGGATTAGGGTTGAGATGCAGGTGAGAAAGCTTAAGGAGGAACTTATTTCCAAGAAATTAGTATAAGATCTCACCGCTGATGAAATCTCTAGCCTAAAGGCCAAAATGGAACAATAGTATAAAGAGTCCGAAAGCTTAAAGGATGAACTATAGAAGAAAAGCACCTACAAGTGAATGATGTAGCCTAAACAATCCTTGGCCTTTCACCCAATGGGGGCTAGATATTCTCATACCCTTTCCTAAGTCTACCACCTAATGACAATTCGCCATTGTCACCGTAGACTACTTTACCAAATGGGTTAAGGCCGAGGCTGTGGCAAAGATCACTGAGTAAAAAGTGGAAGCTTTCGTCTTCAACTCCATCATATCTAGATTTGGAGTTCCCTACATGATAATTACAAATAATGGCCCATAGTTTGACAAAAACAAGTTCCGAACATTTTGCCAAAAGCATGGCATTCGGCTGAACTATATGTCTATAGCATACCCTCAGACAAATGGACAAGTTGAAGCCATAAGCAAGATCATACTACACAGCTTGAAGTGAAAAGTGGATCAAGTCAGGGAGAAGTAGGCTGACGAATTGCCAAACATCCCATGAGGATATAGAACCACTCACAGAACCTCAACGGGGGCGACACGATTTAAGTTGGCCTACGGCACTAAAGTCGTGTTGTCAATTGAGTTAAACTTGCTTAATCTTTGTACACATAATTTTGACATTATGTTTAATCAAGTCGGATTGACAGCGAATCTAGACACTATTGAGGAAACCCGAGACACTGCAAAAGCCAAGGTCGTAACATACCAACATAGAGCAGCAAGATACTACAATACGAAAGTAAAGCACAAGGTTTTCCAAGCCGGAGATTTGGTTTGCCATAAGATGAAAGCACTAGGTGCATGAGCAAATCAGGGAAAGCTCGGCGCAAATTAAGAAGATCTTGTCAGGATTCGAGAAGTCATTGTCGAGGGGGCCTAAGGTTAGATGGTTCCATCATCCCGTGAGCTTGGAATTCCAATAATCTAAAATTTTATTTCAATTAATGTTGAATGATTTCTTCCGTCACTCATCTAGCAGCAACCAATGTACTTGTAAGATTTATTTATGACAATTATATATTTGATGTCTTTATGATTTGGTTATAATTGCCGAATGAACGAGTTCTAGGCTACACGACAAACAAACTAATCTAAGTTTTAGCTAAACGCGATAGAAGAACTATACAAATTAACTATACGGCCGAGTAATGTGGCTAGTCCACACCTCAAATGGTTAACAGATGGTATAAAAATAGGCGTATGAAATAAAACATGCCGAAGAAAAATGGGCATGTGAAATGAAACATGCTGAGAAATAGATGGCGCATAAAATAAAACATGTTGAGAAACATGTATTGTGTGAAATAAAACATGCTTAGAAACAATAGACTTGTGAAATGAAACAGGTCAAAAGATAGTAGGGCATGTGAATTAAAACATGCCAAGAAACAAATGAAGTGAATTAAAGCATGCCGACGAATGAGAGTGTGAAGCAACATGCATAAACCAAGCAAACTTGTCTAGCTCAGTTCGTAGAGCACATGCCTTTTAACCATATGGTTGTGAGTTCAATTCCCACAGATGGCGCCAAATGTTGTTGGTGAATTTTGGGGTTAGGAAATAGTCCTGCAAAAGAAAGTAAAATACTTGGTACTAGGGCCAGTCCGGTGTGGCCACTTCGATGCCTAAGTTAGAATGGTGATTTAACATAGTAAGTATAAGAATGAGAAGTGTTCGAGAGCTCTTACAGAGTTTCTTTTCGGTATTTATAGACGATTGTTGAGTTTAAGGCAGTTGTTGAGGTAACTGTTAAGACACATAGAGAGCTCTTGACTTGACATTTCCCCTAATATGTAGAGATAGCAAGCGGTTATAAAATATAACCATACTCATATGATTGTTCACGCTATAGATTTGAATTCAAACCAGGAGCGTTTCTTCTACTCGGCATAAGTGCCAAGTGTCTTCTATAGAGTGTGAATGCCGAGAGATTCGATTACTCGGCTTCTTAACGGACGAAAGGATGAGTGTAAGTTGAGCAAAAACTGACTATCAACAATCCCAACCACCAGCTACCAAGGATCCATCAGTTTAGTACTCATCACCCTCCTTGCTAAAATAACCTAATTTACCACCAAATGGATAACAACCTATACAACTAACCGTATCACCTTCATCTCCATCAAAAATTGTTTAGGCAACCAAAACTTTTCAATATTTTGCTACTCCAACCCCGAAAACACTATAGTGTCTAACTCAAGTTATTACTCCACCCTTTGCACAAGCATCCAATCCATCTCCTAAACTAGCTTACATTCCATCTATTCCTACTGTTGATCAAACTTCTGAAGAAGTTTTTGCTTCACTTTAGACCCCTACAAGACAAGTTCTATACCTGCCATTGAAGCAAGATCAGACATCACCTTCTAAAAGGATTAAGAAGTCAAGTCCTAAAAAGAAGCCTTAGATCCTCTATTGTTCTTTTGAACTTTCACTATGCTTGTTGTTTTTATGATTGAACTATGGTATTTTACCTTGTCTGCTGAACTCTTGTTAATTTTTTGTTTTGAATGAACTTTATTATTTCAGTTTCATTATGCTTTGAATCAATCATGAATTTAGGGGGAGTAATATCATATCTTTCCTGCTTTGCTAATATCAAAAAGGAGGAGAAGGTATAAGAAGGCTCCTACTATCCATAGGGATAAATTCATTTCATTCAAGATATTGAATTTGGAAAGATATATAGTCGAAACAAGGATGAATTTAAATCAATCATGAGACATAACTAGGTTCAATTCCTTTTCAATAAATAAAATTTAAACAAGCAAGGATTTCCTTTTGAGCTTACATGGCCAAAATCCTAGAAAAAGGAAAATGTACTTTGACTCTTTTGCTTTTTAGGAAAGAATCTCACAAAAATAGTAGGCCAAGAAGGATATAATGCATAATTATTTCTTAAGGTAAAAGACAAAATAATTTTTGATAGACCTACCTTATACTAAGCATTTAGTCATTGCAAACTTCAATATTTAAAGAGGCTGAATTTCACAAATCAAGATAAAACGAGAAAAAGAACAAGCACTAGAAAAAGCTCCATTATCATTCGAAAAAGCATTGCAATATTACTACTCTAAGAAAATAAGATTGATTCGAAGCTTCTTACATAACTTTGTTTTGTTCTTATTTGTCGATGTGCTATTGTGTTATTTTCCTCATTGATTTTGTATTCTCTTGTATTTTAGTTTTATTTGAGAGAGACTTTTGAATCTTTATAGTTCTAAGTGTTAGCCTAGGTGTAAGGCTAAGTGAGTCAAAGTAGAGGCTATCGTGTTTGTAATCTCTCAAGCTGTGTTCCTTGAGAACAAGTGGATAATGGAACAACTCTAGTAAAGTAAATTAGGTCCTCGATAGTGAAGTTGAAAGAGTGCAGTAAGTACAAGGCCAAAGCACTATAATTTTTTTGCCTAATTTTCTATCTCTCATCTCTTTATTTTCATGTACTTTATTTATATCTTATTATCCATTTATCTGCAAGCCAATCGATTAAGTAATCAAGGGTATAAAACTTTTTATCCCCTCTTGGTTGCTTAATTGAGACCTATACCTACTTTTGGGTTGGTTAAAAAGTGACTTATGACTTTTTTCCATAAATGGTATAACTTGTTTAAGGATCAGGAGTGATTTTGTTTAATCAACTCTAGGGATTTGCTAGAGTCTTGTAAGAGTTTTACACTAACTAGTTTGACTAAGTCTAGGAAATGAAAATGAGAGGGAAAAGAAAGGGAATGTTGGCTAGCTCCTAGCTAAATACGTGTAGCTCCTCAACTCCTATATTTTGAATTATCAAGACTTGATCAACTTATTTAAGTGATTAAGTGTGAACTTAGCTCTTGATTTTTCTATTTATCAAGCTTGTTTTAGGATAGGTTATAGGTTTTTTTAGTTTGATTTAAGCTACATTAAGTTTAGGCTTCAATCTAAGGTTTTAATTATTTGCTTTAGTATTAAGGTTTTTGATCCTTCATTTTAAGGTTTTAATAAGTTTAGGAATTTTCACTATGTTTTAGGGTTTAGGGTTTTAGTAAGTTGAGGATCGTTATTAAGTTTTAGGGTTTTTAAGCTCGATCATGATTAGGAGGTAGATTGGTGTATTCATGATATATAATTAGTTTGATACTAAAGTTGGTTGATCCTTGGGAATGTCTAATGAGGGCTTATGCTCCACTTAACCGTTGCCTAAAATTTGTGGGGTTTATACTCATGTTGACAATAGGGTATATATTAGTCTCGTGATTAAACTCTTCACATCCAAAGGGCGGTATCTCAACTACCTTTTACGTCAGGTTTTCAAATGTTCATTTTGAGAAAGCTGAGTGGTACGAAGTAGAGTAACACTTTTAGTAAGGAAATTGACTTAGTCAATCAGTGTTCGGATAGTTTGTTTTGGGGTAGGCACTTTTGAATTAAGGGTAGTGTTATTGTTTTCATTATCCTTAAGTAGAAGTTGAAAAAGTCTCTAGTAAGAATCTACTCCTATTAGCAAATCTTCAATTTTTTTTTTTTTGAAATTTGAAAAATCCTGTAGTTGAAAAGAGAAAAAGATTAGATCGATCATAACTAAGGAGGAATTTACAAAAATAAACAAAAAGAAACTTTGTAAGGTATTTGATATTTACAAATTAGTTTATAGAGAATGAAAAGAATGCGACAATGAAAATACAATGATAGGATTTGTTTACATGAATAATGAGAAGATGAACCTAAAATCTACTAACTATAAGAAGGGGTATAGACTTGATCTTCTAACTAAGGGAGGCAAACATTCAAAGGGGAAAGGAGCCTATAATAAAGAAGACTGAATATTTACAGACAATCAAAGAAAAATGTTTACAAACTATAGATATTCAAAAGAAAAAATTAACATTTCTAGTTTAATATAAGGTACCAATTCTATTAGAGAACAAATATTTTACATAGCGAAAATTTATAGGGTACTTAATATTTACAAATAAATTATCATTTCTAGTTTCTATGAAAAATCCAATTTTTGAGAAGGATGGCAGGTGATTATCTTATGAAGGACAAGGAAAGGTAGAAGGAATTACTGGTGGCATTACTTATAAGAAGTCCTAATACGTGAGAGACCCTAAATTGAATCTAAACCATAAGTTAGTATCAAAAACCATAAATTAACTAATAAATTCCAATTATATAGGTAAATTGTTCACTAATTGCTTATAATTCAATTAATCACTAAAAATTCCTAATTTACCTTATAAATCGTAATCAAATATCAATGATTGATTCCAACCTAAGAAACCTTAATTGGATGCAATGGTCCTATAGACTTAATCAACTTAATTAACTAAGATAAACTCTAAACTATGTCTAATTATGATCATGCATATTAGTAATTAGAGTTAAAGAGTTTAATTACATCTTAATCACTCAATTGCATTCATGCATCATGATTAGCTAGACAATAAGCATAATTAAACATGTAAGACAAAATAAATACATATTTGGAAGACATGATTAAGTAAGAGCTCTACTTTTAATAGACAAATCATTTCCTTATTTGGCATAAATCCTAAAAGTAATTGGTCTCCAAATTTATGCTTGTCTATGTAACCAAATCAAGCAAAATCATGTCCCGTCCCCACTCCATGCATGACTAGCTGAGTCTCACTAACCCTCATTTTCACTTCTTCTTCTTTAAAATAAACCCGAGAAACCTTTTCCAAAAATAAACACATAAAAACAAGAGAAAAGGAAGGAATAAGAAGAAAAGCTCTCAGATACCTCTACACACCCAATTACACAATGCCCTAACCACCACCACATGCCACCACCATAACTTACCACAACCTTTGTTACCTAGCCAACACATCCCCTGGTCATAAGGAGTCCATTTTAGCTTTGGTTTTTTGAGAAGTCAAGCCACCCTACATTTTAGACTAAAGTAAGCAAACTCAACTTAATCCTTACTTTTGTAATAGTTTATTATTGATAGGAGTTTAGGACATCATTTTCACATATACATGCCATGTAAGGTTTGTAATGCATTATTATGAGCATTTACATGTAAGAAACCTTGTGTAACACCTTAGACCAAAAACAGTAAATAACTAAGACATTTAATATAGGAGAGCCCATTAACCACTTGGCTCAAAAGTTATAACTATGTGTTGATAAAGTGTTCATAATTATGGCCTTATAAACAAGTACAATAGCCTTCCATAATTCATATGGAACACTTAACCATGGGGTCTTACGACTTGCAATGTAAATAAAGTAGTGTTTAGGAGCAAAGATGAGATAATAGCTTAATAAAATGTAAGAATCACAGTGAAATCTCCACTTCCATGGCTAGGCCAAAGTATATGGGTGATGAACTCCATCTTATTTTTGATATCCCATGTTTATCTTAGTAGAAATTAGTTTAAGATGCATTTTAGTAGTAATCTAAGCATGTTATGCCATAATATGAATAAGTTGAGTTGAAATTCCATAGAAATCTAATCTAACCACCCCCTTAATGTTGTTAAACAAGATGTAAATTTTGGTTTAGTTAGTTAATTGCATGTTTAATTGAGGTCCATTAAGATTTAGGGCTTAATCTTGTAAGATAACTACTTAACAATGCTTAGAGTGCACAATTAAGCTTAAATTGAACTTCAGGCATAGAAAAGTCAATTTGAAGCCTACTAAATCATCAAGACCAGATCTGAAACTTATGCTAAAATGGGTCATTTAGTGGATTTCGTAAGATATTAGGCTTATTTGAATAGGTTATAAACAAGTCTAGGCTCTATGACATAAACTAAGCTTAAAACATGCTAGAAGGCCTAAAATCAAGTTCTCAACCCACTGGAAAATTTATGACCAGCAGCTATACAAAATATTATAAGCTCTAAATAAGAGGCCCATGAGGCCCAATAAGTTTTATAGGAAGCCCATGTTAGGCCTAAAGCTAAATAAGGCCAAAAACTAGTTGAAAAGAGCATTTTAAGCCCTAAAACAATAAGAGATGGGCATGGACATGAAATTTGATTAGCCCAACTCATTTAATAGCCTTAGGATAAATAAATAAAAGATCAATAATAGATAATTTAGGCCCACTAATTTAAAATAGGCATTAAGCCCAAGACAAGGCCCAATTCTCTCTATGTTGAAACTTGAAGGAACTAAATAAAATATAAGAAGACGTACACCTTACAACTTAAACAAAACTTAGGCTTAATAACATTATAAAACCCGAACTAATAAAAATAAGTGACTAGAACAAGGTCTTGAATACTTAAATACTCAATTAAACTAGAAAATCAACTAAGTTAAATGAAGAACATATAAAATTCAAACCTAACCCTAATCTAAAAAAATTTTTATGGGTCCCAACTTGCAAAATGGATCCCACCATGTAAAAGTAAGTCTGAAATCATATGAAATTAACTATAAGAACGCAAAAATCAAACTTAAAACAAAAAAGATATAGCAAAAACAAGTTTTAAACGTACCCAAGAATAGTATAGCAAGAATTAGGATAATTAATTAGGAAATTAGCACGATTCTGATAGTGTTATTATTACTCCGTTATTAGGAGATACTGACTTGGATTCTAACCTACTGGAGGACTATTACGATTCCTGATTAATATAATTGAGTGAATCTTTCTTCTATGGTTACCATACTTATATGTGCATGTAATACAGTGGCACTTAAAACAAGATAATAAATTGGATAGTTTTGGGGGCAACAATTCATACATGTGTATGTATTTACTTGATTATGTGACTAAGACACTTTAATTATAAGATAATATGTCTGCATGATATATATATATATCTTACTGCATTATTCTACCTAAGTATCCGTTTTATGACTTGATCACTTAATGAACTAGACTTAATTATATTAGGCTTAATAATTGAATGGTCATGCATCTACACAACATCACATTAATAATGACGATGATCACATCATGCAAAGGTAAAGAGGAGTCTTGTAGGGGTTATATTTATTCTATTAAATGTTATGATAAGAAAGTTTGATTAATATGATGCACTTGTATGACAAACACGAGCTTATTAGGCATTGGAGGTGCTAACCATATGGTCAAGGATCATGTCTCGAGGCCTTTGCTTAAGGATGAGTTAGACTACGTATGCCACTTACAACTTCACTTGTGTTAAGGTTTGGGTAATTAATGACAGATAATAACCGAAATTAGTAACATAGATATAATAATTTATTAGTATCCAGGTGATAAGTACCTGGATTTGACAATTCATCCTAACTTTGGAAGGCATTAGATCTAAACTATATACAGGACTAGCTAATTGTATATGTTGACTGCATTCATATGTTTGTATAGTCAAACTTACTTGAAACTATTACTTGTATGGTGTGATTTGAGAAGTTTTCTCACTAAGTTAATTAGCTTACTCTCCGATGGATATTTCTTAGCATAGGTTGACTTATGGCGTGTATCCAAATAAGAACTTCCATACATTAACGCCACTAGTTATGGGATTATAGCAATGAGGTTAAGTGCTTGAAAGGACTTTTTTGCTTATTTAGACCTATATTATATTATATTTGACTATTATCATAATTGGACTACCTTTTTACTTATTATGTTAGTATTTTAAGCTGTGGACCTTACTTGGAACCTACGTGTGTCCTAAGCTTTTATTTTATATAGTGTTTGAATTGTTATTAGTAATTATTTGCTTAGCGATCACTTAATTTCTACTCACCTATTGAGTATTATAGTATGTAGTAATAATATTGTATGTTGTAAGGTAGGTTTTAGATCAATAGGGTCGTTGATTCGAGATCTCCATACAGTATATAACATACCACCATGACTAGCCTATCCCTTAAGTCGTGATATACAAGTTGGAGGAGCATTAACTATCTATAAGATTAAGAATTCTTAAAGAGCAATTAGAAATGAAAGTTGGGATAATAATCTATAGATACTATATATAAGCCTATATAAGTTTTAACTTCTAAGAAAACCATTTTGAGTGGAGAGTATATAAGACAACCAATGCAAAGGAGCATATTTACACACTATGATAAAAGAGAAAATTTAAAGAAGACTTTATAGGGTAGTCCCACACCCTCCCCTCCCCCCTAACACATAAGGTAACATACGAATTTAGCAACCTAATTTAACTATGGTATCACTTATTCATTAACATTGAAATTTTAAGTTTTAATCTTCATATAGCTATTTTATCAAAAAAAAATGCTAGCTAAAAAAATAAGATATATGACAGCTGTGTAAGCCTAAAAAATTGCCATTTTTAGGGAAGGATTTTGAAAGAAAAAAGGGGAACTATAAAATGGTTTTATTAAGCCTATGTCATAAGATAAATATAATGATAAGTTGGAGAATTAAAATGGTATTAATAATAATAATCATACTATATTAATATAAATTTAAAATAGTATTTATAACAAAATGGTATATATTTATTATAGATACCATTTTATATAAATTGTATCTACTAATATAAATGGTATTTATATTTACAATGTAAGAACAACAATAAGATAAGCACTTATTTACTAGGGGTGATAATTTACGAGGAAAATGATAGTAGTATAGACCTATAATACCTATCTAAATTATTATTCTTTTTTTTTTCTTTGTTCTTATTTTCTAAAAAGGTCAAAAAAATTGAGAAAAATAAAATGCAAAATGATGGCATACTAATGTAGATGTAAGGGACTAATGACTAAGTTGGTATGGGCAATTTTAAGGATTTAGGGTTGTAATTTTATCGGAATTCTATTATTACAACGAATGATTTACAAAGAAATGGAATTATTACAATGCAATTATAAATTTACAATGGAAAAGTCTAATACACAAGGAATATTTAGGGAATATTTCACATGCATGTTACAAGGAAAAGAGATTTACAAATTTGCAATAGAAAAGACTTATGCAAAGAATTTTTTATTTACATGGGTATTATAGGGAAAATATATTACAATGCTTTTAATGATATGGTAGAATTCCAGCAAAGCAATAACCCTTAGTTTTCAACATGTCCTACTACTATGTATTTGCTAGTCTAAAAGTTTAAGTATAAAAAAAAGGTGTTAACTAAAGGTCCTTAAGCTCTATGGGCTTGTAGCCTCATGCATTTTCAAAAAAATGGTTCGTTAGTCACATCAAAGCTTAATTTAGGTGGCTTAATCTACCTCAAGCAATAATTACACCACAACACTCTTGGTCTACATAAAGACACCCCCAACCCCCTCTCTTCTTAGATCCCAAGGTCCTAAGACGATTTGGGTCTAACCGTACCTACCACACATTTTTATATAACCTCCACATATATGGCCCTAGTATATTTGCATTAAGGTTAGTAAAACTACATATAAATAAAAACAATATTTTTAGAAAATGAAAATATGACGTGGAAAGGGCATATAGAAGAATAAATTCTAATATTTGGAGGTTTAGATGGCTAGCCCTCTTGATGATCCCTAGTGGAGTCGTCGAGCTATCGAGCTTGATTTTTTATTTTATTTTCCTTAACTTAATTAAATCCTAATCGATTTCATACATACCCTTGACTAAAGATTATGAAAAACTTGGTTTTCAAAAGAGTTTGAAAAACTTTTGGAATCGTCATCCGACTATGATCAAGAAAAGATTAGGTTAGAACCAATTAGGTGGCTTAGTTCTAACCTAGCTACTAGTCCATGAAAAAATAATTTTTTAAAGAAGATTATCGAAAAGTAGAAATCTTGACTCCAGGGGCTATTTTATTAAACCCTAAACAAGTACCTCCTTTAACTTTCTATATTTGGTGTTTATCCTTCAAATTACCCTTTTTATTTAAAAAATAATCTAATTTAGAAGTAAAAAGTAAAAAAGAAAAAAGAGTGGAAATTATATTTATTCATTTACAAAATTGCAAAATAAAAATTTTCTATATTTTTTAAGTCACCACATAAATACTCACATACCTTCTATTTGGGATCAAACTTTCGTAGTTCATTTTCTTACAAGATTTTAGTGATTTGGTTTATTTTATTTTTCAAAATAGCCGAGTTTACATCATTAACTAGTTTATCTTATTTTAAGAAAAACTATAAAGAAAAATTCCTTAATTCTTTTTTTTTTTAAATATACTTTTTCCTGACTTTACAAAAGGGTTTATTAAGATTCTTTTTATTTTTAAAAAATCATTTTTCTAATTGAGAAAGCATATAGTTAAAAGGAAAGCCCTAATTTTTGTAATCTTGAAAAGGTGCTAAGAAAAAGATTTTAGAAGGAATACATATTAAAAAAATCTTATTATTATTTTTTGAAAAAATTATTTTTATTTATCTTTTTCATTTTTCTATTTTTTATTTTTTCATATCAACGGGCCCTACTTATCCCTAAGCAATGGTAACCCCACAATACTCTTGGCCTATACACTAGCCCTTAAATTATATAAACAAATTTATTTATCAATTAATTAAACAAGAAAAAATAAATAAAATCATATTAATTTTTTTTAAAGAAAAGAGGAAAGTGAACACTTAAGTCAAATATGGATTGGAGGTAGGTTAATAGAGTATAAATGGGTTGTTTCCTCCAATCGTATTAGATTGATGAGTGCTATGTAACTAAGTAAGAGAGACAAGAGCGGCAAACTTGGGCTATGTGGCACTGTAAAGCCACCATTAAGGGGAAAAAAGGTATCAACCTCTAAGTTCTGGGGGGTGTTAATGATGTTGGCGATGGTGGTTTTCCTCAAGGAGCAATGGAGACTAGCCGTTCAAAGGGTAGTCTCAAGTCCGAAGTAGGATGCTTCAATCTAATCAATCCCTAAGCAAACTAAGCTAAAGATCCAGTTTTTCTATAACTAGAGAACACTTAATGACATCGATTTTATGCTTTGATTTGGAGTGTTTGAAGAGAAAATCTAAAGAGAAGTTGAAGAGTTATGATCGATGAGTTAGAGATAGAAAGTGGTGAATGAGCTTAGATGAGGGAATTTTAAGTGAAGATCCATGTTCTAATGGCTTCCTTGATCCCCTATTTGTACATGTCCAACTTGAATCAAAGATGGGAAGTTAAGAATCATGATAAAGTTGAGAATTGGATTAAATGGGGTTAACCTTTTTAATTCTGAAATTCATTGTGATTAACTATGATTTAGAAACAATTCATAATCAAGGAGTGTTAATGGAGCCTTGTAATTGTTGGAATTGTTCAAATAAAGTTTTAAGTTTCATCAATGTAGAGTAAATCAAGCTTAGGTTTAACTTGAGTGTAATGTGCGCATTTAAGTTTTTACTAATTTTGAAGTCTAAGATTTGATCGACTAAACTTGTGTTTTTAGACGAATTTTTGGACTTAATTCAAAGTGCTCCATGTCAATTTTTCATTCCTACCATTTTTTTACTAATTTTCAAGTCTAAGAGTTGATCCACTAAACTTGCTCTTTAGATGGATTTTTGGATTTAATTCATAGTGCTCCATGTCAACTTTTTATTCTTAGTTTTTTTTTATAAAATTTGCCTAAAAATGAGTCTAATCAAGTCAAAAAAATGTAAGGATCACGTAGCCTTGTTCTCTTTTTGTTTTTGTGCATTTCGAGCTTCAAATGCTAAATCATGGAAGCTCAAGTGCATTGCAAGTAATGACGTGCCTAAAATGCACACACATGACACACACTAGAGAGAGAAAACAATGTAGGCACTTTATGCCTACCTTAGTTCAAACTTTAGACCTCTCAATGGACCTAAACTAATTTTATAACTCAAATTCCATCAAATAAAATAAACCTAAAATTGAAATACAGTAATATCCAAAAACAAATATCATACATACATGTTTAAAATAATTTTCAAATTCAGACTAGTCTTAACTATTTCTAAACTCTTATCCATTACCTGCTTAGTTAATTCAATATTCATTTTCTTGTAAACTAATCAATTTAAATCAAATCAAAGTATTGATTGAAGTCATAATCAACTTAAATTAGTCTCATTTTTATGATGTAAAAGCAACTAACCTTAACTATGGCCCAAATATTAAATTTTTATTTAAAAAATTAATTTTCTCAAATAAGCCTTAGAATCATTGAATCACATATATGTACTTTGGCTTCCAATTCCACTTTTTGACTTTGAAACATAAAATGTGCTACAAAATAAAGCCCAATGACACTAAAATTACTTAAGACTATTATTTTTCCTAAAAATTTTATTTCCATAATTTTTTGCATTTTTGTATCATTTCTCATTTTTCTTTTTTTTTTGTATTTTTCTTAATTTTTTCTTCTTTTTTTGTAATTTTTCAAATTAGGATCCTTTCATTTATTATTATAAATCCTAAAAATAGAAGGGGCAAAAGGTCTTTGGCCTTAGCTTCCTTCTGTTGAGTCTTCGCTTACACCTTCCTTAAATCATTCTTGGCATCTAAAGCCCTTTGTAACAAAGTGTTCACTTTAAAATGCCAATAATCCCTCTATTTCCACACAATATCAAGGTAGGCAACATAACAAAGTATTTTCTACCTATTAGCTCTTCACAATTTGAACATTTTGACTATATGCATCCCTAGCAACAAAGCAATTAAGGGTTAGCATCACAACAACAACACTATGAAAGTCTATAATGAAAGACACTTACATTATAAATTTTCATATAGATAAGTCTTTAAAGCCTTAGGATTAAGCTCCTAAATGGTCTCCTCTAAGTCAAGCTTGTTTCTTAGCATACTAAGGCAGCTAAAAATCTCTTGCAAACCTTATGGTGTCTCTACTACTTATCTTTTGAAAGAATGTCCCACTTCGAGCAAAAGTTCTGCCTCCGAGCTTCTAAGGCATGCAAATGAGACGGTAATTTTGATGTCCCTGTATCCTCCAACAACACCTTCTATTACTTTGTAAGATATTGCCTTTTGTGCTTTTAGTGGACAAGTTGCCTAAGATCTCCATCCTAAATGGCTCATCCTCGCTTATATTGATAACCTAACAAATATTCTTCAAACCTTCCTCACAATCATTATTTCTTTAGCGTTTTTTACTTTGCTTATGACCCCTTCATCAATGGTTTGAGCTTTAGCTGAACCTCCCACTAGAATCTTCACCAAGATGCATAGAGCTTGCTTTTTTGGTCTCCTAAATGAACAAATGATTTATCCTCTATGGAAGGTAGAACTTTCCTTGAACTCGAACTATCATCACCTTCTTTAGTCTTTGCAATTTATATGCTAGCAACATTAAGAATAGAAACAACAAGTTTCTTCAAACTCGTAAAGCCAAATAACAAAAGTTAAGGGTTTAAATGCACCAAATTTTAAGAGGCACTATGCCAAATACATGCTCCCCCAACCCCAAAGAAGCTAGATCACTTCCATATAAGAAAGCCTTAAAAAAACACCTCAATTGCCCTTGTCGATCTCCTCCTTATTCGAAATGGACGTTATGTCAAAGAATTGGTATACCTCTTTTTTAGCACTAAATGGAAAACCTCTATTTCATGCTTGTTCATAACATGTTCAGTCGCTTAATTATCGATAAACATTAGAGAAATATTATCCATCTTGGTTAGCTCAACCTAATCAGTTAAAAAATCAACATCTACCTCGGAGTCTACCAAGAAGAACTTCTCCACCCAGATAAGGATGGACAACATCAATCCTTTGAACAACTTTCTCTTAGACAACTTGCAAGGTGGTATCAATTGTCGCCTGACTTCTCTAGCCAATAAAAGTATGAAAATAATTGTGGAGTTGCTTTACGAACCAACCACTACTTTTAAGATAAATGCATATTTTACATTAGCAAGTATACTAAGTTTTGTATGCAGTAATGTTACTAGTACAAATCAAGTCGAACCCATAGACTAAAAATATTCTAAAATAAAAAGAATATAAATCTACTCCTAATTAATATAAAATATACTTCTAATCAATAAATTATATATATAGGAAACCAACACCTAAAAGATAAATTAATGAACTAACAAATTGGAATATCGGATTACTCTTAAATGAAACACACACACACACACCAGCATCTCAAAAGGTCATGTAATTTTATAACGTCTATTTTATATTTCAACACCGCTTTAACATGTCCATGTCAATCAATCATGTAACATTCTAGTCATATTTTAAATAAACAACACATTTTTTTAACATAATCTTGCCAATCAATTATGTTGATTTTTAAACACATTTAATTCAACTCCAAATCAAGAAAAAGCTAATTCATTCTCTTCCATATCCTCTCGAGTACTCGATAAATATCTAAAACTAAAATGTTATCTCATTAAGTACCAAAAAATAATAATAATAAGTATCAAATATTCATAAATTCACCAAAAGCACTAATAAGAACCCATTAACATAATTATATAATTTAGTACTTATTAAACTTCCCCATACTTAAACTTTTACTTGTCCTTAAGAAAAAATAAATCAAAACCATGAAAAATTCTAAAGGACAATAATTTTCTCTAATCATACCACCACATAATAAAATTAGTCATACATTGCATTCAATCATATCAAAGCTCAAAACTCATTTGCAATCAATCTATCAAAAATCAAATTCCTTAATAACTTTTTCTTACATAACTTCACTCAATTATATATCAATACCCTTAGAACATAAAAATAAAATAAAATAAAAAGTACTAGGCAGTAAAAACCTTACTATAGTTCAAAAGCCAATTTATGTAAATTAGAGTATTACCCATATCATTTAAATATAGATTACTAAACTTAGAATCATATTTCGCACCACCTAATCAAGAAAGAGTCATCAATATTTTAACTACTTAGTTGAGATGTATATACTCCCTTCTTCAATCTCAGTAAGTACTGTAATGTGAATTAAATGCATTGTACATTCTCTGTCCTTTGATCATCTCTTTAGTATTGGATTTAAGGAAAATGACAAAAAAGTCCATCGCATTTACTTTTTTCCTATTTTAGTTATTAATGTTTTAAACTTCTACTTTGCTTCCTCTATGTTTGCATATTTACAAATTAGTTATTTTAACTAACGATGCTAAACGCACACATTGATACATGGCAATGTTATGCTAATTCACATACTTTATCAAATAAATAATATAATAAAATATTTAAAAAATAACTAAGGTATTAAGAAAAATATAGGAAAAAAATGCAAAATTGAAAAAGAAAATTACTAAGATAATATGTTTAGTATATACACACTTATAAACATATATATTTGTTGATAGTTAATTTCAAGGTATTGAAGATTTGATCAATGTGTGGAACTTTAACCTATAAAAAGAAAGCAAAATTAGGCTATGGAAATCACACCGATGTCTAAATAACAAAATCTAGCAATAAGATTGAGAGTAAAAGAAAGATGAAGCAAGCAGAATGAGAAGGAAAGGTTTAGAAGAAGCCTTCTTGTTAACTAACAAACTCTACTTATAGATGGCAATTGATAACTTCTCTAAAAATGGTTAAATCCTATTATTGACCACTTCCTAGTTTTTAAGAATATAGGGAATGATGGTTAGTTATTTATGTAATATCTTCTTATTACTTGTGCTTATGTTTGAATTTGAATCCTTAGCGATTAGGCTAAACGATGTCCTATTAGCCAAATAAAGCTGCATTCAACTCTTATCCCTTTCCCCAACCTGTCTAAGCTTCTTTCGATTGCTCTTTAAGTTACTTGCTCTAATCTAAGCATCTTTATCATCTAATCTACCACATAGTTTTGGTTAGTTTAGTAGAACAATTTCAAACTTAGACTTACAAGGTCGAATAAGTTATTTTTAGGTCATTTTAAGACCTCATAGATCTTATGACCAAATTCCCTATCAACAACATTAATATTTATTTTAAAATAAATTAAAAAACTTAACAAATATTACCAAAAAAAAGGAAAAGTATAAAAAAAGGTATAAATAATTAACAATTCATTTTTCTCATTTTCTCTTTTATTTTTCTTATTTTTATACTTTTTATTTTTGAATTTTTATAATTTTTAAAGATTTTGTTATTTTATTTATTTAATAATTATATGTAAACTAATCATTTGTTGTCAAGTATTCTTATTAACAGAAAACTAACAAAAGGATTTATTTTTTATGTTGAGGAATGAAATAGAAAAATAAAAGGACAAGGATCAAAATAAAAAATAAAAAAAAGGCAAAAGTTAACAACTTCTTTTGTACTTTCACCTATTATTTTTATTGGAGGATTTCCTCTCTCTCTCTCTCTCCCCACCCCCTCCCCTTCCCCCTCCCCCTCCAAATTAAGATAATTATATATTTAATTAAATCTAGCCTTTGTGTGCACATTTCTCTTAACCCATATAGTAAGTTTTCAAATGATAATCTCAAGTTTATCACTCAAGTTGATAGGTGTTATCCCACTTACAAGAGGAACCCTGCATACTTAATTACTCGAGTCAACGAAAACTATAGGTAAACTATTATTCAATTCAACACATTTCAATTATTTGTTTATTCTCCTCTAATTGTTTGATTTTTAAGTGATTCTCAAGAAATAGGTTTCATTTGTTCGTTTACTAATGATTTTAGGGTTCTAAAAATATCTAAGGAATGAATATATATCTAAGTAAGTTTAGAAAATAAAAATGACTAACTCTTAACTGGTGACATTGCTCTAATCTTAAGTCTTCAAATCCAAGCCTAAATAACATGTAACTCTATTTCACAAAGATTGTGTCATTCAACTCTAGCATTGTGCAATAAGGTCAAAATAATTAAAACAAAGTTATGCATAAAATTGAAAAAAAAAATCCAAAAAGTTGCTATTTCTTCAATTCAAATGCAAGTCAAATTTGTGCAATGTAATAGTTAATTGAATTATTATGTTACAATAAGTATAAAGCACATATTCGTTTATTACAACTCGGAATGCTTTATAACCAATATCACATCAAAGTATCACTTTATCATTTCCCCTACACTTAAACTTTATATTATCCCCCAATGTACACAATAAAACAAATCAAAGTACAAAAGGGAAAAAGAAAAAGTGAACTGATATGTTATTGTAGCCAATTCCTCTAATATGCTAAATGCCCTGTGAACTAAACATTATATACAAAAGATCAAGCTAACTCTATAAAATAAATAAATAAATAAATAAAGTAAAAAGAAAAAATGAAATACATAGCCAATAATAGGTTACCTCCCACCCAGCACTTAGTTTAAAGTCATCAACTTGGCCATGGGGCTTTTTACTTATGGTAGATCAAACCAAAGGTTGCTTTCATGCACCTCATCTTTCATTTGTTTCCCATATTACTTACTTTGTCCAATGTCAACCACCACTCTGTGTGGAGCATTAAGTACCATACCAGTTTGATTAGCAGGAGGGTCTCTCTTTTTCCATCTCTTACAAATATTCACATTCATCTCTTCATCTCTAGTCCTCAATGACAATTTATTATTCTTAACACTAATCACAACTCCAATAGTGGAAAAAAATAGGCACCCAAAGATGATTAGAATCCCTAAATCTTCCTTCTTGTCTAAAACAATGAAATCCATAAGGAATATGAATTTATCAACTTTCACCAAAACATCCCCAAGACATCCTTAAGGTCTCTTACAAAGGCATTCAGCTAATTGAAAAGTCATCTTAATCTTTTTCATTACATCTCCCAATCCTCGTTTCTTTACCATAGAAACTGGAATTAAGTTCAAATTTGCACCTAAGTAACGTAAAGTGTTCTTAAAGAAAAGATATACCTACATGCATTCTAATATAAACTTACCTAAATCCTTCAACTTAGGAGAGAGAGTGTCCTTAATAACATTTGTGCACTCCTAAGACAACATGACTATCTCTCGACTATTTAACTTTTTCTTATAACTTAGAAACTCTTTTGAAAACCATCTATAGTAAAGTATTTGCTTAATGGAATGGATACCCTATTTTTGCCTTATATAATTTTTAGGATAGGAAAAAGGGGTCCTAATTTAGAAAAATACAAAAGAAAATAGAAAATCTAGGAAAAATCAAAAATTACAAAAAGTTTTTAAAAACAAAAAATAAAAATATTTTAGAAATGATAGAATTTTAGGGTAGTAAGGGTAGGGTGAGGTGATGGGGATTGGAATAGGTTTAAACCTGGTTCATGAAACAAAAGCACAAGATTAAAGGCCCTTGTCTACATCGCAATAGGCACGCAAGCGCAAGGTGAAATTTTCTCTCCCATTCCATCTGTTTCCTTACGTTTCTAGTCCTTTCCCTAGTGTTTTGTTGCCAAAAACAGCTTGGTAGCTCATGTTTAACCTACCTTTCTAGGTATTTTCTACATGATTTCATCCAAATTAATGATGGAAATGTGCGGTACACATAACCTAGTTTTAATTTTGTCCAAAAACATGTCCATATTTGAAAGTTTACTAGGTCAAATTTGGAATCAAAAATTGAAAAAAGTCTTAAATACATACCATTGACCTAAGCTTAATTCAAGCTCCATTAATGAGAAACAAAGCTTCCTCTTTGTATTTTAAGCTTGTTCAAGCGCCCAAGGAGCTTCTTTAGTTAGTAATTATACCTAGATTGCACTCAATCACATTAGATTTGAAATCAAAGCTCAATAAAAAAATCCATTGATTTTTAATCTTTGAATTTAATGTGATTTTGGACTTGCCTTGCTTGATTAGTGTTGTAAATCGATAAATAAGGACTTTTAGATTCGATTTCAACACACAATCACTAAAATCAACTTAAAAACATACACACCACTCTTACACTCTCTCTAGTGCGAATCCTCTCTCTTTCTCTCTAGAAGTAATACCATCCATGGTAGTTTTCAATGAAATCTACCACCACCACTATCCACTTCCCCATCATTGAAAACATAAGACCTAACTCCCCTCTCATTCCCAATAGCCACCATTAAGCTTAGCTGCCACCATCACTACGAAGTGGTTTTCAACCACCACAAAACAACCATAGTAGGCCGAAGCACTTAGCTTAAACCCCATTCATCAATAAGAACCATATAAAACTAACCTTCCACATTCGTTTAGTAACCTTGGATGCTTGGAAACGGTTACACAAGCCGCTTTCTTCTTCTTCAACCCAAGTAGAGCTCCAACACGTAACCCAATCCAACCCATTCACCCCTGCCTTGGAGTTGGTTTGACCCTTCTTGCTTGTTGTTTTGATTTGTTTATTGTTTTTTATTTTTTTTTAATTATTCTATTGTAACAGAAACTTATCCATAAAAAAAAGAAGAAGAAATGAACAAAAAAAAAAAAGAAGAAGACGAAAATGAAAAAGAAAAAAAAAAGGGAGGAAAGAGAAGCTTAGGCATTTTATTTTTATTTTTTTTAGCATGTTTGGTCAAAATAAAATGAAAAATGAAAAGAAATTTGAAAAAATAGAAATAAAAAAGTTTTATCACTTAGAAAAATCCATTTTCCAAATAAACAAAAATAAATCAATTCTTTTCAAAATTAGGACATTATAGAGTTTTCCAAGAAATAAAATTACTAATTTAGGACATTCCCTAGAATTTTTCTCAAATAAAACAAAATAGCCAAGAGACATAAACTCGATCACTTTTCAAAATTAAAATAAATCAACACACTTAAATTTTTAGAACGAATTATGAAAATCTAATCCGAACTAATAGATCCATAAGCACTCGTAGGAGACTATGGGGCGATTTAAAATATGAAAAAAAAATTATTTCCCCCCTTATAAATAATTTTCAATAGATATAATTTCATTGTCTACTTATAAAATAGAAATTCTCATTATAAAGGTATATTAAAAAGTAAATCTAAATTCAAAAAATTAAAAGTGATATCCATTAAGGCTTAATAGGTTAGCCCCCATACTCAAATCTTTGGTTTTCAAAAAACTTTTTTTAAATCGATTTTTCAATAGATTAGTGACTAAGTTAAAATCAATCCACTAAATCGATTTAACTTGACCCTTTTTTTTTTCTAACCCCGATCAAGTGAAAACTTCAAGTTTTCAAAAATTAAAAAAAAAAATCTTAACTTTTAGTTAATGGTTAGTATTAGGTTAGGGTTTAATATTAATAAAGTTAAGAAAAATAATAAAAGCTAAGAAAAATTCAAGCTCAACAAATAGCATTTGCAAAAGGGCTGTTTGTATGTAAATTCTTAAGCATCTTCAAGAACTTAGGATATTGCTCATCATCTTACTTCTTTTTTAACCTTTCTGGATAAGTACTGGTGGCACGTATGATTTCATTGTAAGCTCACCAACATTCGAAGTAGACTCCTATTATGCCACTTTCTCCTCCTACTTAGATTTAGAAATCGTGACATCCTTTACGCTAACCTGCTTACTTGACTTTAACGTAAAGCACTAACCAACATAAACAATCTTCTTCTCCAATTTCTTTAAACCTTCCATGATCATATTGGCAAGTTTCTCAAATGTAACCTCTTAAGGTGATTTCTCATATTCTATAAACTCTTCATTAGCCACTACAAAATTATGATATGTGTCATTTGATACAGTAGCTAGATTTGAAATTTTAGTCTTATCACTTAGAGCCTCAACCCTCTCTATATTGTGTAGCTCAACAATTTGATGTTTAGTAGGCAAACTCTTTAATATCTATGCCATATGTGTCTCTAAGTTATAAAATGATTGACCATTGGCTTTCCAATTGTGCATCCCACTTTTGCATTAAACCCACCATCATCTCTTCTAAACTTTACTTCTTCTTATAACCTGGATTTGCCAAATTTGTAGAAGGTCTCACAACACTATCTTGCCATGAGAATATTAGGTTGTGATGCCACTCTTGATTATAGGTATTAGCACACATCCCATGGCTCTCTTCAAATTGATTAGAGCCAAAACAATTGACCTGCTCTAAGTTTAAATTTTTAAATGAGGTAAAAGAATTACCAACCTAGCATTCTATGCTATTATGTGGGTCACTACATAAATAGCAAACAGTTGGAAGATTAAATTATAAAGCATATATGAGCTTTTTTACTTGAGTGGTCAAAGATGCTACTTGACTTGTCATTTGTGTGATTTCATCAATATCATATACCTAAGCAACTCTTCTCTATGTTGCTCTCTCAGTCTACCAATTATGAGAATTTTTCATCAACATCCCAATTAGATTATAAGCATCATCTAATAACTTACTCAATAATGAACCCCCTAAATCTACATCTACCATCATTTTTATTTAAGTTCTTAGACCACTTTAGAATATCGGAAATAATATCCAATTAGGAAGCCCATGATGTATACGTCTCCTCAATGAGTCCTTAAATCTCTCCTAAGTCTAAAATAAGGACTTTCCATTCTATTGCATGTAAGATATTATTTCAATTCACAACTTGGTAGTATGGGTTAGTGGAAACAACCTTAATTAAAATTTCTCCACTAATTGATTCCATGTTGTGATTGTGCAAACTAGAAGAGAGTTTAACAAATTTTCACCTCATCTTATAAAGAGAAAGGGAATAACCAAAGTCTCACTACATCATCTAATGCCCCATTATACTTGAAGTTCTCACAGATTTAAATAAAATTTGCAATATGCTCATATGAGTCATTGTTGCACTTGTTACTATATAATTGACCTAAGCCTAATAAACTCTTCTATACCTTAAAAAAAAAAAAAAAGAAGCAAACTAATACTAAATTCTCCTTCCTTCACATAAGTTCTCCAACACTTTCTCTCTCTTCCTTTATCTCTTTCAAATCTAGGGTTTTTGACTAATATCTTGTTTATTTGATTTTGCAAGGTAAAATAATTAAGGAAAGGAAAAGAAGATAATGGCTACTTTAAGTGAGCTTAACCCCTGATATAAGATATGTTCTAGGAATTAGCTTTCTTACTCTCATTTTGTTTTCTTTTTTGTTTTTATATGCGAGTTTTCTTTGTAATAAACCTTCCCACCTATTGTAATACAATCACTATAGTTGCGTACAATCTATTATACAATCGCTATGTCAATTAAGTATAATCTTATATCTGTATATTATGATTTTGCCATTAATTCGTGACCATAATCTTTAATATGTGATATAGTCTCTAAATCTATATGGCCCTTGTATGCTTTTCTTTTCTCTTATAACAATTTTTCCCCCATCTTGAAAATCAACCTTATCTTCAAGGTCATATTGTGCATAGATTTGTTTAAAAACATCTAAATCCTCCCAAGATATGTCTTCAATGGGTAATCCCTTCCATTGCACCAAAATTTATCTGACATGTTGGCTTCTACATATAAAATTACTCTCGACCCTAAAATCAAAAGGGGCACCACAATAAGGTGACTAGCCATAGAATCTAGAGGCAAGTCCAATTTAAGGTCTTAAGAACCATGAGTCCTCTTTAAAACTGATACATGAAAAAAGTTGTGAACTTTACGATAAGGTAGTAATTCCACTTCATAAGCACAACTCCCAATCTTCCTAAGTACATTGAATGGGTCATAAAATCTCTTTGACAACTTATGATGAAAATGTGGACACAAAAGTCAAACATAAACCATGTTGCCTAATTGAAACTCTAGTTAGGTTCTATGCTTGTCAGCACACACTTTCATCCTCTATTGTGCCTTCAATAAGTTGTCCCTCAGTATCAGTAACACTTCATCTCTAGTATAACGCTCCACATCTACAACTTCTATATTTGAGGTACCTCTTACGTAAGAAGAAATTGTTGGAGGAGGTCTACCATGTACAATTTCAAAAGTAGTTGTATGTACCCTTTCATGATAAGAAGTGTTATAGGCAAATTTTGCCCAAGGCAAGTACTTCAAGCATGCTCCACTACTTTAGATGCCTTTCTTAACATTATTAATGCTTTGGAGCAAGGACATTCATTTGAAGTTTAGAAAAATCCCTGATATGCTGTACTTTCATGCTGTCTAGACGGGGCAAATGTATGAGGGGTCAAACTGTTAGTTGAGCATACTTCAGATTGACACTTGACTATCGAGAGATGAGAAGTTACTCGGCAGGAGTTGGCTTGAATAGTAGAATCTACTTTGCTAGTCCCTCAAGTCCTCATATTCGAGCTCTGGTTAAAGATCCAGCAATTTAATTTCTATCATCCTCACCAGGCTTATTGGGATTTGGGATCAAATCTAGCTAGTTCTCATTTAAGCCTTCCTCGGATTAGTTGGGACTAAGGTCGACAACATTGAACACATCAAACACTCCGAAGTCCTTTGGTTACTTTAATTGGTAAGTATTGTCATTAATCTTCCAGAGGTTCTTGAAAGGTCCATTAGCTTTGGTAAATAGCTTACTCTTTTTCTTATTTAGAAACTTTTCCTTACTCAAGTGTAGCTATACTTGGCCACCAAGCTAAAATTACTTGGTCTTCCTTCTTTTGCCATTCTCCTTTAGTTTTCTAGTAGCTCGATCAATATGTTGGGTGATTCATTAGTAAATTTGCTAGATGGATTGAACTTTGGTTTTTGCTCTTAGATCTTCTTGGTTAGTATGCTCTTGGAACTCCATATAAGCGAGTTATTTCCTACAAAAATAACGAAACAATAACCGAAGCATCATTAGTTTTTGTGTAGGACACAAAATGTGTCATTTTGCTGAACTTATCTACAATAACCATTACAAAGTCTTTTCCTTGAGTAGTTCGGGGTAATCCAAGGATAAAATCCATACTTAAGTCAATTTATGGTTTGGTCGAAACATGTAGATGCATTCCCTTCCCTTGTTCTGCTCGACTTTTTTCTTTCTTATAGGTGGTGCATCCCTTAATTACATGATGTATGCTACACTTCATCCTAAGCCAAAAGAAACTATCATTCAGTAACTCATATGTCCTTCATTCCCCAAAGTGCTTAGAGAGTCATCTATTATGGGCTTCCCTCACCAGTAGCTCTCTAATTGAATAGGTCAACACAAACAATTTGCTACCTCAAAATAGGTAACCATCCTTCATATGGTACGGCCAAAATGAAAACCATTTTGATATTGTTCTTTAATGCTTCCAAATCTTAACAGGTTGGTTTACAACTCAATGAAGAGAACATGTCTCCTTAATAGAGCATCGGCAACTACATTATTCTTGCCTTGCTTGTATTTGATGATAAAATTAAATCCCTCTAGAAAATTCAATCCATCAAGCTTAGCGTTTGGAAAGCTTGGATTAGCTCCTCAAATATCTCAAAGACTCATGATTTATGTATATGACAAATTCTTTTGGTAGAAGGTAATGTTGTCATACGTGAAGAACTCAAATTAGGGTCAAAAGTACTTTATCATACATAGAATAGTTTAGTTGTGCTCCTCTGAGCTTCTCACCTTGATAAGTGACAAGTTGGCCTTCTTACATTAGCACAACTTTCATGTTGACACCTACTGTGTTGCATCCAAGCTAAAATACTCTATCAAAGTCTGGTAGAACCAAGACTAGGTAAAGGATTCTAAACTCATCGCACCTCAGATAACTAGAGTTGACTTATTCAGGTCTTCTACAAACGCATCTTCCTCAACAAGTTCTTCTTCTTGAGAGGCATTACCCTCAGGAGTAACCTCCTCCTCAGGCTCCTTATTAGTGCTATCTACATCGAGCTTCAAGACATTTCCTTTGATAATCATAGTTCTTCTATTTGGATATTGAGTGACTATGTGTCCAAACCTTTGACACTTAAAACGCTTGATCTAGCTCGTCTTCCTCTTAGATCCTTATCCTTTCTCATAAGTTTTGGTGGCACTTCATCATTAATTGGTTGGCCCTTTTGTTCAGCTTTGACATATGCTCTTTTGCTCAACTCGGCACTTTTTTTAGCTTAGTTACTTCCCTAAGCGAATCAATTCAACTGGCCAAATCGATTCATTGGAGGTTAACTCAACCTATTTCTCCTCTATCTTTTCACTCATTGGGCTATTCTTATAATCTTATCTAACACAGTAAACTATTGAAGTTCTATTATATCTCAAATGTCACTTCTTAAGCTAGTAAGAAATCTGAATACTATTCGAGCTTATGGCTCATCCACTTTACATCGAATCATAAGCATTTGGAACTTTTGAACATACTCATCAACAATTCGACTCCCTTATCATAGCTCCTAAAGTCTAGCAAAAGTATCCTATAGATAGGTCTCTGGCACAAACCTATTTATGAGAATTTTTTTCATCACAAGCTAAGTGTTGACTTCTCTATATCTAATGCATTTTCAAGGTCGAACACACAGAGAAGCCTCATAATGAACAAAATAAGAAAATAAAATGAGGGGTTTTAGCAAATTCGTAAGCCATCTAGCTAGATATGATGTACCAACAAGATCCTACACGACCTAAGATCCACCGAATGTGATGTACTAGTCCAAGTGATAGGATTGCTCGCCATAATCCTTGCTAAAGGGATTGATAAAGAGAGTTTTCTAAGAGAAAAGTCTCAAGAGTTTTCATTAATATGTCAAAGTTTGACTAAAACCCTATACATGTGTTTTATTTATACATAGTGACACATTTGTAAATAAAAGGACTAAAAGGATGCCTTAGTAGAATTCCTATAAATACAAAATAACCATGAAGGTAATTTAGGAAAAATAAAAGAAATAAGATGTTTAAATAACATAAATAAAAATAAGTGATCAAATAAGATGTCCAAATGAGGAGTAGATAAGCTAGGCTTCAATTTTTTGTTAGGTCAGTACACCAAATCCTATCGATATCCTTCTCACCTCCTTATGGTCTGGAAGTTCTTCCACCATAATGCATCATACCTTGAGAATTCTACAGTAGCAACCTTTACCTTTTCATGATCTTCATACTAATAATGGTCAAAAATATGTTCAACCTTTTCCTCCCAATCCAAATAATCGTCTACATCCCTAGAACCATTGAAGCTCGAAATCTGAAGGTTCACATGGTCGGTAGTTGAGGGTGCTCGAGCTCGCTTCTCTTCCTCATTATGCTCTTCTTCTCCTTTATCATTCATATCACCTAAGTCAATCCTTCCTCATACCCATCCTCTTACTCCTCTACCTTAAGCTTATCGAGCTGGGATCTATCCTCTCATAAGTCAAGTAACTTGTAGAGTATTTTGCATAACCTAAGCAGTTCAAAAGGCCAACGCATGTACAACCCTACTAGTAAGGTTATCTATGAGGTTAGCCATTTCAACAAGTCGTTCATCTGTACTTTTAGGGGTATACTAGGGTTATCATCTATGGTGGACAATACAGCTATTGTCATCTCCAATGCCAACGTTGACACTAGGATCAGTCATTCTCTTAAATAAAACTTAATAACAAACTTAGAATCTAAGAAACAACAAACACTGTTCCTTCCAGCTAAACAATACACACTACTCTTCTACAAGAAAGTCTAACTAATTTGCCAACACAACAACTACTCCAAAGAACAATAAACCCAACTAAAACTTGCTCCATTTTCATATGTTCAAAAAAAGGCAAAACAAAGTATATAACCATAGCAAACTATTACGCCTTCTACTTACTTAAACACTCATAGCTAACTTCTAAGCAATTACAACACACAACCACAACAAACACTACTCATAAGAAAGCTCAAACATGACTTATCCAAATGAACCTCCGCTCTAATACCAAGATGACACGCTGTATCGAAAGCTAGCAAGGGTTATGGCACTGTGGTAAGTCTAAGCTTGTAGAAAGCTTGAAAAAGAAGATGGGAAGATGCATAAACAACAATGAAAGTAAAAGAAGCAAAACCCATGATTAGCTCCAAAGATATGATGCATAAGGGAACTACTAAGGACTCATGGCTCAACCCAATATAATGTATAACAAGTTCAATGAAGATACTCACTACCTAGCCTTACTTAAGGGTTAGGATAAGAATAAGAAGAGGAAAGTGAACACACTTAGCTCACAAAAGGAGAAGTACATTCAATAACTGATATATGATGTAGCTACCTTTACAATGGATATTTATACCCAAAATATTAGAGCAACAACTATAAACAAAAATGACTAAAAAGGGTAAAGCCCTAAAGAAGTAATGTACAAAGAACGGAAAAGAGCATAAAGAGAAAATCAAGAAAAAATGTCCTTGTACGGAAGATTTTGTTATATGATTGCTTAGACACCTGGCTTTCTATAGATTGGTGGCTTTCTGGTAGAAGAAGACAAATAGTACAATTAAGTTAGTGATTGCAAAACTAAGGTTCCAAACAAACCAAGGGGTCCTTCTAAGAAGTCGTAGGTACAGATGTACGTTAGGGTTCTTAACACCAATATTGTTAAGCTGGAGGTCAATACATTCATAACCAAGAAAATGTAAAAGGGGTTAGACCTTCAGTGGAGCATACTTCAAGTTGACACTCGACTACCCAGAGATGAGAAGTTACTTGGCTTGGCATATAGAGTTGGTCTATAGTAAAGATCAGCTGGGCCTCGGTAGGAGTTAGCTGGAATAGTAGAATCCGCTTCACTAATCCCTTAAGTCCTTACACTCAAGCTCGAATTATAGGTTCGGTGGTTTGATTCCTATTATGGCCAATTAAACTAGTTCAATCGTGAACCAGTTTATATACCGGTTCAATTGTCTTAATATACTTGGATTACAAGAAACCTAGAGATACATCATCCAATTGGCTAAGAGAAATGAGTTCCACTGAGAACTATCCAGGTCAAACGATTCAAAATGCACCAAACGGATAATATATACAGTATAGAACCTACTTGGGCTGACATCTAAAGGCCTGTTTGTCATATCCTAAAAAAGTAGAGTCATAACAGTCCTGCAGTGTAAACCATTCTAGGATAGAAGCTAACATTATAACCGCTAATTTAGACCTAATTTATACAAAGTATGTACGATTAACTCACTTTAAAGTAAGTAGTTCACTCATTTGAAATGTTAGTTACTTGTAGAAGTATGAAGATTATACTAAAATTCTAATATCATAAGTAATGTTTACATGGTTACTTAACATAATCTTACCTAAGTAATACTTTACTTGACAATAAATGATTCTAAATTAAGATCTAAAACATTAGAGATATAACTGTTCTTCAATTTAATACTCTCACTCTCAAGGATCCAACAATAGCTACCTTCAAGATAGTTATGATGTCACATCTAAGCTATCACCTACAATAATATCTATAGGAATGTGAGCAACCAACCACCCAATAAGTTGGGATGAAGACTTAAAACTACACATCAAGCATAAGCAGGACTATCGACTAGTTATTTTAATGCAATGCAACAAACGAATATCATCACACGATGTTATCTGGTCAGTTGTGAGATTAGAGAAATTATACCCACTCTAATCCAAGTTAAAGAGTTCAGCACATATTTCAATAGCTCATGACCAAACCTAAGCTTATGCAATGGAAACACCGCATCTCCCGCGATTACCTTAAAACCACTAACTTTACCCTTTTCGTGACTTCCTCTCCGTCATTTAGTTCAACTAAGGATTAAGAAGAGACCAATTATACTATTTAATGCTATCCCTTTCGAAGGAGTCAGTATTTGGTTGAAGAACACTAAACATTTCCCCTAATGAGTTATCATGTAGATCCAATTTAGAATTACCAGTCTTATATTTTATTAAGTCCAATTTAAGGTGGTAAATCGTTTAACACAAATCAAACAATTATAATCTAGAGCATCAAACTAGAATCATACAATCAACCCAAAGACACGTACATACAGACATACGCACAGTCAACTATCTAACAAATATAACCAAGTATAATCTCAAACCTACTAGTATTATAAAATAGTACTCTAAAATACAGTAATTTATTGATCCTAAACTTACCCAAACTTCTCGTTAACTCTCTTAAGGTGTGACTCGCGATAGGCTTTCACTAATAGTCCTTATAATACATAGGCTATTTTAATATACATATAGCTACTTTATATAGGCTTTATTCTATAACTCTTATTATTATCTTTAGTTTATGGTTTTATTATATCTAATTATTTAAGTTTTAAGTCTCTTACAATTATTTTCGTTTAGAGCTAGGTTCTAATTTTGTTTCTTATTCAACCTTTGAATTAGGTTCTAATTTAGCTCCTAATTTCACTTTTTCATAAATCTTAAATATTGTAAATATACTTCGATTATTTTAATGTAAGTATGTATTTTTTCTGAAGTTCAATAGTAAATAGTATATTTAATTTATGAGCTGTTTACTTTAAAGCGAGTTAGCCGTAGACGCCTTATATAGATTAAGTCTAATATAACTAATGTAAGGTTAGCTTCTATTCTAGAATGGTTTACATGGCGGGACTATTACGACTCTGTTACTTTGAGGTATGACATTGGTTGAAAACCTTACTTGTGATGTACTAAGTGCATACTTCTGTCTCCACCCCACTTACTAAGTAAGTTGTCTCACATTCCCCTATAGTTTGTTTTACAGGTCACAAATGAATTACAAATGCCTACCCAATACCAGAACACTAGTCAATAGGGATAGGGAGTGAAATGTAATAAGAAATGGCTGGTTATTGCTCTTAGTATTAACTTTTTATCTTTTAAAGAAAACTATACAGAACTTTTTAAAGGGCTTGGTAGTTTTCAATATTTTAGTCTGTATATGTAATGATAGTTACCTATAAGATTTACTGCCACTCTTTTATAAGGTCAAATTACTAATTTATTTTTAAAAAATTATTTTAAATGATTACTTGCAAGTTTATATCAAACAAGTATCAAATTTGACGCTTCAAATGGGTAAAGTCGAGTACGCTTGGCGTAAACTAAGTCTAAGATAACAGCTATAAAGATAGTTTCTATCTTGGAATAGTTCACACGACGAGACTGTTACGACTTCACATTTTCAAGGTATGACAATCAATGCTTGCTTAAGCTACTCAAATGACTTTGTAGCATTTTATGTCCACTCAAACTAATCTCTTTTTAATATATCTATAAAAGGTACTATGATAGTAGCATACCCTTTGAGAAAACACCTATAATAGCTTGAGAGACCTAAAAAAGCTTAGAGTTGTTTGAGAAAATTAAGTAATGGTCATTAAGTCACTACTTCAACTTTAGATAGACTAGGTTGAACCCTATAACTTATCATAATCTAACCCATATAATTAATAGAGTCCCTTCCAAACAAACATTTACTCTCTTTCAAATAGAAAGTACTATCCATCAAAATTTGCAACACTTCAAAGAGATGTTCTACATGATCAACTAAACTTCTATTATAGATAAGGATGTCGTAAAAAAAAAAAAAAAAAAAAAAAAAAAAAACAATGACAAGCTACCTAATATATGGCTGAAAAATCCAGTTCATTATCTCTTCAAATGTAGGAAGTGCATTGCTTAAACCAAATGGCATTACAAGAAATTCGTAATGCCCTTCATGTATTCCAAATATTGTCTTTTCAACATCAACATCATACATTCTAATTTGATAGTATCCTGACCTTAAATTCAGTTTTGAAAAGATGCATGCACCATATAATTCATCAAGTAACTCATCTATTATGGGAATAGAAAATTCATCCTTAATTGTGGCATTATTTAATGTACGGTAGTCTCTATAGAATTTCCAAGTACCATCTTTTTTCTTTACTAACAAAAGTGAAAAAGAAAATAGACTACTACTATATTGAATAATTCCTTATTTAAGGATGTCTTGCACCTGTTTCTCTATTTCACTCTTTTGGAAATGGGATAATGATATGGCTATACACTGATGGGTGTAGTCCCTTGTACTAAAGAAATTCTATGTTAAATATTGCGAGGGGGTGCCTATGATGAAGTTGTTTGAAATACTTGGGAAAATTTACCCAACACTTGAAATCTCTTAAGGTTGCTTGTAGTTTTAGTGCACAAATTCTCTACAAAAACGTCTTAAGCCACTTAATGATAACAAAAAGCTATTACTTAAGTTGTAACAAGGCGTCTTAACTAGTGATGAGTAATAAGATTGATCAAAGCTTTGTTATCATAATGTAATATGACATATTATCCCTCCTAATAAAACTCATCATAAGTTTGTCATAATCTATGGTCACAGGTCCTAGCTTCTATAAACATTGTACCTCCAACATCACTTTGATTCCCTAAATTGATAGAATATATAATGTTTCTAAGAACATAATTCCTTGAACATCCAAGCAAACATCTCTACAAAGACATTCACACACCAATTTATTATCATTACTCACCATAACTTGGAATTGGGCAAAGGGAAAAATGGTTACACCTAAGTGTTTGACCAAATGTTGCTATACAAAGTTGTGAGAACTCTCCAAATCAACCAAGATGGAAATATTCCTGTTATTTAATTCTCCAATAAAATGCAATGTTTTAGGAAAAGAACTTCTTGATAATGTATGATAACTAACAACTATTAAGTCATCCACATATTTTTCATGCATATCATTCTCCACCATGTCCTCGTCACTAATATCTACTACATTCTCATTATTCTCTTCATCATTACATAAAAGAATTGAAAATTGAGCTCTGCATTTGTGATTACTATGAAATTTTTCATTACAGTTATAACATAACCCTTTTCTCTTTAAGCTTGCATTTCTTGTGCAATCAACTTCTTAATTAGAATTACTGCTGAATTAGTGGGAACTACTAATGTATTAGCTTGTAGTTTGCTAAATTATAAAGTAGACTATTTGGCATCGCTCCAATAGGTACTATTGAATTTTCTTTAAAAGCAAACTAATTTTTCATTTTTACCTCATACATCTTTGCTAACCAAATTACTCTTAGTAAAGAAGTAGGCCTATTAATCTGGACTTCTCTTCTAATCATTGGCTTCAAACTAGAAATGGAACATTTAATTAAAGAATCTTGAGACATTACTATAGCACTATTCGATAGTGTCTCAAAATCATTTTGATATTCTGGTATTGACTTTTTTCATGTCAACTTGTATAAGGCTCCTTTTGGATCTTCAAAGGACCAAAACGTAGTTGTAAATCATACAAGACATATGTCCATGTTGAAATAAGCCTATTATTGTACATCTACTGGAACCGTTGTAGCGCAACATCTACCATAATAAAAGATGCAATTGTGATTCTTTGATCTTCTCGAATGTAATGAAATCCGAAAAATTGCTGGACTTTAAAAATCCAACCCCATAGGTCTTATCCTCAAAATTTGGGTATTTCAAGCTTAATTCCCTTCAACAAATTAGCTAATATCAAATTATCGAAATCTTGCATGGAATATGATGAATTCTTGATATGATCATCATGTTAATTTGATTCTTGAGAATTTTAATTCCCACTAAACTGTAAATTCCCTACTCCATCTACTAAAGATTGCAATTGTGCATTGATGGTTGATAATGTGTTCTCAAATCCTTGCCGATTTTGTTGCATTGTTAGAAACATTACTTTAATAGCTTCTATGTCCATACTACTTGAAGAAGATATGAACTCGAGTACCATGATTAGGATGAGAGCACCAAAATGTTGTGCAAGTTACTATTCAATCGACCTAAGCCCAATAAACTCTTCTATACACTATAAAGGAAAATAAATTGACAATCAATTCTCCTTCCTTCGTGTTAGTTCTCCAACACTTTCTCTCTCTTCCTTTGTTTCTTTCAAATCTAGGGTTTTTGACTAATATCTTGTTTTTTTTTTAATTTTATTTTATAAGGTAAAGCAGTTAAGGAAAGGAGAAGAAGATAATGGCTACTTCAAGTGAGCCTAACTCCTAATATAGGATATGTTTTAGGAAGTAACTTTCTTACCCTCATTTTGTTTTCTTTTTGGTTTTTATATACGGGTTTTCTTTGTAACAAACCTTCCTACCTATTGTAATATAATCACTATAGCTATGTACAATCTATTATACAATTGCTATGTCAATTAGGTATAATCTTATATCTATATATTACAATTCTACCATTAATTCATGACTATAATCTTTAATATATGATGTAGTCTCTAAATCTGTAAGGTCTTTATATGCTTCTCTTTTCACTTATAACATTCATCATCAACAGTACCTCCAAATCGATTAACTTGAATCATCTTAATAAGTGAAAGTCTAATCTCAAAATCATTCGCCTGAATGGATGGTCTAGTTGTTGCATACTCGACTCCACCAATTATAGGTACTTATACTCCCTCGTTGCACAATTATTAGTAATTTGTACATTAGTCATATATGCCATCAAATCAATTTTCTTATCAATTTTTGAATCAAATGGTGCAAGTTCCGGTTTCCAAGTTCTTCTCACAAAAAAGTATTTGCAATAGAAAATAAAATAAAAGCAGTGAATTAAAATCTAATAAGGCTAATAAAACAAAGAGTAAATTATTTTTTTATATATTTACTTTTATTTTTTTTAATAAGTTAGAAAAGTAAAATAAAATTTTAAAAATAAAATGTAAGAAAACTATCACATAATAAAGAACCTATGAAAACTCTAAAAATAAAATGCAATCTAATCTACTGCCTAATTATGTTAATAAGCTTTAAAAATGGTGACTTACTAGAACTATACTAATTAAATTGCTTCCAAAAAATAGATATAGAGAAAATTGCATGTTTACAGTCAAGATTAAAAAACAAAATTACATAATTACAAATTATATAAAAAAAATATTACCAAAATACCAATACTATATTGCATCGTTAAAATGCGACATTACTTTTTATGTACCAACGCTATGTCGTATCTTATATACAAATGTTAATATCACATTTTCAATATATAATATAACATTAGTATTTTGGTAATCTTTTTTGTACAATTTGTAATTATATAATTTTTATAAAAATGTCAATAGATATATATTGTACCTAAGATACATATGTATATATATATATATATATCACAGAATAATACCTACTGTATTTGCAAAATTATAGTGAAAGAGAAAGAAAATAGTCAAAGTATTAGTGCGTCATCTAATGCTTTACTATACTTAATAGTCTCTCAAATTTGAGTACAGTTTACAATATACTCGTATGAGTCATCATTAATAGTGTCTCCAAATTGATTAGCTTGAATTATCTAAGGATGAATCATCTAAGCATGAATCTTAACTCATCGGCCCAAATGGTAGGCTTGGTGATTGCATACCTAGCTATACTAACTATAGGCACTCCATACTCCCTCGATGCATAATTATTATTAACTTGTATATTAATTGTGATTTCTCACAAATCAATCGGCTAATACAAGTTTCTTATCACTCTTTGAATTAAGTGGCTTTCGCTCTTCAAGTTCTTCCTACAACAAGTATCTACAAAAGAAATTTAATTAATCCCAAAGTAAATCTACAACTAAATATAATGACTTCATGTTTAAAATAATGGGAAAAATTATGTCACGAGCATGTAGATTGAAACAGTGATGTCATGAATCAATGAAAGCAAAACATTAAAAATTGGTAGCTACCTAAAAGAAATGTCCCAGTATGCGACTAATTGTTGAAAAAATATGAACAAAGTTGGATGGCAAAACTAATACGAATGATTGGCAATGCAACATTAACTTACCGAACATAAATTCTTAGTTTTTTCTTTCTTTCTTTTTTTATTTTTTCCCTTTTTCCCTGAGAGAATGGAAACAAATCTAAGCATCCAAACAAAAGTACCTTACCCAGAAACTAAATCAATGAAGGCTTCAGGGGATACTCCAAAACGCTGACAATTAAAAAATGATAGGAAAAAAAATGGATGCTCAATGAATTCAAGACAAAAGGTAATGCATGATAAACTGATGGAAAGCAAATTAAACAACTAAAATAAACTAACCTATCCTAATGCCAAGGGGCAAGGCAATGCCATGGGATGCAATAATGCAAATCTAAGCACTATGTACGGAGATGCAGAACCAAGGAGAACTTTTTTTTTTTAATAAGAGGATAAGAAAATAAAATATCAATAAAAGAAAATATGAAGAGCAAGCGACAAGCATTAAAAAAAATACTTTAACAAAAAAAAAGACTACAGAATTAAAAAAAAAAAAAAAACTTTTTTGTTAATAACAAAGAAAGCCTAGTCTTCAATCAATACCAAAAATTGAAATTAGCACCACAATCCTTGATAATGGTACAAAAAATCTAATGTTCAGAACCATTATTTTAAAAGAAAAAAAGCGTATTTTATAATTTAAGTTGAACCTATAGAGATTAGAACTAGCTCTCAACTATACTAGTCTTATTCATATTTAAGAAAACAGAAATATACTAAAATGAATAGAATGTAAATTTACTTCTAATTAATATAAAATATTAAATCTACTTCTAATTAATAAAGGATATATACAGGAAACTAACTCCTAAAAGATTAAATCAATGAATCTGTAAATCTTGCATTGATGTTAACAATGATGATATTAAAATATATTATATTTGATTATTGGATCCTTAACTGGGTTAAATTATTTCCTTTGATTCCTTTCTTATGTTATCAAAGTATATTCTCTTGATGTGTAAATTATCTTAATTAGTTAACTAAGTCTTCCCATTTTTAGAAAAAAAAAAAACTATTCAGTTAATTAAGTATTTTATATTTAAAACCCTAATCTAATTACAATGTATAATCTCTTATGTCTTATTTGTAATTCGATATTAATTTATCACAAAATTGATATTAATTATACTCTTCTCAAATCTTAACTCAATCTAATATGTATTCTATAAGTTATAAAACAAGCGCTGGATGAGGAAAATATCAAAAACTTCAATATTTAAGTATTTAATAAAATAATATCATATATACATCAATCCAATATCCTTAACAAACGTTGAATTCATGATTAAATAAAATATATAAACTAAAAAGAAAATAAAGAATTCCATAAATAAAAATTAAGAAGAGGATGGAGAAAACTTAATCTTTAAGATAGAAACCATGAATCTCTAGGCTTCATTCTTTATACGTATTTACTTGTCGATTTGTGGAGATCCCGCTAATTAATTACACAAAAACTTAAAAGAAATATGGAGAAAAAAGATTAATGGAGTCGGCTCGGCTCTATGGTGTTCTCTACTCCGTGCATCCGCGGCCGATCTCCCGAATGCCTTCTGTTGGTCTCGCGTGTCTGAAGGATAAAACCTACAATAGGGACGAATCACATCTTGAAAATTGTGGGCTAGAAACTGGCAATAATGGACTTGCAAATCCTTCTTCTCCAACATTTGGGCTTTGATAATGGGCCTTTGTTCCACTTCGAAAATTGATCTTTCAACTTTTCCTGGACGCATGGCCTGAATTGGATTGCTTATGTAGGTCAGTTGGCGTGGAGGGCTGGACATGCGCGCTTAAGCGATGTTGGGCCGCTAGGATTATGCCTAATTGAATGCTTTTTATCTAGTAATCCATTTTTCTTTGATTCGCTTGCTTATGGATAGGTATTCTTTCTTCAATGAATTAGCTTAGGGAGAAGGATGAGATCAATACAAGGATTGCACCTCGTCATGCCAAGAAAAATCAAGCAAGATTATCTGATGGCCAGGATCTTCATGACAAAGATCCGCAATATATTAGTACGGCCAATAGTCTTACTACATGTGCCCACGGCATTAAATGCATTATAATCTGTGCATAAGGATAAAAATCGAACCTAAGCTTGGTACACTCCGAGGTTTATGGCACATGGAGGGTATCGAAGACAACAAAAATGGGCAAATAGAATGACGAACTAGCAAAGCCTGTGAGCTACTAGAACGATATTATGCACCTACAACTTTTACTGCACACACGTTCCATTCTATTTTATTTTATGGATATTTCCAAATACTTAAAAGTATTAATTATTTTTATTCTCATTCCATCTAATTCTATTTCATCTTTATTCTAATTTATTCCATTTCAAATAATTCACATACTAAAAGTAAAGAAAATTAAAAGAAAAAAAAATAATTCAATAGTCAAATGACTTGATCATCGACGATTTTTTCTTTTCTTTGCTACAAATTATAGTGTTAAAATGTCAATATTAACTTTTGTTTCAAAATTTTATTATTCTTTTTAAGGATAATAATAAAGAGTAATTTAAATATTATTAGAAAAAACTATTTCCTTCATATTCATTTTTTTCTCCATTCTTTTAATCCAAATAAGACAATAAATTATTTCCTCCTTCTTTTTCTTTTTTCTTTGTTTTTTTTAACTTTCAATTCATTTCCCCTTTCTTTCTTTTCCATCCCAATTGTCAATATATTAGTTAGCATGAGACAAAAATTTGCATGTTTGAGATCATAAAAACAATAGTAAGTTGCCATGGGTAAAATAATATATATATATATATATATATTTAGTACATATAAACTAAACTATTTCTAAATCTTGTTCCATTTAAAATCCCTTTGGACATTTTTTTCTTTTCATATATTTATGGGTGACTAGATACCTCAACTCGCTTACTCCATAAAAATTGTTTTAACCCAAATGAAAAGGAACCATAACCATAAGTATTAGAAGTTTAGGAACTACTACCAATTAAATACACTCACGACATTAGTGCTAGATATATATGAATTACAACTAAACCTAAAGAGAAAAACACAAAACAAATAACATACGTGAAAGTTGCATAAAAGTATGTCAAATTCTACAAATATCAATCTAGTTAGATTTAGTTCAATTGTCTATTAAACCTATCCAACTATGACTCTTAGTATAGAACAAGCTAATTTGACCCTAAAAGGTGTATTGATGAAGACTCCTCCAAATGTAGTAAATCGGACAATTAATCAGGATCCAAACAATTTAAATAAGATATAATATGTAGAGAGCTAAAAATTTATTATATTAATTATTGCTATGATCAATATTTATTTAAGCCTAACTTCTTGGGCTAGGTGGTAAGGTATGAGGAGTCTAGTTTATATTGGAATGATTTAGGAAGATTTGACTCGATGTACTCGGAATAGGGACCGTTGAACCAGTCCATCCACCTTCAACCTTTCCTAAGTAGGCTTATGCATCACGAAGAAGGCTATCAGCCTAAGCCCTTTATTAAGCTCATTACAAATAATTATTGAATGAGTAAAATTCCATCTCATCTATCGATCACTAAGATGATCCAATGGATGTTATCAAGCCCAAGAGCATATAAATATTCAATTATTCCTCCTTATTTGAAACAACTCCAAAGATTAGAGCAATAGTGTTCTACTGTAAAACATTTGCTTTCTAAGATCAACTAACGTTCAAGTAAAAGAACAATCTCAACTACTCAAGAACTACAAAGTTAATGTTTTAAGCTCGCCTATCTGTCACTTATACATTTTTTACTGTGATTGCCTATTCCTCCTCCATGTCATTCTCTCTCCAATCATCCCATTAAGTGTTATCTCCACGTTACTATTTCGAAGCCACGTGCGACATAATACTCGCATAACTTATAAGTGACCACTCCAGTCAAAACCCTTTCATCTACATTTTAGTAACTCCACTAAGGATAGAGAGTGATATCAAAGCTATGACACCTCCTAAGAGGAGAATAAATGTTATGAGTAAAGCTGTCTCTCAAGAGTAAACTATCAATGTTGAACAAGATGAGTAAAACCCACCTCTACCACCTCAAGTACTATAGAGGTAATGTAAGCATGTAAGAGGCAACAAAAGCCTTAGATCATTTCATAGCTATGTTTGCTTCACTCATGATAAGGTTGGCTACTTCTACTACTGTGTAACTTGGAGTGGCCCTACTAGACTCTACTACTGTTGCCCAAATAAGTGCTACCTCCTCTACTCAACCAACTTACCATCTTACTACTAAAGAAGATATACGCCATGGAATCCTCCCCCCCCCCCCCCCCCCCTCCCACCCCACCCACTATAAGTTATAGCTTTGACAAAATCTAGTATTTGAAATAGAGAATGTAAACTTCGCACTATTTGGTGGATCTACATCTAAAGAATAATGACAAAGACAATTCAACTCAAAGAGGTCGTTTAAAAGTCACATACTAGATGCAAATAATGTAGGGGGATCACAAGGTTTGTGAATCAACTCCTAGCAATGTTTCTAGTTCATCTTAGAGTTAGCTAGGACTATTTTGTACAAGGGGATGCATGCTAAATAAGCTGATACTCCCTTTTATTTAGACAAGAAATCTTCCTACTATTAAAGACACCTCTCAAGGAAGGATATAAGTACTTGAAATAAGAACAAGTTAAGTTATATGTGGAGTACTGAATATAAAGCTCTTACATGTTCAGCATATTTTCATGTAAAGCCTTATTTAAAGACTTCACGATCAAGAAGCCTTCTGAGCACATAGCAACCCTCAAGCCCAGTCAATGCCCTAACATCTTGACATTTATGCCTCAAACCTAGGCAACGGCCTAATAGCTTAGCTTCTATGCCTCAAGTTCAGGTAATGCTTTGGTATCTTAGCTTTCACACCTCAAGTCCAAGCAACATCCTAGTATCTTAGCTTGCAATGCCTCAAGTGCAAGTAATGCTTTGGTATCTCAACTTCTACCCCTTAAGCCCAGGCAATGCCTTAGTATATTGGCTTCCATGCCTTAAGTCCAGGTTATGCCCTAACATCCACGTCTTACATCACTACTGCTTCAAAGCATGAGATGTTTTCAATTAAGTTCAATAAAAAGTGACTTTTTGTGATTAAGCAACACTTAACCAAACATCGTTGCTAACTTATACGAGCAAAAACTCTTAGGTGTAAGATGAAAATATAAGCTTATATAATGTAAACTGGTAAGATCATGACCTCCCAAGTGTATTACAAGTTGTCACAACTAAGTAAGAAAATTCTAAGTAGCCGAGTAGTAGGAAATATCCCCTTAACTAATGAAAGAGAATTATCAATCTCAAACAATGAATGCCATTATTATTGCTTTAGCATGATTGAATACCTTCTCAAAAGGGATCATTTAAATATTATTATTGCAAGAGAGAGCTTTTACTCCGATGCAGCAGATGACTTTAGAAGCTTCTTAGATCAGAATAATCTAAGTAGCCTTATATTCATGCAACCCTCTAAGACTCCTTAGATAATAGAGTCTAAGCAATCTTAAATGCTATAAACTCAATGACTTACAAGAATGTCAATTATAATGACTCTCACTGTTGTAATTAAGTGAAGGCATTGCCTCTTAATCATATAATGATTTGTATATGCTTAAATAACTTTTGCTACCAAGAAAACTTTGAGTGGCATCATGAAACAAGACAGCGCAAGAAGTTCATCAAAGCACAAAGTTCCATCTAATGAATGAACAATCATTTGAGTTGCTACCTAATCTCAACAAGACATGTTAGCAATTAGGGTAGGAGGGATGTCAATAGCAATGCACTACTCACATCCATATGTACTTGAGTAGGCAGCATACCAACATAAGTACTAATCTCATCCTTGTTTCCCTGACTAGTACATTAATGACATGAGCAACATCAACTACTTCATGGTTATCCATTTGTTTCTTTAATGTCATCATCATCACTACCATTGCCATTTTTTGAATATACTAAGAATTCTCTATAATCCACCAAGTTTAGATCACTATCATTAGCCTTAAGAGACATTTAAGCTACCCTTTGTCTTAAAAAGGGAAAGTAAGCTCCCAAGAATGTACCACAAAGAAACTTTGTTTGAGAGCTCGACAAACTATCATGGTTTTTTAGTGGAAACTAAAGTAATAGTATTGCTGGTTCGACATCAATTGTACAACTTGAAAAGTTGACAATGTCTTCGAATGCTAAAGTGACTCTCTCCATAAAGTAATAAACATATGGGTCTGAGTACTCCACTAAGAGATCATGAGCTAGCATAATCCCTTCTTACTTATATACAAGAACCATTATTAAGCAGAAATAATGATGACATGAAGGATCTTATGCCCACTATACTTCCATCTCGCTTACTACGGGAATTGCAGTTGAGTGGAAGTAGTGATGGCATGAAGGTTCCTAGCCTTCTTCAAGAGAACCACATGATCAGGCTTCACAGTAATGTATTCCACCTAATAGCTCCATCTTGATGGAAGCAATTTCCTGAGAAAAGCACATTGAATATATGAGAGAGATAACTCCCCCTTTTCATTCTTGGAATGAAACAAGTCTTCTTCAATGGTGAAACAAGTGTTTGCTCGAAGCTTTCCTCAAATGGAGCTCTCAATGAGTAAGGCCTCCCGAGACTTATCACTTACGAGCTGGTTATGTATAAGTCATACACTCCAAGCTCACTACACTCCAGGCTTGCTCGGTCAAGGTCTATAGCACTTGAGACTTACCGAGTCTTCTTTGATGGTGATCTTGGAGTCCCCTTAAGTCTCATCATAGGAGAAGATCATTGCGCATGAGCCTTTACCTACTCAAGGCCTACTAGGGCTTTTTACATTCAAAGCTTATTGTATGAGATGCTTATTGTGTTTAAGGCATGCTAAGGCCTACTACACTTAAGGCTTTCTCCCTCGAGGTTTCTCTATGTAAAGTCCACTACCGTTAAGGCTTGCTTGCTCAAGGCCTACTATACTTGAAGTCAGTTGGGACTTGCCATGCTTGAAGCATGCTTGTTGGAAGTCAATTCCTTACTAGGGAACTGCTCAGCTTACTTTAACTCTTGAAGTAGATAATGAGATTGACTAGGGGTGCAAGATCAAAGGAGAATGTTAGTAAGAAAAGGCACATTTGGTATTTGAAAACAAGAGAAAAGAAGAACAATTAAAGTAAACATTTAGATAAAGGGAGAAGTTTTACAATGCTTATAACGATATTGAATTTTGAATATATGTAGATGATATCTTTTGGAACTTTAGATAATCTATGGTGAAATGATGGCCTTTAATACTTCCATTTCCACTCGTATGTAAGAAACACAATCAAGTAGAAGTGATAATAGAATAGAAGACTCTAGTCTTCTTTACAATGTACATTACCTAATCATCCCATCTGGAAGGTAGCTCCTTTAGGAATGTAAACTAGACATTAGAGAGAAGTAACTCTCTCTTCTTGTTTTTGAAGTGCAACATTGAATCTTCTCTAATGATATCTCTAGAATCAACATGAGGTTTATACTTGATGGGCTAGAGACTCCCATCAATACGAGGCGTTTGCACGAGTTTCTTGACATTTGGCTTTGTCCCAAAATGTGTCTTTAGAAATGGTTTCGTCTAACTATTTATCCTCAGGACCTGGGATTGGTGGTGGGCGTTTATCTTCATGTATCAACAAGTCTTTCAGCTTCACCGTCTCTATGCTTCAACTTGGATTGGTCCTTGTCTCTTTTGCCATTAGAGTACAAGATCACTCTACTCTCTAAGTGGAGAAACTAAGACTCACCAAATCGCAAAATTCGCACTGCTATTGCGAGTATGGGTCAAATTTATTACTGAACAATAGGACTTTGTTAGAATTTGAAGTTTTGCTATTTCAATAATCAATATTGTTGTCTTCTATTTTCTATAATAGAAAAGGGATGGAATGATAAGAATTGAAGTAAGTGCAGTAGAAAGGGAAAAAGTCAATTGTGTCTGTGGCTACGATAGAGAATGTAATAAAAGGAAACTAATAAAAAAAAAAGAAAAATAAATGATGAATTATATATGCCTGTGCATGCAACATGTGCTCATATTATTAACAAAGGGGAAGGATTATGTATAAATCTTAAGCACAAAAATAAATAGAAGTGTATCTACATAAATTATGATGAGAACTCGTCTCAATTGTGTAAGAATTCTACTACCAAGATAAGTCATGACGAAAAGCAAGAATGAAGCACCCTCAAGACAACACGTTGAGGTGTCAAACAAGGTGAGGTGGGACTATGTCAATTACTCGATATTTTAATATAAGAGGATCCAAATTGCCAGCACAAATTCTTTTTACCTCATTTTGAAGGAGTATATCGCTTGATAACGTACTGTACAAAGCAAGAAATTTAAAGATAGGGATATTATATACATTTGGGAGAATAAATGGTTTTGGATGGATAATGAAAATCACTGGGATAAAGTCACTCTATGATACGTCCATACGCATATGGTCATCATCTATGCAAACAAGGAAAAAAAAAAAAAACTAAAGAATCATTTTTGAGATGAAAATCTCATATTTCGAGAAAGGGGGAGAAACTTACGACTCGAAGTTCTTAGAATACCAATGTGCGAAGATTGAAGTACAAGCCAACCACAATCTGAAAATTTCGCCACCAACAAACAAAATTATTAAAGAAGATTAAGTTACTACTCGTCAACTGAAGGAAAGGAGGCCTTACTTTGTTGCGGTCGCTTCTGCTTTATTGAGAAACATTGCTGTAACATGAGCGTTTATCACTTGCAGACGGAATTAGAAGGAAGCTCAAGATTTGTTATCTTATTAAGAAAAAAAAAGAAGGGCTAGCTGCCGGTGATATCAAAAGATTCATATACTTGCTAATTTGAACTCTTTTAACAAATTAAGTCTAGCGAAGGTGTGGATTGGAACGATAGCTTTCGTATATCTACAGGGATCAAACATGGAAGAAGCCAAAAAGATAAGGCTAGACGGGTTCAAACTTGGAATGAGAAAAGAGTTTGACGAGATCAACGTGTATATATAGTTGATGTTGTCATGGGAAAGATAAGTTTTGAAATATTTAACAGCTTGTTTATTTTGAATAGCCAGCGATCAAGTTTAAATAGTGTATGGAGAGAGTTTAGCCACTTATAGAAGATTTGAGAATCAAAATAAAATATTTGAATCGATTGGCGAAGAAGAAAGGGTCCGCGGAAACTATATTTAGCTTTGCATTTTGTGTCTAATGAAGAAGAAAGTAGATGATGTGATCGTGATTATGGAAACATGTGAAAAAAAAAAAAAAAAACGAATACTAAAGAAAGCATTTATAAATAAGAGATCACAAGAAGACATTCTATTTGGGATTTATCAACATGAGGAATGTTTTGGTGTTTTCAGCAAGAAATAAATGGATAATACCACAAGTTCAACGATTGGAGCCTTATTTCAGCAAAAAGCATCAAAGCCAACGAAAAAAATAAATTAAAAAGGGGAATAGCAGACCCGTAGAGCTTGGAATATGATACAACACTTAGTAATATTCTTTCATTTGAGAAGTGTTCACCGACCTAGATGTGACCAATTTGCTGTCACTAGCAAATCTTGCTCAAGAGAGATGAAGCCGCTACTGTCCGTGCTGGTCTATCTTTGCAGATCAATGATAAAGAGGACGACAAGATATATATATATATATATATATATATAAACATTCATTTATGTGCTGTTAGTTGCTTCGACGACATATTTTAATGGAGTTGTAGGATATTAACTCATCATATTTACCGATACCGACAAAAAGGAAAGGGAATGCCAAAGATGCTCGTGCATCCATAAACTTCAAAATGAGGATAAAAAAGGATTATATTGTCAATGGAACATAATTACCAAAAAGATTTATACGGTGATATATATGAATATATGAGGAGATTTAAAGTTTTGACTCAACTCCAGATTTGTAAAGTAATATATGTATAACAGATTTGGTTATTTAACAAGAGTTGAAAGGAAAATGGCAGTTTGATGAAACACAATCATTAGATATGACTTGATAAGTATTAAAATTGTTCGATACTTTCTTTGAAAGAGTATTACAATTCAAGTTAAATTTATATAGTATTTATTCGTTTTATTTTATTAAGACCGAAGTTTGCACAATGAATACAAGTATAGATTGAAAATGAATTAAAGAAGGTATTTTAAAGATAAATATTAAAAGATTTGATGAAAAGTTCAATGAATCCTGATATACTCGGATAATATTATTTCAAGATTTAAAGATTTTTTTAAATGGAATAGTTGAGAGATTTTTTTCATAAACTTGTGGGGTACATATTGGGTTGGACGCTTTTATTTTTTATTTTTTATTCTCAACTGGTAAATAATATGTTTAGTATTTTTTTCTTTTTTTTTTTTTTTTTTTTGCAAGTGGAATATTTTGGCTGAAATTGGAAACTACAGATTTCAACTTACGCATTTCTTGTGCAAGAAGCTCCAAGGCCTTCTGTGTCTATATGCCACACGAGAATGTTGGAAGTTTTTTTTTTTTTTAAAGGAATGTGAAAGAAATAGTTGAGGAGCCTCTTTTAATAATATTTGGAATTAGAAGGAGAGGAGTAAAAATAATAATAATAATAATAACAAAAGAAAAGAAAATCATACTTTGCTACATGGATATGGGGCTACATGAGACATACTTGACTGTGAAATACCGCTTCGGAATTAGAGTTCCAACACTGTGGAGTGAAAACAATTACAAAGGGGATTCATCTTATTTGAAATTTCATTCCCTTTGGAATGACAATATACAAATTATAAGAGTATATTGCTCATCTTTGTGGACCAAAACAAGTGAAGTCATATAAAGGACCAAATAATTGCATGGTAAAGAAGAGTCATATTATATCAAGACAACAATCTATCAAACAAGATTTATCACCTTAGGGGCAATATTACTCTAGCGAGTCTAAAGTGACATGCATAATTAAACAGTGCTGCAAGGTTGAGCACTGAATTATATAATAAATAAATTTATAATGTTTGCGCTAGACTAAAATCAAATCTCTAACTAAGTAAGCGCTCTTGGCAGCAATGTAGCTAATTTACAGTACACATGTGCTAAGCAGCGACCTAGCCATTCAAAGTAAGTAATTGATGCTCAAAATATTTAAACTTTATCCAAGAATTTTACTGAAGAGGCAAAAATGTAGAGAGCTGAAAATTTATTATATTAATTATTAGGTTAAACTCAATATTTATTTAGCCCTAACTCATTAAGCTAAGTGATAGGGTCTAAAGAACTCTACCTATATTGAGATAATTTAAGGAGATTTGACTTAATAAGTTCGGAATAAAAATCGTCGGATCGTCGGATCGGTCCATTCACCTCCAACCTTTCTTAAGCAGACTCATGCACCACGAGGAAGACTATTGGCCTTGGGCCCTTTGCAAACTCATTCCATAATTATTGAATGACTAAAATTCCATCTCCTCTGTCGATCGCTAAGGCAATCTATCAGATGTCATCAAACATAAAAACCTTTAAATACTTAATCATTCCTCCTCATTTCGAATAACTCCAAAGATCATAGAAACAGTATTCTATTGTAAAACCTTTACTCTTTAAGATTAAATAATGTTCAAACAAAAAAATGATCTCAATTGCTTGAGAACTATAAGGTTGATGTTTGGGGCTTTCTAGGCTCTCTTGTCAGTCACCTGTGCATTTGAGACTCTAGGATTGTCTATTCCTCATCCTTGTTATTTTCTCTCCAATCATCCCATTAAGTTCATCTTTATATTGCTACTCCAAAACCATGTACAATGCAATACTCGTGTGATTTGCATGTGGCCGCTTTGGTTAGAACCCCTTCATCTACATAGTCTATATAATTTTTTTAGAAAATATTAAAAAAAAAAATGAAACATTATTACACAAAAGGCAAAAAGGTAAAATACTGTACTACATATGTGTAAACATCAAAAGTCTAAATAAAAAATTTAGCTAATTGTTGCCCATATGGTGCCATTAAAGATACAACATTGATGGGTAAAGATTGGATTCAAGATATGATGATGATGAGTTGATGTATTTGATCAAGTGTACTTATCAAAATATATAACCTAGTCACTTTTGTTGATATTTATAATTCATTCTAAGTTATAAACTTTTTTAAACATGAAATTTAATAAATTGTGTTTCTTATTTCCATTTAACTTAATGTAGGTTTGATGAAGTATTGATTTATTTGATTATATGATTTAGTTAAATTTATTAGTTTACACACATATAATTAAAATATAAATGATACTTGAAAATTTAATAAACCTTATTAAATTTAGTCTAACCTTGGTTCACCCTCTAATTCTAGCCCCTAACCTCATCCAGGTCAAAGTCCAATACGAATTTAATTAACTTGATAAATACAAATTTATAATAAGTTAGCTTATATATCTTACTATCAAATGGCATATGTGACATAGTAGAGATTCTCATTTGTTGATAGATAATTTTAGACTTAGGCCCTCCAAGCCCAATTCAACCTTACCTCCACTCATGACCAATTGTAAAGCCTAAAAAAAATATGGGCCTGACTTAACTCAAATGACATAGAGTTAGTCCAAAATAAAGACAAGTTCACCTATCTACTCTAAATTAGGCTTTTGGTACCCATCAATCTTTCCCTCAACCTTACCAACTTGAATCCAAGACGATATGATAGAAGAGACACCCTTAGCCTTTAGGAGACTTCATGCTCCTCATAGTCTTGGACCTGAATAGGGACCCTTTCGAACTTGGGAGACCTTTACCTTATATATATGTCAATCCTAGACTTTTCTCAAGAAAAAACATTGAATAGATCAGGAAGACTCCAAATTAAGAAAATGTCAACTTAAGAAGATATGATAAAAAGGAACACTTACCTAAAATATCTTGGCCCTGTCTCCCAATATTGTTATTACTCTATTAGATTCTCTTATCGATTCTAACTTAAGCATTGAAGTGCATATGTTAGAGTCACCTTCGATATGCTTTTGCAAGTCTCACTAATCAAGAGACCATAAAGTGAATCTAAACACTCGGAGATTAAGCTCAAATAACTCAGCCATCATCTCTAACAAAGTTCAGGTCAATAATTGGTGCCATCTGTTTGAGATTTCATCAACCACCATGGCAAGACTCTTCAAGAGTACAAAAAACCCATCAATTGCGAGCCAAAACACCAACGTGATAACAAATAACCCACAATAGGCGGTGGATGACCCTCTTATTGCCACCAAAACTCATCCTGTCGACAACAACCAGCAGCTTATCTAACAGCCGCAACAACCTTAGGTTATCAATCTTCGCGAGTTCGCAGTATTGCCGAAGTAGTTTAAAACCCTTATTGAACGGAGTAAGGAGATCCAGTGAAAGAATGAAGCCTTCGAAGAGAAGATCAAGAACTTAACAGAAAATCGAAGTGTAAAGTCATTAGAGGACGCTTCAATTAATTCTCCCCCGAAAACGAATGCTCTTCGTCTCATGGGCATGCGCGTAGCCACGCGGGCGCACAATAGGAATAGCCCCGTGCTAAACGCTCTGAGCGTTGCCATTCTCCAACTCAAAAGATGGTGCCAACTTCAGATCCAAGGAAAAGAATTCTACCTAAACATGGTGGCACACATACAATGAAACGTGGCCAAACTGCATTTCTAGCTCGTGATGACCAGCTCGAATCATCCCCAAATTGCCCAAAAAAATCGAAGATATGGATGTTGATCAGCTCGACGATATTCTGAGACTTTCTCAGGTGAAAGAGAACAAGCTCGCCAAGTCATCCAGTAGGTTGAAGATGTCAAGATCCAACACTATGAAAAGCCCGTTCTCTCAGGCCATATAGAACGAAGTGCTGTTGCTCAATGCAAAACTTCCAACCCTTCCTATGATGGTACAATCAATCTCACGGACCACCTGGTCCACTTTAGGACGATGATGGGCTTATACGGCTTCAATGATGGAATAATGTGTAAAGCATTCCCAACTACCCTCACCAAAGCAGCCCTACTCCAGTACAGCAAGCTAAAGAAAGCATCATTTCATCCTTCGACGAGCTAGCCATGCAATTTCAACAACACTTTATGGTCAGCAAAGCGCCCTATAAGGAGTTTTCTATCCTCTTGATACAATAACGGAAGCACGAATCCCTGCGACCCTATCTTGAAACATTTAACAATATTACTTTTAAAGCTCCAAACCTTGATAAATCAATCGCACTGCATGAAGTTATCTACGGCCTTGACACTAACGGAGAATTATTTAAATATCTTGCCTTGAAAAAACCTGATACTTATATAGAATTGATGAGGGAAGCTAAGAAATTCATAAATCAAGAAGACGCAATCAGGGCCCAAAAAGAGTCCGACAATTTCAAGATAGACAATACAAGTATCGACAACGAATCCCCATCAAGGAATGACTCCGTCCTAGGGATGATCCCAGAATGTCTTTCAGAGAACAGGGGAAGGACAATAAAAAGCATCGGCTCTTGAATTTCAGCTTCTTCACTCCCTTGACAAGGCCGATAGGGGATGCTTCCATGGAAATGCCCAAATTGGGTATATTGCCCAAGCCATCCAAGTTAAGCCCCAAGTCCACGACCACCAAGCTGAGTACATACTGTGAGTAATACGGAGGATCAAGCCATAATACCAACCAATGCTAGTCCTTGAAGAATGTTATTAAGGCCACAATCGGACGCAGCTACTTCAAGGAGTTCATCGTTGATGCTCATAATAAGACAGAACAACCCCAATAGAAACATTAGGTTGAACGAACTGACCCACGCCAGAATCGAGGTAATGATGAGGGCGACAAGACAGCTGGAGACAATGTAATCCCCTACTAGAATTGACCTAACGGGGCAATTAATACCATCGTTGATGGCCCTTAGGCTGGAAGCATGCCGAGCTACAACAGCTCGAAGAGTAAAATTGCAGACCACAAAGTCTTCCATAGGAAAGAAACCTAAAGCTGACTCGACCATCTGCTTCTCAGATGCCAATCTTGAAGGAATCGAATTCCTACGTGCTAACGCCTTAATAATCAATGCAGGCATTACCGACTTCAATGTTAGAAAGATAATGGTTGATACAGGCAGCTCAACCGACATAATTCTCAAGCACACTTATGATAAGACGAGGCTAAAGTTAAAAAAGAATCCCTTGAAGTTGTACAAACATCGTTTGATCAAGTTTAAGAACCAACATATCCTTGTTGTCGATCTTATTATCTTACTAATCGAGCTCAGCGATGAACCCCCCACTATGTTGTTACATACAAGATTGAGTTCATAGTCATCAATTGCTAGTCCCCCTATAATATTATTCTTGGGGTGCCAAGCTAAAACCACTTCGGTATTCTCTCATCCACAAAGCATTTAAAGGCCAAGTTTTCCACTCCAACTAGAATTGCATTTGCTAAGGTGACCAAAAGTTTTCCAGGTCACTTTCTCTTGCTACATTAAAGCGAGATGAAGTGCTCATTGTTGAGTATGGTTATGATATACCTGGTGTCATAGATATACCCAAGGAAGATGTTAAAGTGGTCTAAATTAGATGGGCTTCCAATCAAGTCACAAAGATTGAAAGATTGTTTCCTTTCGACCTAGAGCATAGGTTTGTCAACTTCCTCATAGCGAATTTAGATGTGGTTGCATGGTTGACAGACAACATGGTAGGCATCATCATCACCTCGAGTCTATTCACTACCTTAATATTGATCCAAATATGAAACCCATCAAGCAGAAAAAGCACCATTTCTGATACGTCTCTAGAATCGGACATACGGAGAAGCATCACAACGAAGCAAACCGAAAGAAAGAAAAAAAATGTTAGCAAAGTTCAAGTTGCTACTAAATGGATATGATACACCACTCGATCCTACTCAACCTATTATCCGCCGGATATGAGTCTTCAGTCCAAACTAAATTGTCACTCGCCACTATTCTTTACTAAAAGGAATAGCTAAGAGTTGAAAGATGATAAGAACACTAAGGTTATTTGAAGGAAACGTAAACAATTTCTATATTAATGATTAATTCCCTATGTACAAATAAGTGGAGGTTTATATACCCATCTACTAAGGCTACCTTACATGTATAAAAAGACAAAAAAATATTATTATAATTAAGTTACATAATATATACTAAAAAAGGGTAAAAGAGACAAAGAATATTCAGTACGGAAAAGTAAAATCCTTTTGAAATATTGTATTAGAAGACATGTGACACTCGATGGTTGGATATAAGAAAATATGGTACAAAGTAGGTGAAGAAGAGAAAAGAGACCTTGTAATCAAGAGTTGACCTGATATGGATTAGGTCAGGGTCTAATTAGTCCCACTGCAGAGTGGTTAGCTGGTCAGATGCTTGTGGTCAGCTTAAGGGCTCAGCCTAGATAGCCTTGGAGCTGTTTTCTCGAATATCCTACCATAGTACAACTACTAAGTAGGAGCCAGTTTGGTACACATGAGGGTCTGATAGTTAGGTTGGTAGGATATCAATTAGGAATAGGAATCCCTATCTCGAATATGGCTTCGAGCTAGTATTCTCCAAGTGAGAGTCTTCTAACTCAGCTACGTATGATTAGTCTAAGAAGCTAATTCCTATCATTTGTTGAGGTCAAAAAGATTTGTCCTCAAATCTGGAGTGGTCTATGGTTATCCTTCTTGGGCATTTGTAGGGCCTTCTTCTAGTTGGTGTGGAATCATATTAGACACATTGAAGATGGAAGAGATACCGTAGTCATCAAGTAACTCAATCTAGTAAGTATTGCAATTGAATTTCTTCAAGATCTTGAACGGACCATCTACTTAAGGGGATAATTTGCTCTCTCTCAAGTATGGAAATCATTTGCAATTGAGGTGAATACATACTAAGTCTCTTGGCTAACAAGTGATAATTTGGCAGCTTTGGCTACCAATCTTGTGTTGTTTGTCACTGAACTTGGTGATCTTCCTAGCTACATACTAGTATAGCGCTTACAATTCTTAGGCTCAATTAACTCCAAATTAACTCTCTTTAACAGCTGCTAAGGTACCGATCATATCTAGGAGAATAATAGGATTAAGGAAATAGACGACCTCGAATTAGGTCTTCTTAGTAATGTTGTGAACAATTTAATTTTATGCAAATTCCATAACTAGTAGACACGAATCCTAGTCCCTTAAGTTCTTTCCCTCAACGGCTCTAAGTAAGTTGTCTAGCGTCTTTTTCATTACTTCAGTCGAGTTATCAGTTTGAGGGTGGCTACAGGAGCTGAATACAAGTTTAGTTTCAAGTCTTCTCTAAAGAGTCTTCTAAAAATAGCTCAAGAATTTTGTATTCCGATCTAAAACGATTGTCTTCAGCATTCCATGTAGTTGAACAACTTCCTATAAAAACATATCAACAATGTATAAAGCATCATTAGTTCAATGGCACTGTATGAAGTATGCCATTTTGCTGAAGCAGTTTACTATAACAAATATAGAATCTTTTCCTCTAGATGTTCGAGGAAATCCTAGGACAAAATCAATGCAGAGGTTAGCCCAAGGTAAGGTTAGCATTGGTAGGGGCATATATTCTCTATGGGTTCTCTCTTCCCCTTAACTCGCTTGTATACTTCATGACTACCAACTACCTTGTGGACATCCTTGGCTAAACTAGGCCAGTAAAAGTTTTCTTTCAACAAATTAGCCATTTTGGTCTCCTTGAAATGATAAGATAATCCATTACTATAAACTTCCTAGACTAATAGCTTACGCGTGGAATAGCTTGGTATACACAGTCTTTTGTCTTTAAGTAGATTGCCATCCTTAAGATAATATTCTCCAACAACTACTCCTTGGCACTACTCACTAACCGGACCGAAATGAAGGTCATTAGCATATTGCTCGGTGATAAGCTAAAATCCCAGTAATTTTGTCTGTAAAGTGGTTGACAAGGTTTTCCGTCGTGATAGGGTATCGGCGACCACATTTGTGCTCCCTTTCTTGTGTCAATTTACTTATGAAAACCCTTCCATGAACTCTAACCACTTGGCTTACCTCTTTAAGATTTTGTTTTGACTCCTAAGATGCTTTAAAGGCTCATAACCAGTATAAATAACAAACGATCATAGCAATAAATAGTGTTGTCATATAGTAAGGGCTCGAAAAAGAGAGTATAGCTCTTTCTCATACATAGAATAGTTTAAGACAACACCACTAAGCTTCTTATTATGGTAGGCGACGAGTTGTCACTCTAGCATCAAGGCAACACCAATTCTAACTCCCGATGCATCACAATCTAACTCAGAGGGCTTATCAAAGTTTGGTAATAATAGATAAGGGAGGAAGTGAGCTTCTCCTTAATCTCCTTGAAACTCTGTTCAGCTTGATCATTCCATCTAAACCCATCACTCTTCTTTGTTAGCTTAGTCAAGGGGGTAGCTATGGTATTGAATTTTTTAATAAATCACCTATAGAAAGAAGTTAGTCCATGAAAACTTCAAACTTTAGTGACATTTTTCAGCTTTGGCCAATCCAAGACAACTTAGATCTTCTCCTCATCTACTCGAATTCCTTCCCCTAACACTACAAACTTAAGAAAAATCACTTCTTCTTGATACAATGTACACTTTTTTAAATTCCCGTATAACTTCTCGATCTATAAAATGTCAAATATTACTCGGAGATGTTGAACATGGTAGCTTTAGTTGGCACTGCAAACCAATATGTCATCAAAGTACATAACCACGCATATTCCGATCAAAGGGCGCATCACATGGTTCATTAACTTCATGAATGTGCTTGATATATTAATAAGTCCAAATGACATAACTAACCATTCGTAGAGTTTATACCTTATCTTAAAGGTAGTCTTCCACTCATCACCTAATCCAATACAAATTTGATGGTAGCCAATTTGCAAATCAATCTTTGAAAATATCTTGGCGCCATAGAGCTCATCCAACATGTCATCAAGCTTCAACATCAAATACCTATACTTCACAATAATTTGGTTGATTGCTTTACTATCGATGCACATTTGCTAAGAACCATCCTTCTTTGGGACGAGCAGAGTTGGTACCTTGCAAGGGCTCATGCTCTCCCTTACATATCCTCGCTCTATGAGTTCATCGACTTGTCTGTTTAGCTCAACAGCTTGCTTAGGGTTGATTTTGTATGCAAGTCGGTTTAATAGGGTAGCACCTAACTGTAAATCAATATAGTATTCTATGACTCAAACAAGAGGCAATCTTCTAGGCAATTCTTTAGGGAATAGATTAAAGGACTCATTTAGTAGGTTTCAGATCTCATTAGGAGCATTCTCTAAATCTCTTACCTCCAACAATCTTCTAACCAAAAGGAACATAAGCTCATTGGCCTTTTCAGCAGCTTGGAACTTTCTTTGGCTCATTACTAAGGTCTTCTTCTTACCGGTTCAAGTAAGTTAATTATGGGTTTCATTTACTTAGTATTATGTCATAGGCTGCAATGCATTCTTCTTTCCATCCTTAATAAAGGCATATTTGTTCTTATACCCATCATGAGCCACACGTCAATTGAACAACCAAGGTAGTCCAAATAGCAGATATGAAACTCCAACAGGGACGACATCGCAAACTACTTTGTCTTTGTACACATTCCCAACACTGAATGACATAGTTACATATTCATTTGCGTATAAAATACCCTTATCATGAAGTCAATGCAGTTTATAAGGTCAAGGGTACTCTAAGGTCAGTAAACATAACCTCTACACAAAAGATTGTACAACTACGTAATATAACTTCCTCTATCCATTATGATGGAACACAATTGTCCCTTGATGGTACGTTTAGTATGGAACAAATTTTCTCTCTAGTCTTCCTCGAAGTTCAATAGTAAGCTTACTACATGCCTCAAGACTAATGTCATCACTTCTCCCTGGTCAACATAGACATAAGTCTCCTCTTCCTCCTCGACTTCTGCCTTCCTAACATCCTTCTCCTCTTCAGACTCGCTCTCGTTAGTGCTATCCACTACATCTCCTCGGAGTAACATAACACGTCGGTTCAAACACTTAGTAGCCGTACGTCCAAAGCCTAACCATTTAAAGTAGTTCACCTCGTTGTTCTTTCATTAGAAGGTCTGTCCATTCTCATATGTTCTCAGGGTTAGCCTAACCTCAGTTTGGCTCGGTTGTCCTGCTCGACCCAGCTACCCTGCTTAGCCTTGCTATCCTACTCAACTATCGTTAGATCAATCATTCCTTTCCTCGACTCAATATAGCCTCCCTGGCTCAACTTCAATAGGTTAGAGCGAAATAGGGGTGTAGGAGAATGTTGGCCTAGGTCGACTCAGAGAACTTCTCATATGCTTTTCAACCCTCTGCATTATCTTAATTGCCTCTTTCAATTCATAAAACCTTTGCACTCTCACAATGTTGTGAATCTTAAATCTGAGTCCAAAAATGAACCTCGATACTATACGAGCCTCAAGTTCTTCTACATTAGCCTGGATCATAACCATCTAGAACTCTCTCACATAATCATCAATTGTTCGACCTCCTTAGTAGAGTTCCTGTAACTTTGCAAATGTATCCTATAAGTAGGTCTCAGGCACAAATCTACCTCTTAACAATCTTTTCATCTCATCCTAAGTTCTTACACCTCATCTTCCATCCCTTTCTCTAGCTACATTTAGATTTTTCCACCATATAGTGGCAAACCCAGAGAACTCAAGTGCAGTAAATCGGACCTTCCTTTACAGCTTTTGTATATCCATAACAATCAAACACCTTTTTTACTCTCTCTTCCCACTCCAAGTACTCATTTGCATCTCTACTTTCATTAAACGGTAGGATTTGGACCTTGACATTATCTAGTCTTTGAGGAGCTCGGAGTCCTCACTCTTATGCCCAGTAATAACCAACCTCTTCTTCTTCCCCTCCATACTCTTCGGCATCAATCTCCTTATCATCTTCCTTAACCTCCTCTAACTCCAATTTTTGTCTAACAGCTCGATTTACAACTCCTCTAGCTTAGGGGGATCAAATTGAGCAATGGGCTTAGTAGCTTTAGCCGTGGCCTCTCTCTTGAATATTTTCAGGTGGGTTATGAAATGGCATACCTTAAGGTTATTGCCTATTAACTTGTATTTCTATGACTAGACTCTCTACAAGATTAATGAGTCTGTCAAGTTTGTCATCAATCGATCCTGGGGTGCTGCTACCATTATGATCACGACTACGTTAAGCACCACTACTTTGATGACCAATAATACCCTGAACACTCGAATCTAACATAATATAATGTCCCTCAAATAAATTAACAACACAACATACAAGAAAACAATGCCTTCATGCTTCCCAAAACCTCGACTAACATACCAATAATTTTAATACCTAATAACAACTTGAGCAAACTAGAAATAAACTTGTCTGCTTTCGTAAAGAAAAACAGGGCAAGAACAAAGTGACAATGAAACTGCACTTATTAATACACAAATCTTCACTACACAATTCATAATTCCAAGCTTACTCCATACGAACACACTGCAGTAGCTACGAAAGGAACACAACAGCCACTAACAGCAAAATAAACAAAAAAAAACTTCACCTAAACTTTACACAATCCTTCTTAGAATTGTACTCTGATACTAGCAAAGTTGATACATCTTTGGGATCAGACACATAGAGAAGCACCACAACAAAGTGAAACGAAAGAAATAAAGAAAAGCTAGAAAAGTCTGGACAGCTACCAAATGGATATGATGCACCACTCAATCCTACTCGAAGGTTGAAAGATAATGAGAACACTAAGGTTACTCGAAGGAAACGTAAATAATTTCTATATTATTGATTGATTCCCTGCATACAAATAAGTGAAGGTTTATATACCCATTCACTAGGGTTACCTTACATGTATGAAAAGAAAAAAAGGTATTTTTACAATTACGTTACATAATATATACTAAAAAGGGATAAAAGAGACAAAAAATATTTAGTACAGAAAAGTAAAAATCATTTTGGAATATTGAGTCGGAAGATACATGTTGCTTGGTGGTTAAATGTTAGAAATATAGTACAAAGTGAGGCAAGGAAGAGAAAAGAGAGCTTATAGTCAAGGGCCCACCAAATTTGGATCAAGTCGGGGGCTAGTTAGTCCCGCTATAGATTAGTCAACTTGAGTTGGATTAGATGCTTGTGGTTAACCTGGGAACTCAGCTCAGATAGCCTTAAAGCTATCTTCTTGGATATCCTACCATAGTATAGTTGTTAGCTAGGAGCAGGTCTAGCACATGTGAGAGTTTGACATTCAGGTCGGTAGGAGATCAGTTCAAAATACAAATCCCCATCTTGGATATGGCTTCGAGCTAGTATTCTCCAAGTGGGTCCTTAAAGTCCTCTAATTCGGCTACGTGCGATTGGCCTAAGGGGCTAATTCTTATCACCTTCTTAACCTCCCATTGGTTCTTTCAAAACCAGCCCTTAGAGAAGAGTTATTTTTGTACTTGGTTGTTTGTATACAAGTGCTTTCCCTTATCCTAGCACTATCTAAGAGGAGAGAACATTAGCTTGTATACTATGTTAGTCATTTCCTATAAAGGCCAAAAACACGCTATAGTAAGATAGGAAAGCTTGCCTTAGTGGTGGTAACTTAGTAAGGCCACTACAACCTTATTTCCATGCACATCAAGTTACTATCCTAATGGACGAGCCACTCTAGAGCGTCTTGTAGAAACCTAATTCCTCATGTCGCATGATGAAGTATGCTCTCAAGTTGAATGCATATAGAGTGTAGTGCAAGTCATGTTAGACTTATAAAGGCCAAGTCCTGGCTAACTTCCTAGTTAAGTATGTTAACCTCATCTTATGAAGACCTTATAGGGTTGAAATTAGTTGTGCCCTAAAATTTTATTTCCCAACAAGCAATAATGAGACCTAATATAAAACTCTCATTGCTAGCCTCAAACTTACCTAGGACATCGACATAAAGAAAGGAGAGATCTTTTCAAACTTCATGCTTATTGTCCAATAAGTAAACAACAAGTATGAAGGAAGATTGAAACTATGGTCATATACCTCTAAGTGGTTTGAGCCTTTGCCTCAAACTTCCTCTCTTGGAGCATCTCGAAAGTTCCTTAAGCAAACAATGCCAAGGCAAATGAACTCACTAGGCATGCTTTAATTGGTATCCTTTTACCTTAGCAAAAAGATAAGAAAGCTTTTATATAATATCTACCTAATTGGAGTTGCAATAAACAGTAAGAAGTGGTCAAACTGCAACTAGTCCCAATTAGTCCATGTTGGATGGACGAAATTATTAATTAGTCTATCGAATTCTCTCGTCGATTCTAACTTAAGCATTAGAGTACTAATTCTAGAGTCACATCTGATGTGTTTTTACAAGTCTTGCCAATTAGGATCCTGTAAAGTGAATCTAGAGATCAAGCCCAAACAATCCAACCACCATCTTCGGTAGAGTTCATAGTCAACACCATTAAACTCTAACAATTAATAATGAGAAAAAGCATGTGATAAAATAAATTTGTAACGGGGTCCCTATAGCTAAATGCATATAGAATGATAGGTGAGAAATAACATACGACTTATCCATACATAATGTCCTAAACTATCCCTATCATGATATAATCGGGCAATAATTAAAATTTAAAAATATTTATTATGGACAACAAATTTAGCATTCTAAATAATATAAACTCATCTTACTTCCTTCTATCTATCTTCAAATTAAGGAAAAAAGGAAGTATTTTAAATATTTCTTTTTTCTCTTAAAAATTATTTTGAGCCATTTTCAATCCTCACGATTCTTATCTAAGTAATGTAGGAAGGCCAATGATTGATTTTGTGAATGTATGGCAATAATATGAGCTTATGACATTTTTTGACAAAATAATAGAAAAAGATAAAGTAAGAGATCTTCTATATTATATATGGATAAAAATATTTGCAAACATAAGTTTCTATTTATTAGCTAAATGTACGGATAAATCCAATGAAAACATAATAGCTATTCAACCATTGATTCAAACTTTGTGAACTATGAGACTAATTTAAATAAAAATTATGGTATGGTTATTCAATGGGGTCTATACAAACATGACATGATTAACTTAAATAAAAATCGACACATGTATCTAATTCTATTTTTATCACTAATATTAAGTGATTTCACTTATGAAATTGAAACCTATATAAGTTATGCCATGTAAAAGAATTTGAATACAAAAGCGAAAATTTGAAATTGCTTCCCCCTACTATCTCTATCTCTCTCTCTAGCACTTATGTACACACACATGCATATGCATTATACCATGCTTTTATTTTAGTTATATTATGGGTGAATCAAATAAGTTCTTCATGTTAATGTCACTCATTAACTCGACATGTAGATTTTACCCAAAATTATATAATTTTAATGTAAAGAAGCTTTCAAAACATTTGTTAGCTCCACTACCAATGCCTTTACGACTAAGGGGCACTCTAATTCCCCAAACACTATAGTCATCTTTGGGCATCTATAGATATAGAGATAATTCTATTATGTACTTTCTTTGATCTACATTTTGGTATAGAAAATAAATTTACATAGAGTTGAATAAATGTTCATGTAGGCCTAAAGCTAGGCTCTAATAAGTTTTTGAATTCCTCAAATTAACCAATAGCAAATTGATTTTCCTTAAGTTCACAACTTTCACGGTCAACTTACTAATTCAAACATGATACAATATAATTGCTAATGAATTTCTTAATAAAAATTCGTGATGATTAATTAAACATGATACGATGTAATTATTAATGAATTTCATAATAAAAATTTGACATGATTAATAAATAAGTGAAACTTATTTAAACTCATTCATAAATGTGTTAAGATACCTATCCAACAACCAATTGTATTTATAAACCCCTTTAATAAACATGCCTCATTATATATCCTAGTCTAACTCATAAACCCATTTAAATGTTATGCTCTATCTACTTACAAGAGATCTCTTTTTAAGTATTTGCTTTTACACCTCTCTTTCTCCCTTTGTCCCAAATCTTCCTATTAACACTTCAAAATCAATCTTACCAATTTCCATCATTCAATTTTAAATAGTTGTCTTGTCAATTTTGACATTAGTTCTCATAAACAAAAAGCTCTTTCATTATGATTTTGATATACATATAATATAGAAAGCCCATGAAACTTTAATGAATGATAATCACATCATTTGGATGGTACTCTATTTATAATTCTTAAAGTTCTTGAGGACTCATGACAAAAATAATTGGAGTTGGACATCAAGACAATGTTCCAAGCATTCTATTAAGAATTGTGGATTTTGAAGTATTTGGTTGCCAGAGGCTCTCAACGGGTCAAGATGGAGCCAAATCAAACACAGATGCTAATAATAATGATGACTGAGCCCACAGCCCCACAAACCGAAGGGCAAGAGACCCTACAAAAGGACGTAAACCAAAAGCAGCACTCTAGTGGCATCGGTTTGGTTCTGAACCGCGCCTGCCAGTGGTTGAACCTACGTAGCGGACATGGCACGTTCGTCAACGAACGAATTACATAAATATTTAATAAAGCTAAAAAAAAACTTATGGTCCCATTGCCATCCATATGTACTTGTAAATAATTTAGTAGACCGCACTATCCTTTAGGGTAAAATAGATCGATAATTCCAAAAACTTTTTAATCTTATATTAACACCGTTTATTTTCTTGATTATATGTCTGCAATCTCTATCTTGTATTATTGAACTCCGTGATAAGTTTAATTTATATAGACATTTCTAAATAAGTATTATAATAGTATGGATACTCTATCATAATATGCATAAAAGGTGAGCTCAATTCATGTCGAAGTGGGATAGTAAGTATAATTTTTTTTAAAAAAAAAAAAAAGAATTGATGTGCTGGTATGACCTTAAAAGTTTACAGTAGCTCAATTCATATATATATATAAACACTCACTTTCTATCAAATTCTCCAGAACGTGAATTTTTGTCCTTCCCGATACAAGTTGGTAAAAAAGACGTCTAGTGGCCATTATGAATATGAAGGGTTAAATTTTAGGTTAACAAACATCAACGCTAAGGGATAAAATAAAAATTACTTCAAATATTTATAGACAATTAAGGTATTATTTGAATGGTCTTTTTTCTTATATCTTATTTATATCTGTTTTATATCTCATCTATATCTATTTGAAATTTAGTATTTAGAATATTATCTTATTTGTATATTATTTGTTTTTGTTTTATATAATTATAAAGGAGATAGCAATTGAAATATCAAAATTGGAAAATGACAATTCATATACTTTTAAGAGAAAATATTTGAAAGATATATTTTATGTATTAAAGATGATAATTTAAATTGATATTTTTGTAAATATGAACAAAATAAAAAGATAGATGAATTCAACTTTATAGGAATTTATTGAGTAGTCAATTTTAGAAAAGAGATATGTATAAAAATGCATTTTCATCCTTTTGTTTTCTTATTCTATATTAAATATAAGATTTAAGTAAACATCAAAATAACAAGAAAAAAAAGGAAAAAAAAAAAAAGATATACCTAACGAAGCTTAAATCATAGAGGATGTATATATCACTAACTAGAAATCAAATATTTCTCACAAACCAAATGATTGTCCTCCTTTTTTATACCTTTTTTTGTTCTTTTTATGTTGCACAAACAATATATTAAAAATGTAAAAGGTTTCATCTTTTTTAACCCTTAAAATGTCTTGACATCAGGGCACTTAGTAACAAGATCACAATTTAATCCCTTCCTTTTTCTTTTTCTTTTTTTTTTTGACCAATTACTATAATTCTCTAAGGGAGGAAGAATTGAAATCAGTTCACCTCCTTAAAAAATCAGTATTCGTGCTATTAAGTTATAATGAATTTGACGGTTATTCAATTACTTGAAATGCAATGCAAGCCGCAATTTCCCTAAACAGTAAAATGCACCATGGGTTCTTACTTTTTTTAAATATTAAAAAAAGACTAGAAAACCAAATTCTAACTTTTATTTACACTATATAAGCCTTGTAATTAGATATTCCGAACTCAGTAAATGAAATGTAGGATAATTGGATAAGTTGTCCAATTGAGCCCAAATATTATGAAAAAGCCGTAAATATTAGTAAAAGAAATCCCGTGAGTTTAGATTTTAAAAAATAAGTAATTAAATAATTAAATATTATAATATCAAATTATAATTATATTATTTGTTATTTATCGGAAACGCATAAAATGAGTCCTAATAACTAATGAATCGATAAAGATAAATTATTTAAATACTAAAAATTATAAAATAACATAAATAATATTTAAGAATATTTATTTGTACTATATATATTTACGTATAAGTAAAAATACACAAAATTACTTAAACTACCTAAACTAAGCTAAAATAATACTAAATAATTAAAGAAAACTAATAAAAAATATAAAAAATCAAGAAAAATGCCCAAAAAAAATGGAATGGTCTAAAAATAGGGCATAGCAAATTGGAAATGGAGAATTGAATTCAACCAATAGAATTAAACTAACTAGAAAGTGAAAAAAAGAAGAAGATAAAGACACTTGACACAAAATAAATCAAGATAAAACCCTAAACATTGCTATAAATTCAAAAAAAATACTTCTCAAACCTCATTTGGTTAATTTGGAGCTCAAAAGAACAAAAGGGAAAGGAGAGAAGACAAAAGAAAGAATTTTTACGAAAAAAAATAGCAAAATATAGTATAGTTAGGGCATTAGGATGTAACACATGACCAATGACCACCACCACTAGATGGTAGAGGCAACACATAAGCTGCTCAAATAAGGACATGGTGGCCAACAGTAGCCAGAGACATCAACATCGGTGAGTTCTAAATCTTACTCTAATTTGGTTTAATTTATTAAAAATATAAAATAATTATAAAAATTATGAAATTTTGTATTCTAAAGTTTTTACGTATTTAGATTTAGGAAAAAATGTTATATTGATAAAATTAGATCCCTAAATTACGGTGCTTAAGAAATCTTTAAACTTGAACCGGTTTTTAATACTGATTAAAATGACCTTAATAGTATAGTTTTGACTTCAAAATTTTTGTGTAGACTATTGGGTGTATTCATGATAGTGTTACGAAGAGTTTTTCTAAAATTTAATTTTCTAAAATTTTACTCCATTTTTAGTCCTTAAAATCATACAAAAAAGACAATATTTGGGTTCAATTTTGTAATTTAATGTTAATTTGGTAGAAATTATGATTCATTATGTAATTAGGTATCCTTAGATGTTAGTTTCTGATGTAGGATAATATTTGTAGAGTTTGAGGTGTTAGTTGTATATAATATGCATATTATATGGTAAATATGTAAGTAAAAGGGAATATTTAAATCAATTTTGTGATTTAAGGTTAATTAGATATAAATTATGATTTAGGATGAATTTAGACAATTTAAGATGTTAGTTGGTTATGAGAGATAATATTTGAAGTGTTAGGAATGTTAGATATGCATATTATGTACATATTAGGTAATAATGGGTAATATGTAAATATAGAAAATGAATGAGTAGAAAAATGTTAGGTTAAAATTAATAATATGATAATAATAATAATAATATACAATAAATCTAATATGAAATATAAGTTTAGGTAATTATATAAAAATAAATTTTTCTCACATTAGAAGCTAATTCAATAGTTAAATTAAAAAAATAAAATACTGTACCGACTAGGATATTGGTTAGAAGCTAAAACAAAGATTTAAGATACCTAAGTATAGTTAGATGAATTTCACATAATGATTCAAAAGGAATTCCTAGAGTTTACAAATAAAAACAATAACTAGAAGCTAAAATAGAACCTAAATTCCAAAATTGATTCAAAAATTGAATCAAAAACCAATTTAGAATCAGCTTGGTTATAAGAAATATAGAACTTGAATAATTGAGTGAGATAATAAGTTTAAACTAAAACTAAGGATTTAACCTAAATGTAGTAAGACCCTAAACTAAAAATAATAATTAATTAAATTATAGAATAAAATCTATTTATGATAGTTATATGAGAACTAAAACAATATTCATATTATAGGAATTATCAATAACAATCCACTGTAAGTCATACCTTGAGTGAGCAAACGAGAAGCCTAGGTAAATTGGGATTAATACGTCGCTATATTTTGGAGTACCGTTTCAGAGTTCTCGGAGGCTTAAGATTATACTTGTTTATGCCTGTAGGTAGTTTAATTGTGTACATACATGTGTATACGTATTCTTAACTGTACAATATATTATTGATTTGCAGTTTTGGTTTGTAATTATTATGCATTGTGTGATATAGATTGATCACCTTAACTAAACATAATAATATACAGCTTGCAAAATTATCTGGATAAGCATTTCAACTTATTAGGGGTAATGTTTATAGTTCTTCGACTAAATACCAACCTCTTTGAAAAGGATACTGCTGGATATTATAATTGGTCTCTTTTTTTTTCCTTAGTCGAACTAAGTGACAGGAAAGGAGATTGCAGTAAGAGTAAAGTCAATTGTTCGAAGTTAATCGCAAGAGGAGTGTTGTCTCCATTGCACAAGCTTGAGTTTGGTCATAAGCTGTTAAAACGCGTGCTAAACTCCTTAACCTAGATTAAAACAGGTATAATTTCTCTAATCTCACGATGGATTGGATAATGTTGTGCAATGACATTTGCTTGTCGCTTTGCATTAAAATAATTAGAGTCTTATGTCTCCAACCTAACTTACTAAGTAGTTGGTTGTTCATATCTCTATAGATGTTATTGCAAATGCTAGCTAGGAAGTAGCCTTATAATTATCTTGAAGCTAACAATTGTTGAATTCTAAGGAGTGAGAAAATAAATCTAAAGAACACATATACTGCTAAGGTCTTAGTTTTTACTTTAGAATCTTCTATTGTTTAATAAAGTATTACTTAGATAATATATTGCTACGAAATTATGTAAACATTAATTGTAATATTTGAATCTTAATATATATTTTTCATACTTTCTTATGTAAATAACTTGTTTAATTTACGAACTATTTATTTCAAAGTGGGTTAATAGAGAACGCCTTGTATAAATTAGGTCTAAGATAATGGCTGTAAAGTTAACTTATATCTTATAATGGTTTACACGGCAGGATAGTTACAATTCTATATCTTCAAAGCATAATAGTTCCAAGTTGGTATTAAAATACAGTTTTAATAAACTTGCTTTGAAGTGTTATAATTAAAGAAAAAAAAAAAAGAAGAAGTAGACATTATAAGAGTACATTGAAAGTAGGTAGTAATATGTAAAAGTAAAGGAGTAGTTAAAAGATGCAGACTTTAGGTATATATATTATAGATATAAGTAAAAAAATATATGATATTGAAATTTGACTATCCTTTATGTTAACTTACAAGACTGTAGAAATGAACTTATGACTATTTAGTTATACTTAGAAGATCCAAAGGGAAGTAAAAAATGTTATAGCACCTAGCGGTAGAAGCACTTATAGAAGTCCAAGTAAGGGTTAATGAGAGCTATTTTCAAAAATTATCGAACCTTATGTAGAATCTCATAATAAAGCTTAATGAGGGAAGTTTAATTGGTAGGATGAAGTAGAATCACATAAAGAAATCTTGTAGAACCTTTTTGTAAAAGGTGATGTAAAAGGTAGGAAATAGAAGTCAAAGATAATGGATTTCTTATCTCTAGCAATTCTTATAGACACCCTATTTTTACCCTCTTTTTATTTTTATTTTAAAATTTTTAGAATACAGTAAGGAGTCTTAATTTAGAAAAATACAAAAAAAGTGAAAAAAAATTATAAAAAGTAGAAGATTTAGGAAAATTTAGAAAATTAAAAATAATAAATAACAAAATTTTAGGTAGAATAAGTTTTTTTAAAAGCATTAGTGTTTTTAGGGGCTTAAAAACAAACGAGAGATATTAGGCTTAGGGTTAGATTCAAATCTAACCCAAGCTCTAACCTAAGCTGATCTTATCTATATGTGCAATTTAATTGCACATATGAACGAAACATAAGCCAATGGCCTGACAATTCTATCTTGGAGATATTGGGTTCAAATCTCATCAAAGGCACAAAGTTTCTTTTATTTTTCTTTACAAAACACATCGCTAAGTATCAAAAGATTACTAAGCTACATGTCTTGTCGTAATACGTGGCACTTTATGGTTGGACAACATCAGTCATACCACGAACACATGTTAACCACATGGCAAGATACGTAGCATGACATGTCATCACCTACGTATTGTTTTAAGACATGTGACACATTCCCACTATATAATGCAGTTGATGTAGTGTCATGTTAGCGCCATGTCAATACGTTTTTCCTTCTCTTTTCCTCATTTTTCTGTTTTTTCCTTTGTTTTCTTATGCAAAAATAAGTTGGACAAGTCACCTTAAGGCTATTTTTTATCCATTTTTTCTTATGATTTCACCAAATTAATGGTAAAATCACGAACAAGACATAGGATACTTTGAATTGAACCCCTATTTTTGTCTAGATGAAATCGATCATTGAGTCAAATCATAGTCCAAAGTTTTGAAAAAACTTTATTTTCTATCCAAATTCATTTCCCATGATTCAAGCGCATCAATGAAATCCAAGCACTCTCATGGGCATTTCTAGAAATCCCAAGCATCTATTTACACCATTTGACCATCAATTGCCTAAAGATTACATATTTTCTTTTTAATTTCGAAATTTAAGCTAAGTCAAACCAATTGGCTTAATGACTCGAATTGATTTCATTTCTCTACCTTCTATGCTTAAATCGAGCTCCAACATCATAAATAGGAGCTCGAATAAGCAACTGAAAGGAGGTTGAACCCACTCCTAAACTCTCTTTCGAATTCTCAAGCTCTTTCCCTCTTTACCATCACGTCTCTCTCTCTCTCTCTCTCTCTCTCTCTCTCTCTCTCTCTCTACAACTCTCCCTCTCTGACCACTCTTAAACTATGCCACCACCTTAGTTGAAACCCCTTAAACCTTAGCTTCCCAACATAACCAAGCCCATCCTTCGCCATGCCCCCTATCATCCTATACAAGTTGCCCCTAATAAACCTTAATCGTCGTACCCTTGCTTCGTCGAACCACCACCTCTAGTGGTTCTCTCCCTAATCTGACATCATAGTTGAAGTCTAAAACCTAAGATCACATCTCCCACTCATGCCCAGCTATCCTTGAATAGCTAGGCTAATGTCACCATCGCTACCCTAACTTTGACCACCTCCCCCGCCTCCCCAAAAATCAATAAGAAAGTCGTAAAGCATCTCTTCCCTACTCAATTTGATGCCTATATTATCTTAAGCCATCTCCATATACCACTATTGTTGAAGTAGGAGACAAATCGACCCATAACCTATTATGGATCCACTTGACCAGATCAAATTGAAGACTCACACTCCAACTCGACTCTAGATCAGCGTGCTGCAATCTTAAGTCCGACCTTCTTCTTTTTTTTCTATATTATAAATATTTTTTATATAAATTCTTTTGTAATTGTAAAAAAAAAAAAAGAAAAGAGAAAGAAAAGTGAAAAAAAAAAAGAGGTGGAGGTCTAGTTTTTGTTTATTGGTTTTTTATGCTTTATTAAGAAAATTAAGAATAATAAAATAAAGAAAATAAAAAACTATTTTACCTGTTGAGAAAAAAAAATTCCAAATAAAACGAAATGATACATTTTCCAAATTATGACCTTTTTAGAACTTTTCCAAATAAAACAAGTTAGGATTCTTTAGAATTTTCCTTAAATAAACCCTAATTGAATTAAAGCATAAACTTGATTTTTTTTTAATTAAAATGAATCCAGCAAGATACAGTTTTATAATAGAATTACATACATCTGATCCAGAATAGCGGATATGTAAGCACCTCCAAGGTAATATAAAAAACGAAAAATTTAATTTTCTCATTTTGTAGCTTAAAATTACTCAATTTAACAAAAATAAAAACTCAATTTATTTAAATGCCAGTTTTTGTCCTAAAAGGTGATTTTAAGAGATTAAATCTAAAATAGGAAATTTTATATTACCCATAAGGGTTTAAAGAACGTAACCCTTGGACTCAATCTTTGGTTTTTCAAAACTCTTAAAAAAAAAAGGAAATCGATTTTTTTTTCTCACGTAAACCAATATCTAGATCAAAACCAAATCCACCTATTTGATTTTAACCTAAGCCATTTCCCAACTTCGATCAGGTAGAAATTCCAAAAAGTTTACAAATTCTTTTAAAAAGCTTTAGTTTTCTTAAGTCTTAGTTGAAGATCAATATTAAATAGATAGGGTTTAATATTGATCTGTTTAAAGAAAATTTATAAAAACTGGGAAATAATCAAGCTCAACAGCTTAGCAACTCTATTAGGGACGTTAAGAGGGTTAGCCATCTAACTTTTTGAATTTAGAATTAATTTTTTTTTAAATCACCTTACTAAGTGTAATTTATTTATTTATTCATTATTTTTTTACATGTTAATCTATAGTTGTACTAACTTTTTGCAAGGTTAAGCTTTATTTAATCTTTAAACATTAGAGATTAGGGGGTAGGGGAGGTGATTTATTTTATACATCATGAATGCATGGTAGACATGATCGAATTTGGGACATCTTAGGACGTTAGGACGGGGAGGCATTATGTAAGGTTTGGGTATAGTAGGGGCAACCACCACTTGGAGCTGATTAAGCTACCCCACTTAAACTTTGATGTGACTAAAGAACTATTGTTTTGGAAATGCATGAAGTCACAAAGTTTAAGGACTTTTAGAACCTACCCTTTTTGCACACATAAGTTTTTCTAGACTGGCAAATAACTAACAAGATGGTATAAAAAAAATAAAAATAAATAAGTAAGACAACAAACCCAAAGTTCTTTTCCTTATATTTTTCTAGAATTCATGTACATAGGAGATCATTTCTAAATCTAGGTTCTTTTTTATGTAAATATTTTTCCCTTTGTAATTTACGTTTTCCTTGTGATCTTTTAGAAATGGCCAATACATCCAACACCAAAGTCATTACTAAAGAGGTTTATGTCTACAAGCTTATAAACCCAAAGCCCATACTCAATGGTTTCAAGTCTTCAACCTAAGGGAATAAGAGTTCATTAACAATAAGATTAGGCCCATACTCTCACTATCTAAGGTTAATGTTAATTTCTTATTAGTGAAAGCCTTGGTACATTTCTAGAACTCAAGGAAGTTGCATTTCGCCTTAGGCCACAACTGATTAGCCCAACTTTAGAAGATTATGCCTAACTACTTTAAGTCCCTCATTTAGATGAAATATATGTTTTGGAGCTCAATTTTGACCCAACTAACATCTTCTCCAACTTCTTAAGGATCCGTAAGTCTAAAATAAATGAGGTCTTGAGTGATTGCAATAATTTCGCTATCAAGATATGGGATCTTATCCATTGGTTCCAAATTGAACCTAACTCCAACAAACAGGCTCTATTTCCTAGTATTTGGAGCGAAAATCAAATCAAGGCCCACATATTAGTAGTATTTGCCACCATCTTATTTCCAAGCAAGTCTTTTCTTATACACTTTAGAGTGGTGGAATTAATGGCTAAATTTTGAGTAGGGAAGTCCTACATCCTTACCCTACTTGCTAAAAAAATAAGGAACCTTAATTTCCTTAAGAAAAAAGGCTATGGAGATCTCAAGCCAAGCATAGCGCTATTAATGATATGGTTCGTCAGCCACATTAAATGCTTTGAGTTAGATTTAATAAGGAGTGCATTCGCCTATAAGATTGATCTTATTGACTCTTTTGCTACTAAGATCAAGTTACTAGAAGATATCCTTACCCTTCTCTAGATAGAAGTTCTATAGGATTTCCAGGTCGAAGACATACTGTAGACCACTAGATGGAGCAATTACACTAAAGTCATATTGGTTTCTAAAAATTATCATACCATCGAATGAGTAGGTGTAAACGCTACTATCCAAATAACATGTTGAGGTAGATTGGAGGCATCCAGGACATGGTTCACAAGCCTTCATTAGAGCCATTCACTCTTAACCTTGAAGAGCCTTACTTCGTAGAAAAGGTATCCAAGCTTCTCAAGATCAAAGCTTTATGGGACACTAGGATTACAAGCCCTAACATCGATTTAAGTGAATTCATAGGAGAAGTGGACAAACATAGGGTCACAAAAAAATACTTATACAATCAACTACATAAGGCAAGCGAAATACAATATCGAGTACCAGAAATCCTTCAACCTTCCCCTATAAATCTCAACTTTGAAATGATGACCTATATGGATCAAGTAAAAGCTCATATAGAAGTCATCTATGGTGAAAAGGACATGTGGCAAAACCTCTTTTAAGAGTCTAGGCAAAGATCTCATGCCCTAGAGCACCAATTGAAGATGGCCTAAAAGCGAATCCAAGAATTTGAGGAAGCAACCGAGCTTGGTCAAAAGAAGGGTAAAGCAATGGCAACCGAACCTATTAGCTAGAAGAAGAAAACGTCATTTGGACTACAGAAGAAAGGAAGATTAGTTTAGATTGATTTGTAATTTTCCTTTCTATTTCATTGTAATAAACCTCCGGAAGTTAATAAACTTGCCATTTTGTTAGTTAATTACCAATCCCCTTCTTTGCATCTATATAGCACACTTGCATTTTTCTTTACTTATTTGTTTATTTTGTTCATTTTCATGTCTTCAAAAATTAAGAATAATATAAGTGCTAACTTGTTAAGAAGTGCTCTTAAACCAATTCATAAAGATAGTTCTCAAGCGTCAAACTTTTCAAAGAAGTCCTATTCGAACCCACTCTCAAACTAAGATGGCCAACTAAGGAAATGACAACATCAACACCAAGAATGACAACAATGGTGTCAACCCTAAAGTGATCGATGCTATTAAGTTGAGATTCCTCTCCTTGGAAAGAATAGTGGGAAAAATTATAGATTAATTGAGCTTCCTTGCTAACAGCACCACTTTACTCAAATTCACAGCACCATCAAACGAAGAAAGCTCTAAGGCCCATTATAGAAAGAATGCCAAAGCCCTACCCTTTGAAGCAAAAGAGGCCTACCCTAAAGTTAACCCGGCCTTTGAAACTTTTGAAATAGAAGGGGTTTATCCAAAGGTTAACCTAACTTTTGAGCCCAACACTTACTCATTCTCGGTTAACACAAGGTTGAAAGCTGTCCTAACAGATTGAAGGATTTAGAGAGGTGGTTGACCTAACAAATTTTTGAAAAAATAAAGACGCTCGAAGGTTATGATGGTTTCAAGCAGGCTAGTATTACAAAGTTCTCTACTTACAATTACGAAAATTTCCTTGAAAAGTTCAAGAAACTTGACTTTAAGAAATATAATGAGACTGGCTACTCTAAACTACACATTAGGCTATATGTGCAAAAGATGCATAAGTACGTACAATATGACCAGTTTATGGTTTAAAATTTTCAAGATAGCTTGACGGGCCTTACTATAACCTAGTATACCTAACTGGATATGAATCAAGTGAACACATGGGAGAAGCTAGCTAGGGCGTTCCACGAACAATACAAATTTAATGTTGAAGTAACACCAACCATAATGGACTTGGTTGCCTTGCAAAAAAGGCACAACGAATCGTTCAAGGAGTATGCCCAAAGGTGGAGATCTCTAGCTACAAGGGTATCAACCCCCATAACTGAGAAAGAGCTAACTTCAGCTTTCATTAATACTCTTAAAAGGCCCTACTTCTCTCACTTGATTAAGCAAGCCTCCTCTAGCTTCATAGAGGTAATGGCTATAAGATGCAAAATTGAGAGTGCTACCTCTCCCAATAAATTAAAAAAGCCATCAAATAAAAGATCACCCTTTGCAAAACTTACTACCAGCAAGCCTAAAGAAGCCACTGTAGATATGGTAAATTCAAACACCAAGCCCAATACCTAGGTTTCCTTTAGAACAAATCCTCCACTAATTTAGCAACAATTCAGAAGCCAACCTCAAGTCAACAAGGCCTCAAGATAGTTCACTAAGATACCAGTTCCTCTTAGCCAAATCCTTGAAAAATTAAGAAAAGATAATCTAGTCCATTTTGAGTTTCCTAACGGAAGGTATAAGCCAAGGGTTTTTTATCCAAATGCAAAGTGTTAGTATCATTTAGGGCATATAAGCCATTCAACCGATTCATGCTAGAGATTAAAAAACAAGATTTTGGACTTAATTAATGAGGTACAGTCCAGCTCGACTTCGTGGAGGCCCTAGTTCCAAATGTCAACAACAACCCTCTACCTAACCATAGCCCTATCATCAATATGATATGTGATGATTCAAATCCTACCATCAACATGATCAGTTCAAACTGGGAGCCCAAGGTCTATAAATTTGACAAACAGAAGGAGAAGCAAGCTTCAAAGACCAAGAAGTACACCTTCCATATACCCTTAGCTCTTAAGAATTATAAAACTATCCCTTTCAACTACCAGGCAGTTAACTAGCGACAATTGAGTTCTCTTGTAGAAGGAATTACTCATTCCAACAAAATTTATGACTAAAAAGAAGACCTTAAAAAGAAAAATGTGATGGAAGAATCAAGCAACAAGCTAGATGAATATGAGGAAGGATTGTCTACCTTCACTAAGCTGATCAAGTCAAGTGAGTATAAGTTTATGGATTAGCTCACTAAGACTCCAGCACAGATATCTCTTATGAGTCTATTGATGGCACTTGAACCACATCGAGAAGCTCTATTCTGAACTCTAAGGGAGGTTAAGGTCCCACATGAAATATTAACTGAAAAGATGGGATCAACTACACTCTATCCTTACCATGGATTAGATTTCATTTTCCACTGAAGAATTAAGTGAGGAAGGTAATCAGCACACTAAGCCTCTCTTCATAATAGTAAGAGTCAACCATATAATCATAGCCAAAGTCCTCATTGATAATAGATCATCATTAAATGCTTACCCTTTCACCACCCTAGACCTATTAGGCATCGATGTGACCGCGATCAAGCCGACTTCTATAACAATCAAGGATTTTGATGGGTTTAGGAGAGAAATCATAAGGGAGATCGACTTGCCAATTGTCATCAACCTACAAACTTTCAACGTTCGATTCCAAGTCCTAGACATCCCAAGGTCCTTCAACCTCTTATTAAGATGACCCTGGATTCATACAACCGAGGCTATACTTTTAACTTTATATTAGAAAGTCAAGTTCATCTCAAATAGCCAGGTCATAACAATTTTGGGTGACCAAGATTATGAAATATATAAAGAAACGACCATACCTTACATTGGCGTTGAGGAGTAGAAAGACTTCGGGCTCTAGATGTTTGAGGAAGTATGCATGATTACCAATCAAAGGAAGGATAAGAGGCTAAAATTCAAGGAAGGGCAGATTGGTACTTATAAGCTCGGCTACAGTCTAACTCCAATGGAAGAGTTACAAAACAAATAAGCGAAGGGAAAAAGAGGCGACATATTGTATCATACCCTAATGACCTTTCTGCCACTGATAGAGACATTCATCTAAGTTGATGTTCAAACCCTTGAATCTGCTGAAGAGGACACCCCTAGCGAGAATGAATTAGTGAGCCCATCCCATAAGCTCCAACACTTGAATAATTGGTTCTCCGCCCCTATGAATGACAATAAATCTTCTCTAAGGTAAAGGATGAATCACGGTTTAATATTTTCTTAAAGTTTTGTAATAATTACCTTTGTTCTTTAATTATGTGTTTAAGAGAACTTTCTAATATAATAAAAGATTAGTTTCCATTCTCTTCATTACACTCCACTCCTTCTTTACTTACACTCTTTCCTTTATACATTTCTTGACCTAGATCCAATGCTCTAAATAAAGGCTAGGGATACCTCACGTAGATAGGTAATGAAAATATTGATATCACTTTCAACCCTACTAGGTTAGTCGTCGAGTTTGACGTTAATGACCATAGTGACGTACAAGAAAGCTAACCAAAACATTAAATGAGTTGAATTTCCATTGATGAGCTAACTAAGACAATTAATATTAGGACGAATGACAACCCTAAAAATCTAAAGATTGGAGGGAACTTGAAAGAAGTATAGAAGGTAGAAATATCTACACTACTATCTAAGTATCAAGATATGTTTGCATGGTTTTACGAAAATATGCCTGAGTTGGGCCCATCAATTATGGTCCACCGTTTACCCGCACAAAAAGAAATCAAACCTAAGAAGTAGAAGCTAAGGAGACTCCGACCAGATATATTTGTTGAAAATTAAAGAAGAAGTCAAAAAGTTACTGGAGGTTGGTTTCATCAAATTATCTAATTATCCTGAGTAGGTAACCAACATCATGCCAATGATGAAGAAGAATAGAAAAGTTAAAATATGCATGGACTTTCGAGACCTCAATCAAATAACACCTAAAGATAACTTCCCTTTGCCCCATATTGACATCTTGGTAGATAATACAGTTGGGAACCATCTCTTCTCCTTTATGGATGGGTTCTCCAAACATAATTAGATCCAAATGCACAAAGAAGATAAGGCCAAGACAACTTTCATTACAACTTAAGGTACATTTTGCTATAAAGTAATTCCTTTTGGACCTAAAAATACTAGGGCAACTTACTAAAGAGCAATGGATGCGATCTTTCATGACATGATACATAAAGAAGTTGAAGTACATATTGATGATATGATTGTGAAGTCTAAAGAGGGGGGAAATCATACGAATAATCTAAAAAAGTTTTTTGATAAGTTGAGAAAGTTCCAATTGAAGATAAACCTAGAGAAGTGTGCTTTTAGGGTAACATCAGGGAAACTGTTAGGCTTCATAATCAACCAAATGAGCATTAAAGTGGATCCTGATAAAGTCAAAGCAATAATCGACTTACCCTCTCCACGTACACTTAAAGAGGTCAAAGGCTTATTAGGTCGTTTGAACTACATAGCCCGATTTATATCTCAACTTATAAATAAACACTGTCCCTTATTCAAATTGCTGAAAAAGAATGCCAAGATAAATTAGGACAAAGAGTGTAAGGAAGCCTTCACAAAAATCAAAGAGTACCTCATGTATCTAGAAAGCTATTGTTCCTATACCTTATAATATTACAAGAATCTTGAGGTGTACGCTCAGTCAAAAAGATGAGGAAGGAAAGGAGCGGCCCTTATATTACTTAAGAAGTTTACATAAAGGGAAAAAAAGTATTTAGAAATTGAAAGAACATGTCGTACTTTGGTCTAGGTAATGCATCGGCTCAAACAATACATGCTCTATTACCAGATTGAATTGCTAACTCAAAATGACCCCCTGAAGTACTTAGCAGAAAAGCTGGCCTTAATTGGTAGAATCTTAATGCGGTAAATGTTATTATCAGAGTTTGACATCACATAGATAAATGAGAATTCAATCAAGGGGCAAGCCCTAGCAGATTAGCTAGTAGAAAATCCCTCTAAAGATACCCCCTAAGAGTTACAAGTCAAATTCCCTAATGAGGACATCTTAGTAACTGAAGGTGTTTCTAAGGAAGAGAAAGACGAAAAGGTCCTAAAATGGAAGATGTTCTTTGATGGAGTTACCAATGTATCTAAGTGTTGAATTGAGGCAATATTGATATCCCTTAAAGGTACGAAGTTCCTTATAGTTGTAAGGCTCATTTTCCCATATACCAATAATATCACTAAATACCAAGCATGCATCATAGGACTCAAAATGGCCTTGGATAAAGATATTTCAGACTTAGAGATATATGGAGATTCTTCACTCATTATTGGCTAAGCTCAAGGGGAATATAAAACAAAGGATCTTAAACTGATGCATTATTACTAGTACTTAACTGAATTAATGGAGAAATTTGAAGAAATCACTTTCACTCACATATCGATGACTCGGAATCAATTTGGTAATGCATTAGCCATTCTAGTTTCCATGATCCAAATATCTGGCGAAGTCAAAATTCAACCATTCATAATTGAAGTTAATGAAAATCTTGCCTTCTGTTTGGCAATTGAAGGTATACATGATGAAAAGCTATGGGACCATGACATTAAAATGTTCCTACAACAAGGTATGTACCCTAATGAATCTAAGAAAAAGGACAGAAAGATGATCAGGAGATTGGCTACCCAATTTTTAGTAAGTGAGTCTACCTTGTATCGATGATCTTCTAATGGTATGCTTCTAAGGTATGTAGATGATAAAGAGGCCAAGGTTTTAATGAAGGAAATACATGAAGGAGCATGTGGCCACTACATGAATGATTACATGCTTGCCAAGAAGATTATGAGGCTAGGATACTATTAGTCAACAATGGAAGGTGACTGCATCAAACATGTCAAGCATTGTCACTTGTGCTTAGTTTAAGCAAACAAAATAAATGCCTCACCTCAAGAATTACATATACTCTCTAAACTATGGCCATTTTCAATATGGGGTATAGACATTATTAGCCCAATTACTCTAAAGGCATCCAATGGGCATCACTTTATACTAGTCACCATCGATTACTTCAGTAAGTGGGTTGAGGCCTCATCCTATTCGAGTGTTACTAAAGGGATAGTAGTCAAGTTCATTAAGAGGGATATCTTAGGTCAATGTAAGGCTCTAGAAATGATCATGACCGATAACGGTATAAATATCAATAATAAGCTTATATCAGAATTGTGCCGAGAGTTTTGGATCATCTACAAGAACTCTACCCCTTATTGACCCTAGATTAATTAGGCTGTTGAAGCAGCCAATAAAAACCTTAAAAGAATAATTGAAAAGATGGCTGTTATAGACAAATATTGACATGAGATGCTACCATTTACACTCATAGCCTATCGAACTTCTATTAGAACATCGATCAAGACAACACTTTACTCTTTAGTATATGGTAGAGAAATAGTATTACCAGTGGAGGTTGAAATTTCGTCTCTTGGGGTGCTATTAGAAACTCGGTTAGATGAGACTAATTGGGTAAAGAAGTGCATCGAGCAGTTGAATCTGATTGACTGGAAAAGATTGACAATCCTGTATTATAATCAATGTTACCAACAAAGAATGGCTTAAGCTTTTAATAAAAAGGTATGGCCCTAGAACTTCAAAGAAGGTAATATAGTGTTAAGAAAGGCTCTCCCCAATACACAAGACTCTAAAGGAAAATTCGCTTCTAATTATGGAGGCCCTTATATTGTAAAGCGAGTATTATCAAGAAAGGCTTTAATTTTGTCATAAATGAATGATCCAAAGTAAAGAGACCCTGTAAATGCTAATGTTGTAAAATTGTAATACCTATGAAAGTCAATCGAAATTCTTACTCAAAACATAAATATGCTAATGATCTTAAATGTTGTTATGGTTTAATTTTCATCTTCTATAAGCAAAGTTGGTATCCTTAGCAATTGATGACATTGGAATCACCTGCATCACTTTTCTTGCTCCATCAAAAGGTCTTATTCCCTTACTCCATGAAACCCATATACTAAAAACATGAGAAAAGATGAAAATGAGACATAGAACATAGGTAATTAACAAAACTCTATAAAATACATTATTAAAGGTTGATCCTCCTCAATGGGGAATTTTATTATCTATTTTTCAAGGAAAAGTAAAATCCAGATGAGTAAACAACTCGTGGCAGATATTTACTAGTCAAGGATAAGAGATTCGATTAAAAAAAAATCTAAAAAGCAATCAATTAATGAATGGAAATAGTAGATGACACGTTGTATCAAGTCAATTTCTAGGCCATCAAATCCTCAAAGGCTTCATGTCAAGATTAATTAGGTTGACGATAGGAGATTAAGGTGGAGTCCATTTTAAAAGATAAATTAGTTAGTTTTTATAGGACTTTTTCAAAGAAAGGTCTGATGGTTTGGATGCAATCAACAAAACCAAGTAAGTACTTTTATATAAGGTTAGCATATTGGTTTTTGAACATTACATTTGCATTTAGACTTTATCTACTTCGATAGTAACTGGTAATCGGGATGCTTTCCTCCTAACAATCTTTTAGGTGTTCCGACTAAGGTGCTTACCCTTTGCTCCATCTTTCAGGTCTTAGCCAACTTTTAAAAGCACTATCCAAACTCATTTCCCTTAAGATCTTAGCCATCAATAATCTTCCTTTCAGAGTTCTTAGTGAGCTTATTGGGCATTTCCCCTTATCAACTTCTCTTTAAGGTCTTAGCAAGCCTGTAAGGTGCTTCCCTTCATCAATTTCTCTTAGGACCTAAGCAAGCTCATAAGGCGCTTTTCATTTTGTCCATCTCTTTTTAGTATTTAGCAAGCTCATAAAGCACTTCCCCTCATCAATCTCTCTTTAAGGTCTTAGCAAACTCGTAGGGTGCTTCCTTTTACCTAGATTAGCCAACTCTGGGCACGTTTCACCCATTCACTTAGGTTGGTAAGCTCAAAGGAGCACAACTAGGTTTTTATAATCAATTCCAATTTAAGGTTAATAATCCCCTAAAGATGCTCTTGCCTAAGTTAGTAAGCTCAAAAGAGTATGACTAGGTTTTCAAAATTGATTCCAATTTAGAATTGCTAGTCCCCTAAAGATGCTACTACCTAAATTAGTGAGCTTAGAAGAACACAACTAGGTTTTTCAAATCAATTCCAATTTAGGGTTGCTAGTCCTTAAGAGATGCCCCTACTTAGGTCAGTAAGCTCAAAAGAGCATGATCGAGTTTTCCAAATCGATTTCAATTTAGGGTCTTAGCTAGCTTAAAGAGCGTTACTCATTCACCTAAGATAATTAATATAGAGGAGCACTTCAAAGCTTTCTTAAATCGATTCCAAATTTAGGGTTGCTAGTCCTTAAGAGACTCTCTCGCCTAGGTTAGTCAGCTTAAAAGGGCACGACCAAGTTTCAAATCAATCATTTTAGCCAGCTCCTAAGGCACTAGACCTTTCCAAACTCACTCAGCTAGAGTACCTTCTCTCTCTTTCACCTTTAATCATTTACCAATTCCTAATGAACCAAGTCTAGGATAACTAATTAGTTATAGCACTTCTTAGGACAAATTCATCCTTAAGGCAAAAATGAGGTCTCTTTTATTTTTGTGGTAAAGTTTTACCTAAACTTCAACACAAAGAGGAATAGTTATAGACACCATATTTTTGTCCCCTTTATTTTTATTTTTTATTTTGAAATTTTTAGAATATGGTAAAGGGGTCCTAATTTAGAGAAATACAAAAGAATAGAAAAATAAAAAAAAAAGATGGAAAATTTAGAAGATCGGAAAAATTATAAAAAGTAGAGGATTTAGGAAAATTTAGAAAATTAAAAAAAATAATAAATAAGTAAATAAATAACAAAATTTTAGGTACAATAAGTTTTTTTAAAACTTTAGTGTTTTTAGGGCCTTAAATATAAGGGAAGGATGTTAGGCCTATGCTTAGATTCAAATCGAGCTCAAGCTATCCTTATCCATATGTATAATTTAATTGCACATATGAACAAGGCATAAGCCAATGGCTTGACAATTCCGCACTCTGACTTACACTTGGGTTTAGCTTAGAGATCTTGGGTTCAGCTTGGAGATCTTGGGTTCGACCTAACACTCTTGTGTTCGAATCTCACTAAGGGCACAAAGTGCTTTTTATTTTTCTTCACAAAACACACCGCTACATATCAAAAGATTATAAAGCCATGTTTCTGGTCGTGACATGTAGCACTTCATGGTTGAACTATGTAAACCATGTTATGGACACGTGTCGTTTCAGGACACCTGGCACATTCCTATTAGATAATATGGCTTGCATGGCATCACATCAACACGTTTTCCCTTCTCTTTCTCCTCCTTTCCTGCTCTTTCCTTTGGTTTCTCACGCAAGAATAAGCTAGACAACTCACTTCAAGGCTATTTTTGATCCATTTTTCCTTATGTTGGTGAAATCATAAACCAAACATGGGATACTTTGAATCAAACCCCTGTTTTCATCTAGATGTAATCGTTCATTAGGTCAAATCGTGGTCCAAATTTTTGAAAAACTTCATTTTCTATCCAAATTCATTTCCAATGATTCAAACACATTAATGAAATCTAAATACTCTTATGGGCATTTCCAAAAATCCTAAGCATCTATTTACACCATTTGATTATCAATTGCCCAAAGATTACATACTTTCTTTTTCATTTTGAAATTTAAGCCAAGTCAAACTGATTACCTTAATGACTCGAATTGATTGCATTTCACCACCTTACATGCTTAAATCGAGCTCCAACATTATAAATGAGAGCTTAAGTAAGTAGCTAAAGGAAGTAGAACCCACTCTTGAACTCTCTTTCAAATTCTTAAGCTCTCTCTCTCTCTACAACTCTCCCTCTCCAACTACTCTTGAACCATGCCACCACCCTGGTCGAAACCCTTTATACTTTGGTTTCCCAACACAATCATGGCCATCCTTTGCTGTACCCCCTAGCATCTTATACAAGCCGCCCCTAGCAAACCTTAACCATCATACCCTAACTTTGTTAAACTCCTACCTTTGGTAGTTCTCTCCCTAAACTGATATCATGGCTAAACCCACCATAGTCTAAAACCTAAGACTACATCTCCCACTAATGCCTATCAATCCTTGAATGGTAAGGCCAACACCATCATAGCTACCTTAACTTTAACCACCACTGAATATGCCACCACTCACGAAGGCACTCGGCCTAACCCCCTTAAAGTCAATAAGAAAGTCACCAAACATCTCTTCCCTGGTTGATTTGACACCCAAATTACCCCAAGCCATGTTCGCATGCTGCTACTATTGAAGCTAGAGATGAACTAACCAACAACTGGCAACCTATTCCAAATCCGCCCAACCTAATCTGATTGAAGACCCGTGCTCCAACCCAGCTTTGATCGATGTGCTGCAATCTCAAGTTCAGCACTTTTTTCTTTTTTGCAATTTTTTTAATCTAAATTCTATTGTAATTGTAAAAAAAATTAAAAAGAAAAACCTTAAAAAAAAAAGACAAAAGGAAAGGAAAAAAAAAAAGAGAAAAATAAAGACAACGAGGTTTAGTTTTTGTTTATTTGGTTTTTTATGTTTTATTAAGAAAATGAAAAATAAGAAAATAAAAAGAATTAAAAAAATCGTTTTACCACTTAGAAAATCAATTTTTTTCCAAATAAAACAAAACGATCCATTTCCCAAATTATGACCTTTTTAGAGCTTTTCCAAATAAAACAAGTTAAGATTCTTTCGAATTTTCATTAAATAAACCTTAATTGAATTAAAACGTAAACCCAGCATTTTTTTTAAATTAAAATGAATCCAACAAGCTAAAGTTTTATAAAAGAACTATATATATTTGATCCCAAACAACGAGTACATAAGTACCTCTAAGTTGACGTAAAAAATGAAAGCTTAGTTTTTTCCATTTTTTAACTTAAAATTACTCGATTTAGTAAAAACAAAAACTCAATTTATTTAAATGTTAGTTTTTGTCCTAAAAGGTGATTTCAAGAGATTAAATCTAAACTAGAAAAATTTATGGTACGTGTAAGGGTTTAAAGAACCTAACCCCCAAACTCAATCTCTAGCTTATCAACCATTGCCCCCCAACCTAGGTTGTTTTTTTTTTTTTTTTTTGTGAGTCAATGTGTAGATCAAAACCAAATCTACTTATTTGGTTTTTGACCTAAACCATTTCTTGACTCTGGTGGGGTGGCGAATCCAAAAAGTTTACAGATAAGGTTTAATGTTGATTAGTTTAAAGAAAACTTATAAAAACCGGGAAATAATTAAGCTTAATAGTTCTAAGAACACATCACTTAGTGGGATATTGTTATTAAATATAAGTATAAGAGTGAGATAGATATAAGATAATTAGAAATATAATGAAATTCTTAAATAGATTAGATGGGGAAGTAGACTTAGATGAGACCTAAGCAAAATATGAGTCAAATTTTAAATGAGATAGAGAATAAAAGCTTAGCTGCCTATATAATTAATGAGTCAACTAGTATAATGATTGATAAGCGGAGTTTAGAACTAAAAGCGAAGAACTAAGCTAATTTTGATGTTAAATCGAATAAACCAATGGAGTGGGTAAGAGTTGCTACTTACTTAGATAATTAGAAAATTGGTAGTTTTGACACATATTTACATTAATCTTTAAGAATTTATTTAAACACTTTCCATAAAATCACATATACCCTAGTAACTTCCAACTAAAAAGAGAACTCTTTTGTTAAACTAATATAATTAAGTTTAACTATGTTTAGATTTTCAATATATGTAGGGTACATCATAAATTTTAAGTTGAAGAGATCCCTTGCTCATATAGGTGTTTATAGTTATAAATTTAGATATGAATAAGAATGATGTCTACTTATATATATAATATATAGCTAGGACACTATATGCAATTATTGGAAACGAATGTAATTTAATCATGAACAAAATTATATCTTTCAGAATAATTTCAAACTATAATATGTATAACTCGTAAGTGATGCATTATATTTAGTATTACTGTGAATGAAATTAGAAATAGATAAAAAAAAACCTAACTTATGTAAGAAACAATAAGCATCTACCATATATACTAATATGTACGCTAAGGCAATTATAATTGATAATTTAAACTACAAAACCTAACCGAGATTTAGGATGGAAAAGATAGCAAACTATTTCAAACCAACTCAAACATCAATCCCCAACTTTTTAATATATAAGATAAACTTTAAAGACTATCCCTCCTCATCTCCTATATCACCTAAACCTAATTACAAATAAATTAGAGCCAAGTCAACTACTTATCATCATTATCTTCTACTTAACCTTGTAAAATAATCCTTCATCACCCCCACTATTTAAAAACCTACTTACAAGAACCAAACTTTCCCCGACAAACATCATGATCATATCCTTAAATATCTTGACAAAGATCTAATCAAACAATGACCCTAAATTTAAGGATAACATTTCATCTTGAAAATCAAAACCCCATCGATCTGTCTTAACCATCAAACTTAAGGATAACAATGTCAACATGAATAGCAAAATACCATAACCATAACCACAATCACAACTACAACTACAATGACAACATAAAATTACTTCAAATGAAATAAAACTCGTCTCCTTAATCCTTAATAATGGGTAATAAATGTGAAAATAAGAATACTATAATAAATATGAATTTAAGATTAATAAAGATACGAAGACTCCAACAACAGAATAATGAGTAACTATAACAAGATACAATAAAGAAGTTATCAAAATAGTAATCTTCATGTATAGTAGCATGAATCTCCAATTGAAAAAGAATGGCAAATCTATATGGTCTATGTCAAAGTGTTAGGCCCATCGGCCTCAAGTCATGTTAAGTCCTGTTGCATTAAGTTAAGTTCAGTCAAGTCAAGTCAAGTCAATTGTTAATTATCATAGTTAGGTCTAAGTCAATGGAAGGTCAAGATTTGTAATGCGTTCCTACTAGTATAATTATGCTAAGATATATGAAGTGTAAGGAACTATAAAACTAAGTAAGTAACAAATAACAATTAGATATGTGGCACACAAGGATAAAGGATAAACTAACCAATAATAAGAATTGGAAACCAAGCTAAAGCAAACAAACTCCATATCTTAAAATTTACCTCACAACTCTAACTAATACTAATAGCTATATAATAACATTGACGTACTTATACTTATACAACCAAGATTAAAGTGCTACTTTTGAAAAATCAAACAACTAATGTAATTGTAAAATGATCTGAACAATCAAATGTGACATTTGAAACAACATAAAATATGAATGAACAAAGATAAAACCGATAACCTATGCCCATATAAGCATCTAATATTAAAATCATTGATTTTAAATTATTCTTAAAAATAAACATGTCTATTACAATGGTGGCATAAGTAGTAGTCAAAATTCCTATAATTAGAATTAGATGCAATTAGTATAAATATAATAAATACAAGTATTTATAAGAAAGTTATAAGAAATTTAGAAGCTACAAGGACAACCTTATAAGGTATTAAATACATAAGCATAATAATAAATCTTGAGACAATAGACGATATAGTTAGAAATAGATAAATTTAAAATATCATTAGATTAAGTAATGAACAAGATTCATATCTAGAAGCTAGAAGAAAGTTTATTTAATGATAGAAGAAGAAGAATGTAAAATAGATAGCTAAATTTAGCCTCTAATAAAACTTTAAAATTGTACAATACAGTTAATATATTATGAAACTTATATGAGAACTAGCGTGAGCAAGAAAGAAAGCTAATGAAAGGGGGTATCTATTTAAACTAAATATCCAGTAAGGGTTTTAATTAATTTAGACCCACAAAAGCGAGAAAATTATAGGTAGAATAAATACTTATCTAATTTACAAAGAAATACCGATAAAATACCTAAACCGTAAAGTTATTTCGTAAGGTTGCAAAGGACTCAGAATAAGTAAGATTATTATATCGATCCTAGAAGTAAGGGCTCAGGAAGTTAATCGTAGAAACATTTATAAAAGTAACACTGAATAGAAAAAACTTAACTCATTTGACATAACAATTAAAAATATAACTAAGTAAAACATTAAATTTTCCAAAGGCTAAAGATACTAGAAATGGGATACTAACTAATTTTGGAAAGCAACTCCTAAAATACAGGATAATCAGGTTCAAAAGTAAAAGTATAAACACTATATAGGTAAACATATACTTATACTAACAAAATAGCTTTAGGATGCTAAAGGACTTAGTAAATAAGAATGACTTTCAACTCACCTAAATTATCAACTAATAATAATCAGAAACAAGCATTTAATACTAGAAAGTTAAGCATACAAAAGTTTTGAGGACAAAACCTTTTTAAAAGGGGGTGGAAATGTAAATCTTGTAACCAACTGTCCATAAGTCGATATATGAAATTTAAGGTAATTGGATAAGTTGTTCAATCAAATCCAAATTTTATGACAAAGCTAAAGATATTAGTAGAAGTGATCCCGTGAGTTTAGATTTAGGAAAATAAGTGATAAAATAATTAGATATTATAATATTGAATTATAAGTATATTACTTATTATTTATTAGAAATGCGTAAAATAAATTCCAATAACTAACAAATTAATAGAGATAAATTATATAAACACTAAAAATCATAAAATAAAAAAAAATAATATTTAGGAATATTTATTTGTGTTATATATGTATTTATGTGTAGGTAAAAATATGCGAAATTACTTAAAATATTTAAACTAAGCTAAAATAGCACCAAATAATTAAAGAAAATTCATAAAAATTATTTAAAAATCAAGAAAAATGCTGAAAAAATATGAAAAGGCCTAGAAATGGGGCGTGGAAAGTTGGAAAAGGAGAATTGAATTCAACCAATAGAGTTAAACCAATTAGAAAGTGAAAAAATGAAGATGATAAGGACATTTGGCACAAAATAAATCAAGATAAAACCCTAAACATTGCTATAAATTCATGAAACCATTTCCCAAACCTCGTTTGATCAATTTGGAGCTTAGAAAAAAAAATAGGAAAAGGAGAGATGAGAGAAGAAAGAATTTTTAAGAAAAATTAGCAAAATATAATGTAGTTAAGGCATTAGGAGATAACACACATTCGATGACCACCTAAGAGTAGACGGCCACCACCACTAAATAGTGGAGGTAGTGCCTAAGCCAACCGATAAGGACATGGTAGCAAGAGACATTAACATCTATAAGTTCCAAATCTTACTTTGATTTTGTTTAATTTATTAAAAATATAAAATAACTATTGAAAATTATGAAATTTTGTATTGTGAGTTTTTTTATGTATGTAGATTTAAGGAAAAATGTTAGATTGATAAAATTAGATTCCTAGAAATACAATGCTTAAGAAATCCCTCAACCTGAATCGATTTTCGAAACTAATTTAAATAACTTTAATAGTGTAGTTTTGACTTTAAAATTTTTGTGTAAATTATTCAGTGTATTCATAATAGTGCTATGAATAGTTTTTCTAAAAGTCAATTTTCTAAAATTTTACTTCATTTTTATGCCTTTAAATCATGCATAAAAGACAATCTTTTGGTTCAATTTTGTAATTTAATGTTAATTTAGAGGAAATTATGATTCATTATGTAATGAGGTATCCTTAGATGTTAGTTGCTGATGTAGGATAGTATCTGTAGAGTTTAAGGTATTAGTTGTATATAATATGCATTTATATAGTAATTATGTAAGTAAAAGGGAACATTTAAATTAATTTTATAATTTAATGTTAGTTAGGTATAAATTCTGATTTATGATGAATTTAGACATTTTAAGATGTTAGTTGGTGATGAAAGATAATATTTGAAGTGTTGAGAATGTTAGATGTGCATATTTTATACATATTAGGTAATAATGAGTAATAAGTAAATATAGGAAATGAATGAGTAGAAAAATATTAGGTTAAAACTGATAATATGATAATAATAATAATATATAATAAATCTAATATGAAATATAAGTTTAAATAATTATATGAAAAATGTATAATTTTGTTACATCAGGAGTTAATTCAATAGTTAAATTAAGAATATAGTATACTATAACAACTAAAATATTAGTTAGAAACTAAAACAAAGATTTAGGATGCTTAAGTATAGTTAGATGAATTTTACATAATGATTCAGAAGAAATTCTTAGAGTTTACAAATAAAAACAGTAAGCAGAAGCTAAAACAAAACCTAAATTCCGAAACTAATTTAGAAATTGAATCAAAAACCAATTTAGAACCAACCTAGTAATAAGAAATATGGAACTTGAATAATTGAGTAAGACTATAAGTTTAAAATAAAACTAAGGATTTTACCTAAATGTAGTAAGACTCTAAACTAAAGATAATAATTAACTAAATTATAGAATAAAATCTATTTATGATAGTTAAATGAGAACTAAAACAACATTTGTATTATAGGAATCATCAACTATGGTCTGTTACAAGTCGTACCTTGAGTGAAAAAGTAGGAAATCCAGGTAAGTTAGGATTAATACATCACTGTATTTCAAAGTATTGTTTTAGAGTTCTCGGAAGCTTAAGATTATACTTGTTTGTACTTGTAGGTAGTTTAACTATGTGCAAGCCTATGTGTGCATATTCTTGACTATACAATATACTATTAGTTTGCTGTATTAGTTTGTGATTGTTATGTATTGTGTAATATAGATTGATCGCCTTAATTGGACTTAATAATATGCAACTTGTAAAATTAACTAGACAAGAATTTCAACCCATTAAGGGAAACGTTTAGGGTTCTCCAACCAAATACCAACCCCTTCAAAAGGGATGGTGCTAATAGCATAATTGGTCCCTTCTTCATCCTTAGTCGAACTAAGTAATAAAAGAAGAGGATGCAACGAAGGTGAAGTCAATTGTTCGAAGGTAGTTGCAAGAAAAGCAATGTCTCCATTACACAAGCTTAAGTTTTATAAACTAATGAAATGTGCACTAAACTCTTCTACCTAGATTAAAGCAGGTGTAATTTCTCTATTCTCATGATGAACCAAATAACGTCGTACGATAGCATTTACTTGCCGCGTTGCATTAAAATAATTGGTTGATAACCCTGTTTATGCTTGATGTATGGTCTTATGTCTCTAACCTAACTTACTAAATGGTTGGTTGCTCACATCCCTATAAATGTTGTTACAGGTGCTAACTAGGGAGCAGCCTTATAATTACCTTGAAGCTAGCAACTGCTATATCCTAAAGAGTTAAGAAATAAATTTGAAGAATAGATATACTACTAAGATCTTAGTTTTTACTTTAGAATCTTCTATTGTTTAATAAAGTATTACTTATATAATATAATGCTATGAAATCAAGTAAACATTAATTATAATATTTGAATCTTAATATATATTTTTTTCCATACTTTCTTAGGTAAATATGTCCTCTATCATATTCTATATTCATAATCAATAGTGTGATATGCACCTAACAAAACTAAAGTTTTGTAAAAATGTTGAATAAACCCTCACTTTTATTTTTTTACCAAATCAACCGTTTGAAACATTATCCATGCCCCTGAAAATCTCCAATAATATTTTAGTAAAAAAAATATAAGAGTAGCAATAATGAGAAAGTGTAATGTGTCTCCGGGATAAGGCACACGGAGAAGTACTACAACAAAATAAACAAAAAACAAACAGGAAAAAAGTTAGCAAAGTCCGGATAGCTACTAAATGGATATGATGCACCATTAGATCCTACTTGGCCTACAATTCATTGAATATAATGCATCGGTCCAAACTGAAGGGTCACTCACCACTACTCTTTGTTAAAAGGAATAGATAAGAGTTGAATGATAACGAGAACACTAAGGTTGCTCAAAGTGAATAATTTTGTATTGATTAGTTTATTTTTGCGTACAAGAAAGTGGGGGTTTATATACCCATCCATTAGGGTTACTTTGCATGTATGAAAAGACAAAAAGGGTATTCTACAGTTATGTTACATGAAATTTACTAAAAGAAGGTAAAAGAGATAAAGAATATTCAGGGCAAAAAAGTAAAGAATCCTTCTAGAAAGATTGTACCAGAAGACATGTATCATGTAGTGGATGAGAGTTAGGACTATGATACAAAGTAGACGAAACAAAAGTGCTGGTAGCCGAGGCCGGCCTAATTTAGACCAGGCTAGAGACCAATTAGTTCTTTTGAAGAGAAGTCAGCTCAATTCGGGGTTGGATGCCTGTGGTATGATAGGGAGCTCGCCTCGACTATTCTTGGGCCATCTTCTAGGATAAAGCATCACCACTTAATAGGGGCGAATCTGACATAAGTAAGGATCTAATAATTAGGTCGGTAGGAGAACAGCTCAGGATCGAAATCCCCCCTCTCGACTATGGCCTAAAGCTAATATCCTTAAAGCGATTCCCTGGAGTCCTCTAACTAGGCTATACATGATCAATCCAGGGGATCGATTTCTATCATCTACTTAGGAGTCGAAAAGATTTGTCCTCAAATCTAGAGCAGTCTCTGCTCTTTCTTTTGAGGCGCTTGTAGGGCCCTCTTCTATTGGTTGGTGAGGAGTTAGATTGGACACATTAAAGGTAGAGGAAACATCGTAGTCATCTGTTAACTTGATCTGGTAGGCATTGCAGTTGATCTTCTTCAGGACCTTGAATGGACTATTAACTCGAGGTGATAGTTTGCTTTATTTTAAGTACGGGAACCGCTCTCAATTGAGGTGAATCTGTACTAAGTTTCCTAGGTGGAAGGAAATAATTTGGCAGCCTCAGCTACCAATTTTATACTGTTTTTGATTGAATTTTGCGATCTTCTTGGTTACAGATTAGTGTAGGTCATGCAATTCTTAAACTCAATCAACTCTAGATTGACTCTCTTCAGTGGCTGTTGGGGTGTTAATCATATCTAGGGGAATAGTAGAGTTAAGGCCATAAACGACCTCAAATGGGGTCTTCCCAGTGGTACTATGGACAATTTTGTTGTATGTGAACTCTATAACTAGTAGGCACAGATCCCAATCCCTCAAATTTTTTCCCATAACAACTCCAAGCAGATTACTTAGCGTCCTACTTACCACTTCAGTCTAGCCATCAATCTAAGGGTAGCTACTAGGGCTGAATACAAGTTTAGCTTAAGGTTTTCTCCAAAGAGTCTTCCAAAAATATCTCAAAAATTTTGTATCCCGATTTAAGACAATAGTCTTTGGTACTACATGTAGTCAAATAACCTCTTACAAAAACAAATCATCAATATGTAAAGTATCATTAGTCCAATGACATGGAATGAAGTGCGCCATCTTACTAAAGTGGTTCACTATAACAAAGATAGAATCCTTACCCCTAGATATCCGGGGAAACCCTAGGATAAAGTCTATGCTAAGGTTGGCCTAAGATAAGGTTAGTGTTGACAGCAGCATGTATTCTCCATGGGGTTCTCTCTTCTCCTTAGCTCGCTTGCACGCTTCACAACTATTAACTACCTTATGGACATCCTTGGCTAAACCTGGCCAGTAACAGTTCTCTCTCAATAGATTGGCTATCTTGGTCTCCCATAAATGACCAGATAATCCTCCACTATGAGATTCCCTAATCAATAGCTCACGCGTGGAGTAGTTTTGAATACATAGCCTACGGTCCTTAAATAGATAGCCGTCCTTAAATAGATAGCCATCCTTAAGATAATATCCTCCAATAACTAGTCCTTTTCAGATATTATTCAACAGCGAGACTAAAGTAAGGGTTATTAGCTTATTGCTCAATGATGAGTGAGAATCCCAATAATTTTATCTGCAAAGTAATCAACAAAGTTTGCTGTTGTGATAGAGCGTCAGCGACCACATTTGCGCTTCCCTTCTTGTGCCAAATGATATATGAAAACCTATCCATAAACTCCAACCATTTGGCTTATCTCTTTAAGAGCTTATTTTGACTCCCAAGATGCTTCAATGATTTGTAGTCAATGTAAATAACAAACTCTTATGATAATAGATAGTGTTGCCAAACAATGAGAGCTTAGAAAGGGAGTACAACTCCTTCTTATACACAAAATAGTTTAAGGTAGGACCATTAAGTTTCTCATTATGGTAAGCAATAGGTCATCACTCCTACATCAAGATAACACCAATTCTAACCCTCAATGCATCACCTTCTAGTTTGAAGGGCTTGTCAAAATCTAGTAGTGACAAGACAGGTGCCAAGGTAAGCTTTTCCTTGATCTCTTCAAAGTTCTGTTTAGCTCAATCATTCTACTTGAATCCTCTACTCTTCTTTGTCAATTCAGTCAATGGGATGGCTATTGTGATGAAGTCCTTAATAAATCACCTATAGAAAGAAGCTAAGCCATGAAAACTTTGGACCTCAATGATTCTTTAGTATCCAACATTCCAGAATAGCTCAAATCTTTTCCTTATCTACTTAGATCCCTTCCCCTGACATTACAAACCTTAAGAAAATCACCTCATTCTAGCAAAACGTATACTTCTTCACATTCCCATATAACTTCTCAGTTTACAAAATATTAAATACATCATGAAGATGTTGAATATGATTGTTCAAGTCAGCATTATATACCAATACGTCATCAAAAAACACGACCATACATCTTTTGATTAGGGAGCACATCACATGGTTTATTAACCTTATAAACTTGCTTAGCACATTAGTAAGTCCAAATGACATAACCAACCATTCATAAAGTCCGTACCTATTTTTGAAGGAAATCTTCCACTCATCTCCTGATCTCATAAGAATCAAGTGATAGCCACTTTGCAAATCAATCTTTGAAAATATCTTAGTACCATGAAGCTCATCTAGTATATCATCTAGCCTTGGTATCAAATATCTGTACTTGATAGTAATTCGATTGATTACTTAGCTATCGATACACATACGCCATGAACCATCTTTCTTTGGAACAAGTAGAGCCGGTACCACACAAGGGCTCATGCTTTCCCTCATATATCTTCGTTCTATGAGCTCGTCCACTTACCTCTTCAGTTCAGTTACCTGCTCAAGGTTCATTCTGTATGTAGGGCGACGCCTGGTTACAGATCAATACAATGCTCTATGCCTCAGACTGGAGGTAGTCTTCTAGGTAGTTCTTCAGGAAACATGTTGGAAAACTCATGTAGCAAGCTTTGGATCTCTTCTAGAATATTCTCTAATTACCTCATCTCCAACAATCTCCTAACCAATATGAACATGGGTTCTTCAACCTTTTCAGGAAATCAAAGTTTTCTTTCGTCACAACTAAGGTCTTCTTTTTACTAACTCAAGTGAACTGATTGTGGGTTTTATTTACTTAGAACGGGGTCAAGGGTTGCAACACAATCTTCTCTCCATCCTTAACAAAGGCATAGGTGTTCTTATACCCATCATAAGTAATACGTTAATCAAACAAACATAGTCATTCAAGCAACAAATGTGAAGCTCCCATGGGAACCACATCAAACACTACTTCGTCCCTATACACATTCCCAATACTAAACGGTACAGTCATTTATTTGATCACTTGTTTAGTCAAATGTAAAGCATACTTATCATGAAGCCAATGCAGCTTGTAAGGTCGGGGGTGCTTTAAGGTCAATAGACCCAACCTCTACACAAAGGACTATACAATGACATTGATACAACTTCCCCCATCCATAATAATTGTGCACAATTGGCCTTTAACGGCACACTTAGTATGGAACAGATTTTCCCTTTGGTCGTCGTCAAAGTTTGATGAGGAACTCAGTACTCATCTCAAGACTAGGGTCATCACTTCTCCCTAGTCAGCATAGGCATAAGTCTTATCTTCCTCTTCGGCTTTGGGTTTTCCAACATCTTTTCTCTCAAGCTTACTCTCATCGATGCTATCCACTACATCTCTTCGGAGCACCATGACACATCAATTCGGACACTCAATAGCCATATATCCAAAGCCCAAGCATTTAAAACATTTCACCTCGCTGGTCTTCTGTTTGGAGGTCTACCCTTTCTCATATGTCCTCGAGGTCAGCTTAACCTTAGTTTAACTTAATTGTCCTACTCAGCCATGCTTGGCTTTAGTTAGGTCTGTCATTCCTTTCCTCGGCTTAGTATGGTCTCTTCGACTTATCTTGAATAGGTCAACGTGGTGTAAGGGCTCAAGAGAATGTTAGCTTTGGTTGGGTCGAAACATTTCTCTTCTACTCTTCGACCCTCTACACTATCTTAATAGTCTCTTCTAATGTATAAAACCTCTGCACTTCCACAATGTTGGGAATCTCAAATCTGAGTCTAAAAATAAATCTCAATATGATACGGGCTTCTGGTTCTTCTACGTCAGCTCAAATCATAAGTATTTAGAATTATCTAATATAGTCATCAATAGACCAACTTCCTTGGTAAAGCTCATGCAACTTTGCAAACGTATCTTATAAGTACATCTTGAGCACAAATTTTTCTTTTAATAACTTTTTCATCTCATCCCAGGTTCTAATACCTCATCTTTCATCCCTTACTCTAGCTGCATTTAGATTTTTCCACCACATTGTGGCATACCTAATAAACTCCAGTATAGCAAGTTGGACTTTGACAACATCTATATACCTATAACAGTTAAACACCTTCTCTTCCCACTCTAAGTATTCATCGGCATCTCCACTTCCACTAAAGGGTAGAATTTTAACCTTGATGTTATCTAATCCTCGAGGAGCTCAACGTCCTTGTCCCTGTACTTGGTAATAGTCAGCTTCTTCTTCTTCTTGTTCTTCTTCTTCTTCCCTAAACTCTTCAACATCCAACTCCTGATCATCTTTCTCGATCTCCTCTAACTCTACTCTTCGTCTAGTAGCTCCTCTAACTCAAGGGGGTCAAGCTGGGCAATGGGCTTGACCAACTTGGCCATAACCCCTCTCTTAAATATTTTCAAGTAGATTTTACGATGGCACACCCTGAGGTTGTTGCCTATTAACTTGCATCGTTGTGACTAGGCTCTCAACAAGGTTTATGAACCTATCAAGTTTGTTATCAATCGATCCTAGGTGATACTACCATTATGACCACGACCAAGTTAAGCACTACTACTCCCAATAACACTCTGAACACCCGAATCTAACATAATACAATACTTCTCGTATAGATTGACAACTCACCAACAACTTTAATACCCAATAGTCACTCAAATAGAATAGGAATAAACTTGCTTTATTTTTACAATGAAAAACAGAGTAAACACAAAATAATGATGGGACCACACTTACTATCACACAAACACAATGTAGAAGCTACGAAAGGAATACAACAGCCACTAACAGTAAAGTGAATCAAAAGTTCACTGCAACTTCACATATTCCCTCTTAGAACTATGCTTTGATATCGGTGAAGTTGATGTATCTCTAAGGTAGGACACACGAAGAATCACCATAATAAACCAAAAAGAAAAAAAAGGAAAAAAGTTAGCAAAGTCTAAGCAGCTACCGAATAAATATGACGTACCACTCAATCCTACTCAGCCTATAATCCGTCAGATATGACACATCGGTCTGAACAAAAGGGTCACTCACCACTACCATTACTAAAGGGAATAAATGAGGGTTAAATAATAATCAAAACATTAAGGTTTCTCAAAATAAATAATTCTGTATTGATTAGTTGATTTTGCGTACAAGAATGTAGATACCTATCCATTTAGGTTACTTTACATGTATGAAAAGATAAAAAGGATATTCTATAATTAGATTACATGAAATTTACTAAAAAGGGGTAAAAGAGATAAAGAATATTCAATGTGAAAAAAGTAAAGAATCTTTCTAGAAAGATCATGCCAAAAAACATATGTCATGTGGCGGATGGGAGTTAGGACTATGATACAATGTAGACAAAACAGAAAGTGCTAGTAGTCGAGGCCAGCCTGATTTGGACCAAGTTGGGGACCAATTAGTTCTTCTGAAGAGAAGTCAGCTCGATTTAGGGTTGGATGCCTGTGGTCTAATCAAGGGCTCGCCTCGGCTATTCTTGGGTCATCTTTTAGGATAAAGCATCTCCACTGAATAGGATCAAATCTGACACAAGTAAGAATCTAATAGTCAAGTCGACAGAAAACTAGCTTATGATCGAGATCCTCCCTCTCGACCATAGCCTAGAGCTAGTATCCTCTGACTGAGTCCTTTATCTTGGCTACGCGTAATCGGTCCAAAGGATTGATTCCTGTTAAAGTGTCAAAACTTCCGTAATTAGTGTAGTTAAAGTAAAAAATATGAAAGTTTTGGTTTTTCTACTTTTTCTACCAAAGAAGTTTCACTATTGACTTGTTCTTTTGAAAGTTTGGCAACATGGACTTTAATATAATGTTATAAACATAAAAATACAAGGATTTTACAAAATTTTATTATTAATGTGATCAAGGATAAAGTGTAGTGATCTAGTTATGTATGGATGGATTCAATTGACATAATCACATGCATACGATGTGCATCTTACACTTCATATAACCTTATGATAGTGATGTAGAGATCACAGAGAGAAGGTAAGTTAAAAGGGTGATCGAGAGAAGAAACATATTGTTTTAGAATTCCAAATGTATGATGACAAATAAAGAGCTTAGAGTTTCAACTTTTCAATTCTTAAGGAATTGGCCTCATTCTTTGTTTAAGCAATTATTTGATTTTGAAAGTAGAATTCCTACAATTAAATACTATTTCTTTAATCTTTTGATAGTGTCAAATGATGAGGCATTGTTGGATACTTATAGATTCTTAGACTCAATAACATCCATAAGGTTTCTTTAGTGATTGATGGAAGAGATGAAGCCTACGTAATTAAAAATTAGATGAATTTTTCATGAGGTTAAGGCTTATAACTATCCTTATTAAGTGTATGAGCCTGTTTGAGATATGTTAAGAATGTATGGATTAGACCAACGATCACTGTTCTTAACCCATCAAGTCATTGATCTCTTAGGGTTACCACAAAATATGAACTTAATTCTTTAAGCCCCATCATTAACTAAATGAATCAAGTCTAAAGTGAGCTTAACTTAATACCTCCATGAACCTTGTTTACTAATCTACAATGAGAACACTTAACTATATATAATAACATCAGATAAGATCATTCTTTAACAAGAATTATTAACTCCATTTGAATAGCAATTTCTAACCTATCACTTTATTTAGATAGCACAAAATGGACCAAAAGGAGTAGATCTATAATAGAAACAAGTCTAATTTCACACCATCAATTTATTTTTGCTAACCTTAAACCCCTAATTACTCCATCTTGTATAACCAACAATGATTGAAAGCACCACTAGTCACTATCAAAAAATTGGAAAAGAGAAAATTCTAGATACACTAACTTGTATTTGAGTAAACTAAGTTACGTCAAAGTGGTACATCTCGAAACCAACTATGCTATACTAAAGTAGCATGACCAAAATTAGATCATTGTAATGCTAAAATGAAATCGTCATTCTATCTTTATTAATTATGAAATACCTCTTTCCATGTTTGATTTGAAAAGTTTATATCATAAACTAATATCTATTCCATGTAGTGTAGACTAGATAAGGAATTTTTATTACTTTCCTTCACTAAATAAATTATTATTCTCTAATATAACTTTTATTCCAAAAATATATTCCTAATGATAAAACATGGTAATACTTAAGTATTTATTTTTATGTACATTCTTATTCTATTTTAGTGAATAAAGTGCAACATAGTGCTGGAGAGGGAAGGAGTAGTTTATGATGGCTACCATTTGGATATTTCATGAAAATAACCGTTCTTTTTAAGGAATAGATCTGTAGCTACTCCAAATCCTTAGATTGGAGGATTTATTCAACCTATGCGATAGCTACTAGCTACTCTACGTGTGAATATGTAGATAAAAGTGTGGATGATTTATGTTTAATAGGTAATAGTTACTTAATTCCTCCTGTATTCACCATTGTAAATATAATAAATGGTAGAGAGCAATAAAAATGGGGAGTTTTGCACTCCAATCCTTAGAACAATCCATCTATCACCTTACCATTGAAGTTAAATAGGAGCTCATATAATAAATATTTTAATAATTTCATATAATCGTCTAAATAATTCCACTGAGGAGGCTGTACAATAATTCAATAGAAGGGATCTCGTTGTGACATGGGGGCATAAACGTAAATTGGTACTCTAGAAGAGGGAAAATTTAAACGGTAGAGAGCAATCAAAGGGATTTAAATGTGTGATTAGGGGACAGACAGTATCTTTGTCCAACAAACAACTCTCTCTTAACATAATATTTGTTAGACTTGGAGAAAATGAGGCAATTAAATACAACACACATCTTTTCAAAGAGTTATTCCCCTAGGGAACACAAAAATAGTTGTCCATTTTTTAATGTCCCAGAGACCGCCACTGCCAAGTCCCTACGTTACAACTCTAATTGATTATTAATCACGCAAAACTTTTGCATTTATTACTGTCCTTGGTTGGTGAGTTGGCTAAATCGCCTAATTCAAGTTACATGAATGGATCGATTTATGCTGTCTGTACGTGCAATATTGACACTGCTTTGCCCAGTATATGATTCATCAGCTGGGCCAACGGGATGGAATTTTTTGAGATCCGGTGGGGTTTATTTTGTTTTCATTTTTTCGGGGGAATTACTCTTCTTACTTTATTAGAATTAGAATGGAATCTAATCAATCATGGATTACTCTTCTTACTTTATTTCGATCCAACAAACTAATATGTAGGTCCAATTAAGATGGTTGTCCGACAGTAGATTTATATTATATATGAGCACGTTTAAATTTGCAAATAAAAGCTGCAATTACAACCCATTTATTTTCTAAAATAAAATTAAAATGGAAAAAACTATATCTTAATAATAATTATTATCGGAAATAGATTAGAAGTTTATATTCCATTATTAACTTTGTATTAAATATTGTTATAGAGAATATTTTTTCAATATCTACTTCTTCTCATTAATTGGTAGTAAATTAGGACCCCATTTGATTCTATTGGAAAATAACCAACAATCAATTAAATTTGCTTATTAATTAGGGACGTAAATCTCCAATTACTTGAATTTTTTATTCTTTATAAAAAAATTCCATCCTATATAAATAGTAATAATTTTTCCCTCTGCATAGGAAGATTAGTTTTTCAGTAAATAAGATAATAAAAAATATTCTAAAAATAAGTATTCTTTTTCTTTTCTATTATCTCTAAACAGGCCATTATATATAAATATATGGGCACATAACGACTTTAACGACCAGTCACGGTGCACCTTTCAGTCAAATCGTCTCTAGCTCGTCCTGAGGCAGTCCGGTTTTAAGTCTATAAATCCGCCGATTCAGTCTATTGTTGGCCACAATTTTCCATACTCGTTAAATTGACTTTATGAAACTTTTTTCTCGAGAATTTCACCATCTCACACGATTTTACTATATTCTATTTACAAGTTCGTAAATTTGTAGAAATTGAAAATTGATCGTTTGATATTTTCTCATTCAAATTAAAAAATATATGTAAAACTTTTATAATATAATAATAATAATAATATAAATACTTATCTTTCAATAAGATATATAAGAGATTTTCTCACTCTCTCTCCTAACAATTATAATATATCCATACTACTTAGCCAAAGAAGTTAAATGAAAATTTTCTTTATTTATTTAGAGAAAAACATAAGCATTATGATGATGGAAACCCAAGGAAACCCTAATAGCAATGCTTCTCCACGATCAAAGGATGCAGCTACTGATCGATCCTATCGATCTCAAAATGGTTTAGCTATAGAGAGTGAAGAACTTTCTTCTATAGTGAATCTGATTGATATTGACAATAGGGGTCGTGGAAATACCCAACAACTATCCTTTAGGGATAATGTGCTCCAAAACATTCCCAGAGCATACGAAAAAAATTAATTTTCTAATAAATATGATAATGGTGAGATGGAAGATGATTCTAACGATCTTCATGCTGAAGAAAATAAATTAAATGAGGAAACTAACCTGGGTATTTGTTTTGTCGAATTTATGAAATTAGAGAAGAAGATCTTATGTGCCCCTTGGTAATTCACTTCCATTGCAAAAATTATGGCGCCGAATCTGAGATAGAAACTGATGTTGGAAAAATTAAAGCATATGTAGAGATCTATCCCAAATTTCAAATTAATTCGTGCCGGATCGAGAACTTGTTTAATTTTTTTTTGGGTAATAATGAAGAGTTCCAATGGATCGTAACGAAATTGGCTATGGTTCGTCAATTGCTATTATCTAACTCTTAAGAAATAGGAATTGGATTTTAAATCGGATCACTCTTCATTTGATTCAATGGCCATTTGGGTACATATAGTAGGCCTCCTAGTGGAGTATTATCACCACTGGCGATAGGTAGAATTGGAGAAAAGGTCGGTCTTGTTTTACGCTTTGATTCTTAAACTGTGACGTTATAAAGAGGAAGATTTGCACCAATTTACATGCAGGTTAATATTGGAGAACCACTAAAACACACTCTTATCATAAATAATTTGTCTTATCGAATTCAATATGAAAGTCTACCTAAGCTTTGTAAGTGCCCTGGGAGAATAAATCATAACAATTCTTTCTGTCCTTATAGAAAGCAATGTGATAAGAGGGATGGGGGGATGTCTATAATTCTGCAGTAGAAAAGAATCAAAATACTAGCAATCATAATGAAGGAAAAGATAATGAGAACTTTAGTTGAAGACATCAACAATAATTGAAATACAGAGGAGCCCATGGTTTTAGGCACTATAAATGCTAATGGTAAGTCTATGCTAATTGAAAAGGAGAAGGCTAAGGAAGGTACAGGCCCGGTAGACAAAGAGTTTCCAAAAACTAAGTCGTATGGGGAATGGATAAAGGTGAAAACTAAGGGAAACATTAAGAAGAAAGCTATGAATATCGTGTCAAATGTATTAGAAGGAAAATGGTAGGTTGGGAAATTTAATTCCCAAGGAGAAAAGAGAAACATCCTTTCGGATGTAACCAATACGATTATTGATTTTCGGATGACACAAAAAGAATCTAAGGCCATCAATAGAAAGGACATAATAGTTGAAGAAGTGGAAGGGATCAAACAATACCCAAAGGAGACACAAACGACGAATATAAAACTTTTCGAGAATGAAAAATTCCCCTCTCCTATTCAAAAATCAAAGAAACCCTCTCTTTCTCTGGAAAAACTCGTAAGATAGTATTGTGTGGATGCTCAAAGTCAAAGTTTCCATAGAACTCCCCCATGCAAATTCAATACCACTAAATCCACATTCGGACATGCGAGTATGGGGAGTGAGGATAGAATGGTTTTCATGGTAGGTAGAAGTAGAGACAAAGAGTATCATCTTAAATGAAGCAAAATGGAAGTGGGAGAGAGTTCTCAAGATTCTATTTTGACCCCTACAAGGGGAACGAGTGTACATGCAAGGGTTGAGATGGATGGCGGCAGACATGGAGGGATTATTAATCATCAAAATGCCACGGATTCGAACCAACCTGACGAAGGGAGATATATTAGACCTTCTAGAGTGTACCTACAAGACAGTCACAAAGAGGGTTTTCATGAACGTCATGATGCAATTGGACGTTCAAAGAGTGCCATTTGTTCTATCGTTGATGGAGGGTCAAGAGAAGTCTACTCTACTCACAGCTTGGGAGATGCAGATGGCCATGTTGCAAACGCCTTTCAAGCCTTGCCAATGGAGGATGACAATCCTGCATTTTCAACAAAATTACACTAGTGGTCGTTGGTATCACCTCTCAGCATCAATTCTCAATCTTGAGATAATGTGGAAGAGGTTCTAGTCCATGAATATCTTGTGTCTTGACAACAAATTATCTTTGAAGTTCAGGTAAACAATTCTTCTTTGTCATGGTTTATTTCAGCTATCTATGCAAACCCTATTAGGGAACTAAGATAACATCTATAGGATGAGTTGAGACATTAGGCTAATAGTATTAATAAACCCTGGGTCTTAATTAGTGATTTTAATGAAATCCTCTGTAAAGAGGATGAATGGGGTAGTATTAAGGTCAATCAACAACAAGCCAATGCATAAGAAGAATGTATGAATAAGTGTGGGATGAAAGATCTTGGTTTTGTAGGGCCTTGAATAATGTGGTCTAAAAGATCAAAGAACCTTAGTAACCTCATCCAAACGAGACTGGATAGAGCCTAGGCCAGCTATGCTTGGCATAGTCGGTTTCTAGAAGCAATCCTTCTTAATACCAAACCGAGAGATGTTCAAGGGCTAAGAAAATTAAGACCATTTCATTTCCAACCGATGTGGTATTTCAAACATCTTGTCTCAAATAGTTGGGATAGAAATTCTTTTCGATACCCTGAAGATCTTCCTAATTTCATAGAAACACTGAAAGGGTGGAATAGAGAGGTATTTGGTTTGCTACCAGCCAGGAAAGGAAACACCATTCAAAATCTTCAAGAAGTCTAGAAACTTATATATACTTTGCCTACACAAAGGCTTTTGGACCGTGAGAGACTTTTGCAGGATGAACTAAAATGGATAAAAAAAAAAAAAAAAAACCAAGAAGAATTATTATGGGCAGCAAAAGCTAATCCAATTGGATTTTAGAAGGGGAGCGAAATACGCAATTCTTTGACACGAGTGTTATTTCATGGAGATAAAAACACTGGGTGTTTGCACTTTTTTATGCGGTAGGAAACTGGGCTGATAGCTAGGAAGATATTGATATGCTTTTCGCCCAATCTTTTAGCGAGTTGTTCTCATCTGAAAGAGTGGCAGTATGTGAGCAGAAAGAACCCTGGAGACATGGGTAGAGAGTCTTTGCTGATGAGGAAAACAGTTCCCTTCAGCTCCCTTGGAACTATGATGAAATTAAAAATGCACTCTGGTGTATAGCCAATAGAAAAACCCAAGGAGTAGATGGCCTTCATGTGAGGTTCTTTTAAGAATTGTTGGAATGTGGTGGGAAACACTATATAGTTAAAACAGTCCAAAGCTTCCTCAACAATGGAAAAGTTCCTTCAGAAATAAATAAGACCCTTCTTGTTCTTATCCCAAAGATTATCAGGACTAATAAAGTTAATGATTTCCGCCTGATAAGTTCATGTAAAACCATTTATAAATTGGTTAGTAAATGCTAAATGCCTTGTCAACAGACTAAGGCCTTTATTAGATGAGCTCATTAGCCCCGAGCAATCCGGTTTTTATTTTTCAGAGATCGGCAAAAGATAACACAGTCATTTTCTACGAGATTCTCCACTCTTTAAATAGAAGCAAGGGAAGAAAAAAGATGGATGGTTGTGAAACTTGGCATATGATTGTATTGAATGGGATTTTATCTGATTTTCTTTGAAAATTTTGAATTTCTAGCATCTTAGATCAATCTCATCAGTTCTTTCTGTCTACAGTAGATTACCAAATCATGCCTAATGGCATGAAGCTGGAACCGTTTGCTTCTAATAGAGGAATCCGTCAAGATGACCCTTCTCTCCTTATATTTTTATATTATGTATGGAAATGTTTAGCCGGATCATCCATTTGGAGGTTACGGAGGATAAATGGGTGCCTTTAAAGTTGAGGGGAATTGATTTAAATCTTTCCCATATTTTTTTGGCCAACGATTTGCTTCTTTTAGGAAAAAGCTACATAGCAAAATGCATCAGCTATAATGAATACCGTTGATATGTTTAATAAACCATCAAGGTCAAAAAGTAGACTTTTCCAAGCCGTTTATATTTTTTCTCCATAAATACCCTTATTCCCCTGAAACAAATTGTAAGAAATATTTTTGGAATTGGAGCAAGCACTAACTTCGGGAAATATCTTGGTGTTCGGGTTAAGGAGGATGGAAACATTAGATGTCAAGATCTAGGATTCATCCTAAGAAAAGTTGGGAGAAAATTAGCATGCTAGAAATCCAAACTCCTCAGCTTCACTTGGTGAAAATCGTTGATTTCGTTATCCTTAGAGAGCATCACGAACTATAATTCTCAAGCTATTCCAATACCGAGCTCATTCACAAACAAGATTGAAAAACTCCATTGTGATTTCTTGTGGAGATTTATGGAAGAAACCTGGAAAAATTTTCATTGGATTAGTTGGCAAAAAAAATGTTAAGCTTCCTAAGGACAGGGGAGGACTGGGTATGTTTGATGTTAAGAAGAGAAATCGAGATGATTTTGCAAAGCTAGCTTGGCACTTAAAAGAGGAAAAACTTGCTTTGGACGAATTTAATTCGATAGAAATATAAGGTTGATTGGGAAAGAAGATTGCGGGAGAATGGCTTTTTAAGTTCCAGAAGGAATTACAATCTGCTTTGAATTAGGTAGAAGAGAAGGCAAAAGGTAGTTCCCAAATCAGGAATAGAAACACCCTTCTAAACAGGAAGCCGGGCGAGCTGCGGTAGAATAGATAGATGACTTTACGGACCTCTCAACAAATTTGATAATGTCTTGATGATTAACTATGTATGGGATAATAATTAGGGATGGAAGGAAGATATTATCGGTTATCCGTTTGATGGATGATATGACAAGATCAAATCTTGGAATTCCCAGTCTTAGAATCAACCAAAAACACTCATGATGTTTAATTTCCCAAAGTGTTGGTAATCCGCTGAGGACTTAAAGTGGTCCACCGGTCCAAGAGCATAATCTGGCTCTTAAATTGAAAATATAAATTTTTAAAATATCCATACTAAAATTATATATTATTAACATATTAATATAATTTTTTTCATTTAACCGCTCGATGAAGATAATTCTCGAACTCTCCAGTTGCCATTACATGTCACGCTGGTGTTATGACACAGCATGGCGGTTCACGGCTGGGGCATTGATCTTGACTCAACCCGTCTCCATGCCTGCTTATGCGTGTTCCATGTAGTCTGTTGTATCTTATCTGTGTATTACAGTATTAATGTAATACTTTTTTGTGTTTAATTAAGTTAACTGGAAAAGGAATGAAATTGACAAGGGAAAATACTTCGAAACATTGTAAAATGTGTAAAAATAAATCTTAAAAACATGCAACAATATATTCTCATTGGAAAGAAAAAAATTATCAATAACTCTACGTAATAATCCAAAAATGACGACTTACAGATTCTGCCGTAAAATTTGACTGCAATATTCAAAATTTTATAGCCACCGAATATCATACGTGATCCAAGAATTGAACGAGAGTTTGTTTAGACGGTAACTGATTTGGATCTCTTATAAATGGATAATGAAGATCCAATTTTGAATTTGCTAGCCTCTTCCACCTGATCATGAATGCAATATAATGATATGCAGGTTTTGCTGGCGCCTACTGCGGTAGAAATTACTTTAAATCGATCCGTGGCCACCAACATTAAGCCCACAGTTGTTTTAATAAATTAATTTTCATATTCGAATCTAAACAAGTCGACGTCCAACAATCTCATCTGTTGAGATAATTCATTTATTATTTGCATTGGAAAACCTAAACAGGTAAGCGTCCAATTTTAGTAAGTGTACTTTGCATTCGGATTGAATTTGTTTTTTGATCGAAAAAATTATAGAATAAATTTATGGTAGCTATTTAATCTCTACATGAAAATCATATTATCAATTTGGCCTTAAATTTCCTAAATGCTTAAAATATTAGTATGTTTTTTGAACATCATAAAAGTGGTCGCAAGAATATCTTTCTAATTCCGGGCTAACTTTACGGACAAGTCTAATAAGAAAATATATAGCTCAAGAATTCAATTGTCGGTTTAGACTTTGAGTGCTACTTACCAACTTAAATAAAAACTTATAGTATAGTTGTTCTGTAGGTTTAATTCCCAGATGTTATGATGCTTAAACGAAAACTATGCCCTGCAAATTAATGGTAGCAAATAGTTTTACTAATGAGGTTGAAGATTGGATTAAATATGCCTCTTAAATACACTAGTATATGCCAGACCATTTCAGTTTAGTGACATTACTATTAGTATATTATTAGAATGGATTATGGTTCAAATCTTTTATTCCCAATTTGTAACATGGTTAGTAAAAAAAAAAAAAAAGGATATTTTCTCTATATATAATATATATGTATATATATTTCACATACAATACATACATACACACGCACATATTCATATATATATATATATATATAATATGCATATTTTAAGAGAGTAGTTCTTGAGAACAATAGTCAAAATAAATGAGGTTGATCATTAGAGAGGGAATGACCAAAATTGGTGAGATTGATGTTATATTACGTTTGGTATAGAAGATTTATCCAAAATGGAATTGATTGGAGTGAAATGGAATGGAATCATGAAGGGAATGACCAATCCATTTCTATGTTTAGAAACATTAATGAAATTATTAATTTTATTCCATAATTATGTTTGGTTTTATCATATTCAGAATGGAATAAAATGAGCATATGATACTACCTGATAAAAATGCTCTTAATTTGTAGATATGTGTATATGTATATATATATATATAAACATAACATTACACATGTGTAATTATATATGATATATAGAACTATGTATTATACATAAATTGTATTGCTATTACAATTATGTAAATAACATTTGTATATTTATACCTAATATATATATTTATATATTACAATATAATTATCTATATAACGATATATTAAATATAAAACATAAAATATATACACATAACAATACAATTATTACACATAAGTAATATTTATAAATTTATATGTTAACATTTGTAAATTTATATGTAATATATTTATATATATTTCAATATAGTTATATATGCATATATAGAACTATATATTATACATAAAACATATAATCTATATACATATGCTATATATATATATATATATAACTTGTATATAAATAAGTAAGGAGAATTATAACGGAGGGGATAAACGTTTGGGGTTTAGTTCAAATAGGAGATCAATATTTTAAAAAGTTCAAATAAGGGATAAATATTTTATAAAGTGATTAAAATAAGAGATAAACATTTCGAAAAGTTTAAATAAAAGATCAAAATTTCATAATGTGATGCTATTATGAATCCCTCATTTAAACCATTTTGTGAAACATTGATCTCTTATTAAACTTTTCGAAACGTTTATCCCTTATTTTAACTATTTTATAAAACATTTATCCCTTATTTGAACATTTTAAAATATTGATCCCCTATTTAAACTAATTCCTGAACGTTCATCTCTTCCATTGTAATTTTTCCTAAATAAGTATAACATTTACATATATATGATACGTATATATGATACATATATATTCACAAAACAATATAGTTATACCTGAAGCTTCAATGTTGATATTTCACTAATGTTGGGTTTCAATGTTGGCAATGATGGCGTATTACTTATTTCCGGTTGCTTCCTTAGAATTTGTTTCTAAATTTTTTTTCCACAATATTTGTATATTAATGGAGGTTATTTATGTAATTGTCTATTAACTAAGGTAAAATGGAATCACCATTCTGCCTTTCTAAAATCGGAATCACCATTCCACTTTCTAAAACAAGAATCGCATTCCACCTTAAAGCTAGAGTCACTAATTCTTAAGAATTGCAATTCCATCTTCTTTAAGTGTATCTAAATATGGAAAAGAGAATTTGATCTAAAATTGTAATTCCATTCTAGGTCCATTATTGCAAACCAAACACAAAAAGTAATAACAATGGATAACAAGAGAGATAAGGGTATAAGGTAGAGAAAAGACTAGAATGAATATATTACTGAGTATAAAATTAAATTATAAATACTAAAAATTATAATGTCAAACGAGCTTGTCATTTGAAGCAAAATAGTTTATAGGGTCTATTTACTAAATATGTTTATAAATGATCTTACAAGTTGAGCCTAGATTTAGAGACTTTTATGAATGACCTCACTCTTTTACTGGTCATGTTAAGTTTTGCCTACATAAATCTTTTTATAATCTTATCATGTCATATCTAAATTAGCAAATTGACGATCAATAGTTGCTCTAGCTCTAATGCAATCGAAATTTCTACAATTATAGTAACAATTTTTATTTTGGTACCTTAATTATACTTTTCTTTCAACTGGTGTCAAACTATGCATAATTGCATGGGAGAAAATTCTAACTAGATTAAGGATGAGAAGGATAAATTTTACACCTTTTAATATTACCTTTTTTTTTCTTTTATCATTAATTTAGAAGAAAAAAATATAAGAATTTTTTTTTAAACTCATTAACTAGGAACCAAATGCACTTTGCTCAATGGAATCCTTATATAAATATTTTGATTAGACTTATCATATCATGTAAAGTTGTACTTTATAGGTTTGGTTAACATATGAGGTAAAACCAAAGTAGAATCTTAGTGTAATATAATAGCTCCCTAAGGATCACTAAATCATTCATGTTAAATTAGTAAAAAATATTGTAATGTCACATTTGATATGAATGAATAGTTTGGAATGCAATGGATTATAATAGAATGAGAATCGGGGTTTTTATATTATTTATTTTTTAATCAAATGTGTAGTTAATTTGGAAAAAAAAAAAGATAAGGATTTTTTTCTTTAACTTATTTACTAGGACCCAAATGTACTTTGCTTAGTGGAATCCTTATATAAATACCTTAGTTAGACTTATCTTATCATGTAAAGTTGTATTTTATAGGTTTGATTAACTTATGAGGTAAAACTAAAGTAGAATCCCTAGCTTAGGATAATTATATCATTCTTGCACTTTCCTTAACACCACCCCCACACACACCCACCCCTCGGGCGTTTTAAAAAATAAGGGATAATCATATCATTCATGTGAAATCAATAAAAAATATTATAATATTGTATTTGGTATTAAAAAATGATTTGGAATGAAATAAAATAAGTATCGAAATGAGAAATCCTTTCATTTGAAAGTGCCTATGGAATGGAATAAAATGAGATAACATTAAATACGAAATAATTTTTTTTTTGGTTAAAATGTTGTTAATTACTGCATACTATAATTGTTTTGAAGGTTAAATAGATAATTTTAATTAATTCAAATAAATTAAAAGGAAATGAAATCTTAATTTTACCTTCTTAAAGATAGAATAAAATTTATATTTGAAGTCAGAATTGTCAACTCTAAGAAATTAGGATTTCGCTTCCAAGATACTTTTAAACATTGAAAAAGAATTAAACCCAAAATTATAATCATCACTGTAGACACCTAATTTCTACTTCTCTTTTTATTTTTTCAAAATAGGTTATTAGGTCCTAAATTAGAAAAACTACAAAAAAAATAAAAAATTAAAGAAAAGCTCAAAAAGTGAAGAAATTTAGAAAAAATAGAAATTTTAAGAAAATACAAAAAAATAGGAAAATAGTAAAAAGTATACAAAATAAGAAATTTAGAAAAAATATAAAAATGGAAAAATTTAAGAAAACATATAAGAAATTTGAAAAGTCATAGATTTTAGAAAATAACATTTTATTATAATTGATTTTTAATTTTAATTTAAGTTTAAAAGTTAAGTTGTTAAACTTGAACTTAGATTTAAATTTAAATTAGATTAATTTAATTTATATATATAATTTAATTAGACATATGGATAAGACATAAATTAATAGTCTAACAATAAAACACATAAATATTACAATTTAAAGATTAAGGGTTCGAGAGTCGTTATGACTAGCTGAGACAACAAACTTTCTTTCCCCTCATTGTTTCCTTCCCTTTCCTTATTATTTCCCTCTCTTTCTTCTTTAAAAAAGAAAAACATACACAACACACAAGACAGACACGCAAGGGGTAGAATGCATTTTGGAATCCACCAACACAAAAGTCAGACCCTCACTCTCTTTCTTGCAGACCATTTCTCTCTATGCTCACCACCTTCGCCGAACCCACGCACACACAAACCTCACTCTCTTTCGGTTCTCTCTCTCTTTCGAACCCTTTCGCCTCTGCTACACGCTGAACCCTATCAAACCAACTCCCTCACTCATGGCTAAACTCGAACTGCTGCAGCACTCCAACACCACACGAATTGTTCACCGAACATGACCCCCCGCCGCCCCCCCCCCCCACCTCCCCTACCCCCTTGCTGCAATCCATGAGCCGAAACTTGATACACTCTTAGATCTCTCTCTAGACACCTACTGACTCTCACTTTCGGATATCCATCGCCTCTCTCTCTCTAAACCTCTTTCTCGGCATCTCTATCTCCAAACACATACCTACTGTCCGATCCGTCTCTCTCTTTGCCTCTCACTTTCGAATCTCCATGGCCTCTCTCTCTCTAAACCTCTTTCTCAGCATCTTTCTTTCAGTCAACACACACTCTCTCTCACTCCACCGCACCCTCTCGATAGCTATACCTAACACCACATACATCTACCGTCCGATCCTTCCCTCTCTTGTACAACTCTCTCTCTCTCTCTCTCTCTCTAACCCCTCACTCTCTGCCAATGTTAACCCACGTTACTCAATCTGCAACCACACTCCAACCCCCTTTTGCACAAACCACCGTAGCAACCACTACCGCCAGCCAAACTAGGCAACAGCATTGTTCCTGTACCCCCCAAAGCCAATAAGTCCGACACAAAACTGCTTTCACTCGCTCAAAATAAGCCCCGAAATGGCCTCCTTTGCGACATGACTTGGATTCAACCCGGTCCAAACCGACTCGACCCGAAGTCGATCCAAAGCCCTCAAGTTCGACCCGTACCCAGCTGTTATCCGATCCGCGTGAAGCCTTTGGTTCGACCCTTTTTAATAATTTTAGTTGTTGTTCCTATTTTTTATTTATTTATTTTATTTCATTCTTGTAGTTTTTTGTAAATAAAAAAAAAGGAAAGAAAAAGAAAAAGGAAAAAGAGAAAAGAAGAAAAACTGAAAATGAAAAAAAAAAGAGAAGAACAAATTTTTTATTTAGTTTTATTTTTAGTTATTTTCACATTTTAATAAAAAGGATAAGTAATAAGAACATAAAAAATAGAAAATACGAAAAATAATAATAAATTTATAATAAAGAAAAACATTTTACCACTTAGAAAAATATATTTTTTAAATAAATAAAAATAAAACTGATCTTTTCCAAACTATAACACTTTAGATTTTCCAACAATAAAATTCAATTTAAAACCCTTAGAAAATTTCTTTAAATATGTCAAAATGGGTAAAAATGTAAACCCAGTTGTTTTTTCAAAAGTTAAAATTAAATCAACCCACTATATTTTTTTGAATGAATTACGAAAATCTGATAATGAATAGTAGGTACGTAAATATCCGTACATAAGTATGAGACGACTTAAAACATGGAAGTTTTATTTTTTTTTCCATTTTAGATATTAATGGAAATTGATCAATTTAGTTGCTGTATCATAATTAGCTGTTTTAAAAATAAAAAAGAATATATTTGAAAAGCGAAGTTAAATTTGGAAAGTTAAAAAGTGATACCCGTTTAGGATTTAATAAATTAGCCTCCGGATTTAGATTTCTGATTTTCAAAAAACTATTTTTATAAATTAGTTTTTTTAATCGATAAATTGGTAGCTAAGTTATAACAAATCAATCCAATCGGTTATAACTTAATAACTTAACTCTTTTTTCGGATTTTGGTTGGGTGGCGATTCAATCGGTTATAACTTAATAACTTAACTCTAGTCGAGAATTGGTATTAAATTAGTACGGTTTAGTATTGATCGGTTTAAAAAAAGTCTATTTTATATAAAAAAAATCAGAAGAAGGAAAAACCAAGCTCCATAATCACGTTTTAACCTATCCAAACATATTAAATGTAACATAAGAATAGAAGAGGCATGTAAGGAATTATGTTCCATAATATTATGAATGAGTATTCCATCTTATCTATAAAGTGAACCAATTAGATAAGATTGCTTTTTATTTTGAATAAAATGAAATATTCATCCTGAAAAATCAATAAAGTGCATGGTAACAGGGACGTGGCTCCTAGCTTAATGCAAAGATCAGAATATGTAGATTTGATTGGCATACGCAGGAAAATGTATGTGGAAAATTTGTTTTGTTTCAATTTAATGTCTAATAAAACAAAAACTATCATATAAAATGCCATTTTAACTTGATGCTTTTTGATACAAAACATCATCATAACTCACGAGGACTTTTTTTTTTTCGTGCTGGGGAAAAAGAAAATCAACAAGAAAGTGGCTTTTTTTTTTTTTTTTCAACTCTCTCTCTCTATCTTGGGTCAATTAATGAGCTTTCTGAGTATGAATTAATAAGTTAAACAAAAAAAAAAACTTTCAACTTTTTAAATGCTAAATATTCGCTATAGAATTTCAAATGCATGAAAATGTGTAATTTCTTTTATTGCTGTTAAGCATTAACAAAAATACTAATAAGATATACATTAATATTTTTCTTTTCATATATTCAGTGGTAAATATTTATAGGTAATTAATCACCCAGTTTCCTTGCTTGTATATGAATTGTTTTTTTTTTTTTCCTCAACTACATATGTAAGGAATAGATAAAGGATTATTGAAAGGAAAATATTAAAAGATATTTTACATGTAGTTATTAGAGAATCTTTATTTCTAAGGAATTTGTTTTGTGCTCCTAAATTTTAGATCAACATTTGGAGAAAGTTTATTATCAAGGAACTAACTATTTCATTCTTAAATTCATTCATAAAAATTCTTAAATTTTTTTTTTAAATTCTCTTGGGATCTAATATTCTATTTCCACCAATTAAAAATTAAAAGAAATAAATAAATGAGAGAAGTGGCACGTCCCCATATAAAGGGACTAGAAATATTATAGAAAGAATGAGAAAAGACTCCTCTGCATAGGCAAAAGACCAGTGATAAAGCTAGTCTTTGGCATCAAATGAAAAAGATATTTCATTTTTTTAACATGCTTACTTTCTTTTCTATAATGTATGTAGGCACTTGATTTTTACCTCCTAGTAGTTATAGTTTTAATTTTTTATAATATGGTCCTAACTCAAAAATAATAAAAATTTAAAAAATGAGAAAATAAAAAAAGTGAGAAAAGAAAAAATTATAAAGATTTTTTAAGAAATAACTTATATTAGGGTCGATAGTTTTACTTTTAGCTTAGTTCGGTTTAAAAAATTATTTTACAAAATCGCGTAGTTTATGTACAATTTAATTGTATTAAAAATTAATACATAAGCCAATGTCCTAATGAATAAACATTGAAGTATTGGATATAGAGTTAGTTTGAGGTCATGGGTTTAAGTTTCCTTAAGCACTTATGTGTTTTTATTTTTCTATCATTTTTATTTTTACAAATAGTAAGTTAAGCGTATGGGATCACATCTAATCAAATCTTTTTTGTTCGAATTTGAATCGTTATAAAATATTTAAATTTAGTTTAATTTTTATTAAAATAGATTTTAATTAATAGAAGTAATTTGGATCTAGTTTAATCTTTATCAAATCAGATATAATAAATATAATTTGGTTTGGGTTTATAAATACACACGATCAAAAAAGGAAAAAAAAACTGCAGTACACTTTCAACTACGCAATTGACTAATCGCACACCGCACTCCCCTACATTGTCCTTGGACCATTATTGGCACACACACAAGCCATGAGCAGTCCATCGTTATACACACGATCAACATAGTTGCAAAATCGACCGCGCACACTGAACTCTAAAACTAACACCACATTTACTGAAATGCATTATTCACCGAATAGCAACTCCACGCATCAGCGAAACTGCCAATTGTCCTAACGCCTTGACCACACTTCACAATAGCAGACGCTTCATCCAACATGCCCCTACCGAGCCGCCATTGACAACTGAAGACCGCATACTTTGCATTACCACGATTAGCACCGACTGCACTTCATCCAGATTTCTTCACTCGCATTGCAGCAGTCCATACGCGCACGCTTAGCGGCTATGACACACAATTAGCACAGCTCCACCCTCATCGCTAACAGAACACTACAGCAGTCTACTTACACACAACCGCAGTTTAGGCCAACACGCTCTAACAGCCGCAACAATGTCACTTCTCTTACAGCAGTCGCTACACTACCATTGTCAACTGCACTGATCAATACTCCATCAACAGCACAGTGACATATTTACGACTATGTCACGGCTTCAACGCCCACTACTGCATCAGTACACAACTGCAATTCAGGCCGCACAACTAGACTACACTGACCACTGCATAAGTCGAGCAGCATCAATTGAGCAGTGTAATTCACACTTCACTCAGACTATGATCGAAGCCCTCACTGCCATGATCCCCTCAATCACAATTCACTACACTTCATGCCACACTCCAGGCTTCATCGAATTGCGCGCCCATGTGACACAAATCTACCCCCACGGCTGTATTCGTTGACCAAACACCCATAACGGCTCATTGTTGCACCCTGACTTCACTGACCTGCATACCGTCCTTTGTCATGTGAACATACATAACAGCATATAGCCCGTACAGAATCAGAGCTTCGACATATTGCAGTAGCAGTTTACACCCACACTGTTCGCAATTTGTACCGCCTCAAACCATTGATATAGTCTACTGTCAACGAGCCCACCATAGTTGTACTGCTGATTGTCAACAATTCCCCATACACAAGCATGACTACGCTGCTCCAGTCGCACTAAGGACGCAACCAAGAAGTTTAGGTACCTTCTTTACAGTTTTGATTTCTTTTAATTGTTTCTTCATATTGTTATTATTATTTAGATTTTTGGTTTTAGGAGAATTTTATTCTTAGTAGTTTATGTAAATAGTTGTTAATTTAAGTGTCTTAGTTTTATTGATTATGTAGATTAAGTATTAATTAGATTATATTGATTTAATTGAAGGTTTATTTAATAAGTAGCGATATGTTTTGGTATTAGTTATTATATAAAGGTATCATATAGATTATTTTTGGTAGAAAGTTATATATATTTTAGTTTAGAGATTGCTAGGATTGGTTTTTCTTTAGGATTAGGTCTTTTTTAAGGATTCATCACATAGAAAGTCCTTTTTCTTTAAATAAAGATTAATAAAAGATCCTTTTAAAAAATGAGATTTTTAGAGAGTTTTTAAAGTAATAACACTCATGATTTAGGACCCTTTTAGATTTTTTTTAAATAAATTAAATCAGTTAAACAACGTAAACTTGGTTAGTTTTCGAAATTAAAATGAACCAACATACTAAAGATTTGTAGAAAGAACTACGATCGTCTAATCCTGGCTAGCGGATATGTAGACATTTTCGAGGCGACGATAAAATCTATAGAAACTTAGGTTCTTTTTTTTTCTTTTAATTTTGGATTTTTTATTTTTTAAATATTATAATTAGAAGAATAATCCTAATTTCGGTAAAATAGATAGTGATATCCTTTAGAGTTTAATAAGTTAACCCTCGAATTCGGAATCCTCTGATTTTTCATTTAAATTGAAATCAAAAACTGGTAGTTAAATTATAACCAATGCACCTAATTGATTATGATTATGATTTTTCTTTTTCTCGACTTCAGTCGGGTGGTGACTTCAAAAATTTTTCTAAATAAAAAAACCCAGAATTTTCCAATTTCTTAAGTTGAGAATTAATATTAAATGGGTTATGGTTTAGCATTAATCAGAAATGGAGAAATCAATTTTAAATAGAAAACCAAAATTCAGACTCGACAATGTATAACCAATATTAGGAATTGTAAAAGAATTCCTTAATGAACGCAACTAATGAATCTATTAATTAAAGCCTATTATTTATAATAGATGCAAGGGATATTAAAATATTTTTGTATTATTGGATATTTAGAACACATCTATAATACAAATAGACAAATGTAGTTTTTTTATTTTGTTTTCTTAACAAAAGAGAAGGAATACACTAATATAATAAATCACAAGTTAGGATATAAACGAGTAGAGTAGAGTTAAGAAGATATAATATTATGAAGGTGTGATATTCCTTTGATAGAAAGTGATAGAACTCTAATAAATGAGTGCCTTTTGTCATAGCGATTGGATTTCCAATAAGCGTACTCAAGGGGAGTCGATAGGTAATTTATTGGAAAGCAGCTGTACTAAGAAACAAAACAATACAACGCACCATGCCAAAGGAATACCTTAGTAGGAAGGATTTCGATCAGTTCTTTATAGTAATGGCATTGTCATCCATCTGTAAGATAATATTGTCATAATTAAAATCAAGATGCATGATGATATTGTAGAATATTGTCATATGTCAAAATATGTATACCTCGAATAAAATTTGGTTTGACTTGATGTCTTTAACTTTAATAGCCATAGATGTTTAACTGAATTGTCAAGTTTGAAGATTTCCTATGATATCTTGTTATTGGTGAAAGGCACTAATACATGTAGTTCTTATGTTTCATAGGGATCTATAGTTAAAGTTGTAAAAATCATTATGATTTGATTTGATAAGCCTTATTACTGCTCACATTTAAGAGCATTTAGAGGTATTCCTTATGCACACTTTGGTAGTGTAAAGTTAGAACTTAAATTAGCTAAATGCATTTTTCTATGTTATCAAAGAAGTGTTAATGGCTGTAAATTGTATTATCCTAGAAAAAAAAAAAGATCCAATACATTGAAGACTAGACTTTGTGATTCTCCATGTGATTATAGTTTTACATAGATTGCAAGAAATAATTTATATTAGTTTATAAGGTTAATATAGTGAATGCTATACTAACACAAGTTAGAAGCTTTTTAGCTAAATGAGTGAAGAAAAGGTCATTTAGTGTATATTGGCATGACTATTAGCTACTTTTAGCTTAGGCATTATAAATAGTATTAGAGCTAACCTTCCATCAAGCAGGTAAATGATTTGAGGATAAACCAAGATGGAAGCTAATTCGCTTTATTTGACTCAGTTTAGAGCAGAGGTCCAAGGGGGGAAGGGATTGTCGCCAGGGCATTACTCTTAACATACTTTGAGGGATGACCAATAAATTAAGGATGATAAAAAAAAAAAAAAACCAAATTGTATACCAAAAAGGGAGAAGAATAGGTCCCGGTTGTAAGATTTTGTGATGAGGACATTGCATGTTTACAAGGTTTAGATTATGATACCCCATATGATTGTAGTCTCACATAGATTATAGAAAAGAATTTGTTAATTTATAAAGCTAATGCAGCGAATGCTTTATTAATACTAGTTAGAAACTTTTAGACTAAACGATTAAAAAAAAAAGGCTTTTAGTCTTTATAAGCATGACTATTAGCTACCTTTGGCCTGAAATGTTACAGATTCATTTGAAAGCTTAAAGTGAAGAATTTAAGTGTAGGGAAAAAAAAATTGGCGATTTATAAGGATAGATACTTATGCTAATTGTTTTTAACACAATGAAGGGCATATGAATGAACATCCAAAAGGTTCCAATAACAAAAAGTAAAATTGGTAAGTATTCCACTTGCTGCTCATTTTATGCTATTAGCTACAATATCGACAATGACAGATACATTTCTATAGTCTAGTGTTGTTAATGGTGTTATGTATGTTATAACTTGTATTTAACATAAAACATTGCTTTGTGTCATACGTAAGTGCATAACATCTCCATGAAAGTGTCATAGCATGCAATAAAATGGATATTGCCTAATGTGATGGGACACTTATAATATTTAATTGGATTTTGGTAAGAGCTTAGTGAAGCTTTTAGTTATATGCATTGTGATCTTAAATCGTAAACAATCTCTTACTAAGTGTTTCTAACAATAGATGGTTGTTTTATCAATTAGAAAGCTTATATGCAAACTACCATTATATTATTTAGTATAGACATTGGGTTTATGATAATTTAGTGAAAGAAGTTATTTGCTTAAGGCAACTTACTTTTAAGCTCAAGGTGAACCATGATAATAATGTTGTTGATGGCAACCATTAGACTGTTATCTATTTAACTAAAGATCCCAACCATTAGGAACAAATGAAGAAACATCGATATCTAAACATAACTTCATCCATGATGCTATTGCTAAGGGCGCAACTTATGTATTGAAAATCAATACTCTCGACAGTCCAATAGATATGTTAACAAAGAGTTTGCCTATAGTTACATTTAAGGATTATGTATTGAGTGTTGTATAGAGATCAACTTGAGCCTATGTTACACCCTTGTGGAGATGGTGTACTATGGCATTTTTCAATCCAAATCTAAGCCAAGGTAAAGTTTATTGATTTTTTCCTGCATTCTTTATGATATTTGGTTTTGGGACTTTCCTTGGATGAACAAACCTAACAATAATTATATTGGACATGTTTTTACATGTGCAATTGATCAAAGAGATTTAGACTCAACTAAACATAAAGACCGATTGAATCAAGTGTAAGTAACCAACTACCTGCATGGAGCAACTTACCATGATCCTATGTAGTAAATAACGAGTATTTAAACAAGCTCTTTAGTTTCCTATTTGGTGTAATTCTTATATACACTCTCTTATGTGAATGTAAGTGGACTAATATATCTCTAAAACATTCTTTCATAGTAGTTATTGTTACAAGATCCTAACATAGTGGTTTGAAACCTATGAAAGGTAAAGACAAAGCTATGAGGGTGTTAGAGTTGGTTTCAACATTGTCACTCAAATACCTAAATAAAAAAACTTAGAGGATAAAAGTAATGTATGTGCATGTGAGAGAGAGGAGAGAGTGTGTACGTATATGTGTTTAGAGTAGTAAGCTTTTTAATCCTTTACCGTCAAGGGTTGATGTTATATTTATAAGAGGACAACAAGTTGGATAAGAAGGGTGATTAATGTTCCAAGATCTTCTCTTTGACTCCACACTTAATGGAAAGTATGGTGAGGACTTAAGGCTATTTGACATTTATTATCTACCAAGCTCTTCTCGCCCATCTTCGTTGAACTATAGACTAAGCTTGGTCGACATGAGCTTAAGCTAGTTGACTTAGGCCTAAAGCCCCGCATTTTGAGTGACTCATCAACATGGATCTAGTATGCATTGACTTTAAACCCTACGTTCAAAATAACCTGTCACTAATAGTCTAACAACTTTATAGAGTCAAAATTACAAATTTTAATACTTTCCTAACTTTTATTTGATTATAATGAGTTTACCACTCATTTTTTACTATGGTTTTTCCCTGTATTGGGCTTTTGCCTATAAATTGTTTGCACGATATGATTACTTCGCTATCTTTTATATTATATGCTCCTTTTTTAAAACTTTTTTTCAAGCTTATGTTATTTGTTGCTTAATTTGTCTTTTTTTATGGTTTCCACGACATTAGCATCATACTAGCCAAATTTCTTTTATTAAGGGGAGTAGACAACTACATCAGACCGGAAAGTTATATGAAAAACTTGGATATGTATCCCTCGATTCAGTAAAACTAAGGTAAGTCACTATATATTGTCTAATTATCATACCTTTATAGATATTGTTTTAATGATGAATGTTCTAAATATTAATGTGATTCATGAAATTCTTGAATAAAATTAATTTCCTAATAACAATATTCAATTTATAAGACTTTTAGTAAATTAAAACGTGAGGCGGGAAATATATATTTATATTCGTTAATAAAATGATATTACATATAAAACCGCATTTGCTTCTTGCTAATATTTTCAAAAAATGGGTTAGCAACAAGACTAGCAATTTATCAACTCATTTTTTAACCAGTCTTGTTATTTGTTTTCTTTATTATTAACAAAAAAATGCTAAGAATGGACAACTTCACGTAATTTTTTTTATTAGAAAATATTTAATATGAAAAATGAATTGGATAGTTCAAAGTGTGTGTTTTGTGGAAAACATTTTGAATTGTTGAATTGTTATCATGACAATCTCACAAGGTCGATTATTATTGGCTTCTTAATAATAAGTACCAATGAAAGATGGAAGTGTCATCTTTGGGTTTTGCCTAGTAAAGATTAGGAGTTATCTAGACTTCACACTGTTGAATGATCTTGCAAAATAAGTACCAATGAGAAGTCACTCCGATGTTTAAATTAGTGGTATGTAAAGAGAGAGAGAGAGGTAGAAAGTATGCTAGAGAGTAAGATAAACCTCAAGTACGCAAAGTATTAAGTAGTTTATTGTTGAGTGGTAGTCGTGTATTTATAAAAGAGTAGAGACGACAGTTAGAGAGTCATTGGTACGTAGAAGCCACATTTGCAAGCGATGCGTAGTAAAGTTGTAAGGCCTTACGTGGCCTGCAATTGTAGGAGGTAATTATTAACTTAGTTGTTTAGGCTTATCTATAATGCCATAGCTATTGGTGATTGTTGTGACTGGATAGGCCATATAATGGGCTTGGCTAGAGGCCGACCATGAGGATAAGGAGGTGAGTTCAAAGAAGCATAGCTTAAGTAATGAGCCCAATCAGGTTGATAGAAGCTAAAGGGGTCCAAGTCTAAAAAGCGCTATCAACACTTACCCTCATCTCCCCAGAGCAATCTCATTGCCGTTGTGGAGGTTAGGAGAAGGGAAAAGATAGGCTTCTCAAGTGTATGGTTGATTTAATCTTTAGGTGCTCATGTTGGCTAGATGATATGGTGATAATGTTATAGTGTTAACATCACAGCAGTGGTGCCGATGAAGCTTGGCTAAGGTCCTTACTAGCAAAAGGTTAGGGAGAAGTTGTTTGAGCTAAGTGACTTAAGGCTTAAGCAAGGAATATGCCAAATGGAAGTGTTTGAGCTGGATGACTCAAGGGTGGAGCTGGACTGACTAAGCTGAACAATCTATCACCTAGGCTAAGCTAGGTGGTCAGTAACTAAAGTAGAACATAAGCGGTCCAACTCTCCAGGGCAACAAAGAGTGCAAAGCAGTTAAAGCTTTGCCTAGTTAAGGTAGAGATGTCCTAGGAGACAACAATAGAGTCGGTCGAATTGATATGTTTATACCAAAGTGTAGCATTACTGAAAAGCTAAGGTAAATATGGAAGTTGAAGTGGCTTTGGTGAAGCTTCTTAGGGAAGTTAGATTTTTTCAAATTCTTACTTTATCGTGTACTTATATGGTGCATTTAATGTGATGTGAAAGGTGCCCTATCTCTATAGACTTGTGTGTAGTTGTGAAAGTTTTATCCTTTAAAACTTAATCGTCCGATCAAAACCCTTAATAGGTGTCACTATGCTCTTCCTTAGGGGGATCTTTGTTCATACAGATCCCCATAATCGACAACACAATTTCCTAGATTGTGCACTTGTAAATACCCTTCAGCACTATCATTTACTCTTTCCACATCTCTTTCTGATATACACTTGTCTAAAACGCTTTCAACAAACTACCTCATCTTCTTAACTCTTTATTCTTTCGGTTTCTAACTTCCTTTGAAGTTTCTCTCTTCATCACCAAAATGTCAACCAACAATGGAACAAATACAAGTGAGATACCTTCTAACGTAACCAAATACAATCTGATGACTAATTTTGAAGCCACAAGGATTGACCGCCCTCATAGAGGAGAGGATGAAGTCTCATTTCTAATAAAGTTAAATGAAAGGTCAAGAGAGGTAGAGCAAGGCTCATTATCACCATCCTTAGGGATGTTTATGCTGAGGATCCCTTACCTGAGACCATAGAGTTATTCACCAGGCTTATAATAGACAAGGGTCCAAGTGGTCGAACTAGTAAGAGTAAATCCTCCACTGTTGACTAGGTTTTGAGCAATTTCATGGTTGGACCAACTCCAAACTGGGCAATGTGACTACCAACAAGGGATAAAAGGTTACTTTTATTGTTAGGGAGGCGCTTTACAGTATTCGAAAAGTGTTTGGAATATGGGATGCCCTTCCATTAAGTGAGTTCAAGAAGGAACTCTTTAATTACCACCAATATAGTTCGACGTGAATCTTTCCCAATGGGTAGAGGATGTTGAAAGCATTCTAGGGGTTATGCGAGTATCTAGTGCTACGGGTTACTCTAGAACTCTTTAACCACTTCTTCCTATAGAAGAGTTTGAATGGATGGACATACCTCCACAATTGTCTAGGGAGGAAGCTGATTAGAGGCCTGGCAAATTCTGTGAAAGGCTAGCAGGACGAGTTCCCAATAGTAGAGTTACTTAAACAAACAAACTTTTAGATGTGGTATACCACATTGGTGGTTAGAAGGAGCTTGGACCCACTGATGTCGAGGCCATGAGAGAACTAATTACCTTCATGGCCTTAAGGAATGATGAAGAAATCAATGCCGAATAGATAATGGAGAGATACTTCAAGTATCCAATCTTTGAGCCTTTCCTTAACATAAAGAAGGCTGTGGTGAAGAAATGGATGAAAAGTACAGATTTGTTATCGAAGAACAACTTCTTTCATTATGCTAGCGTAGGCTTGTGTGAAATTGTGCTTCATTTGACATCCTTCTAAGGAGTGGGGGATCCTCCTTGCCCATAATAGTCATGATAGAGTTAGTAAGCAATCGTATTGTATTTATCTTTGCATTGAAAATGTTTGTGTGTTTCTTTATAGGTAAGAAATTAGTCAAGAAGATACCTTGTCCATCTGCATTTGAGCTGATGAAGCAACATCTTAACAAAACACATCTATCCTCCGAGACCATTGCCCTTAAAGGCAAAGCTATGGAGCTAAGGTTAGGAGCAGGGGAGATAAGCAGGGTCTCCCTAGTGGCTCTTCCATAAGAAATTCCGCTTGACAATACCTCTACCAAGCCAATAGTCAATGACCTATAAGTGTAGCTCTCCGTACTACTACTTTTAATCCCGCTTCTTCGCCTATAGTAGTAGTAAACGAGAGTGCCAGCTCTAGCGAGCTAGATGTGGAGGTACTCCCTCTTCTATCTCGAGGTGAAGGGGAGGGGGCTAGCGACTTGGCCTAACTAACTAGGCATAAGAGGAAGCCCCCCGAAGTTGGCAGAGACAAGTCCTCTACACTCAAGGCGAAGAAGGGGAGGTAGCTTACGAAGCGGTCATACATCTATGACTATCCTTTGGGGCACTCGTACATATGTGTTGACAACCTCAAGGAAGCTTTTTATGAGGTCTTAAACAAGTTCTGGTACACAAGGATAACCTTGAACTCGTTCAAAGGTGTGTTCTACGAGTTTAGGGACAAGGAGCTATATGGTCAAACCAATGAGTTTGAAGCCAAGAAGATTGGGGGGGAGGCTCCTCAGTTAGAAGTGGGACATCCAAGGTAAATAACATCATGTTACGCCATTGGACACTTAGTCTTTAAGCCTCTATGGGGTCCTTCAACCTTAGAGATCGAGCCATCCTCGAAGACTTGTAGAGGGCTTATGAAGTCCCTTTTGGAAATGGCAAGTCACCTAAACTCACTCATCCAGCAAGTAAGCTTTCATTTCCCTTAAGTTGTGTGCTTATTTGTTGATGTAGTATCAGAAATTTGTTGAGACTGATTGGTGTACATGTTTGTTTGCAGTACCATAGTCAAATGCTGCTTTTGGTAATGAACTACAACACCTTGCTTAATGAGGTAATGGACTTGCTTAAGGAGGTATTGAGTGCAAACAAGGGTTTGAAGGAGGCGAAGTCCTCCTTTGAAAAGTATTATGAGAAATTTAGGAAGGCCAATTGGCGTTTACATCATTCTTATATACAAATGACCGTACTGAAGGCTAGGTTGTAGGAGGAGGAGAGGGGTTAGATAGACGTCAAGATGGCCTTATAATAGGTCGATAGGTTCAAAGCTCTGTTGGAGGAGGAGCAAAAGTCTATGGCCAACCTCTTGGAAATGCTAGAGTAAGAGAAGAAGGCTAAGGAGGAGCTCAGCCATTACAACACTAAGCTAAGTGCGCCGATCTCACTGTTAGAGCTTGATTTGACCATAAAGATAGCTAACTATGACACTACCAAGAAAACATCGGTTGAGCTAGCAATTCAAAAGACTGAGTTGCAGCAAAAGGTCTAAAAGCTCTAAGATAACGCAAATTGCATGAACAAAATCATCTCTAAGCTAGAGACAAGAGAGGTCCTTAGTGAAGCCGCCACAGACAAAGTTGTCCAAGAGTTCTACAAGATGAATCAATGGATAGAGGAGCTAAAGGACATCTCCATTGAGTGTGGTTAAGATAATTGGAATAAGGTGTTTACACATCATCCTAAGCTTAACCTCAACTTCTTGGCCTAGTTAGATGCTTTAACTCATAAGGAGAAGGAGGAGGCCCTTCAAGTAGAAGTGGCTATTGTAAGCCCCAAAGTTTAGCTAAGTAACCGTAGGATTGAACTTAGAACCCAAGGTTTAGGGCAATCGGCTAAAGGATCTGATCATACCCAAATTATAAACTATTGAGAGAAATATTAGTAAAAATGACCCCGTAAACTTAAATTTAAGAATAAAATAGTAAAATAGGGGACTGTAAAATTTTCAAATTTTAAGCATAATAATTGCTAATTACTGAAAAGGCAAAAAGTGTAATCTAATAACTAATAAACTACTAGAGATAGATTATATGTATACTAAAAATTTTAGAATGACCAAAATAATATTTAGGAATGTTCACGTGTACCCCACATGTATTTACGTGTAGATAAAAATACGCGTAATTACCTAAATTGGCCGAAAACTAAGTAAATAATTAAAGAAAAATATAAAATAATTATGAAAAAATCAGAAGAGGATAAGCTGATGCAAGATAAGGTCGTGGTCAGAAAAAGAAAAATTGGCCAATAAAAATTGAACAACTTAAAAGCTAAAAATCAATGAAATTGGACAAAGTCTTGTCAAATTAATGCATAATAATTACAAAAATCGTCTATAAATAGCAAGAAAAATTTAGAAGCTCATTTGGACAGATACAAATCAGAAAAAATTAGAGAGAGTTGAAAATTCAAGAGAAAATCCAGAAAATAAAAAAAAAATGAGAAAAACTGTGCAGTTAGGGATTTTAAAGGGAACCTACACCAGATGAAGAGCTGAGAGTGGACGGCCATCACCACCACACGGTGGTGGCAGCGCCTAGGCCGGTCGACAAGGCCACGGCGGCCCACAGTGGCTGGAGCCACCCAAACCGGTGAGTCCAAATTCCAGCCCGATTCTTGTGAAATTTTGTAAAAATAGTAAATATAATTAGAAAATTATGAATTTTGTTATTCTGAGATATTTTTGTATTTAGTTTATAGGAAAAATATTATTTATATGAAAACATGTCCCGTAATATAGGGTCCTTAAGAAATTATGCAAAACCTAGCACATTTCGGTTTAGAAATAAATGACCTTAGGAGTGTAGTTTGGAGCTCAATTTTTTTTCTGTAGGATGCTCATGTGATATAAAACAGTGCTATGAAGCCATTTTTTTAAAATTAATTTTCAAAATTTTTAAGTTAATTTTTAGCCCTAAAATGATGGTAAAATTAGGTGATTTAGGGTTAATTAGGTGATTAGGATGTTAATTACTGATTGAGATAGTAATTAGATGTTTATGAATGTTAATCTCTGATGTGGAAACCTAATCCTAGTCTATGGAGTGTTAAGTGTAAGTAATGAAGGTGTTATGTGGTAAATGTAGAAAATTAGGAATATGTAGAATTAAAAATTAATAAATATGGAAAAATTGGGTTTAATTAGATAATAAAATAATGAAAATAAGAACATAACAAATCTGAAACAAAATTCAATTTTAGGTAATTATATGAAAAATGTAAAAATTTCTCACAACATGAGTAAATTCGGCACACTAATACGGATTTAAGTGTACCAGATAAAATAAAAGCTAATTAGGGGTAGTAATCGTATTTAGGGTATCTGGAAATAATGTGGTTAGTTTCATATTATGAGTTGAAACAAATTTCTAGGGTCCGGATACAAAACAGTATCTAGAAATCGAACTAGAATCTAATTTAGAAATCGATGCGGAACCCGAACCTAAACCCAAACCTAAAATAATTATAAAAGACTTAATACCTAGATAATTAGGCATATTACACCTTAAACAAAACCTAACAATAAGCGTTATAGGATAAGATGAACTTATAATATTATATGAAATACTGAAACCACATTCATGTTATAGGGATGATCGGTAATGGCCTAAGCAAATCGGACCTCGAGTGAGTGAGCGAGGAGTCGAGGTAAGTTTGGATTAATACGATGCTGTATTTTGGAGGCTTAAGATTATGCTTGGTTGTGCTTGTTAGATAGTTGAATGTGTGCATGTGATTGATTATGGGTGATGCTATGATCCTGTTTGTTGCTTTGGCACATATTGTATGATTTGTATGAAAGGATTGATCACCCTCAACTGGACTTAACCAAATATCCGACCAGTAATCATAATCGGACATGCATGGCAACTCGTTAGGGGAACTTAGGACTCTCCGGCCAAATACCGACCCCTTCGAAAGGGATAACGCAGGATTGCAAAATGGTCCCTTCTTCATCCTCAGTCAAACTAAGTGACAGGAGAGGAGGTCGCGGCGAGGGTGAAGACAGTGGTTCGAAGGTAGTCACGAGAGGAGCAAGGTCTCCATTACACAAACCTGGGTTTGGTCGTGAGCTGTTGCATTAATGGCAACTCTTCAACTCAGATTAGAGCGGGCGCAATTTCTCTAATCTCACGACGGGCCGGACAACGTCGTGCAATGGCATTTGCTTGCACATGCATTGCACCTAATAAGTGATTGAAAACCTTGTTGTGTGTATGGTATAGTTTTAAGTCCTTCGTCCTAACTTACTGAGCTGTGGTTGCTCACATCCCTATAGACATCGTGCAGGTGCTGGCTAAGAAGCGGCCACAACTACTCTGAAGCTAGCAACTGCTGGATCTTGGGGAGTGAGGAAAAACATTGAAGAATCAACACATATGTTATTACTTTTCATTGCTGAATAATGTAATAACTGAATTATAGTGATTATATATAACTTTTCTCACTTTCTTAGGTAAATGATTTATTGAAATTACAAACTGTTTACTTCAAAGCGGGTTAGTCGTGGACGCCTTGTGTAGATCAAGTCTAAGATAACGGTTGTAAGGCCAACTTCTATCTTAGGGTGATTTACACGGTGGGGCTGTTACGACTCTACCGCTTCGGGGCGTGACAGCTATAGCCCGAGCAGAATATGAAGTCTAAGCCATCCCTTCTACTGTTGAGGGTGGACAAGACATTCCTCCATCCATTTCTACCCTAACAGCTTAGTAGGGGGTTATACCCCAAAGCACTTGTTGGATTGACTAGGGTCAGGGTGATCATGCTGCTGACCTATGCTAGCTGGTTTCGGGTCCTCTTTCTACAGCTCAAGACAAGACATCTTAGGAGCAAAGAATACCAATGGATTAGCCCTCCAAACGGATTGAAGCTTTAGACTTTTCAGATCTCCTGGAGCTTGCTGACCCAAAATAATGCATTGTTATCCCCCTTCCCTGTTTTTGTACTTCTTTATTTTTCTTGTTCTTAGGTAAGAGAAATTGTATAGAAGGTCGGGGTACTGACTTTACTTTGGTAAATATCTTCAGTGATGGAATTGAGCTTTTGCATTTAGCGCACTGTCTTTGTTTTCTATTCTTTAAGTTATATTAATACTCTTACCACTTTGTTCCAATTGTTGTGTCTGTTGGGTAGCATAACTTCACACTTAGTCTTTACGTACTTGTACTTAACTACTTAGTCGTAGAGCTAACTTGTATGCTTAGAGTTATTTGGGGGTAGGGTGGATGAGTATCCCATAGGGGAGTTCCTTACTTGTTTAAGGGGTATTTCCCTATGTAGGGGTTACTCGAGAGGAAGTAAGGTATATAGCATTCCATCTTACCCAAATATGAAAGTTCTTCAGTTATTAAAGGGGTGTTTCCCCTTACCAAGGCTACTTAAGGGGGGTTAGGGTAGTGGTGTTCTGACTTGCCTAAGTATAGGATTTCCTTAGTTATGTAAGGGAGGGGTGTTGTGGTTAGGTCGGTAGCGTTTTGTCCTACCTAAGTATGGGAGTTTCTCAATTGTATAAGGGGTGTTTCCTCTTACTAAAGCTATCTGAGGGGGGTTAAGTCGGTAAAATTCTGACCTGTGCAAGTGTGAGAGTTCCTTAATTGTGTAAGGGGTGTTTCCCCTTACCAAGGTTACTTGAGGGGGGTGAGGTAGGTGGCTTTCCAACCCGCCTAGATAATAGGCTCACTCACCCTTTAAGGGTTGAGACTTGGTACAATAGTAAGAGAATGAGAGAGAAAGAAAAGTAAAAATACATAACACTTACAAAGAATAGAACTTTCATTGATTTTTGAAAAAAAATTACAAGGAATTAGTACATCAATCAAAATATGGCCTAAGGTTATTAGTGTTCTAATTGCATAAAATGAGCTTGCCATCTAATCTCTCCAATTTGTATGCTCCATTCCCTAAGCTCTTTCTTACCTGACTGGATCTTCTTAATTGGGGGTTAACTTACCTTATCCTTTACGTGAGCCAATGGCTTCTAGCTTACAACATATTAGGTCGTTGATCTTGAATTCCTTATGTGTAACCTTCTAATCATAATATCCGGTAGCTTGATGCTGATATGTAGCCATTCAAGTTGTAACGAGGTCTTTAATTTCTTCTATAGTGTCGATGCTAGCTTATAGTAGAGACTCGTTTAGGATAGCGTTGAAACTTTGAGTTTAGATGTTAGTCTGTTTTAACTCGATGGGGAGGACTACCTTTGACCTAAACATTTAGCAAAATGGGGTTTCGCTTGTAGAGGTGCAATAAGTGGTCTTGTATCCCTAAAAGATATTAGGTAACTTGTTTACCCAAGTGTCCCAAGCTTAGTCTATCCTCTTCTTCAAGCTTTCAAGGATAATTCGATTAGTAGCTTCAACTTAGATATTCAATCGAGGGTGGGTGATTGACATGATGTGATGTATGGCGTGGTACTTAGTGCAAAATTCTGTAAACTTGGGTTTATCAAATTGACACCTATTGTCCATGATGAAGGCATAAAGAACCCTAAATCTAGAGAGGATATTGTTCCAAAACGAATTACTAAATACTCCTTTTAGTAATCTTGGCTACAGCCTTGGCCTTGACTCACTTAGTAAAGTAGTTAATAGCTATGATGATGTATTAGAAACCTCCCAAGGCCTTGGGGAAGGTGTCGAGAATGTTGATACTCTACTAAGCAAATAGCCACGGGTTAGTTAAGGGCTAGAGATTGGTGCTAGGGGTGTGATTAATTGGTGCATGCTTTTGGCATTAGGGATTTTTGAGCTATAACCTTGGCATCTTACCTCATAGTAAGCTAGTAACATCCGAGTCGTAGGGCTTAAATGTAGAAGGCTTGTGACTAAATGTGGTTACTATACACTTTAGCATATAGCTCCTTTATGACGTGTAAACCCTCTTCTGCTTGGAGGCATTTAAGCAAATGAAAATTGACTCCCCTGTGGTACAAAATGCCATCAATTAACGTGTAGTTGGTGACGTGGTACCTTAGCTTCTTTGCCTCTCTCCAGTCATCTAGAAGCATGCCCTACTCTAAGTAAATCCAGATGGGATCCATCCAGCTTAGCTTTAATGGTGTTACTATGAGTCATAAGACTTCAACCTAGCCCAAAGTTATGCTCTTCTTTGGTAAGTACTCAATGAAAATTTTCTGTCCTTCACTTCAAGCTTTTATATCCCCAAAGAGGTGAACTTGGACAACTAGTCCGCTATTAAGTTTTCAATTTGGGGGATCTTTACGACGCTCTAGAAAGGAAACTCAGTTAAGAGACTCCTCACTTTCTTTAACTATCTTACCATGGTGTCATCCCTGGCCTCATATTCACCCCAGACTTACTAGACAATAAGCACTGAGTTCGACAAAACTTGTGGGTACTCAACACCGATCTCCTTAGCTAACTTGAGATCGGTTATCGATGCCTCATGTTCGGATTCATTATTACTAATGTCAGACCTGAACTAAAAGGCATAGCAAATAGTGATCTTGTACGGTCTGGTAAGTACTAAGCCTGTATCTCCACCCCCCGAGGTGGATGATCCATCAACATAGAGAGTTTATACTGATTTGTCATCCTCTAGCAGTACTTCCTCCTCTCCTATGTATTCTATCATGAAATTGGCTAGAATTTATGTCTTGTAGGTCATCCATGGTTGATATCAGATTTCATACGCACTTAGCTCCATTGCATACTTCATTATCTATCCAGACGTATAAGACTTTTGCAGTAGTATGTGTAGTGACTAATTTATGAACATAATAATTTGGTGCACCTAAAAGTAATGCCTAAGCTGACTTACTAAAAAGATAACGACCAAGGCAAACTTTTCTACTCTAGTATATCTGACCTCGGATCCTTGAAGAATATTGCTGATGTAATATACGAGCCTATGCTCTCTCCTTTTAGCTTTAACCAACACAAATGAGAGTGTCTGGTTGCTAACGGACAAGTAAAAAAATAAGTCCTCCCCTAAAAGAGGCTTTGAGAGAATAGGAGGGTGTGCAAGGAAGTCTTATGGCTCTTTAAAGGTTGCCGTACATTAAGGAGTCCATTCAAAACCCTTAGGATTCTTGAGGATTTTGAAAAACTTAATGCATTGTTTACACTCTTGGAGACAAATCTACTTAACATAACCATCGTGCTGATGAGCTTCTATACGTCTTTGATCAAAGAAGGAGGTTTCATATCCTTGATAGCTTGTATCTTCTCAAGGTTAGCTTTGATTCCTCTTTTGGTGGCTAAGAAGCCTAGAAATTTGTCAAACCTGACTCTGAATACGCACTTCTGGGGATTCAACCTCATGTCATATTTTCTCATCTAGTTGAAGGCTTTCTGGAGGTCTTTAACGTGATCGTTAGGTTATATACTCTTAACTATTGTATCATTAATGTACACCTCCATGTTCTATTTGAGCTAGGGCTTAAATAACTTGATTACCATATGTTGATGTGTTACTTTGGCCCTTTTAAAGCTGAAGGGTATGACAATGTAGTAGTAGGTGCCAAAGTTAGTGATGAAGGAGGTATAGTCTTCATCTTTTGGGTCCATCTTGATCCAATTATAGCTCGAGAAGGTGTCTATAAAGTTGAGCAGAGCATGTCCCAATGTAGAATTAACCAACTGGTCGATCTTGGGGAAAGGTAAGTAGTCTTTTGAGTAGGCTTTTATTGAGGTCGGTGTAATCAATGCACATATGCCACTTTTTAGACTTTTTCTTAACCAACACTACAGTACCTGGCCAGGTTAGATAAGTTAGCCTTAAGTAACTTCTATACTTCTTCCTCTACAGTGGCTTACCTTTTTGGTGTGAAATACCTCTTCTTTTACTTGATAGGCTATGCATTTGAGTCAATATTAAGGCTGTGGGTTGCCAGGTCGAAAGAGATCCTTAGCATATCTAATGCTACCCAAGAAAACCTATTTGAATTAGCCTATAGGAGGGCAACTATATCTTCCTTCACTTTGGGAGGGGTTTTGATCATGACCTTGGTGGTTTAGTCGGGAGAAGTACTAATCTGTACCTCTTCAGTTTTTTCACCTGATTTGCCTCTCTCACCTGGCTTCTCTTGCAGGCTGGTCTCTAAAGCAAAAATGCCATAAGCTCTAACGGCCCTAACATAAAGCTCTTGGGAGAGCTTTTGGTCTTGCTTGCAAATTCCTACCTTAATAAGGGTCAAGAACTTGTCCTTTAGATGGAAAGACGAGGTAATGACTCTGAAAGCATTCATGCCCGATCATCTTAAAAGAGCATTGCAAGGGGATAGGCAGTCAACTATGATGAACTCTACTGGTTGTCATGTGATATTGTCATCATCATCAAGCTCTATGTCAAGGGTAATAATACCTTTAGATTAGATAGTTTCCTCATTAAAGCCAATGAGATTATGATGGTAGGGCTTTATCTTAACTAGAAATTTTCTCTTCACCCTTTCGTATGTGTGCATGAAGAAGATGTTGATAGAGCTTCCGGTGTCCACCATAATCTTGAGAACCTTAAAGTTTATAATTCTTGCCTTAGTTACAAGGACATTTAGATAGGGGTGTCTAACCCCTCCAAGTCCTCATTAGAGAAGGAGATCATAATATCAATCTTCTGCCTCTTTTCCTTGATAGCTAACACCTCGGATGGGGCATTAGTCAAGCTATTAGTGCTTTGCTAGCTCCTCAGGTATGCCTCCTTAATGATTATGTTGATAATGCTGTTGGAGGCTCGGTCATTATGACGATCTTCATTCTATTCTACTTAGGTACCCTTAGTTTTTTGCCTCCAAGGTGCCCTATCTTCATCATCATCGAAATGGTCATTGTTCCTATGTTACACCACATACTTACCGAAGTAGCCTCATTGAATAGCATATTCAATTACATTTTTTAATTGGAAGCATCTTTTGTGGTGTGAACATGGTCACTGTAGAACTAGCAATACTTATCTAAGTTTTGTTGATTGAGGTTCTCGCTTATCTTAGGAGGCTTCTATAGTAGGCCCCTATTTTGCATTTTAGCAAAAACATGAGCAATAGGCCAATTTAGGAGCATGTAGTGTGTATAGATGAGAAGGGGAAGTAAGTTATTATTAGCTTAGCGCTTCTTACTACTTAAGGCTTCTCCCTCAACCTTGTTCGATGCCCTATCGTTGAGGCAATCTTTAACGAACAATTTCTCCTCATCTTTCTTTCCACTTGACTTCTCTCAGTCAACATCACACTTGGCACGGATGTTGTCTTCCTAATCCATATACTTCTAAGCCTTATTCCAAATTTTGGTCAAGGTCTTCGATTTTCTTTTTGCAAGTAAACAGAAAAAGTCCTTAAAGGGTTTGATGCTAAGTTACGTGGCATATACTACTGTACCTTCATCTAATTGAGGGATCTTGGCCATGACATTATTGAACTAGGCAACATATTCTTACAAAATATCTCCTTTACTCTTCTTAATCAGGTATGAGGACGAAGTGTCCTTAAACGAGGCCTTATTAGCCTTGGAATGAATATTGATCCTGTGAGCCAACTCATCAAAAGAGCCGATGGAATTCTTAGGTAAGTAGTTAAATCGTGTTCAAGCTGCCTTCCTCAAAGTACTTGGGAAAGCTTTGCACATAATAGCATTCCCATGCATTCCCATGACTATAGAGGTTTAAGAAGGTACGAAAATGGAGGAGATGATTATTAGGATCACTTGTAACATCATATTAGTCTAGAGTAACGAGTTTGTTGTTTGGAGGTAAGACTTCATCCTAGACACTCTTAGTGAAGGAGGATTTGTTGCTGGCGACCATCCTGGTGTCGTCAGTTGCTTTGCTCCCTTACTATTTGGAGAGCCTCCTTGCAATTGCATGAAGCTCATTTAGGTCGACATTGTGTATTGGGTAAGCTTGGTACTATAGAGTGTGCCTACACTCTACAGGAGTCGGCTACTTGCTCATTGCCAATAAGGGCACAGTTGCGGGTGGCTGCAGACCGTGCTTATTGTTCCTACACTAGGGGATTAAGTAGTTGATCCTTGCAATTTGATTACTGCTATTAGTTGTTGTGCTTAATACGGGCATAAGAAGCTTTAAGTGCCCACCAACTAAGTCGTTTGGCTTCATTGAGCCTAGCTTGAAGCTCTTTGTTGTGAGTGATGAACTACTCAAGCAACTACTCTAATTGATCTAGGTGTTACTCCAGTGTTTGCCCAACTAAGGGCTGATTGTCCATAGGTTAGTTGTTGTTAGTGTACACGATACAATACATGGTAGCTAAAACAAAAACTAAGGCTATGCTTGGACAAGTGTTTAAAGTGTGCTTAGGTAGGAGACAAGGTTACGTTCTCATAGATGGTGCCAAATGTTATATTTGGGTTTTAGCTGACAAAGATTAGGAGTTATTTAGACTTTGCGCTACTAAATGAGCCTGTAGAACAAGAATTAATGAGGGGTAATAAGGCATTGTCCAACGTGGTTATTTGATGCTTAAGTTAGTGGTGTGTAGAGAGACAAAGAGGTAGCAAGTATGTTAGAGAGTAAGATAAAGTATAGGTACACAAAATGTTAAGTAGTTTACTTTTAGGTGGCAGCCGTGTATTTATAGAAGAGTGGAGTTAGTAGTTAGAAAGTCGTTAGTAGGCAAAAGCCATGTCCATAAGTGCTGGGTAGTTGAGTTGTAAGGATTGATGTGGTTCACAATTATAAGAGGTGGTTATTAACTCAATTATTTAACCTTATATACAATGTCATCGTTGTTGGTAACCGTTGTAGTTAGATAGGTTATATAATAGGCTTAGGCTGAAGTTAGTTATAAGGATAGGAAGGTCAAGTTAAAAAAAGTATAGCTTAGATTATAAGCCCAATCGAGTCAGTACAGCCCTGAGGGGTCTAAGTTCGAAATGCTCTATCAATAGGAAGCATTAAACTATCATAAAAAATATCTACGATGTCTACGAGAAATAGAAAAGACAATCTTCATTTTTAATAAGAAAATCATTTCCCTCATTTATTCATTAATTAGTAAGAATAAATAGGTAATCCTATTGTATTTTGTACTCTACACCATTTTCCTCAATCAGGTAGGTTCCCATTTTGCTTGAGTATTAAATATCAGTATAATTTTTTCAAAATCTACTCCTATAAGTAAGATATGATACAACATCTCTATACGTTATATCTGTATTAAAATTTATACTCTAAAATATATATGAAATTAATTTTAAATATACTGTACCACTTTGTAAAAATTATTAAATAATAATAAATATCTTCTAAGTTTTATCCAAAAAAAGAAAAGAGAAAAAAGTAAAAAAGTATATAACCCACTAACAAAAATCATCATCTATTGGAAATCGTCTATCGTCCTCTTTTTACATTTTATTTTTTTGTTCTTTCTCCTTTGCTCTTGTCTACTTTCCTACTTGTTACTAGTCTTATTTTTATTGTTATGTCTTTCACCGGATGTCATACATGTAAATTTATTGTAAAGAATTTGATGTTATGTATTTTGACTAAATGGATTAAACTTTCAAACAGATATATGCCTTGCATTGGTGTAGGTTATACCTTCTTCATGGATGTGATATTTTATTATTTTTATTTTGTAATATCACTTTTTTGTTTTCCTTTTTTTTTTTAAGAATGTTGTATGAGCTAAATTTTTTCTTTTATCAGTGTTCTCTTTTATTGTCATTTAATGTTAATATTTTTAAAACCCTTCAAATTACTGTAATAATATGTTTAATAATTTTAAAACTTTTAATTGAAATAAATATCCAAAAATCTTTAGAAAACGTAATCTCATATGTTGATATTAATTCCAATTAATTTTGTCTCGTCTCGACAAGAGGCAACGAAATTGGACGACTGAAACTATCTATCTAATCAGGAGAAACTCTCCTCTCTATCTAATTGTAAAAAAGAAAAAGAAATTTTTTAAAAAAAAAGGGGGAACAGAAAGAAAATTACAATAAAAATGGAAGTACTCACCATTTGAAGAGAAGCCACGCTTTTCTAGTTGCTCTGGTTACCAAAAGAAAAGAGGGAAGGGAGGAAGGAAAAAAAGAAGCTCCTGTTTCCTCTCCTTTTTATTTTAGATTTTTTTTTTTCCCTATTGTCACTGACTAGGAAAGACAGGAAAAGGAGTGCAATAAAGGTCATTGAACAGTTGCTTTCAATGATTATTATGAGTGGTGAGTTGGGTATGCTTGGTATACGTGGGTTAGACAGACTGAACATCATTAATTTGCTAAAGATGGACTCATGATGATAGTGACATGGTAAAATACAATTACAATATTTGGAAGGAAAAGAAATTAACGGATATTTTATAAGTACTCATTTAAATTGTTAGAACAACATATATCCATTTTTTTTTTGTGTTTACTTTTTGGTCAAATATGTGCTCCTCATTAAAAATATGAAGAATTTTACTAAAGACCTCTTAATTAGTATTCTAGATCACCTTTTAATGGGATCTATAAAAAAAAAAAAAAATACGGCCTCACATAAAAATTCCTATGCTTCTTCCTCTTTTTTTTTTTTCATTTCTTTATCACTTACACATCAAAAGAGTCACCGTAGTTGCCCCCTATCAAGCAATTTATACTCTTCTAATCATAATCATATTGTCAATTATTAAAGGGAATGAACAAATGCCTATGGAGAGAGAGACAGAGGGAGAGAGAGGGAATAGGAGCATATGCTGGTGGGACCTGATGACTAAAACATGATCCCTAACGCTGTCCTTCGAATATGGATAGAGAAGCTGTGTGTTGCTTATGTAGACCATAGAGGGAGGGAGAATACTTGAAATATGTCAACCAATAATATATTGCTAAGCAGACCCAAGATTCACTCTCTGAATAACATAAAACCAAAAAAGAAAGAAAAATAAAAATCTCATGCATATCTCATGAAATTTAAAGATATTGTGTAATATTGTTTTATATATACATCAATTATTTTAGTTATGTTCTACATTTAGTTTATAAAAGAAATCACAAAATACAACATAACGAGAGGGAAAATATTTATACAAAGAAAATGGATGGTCTAGCAGTATCCTTCCTTAAGATAGTTTACGCACAACAATTAGTTCATAAATATAAAACTAATATTAATAAATTTTCGTTCGCATTCCGGTTTCCCTTGAACCTGATATAGGACCCGATTTGTGCTACTTTGAAAAAATAAAAAAATAGAATAAAAATAAAGCTGGGTTGAATAATTATAATAATTGTTGGAAAAATGAAATATAATCAAGATACAGGCTAAAGTACAAGCTATTATAGGCATTCTCAACTAAAGAGGGATACCATGATTGAAGCATCAAAAATCAAAACCGAGATCTAGGCATTGTGACTCACTCGCTAACTACTAGGCATATAGATTTTGGGCAATTGGGTCCACCACCAATACTCAAATCTCTTGTCCATCATGAATCCAATCAGCGTTTGATATGCACGTCCCCTGATAGAAACTGGGATGTGTGATCATCTTCGATTGATTTAATTTTTTCCTAGCCTAATAGAAAAAAAATATGTCAGAAGTTATAAATATTAATGTACTAATATTTTTATAATTGATACTTATAAAGAAATTTATTGTTATTGCTCTATGTCGTTTGTCTTTCTTTCTTTTTTCTTTTTTTTCATCTTATTGGTATATTTTTTGTGTTTACTTCAATTTTCTGTTTGGAAGGAATAAAACACCGAAATGATGTAAATATAATTCTATATATATCTCTTTTTTAAAATTAATTATTCAATTAAAATAATTATCACTAATATATAAAATATATATTTTTAAATATGTTCTCTTAAAAGTGTATAGAATTTCATTTCCAAATTTTAATATCTCAATTATTACTTTCATTATAATTATGAAATAGAAATAGATAAAATACAGATAAAACAATTTTTTAAATATTAAATTTTAAATAAATATAGATTGGATATAAAATATATACTAATAAGATACATACAAAAGAAAAAAAATTCTAAACATGACCTATTATAGTTATCAAAATTATGATTTTATTATTAATCTAAATATATAAAATCAATAAAATCATATAGAATAGAATAAAATTGGTAAAATCACAAATTTATAGAATTTTACATTAAAATTTATAATTTTATTAAAAGTTTTATGTAAATAATCTTATATTCGTTTTAATTAAGAAAAATATTATAAAATTATAAACTCGTAAAACTTATAAGTAACTCGCGATTTTAACAATAATGGGACTTATTACTATCATATATCTAATATGGCAAATGTTTTAATGTGTGTTTTGAGGGAAGTTGTAAAACTTAAAAGCTAAAATAAATAAATTTACTTTTCCATTCATTCGGTTGTTCATAAAAGGTAGAATTAATATTGAAAACGAAGTCAAAATTTTAATAAATATGCAAAATAACACTGAGGAGACCATGACATAGTGTGGTCGCATTTGTTAGGAGTATAGAAGTCCAAAAAAGAAATCAAGATATAGGGTAGGATTTAATAAAAAGTATTAGATTTATGCCTTGGGTAAGGTAACAAATCCGAGCAATTTTGTATAGCCTCTTGTAAGTATGTATGAAGTTTTCATACTCTTAAATGGTATCTCTTTATAACCAATTTATATTTTTTCATATATGAATAGAAGGGTGCTTTTAATCTATTTTCATATGTGGCAACATATAACGATGAAAATTACAAAAAGAACGTATTTGCAATTTTTTTTTTCCATTCTTACTTTATAAATCTATGTGTGGAATTTTTACACCTTTGTGTATATCTATTTAGTTAGATATTAAAAATAAACACATGAGATGCATATTGAAAAAAAAAAAAAAGAAGGGATAGAAAGAATAAAGGGTTCATGTCTTTTTTTCTTTTTTTTTTTTAGCCATAAATGCATTCCATGTGGTTATTTTTAATGAAACTGTTTTCTAGACAGAGAGTATGCATATTGTAGAAACCAAAGCATGTGTATGTAAGGTAAAAAAAAATAAAAAAATAAAGATTTAGTGAAGATATAGATGTATTTTCTATAATCCTAATAAAAATGCCCGAAAAAGCACCATTAAGGGATATTTCATACTTGCAGCATCAATGTGTCCCTTTTTTCTCTTTCCCATCGCTCCTAATTTTTTTTTTTTTTTTGCCAAACATCACTCCTAATGTTTAAACAATAAGAAATATGCCAAATATGAGACATGTATCTCTGGGTGGAGTGAAAAATCTAAAAAGAAAAATGTATTCCTAATTAGTTGAACAAACAAGGCTTTACAAGAGTGAAAAGAAAATGGTCCTAAGAAGAGAAGGAGCACTATAACTATTTGAAGGACACCCAGATCCAGATCCACTCAACCTCACTCAAACACAACTCCCCGCATCTGCCACGCACCAACACACACACTCTCTCTGTCCCTCTCTCTTTCTCTTGCATTTTTCAAAGGAGAGAGAGACTGAGTGAACAGCCTCTCAAAAAGGGGGAAAAAAAAAAAAGAAAAAGAAAAGAGCCTTTAACTTTGCCTTTCAGAAAGCTTTCAAAAATTTGAGCTCAGCTTCAATTTTGCCAGGCTTTCTCGAGACCCAAAGACACACACACACAGCCATGCTGATGCCATGATAATAAAATCGGTTTTGCAGAGAGACTGAGTTTCAAAACCAGCGTTGTCGAAAGAAAGCGGTAGGTTGATTTTTTTCACTGATCGATTTTTCTGACTTTGGGTTCTGAGAGAAAAAGAGAGAAGCATTCAAGATACCCTTCGCTCAGTACCTCTAACTGCCTAGCTATTAATCTTCTCATTGCAAGAGCAAAAACAGAAGGTGCACAAAATTTTCATGCTCAATTCCAGGTAGAAGGACCCTTGAACTTTGAACTAAAACTAGGACAAGAACTCCTGTAATAGGAGTGACAGCAGCAGCGGTAGTCTACTTGGTTAAACAAAAGTAGAAGCTAGAAAGAAGGAGAAAGAGATAATAATAAATAAATAAATAAAAAATAAAAGGATGGAAAAAGTGATGTAAAAAAGTTTTATGTTTTTGTTAGTTTTCTTCTCATGATTGTTCCTCCTTTTGATTGCTTTCATGGTTTCTTTATAGAGAAATTCAACCACCAAATATTTGCTTTTAGTAAAGAAACTAGAAGCGTTATTTTATGCAGTAAGCTCTTATTACTGTTTCCTTTACTTTTCTTTTCCTCCTCCAGCCTAGTCTTCTTTTTATTAAACACACCACACGAGAATACTCCTTTTAACAACTTTCTTTTCCTTTTTCCCCCCTCACTTTCACTTGCCTTTATCTTTTCTTTTTCAAGCTTTACATATTTTTCCTGGGTTTTGCTTTGCAGGAACATCAGAAAAGATGGAAAATGGAGTAGTATTCATCACAAGTTGGTAGTAGGTAGTGCTTTGTGGTCGAGAAAGGAAGTTTTACTTGCTACTTGAGAGATACAGAGAAAAAACTACACCCCCAAGGAAGACCAAAACACAAACAAGTCACAAGAAAAAGAAAGGTTTATAAGTTTTTGGGTGGGAGGGTTAGGTTGGTGTGAAAAATCCTAATAGTTACTACCAAACCACCCTATTATTTATCCAAATGGATGTTTATGAAGCAACAAGGATTGTGTTGTCGAGAATCCAAAATCTAGACCCTGAAAATGCCTCTAAAATCATGGGTCTTCTCCTCATCCAAGACCATGGAGAACAAGAAATGATTAGACTTGCTTTTGGTCCTGAGACTCTTGTTCACTCGATAGTTATAAAGGCAAGAAAAGAGTTGGGTCTTCTTCCTTCTAACTCCCCTGCAGCACCATCCACTCCATCTTCTCAATCACCTTTCATGTCTAATAGTAACCCCATAACCATTTCTAGGCAAAACTCTACTACCACTGCTACCTCTTCTAGACTTTCATCTGGTCAAGGAGGAAACTATTCACCAATCCCAAGTCCATCTTCTGCTTCTACTACAAATCTGTCTTCTTGGGCAACTTTATCTGAGCTTCAAGCTAGAGATGACTTGATAAATACACAAAACAGTGATGGATTCTCTTCTACTTTATATGGAAGTGGAAACCAAGACACAATTATCGATGAATTCCAGCTCCAAGACCAGCTCTCTTTTCTCAATGATGGGTCTTCGGAAGTTATATGCTCTTCCCCAACAGATCTCTTGGCAAGTACATGGGGTGGTTCATCAGTTCACAGGAGGAGTTGCTCAGTGAATGATGTATGCTTGGGATCTGAAGACCCTTGCGGTGGATTCGGGTGGAAGCCATGTCTTTATTATGCGAGAGGCTATTGTAAAAATGGAGCTAGCTGTAGGTTCCTGCATGGTGGTGGTGGTGGGATTGGAGATGCAGTGGTAAGTGGTGGTGATGGCGGTGTTATGGTTGGATCACCGAGTAAAGTGGAGATGATGGGTCAGTGCCATGAAGTTCTTAGATCATCCACCAACAAAGCCGTTCAACAGCAAAGATTGGCCGTTGTTGCATCTCAACTTATGGGTTCTTCAAGTTTTCCATACTCTCCCAAGTCAATGAATTTACTCTTGCAACATCCTCAAAGTGATGCTCAAAGGTATTTTGCTAAAGAAACTAAGCTTATTAGTCATGGTTGCACAAAAATTCCATAAACTACTAACAAAGTGTGCCGATGTTTCCTTAACTTTTTAAAAACATGCACTCATCTCTCAGACCATAGGCTAAAACTCCCAAAACTCGCTGCTAAAGAGCTCAAAAATACCAACTGTTTTGTGTTTTAACAATGGTTTGGGAGGTGGCCGCGTATTTTCAAATATTTTTAAAGTTAAGAGAAGGCGGAGGCATGGTTTGAAGCTTTTTATCCTATCTACACTTATGGTTTTGCAATTTTGCCATTATTCTCCCATTTTAGATCAAGCTATAACTGATATATTTGTTGTTTTTTATAGAGCTGCTTCTGCTGCTGCTTTGATGATGGGAGAGGATATGTACAAATATGGAAGATCAAGGCTTGAAAGAAATGAATTTGTTAACCCTGCATCAAGGCAGATTTACTTAACTTTCCCAGCTGATAGTACTTTCAGAGAGGAGGATGTTTCTAATTATTTCAGGTACTTGCTCTCATCTTTCATCTTCACCAATTGACCTCTTGTGGTATCTATTTGTTTTTTTTTTTTTTTTTTTCATTCTTTTATAAATACGCAGATTTAGAAAAGAATTCCTCTAGTTGACTTTGTCCTGTTGTCATTATTGTTGCTATGAAGCATCTATGGACCAGTTCAAGATGTGAGGATTCCATACCAGCAGAAGAGAATGTTTGGCTTTGTTACTTTTGTTTATCCAGAGACAGTGAAAACCATATTGGCCAAAGGGAATCCTCACTTTGTCTGTGATGCTAGGGTTCTTGTTAAGCCTTACAAGGAGAAGGGAAAAGTCCCAGACAAGTTCAGGTACAATTGGGTTACCTCTGAAATTAAGCCAGTAGGTGGCAGAGTTTTCTTCCCCTAGGTTGGGGCTTAGTTACTAGTTTTACTTTCTGGTAGAAATTATCCAGCAAGAGCTGTTTATCTATCCTTTACAGGAAGCTACAACCGCAAACAATGGAAAGAGGAGAGTTCTCACCGTGTGGTACTCCTACTGGCCTGGATTCAAGAGTTAATCCTTTTGACCTCGGTAAGTTCTTTGAAATTTTTCATTTTAAATTTATTTCCATGCATGCAACTTCTCAGAGCATGAAAATATCTGCCTAACTCTAAAACACCCTCTTTAAAGCGGGAGCAAGAACCTTCTACAACTCCCAGGACATGTTGTGGAGGAGGAAACTAGAGGAGCAAGCTGATCTGCAACAAGCTCTGGAACTTCAGAGCCAAAGGTTGATGTCCCTACAGCTTCTTGATATCAAGAAGCATCACCACCATAGGGCTCTTTCTACAGGGTCACCTATGCCCTCTCCCACTCAGTCACCTGCATTCTTCCATCAGAACTTTGTTCTACCCTCATTTTGTAGCACCCCGACTGTTGCTGATGGTACGTTTCTCGTGTATCAAAATTTGTGTCTTCGATAATTATGTATAAGGTTTCTTTTTTCCTTTATAAATATTGTCCATTTATATTGCAGATAATTTCTCTAGCACTGCAGTGGCAACTCAGCTAGTTGCCGACTGTCTGCCATTGCACCAAGCTGTATCTGCTTCTTCCGGAAAAGAGTCGATAGGGAGTGAGAAGATTACTGATGACAAGGGCATCTCCAATGTGGAGGATGGCAACTTGCCCGAAAGGTGGGGACATAACATATTCACCTTTAGCTCTGGCCTAATTGAGTAGATTCCTTCTCTTAAAATTTTGTTTTCTCATTACATTATCTTTATGATAGATCATTAGGTAGCATAAAGACAAGTTACTTCATAAATAAACAATACTTTCTAGACATGAGCTTAAACAAGTATTTGGTGTTTTATTAAGTTTTTAATGTACAAAATCATCAAAATCCTTCTCTATCATGCCTTAGTTAAGGATTGTCGTAAATTATTGAAATGTTTCAATGGGTGCAGTTTGGAGCATAATCTTCCCGATAGTCCCTTCGCATCTCCTAAAAAAGACTTATCAGAGTATTCCTCTGCCTTTTCAAACGGTATCCTGGACGCTGATAAGGATGCCAACCCAGCTGCAAATTCAATTAATGGAGCCGTTTCTTCATCCTTAATTTCGGGCACATCCTCCATGGAAATGGCATCGTTCAAATCATTCAACTGCCAGATGCCCAGGTAAAATCCTCCTTCCTTGATGCCTGTGGTCATAATCTATTAGGATTCCCTCAACAATTTTAACAGTCACTACAACTTTCATAACTATGATGAGTATAATTAATTTTTCATGGGTTAAATTCAGATTTTCCTCTGGCCATGGAGCCATTGGAATTTGCACTGGTGCTGGTGGGCCAACTTGCCCAGTTGGCATATAAACTTCCATTAATTCAGGTAAAGCACAGTCCTAATTAATATTCGATTTTTTCAGCCATTCAGGTACTTGTAAACCATGCTAAATAAGAGAATTTGCAATTTCTAATACACTTGGTCGTGTTTTGTTTTGTTGACTAGGGTGTTGTTAGTTTCTAACATGGTTGTTATCCCAAGAAATAAAAAATAATTTTGATTGTTTTCTTTCTGCGTATTTTGTGCATTATTTTGCAGGAAGATTTACAAGTATAACCAAACAAATCTTTCATCATATGAAGACCCATTAAGGTCACCACCACCACCACCACCACAATAACGATGGATACTATACTACTTACCACCATACAAAATGCATAGATAAAAGGCAGTAAAGGAAGTGGGGTCCCCATTTCTTTTCCTTGTTTGTACTATTTGCAGTTATTTTCACTTTCTCTAGTGTCAGAAGAAGTTGGACCACAGATAAATTTCACAGGAAAAGAAAAAGGAAAAAAAAATCAGTGTCAGTTTCTAGTATTAACTCACAGTCAGAACTGTAATTTCTCTCCTTCCCCTTTTTTACCACTTTCTCCTCTAATTTGTATGAGGATTCCCTGGAGGGAGCAAAAATTAAAAGTCCTATAATTAGCAGTCTTTTTATAGTTTGTGGTGTTAGGGTACAATCCAAATCTTGTACAGAAGAATCAGGATCAGAATCAGTGAAGATCCAGAGAAGTTTGAATTTGCCCGGTGTTAACAACAAGGCTGATTTTTATCCCATAACGGTAATTTGCAGTTAAAGGAAAGGGAAAAAAAAAAAAAAAAAACAAAGAAGGGAAGGATTGAGGCAAGCAGTTAAAAAATAGCCATCATCTAAAACTATTTAATTTTTCATGTTGGTGTTGTTATTATTGTAGCACTTTAATACTCTGTCAACTACTTATGTCATGAGACAGACAGGAAAAAGAACTAGTGAAAAGTTCAGCAACAAAAAAGAAAGTTTTAGAATATTATTTTTATTTTTATCACTGTTTATTTCCTTCTCTCTTTGTCATTCATTTCACTGCTTATGTTAGTGTTGGCAGTACAATTAGAAAGATTTGTCCTTTTGTCACCATATAATAATATCTTATGATAAGTTTTTGCTTATGTGTGTGTGTGTAGTAGGGTCAGAGGCCTTTTATTCTGCCATTCATGGAGGGGCCTAGGCACAGAAAGCTCACATGGGGTGCTGACACTTTGATGGTGGGGTCAATGTGTTATTTATCTATTTTGCCAGGTTGGGTGGGTCTCACTCACTCACCCACCATTACCAATGCCCATGTGGGGGAGGACACGACTCTGTCTTCCTTTATATCTCTGTCTTTTCCTCTATACACATGAGCAGTGAGCTTTCTGTACCTCTGTCTCCATTCCTACATAACACCAACTAGACCAGGCCATGGATTGTTCACAGCCGAACCGGACCACAAATGGGACCGGATCCAACCCATCAGTCCGATCAAATAAAAAATTGATTTCAACACAAATGGGACACAATCGGTTCTAGAATTGGAAACTATCCCGAAACCATGAGAAACCTAACCTTTAGGCTCTCTAAGAATCAGTTTTTTTTTTTTCAACAGGAGACTTATATGTTATAGCAGTGATAACCAAATGGCAAATATCTCTTTCTCACTTCTTATAGGATTGTATTTTCTATTATGTGCTCTTTTTTTTTTTTTTTTTAAATTACTCCCAGTAGTAAGTTTAAGATAAATTTCACTATAGTAAACTTCGATAGTAAATCTAGGAAACCATTGTCTGTGGATTCTTTTGATATGAGCGAGGACGTGTACAAACACAGATTTAACAGCAGATGTGATGGTACAGCACACGTATGACAAAAGTGCACGGTGTGGGAATCTTTTTGGGTCTCTGAGGTCTTGTAAGTTTGTGACAGTACATGAACAACCATGTATTCCTCTATATTAATTTATACGAGCATTGGACTCTGTAACCAAAAAAGAAAAAGCTAAGAGTCTAAAGTAAGAGCATAAGATTATTTGAAGAAGGGCAAAATAAAAAAAAATGGGAACAGGCTGGCCAAGTGGATATGCACAACCCATCATTGTGATATTGACAAGTTGTGTGGAAAGACCAAGTGCACTTTCTTACTTGGTAGAAAGAAGTGCCTGCTTTTTGCCTGGAGCAAATTTTTTCATGATTTGAATTATACCAGGATGGACCAAAGCTTTAGCTTTTGCTAAAATTATTGATAATCATGGTCCAATTTTGATCAAAGGTGTCTCTCTCACACTTAGTATAATAAGGATTCCATCCATACATGTATCTAAGATACTTACTTGGTTATATATGTTATTACAGTAGGTGATTACTTCAAAAAATTTAATTTTTTCAATTCATTTAGGAAGTTTGCTAAGTAATAAAACATTCTACGAGTATTTTTAGGTATTAATATGAATTTAATTTATGACAAAATACAACGATGGAACAGGCGCTATGTAATTGACACGATAGAATGATATTAAGATGAAACAGGATATATATAATCGACACGATATGATAAAGAGTCGAAAGATGCTCAAATGTTATTATGGTCCCTTGACATGTATTCCATGGTATCCTGAACATTTTCCATTTATAATAATGGGATGATATATAATCATGATGTAGAGAGACGATGGGCTACGGGTTCCGTGTAACGAGGGGATGACCGTCAACGTTGTGGCTGCTGTTTACAGCCGAAATAAGAGGACACGTGCCTGCTTTTGACTTAATTCTTTCACGAATATATGCTTATATTTAATATGAGAGGGGCGAAGATATCGCCGGCAACCCTTTTTCATAAAATGATTGAGATTTCAACCATTTCCAAAGATATGAATGATCAGAGGATCATGACAATTGCTGAAATTTCATCAGCCGGACAGGACAAGAATGAAATAGTTCCACTTAGCCAATTCTTGATTTGAAAGCATTATTTAGTATTATTAAGGGAATCATATATATATATATATAAATATATAATTATAGTGTTGTAATTAAGTTATTAAATTTTTAGACGAATTTGATTATACTTTCTAAATCATTCTAGTATAGGAACAAAACGTCTCCCATCTAGCTCCAAATGTTTATACTTTTTTATCTAAATATTTCGACATAGTAGACCTTAGTCAACATTTCAACATGCATGTAATGAATATTAAAAAGATATAGTTCTTCGAGCACTCGTTAAGAACTATAGAACACATGTTTGCTCATTTTTTTTCGCAAACATAATAACAATTATAGCACCAAATTGTTTATTTTTAGGATCCACCGTATGTGCTTCTTAGTAAGTGCCCTAAACATCCATTATCAAAGAAATTTCTAATTAACTACACATAATATATAGTAATTGGATTAATGAAAGAAGTTAAATACCTTGAAGATATCGAGATATGAAAATCAACCTGATGGAAGCCTTCTTTGTGACAGCACATGTTTATCATCCTACAGGTTAAAATGTTGTCTCAAAGTTGCAAGAACCAAAATTTTGATCACTCAAAAAAAAAAAGTATATAGTATAATTACTTTTAAATTCAATAAATTACTCTCAACACAATAAAATCATACTCATTAATAATAAAAGAAGTTGTCTACAGTATCAATTTTATTGTCAATGACATCGTTTTTAATCTTTGATAAGCATGATTTATCGAACATGATTATATTATAATTGGACCCTAAAAAACCCTACTCTACTTGGTTGGTTTATGAAATTAGTGTTTCTTATATCCATGACAGTCTCATGGCCATTAATGCTCAATATGGACCGTTTTCTCAATAGGACAGAGCATGGTACATTTTACTATAATATATAGTATTGAGTACCCAATTTAACAAAAAATGAATTTTTGATTATAAACTGAAGAATCACTATAATTTAATAACTAATGCATATCAGCTGTATCATTTTTCTTTTCTTCTTCCAATCTTTTCAGTTTCATGGAATTTGTAAAGAGAGCTTTCTTCTTATTCTTCTTCTTCTTTTGCCATTCAATTAAAGAGAGCATTGAAAATGTACCGGGTGTGCTAGGCACTCTACAGGAGGACATAAGAAAGGATGAGTGCCTTTCCTAATGCTCCTCCATGCTAATGCTCTCCTGAAAGCATGGGGAAGAAACATTAATAGAGGAAATCGCAGCACTTTTCAAACCTACCCATGTTAAAATCTTCTTGGGAATCTCCCTAGGCTTGTATTTGATGGAAAGATGCATTTCAAAGACAGAGGATAGGAATGGTTTTGGCCCAATAAACAGGAGGTTAATTGAATGCAGAAGTTCACTAAAGAAATCAGTTCATTTACATTACAGACACCCAAGTATCCTGACCGTCAAAGACCCAATCATCCTAATGGTCAAAGGGAGAGAACATAAAACTAAATATCCATCAAGGTGTTAAGTGCTAAGGATAGTCTGTTACAAAGGAGAAACACTATCCTCAAAAATAAATAGCTGAGAAAGCCATACATCCTTCAAGTACATCAAAGAGCCTCTATTTTTAGGGAAAACTTCAGCCCCTTGTATATACATGGAAAGCACATACAATTGTGAAACTAGAGGCTGCCTTGAGTTCAAAGAGTACAACAATATCGTCAAGAAGGGAGCTGTATTTACTATTGAGATGATGGCTCCGCATGTCTTCGTACAAACAACTTGCTTATATCTTCCGTAACAACATTGCTCCTGAAAACATAATAAATCTAGACCATCAGAATGATTCTTCATTTTATAAATGCAATCTGAAAGAAACCCTAAACAAAGAAGCTTCACCAGAGACGGACAGTGAGAATGAAGTCAAAGACACCAAAGAAGCTTTGATTGCTTGGAATTTGCCGGTCAATATATCCAGATTGTGCACAAGCAGAGCATTAATTCACATGCACTATTCAAAATTATTCATTTAGGACAAGCCAGGGCACACTGTCACTAGGACTGCCTATTGTAAGGGGAAACTATTGCAAAACGGTGCTTCTAAAAGGATAGCAATTACAAGATCAACAGATATCGTAGAGTAAATTCACAGCATATCCATTTCTATAACACTATGTCAAGGCTCACTAACACTTCTTAACTGTCTGTCTGAGGCATTCAATATCAGCGGCCTTTCTTTCCTGTTCAGGATTCGAGGTTGGGCCGCTTGTATATAAAAATTGCATGAAAAGCTTAATACAAGAAAAGATGTACATACAGTTATATAATTGATGCGATAGCTGCACACAACAGGCACATTCCAAATTGCAGAATTGACTGCAAGAATCTATCTCACCATCCAGCCAATTAAGTATTAAACATTATCAACTAAATATAGCAACAAATCCATCAAAAGGGAAACTGCAGCTCTTTCCACAGCCACTAAGGCACTGAAAATTTTCTGAAATAAATCTCAAAATGGATGCAATATATTGTTTATAGTTCAGCTCTTCACAACTAACTGGAAATGTATAATAGATAAACAAGATATATAGGATCAATAGAGTTCTCTTAGAGACACCATGCTCCCTCATTATCATGGAAAATGTTTATCTAACATTAAATGTTGCTAGGATACATTCAAACCTCTCCAACCTAACCACTACAGTGAAATTACTTCAAGGATTCCTCCTTAAAAACCCAAGCCATAGCAAAAGAAAAAAATCTTCTGCAATCCAACATAGCAACAGATGATTTTCACGTCTATAAATATTCACAGCTAAATCACTATTAGTTTTCTCAAAACCATTAGTCAATGTGATATATACTTTGCAGAAAAGAAAGCTGGCATTGAGAGTTTGACTCAAATAACAGCCACAAAAAACATGTACTATATTATCATCTCCAGAAGGCAAACATGACACGTTTGTCATACACCTTTAAACTACAGAAATTAATATAACACACTCCTAGAAACCTTGTTAATAGGCCACAAAATGATTCCAAACTAACATGTACAAAGGATGAATAATGTTTCTTGCCTTAGTATAATGAGGTCTTACTGAACATGGACTGTCTTCCATCAATGAAAGTGAAGGATTCAATGGATAACGGCTAGATTTAAAGGTAGTTTCACTGAGAGATGCACACTGCATTTGCTAAAATAACATCAAACTAAAGGGTATTTTCTAGGAATCTACTAGACCACTTGCACACAACATATATAATCAAATCCCATAATGGTGTTTCTTTTTCCCCCCGCCCCCGACCTTACTGATATGTGCTACCATTTAAAAGTTACTAGCTAAGAGAATCACGTAAAAACAACATTTGCAACACAGCCAGCAATGATACTTTGCAGGGCAAATATAAAAAATTAAGTTATTTAATATTTGAACTTCCTGTGTTAACAGCTTAAGTTGAAAAGCTATTCATATATCAGGTCTTATTACTCAAATATAAATGAATATGGGCATAGATAACAAATTCAGAACCAACCTTCCACTAAGCTGGGGAGGGACTAGCAAACCATCAACTGTATCTGGTACATTTCTCAGAGGCAAATTTCCTCGTGGCACTTTACTATGGGGACCAGCAGAAGACAGGGCATGATCTCTCTTGCGAGCAGCACTTTCAGCCTTAGCTGCAGCAACCCGCAAAGCATGATTGTTTGCACTCATCAGTGTCGATGATGTAGAATGAGTGTTCAACAGAAGAGAAGCATCAGGCAGTTTCTCAGTAAAGGGAGGAGGCAAAGAAGGAGCAGCACCTTCTTGCTGCTCTTCTAATGCTGAAATAGATTGCCTGCATAAGCAAAATAAACAAGGACCATGAAATATTGTAATCAGTGAGAAAAGAGCAAAAAATTAATATTATATATATATATATATATAATGAGTACTTTGAAAAGTAAGAAACAGATGATCAGCAATATGTTAGTGCATCTTCTCTGCAATCCCAGCTAAGAAAAATCATTGCCAAGCCAAAATTATTAACAATGAGAAAATAGGTATCTCAATGTGATTGAATGTTGAGTCCTAGAAAGAATATAAAACCACCCAACTAAGCTTGAAGTGGCCTCATAAATACGGTTAATGTATACATTGAAATAATGAGGATCAGATGAAGCGACACTCACAACTCTTTTCTTTAGAACTGATTAAGGAAACTTTGGGCAAGATTTCATGCATACATCCAATTTTCGCAGATTATGCCTTTTCCTTAGTTTCTTCCACACAATGAAATGTCACTTTTATGACCTATCCTCACTTTTGATGCTCCATAAACATGTTTGCTAATTTTACGAGCTAAACACTTCAACGACTGCCACATAATCTCAACATGAAAGCATCCACCACAAGTTTTTGGTTAGTTATTTTAGATTGGTGTAGTTGTAATATGACGTAAACATTCAAAAAGCATGATTTTACCCCCAAAAACTCATGAGAAAATGTCCATTTTCTCCCACCTGCCACTAAAATTTAGCCTTTGGATGTGGTTTGGGAAGGGCCACATAATCTCAACTTGAAAGCATCCACTACAAGTCTTTGGTTAGTTATTTTAGATTGACGTAGTTGAAATATGACCTGAAAGATCCAAAAAGCATGATTTAACCCCCACAGCTCATGGAAAAATGTCTTCCTCCCACCTGCCACTAAAATCTAGCCTTCGAATGTGGTTTGGGAAGGTAATTGCTCTATTTGAGAAGCTTTCATAAAAAAAAAATCGTACACAGATTTTCATGAACTCTTCTGTTGCTAATAATTTCTTCCTCATTCATATGGGGTCAAATTGCACATATCCTTCTCTAAATGTCTACACTGATTTTCATGCACTCTTTTGCAAATAATTCCTTCCTTCTTCAGAGGCCTAACAATTAAGTGCAAATTGATTGCAAGCCAGCGGATAAATTATCCATGGCATTCCGAAAGCTGAATAAACTAAGCGGATCAACACATAACTAAAAATTATTTTACAAAAAGCAAAAAATCACTACGGAAATACCGACTTAGCATTCTCCCCAAAATCAACTATCTTCAAGTCGATGTGAATATAAATTAAATACAGCCTAACCCTAACCCTAACCCTAACCCTAATTGAACTGAATAGAAAACCAATGGATGATAAGAATGAGTAAAGAAGTACCGTTTACGAGGACGTGATGGAGACGAGGATTCTGATTTGGAGAATTTCTTGGTCTTTTCTCTCTTTTCATTTGATTCCACTTGTACCGGTGCCTTCTCTTTTTCTTCCAAAACATCGTCGTCATCGTCAGAAGAAGAAGCGTAGTCTACCAGCGACATCTCCTCTATGTGAAGAATTCAGTTGGAACCAGCAAGTAAAACCCGGCAAAGTAAAATTTGCAAAATCAAAGTCGGTTTTACTCTATTGCTTCCAAGCCCAATGGGCTTCTGAGGCCCGTAATTGAATGTGTCAATTGGGGGTTGCAATTTGGCACCGACCTACTTAATATGCACATAGACACAAAAAAAAAATTAATAAAAGGTTGAACTTATAAGTGTATCTGATTAGGACTCGGCGTTTAAAGCCATTTAGAAACCTATTCAGTAAAAAAAAAATCCCTTAATATGTTTTCTAATATCTACTTACTTTAGTGTCTTCTCTAATCACTAGTCTCCACCTTCCTCTCTCCTTTATTCATTCACTGCAAACCATTAATCTTATTGATTGTCGATATTTGTCTCTGTTTATCAACCTTGTCCATTTAACTCCATTAGCAATAACAGTAACACTCTTTGACTTTTGATTTTTTCATACATTATAATTTATAACATTTTATTAAAAATATATATATTTTCGATCATTCTATATACAAATAAATTTTGCAGGACATACCTTATTCATATCTAAGCTCATTAGTAAAATTGGTTAATTTAGTCAATAAAAACCGAATTAAATCTACAAACGGTTTTTTCTCAAATAATGTGCAACACATTTTTGTTTATGACCACACGTAGCCCTCAAGTAGGACTTTTGCTCTATTACATTTTCATTGTACTTGGCCATACATTTAGTCTAAAACTAGTAAGGGCTTTTGGAAGCACTTTCATAGCTTTTTATGTGGTTTTCCTTATAAGTACACCGAAAATTTACTAGAATTGAGAAAGATGTTTTTTAAATAGAGATTTAATAATTATGATATAATTATTTAATAATTTTTAATGGTTTCAAATGACATATTTAAATTTTCAATCATAATTAAAAGGTGAATGGCATTATAAACAAAAAATTTTAAATTAACCTATTTAAATTGAGATACAAAATAGAAGATAGCATGAGGGTATAAATTATCAAATCTATCATGCTCCAAGCTTTAAGAGTCACAATAATCCTGTCCAATATGTCAAACTAAGATAGAAGTTAGCCTTTGAGCCATTATTATAGATACAGCCTAAATAAGGCATACTTGACTAAACCAGTTTTAAAATAATCAGGTGGGCACTTATAACATATAAAACCTATAGAATAGCTTCAGAAAATACTTTTATTAGAGTACCAAGAGTTCATTACTTTTGAAATACATACCTATTTACATCAAAATATTCATTTTTTCAAGAGAAGCTTTGCAACTCCACAAGTTGGACGCATTTGTACTTATATATAACATCAACCAACGGTTTGAAAACTATAAGGCCACCCTAAAAGACCTATATAGCTTTCCTATAAAAGGAAAAGAAAATAACAAAAGAAATAAAGTAGATGATCCATTTGTCTTCAAGTCCTCACTCCCCAACCCGCCAAACATTAACTTGTGGATGGTTATAGTATGGCATCTTCAAGATCTAATTATTACTTGCAAAACAGTTTATTAGGATGTGAATACAACTTATTCAGTAAGATGGGACGGAGTTATAAGAGTACAAAAAACAAGCAAGGTTATCAAACAATAATTAAATGTCATGCAACAAGTAAATTAAAGTTAATTACACAATGTCTAACTAGTCCATTGTGAAGTTAAAGAAATTATATTTTCTCTAATCTAGATTGAGGAGTTTCAATGTGATGCTATCAAACCAAATTCGAGATTATATAATAGAAAACACCCTTTTCTCTAAACAACTTTTAAACCGTGATTCCTAACCTTACCGCAACTACCTTTTCTATTACTTAGTTTATTTAACTAAGGGTAAGAAAATGACTATTTTTGCTATTCTTATTGATGTGTCATATTTGGTTTAACACCTTAAATGTTACCTTTAATGGGTTACTATGAATGTTAGGTTAGAGTTTAACATGAAGATAAGATTAATCCAATTTATAGGTGATCAACCAAATTTAAGACAAACCAATCAATGTATTGTCAATTAGAAAACACCACAAAGAGTTCATCTCTAATTAGCAAATTGGTATCCCAAACACACACATAGCATGCATGCAAATAATTTAATTGCAATCACAAACAAGTACTTTTATTCCTCTAAGTATCTTAAAATGATATTCTAACATTCCGTAAAACATCGATCCTAACTTACTTGATGTTAATATATATTAGCATTGAGTCTCGTATTCGTTTCCTTCATAATTCCCCAACATTCAACACAATTATTTTTGTTCTCGCTAAATACAAAGTACATGAAATTATTTAAACGATTTAAGTGTGGTTGTGATTTGGCTTAAGGAAGTTTACTAAACCATTTATTAAGTTTCAACTTAGTGGGGAAGTCTTTTAGTAAATTTTTGCATGTGTGTGTGTAATGTAAAGTTTTGAACCAAGAACGCTCTAAGTATATGACATAAGTCTCACTAACTAATAACCTTCTAACCAAGTCTTTGAAATTATATTAGTTAAACTTCATACACTAACCAACTCTCTAAACAAGTTTTTGACCCCATGTTAAGTTTTTCTTTTCCTAGTTTAACCTTCTAACAAACCTTTAACGAGGTCTAAACTTGTATATTTACACTAAGTCGCTCACTCCTGTACCTTATTTCTAGTTCAAACTCATTACAGCTTATAAATTCAACTTTTCATCCATCTCATTAACATTTCTTCACTTTAGTTCCTCAACTCCAAACTTTACCTTAAGTAAAACAAGTGTAAAAACTACCAATTGTAGTATATCTTTACTTCAATTCAAATCCACTCATCTCCATAACATTAAACTCAGTATGATTCAATATAAATTAACTCTAGAAATAGTGCAAACCATTTTCCCTAAGATCAATTAAATAAAAATTTTGAAAAATAGCATTTTTCTCATGATTAAATGACTAAAAAATTCTTTAAAAAAATTATAGAAAACATTTTTTGACATAATCTCTTCATAGCATTCTTTCATAAATTGTAGTGATATCCTAAAAAAATTTTGAGTTGAAAATAACGTCAGCAAGGGTACTTAAAACAAGTTCAAAATTAGTACGAGTTTAGGTGATTTCTTGAGGACAATATATATCATCTTAAAATTTTTGCAATCCAAAATTTTTTCTTAAATTATACACATAAAAGCATCACTAAATAAAAATTTCCATATTTTTAAACTTAATTTAATATTTTTAGAAAGTAAAAGAAAATTGGGTAAATTTTATCACTCACTAGAAATTGGTTGTCCTGCCACCAACAATAGCCACTACAGAGTTGCCCTTCAAGACGCCGCTTCTCTTGTTAGCCAATAGTGGTGGTTTGCATGTAGGTCATGCATAAGCTCGTACTTCATGATCTTGTTTGATTTGTCTTATCTCATTCTTATTTTCCTAGAATTTCTCTTACTTCCTTCTTCCTCTTCCCTAGATTTTTCTTAAAACCTTAAGTCTCTATAGAATTTACAAAGGGCATTTTCCATAATTCTTAAGCTTGCATGGGTGAAATGAGGCATTGTCTCCCTCGGAATGCCTTATATACCCCTCCCATTTAGTCTTGTCAAGTGTCCTTAGCTTAGATGTATTACTTTAATAGGTGTTTACCAATAATTCACACCTTTCCCACATAATTCCTACCGTCTCAATTATTTTATAATAGTTTTTACTCTTTTTCTTATTAATTTTAGCTAATTCTGTATAATTTCAGATTTTTTGGTAATTACGGGTATATTTTTATATATAATAATTATGCATGAAGTGTATATATTACTTTTACATAGTATTTTAGGTCATTCTAAAATTTTATAATCTAGATAAATTATCTCTAAAGTTTAATTAATTTACATCCCTAAACTGCACTTTCCTATACACATAAAGTAATTTAATAAAACTATCTATTGTAGCTTTAATATTATTTTATTATATTTTCATATTCCGAACCTACAGGGTATCCTTGACTAACTTCTATAACTTACTTATCAAGTGTCAACTTAATTAAGTTACCTTTGCGAATGTTCTAAATTGCCCACTCATAATTAAGTCATAAAAATACAGGGCTTTCTACCTCTTTTCAGAAAAGTTTTGTCCTCAAAACTTTAATCATTAAACTCATTTACTACAGCATTTATCATATTCCAATATTATTAACCACCATTGATCAAAGGTTATTCATTAACCTGGTCTCTAAAATAGCTATAGGTATGGTTTTTGTATTGTTGTCTTCAATTCCTATGTTAACTCCACTCGAAGGCCACTATACCATTGTACTTTCATGTACTTTACATCTAGATTCCTTAGTTTCTAAATTCATTTATCTAGTATCTAAATGGGTTGTTCCTCCACTATATAATCCTATTGAAGGTCAATTACTTTTAGCTCCACTAATGCATTCGGATTTTTCACAAACTTCCATAGCATCTATGAGAGAAACATACATGGTATCATGATAGACTTAGGGGGTAAAGCAAGTTAATACACTATATTTACAACTCTTGCTAATACCTTAAAGAGTCCAATATATCGTAAACTAAACTTTTTCATCGTACCAAACCACTCGAATCCCCTTAACTTATACATGGTCTCTTACTTGGAATTTTAGGATTTTCACTTTAATGCCACCAAACTCTTATAATGGTCTTAAGCTGCTTTCGTTCTCTATTTGATAATTTTTACTTTGTCATTTGTTCATTGGATAAGGTCAGGTCATATCATTGCATACTCTTAACTTTGCTAGTATGGTGATGATTAGTAGTTCCTTCCATACAAAGCTTCGAATTGTGTCATTTGTATAGTTACTTGATAATTATTGTTATAAGTAAACTCCATTAATGCTAGATATTGATCCTAATCTCCTCCAAAGTCCAATATACAACCTTTAAGCATATATTCTAATATTTGAATCATTTTCTCAAACTAGCCATCTATCTATGGGTGATAGGTAATGCTAAATTGTAGTTTTGTTCCAAAAGATCGGTGTAAACTTTCCCAAAACTTTGACACAAAACCCTCTCTCTAGTACACCATGTAACCAGACAATTTTACGTACATAAAACTTAGCCAATTTCTCCATCAATTCACCAATTCAATGAGATAGAAAATCTATGCTATTCATTAATCTATTAGCAATTACCTAAATAGAATTATGTCAAACCTTAGTTCTTAAGAGTTCTACCATAAAATCCATCGTGGTATGATTCCATTTCCATTGAGGTACTTCCAATGGTTGTGACATACCACTAAGCCTTTAATATTTAGCTTTCACCTATTGACATGTAGTGTAGCTTGCTACACATTGAGTTATATCCTTCTTCATTCTTTTCCACAAAAACATGGTTTTTAGATCTCTTTACATCTTATTACCTTTAAGGTGTAAAGTATATCTAGTAATATGCGCTTCATCCATAATTTCCCATTATTAGGCACACAAATTCTATTTTTGAATCTCAATAATCCACCTTCATCACTATGAAAATTGGATATTTCTTTCACAACCAATCTCTCTTTCATTTCCTTTAAATGTGGGTCTTATTCTTGCTATAACTTAATTTTCTCCACCAGAGTTAGTTAAGCAACCAAATTCATCAATTGTATATCAATGTCACGCCATTTAAACCTAACCTTTAATTTCTCAAATTCTTGGATCAATTCCCTTTAAGTAGTAAGCAAAGAGGCTACTTGCTCATAGTTCTTACAAAACAACTCATTTGCTATAATATTAGCCTTATCGAGATGGTAATTGATAGTCAAATCATAATCTTAATCAGTTCTAACTATCGTCTTTGTCTCAAGTTTAACTCCTTTTAAGTAAAGAAATACTTTAGGCTTTTATGATATGTATAAATCTCATAATTTTAGTTGTAGAAGTAGTGTCTCTATATCTTTAAAGTAAAGGCTACCGCTTCAAGTTCTAGATCATATGTTAGATAATTCCTTTCATGAGGCCTTAACTGCTTAGATGTGTATGCAATCATCTTATCTTCTTGCATCAAATCACATCCAAGTCCATTTTGAGATGCATCATTATAAACATAATACGACTTATTTAGATGTAATAGGGCAAGTATTGGAGCTAAGATTAGATGTTCCTTTAATTCTCGAAAACTTTATTCACATTTATTATTCCACTCAGATTGGACATCCTTTTGAGTCAATTGAGTTAAAGGTTGAGCTATCTTAGAAAAATCCTTTGTAAATCATCTGTAATATTCTGCCATCCCCAAGAAGCTTCTCACTTCTGTAACTGTAGTAGGTTGTTTCCATTCAGTTACAACCTTAACTTTCTCAAGATCAATAGAAATTCTTTCACTTGATATGATATGATTGAAGAACATTATTTTTTCTAACCAAAAATCATATTTACTTAGTGTTGATTGATGATTTTTGTTCTAGTGTGCCGACACTTGCAAAACAAGAAAATGCTTATGGGGGTCATCGGAGAGTATTCCAGCATGGTTACTCTGATGCATAAGTTTTCCCTTCTTATCCTGTAAATGGAATTGTAAAGTGTTATGAAGAGCAAGAGAATGAAAGAGGGTTCCTTACTTAGGGGTCTTCGATGGTATTTATAGCAAGCGAGTTGATACTTATACTTGAATGGACTGTAGGAGTCGGGTTTAAGCCATAATGTTATTAATTTAGGTCTTTGGCCTATTTTACTAAAAAATACTCTCGACATTTACCCTCTACTTTCTTTGATGATAAAGTTAGCAAAGATAGTATTTAGGGAAATTGATTTTGTAAGATCTTTGGAAATGTTTGCAATTTAGGGCTTGAAAAGGTTATAATACTTAAAGGAGCAAAGAGTTGAAGAGGCTAGAGTGACTAAAGAGGTGAGGGCATAAAGAGGTAAGAGCACCTGAAGAGGTGAGAGCCATAAGAGGCTAGAGTGCTTAAAGAGGCCGATGTACTCGAACAGGCTGAGAAGGCATGCAGGTCGTCCAAGCTGGGCATGACTTGTGCTAACTAAAGCTATAAAACAAGCTGGTTAGCCTCTAGTCCGTTAAAGTATAGGATTTTAGCTTATCTATTCGTTGTCTATGTAAAGTGTTGGATTAAATTATTTAACTCGTCACTCTTTAGTGGCTTAGGGTTTTTGAATAGCTCGTCATTTATAATTTAGACTTAAGCTTTATGTCTTGTCATCTAAGCTCATTTCTAGACTTAGAGACTCATAAGTATCCCTTTCTTGTTGTCTATCAAATATGGGAATTAGGGATTAGTGCTTTAGGACTTGCTCATCGCTTGTAGTGTGTAGGGCTTTGAGCTAACGAGGAGTAGCCCATTAGTGAATTATACTTTGTGTGAGCTTAAAATAGTGTGAGCTTAAAATAGAGGATATTTATATAGCCCTAGTTTATTTTAAATTCTCATACTCATCTTTAAAGGAGTAGAAATTAGCCAGCTAAGAATTGAATTAGTCATTACAAGTGCCTTATATTCAACACTTATCATTATCGGGCTTATTAAAGTTTAGATCATGGAGCAACATGTAGGTAAACAATACACTATCCATGAATCAAGTGTGAGTATTGACAACAGATCAACACAAACCACAACACAAAATATGCAATTTGAAGAATAAATAAAAGACAAACCATAAATAGTAGTATTGAGATTTCACCCATCTTTCGTAAGTGCAGATCGCTGTGTAATTCGACATCCGAAGTTTAGTAGCATCAGTGGTCATACAGCATGGTGCCTAACAATCTACGAGTCCCACACATGCCCCTAATACACTCTGTAAGGAATGTTGGCTACTTAGCTGAACTTAGTGTAGCACCTGACTCTGGTAAGCTTTTATTGATTCGGTTGAAAGAAAATTCCGATAACTGTAGTGGATGTTGGCCTAATGCAAACCACTATAATCACGATGCTCCTATCTTTTTGATGAAAATTAACTTTGGAGAATGCATCCACAGAGACCAGAGTTAACCAGTGTTTTGTTCCATTTTTCTGCATTCCAAAAAACTTTTCGAGATAAGTTGTTCGATACAAGTCATTGTGTAGTGACGAGCTCGGCACACTTGGAGTAAACTCAGCAAGTGTGAGAAGCAGAACTCAAATTTTTATTTGCTGTTATGGAGATAAGCTCGGACTTTAGTCCATCAAAGGTGTTCGGTAAACTTTGGTTTTGCTTTGTCGCGCAACTTTCTTATTCATTGAGATCGAAGAAGTGCTCCGATCTATCCATCTCGTGAAGAAACGATCAGATTTTAGTTCATACAGTTGTTCGGTATTGATGCCTCCAAAGTTCAGGCTACTGGCTATACGAAGATGCCTTGGCATTTTTAGGAAAACTGTTATTTAAATGCGAGGGAAACTTGACGACCAACTTATTTATGCTCGGATCTGATTGATGGATAGCTCAGCATTATAGCTTAGAAAGGACAAATAGGCTCGGTACTTGGAACTCGCGATGACACACTATTGAGCTCGTAGAAGCTATGCCGTGAGCAATTCAAACGTTATTCCAAAAGACCCTCTTCAGAATGACAAAGGAGTATTCCTCATTTTATACGAAACTTCTTACGTATCTTCATGGGGGATGGAGTAATTACCAGATAACTACAATATGATTGTCTCTCATGGACTTGAGCAGAAAGTTGACCATCACGTGAATTTCTCTTTCTTATATCATCGGGTTGATAGTTAATAGTGCATGGGCTAACTTTAACACCATGTTTCCATGTGCCTGCCACTTCAAGTCACGGCCATTGTTATGCTGCAGAGAGTTAGCAATCACATGTACTAGAGCTTGATTCTTTTCTTAAGGTAGGCTTAGGAGTGTTTGCCTTATAGTAGCTCAGCATGGAGCTAATCACCAAGTAATTTTGCTAATTACTTAGAATTTGAATGATAGGATTTAGGGTACCAACCTAATGACATGTCAAGTTTTGAGCTATCTAGGAGATCTGTTTGAGAGCTGCTCGCAAATGGAAGACCTATTTATAAGCTTTATCATTGCTAAATGGCTTATCTTGCTCTGTTTGGCTAGCCCTATTGTGCTGAGTACGTCCTATATTACCCTGACCGAGCTCTTACATAGACCTATCTATGAATATCAATAGTAGAAGATTTGTCATATGCTATAAGTTCTGTCCTAGCCTACTAGTTGTGCCCTGTTATGCTAGGTCTTCCTTGCTATACTAGGTTTGCCCTAATCTACTCTAGTCAGGTCCACTCTACTCTTCTAGGTCTACCCTGAATAGATAGGTGTGCTGTGCTTTGGCCTAATTGAGTCCGTCTTGCCATGCTAGCCTCCTACTACGTAACCATAGCTGTAGAAACTATAAGGAATTTATGTTGGGTACTCTAATCGTAAAGTGAGTGTTTGAACTGAATTGATGAAGTGTAGCTACTAAGTGTTGAGTTGCTATACTTTGAAGAAGCTATCTGAGTTGTTGTGTTGGTTGAACTATTGTGAGCTTCTAATCTGACTATTGTTTTGAGAGGCAATTGCTAAGTTGTTGAGTTACGTGTTGTGACAGTAGTAGGCATGTGCCCAATTGTTGGTGTTGAAGTGGTGCTAGGTCGGTGAAAGAGGTAAGGAAGTGGCTATGGTGAACTGAGAACTGTACAGTTGCGGAGTCTAAACCGTTTAAGGTTGCTTGTTATGAGTATGTTAAGGTAAAGTGACAGTATAGTTGTGTGAGGAGTGGTACTCTATGAAGAAGCTGTATTTTTAAGCCTTGTCATCAAATTGCCAACCTAAAATTGAATATCTAAGATGCTGTATCTTGGAATTACCGAGTGTTGGATAGTCTTGGTCATCGCTGAAGTGACTTGTTGTAAGCCAAGCTAATATGCTAAATTGATACCTTACTTCGACAAGGCTTATGACAATCGAGGAAGAAATGGTTATGGTTATGACTATGAAGATATAAGGTTGAGAATACCTATGTTTGATAGTTATAGATCTTCAGATGAATACTTAGATTAGGAATTCTAAGTCTGATAGGCTTTAGGGTATCAATCTAACTCGACCGCTAAGGCTGAGCTTAGTTATTTGCCAACTCATTCTATTTGCCCAGCTAAACGACCTTATTTCTCGCAGATAGAGTGTCGAGAAGTAGAAGGGTGAGACAATAACCGATTTTTACCCATGCTTGACCAGTTACTCGGCTTTACGCTTGTTGACATGCTGAGATATCACATTGTCAAGAGTTGGATCCATTTAGCAAGACATGAAGAGACTAATGCCGACTAACTTAAAAACTCAACAATTATTGGTTGACCTCTTTAGTGTCTTGGCCAAGCAATACGAGACTACTTTTAAGGCATGCCAAATGACCGTATGCGGACTTCCCCTTGTAAAAATGCACAGTTTTATATTTTTGTACATGTTTGTCTTTATTTTATTCATGGGCCCAATTTTTTAAGGTTTAAGGCTTTATACATTATTTACAGTTTTGCCACTAGGGTTTAAGATGTATTATAAATGGCAACATTTGTAACAATACAGAGATACAGATAGAACATTAATGAAAACTCCCCTTTGAGTCTTTTCTCTCAAAAAGTTCTCTCCCTCACAAGCTCTTATCAATCCTTTTAGCAAGAATGGTAGCGGCAACCTAATAACTTGAACTGGTGCATCATATCTGGTTAAGTGGCTCGGTATTCATTAAAAACCCTTACTGAACCCACTCTATTTTCATTCCTTCAGTAGGATTAGACCTACCCTGATGGCTGGCCTTATCTATCCTTAGTGTAGTTCGTATCATTTTGGTATTAGAGCTCTAGGGTTCTATTCTTTGGGGTTCTTAAAGATTTTTGGGAAGTTGCTGTAAAGAATTATTCATGTTTGTTGATTAGAGGTTATGTTCCTTTTATAGATATTAAAATTGGTTCTATTGAAGTAGGTTTAAAGATCTTAAGCTATGAAGTGGAGATTTGTAGGTTGATAAGAGTGGTTTTTGTTGTGCTCTATTGTACTCTGTTCTCCATTGTGGAAACGAAGGAGGTTCATCTCTGTATACGTCCGAATGTTTGAGTGTATTGGCTACTTGATTTTAGTCGGAAGTAAGCTTTCAAGATTGAGCCATATTAACTGCGATTTGGGTCATTGAATTTGGATGAAGGGTTGTTCAACATGGTTCTTTTGTGTTATCAAAACAATAATTAGTGGAATGTGTTTCGACATTAATTTGCAGTGTTTGGTGGTTGTTAGTTATGGAAGCTTTGTTGTTACCACAATAACAAGTGCTAGTTTTTCTTAGATGTTGTGTTGGATAATTTGATGCTAACAGTGATCATGATTGTGCTAGTAGGTTATGTTGTTATCTTAGGTATTGGCATAGTGCTTGGTGCTCAAAGTGTAAGCATTTGAACTAATCTAATAAAGTGAAATCATTAGGTACCAAGTTTTTGCACTTCGGAGAAGCTATCTGAGTTGTTATTCCCATTAACTTGTCAAGCCGAATTTCATACTCCTAAGGTTACCGAGCTAGTTTACTAAAGTGATAGCTCCATTTAACATGGCTTATGACAATCGAGGAAGATATGGTTATGACTATGACTATGACTATGAAGATATAAGGTCGAGAACACTAACGTTTGATGGATATGGATCACTGGAAAAATTCTTAGATTAGGAATTATGAGCCAATAAAGTCTTTGAAATGTATTCGTAGCCTGAACGTGAGAAGGAATATATCATAGAGGGTTAACTTCAAGGTCTTGTGAGGACTTGGTGGAAGAATGAATTAAAGCGAAAGATTTGCAGACGAGCAAGTTCTACATGGAGCTCAATGAGGCCTGTAATGAGAGAAAAATTTGTACTCGCATCATATCAAGATGAGTTGTATGAGGAGTTGTTTACCTTAAGGTAAGGGTAAATGAGTGTCTAAGAATTTTCCTAAGAGTACAAGGTACTGTTACGGTGATGTAAATTGTATAAATCTCTTTCGTCTACTATTTCTTGATTTATGAGAGGTGATAACTCTTATTTAAAATATATTTTACATGATGATTTTATAGTATTTTCTTTACATTTTTGGTTTTCTTTAAAGAAATTGATTCAAGGTTTGAACGCGTTCTTGGATTGAAAACGAAGAAAAGGAATTAAGTTTCACTCAATTTGGAGTTCAGATGAATGAGTTATGAAGTTTTGAAGTTACATAGCTTGGGACATAACTGTGTCCCCAGGCTGTGTCCATCTAGGAAAATATACCAAGGTTAGAAAGTTACATAACCTGGGGACACAACTGTGTCCCAGGCCGTGTCTGGTGAAGAAAACAGAAACCTTTCAATACATTATAAAAGGACATACTAGGGTTTCGCATAAGGAATTGGACATTTAAAGGGGAAGAGACTTGAGGAGAAGGAAAAGAAAAAGGCGAAAGCAACATTCAACTTCAAGATTGAAGAGATTTATCATCAACAAAAGGGGTTTTTCATGTTTTATTTATTGATTTTGTTGCAACTCGTTTTTAGTTTCATTATGATAGCTTAAGACTTTTGTATTGAGGATTATAGAACCTAGGATTTCATGCGACTATTGGATTAATTGATAATTTTCAATAAAGTTTCTATCTTTTCTTGATTAAATTATGTTATTTAATTGTTAATTGATATTTCTAGAGTATCAATATATGATATTATGCATGATGATTACGAAATCACATGTGTAATGAGATCTTGACATAATTGGATTGAGAAAGGTATTAACTTTAATTGTGAATCCCTCTAGTAAAAAATAATAGAAATTGAATTGGATATATTTTAAACGGTCACATGTTAAATATTAGGGGAAATAATTCATAAATACGTTATTTGCATTCTTGAAGTCGTTCTCAGTTTTATCGCTTTCTAAATTACTTAATTAAGTCTCATAATTAGGTAGTTTGTCAATTTTAGTTTTTTAATTCATTCAATCCATCACAATTTTCCGGTTAGATAATAAGGCTAACGTTAATATTAGTATTCGAAGTCTCTAAGGGATCGACTCGGACTCACATCCACTATATTAAAATGATAGGTGCACTTGCTTAATATTAAGAGGCTTGAGGCTAGAGATTGCCTAATGTGTTAACCCCTCGAGAGTAAGAAGCTTAAATGAGGCTATTCGACTAGCCTTAAGAGTAGAGTCTAACCTCGATGTCGATCGCTATGATGTCTAGGAAAAGTTGGAGGTTATACTTGATTAGCTTGAGAAGCTTTAAGAGGAAATGAGGCAACAAAGGGATACTCATATAGAGATAGCTGATGAGAAGGAAGACTGAGGAGAGGAAGTAGGAGAAGGAGAGGAGAAGGTTACTGGAGAGACGAACAGTATAAGCAAGAAAGACCGAGTTGAATTGCGGTTGAGACCCTATGTTTTGGAAATAGTACCATTACCCACTATAAATGCCGCATATGGTAGCTCTAGGAATTACTATGTTTGCCTTCCTCATATCGAAATCTTATGTCCTAGTCATCTAACAAGTTTATGTGGAACTGATATGAGTAGTTACAACATTGCGCTTGTGAGCTATTATCTACTATCGATTAAAGTTTATTAAGGCTGAGGTGATGGATATGTGTATTGGGGATATATTATGTTGACTTGCGGTACCCTTGTGTTTGAAAGATTTAAAGTGTGTAGATGCAAGGAGAGAGAAGAATCAATTTGCAAGGAATAGAGGGAATCCTGATTGCAACGAATGAGGAGATTATGAGATCTGAGCTAACTGCGTTTGAAGAGGTGGAAGTACTTATGATTGATAAGGCATCTTACATCCTATCAATGTAAGATCTACGAGCCTATAATCTTTTGTATGACCCTAGAATTGTGTTACTTCCCATAATTGATAGTTGCTAGGACTACCAAGGAGTAGTTGATCGGATCCATGATGTATGGAAGGAAAGATAAATGATGAAGAGTTTGATTGATAGGGCTCATGACGAATGGAAGAAGCGTTGGTCGATGATAACACTGGTGATGGAGCTAGAGTACTTTTCTATACTTACATTTCATTTTTGTAGGTTGGTATTTGATCTCGGTGGGATTTGGAGCTGCCAATCATTAAGCTTCAGGCCAAAAATTCTCTAAGGGAGAAGGAATGATAGGCTTTGGGATATTGACCTAACTCGACTGCTAAGGTTGAGCTTACTTACTTGCTGACTCATTCCGTCTGTCGAGCTGAATGACCTTATTTCTCGTAGATAGAGTACCAAGAAGTAGAAGGCCAAGACAACAACCGATCCTCACCCATGCCTGATTAGTTACTCAACATTGACTTTATGCTTGCCGATATGTCGAGATATCACGTTATTGAGAGTTAGATCCACTCAACAAGATATGGAGAGACTAATGTCGATTAATTTCAAAACTTGGTAATTATTGGCCTACCTTTATGGTGTCTCGACCAAGTAATGTGAGACTACTTCCAAGGCATGCCGACAATCGCATGCCAACTTATCCCTGTAAAAACATACAGTTTTATATTTTTGTACATATTTGTCTTTATTTTATTTATGGGCTTAATTCTTTAAGGATTAAGGCCTTATACATTATTTATAGTTTTGCCACTAGGGTTTAGGACGTATTAGAAATGGCAACATTTGTAACAATATAGAGATACATATAGAACATTAATGAAACCTCCCCCCCCTTTAGTAAAATTCTCTTCCTCATTAGCTTTTATAAATCTCTTTAGTAAGGATTGTGGCGTACAACCCTATAACTTAGATAAGTACGTCACATCCGACGAGTCTTAAGCCGTGTAAAATCCAGCTGGTGCATCATATTTGGTTGGACCTATCCCAACGACCGCCCTTGTTTTTCTTTAGTGCAGTTCTTATCAAAGTCAATAAAGTCTTTGAAAAGTATTTGTATCTTGAGCGTGAGAAGGAGTATATCATAAAGGATTAACTTCAAGGCCTTACTAAGACTTGGTAGAAGAATGTGTCAAGGCCAAGGATCTTTATATTACATGGAGCTGAATAGACTTGTAATGAAAGGAAAATGTATGCCCTCATTATATCAAGACAAATTGAATGAGGAGTTATCTACCTTGAAGTAAGGACAAATGAGTGTCCAAGAATTTGCTTGAGAGTATAAGACACTCTTATGGCGATGTGAATTGTATGAATCTCTTTCATGTACTATCTTGTGATTTAAGAGAGGATTGAGGCCGGAGATTGCCCAACGTATTAACCCCTTAGGAGTAAGAAGCCTGAATGAAGTTGTTCAACTAGCCCTAAGATTAGAATCCACCATTAATGCTGACCACTCTGATGTATAGGAACAACTAGAGGTAATACTTGCTTGGTTTGGGGAGCTTAGAGAAGAAATGAGGCAACAAAGGGACACTTGAATAGAGAAAACTGACAAAAAGGAGGCTCGAGGAAAGGAAGTAGGAGAAGAAGAGGTGGAGGTTACTAGAGAGGTAAGCAGTAGAGACATGAAGGACCGAGTTGAGTTGTGGTTAAGCCCCTATGTTTTGGAAATGGTTCCATTACCTACTATAGATGCCATGGGTGGTAGCTCCAAGAATTACTACGTTTGCCTTCCTCATATCAAAATCTTATGTCTTGGTCCTCTAACAAATTTACGTGGTGTTAGTATGAGTAATTGTGGTGTTATACCTATGAGCTATTATCGACTGTTGATTGGAGCTTACCAGGGCTAAGGTGATGGATATATGTATTGAGGATATGTTATGTTGGCTCTTAGAACTCTTGTATTGGAAAGATTTAAGGTGTGTAGATGGACGGAGGAAGAAGAATCAATTTACGAAGAAGTAGGGGGGATGTTGATTACAATAAATGAGGAGGCTATGGGATCCGAGCTAGTTGAGCTTGAAGAGATGGAAATACTTGTGATTGATGAGCAATCTGATGTCTGACCAGCATAAGATCTATGAGCCTACAATCTTTTGTATGACCCAGAGATCATGTTGCTTCCCATCATTGATAGTTGTTGGGACTACTAAGGTAGAGTCGATCAAGTCCATGATGAGTAAAAGGAAAGATCTTTGATAAAAAGTTTGATTGATAGAGCCCATGATGAGTGGAGGGAGTGTCAGTTGGTGATAACCTTATTTGAAGAGCTAAAGTATTTTCCTATGTTTGAATTTCATTTTTATTGATTGGTATTTGACTTCGGAGGGATTTAGAGTTACCAACTGCTAAGTTTTAGGTCAAAACTCTTCCAAAGGGGAAGGGATGATAGGATTTAAGGTATTGACTTGACGATATGCCAAGTTTCAGGCTATCTGGGAGATCTATTTGTGAGCTCCTTGCGAATGGAAGACCCATTTATGAGCTCTATCATTGCTGAATGCCTTATCTTACTCTGTTTGGTCAGCCTTATTACGCTAAGTATGTCTTATTCTACCTTGATTAAGCTCTCATACAGACCTATCTATGAATATCAATGTCGGGAGGCTTGTCTAAGGCTACAAGTTCTGTCTTGGCTTACTAGTTGTGCCCTGTTATGCCAGGTCTTCCTTGCTATACTAAGTTTGGCCTAGTCTACTTTGGTCAAGTCTGTTCTACTCTTCCAAGTCTACCCTAAACCCTAGGTATGCTTTACTCTAACTTAATTGGGTTTGTCTTACTCTGCTAGCCTCTTTCATGTTACCAACTTACCCCACTTTGCAGGACTGTCCTACCTTACTAGTCTACTCTACATTGCCAAGTTTGCTATGCTTGACTAAATCTATCCAACCAGGCCAAATCTATTCGTCCATGTTGAGACTGTTTTGATATGTCAAGGTTTGCATGACCATGCTAAGTCGGCTTAGTTATGCCAAAACAACTCGACCGTACCAGTTGAGTTCAGCCTTGTCAAGTTGGCTTGGAATAGGTTGGTTAGGGCCTATTGACTGACATGTCGGCTTAGCAAGATAGGTCAGCTTGGTTAAGATAGGTCAACCCTGATCAAGTTAGGTAAACCTAGAAACTTAAGTCTGCTTAGATCAAAGCCTTAGATTCCCCGATCGCCCATTGACACCAAACATCAGCTCTTCACCCAAAAATCTCATTCGGTTATCTATTTTTCTTATGTTATTTGAGTTTCTTATTTCTTATATCATTCCTAAATTACCCTCATGTTTATTTTGTATTTGCGGGAATGCCACTATGGCATCTTTTTAGTCATTTTATTTACAATTTTATCACTATGCATAAATAGGACATTTGTATAGGGTTTTTTGTAGACTTTGATATATTAATAAAAAACCCTTGAGATTTTTCTCTTGGAAAACTTTCCTCTGCCTACTCTTATCAATTTCTTTAGTAAGAATTGTAGTGAGCAATCCTATCACTTGTATTAGTACATCACATCCAATAAGTCATAGGTTGTGTAGGATCTGATTGGTGTGTCATATTCAACTAGATAGCTCATAGATTTACTAAAATCTCTATTTTATTTTCTTTCTCTTGTTTGTTGTTGTGTTTCTATAGGTGTCTTACTTTGGAGATACATCATTAGGACTTCGTTTACTATGGAAAGAACTCGGATAGAATTGTAGAACTTAGATTCCATAGCTCGCACGTGCAGACACTCGACACAACCAACTGCAGTTCATAAAGAACTTCAAACAAAGAGTTTCTCGACAAATAGATTGACAGTTACTCGGCTAGAGCTTAGGTCCATTATTAGGCTAGTTAGACGTTTACTACTGTGGCGTCGTAGATCTGCTCGGCGAGAATTGAGAATAGTTTAGCTCGGATTCCTTAGAGCTGCTTATAAAAAACTCGGCTATCCTTTAAGTCGCTCGCAGCTTGGTTAGGGAGCTCTTCTTTGGGCTATGTAGCTTGGCATTAGTTTCAAATTGGAGCTGCCTGCTACTTGGAGCTCAAATATTTTGTTCAAGGAGCTTGGCATGGACACACACGTGTGTATATATATATATATATATATATATGCGCCTCCAAGGGCATGTTTGAAAGAAGGGTCTAATCTTTAAAACAATTGAAAACAAAAGTCTTGCAAGTTGATTCGTGTCTTAATATACTCTGACGGTTCCAAGAGAGCATGTGTTTGCGATGTTCCATAAAACTACATGTCCGGGCTCTGCTGTGATTAATTGAACACATTTGCCTCCCATTTCGACAACTGGCCAACTATATCTATATATAGCCATAACTTCCATTGCGGATGAAGGAGGGTCGTGAACGCTAGAAAAATGTGTAGCATGGCTCAGATTGATCAGCAAGAAGTGTGTACATCGGTTTAGTATTTAATTCAAGTCAATTACCATATGCTCGGAAAAAGAAAGCTCGGCTCAGCGCATGATGCAAATCAATGCTTGGCTTAGACTACTCGGACATCGGCAGGTGCCGCTCAGCACAGTGTTGTTATGCTACATAGCTATTGAATTCAGATGGCAATCGGCCTCTCAATGTCAGTAGCTTGGCACGTGGAATTAGCAGGTTGACAAATACAGTAATACTTTTGGTGGTTAAGCAGAGTTCTAGAGAGGCCAAAAAGGTATCCAGCTGGCTTAACTTTTCAACACTAAAGAGTAATTCCGAGTTCATTCATCAAAGAATAACTTCCTGATTGATTCCATAGTGTGTTTCTTGCTTCGCATACCACTTTGCTGGTTTCCTGTGTCCTATCATTGGCTGAGGATAAATTTGATTCACCAGTAACACCGGTGATAGCAAGGTAACATAAAGGCAATCCGAGGAGACATTCGACTGGGCAAGCAAGTATTCTAAAGAGCGAAGAGAATGCTGTACCACATTATCTGAGAGCCTCAACCGATTCTTCTCATGATTTGTGCAAGTATGGGATCAAACATGCACGGGAAACAACAAGAACTTTCATGTAAAGAAGGGTTTTAAGTAGGCTACATGATGATCCAATCATTACAAAAAGTGTAGAACTGCCGTCCAGAAAGAGTACATTGGTGAGAAGGCCGAATTCCTCATCCAGTTTCAAAAGCCTTAATCTTGATTCAATCGCCGTAATCTACTCGGCTATGAGAATTGCTATGAGGACGGCATGGTGGATGAAAGCTCAAAGTATTCCAATCGCCGTGTATCTTTATTCTGATCTGGCGTGTAAAGGAGCTCGAACTGATCGTCAACTCATATATACTTGCTACTGCATGTATAGCTCTGCTCCGCACTTTAGATATTCGGCTAGGTTTTTATCAGCTTCACAGCAATTACTCAGCTGCATTGTTTTGAGCAAGGACTTTGGGCCATATGGAGCTCAACTTCATGGCCGTGTTTGAGCGAGTATAACATACACCCCTGACACGCGTGACACGCGCTATTGGCCTAGTCACCGCCCCTGTCAATTACTTTGTACGTTCAACTGTAGCTTACGTTTGCCAAGTACTTGGTACTTGGTACTTGGTACATCCAATTCCAATAGCAAATGACTCGGCGATTGGTTTAAACTGAATCCGGCGTTAAGTTAGTTCGATCAAATTTATCGTGTCGTTAATGTCGACGCCGAGCTTTGTAAGTGTACACGTGTAGCAGCTTTGTTCAGTTTCTGCTCGGCACGGAGCTTTATCATCGCTTAGGCAAAATATATAGAGCTCCTTAACAAAAGATAAGTAGGATCGGTGCATCCAATTACAATTGCTTTAAACTTTTGTGCCTCTGAATTTCTCAACTTCGGAGTCTTCAAAAGTTGACATCCTCTTTGACGCAGCAAGTATTATCAGATCCTTGTCCTACCTACGGTTATCCTTACAAAACATTGAAAAATGTTGCAATTTTTCTCTCCCTTTGGATCACTAGTGTATATCAAGACACATAGCAGCAAGATCATTCATCACTATGCATGAAAGAATTGACAAACATGGTGGTTACTAAGGTAGTTATCAACTTTTAAACTGCAAAATTTCTGATGTATAACATCGTAACGGTTAGCAAAGGAAGTTCTCCACTTCCACCATGCAAACAGGTGTCAAGTAATATATAATTGCACGTTCATAAAGACCATCAATTCCAATTAACAAAGAAGCCATAAATATATAAAAAAGGAATATCAATGCGATGGTTAAAAACAAAAAGAATGGAGGAAGCTAAGCCACGAAGTATAATGATAGACTATGAATATATTTGTGCAGTTTGTAGGTAGAAATAGAGAAAATCGAGTAAGACAAATTAGATTGCAGAAAAATTCATAAGAGAAAAAATTTCCATATCTTTTTGGAGAATTTTTTCATTTTTCTCAATTCCCACGTATCGCATTAATTGTTAACTGGTGATTTTCGTTCCGGTGCGTGTATACTTGCAAAACGAGAAAACGGTTACCGTGGTTACTAAAGAATGTTTCGATATAGTCACTTTAATGCCTAAGTCAACCCCTCTTATCTTATGAATAGAATTGTAAAGTGTTATAACGAGTAAGAGCATGGTAGAGGGTCTCCTTACTTGGGGGCTCTTCTATATTTATAGTGAGCAAGTTGATACTTGTACCCAGATATGCTGTAAGAGTTGGGCTTAAGCCATAATGTTACTGATTTAGGCTTTTGGCTTATTTTACTAAAAAATGCTATTAACATTTAGCATACTATTTATTTATCTCTCAACTTTTATAACACCAATCGTAAATGATTAGCATACTCTTTCTTCTTCTTTGAATGAATCAAGATATCATCAATAAACACCACCATAAACTTATCTAAGTAAAATTGATAGATATAATTCATCATATCCATGAATATTGTGGGCTTGGTCCTCAAGCCAATTGACATCACCATAAACTCGTAATATTCGGGACGTGTCCAAAAAGCAATCTTGGGTATATTTTCCAGTTTAATCCATAGTTGATGGTATCTTGATCTCAAATCAATCCTTGAAAATATTGTTTCACCATATAGTTGATCAAACAAATCATTAATTCTTGGTAGCACATACTTAATTCTTAGCTATTATTTTATTGAGCTTTTGATGATTAATACACAATCTCATTGTTCCATCTTTCTTTTCACAAATAGCATAGGTACTCCCTACGGGGACAGATTTGGCCGAATAAATCCTTCATCTAAAAGCTCTTGCAGCTGTTTCTTAATTCCTACAACTCCATTGGCAACATTTTGTAAGGAGCTTTAGCTATTCTAGTTTTAGGAATTAACTCAATTGTAAAGTCGAACTCTCTATGTGGTTCCAATCCCGGCAAATCATTGGGAAACACATCAAGGAATTTACAAACTACAAGTTTTTCACTTTGGGCATTTCTTTCTTTCCTTCCATGACAAATACTAAGCAATATTTCCACTCTTCATCATCCAATTTCATTTCTTCATTTACTTCTATGATGGCCAACTTTATACCACTTCTCTTAATCTTACCATAAAATACTACATTTCCATCATCCAATATTATAGTTTTATTTAGATAACCTATTTTTGCTTTATACTTGGATAACCAATCAATTCCCACAATAGCATCGTAGCCACTCAAATGTAAGACTATTAGTTTAATCGGGAATTCCCTTCCCTGAATCATTATTTACCCTTCACTCACTACTTTTTGATTGACACATACGCGACTTGTCTATTTACATCTACATGTCCTATATTATACTATTATTGTAGTTATTTATCAAATCAAACGACTTACTAAAGTATCATCACTGATGATATCTTATAATACTTATAGTAGTTTATTTTACTATATGTTGTCCATCCTATAATTCTTAATAAATTGTATTAGTGTACATACATGTCACTAATCCTAGTTTACTACTATCTACTCTACCATCATCATCCTCAACCGAAACATCCTAGAAATATTTTTCCATTCATTCATCAAATTCCTCGATATCATCATTCTTGCTATTTAATGCAAACATACGTGCTGGCCCCATTGCCACATCCACTCCTTAGTATCTTTAGCCCTAGGTCCAAACTGCATACAATATATTAAAAAGTGTCCCAATTGACCACAACAATAAAATTTCATGTTCTTCATCCTTGGACATTCCTTGGATATAGGGTTTTGATTTCCATACAGATAACACTTACCCTTTAACTATGAACATTAGCAGGGATAGTGCTAGGCTTCATACTTTCAACATTTAACATTTCCATATTTATTTTAAAAACTAAATCCTTTGTTAGATTGCATTAGACTAGTAGTCCTGGTGACTAACTTCTTTCCCTTTTGACTTGAACTGCTACTTCTAGCACTAAGGGACAATCTCTTAAAGGTGGGTCTAAATAAATTTATCCTTCTTAATTTTTTACTTTACTCAAACTGCATAGCTAATTGATTATGTTCTAACAACTACACCTTATCAATTATTTCATTGTAATTAGTAAGTCCATAATCTATAAGTTTATATGTCATCATTGGTTTTATCACAACTTGGAGGGCGGTCGAGTCATGGCAGTATCGCTACATAATATGTGAAGATCCGAGATCAAGCATTATCCTTAATCAGGGGCCTTCAGCGTAATATATAAGGCATTCATAACTACGACCTTCTCTGAGTAACTAGCATTAAGTAATAATAGAACATATAAATTAACATTGAGCTATCTAAATGATCACTAACAAAACATAGATAAGTGGGAATATTAGATTTCCCTTAAATTATTCATACAGTACCGGGATAAATTATCATAAGTAGTTTATGCTACTCAACAAACTAAAGATACTTAGTAATAGGAAATTAAAGAGAGTTCATATATATATATAAACAAATGGTTCACTCGAGCTCTCAACTTCTTTACATCCCAATTCTAACTAGTACTACTGACCTTAGGCATCCCATGGCCTAGCTTCAGCCATAAGTTTTGCTACAACAATAAACTATAGGGAGGTAAACTTGACTACTTAATGAGTAACCTACCTACTCTATAAAAAGTAATATTAAGCAAGTTCTATAACAAGTAATATCAAGCAAGTTATTTAACAAGTGTATGAATGCTTGGTCAAACATATGCAATGCAACAGTATATACAGGCTACCGGTGACTGTATATAGCATGGTTTTGATGCCTACTGTTGCCCAGGTTAGGAAGTATTTCGGTGCGTTAGGATCCAGATATCTAACTCAAAGTCTCTTCTTATCAATATCACCCTCAACAGTAGATGTAGCACGACCTTAAGCAGAAGGCGTCACTCCTCGGAGCCAATTAGTTCCTAAAGGTCGAGGTAGGAGCATGTCGCACGAAGTACATCATACGATAACAACTTTCAATACACAAAATACAATATGAATCCTCTAGGTATGATCGCCCATTCTACTGTGCGATGCTGACGCCCATATTATCATGTTATAAGATGCAATGCATGTTCGGTTTAATTAGGGGTTAAGTATTCATTAGTTCGGTTCATGGGTGATCAATCATAATATACAGCAACTCTAAGACCTTAAGCTCTAATGAAGTAAGCATATAATATTTATATCAACTTAAGATATTTTTGCAAACAAAGTCAATCATATCAAACACACACAATTTCCCGTTTGCCCCAACATGCAACAATTTCAATTATTGAATATAATTAAGTATTCCACTAATTACAAGCACAAGCAAATAAAGTAGGGGGCAGTATACTCACTCAGTCATGTTGCTCAGCAGTCCCAATAATCCTCTACGGCATCTAAGTCAAACTCCTTGTCCCTAAAGAAGATAATTAAGTTTTATGAGTATTCTATTTATACCAATTAACTAGGCTTACCGCTCGCTATCCCGAAGTTAGTTGTTTCCGTAATTTAGGCATATCTTCTTTATTTTAACTCCGTTTTTGGTTATCTTATAGTCATTTTCATCATTTTTGAATGTTCTTTCATTTGGTGAAGTTATTTTTAAGTTTATGAATCAATAGGTTTTCGGTTTAGGCCTTACAAGGTCGTGGGCCTAAGTAGTGAGTTAGGTCATTTTAAGATTTGGGCTTAGTTTTGGGCCTTAGGCTTGGTTTTTGACTTTAGGCTTTATGTTTAATAATTTTGGGCTTCTTTTAAGTATTTTAAATGGGATTTTTTGTCTAACATTTTAAAATTTTAAAGTGAGCCTTGGTGATGCTCTTATAGGTCCAAATGGGCCTTTATACTAAATTTAGGGTTTTAGTTCACCAAAGGGCCAATATTTTGGGGGGCGGGGGGGGGGGGGGGAGGGGGCGGCCCGCGCGTATCTTAGATGGGTCTTTAGGTTTTGTAGGCCTCTTAAATAACTCTTCCTAAGCCTTTTATCCTAGGGTTCAAATCTGGTCATTTAGCTACATGGGCTCTTTGTTGAGCCTAATTTTTTGATTTTTATTTTAAAATTAATTTTTTATTTCCTGATTAATACTAGACCCTAACCCATTTAATATTAATCTTCAATTAAAGAAATTAAAAAATTTCAATTTTTTTATTGAAAATAATTTTTGGAGTCGTCACCCGGTCGAAGTCAAGAAAAAAAAAAGAAACCGTAACCAATTGGGTGGATTAATTATGATTTGACTACTAGTCTTTAATTTCAATTTGAATGAAAAACTAGAGTATTATGAGTTCGGGGCTAACCTATTAAACTCTAACGGGTACCACTATTTATTTACCGAAATTAGGATTATTCTTCTAATTATAATATTTAATAAATAAATAAATAAAATCAAAAGAGAAAAAAAGGGGCCTAAGTTTTTACATATTTTATCGTCGTCTTGAAGGTGCCTATGTAGCCACTAGTCGCGGTCAGACGATCGTAGTTCTTTCCAAAAAGTCTTTAATGTGTTGGTTCTTTTTATAAAAAACGATTGGTTGAATTTGCGTTTTTATTAACCATTTTATTTTTATTAAGAAAAATCCCTAGAAGCCTAATTTTTATTCTTAATTATAAAAAAAAACCTAAAAACCTAATTTTTGAAAAGTTTCAAATTAAGATTTTTATTTAAAAACAACTAAGTAATAATAATTTTTTTTTTATTTTCAAGAAAAACCCTAAAGATTTTATGAAATATGTAATTTTTATGAAATATGTAATGTTCTACAGGATGAATCTTTTATATAGAAAAAATGCTTAAAACATAAAAAAAAGAAGGAAAAAAAAATTCCTAATCATAAAAAAGATACTTAAATTATAGAAAAAATGGTTAACCATAGAAAAGATATTTAAACCATAGAAAATATGTCTAAATTATGAAAAAGATGTTTAAACTATAGAAAAAAGTCTAAATTATAGAAAACGTGTCTGAATCATAGAAAAAAAACCTAACAAATGAAAAGATATATAAACTATAGAAAAGAAACCTAAATTATGGAAAAGATATCTAACGACAGAAAAGATGTCTAAATCATAGAAAAGATGTTTTAACCATAGAAAAGAAACTTAAACTATGGAAGAGACATCTAAACTATGAAAAAGACATCAAAATAATAGAAAACAAGCCTAAACTATAGAAAAGATGTCTCGCTATAAAAAAGAAGTCAATTAATTTTTTTTTTATTTTATGAACAAAATGATTTTTTTATCTAGAAAACCCTAACATGCCTAATTAAATTTTTCGAAATTAATACAATATGTAAAGAACAAGATTTTGTAAAATATGAGATTTTATAAAAATATCATTTTGAAAATATGAAATCTAAAAAAATAATAAAAAATAAACAAACTAAAACTTAACTTAACACATGTTCACTAGACACTAATGCTATAACTAATTACTAGCAATTAAAGACATGATAAAAATAAATAAAAAAAAATTAGTACAAGTTTTAAAAATAACTACGCATATACTAAGTGAGATAAAAATAAATAAATAAGACAAGTTATAGACAATAATTAAAAACCACTATTATGTACCTGTAAGGCAAAACACGCAAAGCTGATGAAAGGGAACAGATTAGATCCCCAATCCTATCGCGTGCACAACTATAGAATTGGTCTGAGGAGTGGGTTCGAGCGTGTTTTTAACAAATCTATAATTATTCTTTCTGGCTCACATCATGCAACCCCTATTTATAAAACTCGAAAACAAATCTTTTGAATCCAATCCAATCCAATCAAATCAATTTGAATCTAAATTGACAAAGATCGAAAATATATTCAAATCTTATAAATCTTGATTTTATTAGATTTAACATCATTGTATCAGATCTGCTTTTTTTTTTTTTTAATAACTATTTAGTCAAAATTCCATCAAATTAATTTTTTTGATTTTTTTTCTTTTTAGTTTTTTTTTCTTTTTTTTTCCAACAATTTTCTATTTTTTTTTGTCTTTTTTATCATTTTCATTTTTTTTATTTTTTAAATTATGACCTTAAAAACAAAAATTATAACTACTATGAGAAAAAATCGAGTGTCTATACTCTTAAATTAGTTCTTTTGGGCTTTTTGTGTCTAGTTCACCATTTAGGGCCTTGGGCTGAAGCCTACTTGTCTTTTTAGACTTAAGCCCAACAGTGGACTTAAATTTAGCCCATTTTTAATATGGTTATAGATCTTTCCATTATGGCTCTTTGGGTTGTTAACACTATTCTTAAGCCTACAATTGCTAACTAAGCTAGTTTAGGGCCTTAACCAAACTTTAACCTCTTAACTCGATTAATTAAATCCAAAATCATACTTAAAACTAAATAAACATGCCATTAAGCTATTAAAAAAAAGTTCTATATTTGGTGGGTCAAAGAAAGTGGTGGCTAAGAGTGGTCTCTAGGGTCAAACTTTCCATTTTTATGCAATACTTGATTTTTATGGTATTTTGGCTTAAGTAGCCTATGTTTCTACTAATCTAAAACCATAATTGATAAAGAATGTTAATGGGAATGGCAGTGGATGGTAATCTAGAATGGATATTCGTGATTCAAAAATGGGTACGAAGAATAGGAAGGTTTTTGATGGTGAATGTAAATGAATATAACTCACTAAGATATAAACGCATTTAGTGGTTTGAGTTCAAAATAGAGTTTGATACAACTTATGGATACTAAATGTCGCTCGAGATTTAAATGAGGGTTAGATGCAACTCACTAACCAGTTCAAATGAAAAGCTTACTATAATCTTGAGGTCAAGATTGATAAGAACACGTGAGAGATTAAAGAGCTTAATCAATACTCAATAATGCGGCAAACACAAGCTCTACTAGCTCAAGTATAGCCTTATTCGAAAAAAGAAAGTTTCACTCTTTGTATGGGGGAATATTCTTCACTATATGTATTCTTCTTTAGGTTAGTACAAATGTTGCTATTTATAGCAAGTCTCAAACTCTAGTGGCAAAACTGTAAATAATCTATAAGGCCTTAAACCTTAAAGAATTGGACCCATAAATAAAATAAAGAAAAACATGTACAAGAGTACAAAACTATACGTTTTACAGGGGAAGTCAGCATGCAGTCACTCGGCATGTCCTGAAAGGAGCAGTATCCAAACTAGATGGGATCAACAATTGGATGTACGGGTTCAGGAAGGAGTCCCCGAAGTCTTACAGTGTTTGGTCGAGACACCAAAAAGGTTGGCCCATAATTGCCAAGCTCTAGAATTAGTCAGCACGAGTCTCCAGTGATGTGTTGAGTGATTCTTTTAGTCTTGAGTACTCAGTCTTACGGTTTCTCAGTACCTCGGCTGACGATAGAATTGATGCCGAGTGTTTATTTTCCTTACTCTTGTCCTTCTGGTTGTAGCTCAACCTCGGTAAGCATTGATAAGCCTCAGCTTTGGACAGGTTTGCTTTAGCTTGGATATGGTTGGAGGTTGATTCTATCATTACCATGGGTTTGAAAGGATGTCGTCCTTGATGTTAAGTGTTGAGTATAGCTGGGATGTCGAATAAGCTCATTCTCCCTTTTTGCTTTGCTATGAGGGCCGAGTGTCTCTAGATTTCCTCAATACTCATTGGGGTTAAGAGATATCTCTTCCTATCCTTTTGAATAGTATAAGTGTTAAGGAATTCGTCATTGATCACTTTCTGATCAAACTCCTATGGTTAGCTAAGAAATAGGTTCGTGACATTCATAGGCACTACATTGAAGTTGACCTCATCCTCATACTGCCCTGCCTTGAATGCGATTCGCATTTTCTTATGCACATGCACCATACCCTTATCATTAAACCATTTCAACCATAAGGTCGAGGTTGTATGTAGGTTGGCAATTTCATCTTTTCTACTAACTTAACAGAAATGATGTTGGTGTAATAACTTCCATCGATAACTAGGGAACAGGTCTTCCCATTTACTAGGCACTGCATATAAAATAAATTTTCCCTTTGTCTGGGATCTGCCTTCAGGTTAGCTCGTGTTGCCATAACGAAGAGTTTATTAAGATCTTCGAGATAGACATCTTCTTCTATCAACTGGTCGTCCAAGCTCTGGGTACTTTGACTCTCGATTTGAGCTTCGGGCCCTTTTCCCTTTAAGACCATGACCCTTTTATTTTAGCATTGGGATGTAATGTGTTAGTAGCCTAAGCACTTAAAGCACTTCACTTCTCGGGTTTTGTTGTCGGGTGCCTTCTTTTTCTCGGCATGGACTGGTTAGCTAAGCTCTCCTTTCTTTATCTTCTTTTCTTTCCTTCTCTCTGCATATCTCTTAGGCTCAGGGCTGCCTTGTTGAGGTTAACTACTTAGCCTTTGATGCCTTCTCCTCCTTTGTTTCTTAACTCTTAATGCCAAATTGATTAGCTCATCTAAACAGTTGAACGGCTACAATTCAAAATTCAACTATGTCGATAATATCATCTTAGAGTCTACTCAAGAATCTAGTAATGGTGTAGTCCTGTAGATCAACAATCTCACATCTCATCATCAAGGCCTCAAACTCTTGCAAATACTCTTTAACAGTATTTCGACCTTGTCTTAGATGCTGGAAAGCATGGAGCATCTCCTGCTTGAAATAAGTTGGCATAAAGCATTGGTTCATCAATCTTTTCATGAGCCTCCAAGTTTTGATCGACTCCTCTCCTTTGGTATCTCGTTTAGCAACTAGCTTATCTTACCAAAGACTTGCATGTTCCATAAGGGATAAGGAAGCCAACTTAACCTTTGCTAGATCATTGCACTCGTAGCACTTAAATAACTTCTTGATTTGGGGAATCTAGTTAAGGAACTTTTTAGGTAAGCTACTTCCATAGAAGGTTGGTAGCTTCAACTTGACATTATCAAGTCCTCGACCAGGTGTTCAGGGTTCATCCCTTGCATTCTGAGTTGGTTGATTCACCTTGGTTCGACTACTTTTGTTAGAGCTCTGCTTGGCAATGTCTCTTCTCAGCCTTGGTTCTCTTCTCTAGGCTCCTTAGTTTAACTCGGAGTCAACATTCCTATCATTACCTCTTTTCGACATTGGTTAGTGTTCTCTTCTTCTCGACTGTCACTCATTATTATCAAGCTTATTGGAACCACTTCCACTTGTGGGTGTTCATCTCCTTCTTCCTTCTTAGCCATCGTATTTGCAGCCTTTGACTAACCTAGTAAGCTTTTGAATAGAGTCAATGAGATTTTGAATCTAATATTCTAAGTTATCAACACGTCTCCTCAAGCTTTTATGAAGACTATCACCAGTGTTGTTGACATTATCCTATGACATTCTTGTTCGTATAGTAATTTACCAAAGAATTGAATAAACAACAAAATATAATAACAATAACCCAAAAACAACCACTACTTGACTTTTGCAACTACCACTACTGACAAACAACTACTATGAATAGCACACTACACTACAGAACAATGATTAATAGGGAGGTACAAACTATGAATCAAACTCTAAAGAACACTAACATGCATGTCTCCTTAAAGCTCTGGTACCAAGATGATAAGGAATGTTAATAGGAATAACAGTGGATGGTAATCTAGAATGGGTATTTGTGATTCAAAAATAGGTACGAAGAACATGAAGGTTTTTGGTGGTGAATGTGAATGGATATAACTCACCATGACACAAACACAATCAGGGATTTGAGCTTAAAATAGGGTTCGATACAACTCATGAATACTAAATGTCGCTTGGGATTCAAAGGAGGGTTAGATGTAACTTATTAACTGGTTCAAATGAAGGGCTCACTACAATCTTAGGGTTAAGATTGATAAGAATATGGGAGAGATTATAGAGCTTAATCAATACTCAATAATCTAGTAAACGTAAGCTTTACTAGCTCAAGTGTAGCCTTATTCGAAAGAGGAAAGTTTCACTCTTTGTATGGGGGAATATTCTTCGCTATTTGTATTCTTCTTTATCTTAGTACAAATGTTGCTATTTATAGCAAGTCATAAACCTTAGTGGTAAAATTGTAAATAATGTAAAAGGCCTTAAACCCTAAAGAATTGGGCCTATAAATAAAATAAAGAAAAACATGTATAAGAGTATAAAACTGTAAGTTTTACAAGGGAAGTCGGCATGTAGTTACTCAGCATGTAGTTACTCGGCATGTCTTGGAAGGAGTAGTATCTGAATTGGATGGGTTAGCAGTTGGATGTACGAGTTCGGAAAGGAGATGTTGAAGTCTTGCAGTGTTTGGTTGAGACACTAGAAAGGTTGGCCCATAATTACCAAGCTCTAGAATTAGTCGGCACGAGTCTCTCAGTGATGTGCCGAGTGGTTCTTTAGTCTTGAGTACTCGACCTTGCGGTTTATTGATAGCTTGGTTGATGATAGACTTTGTGCCGAGTGTTTATTTTTCTTACTCCCATCCTTGTGGATACAGCTCAGCCTTGGCAAGCATTGATAGGCCTTGGCTTTGTATAGGTCTGCCTTGGCTTGGATATGGTCGGAGGTTGATTCCTATCAATAATCATTTCATAAAAGTGTATGAAAATGTGTGTGAGAACATATACAAGAGGCAATATGCATGGGGAATAGGGGTTTCATCATCTTACTTGAATATTTTCTACTAACAATTACATTACTACTTAGCTTATTTGTGTTATAACTTCTATTAAAGGTGGTTTTTCTTGTACTTAACTTTGCGGACCTTCTTGAAATACCTCAGAACTTCTAGGGAGTTGTTTTAAAAGAAGTTTTAAGAAAGCAAACATTAGTATCTATAATTATTTTGTAAGAAATATAAGGAAAAACCTAACCTAAGTTCTTACCGAGGCAAAGTCTGGAAGGCCTCCCTTTGTGGTTGTGTGTCGTAAGCCTTGGTGTATGTAAGGGGGTGTGAGTGTGTTGAAAAACAAGGGGAATGTGTGTATGAGGCGTGGGACTTGGTTTAGAGTAATTTAGAGTAGTGGTGGTAAAGTTATGGGGGTTGGCGCTAGGGTGGTTGGTAGTGGCCTAGAAGAGGTAGAAGAAGGAGTTTAGGCTTGATCTTTGAGAGGAAGTTTGAGGGAGTTGTTATATGTGTTTTAGGGTTTGAGAAAATGAAAAATGAGGAAGGGGATAGCAGGTTGTGGAAGTGAGGAAAGGTGGGGGGACAAGTGGTGAGTAATTTGGGAAAACAAGGATAAGTACCAAATAGGGACCATGTATTTCATGTGCCTTTTGCCAATTTGGGCATGATCTTATCTCCTAAGAGTACACGTTATTTTTAGAAGGGATAAGAGTTTGTCTTTTGGTCATTAATCATGTTTAACTTGTAGCTAATCAAGATGTAATAGGGTTGGTTAAGGATTAGGGTTTGATTAGGGTAATTAGTGGTCATTAGGCATGATTAGGTAAATTAGGTGCAATTAGGATGTGTTTAGGGTTTGGTTGGACTTTGACACTATAATTTAGCTATTCGAAATGTCTTACACATGTACTTAGGGTTTTCTTAGGGTTTGGTGCTTGTTTATGCTAATTTGATCTGCATACGAGCTCAAAAGTTAGGGTTCAAATTGCTTGGTATTACTGATCGCTTGTGTTGATCAATTCAACCTTACTATTAGTATTTATTGGTGACAATAAGGTATTTGATCACTTAATTAGGGTTAGATGGTCATTTTAGGGTTTTAATAACATTCTAGGGTTTTTTAAGTATTAAGGTTCTTGCTTGTTTAGTTAGATTTTTAAGGCTTACTTCAATTAGAATTTTGGTTGAACACTTACGATTTGATTCTTTTACTTAGGTATTATTATCATGTTTAGGGTGGTTCTAGGGGCTCTCTAAGGACTCCTTCATTTGATTCTGCTTTTGGGTTATCGAAATTTCATGGGGTTTACAAGTTCGAACCTTTTGAGAAGGAGGTCTTTTTTAAGCTTTAAGTTATCTATATACGATTATGATGCATATTAGATCAACTGATTGAACTTAGTCTCATATTACGTTACATTCATTGTTCCTTTCCTTAAGTCCATAAATTCCTTTGTCATTTGATTTTTCACACTTATAGGAAAGTGTTCCTTCTTAAACTCTTCTCTAAATGTCTACTAAGTGATTGGTTTTGTCAAGTTTCTTGCTTTAGAGTCTCTCCATACTTGAGCTCTGAATTTCAACAAGAAAGTTCTATACAAGAGTTTTGTTGCTTCTAGTATCTAGAAGGCCTCAAAACTACGCTCAATTTAAGCTAGCCAATCGTCAACCATAGTTCGTTCTCCTATTTCTCCTTCAAAGTACCAATTGGTTTTAATAACTTCAAGATGATATTAACTTCTTGAGGTTAGTGCTCTCTTGGTTCCACTTCAGGGTACCTCTAACCTACAACATTTCCACTAGCTATAAGATGCTAAATTAAGGCTCCTTGCTATTAAATCATAGTATGCATGTTTGCCATCATTTGTCAAAATTGAATAGTATCTAACATATTCGAAAGAGGTAGGTGTGGTGGTAAATCATTCTTTGGTATATCTTGAGGTGCAAGTGGAATTGGAGGTAGTTCACCATTTCCTGGTCGTCCTTCAATATCTCTATTTCCATAATCAACCACGTTCATAAACACTAGGATTTACTTAAATGTGCACTTAAAGTCATTTAAGAGTATAAGCCAACATGGAAATTTTAAGTCTTCGAACTACTCTTTGACTGATTGGATTCCTATTGATCTAATATCATATAGTTTCAATAAGAGATCTTTTAAGGACATTTCAATATCTACGAATCATTTATGTAGATCCTATATGTACATAATAATAGGGAAGTATTTCGTATAATGTCCAAATCCCTACTCATAGAAATGATAGCAAATCCACACTTGTAAATGCCATATCACCTGTATTTAGTCCTATAATATAACATTACATGTAATCCATGATATCATAATTTCTCTTGAATGAAACATAGTTCTAGAAATTAATTAATCATACATCATTTTTCAATACTGTTGTTCTGGTAATTGACCTACTTAAGTTGTTGTTCATATACATTCAAACTCAAAATACATTTGATATCATACAAGATCATACACTTACTACATTTGTAACTTTTGCAATTTAGCTTTACATCCCAAATATATGCATCGAAACTAAAACTTTACATTAGAAAAGATTTACATTAGAGCTAAGCCTTATATATATATAAAAAAAAAAATTCGAGCTACACCTTTTTACATAGTGGATTAAATTGTAATAGTCCTACCATACATATCAATAGTTGATGATAGCATAGGGCTTACATCTACCATTACACTATTGACATACATAAGGCTTTACGTCCGAGCTAGTAGCCAATAACCTTAAAGAATAATGCCCCCTTTTACCTTAAAGTTTCTATTGAAATTGCCTAGCAAAGTGGTTTGCTAGCTTTTGTTAATTGAACATCACTTAGTATTCCCTTTCCAAGATTTTATAGAGTTAACTTGTAAAAGAAAAACTATAGGGGTATGAGCGAATCCATGTGCTCAGTAAGTAGCAAGGGATAAGTGTCATATGTAAAGAAGCAAGGCAAGCATATCCTTTTAGAGTGTAATGAGATGTAACACTTCAAATGCCATTTGTATGAAGGGGATCAGTATGTCATGAGATTAGAAAAAATAACCTCACTCTAGCCTGGGTTTTGAGGAGTTTTTCTACACTACAACCTTCCACTTTATGGAACCAACCTTCTTTTAATCTTACATATAGAATGGACTTCCTTTTGTCCCCTTTATACCCATTCCGAACTATCTTCGATACCTTCAAACTTGAACAACGACCTCCGCTTTTATTATTTAGTTTCCTAAGATTAAAAGGAAGGAAAACTCACTATTTTCTTGCCACATGGGTGGTATTGATAGGAAGAGTGCAAAATGCATAAGTGTAATGCATGTATCGATTTTAAGGTCAAGTATTACCTTAGTCAAATTTAATTAGGTAATCAAATAGTGAATCGGAAACACAATAGGATAGTAAATACTTAAGTTAAGAAGCATAGATAATCAAACATAGTCTTTACACCCACATTCGCTACATATGCACAAATTAACTAATTATAAGCACAAGTAATAGAATAACTTACTATCCCTTATTAACGCAAACATGCCACTTACTAGATTATAGAAGCTCAACATCACCCTGAAAGTTAGGTTGAAATCTTATAAAAAATTCACTATTAGTTATATTTTAGAGTTCAGTTACTTTATACCATTGTGATAGTAAATTAGTATTTTTTTTTAATTTGTATCATTTTATAGATCTTATTACTTTATTATTTACTTATAAAGGAAGTAAGAACAAAGATTCACAAAAGAAAACTTGACTTTTATTAAGAATGTATTTGTTATATATATTATATATAAATATATATAGATTTCAAAACGTAGTTTTGGATAGTTAGTATAAAAAAACTAAGATAAGATATTATTATTATTGTATGGCCTTTGTTGGATATCTTTATGACATATCATTAGTTGTTTGAAATTTGTAGAGATGATTTGATATTTCTTTAATATTTTATGATGTTTTATATGGTACTTTTATCATATTTTAGCATTCTACCAAATTATTTTATTATTTAATTTACTTTTACAAATAGATTTTTTACTTTTATTTTGGAACACATCATGATAATGTTTTAGATTCTTTACTTTTATATGTCACGGATCATTATCATGTTTCTTACCCTTATTTATTATTTATTTACCTTACTTTATTACTGGTTTATTATTTGTTGTTCTATTTTTACTTTTTACTCTCTACTTTTACTTCGAGGGACAAAGTGGTCTTTTTCTCTCTTTTTATCATCTTTAATCACTGGTAGATGCTTTATAATTAATGTCTTTACTTTTGTCTTAAAATAACTAATCCTTTTTATTACTTGTTAATAATTTTTACCTTCTATAGCTTATTATATATAAATACAGTTATAACATTAATTTCAACTTTCTAAACCGGTTAATTGTCCTTAGTTCCCTTAAGTTTCTTTCTTATATTAATCAAATTTCTACTATTAGTGTTAGTGTTTTCTACTGTTGTTAATTTTGTAGACCCTAATTCTATTGATGGGTCAATGTTCCTAGTCAATTTTCATATTCTAAGATTATTTAAGGTTATGGTGTCGGCAATTGAATTCATCTTAGGTCCTTAAGAATCTAAGGTTTGGGGTTTTTCATCCTTATGTTTTCTTAAACAAGCTACTAGGTCTTACAACATATTTACAAATCAAAATTCTAATTACATCAAAAAGAGGCCAGGATACATCTAAATATCGAAATATAAACATAAGTTGTACTATTAAAAAATGTTGAAAGTAATCAAACATGTAATCACATAAGTCATCTAAGGCTGTTATCCTGCTACAAAATCTTTCCAATTCCTAATTACAAACTTTCCCGACCACTTGGTTCGTCCAACTTCATAGCACCTTCCAAAAGAAACAATTTTTCATAAGTATTCAAGTCTATATTCTCATTTCTTATCTCTGAATCAAAATTTACCACTATATCTTCTAGCATTTCAAGAATATTGATCACTTCCCACACATCATTTTCATTATCCACATTTACTAATTTTGATTCCCTTACTTGGTTCACTTTAAGCTCCACACTAAGTCCTACTTGAATCCCATCTTGACTTTCAGTATTAGCTATTGCCTCGGTTTCAACCTCTTCCTTGATCTCATTTTCTTCTACTCTTAAATTCATGTTTCCATTTTCTGCATTAGCCTGAGTTATTACGGCTTTTAAATTATACTTTAGGTCTTCCTAAAGGTCTTCATTGGGATCTTCCTCCTCTATATTCTCACTTATATTCTCTTTTGGAACTTAAGGTGGCGTTTCCTAGGGCTCTACAAGTAATTCAGGCTCATCAGATTGTAAGCATACTTTAATATCCTAGTCGATGGAAATCTTGAGAACCAATCTATAATTTTGGGAGAATATTCTTTAAGTATATGTGGGGCTCTTACAGGTATTTAGTTAAAACTTGGTGGGTAATCCTTTCCTGGTTCTATTACAGTAAGAAAACATAGCAATAGAATCATCATAGATACAATTCCATTGTCATGCATATACTTCTTCTCAAAGGTTGCAATGGTGGTATACTCATTATATAAGGGAACCAATTCACCTTCCATAATCTTCCTATCATCTTTCTTACTCTAAGACAATTCCCTCTTATAAGTAGTTATGATCTCCTTTATGGTATGAAACAACATCCAATTCACCATTTCCAGTAACAAATTCTACTATTAGACTCGATAGTCGATGGGCGTCCCATCACCAATCGAACCAAAATGTGACTAAGCGTAAATAAGCTTATGTTTCTAAATCTGAAAGTAAGCAAAGTATAAGTTAGATTAGCATTATTTAATATTTATTACCATTTTAGCTTCTATTTGATCTTATACATATATAACTTACACATATGCCTACAAATCTATGTCTTTTACTTCCCACTTAATTTATCTAACTCTCGGTATTCCTATTGTTTATTTCATTTTGATTAGACACTATAAAGTTGGGTTCTAAAGAACCATGCTTTGATACTAACTTGAAACTATCATGCTAAAAAATTCTACGAGTCACAATAATCTTGTTGTGTAAACCGACCTAGGATAAAAGTTAGCTCTTAAGTTGCTATCATAGATATAGCTTATACAAGGCATACTCAACTCAACCAGTTTTAAAACAGTCAGGTAGATACCTTGAACATATAGCACTAATGGAATAGCTTTGTAAAACACTTTTATCGGAGAGTTGATGGTTCATTACTTTCAAAATACATGCGTATTTACAACAAAAGTTTTAGTTTTTCAGTTGCAACTCCACAGGTTGGATATGTTTACACCTACATATAACATCAACCAATAGTTCGAAAACTATAGGGCTACCTAGGAAGACCCATATATCTTTCCCACACAAAGAAAAGAAAGTAACAAAAAAAAAAAAAAGGAGTAGATGATCCATTTACTTCAAGTCCTCACTCCCTAACCTACCAAACAATAACCTATGGATGATTATACTTCAAGATCTAGTTAGTACCTACAAAATTGTCTATTGAGATGTATGTGAGCATAGCTCACTCAATAAGATAGGATGGAGTTGCAAGAGTATGATAAACAATCAAGGTTATCAAATAATAATTAGATGTAATGCTATAAGTAATGAAAGTTCATTGCACAATGTTTAATTAGTCTATTGTGAAGTTAGAGAAATTTCATTTGCTCTAACCTGAATTGAGGAGTTTCAATACAGTACTATCATACCAAATCTGGGGTTGCATAATGGAGAACACCTCTCTCCTAATTATTAAGACAAACTGATTAATATAATGTCAATTGCAAAACACTACAAGGAGTTCATCTCCCAATTAGCAAATTAGTATCCCAAACACATACATAGTCAGTGTACAAACAATCTAATTATAACTACAAACGGGTTGCATAATGGAGAACACCTCTCTCCTAATTATTAAGACAAATTGATTAATATAATGTCAATTACAAAACACTACAAGGAGTTCATCTCCCAATTAGCAAATTAGTATCCCAAGCACATACATAGTCAGTGTACAAACAATCTAATTATAACTACAAACAAGTACTCTTATTCCTCTAAGTATCTTGGAATGATACTCCAACATGCCGTGAAAGACCAATGGCAACTTACTTAATGTTGACATACATTAGCCTTTCATCATATGCTGGTTTCCTTCATAATTCACTAATTTCAACACAATTATTTAAGTTTTTGCTACATATAAAGTATATGAATTTATTTTAATGATTGAAGTGTGGTTGTAATTTGGCTTAAGCAAGTTTAGTAAACCATTTATTAAGTTTCAACGTAGTGGTAAAGTCTCTAGACAAGGTTTTACACGTATGTGTAATGTAAAGTTTAGATCCAAGAACCGTCTCAAAAAGTGTCTGACCAAAGTCCTACTAACTAGTAACCTTCTAACCAAGTCTTTGAAGCTATTTTAGCTAAACTTCTTACCCTAGCTAACTCTTTCAACAAGTCTCTAACCCTTAGGTTAAGTTTATCCTTTTCTAGTTTAACCCTCTGATGAGCCCTTTGATAAAGCTTAAACTTATATATATACACTAACTCACTCACTCTCGTACTTTATTTCTAGTTCAAACTCATTATAGCATATCAATTCAACTTTTCATCCATCTCATTAACGCGTCTTCACTTTAGTTCCTTAACTCCCAAACTTTATTTTAAGTAAAACAATTTTAAAAACTACCAATTATAGCATATCTTTACTTCCATTCAAATACACTCATCTCCATGTCACTAAACTCAATAAGGTTCAATATATACCAACACCAAAATTAGTACAAATAATTTTTTCTAAGATCAATTAAATAAAAATTTCATTTTTCTCTTGATTAAATGAGTCAAAAATTCATAGAAAACATTTTTTGATAGAATCACTTCATAGAATTTTTTCATGAATTGTAGTGATATCCTAGAAAAATTTTGAGTTAAAAACTATGTCAATAAGGATATTTAAAACAAGTTCGAAATTGGAGTAAGTTTTAGTGATTTCATAAGGACAGTATATATCAACATAAAATTTTCGTTATCTAACATTTTCCCCCAAATTATACACATAAAAATATCTTAGAATACAATTTTCCTTATTTTTCAGACTTAATTTAATATTTTGAGAAAATATAAGAAAATTGGGTAAATTTTAGTACTCATCCAAAAATTGGCTATTTGGCCACCACCACAATGTCCACCTTCAAGATGCCACCTCCCCTAATGGTTGATGGTGATGGTTTGCACCCAGGTCACATATAAGCTCTTAGTCTATGATTTTGCTTCATTTTCCTTATTTGCTTTTTATTTTCCTAGAATTTTTCTAACTTCCATCTTCCTCTTCCCTAGATTTTTCCTAAAACCCCAAATCTCCATAGAATTTATAGAGAGCATTTTCTAGAATTCTTAAGCTTGAATGGGTGAAATGAAGCATTTTTCCTCTTCTAATGCCTTTTATACCTTCCATTTAGCCTTATTAAGTGTCCTTAACTTAGGTTTTTTACTTTAACAGGTCTCCACTAATAGTCTACACCTTTCATACTTAAATCTTGCTATCTCAATTATTTTTTAGTAATTTTTACTCTTTTTCTTATTAATTTTAGCTAATTTTGGATATTTTAGGTAATTAGGGGTATATATTTATATAATAATAATTATACCCGAAGTGCATATATTACTTTTACACTTTTTTAAGGCCATTCTAAAATTTTCTAGTCTAGATGAGTTATCTCTAAGGTTTAGTTAATTTGCGTCCCTAAATCACTTGTTTTCGATACGATAAAGTAATTTAATAAAACTAGCTATTTTAGTTATAATATTATTATTTTATTATATTTTCATATTTTGAATCCACGTGGTATTTTTAACTAACTCCTATAACTTACGTGTGAAGTATTAACTTAATCGAGCTACCTTCGTAAACATTCCTATATTGTTTGCTTAGAATCAAGCCGAAAAGATATGGGGCTTGTAAACCCTACTGTAACTTAGACAAGTGCCTTTTTTTTTTTTCGAGTTGACATAAGCTACATTAACTAGACAAAATAAAGGAGTTCAAACATCAAACAATAGAAAGCATCAGATTGAAACTTCAATAAGTGACATAAGACTCCTCATGCTTTGACCTATCCCGCCTTCCAAATTTGTATTGTCCCTTTTTACAACATTAAACAAAAATAACAAAATGTTGTTTTAAAAAACAACTTCATTTGCCACTTACAATCCGTGTTTAGCCAAATAGTCTATAGTTCATCACAATTAACCCTTACAAAGATGCACATCAAGAAAGAATGAAATAAGATGTTTGTATTGTTGAAGAATCAGATGACATAAATCTAGGTCCACTTTAGGATTTTGTATCCACAATGCTTATTGCAAGTCTATTTCAAGTATTACCCCTTGCTCTACTAATCTTCTTGTTAGTTGAAGCCTTTCCGCCAAAAGCTTCACTTCTAGTGGTGATACATTTGTTATTTGCTTATGCATCATACTTAAGATAAAACCATAACGATCTTTACAAACAACTCTTATACTAGCCTTGCTTTCCATTTTCTACAATAGCTTCAGCACTATTTGCTTCAACCTACCCCTCTTTAAGTGGTTCCCAAGCACCTCCAAAGTGTTTTCTCTTGAAACTCAAATTTTTAGCTCTATTAATCAACCGCTATTCATTTACTTCCATTCTAATTCTTTCCCTATAGTTCTCTTCATCTTGTTATGGTTCGAGTATCTACTTATTTCTCTTTCTCCAAATCCCATTGAACGTAAACAATACCTTACTAGGGTTGGGGTATTAACCTCTTACCAATTAATCCTTCTCCATTGGCAATTTTGTCTGGCCCATCTCTTTGAATCTAAGAAATTATACCCTAAGTCATTTAGGTGAATACCAAGGCTATTCCATAATTATCTACTCCATCTATAATTTAGCATGTTTTGGGCTGTTTCTTCTTCTTCTGTATAAAGTAGGCATTCTTTACTAAAGTTAATTCTTTTTACCTCAAAATTATCTCAGGTTTCTAAACCGTTATATTAATTACACCAAACAAGAAATTGAATGCTTGGGAGTGTGTAGGTCTTCCATATCTAGGCCTCATTTTCTTCATCCATGTGAACTTCACTTATGTGATGGAGTTTTGCATATGCCGATTTAGAAGAGATTTTCCCATTAATCTCAAATGGCCTTGTTCCTACATTAGCTGTCTCATCATTGGTCTCCAAATATATATTCCTTAGTTTCTCCTTCATCTACTCATCCAAGGGGTATCCAACCATTTTCATTGTCTTAAACCTAATTAACTAACAAAATTTCATCATATTTATTCATTGGACCAAAAACCTAGCTACAAACGTTGCTTCTTTTCCCCAATTATTTATCTAGAATTTATTTTATTTTCTATTTTTTAACCTTATGTAAATTTGTTCACTTATCATTGTGATAAGGGACTTGATCATAGATGAACACATGTAAGTCTATTGCATAAACCAAGGGCTAGGTCCTAACCTCGGGATGGTTAGAAAACTAAATGGTAGTTGATGTTTGAGTAGGTCTCATGCACCAACACTCGATTATTATGCACAAAATGCTCTAGAAAATTTAAGATTCACTTGATATTACACATAAGCTACTTGATGAGCCTTAAATTGAATATATTTGTTATAGTGATTTTATAGCATTTCCTTTATGATTTTGACTTATTTTTGAAGAATTTAATACTTAATTGAGTAAAATTTTGATTTTAAGGTTTCAAAATATAGTACCCTATAAATGATAGGTGGTGGAGCTTTAAATCATTGATGCGCCTTTTGGTGTAGTGGCTTAGAACACATTGAAGATCCAAAGTTAAGCATACTCAAGCTAGGTAAATCCTAAGATGGGTAACCTCTTGGGAAGCTACTATACAAAAGGACAAAATTGTATGGCATCTGATGCTAAAGCGGACACTACCTTGATGGGAGAAGCTTTGACTAGGTCATTACAAGTGATATCAGAGCAGTCCACCAATTGAAAGGGCATAGTCCCTACCTAGTAGTAGTCCTAGACTTGTGTAATAAATTTGATAAGAACGCCATTTCTATAAGAGGGGTAGATTGTAATACCCCTTAAATGCTAGGTGGCACAACTTTAAATCATCGAGGCAACTTTTGGTATAGTGGCTTAGAGCATGTCAGAAATCTGAAGTTAAGCGTGCTTAAGTTAGGTAAAAAATATGTAGTGTCTGATGCCAAAGTAGATGATACCTTGGTGGAAGGAGTTTTGGCCAAATTGTTACATAATGCGTTCTTGAATGAAAAAGAAGAAAGGGAATCAAGTTTCATTAAATTTAGAGCTAAAATGAAAAAAGTTATAAAGTTTTAAAGTGAGACATGGTTGCTTGACATGATAATGTCCACCTAAGAAGCTTGTTTTAAGAATGTAACAAGGCTAAAGAATAGAAATTGACATGACAATGTATAGATACCTTATTTTTACCACCCATTTTTTTTTTTAATTTTAATTTTCTTTTTGTTTTGGGCTAGGTTTATTTAAAAAAGAGAGAGACAAAAAATGTGAAAAAATTAAAAAAATAGAGAAAATACAAAGTGTTTAAGTTAAGTTAGTTAATCATTTAGGGTCAGATCAAGTAATAATAAAATATATATGCAATTTAATAAATTTCAAATCTTTTAAAAAATTAGGCTTCATAAAAAATATATATGTTTTGAGAATAGTCTAGTAAAATATCTAAGCTCAAGAAGTGGACTTTTGTCTAATTTAAAAATTGAAAATAATCTTTAAATGAACTATTTAAAATAAGACTCAAAACTTATTAATTGTGTTAAAAAAATTCATTTAGCATATATATTTTTGGTTGTTTAACTATTTTAGAGGTGTTTGGGTAGTTTATAAAGTAAAATGGGTCAAATTGAGCTTGGATGTAAAAGCTTTGTTTAAAGTTGGGCTAGTTTAAATAGAATTTAAGTAGTTAAAATGATGGGAATCTGTACATAGTTCAGTTGTTTGGCATGCTTAGAATTTGTCAAGAGGTCATTAGTTCTTTTTTCTTTTAGACCGATAACCAATAGAAAAAGAAAGGAAAAACAAAAACTTCTAGATCCAATTTTTTGGTTACGGATTTAACAAATTCAAGTATTTTTTAGTGGATTTGGCAAAGTTAAGGCTAAATCATTAACAATAAGATCAAATATAACTAGAAAACCCATCAAATGATGATTTGTTAAAATTCACATGAACGCAAACTCAAGCTATGAGGATTTAGTTCCATCTAAGCCTTGTTAAAAAGATTCGAGTTGTGAAATTATTAAAAACTTAGGTAAAGACCAGTATGGAGGGGATTCTCAATCGAAAAACACACATAACACACAACATCGATAGGATATTTATGAAAAAATAACATGAAAATAAGTCCCAAGGAAACATAATTACGGGTTTGCATGCGACTTCACATGCCCCCCATGTGACTTTAGTGTAATTATAAATACCCCCAAACTTAGCCACCCCCTTCATTTTTCTCACTCACACAATTTCTCTAAAATTTTTTCAAGCGTAAAATTCTCTATCTCACTCACGTATTGGTGTCTAGATACTCATGTTTTCGCAAGAATTGGTTAGTTTCATTTAACCCATATTTTGAAGTAATTATTATTTTTTTATTGTGTAATTATTTTTTGTTATGAAATTTTAGTATGTATGGTGATTTATGTTTCATGGGAAAATTTAGACTTACTTTGTATAAATTGAATCGGTGTTGTCATAGTAGTTTAGATAGGTTGTATTTAGTTGTTGACGATAGTAGTAGAAATATTACTTAATTAATTTGAGTATTGTAGTCGGTTAAGGACCTTTTGAAGATAGAAGTTGTATAATGCTGTTATGTTGCTCAGAAGTGTCAATTTTAGTGAGTGAATTGTGATTACCATACGGAGTTTTTGCTAACTTGGTAGTCACCTATGTAATAATTAGGGGGCAAAATGGTGGATTACGTGAAAATCATTATTTACGCACATGGAAATATTGTAAGGGGTAACGTGGGAGTGGAGTATAATAAGGAGTTAGTGAAGAAGCTAAAAATGAATAGGGGTCAAACTATGCCCATTTTTCAAACAAAATTTGCAATAGCATTGGAATTGGCATTGCTGGGGTAGAAATTGTTCATAGGCATCCAACATATTACGAAGGCAATGTCTATTATGAGTTTATGCCCATTGATAACTCTTATTTTAAATAAATTTCACATGGTGATTTTATAGTATTTCCCTTACATCTTTGGTTTTCTTTAAAGAAATTGATACTTAATTGAGTAAAATTTTGATTTTAAGATTTGAACGCGTTCTCAGATTGAAAACGAAGAAAAGGAATGAAGTTTCACTCAATTTGGAGTTCAAATGAATGAGTTGTGAAGTTTTGAAATTACATTAACAATAGGAATTTTGGTCAGAAAGTTACATTGTTTGGGACACAATTATGTCCCTAGGTTGTGTTCATGCAGGAAGATTTTAAGTGCCAAGGTCAGTAAGTTGCACAACCTGGGGACACAACTGTGTCCCAAGCTGTGTCTCAAGCTGTGTCTCTGGTGACAAAAAATGAAACTTTACAATACATTATAAAAGGACTTACTAGGGTTTCACACATAATTTTGGACATTCAAAAGAGAAGAGAATTGAAGAGAAGGAGGAGAAAAAGGTGAAAGCAACACTCAACTTCAAGATTGAAGAGATTTATCATCAACAAAAGGGTTTTTTTCATGTTTTATTTCATGATTTTATTGTAATTCATTTTTAGTTTCATTATGATAGCTTAAGATTCTTGTATTTAGGACTGTGGAACTTAGGGTTTCATGTGACTATTAGACTTATTGATAATTTTCAATAAAGTTTCTATCTTTTCTTGATTCAATTATGTGTTTTAGTTGTTAATTGATATTTCTAGAGTATCAATCTATGATATTATGCATGATGATTGAGAAATCACATGTGTAATGAGATCTTGACATAATTGGAGATAATTACATATGTACTTAGAGATAAAATACATGTTTCTTCCGGAAAGTTGTTCTTTTCTGTATGAATTCATTATATATTAATGCGATTTTGAATTATATTACTAAGTGAAGAGATTCCGGTAAATAATTTAGGATTAGGGTTAATATTCTTGAGAAATGTGTTAACTTTAATTGTGAATCCCTTTGGTCAAGAATAATAGAGATTGAATTAGATACATTTTAAGCGGTCACATGTTAAACACTAGGGGAAATAATTCCTAAATACGTTATTTGCCTTCTTGAAGTCGTTCTTAATTTTATCGCTTTCTAAATTGCTTAATCAAGTCTCATAATTAGGCTAGTTTGTTAATTTTAGTATTTTTAATTCATTCAACTCATTACAATTTTTTGGTTAAATAATAGAGCTAAGGTTAATATTAGTACTCGAGGTCTCTGAGAGATCGACTCGGACTCACATTCACTATATTAAAACTGATAGATACATTTGCCTTGTATCACCCATTAAGGATGACGAAGATGATGAAAACTTCATTGAGATGTCTGAATCGTTGGATGAACGAGGTATACATCACATTTATGTTTAGCTGGGTAGGCAGAGTAGTATGAGCCCTAGTAATAACTTCATGAATATTGCATCATAGCAAGTGTACTCATTTGGAATTGATTTTCCCATGGCTGATGAGAGTTACCTTTATGCTACAATGCAAGACGTAGTTTAGGATGATGTTGCAACATTAATGTGAATGAGAACACACTTGATGCAAAGTTTGAGGAAATTTAGCAAGAAGATCTGAGTTGCGATCTTTATATGGAAAGGATTGCTATGGGTCTTAAGGGTAGTGACAATGAAAATGATGATGATGATGATAGTGGAGAGGATGGTGATGAGGGTGAAGTGGAAGGTGAAGCTGACTATGATGAGGAAGATGATGATGGTAGGGATAGGATAACTTTTGATGTCTTAGGAAGCCACGTATCCATGGCCAATCCATTTACCCTTTCGCCAGCCCTTGTTTAAACTCCTTTGACACAACATAACTCGCTTGATGTTAGAGATCTAATCTTTTTCTTGAGTATGGGTGGTGATAGTGGATATGTTACATTTGAAGATGAATAAAACATGCAATGTAGGAACACAATTGACAGTGATGAGTTAAGCATCGGCATGAGATTTGGTACTAAAAAGGAGCTGTAGGATGTTATGAAGAATTACAACATAAAGTGGCACTATAACTTTCGTGTACATGAGTTGGACCTAACGTTATGGCACATTCACTGTATGGAAAGGGCCAATGGATGCAAGTGGAGGCTAAGAGCATGTAAAAAGTAGGTGTATGGCATGTTTGTCATAATGATTATTGAAGGACCATACACATACATTAACCCAATAATAAGACAAGATCATCCTTAGATAGATAGTAATTTAATGGCTAGATGATTTATTGGAAATGTTAGCATGAACCCTAATATTACTATTGTAGACTTGACTTAGAATATTCAAAATGAGTTTAGATATACAGTGATGAGAAGGCGGGTGTTCGAAGGGAAGAGAAAAGTAATAGAGATGGTGTATGGTCATTGGGAGAAATCATACAATAATCTTCCAAAACTTCTAAATGCCATCAAGATAACAAACCTAAGATCTGAGGTAAAGTAAGGGTGGAAAGGTAAGACGAAGTCAGGTGTATTGGAGATGAAGTGGGTGTTTTGGACATTCGGACCTTGTGTACATACATTCAAATACTGCTGTCTGATTGTTTGCATGAGTGGTACCTTTTTGTATGGCATGTACATCCATAAGTTGCTCATTGCATGCATAATGGATGGAAATAGCAGCATCGTATTGTTAGCTTTCACATTCGTTAACATAAAATCCAAGAGGACGTAGTCTTGGTTCCTTCTAAATTTGAAGAAGTGTGAGTTGGCAGACGTGAAGATATAATATGCTTAATCTCAGATAGGCATATTAGTATCAAGAAAGCTTTTGACAATATGAATAATGGTTGGCAACCACCCTTTGCGGTATAGAGATACTACATAAGGTACATAGCTAGTAATTTCAACTGCAAATGTAAAAACCAAGCATGAAAGAAATTGGCAACCGCAGTAGGCATGCAGGTGCAATAATGGAAATTTTCCGCTTTGATGGAAGAGATGTTGATAGTGAATGAGAATGCTTCACATTAGTTTGTAAAACTTGACATCAATAGATGGGTGTTTTATGTAGATGGTAATTATAGGTTTAGATACATGATGTCCATCATTGTTGAGAGCTATAATGCAGTTCTTAAAGGTTTTTGTGGCTTACCAGTTACAGCTTTAGTACGAAGGATTTTCTATAATAGTGTTGCGTTGTGGGAGAGGAAGGATGAAGAAATTTCAAAGGTCATGTTGGGGGGTATGGTGTACACTACATATGCACAACGACTGATAGAGAAATAGCGTGGACAACCAAGTATGCATAAGATTGCCAGTTACAGTTGGTGGAATGGACTGTTTGAGGTGAGAAATGGTAGCTGAAGGGAGCTAAATAGAGTGATAAAGGTGGTTGCAGAGTTCACATTATAGACATGGAAAACTAACAGTATGCATGCCAGAAATGGAAAATATATAAAATTCTTTGCTCCTACACCTTTGTAGCTGTAGTAGAGCTTAGGACAAATGCCATAAATTGTATTGGTCTATGGTACAAGTGGACAAACCAACTTGACGTACACCAAAGAAATTTTTTCTTAGTTAGTGACGAGATTAACTAGTTAGTAGTGGATTTTCCAAAGCTTAAGCCATAGTCCAAGATAAAGAGAGAAAAAGGCAAGCCTAGAACAAAATGTTATCACATGAAGATGGATATATGTGAAGCGCCTAATAGGAATAAATGTAGTTATTATCGAAGGGAAGGACATAACAAGCGTAGATGTCTGGATCTAAATAGGGTTGGTTATTCATATTACTATTTTTTACATATGTATACACATAAAATTACTGTTACTTTGCAATATCTAGCCATTTCATATTACTTGCTTCATCACCGATGAATGTTAAACACTATTGTAGGTTAGATGGACTTAGGACCCATTGACCTTTGGTTTTGGGTAAGCAAGCATCCCATCGCTCTTAAGACGTATGGGAGGGATAGGTACATTATTTAACAACTTCTGCCATTCATCTAATATGTAGTTTAGTTGCTAATATGCTAATATTTATGTCCATGTAACTCAATACAAGCACTAAACATTCTTACAGTTAGACGGTGTGAGCTGGCCTGAAGAAGAGTGAGGAGGTCATATTGCTAGATTGACGTATGGAACCATACTTGCTGGAGGCAGGATTCATGGTTGTCAGCTAACTTCCATTCATCTAGATGGACTGACACCTAATTATTGCCTTAGTAGATAGGTGGAAGCCAAAAATGCATAAATTCCATATGGCATATAGTGATATGACCATTACACTCTAAGATATTGAGGTTTAGCTGGGCTTCAGGGTTGATGGTGCTGCTGTCACGAGTGGCACCAACATGAATTGGGAAAAAGTGGCTAGAAACCTATTAGGTGATGTTCGACTGTCCGATGATGTGAAGGGTAGCCGTGTATGACTGTCATGGCTAGCTTACAGATTTAGGATTATATCAACCTATACGGATGGGGAGACGGTGAAGCGTCATATCCATGTATATATCCTTTAGTTGATGGGGGGATTCTTATATGTGGGTAAATCTTTTAGTTACGTCCATCTCATGTACCTTCTCTTATTGGATAAGTTTTGGATGGCGGGGACGTTCAGTTGGGGATAGGCTTGTCTTATATTATTGCACTGATAGTTATGCAATACTGTATGGACTAGTATATCCAAGATCGAGGGCCTAATGATTTTACTTTAGGTTTTCGCATGGGACAATTTTCTATACATTACACCTTTTAGTAGGTCTGACTTTATGATCATAGAGGGTCTCCCTTTGGCTATTAGATGGCGGATAGAGGGGAATACTACACAGGGATTGACTCATGTAGTCTAGTCATATTGCAAGGTGTTTGACTTGTAGACGAGTTATTAGGTACACTCTTTGACCTTTCTTCAAATTTTCATGTTATACATGCTAATTTTTTTTGCTCCTCTATCTCACATACATTTCATTTTAGGTTGTATGGAAACCTTACTTGGAAGATTTACTTCAACTTCTACCTCCTATATGCATGATCAATTAGGGTGTTTGGACTGCTTAGGTAACCCTCATCTGCTTCCACATTATCAAGTTCTACTTCTTGGATTACGTCATCTAACAGTTTGGGGGCTTCTAGATTGAGCCCTAACCAGTGTAGACTAGCGAATAGTTGCATTGGCAAGATCTTAGAGGTCGTATGAAGGTTGATTAAAGAGTAGTACATGATGGTTACACCTGACAGTAGGTAGATCAGCACTCTTGGCTTATTCATCCATAGTCAGTTTTAGGTGTAGACCTCGAGTATTTGCAGTGGTATAAGCAGCACACCCATCGATACATCATGGACTCAGGTATAGTAATATGTCTTCTAGTAAGCACAATCAACATAACTACTTGTGTATAACCCCATTTATCGTGTAGTATGATTGCTAATGGTTTTTCTTCCCTATAGGTTGACGCCCTATGGTTAGTTCAGTTGACTGATAACATAAAGTTGGCTCAATAGAACGTTGAAGGAGGCCTATAGTTATTGGAGGACTAAGGTGGTATTGTCTTGCACTATCCCTTTCTATAAAATTCACCACCTAATGAAGGTGCCTAGCTTAAGTAGCCAGAGCTAGTTACACCTTAGCTACTACGTGACAGAGTTCATATTAGGGGAGGTCGGGCTAGGATGAGATGAGGAAGGAGTCGAAGGGATTCTGATGTTCCATCTATGGGGTACCATTCTATTAACTTAGGTGAGATTGGATCCAGCTTACGAGCTTTGTATGTCACATTACCCTTTCATCAACCTTTGGAGGTCCATGGTATACCGATAGCGCCCTAAAAAATGGCTACTACGTAATCACAAAGCTTCACCATAGGTAAAGGGGTTACCTAACATCGATTACCTCCACATGTTAGCCTTGTCCTGCCTAAATACTTTTCAGACTCGTTGGTTGAGCTTTCTATGAGTCCTTCTAAGAGATGACCATCTCTATTATCTAGATATGGGGCATTTTTAGGTCAGCATAAGGGTTAGCATTAGATTTTATTTTATTTTTTACATTCTGATTGTAATTGCAACTAATGTACCCAGATTTCGACTAAATTTTATTTTTTTTATTACATTCTTATCGTATGTGCCTGTGGTATTGACATATGAATATATTTTTTATTTAAAATACAAGTGTTCATATTCCTATTTGAATGAAAAAACATTCATGAAATCATTGTATTTTTTATGTTTATGTTCAATTGACTTTGTACTACAATGAGTATATAGATATAGCAAAATTGCATTAAAGTTGCATTGGGGCATGCGATTTTTGTTACGTATTTGTATGGGTATGATAAAACCTGCATTGAAATCGCATGGGGGGATGCAATTTTAGTACAAAAAAATTTACACTGTAATTGCATGCCTCCCATGCGACTTCAATGCAAAAAAAATTTACGTTGAAGTCGCATGGGGGGGTATGCAATTTTAGTCTAACTTTTGTAATTACTTTTCCTTAGGACTTATTTTTGTGTTATTTTTTCATAAATACCTTATCGATGTACTAAAATCCCCTTATGACTGACCACACTCTCTCTTATCCTCGCTCTACAGCAACCATCGCAACACCATTACCTCCACGCCCTGACTCCTCAACCAAACGTTCCAACGAATCCAACCATCCTTAACCCTAGCTATGACCTATAGCACGACTACCATCAAGCCTTAACTATTACTACAAAACTTCTCTTAAACTACAATAAACCACACTTCCAAACACAAAACCAACACCACTACTGTGTTTTCCATATCCAACAATCCCCAGAACCACTTCTACTTCAACTTAAAACGCCTTCAACCATACTCACCAACAACCATTGTTGGCCATTAAACCTAACCACCACCTAAATGATAACCACTCGTCAAGGTGTTGTGTCAAAAACCATTATTTCCAATTCAAAACACATAAATCTGCAGTTACCTTCTCGATTTACCCCCTAGAAGTTGCTATGGGAAGCCTCTGATCGTTGCTTCTCCATCCTTTTTGGTGACCTGACTTGTGTATGAATTGGAGCTCCTATACTTAGACCTAAATTCGTGCATTGTAGACCCCCTAGACTTGACTTGCGTGTTAGATTATAGCATAAGGTAAGTTTCTATTTTTTTATTATTTTATTTAATTACTCTTTCTTTTTCTTTGTGTTTTATCCATAATAATATACATTAACTTTAGTCGTTGTTATGGTAGTAGTGGTTTTTCTTAAATTATTGTTAATAATTTCTTATTATTATGTTTATGATTTTAGGTGTTACTATGAATTTCTTTTGTAGGTTTTTATATTATTCCACATATATTAGTAGTTTTTTTAATATAGTTTGCATATTCATCATAAAACTTACATTAAATTACATATTTTCACTAAAAATTTTGCACATTTTATTTTTTTCTCCTAAAATTTGCAGGTGCACTTTTTTCACAAAAATTGCATATTTTTACCAAAATTGTATCCTCTTTTTACATTTTATAAAAATTGCATTTTTTTAATGAAAAATTTATTTTTTTCTCATGATTCATGTGTTTAGGATAAGATGTGCATCTGAATTGCATCTTTTAAAAATTTGAATAGGATTGCATTTTTTTAAAATTTCATTTTTTTAGATTTAGCATCTTAGGGATTTATTTCCTAGGAAAAATCTATTTTGTCATGTAGTCATGTTTTTCTTTAAAAAAAGAAAATCTTAACTGGTTCTTTTTCAAAATTAATTTTTTAGGGTTTTTTAAAAAGAGGGAATAAAAGTTAAAATTTTAGGGGTTTCTGTTAATAAAAAATAAAATGGCTAAAAAAGGCAAATCCAATCACTTTTTCAAAAATAAAATAAATTAATATATTAAAGTTTTCTAAAAAAATCAAAATTACGTTGGCTTGATCCCAATTGGCGCATACATAGGCACTTTTAGGGTAATCATAAAATTTGGAATATTTTATTTTCAGGAAAATTCGTTATAAAAAAAATCATTTTCATGTATTTCTCATAAATCTACACATTTTCAGATTTTTATAAAAAATAAAGGTCCATTGTTAGTTTTTTTTTTAATTGTTATATGGTGACTATAATCTTAATAGGCTAATCCCCAATTTCAATTTTCTGGTTAATGATTTGTAAAATTTATTTGTTTTGGAAAATTTTTAGGCTAGTGACTTGATTTTGGTTTATAGATACCCTATTTTTGCCCCTTTGTAATTTTAATTTATCTTTAGAATAAAGAAAAGGGTCCTAATTTAGAAAAAAAAATAGAAAATTAAAAAAACTTAATGTCATGCCCCAAATAGGAAAATTTCGTGTAAACTAATTTAAGATAGAGACTATCCTCACAGTTGTTATTGTTCATACAGTTTACAAAACATGTATATGACTTAATCAGCTTGAAGCATTTAGTCGACATTTATTGATAATCAAACTTGTGGTATAACTTTTCAAAATATCTATTCAAGACAACCTGTTGTTGGATAATACAATAATATTTATATAAGCATTTCCACACATGGAGTTATAATTTACATTAAGAGTTTATAAAAGCCATAGGTCTTAAAGTCTATTTATAATAAGATAGGAAACTTCTAGGCATCTAAGGGATTTCTAGTTAGTTTTCTCAAAATAAAAAAAGTGTTAAAAGCCTAGATTCATTAGATTCTCCTTTCTTCACTTTCCTAGCCAACTGCACACTAACCTAGGGATAATGATATCTATATATCTTGAACTTTTGCTTGTCATCTGCAAAAGAGTCTATAGGGATATGAGCATAATTAACTTAATAAGCAAGATGGAGACAGAAGAGTACCATACAAACATAGATAAGGTTATTAGTTATCTTAAAATGAAATGCAATTAATCATTTGTAACATTACATAATATTATGCAGTTTATTGTGAGATTAGAGAAATTACATTTGATCTAACTTAGATTGAAGAGTTTACCATGACTCAAAATCAAACCAAACTTACGCTCGTGCAATGGAGAATACTCTTCTCTTGTGATTACTTTTGAATTACGACCCCTACTCTTATTGTGACCTCCTCGCTTATTATCGAGCCTTATTTCGATTTTCCTTAATTTGACTTATACCAAGTTCAGCCCACTTAATATAGATTACTCGACTTTAAATTAAGAAAAACTATTTTTCTTTGAAAAAATATTTAAAAAAATAATTCAGAGTTACTAATTAGTAAAAAATGAAATTAGGGTTTTCAGGTGGGAAAAATCTTAATTTAGCCACTAGTATATGAATTTCCTAAAAAAATAATTTCTCAAAAAACAATTGATAGGCCTTTATTTTATGATTTTTCTAAACAATGTGAAAATATGTAGAAATATCAAAATGCAAGAAAAATAAATATTTTATTATTTTTTTATTATGAACTTAAAAAAATTGAAAAAAAAAAACTAAAATTTGTTACAAATTTTACGGTTGCCTTGGAAATGTCTACGTACCCGCTAATGGGATTAAATTGACCATAATTCTCATTTTTTAGAAAAAAAAAGTTTAGTAAGTTGACAAATTTTAGTTACAAAATATAGGCCAAATTTACTTTTTTTTTAAACTAATTTATTTTTATTAAAAAAATTAAAAATGTAATTTTTACTTCCAATTATAAAAACCCTAAAGACCTAATTTTCAAAAAGACCCTTAGTTAGTATTTTTTTTTTTATTTTAAGAAAAACTGACTACAGGGCAAAACTTAAGAAAAAAATAAACCTAAAGCACCTAAATGAAAATTTTCCATGAAAGATGCAAGTTTTATGAAAATATGCCAATATACAATTATCATGGAAAAAAAATGCAATTATTATTAATAATATGCTTAACCATAAAAAAGACGCCTAAATTATAGAAAAAATGCTTACCCATAGTAAAAATGCTTAAATTATAGAAAAAAATGCTTAAATTATGGAAAAGATATCTAACTATAAAAGAGATCTAATTAAAGATTTTTTTTTGTTTTATGAAAAACTAACTAAGTAATAAAATAATTTTTTTTTAGAAAAATCTCTAAAACACCTAATTTGCAAATTCTATTCAAATTTCCTAAGATATACAATCTAGATATGAATTTTGAGAAAAAGATACAGTTATATCCTAAAGATGTGATTATTTTTGTAAAAAATGTAATCTTTGTCTAATATGCAATTTTGTCAAAAAATATGCAATTTTTACTAAAAAGATACAATTTCATTAAAACAACAACTTTTATTAAAACATGCAATTTGTATTAAACATGCTAAGAATATGAGGGAAAAACAAAATCCATTATTACACTAGAACCTGCAAAAGATACATGTTAGTGTGATTTTATGCAAAAACTCTAATTGTGCAAACTATACTAATAATATGCATATGATGAAATAAAAATAAACAACTAAAACACCATATCTAATATTAAAGTTAAAAGACTCATATAATAAATGAAATAAGTTAGTACAAATAATTAAAGTAAAACTCTAAATAACTAAAGCCTATTAAACAAGAATTAAATAAATAAACAAAACAAAAGAAAAAAAAAACCAAAGCCAAAGCTACCTAATGCCAGACACGGGTCAGAATGAAGGTGTTCGCAAGTTGGGTTTTGGATAGGGTTGTAGAGCTTCAAGTATGCGTAGGTCAAATCTTCTCCATAAAAAAAGGTGTAGTAGTCAACATTGGTTCTTCACAATAGCTTTTGATGGGTTATGCAAGTGAAAGATGGAAGATTGATAAAGATTTCATTGACAATAGGGGTTTTTGTAAAGGCATCATGGTGTTTGGTAGTGTCTTGGATGGTGCTTCAAGGTGGCTGGTGACAAAGATGAAGTTGCAATAGTAAATTTAATTGGGGTACGGTGGTTGGGTGTTGAGGTTCTGATGTGGGCTTCGAATTGGGGTTGTTGTGCTTTGGGCATTTGGAGATTGAAGATTGGGGTAGTGTGGATTTTGGCATTGTTGTCAAAGATGGTTAGATGTTGGGTATACTTGGTGGTCGAGGATGGCTATGCATTGTGGTTGGGATCGTAGTTTGAAGACGATAAGTGAGGATTGGTAATCGATGTTTTGTGATCAAGGATGGGATTGGATGTTGTGCATGTTCGTTTGTTGGATGTTGTGTGTGTTTGTTTGTTGGATGTAGGTTTGTTAGGTTGGAGTTATGGTTGATGCTGTTATGGCAGTGGTGAAGAGAGATAGTATAGTCAGGGTTGTGCAATAGAGAAAGAATAGGTAAGTGGGCTCTAACGGTGGACTATGTGTGCTTGCAGCATGGTGAGGATTGAGTTTGTTTGTTGTGTGAAGTTGGATTCTAGTTTTATAGAATCAACCATTGAATCTTTTTGGTTCACTTTAGATCATGCTCAGAAGATAAAGCTTCAATTAGATTTCTTTTATCAAATCTTTTATCCTTCTAAATCCTTATTAGATTTGGGATTTGTACTAATGATTTGCTGAGTTTTTTTCAAATCTAAAAAAAAAGAAGACAAATTTGATAAAATTGAACTTCATTTAGAGTCATGGATTGCCTCTTCTCGTTGCACTTGGTAAAACCCAATGAAGAGGAAGATGATACAAAAAAAAATTTGAAGCTTAAGCTCAACTTGACCAATTATTTTAAAATGACCTTAGCCTACCCATATAGCCTATAATACCTATGCTAAAGATTTTTAACACTATTTTCAAATTTAATAAATCCTGAGTCTTATTTTAATTAGTTTAGTTAAAAATATTTGAAATTCAAATTTCAAATTGAACAAAAGCCCTTTGATACAAATTCAAAATTTTACTAGACTCTTTTCAAAGTTATTTTTCTAATGAAGCCCAATTTTTAAGGACTTAGAATTTATTAAATTTCATATATATTTCCAGCTATAGCCCCTTTGACTCTAAACAACTAACTGATTTGACTTGGACAGTTATCATGATACTTGTTTTTTTTTCAAAATTTTTTGTGTTTTTCCATTTTTTCAATTTTTTTTGGATTTTTTTTTGTAACACTGGCCCAAAAGTTAAAAAAAAAAACTTAAATTAAAATAAAAGGTGATCAAAATGAGGTGTTTATAACTACCCCTCTTTATAGTAAAGTTTATAAAAACTTTGCTACAAAGACAAAAAGACATACTCATTCTTGTTAGGTCTTGACTTGAATTGAAAGGGTAAGGACTCCTAACTCTAAGAGTTAACTAGGAAAAGTCCTGACTTAAATTGGCGAGTATCCTAAAGAGGATGACTTTCTTTAAGGATCTATTGCTCAAAAGGATAAATCTTTCGAGTACAAGATAGGTTGATGCTTTATTAGAGACAAAATAAGATGAGTAGGCAATTCGATAAAAGATAGGATAGTGCTTTAATGAGCAGGAAATCCTAGAGGACAGGACGGTGCTCTAATGATCAAGCGATCCGATTATAGATAGGACAATGCTTTAATGAGCAAGTGATCTAACTAAGGATAGGATGACGGTCTGTTGAGCAAGCGATCTTGGAATAGATTGGATGACATTCTAATGAGCAGGTGATCCAATATTACTTTAAGAAATACAAATGACAGGATAACGCTCTTATGAGCAGGTGATCCTAGAATAGACCAAATAGGATAGTGCTCCTTTGAGTAAGAGATCCTAGAAAGGATTGGGTACTACTCCAATAAGCAAGCTATCCTAAAAAGGACTGAATGATGCTCTAATAAGTAGGTGATTCAACAAAGAATAGGATTATGGTCCTTTGAGCAAGTGATCCAATAAAGAATAAGGTAGCACTCCTATGAGCAAGCAATCCTAAAAAAGGCTGAATGGTACTCTAATGAGTAGGCAATTTGAGAATGAATTAGATGGCGATCCACTAAATGATTAATCCTAAAAAGGGCTAGATGGTGCTCCAATGAGCGGGTGATTTTAATAAGGAATAGGATAGCGTTGCTATAAGCAAGTGATCTTAGAATAGACTAGATGGCGGTCTAACGAATAGTAGATCCAACAAAGGATAGAATGGTGCTCCTATGAGCAAGCGACCTGATAAAGATATGATAGCTTTCTAATGAGCAAGCGATCCTAGAATGGACTGGATGGTGTTCCAATGAGTAGGTGATCCGATATTACTATATGAAATGGATAGTACATTAAAGGGCAAGTGATCCAAGAATTTCAAGGACTTTGATAAGTTTTGACAAATTGATTTGAGACTTAAGTTTGAGGGATTTTGATGATTCTTTAATAATTTTAACATTTTTAAGAAATCTCTTTTTAACATCTTTTGAAAACTCTTCATTTCTCTTCTGAAAAGGTTTTCTCGTAAAATTAAAAAAAAAAAACACTCTTTGATGGAAAATTGTGTTGCTAACAAGTAAGAATGTTTCAAAGAATTTAAAGATCACAAATAAGGGATCAACTTGCCCCTTACCCATTGATCACTCGTTCCTTTAGTCTTATTTCTTGGACCATATTCCATGATTTCTAAACTTTTTAGAAGCACTAATTTTGAGCTTAAGGTAAATGACCATTCATGCTCTTGAGAAAGCACTTAATTGTCATTTATTTTCTACTGAGGGGATAGGCATCATTACTTTAAAGTTTAGTTAAACAGGACTCCCTTGCACTCTCATAGGTTTGTTTTTACTCTTGGTATCAATTCCAAAAATTATAATCTATCTTATAAATGGTACACTTTGGTCAATTAATTAGGTCTTTTTAGGTTTACAATGTAAGGCTTTTGGTCAACGATTTGAGTAAATGGATATCAATGTGTTTCAACCAATTTTGAAGAAATCATATACAATTTGTCTCAAGTTTACTAGTTAAGAACCTTAAGAAAAACTAAACATGAGCTTGTCGTAATTGCTTGAGCAAATTTTGCTTAAGATAAGTCCATTTCTTTAGTCAAAAGAGCTTCATTAAGGGTGGTATAGTAGGTGGGGCCATAGATTTAAGGCTTCATTTTTAAGCCCAAGAATTTGATGTGTTGAGCCTTTGAATACCCTTGGACCTTAGGCTTATTAGCAACTTTGGGCTCATGTTTGAAGGTGATCACCTTGCTCATTTTTCTCCTTTTTTTTTTTTGCTCTCTTTTTCTTGTTTCAAGGTGATCACTCTCTACATTGTTGAATTTTCACTTGACAAGATTTGAATCTCCATAAAGGTAGGTTCAAGGTATATGAGCTTTAGGTGAGGTATGTATAACTTTAGAGTGTTTCAAAAAAATTTATAGGCCTAAGTGTTTGAGTGAGTGTATGGGCCTAAGTGAGGTATATATGATCTAAAGCTCTTCTTCATCCTAAAGAAATTGAATTATCTATGATAATATTTGCTCATGAATTGTTATAATGAAGGTAAGCAGATATTAATCTATTTATTTTCTCCAAATTAATGACCCTAATCTTTTGATTATCCTAGTGTGGAGTGGTTCTTGGTAGGGTTAATTTTAAGAAAATCCCTAAAAAGCTCAAATGGGTTTTGCAAGGGCTAATTATGTTTAGGGTAATGAAATGAATGCCTATTCTCATTTTGACATGTATACTAAGTTCAAGACGGACCTCCTTTAAAGAATGAGCCCAAGTACTCACATTGTGTCACTCCTCTCTCATGTGTATTTAGGGTTAGTGTTTAGGACATGGTTTGCCCCTCTTCATTCTAAACTTTTCAAGTAATGAGTTGACATTCTCTTAAGTAGAAAATTTTAAGTTTTGAGTTCAAATTTACTTTATCCATTTTCGCTTGCTCTAGATTTACATAAAGTGTTTCATTTAGTGAAGGGTCCATGATGTGCCCCTGTTGAGCTAACTTCATAACATATAAAGACAAGAATGTACATGGAAATCACTTTATTTAAATAGCTCATATCCATTACAAGCTTCAAAATGAAAGGTTATGTAGAAACTAAAACTCTTTTCCCCTTCTTGCCCTTATTTCTATCACTCCTTTGAGCTTGGACCATTTAGTTAAATTAATCTCCTAGAGATATGCTCAATTACTTCAAATGGTAAGCTAAGTTGTCAGATGGTAGTAGTAGGTGTTCAATGTTTGATGTTGGAGGTTGTTTGTTTGAGACTCTTTCATAACTTAGGGAAGGGATACTACAGCCAATAGACCCGTTAGCCTCTAGAAATCTCAGCTAGATAATTTCTACATCAATCAAATCTTGCACCTTATGCTTCAATTTTCGGTAGTTCTCCATGGTATGTTCTACTTGGCCTATATGATATTTACACCATTTGTTGAGATCATGATCCCTTAATTTGTACTTCTTTGTTGTGATTTCACATGTTAGCAACCTTGCTTCTCTTAATTGCTTAAATACTTTGGTAATTGGAATCTTGAATTGTGTAAGCTGCCTCTTCTTGCTATGGATGAACTTGTCTCGGTCCTGTACTTTCCCAATTGGCACATTCATTCTTGACTTCTCTTTTTCTGAATCATCCTTATGCTTAGGCTATGACGTTTTATCTATACTAGGTATTAAAAAAAATGAATATTGAAAGAAAATACAAAAATAAAGTGTTAAGTTGAGTCATTTAGGGTTAGATTGGATAATGGTGTATGTTCAATTTAATAAATTCTTAGTCTTGAATAGTCAGGCTTCATTAAAATATTTTTTAGTCCAATCTAATATAAAATGGGTTTTTATTTAATTTGTATTGGGCTAAAATAGACTTAGGATTTATTAAATGGGTTAGTGTGTATTTTAGGCTAATTCAAGTTGGACTAATTTAGGCTTAAAAAAAATAGAAAGCCCAAATTAATGTAGGGTTTCTAGAAACTAGATTGAATCCTTAATGAATTCAAATTGAGTATTATCGTATCATTGTATCTTAAATTTGTTAAGATTAAATCTATGATCAAAATGATCCAATTTGATGGCTTATAAATAGTAGATAGTAGGTTGTAAAAAGATATGTTTTCAACTTCACACACAACATCCTCACAATTTCTCTCACACCAAATCAGCACTCAACACGCATTACGCTCTCATAGTCTCTCACACCACACACAACTAGACTCTCACAATCTCTCACACTACATATACGTCACTCAATACCTACTATTCACAATTTCCATGCACATATGCACACAACGTTACATTCTTTCACTGATACGAGCACACTCATGTCCTCATAAACATATACATATTGATTACGTCCTTACAAATATACATACACATACGAATAGATTTAAACACATACACATCACATCTTGATACAATATACATACACAATCACGGTAAAAAACACATGCATGTACAAAATTAAAATAAACACACATACACGTCTAGATTTCAATACGATGCCATATAACCAATTTTGCACACAATCTACACACATAACCAGCATGTTCACACAAGTAACGTATGTGAATATTGTCCATGATCAGTTCATGACATGTATATTCGATCATGTATGATTCGACCCATTTAGGCAATTGAAAAAATTATTTTATTTAGTTATTTATTTTGTTAATTAATTTATTTTACTAACTTGTTTTAGTGTATTTTTTTTAATTTTAAAAAATTGTTATGCAATTTTTTTAGATAAATTGTTTTTTAGTTAAATTTCATTTTTTAACCAAAATTGCATTTTGTGATTAGCTAGAGTTTTCAAAAAATTTAGTTAGTTAAGGATTTTTAAAAAAGATTTGCGAAATTAGATATTTTTAGGGTTTTATTTTTCTAAAAAATAATAATTTAATGACTAATTGTAAATTTGGCTTGATTTCTTTTAAAAAGATCCACCAACTAAATCTTTTCTAAAAAAAGAATTACGTTAGTTTGATCTCGATTAGTAGGTACGTAGACACATCCAAGGTAATCTTATAAAAGATAAAAAAAAAACCTTTTTTTTTCTTTTTATTGAAATTTCGTAATAAAAAATCATACAAAATTCATTTTAACTATATTCTTGGATATTTGTACATATTTTAGTATTCTTAGAAAAATTATAAAAATAAATAAAAACACATTAATTTTTTATTTTTACATAATGACTTAGTCTTAATAGGTTAGTCTTTGAACTTAGTTTTTCTGATTTAATTTTTTTAAAAATATTTTAAAATATTTGTAGACGAGTGGCTAAATGTTTCCTTCATTTAATGTTGGGTATTTTATATTAAGCGGGTTGGGCTTATTATAAAATATATTAAGGAAAACAAAATGGGGCTTTATAGAATTGGCGACTTCATTAGGAACCCTAGAGCGCTAGCCATATAAAAATAAAAATTAATTAATGAGCTTTCATTTTTTTCTTTTTTTATGTTCATTTTAATATAGCTATATTAACTATGCTTTAGTGATGTATGCTCTTAAGAAAAAACCCTGCCTAATGGGCCCTTATTAGGGATTTGGGGGGGACTTTATTTAAAAATCATTTGTATGCTTAGATATGGTCTAACCTAGGCCACCTTAGGAACTTAAGATGAGCTACCATTGCATAACTCTCAAGTCCCTAGGGTCTTTACTCCTACTTGGTAGTGATAGGCAAGCTCACTCAGGCTTTAATGTAGTCCATTAGGTTTTTCTCTAGAAATCCTTGGAGTTATAGAACTTGAGACTCATATGCCCTATCCTCTTACATCATTCTTTTTGAAAAAAGGGTAGTCATTTTTAAATTATAGGAAAATTCTAATTAATCCGTGGTTGGTTTAGCCTTTTATTTAAAAAAAAAAGGGAAATTAAAAAGTCATTAACCTTTATATATAAGTGTTTGCGAGCTTTATTTTTTCAAATCATATTTTAGATCCACTTATATATAAGGGTGCTCTTTGACCGTATGTTCATAATAATTCTTATAATTTATTAGTTACCGACTCTTATTGCATTACATGCATGTATAGCATACTGCATTTTTTATTTGATTTGATTTGATTTGATTTTTACTAATGCTTATTTCCATGTGATTATTTTTATTTCTTGTATTATTTGTGTTTTATTTTTATTATCTCTTAGTGAATAAAAGGCTGCATAATTTAAAAGATTTAAAGGAGCTGCAAAATTATTGATATTATATACTGTCTTTTTGTAAATTCAGTGGTTTCTTTGTAAATAATTGCATCATTTCATGTTTTATGTAATATAGATATAAAAAGTCAGGATAGTGTCAATCTTGAGCCTATTGATGAGGTTCGGCTGGATAAGTACTATTTCTTTGAGGTTATACTAAAAGATTGGTTGAATTAGCTTTCGGCTACCATGCAAGATTACATTCGTAAGATGATTGGGCCGATCATATCTCTTATGTGGATCTATCTTCATTAGTCTCTAATTCAAGCTCTTATCCATTATTAGGATTCAAAATCTTTGACTTTTAAGTTCGGCCTACATGTGTTGACACCCATTTTAGAAGAATACTCTCTATTACTTAGTTCTTTGCCTCTTAAAGTAGGCATAATGGTCCTAGATCTTAGAGTCTAGCTCGAGAAAGCCTTCATGACTTTGTTGGGAGTCAAAGAGGCAACCTTAGCGCTGTTTTTATCTTTAGAAGGCAAGAAATGTTTGAGCATCTTAAGGTTAGTAGAGTGGTTTTCAAGCCTAAACGCTTATAAAAAGCATCATCAGATTTTTTATGGGGGATACGAGTTATGGGTTGATAAGAGGGTAAATGCCTTTATCGTAGTAATATTTGAGATAGTGTTATTCCCCTTTAGGTACAATCATGTCCATTATAAGGTAGTTAAGCTAGCAACCCAATTTTTAGCTGGCAAGTCCTATATACCGGCATTATTGGCAGAGTAATTTAGGATACTCACCCATTTAAGGAAGTTAGGCCATGGGTACTTCACAACCAACCTTACAATCCTTATCGTATCGTTTCTTAGTCACACATAGAGATATGGAGGGAATCTTCTTGGAGCGTCTTTGACTGAACATATGAATCTAATTGATGACTTTACCTATCACCTTAAGGTATTAGAAGAAGTTCAGTTTAAAGGATGTGTATCAGTCATAAGCAAGATGAAGCCAGTGGATTTTACGTAGATAGCTAGGTGGAGTAACTACACTCGAGCGATTCTAGGGTGCATTGATTATGCAGGGGTCCCTATAATTGGCATTATGGGTTGTACAGGGTATTTATTAGCTTGTGTCACTAGATAGCTGGGTCCACTTTAAGAGATAGCACACAGGGATTCTTTAGAAGATGTTACATTAAATTATCAAGATCCTTGTTTGCCCACTACTACTTTTGATTCAACGATTAGCAAAACTTATGAAGCTATAGGAAATAAGGGAAGTTAAGAAGGTAGTGAACATGGGAACTTTGAGGGGAAAAGTTGGAGAATATCGAGCCACCAAATAGTTTATTTATGATCAGTTAAAGAAGACTAGAAAGATATGGTATGAAACTCCAAATGTATTTAGACATGAGCCAGAGCCAAAATACCTTTCACTTACTGAGTAGGCCTATTGAGACAGCATATCAGCTAAAGTTGAAGCCCAGTTTTAAGAATGTAAAAGAATCATTGAAGAATTAAAAATGGAGAATGGGAGGTTATTGGAAGAAAGTTAATTCTTAAGGAGTAAGATTCGAGAAAGAGATGTTACAGTTTGAAGACTTATGAGAGAAGTTGATGAATCTCGTCTTAGCTAAATCCGTCGGCTTTTATAGATATAGGATTTGATTTTTTAGAAAGATTAGTTAGGAGTTTTTTTTTTCTTTTAGTCAATTGTATATGTTTGATTTTATAATTATTAGTAAATTTACAACTTCATGAAAGTCCTTATTGATTGCATAATCTTTTGATCATTTTTTTAGTTTCCTTTTAAACAAAAAGAAAATAAAACAAAAAATGACAAAATAATAGAAAAAAAACAAAAAAAAAAATTTAATTCACAAAAATGTCTAAAACTCAAGTCTTCGTAGGATTTTCAAGATAGCACTTAAGTGAATAGACTCCGTTAGAAGCCTGATATTCACTCATTCTAAAGTAAGAATGTTAACCCACGGCTGTAGAAATATTAGTCAAACCAAGCCTGACCTGAGAGTTACAACCCTAGAAGAAAACATGAATGAGGTGGCTGAACAAATTCAGGCTCTCACTCGGGCTATTAGAATTCTTAATGATTGGCAAGCATCTCAAGTTAACCCGAATCGGAATGTAGAAGCGACCCCTCCCCCTGAAGTGGAAGATGTAGAGTTAGTCTACAATGTTGAGACATGGAGGAAGGAGATTAAGGAAAAATTCCGAGAGATAGAAAGAAAGTCTATATAGAAGTTAATTGAGAAGATGAAAACCTTGGAAATGGTTAATGGGCTTGAGCAAATGGGAATGGTCAATTTGCCAACATATGAAGACGATGACTTCTCAGAAAAGTTTAATGTCTCGAAATTTGAGAAATATAATGGGACTATCTACCCAAATACACCAAGTTATACATCAGAAAAATGGGAAAGTGTATGAAATATGACAAGGTGATGGTCCAAACCTTTCAAGATAGCTTGATTAGGCCCACCTTGACTTAGAATGCCTAACTAGACTTGAATGAGATTAATACATGAGATAAGTTAGCCTAGGCTTTCTATAACCAGTACAAGTTCAATGTGGAGGTAGCCTCATCTATGTGGGATCTGAATAATCTACAAAAGAAGGCCAACCAAAGTTTTAAGGAGTATAATTAGAGATGGAGGGGCATAACAGTTAGGGTGACTCCACCTTTAATAGAAAAAGGATATGACCTCTGCCTTTATCAACACTCTCAAAAGCCCGCCTCTAAATTTATAGAGATTGTGCCCTCCAGGTGTCGAATTGAGGAAGCTATCACTACTAAAAGGCTTCCTATTTCTAAAGCAATTGAGAAGAAGATGCCTCTTGCGAGATTCTCCAACAAAGCCAAAGAAGCTATTGTAAGCGTTCTTAATATCGACAACATTAGACTTGTAGCCTTGGTAGCCATGTTGGGAAATTCTAATCCCCCACCAAATCCAAATAAAGGAAATCACCCCACCAAGGAGACAATTTACTAAGATCCCCATTCCTCTAAGCTAGGTTCTTGCAAGACTAAGAAAAGAGAATCTACTAACATTTGAAATACTAAAGGAGGGATAGAGATTGAAGGGCTATAACCTAGAGCTCCATTGTGATTATCATTTGGGGTAAGTGGGACATTCTATAGACTAGTGTTAGAGACTCATACATAAGATCTAGGATCTTATTAATGCTAAGTTAGTGTAATTGGATTTCATTTAGACTCTTGCTCCTAATGTAGGTAATAATCCTCTATCGGATCATGGACACTTAATCAATATGATCATTGATGAAGTCTCTTAACTAGAAGTTGACTTAGATAGTCTTCCTATCACTATTGAAGAGGTAGCTTAGAACCTAAGGTAGGTAGGATATTTGCAAAATATGAATCTCAGAGATAAAACTAGACTAGACCAATAATATATCAATTGCTAAAGGATGGGAAGATAAAGAAAGCTGATATTATGGCTATGACGATTCCAAAACCATGAAAGAGATGTACTTAGAAGGAGCTCAGAGAAAGGTATGAAGCCGGAGATCCGACAGTTAACACCTTAGGATAGCTGTAAAAAAAGTTTGAGTAATTAGTTGACTATGCTGGTTTGCTTACCATATATGTTAATGAACCACCCATTGGATGGGGTTTCAAATTTTAGGAGGAAGACAAGCTTATTGTAGAAGCCAAGAAGACAGCTGAGATGGTTGAATGATTAGAGGTAGACCTAAACCTTTAGTTTTTGAGTACTAGTGAAGAATTAGGTAAGCATAGGAAGATTGCTTTTAATGTCCTAATAGCCTTAGAAAATTACAAAGTAGCCCCTCTAGATTACCAAACGGTGAATTAGACAACTAGGTCCCTACCACCTATGGTTGGAGGGCTTACTCACTCAGGTCGAGTCTACGACTAAAGCGAGGAGGCTAAGAGAAAGACTACTATGGAAGAGGCTTCTCAAAGGATCTTTGATGATACAGATGAGAAAGATCAAAATGTTACCAAGAAGATAATAAAAGCTAATGAGTACAAGATTATGGATCAGCTAGCTAAGGTACTGGCCCATATCTCCTTGATTAGCTTACTAATGTCATTTGATACTCATAAAGAAGTCTTAATCAAAGTTCTAAAAATGTCAAAGTACCTGAAGGGATTTCCATCGAAAAGTTGGGATTAGTGGTTAATTTAGTATTTGCAATGGATTAGATTTCATTCTCATCGGATGAGCTAGGCGAAAAAGGAGATTGGCACACAAAACCCCTTTTCATAGTGGTCAAGTGTGTAGGAAAAGTTGTTACTCGGGTACTAATTGATAATCGTTCTTTACTGAATATGTATCTACTAGCAACAGTGAATTTGCTTGGAATAGATTCAACTGAGATAAAACCTAGCTTGATTTTAGTAAGGGCTTTTGACAGATCAAAAGGGAGATACTAGGAGAAATTGACAAATTGATTTCCTCAAGTGTTCACTATTCCATTTCAAGTCCTGGATATATCTCGAACCTTCAATCTTTTATTAAGAAGGCTGTAGATTCACTTAGTAGGGGTAATTTTGTCTAGTTTACATTAGAAGGTGAAATTCGTGGCCAATAGGTAGTTGGTTACTACTCTTAGGGATCAAGACTACGAGATTTATAAAGAGATAGCCATTTCGTATATTGGAAGTGAAGAATAGGAGGAAAGAGGATTGCAAATTTTCGATGAGGTCAGTATGATTGAAATATCAAGACAGGGGACACGGGGTCCCTCGAAACAACCTAAGCAACAAATTGGAACATTCAGGCTCTGATATGAGCCTACTGGAGAAGAAATCCATGAAATGAAGGCCAGAACCAAAGGCAAGAGAGGAGATCAGTTGTATCATGCTCATATAGATTTTCCAAACATCCATCAGACATTCTTAGTACCAGTATGTGTTCAAGAACTCGAAGTAGCTAGTTTATCCAAGGCTTTAGCTTAGCAATGCAGCATTAGTCTAGATGAAGGGAAAGATATTGGCATCTTAATTTCCTTATGCAACTGGTTTTTCATTCCTGTTAATAGTTCTCTTTAGAAAAGCAATATTAGGTCAATTAGGAGCATTCGATTTCGTAATTAGTTCGATTAGTTAGGCCTTTTCTTTTAGACAATTTGAATTTATTCAATAAAGTTAGTTCCTTTCTTTCTTTCTTTCAATTCTTCTTTGTTATTTACTTGTTATCTTTTTGCCTTTTCCTTACTCTTCAGATCCAACAAAAATGATAAACATAATGGATATCTTATGCTTGTAAATGATGAAAGTACTAATGTTGCCTTCGTCGAAGATGATATTGAGACTCTAAGCAAAATACAAGAGAGTTGGTGTTGATTTGGGAGAGTGATTATTGATGAACTGATAGTTGTGATTAACTTTGGAATAGAAGGGAATCTATGAAATTTGAAAATTGGTGGTAATTTAGTAGATGATCAAAAGTAGGAGCTATTGGATTTATTATTAGAATACTAAGATATATTTGCTTGGTCCTATGAGGATATGCTTAGTTTGGATTCGTTAACTGTAGTTCATAAGTTACCTATAAGAGATGATGTTAAACCTAAAAGGAAAAAGCTTAAGTGGTTTAGGCCAGATATACTCCTTAAGATAAAGGAAGAAGTGAAGAAATTACTGGAAGTTGGGTTCACAAAAGTATCAGACTACCCCGAATGGGTAGCCAATGTAGTGCTAGTGCCAAAGAAAAAAGGGAAAGTTAGGGTATGAGTAGACTTCCATAATTTAAACCAGGCGACACCTAAGGATAATTCCCTTTGCGACACCTAAGGATAATTCCCTTTACGAGACATTGATGTATTGGTGTACAACACAATCTGAAATCATCTTTTCTCATTTATGAATGGTTTCTCAAGATATAATCAGATCATGATGGCAGAAGAAGATAAAATCAAAACTACCTTTGTTACCACTTAAGGAATGTTTTATTATTACGTGATGCCTTTCAGGTTGAAGAACGCTGGGGCAACTTATCAGCATGCTATGGTTGCTTTGTTTTATGACATGATACATCAGGAAATTAAAGTTTATGTAGATGATATAATTGTCAAATCCAAGGAAGATGAGAATCATGTTGATGTTTTGCGTAAACTATTTAAACGGTTGAGAAAGTTTCGATTGAAGCTAAATCCATAAAAGTGCACCTTTAGAGTAACCTTAGACAAATGGTTGGGTTTTTTAGTCAGTAGAAAAGAGATCGAAATAAGCCTAGACAAAGTCAAGGCAATCGTAAAAATGCCTACATCAAAGAATATAAAAGAAGTTTGGGGACTATTGGGGAGGTTGAATTACATTGCTCATTTGTATCACAACTAATCGATAAATGCAAGTTGTTATTCAAACTTTTGAGGAAGAATGTAGTGCTAGAATGGGACGAAGAGTGTGAGGAAGCATTTGCAAAAACCAAGGAGTATCTCATGAATCCACTAGTATAGTTACTCCTATACCAGGACTGCCATTGATTCTTTACTTAATGATTCTCCCTGAATTAATGAGATATATGCTAGGCCAGAAAGATGAAACAAGCAGAATAGAGCATCCTATATATTACCTAACCAAGAAATTTATGGAAGGTGAACAAAAATACTCAAAGGTGGAAAGAACGTATTGTACCTTAGTATGGGTAATGCATAGGCTCAGGTAGTACACTTTCTATTACTTAGTAGAGTTATTAACAAAACATGACCTGTTAAGGTGTTTAGCAAAAATGCTAGCATTTATTGGGAGAATATTGAAATGGCTGATGTTGCTCTTTGAGTTTGATATCAAATACATAAGTCAAAGTTCAGTCAAGAGGCAGGCAGTGGCTAATTAATTAGCAAAGTACCCATTAAAAGATGACAATGATGGTTCAGAAGCCTAGTTTCCTAATGAAAAACTGGAATAAAGATTGTACTTTGATGGAGCAGCCATTGTGTTTGGATGTAGGATAGGGGTAGTATTGGTATCACTCGAGGGTAATCATTTCCCTATGGCAGTCAGTTTAGCATTTCCATATACGAACAATATAGCAGAATACGATGCCTGCATTTTAGGGCTCAAAATGGTGCTAGACATGGGAATACAAAGGCTTGAAGTGTATAGAGATTCTTCTCTTATAATTCATTAGATCCTAGGAGAATATAAGATGAAAAACGAGAATTTGATACCTTATCATGTGCATTAAGGAAAGCTAATTGAAAGATTCCAAGAAATTTCATTCACTTACATTTTGAGAACCTAAAATCAATTTGTCGATGCATTAGCCATGTTAGCATCAATGGTGAAAGTCACGGATGAGATAGAAATTCAACCCCTAAAGATTGAGGTAAAGGAAAGACTAGCTTTTTGTCTAACTATTGAAGAGACAGAAGCATAGAAGCCCTGGTATTATGATATCAAAAAATTATTTCAAACGGGTGAGTTCCTTGATGAGGCTGATAGGAAAGATAGAAAAGCTTTAAGGAGATTAACTGCTCATTTCCTATTAAGTAGAGCTATATTGTATAAAATATCACTTGATACAACATTACTAAGGCATGTAGACGAAGAGGAAGTTAAGAAATTGATGAAAGAAGTACATGAAGGAGTTTGTAGTCTTCACATGAATGGGTACATGTTAGCCAGGAAAATCATGAGGATGGGATAGTTTTAGATGACAATGGAATCAGACTGTCTTAAACACTTAAAGCATTGTCATTTGTGTCATGTATACACTTATAAAATCAACACTCCTCCCTAAGAATTACATGTATTTTCGGTTCTTTGGCCTGTCTCAATGTGGGGGATAGATATGACTGGTCCAATTTTGTCAATAGCTTCGAATGGGCATAAATTCATTCTAGTCACGATCGATTATTTTATCAAGTAGGTGGAAGTAACGTTGTATGCTACAATGACCAAAGGAGTGGTAGTCAAATTTCTAAAAAGAGATATCATTGCCAGATATGGTGTACCTGAGTTTATTATTATAGACAATAGGTCAAATTTGAACAATAAGTTGATAGTTAAAGTATGCAACCAATTTAAGATCAATTATGGAAACTTGACTTCATATTGACCTCAAATGAACTGGGTAGTTGAAGCTGCTAATAAGAATATCAAGAGAATCATTGAGAAGATGATAATCACTCATAAAGACTAGCATGAGATGCTCCCCTTTACTCTCATGGCTTACAGGACTTCAATCAGAACCTCTATAGGTGCAACACCTTATTCATTGGTATATGGAACTAAAGCAGTATTACCAATGGAAGCAAAAATACCTTCATTATGAGTGTTGGCAGAAATTCAACTTGATGAAGTAAAGTGGGTGAAGAAACAAATGGAGCATTTGAACCTCCTAGGTGAAAGGAGGCTTGTAGCAATATGTCATGGTTAGTGTTACCAACAGAGGATGGTCTAAGCCTTTAATAAGAAAGTGTGCCCAAGGTACTTTGAGGAAGGAGATGTGGTGTTAAAGAAAGTACTATTGAATGTAAAAGACCCTACGGGTAAATTTGCTCTGAATTATGAAGGCCCTTATGTAGTAAAAAGGGTATTATTGAGAGGTACATTAGTATTGACAGAAATGGTTGGTCTAGAATTAAGGGGACTTATGAAATTCAAATGTTGTTAAATTGTATTATCTACAAAAGCTGAGTTTAATAAAGATTCTAATTTTTCTTGAGAATTGTTTATGGTCAATCTTTTATTGTTTACAAGAAAAGTTGATATCCATGAATGTTCTCGAATTTGGATGGTTATTGATCTACAAATGCTTCACCAATAAATCCTTGTATACCATGTTTCTTAGCCTCACATACTTAAATGCTAAATACTTGCCAACAAAATTAAACTACCAAATAAATTGAAGTTGAATGCTCTTAATGATTTAATCTTGTTTTTTTTTTTTTTCGAAAAGAGATTTATTATTTTAGTAATCATAGAGGTGGAAATTGAAACCAAGCAACGACAAAAGTAAAGTTAAGACATAAGCATGGTATGACTAAAAGGCTCATCAACGAAAAGTTTTAGTTATGAAGAAGGCCCTATTTCTAAAGAGAGAGAGAGAGAGAGAAAGAAGAAGCAAGCACAATCTTGAGAAAATACTTTGGTGATATTCTACTATCTAAATGAGTAAATATCAGAGTCAACGTAAGATATGCTGATTGGTTGCTATCTGGAAAATTCTTTATTCTCAGGTAAAATGATCCTAAAGTCCTTGAAAGAGATACTTAGGAGAATTAAGAAATTTTTTTTTTTTAAATCTCAAAGAGATCTATCCTCTTCAAAATGTCCATAAAACTAAAATAAGTTAATTGACCCCAGTGGTTTTGCTCTATCCTTTCAAGATAGACACCATACCTTTTGCCTTGTTCTTTCAAGATGGGCCCTCTATTCTTTTACCCTATCCTTTCAAGATAGGCATCTTATTCCTTTAACATATCCTTTTAAGATAGGCCACCCTTAACCTTTTGTCCTATCCTTTTAAGACAGGCTCCCTTTTGCCCCGTCCTTTCAAGGCTAACCTCTTATTCCTTAACCTTATCCTTTTAAGATAGGTTTCCTATTCCTTTACCCTATCCTTTTAAAATAAGCCTCCTATTCCTTCACCCTATCCTTTCAAGACGGATAGTATATTCTTTTCATTAACCTTTTAAGTCTATATCCTTATTCAAGATAAGACATAGCTTAGCTGATCATTCAAGTCAGTAATCTTCACTCTATCAATTTAAGATAAGATTAGGCAAAAAAGGGCATCTCTTTTCTCTTTGTAGTAAGGTTTTAATCAAACTTCACTACAAAGAGAAGTAGTTGTAGACACTTTATTTTTGCTATCCTTAGGATTCTTTTTTTTTTTTTAAATTAGGCTAGGTTTAAAAATAATAATAAAAGAAGAAAAAACAAAAATTGAAAGACAATAAAAAAGTAAAGTGTTAAGTAGAGTCGTTTAGAGCCAGATTGGATAATGGTATGGGTTCAATTTAATAAATTCTGAGTCTTAAATAGTCGGGCTTCATTAAAATATTTTTTAATCTAATCTAAAATAAAGTGGGTTTTTATCTAATTTGTATTGAACTAAAACAGACTTAGGATTTATTAATTGGGTTAGTGTGTAGTTTAGCCTAAATCAAGTTGGACTAAGTCGGGCTTAAAAAAAAAAAAGCCCAAATCAATGTAGGATTTCTATAAACTAGATTAAATCTTTAATGAATCCAAATTAGTTATTATCGTATCATTGTATTTTGAATTTTTTAAGATTAAATCTATGATAAAAAAGATCTAAATTGATGGCTTATAAATAGTAGATAGTAAGCTGTAAAAAGAGACGTTTTCAAATTTACACACAAATCTGAAGTTGTGTATAGTTCTTCACATCCTCACAATTTCTCTCACACCAAATCAGCACTCAACTTATACTACACTCTCACAGTTTCTCATGCCATACACAACTAGACTCTCACAATCTCTTACACTACACATACGTCAGTCAGCAACCACTATTCACAATGTCCTTGCACATATACATACAGCCTCACATTCTCTCCCTGATACACGCACACACTTACGTCTTCATAAACATGCACATACTAGTTACGTCCTCATAAATATACATACACGCGTGATTAGATTTAAACACGTACACATTACATCCTGAGACAACACACATACATGTCTTCTCCCTCACTAGTCAATACACACATACAATCACGGTAAAAAACACATGCGCACATATGGATTTCAACACAACGTCGCATAACCAATTCTACACACGATCTACACACATGACCAGCACGTCCACATATGCCATGTACCCGAACACTATCCACGATCGGTTCACGACAAGTACATCTGATTATACACGGTTTGAGCCGTTTAGATAATTGAAAAATTATTTTATTTAGTTATTTATTTTGTTAATTAATTTAGTTTACTTACTTATTTTCCATATGTTTTTTTTTTATTTTAACAATTATCATGTAGTTTTGCAATTTTTTTAGATAAATTATTTTTTAGTTAAATTGCATTTTTTGAAAAGTTGTAGATCTTTTCTCCAAAATCCGTATATTCAAAGAAGATATGTACCTAAGATATGTATCTTAGTATATCTTACATCTGGGACATAGAAAAAAATTCATTTTTGACTTGTAGATTTTTTAAAATAAAAAAATCTTAACTGGAGTTTCCAAAAGATTTAGTTAGTTAGGGATTTTTAAAATAGATTCGAAAAATTAGATATTTTTAGGGTTTTTTTTAAATAATAATTTGATAACTAAGGTATTGATTTCTTTTAAAAAGATCCATCTACTAAATCTTTTCTAAAAAGAGAACTACGTATGTTTGATCCCGACTGATAGGTACATGAGCACTTTTGAAGCAACCATATAAAAAAAAACTCTTTTTCTTTTTCTTGAAAATTAGTAATAAAAAATTATATAAAATTCATTTTAACTACATTCTTACATATCTATACATATCTTAGTATTCTTAGAAAATTTTAAAAAAAAATCTATTAATTTTTTATATTTACACGGTAACTTAGTCTTAATAGGTTAGCTCCCAAACTTAGTTTTTTTTTGTTTAATTTTTTAAAAAATATTTTAGAATATTTGTAAACTAGTGGCTTGAAAATCTTAATTTCATTTTTTACTAGTTTAACTAATTGGTAACTCTATTTTTTTTAAAACTATTTTTCAAAAAATTTTTTAAAGAAAAATATTTCTTTAATTTAATGTCAAGTATTTATATTAAGTAGGTTATGCTTATTATAAAATAAATTAAGGAAAATGAAATAGGGCTCGATACTAATGAACCTGCAACTCTTTAGACTCGTTTACTTGAGATGGTGTGTCAATAATGACCTGGGCTCGGGTATAGATCATGGTTTTGACTTGCGTCTTATGCTTACTGGGAACCCCTTATACTGTGTCTATTCTCTGTTTAAGAGCTTCATACATCTTGGTTTTGAAAACGAGTGATTATGGACTTTAAGTTAGGCCAGACCACTTAAGAGGTAATCTTTCAAATCCTGTAAGAATCCCTTCTTGTTAGCAGTATTGTATCTCCTCTCCTTTTTAAAAAAAAAAAAATCAAAATTTTAATTTTGAAAACCTTTCTTTTTTATGAAAACTTTTATTGTAACCCTCATGGACCTCTTTTGTAAGCTTAGGCCCAAATGATCTTATTTTATTAATATAAGCCAAACTAAGAAAGGTTGGATCGAATGGACTAATCTGACAGGTTCTACTTTAAGCCTACTATGCTAAATCTCCCCTAATCATCCTAAATTCTTATGGATTTTACTCTCTAGATCCTGTAATCTTAGCCTAAAGAGTCAATATTCATATCAATTATTAGGCTTAAGGCCCAAATTTAGATTTAGCCTTTTACATTTTGCATCTTGACCAAAGTCCTTCGAACGGAGTCGAAGGGGTTTGGGTATCGAATAAACCTTTTTAGAAGGCTAAGTTACTACCTAGCATTATAGAACAATTGCACTGCTATCAACACATCTAAATGATTGAAGAATTTATTTTCTCAGTGATTTATGGCATATATGCCTAGTGAATTTGATATAGGATAATCTAAGAGACTTCTTAGTGCATAAGTCATAGTGCCAAATGATTGGATGTATCACGTTAGCTGATTAAAGATACTTGTTGCCTTTAAGGCTACATTTGATGGAGTCTAAACCAAAGCTCTGATCTTCCTTCGGTGGTAGCTTTACACCATGATAATAAACAACTCGGTTATGAGTTGATATTACTTCAACTTATGGTTATGCTATTCTCAAACCAATAATTTTTTGTCAACATTCTTGAACTTTCTCAACATAGCTTGTTTGAGTTGCCCTTCCTATGGAATTGATTTCCATTGCATTGATTGGCTTGGCAAGCATCTCATAAAATCATTTTCAGATCATACTTGAACATTCCTTCTTTTATTTGAAGTATAATCATTCATGTTGAAAGCTTTGTTTCTTACCTCATTTCATCTTCTTGATACTGTATAATGGAAAAGTTGGTTGCCAACATTGCAAGATCATTGTACATGAATGTTTCATTGCGCAAACTTGTAATACTATCTACTTGCACGCATCTCTTTGGACTTGCTAAAAATGTTATATTGATATGATACATAACAACATTTGATTTTCCCTGATAGTACCATGAACAATGAATAGCTCGGTTATAAGTCAATAGGATTGAGCTTCTCAAGAAAAATGATGAATCCCTTTCCCAATGCTAAAAATTGAAATGCCCTCAAGACATGAGTATACACTAAGCATGCTTTCTTCAATGACTATCAACTTATTTCATTCATCATATTTGTATATATTACCTCCTTAGTCCTTGCGATCATGGCTGTGATTGAAAGTTTTGAATTATTTTTTATTTGCTGTTGAGCCAAACACGATGTCGATGCGAGATAATGATTCCCATTTGCTAATTGCAAGGCGTGCATCAATTTCATGAATTACGTAATAAAGAACCATTTGAAATTCTTTTCCACCTGGTTGCATTTTGGCCTTTAGTGAATGACACAATGGAATCACTAACCACTTCTTTCTCTCCGTTTTTTTTTTTTTTTTAAAAAATATCTAGTGATTCTCATTGGTTAGCTTCCATGTACCATCAATAAGTTATTGATTGTATGTGAATCTACTGCCAAATGGACAACAGTTGACTATTTAGGTAGATAAAGGTATTCGTAATTACATGAGAACCAAACGTTGTCACATACTCTCCATAACCAATTAAAATTGTTGTTTCAGTGGACAATATTTCATTGCCATTGAAGGACACATGTTGTCATTAACAAATGCGAGGCCCAATGTTGTACAAGTTGAAATTGCTCCAAAATAAAACTGTGTAGGAAGATACCCACATGAAATCACTTGAATATACTTTGACCGTTATGCGTATGGTTGAGGCCTTGGACCATTGCGTGCCCTCTTTCTCTCTCTTTTTTTTTAATCACGGCCTCCCTTTTTAACTTGCATGGTATGCGTCAATTTCAAAAGCACATAATGAAGAACCACTTGAATTCCATTCCGTTCTCTTCGGATGAGGTGATAAAAGTCCAAGTCCTCTTATAAAAAATTTGTAATTTATAAGCTAACAATAATTACATGTAAACTGAAGAGCTCATACTTGTAATGTTTAAAAGTTGATAATGATAAAGAGAATAAGGTAAAGACCTATTACCTAAGTGAAGCCTACAGTAGGTTCATAGTCATGAAAATTATCGAAGGCCTATTACCCGAGTGTCATCACGTCTATTTTCGCATCAGAGGCAAGGCCAAAGCTGTCGTAGTGGATAGCTAGCACTAACATTTTCTACCCCCTTCTCTCTTTTGGAATACAAAATAAACATTGCATTTACCCTGGGAATACGCCTACTGCATAAGCACATGATTCCAAGATGAGGTGTCATACTTGGATTGTATACAGGGTTTTGGTGAATATTTTCTATTATTCTTCTTGTGCCAACTATTTTTGAACATCTGTCCTCTTTCTTGAAGCAACCTCCCCTTTGCACATGCTAATACCTTTGTCCAATACACACTTACCCTACTCCTTGATATAAATGCCCATATGTCGTCAAGCCCCTATTCAGTCCTAAAATCCGCCTTTTTACCGTCGTGCATATAATCAAGACAGACGTAAACACCATACACATAGATAAAGCACAATAAAAGACGACTGAGGACAAGTGTCACAGCTGTGTTGTGGTCAATTGTTGCAATTTTATAGTGGGATTACTCAATTGTACAATGACTATTTTTGTAGCAACCAAGTGCTTCTTCATTGACAAATAATAGCCTTGTAAAACATATTCCTTTTATCAAGGATAGCTGGAGGATCTGAGACTCTACGATATCCAACATATTTTGTTATGTTCTCCCTTTCTACAAATTCATAAGATCTCGCATTTTTTCTGACTATCTTCTCAAGCCTCCTATACTCATTTTACTCACACGTTAATTTTCACATTTCATACATCCGCTTTCATATACCCCCAACCATCAGCTCAAACAATTCCCATTTTCAGGAAAATATCAACCATCACAGCAAAACACTCTAATTGCTAGCCGCTCCACATATTTTCCAAACACATCGTCATTCATCATTATCAACCATTTCTATCATCTTTATTTTTTTTAACTATTCCATTCTGGCTTTTCTCTTCCTTTTCATTTTATATGCAAGACCTACAATCAGATATTTAGGGTTTAGTTTATAAAATTTGGGTGATTAAACAAATTATCTGATCTAGCCCAAGTTTTACAATGAAACTAGAATTATTAGTAAAGGTGACCCTATAAGTTATAATTTAAGAAAATAAGTAATAAAATAAGAGAATATAAATTTTTCAAAATTTAAATATTACTCATTATTTATCATAAATGCTTAAAATACATTTCGAGAACTAATGAATTGCTAGAGATAAATTATATGCATACTAAAAATCGTATAATTAGGGCCTTAGAGGAAATCCTATACCTGACGACCACTTGGAAGCTGATAGCCACCACAACCACATGGTGTTAGCAGCATGCAGATCGGCTGACAAGGCTGGAGCCATCAATTTTGGTTTGATTTTCCTTTTGATTTTTCCTATTTTGTTAAAAATACTAAAAATGCTTAGAAAGTTATGAAATTCGGTATTCTAGAATATTTTTGTATATAGTTTTTAGGAAGAATATTATTATGATAAAAATATGTCTCGTGATATATGGTGCTTAAAAATCATACAAAATCGTGGATGTTTTGGTTTATAAATAAATAACCTTAGGAGTGTAATTTATAGCCCAAAATTTTTGTGTAAACTACTTAATGGTTATAAAATAGTGCTATGAAGCCCTTATTCAAAAATTAATTTTTGAAATTTTTAGCTAATTTTTAAGCTTTAATATGATGCATAAAATGGGTAATTTAAGGTTAATTAGGTAATTAGATAGATAATTATTGATTTAGTACATAATTATATGTTTTAAGATGTTGAAATCTGATGGAGTATGCTCTTTATAGCATTTAGGGGGTTGAATGTAATTATTAGGGTATTATGTAGTAAATAAGTAATAGGAAAAAATAGTAAATTTTAATTTAATTTTGAAAATTGGGGTAATTAGGTGTAAAATTTGATTTAAGATAAATTTAGATATTTTGAGATGTTAATTGATGTTAGGAGATGATCTTTGGAATGATAAAAATATTAGATGTGTATTATGTACATAATAAGTAATAATACATAATATGAAAAATTGGAAATCTAATAAATAGAAAATATTAGAATAAAAATTGATATTATATTAATAATAGGAATATATAATAAATATGGTAGGAAACTTAAATTTAGATATTTATATGAAATATGTAAAATTTTCTCACATCGAAAATAAATTCGATACATTAATAAAGGTTTAAGTGTACTAGGAAGAATAAAATATTGATTTAAGATTAAAAGTAATAATTAGGATACTCGAGCCTAATGTCATGAATTTTACATTTTTGTTTGGATCGCATTTTTAAGGTTTATGTATAATACTCGTGATTAGAACTAATTTAAAAACCTGAGCCGAAATCGGATTTGGAAACCGAATCCTAAGCTAACCTAGGATAAATTAATAATAACTAATATGTATATGGTAAGAATTGAGTTAAATCATAACCTAGAGTATAGATATATATGTCATCAAGATATCAATACTAAAAACGTATTTATATTATATATTATATGATACACAGAGATGAGTCGACCTGTGATTGGCTGAGTGAGCGACCAAGGATACTAAGTAAGTTAGGATTAATACGTTGCTGTATTTCGGAGTACTAATTTGTAGTACTTGGAGGCTGGGAATTGTACTTGTACTTGATTGTGTTTGTTAAATAGTCAACCATGCGCATGTGTTTCTTTTTGAGTTGATAATGTGATTTGATTTACTATTCTAGCTTGAATTGTATGATTTATATAAAATGATTTATTACTCTAAACTGGACCTAATCAAATATATGACTTATAAACATTAATCAGACCTGTATAGTAACCTATTAGGGGCAAACTAAGATTCTCTAGCTAAATACCAACCCCTTTGAAAGGGATAGCGTTGGAAAGCATAATTGCTCCCTTCTCTATTCTTAGTCGAACGAAGTGACAAGTGAGGAAGTCGCGGCAAGGATGAAGTCAATGGTTCGAAGGTAGTTGTGGGAGAAGCGGTGTCTCTATTGTACAAGCCTAGGTTTGGTTGTAAGGTGTTGCATTAACGGAAACTCCTCAACTCGGATTAGAGCGGGTGCAATTTCTTTAATCTTACGATGGGCCAGATAACATCGTGCGATGAATTTGCTTAAACATATGTTATACCTAATAATTTGGTTGATAACCTTGTTGTGTTTGCTGTATGGTTTTGAGTCTCTATCCTAACTTATTGAGCTGTGGTTGCTCACATTCTTATAGACTTTGTTGCAAGTGTTAGTTAGGAAGCGGCTTATATTACCCTAAAGCTAGCAACTGTTGGATCTTGGAAAGTGAGGATATAAATTGAAGACCAAATATATTCTCAAGTTTAGATTTATCTTTAAAGCTTTTGGTATTACTTTACAAATTACTTATGTAGATTATGTTAAGTTGCTAAATCTTGTAAAATACTCAGATTATTTTAATGCAAGTATGTATTTTTCTTAAGATCATAAGTAAATCACTTATTTAACTTATGAATTCTTTACTTCAAAGCAAGTTATTTATAGGCACCTTGTGTAAATCAGGTCTAAGATGGTAGTTGTATGGTCAGCTTTTATCTTATGATGGTTTGTACGGTGAAACTATTATGACTCTACCGCTTCAGGGCGTAACATTATATACATAGATTCAACTCAAAAACTCTTTCTTTTATTCATTTACTTAGCTCTCTTTCCAACTTCTGTCCATTGATACAATTATTTATTTTTTTTAGCGTTAATGTCACTGTTTACATCTCAACTTTGTCACATTTTGCAATTACACTTGAACTTTTAACTTATCTAATTATATACTTAATTAAAGATTTAGTTGTCATGGTTTACACCTTAATTAACTTAAATTCATATTGTTAGTCCATTTGGTACGATTAGCTATTAGAATGGCTTCCTATAACCTTTAGGAGCTTGCCTAACCTCCTATAAGTTGTCACCGATCACCCCTTGTGAAATTGTGAGTCACATGCCACTTCAAAAATGTTCATCATGTGACCAACTAGTAGCCACCTATGGTTGCCTATAACCTTACAAGGGTTGCATGAACCCCTAAAGATCGTAGGCAGTTATCCCTTTGATAGATTGCGTCGATTGGACTAATAGTATGAATTGAAGTTAACTGAGGTATAGATCATAACAATTAAATCTTCAAGTGGGGTGTATAATTAAATAAGTCGAAACTTCAAGTGTATAATTACAAAAAGTAGCAAAGTTGAGGTGTACATTATGACATTGCCCCCTTTTTATTTATATATATACACAGTAGCTTGCATATTTGTCCATCGTTTCCCTTCTTTCTTTTTTTTTCACTCATCATCTCACCATTACTTCTTCAAGCTCTTCTCCAAACACTAATCTTCGATATTCCTTTTTGTTTTTTTTTCTCTCTTTCTCTTTTTTTTTTATTTCCTTTATTTTTCTATCTCTTTTTCAATTCTTTGCTCGTCACAACTTCATATATTCATCTCTATACACATTATCCTCCAACCTTTAGTCATTTCATTTCATCTACATCCCTCTACTTTTACTTACATCTATATTCCTTTTCAATTTCATTTACTTCCTCATATATATTCTTTTTTCTATTTCATCTTCTTCTACTCCATACATATTTCTTTAGATTTAAATTCTTTCAAGCCTATACACATTTTCAATTTCATTTCCTTTTAGCCCATGTACATTTTCATATCTTCCATAGTTTCACTTGAGACCATTCAAGTTGTAGTGAAGAAGACTAAAATGTTACCCAAAGGTTGCTGTAGAGAGAGGTCTAAAACTGCCCTTCACAAAGTTTGAAGCTTTCAAAGAAGAACCAGTTGAGTGGAGTATCAAAATTGTCACTATAATGATTGTAGTTGCTAATGGAAAGCAAAGCTTAGAGATTGAAGAAATACAATAGATTTCCATAAAAGAAAAACCCAAAAGAAAAAGAATAAGAGGAGCCATCAATGGTTACTAAACCATAGAGACGAGAATGCCATTAGATGAAACAGCATAATCGAAATTGAATGAAGAAGCTATACTTCTTCTTCACATTTTTCTCTCTTTTGTTATTTCTTTCATTTTAATCTTGATTCCTTTTGACTTCTTGAAGTAGTGAAGGTCAAATCTATCTCGGCTGGTGTAGCTTCAAGGAGGAGATACTAATAAGAAGTTAAAGGAAGAACCCATTACTGGTGTGAGAGAGAGTTACCCTATTTGACTTAACTGTGGTCTTATTGCCTCCCGTAAGTGGTAGGAATGATATCTCATTATTGCTACCACTTTTTTAAGACCAATAGCTGCTTGAACCATCATAAATAGACGTAATGTCGCCTCATCATTGTAAGCATCATGCTAAGATCAATTTTTTTTTTTAAATTGAGTCTTATGATGAGAAATTGCTTAGTAGCATCATGTAAAGTAATACTATGTCATGTCAAGGTGCTAAATTTAATACTAAACGTACAAGGAGGCAGCATGATGTTATATAAGAATGGTCCCATGCAATGAACAATTTTAGTAATGTTATCCTTTAAGTTAGACAAGAGAGTCGCATACAAGTGTAGCACAATGAGCATAATGTACATGCGCGTACCAAAAAAGTAAGTGCGTGTGCATGGAGTATTCAATGTATACAAGTAATAAGCATTGCAAACACATGAGCATGTGCACTTCAAGCATTCTACGCTTTAAATATCACATACTAAGAGTGGTATGAACTAAGTATCATGAATAGTAATCATATTAAGCTAGTTTATTCATATACCATATCAATTTATAACCTTCCTCCCCTACCTATTGACATGTAGTGATGGGACAAATCAACAAGTCTTGATATCCCTTATTCTTTTATGACATAATCGAACATCAAGTGCTGTATGGTAGTCCCTTAGTTTTTTAGAGTCATAATGACTTTAAGGAGCACATTGACTTGACTTCATTCCATTCCAATATTTTCATAATAGAATTAGGTAGTTGAGCACTTGGTGTGCCTAGGAGCTCCGTTATCACTAGGGCTTACTAGGGTAGAATTGAACCGAAATGGGTCCTTTAAGATATCAAAGGAAATTAGAGAGAAATGGCCTATAATCGAACAAGACTAGCTGACGTAAAGTTGCTCAGAGGATGTGACTTATCAACAAACATAACACGACTTGACACTTCACTTGATATGATGCACAAGCTAATGTTAGAGTCTATTCGCCACTAATCTTGAGCTACTCGGCAAGATTGGATAAGAACGTAAGGGGTATGGGCTTAGAGAGGATTGTTTCATAAGAGTAGAGTATTCAGTATTAAGATGTAAGTTATCTTCGGCTTACAAGAGAAAAGGACTATTTATAGTAAGTCTTTAGGGTAACGTTACAAATAAAGAAATTACAAGAAAGTATTTACAAAAAGGGGATTCCTAGTATATATGCAAAGGGTAAAAAGGACAACAAACCCAAAATGGAAAAGTTGCTAAATATCAGACAAGGTGGATAGCTGATAGTGCTGCATTGGTTCCGTACGAATATTCTCTAAGCATAGCAGGCAGAAAGGGTCAAAATGTTGTGGCACTAAAGGAGTCGGGACCAGAGAAATGGTGGTATGCCTAGAGTAAACTACTGGGTCGTTTAAGTGAGTCTTTCATCACTTGGCAAGAGATTCTCGACAGTAGTTTGTAGGAGTACTTGGCACAGGGTTTTGGGTAAAGGAATGGTCGGCATCATCACTACCGAGTGTACAGATCAATGTATGACAATGTGGGGAGCTCAGGGAGTTCAACCACCTTTCTTTGATGAATAGTTTTTCATCATCAATAGGATGTTGAGAGAAAATTATTTGGGAAAAGGATTGGAGGCCTCAAAGGCGCGCACGAGTAATGGGACCGCTGACCAGCAGTGCATCAGCACTTGTAGTAATAAGTGTCAACTTGAGGTCACCTTTGTGTTCTTTTACTTCCTTGGTGCTTTCGTTTACTTTTTATGAAGATGTCTTATTGCCATATACTCAGGAGCAATAACTCTTCACTTAATAATGTTGTGTTGGAAGATAACATGGTGGGATTACTTTAATCCCATTAAGAACTTGTAAAGTCTTGACAGATTGTGAGAAGCATCTATTGTTGGTAATATGACAAAGGATAATAGTTACTAAGAAAGGAATTCACTTAAGGTTGTGTATTTTGTTATCGAAGACTTTACCTGCTTACAAGCAATGCATCAACTAAGTAGCAATGTTGTTAAGTGAAAATTAATGAGGTTACCTTATTATCTCTCTTTTTTTTTTCTCCTTTTGAAAATGACATCATGTGATAGGAAGTAAAGGCTCAACTTAGTCACATTAGTGTTAAATAGCATGAACTTGACATTTATGAATTAGGATAACTTTGAGACTACTTAGACTGTTTGGCCTACGGGATCTCTTATAGAATAGGTATAATTGCACGACTGCTTAGACTCAATGATCTAAGGGAGTATCTTATGCCATCTCATGTATTGAGGCAAGCCTTTTGCGTGCTAACGATAATAACTAAAGGATCGCCTTTGAGAAGCATTCAATTACGTAGACACGGCAATAGTGGTGTTAATTACTTAGGATCGATAATTTTTTCTCATTAGTTAAGGGGGTATTTCCCATTACTCAATTATGCAATATAGCATACTAAGATATTACCTAGATTGAAGTGTCAATATGTTAATATGCTTATCAATGGGATTGTATCCACTACTTGATTTCAAGAAAAATTCAAATCAATTTGGCAACATAATAACTATGTGAGATTATCATAGCTTATTTGCGCCTAGGAAGACAACGCTCTTACCAGGTTGTACCTACAAGCTAACTTCATCATCGTACGTTTAGGAGTTAAGCTCTTACCAACCAGCAATGATGTTTAGACTATGTCTTATATTTGTAATTTCTTTTCTTTTCAATCAATCAAGGGGTCTAGTTACCTTGAGTTGCTATATATTATATTATGGAAATATAGCATCAAAGAAACTAATCCCTTTGTTGTAAGAATCATGTTCCATTCCAATGACTCTTCACATGCTAATGCCATGTTAGGGGCATGAGATTTTGGTAATATTATCACTTTCTTCGAATAAGTAGTTGATTCAATATTTATGAGTTGATCACATAAAATTAAGTGTAGTTGTGATTAGCAATCTTGGCTTATATATTCACATGTATAAATAGCTTCGCATTCTCATGCAACCAAACCATTGTTTACGTAAAGTATGCGACACCATATGAGGTCATTTGTAGTTGCAAGCTTAACATCCTTATCGAAATTGAGGGGATCATAGAATCTTATATAACGAAGTTCTTCAAAAAAGCTATAATGATGTTGATGTTTATAATGTCCTCATCCTTCATAGATGTGACCTTGATCACTCATTTTAGTGTATATGCCATCTTGGCTCAAGATCTATGTAATCTCTTATACCACCTGTAGTATCTACATAACATCAAGAAGTATTCTTAAATTACACTAAAATTGTAATGTTATGTAATATGGTAGTTTAGCCAATAGTTTTTTTTTTTTTGGAGGTACTATTGTACAAATGTCAAGTCTTTCTTCCCTAGTGGAGTCACTAGAAAATGTGGGGGTGAAGGTTTAAATGTAAGGGTTACGTATACGTTGCTTAACAGATCGCACTATACATGACTAAGAAAATGACTTAACTTACATGCGTAAGATGATCAGGAGGGATAGGATAGGGAGGAGGAGTAGGTAATCTTGGTAAGGCTCTAACACATATGGTGATAGGTGAAGGAGTACGATTGCATCAAACTCCGCAAGGGATGAAGAATAAGGTAGTGTTTTTGATAGGGATCAGCCTTTAACCATATCTAAGCCAAGGCAGACCTGTTTGAAGTTGAAGCCTATAAATGCTTACCAAGGTTGAGCTATAGCCAGAAGGACGAGAGGAAGGAAAATGAACACTCAGCATTAAGTTTGTAGTTAGCCAAGGGGTTAAGAAACTGTAAGGCTGAGTATTCGAGACCAAAGAACCACTTCGCACATCACCAAGAGACTCGTGTCGATTGATTCTAGAGCTCGGCAATTATGGGCTGACCTTTTTGGTGTCTCAGCCAAACATTGTAAGACTTTGGGGACTCCTTCCAAAAACCATACATCCAACTACCGACCCCATCTAGTTCAAATACTACTCCTTCTAGGACATGCCGAGTGATTGCATGTCAACTTCTCTTGTAAAACGCATAGTTTTGTACTCTTATACATGTTTTTCTTTACTTTATTTATAGGCCCAGTTCTTTAGGGTTTTAGGCCTTGTACAATATTTAAAATTTTGCCATTAAGGTTTAGGACTTGCTATAAATAGCAACATTTGTACTAACATAAGGAAAAATATAAATAGTGAAGAATATTTCCTCATACAAAGAGTGAAACTTTCCTCTTTCATAAAAGGCTATTCTTGAGCTAGTAGAGCTTACGTTTACTGGATTATGGAGTGTTAATTAATCTCTTTAATCTCTTCCGTGTTCTTATCAATCTTGACCCCAAGATTATGGTGAGCCCTTCATTTAAACCGGTTAATGAGTTTTACCTAACCTTCATTTGAATCCCAAGCGACATTTAGAGTTTATGAGTTGTATTAAACCCTATTTTGAGCTCGAACCCTTGATTGTGTTTGTGTCTTGGTGATTTATATCTATTCACATTCACCATAAAAAACCTTCTTCTTCTTCGTACCCATTTTTGAATCATGAATACCCAGTCTGGATTACCATTCGTTGCCATTCCCATTAAAATTCCTTATCATCTTAGTATCAGAGCTTTGGGGAGACATGCGTGTTAGTGTTCTTTAGAGTTTGATTCATAGTTTGTACCTCCCTGTTAATCATTGTTTTGTAGTGTAGTGTATTATTCATAGTAGTTGTTTGTCAATAGTAGTAGTTGCAAAAGCTGAGTAGTGGTTGTTTCTGGGTTATTATTATTGTGTTTTGTTGTTTGTTCAATTCTTGGTAAATTACTATATGAACAAGAATGTCGGAGGATGGTATCAACAACACTGGTGATAGTCCTCGTGGAAGCTTGAGGAGATGTGTTGATAACTTGGAATATATGATTCAAAATCTCACCAAATTTATTCAGGAGCTTACTGGGTTAGTCAGAGGTCATAGATGCGATGGTCGAGAGGGAAGAAAGGGATGAACACCCATAAGTGGAAGTGGTTCCAATGAGCTTGATAATGATGAGCGATAGGCAAGAAGAGCTGCCGAGCCGAGAAGAAGAGAGCACCAACCAATGCTAAGAAGAGGTAATGATAGGAGTGTTGACTCCAAGTTAAACCAAGGAGCTTAAAGAAGAGAACCAAGGCTGAGAAGAGACATTGCCGAGTAGAGCTCTAATAGAAGTGGCCAAACCGAGGTGAATTGACCAGTTCGAAATGCAAGGGATGAACCCTAAGCACTTAATCAAGGACTTGACAATGTCGAGCTAAAACAGTAGAACTTTTGTGGAAGTAACCGACCTAAAGAGTTCCTTGATTAGGTTCCCTAGGTTGAGAAGTTATTCGAGTGCTACAAGTACGATGATTGAGTAAAGGTTAAGCTAGCTTCCTTATCCCTTGTGGAATATGCAAGTCTTTGGTAGGATAGGATAGTGTCTAAGTGAGATACCAAAGGAGAGGAGCCGATTAGGACTTAAAGGCTCATGAAAAGATTGATGAACCAATAGTTTGTGCCAACTTATTTCAAGAAGGAGATGCTCCATGCTTTCCAGCACCTGAGACAAGGTCGAAATATCATTGAAGAGTATTTGCAAGAGTTTGAGACCTTGATTACGAGGTGTGAGATTGCCAAGCTACAAGATCGCACCATTGCCAAATTCCTGAGTAGACTCCAAGATGATATTGCCAACATAGTTGAATTTGAGCCGTTCAACTCTTTGGATGAGCTAATCAATTTGGCATTGAGAGTTGAGAGATAGAGGAAGAGAAGACATTAGAGGTCGAGTAGCCGACCTTAACAAGGCAGCCTTAAGCTTGAGAGATGTACCGAGAGAAGGCAAGAAAAGAAGATAGAGAAAGGAGAACCTAATCGACTGGTCCATGCTGAGAAAGAGAAGGCACTTAGTAACAAGGCCCGAGAAGTGAAGTGCTTCAAGTGCATAGGCTACAAACACATTACATCCTAATGCTCGAATAAAAGGGTCATGGTCTTGAAGAGAAAAGGGCTCGAGGCTGAAATTGACAGTCAGAGTGATGAGAGCTCAGATGACTAGTTGATAGAAGAAGATGTCTATCCTGAGGACCTTTATAAACTCTTAGTTATGGCGACAGGAGTTAACCTGATGACAGATCCTAGACAAAGGGAAAATTTATTTCATATGCAATGCTTAGTGAATGGGAAGACCTATTCCCTAGTTATCGATGGAGGTAGTTGCACCAACATCATTTCTACCGAGTTAGTAGAAAAGATGAAATTGCTGACCTAACCACACTCCCAACCTTATAGGTTGAAATTGTTTAATGACAAGGGTATGGTGCATGTGCATAAAAGAGCATGGATTGCATTCAAGGTAGGGCAGTATGAGGATGAGGTCGACTCTGACGTAATGCCTATAAATGTCGCAAACCTACTTCTTAGCTGACCATAGGAGTTTGATTGAAAAATGATCCATGATGGATTCCTCAACACTTATACTATTTAGAAGGATGGAAAGACCTATCTCTTAACCTCGATGAGCATTAATGAAATCTAAAGACACTCAGCCCCTAAGGTAAAGCGGAAAGGGAGAAGGAGCTTATTTAGCATCCCGACCTGTGTTCAACACTTAACGTCAAGGATGACTTCCTTTTAAACTCGCGGTAATGATGAGAATCAACCTTTAATCTAAGCCGAGGCAAACTTGTCCAAAGACAAGGCCTATCAATGCTTGTTGAAGCCAAGCGACAGTCAAAAGGATGAGAGGAAGGAAAATAAACACTCAACATCAAGTTTATTGTCAGCTGAGGGGTCAAGAAACCATAAGGCTAAGTACTTAAGACTAAAGAACCATTCAACAGATCACTGGGAGACTAGTACCAACTGATTCTAGAGCTTGGCAATTATGGGCTGACATTTTTAGTGTCTCGACCAAACACTGCAATACTTCGGGGACTCTTTCTCGAACCCCTACATCCAACTACTAACCCCATCTAGTTCGGATTCTACTCCTTCTAGGACATGCTGAGTGACTGCATGCTGACTTCTCTTGTAAAACGTACAGTTTTGTACTCTTGTACATGTTTTTCTTTACTTTATTTATGGACTCAATTCTTTAGGGTTTAAGGCCTTGTAAATTACTTACAATTTTGCTACTAGGGTTTAGGTGTAAACCCCGCGAATTTGGCTTCCTAAGTATAGAAACAAACGTCTAAACTGTAGATGATTTCCTAAACTCAAAAGAGCCAATGAGATTTAAAACCGATTAAAATATCAATCCAAAACCTAAAGTGGATACGAAAAACCTTAAATTATCAATTGAACCCCTAACCGCATACGAAGACCCTAAAACCTCGAACCACATCAAAACCCTAAGACAACAATCGAAGATTTAATCGCATAAGAATACATGAAACCCTAAATGTGGAAACACATTAGAGATTATGCCCTAAAGTAATAAAAACCCTAAAATTATAACTTTAAGGATAAAAAAGCACTAATTCACCATAATTTACCTTAAAACCTTAATTGATAATATAATGCTCATATTTTGCCAAATCATTAGTAAAAGGTTAGATATGACCCTCATTCATGCTTATATGATTCGAATCCTTAAGTAATCCATTAGAAACTAAGATAATGAGTCATAGATTATATTTATCCCTTAAGTATGTGATTAAGGTAGTCTCACTTAGAGTTAGGGTTATAATTGAAGATTATGTTACATATAGTGAACTTTAATACTCAAATTAGTACTTTTTGCACTTGTTATCCAAAGTAGTTTATCAAATGAGATATATAAGCTATAAAAACCTAAAGTAAGACCTCATCAACCATATTTACTAATCAATGCATCATGTACCTCATTTCTTCTTATTTCCTTCATTTTTCCCTTAATTTCTCTTAATTGCTACATTATGTGCATAAAATTACACATACTTAAGGAATGTTGACTAAGATAACACATGTTGACCAAAGTCCAAAAGTTGACCAAGTCAACACATGTTGACTAAAGTTAACATTTTGAAAAGTCAACAAAAGACTAAAGAGATAAAGAAAATATCTCTTCCTTAATGATGGCTTTTCTTTTCTTTCTTTTTTATTTTTTTTCTTCTCCTTTTCTTCTCAATTGCCATCCACATCTTCTCCCTTTTAGACCCCACCATTCTCCTTCTTCCATAAGTAAAACAAACCAAAAGAAACGAACCAAAAAAATCCTCCTCCATTGCCGTGAGCTTCCATCTCCATTTTACCATCAACATCTTCCTTTTTGTCTCCTTAATTCCAACATAATCAAAGGTATGTATCTAAGTTACTTTATCTTGTTTTATCTTCTTCATTAGTTAGTTAATTAAATATATTAGATAAGTAGTTATGTGTTTAGTATTGTCTTGAAGAAGAGGAAACAAAGTTTCCATCTTTAAATGTAGAAATTAGAACTTTTGAAGAAGAAGAAAGGAAGACATGAATATATGCTTATAAGTGTGTACACATAAGAAAATACCAAAAGAGTACAAGTATGTGAACCATTGTACATGAGTATTTATCATGTACATAACCTAACTTAAGATCATATCTAACTATACATACCTATACTACACTAAAATATACATAAAAACACAAAAGGATGAAATTATGAAGCTTTCTTAAGGAAAAGATTAGGCATACGAATTTTTGTATAAAAATACGTATCTAACCATATAGGTATATGAGTATGTATACACGTATAAATACGGTATAAGTCTAAGTATAGGTATAAGTATATGTATGTATAAGGTATATGTACATAAGTATAAGGAAAGAAGTAAAATGTACATAAGACATGTACATATGACATAAGCATGAGGTGAGGTTGATGTAAGCAAATGATGAAGTAAGTGATGAGGTAAGTAATGAGATAAGCAAATGATGACATAAGCCATGACATAAGCAATGATATAAGCATAAGCTTATGAAAGAAGAAAATAAGTATGTACATGTACTTAGGATCTAAAACCTTAAACCCTAATACCCTTCCTAAATTGAATCAAACTTAATCAAGGACATAGATTAGTAATACCAATGTAAAAGTCTCTAAGTATAAGAATAAATGGCTAATTAAATCATTAACTACTAAAATGGAACATAAAACTAGCCAATAGGAATAATTAAACTTTAATAAGATAAAATGTCAATAAATTTAGCCCATATCATAAAACGCGGGTCCTAACGTCCAAAACGGACATCACCGTGTGAACGTGCGTCCAAAAAGGATAAAAAACGAATATAAGTTCGCAAATATTGGAATCGGAACGAAAAAGTTACAAAATACATGAAGGAAGCCTCATACCTTACTAATATAAGAAAATAGTTACTATTAACCTCATGGGGTATGGTAACCCTATACACACTATACTCGGGTTCACCTTATATACACTATTCTCGGGTTATATTGGAGGAAGTTAGATAAACTACAATAGAATTTTAGTTAACTAAGGAATCTGAATTCTCAGAACACTTATAAGTTTTACCATTTTGATTTAGGCGTTCGATATCGAGTCTTGGAAACCCTAAAGGCTTAGAAAATGAGCAATAATCCAGGTGAGGGAGTTCTGATGACCTGCTACTTGCTTGTGCGTGTTACTTGTATGATGTTTTGTTGTTTGCTATTGCTTGTATGTTTGAATGACGGTTCTGCTTGTATGCTATCATCTGTGTGATCACCTTTTTAAATTGATAAATATAAATATCTGCCTAAATAACCGATTCTACTGGTCTTATGTCTGTGACTTGGTAAAGGTATGAATGGAGAGTGCTAGCCTTGCAAAAATCTTAAGAAAAGTATTTTTGGAAAAAAAAAAACATTTCTATCCGTAAACAAATTTTTACATGATCACTGTAAAGGCTTGAGAAGCCATAAAGAGTTTTGTTAACGTTTAGGCAAAGCTAGCATGAGTTCTCTACTTGATAGCGAGAGGACTCACTTTATTGTGCCTATAAGGCCTTGGTTAAATTTTGGTTGCGAGAAGACTCGCATGTTTGTGCCCGAGGGGCCTTGGAGGGTGGATAGTCCTAGTTTGGACTCCCCCTATTTGGATTAAAACTCTTTTCTTGGCTAGGGTAATAGTCGAGTTTTGCCTAGTGGGGTGGTACCCTTAGGTGGCCTCATGCGAGTAAGTTGAGGTGCCCTGTGCGAGTAAGTACAGGGGATAATCGAAGTGTAGATGACGTAATTCTACACCTTCCATAGTTTTGGACTCCTATGGATGCGTTGCTTTCATTCATCATGCCTACATTCATTATGTATGTGGATAGCTTGCTTGCATGTGTGATAATAATGTGTGAAAACTTGCTTGATCGGTAGTGGTGAGGAATGAACTCACTGAGCTGTTTTATGCTCATTCCCCCTTAGTTTCCTTTGCAGGTTTACATATGATGGGATTGGGATATGTCTCGAGTGTTGAGTACGATATGAAGATATGTACATTAGTATTAGAAGTAGTTGAGTACTTTTTAGATGATACATAGACATCCTTTGTAGAAAATATTTATTTATTAAACCTTACTATAATGTTAGTATATCCTGTCTTATTATTTGGTAGGGGATACCGATTCTCTGCGGTTCTGAGTAACTGTGGGATATCGAATACCCATAGTTATTTATATTTTTATTCTATAGTAAATTGATTACTTAAAAATCAGTAACCTTATTGATTAATCATTTAGAGTCTTGCAATCTCTGACTTGCAAGGCGGTTTTCATAGCATGGGTGCACACATGTTGTGGAAATTTTAGGTAATCCTACTAGGCCCCCTTTAAGGTCCTGACATTAGGACTTGTTATAAATAACAACATTTGTACTAACATAAAGAAGAATACAGATAGTAAAGAATATTCCCCCATATAGAGAGTAAAACTTTCCTCCTTCGAACAAGGCTATACTTAAGCTAGTTGAGCTTGCATTTGTTGAATTATGGAGTATTGATTAATCTCTTTAAGCTCTCTTGTATTCTTATTAATCTTGACCTCAAGATTATGGTAAGTCCTTCATTTGAATTGGTTAGTGAGTTGCATCTAACCCTCATTTGAATACCAAGTGACATTTGGTGTTTGTGAGTTGTACTGAACCTTTTTGCGAGCTCAAACCCTTGATTGTGTTTGTGTTTATGTCTTGGTGAGTTATATCCATTCACATTCACCATAAAAAACCTTCTTATTCTTTGTACCCATTTTTGAATCACGAATACCCATTCTGGATTACCATCTACTACCATTCCCATTAACATTCCTTATCAATTTTTGAGGTGTTTAAGTGTTTGATCTTTGAAACAAGGTTTTGGCAAAGTAATGACATTGATATGGGTTTTTCGCCCCTCCAAATGAGGAAGTGAAGGGGGTATTTATAGAAAATGGTAGTTGATTCGATCCATTGGATTATGATAATAATAAATGGCTACTATTGAATCCTTCTCTTAATGGTCTTGAAATGGACCTCTTTTGTGAGCTTAAGCCTAAATGGCCTTTTTTATTAGTATGAGCCAAACCAACAAAGGTTGAATTAGGCAGACCGATCCAATGAGCCCTACTCCAATCTCACTATGCCAAATCGCCCATAATCATCTCGAATTCTTATGGACTTGACTCTCTAAACCCTGTCACCTTAGCTTAAAGAGTCAATATTCATATTTATTATTGAGCTTAAGGACTAAATTCAGATTTAGCCCTCTACAGACATTGATGAATCTCAACTTATTATATAAACAAAAGGTTAAAAAAAAATGGGAACATTGGGATTGATAACTAAGGGCACAGGATGACAATTATATTATAATGATGATATAGAGAAGTGGACATTATTTTACAATAAGAAACTTATTTAAAAATGTGACATAAGGGTAATGATTCATGAAAGAAACTCTATTGGGATTGTGACAACCTAATGGATAAATATGAAGGACGAGAGCTTAGAAATCTACAAAATTGATGACTTGAAGGTAGAAAATAATTTATAATGGAAATCTGAGAGTGAAATCTTTTGTATTTTTTCTTTTATTTTTGTTTTTGTGTTTTATTAGTTCATAACAATAGTGTACATGTGGGGTACTATGATAGAAACCAATTAAGTAATTATTATCATGAAACTGCCTTTTTATCATAAAATATCCCTTTGAAATCCTCTTCCTTTTTTTTTTGTTTTTTGAAACTTCTTAGAAAACTTTAAGAAAATGTTGGTTTCAAAATAATCTTTACTATAACTAGTTAACATAATCATATGCCTTAAAAGAAAATTTACAAGTTGGTACTAAAGGATTCTTTTATAAACATAGTTACATCATAATATAAGGGAAAATTAATAATTTTGTATCTTCCAAGTTAAACCTTGTGTTGTACAACCTATTACTTAGGAAACATTGATACATATAATATAAGACAGTATTCATGGACAACATAATTAAACATCTATATTTCTATATATCTATGCCTAAATTAAAAGAAAATCGTGCAGCAAGGAAAAACACCATCTAATATTTTCTACTTCCCTGCACAATACAAGAAATCTCCTTTAAATCTTATGTAATGAAGTAGAAAATATTATATGGTGTTTTCCTTTGCTGCATGCTTTTCTTTTAATCTAAGCATGGATATATAGAAATATGGATGTTTTAAAAAAAAAAAAATATCGTACTATACCGTGAGGGTGTTGCCTCCGTACCTCCAACGTTGTTTCTACATAAGGTAATTTAACTCTTGCAATTTTTACAAGGGGCAAATTTTGTTGTTTCGCTTCGCACCACTTTGAAGCTTCACTCCACTTCACGACAACTCTACCCCATTTACAAGTAGGAACAAGACACACATTATTTGGCAAATCAATCTCATGGGAGCAATTAGTCAATAGTGCAATACTAGCATATCATGCTTAACTTGATAGTGATAAAAAAAAAATAGCAATAATTCCATAGATATTAGAAGTAATCAAGCAAAGTAAAGTCAAGATTCAGTGCATTTACATAACAGTTGAAGAAACAACTTTTAGAAATGCCTAAAACCCCCTTGAATGTGTTGAAGGGACTTTTGGTCAGTGGGCAAAATGTAGAGGACTAAAAATTGTTATATTAGTTATTAGGATAAGCCTATTATTTATTTAGGCTTCATTCCTTGGGCTAGGTGATAGGCCCTAAGGAGTCCAATCCATTTTGAGATGATTTAGGGAGATTTGGCTTAGTGGGCATAGAATAGGGATTATTGGATCGGCCTGTCTGCCTCTAACCTTTTTCAGGTAGGTTCATGCACTTATAAGGAAGGCTATTAGCTTTGGGCCCATTAGCTAGCTTATTCTGGATAACAATGAATCGAGCAAGCTCCATCTCATCCGTTGATCACCTAAATGATTCGATGGATGCTATAATGCTTAAGAGCCTATAAATACCTAATATTTCCTCATCATAAAGAACTCTTAGAGAGATCGGAGAAACTATGTTCTATTGTGAAAACTCTGCTCTCTAAGATCAAATCACACTCAGGTAAAGAATTGATCTCATTTGCTTAACCTATAAGATGAACGCTTGAGGTCCCCTAAGGCTCCCTTATTTGTCACTTGTGCATTTGAGACACTAGAATTGTCTGTTCCTCCTCCCTACCTTATTCTTACCTAATCATCCCTTCAGGTGATAGTCCACGTCATTTCTTTGAAGCCATATGTAGCACACTACTTACGCAGCACGTACGTGACTACTTTGATCAAACCCCCACATCTACATTTTGGTGACTCTACTAGGGAAGTGTAATTGTAGAGACATGGCACCTCCTAGGAAGAGAATAATTGGTACGTCTAATACCATGTCTTAAGAGCTTGACACTAATGTTGAGCTTACTGAGCAAAATCTACTCCTACCGCTTGAGAATACTAGCTAGGACCATTCAACGCCTGAGGCTCCTCAAGATCCCATACAAATGATATGGACAATGCATGAAGCTACCAAGGCTTTAAATCAGTTCATGGCTATGTTCCAACCCATCCTTACCAGGATAGCTACCACCACTGCTACTTTACAAGGTATGGCTTTGCCAAACCCTATGGTAGTTGCATAGCAAAATGTTACTACCTCAGCTCAACTAATTAATCCTCCAACCATTGAGGAGGATCTCCATCAAGGAGGAGGTGATGAAACTACCCTGCCAGAACTTGTAAGATAACCAACTTTTGTACTAGAGAATGTGAGAGTCCATTTAGGTGGCTCTTCATCTTCACGAGTGCCTACTCTTTTATCTAATCCGATCATTCCAATCTTGAGAGGATCTACTTCTCATCCTAATCTAGCCTCTGCTCCGTTACTTAGGCCCACAGCTTCTGTTTGAAAGACTTTCTTTATAATAAAGGATGACTTGGATGTTTATATAAGAGAAATACAAGCTAGGTCATCTATAGGAGTACTAGAGTAGGGCCCTAACCATACTTTAGCCTACTTAACTTGATTAATTAAGCCTTAAACCATACTTAACACTAAATAAACAAGAATTTCTAGATCTGGTAGTTCATGAAAGTGGTGGCCATGAATTGTTCCTAGGGTCATATCTTCCAATTTCATGCAATACTTGATTTTTATGGTATGTTTCTACTAATCTAAAACCATTATCACTACATAAAAGTGTGAGGAAATGTTGTAAGAGAATATATAAGGGTTGCATGCATGGGGAATTGGGGTTTTATCATCCTACTTGATGATTTACTACTCAAACTAACACTACTCTACATTACTTAATCTATTTATGTTATATCTTCTACTAAAAGTGGTTTTTCTTACACTAGCCTTTGTTTGCCCTTCTTGTAACACGTTAAAACTTCAAGGGAATTGCTATAAAGTGACTTTCAACAAAGAAAAGCATTAGTTCCTAACATTATTTTACAAGAAAACTAAGGAAAACCTAGCCAAAGTACTTATTGAAGCAAAGTATAGAAGGCCTTCCTTTATGGTTGTGTACCATGAGCTTTTGTATGTGTAAGAGGGTGTGAATGTGTTGAAGGGCTAGGGTAGAGTGTGTGTGAGGAGTGAGACTTAGTATGATGTGATTTGGAGTGGTGATCAGGGAGTTATGGTGGTTGACAATGTAGTAGATGGGGTAGCCGAAGGAAAAGAAGAAGGGTAGATGCTTGGGTGTTTGGATTTTTAAGAGTGTTTAGGGTTTGAGAAACAAAAATGAAGGAGGGGAATGGAATGGCTGGTCATGGAAAGGAGAGAGGGTGAGGGGGATAAGCTTTGATTGTTTAGGGAAATCAAGAACAAGGTACAAAAATGGGGACCATGTACAATTATGCTTTTTGCCAAATTGGGTATGATCTTATCCCCTTAGGGTACAAGATATTTTAAGGTGATTAAGGGTTTGTCTTTTGGTCCTTAATCATATTTAACTTATAGCTAATCAAGATGTAATCGCGTTGGTTAAGGATTAGGGTTTGATTAGGGTAATTGATGGTAATTAGGCATGACTAGGCTAATTAAGTGCACTTAAGATACGTTTAGGGTTTATTGAACTTTGATACTATAATTTAGCCAACCTAAATGGCCTACAAATGTACTTAGGGTTTCCTTAGGGCTTGGTGTTCATTTACAATAATTTGATCTACATATAAGCTCGAAAGTTAGGGTTTCAATCGTTTAGTGTTATCAATCACTTGTATTGATCAATTCAACCTTACTATGAGTGTTTATTTATGGTATTAAGGTACTTGATCACTTTATTAGGGTTAGATGATCAATTTAGAGTTTTGCTATCATTTTAGGGTTTCTCAAGTATTAGGTTTCTTGCTCGTTTAGTTAGGTTTTTAGAGTTTACTTTAGTTAAGGTTTTTGGTTGAACACTTAGGGTTTGATTCATATACCTAAGCTTTATTATTATGTTTCGACGGTTCTAGGGACTATCCAAGGGCTCCTTCATCCGATTCTGCTTTTAGGTTATCGAAATTTCGTAGGGCTTACAAAAAGCCTATTGACATGAATTCAAAATTTTATTAAACTCTTCTCAAAGTTATTTTTCTAATGAAACCCAATTTTTTAAGGACTTAGAATTTATTAAATTTCATATATATTTCCAATTATAGCTTATCAGACTCTAAACAACTGATTGACTTGACTCGGACACTTATCATGACACTTTTTAGTTTTCAAATTTTGTTACTTTTTTTTATTTTTGATTTTTTGTGTTTTTCCATTTTTTCAATTTTTTTTGTAAACCTAGCCTAAAAATAAAAAAAAAACTAAAATTAAAATAAAGGGTAGCAAAAATAAGATGTCTACACCTACCATTTAGTTCGACTAAGGATAGGAAAAGGACAATTTTAGTTATCCTTATCTTAAGGAGTTAGTATTTAGTCTAACATACACTTAATCGTTCTCTTAAGGAGTTGTCATGCATATTAGTTACATTAACAGTCATATCACTATTAGTTCTGTTTAAGGGTAGCCAATCAAGTTCACATAAAACAATGCTGTGAAATCATGCAGAATAACATGGTATGGAGATCAACTGTTATCACAAACAGAGTACCAATTACTCACATAACATGCGCACAAACAGCTAATTTACAACCATAATCAAAAGCACTCTCTAAACACTTTGATATAGTATTTCAATAAGCGGTAAAGTCATAATCCCAACTTACTTGTATTGATGTTCATTGCAGTAAGCTTGTACTATCGACATTTTACTCACTAGGAGACCCTATATATATATACCAAAACCCAGATTTAGTTTTAGTAAAAGTTATGAAAACGTTAGGGGTTTATCTACTTTTTATATCATCATAAAGTTATATACACACACACATATATATATATATAAAGCATATTATTATTCCTATATGATGGAATATAGTTTTACTTAAATATGTATTTATTACAATTTTATTATATAAGCTATATTAAGTCAATAAGCATTAATACTACACGTAATCATATTATTACTTATAATATATTGTTTTGATCGTATCAAAATGTATTTTTTAATTAGTTAAGTTACATTTCAATTTTGATAAGGTTATCGTAGTACGTAAATTTTCATAATATTATAGAAATACTAGTTATATTACCCAGGATTATCTAATTTCAATAAAAGTGGTATCATTAAGTTTGTACGAACTTAATGATACGTATTACGGGTTCTATCTTGAAAAATGAGTTCTAAAGGATATTTTTAGTTTCTAATATACCTATATGCCTCTATAAAAATCATTATTATATTATGTTCATAAGCTATATTTTATATAATTTCCTAGAATGGCTTAGTAACATATGTAATTTCTAGCCCTAACATGTGTATACCTAACTCCAAGTTATATAACATCACAAAATATGATAGAAACTTATCCTAATCAGATCTGATAAGTAGGGATATGTAGAGGATTTATCATAATTTAGCCTAATATTACTAAAAACATATATTGTTTATTAAATTAGGCTATTTAGCTAGGAAAATTCATAATAAATAGCTCAAGTCACCAAAATAATTCCATAAAAATTTATATAGACACATAAAAATATAGGAAATTCAATCAGTAAGTGATTTCGTGCTATCAAGTTTATCACCTATATATGTAAAATTATGTTTTTACTCCTAATTTGCGATTAATTAAGCAAATATTATCATTTTTATACAAAATTATTTTTAACATATCTTGGCATTATCACAAGTCTCCAAAAGTCATTGGACCTCAATTTCATCAATTAATTTTACAAAAATTAATTTATCTCATAATTTTCCCTATTTTTAGCCATTTTTAGGGTAAAAAAATATAATAAATATTAAATATACATGAATTCAAAATCAAACTATATACAAATTAACTAGATGCAATATGTATCTACAAAAAAAAAAAAAAAAACTTTAAGCTAAAGAAAGCATAATTAAATATATTTATTCTAGATTTCAAAATTCGAGTGAATAGTAAATTTATTAAGTAAGTAGATAAAATAGTGATAATTTTTCTAAAAAAAAATTACAAGATGAAAGCATCTTAGAAATAACCTGTGAATAATTTTTTTTTCATAATTTTCTTAATTAATTTACTATTTTTACAAATTAGGGGGAAAGCAAGGTAGAAATTTGAATTGCATGTTCATTAGAGCTTTAGTAGCCGACGGTTAGTAGGGGTATGTTGGTGGAGCTAAGCATTAGTGGCTCTACTTAGTGGTGGCAGGGCTCAACAAGAGGTCATTAAGGGTTGGGGAACCAGGCTAAGGCAGTGTATTGCTCTATTTTTTTCATTTATTTTCCTATTTTATAATTTTTTTTGTGAATTTTTCTTTAGGTGTCCTAAGTTCTAAAGTGTTTAAATTGACATCATAGGGCTTATTTATACCAAAATTGAGGTCGTCCACATTTTTTTGTTTTTTGTTTTTTCCTTTCATTTTTCTCGTCATTTTTCCAAGCATGAGGTATCTTATTTTTGTTAAAAGATACTTTTAATTGATCATGTGTTGCTTCTTGAAGTGTCACGCCTGATTCTAGCAATTTCCAACGAATTTGGATTGGTTTTGACATTTTTCTAAGTTAATTACTAATATTTCATATATATTATATCAATATTTAGTTACTTTATTAATATATGTATATATATCCTATATATTTGATACCTGTAATGTATAATCATACTCATATAATTTTGTTTCATTCATGTCTTTTATTTTTAGTATACATTTTTTTATTTAATTTTGTGAATTTATCACATATTTGATATAATTTTAAGTTTTTGGGTAAATTTATGAGTATAATTGTTACATATATCAAGTATATTCATAAAAATACATGCATATTCATATAGTATATTATGTTAAATTATTTCCTTTTATAGTTTAAATAACTTATTTCTAAGGTCTCGTGGCATTTTAGTCTTGATTTTAGAGATTTCGACAAGTTTTACGCTATATTAAATAATTACATTTTTAAGGTTAAAATTAAGGTTTTAGGTCATTATTTTTAATATCTAACTTCACTAGATTATTTCAACTAATTTTTTTTAACATATTTGTAAAGTTTGAGCTTAATCAGATAAGTTTTTCCTAAAATGCCTCAAATCTGAGTACGATTGCCTTAAATATGATTTTGGAGGCTCATGCTTAGAAAAATAAAATATTTTGAAAAAAATAATAAAAAAATAGAATTTTTAGGTGAGTAGAAATTTTTTAGGAAAAATAGGATTCTTAGGAAAATATGGAACCTTAGGTCATTTAGCGTTAAGTCAAAGTACAATACCATCGTTAATTTGGTCTCGATTTGAAAAATTAATTTATGTAAGACTAAATTTTAGGTCCAATAAATTGGGGTTTAATTTTAGGTTAGATTTTAAAAAAATGAAAAGAATAAAGGCTAGACTAGGTACAATATTTGGTTTGTGAATGTAGGAGCAAGGTTAAAAGCCCATAATGTGAGTCCAAGCCCACAAATCAATTTGTGCCTACTTTATTTCCTTTTTACATTGCGCGCATGGTCACGTGCCTACATTCTCACACATTCTTTCATTTTCTCATGTTTTTCCCAAGAGTTTTTTTCCTTGAGCTCGGTGTGGGGGCTTATGTTTGGGGGCATGTTTTGTGTGATTTCTACACGAATTCATGGTGGATTCATGTGCTTAGCACAACCCCCTTTCCATTAAGTCTAAAATTTGGTCCAAATTCATTTGTTTCCCTCATTGAATTAGTAAGATTCGAGCTTCCCCAATCGAAATTGACACTTTTGATTGTGATCTTTTATAAGAAATCACATTAATAAACTGCTTTTAACCATTGGATTTCCTAGATTTGTAGTCAACTCCATTAAAATTCAAATTCAAATTTGTCAAAACCCATTCTTGTAAGATTTCAAATTGAACTCCATTGTTGACCTTCCATGCTTATTCAATCTTAAAGGAGCATAAATAAGAGTTTCTCTACCCTCGTTTGATCAATTCTCAATTCTCAATTCTCAATCTCACTCAAAAACACACTAAATTCTATTTCTCTCTCAAGTTGAGTTTGTCTTTCTCTCTCTAAGTCTATGTCCAATTTGTGGCATTATTGAGTTAAACTACTGTTGCTAGCAACAATCCCTAGAGGAAAGCTCTCCAACATTACCCCTAGCTTCAATTGATGTGCCTCCTAACGACCTTAACCAATTCGTTACCATGAAAACTTAACCTTAACTATACCACCACCTTTGAAAGTACTACCCCTACTACTTGTTGTATCAAAACAACAACACCATTGAGTCCCCTATGCTCCGAAACCCAAGACCCAATTCTCCTCTTACACTTAGCAACCATTGTATAGCATAACTACTACCACCTCCGATGGCCACTTTGAGAAACTACAAACGACTTCCTTACACCCAAACACCTATCTTAGTCCTACTATCTCCAATCTAAAACACATAAAAGTCCTCTCACCTATAAAAAAATTTCCCTAGAAATGCCTGGATTGAGCCTGTACTATTGCATCCATCATCTACCCCAAGCGCGACCTAACCAGGATTTGAGCTCCAAAGCTAACTTGACCTGGTCACCTGCAATCCAACCTATGCATAGTGTCAAGTCTGGTCCTCCTTCCTTTTTTCCTTTGTTTTGCAATATTATATTTTGTTTTATTTTGTTTACCTTCATTTCATTAATGTCTTATTCTATTGTAAAAAAAAATCCAAAAAAGAAAGGAAAATAAAAAAAAGAGGAAAAGCTTTATTATTTTTATGCTTCAGTAAAAATTAAATATTAAAAAATAAAAATAATAAATTAATAAAAAAGAGAAGAGAAAATAAAAACATTTTATCACTTGGAAAAACTATTTAAAAAAAATCTAATCAACCCTTTTGAAAATTAGGACTTTTCTCAAAATTTCCCAAAAATAAAAACACCAATTTAGGACCATTTCTTAGAATTCCTTTTAAAATAAAACCAAAATGATTTAAAAAAATATAAACTTGAATGTTTTTAAAATTAAACGAAACCAACACAATTAAATTTTTGGTAATGAACTATGGAAGTTTGATCCTAAATAACTGGTATGTAGGCACCATAAGTGACTACAAGACAACTTAAAATATATAAAATTTTATTTTTCTCCTTTTTAAAATGATTTTCAAGTTTCTTAATTTTTGTAGATAGATATAGTTTTCATTTATTTATTTTCTTGTAAAATAGAACTTGTTATTTCAAATTATATGGGTATAATGAAAAACAAATTTAAATTTGCAAGGTTAAAGTGGTACCTATTAAGGTTGTCAAGTCTGAATTTTTTTGTTTTCATTTTTCTTAACTCGATTTGCATCAAACCCTGTACCCATCGACTAGGGATTAAGTGAAATCTGGTTTTCTTTTGATTTGTAAGAAAATTTGAAGTCATAACCTAATCCGAGTCAAGAAGAAGAGTTAATTTATGACTAATTAGGTAGATTAATTATAAGTTAACTACTAGTCTTCATTAAAACCAATTTTTGTAGAAAATGATTTTGAAACCATATATCTTGGATCTAGGGGTTATCCTATTAAACCCTAAATAGGTATCGCTTTTAACTTTCTAAAATTAATCTTATCTTTCAAAAATACCCTTCAAATGAAAACATTTGTTCATAAATAAATAAATAACAAAAATTACATCTACTTGCAAAAAAATGAGAAATTGAAATAAACTCTACAAAATTAGGAAAAATAATTTTTTTTACATGTTTTAAGTTGCCTAGTAATTTCTAATGAATGCTTACATACCCGTTATTCAAAATTAAACTTCCGTAATTTATTCTTTTTAAAACTTTAATTTATCAGTTTCTTCTATTTTGGAAAATAGCTGATTTTACATTTTTTATCCATTTGTTATTATTATTATTTTTTGTTTAAGAAAAGCTTCTAAAAGGTTCCTAATTTTTTACCATTCTATTTTCTTGAAAAATTCTAAAGAAACCTTGATTTTGAAAAGCATTCATTTATTTTTATTTATTTGGAAAAATTATTTTTCTAAGTGATAAAACTTCTCTCTCTTTTTTTTTTAACCCAACAAATGCTTAAAAATAAGAATGAAATAGCAAAGCTTCACTCACTTTTTTTCTTTTATTTTTTTATTCTTTTGTTATTATTATTATTATTATTATTTGTAATATAGAAAAACATCAATAAATAATTAAATTTAAAAAAAAATGAAAAAGGCAATACAATCTATTAACGAAATACAAGACAGAAGGGGATCAAACCATGATATAGCTCGCAAGTCAAGATGCGAGTAACTGGATCGGATTGGCTTCAAAGCTCGGGTTAGATCACAGGTCAACACATGACCTGCACATGCACACAATGAGGGGGAGTAAGGACGATTAGAGAAGGTCATTATAGGCCAATTTAGACACCAAAATGAGCAAGGAAAAGTAGTTTCATGTGAATTTCATTAGGGAATGGGGGTTTTTTCGAGTGCCAACATGTTTGGAGGTCATTTGGGTGTTTTGGCCACTTAGTCGTCAACGATAGTGGTTATTGGGTTTAGTAGGGATTCGCTAGAGTTGAATGAGTGGTTGGGTTGTGTGTTTTGGGGTGTGGTGAACTCACCAGAGGTGGTACTTTTGGTTGAAGATGAGCGGAATTGATGTTTCACATGTTAGTTAGGTTTTGGATGGGTGGCGATTGGTTCTTGTGACAGGAGGCATAGCTAAGTATAAGAGGGCGTAGGTTTGAAAGCTTAGAGCTTAAAGATTACTCCCATGGTATTGGTTTGTTTCGTTAATTGTTGTGGGAGTTGAAATGTTAGAGAGAGAGTAAGAGCTCGCAAGTTAGGGTTTTAAAGAGAGAAAGCCTGTGATTGCTTCAATGGAGGATTTTGAGTGTGAATTCCCCTCATCATTTGGGCTACATAGGCCCCCTTTTATAGTTTTATGGCACAAATTCAACATGGAAAGTTCAACTAATAGATCAATTTTGAATTTTTTTTTTCATTTAATGGGTTTTGACAAAATTTAACTCAAAATCATTGAATTTGACCTCGTTTTGTTGAAAAATTTAGTTAAAGTGTGTTCAAGGAGCTTCATTCTTACTCGAAATACACTCTAGAAGCTTTGATTCTCTCCCAATTTACATCAAATTCGAAAGATTAGGCAAGAGCTAAAATTTCAACCTTCAATTTTTTTTTTTTAATTTTCTAAGGCTAATTTGATCCCTGAAATACATGAATCTAGACTCAATTTGGGATTCATTTCAAAATAGGCCATGTGGAGAATAAGAATCACCCATTAATTTATGTATTTGCATGTGAAAATCACATGAAAAATTAAGGAAAAGTGAAGGGTGTAAATGTGTTTCTTGCAAGAAAGCAAGGGAAAAGGAGAGAAAGATGAAATTGGGTGCTGATGTGGTGCCACATCAGCCATGTATCCTAATGGAGGTCTGTTATGTATCAAGGCCAGCATGTGGCCAATTCTTCCCTCAATACATAGATAGGGGTAAAGAAAAAAGAAAAGTGCACTTAAGCACATGTACTAGGAATTGAACCTATAACCTCTCTCTCATATGCAATGTTAAGTCTAAGTGTTAAACCAGATGGGCTATTGGCTCGTACCCTAATTCCTTTTGCAACTACATTTTACTTAAGTTGCGTAGTCACCTATAATAAAGAAATTACCAACATATAAAATGAACTAATGCAAACCTAATGACCTTAACTTAACTCTAAATTCCTATTTTTCTTGAAAACTACTTTTCTAAAAATATTTTATTTTCCTAAAAGTCTACTTGTCCTAAAAAACTCTATTTTCCTAAAAAATTCTATCTTTCTATTTTGTCATTTTTTTTTCTCTTTTTTCCTTTTTTTTTGTATTTTTATGAACTTTTATATTTTCTGTATTTTTCAATTTTTTTAAAATTTTTGAATTAGGACCCTTTTCCCTACTTTAAAAAGGAAAAAAAGAGAAAAAAAATGACAAAATAGAAAGATAGAATTTCTAAAACTATAAGGTAGGAAAAGATGGGGTATCTGTAAACCCTACTTTTAATGGGTCTATAATTTGACTAAGAGTACTTTTCGAATGTTCCCAAGGATTAATGAAACTAAGAACTCAAGTTTATAATTAGAAACAAACTTATTTTTCTAATTTGAAAGCCTATTATCGATAAAACCCAAATTTGAAAAACTACGAACTTTGAAGTCACTTAAGACCTTAAACCCTAAAACAATTAGGGACTTTTAACCCTAAGTGACTAATTAATAATTTAATTTGAATAATTTCATTCAACTCTATAAAATTTCACAATTTTATAAGAATCAAATCATAAATTACAAAACAATGTAAGAAGAAAATCCTAAAACAATTTCCTATAAGACAATGCCTTTATCTTCATATCTAAGCCTTACATATAAATAAGTAGACCAACCAATCACCTTAGATGAATTATTAATTGAAATTTGGAATCATTTATCAATTGATAACTTATCAAAATCTAGTGATAAGACACTTTCCTTATCACTCCTTCACTTATACTACATATAGACAAATTGTCACAAGATTTCACATGTTTAACTTTATTAAATGAGACAAGATAATTCCATGCCTCAAAGGACACTCCATGGCCGGTTTGAACAAGCAAGAAGGGGGGGTGGACGGCGCATACTCTTGTCTTTCATCCATCAATCACTTTTTCTTATACACCACTATTCACTCCTTAATGCTTACATTATCAATAGTTGCAATTGTTGACTTTTGTGTAAGCTACAAGACAACAATTTCAAACTTCTTAAACACACATTCACTCCCATTCCAACTGGCCACTCTTGCATCATTTTCTCTCACTTTCCATTTTATTTTCACTTCCTTTTTCTCTCACTTGAAACCATTACAAAAGGGGAAACAACCTTACCCTACAAAATCTCTCATTTTGCTGCCACTTCTAAGCTTCCACTCATAGTACTTTCATTTTTTTTTCATGTGTCTTTCTCTTCCAACATTCAAGCTCCTTTAGGACCCTTACAACATTCCACAAACTCCACTTCAAATGATCCAACAACTCGGGTTTTAAAAAGGTGCAAAAGGAGGAAGTAAATTAAGGAGCATAAGTGAAATCTTTGTGCACAAGCACCGTACTTTTGCTGCTTTATGGACAAGTAAGTATTTCTTGGGTTAGTAGGTTAGTATTCATGTTAGGAGACTATGATTTCATGAAGATGTGAGTATGATCATAAGTTGTTCTAACATCAAAGGCCACACTAAGAAACAAACTCTTGAAACCTTTGCATGAAGTTAAAATATGAGCATGTAAAGTTGGTGTTTTGTAGAGAAACTTGTTTAACACTTTGAATGAAAGATTTTAAGATGAGAAAATCTTGAAACAAGAACTTGAATGAAAGAGGAACATGCTGGACATGAGGATTCAAAAGTCATTTAGATGTTGATTTCATTTCCATTAAGTTAATCATGCTCAAATCTAGACTAAGGTTAAGGAAAAATCCATCACATGAAGTTTTATGAGGAAACCAACTTTGTAAGGCATGTGTTATGATGTGGAAATCGTAATAAGAATGAGATCTACAATTTTCATGAAAAGTATGAGTCAAATAACCCCCTCATGAAAAAGAAGTCAAGATAAAATTTGAATGCAAGTAACCTAGGTTCATGATCTAACACCTAAGAAAATGATGAAACAAGTTGGAAGCCCTCATATTCAAACTAACCAGATCTGGAACATCCTTAAAAGACACCTAAAAATATGATAAAAGTAAGTAAACAAACTAAAAAGACCAACCAAGGCAAGTATGATAAGTATATTAAGCTTAAAACTCAAAACCGAGCTTAAAACTTCCAAAATAGGCCTCACACACTAAGTTGAACCACCCTTAAATTTTTTACCAGCAACTTGACACATCAATAAGAGTTTTTTTTAAGACTTTCAAGAAACACACAAGATACTCCCTAAGCCTAACAAAGTGGTTAAATTTGAGTTAAATAAAAAACAAGCCTATTTGACAACTTAAGCCCACTTAAGAGCCCAAGAAGTGGTTGATAGCCTTAGGAGTATAAATAAAAGTTATAAATCTGACCTTAAGGAATATTTTTAGCTTAGAAGGAAATCTTAAGACCAAGCCTAAAGGATTTCCCAAGTTACCAAAAAGCCCATTAACCAAACAAAGCCCAAGAGCACTCCAAATCATAAGGACCGCTACTATTCTGACCCATGGACAAATTTACATACCTCATTTCAAAAATCTAACCTTACCACGTTAAAGTACACTTGAAAACGATGAAAATTGACTATAAGATCATAAAAATAGAATTTAAAACGAAAAAGTTGTACGTGATTGAAATTTTAAGTAAAATCGGAAAAAGATAAGAAAATTAGTCGAGAGTATAACTTAAGGGAATTTAGCTTAGTTTCCTAAGTTTATTTCAATCCCTTATAGTATTATTTTGCTGACCAGGGGACACTGTATACGAAGACGACTTGCCTCCAAACTACTTTGACTGACTGTATGGCAGAGTGAGTAAATTCCCAAAGACTCTTTACTTGATTTTGCTTGTAGAATAGAAGCACCTAAACTTATATATATAAATTTGGATGCTTGTGGAAAATGGGAAATGCATGTGTATGAATTTTTTTATGAATGTGATGGCTTGTTAATTATAAAATAATAGGAATTATTGTGATAATTTATACCTGTAAGTGTATGGAATGAAATTGTCTGGTCACCTTAAGAAATTGGATTAACGAACTATATGATTAAGAAATAAGATGAATCATGCATTCTCCATAATTGCATTCAGATAACATCGATTACCGCTTCACGCAGAAGATGGGAAAGGACTCACAGAAGGATAACCCTCTTGCAGGATTGGACACTAGTTATGTTATCATTTTTATTAAGTCTTTGTTTGAAGTTGATGGGCTTACTAGGCCCTGGGAGACACCAACCATTTGAAACTCGGATTTTGGTTTAAGTTGGTTAATTATCTCCAAACCCCGACTACAGGAGGTGTAATTCTGAGTCTTATGCAGTTCTTAGGTCACTGCATGTGTTGTTTGGCATATTGATTGATCATGTATTCGTATGATTATGTATCTAATAAATTTCTACCATGTGGTATTGACAAGGGTATTTATCTTACTAAGCTTAAGCTTACACTCCAATAGATTTCTTTTGATGTAGGAAAATCTCTTCGCTAACCCGGGTCGAGGTATGCCCATGGTAAGTCTCATGTAAGAACGGGCTAGAGCAACTAGGGAGTGAAGAGGAAACTTTGTAATAAACTTGTAGATAACTAGTTACTTTTATTTTTTTGTTTATAACATAGATTAAAATTTCTAATGCAATTCTTTTATGAACTGCATTTGTTTGTAATATTCTTTTGGTGTGGATCTTACGAGTCCACACGTCTAGTTAATTTATGCCATAGAAATAATTTTAGTTGAATTGCTCTATATTACTTATCTATGGGCCTAGTGGTAACGTATAGTGGAAGGAGCCTTATGTGTCGTATGAAAGGCCTACGATCAACAAAGGGGTTGATAGTAGACCTTTGTATGGTACATGGCGACCTACCACAACAACGATACTGTTGGGTCGTGATAGTATCTACGACTATTTCTCTTTATGGTGAAGTTTGAGTAAAACTTTATTATGAAGACAAAAATAGACATTATTTTTTTCCCCTAAGGATACACTTTCTTTAAGCAGTGCTACAAAAGATTAGTTATCTTATGTTTCGACCTATTGAGGATTTGGTGAATGGTGAAAGATATTTTGAAAGAAGTTTCTCTAAGAGTTGGTTGAAAGAAAAGAGTAGGTTTTCTTATCAAGGAATAACGCCTTAATAGCTAGCTACAACCTTCAAAAGTTTCTAAAGAAAGTGAAGCGGCTCAAGACCTTAAAAGTAACATTGAGTGAAGAGTAGCACCTTAAGAGCTGGCAAGAAACCTACAATAATACTAAATAAAGAGTAGCACCTTATGAGCTGGCAAGAACTCTAAAATGATACTGAAAAGTAGGTAGCACCCTTGTAGGCTAGCAAGAACCCTAAATGATACTGGAAAGAGGGTAATGCCCCTATGAGCTGGCAAATACCTTAAATGATACTGAATGGAGGGTAGTACCCTTATTGGCTAGTAAGATCCCTAAATGATACTAAACAGAGGGTAGTGCCCCTTATGAGCTAGTAAGACCTTAAGCAATACTGGAAAGAGGGTAGCGTCCTTATAGACTGGTAAAACTTGTAAGACCCTAAATAATACTAGAAGGAAGGTAGCATCTTTATGAGTTGGCAAGACCTTAAACGATATTGGAAAGAGGGTAATGCCCTTATGGGCTAGCTAAAACACTAAAGTGACATAACGGTAGTGCTTTGGCTAGGGAAATTGATTTGAAACTTGGTAATGCTCCTCTAAGTTGACTAATTTAGGCAAATACGAAAAGCACTCCTTGAACTAGCTATAACCCTAAATAAGAGCCAAATTGAAAGCTTGAATCAATTTAGAAAACCTTGTCGTACCCCTCTAAGTTAACTGACCTAGGTAGGAGTATCACTATAAGACTAGCAACCCTAAATGAGAATCAATTTTATAAAACCTAGCTATGCTCCTTTGAGTTGACTAACCTAAGCGGGAGCGTCTCTAGTAAACTAGTAACCTTAAATGATAATTGATTTGAAACCTGGTTGTACCTTTTTTAGCTGACTAATCTAAGCATGTGCATCTCTAAGGGATTACCAATCCTAAATGATGAAGGGTAAGCGCCCTATGGGCTTGCTAAACCCTATGAAAGACTGGTGAAGGTAAGTGTCTTAAAGGCTAGCTAAAGACCTTATATGATGAATGAAGAAGTAAAATTTGAAAAATTCTTGACTTGAAAAGTTTACAAAAGAGGAATTTGGTGAAAATCGTTTATAACGAAAAAGGCATTAGGGATTAAGTTCCTTGATTTGAAAAAGAGTTAATGGACATAAAAAAGTACATCAGGGAGAACAATTATGGTCAACTTAAAAGGTGTGACCATATTGAAAAGGAAGTAAGTGACATGAATTGAAAGATTGGTTACTTAAGTCAAAATGGATAAAAAAACTTGTAATAAGCCTTTACTTTCTCTATCTTTTTTTTTTCTTCTTTTGTATCTCTCTTTTTTTTTATTTTTTTTTCTTTTGAAGGTTTACGAACAGATACGAATTCTTATTTAAGAAGCAAGTGCTATAACCATCCCCTTTCTTGATAACCATGTAGGGCATCTCATATTCTTCTTATTCTTTGAAAATGTCTCCTGATCCTAACACTGTGCTTCCTGGTGGGGCCTTGTGGTTTTAAACATCCCTTTCTTAAGGAAAAGGTAACTTATGTTTAGTTTAGTAAAAAATGATTTCCTTACGTACTCTCGATCTAGAATACACTATTGACTACTATTCCAAAAATTATAGTCCAGTTTGGCCTATACACTCTCGGTCTAGAATTCACTATTGACTACTATTTCAAAAATTATAGTCTAGTTTGCAAGTGATATGCTTTCATTGATTTGTTAAGTCTTTTTCAGTTCAATATTATGAATTAGGCTTTTGGTCAAATTATTTTGAAAGGGAATAATAAGATGGCCTATATGAAAGAAATATTTTTTTTTTCCAACTAGGGTGTACTAGTCAAGAACCTTTAGGAAAAACTAGAAGTGTGCTTATCCCAGTTCTAAAAAAAAATTATTTAGGATAAATTATCCTTTAAGGTCAGTAAAGCTTTTATTGAGTGTATGGGTAAGGAGGCCTTGTATGATTCAAGATAGGTAAGAAGGTTTTGTGTTTGTGATTTGGAGTATGATTCGAAATGGATATCGAAGTTTTCTGTTTTTAGGCTAGGAATGTAATTTAGGGCCTTGTGTTTTTAGAGCACTTTAGTTAGAGCTTCTCTTACATACAAGCATGATTTTCAAGACTTTCTTTTTCTTCTTCTTCTTTTCTCTTTTCTCCTTATTTATTACTTTCCCCATTATTTCTTACTCTGCTCTCTTTTCTTTGGCCCTAAAAGTGATTATCTCTATTGCTGAGTCTTTGTCTTTGAGAGATTCAAGGCCTTAAATCTATGGATTCTGAGTGTTTGGCTTGGGTAAGGTATGTATAGGCTTGAGGTGTTTAAAAAAAATGTTAGCTCTTCTTCATTTCAAAGAAAATAACTTATCATAAATAGAAATTGTCTTTAAATAAATGTTACTGAAGCAAGCGCAAACTAATTTTATCTTTTTCTCCTAATCAATGACCCTAATCTCTAAATTGCCCTACTATGGAGTGGTTCTTAACAAGGTTTAAAGATACACTAAGTCGATTTAAAGGGGTTAGCAAAGGATAATTGTGTTTGGGATTTGAAAATGAATACCTAACTTCATTTTAATCTACATATCAAATTCAAAATGGACCTCCTTTAAGGAATAAGTCTAAAGTATCCTCACCACGATGTCACTTAACTTTCAAAGTGTTTAAGTGTTAGTATGTGGTATACAATTTGACTCTTTTCATTTTAAACCTTTTAAAAGTAAGTTACCAATTTAGGTAGGAATCTCTATTGATTTGCCTTAAGGTTAGAGATTGACTTTACCCCCCTAGTTTCTCAAAACATGCCCTTTTAAAATTAAATTTTAAAGACTAAATTCCCCAAACCTTTCATGATCTTAATGGCTAAAGTAGATAATTGCCTTAGACTAATAGATCTTAATTCCCCTCAGCTTTCATGTGATTTCGTGCTTAGTTCTTTAGAATCTAGTAAGTCAATATCTTTTGAGGTGGAAGGGATTATGAATTGCTTTTGGATTGGGGGGTTAAGCTTAGAATGGGGTCTCATTGCATTTTAAAGAGATAAAGGTTATATATGACTTCATGTTTTGACTCGCTTTATGGTAAGACTTAGTTTTCTCAATGGACCGGGGGTTTTGAGTTGGTTCGACTACCTTGATGGGCCGAGGGTTTTTGTTTAGGTTAACTACCTTAACGGGCCAAAGCTTCGTGTTTGGGATGGTTAAGGGTCAGGGTCTTAGGCTAGTTGCCTTAATGGGCTGAGGGATGGTTGCTTTAATAGGCCAAGTGTTTGTATTAAGGTTAAGTGCCTCAACAGGCTAAGGGTTTGTTTTTGGTGAGCTACCTCAAAAGGCTAAGGGTTAGTGTTTGGAATGGTTACCTTAATGGGTTGAAGATTCGTGTTTGGGTTAGTTGCCTTAAAGGGCCAAAGGTTTATGTTTGGGTTGGCTGCCTTAATGGATTACAAGATTCATGTTTTGGTCGGTTGCCTTAATGGGCTGAGAGTTTGTGTTTGGATTAAGCCCATAAGAATTTGTAACCATTAGCAATTTTTTTCTTTTTTTATGAGAGAGAAAAATAGTGCTTTTATTTTTCAAAAACCAAGTGATCTAAATAAAGGTAGGGATTTTTGGAGTTTTTTTTATAAGTTTATGAAATTTATTTACATTTCCCTGAGGGAGAGAGAACAATGGTTAAATAAATTCTATTGAAGAGCTATTTGCAAAAGGGAATACTAAAGAATGAAGAATGATAAGCTAAAGTGAACTTTACTCTTTTGAAAAATTAGTGTATAGAAAAACAAAGATAAAGAGCCTAACATTTATTTTAGATTATTATTTGAAGAAGCTTGACATTTAGTCCAGGCCCTTAAGTCATAATCTGGAAAACCCTAATCTAACTCTCGCAAGTGAGCTTTAAGGTCTTCCAACATTGCATAGGTTTCTCTAAGGACTTGTTCAAGAAGGGCTTTTAAGACCCAGTTGTGAGCTTCAAATCATTTTAGTTTCTCTCTTAGATAGGTAATTTCAGCTTCTAACAACTGCTTGCGAATCCTAGGGAGGTCTTGTAGCCTATCAATTCTTTAATTGTTTACTTGGTCACCTACCATTATCTTTAGGCTTAAACATTTCATGGACAAGAATCATTTATCAATGAAACAAAAGAATGTATGCATATGTTAGTTCTATTGGGTTAATACATCATTCCTTAAGTTGCCACCCTACTATTGAAAAAAACAAAAATGATTATGTTTCTAAAACACTTCAATATTAGTAGGGTTGCAGCTATTAAGAATAGTGCATTAACTGAATGTTTAAGGGAAGTGTATGCAATTAAGGTTGATTCTAAAGGTCCTTAAGCTCTGTGACCTTACACATTTCCAAGGAAATGGTTCAGTGGTCACATTGAAACTTGAGTGGGGTAACCTAATCAGCCTCAAGCAGTAGTTACCCCATAACACCTAGAGCCTATATAATGGCCCCTCATCTTAAGGTCATAAGACAACCTAGGTCTGGCTATATTTACCTTACATCCTTGACACAATTATTTCTCACAGTATCCCAAGTATGTTGCATGGACAAGTAAATGTTACAACTAAAACAAAGAATATTTACAAGAAAAATAATCATAAAAAAATAATACGGGTGTTTTGAAAGAAAAATTTAATTTTGGAAGGTTTAGGTGGTTAGCTCTCTTAACAGTTCCTAGCAAAGTCGCCAAGCTATCGAGCTTAAAATTTTTAGTTTTCATTTTCCTTAACCCCATTTATATCAAACCTTAAACCTATTTGATGTAAACCCTTAACTAGGGATTAAGGAAAATCTAGTTTTCTTTTGATTTGTAAAATAATTTGGAGTCACCACTTGACTAGGGTTTAGAAAAAGAGTTAAGTTATAACCAATTTGGTGGATTGATTGTAACTTACCTATTAGTCTTTGATAAAATCAATTTTTGAAAAAAAATGATTTTGAAACCAAATATCTTGGATCTAAGGGCTATTTCATTAAACCCTAATGGGGTAACACTTTTAACTTTTTGAAATTAATTTTATCTTTCAAAAATACCATTCTAATGACAATATTTGTTCATAAATAAATAACTAAACTTACATCTACTTGCAAAAAAAGAGAAATTGAAATAAAATTTATAAAAGTTGGAAAAATAATTTTCTCACATGTTTAGAGTCACCCCGTAATTTCTTACAATAGCTATGCACCCGCTATTCGTAATTTGTCAGTCTCTTTTATTTTGAAAAATAGTTGATTTTATATTTTTTATCCATTTGCTTTTTTTTTTAAGAAAAGCTTCTATAAGGGTCTTAATTTTTTACCATTTTATTTTTTTGAAAAATTCTAAAGAAACCTTAATTTTGATAAGTGTTTATTTATTTTTATTTATTTGGAAAAAATATTTTTGCAAGTTGTAAAACTTCTCTCTCTTTTTTTTCATTTTTCATTTTTTTTACCAAAACATGCTTAAAAATAAGAATGAAATAGCAAAGCTTCGCTCACTTTTTTTCCTTTTCTTTTTCATTTTTTTATTTTTTCCTTCTTTTTTTTCTATTTTATTTTTCAATAGAGCAAAAAATCAATAAATTAATTAATTAAAAACGAAAAACAAAAAATGAAGAAGACAATACAATCTATTAACGAACTACAAAACAAAAATGGAGTCAAACCAAGACATAATTTGTAGGTTAGGATGTGAGTAACCTAATTGGATTAGCTTTGGAGTTCGTGTTGGATCATAGATCAACACATGACTTACACGTGCACACGACAAGAGGGAGCAAGGACAATTAGAGAAGGGTATTGGAGGCTGATCTGGACACCAAAATGAGCGAGGAAAAGTTGTTTCATGTGAATTTCAATAGGAAATGGGGGTATTTTCGAGTGCCATCTCATTTGGTGGTTGTTTAGGTATTTTAGCCACTTGGCCACCAGTGATAGTGGTTCTTGGGTTCAATAGGGATATGTTAGAGTTAAATGAGTGGTTGGTTTAGGTATTTCAAGGTGTAGCAAACTCACTAGAGGTAATAGTTTTGGTCGAAGAAGAGTGGAAGTGGTGTTTCGCGTGGTGGAGCTCATAGTGGTTAGGTTTTGGATGGGTAGCGATTATTTCTTATGATTGGGGGCACGATTAAGTGTGAGAGGGCTTTGGTTCGAAAGCCTAAAGCTCAAAGATTACTCCCATGGTAGTGGTTTGTTTTGTTAATTGCTATAGGAGTTAAAATGTTAAAGAGAGAGTGAAAGCTCATAAGTTAGGGTTTTAGAGAGATAATGCTTGTGATTACTTCAATGGAGGATTTCGAGTGTAGATTCCCTCGATCATACGAGTTGCATAGGCCCCTTTTTAGAGTTTTATGGCACAAATTCAACATGGAAAGTTCAAGGAATAGATCAATTTTGAATTTTTTTCGTTTAATGGGTTTTGATGAAATTTAACTCAAAATCATTGAATTTGATCTGATTTAGTTCAAAATTTTAGTAAAAGTGTGTTAAAGGAGCTTCATTCTTACTTAAAATACAATCTAAAAGCTTCGATTCTCTCTTAATTTACATCAAATTTGAAAGATAAGGTAAGAGCTAAAGTCTTGACCTTTGATTTTTTCTGATTTTCTAAGGCCAACTCGATGCTTGAAATGCATGAATCTAGACTCAGTTTGGGATTCATTTCAAAGTAGGCCATGTGGAGAACAAGAATCACCCATTAATTTATGTATTTGCATGTGAAAATCACTGAAAAATTAAGGCAAAGTGAAGGGTGTAAGTGTGTTTCTTGCAAGAAAGCAAGGGAAAAGGAGAGAAAAAGATGGAAATTAGGTACTGACATGGTGCCCATGTAGCGCCACATGTCAAGGCAACACATGGCCCATTCCTCCCTTAATACATGGACAATGGGAAAGAAAAAAAGAAAAATGCGCTTAAGTGCATGCACTAGGAATTGAACCGACAACCTCTGTCTAGTATGCAATGCTAAGTCTAACTGTTAAACCAAATGGGCTATTGACCCGTGCCTTAATTCCTTTTGTAGCTAAATTTTACTTAAGTTATGTAGCTACCTATAATATAGAAACTAGCTAGATAGAAAATGAACTAATCTAAACCTAATGACCGTAACAAAACTCTAAATTCCTATTTTTTTAGAAAACTACTTGATACGAATCTAAGGAGGCCAAGGACAGACAAGGCCGACTGGAAAGGGTGGAAGGTCTGATCCTGTTAAAGGAATGAAATATAAATGGGAGTCAGTGGTTTAACAAATCCCGTGCACTAACTCTACGAATATGATGCACTGTAGAACCACACACGAACCTAAGACTCGTTGGATTTGACGCACCGGTCCAAGTAATAGGGTTGCCTGCTACAATCCTTACTAAAGGGACTGGTAAGAGCTGGTAAGCAGGAGAGAGCTTTTCGAGAGAAAAGGGCTCAAAAGGGGTTTTTCAATAATTCTGTTATATCTCTATATTGTTACAAATGCTGCTATTTATAGTACATCCTAAACCCTAGTGGCAAAACTATAAATACTGCACAAGGCTTTAAACCATAAAGAATTGGGTTCATAAATAAAATAAAGACAAACATGTATAAAATTATAAAACTGTGCGTTTAATAGGGAGAAGTTGACATGTGGTCGTTCGGCATGCCTTGGAAGTAGTCTTACGGTGCCTAGCCGAGTAACCAAAGAGGTTAGCCCATAATTGCCGAGTTCTAAAGTCAATCGGCAATATTTCTTGGGGGGGTATGCCGAGTGGGTCCAACACTCAAGGTGATCTCTCAACCGATAAGTTGATGATAGGCTTTAGCTAAGTGAATGCAACTCTCGAAAACATGATACCTCGACCTATCGGTAAGCATGATGTCGAGTAAGTGATTGCTTAGGCATAGGTGAGGGTTGGTTGTTGTCTTAGCCTTATGCTTCACGACACTCTATTTGCAAGAAAGAGTGTTATTTGATTCGATAGATAAACTGAGTCAGCAAGTAGAAGACCTCGGCTTTTGGCAGTCGGCTTAGGTCGATACCCTAAAGCCCATCACTACTTCTCTTAGAATATTTTATTTTACTAAAAAACTCTATTTTCCTAAAAAATTCTATCTTTTTAATTTTTTTTTTTCATTTTTATCTCTTTTTTCCTTTTCTTTTGTATTTTTATGAAATTTTCTATTTCATGTATTTTTCTAAAATTTATATTTTTTGCACTTTTTCTAACTTTTTTGTATTTTTCTTTTTTTTTAATTAGGACCCCTTTTTCCTATTGTTAAAAATTTTCTATAACTATAGGGGGCAAAAATAAGATATTTATAAGGGTTTAATAAGATAGCTCCCGAATCTAAGAATCAATCTAGCCAATTGATCCTAACTTACCCCTTTTCTAACTTTGATTGGGTGGTGACTCTAAAAAGTTTTCAAAATTAAAAAGAACAAAGTTTTCCTTAATTCTTAGTCGATGGATTATATCAAATGAGTATAGGGTTTGATATAAATTGGATTAAGGAAAATGAATGAAAAATTGAAAATTTCAAGCTTGAGAGCTTGGCAACTCTACTAGGGATTTTAAGAGGATTAGCCATCTAAACCTTTCAAAATTAAAGTTATCTTTTAAAGCACTCATTATTATTTTTGTGATTTTTTTCTTGTAAATATTCATTATTTTAATCATTATATTCACCTTTGTATACAACATTCTTAGGATATTAAGGGGATGATTGCATTAAGGATACAGGATAGATACAATCAAACCTAGATCATCTTAGGACCTTAAGATAGGAGACGATTGTGTAGGTTTTAGGTGTTGTAGGGTAATTACCACTCAGGGCTAATTAGGTTACCTCCACTTAAGCTTCAATGTAACCAATGAATTGTTTTCTCAAAAACACGTGAAGTCACAAAGCTTAAGGGCCTTTAAAACCTACCTTAATTGCATACACCTTCCTTAACTATTTGTTAATACTCCATTTCCAAAAGTTGTAACCCTACTAATTCAATCATTTTTTTGGACCAAGTTCTATGTAAGCATTTTTGTACTATTATAATGCATACCGAATTTATATGAATTCTTTTGTAAAGGTTAGGGGTATTTTGTAAACATTGAATTAATAATAAGGTCGTAACTTAAGAAATGGTTTATTAACCCAATAATTCTAGCATCTACATGCTTCCGCATACATTCATTTATTGCATTAATAAATGGTTCTTATCTAGGAAATATCTAAGCCCATAATAATGACAGGTAACCAATAAGTGAGAAATTAAAGAATCAATAGGCCACAAGACCTCCTTAAAATTTGCGAATGGCTACTAAAAGCTAAGATCGTCTATCTAAGAGAGAAACTTGAATGTTCTAAAGCTCACATCCTAGCCTTAAAAGCCCTTCTTAAACAAGTTCTTAAAGGAACCGTAGAAATGCTAGAGGGCCTTAAAGCTTGTTGCAAGAGATAGATTAGGATTTTTTGTGGTTTAGGGGCCTAGAATAAATGTCAAGTTTCATTAAATAATCAAGAACAACTGTTAGGCTTCTTTTCTTTATCTTTCTTTATACTCCAATATGTCAAGATAAAAAAATTTCCCTTCAACATATCATTCTTCATTCCTTAGCATTCTCCTTTTTGTAAATAGTCCCTCAATAGCATTACTCTCTCTTATTGTAGATAAATTCCATAGGCTTATAAATAGAACCCAAAAATCCCTATCCTTATTTAGATCACTCGGTTTTTATAAAATAAAGCCTTATGTTTTTCTCTTACACAAAAAAAAAGAGAGAGAGAGAGAGAGAAGGAAAAAAAAAAAGAGAGGAAGAAAGTTGCTAATAGTTACAAATTCTTATAGGACTGAGCACAAACATAGACCCTTGGCCCATTAAGGAAGCCAAGCCTAAACACGAATTTATGATTCACTCAAAAAATAAAGCTAGACACAATCTCAATTTCGTTAAGATGGCAGACAAGATTGAAAGTAAGGTAATCTTGAACTTATGTCAAATGAAAGGTATCTTCTCACATTCGCGCGTATTTTAAGGAACATTTTTTGAGAGGCCAAGGGGAAAATTCAATCCCTACGCTACTGCAAATCACAAACTCCTACCTAAAGAAATGGTAACTTACTATTAAAAAGTTTGGAATGAAAAGAGGCAAACTATATCCTACACACTAACCTTTAAACACTTTAAGAGTTAAACGACATCATGGTAAGGATTTTTGGACTTATTCCTTAAATGAGGTCCATTTTGAACTTAATATACAGATAAAAATGAAATTAAGCATTCATTTTTAATATCCCAAACATGATTAAATTGTGCCAACCCCATTAAGCCTATTTAAGGAGAATTTTAAAACTAAACCCTATTAAGAACCATCTCACTATGAGGCAATTTGAAGGTTAGGGTATTTAATCAAGAGAAAAGCATAAAAAATGGTTTCACTTGCTTTAATGACATCAATTAAATCATAATTTTTATTTTTGATCATTTATTTTCTTTGAAATGAAGAAGAGCTTATAAGAACCTTATGCATACAATCCAAATACTTTAGGTGGTAATTACTTTTGGTCCTAAGAAAAAGGGGTACGAAACAAAGAGAGAATGGGGCAAAAAAAAATAATAATAATAATAAAAGAAAGAGAAGAAGAAGAAAGAAAAGATGGTTAAAAATTGGGCCCGAATGTAAGACAAAAGTCCTAAGAGATATATTACATCCCAATAAGAGTAGCAAAACTAAATCAAAAGGTTAGGAATCAAAGCCCAAACGTTCCCAAGAAACACAAAGCCCTCATTCCAAAGTACAAATCCTCCAAACACATCACCTTTTGAATCATAAACCTCCTTCCTTAAATCTCAAACACAAGGCCTGCCCGTCTTACAATACTGCCCACATTCAATAAAAGCTCTTCTAATCTTAAAGAATAACTTATCTTAAATGAAAATTATTTTTGAAACTGGGGTAAGCACACTTTTAGTTTCTCCTAAAAGGTTCTTGACTTGTAAACTTAGGTCAAATAAGTAATTTTTTTAAATAGGCCCTCTCATTAATCCCTGTTTGAAACCATTAAACAAAAGTCTAAATTAACAATACTAAATTGAAAAGATCTAACAGATTGATCAAGGTGTATCACTTATAAACTGGATCATAATTTTTGGAATAGTAGTCAAGAGTAAAACTTAAATGAGAGTATGTACGGAAGTCTTTTTTTACTAAACTAATCAGAGTTACTGTTTCCTCAAAAAGGAAATTATAAGGCCCTACTAAGAGAGTTAATCTATCACCAAATTAGCCTTAATAGCATTGGGGTTAGGAGATTTTTTAGAGATTGAGAAGAGTATGAAATGCCCTACATGGAAGGAAATGGTTATAGCTCTTACTTCTTGAGAATTTATACCTGTTAGCATACTTCCCACAAAAAAAAAAAAGGAAAAAGAAGGAAAAAAAGAGAGAGAAGATGAAGGCTTATTACAAGTTTTTTCCATCATTTTTTTCAAATCCATGTCATTTTGAGTAGCTAAGCCGTTAAACCAAGTCATTTGTTTTCTTCCAATGTGGTCACACCTTTTAAGTTGACTACTAGTAGTTTAATACATCCTCTCTAATGTAGTTTTTCTTTTGGCTAACGTCTACCAATTGTTTTCAAATCAAGGGACCATATCCTTAATACCCGTTCTATCATAAGGGGCTTTTAATTTTTTTTATATGTAAATATCTAAGTCATAATGCTTTCTAAAAGGATTACATCACCTTTATTGTTCCTTCATCTCCTTTAAGGTTCTAGCCAGCTCATAGGTGCAGTCCCGACTCACTTCTCTTTTAGGGTTTTAGTTAGCTTATAGAGTACTATCTTGACTCGTATTTCTATTAGGTTTTTTAGCTAGGCCATAAGGCGCTTCCCTTTCATTAATCTTTTTCAATTTTTTACTAGCTTATAGGGTGCTTCCTTTTTACCAATCTCTCTTAGGGTTTTAGCTAGCTTATAAGGTGCTTCCCCTTCACAAATCTTTCTCAAGATTTTCCTAAGCTCATAAGGCGCTTCCCTTCATCAATTTCTCTCGAGGGTTTAGCAAGCCTGTAAAGTGCTCCCCTTTACTAGCTTCTTTTAGGGTTTAGCAAGCTCTAGGGCGCTTCCCTTCATCAATTTCTCTAAAGGTTTAGCAAGCTTGTTAGGCGCTCTCCTTCACCAGCTTCTCTTAGGGTTTAGTAACCTCATATGGCACTTTCCTTCATCAATTTCTCTTTGAGTTTAGCAAGCCCATAGGGTGCTTTCCTTCATCAATTTCTCTTAGGGTTTAGTAAGCCCACAAGGCACTTCCCTTCATTAATTTTACCTAAGGTTTTAGTAAGCCCATAAGGTACTTCCCATTCACCACTCTCCCTTAATATCTTAACTAACATATATGATGCTTCCCCATTTCAACTAGCTTTCAAGATTTAGCAAGCTCAAGGAGCATTTTTTCCCACCTAGATTGATCAACTCAGAAAACACAGGTTTCTCATAATTTCTCAATTATGGTTATTAGTTCCTTAAAGATGCTCCCGCTTAGGTTAATCAGCTTAGAGGAGCACAACCAGGTTCATTTAGGGTTGCTAGTCTTTTAGTGACTTTCCTTCCTAGGTTAGTCAGCTCAAAGGAGTACAATTAGGTTTCAAATCAATTCTCATTTATAGTTGCTAGTCCCTTAGAGACACTTTGGTTATGTCCTAAAAAGGAGAAATCATAACATTCCTACCATATAAACTAACTTAAGATAGAAGTTAACCTCATAGCTGCTATTGTAGATATATCCCTTATAAGGCATACACAATTCAACTAGCTTAAAGCATCTATTCCAATACCTATAAATGATTAAACCTATGATATAACTTTACAAAATAAATGTTCTATATAACCTGTTGTCTCATAACACAATAGTATTTCCATAAATGTTTCATACTTAGAGTTATAATTTACAATCAAAGTTTACCAAAAGCTACAGGTTTAAAGTTTATTTATAACAAAATAGGAAATTAGTAGGTGTCCTAAGGAATTCCTAATTAGTTTCCTCAAAAAAAAAAAATTTAAAAGCCTAGATTAATTAGATTCTTCATTCCTCACGTTCCCAACCAACTACATACTAACCTAGAGATAGTAATATTTGAACATCTTGACCTTCACTCATCACCTGCAAAGGAGTCTTTAAGGATGTAAGCACAATTGGCTCAGTAAGTGGGATAGAGTTAGAAGAGTACCGTATAATCACAAATAAGGTTATTAATTATGATGAAATGCAATATAATCAATCATTTGAAATGTCACACAATGTTATTTGGACCATTGTGAGGTTAGAGAAATTGCATTTGCTTCAACTCGGTTAAGGAGTTTTCCATGACTCAAAATCAAACCAAACTCGAGCTTATGCAACGAAGAGCACCCTCCTCTAGTGATTACCTTCGAACCACAGCCCCTACCCTTATTGCAACCTCTTTACCTTTCACTTAATTTGACTAAGGATGTGGAAAAGACTATTTCAACTACCCTCATCAAAAGGAACCAGCTTTTGCTTTGATACTCTTAACCATTACCTTAACGGTTGCAATGTACATTTAGTTACATTAGCTATCAAATCACTATTAGTTCCATTTAGGGATAGCCAGATTGATACAAACTTGTGGATGAATACATGAACCCAATATTGTACGTAACTAAAGGGGTAGGTCCAAGCTGCAAGATGGTTTGAAAAGTAAATGATAGTTATAGGTTAAGCAGGGGGGTTCCCATGCATCGACGAAAGATAGGACGCACCAACACTTCATATAAGCTCAATTCACACTTGATATGACATACAAGTATGGCTAGAGGCCACTCGTCACTAGTCCATACTCGAATGGGCTAGATAAGAGTAGATCAAGAGTAAACAAAAGGACACTTAACTGAAGAGAGGGTGAACTAATGTTCAGTATATTCATCTGTATTATCTTGTTGCGACTGTTACATTATGTGACAATTTATAGTACTCTGTTAGGGTAAGTTCTATGTTATAGATAATTACAACAATGAATTCCTATTTGCTAAATGAAAGGGAAAATACTATATAGGGAGATACAAAATCGAGCGCAGCGAACGTCGTTTGTCAAAAATGATAGTACGATTATCAGTAAGGACAGTGTGCATGCGTTTTTACTGTGATTCTAATAGTATTATGGTCCGAGCAGAGGTAGCCCCCTATTCAAGTCTATTTGGCATCAAAAGGAACAGACTATAGTGAGTTCAAGGATAGCTCCCATTGGGGTTGGCCTCAGATGGTTAGCTCTTAACAGTTTTGCTCGACTTCGGCGTAGTAGAGATTGCTGCATTTAAATTTAGCACTTGGAATATGGTTTAGTAGAAGGTTTGGCTCGATATGTTGGTTGATCACCTCAACAACATCTTGGATGGCATAGAGAGCAAAGTAGCTTAGCCAATTGAACTGGGGCAAGCATTACTCTTCAGCACTTAACTTATCTCGAACAGCTCGACGGACCACCTAAGAGAGCCCTTGGGCTCAGGAGTATGTAATCGGTCCTTGATTCCTATCACAGACAAGTTCACACAATATAATACTATGAGCTCATGCAAAACAACACGCTAAGGAACAACTCCTATCATAATTAGAATACTAATCACACATATGACATGCACATAATCAACTAATTTACAACCATAAGCAGAAGTACTCATAAGTCTCTAGATACTCTAAGATAGTATTTCAACAAGTGGTAAAGCTACGATCTCAACTTACCTGTCCAAATGCTCACTATAGAAGACCCGTGTCTCCAATACTTTATTCATTAGTAGACTCTATATATATAAATATAAAAACCATACTTAGTTTTTGTAAGAGTTATGAAAACGTTAGGGCTCTATTTAAATATATTCTACTAAACAGCTATATATATATACATACATATATGAATATATATTTATATATCTAAAGTATATTATCATTTTCTTTATATAATAGAATATAGTTTTATTATAGAAGTTAAGGTATTAAGTATCAATAATATACACAATTATACTACTACATATAATATATCGTTTCGATCGCATCAAAACGTACTTTTAATAAGTTAAATCACATTTCAATTATAGTAAGGTTCTCACAGTACGTAAACTCTTGTAATATTATAAAGATATAGGTTATATTATTTAGGATTGCCTAATTTTAGTAAAAGTAGTATTATCGAGTTCGTACATACCTAACAATATGTATTATAGATTTCATTTTAAGAGATGACTTCTAAAGAGTAGTTGGAGTTTCTAATATACTTATACATGTCTATAATGAATATTATCTTATTATACTTATTTTAGGTATTTAAACTATATTTTATATAATTTACCAATATAATTTAATAATATAGGTATTATTTAACCCCAATATGTATATATTATACCCCGATCATAAAATTATGATTAAATATATTAAAAAAATCATTTTTAATAAATCTAACCAACATGTATCTCTATAGTTTTTATTTCAATATTTATCGCATTTTAACTTATTATTACTAAAAACGAGCCAGAGTTCGTAATTTAAATTATTTTATTACATAAATTTGTAATAAATAACTTGGGTCATTAAATAATTCATCGAAAATTTCTATAGACTCATAAAAATATGGAGAATTCAGTCATTACTTAATTTCATGCTATCAATTTATCGCCTATATACTTGAAATTACAATTTTACCCCTAAATTGCGTTTAATTAACCTAATTATATCCTTTTAATGGCAAATTATTATCAATATAACCTAATATCATCACAATTCACTAGAAACCAGTATTTATCATTTTCATCATTTATTTGTATAAAACCCATTTATTTCAATAATTGCTAATTTTATAATATTAAGGTCTAAAAATATAATAAATATTACGTATGTACATAATAAAAAATGGGCTAATTACAATTAAACTACATCTAATAAGGATCCTATAGAAAATTATTGGGCATAAAACAACATCATTTAGTCAATTTATTTCTAAGTGTAAAATTCGGATTACTATAGCAGTTTGTTAAGGAAGTATAGTAAATACTTGATATTTTATAAAAATAAAATCATGACATAATAGCATCTTAGAAATAACTTAGGAATATGTTTTTTTTTTATAATTTTTTGGGTTGATTTAGTATTTTTAGAAAATAACAGAAAAATAGGGTAAATTTAGGAGCTTACTATTTATTGAAGCTCTAGTGGCCATCGACGATTAGGTGGTGATTGAAAGAGTTAATGCGATGTAGACTTCTTGTGGCCAAAAGGGTTCAAAAGTAGACTATCAGGAGGTTGGGGAATTGAAGTGGGATGTGCTTTGCTCTATTTTTTCTTTATTTTTTTCCTTATTTTCTTATAATTTGTCTAAAATTTTCCTTTGAATATTTTGGTTGTGTAAAGTTTGAATAGAAGTTCTAAGGGCCTTTTATATTTGTTATGTTGTCTAGAAAATTTTCCCCATGCTTTAATTATTATTTTTTTATTTTTTTGCTTTTTCTCCCAAACTTGTAATGTGGAGGTCTCTCATTTAAATTAAAAAGAGGCTTTGAGTCACCAAGCTGATGTTGTTGGGATGTGCCATGCTTGGTTCTTGATTTTTCCATGTAATTTGGATAGGCATTGATGGACTTGAGAGTAAAGAGGATTATTTTATGTATTTTACAAGATATTTAGCAAGTTTTATTAATATACTGGTATATTTATTTTTTATATATATATATTACACGTAATGTGTAATTATAGACATAATTATGTTCTTAGCATATCTTTTATTTTTAATTTATATTTTCTATTGATTTTTATGAATTCATCATATATTATATATAATTATGTAATTTTGTGTTAATTTACGGTATAATTATTATATATAACGAATATACTTATAAAAATACGTATATACTCATATAGTATATTACATTATATTATTTCTTTTTATAGCCTAGTTAACTTATCTCTAAGTCCTTATCGTATTCCAAACTTAATTTTAAAGGTTTCGATCATTTTTACACTATATTGAATAATCATATTTCTAAGGGTGAAATTGAGATTTTGGGTTATTATTTTTTAAATCTAACTTCACTAGGTCACTTTAACTAACTTTTCTATTTTAGTTGTGAAGTTTGGACTCAATCGAATAAGTTTCTTCGAAGGCCCTAAATTTAGGTTTGATTATCCAAAATGTAATTTTAAGGACTCACGACTCATGACTTACAGCTTCCACCTAGGTTAGTTAGATTAAAGGAGGACGACTAGATTCAAATCCATTCTCATTTCAGGTTATGGGTCCTATAAAGACACTTCTAACTAGGTTAGTCAACTCAAAAGAGCACAACTAGGTTTCAAATTGACTCTCATTTAGGGTTACTAATCCCTTAGCGACGCTCTCGCCTAGGATAGTTAGCTTAAAAGAGCACAACCATGTTTCAAATCAATTTCACATTTAAGAGATGCTCCCACTTAAGATAGCCAACTCATAAAGCGCTTCTATTTTAATGTTCTTACTAACTCTTAGGGCGATACCCTCTATTTAGCACCATTTTAGGGTTCTTGCCAACTCCTAGGGCAATACCATCCATTAAATACCACATTAGGTTTCGATTAGCTCTTAGAGTGCTCTCATTCAAAATATCTTTCACCAAATCCCCAGTTAGTCGGGTCTATGATAGGTTGCTACTTGTAGCGCTTCTTAGAATAGGTACATCCTTAAGGCAAAAATGGTATCTCTTTTGTCTTTATAGTAAAATTTTACTCAAACTTTACCAAAAAGAGGGACAACTATAGACACTTGATTTTTGCCCCATTGTAATTTTAATTTATCCTTATAATAAAGAAAAGGATCCTAATTCAAGAAAAAAAAACAAAAAGATAGAAAATTAGACAATAAAAAAATTAACAAACTTAGAAAAAAAAATTGAAAAAAATAATGTTGAAAACATAGAACTTTCAATGGAATAGAATTTTTAAGGAAAAATAGGATTCTTAGGAAAATAAGGAACCTTAGGTCATTTAGAGGGGGTCATTTAGTGTGGAGTCAAAGTATAATACCATCGTTCGTTTAGTCTTGGTTTGAAAAATTAATTTATGCGAGACTAAATTTTAGTTCCGATAAATTAGGGTTTAATGTTAGGTTAGATAAAAAAAAAAAAAGAATAAAGGTCGAACCAGTTAAAAGACCTTGGGAGCAAGGTTGAAAGCCAATAATGTGGGTCTAAGCCCTTAAATCAAGCAGGCACTTTGTTCCTTTTTTTTTTGCTGCATGCATGTAGTACATGCACGAGCTGGGCATGTGGTCACATACGTTATACATGACTGCACCTACATTCTTGCACATTCTTTTGTTTTCTCATGTTTTCCTTAGGTGTTTTTTTCCTCAAGCTTATTGTAAGGGGCATATTTTGTGTGATTTCCACATGAATCCACCTAGTTTCATGGTGAATTCATGTGTTAGGTATGACCCCCTTTCCATTAAGTCTCAAATTTGGTCCAAATGCATTTGTTTCCCTACTTAAATAAGATAAAAAGGATTGGAAAAACCTTGAAAATGTGAATTTCGTTCCTCATTGAATTAATGAGATTCAACCTTCCCTAATCGAAATCGAAGCTTCTAATTATGACTTTTAGTAAGAAATCTCATCAATAAACACCTTTTGACTATTGGATTTCCTAGATTTGTTGTTGACTCCATTAAAATCTAAATTCAATTTCGTTAAAACCTATTGTTTTAGGATTTTGAATTAAACTCCATTGTTGACCTTTCATGCTTATTCAATCTTAAAGGAGTATAAATAAGAGCTTCCCCATCCCCGTTTAATCACAAATCAACTCTCAATCTCCCTTAGAAACACCCTAAATTCTCTTTCTTTCTCTAAGTCTAGGTCTAATTCTTAGCGTTGTTGAGTCAAACTATTGCTGCTAGCCGTAATCCTAAGTCGAGACCTCTCCAACACCAGTCTTAGCTTCGATCGTTGTGTCTCCTAACACCCCTAATCAATCCATCATCATGAAAACCTAACCTGAACATACCACCACCTTCAAAAGTACCACCTTTACCACTCCTTATGTCAAAACACCACCACCACCACTGGGTCCTTGTGCTCCAAAACCCAGGACATAACTCTCCTCTTGCACTTAGTAACCCTTACACAGCATAACCACCACTACCTCTAGCGGTTTCTTTATGAAAACTACCAAACAACCTCCTTATACGGTGGTGCCTATCCCAAAACCAATATTAAGCCTAGATTAAGCCTTCATTGTTGCATCCTTCATCCTCCCCAAGTGTAACTCAACCTGAATCCAAGCTCTAAAGCCCACCAAACCTAGCCACCTACAATCTGACTCGCGCATAGTATTAAGTCCAGTCCCCCTTCCTTTTTTTTCCTTTGTTTTGCATTGTTGTATTTTGTTTTATTTTTTTTTTTCCTCTTCATCTCATTAATTTTTTATTCTATTGTAAAAAAAATTCATAAAAGAAAAAAAAAGGGAAAGAAAAAAGAAGGATAAAAAAGAGGAAAAGCTTTCTTATTTTTATGCTTCGATTAAAAATAAATATAAAAAATAATAATTAATAAATAATAAAAAAAGAGAAGTGAAAATAAAAATGTTTTATCACATAGGAAACTTATTTTCCCAAAAAAATATATAATCGACCTTTTCAAAATTATGACTTCTCTTAGAATTTTCCAAAAATAAAAATACCAATTTAGGATCCTTTCTTATAATTCTTTTAAAATAAAACCAAAATGATTAAAAAAGATGTACTTGAATATTTTCAAAATTAAAAGAAACTAACATAATTAAAGTTTTCAATAATGAACTATAGAAGTTTGAACTTGAATAGCATGTATCTAAGCACTAATAGTAATCAACTAAGGGATGACTTAAAATATGTAAAAAATTATATTTCCCCTTCTATAAATGGTTTTCAATTTTCTTATTTTTTGTAAATAGATATAGTTTTCATTTATTCATTTGCTTCTAAAATAGAAATTGTTATTTTAAATTATAAGGGTATGTTGAAAAATAAATTTAAATTTAGAAGGTTAAAGTAGTGTCCATTATGGTTTAATAGGACAACCTCTGAATCTAAGAATCTGTATTTTTCAAAAGTTAATTTTTTTTAAATAAAATTCATTTTCTCGTAGACTAGTGGCTAAGTTAGAATCAGTTCACCCAATTGATCCTAACTGCTCCTTTCTTGACTCTAATTAGATGGCGATTCCAAAAAGTTTTCAAAATTAAAAAGAGCTAAGCTTTCCTTAATTCTTAGTCAAGGGTTTATATCAAATGAGTATAGGGTTCGATATAAATTGGATTAAAGAAAATGAATGAAAAACCGAAAAATTCAAGCTCAATAGGTTTTTCACCAAAAAACCTTAATTTTACGTTTTTACTAGTTTTATTGGTTAGCAACTTCACAATTATTAAAAAAAAATATTTTTTAAAAAAAAAATTTAAAGAAAAATATTTTTTCACAATTTATGTCGAGTAGTTTATATTAAGTAGACTATACTTAATATAAATTAAACTAAGAAAAACCAAAATAGGGCTCGACATTACATCATTGGTCATGTCTACCCAGGAGTCTATTATTTTCCAAAAAAAAAAAAACTTGAATTTTCATAGTTAGTTACACAACTAAATTGATATGATCGTGTCCTAGGTCATATTAAGCACCACTGGACTATTATTTTAGGTCAACTATAAAAAGTAGTCTTAGGGTTTTTCAACAAAACTTTTATCCACCTAAAAAAGCAACTTAAGGGGTAGAACAGGAACAAGGAGAGCTGCATCTAGACTTCAAGATTAGAAAGATTCAACACAATTCAAAGGGGCTTTCTTGAGTTTTTCATTCTTTATCATGATTGAAGCTTAAATTCTTGTATTTAGACTTGTGGAACTTAAGGCTCTCATGTGACTATTATGTTGTGAATTTCAACAATGTTTTTAAATTCTTGATTCAATTGTGCTCTTCATTATTATTTGATATTTCTTGGGTATTAAAACTTGATATTATGCATAAAGATTAAGAAATATTTTGTATAATTAAATTTTGACATAATTGAGGGGAATTTTATGGTGCATAAATCTTCCCAAAATATATCATCATTTTATACAAATTCATTATTTGTTAATGTGATTTTAAAATATGCTATTTGGGAAGAGATTCCTATAGGCATTTTAAGGTTAAGGTTAATATACATTAGAAATGTGTTAGCCTTAATGGAGAATTCTCCTAGTCAATGAAATTAAAGATGGAATTAGATGATTTTTATTTAGTTGCATGAAGAATTTTAAGGGAAACAAAGTCCAGATATGCAATTTCCTTTCCTAAAGCAGTTCCTTGAAGTCATTTTGTTCCAATTATTGGTTGAGTCTTGTAATTAATTTAGCTAGTTAATTTTACTCATTTAATTTAGTCCCACTCATCAATATTTTGTGGTTAAGTAATAGAGCAAAAGTCAGTATTAGTACTCATAATCCTTAAGGATCAACTTGAATGTACATCCGTTATACTAGAATTTCATAGGTGCACTTACCTTATACTAAGTTTTTGGCACTATTGTCAAGGACTTCGATATTGTGAATGCTTTTTACTTTATTACTTTAACCATCCTTTTCTTTTTCTTCATTGTTTTCTTTTCTTTCATTGGTTTGATTTGTAATTAACTTTATATTTCTCTTTTTGTAGTTCAAGACCTAAAGCAACTCAGGAGACTTAGTAGAACTTGATCCTTAAATTGAAAGAATCCTCCTCTAGAACTTGATATTACGTGCTAGACAAATGAAGGTGTAGACACCTCATTTTTGCTCTCTTTTATTTTTCAAAATTTTAGAGTAAGTCCTAAATTAGGAAAAATACAAAAAAAATAGAAAATTAAGAAAGCCCCCCAAAAAATAAGAAATTTAGAAAAATACAACAAAATGGAAAGATTAAGAAAAAATAATAAATTTCGAAAAAAAATCACAAAAAATATAAAGTTTAGAAGAAAACTACAAAAGTATTTAGGGAATTTAGAAAATAATAAATTTTTAAGTAGTTTAATAGAATAGATTTTTTAATTTAAATAAATTTAAGGAAAGAACCATTAGACTTAGGTTTAGATTTGAATCTAACCTAGGCTTACCTGGTATATATAAGCAATTTAATCGCACATATGGATAAGGCATAAGTTAACGACCTAATGGATAAACACTTGAATTGCCATTGCATTAAGCTAAAAGTCATGGGTTTGAATCTTGTCAGGTATGAAGTGCCTTTTTCTTTTTGAAAAGAAAAATGATAATAAAAATCTTAATTGTAGATTTTAGTTCTTAAAATAAATTAAAAAAGAAAGGAGGAAGCTTTGCGCGGACCAAAATTTAGTCCATAAGCATTCAAACAAGGCAAAGCCCTAATGATTGGACATAGCAAGGGGGGTGGGGTAGAGGTGAGGGTAATGCATGCATGCATGGGGTTGTGTGGCACATGCCCTATTTGAAACCAGTGCCCCCATCTTCTTTTAGTTTTTGATTTTTAGCTCTAAATTTCCAGCTTTTCTTCCTTTTCTCATGTGCTTAGTTTGGGGTCATTTTTTACCCTATTTATTACCCGATTTTACCAAATTAATAGTAAAATCATGTAACGCGTGTGGCTTATATTTGAATCCACCCCAAAACCTATCCAAATTCAGTCAAATGTGCAATTAAAATCAAGCTTAAAAAAATTTTCATTTTTTGAGTTAAAACTTATTAATGAATTTCAATGTTTTAATTCGAATGTCAATGTTTTAATTCCAATTTCCCGACTTTCCTAGCTTGAGCCTTGCATTTATAGTATAAATAGCCTTTGTTCTTCACTTTTAACACACAAGCACAAGAATTACTCTAAGGAGCATACACACTATACTTTCTCTCTCTTTAGGGTAGCCTCCTCAACAGCGGTTTTTGGTGAAAACTACCACCACCATCAGATTCCTCATACCCAAAAACCTTAGGTAAAATACTCTAATCCGATTCCCTAAGTCGATCTAAGTCAATCAAAGCTGACCCGGTCTACATAATTTTTGTTTTCTTTCATCTATTTGTTTATTTATTTTTTGTTGTTTTCCATACAAGTGTAATAATTAAAAAAAAAAGAATGGAGAAAAAAAGAAGAAAGCAAAAAAAAAAAGGGAAAAAGAGTAGCCTTATTTTATTTTTTATTTTTTAGAAATATATAAAATAAAATAATTAATTAATTAATTAATGGATAAAATTTTACCACCTAGAAAAATTAGTTTTTTTAATAAATAAAATAAATTGACCCTTTTTTTTCAAATTTAGGGCACCTTAGAATTTACCAAAAAATAAAATTTCCAATTTAGGATATTTTTTTAGAAATTTCCTTAAATAAACCAAACTGGATTAAAAACTTAAATTCAACATATTTTCAAATTAAAACAAACCCAACCTACTAAAGTTTTACAAAAAAAACTATGTATATTTGATCCTCGAATAGCAAGTACCTAGATACCTATGGGGCAACGGTAAAAAATGAGAAAACTTATTTTTCCTTGTTTAGTTTAGTTTAGATTACTCAAGTTGTCCAATTCGATTAACTATTAATCAAGTTTTGTTTTATAGAATTAAAGAGTGATTTTTAAGATTAAAATTAAAATAGGAAAGTTAATAGTACCTGTAAGGGTTTAAAAAATCCTAACCCTCGAATCCAGATCTCTAGTTTCTAAAACTATTTTAAAAATTGGTTTTATCATAAACTAGTAGCTAATTATAATTAATTCACCCAATTGTTGATAACTTAACTTTTTTCTCGACTTTAGTCGGGTGGCAACTCCAAAGCATTTTCAAAATATAAAAAAGCGATTTTCTTTAAACCCTAGTCGAGGGTCAGTATTAAATGGATAAGGTTTAATACTGATTGGTTTAAAGAAAAGAAATTTAAAAACTGGGAGAAAAAAACTAAGCTTGATAGCTTGGCGACTCCACTGAAGACCGTCAAGATGGTCAGCCATTTAACGTTCCAAAATTAAAATTTATCTTTAAAAATCACCTTAGTGTAAGTTATTTACTTATTCATTCTTTGTTATTTGTATCATAATTGTACTAATGTTTTTGCAGGTTTAGTTTTATTTATTTAACTATTTAAGAAGGGGGAAGGGGGAATTTATTTTATGTACCGTAAATGCATGATAGATATGATCGAACTCGGGCTGTCTTAGGACCATAGGATGGGGAGCCATTGTATAAGTTTCGGGCGTAGTGGGGCAACCACTACTTAGGGCCGATTAGGCTACCCCACTTATACTTTGATGTGATAAAGGAATCGTTTTTTAGAAATGTATGAGGTTACAGAGTTTAAGGAGCTCTAGAACCTACCCTTCTTGCATACATTCTCCAAGGTTTAGCAAATAGTTAATAAGGCGACATTATTATAAAAGAGAAAAAGAAAAAACAGCAAACTTGAAGCTTCTTTCCCTATATTTTTCCTAAAATTCACTTTTAGCTTCTATTTATATGTTATTAACTTCATGTGTATACCATTATCATGCATTGAGATATGGGGGGTCATTTGTTGCATCAAAGATGTAGGGTACATGCAGTCAAACCCAGGTCATCTTAGGACCCTATGAAGGAGGCCATTGTGTAAGCTTCAGGTGCTGTAGTGTAACCATTGCTCAAGGTTGATTAAGCTACCTCACTTAAGTTCAATGTGACTAATGAAAGTGTTCTTTAATAAGTAAGGTCACAAAACTTAAGGACTTTTTTAGAACCTATCCTAATTTCATTCATGAACCTTTGTCCAAAATCAACAAATTGACACAATGTAGCAAGACTAAAAAACAAATCTGTGAAGTTTCCTAATCTTTTCCTTATAAATATTCTCTTTCTTATCTTTAAAATATCAATGTAATCTACATATAAATAAAATAGTTTTGATGTTATTTTCATCCTTTTTGTAGAAAATGGTTAGGTCCTCTCTTACACAGGCCCTTTTCAAAGAAGTCTATATCCATAAGCCTCTAGAGCCTAAAGGGATACTTGAAAGATGGTTTTAATTTTTCAATCCAGACTAACAGAAATTCATTAAAGATAAGATTAAGCATGTCCTCTCATTACTCAAAGTCTAGACTAACAGCACCATGGTACGAGCTTTGGTCTACTTCCAAGACCCTTAAAGTTAGTCTTTTCACTTTAGCCCATGTCGATTGAGCCCAACCGTTGAAGAATACTCCTATCTATTAGGAGTCCCCTCTATTAGAAATGGAAAATATATCCTAAATATCACGGTTAGCCTTGCAAAGATTTTTAAAAAACTCTTAGGCATCTATGATTCTAAAATATGCAAAATATGGAAAGATCCCCATATGAGAATCATTGAGGTAGATAATCTTTTTACTTGGTTTGCGACCTTATCTAGCTACAACCAGAAACTCTTTGTGGTAGCTTTGAAGATTAGCAACAATATAGGATCAATGCCTATATCTTAGTAGCATTTGGAACTATTTTATTTTTTACATTTGGAACTATTTTATTTTTTAATGGGATATTTCACATACATCATAGGATTGCAAAGTTAGTGACCTAATTCTTAAAAGGGAAAGCTTATGTCACAACGCTACTAGCAGCACAGGCCAGATTGCTTAGTTGTCTACAAGAAGAGAAGAATGAAGAATTAAAGACCAATATGGCCTTATTTATGGTTTAGTTTATCAGCCATACTTGAAGCCATAAACTTGATTTCCTTAATAGACAAAGTGTCCAGAAGATGAATCCCATTGATGTGTTTGCTACTGTCATTGAACTCCCTTAAGGTATTGCTACCTATTACTAGGTTAGAGCTTTCCAAAAGTTCCATACTAAAGATATCTCCTAAGTTTCTAGATGGATCAAGGCAACTAAGCTTAAGAAAAGAAATAAGATTGAAGAGGAGCCAAGGCATCACAAGAAAAAGAGGATCTAGACTTCAAGGATTAATTGTAATAAATTTTTGAATAATGTAAGCAAAACTTCAAAGATGCCATAAAAACATTTTTCCTGCCACATTGTAGTTAGTTTGCTAGCTCCCTTCTTTGCATCTGCATATCCGCAATCCACATATTGCATTTTGCATGTACATATTCATTAGTTTCTATTTGAATAACATCAAGAGAGTGGTGTCCTTAAGTTTCAAAGTCCTTTTCTTTGTACCTTCTACTCTAACTCTTTCCAACCTCTTCTCTTATACATCCTTAGGATCTTTTTTCTTATAAGATTGTAAATATTTAGGCTTCCGATCCCTTAGGAATGTTTTTCTACTCCTTTCTCACAACTTGTAAATAAGTCTTATCCTTATATTCCATTTTTCCTTTTCTCTTTCTTAAAAAGAAGAGATTTATTTCAAAAAAATAAAAAAGAAAAGAAAAGTTGCCAACTAGTAAAGAATTCTTCTAATCAAGTTTACATGGCTGATAACAAAATTGCCTCCCTTGAAAGGATGATGCATCAAATGGCTTAACAATGGTAGATCTTGTTCCCAATAATCATAATTCTCCAAATATCCTAAGATTCAAACCTAGAAAGGAGACTCTCAAATCTAAAAGTAAGAGTATCTATGCTACAAAAGAGCATTACAGATCTAGAAATAGTAATAGGCCCAATACTTGGAAGATTTCAACACTTGACGTTCAATACTAATAAAATGTCAGTAAGCCTAAATAATGAAGGAGACCTAAGGAGAAAAGAGCTAAGGAGTGAGAAAAAACAAGCCCTAGGGGCTTAAAGGAGACAACTCACTCAACTGAAGATCTCATTGATCCAAATCTTTCATCTTCTAAAAGAAGCAAGGATTATAGATTATGAAGCCCTTAATCTGGATTACAAACCATATAGGTTTGACCCAAAAGCATGATGTGACTATCATATGGGTCAAAAGGGGTACTATACTAAAAAATGCTGGACATTAAAGAACAAAATTCAAGACTTGATTGATGCAAAAGTCATTTAATTAGAGCTACAACAAGTCAGTCCTTCTTCAATTCATGGAGGTAGTATACCTGAGTCGCCTAAAGCTCCATTTCTTTTGAGTATACTAATGCCATCTGATAAGCTCACAGGTTGTTTTAAGTAGTTAGACGCTTGAATGGAGGAAGTTAAGGCAGGGGTAAAGAAAAATCAAGTTGTTTTCAATAAAGTTTGCTTTTTGAGTAGCTTTTGTAATAGCTAAAATAATATAATCTTATTACCTTTTCAATTGAATGATCGTAGTGTTATTAACATTGGGGCAAATAAATCCCTCCCTAAGGAAGTGATAACTCACTTTTAAAAAGGCTTTAGAATGAAAAGAGGCAAACTCCATCTTATACACTAACCCTTAAAACATATTGAGAGTTGAGCGACATAATTGGTGAGGATACTTTAGACTCATTCCTTAAAGGAAGTCCACTTTGAATGTGATATGCAGATTAAAATGAAGTTAGGTATTCGTTTTCAAATCTTAAACACAATTATCTCTTGTTCACTTTATTAGACCAATTTGGAGTATTTTCAAATTTAAACCCTATTAAAAACTATCTCATAATGGGGCAATTCAAAGGTTAAGGTCATTAACGAGGAAAGAAGGATAAAATTGATATGTGCTTGCTTCAGTAACGTCAAATTTAAAGACAACTTTTTTTTTTTACAAGTTATTTTTCTTTGAAATGAATAAGAGCCAATTCCTTTTTAAACATCTCAAGCTTATACTTAGCTCACCCAAGCCCATATAATAGAAATCGATGGATTTAGGTCCTTGAATCGCTTAAAAGACAAAAACTTAGCATTGGAGATAATCATTCTTAGGGCCAAAAGAAAAGAAAGAACAGTAATAGACAATGCGGCTAAGTAATAATAATATTAATAAAAAAGAAACGAGAAAGGTGAAGAGGTTAGAAAATTGGGCCCAAGTGCAAGACGATAGCCCCAAGAGATATATCATATCCTAACAAGGGTAACCAAATTGAATCAAAAGGTCGAGAGTCAAAGCTAAAACAACCTTAAAGATGTAAGGCTCTAAATCACAGTCTAAGCTCAGAAACCAAAATCCGTATATCTACTCTAAAACCTCTCTTATACTGAATCACACCAGGCCTTCCAACCAATAATATCATCCTTACATAGTAAAAGCTCTTCCAATCTTAAAAGATAATCTATCTTTAATAAAAGTTGTTTTTGAAACCGGGGGAAGCATATTTCTAATTTTTCCATAAGGTTCTCGACTTGTATACCCAGGATTAATAAAAAAAAAAAAATTCTTTCAAAATAGGCTTCCTTAGCAATCCTTTTTGAAACCTTTGGACTAAAAGACTAAATTCAAAAATGCTAAACTAGAAAAGACCTAATGGATTGATCAAGGTGTATCACCTGTAAAATGGACTCTAATTTTTAAAACTATAGTCAAGAGTGTAGTCTGCACCAAGAATTTGCAAGGAAGTTCTCTTCTACTAAACTAGTCATGAGTTTCCTTTTCCATAAAATATAAGGGTGTTTGAAATCACAAGCCCCCACAGCGTGACTCAACATTAAGGCCAAGGAGAACATAAGAGGCTCCATGTGATTATTAAGGGAAGGTTCTTTACCTATTGGCACACTAAAAAAAAAAAAAAGGAGAAGAGAAGAAATAAGGGAGAGAGAGAGAGAGAGAGAGAGAGAGAGAAAGTAAAAATCTGTATTCTAAGTCCATGTCGACCCAAGTGGCCAAGTTTTCAATCATTTTCAAAAAGATGACCACAATAGTCTAGGTCATTCTCACTTTTCTGAAATGAAGGAAATTATCCCCAATGTCTTTTTTGACATAAATGTTTTTCACTAAAGGGTTTATCTACAAGCATTTTTTGAATCAAATAGTGTTTTGGATAAGTTTAATTTCCTCACCTCACATCTTTCACTATTGTTAGAATCCTAGCTAGCTCTTAAAGGGCTATCCTATGTTCCATCCATTTAACTCTCTTCAAGGTCTTAAGTAAGCTTATAGGGCACTTCTATTCACCAAGTTCTCTCAAGCTAGCCCATAAGGCGCTATTCTTCACCAATTCCTTTTTTAGCGAGCCCATAGTACGCTTCTGTTTACCAAGTTCTTTTAACAAGCCCAAAGTCACTTCTGTTCACTAAGTTCTTTTAGCATGCCCATAAAGCCCATAGGGAGTTTCTTTTAATTCAATTTTAGGGTTGCTAGTCCCCAAGAGATACTTCCACTTAGGTTAGTGGGCCTGAAATGGTACGGCCATGTTTTTTAGATTGATTCTAACTTAGAGTTGCTAGTCCCTGAGAGATGCTCTCGTCTAAGTTGGTAAGCTTAGAAAGGCATGACTAGGTTCTTCAGATCAATCCTAGCTTAGGGTTGCTAGTCCTTGAGAGACGCTCTCGCTTAGTTTAGAAAGCCCAAAAGGGCATAACCAGGTTCTTCAGATCGATCCTAACTTAAGGTTGCTAGTCCCCAAGAGACACTGTTGCTTAGGTTAGTGAGCTTAGAAAAGTACGACTAGATTTTCCAAATCAATCCCAACTTAGGGTTGCTAGACCCCGAGAGACTTTGCTACTTAGGTTAGTAAGCCTAGAAAGATACGACCAGGTTCTTCAAATCGATCCAAACTTAGGGTTGCTAGTCCTCAAGAAACGCTCTTGCTTAGGTTAGTAAGCTTAGAAGGGCATAACCAGGTTTTCCAAATCAATCCCAACTTAGGATTGTTAGTCCCCAAGAGACGTTAGTAAGCACGGAAAGACACGACTAAGCTTCATTTCTTCTTTTCAACTCTTAGAGCACCACCTCTCTCTTTAACCTTTTCACCAAATCCCTAATGGACCGAGCCTAGGATAACTAGCTAGCTGTAGTGCATCTTAGGATAAAATCTACCCTTGAGACAAAAATAGTGTCTCTTTTATTTTTATGGCAAAGTTTTACTTAAACTTCATCACAAAGAGAAGCAACTGTAAACACCCTATTTTGCCCCCACTTTATTTTTCAAAATTTTTAAAATAAGTCCTAAGTTAGGAAAAATTTAAAAAAAAAAATAGAAAATTAAGAAAACCCAAAAAAATTAGAAAAAATGAGAAATTTAGAAAATACAAGGAAATGGAAAGATTAAGAAAAAATAATAAATTTAGAAAAAAAATCACAAAAAATATAAAGTTTACAAAAATATTTCGGCAATTTATAAAATAATAAATTTTTAAATAATTTAATAGAATAGATTTTTTAATTTAAATAAATTTAAGGAAAGGACCATTGAACTTAGATTTATTTGAATCTAGCTCAGGCCGATCTACTCCATATGTGCAATTTAATTGAACATATAGATAAGGCACAGACCAATGGCCTAACGAATAAATACTTGGATTCGCATTGCATTAAGCTAAAGGTCATAAGTTTGAATCTTATTAGGCACAAAGTTCATTTTTTCTTTCTAAAAAGAAAAATGATAATAAAAATCTTAATTGTAGTTTTTAGTTCTTAAAATAAATTTAAAAAAAAAAGGACAAAGTCTAATACGGACCAAAATTTGGTCCGCAAGTATTCAAACAGGGCAAAGCCCTAATGATTGGACACAATGTGCCCCATTTTATTTTCAAATGTAGACATGGCATGTGCCCCCCCCCCCCCCCCCCCCCCCCCACGTGGGTAGTAGCCACGTCTTCCAGTTTTCGATTTTCAACTCCAGATTTTTAGCTTTTCTTCCTTTTCTCATGTGCTCAGTTTGAGGTCATTTTTTTACCCCATTTATTACACGATTTCACCAAATTAATGGTATAATCATGTAGCATGTGTGGCTTACTTTTGAATCCACCCCAAAACCTATCCAAATTCAGTCAAATGTGCAATTAAAATCAAGCTTAAAAAAAATTATTTTTTGAGTGAAAACCCATTAATGAATTTCAACGTTTTAATTTAAATTTCCTGACTTTCCTAGCTTAAACCTTGCATTTATAAAATAAATAGGCCTTTGTTTTTCACTTTTAACACACATGCACTAAAATCACTCTAAGGAGCATATACATTATACTTTCTCTTTCTAGCATAATTCCTCTCTCTCTCTAGGATAGCCTCCTCCATAGTAGTTTTTGGGGAAAACCACCACCACCATTGGATTCCTCATACCCAAAAACCCTTCAGAAGAGACTCTAATCCAACTCCTAGGGTTGATTCGAACCGATCGAGCTGACCAAAGTCGACCCAATTTGCATAATTTTTTTTCTTTCATTTATTTGTTTATTTATTATTTTTTTGTTGTTTTCCATGCAAGTGTAACAACAAAAAAAAAAAGAAGAAAAAAATAAAAAAAAAAAGAGAAAAAAAAAAGAAACGCAAAAAAAAGGGGAAAAAGAAGAGCCCATTTTTTTCAGAAGAAGATAAAATAAAACAATTAATTAATTAATGGATAAAATTTTGCCACCTAGAAAAGTTAGTTTTTTTAATAAATAAAATAAATGGACTTTTTTTTTTCAAATTTAAGGCGCTTTAGAATTTTCCAAAAAATAAAATTTCCAATTTAGGACTTTTTCTTAAGAAATTTCCTTAATTAAACCAAATTGGGTTAAAAATGTAAATCCGACGTATTTTCAAATTAAAACAAATCCAACCTACTAAATTTTTATAAAAAAAATTATGTACATCTAATCCTAAATAATAGGTATGTAGGCACCTACGAGGCTACCGTAAAAAATGGGAAAACCTATTTTTCCTTCTTTAGTTTAGTTTAGATTATTCAAGTTATCCAATTCGATTAACCATTAATTGAGTTCTGTTTTATAGAATTAAAGGGTGATTTTAAGATTAAATTTAAAATTAGAAAGTTAATGGTACCTATAAAGGTTTAAAACATCCTAACCCTCGAATCTAGATCTCTAGTTTCTAAAATCATTTTAAAAATTGGTTTTATCATAGATCAGTAACTAAGTTATAATCAACTTACTCAATTGGTGATAACTTAACTTTTTTCCTAACTCCGATTGGGTAGTGACTCCAAAGTGTTTTCAAGATATAAAAAATTGATTTTCTTTAAACCCTAATCGAGGGTCAATATTAAATGAGTAAGGCTTAATACTGTTCAGTTTAAAGAAGACTAATTTAAAAATTAGGAGTAAAAAATTAGGCTCAACAGGAGGCTATTATAGAAGAAGGGTCATTCATTAAGATTAATGAAGAAGAAGAGGTGGATGATCAGTTGATTAATCAGGAAGATTTACCATAGGAACTTGAACCTATTGCCAATAGTGGTGATAATGCACATTAGACCATATTCGATTATTCAAGATTGACACTTATTAGAGTCGAATCTAGTATTACTAAACTAGTTGTTACTACTAATAATTTTCAGATTACGTGTAATATCATATAAATGGTACGGTAGTATGTGCTAGTATGTGCAATTTGATGGCCTCTAGGATGAAGACCCTAATGCTTACATCTCTAGTTTTCTAGATATTTGTGATAAGTGCAAAATTAATGGGCCAACTAATGATACTATAAGACTCTGCTTATTTCCTTTCTCTTTGAAGGATAGAGAGAAGCGGTAGTTAAATTCTCTATGATGAAATTCAATTACAACCTTGATTACATTAGCAAAAAAATTCTTAGAAAAATATTTCTTACCCACAAAAACCACCAAGTTTTGAATTGGATCTCTTCTTTTTCCTTGTTAGAAGTTGAGACCTTATATGACACTTGGAGTGGTTTAAGGACATACTTATGAAGTACCTACATTACGGCCTCCAAATTTGGATGCAAATCTAAACTCTTTATAATGGTCTTAGTCTATCCATGAGACATATGATAAACGTAGCCATGAAGGCACTTTGAACATTAAAACACTTGAGGAAGTGTAGAACAAAATTAAAGGAATGACTATGAATAATTATCAGTGAGAAAACACCAAGGTCAAGTAAAAGGCTATAAGAATTTATGATGTGGACTTGACCACCACATTGGCAGTTAAGGTGGATATGTTGAGTAAAAAAGATTGATGCACTCTTAGTTGGTTCTCATCAATTATAACCAATGGTGAGTGGCTTTAGTATTCCATGGCATGGAATGCAAGGGCATGTAGGTAGCTCAGCTAAGAAATCCATTTAGGCAACAAAACAACACCTATAAAAACACTTACAACCCTAGGTAGAGAAATCAACTCAATTTCTCATAGGAAAATCAAAACCAACCCTAACAAAAAACCAACTTTGCTCTACTAGAATTCCAAAGGCCATTACCACCTTTAGAGAAGAACTTCAATTTGGAAGAACTTTTGGCTAAATAGATTTAACACAATGAGGTTAGGTTATCTAATATTGAAACATCATTAGGGAATCAACAAGCTTCCAATTTCAATTTAGAGGATCAAATAGGTCAACTTACAAAGTTAATCTCTGAAAAGGTAACAAGGAACACTCTTAGGGAACACTAAGATCAACCTTAGGGAATATGTTAATGCAACGACCTTAAGAAGTGGTAGAGAGTTGCAAGTTGAAAAGAAAGATGGTGGGGAAGTAGTTGAGAAAGAAGTAGAAGGGAAAGGTAAGGAAAGTGTAGAGCCACCAAAAGTGAAGGAGTATAAGCCACCCATCCCTTATTTACAGTACCTCAAATAAGATTGCACTAATCAAAATAAGTAATTCAGTAAATTCCTTAATCTTTTTAAATAATTACACATTAACTTACCTCTTGTTGATGCTTCATCACAGATGTCGAAGTATGAAAAGTTCTTAAAGGATCTTCTATCGAATAAGAGGAAGTTGGACGAGCATTCAACCATTACATTAAATGAAGAATCCTCAGTACTTTTCCATTAAAAGCAACCAAGGAAATTGAAAGATCCAAGGAGTTTCACTATCCCTTGTGTACTTAGCAATTTGTTTATACATAATGCTTTAATAAGTTTAGGAGCTAGTATAAATGATGCCATATAAATTGTTTAAAAGTTAAGGTTAGGAGAACCTAAAACCTTCTTAATTAGCTTGTTAACCTCCCTCTGAAGCCCAGTAACTTGCTCTAGATTCATTTGATATGTAGGCTTGCTCTTGGATGAAGGTCAATTGCATGCTCAATTCCTTGGACCAATGGCAATCCTTTGGGTAGTTCATCAAGAAATAGGTTTGCAAACTTGTCAAGTAAGCTCTTCACTACAAATGGTAGCTGGGTACTTTGTTCCTTTATCCCAAGCAACCTTCAAATAGAAAGGCTGGCATCTCTAACTTTATCTCTCTTGATAGTTCGCCTTAGACATCACCAATGTTTCCTTCTTTAGAGCTAGTTGAGTTGAACTTGCATGCCCTTCACTTAGTTGGGCTCAATTTTACCTTCCTACCTTCATGCTCAAACGAGAGTGTATTCTTGAACCCATTATGGACTAGTCATGAATCAAACAACTACAATTTCCCCGATAAAATATGGGAAGTACTCGTCTACAAGACATCACACATCACTTCGTCCCTATATTTTCTAATAGAGATTGGCACTTGTTTGGTAACTTGTAAGGCTCATTTATCATCAAGCCAATGGAACTTGTATGACTTAGGGTGGGTTATGGTTAGCAACTTTAATTGTTGGACTATAAATGCAGAGGTAGCATTGGGCATTACCTCGATCAACTATGAGCACATACAGAGTACCTTTGACCTTTAACCCAATATGAAACAAGTTTTCACATTATTCATCCTTGAAAATAAGACTAACACTCATTACTCTACTAAAAACCATGGTTGTCGGCATAAAGTTTCCTTCTTCATTATAGATTACATTTTCTTCCCCAAACAATTCAATTTGTCTATCTCTCTCTCCGTTCCACTTCCTTGTCAATACTATTGACTTCAAAGGTTAACACCTCTCCTTTTATCACCATTGTTTGCCCATTTGTGGGCAGCTATGTGACCAAACCCATGGTACTTAAAAACTTTATCTCACTTGTCTTTCTTCTAAAACTTTGTCTTACCTCAAACTTCCTTAGTAGTTCTTTCTCAATAGGACAAGACCTTAGGTTAGGTTGGACCTCTTCAGTCTTGCTTGACTCCAATTGCATAAGTCTGCTTGGAGCAAGTTAGTTCGGTTAAGGTTGACTAAAGGGAGTTCAAAATCTAATCATTCTCTTCTCTTTATCCTTTGGGTAACTTAGTGACTTCATCTAAAGTGGCAATCTCCCTCTTCTCCAAGATGTCTCTGATCTCATTTTGTAAGCCATTAATGAGTCAGGATGCAGTTTAGGCATTTGGCTCTACTACTTTACATCATGTCATCAACATCTAAAATCCCTTCACATAGGCATCTACACTATATCCACCTTATGTCAACTCTTGCAACTTTTAAAAGGTATCCTACAAGTAATAGCTCGGCAAAAATCTTCTCTTCATCACCCTCTTCATTTTATTTTAATCCCTAACTTCATATCCTCCATCTCGTTGTTTGATGTCTTATAAGTTCTTCTCCCACAAGGCAACAAAGCTAGTGAATTATAGTACAGCTAGCCTAACTTCAGAGTTCTCAGGAAACTTATGGCATTCAAACTTCTTTTCAATTTTGTCAATTTGATCTAGGTTGTCCTCAGCATCCTTACTACTCGAGAAGCTCGGTATTTACAATTTCAAATTCTCTACTCGGTGAGAACATTATGTTCCTTAAGCTCATAATACTCCTCTTTAACCTTCTCTTCGACTTTTTTTACCTCATCTAACACCAACTATCACCTAGCAAGTCTGCTTACATTAATACCTCGATTTATCACCAAGTGCTCTTCAACTTGGTTACCATTCCCAAGTTGATAACCAATACCTCATCTTTGTCTATGTTGAGGAATAACTTAGATATTGTCAAGGGTTTATTCGGTAGCTAGGACAATGATTAGCTAATTAACATTTCTAGTTAACTTGGCCATCATGGCAGTAAGTACATTAATTCGCTTGTCAGTAGACCTAAGGTGGTTAATATGACTCACCATGGTGAACAACCCTACTTTCATTGTCTCTAACACCAATGTTAACACTCAAATAAGTCATTTTCTCCATAATACGGTATCTAAATCAATAACTAACTCAATAACCACGAACAACCTCATATAACACACTAACGCATTAGTTTCTACTTAGAAGCTTTGATACCTTTAGTATACAAGTCAATACCAATCCAAAAACTCAAAACTACTACTACTACTACTTGCTTTATTGTACAACTACAAAACAGAGTATTGTAGAGCTTGTCATAAACTCAACAAGAGTAACTGGCAACTTGCTTCATAACTTTAACTTACTTCACAACAACACTACACAATTCAAGATAGTCTACAATCTCAAAAGAACACAAGGAACCAATGGTTGCAACTTTCACAACAAACGTTGCCAAAACCTTGATACCAAGATAATAAAAGTTTTGGTCATAAATCAACACATGTAAGCCTATTGCACGAACCAAGGGGTAGGTCCTAACCTTGGGACTATTAGAAAACTAAATGGTTGTTGATGTTTGAGTAGGTCTTATGCACTAGCACTTGAATATTATGCACCAAATGCCCTATAAGAACTTTAGATTCACTTGATATTACACATAAGCTACTCTTGAGGTCACTCATCATTGGCCATCGCTCAAGAGGAAGTTAGATAAGAGTAAACTTGGACTTGATTCTTAAAGAAATTCAAGCTCAACCTTGAAGAAAATAGAGAAGTCTATTGCATCGATGGGTATTTATATCATTCATTTAGGGAAACTACCAAATTAAATTAATTTATTAGAATTGATATTATGCTAAAAATGGATTTCAAAGAATATAAATAAGGTAAATTCAAGAGAGAAACAAAGCAAATATTCTACACCAATAGTACAATGTCCAAAAATCTTAAGGACACATGTCAACAGCTCATTTTCTAATCATCGGATGTTATGGGGTAAGCTTCTAGATTGGGAGGAAGGGACTGTCCGATAGCTGATAGTTCTAAGTAGAGGGCAGGACCTCGATGTTTGTTATCAAGCCATATTAGTTAGGTTGGCATCTTATTGGAGGGCTCAATGTTAGATTAGCCAAGTTGCTAGTCCAATTGGTTGATCTATTAACAATGTTCCCACTAAGGATCCAAATAAATTAGTAACCTATGGCTCTAGTTCCAGGTGACTTCACTATATTGAGTTCCTTTACTCGAGAGATTTTCAGTTGCTAGTAAGACCTTAGGTACTCCAACAAGTTGATATCAAGGATCTCAGCTTCTTTTATAGTGAGTTAGTATTAGAGAGCTCAATGGACCATGGTGGTAAGTTTACGAGCTTAAGACTAGGTGATTGAAGCAGGATTCCTAGTACATTACATGGCTTTGTTTAGTTCCTTATATAATCTGGAGCTATTTTTACTTCTCTTCTTTCATTTGTCAATTTTATATTTCTGGTTAACTAATTTTGTCCATAATAAGCCTTTTCTTCTCACCTACCATGCAAGCTTAGCAAAGTTGGCTTTGTCTCGTTTCTTTCACATCCAACATTCCCAGCTCTCCTTTTGCTTTTGGATTCTTTAGTTTAGACTATCCAATCTAATGTATTTTCCCTGCTTCTTGTATAGAACCCCAAATGGAGTTACAATGGATCTTCTCTATTTTGTTTGCAAACATTGTTAACATCGGTATAACTTGTGAGTAATAATTCATTAAGCTTTATAGTGTAGAAGTAGTTGGAAGCCTTCATATTGTCGAGCTAAGTAATTTTTCCCCTTTTTGAATTAGAATTTTCAAATATTTTCCAATATCAATATTTGGTTTTACACCAAAGATATCAAAGATTTTTAGCTTTAAATCTTTGGCCGTGTTTCAAAGAACATGATGCTTAACTTTTCATGGTTAACTTTTTGGCCTAATAAGTTACAAAACCCATCCATAACTTCCATGGTATGCAATGTAGTTTCTACTGATACTTCTCCCATTAATAGCAAATCACCAGCAAAAAAAAAAAAAAAGTGTAATAAGTTTGAATTGATGCCACTTAATCATAAAGATTTCCAATTTTCCTTCTACCACCATCACATGAATCAATCTACTCAACATATCTATGGATATGATGAATAAATAAGAGGATAATGAATCACCCTATGGCAAACCTATACTAGAGGGGAAAGGGTCCAACATTACACCATTTAAAATAATTTATTATTGAACGATAGTTAAGTAAAATCTTATTAGCTTGATCTAAGTGTTCGAAAATTTTAGACTATAAATATTTAAAAAAAAAATCTCATTCCATGAGATCATAAGTCTTTTCTAAATCTACCTTTACAACCATCTAGTTTTTCCTCCCATTCTTTCTCCCTAAGGAGTGCATAACCTCTTGGAAAACAATAATGTCATCTTTTGTAGTATAAAGCTCACTTGCTCTAGGTTGATTATGTCATTCAAAAGAGGCCTTGAAATATTAACTAAACATTTGCTCACTATTTTATACATGGTAGTAGATAAGCTTATTACTCGAAAGTCCTTCACTTTGTTGGCATCTACAACTTTAGGTATGAAGACAAGTAGAATCTTATTTAATTCCCATAACATCTTATTGATTCTCATAATATCTCTAATTGTATTGCAAAGGGTTTATCCAATAATCACCTAGCACATTTTAAAGAATTCTGAATGGAGACCATCTATTCCAGAAGTCTTATTATTTCTAATGCACCAAATGCATACCTAATCTCATCATTCGTCTAGGGCCTTTGTAAACTTTCTTTTTCTTCATTCAAAATTATCCTCTAACCTTTACTCTACACTTACAAATTCCTCCAAACAAATTGTAATTCCAATGAGAATAAGTTTTGAAAAAAAATTGAATAAACAGGTTCTTTATGCCTTCTTTGTTCTCAATCTAATTACCAATCATATCAACAACCCACAAATCCGCAACTCAAATCTTCTTGCTATGACAATTGCATGGGAAAAACATATATTTCTTTCCCCATCTAATATCCATTTTGATCTAACTTTAGCCGTACATGGTTTCTCCTCTTACTTGATAACCTAATTCAACTTGCTTTGGAGGCATCTATCTCTATCAATGAGCTCTTAGCTTGGCTATAAGAGCAACTCTCTTCATACCTTTTCAATATGTGCAATGATGTGCTTTTCTTAAATGCAATGATTCGAAAGACTTTCTTGATTGATAGGAATCAACTCCTCTGACCAATCATATGCAGTCAAGCTAAATATAAGGACTTACACAAAGAATACTAGCTTAAAAGCCCATTCAAGACAAGGATTCCTATTTCGATTTCCATCTTTTACACTACTGCTGACTAGAGCATCAAGCTCTCATAAGTCTTAACACAATTCTCGAGTTGCTAAGCAATCGCGCTAACCTACTTAGCATGCATGCCAACCAGCTAACCAGCCATAACTATTGTTGAACTTGTAACATGATCCAAATAATTCTCGAGTCAACCAACATCGGATCTCTATCTGAGTCGAGTTGCCCAAACACTTGACTTATAAAGGATTAGAATGTTTTCCATCACCCGAGTTCCAACTTGAACCAAATCAAGTCTACCCTGACAGTTGACAATTTCTTTTATCCTCATTTGAATTGTATTATTAAAGTCGAGCCACCTTAAGTTACACCTCAACAAGACTAGTTGCATTTCAGACTACCATCCACCATGTGATACATGTCTTCTAGCACGATATTTTAGAAGGATTCATTATTTTTTCCATACGGAGTATTCTTTGCCTCTTTTATCCTTTTTAGTATATTTCATATATTCCAATTGTAAATTACTCTTTTTGTCTTTTCCATGAAAGCCTTGTAACCTAAGTGGGGTTAATATATAAACCCCATTTGTTTGTACACAAATAACAACTCATCATATCAAATTATTACAAGCTTACTTTCGTGAACAATCCTAGTGTTCTCATTTTCCCTTTAACTCTTATCTATTCTCTTTAGTAAGGAATAAGAGCAAGTACACCTATAGTTTAGACTGGTGAATCATATCCAATGAATTGTAAGCTAAGTAAGATCAATCGATGCATAATATCCAATCGGTAGCTGCCTGGATTTTAGCTAATTTCCCTTCTGTTTTCTTCCATTCCTTTCTCTATGGTGCTTCTCCTCATTGTAAACATCTCATTTTTGCCAATTTTTTATTAATTGAGCCAGGTTAATAAATAAACAGAAAAGTATAAAAATAAAAAAAGAAAAAAGAAAAAAGAGAATCATATCAAGTTGTGTCATATCGAGTTAAGTCGAATTATATTGAGTCAAGTAAAGTCGAAGTAAGTTAAGTCATAAGTCGAGTTGTATTATGTTGAATTGAATTGAGTTGGATCGTTAGATCAGATGACGATATGGACTTGATTAATTAATTTTAGGCTAGACCAATATAGAATAAGTATTTATCTAATTTAGCGGCTTAAAATAAGGATTTATTGAGCTATATTGGATCGAGTCAAGCTTGGAAAGAAAAGCCCAAAATAACTAGGGTTTCTAGAAGTTAGGGTAGATCTTGAAAGAATTACAATCGTCGATATGAAAGATTCGATTTTAAGCTTATAAATAGCACATTGGCCAAGGATTGACAAATTTTTTTATCATACTCCTACATGCACACCCCTATATACTCCTTCAAAAACACCATGTGCCATTGTACAGCTGCCACATGCGCCACTACACACCACCATACAACCGCCATATGCCATCGCATGTGGCGGCTGTACAGTGGCACATGGTGTTTTTGAAGGAGTATGTGGGGACCGCTAGCAGTGCCCAACCTATTGCCTAATCAGTCACCCATCCAATCGCCCAATAGCGTCTAGTCAGTTGCTTAGTCTCTCACCTAGCATCTCCTAGTAGTGCCCAGCCGACACCCTCCATTACGCCTATGATCAGTGGAAACAATAGCCAACACCCTCCATCATGCCCATGATTAGTGGAAACAGTAACAAGCCCTCAATCATGCCCATGACGATCTAAAAACAACAACCAATACACTCTCGATCATGTCCGTAACCATTTGAAAACAATGTTCGTCCACCCTCCAATCACGTACGACTCGACTTGTAAGTAAAAGTTTTGTTATTTTATTTTATTTTATTAGTTAATTTAATTATTTTTACTAACTTATTTATTTATTTTTTAGTACAAGTTTATATTATCTTCATATTTCGTGTTCTTTATAGATTATCTCCATTTTTAATAAATTTAGCTTAGTTACATTTTTAATAAAATCGTGTTTTTTGGAAAATAAGCATATTTAGATCGTATCTTCAATATATCTTATAGTTAGGATTTAGAAAACATATTTTGACATGTAGTAGTTTTAAAAATAAAAAAATCTTAATCGAGTTTTTAAAAAAGATATGGTTAGTTAAGGTTTTCTTTAATTCGGGAAAATTAGATTTCTTAGGTTTTTATTTCAAAAAATAAAAAATTGATAAATAAACGTAAACATGGCTTGGTTTTCAAAATAAAAAGAATCAACCTACTAAATATTTTATAAATAAAAAGAACTACGGCCGGTTTGATCCCGAATAGTAGGTATTTAGGCACTTTTAAGGCAACCGTATAAAAAAATAAAAAACTTTTTCCCTTGTCTTGAAAATTCATAATAATGAAAAATAATAGAAATCACTTTATTTATTTTTTGTACATTTAGGTATAATTTTAGTATTTTTGGAAAATTATAAAAATAAAAGCTCATCAATTTTTTAAATTTTTACATAGTGACTTAGTCTTAATAGGTTAGCCCCTAAACTTAGTTTCTTAGTTCAATTTTTTAAAAATTAATTTTTCTTAAAATATCCGCAAACTAGTGGTCAAATTAGGGTTCTGAAAACCCTAATTTATCTTTTTTACTAGTTGAACTGGTTGGCGACTCCATTTTTTTTATTAAAATTTCTTTTCCTTAATTTAATGTCAAATAGTTTATATTAAGTAGGTTGAGCTTAATATAGGTTAAATTATGAAAACCAAAATAAGACTAGACAAAATTGGTAACTCCATTAGGGATGCCTAGTGGATTAGTCATGTGAAAATTAAAAAATTATTGATTGGGCTTTTATATTATTATTTTATTTTTATATTGTATTATAGTTGTAATAATTATTTTTTAGTGATGCAGACCCTAAGAGAAAAAAAAAAAAAAGCCCAGCCCAATGGGCCTTAGGGAATTAGGGAGGATTCATTTTTCATTTTCAATAATCATTTGCATGTTTAGATGTAATCGAACTTGGACCACCTTAGGAACTTAGGACGATCCACCATTGTGTAACCCTAAGGTCGCTGTGGTCTTTACCTCCACCTGGTGATGATAAGCAAGCCCACTTAGGCTTCAATGTAACCTACTAAGCTTCTCTCCGGAAAGTCTTGAAGCTACAGAGCTTGAAACCCGTAGACCCCACCCTCTTGCATCATTCTTTTCGAAAAAGGGATAGTTATTTTTAAATTATAGGAAAAGCCTGATTTAATCTGTGGTTAGTTCATCATCCATTTTCAATTAGAAAAAAAACAATAACTCTTATATGAGTATACACGAACTTCATTTTTATTAAATCTTATTTTGAATATACTTATATATAAGGGTGCTCTTTGACTGTGGATTTATCATACTCCTTATAGTTTATTAATGACCAACCCCATTGCATTGCACGGGTGTGTAGCACATTGCATCACATTCATTTTGCATAGCTGTTTGTATATGTTATCTTTTGTAATATAAGTGCATCTTGTAGGTTTTGTTTTATTTTATCAGTAATTGGTTGTGCAACATAACATTTAACATAAAATGCTCCAAATTATTAGTATCCCCCCTGTACTAATGTTAAAAAAAAAAAAAACTTCTATATCAACTTATAATTTTTTGGGGGGCATTTAATCATGGAAATTAACAATGATAAAGATTATTATGGAATTGTTATTTTTTTAAAAAAGGCTTCCTAACATTTAAAAAAAAAGATATTTGATTATCAAAAAATAGTTTCATGATAATTATTTACTCAGTTGATTTCTATTATAATGCCCTACATATATTATACTGTCAGGAACTAACAAAATAAAAGAAATAAAAAAAAAGATTTAATCATTAGATTTACATCGTGAATTATTTTCCATCTTAAGGTTATTAATCTTGTAAATGTCTAAGTTCTTATTCTTTGTGTTTAGCCCTTAGGTTGTCACGGTCCTAATAGAGTTTCTCCATGAGTCATCACCCATGTGTCATTTATTCAATAAGTTTCTCATTGTACAATAATTTTTGCTTCTCTATATCATCCTTATAATATTATCGTCATCCTATGTCCTTAGTCATCAATCCTAATGTTTTCTTTGTTTAGATTCATCGATGTCAGTATTAGGCTTCTATGACATAAAATAAGCATTGATTTTCTAATAAAAGTTTCCAAAAAAAAAAAAAGAAAACAAAGAATGGTTTTCAAAACTAAAAACTCAATGCAGTATTGCTGACAATAAGGGATTCTTGCAGGCTTTGAAAAATTGCTTTCAAAGTGATCTGGCCTAACTTGAAGATCATAATCACTCATTTTCAAAAACAAAATGTCTGAAGCTCTTGAACATAGAATAAGCACAGTCAAAGGAGTTCTGGGAAAGCATGTGAAGCAAATCAAGATCACAGCCTATTCCCAAGCTTAGGGGCCTATTAACATACCACCGAAGACAGACAAGTCCGAAGAGTTGCTAGTTCATGAGCTCAACAATAGCAGCAAAGGCCTAGGGAAGGAATTGGTGAAGAAATTGATGAAGATGGAAGAAGAAATCTTCCAGAAAATTGAAGAGAAAATGAGAGTTCTCAAGGATCATGATGTACAAAGTGATCTGGGCTTAAGTAGTGTTTTCTCTTTTGAAGACCATAGGTTACCCAAGAAGTTTAAGGTACCAAAATTTGAAAAGTATAATAGAACAAGTTGTCCTAAACTTCACCTTAAGTTTTATGTTCACAAGATGGTCCAATTCTCTAAACATGAGCAGTTGATGATTCAAACTTTTCAAGATAGCTTAACTAGGCTGGCATTGATTTGGTATGCCCAACAAGACTTAGTTAAGCTTGATAGTTGGGATAAGCTAGCTCAAGCCTTTTACCAGCAATACAAGTTCAATGAAGAAGTAGCTCCATCCCTGATGGATTTGAATAACATGAAAAAGAAGCTAACTAAGTCCTTTAAGGAGTATGCCTAAAGATGAAGATCTACAGCCATTCAAGTTACAGTACAATTGCAAAAAAAAATAAAAATAAAAATAAATGAATTGATCAACATATTCATCTACACATTAGGTGAACCTTATTATAATCACCTCTTAGGTCATACTACTTCTACATTTACAGATGTAGTTGTAGCCAATAGTTCCATTGAAGATGTTATTAGAGTAAGGAAATTGATAGGGAAAGGATCAGCCCCATTGGATTTAGAGGCCGCTGTAAACACTACAATGTCCTATCTAATGATACGTGAGCCTAGTGCCTTAAGCATTGGTCTAGAGCTCAAGGAAAATAAGCTAAGCCAGAAATTTCCTAGAAGGAGGTTTGCTCATATCTCGATTCCTATGTCTCAAGTCTATCGCTGCCTAAAAGAAGAGGGTTTATTGCATCCTAAGACTCCAACACCATGGTATAAACCTTGGAAATATGATCCCAATACGTAATGTGAGTACCACATAAGTCAGCAGGGGCATGCTATTGACCATTGTAGGGAGTTAAAGAATAAAGCCCAAGATTTGATTAATGAAAAATTGGTCCAGTTGGACTTCATTAGGGATCTGAGGCCCAATTTCTATACAGAGTCCACTATCAACATGATATAAGGATTGGAAAAGTTGCCAGAAACATATTAGAATGGTCAAGTCTAAGGGGCATGTTATTGCCAGGGTCTAGAAGAAAGGGTTACTACCCTAGAAGAAAAGTTGGTGATATTAGAAGAAAGGCCTACTAATATAGAAACAGTGATGAGTTATGTACTCAAGCAACTCGAAAACCTACATCTTAATACAAATAGGAAGTTATAGCCTAAGCATGAAAATGATTAAGTGAAAGAGAAATCAGGACCGAATGTATCGACGTGGAAAGCCCATAATCAAGACAAGCCCGTCCACAACAAGAAGAGGTGATTTATGCAGTTCAAGGTTCCAATGGCCCAAGTATTCAAACAATTGAGAGATGTAGGGAAATATAAGTCAATGGATCGTGACCCCAACAAATGGTGTGAATACCATGTGGGCCAAGTGGGACATATCACTAAAGATTGCTAGAGATTGAAGCATAAGGTGTAAGATTTGATTAATGCCAAGATTATCTAACCAAGTTTTCTAGAGACTAATGGGCCAACTAGCAGTAGTATTCCTTCCTTATGTTTTGAAGAAGCATCAAATAGACAAATTTCAGTATTAGGCATTAAGGGTCGACTACTATCATCATCTAATAAGGTGGCTTGCCATTTGAAGTAGTTGGGTATATCTCCGAAAGATCAATTCAATTGAATGGGCCAAGAGGTGATAGAAAAAGGGCAAGAAATAAGAAAGAATTTTAGTTCATGCATTTTCTTTCATTTTAGTGCTTGTAATAGATACAAGTTATTAAATAAAGCAATTTTCATGTATATTCTTGTCTTTGTATGCTATGAAGCTAACTCAATTCAAATAAAGGCATTTTGAATGAGTGAAAATGGATAAAGAAAATGTGAACTCAAAACGTAAAACTTTCCACCTAAGGGAATGATAACACATTACTTGAAAGTTTTAGGATGAAAAGAGGCAACCCATATGCCAAACACTAACCCTAAATACATATAAGAGAAGAGTGCCATCAAAGTGAATAATTGGACTCATTCCTTAAAGGAGGTCTGTCTTGAACTAGGTATACATGTCAAAATGATATTAGGCATTTATTTCATTATCCCTAAACAAAGTTAGCCTTTGCAAATCCTTTTAAACCTTTAAGGAATTTTTCTTAAAATTATCCCTGCTAAGAACCACCCTAAACTAGGGTAATTAGAAAGTTAGGGTTATCAATCTAGAGAAGAAGGAGTAGACTAATATGTGCTTGCCTTAGTTATGCCAATTCATGAGAAAATATTGTCAAAAATAATTGAATTTCTTTAGAATGAAGAAGAGCTTCAAACCATATTCACTTCACTTAGGCCCGTACACTTATTCAAACACATCATGTCCATAGATTCTTTCCTTAGCACTCCATGCCATATACACTTCTCAAAGGTTATACTATTTGAACCCATGGTTTTAGGGCTTTTAATCACAACAAAAAATCTAAAAACAAAAAAAAAAAAAAACAAAAAACAAAAAAACAAATAAAAGAAAGAGGAAAAAAAAAGAGAAAACGAAAAAGAAAAAGGTGAAAAAAAAAAGATCGAAAATATTAGCAAGGTAATTACCTTCAAAGAATAGTCAAATTACTGATAAAGCTTGAAGTCTAAACTTGTGATGGTATCCAAAGGCTAAACACTTTCAATTCCTATGCTTAAAAGCAAGGCCCTCATTGTATGATCCTACTCATTATACCAACCTTAATGAAACTCTTTTGACTAAAGAAATAAACTTATCTTCAGCGAAATTTACTCATGAAACTGGGGTAAACCCATGTTTAGTTTCTCTTAGGTTCTTAGCTTGTAAACCCAAAACTGATTACATATGATTTCTTCAAAATTGGCCAAGTACATTGATATCCATTTGCTTAAACCAATGATCAAAAGCCTTACATTGCAAAGCTAGAAAAGACCTATTGATTGACCAAAATATACCACTTACAAGATAGGCTACAATTTTTAGGATTGATGCTAAGTATAACAACAAACTTATGAGAGTGCAAAGAAGTCCAGTTTTACTAAACATTTCAAGTAATGATATCTATCCCTTTAGTGGAAAATTGAAGAGTTGAGTACTTTGTCAAAAACATGAATGGTCATCAGTGATTCTAAAAGGTTTAGAGATCATGAATTATGTTCCTAGGAACAAGACTAAGAGAATGAGTGATCAATGGGTAAGGGGTAAGCCAACCCTTTATTTGTGGTCTTTAGAGTTTTCAAGACTTTCTTACTTGTTAGCAACACAATTTTCTATCAAAGAGTGTTTTTTAATTTCATGACAAAAAAAAAATAAAAAAGAAAAACCTTTAAAAAAAATGAAACCCTTTTCAAAAAAAAAAATTCAAAGAACAATATTTTCTAAGAATCATCAAAATCCTTTAAACTTAAGTCTCAGATCATTTTGTCAAAACTCATCAAAATCCTTTCTAGAATTACCTGCTCAAAGGAGCACTATCCTATCCTTAGTTAGGTCACTTGCTTAGTGGAGCAACATCCAATCCTTTTTAGGATCGCTTGCTCATGAGAGCACTTTCCCATTTAGTCTTTAGTTGGGTTGCTTGCTCAGTGGAGCGCCATCCAATCTTTTTTAGGATTACTTGCTCAATGGAGCACCATCCAATCCTTTTTAGGATCGCTTGCTCATGGGAGCACTATCCAATCTAGTCTTTAGTTAGGTCACTTGCTTAATGGAGCGCCATCCAATCTTTTTTAAGATCGATTGCTCATGAGAGCGCTGTCCTATCTAACCTTTAGTTGGATCGCCTGCTCATAAGAGCATCATCCAATCATTTAAAAGATTGCCTGCTCATAGGAGTGCCATCCAATCTTATCTAAGATCGCTTGCTCAAACGAGTGTTGTCCTATCTTTTGTTGGATCTCTTGCTCATAGAAGTGTTGTCTTATCTATTCCTTCCTATGTGCATCATCTAATCATTTAAAAGATCACCTGCTCATAAGAGTGCCATCCAATCTTATCTAAGATCGCTTGCTCAAACGAGTGCTGTCCTATCTTTTGTTGGATCTCTTGCTCATAGAAGTGTTGTCTTATCTATTCCTTTCTATGTGCATCATCTAATCATTTAAAAGATCGCCTTCTCATGAGAGCATTATCTTATCTTATCTTTGAAAGATCTATCCTTTTGAGCAACTCATCTTAAAAGAGATCTATCATCCTCAGATTATCCGCCAAAACGAGTTTTTAATTTTGAAGAGATCTATTCTCTTCAGATTATCCAAGTCGAGTCTAGCAAAAATAGGTATCTCTTTTTGTCTTTGTAGCAAAGTTCTAATCGAACTTCACTACAAAAAGGGGCAACTGTAGACACCTCATTTTTGCCAATTTTTTTATTAATTAAGCCAAGTCAATAAATAAATAGACAAGTAATAAAATAAAATAAAAAATAATAATAATAATAATAAAAGAGAAAAAGAGAATCATATCAAGTTATGTCGTATCGAGTTAAGTCGAATTATGTCGAGTCAAGTCAAGTCGTAGTAAGTCGAGTCCTATTGTGTTGAATTGAATTGAGTTGAATTGTTGGATCAGATGAAGATATGGGCTTAATTAATTAATTTTGGGCTAAACCAATATAAAATAAGTATTTATCTAATTTAGGGGCTTAAAATAAGGATTTATTAAGCTATATTGGATCAGGTCGGCCCTGGAAAGAAAAGCCCAAAATAACTAAGATTTCTAGAAATTAAGGTAAATCTTAGAAGAATCGCAATCATATCTTTGTATCTTCGATACGAAAGATTTGATTTTGGGCTCATAAATAGCATGTTGGCCACAGATTGATAGGTTTTTTTATTATTTACAATTATACATGCATACCCCATACACTCCTTCAAAAACACCACGCCTTGCCACACACGCCACCACACACCACTACACAACCACCAGTAATACCTAGCATTGCCCAGCTAGTTGCCCAGTCTCTTACCTAGCCTGTCGCGTCACCTAGTCTGTCGCCCAGCAACACCCAATCTCTTGCCCAGCCTATCATCTAGCAGTGCCTAATCAATCCCCCAATCTCTCTCCTAGTCAGTCACCCAAGCTATCGCCCAGTCTCTCCCAGCAATGTCCAGCCAATCTCCCAGCAATGTCCAGCCAATCCCCCAGCATCGCCCTGTCTCTTACCTAGCAACACCCAACCGATGCTTTCCATCACGCCTATAATCATTAGAAACAACAATACGCCTATAACCATCTGAAAATAGTAATCAATACGCCCTCAATTACACCCATGACAATCTAAAATCAGTGTTTGTCTACCTTCCAATCACGCACAACTCAACTCATAAGTAAAAAAATTGTTATTTTATTTTATTAGTTAATATAATTATTTTTACTAACTTATTTATTTATTATTTAGTGCATGTTTATATTATCTTCATATTGTGTGTTTTTCTTAGATAATCTCCATTTTTAATAAATTTAGCTTAGTTACATTTTTAGTAAAATCGTGTTTTTTTTGGAAAATAAGCGCATCTAGATCGTCTTTCAACATATCTTATATTTAGGATTTAGAAAAGATATTTTCACATGTAGTGGTTTTAAAACATAAAAAAAATCTTAATCGAGTTTTTCAAAAAGATATGGTTAGTTAGGGTTTTCTTTAATTCGAGAAAATTAGATTTCTTAGGTTCTTATTTAAAAATAATAATAAATTGATAAATAAACATAAACCTGGCTTGGTTTTGGAAATAAAAAGAATCAACCTACTATATATTTTATAAAAAGAGAATTACAATCAATTTGATCCCGAATAACGGGTATATAGGCATCTTTAAGGCAACCGTATAAAAAATAAAAAAACTTTTTCCCTTGTCTTGAAAATTAGTAATAATAAAAAATAATAATAATAATCACTTTAGTTATTTTTTATACATTTAGGAATAATTTTAGTATTTCCAAAAAATTATAAAAATAAAAGCCCATCAATTTTTTAAATTTTTACATGGTGACTTAGTCTTAATAAGTTAGCTCCTAAACTCGATTTTCTGGTTCAATATTCTAAAAATTAAATTTTTTTAAAATATCAGTAGACTAGTAGTCAAATTAGGGTTTTTCTACCCGAAAACCCTAATTTATCTTTTTAACCTATTAAACTGGTTAACAACTCCATGTTTTTTTATTAAAATAATTTTTTTCTTAATTTAATGACAAATAATTTATATTAAGCAGGATGAGCTTAATATAGGTTAAATTAAGGAAACCAAAATAGGCCTTGACACTTATATATGATCTTGGAGATGCATCATTGATCCACATTTTTAAGGTGTTAATGAAATCCTATAGATTTTTTGGGTATTTAAGTTATAGCCATATCAATTTGGTTGTAACAAAATTCTTGAACACTGGATGTTGTAACCATATCAATTGTAAATGAAAAGGTCTTAAGGATTCAAGTCCTCTAATTTTTGGACAAGTGTTAAGCAAAATGAACAAATTGTTGGAATGGTGTGAGACTAAATGAAACACTTTCGTCTTCGAGAAACACATTCTCCACTCATAATTTGCAAATAATAAATAACAAAAGGATAATGTAAAATCATTATATTTGTGATCCATGCTATTATGTTCCATGGTGATGAGTATTAAAGTCATGTAATTCACATGAATGTCTTGATTTCTCAAGTAAAGGAATATACTCAAGTCTAATGATTCTTGATAAATTCTGATCAATTCACATGTGCTTAATTCAATCATGTTGAATTGGATTTTTCACTACACTTATTGTTGATGTGTTATCAATGTATTAGAAAGTATGATCTCCTCGCAATTATAGATTGACCATCCATCGTTGTAGCTTGGTATTCCACTTCTTCACTACTCCTTGATGCTACTAATTGCTTTTTACTCCTCTAAGTTACCAAATTCCCTTAAACTTTTGTACAATAGCTAAAAGCAAATTTACAGATTCACCTCCTCCTCAATCTACATCAACTTAAGCCTCAATATTTCAAGTATCATGTTTCTTAATGAAAATCTCTTTACCCAAAGTTCCTTTAAGATACCTTAAAATGTGATGAACGACACATATATGATATTTTATAGATGCATGCATAGCTTAACCTACCATGCTAATAGTATGAGCTAAGTTTGGATGATTGAGAGACAAAAAAAATTATTCTTCTAATTAGTTGCCGGTATTGATCTCTATATATTGAAACATCAAAATTTGATGACCAATTCTTCCAGTTTTATGTGAGAGGAGTAAACATATGTTTGCGTCCAAGCTTCACTATCTCCCTTAAGAGATCCAAAATGTATTTTCGTTGTTTATAAAAATAACTTTCTTCATTCAAGCAACCTCCATGCTAAGAAAGCATTTTAGATCACCTAATTCTTAGTTTCAAACTTTGATTTGACCTTCTCTTTCAGCCTGGAAATCTTAGACAAATCATCAATAGTATCCATGACATCATCCACATACACTATTAAAATAGTCTTGAAACCATCCTTTCCAAAGTTGATGAAAAGAGCATGTTCTTTTTGGCTTTGGTTATATCTAAATTGCAGCAGGGTTTCGCTAAACTTCTTAAACCAAGCTCTAGATAATTACTTTGATCCATACAAGGGTTTATTCAACTTAGACAATTTTAAATGGTCCAATTCAAAATCTAGCGACATATGCATATTAATCTCTTTATCTAATTCTCCATTGTGAAATGTATATTTTAATCTACCTAATGGAGAAGCCAATTGAGATTGACTGCTAAAAAAACAAAATAACTATGATTGAATTTAGTTTTACAACTGAAGCTAACGTTTCTTCATAATCAAGATTGTTTTTTTAAGTGCATCTCTAGCTAATAGGCAAGCTTTATACCTTTTTACACTACCATCTGAGTTCTGTTTCAGACTAAAGACCCACCTACTCCCTATAGCTTTGTTTCCCTTCGGTTGATCACATATCTCCTAAGTACTATTTTGATATAAAGCTTTCATCTCTTTAAGAGTAGCTTCTTTCCACTTTCGCTTGGACATAGCTCCCTAAATATTTCTAAGTATCTTCTCCTTATCTATACAAGCAACAAATGCTCTATATCTAAGTGACAACTGATCATAAAACACATAATCAAATATCGAGTATCATTTACATGATCTTTTACCTTTCCTCAAGACTATTGGCAAATCAACTTCCTAGTTGCCCTCTACATTCACTTCTTGGTTGCCATTTGTAATTACTTCTTGGCTGCCCTCTACATTCATTGTTGGCACATCAACTTTTGGACTAAGATTTGTATTTTGCAACTTCCCATTGGATTCTACTCCATCCTCTATATTTTGCAACTTATCATGTGTTTTTGCAACAATATTGTCTATTATATTGTAAACTCTGTAAATTTGACCTTCTAAACATAGTATTGGACTCAAGTATTGTAGACATTTCCCTAAGTCGACAAGACCACATAAAATGAAAACCAACTAAAGTTTTAAACTCAAAACTTCAAACGAATTTGAAAGACACTATGATATAATTTAGAAACCCTTATCTTGTAAGAAAACCGCAATCTCTGCATACGTGTACTTTTAAAAATATAAACCTAAACTTAATAGCAACTGTAAATATCAAATCCTAAAAATCTTTAAAACTCAATAAAATTATCTTAATGCTTTAAAAGCCATAAATTAATAAAATTATCAATAATTTTGTGAAATCATATAAAACTGATAATGAATGAATCAGAGATTATTTCAAGTAATAATAAACAACAAAACTAAACTAATTAAAGGAATAAATTAACAAAAATTATTATACTTGTGTACATAAGTAGCCCCACAATATATATATATATAAACATATTATTAAGCAATTTCCTTCTCTTTTCTAAATCTATCATATGATATATATATATATATATGTTTCATAATAAAGCAGTATTCCTAAAAAATTAAGCCAATTGAACATTAAGCTCCTAAGTATAAGTCAATTATTCCCGAATTGGTGAAAAACCCTAAAACATACATAATCTCACTCAAACTCTAAAACATACATAAACTCACTCGAACCCTAAAACCTAGGATGATCAAGGACTTATGATAAATAAATAATTAAAAATATAATTTCTATAAATTTTATTCAACTCTAAAAAACTCTAAAATTTCTTAAGAGGCAAATCACAACCTATAAATTAATTTGAGAACTAAACCCTAAAAGAATTTCATATAAAACAATTCCCTTATTTTCACTTATAAGCTATGTTATATATAGATAAGTTATAAACCCTACTTTTTAGTGAACTTGTAATTCAACTAAGAACACTTCCCAAATATTCCCAAGAATAAACTAAGCTAAGAATTTAAGTTTACATTTAAAATTGAATTTAATTTTCCAACCCTATTATCGATAAAACTCGAATACGAGAACCATAGACTCTAAAATCATTAAGGACTTATAACCCTCAGCGGCCAATTAAGAAGTTAATTTTCATAATTTTATTCAACTCTACAAATTTTCATAATTTTCTAAGAATTAAATCATAACTTACAAATTAATTTAAGAGAGAAACTCCAAAAGAATTTTATATAAGACAATCTCCTTATCTTCTTACATAAGATTTATGTACATAAATAAGTAAATCAATCAATCATCCTAAATAACTTATCAATTGATAAATATAAACGCTACTTTTAGTGGGCCCATGATTCAATTAAAAGTAATGTCCGAGCGTTCTTAAGGATCAACGAAACTAAGAATTTAAGTTTACATTTAGAAACAAATCTAATTTTTCCAATTCAAAAACCAATTATCGAGAAAACCTGAACTTGAAGAACTACGAGCTCTAAAGTCACTTAAAACCCTAAAACCTAAAACAATTAAGGAATTTTAACTCTAAGTAATTAATCAATAATTTAATTTGAATAATTTCAGTCAACTTTATAAAATTTCACAATTTCATAAAAATCAAATCGTAAAGTACAAAATAATACAAGATGAAAATCCTAAAACAATTTCCTATAAGACCATGTCCTTATCTTCATGTCTAAGCCTTATACATAAATAAGTACACCAACCAATCACCTTAGATGACTTATCAATTGAGAGTTGGAATCATTTGTCAATTAATAACTTATCAAAATCTAATGATAAGACATTTTCTTTATCACCCCTTTACTTATACTATATATGGACAATTTTTCACAAAATTTCACATGCTTAACTTCATTAAATGAGACAAGACCATTCCACGATCCCAAAGGGCACTGAATAGCAAATTTGAACAAGGAGAAAAGGGGGGCCATATTGTTTTCTTTCAACCATCGATCACTTTCTCTTACACACCACTATTCACTCCTTAATGCTTACATCATCAATAGTTGCAATTATTGACTTTTGTATAAGCTACAAGAAAATCAATTAAAGCTTCTTGCACACAATTTTTTTCTCATTAAAAAATTTGCCACTCTCTCCCTCTTTCTCTGTCATTTTCACTTCCTTCTCTCCTACTTTAAACACAAATCAAAAGAAAAAATTCAACCCTACAAAAATCCTCCATTTGGCCACCACTTCTAAGTCCCACTCACGGTACTCCCATTTCTTTTTCTTGTGTTATTTTCTTCCAACATCTAAGCTCTTTTAGAACCATTAGAACCTTCCACAAACCCCACTCTAAATGATCAAACAAATCAGGTTTCCAAAAGGTTGCAAATAGAGGAAGCAAAGTTAAGAGATTAAGTGGAACCTTTGTGCACAACCACCATATTTCATTTTAAGAATGAGTAAGTGTTTCTTGCGATTAGTGGGTTAGTGTTTATGTTAGGAGACTTTGATTTCTTGAAGATATAAGTATGATTTAAGTTGTTATAACACCAAAGACCATCCTAAGAAATAAACTCATGAAACCCTTACATGAAGTTGAAACATGAGCATGTAAAGTTGGTGTTTTGTCAAGACATTTGTTTAGCACTTTGAATGGAAGATTTAAAGTTGAGAAAATCTTGAAACAAGAAATTGAATGGAAGATGAGCATGCTAGATGTGAGGATTCAAAAGTCATTTGGATGTTGATTTTATTTCCATTACGTTAAACATGCTCAAATCTAGACTTAAGTTAAAGAAAAATTCATCATATGAAGTTTTATGAAAAAACCAACTTTGTATGACATGAGCTATGATATGGAAGTTGTAATAAGTGTAAGATCTTCTATTTCTTTGTGTAAAGCATGAGTTAAAGAATCATCTTATGGAAGGAAAGTCAAGTTAAGATTTGGATACAAGTAGTTTAAGTGCATGATCTAACCCCTAAACTTAAGAAAATGATGAAACAGGTTGAAAAACCAAGTGAGAACCCCTTGGAATCATCACGACCAAATCTGGAATATGGGTAAGAGACACTTAAAAATATGATAAAATTAAATGAACAAAGTGAAAAGATCAACTAAAGTAAGTATAGTAAGTATAGTAAGTATATAAAGCCTAAAATCCAAAACGAGCCTAAAGCTCTCAAAACGAGCCTAAAACTCTAAGTTGGGCCTTCATTAAAATTCTCACCAGCACATTAAAATATCAAGAGAGGTTTTTTTGAAGCTCACAAGAAATCTACCTAAGACTCTATAGGCCTAACAAAGTCACTAACTTTAGTTTGAACAAAAAATAAGCTCATTTGATAACTTAAGCTCACTAAAAAGCCCCTAAAGTGGTTGTTAGCCTTAAGAGTATATATCAAAGTTGTAACTCTGATCTCAAGAAGTATTTTGAGCCTAGGATAAAATCTTAAGACCAAGCCCAAAGCATTTCTCAAGTTACCAAAAAGCGCATTAACCAAACAAGGCCTAAAAGTACTACAAAACATGAGAAACGCTTCTATTCTGGCCATGGGCAGTTTTTCATGCCTCATCACGAAAATATAACCTCACCACATTAAAGTACACTCGAAAATGATGAATATTGATTATAAGATCATAAAAATCGGATTTAAAACGAGAAAGTTATACGCGATTGAACTTTAAGTAAAATCACGAAAAATTATGAAACCAAGTCAAAAGTATAACTTAAAGGGTTTTAGCTTAGTTTTTTTAGGTTTTATTTCAAATCCTTATAGTATCGTATTTGTGATGTCTAAGGGACCCGGCTTTAGGGAGACGACCTATCCCGAATTATTTTGATTGATTCGCATGGCTGAGTGAGTAAATTCCCGATGACTCTTTACTTGATTTTGCTTGTAGAATAGATGTACCTAAACTTATATATATATAAATTTGGATGCTTGTAGGATATGGGAAACGCATGTGTACTAATATATACATGCAAATTGTATGGAATGAATTGTCTGATCACCTCGAAAATTGAGTTAATCACTTATGTGATTAAAAAATAAAAAAAAATGAATCATGCATTCCCCATATTGTATACAAATAACATCGACTGCCATTTCACGTAAAAGATGGGAAGAGACTCACAGGTAGACGTGCCTCTTGCAGGATTGGGTACTAACTATGTCATCATATATATTGAGTCTCTGTCCTAAGCTGATGAGCTTACTAGACGCAGAAAGACACTAATCGTCGGCGAGGGGCCGAATCTTATGACTTCTGCTTAAGGCATGTGTTTGTGAATTGCAGAGGCCACCACACCGCTAGACTTAGGATTTTGAAAATATGATTTACTATTCGGTAATAAAAGTATATATATGTACATGTATACACAGTTTTGTTTTGACTTAAGTACAATAGTGCTAATGAATCAAAACCCAAGGTTTAGAACCTGGACTTTGATTTAGGTCAGTTAATTATCTCCAAACCCCGACTACAGGGGGCGTAATTTTGAGTCGTATGCAGTTCCTAGGTCACTACATGTGTTGTTTGGCATACTGATTGTTTATACATTCATATGATTGTGCATCTAATAAATTTCTGTCATGTAGTATTGATAAGGATAATTATCTCACTAAGCATAAGCTTATACCCCAACAGTTCTTTTCCTTACAGGTTGATCGATAGTTGGGAATGAGATAGGAATTGAGTGCAGAGTGCTACCATTGAATCAATATGATGAAAAGCATGTGTAGTTAATTCGAAATGCTCCAAAAAATGACTAATGTCTCAATTAAGTTTAGTATCTTTAGTAAGTTTAGAATTTTCTAGAATTGTCTATCTTATTTCACTATTTTGGTAGGGGATATCAATTCTTTGCGGTTTTGAGGAATTGTGGAAAAATGGATATCTATAATTATTTATATTATATAATGAGTCAATGAACTAAAATTGAAGACTTTAGTAAATAACTATTTAGAGCCTTGCAATCTCTGACTTGCAAGGAGATTTTTTTATCATGAGTGCACATGTGATATGGAAATTGTAGGCAATACTACTAGGCCCCTCTTAGGGTCACTACATATATTGTCACACATTTGATTATTCTAATATGTACGCTTAGAATTGGACCTATCTTTTGAGTGAAATAATTGGCTATTCTAAGGAATCTTTGAACTTCTTTTATACACCTTTAGTGCTAGTATTTCTAGAAAAGATGCAAGTCTTGTTGTAAATGATAAAAAAACAACAACAAATTGTTGAGACATATTAATGGACTTAGAATTGGTTGTACTACAATTGGATAAGGTGATAATCAGAGTAAGGAATGAAATATCAACTTGATCAACCCTTGGATTTATTGGTAAGCAGAAGGTATCCATGGGACATTTTGGTTCATCATGACCGGATGAAGTATAATACAACTAATTCTCAAGAAATATTACATTAGACATCACAAGAGTATGTCTAGAAGGTGGATGATGGCATTTATAACCTTTTTGTGGTGCAACATATCCAAAAAAAAAAAACAATTTTGAGTGTCCTTCCTTCTAATTTGTGTTTATTTGGTGTATGATTTGGCACATAAACAATATATCCAAACACTCTATGTAGGTGGTAAAGAATTGAATAGATGTAGAGGAAAGAACTTTTGTAAGACACTTATAAGAGTTTGAAAGTTTAGAACTTTAGATGTAATTTAAGCAATAGTTAGGATTTCTTCCCCCTAATATTGGAAAGAACCAAATTAGCCAACATCATAGATCTAGTTGTCTCCAATATGTGCTAATTTTTTCTCTTGAATACTTCATTTTGTTAAGGGGTATATGTAGATGTAGAGGAAAGAACTTTTGTAAGACACTTATAGGAGTTTGAAAGTTTAAAATTTAGATGGAATTTAAGCAACAATTAGGATTTCTTCTCCCTAATATTGGAAAGAACCAAATTAGCCAACATCATAGATCTAGTTGTCTCCAATATGTGCCAATTTTTTCTCTTGAATACTTCATTTTGTTGAGGGGTATATGTACATGAACTCTAATGATAAATCCTATGTTCATTGAAATCATCAATAAATTCATTAGAGAAACATTCCTTACCATTATTTGAGTAAAGTATTTGAATTTGTGTTTGGAAAATACTATACACAAATTTGTGAAATCTTTGAAACACTGACAAAATTTTGGATTTTTCTTTTAAGATAAAAACCTAAAAGGCTCTTGGATGGTCATTAATGAATGTTATGAATCACATGTATCCAAAAGGAGTTGAAACTCTTAATGCCCTCTAAACATCACAATGAATTAAATGAAATGGTTTTGTTGGTTTGTAGGGTTTAGGATGATAGCTATTTCAAGTGATTTTAGCAACAATGCAATGCTCACAACTCAAATCATCAATATTTTTATTAACAAAGAGTTTTCGATATAAATGATTCATATAAGAGAAACTAAGATGACCTAACCACCTATACCAAAGCATGATATTGACATTATTCTAAATAAACAAAAGAGACTTAGAATGAAATTGACTTCTTATCTTAGTGAAATAATAAAGGCCATTGCATTCCTCAACCTTACCATTTATCTTCCCCAAAGATTGGTCTTGAAAAATAAAATAAGAGGGAGTACATATCACTTCACACTTCATATCTTTTAGTTAATTTGCTAATAGAAAAACATATTATACTATAAATTAGGTACCAACAAGATATCATTCAACTATAAATTAGCTAGTTTTATAGAACCTCTCCCTTCTATCAACACACACTCTCCATTAGCCACCTATATTTTATTCTCGCTTGTATTAAAAGTATAGAAATATGTTAGAGAATTAGACATATGCTTAGTTGCACTTGTATCAATAATCCAATAATCACTTCTAGTTCCTTTAGGAAGTGTACAATTTGTACCCTTCTGTGTAATACCAATGCATGGAGAAGCTTCATTATTCTTATTAAGATCCTTACCCCTTTGAGTATTACTTAGGATTTGTTGCAACATTGCAGTTTGCTCAAAAGTAAGATTTATACCACTGCTCAAATTGTCTTAGATGTTTGTTTCAACAACTTATGCTACCTTCTGATGTCACTTAAAATGCCTTGGTTTAAGATGATGAAGCTTTCCATGAAAGTCCTGACATGTCTCTTTAGTGTGGTTTGGCTATTGACAATAAACACACCATAATTTGTCCTTGTTTGGTTTACGGGCCATTTCTTTCTTCGTAACTAAAGCAAAACTTGATGTGTTCAACTTAAGCATAGATGATGCCAACACGTCTTCAACTCTCTTATTGCCTTACTACAACAAATGCCTCTTTTAAGCTCAAAAATTTTTTTGCCTAAGGGGCCTTCCTTACACTTAATCTAATCCAAAATAAGCCCTTTCGAGAAATCAAATACTCTATCCTTTTCCTATATTTTCTTGAATTTAATATCATCTTTAGTGCATGTCCAATCAACATCTTAAAACATATCCATTTCTTGCCATAATTCCATGAGAGCATTGTAATACTCCGTTATGCTCACTTTTCCACAAGTTTTAAGCCTTAACTTAATCAAATCTTGAAGCAATGCAATGCATTGTCCAAGTTAGAGTATATTTCTTGAATCTTTTCCCAGATCTTCTAGCAGTATCACAAAGTAAGTACATCCTTCTTATTTTAGATTTCATGAAATTGATTAGGCAAGCCATAACCATTAAGTTCACTAGTTTCCATGTGCTATAGTTGTAGCCATTAAGTTCTTTAGCTTCCATGTGCTATAGTTGTTCAAATCCTTAGAAGGAGTAGGAATAGCACTTGTCAAGTAGTCTAATTTTCCTCTTCCACCTATCATAAGTCGGACAAATTGATATCATTCTCTAAAATTTTGTCCATTCAATTTTTTTTTGCATAATTTGTAGTGATTTGTCTTCCGTATTCAAAATCTTAGTAGTTGGTATAGAGCTTGAGGAAATGAAATTAGGTTTGTTCACATACCCAAACCTAAATTTAGTTTCAATTGACTTACATGGAGGTGAATCACTCATTTTCAAGAAGGGCTTTTAAGTCGAAAGGATTCGATTGAAGCTCTAATACCACCTAAAATATTTTGGAAAAAAAACCCTCATAATTTTTAATGATGGAATCATAGTTTATATATATACTCAAGGAATTAACAACCAACAAAAACAAAAAGATAAATTCAAATCTATCTTTAAAGAGAAATTGACAAATATCAAACCTTCCTAAGTGTTAACTTTTAGCTACAATAATCCCCATAACAAGAAATAATAAATAACAAAAGGATAACATAAAATCAGTATGTTAATGATCTATGTAAACGTGTTCCATGGTTATGAGTACCAGTGTATTGTTATTTACATAAATGTCCCAATTTTCTACATAATTAAATGTTGCATATTTTAATATCATGATCATCCACATAAATCCAAATTTCTAATTTATTGGCTTTTATCAATAGATGTTAGTTTCCCATATTTTAGATTACTTAGGGATGGTTCTAGATTTTATATATTAGTAAGTTTTAATTTGCCTATATATAAGTAAGATTAATATAGCTAGAATGTAGACCCAATTGTTATGGATTTAACCTTATCCTATTGATTTTATTATTGTTGATAAGCTCTCAATTACTATATTTTAGATAGTGATTTTTAATGATTATCTCTTGAATTTTGAGTTTATGAAAAAAATGATACTTAATTGGGTAAAACCTTGCTTTTTAGGTTTTGGAACGATCTATTGAAGAAAATAAGAAAATAGAAACAAGTTTCACTTAATTCGAAACTAAAATGAGAAAGTTATGAAGTTTTGATGATTGACATGACCAAACGACATGATTGTATCGTTTTCAATAAAGAATTAAACCAATTTTTGTGCATTATCAAAAGGTGATACAACCAAAAGACATGATCATGTCCCAGGTCGTGTCATTCCTAGACTTAGTGAAAATGTGGGTAATATGTGATTTTAGAGAATGATACAACCAAGTGACACAATTGTCACCAAGTCGTATAAAATGCTGTGATGCCCTAATTTTATATCTTCTATTTAAGGCTCCTTTAGGGTTTTTTTTTTTCATAACTTTTGCACATCTTTTAAGAAGAACTTCAAGGTGTGGTCTTGTGGAACCTAGATCTACCATATGACATTGGTTTTTATTAGATCTAATGAATTTCTTTAATTTTCTTTATTCAATTATGTGTGCTTAATTGTTTAGATTAGTATTTCCACGAGTATTAGTCTTAAATCTAATATTATATAGGAGAATAGAGAGATTTCTTATATAATTAGATATAGGCATAGTTAATGGAGATTCTTGCAAGATTAGAGATAATTTGCAAAGTCTTTCTGGAACTTGATTAATATTATTAGAGAATTCATTGTACGCTAATGTGATCTTAGGTTATGCTATTAAGAAGATATTCTAATAAGTGATCTTAAGATTAAGGTTAATAGACTTAAGAAAGTTAATAGTTTTAGTAGAGAATTCTCTCGGTCAAGAAAAAATAAAGATTGAATTAAATTATCTTTTATAAAAGTCGCATGTGTAAGTCTAGGAAAAAGAAACATCTAGATACAACATCAAATCTGGAATTAAATCTTAAATCAATCGCTTTCTTGTTTAGTTTCTTGATTAGTTATTGAATTTCTTAGTTATTTCAATTTAGTTTAGATTCTTTAAGTTTCTTGAATTTGAATTTCCTAATTAGATAATAGAGAACTAGTTAGTATTAGTAATCATAATCTCTGTAGGACAACATTTGTTCTTTAAACTATATTACTAAAATGATAAGTGCGCTTGTCTGTTTTTCATACATCAATTGTACATATGACCTAGTACACTTACTACTATCAAATATGCTCTTATTTTAAGAAAGTAGAAGATGTACATGCAACAATATCTAAAACTTGTTAAGAAAGGCTAGAATTGAGCAAATCAATTGCAACTAGTATACTAATCCAAAACTATTTTGGATTATCTACAGTAACATTAGATCCTAATGTTAATTTGAATAATTAGTCTTTGTTAACATAAGGCTTACCCATTAACATGTTTTGCATTTTTTGTCTCTTTAAATTTGGCAAAGTATTATTAAGTTGAAGATGTTAGGATAAGGATATGAGTTAGGTTGACAAACAAAATAGACTTAAAGGCACAATTAGATTGCTTTTCTTAAGAGAATTTATGCTTCTCACACTAAGTTCGCTATAAGAATTTATTTATGAAATTCTCCTAGGATACGACTAAGTCTTATTGTATGAATAGCAAAATTCATACACTAAGCTACACTTGAACATAGATTAAAAGTGTTTGTTCTTAGTATAATTTTGAAGGCAGAGAGTTTGTGGAAAAATTGATGAAAATTCGAGAGAAAGGAAGAAACCAAAAAAAAAAAAAAAGTTGCAACTTTTGTTTATAATGCACACATTGAGAGTACATAGCCTTTCACAAAGAGTTGTATTAATCAAATTGTATTCACAAGATTGGATTTAAATCAATTACAAATCAATCTAAAACCCTTAATCACGAAGTGATATAACTTTATAATTGTAACTCATGAAAATTTGATCAAAATTTACAACTCTTTCAAGCAATATATTCTCCAATTTTGCAGACATCAAGATCGCGAGAAATGTTTACAATCATGATCTCTGGCTATAAACCTTTCATAATCAATTTACACCTTTCTTTGGCAAATCATGGTCGGGTTTATGACCATGAACTTTAGCTATAAACTTTTCATAAGTTAATTTTTCAATCCTTATTAAAGATGATTAAGTTCATGCCTGTGAACTTTGACCTTGAATGTTAAGGAATGTTACAAATCCCCTTTTCATGCTTATGCTTAACATAAGTACTATCTTAGTTAATTATTTAGCGTTTTAAACACATAGTACACATTTTAAAACATATAATCGGCATTACTATTTCTATATCCTCCTATTAGCTTATCAATTATCTAAACATAAACTTTTCATTGATTATACATTAAGAATAGTATTGTTAGATTTGAACTACTCCTTAATATAAATCATCAAAGTTGCAACAAAGCAAGAAGTAGCTTGTAGCCTTAAACTTTCACATTATAGGTTACAAAGAATTTGCACATACATTCATTTAGTGGATTTCATGATAGCATTATCATGGCCATGTGCACATCCCAGTTTCATTGAATCTTTATAGAAGTAAACTTCCTAAACTTTTACTAGGAGCAGCACTACTCCCATGTTCAGTAAGGTAGAATCCATCAAACTTATTGATTTAGATTTCAAAAATATATTCATTAAGAGATACTTATTGCATTATATCCAATTCTCTTTTAATTAATAGTACTGTACATTCAATTAGTGGTGACTTATTTTTACATTTTGAATTTTAAAACTAGTAATGTGCTAGAATAAGGTAGGGTTCCCATCACCACTACTATAGAAGTTTAAGACCCATCTTAGCAGATGTACTCTTTGCTAGATCTTTAGACAACCCCTTTGTCAATAGATTTGCTAAGTTATTACTAGTCTTAACATAAGTGATGGTTATAACTTTATCTCTTATTAATTCTCTAATATACTCATGTCTCAACCTTATATGTTTTGACTTTTCATTATAAATTTTACTATAAGCTCAAGACATTATTGCTTCACCATCACAAAGTATTGAAATGGATGAAATAGGTTATAGCTAAATTTCCATTTCCATCAATAAGTTCTTCAACCATTTTACTTCTCTACTGGCTGCAATAAGTGCTATAAACCCCACCTCTGTTATTGAATGAGTTATACATGTTTATTTCTTTGGTGCCCAACATATGGCACTACCACCTAAGGTGAATATCTATTGAAAAGCTAAACTTCTATCACCATCACCTTTTATCCAATCACATATGAATATCTTCTAGTATTGCAATAACGTCACCATAAAACATTCTAAATTTTAACATTTTCTTTGAATAACTAAATCCATTAGATGCTGCATTCTAATGCTCAGTACTAGGATTACTAGTATATTTTGACAATTTGCATACAACATATGCAATATCAAGTCTAGTACAATGTGAAGTATACATCAATCTCTCTATGGCACTAACATATACTAATTGTGCTATCACTCTTCCTAAGTTCTTTTCTAACTTCACGTAAGGGTTAAAAGGAGTAGTACATATTCATTCTTTATTGTGTTTAGACTTTTCAAGAATCTTCCATGTATAATGTGATTGAGTCAACATAATGCCTCAATTATGCCTCAACACTTCAATTTCTAATATTTTATCCATCTCATGCAAATCTTTCCTCTCAAACTTTGAGGTTAGATATTTATTAGTTTCATTTATTCCAATAATGTTTTCTCCAAATATAAAAAAATTATCAATGTACAAACAAATTATAACACCATATTCATCAATGAATTTTGAGTAAATATATTTTTCAACACTATTTATGTTTGAAATCGTTTACCAAGATTACAGTATCAGATTTCTCATACCACTATTTTAAGGCTTGCTTGGGTCCATACAAAAATTAACTAATTTGTAAGCATTTTTCTCATTTTTTAGTAACATAAAGTCTTCTAGTGGTTCCATGTATACTTCCTCATTTGGTCATTCAAGAAGGTCATTTTAATGTCTATTTGATGCATATGAAATTTGAAAATGGATGTAAGGGCTATCAATATCTTTATCGAAGGCATTCTTGCAAAGAGAGCATAAGTATCGAAATAATCTATTCCCTTTGTTGCTTAAACCTTGGGATACTAACCTTACCTTAAAAGTTCGTAAAGAGCCATATAAATTATATTTTCATCTAAAGACCCACTTACAGCCAATTATCTTTAATCCTCCAAGCAAATCAACTAGAATCCATATGTTATTATATAACAAAGATTCCATTTCATCATTTATTGCTTTTTTTTTTTCAAAATGTTGCATCTCTAGAAGCCATGGCTTTGCTATAAGTTTTAGGATCATTATCCATACTAAGAATTAAAAGGATTTTACTTATACTAAATCTCTACTTCCTTTCACCAAGAGGCTAAGAGCTCGTGAATCAATGAATCTTAGCTCTAAATTCTTAATTTTCTTTGCTCTTTTATTTCTTCTTGGCTTAATTGTAGATTCTTTATTTGTTTCCTCATTATTGAATTTATTTTCCAAAAATTCTACAACTTTAGTTTCAACAATGATATTAGATTCTAAATCTAATATTCTATATTTTATAGAGTTTTGTGCATAACCAACAAAAAATCCTTTCAAGGCTTTAGCACCAAGTTTTGTGTCAAAAACTCTATAATAGGCTACACTTTGAAATATTGTAAATTTGATTTTCTTCCTTTCCATTTCTTATATGGAGCAAAACCTAAAATATTGATGACATTCTATTCAAAATATAACATGTAGTTAATAAAGCCTCTACTTATAAATTGACTAGTGATTCAAAATTTATAATTAGTGCATTTATCTGCTAAGGTTTGATTTTTATGTTTTGCTAATCCGTTCTATTGTGGTGTATATAGAGTAATATGTTGATGTACTATTACATTTTCTTTACAAAATTGGTAAAATTCATTTAAGAAATATTCACCCCATCTATCAATACTAAGCATTTAATCCGTCTATCATGCAAATTTTCTACTTTAGACTTATAACACTTAAAAGATTCAAATCCTTCATCTTTATGTCGTATTTAATATGCATATGTATAACGTAAAAAATCATCAATAAATGTTATGAAATATCTCTTTCCACATCGGATTTCCATTCAATTCACCAATGTTACTATGAATAAGATCAAGCAATTTAGTATTTCCTTCCATATTAAACAAAGGTTTCTTTGTGATTTTAGCTTGAATACATACTCCACATTTATTCATGATATTCATATCATTAATGTAGATATATTCATTATTATTCATAATTGTAGTAGTATTGGAACTAATATATCATATAAATAGAAGCAATCATCTCATTCATATTGAGTTTGAACATACAATCAGTAGCATATCACTTACCTATGTGTAGATGTCCTTTTATGAGTACAAACTTATTAGACTCAATAACAACTCTAAATCCCTTTTTTATATAGTAGTCCTATAGACACAAGATTCTTTATTTATATCAGGAACATATAAGACATTTAGTATTCTCAATTTCTTCCTAAATGTGAAGTGAAGATCAACATCACCAATACCTTCCACACTAATAGTATTGCTATTTCCTATAAAAACTTCATGGTCTTCAACTTCCTTGAAATCTTAGAATTGGTGTTTGTTATGATATACATAGACAATTGCTCTAAAATCAAGCCATCAATCATCACATTTTGATCTTTATAGCCATGTTCAATTTGGTGATTATACCAATGTGAAGAGAATTCAATCATTAGTAACCATAGCTACAAAATCTTACTCTTCCACTGAGCTTGCAAAATTTTTAGTTAATCCATTTTTAGCCATCTTTAGCCCTTCTAGTTACAATTATAGCACCTACAAATCCTCTTCTTGGCATCAAAATCTTTGGCTTTTCTTTTCTTGTTGGGTTTTTTTTCTTTCTTTATCTTTTACATAATTTACCTTAGAATAATGTGATAGATTCAATGTGTCATGTTTTGAAATTCTTCATCAACTATGTGAAGGATATTCTTCCTATAGTTATTCAAACTAGGAGGCAATTTGGATAAGATTATCCCCACTTGAAGAGACTCAGGAATTATCATACACAAGTTATAAAGACAATTGATAAGTACCTATAATTCATGAACTTGATCTAGTAAAGGGATGTTATCAAGCATTTTAAACCTAAAATATTTCAATGTTAGAAACTTATCTGTACCTTATCTTTCAGTGTTATACTTTTCTTCTAATGCCTTCCACATCTCTACCAAGAACTTGATTCCATGTAAAGAAATATAGATTATTAGATAACATATTAAGAGTATGACCCCTATAAGTGAACTCATCATCTACTCTCTTCTTTTTTGCTTCTTCATGCTTGACTTTCTCTTCTAGACTTATACCTTCCTTCAAGTCTTCTATAGGTTGTGTTTTTAGACCCAATATATATGCAATATTAAGCACCAAGAGCAGGAAGACATCTTGTCTCTCCAACAATTGAAGTTTGTTCTATCAAAACGATCTAACCTGAAAACTCTTGGTTCATCACTCTTGATAACACATTCATTTCACTTGTTATTACTTAAATTCTCTAAGATTATTAGGAACAGGATAAGTGTTGAGTTGACAAACAAGATAGACTTAGAGGCACGATTGGATTGCTTTCCTTAGAGTATTCACACCTCTCATACTAATTTTGCTATGAGAGTTTGTATATGGAATTCTTCTATGATATAACTAAATCTTAGTATATGCATAACAAAAATTCATATATAAAATCACACTTGAATATAGGTTACAAATGTTTATTTTTTGGTATAATTTTGAAGGAAGAGATTTTGCAAAAAAAAAAAAAAAGTGAAGATTCATGCAAAAGGAAGAAACAAATATAGAGTTGCAACATTTATTTATAATGCACACATTGGAGTGCATAACTTTCCACCAAAAGTTATATTAATTTAATGATCAAATGATATTTATGAGAGTGAGTCTAGATCAATTACAAATCAATCTAAACTCTTAATCACAAGGTGATACAATTCTTGTAATTAGAACTAATGGAAATTTGATCAATAGTTACAACTCTTTTAAGCAATACGTTCTTCAATTTTGCTAACGAAAGGATCTCAATGGTGATCTATGGTCGTAAACCTTTTATAATCAATTTATACTTCTCCATTGGAGATCACGATCGGATTTACAATCATAAACTCAAGACTATAAACTTTTCATAAATTAATTTTTCAATCCTTATTAAAGATCATTATCAAGTTCTTGACTATGAACATTATAAAATACTATAAATCTCTGTTTCATGCTCATGTTTTAACACAAGTACCAACTTAGTTAATCATTGAGCATTTCATACACATAATACACACTTCAAAACACATAATTGGCAGCCTATCCGTGTAGAATGAAGCAATAGAGAGGGCGAGAAAACCTTATGCCTCGTACAAGGGAAGGACATTTTATACATCATTTCATCTCTTCATTTATCTTATCAAGCGGTTTCCTACAAACATACGTCACTTCGAACGAAGTAAGATACTCGAATTCAAGCCGTCATTCATTCAAATTTGACTTTTAACTACGTTTGAATCAAGTTCTAACCATTCACATCGTCTATCAAATTCAACCTAAACCTTATGATAAAGGGAAAGCATTTTAGTTGGATGGGTTAATCAAGAGTTCACGTTTACAGCTCCACTAAATTGAGCTAGTGTTCAAAAAAATCTAAAAGTCGAAAAGTGAGCTTAAACCCGAGCACAGTAGTGTACCATCTTAGCGTGACTCGCTTACAATTAAAAGCACGTTAGGTTTCTTAATTTCTCTCCCCTTTTTCCGGGCCACACAAATTGGCGATTTCAATGCAAATTGCATGAAAGATGCCCCTCTTCGATTTTTATGAAAATATGAAGATAGAATTTGCATAATCTGTGAAGGAAGCATTCTTTCGTATCATGAGTCACAACTCACTAGTACCCCGAGATTGCTAGATAATTAGCAAGAGGGGAAGAGGAGTGGTGGGGGGTGGGCGAAACCTGATGGAAGCGCCACCACACACGGGACATCAGTTGTAACCACTCAGAAATCTATCCGCTGTCTGAGAAAAGAATGGTTCCTCAACCAAGTCGCTTAGCCGCTAAGCTTTTGAAGACTAGGGTTTTCCTGTATCTCAGCAGAAAGCTAGATGATACACGTAATCAAAAGCTATTGAAATTGTTGCACCCTCAAATTCACATATTAGATTGGTTCCGATTTCCTGTAAGCACACCCAGGAAAACTTAATTGGCAACTCTAATCGGGAAAAAGGGAAAATCGGCATATTAGTTGAATCCATTGTACATTAACCCTCTTCCAATTGAGAAAGAGAAACACAACCCTATGTCTCTATCGAGGGTAATATACAACGATAAAATATGGATGGAACCCACTAGGATGAGAGATCCATGTCCTATTGTGGCTGCTCACCAAGAAGTGACGGCCTGTAGAAGGCATGCGTCTGTGCAATCTCAATGCGGTCTCGAGGATCGTTCATTGATTCATCTCTCAGCGCTTGGAGAATTGCTTGTGGTGGAAATTCCCTACAGATACACGTAAAAGGATCAAACTTCTAAACTATAAAAACACTGAAGCAAAACAATATGAAGCTTTATTTCGTGTTGATTTATGCCAATGAGAATAATTGGGCATCATATCAACAGTTCAAGAGCTTAGCATAGGCCTGAGCAGTAAGAACATGGATCAAATAAAGAAATTGAGTTTGCATACCTCAAAATCAGAATCTTATACAACATCTTCAAGATGGGGCAGAGCTCTACTGGAGCCACAGGTTTTTGTTCCTCGGGATGCAGGACACTTAAGCACGACTGACTTAACAACTCATAAAAGGCTTTTACAGCAGAAACTCCCTACACAATAAATTTAATATTAGCAACAGTGAGGTATGATTAAGAGGATGCATGATAGCTATTCTAGCAAAGGACGTATCAACTAAAGCGAAATCATCTGTCAGGTAGAGATGGTCACCCAGACGATCTTACATCCGTCATCATTCAATGCTCCTCCTTACTAAAAAAGAAGTTGATATTTAAAAATTTGACCATTCCTTTTCATAGTCTGAGCAAAGACAACACATTTATTGGTAAGAAAATATTCACATACTAACCTAGATAACAAAATCTAGAACTCAAAACGCCACCTTCAGCAAACTATGTTTCAAATCAAAGAGGCCCACGGAGGGATCTACACTTAGGACAGCTTATAAACCGATCAGATAAATTCTCTGCTTTGAGTTGCCTTTTCTTGTTGACAGTAATTGGAACAATGATCTTCTACCTCAAACCCTCAAAGAACTAAACCTAAAAGTTTCAACTTTAGTTTACCAAGCCTCTAAAGCAGTACAGCAATACCTGAATCATCCCTTTTCCCTTGATGTTATCACCCATTTCCAGGCTCAACTCGCCTCCAGCTAACTTTTGGCCGTACCAAGCATTACGACCTTTCAACAAAGTTACGTAGGTGTCTGCCAGCAAAGGCCCTGCGAGTCGCTCTGGCTCCTCAGCTAAAAGATGGGTGATAAATATCATCTCTGATGTACAGTGTGCAAAATAGACTGATTTGCTGGTGGCACTCTCATTGGTCAATGTTGCAACCATACCTGAAAATTCAAGTTTGAAATAAAACAATGTCAGGTCTGATCCGCTAAAACCCTAAATATTTCAAACCCAGATTTTAGTTACTGGTTTCTCCAATGCCCTATAGAGATGCAAAATTGAGTACTTGAAAATAAGAAGAAGCTACTGTTTCAGCCCTTGATTAAGCTTAACCCTATATTAAAATTTGCAGACCCTGCAGAAAAAATTGTCTGCTCAATGACCAAGAAGGAGGCCTAAGATTGCAGCCAAAAATCTCAGGGCCACTTCTTGGAGTATCTACACAGTATGAGCTAGACTTACCAGGTGCATATGTCTTGTAAGATGGCTTGTATGCGCCGATCCCCTTACAGTTATGTTCTTTACTAGAAAGAATGCAAAATTTACTGCTCTCCTGCTTCTCATCATATATCAATGAGAAATTGAGTTTTAGATTGATAATTGGAAGTCATTAAACATCTGGTTCAGATCATCATATATCGATGAGAAATTGAGTTGGTTTAATGGGTAACCAACTCACCATATGACCAAACCCAAAAAGTTAAGAGAATATGATCCTACCTTGAAGCACAAGGTAGGATGTAATTTACAGTTGATAGAAAGTCATTGCAAGTGGTTGCACAGATGGAAACAACAGTATAGGATTTGAAGGAGGTCTTCTGGACCATAGATAATAGTGGTTAAATCTGGAAGATGGGAGATGATGATAAGGAGTCTAGAAAGTATAATTAACATAAGTACAAAAGAGAGAAGATAGTTAACAGGGAAAGCAAAATCCAGGTCTTGAAATTGGAGTGTTCATGTCTTTGAAAAAGAGACAGTTTTGCACAGATGAAGCTATGAAAAATCATGCAACTTAATTGCTGAACACTGAAATTTAGGATGATTGTTGCTCTGCAATATTTATAACTGCATGTACAATATACAGTGCTGTTAAATCAGAAACATGACATGCATCTTCATGCGATAGTTTGGTGACATTAGTTTCCTTGGGGGGGAAGACAAAAAAAAAAAAAAAAAAAAAAAAACTAAAGATGCTTGATCAGAAGCACATCCACCAAAGTTCTGAACGTATTTCAAAGTCCATTGTATTACTTTTAGCGAATTCAATAGAAGGGAGAGCATCCCACTTGATTGTTCCAGTTGTATCAGAACATAAAATACCTATGCCTCTATATTAGGAAAATTGATGAATAAATTCTTAAATACCCCAAATACAGGTGATTTTTCCTAGCAACAATTTTTTTTCATTTCCAACATCCAGCATAGATGAAGAATAGCCAATAATAAATGTCTGTCACTTAATCCAGCACATCTTTAAACTCACCAAACTCATTTTAGAAACAAGATCCTATTTGTTATTGCTGTAAGAATACTGCATGCAATAGCTCACCAGCAGAGGATATCCTTTCACAGTAATTTCTTTATCAAACTTTGGAAAAATTGTTAATTTAAAGAGTCTTCCTTCACAAGGAATCCATCCTTAATAGCTTGAATGATTCTTAGATATAATCAGCCAATATACTGAAATGTGGAACATCATTATTCTTTCCCTTCACAATTCCAGAGATTCAATTTGTTGGGTTTAAACAGCAAGAATTCACTTATAAATAGCATTACTGACAAATATTACTTCACAACGCAACTTCTATATTCTAGCTTCAATTGAGAAATATTTAGAACAAAGATTACCTGCTCCAATGGCATACACATTTTTTAATCCTCCCATAACTTCATGAGTGATGAGATCACCGTTGTCCCATACTATAAAGTGTGGCTGCCTCAAGAACTTGGCCAATGGCTTTCTCCACTTGGAAGATCCACATATTCGGGCATTGGCATATTCTTTATTGTAAATTTCTGAGGCAATATTGGGCCCTCCAAGATAGAGAATATTCTCCAACAGAACTCCAGCTACAAGATTAGATAAGAGTCAAAGAGAAAAATCCTAAACTTCATAATAGTGCCTCAATTAGAAAGAAGGGTGGAGGAAGAGCATAAGGTAAAAAATCAATTAAGACAATAGATATCACTAAAACATGCCATATTAAACATAATAGGGAGCTAAATTTACCCATTGAACTATTATACCTACCATCACAGTAAGAATCACAACTTATGGCACATTTTCATCCCTAATGAGCAACTGAGTAGATTTAAATACACAAGGAATTTCCTAGTGCATGCCTTTGGAAATATAGCAAGTAATGAGAAATGATACGGAAGACTAAAATCAGCAAACACTCATCATGTCAATTGACAGCTAATGACATCAACATTAGACATGACAATTATTCTAAAAAAATTCTAAGATTGCAAAGAAATTAGAGAAAATGGACAACTTACTAGCTCGATTAATCATTTGGGTGGGAGTTATCACATGGGGCTCAGGCATCAATTCTGCCTCTACACCCTTTGCTAAAGAAATGATAACCGGCATTGTAATTCTCTCCTTCCAATACCGACTAATTTCCTCAAACACCTCACGAGTCTCCGTCGATGGCAATCCATTGATCACAATATCAGCATCCCAGACTGCCTCTTGCAAATTAGTCACCACTTTCAATGGACAGAGAGGTGTATCGATCATATTCAAGCAAAACCCATCTCTCAAAATCTCATCAGCATGAAGTGTCCTATCACCTAATCTAGCCTCAACATACTTCAAATATGCACACCTTCTTATAAGCCTCCTCAACACATCCTCCCTAGAATTTATCACTTCAAATAAATGCTCAGCTGTAGCCTTATCAACTGACCTTCCGGGTCTTCTCCATATCCTAATCAAAACCTTATCTCTCAAATGTCCATAACTTTCTTGCAGCATTGCCACAAAAACACTTCCCCAAGCACCAGCACCAACACCGACAATTCGCAATGGATCACCTTCAGCTTTTCCCATGAGGCGTCGAAGCTCATCAAGCTTCTCCTCTAGGGATCCATTTGGCGTCTGAACCAACCCATTCACGTATATACCATTCATCATTCCCTCGGTATTACCACTACCAACCATGTCACCTACTCTTATTCTCCTACCAATTCAACTCAAATCCAATTCTCAGTTCTTCTATGTATAACTTCAGCTTCACTATTCACCAAAATAGGCTAAATTGTCTAAAGTTTCGAATTTTTCACTCTTAACACCTTATACTCTGAAACTTCTGAATCTATATTTATGACCGAAGAAACCCAACAGATGCACAAGCTAAAATTCTCACTGATCTAAGATAAACTACCACTAAAGTTCAAACCTTTATCCTCTGTAGAAATTTGCACACTGAAATTCTCAATCAATATCGATAACTGAAGAAAACCCAACAAATGCACAAGCTTAAGTTATCATAATCTAAGCTAAACTTCGTAAAGTCCAAACCTTGTTCCTCTCTAAAACCTTATACACTGAAGTTCAGATTCAATTTCTATAAATGAAGAAAACCCAGCAAATACACAAGCTCAATTTATCATACTCCAAGCTATTACTTCCTCAAGTTCAAATCTTTTTCCAGTCTAGAATCTTGTTCACTGAACTTCTCAATCAGTATTGATAACTGAAGAAAATCCAAGAACTGCAAAACCTGAAATTATCAGACCTAGATGAATGAAGAAAGATTTTCCCACAGCACCAGAGTTAACCTGTAATTCAAGTTACTTAAATCACAAGGATGAATATTTTAATGTGACACATAAAAGAAGGTTTTATTTAGAGTAAAACTCGGTACTTGTCGAAAATTCTAAAACCTTGGTTATATTTAATAGAATATGCGAAATACCCAGCTACGAAGGCTTGAAAATTTCCGCTTTGCTGGGCGACGCCGTCGAGGTGTCCAAGCAAATGAAACAAAGGAAATGCGAAAACAACGAGGAATCCGAAACGACGCCTTTAAAAGAAGTTTCACGTTTGTTTGTGGTTGTGTACTGCCGGTTCTCGTTGAAATAATACGAACGTATTCGTTTAAGTAAAGATTATTATTAAAACGATTTTTGGCTTTTCCGGTACTTTTACGTAATGAATTATGAAAAAACACCTCTAAGATAATATATATATATATATATATGTGTGTAACATTCTGATAAAATTTTTGATATTTTACGCTTTAAATTTGTATTGGATACATATCTAACATGTATATTCAACGAACCACTTAATTTCAAATATATAGTAAAATAACATGAAAATGGTGAAACTTATACTTTGCAACTTCTGTTGTTATATCATTTATATATTATGAAACCGAAATATCTTGACTCCAGACTTTTTATAACAATTTAAACTTCAGCTTAGTTGATGTACTGAAAACGTATAAAGTAGGAAACTTATGACTTATTTTTTTCTAACTTACTAGCAGTTATCATATTATATAATTCTAAATTCCTTTATTTATTTTTTTTTTTTGGAATACATACCGTGGTACAAGTCGTAATATGTTTATATTTTAAGTAAAACCGCTATAAAAATATAAAATTGATTCGTAATAGATACATACTTGATTGATATCAATACGTATTCATTACAGAAAATGGGGGATACCGAATTGGACGGATTTCTTAAGATTTAGGAGTTAAAAGACATTGGGATTTTGGTCATTGCGTACACGTAGACATTTAAGTCGTCAAATGTGATGGTGATGACACATGGACCGACCAAACATAGCCTAGTCCTTATTGTTTGTTGTGTTGGTGTTTGTACATTGATTAAGTTCCATTGTTCCAAGTACATAAATATGTCCTTGATTAGGATACGGTGATTAAAGGGTTCAAGATTAGTTCTATGAGTGTGAAACGAACAGGTTTAAGTTTTTATTTTGATTCAGAAAATATTGAGTTATGTTTCTATAACGCTTTGAAATCTAGTACGCCACATGTATTTCTAGTATTCCATATATCCTTTCAATATTATCCCTAACGTATACACACATGACATCAACACTTACATAACTCCTAACATGGCGTCTCACATACATACACACACTGCACATTGCCACTTCGATTTCATGCACATACGTATATCACACACCACCACACGACCACAACTATTACTAAGCTAATCACGTACTTCACGATGCCTATACATATACATACAGCTTACACTATACCTAACATACAAACTCACACATAAGACATGATACACGATATACGCACACTATACATCCCACTACTATTTCGTGACATCATCAAGATGTAATTACATCATAACCACATCACCACCACCACACTAATAATATCAACACCTTTATTCCCAAAACTTAAAGGAACCCTAAAAGAATAAATTGGAAAAGTTAGAATGCGGGTAGAGAGAAGACTTACTTGAATACGGAAGAAAGATTGATTCTCATCAAATTCCACTTTCAAGAACACAATTCTTAATTAGAGATTTGGGGTTGAGATGAGTTCTACAAGTTTTGTAAAAAGTATAGTAAGTTTTTATGTGAAAGGAAGTTATGGCAAATGTAAGTTATAGTTCATTGAATAGTAAAGAGTATAACTTTTTCTCGGACCAAAATACCCCTAGCATTAATATGTAATCACATACCATTCCAATGTCTTACCCTTGGTACTTGATACTTAATTACATGCTAACTAATGTCTGAATCTTTTCCTATGATACTTTTGCCCTTGGTACTTAATATCAATTTACATGTCATACCAAAGTCTAAATATAAAAATTACTTATTTCATTTATTTCCCTTAAATTAATTTATTTATTATTTATATTTTTAACTTAGGTTTTACAGTTTTTCCCCCTCAATAAAACTTCTATCTTCAAAAGTTTACATACCTAAGTCCTCAAATAGTTTTGGATACTTATTCTTGATCTCCTCCTTAATCTCTCAGATTGCTTCTCTTCCGGCCGATTAGGCTACCGAACTTTAACGTAAGGAATAGTCATTCTTATCAATTGTTGTACTTTAGTATCTACTATCCTTACTAGTCGTTCTACCATTAACATGTTCGATTACAACTTTAGCAACTCTAAATCTACTACCTACACATGGATACATAGAAAATGTTGTGCACACCCTCCAACCATGGTGGAAGCTTCAACCTATAGGCTACCTTGCCAAGCTTTTCTATGATTTTGTAAAGGCCTATATAGCTCGGTTTGAACTTACCGTTCAAGCCAAATCTGACTATACCCTTGACTAAGGAAACTCTCAACAATACCTCCTCGCCCACTTAAAACTCTAGAAGGCGATGTCACCTATTAGAGTAACTCTTTTGCCTACTTTGGACAGTTTGCATCATCTAACGAATCAACCTAATCTTATTCGCTGCTTCTTGTACTAAGTTTAGTCCTACTAACTGTCTCTCACCTACTTCATCCCAATAAATAGGCAATATGTACTTTCAACCATAAAGTACTTCAAATGGTGCCATTTGAATGATGTCTTGATAGCTATTATTATAAGCGAACTCCACTAAAGCTAAATGCTCATCTTAATGTCCACCAAAGTTAAGCACACTTGCTCTCAACAAGTCTTCTAGAATTTGAATGGTACACTTTGACTGACTATCTTTCTATGGATGGAAAGTAGTGCTAAAACGTAGTTTGGTACCCAAAGCCTTCTATAAGCTTCTCCATAAGTGGCTGACAAATCGAGTGTCCCTATCAGATATAATAGACAAATCTATCCTAAGATTGTTCCAACATAAGTACGTTTAACTCTAGAGTTTCGATGTACTCCGAACCACTACACCAAAAGGCGCCTTAACGATTAGAGTTCCACCCTCCAAGCATGTAAAGGATATTATAATCCGCCCCCCTTATAGAACTAAGGCCCTTGTTAGTTTCATTATACAAGTCCAAAACAACCACCAAGCAAGGCCTTACCCTTCCGGCTGGTGGACTATTCTGATACAGTTCTATAATGACCTAGTTGAAACTCTTTCCTCCGAAGTATTCTTTGCTTTGGCATGAAATGCCTTATGGTTTTGTCCCTTAGTACAGCCACTTTCCAAGAGGTTACCTATCCCGAGATTGCTCCAGTATGAACACGTTTAACTTTAGAGTTTCAACATACTCTGAGCCGTTACACGAAAAGATATCTCAATGATTATAGTTCCTCCCTCTCAACATGTAAGGGGTATTACAACACACACATTCAACAAACACGTATCCCGTACCTAGAGTTCCTATATCAAATTAATCCAACACCATGTGTCCTTTAGTACCTATTTAAGATATAAAAGCTAGCTTAGAATTTAACATTTTCACAACTCAATGCTTCTTTCTCCTTAGCTCCACCCTCAACTCCATACTCTAAGTTTCCAAACCATATTCCATATATCATTTCAATATTACCCCTAATATATACACACACAACACCAACACTTACACAACTCCTAACATGTCGTCTCACATATATACACATACTACACATTGCCACTTCGATTTCATGTACACACATACACTGTATACTGCCACACGACCACAACTATTACTTATCCAATCACATACTTCTCGATGCCTACACAAACACACATAACTTACACTTCACCTAACATATACACTCACACACAAGATATAGTACATACATATTACACATCCCAACACCACTTCACGACACCATCAAAATGTAATTACATCATAACCACATTACCACCACTACACTAACAATATCAATACCTCCATTCCTAAAACTTAAAGGAACCCTAAAAGTATAAATTAGAAAAGTTAGAATGAAGATAGAGAGAAGACTTACTTGAATGCAGAGGAAAGATCGATTCTTGTTAAATTCCTTTTTCAAGAACACAAATCTTGATTAGGGATTTGGGGTTAAGATGAGTTCTGCAAGTTCCTTAGAAAGTATTGTAAGTTTTTCTATGAAAGAGAGTTATGGCAACTATAAGTTACAGTTGATTGAATTAGTAAGGAGTATAACTTTTTCTCGAACTAAAATGCCCTTAGCATTAATAGATAATTACATGTCATACCGATGCTTGAATCTTTTCCCATGACAGTTTTACCCTTAGCACTTAATACTTAATTATATGCTATACCAAATTTGAATATTTTCCTATGACACTTTTGCCCCTAATACTTGATATCAATTTACATGCTATACTAAAGTCTAGATATAAAAATTTCTTATTTCCTTTAATTCCCTTAAATTAATTTATTTATTATTCTTATCTTTAACTTTGGTTTTATAGTTCTAATAAGTGGGCTGATTAAAGTGTTATTATTATTATTTTTTCTGATTATTACTTACTACAATTTTAAGAAAGGGGAAATCAAACTTGATTTATTCCGTTTGAAAACTAAAATTTATACCACTAAGCTATATTGACTTTAGGAAATGATAAAGTATCGGTTTTAGGTTATAAACTTAATCATAATGGTTCATTATCGTACTTATTGAGGGCGAACATAATCAAGTTTAATTTCTTATCTTAATTAAGACAATATTGGGTTATGTTCCAATGGGTTAGCGAATTAAAGCATTGTTATTGTTATCTTTTTCTCTGACTATTACTTATTATAAATTTAGCAAAGGAAGAATCAAATTTGGTTCATTACATTAGGATATCAAAATTTATACTATTAAATTATAACGATCTTGGCAAATGGCAAAGTATTATTTTTATGTTGTAAACTTAATCATAAGCATTCATCCTTCCCAATGTTTGTACTTATTTACCTAGAAAAATTACACTAGAGAGTATCAACACTTTGATGTAAGTTCGAATGAGCTATCAATTTTTCAAAAAATTTAAATAAAGAATTGATGTTTCATTAAGTAGTTATAATAATAGATTCCATTAACTTGTCATTATAATAACATTAATGGCATTTTGATGTAGCAATTATTTATAATGTAGTACTAATTTGGTAGTTGATTAGGTTATATAATTAAAAAAAACGAAAAATTAAAGAAAAGCATAAAAAATCATTAAAAGAAAGTAAAAAAAAAATCTAAAAAATAATAATAATTAGAAAAAGAAAATAAAAATTATATTCTATAATTACATAAATACATATATATAGATATATACACATATATTAGTTTAATTAATTAAAAAAGGGAAAACATAAAAGAATAAAAAAAGAGCAAAAAAAAATTTTTTTAAAGAAAAAGGGCACCTAATTTTAAAAGATGACTAATGGCTATTGAAGAGGGGTTATATGACCACTAAAATAGCAATGGCCAGTTACCTACTTAAAATAGTTGATTACATAACCCACCAAAGCATTGTCAATAGCTACCTAAGGCTAAGAGAGGGTTATGCATACCCCCTTCTCTTATCCTCACGCCTTCTCCAACTGTAGGCAAATACCCATAGTCGAAGTGGAAAAAAAAAAGGAAAAAGAAATGAGCTAAGAAATTCGATTAGGTCATGTGATTTAATTGGATATACTTAATTTTTTTCTCTTCATTAAAAAAAAAAAAAGAAAAATCTACCATGAGTAACCACTCATAGCTAAGAAGGGGTCACGCAACCCTCTTCCTAGCTATAGGCAGCCACCCAAAATAGTTTGGTAAGTCATACGATATTTTATGTGGGTTGTGACCCACCGCCATTTTAGTGGTTACTCCAACAACCCAAGTCTAAGAAGTAGCCAATAGCCACATGAGAAGGATTGAGCAACTCTTCTTAAGTGGCCATAAGTCATCCCTTAACCTTAGGTGGCTTTTTCTTTAAATTAATTTTTGGCCTTTTTTATTTTTTATGTTTTTTGACTTTTTATTTTTTAATTGATTTGACTAAAATATATATGTATGTATTGTTGGAAACAATCTCTTTAGATACTTGTTGGAAATAAACTTTTTAGATTTTAATATATTGAATATGATAGGATCTCATGTATAAAATTAGCACACAAGCAATATATAATTTAGACACATATGGAGCAGTACCCGAATGCATAAAAATAACTTTTCTTTGAGGTAATGGCCTTTCAATCTATTGTAGTGCTTGTTCTTAATTTTCTCATCGATAACATGTAGGAAAAGGTAGAGAGGAAACCTTAAAGACACCCTACTAGATTAGGACCTCAACCCCATGTATGTAGACTTTATTATTTTATTTCACTATGACCCATTACAATAGGTGAAATAAAATAATTGAATTTCTATACATTAGACACATACCAAAAGTTCATAAAAATGAGTTTATAAGCCATATATATATATATATAGTTATTTATTTATCAACTAAATAATCACTTTTATTTATTGACTTAAGTCCTTAACTTAATTAGACAATCAATAATATACGATAAATTGATATAGTAACCTATAAAATTACAACAATCTCCTACTTAGATCACATATATCACTTGACAATTGTATATTGTAAAACCCTTATAAGCTCAAACTTTTACTTTCTATAGTCATCTCATCTCCAAATAATCTAATTCATCAATCATATCAATATAGGAACAAAGCAGCCTTTCCCATCATTTGCTGTGACAAGAGCTATCAATGATCATAATATCAATATAATCAACGATATAGATTAAAGATAGATGTATAGCATGGAAATTACATGCAATGTGATCTTCAATATGCCTATTTCTAATAGATCCTACTTTATAACTCATAACATACTCTACACTTTATGCTCAACTAAATATATAACTTTATTTTAGAGAATTCAAGAAACAACCATATATGAGTTGCGAGCCCCATAATTTCATGTAAGTATTTGAGTGAATAATTTATCGCGTTATTGAAATTAACCCAATGACTTAAAAATTTACGAGTAAATTCGAAAAATTAGTTGAAGATACCTTATGAACTTAGATTTTGAAAATAAAAAATAATAATAAAATAGCTTAAATAGTGTAATTTTAATATATTATCTAATATTTATTGAAATAGCATAGAATAGGCTTGGGTAATTCATAAATTTTAGAGATAAATTACATGTATAATAAAATTATTATGAGACATAAAATAACATGTAAAATATATGTCTATGTGTCATATGTAATTTTTAAATATATGTATACACCCACAATTAACTAAAATGCCATATTATTTATGTTTTAGGCTAAAATAAGTAGTAAAATCAATAAAAAAATCACCAAAACATTATGAAAACAAATGGGAACAACTAGGATGAAGAGAGATAGGCATGTTGCCTCATCATGGATAGTTGTTTAAGAAAAACAAGAAGTTATCATGTAATTGAGCTTAGTATTTAAGGCAATAAGTTTGAAGAGAGAGAAATTTATTCATTTCCATATCCAAAAACACTTTGAAAAATCTAGAAAACACTCCAAAAATCAAACATGTAAAGTTAGATTTAGGAAAAATAAGATTGGATTTGGAAGGTAGAAGAAATTAATTTAGAAAAAATTTGCAAAATTGGTACGTAAGTTGAGCTTACGAGTATTTGTGAACCTAGGGAGTTGCTAGAAACCAAAGGCTGCCACCATAAGAAGCAACAACCATTGCCTAGCCAAGTTAACAAGGGAGTAGCCACCACTGGTGGTCGGAGCTTGATTTTCTGTTGAGAGTCCAATTTAGTTTGATTTTTATTAATCAGGAAAAATATTAAAAATATCCAAAAAATTATTAAAAAATTTATTCCCCTATATTTTCTTGTATAAAATCTAGAAATATATATATATATATATATATTTTACAAATTTGGTATTTATGACCTACATCCTTAAGAAATCGAAAAACCCAAGCAATTTTCGATATATCAAATTAAATTACACTTGTTGGTGAATTTTAGGATGAGGAAAAATCCTGTAAAAGAAAGTGAAATACTTGGTACCGAAGCCAATCCAATGTGTCTACTCCGATGACTAAGTTAGTAAGGTGACTTTTTATGGAAAATATGAGTAAGTAAAAAGTATCAGAGAGACCTTATAGAGTTTCTTTCCAATACTTATAGGAAATTGTAGTATTTAAGGCAGTTGTCGGAATAATTGTTAAAATACATGGAAGCTTCTTGATTTGATATCTTCCTTAACATGTAGGGAAAGTAGGTGGTTATGAAATATAACCGTGCTTGTGATAACCGTTCATGCTATAGACTTGAATTCAAAGAAAGAATAGATTTGAGCTATTCGATAGAAATGTTGCATGTCATCTATCCAGTGGTATGTCGAGAGATTCGACTACTTGGCATATTGGCAACCGAATGAACGAGTATATCAGATGAGCAAAAATTGACTATCAACATTTGCACCCCACTCCCCCCCCTCCCCCCCAACTCCCTTGTTTGAGTAATCGATAAAGGGTGTTACATATATATATTGCACTAAAGGCCAAGTAGGGGAGTAATTTTTTAGATTAATGGCAAGCAAGATGGGAAGTAGGATGAGTCACATCCCAATCGAAAGGTCACAATTTCTAAACTCCCACTTGTTTGAGAAACCAAGAAGTTGGAGGCATGATATCTATCGCTTAGGTCATCATTTTGTTGCATGCTTAATAACTGTCAAAAAAGTTATCAATTGTCGAATTTCTGTCATGAAACATGTGTCAACAATCTATGCCACTACCATATCAGTGTATCATTACTGTCAAAAGCGGATTTGCAGTTACGGGGACAAATCGTCCATATATAAAGTACTGTTCACAATCAAAATTCATTTCTCTGGTTACATCTTAAACTTTCATTCACTTTCTCATCTCCAACCTCACATTCTTTGACTTGTATTATATCATTTCGTACAACCATTTAAGTATAGTTCACAAAGTTTCTCATCGACTTGTCCTCTCTAATTCCGAGGCAACGGAAATTGAAGCTACTTACCCCCCTCCCAAATAAGGAGAGAAGAGGTACGTTCTTTAGGTGGTTTGGCCGATAGAATGGAGGCAAGGCAGGATAAACTTGCTCAGATTAATGAGCTTCCTGTGGATAATTATCCCAATGATAAGGAAGGGAGGTCTTCAGTAAGATATTTGTACAATACCATAGCATACTTCTATAACTCTCTAAATAGAACTGCTAATTCTACCAAAAGAGTTCTTGTCATGAAATACAACAGGTACTGGCAAGATCTTCCTAGGACATAGAATTTGAGGAAGCTAAGAGAAGAAGATAGGGTTTGTTTCCCAAAGGAACATGAATTCCATATATATCTAAAGTATTTAAATTTCGGGATGTGCTTCCCTTTCTTAGTGTTCATAAAGGGATTCTTCAACTATTTTAGAGTTGCGCCGAGTATGTTCTCACCAAATACATATCAGCTCCTGGTAACTTTCAAAATAGTTCGCGAAGAAGTCGAGGTTAAGGCTACACCTCAACTCTTTTGACATTTTTTCACAATTAGGAGGCAGCTTGATAGGTAGTACTTTACTACTACGAGGCATAGGCGTAAGTTCATGGATAAGTTAGAATCCAAAATCCACAAGTAACTTAACAAATTCATGTCAATAGTGTTTGACAAGGACTTAGACTTCTGGACCCAATGGATTAAGCCGATCCATACAGAAGATATAAATCTGATGCTGGATGATGTAGCAGCAGTGAGGAAGATTCAAGAAAGGAGGAGGAACAAAATGTTCTTCTAAGACGTCGACGGCGTTATGAAAATGGAGACCCAATCTTTTCTGAAAAAGAAGGTATACTAATGAGTTATTGCAGTGCCGAGTATAGCCATAAGAGGAAAGTCATTCTCGAGACTTGGGGGGAGAAATTGTAACCTTTGACCTTACTCGGCATAGAAAATGTAAGTTCATCTTTTCCCGTGTTTATATTAATTTGTTTACATGTATTGCAGATGTAAGTGTTGGTGAGGTGAACTTACCAGGCTATTAGCCCAGGCCAAGACCAAGAAATCCAAGGTTGATGAGAAGGCAACTACCTTAACAATTACCACTCGGCCTACTATTGTAAAGAAGGCAACAAAAGAGGCTACAGCAAAGCAGACAGCAGTACAAAAGACCTCCCATCCTACTAAGAGGCAGAAGGAGAGTAAGAAGACATTATCAACCGAGGTTATTCATTTTGAGGAGCCCCCAATTGAGATTATTCAAACTTCTATTGAGTTGAGGGATGATAAATGTCGAGAGATGCATCCTAGCGAGGAGGATGAAAATGCCACTACAGTAGAGGGGTCATCACTAGCAATTATGACAACGTCAAGTGCTGATAAAAGACCAAGGAACGAATTCACCGGCCAACCACTTACCAAGAAATCCAAGGGCTTAGATGAAAGGGTGAAGGAGGCAATGCAGTCAAAACCTTTCGGCATCAGTAGTGCCGAATTCGTCCCTAACAATGAGGTTAGCAAGTACTTCGTCCCTTGTTGGAGCCACCAAATTTTGGAAACTAACTCGGCCTTAAGAAATAAGACGAAATCTTTAACTTTAATGGAAGGAATTATTCTTTCAAAAGATAGAGAAATTGCCAAAAGGATGTCGATAAGGTCAGCGATTGCAATAAGGCCCATATCACGGCCAAGCTATATGATGTGAGTATCAATAACTAATACTTTTAATTATCGAATTCATTTAGGTTGCTAACACATTTCCTTTTCCAAATGAATAGCCACATTCTGACGACTTTGGACAAAGCCAACAAGGAGCGAGAAGGTAATATCCTTAGTTGTGTCCATGTATTATGTTGAATCATTTTTTATTGTGTTAAATAAGTTTGTTGTAGAGAGTTGAGGATGCATACAATGCATCAAAAGCTTAAACTGCTGCTACCGAGAATGCAAGGATAAGGGTTGAGATGGAGGTGAGAAAGCTCTAAGAAGACCTTATTGCCAAGAAGTTGGCATATGACCTCGCCGCCGATTTAGTCTCAAATCTGAAGGCTAAAATGGAAGAGTAGTACAAAGAGTCTAAAGGCCTAAAAGAGGAGTTGTAGAAGAAGAAAGAAGAGTGTTGGGGCTTCGGTCGAACTCTTTGTACAATGAGCGAGGAGAAAGATAAGCTCATAATGCAGATTAAAGAGTTAGAGAACAACAACTCGAACTTAGAGAGCCGTATAGTTGAATTGGAGGAGACTATAAGGAGAGGACCATTAGTTGAAGAAGCTCTTAATATAGTCATTCTTAGTCAACAATAAGAGAGACTCTAGAGGAAGAAATTGTTGTAAGGGGTCTAAGCGGTAAGAGAGGAGATCTTAAAGCTTCATCCTGATTATGATCTCTCCTGCCTTGACTTTGCTGACGTTGACAACAAATTCAGTATTAACCACGAAGATGAAGGCGACGAGATAGGTGCCGAGACTATGAATCAAGGTAACAATGAAGCTCATGTTGAGCAAATTGCTTGCTCTAAGACCCCAATTGTCGAAGAAGCCCCAACCACTGATCTAAAAATCACTTCTACTGAATCTCAGAGTAGGCCATAGGATTTCTATTATATTAGCACATTGCATTCTCATATAATTATCAATCAAAATATCTTTAATAAAGTAGCGAGTGCTTGTAACCCTTGTTGAACGAAAATACTTTTCATACAGGTCTCCAATATGTTTTATTTTACATACTACACTTTTACGACATGTATGGTATACGTATGTTGTTTCACATTCTCATTCATCAGCATGTTTCATTTGACACGCTAGTTATTTCTTAGCGTGTTTTATTTCACATGCTACTTATTTCTTAACATGTTTTATTTCACATGCCCAACTATCTCTCGGTATATTTTATTTCACACGCTCAATCTGTTTATAGACAGTCTATTAGTCATTTGAGGCGTAGACTAGTTGCATTACTTGGTCATAAGGTTAACTTATATAGTTCGTTAACCGTGTTAGGCTAGAACTTAGATCAATTCATTTGTCGTGCAGCCTAGAACACGTTAATTCGGCAATCATAACAAAAACAAACATAATAAGACCAAATATAATTCTAAAAAATAAGTACTATAGTCTTACAAACAATTTGGCTATCGCTAAATGAATGGTGATAAAAATCATCCAATAAATTAATTAAATATAATTTCAAATTCTCGCATTCCATGCTCGAAGGATAATAGATCCATCTAACCTTTCTAGTCAATAGGCCTCCTCGCCAACAACTTCCCGGATCTAAATAGGATCCTCCCAATTCATATCAAGCTTTCCGTAACTCACTCACACGCCAATAGCTTCCATCTCGAGGTAAACTAGATCTCCAGGTTAGAAAACCTTGTGCTTCACTTTCTGATTATAAAACCTTATCACTCTATGCTGGTATGTCGCGACCCTAGCTCTTGTAATATGTTGAATTTCATTAATAGTATCCAAATTCACTGTCAGTCTAACTTAATTAAGCATAACATCAAAATTATGCGTCCGCAAATTAGGTAAGTCCAGCTCAATCGGTAACACGACTTTCATACCAAAGGCTAACCTAAATGGTATCTCTCCCGTTGTAGTTTTATGAGTGGTTCGGTACCCCCATAAAACATTCAGTAGTTCATCGACCCATTTCCCTTTAACTTGATCTACTTTCCATCTTAGGCCATATAGTATGATCTTATTTACAACTTTAACTTGTCCATTCGTTTGAAGTGTACTATAGATGTATAGTTGAGGTAAATGTTGTACTTCTCACAAAATGCCCGGAACTTATTATTATCAAACTGTAGGCCATTATCCGTAATTATCATGTAAGGAACTCCAAACCTTGATATGATGGAGTTGAAGACAAACGCTTCGATTTTCTACTTGATGATCTTCACAACCACCTCGGCCTCTGCCCATTTAGTAACAAATCTATAGCAACAATGACAAATTATCGTTAGACGGTAGACTTCAGAAATGGTTAGAGAATACTTAGCCCCTACTAGGCAAAGGGCCAAGTGCTAATTCGGCTATATAACTCAATTGTAGGCATATGATTCGACAACTCATGTTTCTAGCACTAGGGACAATGCCAAACAACTTCCTTTGCATCTTCTCTGATAGTCAGCTAGTAATAGCCGAGTTGAAGCCCTCGAACATATAGTGTCTATTCTTTTATGTGGTTACTACATATGCCACCATACAACTTAAATAATACCCTCTGGGCATCTTTTGGAGAAAGGCATCAAAGATAGGGTTAAGATACACCATGCTTATACAATTGACCATCAATCAGCATATAGTTCATAGCCTACTAAGCCAATCTTCGCAGTCTTTTTTTGTCATCAGGGAGAGTACCATCTTTTAGATAGTTCACTAGGGAATCCATCCATAACTCTTCTCTCAAGTAAGGAGCCAACTCACAGGTTTGCGAAAGAGTAGATTAACTTTTCTATAGAAGAAACTCAATGAAAAGTTTCTCACTTAGCTCAAGGGATGCCATACTAGCCAACTTCAACAACTTGTCAGCTACAATATTCATGCTTCTTAGAATTTTGTAAATGGAGAAAGATTAGAATTCTTCTATAAGCATTTATACTACCAAAAGGTACTTGCTCATCTCTTCTTTCCTTGTCGGGTAACTTCCGATGACCTGATTTATTACCAGTTGGGAATCATAAAACACTTCGAGTTTCTTAGCACCAATTTCTTTTGCCAATTTCAATCCATAAATTAAAGCTTCATACTCTACTTCATTGTTACTGGCTGGGAATCCAAATTTCAAAGTTTAATGAACTTCGACATTATGTGGGCCTTGAAGAACTAGGCTTACACCACTTCCCTCTCGTATCGAAGAACCATCGACATAAAGGAACTAAATAGGTTTCTTGGCTACCTCTACATAATCTTCCTTACTAGTGAATTCGGCTATAAAATCTACCAGTACTTGGGCCTTTAGTGCCATTCTAGGTTTATATTATACACCATGAGCACTAAGCTCTAAGGCATATTTCATCATCCTCTCCGAAGAATCAAGCCGCTGTAATGCTTGCCGTAGTGGCTGATCAATAAGAATAATGATTTGGTAAGCTTCAAAATATGGTTTCAACTTTCTTGCTAAGAGAATCATTGCTAATACAAATTTTTCAATCTTTATGTACCGAAGCTCTAGCCCCTACAGAACATGACTTACGTAGTAAATGAATCAATGCTCTTTGCCATCAATTCGGACTAGTATAGAGGAAAGAGCTCGGTAGCTAACTGACAGATATAAATATAACTTTCCTCTAAGAATAGGTATCGAGAGTATCAGGGGTGACATAAGAAATTCCTTAAGATCTTTCACAATCGTTGGTTCAGTTGTATCCTTTTGGATTCTCTAAAATTTTAAAGAATTTTGCGCACCTATCTACACTTCTCAACATAAATCTATTGAAGGCAACAATTAGCTTAGTGAGTTCTTGTACTTCTTTGATCATGTAAAGTGATTTCATATTCCTTATGACCTTAATCTTTCTCGAGGTTGACCTCAATACCATGTTAAGTAACCATGTATCTAAGAAATTTCCCTAATGTTACACCAAAGATGCATTTCTATAGGTTAAGTTTCATACTATATCTCCTTAATGTGGCAAACGTCTCCTTAAAGTTAGCAAGATACTGATCTTCCTTCGTGCTCTTCACAATCATGCCGTTGACATATACTTTGACGTTTCTGTGAATTTAAGGTTTAAACATCTTGGTAACAAGTCTCAGGTATGTTGCACCAGCATTCTTGAGCCTAAAGGCATAACCATGTAATAATACATTCTAAAGTTGGTGACGAAAGATGTGTAGACTTCATCCTCCTTGTCCATTTTGATTTGATTATAACAAGAGAAAGTATCCATGAAAGAAAGTAATACATGTCTAGTGGTTACGTCTACCATCTGGTTGATTTTCGGTGAGGGGAAACAATCCTTAAGATAAGCCTTACTGAGATTTGTGAAGTCTATGTACATTTGGCACTTACTGTTAGACTTCTTGACCATAAAATAATTTGCTAGCCAAGTCGGATAAGGCTCTTCCCAGATGAATCTTGCCTTCAATAATTATGGACCTCTTCTTCTATTGCTGCTTGTCTCTCTAGTGCAAAATGTCTCTTCTTCTATTGTACCACCTTCACATTCGAATCAATCTAGAGCTTATGTACCATAACTTCTCTCGGGATACCTAGCATGTCTAAAGGTAACCATGAGAAAACATCAACATTGGCTTATAAGAAGTTAATCAAACTTTGCTGAACATCTACTGATAAGGGTTTTCCTATCCTTATTGTCTTGCTAGGATTATTTCTTAAAGGAATTTCCTCTGTATCATTCTCGGCATTATTTATACCGATTGACTTGCCTTTTGGATAGGTTTTAACTTAAAATACTTCCTCTCATCTTAAGGCCTTCATATATAAGGATTGTGCTTGTTGCTGATCTCCTTTACACATACCACCTCCCGTAGGAGTGGAGAACTTAGCTTTCAAATGTACAGTTGAAGGGACAATGTCAAATAAATGCTAATACGGCCTTCCCATTATCATGTTGTATGAAGACCAGCATTTGACAACAAAGAAGTCTAACTTATCTTCTGTAACATGCTTGTCATTGTCGATATGAATTGGTAGGGAGATTACTCCGGCTACTTTGACAGGCTAATTATTGAAGGGATAGAGATCATACTTATAAGACCTCAACTGCACACTGATCTTAAGTCTTATTTAGTCAAAGGCATGCTGAAAAATGATGTCAGCCGAACTTCCCATACCAACAAGAATCTTCTTAACTTCGAAGTTGGCGACACTCGCCTTGATGACAAGTATGTCATCGTACGACCTCTGGATGCCCTCAAAATCTTCCTCTCCAAAAGATATTCTATTGTTGATCCTAACCATTTTTCCTTGAATATTGTAATGTAATTCTTGGCGCTAATCGAGTTCAAAGAACTCGACTAGCCTATAATAGGTCTGTTACCAATGGTGCTAATCACTCCATTAGGTGCTCTACTAGAATTCACGTCTCTTACATCTCTCATGGCTAATGTCGGATGTATGTCATTCTCTTGTTCCTTACGTCTCCTCTAAGACGGTCTCTCAATACTCTCGACATCATGCGTAAGTGCCCATATTGGATCACATCTTTAATTGCATTCTTGAATTAAATGCGCTCATCTGTATTGTGACCTTTGTCATGGTGGAAGTTATAGTATTTGTTGGAGTTTCTCCTCGAGAGATTCCCTTTCATTCTTTTCAACTACTAGAGTACGCCTCTCTCCTTACAGATCCCCATCAAAATGTCCAAAATTGGACAATTGACAGGCGTATGGGATGAATATGTCGAGATCCTTGATCTCTTCCTCTTGGCATCTAAATTGTGGTTATTGTTCGTGCCAATTCTATCCTTTACACTTTTTCACTTGTCATTCTTTCCATTTCCTCTACTCTGATCTACCTCTCACCATATCTTTATGTTGTCTTCTTGACGGATGTATAAGGTGACTTTAGACTTAAACTCAGCAAATGTTTTTGGCTTATTTTTTGCGAGAGACTTAAAAAAGTCTCCATGGGGTCAATTACAGTGTTAAGGGCCACACTCATATCTAATTTTGAGATTTGAAGTATCTCGGCTACAAATTTGGCCAAGTAGTCCTTGATTAACTTGTTAGATTATCCTTAACAGGAAGTTTACTTGTAAGGAAGTGTTGAAGGAACACTTCTGCTAACTCATCAAAACAGGAAATGGTATTTGATTTCAAATGTTTAAACCATGTGCTGGCTGCATTCATCAATGTTGAAGGAAAAGCTTGACAAGCTACTACATCACTTAAACCATGCAACTTGGCCAACGTACGGTAGTACTCTAGGTGGCCTTCAGGGTCTTTGATTCCATCATAGTCTCAAACTGTGGCAACTTAATGTGTCGAGGTATCACTTCCTCCAAAATTTCTGAAATAAAGGGACTCTTCTTAATTTGGAACTACTTGCTTAGGGCAGCAGGGTGCTAACATGCAAAGGTCCTGTATGGTGCACCTGTTGCTGTTGTTTACCTTTGTCATTCTTTGGAAAAGCAGGAATCGAAGGTCCTATCATATTCTCGACTTTCTTTTTCTACAACTCAAGTGAATAAATTGATTCGTCGCTATGTTCAGCATCGTAATAGCCTTGGTCTTTGTTTTGGATCAAGTTTAGGCGGATATTACTATGGAAGAGGTTAAGGATTTGCTTGTGTTTTTTGTTTAATTCTTGGTTTTCTTTGGCTAAGTTGAGGTAGAGTTGCTCGAGCCTAGCTAATCGTTGCTCATCAGTATGCTAACTCCCTCCTCTAAGGTGTTGGGAGGATGTGCTAGCACTTGTACTCTTAGCTACTCTTGTTTTAGCCATATGGGCATGTTTAGGGAAAAAAATAGATAGCACCAAATGTTGTTGGTGAATTTTGAGATGAAGAAAAATCCTATAAAAGAAAGTGAAATACTGAGGCCAATCCGGTGTAGCCACTCGATGCCTAAGTTAGTAGGATGACTTTGTATAGAAAATATGCGTAAGTAAAAAGTATCAGAGAGACCTTACAGAGTTTCTTTCCAATACTTATAGGAGGTTGTAATGTCTAAAGCAGTTGTTGGAATAACTGTTAAGATACGTGAAAGCTTCTTGATTTAATATCTTCCTTAACATGTAAGGAGAGTAGGCAATTATGTAATATAATCGTGCTTGTGATAACCATTTACACCATGGACTTGAATTCAAAGTAAGAACAAATTTGTGCTACTCGGCAGAAATGTTGTATGTCATCTATCCAGTGGTATGTCAAGAGATTCGATTACTCAGCATATTAGTAGCCGAATGAACGAATATATCATATGAGCAAAAATTGACTATCAACAACACTATTGACGTAGTTTCAAGTTCAAAATTTTCCTAGAAATGTTTCTTCCCTGATATTGAAATTCTATTAAAAGATTTTTCACAAAAAAATTTTCTATAATTTTTATGATTTTTTTATCCCTAAATTATGATTAAAATGGTATTTTTGGTAAAAACTAGTGTATTTTTCCTAAAAACCTCACTTAGATTTTGAGATTAGGTGATTAAGAGAGTAATGTTTGTATATTAGAGCTATTGGATTGAAGTTTACAAATAGGAGTAGTGAACTTTAGGAGTTGTGAACTTTGTGAGCATGTGACTTATATGGTTGAGTTTCACAATATGTATTCTTATGAATGGGTGTTTGTTATAAGAAATAAATGAAGCTCTGGGGAAATAGTAGCATGTTTTGGTGTTGAATATATTGTTTGTATGTTTTTGGTAGTTAGTTTTGGGAAAGGAATGTATAAATCTAACGTTTATGAAAAGTGTGAGTAGGGTCAAAGGATAACTCAAAGGTTTATTGAGTGAAAATTCTATTAGGACCTAACTTAGAAGGAGTTCTTGTAAGGAAAATAGAATAGGGGAAGCTCAGAGGTAAAGTTAGAGGGAAAACTCTTAAGGAATTTGAAGCTGACTAAGCTTAAAGGATAGCTCAAAGGATGTTTTACCAAAAGATCTAAAAATTGACCAAACTACACGATTAGTTTAAAAGATGCTTTAGAAGATACTTAAAGTGAAAATATATGAGTATAAGCACTTAGAAGTTGTTTTAAAAGGTAATTCATAAGAAATCTTGGGTATTTACTAGATTCAGATAATGATTAAGAGGTTAATTTTGTTAAACCCTTAACTCCGATATTGCTAAGGGGATAACTCAGAAGTTTTTCAATTTAAGAATTTTAAGAGTGATTTAACACAGAAGATGTTTACTAAAAATCTTGGGTATTTACCAACCTTAGAGATTGACTTTGAGGAAACAATTATGATTCATGGGCTAAGTATGGACCTTTCAAAAAGGATAGCTAACATGGTCATCTCCCCACCTTTAGTCAAACTAAGTGATAAGAAAGGAGATTGCGGTAAGGTTAAGGACATACAAGCCCAGTTTGGTTCCGATTCAGAAAGTGCATGGCATCAAACTCTTAAACTCGGACTAAAGCAAGCATAATTTTTTTGATCTCATGATGGACCAGATAACATCTTGCGATGACACTTGCTTATTCATGCATAGCATTTAATTAAACTTTCTTGAAAGCCCTACCTGCTCCATGGAAAATATGTGCTATTGTCTCCATCCTAATTACTAAGCAAGTTATTGCTCAATTCCCTATAGCTATTTTATAGGTTTCCTAATAGATATACCAATACTACTCCAAGTTTCAAAAGACTAGAGAATGGGGTTGAGAAGTGAGATTTAAGACTAATGGGCTAAATTCTTATTGTTTTATTTCCTAAATCTAATCTTGTATGGCTACTTCTACTAATTTTTCTAACTATATCGTAAAATTTAGGTTCAATCAGACAACTTTCGCAATCATCTTAACTTTTATGTACCAATTCCATCTTAACTTTTATGTACCAATTCCAAATCGTCCAATTTCAAGCCTATAGCCTATAGCCAATAGCCAATTTATGTGAGATCTCACACTCCACCCCCTTTACAAATAGTTTTGGTCTTGAAACTATCTCATTTTATATCTTTCCATAGAGAGGGTTATACATATTCATAAGGTTGTCATCAATCTTATAGATATGTGGTTCGTAAAGGTTACTACTCTATTACTTTAAGGAACCAAAAGATAACTTTTCCTTCATGAACTTCATTTTCTAAGTTGTTCCTACTTTAAATCTTTTGAAATATCTTCTAATTAAGCTTTGAATTACCTCGTTATCTATCTTTTTAATTTCCTTTCCTATTTCCCGTATCCCCATTTGATACTAATGAAGGAATCATATGCTAAGTCAATTACCAAAGTCTTCCACCCATATTGGTGCGAACCAAAACCTAGAGCAGATAAGGTCGGTTACGAAGGTATGTCCAAGCTTGCTGAAAGCTTGAAATGAGTAATGGAAGGTACACGAAAGAACAAAAAAGAAAAAGGTAAGCAGAACCTACAAATAGCTTTAGAAGATATGACGCACCAGTAGAACTTCCAAGGACTTACAGTACAACTCGATATGATATGTGAGTTGGTTTGGTTAGGTTACTCACCACTTAACCTTACTCAAGAGTTAAAATAAGAGTGTGAAGTAAACAAACAAGCTACAACAGCAACGTTCACCGAAGGGAGTAAATTCAATATATTGATGATGATGATGATATGATTTTCCTATGACTACATGTATCATGAGTATTTATACCCAAGAAATTATGGCAACTTGCCTAAAATAGAAAAGACAAAAAGGGTATTGGCCTAAAGAAATAATGGACCATGAATACAAAAGAGTAAATATGAATATTCAAGAAAAAGTAATGATTAAGTATAACAGATTCTCTAAGTAGGCACGGATACGTGGCGGCAATATATTGGTGATGCCTTTGGAAGATGTAGACAATTAGTATGATCAAGATGGGTGGCCGAATAGGGGTGCCAAGCAGGGGTACCGGGTAGATATGGGCTCGTCTAAGAAGGAGTGACTGCAAACTCGAGCAGGATCTCTTAGTCTTTTGGCACCAATGTTGCTGAGATGGGGGTCAATTCGAACATATCGGGCAAGAGTGAGTGGAAGGGCTAAGCTGCTAGCAGAGCATTCATCTAGTTAGCAAATAACCACTACAACAAAAAGGGGCATAGGCAACGTTTAATAAACGTTGCTAAACCTAGAATAAACGTAGCAAAAAATATTTAGCTATGTTTAAGAAGTATGGCTAATATTAGTCACCAAAACTGAGTTACAGAATAGTTACACTATATTTATAAATTAAACGTTGCCAAATATTGGAAACATAACTAAAAATCAGATATGTAGCTACATCTAAACGTCATGGAATATGACTTATAGGTCACATTTAAATATCACCAAACTTAAATTAAGGATGCTAACATTGTGTGTTGACGTAACTAAGTAATAATTTTAATGATGTTTAAATGTGATGGATAAAATACATTGGCAACGTTTAAACATTACGAATTTGCAATGAAACATACTTGCATCCTATCTAAATGAAGTCATTAGCGATGGTTAAACATCAACAATTAGATAACTAACAACATTTAAACTTCACCAATCTAGACTATTGATGACGTTTAAACATTGCCCAATAAATCATTTTTTGCACCTTTAGAAACTAATAATGATTTCAAATGATAGCTATGTTTAAATGCTACTAATTCCCAAATTACTCATGTTTAAACGCTACCAAAGATATGGTTTAGATTACATTTAGACATCGAAAAAGAATAGACTAAGTTTATAGGTTATTGAAGTTACAATATTGGTTGCATTTAAACATAACAAATTTATAATTATGAATATTTTCCCTTAATAAGTAACAGCATCAGTGATGTTTAATAGTTGTTAAAAATTCATATTAGTAATGTTTAAACATATCTGTTTATCTACATTTAAGATAACAAAAAACTAATAGTCAAAACGGCTTGAAAGATGTTTTCATAGTAGCATCTAAGCAATCCTTATACAGGAGTGTACACATTATTTCATCACACTTAAAATTTGGTATTTTATCCCTGCTATTTCATTTTTACACAATTAACTATAATAAAATATTGTAAATATATAGCCGACACAATATTGATAAAAAGTAGCGTTCTTAAACATCATACTAAAAATAAACAACTATTTCATTATCCTTGATACAAAAACAAAAAGGGTTAACCTCATAACATTAAGAAGTTCAAACTTCATTGCTATTGATTAGAAAAATTACATTAACTTCACTATGTATATATATATATCATTAGTTATCTGCATTACTGGTGTCATTATCATCATTTCTAGATGTTGGTTAACCAGCAATATCCCTTGCCATTGGAGCTCCTGTTGCACAATTTGTAAACATATTAGTAATACATATACTTAGTTGTATTTTATAAAAAGAAAATAGAGAAGAAGAAACTAGTGAAAAATATATTGTGACAATAATTATGTTTGACAAGTCGCCTAAGTTGAAAGGATAACTAAAGACAAGTCTTTGGACTATTAAAGAAAGTTGAGTTAGTTATAGAGCATTTTTATTAGGTTATACAATTTTTCAAGAGTGCAAACCTCAAAAATGTAAGAATTGGTATATAAAATAATAATAATAATAATAACCCCATCATTGAAATTATAAATGCATACTAGTTGACATGCTTACATAACAAGAAAATGCATTATAATTTCATAATCTTAAAGTATGGATGACCATATTGTATTAAAAAAAAAAAAAACTAAGCCAGATTGATGATTATGACCTCATAATTGAAGAAAATAATCAATACCCATCCAACATAATCTCATCTCAAGAAAATTTAGCCATATTTTTCACCATAACAAGTATGAGACTATTTTTTCAAGTTAATATTCCATATATCATTATTTCAGTTGCCATATAAGAACTCTTTTTTAATTTTGTTCTTACTTGAGACCAACTTAACAAAGACTAGCTTAGCAATGACCATCAACGTCCAACTATATGCTATAGTTTAAGATGAAGCTCCAATGTTTTCTAGAATATTTAATTCATGCAAACGACCCACATTCCATATCCCACACATCAACAGGCAATATACCAAGTTTATTAGACACATTTAGCTTCGCCAAGAAATAATAATTGTTGTAGCACACATTTAGTCAAAACCTATCTCATTTTATTTTTTCTTTAGATATGTCAAGATAACGCAACTCAACATGGTACAATAAATAAGAATCCAATCACAACGATTTATTCTCTTAATAATTGTAACTCTACCTAAATAACATATCATTTCATATAGACATGTAAAGACTACTTATGAACATATAAAACTAGAATACGTAATATATCTATTTACATATTATATATTTTGAAGCCAAAACATCTTATATGACTTAATTTTCAATAATTTGGGTGATATATTATATTGAATTCTTTTATAGTTAAAACATATATAGAACAAGAGCCATTATAAGTATGATGGACAATTACTACATGATGACTTTTTTTAAGGTAGGTAACAGCATACTTGCTTTTTTATTTTTTTGGCCAACAACACCATTTTTATACTTGCATAGAGTTCTGAATCAAGCTACTTCATTTTTTAGTACATGCAACACTACATAAATGTCCATCTAGTATATGTGAAATTAAATAGTTGATTTCACACTCTACATAAACAATTTATTAGAACACATTTTCAATATACTTATTCTAATTGTATTCAAGTAAAGCTATACTTTTAAAATCATAACAAAATAAGTACTTAAATTCCTCAAACAATGGAAGCTAATTTAAAAAGAAAAGAAAAATTGAGATGAGCCCTTTATTTTAGCTTTTAGTGTAAGAGGAAGAATGTGAATTCTAGTGGCTAAGTATCAAATAATATGAAGAAACAAAAGAATATGCTAAAGCAAGATATAGGTAGCTCACCATTTATCTTTTAGTTATTATCATATTCTAAGGAAAACTTACCTATTAAACTTAGACTTGGTGGTGTTGTCTTTCTTTTTCAACTATTGTAAGTAATTCTTCACGTCTACATCTTTCTTCTACAAGTTTTTCTAGCAATTGTTCACGACTGTGTCTTTCTTCCGCAATCTTTTTGTTTGCGTCATGCAAAGCCGATTGCAACTCTTCCACATGAATTAGTTTATGTGAAAATCTACAAATTGCTTATAGTTTGTATCCTCTCTTAGGATGATAGTCAGTCCTTGAATTCACATGCATAAATTCATCAACTATCTCTTTCGCAGTCTTTGGGTATTCCAAGGATTGAGATTCTTCACACATCTTAACTATTTTATCCTTAATTACCCATAACAAAAGAATGTATAACAAACAATGCATTGCATGTTTTATGATAGATTTAATTAATAAACTAACTCACAAACTTACAACATCCTCTACAGCTTATTGAGAAACCTGGCCACTAGAACTATTAGGCTTCAGTTTACGACATTGAGTTTCCTCATAAAACTCTATAGCACCAAGCGGTCGATGATTTCTCTTAATCTAATTATACTTGTAATGAAAAAATTTAAATACTCGATAACTTAAACTTAAGATATTCAAAAGATAGGACTATAAATGAAGTTTGCTTTCATTTTACTTTGGTTATATAAAAAGAGACAAATTAAACATATAAACTATTTATGCCAAAAAATTCATTTTGTGCAATTTTTTTTTTTTTTGTTTTAATGCAAGAATGAGTGACCAAAATGATCATCTTGTTGAAACTAGTGACAAATATAGAAAAAAAAAAACTACTATAAGAAGTTCTTCTTTAGTTATCTAAAATACTTACATATTCATTCTTTCTACTCTAAAATGATCTAGAGCTAGCCCTATGTAAATATTTTATGCTCTTACGTGCATCTCTCTTAATCATTGCCTTAGTCCTCTATTTACTAAAAAGATGAACAATTTGTGAAATCATTTATCTAATCCTCAAGAACAATTAATCTAATTATGTATTTAACTTTATAGATTCACCTCCAGACTATAAAATTCTTCTCTCTTCTACAATATCTGATAGGAATCAATCTACAATGATCCTCAGGCCAAGGCCAACCTATTAGAAGCCAGCACAGACTTGCCAAAAGCTAAAGCCAACTTGTCCTAACCCGAAACCAACTTGCTCTTGTCGCGGCCGAACTGATAACCAACGGACAAAAGGAGGGAAAGGAACCATTTGGCATTGAGTCTGTTGTCTGCCGAAAAGACGAAAGACCAAACGGCTAAGGCCTTAAAGCCAAAGAACAGCTCTGCACAACATAGGAAAGCTAATGCTAAGCAATCCACGAGTGCAGTAACTGTAGGCCGACCTCATTGGGAGCTCAACCAAGCATAATAAGACTTCCAAACATCCTACCCTTACTCAGACATCCGACTGCCAACCGACCCCTGCTAAAGTCCGATCCCATAAACAACTCGGATGACTGCATGCTGACTACTTTGTTAGATGCACAGTTTTACATACTTTGTAAATATTTTCCTTATTTCAATTGTAGGCCATTCTTTAGGATCCAAAGCCTTATATATTATTTACAGTTTTGCCATTAAGGTTTTAGGACTCACTATAAATAGCAACATTTATAACTAAATCAGATAATGTAGAATATTCATATAGAGAATTTACACTTGAACATTCCTTCTCAAGTGAGGACATTCTTGAGCCCTTTTATTGAGTGTCAAATAACTCTTTAATCTTTCTTGCATTCTTATCAATCTTGTCCTTAAGGTTGTGGCAAACCACTTTATTTGAGTGAGTTAATGAGTCACATCTAACCTCTTATTTAAAACCCAAGTGACATTTAGTGTTCGTGAGCCTTATTAAACTTTATTTCGAGCTCAACCCCCGATTGTGATTGTATCTTGGTGCATGATATCCATATACATTAGTAGTCAAAATCCCTTTCTCACTCCCAATTCCTTGTTCCCATTTGAACCCTAAGAGCATCATCCTTGGTGTTCGAGACCCACTGCGTAGATTCACATCAACTTCACTAGTATCAGAGCTTTAGGGTAATACGCATATGGTATTCTTCAAAGGTTACTTGTTGTTTGAACATTTGATTAGTTGTCGTTCTGCAGTGTAGTGTGTTGTTCGAATTTTTAGTAGCCGTAGAATTATATTATTGTTGAGTCAAGTAACAGTAGTTTCAGTAGTTAATTCTAGTTGCTGTAGTGTTTATTAGCCATAGGTAGCTGCAAAAATTGAGTAATAGTAATTTCTAGGTTATTGTTAGTTATATTTTGTTGCAATAGTATTTGTGGAATTGTCTTAGTGGTGGTTCAAGTTAAGTACAATTAAGCGTGTTAAGTGTTTGTTAAATTTTCTCTCTCTGGAATTTACTATACAAACAAGAATGTCTTAAGATAGTGTCAATAACAGTGGCGATAGCCCTCGTAGAAGTTTAAGGCAATGTGTTGACAACTTGGAATATCATATTTAGAATCTTACCGATTCTATTCAAGAGCTTACTGGTTTAGTTAAAGGCCATAAATGTGTTGGTCGAAGTGAAGGAAGGGAACGAACACCTATAAGTAGAAATGGCTCCAACGAGCTTAATAATGATGAACGACAGTCGAGAAGAGCTACTAAGCCGAGGAGAAGCAATGACAAGAGTATTGATTCCAAGGCAAACCAAGGAGCCCGAAGAAGATAGCCGAGGCTAAGAAGAGATGTAGTCAAGTAAAGCTCCAACAGAAGTGGCCAATCTAAAGTGAACCAACCAGCTAGGAATGCAAGGGATAAACCCCGAGCACATAGCCAAGGACTTGATGTTGATACCTAATTTTTGCTCCTTTTTATTTTTAGAATAAATGAACGGGGCCTTAAATTAGGAAAAATATATATAAAAAAAAAAGAATATTAAAGAAAACCCCAAAAATAAGATATTTAGAAAAAAAATAAAGAAATTTAGAATTTTAGGAAAATATAGGAAAAAGCACAAAAAATAAGAAATTTGGAAAATATAAAAAAATAGGAAATCTAGAAAGGAACACCAAAAAAATAAGAAATTTAGAAAATAAAAAGAAGGGAATTTAGAAAATAATGAAATTTTAGTTTATTTAAATAGAATAATTTTTTTTTAAATTTAAATAAAAGACTATTAAACCTGAGCTTAGATTTGAATATAACATAAGTTAACTTAGTCCATGTGTGCAATTTAATTACATATATAGATAAGGTACAAGCCAACTACTTAACGATAAAACACTTGGACTAAGCACATAGACTTGGCTGGAGATCATGGTTCAAAACTCACTAAAGACATAAGGATAGTTTTTTATCTTTTCCTTTTTTTTTAAGCTCCACGTGTTTCCACATGTCAACGCCTTATTGGGCCACGTGTCTAATGTGACACATGGCATTTTATGATTGCTTATGACAACAGACTTACTTTCCTCCCATTTTTTCCTCCCCTTTCCTCATTCTTTCCTTCTTCTTCTTCTTCTTTTTTATATATATATAAAAAACACAGCACACACAGATTAGAAAAAAGGGGAATTCATTTTTTTAAAAAAGACACACACACACAAAGGAGAAACACACATGCTGATGAGAGGATTTTTTTATATTAAAAAAAAATACAAATGCATAAGGGAAAAACCGATATTCAAAACACACACAAAGGGGTTTCCATTCGAGATTGACAACACAGACACATAATGAAGGAGATTTGATTTTTTAAAAAGAATACACTATGCAAGGAGGGGGAAACACGTAAGCCGAACACAATTCTCTATCTCTCTCTCTCTCTTAAAATCGATCCCCTCTCCCTCTCTACACTACACTCTCTCTCTTACTCTCGGATCTCACTCGTCCTCTCTTACTCTCTTGATTGAATCTCTCGGCCTTCGCCCTCTCGAATGTGTACCATACGCTACTCTTATACACCTATGGACCCAATACTATATTATATGGTCACTTTCTCTCCAACCCTCTCTCTCACCAACTACTACCTCTCTCCACTATCTCTCGGTTTGCTCTCTCTTTAAACTCCCTCTCTCTTAAAATCATGCATACACAATACACTCTAACTCTCTCAACTTGCTCTCTCCCTCTCTCACCTAGCCAAGCGCATAACCACATGAACCATCCCCCTCCACCCCCCAACCCCAAACACACACACACATGACTGAACCACGCCACGCAACCTTTACTCCCCAACGTTGCTACGACCCATACTCATTGTCTACTCCAAACCCTAAGATTCTTCCCCACCCCATCCTTTACCCATACACCACAACACATATAAGTCCACTTCGATAAGTGCACACCATGCATCATACCCAAACCACCCTCGTGACCATCGATGTTGGCCATCCATCAAACCATTATGTCGAAACACCACCCTACACCACTCGATACTTGAAATTGAAGCTACGGATGTACTTATGACATCCAAAAATGTAATATCCAACCACTTTTCGAGCTCGAATTACCTTCGGGCACTACCAACCAATTCCACCTTTACTATTCTAAGCACCGACCACCACCAAACATGGCAGTGTTGTTCCTGTGCCCCACATGTTCAATAAATCACCCATGAATATACCCTTACCCATGTAAAATTTGGCATAGAACTACCTAAAGGAATCCCTATCATGGCTACTTTTCTTCTTCCGCCATTACACATGCAATGTATGTGAATTAAGTCGGGGCAACCTAACCTAACCAACCAACCTGACCCAAAATCCGAGTTCATGTAATTAATCGACCCGCGTCCAAAGCTTGGTCTAACCTTATTTTCTATTTAGTTTTCGACTCATATTTTTTCTTATCAACATAGTTATTTATTTATTTATTTATTTATTTACTTCAACATGTAATTGTAATTAAAAATAGAAGAAAAATCCGAAAGGAAAAAAAAAAGAAAAAAGAATAAACAAAAAAGTAAAAAAGAAGAAGTATTTCATTTTTATTTTTATATTTCAACCAAAAAACCAAAAAAAAAAACAATAGAAAGTAAATAAATAAATAATAAAATAACAATAAAAAAAAAGAAAGTTACATTTCACACTTAGAAAATCGGTTTTTCCAAGAATAAATAAAAATAATTGGACCATCCCGCCTAAGTTAGTGAGCTAATGAAGCACTACCAAGTTTTCCAGATCAATCAAATTCTAGGGTTACTAGTCCTTAAGAGATGCTTCCACCTGGGTTAATGAGCCTAGTAAGGCACTACTAAGTTTTCTAGATCGATCAAATTCTAGAGCTGCTAGTCCTAGAGAGATACTCTCGCCTAGGTTAGTTAGCTCAAAGGAGCACAATCAGGTTCTTCAGATTGATCTAGTTTAGAGTTGCTAGTCCTCAAGAGACGCTCCTACCTAGGCTAGTTAGCTCAAAAGAGCACTACCAGGTTCTTCAGATCAATCCAATTTTATGTTTGCTAGTCCTTGATAAATACTCTTGCCTTAGTCAACCTATTGGGATACGACCAAGTTTTCTCATCCAATTTAGGGTCTTAGCTAATCCTAGGAGCACTTCACCCACCTTGGTTACTCAACTCATTGGGGTACGATCAAGTTTCCTCATTCAATTTAGAGTCTTAGCCAACTTTTAGAGTACTTACTCATTTCATTCAGTTTAGGATCTTAGCCAACTCTATGATCACTTTGCTTGCTTTGGTTAGTTAGCTCACTAGGGTACGACTAAGTTTTCGCACTTAGTTTAGGGTCTTAGCTAGCTCTATGAACACTTTTCCCACCTTGGTTAGTCAAGTCATTAGGGTACGACTAAGTTTTCTCATTCTTTTTAAGGTCTCAGCCAGCTCTAGGAGTGCTTCACCTGTTTCATCTCAACTCGTTAGCTCATAAGAATACGACCAAACTTCTTTCAATCTTTCAACCAACTCTTAAAGCACCATCCCTCTCTTCACCAAATCCCCAGTGGGTTGAGCCTAAGATAGCTAACTAGCTGTAGCAATTCTTAGGATTAAATCCATCCTCAAGGCAAAAATAGTGTTTCTTTTGTTTTTGTGGCAAGGTTTTGCTCAAACTTCACTACAAAGAGGGATAGATGTAGATATTTAATTTTTGCCCCCTTTTTAATTTTAGAATAAGTTAAAGGGGTCCTAAATTAGGGAAAATATTAAAAAATAGAAAATTAAAGAAAACCCTAAAAATAAGGGATTTAGGAAAAAATAAAAAAATTTAGAATTTTAGGAAAATACAAGAAAAAGCACAAAAAAAAAAGAAATTGGAAAGATATAAAAAAAAAAAGGAAATCTAAAAAGGAATAAAAAAAAGAAATTTAGAAAACAATAAAATTTTAGGTTGATTAAATAGAATAGATTTTTTAAAATTTGAATGAAGGACTGCTAGACTTGAGCTTAGATTTGAACCTAGCCGAAACTGACTAAGACATAGACCAACGACCTAACGGTAAAACACTTGAACTAAGCATATAGACTTGGCTGGAGATTACAGGTTCGAAACTCTCTGAAGGCATGAAGATAGTTTTTTATCTGTTCCTTCTTTCAAGCTTTACGTGTTTCCATATGTCGAGGCCTCATTAGGTCATGTGTCTAATTGCAACACGTGACGCTTTATGTTTGGCCATAACAACACACTTTCTTTCCCCCTATTTTTTCCTCCCCTTTCCTTGTTCTTTCCTTCTTTCTTTTTCTTTTTTATATATAAAAAACACAACACACACAGAGATTAGAAAAAGGGGGAATTCATTCTTTCTAAAAAAAGACATGTACACAAAGGAGAAACACACATGTAGGTAAGAGGATTTTTTTTATTTTCAAAAAAAAAAAAAACACAGATGCACAGGGGCAAAACCGATATTCAAAACACATACAAGGGGGGTTCCATTTAAGATTGACAACATACACACACAATGAAGGAGATTTGATTTTTCAAAAAGAACATACGGTGTAGGGAGGGGGAGACAAGCCGGCCGAACACAACCTTCTCTCTCTCTTGAAACTGATCCCCTCTCTTTCTCTATTCTCTCTCTCTTTCACTTGGCATCTCCTTCTCTCTCGACTAAATCTCTTGGCCTTCACCCTCTCGAACGCGTACTGCACGACACTCTCATACACCCACCATCCCAATACTGTATCATACGGTCACTATCTCTCTGACCCTCTCTCTTACCAGCCATTGCCTCTCTCCGTTATCTCTCGGTTTGCTTTCTCTCCAGACTCCTTCTCTCTCAAACTCACACATACACAACACATACCAACTCTCTTAATTGACTCTCTCACCAAGCCAAGCACACAATTAAATGAACCATCCCATATACACATACGACCAAACCCCACACACATCACCAAACTACGCCAGTTGACCTTTACTCCCCGATGCCACCACGACGCACACCTACTATCTACTCCAAACCTAAAGCTTCTTCCTCACCCTATCCTTTACCCATATACTATAGTACACATAAGTCCACTCCGACCAATGCGCACCATGCATCATACCTAAACCACCCTCGTAACCATCGATGCTGACCACCCATCAAACCCTTATGTCGAAACACTACCCTACACCACTTAATACTTGAAATTGAAGCTACAAATGCACTTGTAATGTCTAAAAATGTAAAATTCAACCACTTTCTGAGCTCGAATCACCTTCAGCCACCACCAACCAATTCCACCTCTACCGTTTCGAACACCAACTACCACCAAACACAGCGGCGTTGTTCTTGCACCCCCTAAGTCGAACAAATCACCCATGAATCTACCCTTACTCATGTAAAATTTGGCAAAGAACCACCCAAAGCAAGCCCTATCATGGCTACTTTTCTTCTTCCGCCATTACACGTGTAGTGCATGTGAGTTAGGTCGGGGTAACCTAACTCAACTAACTAGTTTGACCCAAAATCAGAGTTCACGCAGTTAACTAACCCGCACCCAAAGCTTAGTTTAACCTTGTTTTCTGTTTAGTTTTTAGCTCATTTTTTTTTATTAACATAGTTATTTATTTATTTATTTTCTTCAATATGTAATTGTAATTAAAAATAGAAGAAAAATCCGAAAAGGAAAAAAAAAAAAGAAAAAGAAGGAAAAAAAAGAAAAAAGAAAAGAAACAAAAAAATAAAAAAAAAGAAGAAGTATTTTATTTTTATTTTTATATTTCAACCAAAAAAAACATAAAGTAAATAAATAAATAATAAAAATAATAAAATAACAATAAAAAAATAAGAAAGTTACTTTTCACACTTAGAAAATTGTTTTTTCCAAGAATAAATAAAAATAATTGGATCATCTCCAAATTAGGACTACTTTAAAGTTCTCAAAATTAAAACCCTAAATTAAGACTCTTAGAATTTTTTCTTAAAATAAACCAAATTGGGTAAAAACATAAACCTAGTTTTTTTTTCAGAAAATTAAAATTAATCAACTCGTTATGTTTTTTATGAATGAACTACGGAGGTCTAATTCCAAGTAGCTGGTATGTACGCATCCATACATAAGTATATGGCGACATAAAATATGTAAATTTTTTTTTTCCATTTTTGTAGATATTTATGTAAATTAATCAAATCAGTTGCGTGTAATATTATTAACCATTTAGAAACTGAAAAAAGGTATATTTGAAATGCGAAGTTAAATTCAGGAAATTAAAAAGTGATATACATTTAAGGTTCAATAAAGTAGCCCCAAGATCTAGATCTTTCGTTTTCAATAAAAAAAATAAACATTTTATAAAATGATTTAATCAATAGACTAGTACCTAAATTATAACTAATCCACTCAATTGGTTATAACTTAACTCTTTTTTCCGACTCTGGTTGGGTAATGACTCCAAAGTACTTTCAAAATGTAAAAAGAATTGGTTTTCTATAAACCCTAGTCAAAGGTAAGTACTGAACCGGTAAGTGTTTAGTACTGATCAGTTTAAAAAAGATATAATTTCAAAAGAACCGGGAAGGTGAAAAACCAAGTTCGACACTTGACAACATCAAGCTTAAGCTACTAACCTTCAGTGATAATAGTCGACTTAAAGAGTTCCTTGACTAAGTTCCTCGTATCAAGAAGTTGTTTGAGTACTATGAGTGTGATGACTAGACAAACGTTAAGCTAACTTCATTATCCCTTATTAAAATGTAGGTCTTTGGTGGGATAAATTGACCGCTAAGTAAGATGCCAAAGGAAGGGAGCCGATCATAACTTAAAGGCTTATGAAAAGGTTGATGAATCAGCACTTCATATCAACCTACTTCAAGTCAGAGATGCTCCATGCTTTCCAACACTTGAAGCAATGTAGAAACATTATTTAAGAGTACCTACAAGAATTCAAAACTCTAATGACGAAATGAGAGATTGCCGACCCATTGGACCGTATAATTGCTAGATTCTTGAGTGGACTTCAAGACAATATTGCCGACAAAGTCAAACTGCAGCCATTCAACTCATTGGACAAGCTAATCAATTTGGCATTAAAGGTGGAGAGACAGAGGAGAAGATGGCATCAAAGGTTGACTAACCGACCTCAATAAGGCAACCTTAAGCCTGAGAAGTATGCCGAGAGAAAAAGGGCTAGAAAGGAGGATGGAGAAAGGAGAGTTTAGCCGACTTAACTACGCCGATGCTAAGAAAGTAGAGAAGGAGAGAGCGCCCAACACCAAAACCCGAGAAGTTAGTTGCTTCAAATATTTAGGCTACGAAATATTGCCTCCCAATGCCGAACAAGAGGGTAATGATTCTGAAAGGCAAAGGATTGGACGCTCAAGTGAAGAGTCATAGTGATAAGAGCTCTAAGAGTAAGGAAGCAATAAATATCTAACTTAAGATGGGAGAACCTTTAGCCCTAACGAGAAAATGAGTCAACATGAAGGAAGACTTAGGTCATAGGGAGAACTTATTTGAAACCCGATGTTTGGTGAATGGGAAGACCTACTCCCTTGTAATTAATGGGGGTAATTGCACTAACATCGTTTCTGTTGAGCTAATGGAGAAGATGAGATTGCCGACCTACTTGCATCCCTGACTATATGGACTAAAGTAGTTCAATGATAAGGGTATGGTCCATTTATCTAAGAGAGCTCATATTGCAATCAAGGTTGGACAATATGAGGATGAGGTTAACTTCAACATAGTACCTATGAAAGTAGCAAACTTGCTTCTTAGCCGACCTTAGGAGTACAACCAAAGAGTAATCTACAATAGCTTCCTCAATGCTTACATGGTTTGGAAAGATCAGAAGAGCTACTACTTGACCCCAATGAGCATTGAAGAGATCCAGAGCAGCCCTACGCCCATGGTAAAGAGAAAGGGGAAGAGGGGCCCATTCGGCATCCAGGCTCGCACTCACAATCTAAAGTCGAGGACAGCTTCTTTTCAACCCTATGGTAATGATAGGAATTAGTCTACAATGATCCTCAAGCCGAAGCCAACCTATTAGAAGCCAACGCAGACTTACTAGAAGCTGAAGCTGACCTGTCCTAACCCGAGACCAACTTGCTCTTGCTGAGGCTAGATTGATCACCAACAAACGAAAGGAGGAAAAGGAACCATTCGACATCAGGTCTATTGTTTGTTGAGAAGATGAGAGACCAAACAACTAAGGCCTCAAAGCTAAAGAACAACTTGCCATAACATAAGAAAGCTAGTGACAAGCAATCTACGAGTACAACAACTGTGGGTCGACCTTATTAGGAGCTCAACCAAGCACAATAAGACTTCCAAACATCCTACCCCTTCTCAAACATCCAACTACCAACCGACCCTTATTCGAGTCCAATCCTATAGACAGCTCGGATGACTGCATGCCGACCACTCTATTAGATGCACAGTTTTGTATACTTTGTAAATATTTTACTTATTTCAATTATAGGTCATCCTTTAGGATTTAAGGCCTTGTATATTATTTACAATTTTGCCATTAGGATTTTAGGACTTGCTATAAATAGCAATATTTATAACTACATCAGACAATGAAGAATATTCATATAGAGACTTTACACTTGAACATTCCGTCTAAAGTAAGCACATTCTTGAGCCCTTTGAGTTGACATTTCGGATTATTGAGTGTTGAATAACTCTTTAATCTTTCTTACGTTCTTATTAATCTTATCCCTAAGATTGTGGCAAACCCCTTCATTTGAGCGAGTTAGTGAGTCACATCTAACCTCTCATTTAAAAACCTACTAACATTTAGTGTTCGTAAGTCACATCGAATCTATTTTGAACTCAACCCCCAATTATGATTGTGTCTTGATGTGTGATATCCATACACATTCGTAGTCAAAATGCCCCTCTCACTCCCCATTCCTTATTCCCATTTGAACCTTGAGAGTATCATCCTTGGCGTTTGAGACCCGCTGTGTAGATTCGCATTAATATCTATATTCCATCGATCTATCATCTCTTTCCAATCATCATCATTTGAACCCATCAGTCTTGTTGCATCATTAACATTTTTCCACAAAATTTTTATTTTAGATCAATGATTTCTATGGATGTTTCCCATCAATTGATCAGCTGCACAAAACTTTTGATGATTCTTCGTGACATCATTAATATCTAGACAATTCTACAAATAAAAAAGGCTAAATGAATAATTTTTATAAGCTATTAATCATTTTTAATGTGGGATAAACATATAGCTGGACCCTCTCTTATGCATACTGTTTTTCATCTAAGGAAAATATTCTCCAATCATTTACACTAAGTGGTAGCAAGTCTCGGCATGACATACCAATTTTTTATGCCATCTTTGACAATTGGTTCGCTATTAGTAGATGATCATCAGATTCTATAAACTAAATAACCATTTTACCCTTTTCTTTTATTATTCCCTCTCTCTAGTGCTTGTCTTTGATATGCACCTCTCTTGCCAATGATTTATGTAGAACCCTCAGCTATTATGAAAAATGAGAAAAGAAATATGGCTTTTGTATAAGATAAGAATTTTTACTATTTAAATAAATGTGCTTAAATTGGTTACATGAGGATTGAGTAGATCGTGTAGGATTAGATGGAAAGCTGCTTTGTATTAGGGAATCTTCTGTGTTATTAGAAGGAATACCATTATATGTGAGGGCAGTTCTTGCAACACCAACATTAGTCAATTAATTGCCTCTAACTTAGTTAGATTGCATCTCTTCCTCACCATGATGAGAATCAAATTTACCATTAATTCAAATTTGGCACCCTTGACTTGTCCTTCATCCCCTTTTTCTTTTTCTTTTTTTTTTTTTTGTTTTGTGCATTCCCCTGTCCTCTAGCCATTATGATCTCACAATTAAATACCAAAGCAATCTATCAATTATAAAAAAAATACAAATTAGAGTTAAATAAAGTAAAAAGAAACATTATACATAAATAAAAACACAAGAAACATCAAATAAAGTAAAAAAAAATATATACAATGCTACGATTAGAAATGCAAACAATGCACACTTCAAAAACAAAAATGACTAAAAAATAAAGGAAATTTTCACATGTACAAAGAAAATGTACAATCATTATTGCTAATATCACAAAGAAAATGTACAATCATTATCGCTAATATCATATTCAACAAGTGTATCATCAAGCTCTTCATCATCATCTTCATCTTTGTTGAATTCAACACTATCATCATGTTATGATCAATTAGGTGCTTGAACTATCATCTCTATTGCTTCTCCAGCAACTATGTGAGAACACACATGTTCTCAATAGCATATTAACATCACAATCAACCATTGTAGGTTACTCATCTCCTCCTTCCTCATTTCTTAAGAAATGCTCCTCCAAGCCCTCATCTATTAATTGATCTTCCACATTAGTGAACAAATCAACATCCCCAATGAGAGAGTTTATATCATAAATGTGATGATGCTTAAAACATTGCACCACATGCCAATCATCACCTAATTTTTTGTCCTCTAAGTAATATATTTGTTTAACTTGTGATGCTAATACATAAGGATCATTTTCATACTAAGTAAGAGTAACCTTGATACTTATAAAGCCACCATCAACTTTTATGTTGCGATGTTGCACATCAGTGTCCTACCATCGGCATTTAAGTAGGGAAACCCTTTTACGTCTAACATAAGTAAAATCACATCTATTAGTTAAAATCTAATAAAATTCCATTGACAACTTTGTATCCCCTTGATTTCCTTCTATTGTTAGGTGATTTTGGATTAAGACTTTGATCTTACAAAGAAAAAGAAGGCTATAAGGTACCGAAGCCAATCCGGTGTGGCCACTCTGATACTAAAGTTAGTAAAGGAATATTGGAAGAGACTAAGTGAGTGATAGTGAATTATCATATATCTCTTACAGCGTTTATTCATGGTATTTATAGGCGAATGTTAAGTGTGTGAAACAACAATTAATGGCATGATTATCGGGACACTTGGAGACCTTTCAATTGGGTATGTTCTTGAAATATAGGAATAATGGACAATTATGTAATACAACCATACCAAGTGATAACTGTTAGCACTACTTTTCTGAAATTCAAATCAAATATGGATCTATGTTACTGGGTGTTAGCCGAGAATGGAGTTACTTAGCATGTCAGTAGCTAAGTGGCCAAATGAAAGAAATTCGACTATCAACACCTTCTACATACACTCCACTATTATGAGTCTTCTTCCTACTATTGAAGTCTAATGTATGAAATCAAACACCATTATAAATTAGTTTTTTGTTTCTCTTGAAGCATGAATCTGGCCCTAATGATAATGCATATAACGTACTAATTACTAGGTCACTACTTTCATGCAACACACTCATCTGTAATATTGCAAAAAACATACAACAATTTTTTTGGAATAAATGAAGAAGTTCATGCTTATCCAAAAAATATAAAATTTAACAATTTATATTTCTAAAAATGAAACTATGTTTGAATGTCATTTATTATATCTACTTTATTCATAAACCATTGACTGAACTTCCGTTTGTGGTGCTCATATATGTTGTCGCCATATTGTGAGCATAAAACACCCTTATGTTACTTGTAGCATATTTTGCACTTTTTCTTAGTACCTATAAATATAATTTAAGGCATTAACTATAACATTTTAATTACACCTACTTTATACTTACTCTAAATATGGCTAAATCTCGTGAAAATTGTTGATAATATATCATTTGGCTACTTCAACCTCCTTGTTAGATAATATAACAAATGAAGAAAGAGAAATGAAACCTACTCTATTTGTGAAGACATCTACACTAACCTCTTCTAATGAATCAAAATTTCAATCCAGATGATTAAATGTTCTCTTAATACCTTGTAAATGGAGTAAACACCAGGTTAAACACTCTAAACTGCATAAGCTTCTACAATTGAGCCTTTTAGATAGGCCTTATTTCTAACAACTGCTTCAAAGAGCCTAAGTATTTGCATTTGATGATGTGAATGAAGAGTAAGAAGCTTAAATATTGAGTTAAGAATTAGAAGTTATTTGTCTATATTGTACCTCTCAATAAGATACATTTAACTATAAGTGACAAGTCTAGCTAATAATGCTTCTTGAGGTAAGTGCATAGCTAGATGCACCATCACATTAAAAAGGCAAGGGAAAAGATCAACTCTAGCTTACATAGTATGGCAACAATGTCATCTTGCATCTTTTATACCTCTTGAATATTTGGAATACATTTACACAACCTCTCATAAAAGGTCCCAAGCTTAGTTATGATAAAGGTCACATCGTTAGGTAATATGCTACAAATTCCAATAGGTAACAACTTTTGAAGTAAGACATAATAATCATGGCTCTTCATACCCAAAAGCTTTGAGTTTAATTCATTGACACACTTACCTATATATAGCCATCGGGTAATCTAACTCCCTTTAGAAATCGACAAAATGATCTCCTTTCATTATTACTCAATGCATAACTAATGCATGGCATTAAGTATTTGCTGTCAACCCGCTTCACCAAATGTAATCCCTTTATAATACTAAGTTGCTCTAAGTCAAGTTCAACATTATATGTATCTTTTGTTTCACCCTTAATCCTAAGTATTGTATTAACAACATTCTCACACATATTCTTTTCAATATGCATGATATCTAGATTATGTCTAAGCTTCAACTTTGACCAATATGGCAATTGAAAGAAAATTGACTTCTTTGACCAATTGAACTTGTTTATATGTTGGATTTTTCTTCTTTTTTTTTTTTTAGGATTCTTTCCCATAGGCATGTCTTCTAATGATTGTAATTGGCAAAGAATATCATCACCAAAACACTCTATAAGGGCTTCATGATTATTGTGCATTCCATCAAACTTTAGTTGCTTCTCTATCGATGATCCTTTGACAACTACATTCTATGATTAATGTATCTAATCTTACTATTAAGCCTTATAAAAGGTATTCGATCTTTGCACATGGGATAAGCATTGTGTCCTTTTATGCTCCACTCAGATAGGTTACCATATGCTAAGAAGACGTTAATGGTCTACATAAGTATAGCATGCATTTTAAAGGTAGACTTCAAGTATGCATCACATGTCCAAAGCCCATAAATCTAAAGATATTTCAATTCATTAATTAAATGCTACAAGTAGACATCAATCTCTTTCCCTGGTGCTTTAGGTCTTAAGATTAATAATGACATCATTAAATATTCTTTCTTTATGCACATCCAAGGAGGTAAGTTATATGTAAGTACTACCATAGGCCACATGCTATACAATTGGCTCATAGTCCCAAAAGGATTAAAGCCATCACTAGCTAGCCCTAACTATACATTGTGTGTATCCTTTGTGAACTCGAGAAATTCTATGTCAAAGTTAACCCAAGATAACCCATCTGCAAAATGACCCATAATGTTGTCTTGTCTTTTGTGTTCCTTTGCTTACCATCGTATCTTCTTAGCAATCTTAGAATGCATGCAAAGGTGTTATAGCCTTGGTTTTAGAAGAAAATATTGCAAAACTTTGAGGAATAGCCTTCTTAGATCCATCAGACACCTTATATCTTGAGGTACCACAAGTGGGGTATTTAATAAGTTGTTTGTTACCACCCTAAAATAATCAACAATTGTATTTGCAAGCATAAATATAATGGCAACCCATGCCCAAGCTCCTTAAGTTCCTGTTTGCATGATAGTACAACTTAAGAAGAGACTCTCCATTAGGTATCACATCATGTAAAAGTTGAAGAAGCATGCAAAGGACTTATTTCTGTACTTATTATATGCTTTCAAGTAGAAGAGTTTCGATATACATGAGAATCTTGAGAACTTACACCCAAGATAAAGCTTCTGCTATAAATTCACTCTTAACCCATCTAATAAGTCAGATGGGATATTAAAACCATCCTTAGGGGTTGAACCTTCACCTTAATTGTCAATAAATGCTCTTAAGTCATCAAGCATCTCATTAAGTCCTTCAATATCATCATAATTTATTCTACCATACCCCTCCTCAATATCAGGTATCGTTTCCCATTCTCTATGTCATAACTTGCCTTAAGGTCTTGTAGGCAATTGAATAGCCAACTCTTCACCATGATATATCCAGCATTTATATGTCACATCTATCCCATCTATAAGCAAGTGTGCTCTTATCACATCAATGGTTGTAAGCATTTCCTATATGGACAATTTAACCTCATGTCTACACCATACTTCAAGCATAGGTATGTAATAAAGAACTCCACACCTCGGTGGTACTCTCCAATTTCAATATTAGTTCATCCAACTCTTATTCATATAAGCTACATAATTCTAAATCAAATAAAAATTAAATGAACATTATCTATGTACTCTATACATAAATCACAATCAATGAATACATATGATCTTATCCATATATTATACACAATTCCAAATCAAATAAAACAATAAGATGTGAAAGCTATTTTAAATGAACTTATGGGGAAATAGTAGTAGCATAATTAATAGCAAAAAAATTTGAGCTATTAAATGACTCTTAACCATAATGAAAAAATACTAATGAAATAGATTATTATGTGATAAAATAAGAATTCCCTACATTAACATACATAACTTGAGATAAAATCTTAAAACTTATTTTATTGTCTAATCTTTATTGCATCCAATCAAATACATAAAAAAAAAAAGCCAATCAATAATTAAAATTACAAATAGTCATAGCAAACAGAGATGTAACAAAGATAGTGCTACAAAAGACCCAATAAATACTTGCAAACTACACATTGGTGATCCAAGTTGATACCTAAAAATGTAAAATTGTTTCTTTCACAAGCCTCTTATTGAATTGCAAGTTGTAAAAGCTATAATCCCTCTCAACTTGCAAACACTAATCTTGTTAACACAAAATATGAGATAAGTTAATCATTTCCAATATATTACAGACCTACTAAGGAAAGGCTCAATTGGAAACTAAATTCTATATAGAACATACACATTTCAAAAAATTCACACAATAGATCATCAAATAAAAAGAAAAGATCCATTTTCATAGTTTGAGACACCTAATGATGAGTGTGACCACTCTTCATAAAAAATGCAACAATTGAAAAAAAATTTGATGAACATTTGATAAAAACAAAAAATAATTCAACAATTTACTTTAAATACCATAAATCTGAATAGATTTAATATTAACATAAAAATTTTGTCAAACTAAGGAAGAAAAATAATTAGAATACCATTTCACATTTTCCCTATATCAATCAAGTTATTGGTGGCCTTTGTAGGCATCAACATAGCAAAACCTAAACCATGTGAGATATATTTAAATATCCAATTTACTTTACATGTGAATAAATCAATTTTTCACTAATTTCATAACCATTTAATGTCATAGAAATTAATTTATTTAAGAAAATCTCATGTAGTCACTTTCTCTTTTCACATGTCTTGCCCAAGCTTAAGAGAAACTAATAGTGTCCTCATACCTGAATTCTCAACAAAAATTAAGATAAAGTATTGTATTAATATGATATTCCAAATGATTATTTAAAAATAATTCCAAACCCACTAGTTATTTGTATTTCAACAATTGGGTAATGAAATAATATTTTTGGTCATGAAGCTATTATTGAAAAATAAGAGAATTTAGGTGTATATTTACTTGATTTGGTGCTTAACATGTTAAAATTACTTATATATACAAGACTTTTTTGTTGTTACATTAGATTTGTAAAGATAAAGGATTAAAATGAAATTGAAAATCTTATCACAAACTACCATAAGAGAGATATGAGCATATAGATCTTTGCCATAGTCAAATAGAAATCATGTTATCATGACATATCAATGCTCATCTTAAGCCAAATATGTGCTTTTCAAAAAATAGATATGCAAACAAATGGATAGCTAAATATGACAAGTTGCAATACTAATGGAGCTAAGATTAGAGAATGAAACCTCCCCTAAGTTTTTCAATAAGAATCAGATACTTCTAGTTTCTTTCTTCTTTATACCCTACTTTATTAAAATATAGAAAAGTTGATTAATTATGACGGTTGGAAAACAAAAAATAGTGAATCAAATCAAATCGAAAAATCGATTTTCTAATCAATTTAATTTATGGTTCAATTTAGTTTAACGCAATCAATTCGCAGTTCATTTCAGAGAACCAAATCAAACCAAACTAGCTAAATATTTAATATATATATATATATAGAGAGAGAGAGAGAGAGAGAGAGAGCTGAAAGCAATTTAGGACACTGATTAGGAACTTCATCTTCAATGGTAATAATCAAATCTATTATTAAATTAATAATCCATCTGGAATTTTACCAAACAACTTCTTAATATATGTTAAACAGCTTTTAGGAGTCAAAGGATAACATGACAAACATTAAACATCTATATTGATTTGATAGGCAAACCCATGTTTGCTTAAATAATTCTCTATAGTGCATATGATCTCTTTCATTTTATACTGAATTGGATATAACCTTTGCAAATGTTACCAATCTTCACTAAGACAAATGGGGCTTAAATTGTCACATTAGCGGACTAGAGAATCTCTAATCCATATAAGACGGATAGCTAAATATGATGTATATTTGAGATAACGGTTTAAACAATGTACTTAATCAGATCGAATCATTTATTTTATATTTGACAAATTTACAAACCAAGTTGTATAATTAGGTTTGATTTATAAAAAAGAAAAAGGAAAAGAATAGTAATCTTAGATTTAGTTCAATAAGGCAGGAAGGGGGCAAAAAAGGAGTGGGGGAAACCATACCAAGTCGAAGCATACGCACCCTTATAAACAATTACATAAAAGATTTAGGATTTAGGATTCAAGATTAACGAGATTGCTTATGCATGGAAAATCAAATTCATAAAAGTAATGCAATTGAAATCCTCTAACAAACTCATGGAAATGCAAAATCATCCATAATCATATATATATATATATATGTGTGTGTCTTTAGTACAAGAAATAATTCAAACTATAAATGCCATCAAAGCTATAAACAACTCAAGGAAACAATATCTATATCTATATCTATATCTATATATATATATATATATATATATATATATATATAGAGAGAGAGAGAGAGAGAGAGAGAGAGAGAGATGTGTATGCATAGATGCAAATGAGATATTTAGCTATGTGTTATAAGGATTATTGGGTGTTCACTTTAATTTCCATCCTAAGTTATATGGCTGATAGTCGATATGTTGTTTGATTAATCTTTATGGAAGCAACGTAAAGAGATTTTCATCAACTAAAAAGAAAAAATAAGGTTAATATCTAAAGATGATTATGATTGTCTACTACCTTTTTTTCTTTTTATTTCTTTTTTTTTAGTTATGCCATATATATGAATATATAGATATATATGTATGTATGTATATTAGGAAAATCAACTTTTCAATGCTGGTTATTTTCTTTGTATTTTACATATTTTCTTTTCACAAGTGAAGTATCTTTATATTCAGTGCCCAAGATGGGGTTACCAAAACATAGAAGACTATCTAGTAGTAAAGCCTACTAAATGCAATCATATCAGTTTGTATGGAAAGGGGCTATTCTGGATCGGGGTAGATTAATGGGATTTATCAAACCGGACTTGTAGTTCTGATTTAGAGGATGAAGACTTGTAGTTCAACATCAAATCGTATACTAATATGTTGTTACAAAATTGGGGTTTGAGCTTAGGAGTTGTGTTTTTTATCCCATCCTACATTTGAGTTTTTAAGAAATGCATTAGACATTGTCACTATCTCACTAATATGAACTTCGATCTTGTAGAATCATTAAGCGTAACTCTATCCACTTCTATAGGATTTACAAAGGAATATGAAGGACTTGTGTGCAATAAATAGATGAAGTTGATGTACAGACAACAGACGCAAAAGATGTCAACATTTCATTGCCTAAACGAAACTTGCATATCCCTTAGGAAAATTCCGCTGATCTAATGTATGGATACTAAGGGGTTTAATGCATCCATGTTTCTGCACAAGGATAAACCAATACCTCTCTCACATGTTTATTCCCCTACAAAGAAAACATGTTTTATTACTTCCACTTAATTCATTAATTCAAGCAACTCATCTTATACAAATTTCACTTTACAGAAAGAATGTGATGCATGTACCCTAAAGAAGCAAAAGAAACTTTCTCATGGAAAAGATGTAAGTTGCAAGTGAGATCCAAATTAGACTTAAGAACTAATGCACATAATTTACAAAGGACTGAATTTTAATGCCAATGAGCAATGCAAGTGTATCTGGTAAGAGAGAATCCAGGCAACTCCAATTCCAACAGATCTAGTTTAAAAGAAGATTTAGCAAATAGCTACTTAATGTATGTCGAACAACTTTTAGGAGTCTAAGGTAACATGACAAACATTAAACATCTATATTTATTTGATAGGAAATCCCATATTTACTTAAATAATTCTCTATGGTACATATGATCTCCTTTATTTTATACCGATTTGGACATAACCTTTACAAATGTTACCAATCTTCACTATGACAAATGGGGCTTAGACTGTCATGTTAGTTAGGCCCTCCAAATAGAGAATCCATATAAGATAAATAGCTAAATATGATATATATTTGAGATAATGGTTTGAACCATGTATAGAATTAGATCGAATTGTTTATTTTATATTTGAAAAATTTATAAACCAAGTCGTATAATTAGGTTTGATTTATAAAAACTAAACTAAACATACACACGCACACGCGCGCACACGCGCGCACGCGCATACATACACACACACGCATGTACGTACTCACGCACGTGCACGCATGCACACACACATATATGTTCAATTACGATTGTCTTTAATACAAGAAATAATTAGGACTACATATGGCATCAAAGCTATAAACAACTCAAGGAAATAATACAATGCAATAACAAGGAATGTATAATCTCTATTTCTGTAAATAAATTATGACAAAACAATGAATTTATGGCATAAAAAATTCATGTTTCAAATAACTAATTATGATTGGCTAAACACTAGACTTAAAAGGATCTCGAAAAGATAATATCACAAAAATCATAAAGATGCTCCCATTGTGCCTTTGTTCAAAGGGTGCTTAAAGTTTAATCAAGTTAATCATCACACTATAAAGCAATTCAATAATATCTTCTTCTCATCAATGTCTTTTTGAAGTATCTGTCTTCCCAATAATGCAAGTGATTATATAGCAACCCAAAAAAAAAAAAATGTAACTTGAGCAACATGTATATGTTTAAATCAAGGAGAACATAGACTTCATTTAGTTGTAGATTACATCGAAGATGTGTGTGCTTTGTGCCCAATATAGATAGTACTAACCTTGAAACCAACTTAGGACATTCTTGGTACATATTAAGGATTCTTTTTGGCAAGTAATTAACCAGAACAAATTCCAATGCAATGAAGAGAAGAGAAATTATCATTTGTGCTTCAAGGATATGTGCAAAAGGGAGAAGGTGGTGTTTATAACATGATGGGCATCTTTATTTCTTTGGATAAGTGATTTACTTGTATGAGGCATAGAAAATAGAGTTTATGGTTTGAATAAACAAGAAATATTTTAGTCTAAAACTTAGGAAATGAGGGACATGGATACATTTCAAGAAATATTATGGTTACACCATTTTACCCAAAAACTTCAAACAAGAATTTGCAACTCAACCATTCAAGTCAAATAATTCAAGCGTAAATATGGAATTTAACATATAAGAAAGCACCAATGCAAGACTAATTGGACAACTAAATGCATGACAAACTAAACTAATTTGACATGACATAAAGTGCTTAAACCTATATCTATTATGTATAAACAAAAGTATATTAAAGTGTAAGGTCTTAGGTTTGAATCTTGGCAAAGGCAGAGAAGCCTTTTTTCTTTTTATTTTTTGTTAACTAACACACTACCACGTGTCAAGATCTGATTGCATTACGTGTCCTAACACATAGCAGCATTGGGTGGGCAATCTTGCTAACATGGCTCCACATGGCGTACCACGTCAGCTGCCACGTATCATAACATGACACGTCGTAAGTCGACAGTGGTTGGCACAACTAACGTGGTGCTACGTCAACACTTTCCCTCTTGTTCCCTCCTCTTTTCCTTCATTCCCCCACCCCTCCCCCCTCGATTATCCTCCTTTTTCCTTCTTAAGAACAACCCATTGCCTCCACTGTAGCTTTAATTTCTACACAAATTCCACACACAAGCAAATAGTTTCTTTCATCAATCTCGCACCAAACATGGCATGCTTCAAATTAGTGTTAAGAGAAAGTCCAAGTTCAGTCAAAAGCACAATCAGCTTTCAAAAATTGGAAAAAAAAAAACTAAATTTTCATTTATTTACAATCAAATCTAATTTTGAGTTTCCTTTGTTTTTGGGTGAAATTCATATATAAATAGGGGCTTAAGGACCATCAACAAGAACACGTAATGGATCACGAGCAACTCCCAAGCTCTCTCTCTCTCTCTCTCTCTTTTCTCTCTCTCTCTCTCTCTCTCTCTCTCTCTCTCTCTCTTTCACTCACTCGCACTCTCCCTCTTCAATTCTCTCTCTCCACTCCAACTCGAACCCAACTACCACTATGGCTGAACTCCCCTTAACTCAGGCTCTCCAACCTGACCAGTCTCAATTGCCGCCGTAGCCCCTAGCGGCTTGCCCGAGCCACCCTCCATCAAACCTTAACCGCCGCCCCTCTCTTTCCCTAAACCACCACCTCCAGCTACTTTTACCCTACACCAATCACACAACCAAACTCCTAGCCACCTTAAACCTTCAACCCGACCACTCGTTTGCGCCTAGCCATCAACCATGACCGTTACTCGAACACCGCCTCAACTACTACTTTGTGTTACCCTCCAAACCTCCTGCAATCATCACGGCATCAGTCTTAACCCCCTTAAACCCAATTAGATAATCACGAAAACCCCCTTTCCCGCTCGATTAGCTGTCCAAATCGCCTTGAATCACCCCTTCATGTTACTGTTGAAGAAGGAATCCAATGACCTGTGAACCCTATCAGACGACCCGTATCCGACCCGACCGATCTGACTTGCGACCTGAAGATTTGACCTAGAACCAACCCGTGCTCCCTTTCCTAATTCGAAGCTTTGTTTTTGTTTTATTTTTTATTTTTTGTTACTATTTAAAGGTTATTGTTTTTTTTTCATTTCCAAATGTAAATGTAATAATATAAAAAAAGGGAAAAAAGAATAAGAAAAAAAAAAGAAAGAAAGAAAAAAGTAAAGAAAAAGTAGTTTAATCAGTTATTTATTTTTTGGTTTAATAAATAGAAAATAAATAAATAAATAAAAATGAAAAATATAAAAGTAAAAGTAAGGAGACAAAATGAAAAAAAAAAATTCTCTTTTACCACTTAGAAAAATCAAGGTTTTTCAAAAATAATAAAAATAAATGAACTCTTTACAATTTAGGACCTTCTTAGAAATTTTCTCAAATGAACCCAATTGAACTAAAAAACATAAGCTCAATTATTTTCAAGAATTAAAACTAACAACCTACTAAAGTTTTCATAAAAATACTACGTATGTCTGATCCTAAATAGCGAATACGTAGGCACCTACAAAGCGATGATAAAAATAAAAAAAAAATATAATTTCCCTTTTTCTTTAATTTAGATTATTTTATCCAATTATAATAACCAATAATCAAGTTTTGTCTTTTAAAATTAAAAGGTGATTTTTAAGTTTTGTTCTAATTTTGGAAAGTCAATAGTACCTGTAAGGGTTTAAAATTCCTAACCTCTAAACCTAAATCTTTGGTTTTCAAAAACTGTTATATGAAATCGGTTTTTCTCATTAGATTAGTAGCTAAGTTATAATCAATACACTCAATTGGTTATAACTTAATTGTTTTTCCTAACTTTGATTAGATGGCAACTCTAAAGTTGTTTTTAAAACAAAAAGAAACAATTTTCTTTAAACTCTAATCGAGGATTGGTATTAAATGGGTAGGGTTTAATATTGGTTGGTTTAGAGAAGACCAAATTTTCTAAAAGAACAAGGAGGGTAAAAAACCAGGCTCGACAGCTTAGTGACTCCACTAGGGACCGAACCCAAAATCTCTGGTTTGATATTCCCTAGTAGAGTTGCCAAGCTATCGAGCTTAGTTTTTCACCCTCTTGATTCTTATATAAAATTAGACCTTCTTTAAACCGATCAGTACTAAATCTTACCTATTAATATTGACCCTCAACTCGGGTTTAAAGAAAATCATTCCCTTTTTT